>MU249525.1:846980-3758173 GCA_018886245.1 Fusarium brachygibbosum
ACAAAGAAATACTCTTGAAGCGCTGCCTCCTTCCTAGCATTCTCTCATGCAATAACCATGGGAGCGAGTGACTCTAAGCTCGTTTTCAAACGGGGCATCTTTCGATTATCTGAAGAACGACATATACCCGCAGATGATGCCTACTGGACCTCTGTTCGTCCACTCCACCCTGAGTCTGCCTTGAGTGTGTAGCTTGTTTGCTAACATGATGCTGTCCAGTTCTGGGAACTTCCTGAATCCTCCGAGGACGTCTTTAGCTTATTCACGCCTGCAGATATTCGAAGGACTCGCGACCGCGCCCTCGAGAACCTAGAAACCCTCGTCCTCGCCGTCACTTCTCGCCTATTCATACTACGTCATCATCCATCTTTCCCTGACCCCGAACTCGCTCCAGAACGCGAGGCATTGAATTGCGTCCGAGTCCTGACCAGGATCCTGCCTTACTTGTATGAGAAAGATTCTCTAAGCGAATGGGAACAACAGTTTTTCTGGGCACAGCGGAGGAAGCGGACTCGACAGGCTGCTATTGCTAATGAAATCATCTTCGATGAAGCCCAGGAAGCCGAGCGCAAAGTCGAATCCACACAGTTCGAGGAGGTCAAGCCGCTTGCTGAAGAGTTGGTAGACACTTTGGTGGATCTACTATTCTTTTCTGACTTCACATTACCCCGGCAGCCAAACGGACGACCCAAGGTCAGCTATGCGATATGGCAGAGCGGCGTAGGGTGCAATACGGCTGTCGCAACAACGAAGGAGTATGAAAGCAACCGATCGGAGATACTGCGCCTCCTCCTCACTCTGGCTGGTCAGAGCATGTACATGACAGCTGGTGTCCTTCCACAGAATGGTGTGCGAACATTGACTCATCTCTGTGCATGCCCAGACAAGCAAGTGGTGCTCTCAGTGCTCTGCTCCCTGCTTAATACGGTCCGTCTATATATATCTACTCTCATGAAAGAATGCTGACTTGCTTTGCATTAGACATTAAAATACAATCCTGCAACCTGGCGCGTCCCCTACAATACCCTTGTGTTCAAGGATGGCAAGCAAATGCTTGTCACGTACTCTCTGCAGTTCCTTTTGGTGCTTCTGCTCTATCCCATTCCCGAAAGCCCGTCAAATCCCTCGCCGAAAAACTCTTACCGTCACTTCCTAGGTCGGCTCCATCGGCCCCAAGACTTCCAATTCATTGTTGATGGAATGACCCGGATCCTAAACCAACCTCTTCAGGAGAAGACTTCATATCTGCCGGGTACTCAGTCAGCCGGCCACTTCGCCCCTGAAATACTGATGTTGTTTTGGGAAATCCTGCAATGTAACAAGAGGTTCCGGTCCTTCATTGTGGATACCGAGAGAGCGCACGATTTTGTCGTACTTGCCCTGTTCTACGCCTTGGAGTATAAAAATGATGCCACCAAGCAGGGAGTTGTACGTATGTGCGCCTTTTTGCTCCAGACTCTAAGTGTAGAGACGAATTTCGGAGTCAACCTAAACAAGTACTTCGAAGGGCAGGAGAGCTTGCCAGTTTCCATTCGTGTGCCAGGCTTCAGGGGCACCTATGCTGACTTTCTCATACATTCTATTTACAACCTGATTACCACGAGCCAAGGGAAGCTGTCAGCGATATACCCGGCTCTGCTGGCGGTGATTAATAACATTGCCCCTTACCTCGAGGGCTTGAGCAGCACCAGCAGCTCCAAACTGATGCAGTTGTTCTCCTCCATGTCCTCGCCCTCGTTTCTCCTTGCCAATGAGACCAACCACGCCCTCTTGCACTCGCTTTTGGAATCTATTAATTCCATTCTAGAGAACAAATACCGCAAGAACCCTGAGCTTGTGTTTGCTATCCTCAGGAATAAGAAGCGAGTCGAAGCGCTGCGCTCATTTACTCTTGAGAGTGGGCAAGAGGAGATTGAGAGGAGAAATAGGAGAAGAAAGGACTCTGGGCAGCACGCTGATCCTTTGGAGGCTACATCCGTTCGCAGCTCAGTCGACAGCCTAAGAAGCCCAAGCAGCGCTCACCCACGCCACTCATCATTGGAAGAAGTTCCGGAAGACGGCGCATTCGCAATCGGAGACGACGACGACGATGATGATGACGATGACGACGATAGTGACGATGAAGAGCGCCAAGAGACTCCTGCACGGTCAACGTCGAGTGAAGCACCCTCCCGGAGATCATCCACTCCCAACGTCGAGGACGCGGTCCCAACCCAATTGAGGGGAATGTCTGAGAAGGCTCGCGGTAAGATGCCGGCCGGTGTTCCGAGTTTCTCACGACAAAATAGCACAACAAGTCTGGGTGGACACTCAATATCAGGGCAATCGCAGGCAGGTGCGTTCGAACCAACGGCTCACTGGATCGACAGCTGGTTACTGGAACTGCCGCTGCATACAATCCTAGCAGTTATCCAACAAGTCTCGGCTCTCTTGCCGCGCCAAGAATTAGCAGCCGATGCCCCGACACCAGAAACGCTTCGGCGGATCTCAGGTGTTGAAATTGTAGGCATTGAACCTTCAGCTCCCCGCGTACACTCATTTGAGTGGTCTCAGCTCGCTTTGGGCTGGTATGAGTCTCTTTTATGGGGAGTCATTTTTACCAACGAGATGCAAGTTTCGAGAGGAAGCATGGGGATATGGAACGGAACTTCTATCAAGCTCTTCCGAGTTCAAGAGACAGCCCCAGAAGGACCAACTCTAACTTCACCCCGAGGTGCTGTTGATGCAGTTGGCAGCAACATAGTGTCACGAATAGGGCAGATCAATCTTCGAGGTGGGCCGCAAGGAAGTAACCAGCCGCCGCAACGGAATGGTTGAGGAATCAACTGCTCACTCGGCAACGGACCGTGGAGCTTCGCTAAAGCTGTCTCCCCCATTCAGTACCCTATTCCGAAAGAGGAAGAGC
Source organism: Fusarium brachygibbosum (assembly GCA_018886245.1). Lineage (NCBI taxonomy): Eukaryota > Fungi > Ascomycota > Sordariomycetes > Hypocreales > Nectriaceae > Fusarium > Fusarium brachygibbosum. Next base: position 849,886 of record MU249525.1, read on the forward strand.
TGGTTACAGAAGCCAACCAAAACCTAGCACCGAAAACTGCTAGTTGCTGTTTCATGACTTTGCGCATCGCAACGGTTCATGTACTGTAGGATTAGAGAACGGATGATGCGGTGTTACATAGGAAGAAGAACGGGCTGCATACAGGCGTTTGGGTATGGATTGGGGTCTGAGGAGAAGCCAGACATGTCGCATAAACGTCCACGACTATTCTTTCTTTCCCTCTATCATCACATGATGAGTTGTCAAGTCTTGTTGTCTCCTCAGCTGGTGTTTCATGTTTCGAATCATGCGTGTGGCGTGAAGACATGGAGGTGGCTAACTCACTCTTAGGACCAGCCATAGGTAACCAGATCAGCATCTAGGAACCCCCCGCTTGAAGTGTTCCACACCAGCTGAGCTTCCCTGTTTTCAGAAGCAAAAGTTGGCAGAGGTAGTAGCCGAACAAATATGATTTGTCTATCTGTACACCAACATGGGTCAAAGCCACGTCTGATGCCCAGAGTGATCATTTCCGAAGCGGCAAGGGGACGTGGATGCACCGCCACCACTTGTCAGAAGGCTAGCCTTCTGAGCCAATTATGACGCGACTCGGACCATTTCTGCCGCTTTCCCCATGCACTAAAGCCACAGCGGGTGTCAGCCACGCCAGGGTCCCTTAATCCAAGCAGCTATCGCGACCAGGGTCCTGTGTTATAAGGGTGGGTGTAAGGGTCCTTTGTTTTTTGGCCGGGCTACGAAAGCAACTCAGCTCGTGAAAACGAGTCGCATCCGTTTAATTTCTCGGTTCTTCCCATCTTGACCTGTTTGTTTTGACGTGCACGTTGTGAACTATCACTCTGCCCTATTCGGCCACTTGTGAAACCATATTGCATCACACAGTCGGACATAGTTGATTCTGTTCATACAGTGAGAACCTAAATCATGTCACAACAACAACAACAGCCCGGAGACTCCGGCGAAGAGATTCAGCCTTATCGTATACGTGTGAGCTCAGACAGATAACACCGCCTTTAGGGACACTACTGATCATCCAAACTAGATATCAAGCAAATATCTCGACATTACGCGCCAGAAGCTAGAGCTTACTCGACTGCCTCATGAGCCGCCTTCCAAAGATTGGTGGGAGCCAAAGCCTCAAGTTGAATCTCTGGTTGATTTCTGGTGAGCTAAACTCCTCATGTGTAAATACCCCAGAGCTGAGCTCACATGTTTTATCCAGGCAAGAATCATTCTCGTGGCAGGATCATGAAGAAGAACTCAACAAAACACTTTCACAATTCAGAACCAGCTTCCAGGTTGCAACGCCGCCAACGCCTATCCGGATCCATTTCATCCACGCTTCTTCACCTCATGCAAACGCCATTCCTCTTCTCTTAATACCCCCTTTCCCTCTAACCAACCTTTCACTTGGTCACCTTGTTCAACCCCTAAGTGACCCTGAAGATGCTGGGATCACTCAACCTTTCCATGTCGTGATCCCATCATTGCCAGGGCTGGGGTTCACTGATGCTCTACCCTCCAGTGCTCCTCCAGTTTCTACAACGGCCAGATTGTTGGATGACTTGATGAGAAGATTGGGTTATCAACACTATATTGGCAGCAATGCTGGATCCGCTTCGATTTCACCGGCCGGCATTGACTGGAGACTAGCCCGGCATCTCTCGAATAACTTCCCAGAATCCTGCTTGGGATTCCATTTCATCGCACCTCCTCTGACATCTCCTACACTTTCAGATTCAGCAAGCGAATGGTTGAAGTGGAAAGTGGCTCGTGTCCTAAGCTCCCCGGTTCTTGGTTACTCCAAGGACGATATTGCGGCTACACAGAAGCGGAAGATGCCAAAGCTGAACAAGAAGAAATCTGCAGTCGATCTGGGGCAGGGTGATCGCAACGATTACGAGCCTAACACACTTTCTTATGCCCTCTGCGACTCGCCTACCGGCCTGTTGCTTTACGTGCTGAAGGTCCTTCGCACTCTGGGTCCTAAGAAGGAGCTTTCACAAAAAGACATCATCACCCTCACTTCTCTTATTTGGCTGCCTGGCCCCGAAGCTGCTCTCCGATTTTGGGCCCAGTGCGCTTCAGATATTGAGCCTGTAGAGGGAAAAAGACCTACTAAGAAACCAAAGGTTGCCATTAGCGTATTCACTGGCGACGAAGATCAGGGTGAGGAGTCAAGAATACTGCCTCGACCTGCAAAAGTAACCTACTCTTGCCCCGCTTGGGCGAACAAGGACTACCAGGTGGTGCATCTGAACCGAGCTTCTGGGACTCCCGGTTTCTTAGCTTGGGATCGACAAGAGGTGATTTTAGACGGAGCGCGCGGTCTGGCAAAGGCAATCCTGGAAAAGGACAAGAGGATGCAGACTGCGGAACAACCTGGGGCGACGCTTCAGAACCAGCTCGAAACGCAAGACGGCCGTATAGCTCAGGCAGATCTGTCCGGAACGACTGTGCAGGACCCAAAGGCCAGTCCCGGCGAGGGTCCAGCTAAGCATGGACTGCAAAAGCCGATAGAGGACGAGAATCAACATCTGGTTCCTCCACAAGCGACCTCACGTGGTGACGCTCACTGATGAAAAGTTGGACGAGGACAAGTTTCGATATGGTTCACGAAGGGGGACAGTGAAGGGACATAATTTGATACCACTATTTTAGTTTCTTATGACTTTTCTTGCTCACTATTAATAAACACTGACTTACTAATGATATAAAAACTATAACTACCTTTCTGGGGTTGTCTCTGTTATGGGCCCGGTTACTATTGCTGTATATTGAATTACAGATGACTCGAATAGCAACAGAGTAGAAACAGGTACTTGTGAAGAAACATCTCGTTAAATAAATAAATATACATTCTCTTCCTGGTCATAGTCAAGAAGTGGTTGTGTTATTCATTTCGTTGAGTGGCTGGCTGTTGTGATGGAAAGCTGCTATGAGGTACGTACCGCCCTAGCGTTTCGCAAGCTGGATGCTCATCAACCACCACCTAAGCTTCGACCCCTCGACATCCAGCTTTCATACCAGCAACGTCAATTTAGCGAGTTGACGCTCTGAAACTTGCAAATCTAGACTGTCAAATTTCTTGCCTAGAGCTAAAGCGACTCCATATCCTGTCTTTCGCGCAGCTACAATGCGCTTCGAAGCGGCTAACATATCGTAACCGTCCCGCCGTCTGCTGTCACCAACATGTCGAATCGATACGATCGACCTCCTCCCCGTGAGGGTAACGGCTACGGCAACTTTGGCCGCTCCAACGAAGACTACAGATCTGGTTATCAAGATGGATACGGAAGCGATCGATATGCCACGCCACCAACTACCCAACAACCGCGACCACCGCCTAGCCTTCGACAGATGTCGTCGCGGTCACGTATACCACAAGTCCAGTCGCAGGGTCAAGGACAATCACAAGCCCCAGATACACATGCCGCCCGACAGATTACTGAGGTTATCGACCACATCAAGAAAGAATGGCCCTCGATGTGTCAAGACGACTGCGTTCCAGTTCAACTGGCGCTGCAACTTCTTGACAAGAGCTCGGTTGGTCGCGCCCACGAATACGGCCAGTTTCAGCAATCACATAATTATCTACAAGAGTCTCTGAAGGGAATCGTTCATGAGCATCATCAGGGGTTTAACAGTTCGATTGGTACATTTCACAAGATTCAAAGTAGTATCCAGCAATCGCAAAAGCGAGTGCGGGCACTAAAGGAGTCGCTGGCGAGCTCGAAAACGAGCCTCTGTGCGACAGATCCAGAGTTGAAGAAGCTTTCCAAGTCGTCGCAAGAATTCGATGCGCTTTTGCAGACGCTCAATGAGCTCGATGATCTCCGTGCCGTACCAGATCAGCTGGAGGCAAGAATATCCGAGAAGCGTTTCTTGACGGCTGTAGAAGTATTGCAGAATGCCCTCCGGAAGCTACGAAAGCCTGAACTAGACGATATTGGCGCTCTCGCTGACCTGAGGAGCTATCTTGCGAACCAAGAGACTGCTTTGATGGACATTCTGGTGGAAGAGCTACACGAGCATCTCTACCTCAAGTCACCGTATTGCCAGGAACGATGGCAGAACTTGGCTAAGACGCAAGGTGCTGTAACAGAAGGCTATACTGACATCAAGCCCATCGCTCCATTTCACATGGTTCTCGATGCTATTGATGTCGACAAGGCAATCAGAGAGGACCCGATGAAGAACCCCGAAGCTGATACATTCTATTATGTTGGGCTGTTGGTAGAGTCTCTGAACAGACTGGGTCGATTGCAAAACGCCGTCGAGACCCTCAAGCAGCGACTACCAGTTGAGCTATTTACTATTGTCAATGAGACTATCAACGAAGTAGATCAAAGACACCCTAGCTCTCTGAGGGGTGGCTCAGCCAGAGGCGATGGGCTTCATGTATATGGAACGCGTGAGACACAGATGAGGGCAGACGTCATTTATGATCTTTTGTGGTCGCTATATGGCAAGTTCGAGGCGATCGGAGAAGGCCACCGTGTCTTTCACGAATCCATCAAAGTTCTTATCCGACGAGAAGGCGCTGGTAACAACAGCGCCCTCCTCGGTAGCTTCAAGGAGTTGTGGAATCTTTACCAGAATGAGATTCGATCGTTACTGCACAACTACGTTACAACAGACGCTGATGTCTACCAATTCGACTCCCCCAACCCAGGGGATACTCTTCACGGCAAAAAGGATGTACGAGAGCACCTTTTCAAGTTCTCCGAGGCCAACACGAAGTCTGTCGAGATGACGAGCGAGTATGATGCACTTGACAGCATCATACAGGACGCTGTCCCTGGTTTGAAACAGGACAGAAAAGGACGAAGCGCGCCAGAGGGAGGGAGAAAGGGAGGCGATGGCGGATACGGCAGCACCCATCAAACGACAGGCTCGTACAAATCTCTGGTGGAACCGAGTGTCTTCAACATGAGCTTGCTGCTGCCGCCGACGTTAGTGTTCCTGCAGCGACTCAAAAGCATCGTGCCTCCTGGCTCAGACCTCGCAGCAAGCACCTTGACAACGTTTCTGGACAATTTCTTGGTCAACGTTTTCCAGCCACAACTGGATGAGACCCTAGCAAAATTGAGCGACACCGTGTTCGGAGAGGCAGATGCGTTCTCGCAGGATCCGGCTTGGAGTCAGGTTGCACGTCGGCCTGTGTTCCGAGGAACGACGGCCTTTTTTGAGGTCGTGACGGCCTTCTGTCGCATGCTGGGCACAATACCGCCAGACCAGGCACTAAGCTCACTAATTGTAACTCAGATGATGCGATACTACGACCGCTGCTTCAGCTGGTTCAAAACACTTGTTGTCAAAGCACAGGACCAAGCTACGGAGATCAGCAACGATAACCTGAGATCATCAGCACGGTTCTCTCTAGATCAAGGAGAGCTCCAAGAAACCATGAAGAAACTCTTTACGGCAGAAGAAATGGACTGGGAACTGGCCGAAAAGGAGATTCACTTGTTGATGGAGCTTACGAACGAATCGCCACTAAGTTCGGGCGACATCATCCAAGATCGAGATTCGATCTCGTCTCTTTGCCTTTTGTATACCAGCATGAAATGGCTTGCCGTCAAGATTGCTGGCCTGCGTCAGATCACAACGCACGACACTGATACATCACGACAGAACCTGCCTCGACACTCAAACCGACGATGGACTCTTATGAACGAGCCTAGCAAGGGTGCCGGTGAAGAGGGCCCTGTGTCACTGCCGTTGACGCAGGAGACTGTACAGTAAGTTGCACGATCCAACGAGTAGAGTATAACACTAACGGGCTATCAGGGCATTTGACAGCATCGTGTCTTCCTTTGAGGAACTCGCAGGAACAGCACTACTGACCCTCCACATGGAGATTCGGTGCCGTATAGTCCACTCTCTCGGCATTGCTCTGTCGCCCACAGTGGCACCGTACCTCCTCGACCAGGAAGTGAGCGAACCTGATCCGCAGATTCTAAATCTCAACTCAGAACTAGTGTTCTTTGATGAAACCATCGTCAAGTATCTCCGAGACAAGGAGATTGCATTTATCAGGACAGGTCTGGGTCTGCTCATCAATTGCTACCTTGTAAGCAATGCAGGCAAGGCGTCGCCAATGAACGACAAGGGCTGCGGGCGGATGCAGCTCAACATCCTCGTACTGCAGCAAAACCTCAAGAACGTGGAAGAAGGCGTGGACCTGGCGCGTGCAGCAAACTACTTTTCTTTATACGAGCAAGGAGCAGATGCTATCGTGGAGAAGGCAAAGGAAGACAAGGCACAACAGCGGGGCACAAGCGCGCAAGACCCCGACAACTTCTCATACGATGAGCTGAAGGCACTCGTAGTGCTATGCTACAGTGAGGCCATGGCGAACCCTGAGCGAGGAATCGCCACGGCAGCTAAGAGGCAGATGGAGGACAAACTTCTTGGGCTCAGTGAGCACATGTGGCAGGCATAGATAGATCAAGGCGATATGTACTGCATTAATGGTTGGGTTTGACGGAGTTGAGGTTTGCTTGTGGTGGGTATATCGGTGATAGTAAGTGATGGTAGAGACAGGGCGTACTGTACAGTAGAGCAGTAGCGACGCATGATTGAATGATATATCAGCCTGTTCAACTACCCTAATCAGTGGACCAGGATGAGACAGAGATATACACATATTCGCTGTTAATCGCTGTAAGTAGCGGCGCCAAACCACGCGGCATCCACGACAGAACACAGGCAATGGTAAATGGCGGCGCAATATGCATCCTATGACTTTATGCAATGGAACAAGAAACAGGAACGAGCGATGCACCGCCGCAACTCTGCACTTGCAAACGCCTCGAGGAAGCAACAAGATTGACACTGACAGAATGAGAAACGAAATAAATGATTCAGTCACTTCATGCCACCCTGGACCAATTCTTAGGCTATTTGTTTTTTGCACCCTCAGCAACGTTACTCAAGTGCGGGGAAAGAAAGGCGATTTCTAATTCTAGCACTCATAAAGAAATGAGATCGGCGTGAGGCAGCCCTGAGGTGGCAATCATTAAGGACATAGTGATGATAAGTGGCTGTATTCGGGGATTAGTTGCTGTCCTAGGGACAGGGTTTGTATGTATATTGGAAATTGTAAGCGAGGAGATGGCATCGTGATGGAGCAATTGCGTCTTGGGAATTCGTGTTGATGAGATGTTACTCGTATCAAACGAAGCGAGATACTTTGTGTATATGTGTGCATGTCAAAGTTTGAGCTCAACCTGGGAGTGAGATGAGATAAGGGGTTGTTAGATCATGTTGCTCTGAGTACCGTATGCCGGGATGGACAGTGGAGTAAAGAAGGTCTAGAATGAATCTGACAATCGGTGAAGCTGTAGTGGAAGGATCAAGCATTGATCTCAAACAGACGCGAGATGCCTTTTATTTCAAGGACATGTCTAAAGGTTGTATTCTACATACTTGGGGCTTTACTATTATTGTGTTGAGCATGAGCATAGATTAGTAGATACAGAGGCTATGAAGCACTACGATCGATCAAATTCTCCACATAAGCAGCCCGTTGTGTAGATATGGATATGCAATACTGGATCATTACCCATCTTTATATCGTCATGCACTTTTGCAGCCTCAAGTTAAAAAGACCGGCCTCTTGTGTAGACCCTTAAAATAAAGAGCAAGCCATGGCGTTTTCAAGCGGGCTTCTACTGTCCATTGGATTTATTCGCGACGCAGTCATCTGCAACTCAAAGTCAGCCAAATTGGATTAAGGTTGCCCCTGAACCTAATCTCTGGCAAGGTAGCGTCTCATAGTATGCTGGCGGGCGCGGTACCTTGCATTGGTTAGTACTGTTTTCCGTGGTAGCTTGACCAACCAATGGACCTTATGCAAGCCCCCCCGCGGCTTTCGCCTGGCCGTCTCAAACCCGGTCGTCGAGTCGAGAATCTTTTTTTAGGGGTAGTTATGGAATGTAATTCAGGAGTTTTGTAACGGGCGGTCAGTTGAACTACCGTAGACTAGGTTCTATCAAGGAATTATGAGTAATATTTAGATGGACGGTCATGTGAATGAATCGCCAATTGAGTTAAGGCAGACTTTGATTCATGAAAAAGTATAGTCAGTCTAGATTGATTACAGTATGATGAAATCAAGTTTACCGGGCTGCATAAATCATGTGTTCATCGGTTGTATTAGCTGCATCCTCTCTAAATCGCGAAACCTCTCCTGTTGGTCTCCTTTCTCCTCTACCGCTGCACAAATGCCAACTTTTTATGCCCCCCAACACCCACCCTTGTTCATCTTGCAGTACTGTAGCCACTCGGTGTTTGTGGATGGTAAAAGTTGTAGTAGTAATGCATCCTCATCCATCCATTGTTCAGACTGTCAGCCCCTTAACTTATTAGCTCGCCTACGCACATCCGCCACCTTGGCCCCCCTCTACTAGACTAGTGCCGATGCTGTCTGTACTGTAGGTACCGTACCGCATTGCGCTACAAAGACACTGGCCAATTGAGACATTCATTGGTTACCTTGGAAAATCAATCATCAATCAACAACAAAACAAAGGACAACCCAACACCAACCTCTTTGCGCCAGCCATTGGATTGGACTGGACTGGACTCCAGTACCTGTTTCATTCATTCCATCACAGGGTCTGTTTCGCTCCCGCTATTTTGTGCTACCCGCCTTCTTTGTTTTTATACATCATCGGCACCACCTCGATTGTTCTTCATCTAGGTACCAAACTGCACTAGGTACTGTACCCAGACCAGACTACTAAATTACACTACACGGACCTTCACGACAAAATTACAGCATTGAGCCCACTAAATTATCCATACATACCTATTGTGGTGTCTGTAGGTACTGTAAAAAGAAACTGACGGGACTGGACTGGACCCGACCCAACCTGACCCCACGCGTCTGAGCCCAGCGGAGCAGCCACCTTTCTCCCTCTGTAGCTCCATTTTGGCTTGTTAGGTTCCCCTGGATTCAGCAGGTACTAGATTGGATTGGACAAACATCTTTGGACTTTTGGAAATCTTCACTTCCAACAAACTCAACATCATCATCAACAACTACTCGCTCTTCTCTGCTCATATTTTGTCGCTCTCTCGCTCATTTTCCGCTCGCTTTCTCCATTTGCTCGGCTTGGCTTTGCGACGCCCTTATTTCTACTTTCATAATCACAAACTTGGCATACCCCATTACCGCCGCTCTTCTCTTCTTGTTGTCGCATTTCGACCCCTAGTAACCGACTCTCGTTCACCCTTTTCCCACACTCGCTGGCTCTTGGGCCGCCTACTGCCGTCACCATGGAGACCTCGTAAGTCCTAAAGCCTCCATCAAACCCGCCGACGTTGGCCGTTACTAATGTTGACTTGAACAGTTTTGGTGCGACAATTAGATCTTTCTGGCATACTATGACCAGTTATGACAGACGTATGCCGCCCCCTTTGCCCGTATCGCGACCTATCGAAGCTCTGAAGCTAAACAATCTCTAGACTCTTCGTTCGACTCCCCTTACCGAACCGGTCGCCATGTCCCTCTCCAGAACGGCCGAGGTGGCATCATGACAGGCGTGGCGACAGCCTCCGATTCTCGAAACGACGTCTCATCTCCGTATACCGACGAAACTGGTCGAGCCTCTCCACACCTGGACGCTAACACCTTCGCGCCAACGAGTGCTCCTTACTCTCCCGGTCTGAGGTCAATGAGCGCTCGCAATGCTAGTCAAGGCGATGGTTTCGAGGTGCAAAGCCCTGGCGACGTCCCGATGCAAAACTTTAACGACGGCCTTCCACCTGCTCCCCCAGTTGCCCATTCCTGGAGACGCATAGATGCCTGGGCCGATGAGAACTACCCCGAGCTTTACGATCAGCTATGCGAGGGTGCTACCAACAACGATCTGAACGACCTTGAGCATCAGCTTGACTGCTCCCTTCCACAGGATGTCCGGGACTCTCTCATGATCCACGACGGCCAAGAGCGAGGAGGAATGCCCACTGGAATCATCTTCAGCCATATGTTACTGGACTGCGAGGAAATTGTGCAAGAGTGGGACAACTGGAGGACTGTTAACCAGCAATTCTTGCTAGAGACCTCTATTGCTAAGCCCTCTACCCCTTCCAAGGCTTTCGGTGGCAGTAACGAGGCTTCTTCATCCAAGCAAGGTGGTGCGCCTGGCAACAGCCCTGGCCCTTGGAGACAAGATCTTATGTCCCGCCAGGACTGTGTCCCTGCAAACGCTGTCCAAAAAGCATACGCGCACAGCTCTTGGATCCCCCTGGTTCGCGACTGGGGTGGCAACAACCTGGCTGTTGACTTGGCGCCTGGTCCTGGAGGTCAATGGGGTCAGATCATTCTCTTTGGTCGTGACTATGACACCAAATATGTTGTAGCTCGTTCTTGGGCTGCTTTCCTAGCTGTTGTCGCGGACGATCTCAACAGCGGCAAGTGGTACGTAGACGAAGATACTAATGAACTCAAGCTACGAGAGTTCAAGGAGACACGAGTCGAGCCCTCATATTTCAGCATTCTGAGGTGGAGGATGGACCAGAAGTACGGACGACGCGCTCCCTCCAAGAGACGATCCATGGGTCCCAAACCCAACTCTCCTTTGGGCTCGCGCTCTTCTTCTCCTTATGGCAGTGAGGGTGAGGGCCGAGGTCGATCTATGCAGCGCCTAAGCGGTTCATCTCCTTTGGCCAGCCCTCGACCTGGTGCCGGGCCTGGTTACGGAAAAGCGACCCCTCTGAGTCGAGTAACGGAAGAGACAGCAATCCCCGAGCTGGCCGATGCATACATCCAACCGGAGAAGCTCGTAGAGGTCGAAACCCCCCGACAGAGCCAAGACAGCAAGGCTCCCAATGTAACCAGCATCCCCCGTGTGGAATCCGACCTCCTTAAGGTGGAGGAAGAGCCATCGCCAAAGACGAATGGCAAGAAGCCTGAGGTGGTGGATGAACCAATGAAGACCATCGAGATTTAAGCACCCTCAAGCGATTATTTGGCTATAGACGAAAGCACGGAAACTGGCATACAGGGACAATGATTGCATGAGACTCGTTATTATTTTCAAACCTTCTGCGGAGATGCCATGCAAAGCGACTCTCCAAGAAGTTCATACAAACAAAGATTTGGCGTTACAGGCGTCGCGAGGAATATGCAAGATTCCATGACTCTTTCCCATGAGAGACATTATTTTTTTTCTTCTTCTTTTTCCCTTTCCTCCAACGGGGTGCAGCATCCCAAAGGACGAAACAGTGGAAACTGCATACAGGCTCTAGTATATTATGGAAGCTTTATTCATTAGTCAGGGACGGCATGGATAGGTAGTTGTCGGGGATAGTTATGGTTGCATTTGTTAAGCAGCTCGACGGAACCTCTCATGGAAGATAGGATTGATGGTAATCATTGTATGAATAAGAATTCACGTTTTGATCAAACTCCAAGACGTTTGTGATGTCAGTAAACTGACTTGTTCTTTGCACTCTAATGGGTCTTCATATGAATCGTCGCCAAGCATCATGGCTGATACATATATATACTTTAGTAATCAGATTTTGGTGTAGGGTAATTGACTGACCAAAGCCATAGATCCAGAATTACCTCAGAATATAGTTGTAGCCAAAGTTGTGTGTCACTTGCTGGAGTGTATATACTCTCAGAATGGCATCCGATTGATAAGAATCTTATCTTGAGTGAGGTGATCAACACCAAATCGTTGATCCTTCAGCCAAAACCCCACAGCTGATTCCTTTAGAGCTCTTTTGTGCGGAGCTCATTCGCCGGCATCGGGGTACACAGGATCATTATGTAACTACAAGACTTGGCTTGTTCATTATACTGCGAAGGAACGCCGGGTGTTTAGATGTTCCTCCATATTGAAAACATCGTTTCATCGTAATTACAGCACTGCAAGGTGAATTCATCTCAGTGACGTACCCACCATGACCGCAACTACAGCAGAGCGACGCCTTCGAGTTGGCATTGACGTTGGTGGAACAAACACAGATGGCATCCTCATCGATCCTTTACAGACCTCAGGACCTGATCGCGGCATCATCGCGTGGCACAAAGAACCAACAACCACAAACCCCAGTGTTGGTATCAACAATGCCCTCACCAAAATGCTCAGCTCGGCTTCCATCAGCCCTGACGAAGTCGCCAGCGTTACCATCGGAACTACACACTTTGTCAACGCCGTCGTTGAAAGAGACGCCGCCAGACTGTCTCAAGTTGCTGTCATCCGTCTCTGTGGACCCTTCTCGAAGCATAACTTGCCATGTGTCGACTGGCCCAGTGATATGAAGGAGCTTATCCTGGGGCACCACGCTCTGGTAAAGGGTGGACTGGAAGTTGACGGTCGTCTGATATCCGACATCAATCAAGATGAGATCAAAGCACAATGCTCGATCATCAAAGAGAAGGGAATCAAGAGTGTGGTGGTCATTGGTATCTTTAGCCCCATCGACACAGTCGAAAGACAGGAAGAGAGAGCTGCAGATATCATCAAGAGTGAGATACCCGGTTGTGATGTCGTGTGTTCCAAGGAAGTTGCCAACCTCGGCTTCCTTGAGAGAGAAAACGCAGCTATCCTCAACGCCTCCATTTTACCCTTTGCGCGCAAGACAATTCGATCTTTCCACGAACCTATCAAAAGACTGGGCTTGAAATGCCCTGCTTTCATTACCCAGAACGATGGCACTGTACTTTCTGGCGAACTTGCTGCCCGCCTGCCAATCCGAACATTCTCGAGTGGTCCCACCAACAGCATGAGAGGAGCTGCTTTTCTGGTGCAGAACGAACTCGACGAAGCCATGATGGTGGTGGACATTGGAGGAACCACGTCTGATGTTGGTATTCTTCTGGAAAACGGCTTTCCCCGCCAACAGGCAGCTTATAGCGACCTGTCAGGCGTTCGGATGAACTTTTCCTGCCCTGATATCAAGAGCATCGGCCTTGGTGGAGGTTCTATTGTACGAAAGGACAATGATATCTCGGTAGGACCTGATAGTGTCGGATACAAGTTGACGCAGGAGGCTGTTGTCTTTGGCGGAAAAGTCCTAACGGCGACGGATTGTACAGTTCTTGCCAATCCAGGTCTAAAGATCGGAGATGCAGCCCTTTTAAAAGACGCCATTTCCGAGGAGGAGCTCAGGAAGGTCAGCGTGGCGATTAAGCACAAGTTGGAGAAGGTGATCGATACAATGAAGACGTCGCCTCAAGATATTCCTGTGATTCTCGTGGGAGGTGGAGCCGTGATAGCTCCCGATGAGCTCAAGGGAGCGAGCAAGGTGCTCAAACCCCGGTGGTCGCAGGTTGCTAACGCTATTGGGGCCGCCATGGCGAGAGTTAGTGCTGTCGTGGATACTGTCAAGTCGACAGCAGAGCAGTCAGCGAACGAACTCTTGGAGGAAGTGTGCCAGGAAGCTATCGAGAAGACTGTCAAGGCCGGGGCTCTACGATCAACGGTCACTGTCGTCGAAAAAGAAGTCTTGCCTCTCCAAGTGTGTCTCACCAGAAGAATCGCTCAACATTTTGCTGATCACTTTATAGTACATTGCCAACAAGACTCGGTTTGTCGTTCGAGCCACGGGAGACTTTGACTTTTCGAAAGAAAGTGTTGTGCCTGAAACAGAGGAAGAGTCTAAGGAGCACCAGGAGATGGATAGTTATGAGAAGAGCGCCAAAGACCAGAGTTCAAAGCGGAATACGAAAGAGGACGAGGATTTCGACATACTTGCATACCGTCCTGATGTAAGAAAGCGAACATGGTATGTTTCTGAGAGGGATGTTTCATGGATCGCCACAGGCTGCTACATTCTAGGCACAGGAGGCGGCGGTAGTCCTTACGGACTGATGATTCGACTTCGAACTCAACTACGCAACGGAGCCACAATTAGAGTGGTCAACCCTGAAGATCTGCCCGACGACGCACGGGTTGGCTGCGGCGGCGGAGCAGGAAGCCCCACTGTTGCAATCGAAAAGCTTGCAGGCGATGAACTGCTTGAGGCACAGCAGGAACTATATAAGATGTGCAACACATCAGCCACTCACATGATCTCTATCGAAGTTGGAGGAGCCAATGGACTAAGCGGGTTGCTGCTTGGTTCGAGTGATCAGATGGACATTCCTACAGTGGATGGAGACTGGATGGGCAGAGCGTATCCCACGAAATGGCAGACGACGCCTGTGGTTTTCAAAGAAAGGAGGACTATCTGGTCGCCCATTGCCGTGAGTGACGGAAACGGCAACGTTCTCGTCATGCCAAAAGCATCCTCTGATGAGGCTGTCGAGCGCATCATACGCTCTGCCCTGAGCGAGATGGGCTCCCAGGTAGGCGCCGCAGACGCTCCAGTCACAGGAGCAGAGACGAGGCGTTGGGCCATCGAACACACACTTTCTCAATCGTGGAGAATTGGACGGGCAGTTGCTCGAGCACGTAAGGAGAACCGCGTGGACAATGTTGCTGAAACTATTATCGACGAGTGCGGTGGCACTGGGGCCGGTAAGGTCCTTTGGAAGGGTAAAATCATCGGCGTGGAGAGGACGTTGAGAAATGGACATGTCTATGGCGAGTGTCTCATCGAAGGTGCCGATGTTCGAGATGAAGCGAACGCTGCTGCTGGAGAAGTCTCAGAGCAGTTCAAGGGTGTCGTCAAGATTCCGTTCAAGAACGAGAACATCGCTGCTCTAAAGGTCCATCCTGATCGAAAGGAGGAGCTTCAGGAGGATGTTCTGGCCATTGTCCCTGATCTTGTTTGTGTCATTGACGCACAGAACGGAGAGGCTGTCGGAACACCAGAGTATCGATATGGATTGCTTGTCGTTGTCTTGGGCATAGCTGCAAGTGACAGATGGACTGGGTCAGAGCGAGGAATCAAAATTGGAGGACCGGATGCGTTTGGGTTTGAGCACTTGAAGTTTGAGCCTTTGGGCCAATATTTCAAGCCAAAGAGTGTTATTGATGAGTATGATGAATCTTAGAATATCTGTAAAAGTTGAGATAGCTCTCGTATAGAGTAAGGTTACGGAAATTATGAACTGTAAACGTACTTATATTATCATCGTCTCACATGTTTCTCTTGTTTGATGTTCAATCCAGGTGAGGCTTGTTCACCTGAGGCCAAATCAGGCTAGCGTATTTCTGCACCAGAACCCACCTTATATGCCGCCGCCTTCCATCATAGTTCTCTTTCCATCTTCCAAAACACCACCACAAGCAAGCTCTTTTCAGTTCTACGAGCCTCAACATACGATTCTCTGCGCAAGCACACGCAAGTTTCTTGAACTACAGAAAATATGGGTTCCGTCGTCCTTCCCCATCTCAACACCGGCTGGCACGTCGATCAAGCCATCCTCTCAGGTAAACACCACCGCATCTCCAAGCATACACTCTATTTACTAAACTTTTCTCTAGAGGAAGACCGTCTCGTCGTCATCCGCTTCGGCCGCGACTGGGACCCAGACTGCATGCGTCAGGATGAAGTCCTCTACAAGATCGCCGACAAGGTCCGCAACTTTGCCGTCATCTACCTCTGCGATATCGACCAGGTCCCCGACTTCAACCAGATGTACGAACTTTACGACCCGTGCTCCCTCATGTTCTTCTTCCGAAACAAGCACATGATGATCGATCTGGGAACCGGTGACAACAACAAGATCAAGTGGGTTCTCGAGGACAAACAGGAGCTCATTGATATTTTCGAGACGGTGTACCGAGGTGCCAAGAAAGGACGTGGTCTGGTCGTCAGTCCCAAGGACTACTCCACACGACACAGGTACTAGTCATGGGATAGAAATCGTTTGGACCTTTGGGCGCGGATTCGGAGTTGGATTTGCTTGTTTTTTTCTGAGGGGTTGCTAATCATGATTTTTCTTACAACAATGGGAGGAGGAAAGTAGGGACATCGGGCTTCTGAGCCAAAAGCGAAGAAATGAGATTACGACGCTACGCTTGCTGTCAAGACAGTCAGTCCTATGGATCAAATGGTGAGACTCCAAGGTGCTTTTTATGAAATATTTCTCTGACACGACTTGACAAGACATCCGAAGTTTGCCGTGGCTATTTTACATATGTTTTGTAAAATATGCTACAAGTGGCGGACCGAAAGGTAAGAATACTAACCGTAACGATTCTCCGTGGTGTGAGTTCGTCAGTGAAGTTAACCGAGTTCATGCGACGTTCTTGCGAAATGTGTTAGTAGAATGTTCGTATGGCAAACAAGCGGGCATATGCGAATGGCATAGATATATCTGTACTGTAAAATTTCCCGTTTCTTTCGAGCACTCCGTGGTTGTAGCTATCCTTATTACGAACGGCACGCTGCGGTTGTCCAGTAAGTGATTAGATACTTGATGATTTGCCTCGTTCGTCAGCTTTGTTACCTATTAAGACCTCCACATTGAGCACTCTTGATTTTATCATTCTCACCTTGTAGGACAAGATAGATACTGCAATACATCAAGTTGTTCTGATATGCTCTCTGTTGAAAGATAACTATAACCCAAATGGCCAAGTTTCATGGTACTCCAACGGCGATTGAGGTTGATGAACCTCCAATGTCCCAACATGTTTCGACTTGTCAAACCAGATGTATCCATCAAACTGGTCCGGCAAGATGGCATACGAGTAATGTGAGGCCTTTTCTGTCTCTGGCCTATATATAACTCCGATAAATCTCTCCAGCCGTTCCCCACGCAACGCCTCCCGTAGTTTCTTGTCGCATTTCCCTTTTCGTAGATCCAGGACAAAGTTGCTGATACCCGTGGCATGCATGAGCTCTTCGTAACTGCCGGGGAGCCCTGGTCGAACTCTCATAATATTCATGTCACCATCCCAATTCTGAGCTGCAGCAACGGTACCGGTGTTTGTGCCTGTACCAATACTAAGAGCACCATCTCCAAATGTCCTCTTACAAAGCTCCCCAATGTTGAGTTCGTGACTCGCCCAGCTCATACTCGTGGCGCGAGCATCGCCTATATGACTGTTGTGCGCCCAAACGATGGCCTTGGAACCTTCACCGCGATGCTCGAGGACTCTCTCAAGAGTCTCGAACATATGTGTATCTCGGAGATTCCAAGATTCGTCTCGCCCTCGGTACATGGACTTGTAATACTGTTCGGCATCTGCAGACAAGTCAGTCTTTACTCGAAATGAAGACATAAGGGGGTCGGAGTGTCAATTTACCTTTCACAACTCTGGCATTCTGCTCTCCGCTGTGGAACTCGACGCCGTCGTGAAGTGCTGCAGAGTACTCGATGCGTTTTCTCAAGAGATCCTTGAGCATTGCAACAACATCATCTTCATATCCCTTGAAGGATATTGCCAGAGATTCTAAGCCATATTCGTGTGGATCTTCTGACCAGTCCATCAGGTTGACATATCGCCCTCTCGCAATTTTTGCCATGTCCTTATCAACAGTGTCCAGATAATCAATAACTGCCTTCATCGACGTTCCCATCGAATAAAGGTCCAACCCATAGAATCCAGCGGCTTCTTTGACTTCACGACCAGAATTGTAAGACCGCATCCATTCGACGAAGTCATGAACCTCCATATTACGCCACATCCATGTTGGAAAGCGTAAGAATGGTGGCTCTCTTTTTTCCTTCTCCGCCATCTGAATTGTTTCTACCGCGCCTTGTCCTGGACCAGGACGGTGTCTGACATATCTGTCAACATGCTCGGCATCAGGCCAATCTGCTTCGACTGCAACGATATTGAAGCCGTGGTTCTCGATCATGTACTTCGTGATTTCGGCACGAACGGAGTAAAACTCAGATGTGCCATGAGAAGCATCGCCTATAAGCAAGACTTTACAATCTCTGAAACTGTCAAAGCAGTTTGTAATTGTACCGGAATCTTGAGATATTGATTTGAAGGGCGTTACGTGGGTCTTGAGTTGTTCTATTGTTGACGATTCCATGTTAACTGACTTGGCTCAGACAAGAGGATACTGCAATGACAGCCTCGAAATCGAGTTCGTTTGGAAAAAAGCTTCTGACGGAATCATTAGAAACATCTTTTTCAATAGGTGCGTTCTTTAGAGATATTATAGGTACGAAAGTACCGGCTTGCCCACCATCCAGTGATGGAGGCCACCCTGTACCGTGTGACATCACAAATGGTCATAAGTGATACCCAGGATACTTGGTGGGTGGATTTCATGTAAATCCATAACAAAGGAAAAAGATGCATTCTTATTCAGGTCCAGACATGTGAATAAAAACCAAAGATACTGTATTGGCATAATGCTGCCCATCATTGTCGGCTGCTGTAGATGATCAGCAGACGGGCGAACGATGCAGACAAAGTGAGACAATAGTGATCCTATAAAAGGAAGAGATGGCTGCCAATCGATAGAAAGTCCTGTAAATGGAATCAGATAGGCGACTTTCGTAATCGACAACGTTGGAACTGCGGAGGTGGCGACAGCTTCATAATGACGGTCTGTCTTGTTATGAGCTTATAAGCAGTATTAGAACCTTCGTTGACCAACCAATAAGCTGTTTCTATTGCTAATATGGGCTCACTGTGTCGGGAGATGTAGCATTCCGGCAGTTAAGCTCGACTATGCACTTGATTGCTTATGCCAAGCATATTGGGTTGCTGCATACGGGAACTGGAGCCATGGTATTTGTCGATTGGGATGCGTGGGTTCGGTATTGTGAAGACTGTCAGACAAGCCCTCACTCCTGCAGGAGAATAAGTCACTCATATAATTCAATGATATTTTGAGCAGCCTCAAGCCTGACTTACTCAGACTGACGCTTCTAGGAGACTGGAAAGAGGTTAACAGAAATAACATCAGACACCTCTGTCGCTAACCATTAGCTGAAGAATTGGTATGGCCACTGCCTTTACATGAACTTACAAGGCTTAAATTCTGTGTTCGGGAACATTGCAACAGACACTGTCTCACACTTGGAAAGAGTCATGGGTCAAAGGGAAGAGGAAGCGGCCCTGCTATGCTACCCCTGAGAATTAGCCACTTTGACGGCCCGGTAAACTAGAGTATTTCTCAACTTTTCGAAGCCATAGATCAGTGAGGAGAAGTTGTAAAGAGACAGCGACGCGGCTTTCCCTCTCCTCTTATAGCGCGAAAAGGTCGTGGTTCGTTCGGCGACTCGGCACTATTGTCGAGACTGGGTGGTTGCTGTTCGGTAGTTTTGGAATAGAACCATTTCTCTTATAGAAAAGCAGTCTGGGGCTTGGGATGATGCTGCTGATTGTATCTGTTACTATTACAAGGCTCAGTTAGTATACTTGCTATCAAGAATGATAATTAGAGCCCGCAGGAGAGGCATGTGATAGGATGTGTGAACGTAACCTCTGATAGTATGTCGAGCAAACTAAGAGCAGATGCTGACATCCTCTATCAGTGTTTCGGGTACGTTGTGAGGAGGGAACCTGACTACACAGTTCACAGACCACGGACAGAAGAAACGAATGGTTCCTTGCCTTGCCTATTTCCTATGCCACCTAAACTTGGACCAAGAAAGCCTATCCGTACTCGTCGTCTCAGGCCGATCAGAGGCCTATAACAGGCTGTTAGTTCCTGGAATGGATGATACCGTCAGCCTCCTTGCCACGGGAAACGTAATTTTGTTATGCCCACATATTTTCCCATCCCCCAACGAGCGACGAAAGGAGCTCGAAATGCATATCTAAGAAGATGTGAAGACTCAAGTTGTATCTGTGGCAGCAATTACGAGAATCGGGTCTGGTCATGCGGTACTTACACCTCAAGCCTTGAGTTCCCCTGAAGGGACTTTGAGACTACTGGACGAAAGAGCACGAATAGCAGCGAATGGCAGTCGCCATTCCGAGCCGGAACGTGAAATACTAAGGATAGTAATATCAGCTCATAGAATATTTGTGTAACGAGAATAGAACACAGTCGACTTTGGTACTGAATTATACGTAACAATACTCTATGATCGACCAAGGGATCTTGGGCATGCTGGTGTCTAAATTATCGCCTGGCTACTTTTCCATCAAACCTTCTATAAACTGGAATCGCTCTGGCCTCATAGTGTGCAGATCTGCTCCTTCGGTCACGGCTTTATTGAGATGGAAGCTTGGGATCGTAGAAGAAAGAAGCTACCCAGAGGCAGGACCGCCAACTGTCCTTGGGATGCCTGGTACTCCTAGTGATCGCCATGATTTCCGACCTTTATTAGATCAGTTGCCAAGGCTCAAGTGGCATCAGGACTGGATATTCCTTGACCTTGTGCAGAAAAGAGAGATAGGTGAGGAGCAAAACCCTTTTGAAGCTTGTGGCTTCAGATCCCTCGATGTATCGCAACTTGGCACTCTTCGTACATGGCGTAATGGAGGCTTGAGAAACAGGCAAAGACTGATCTGGATCGTGGAAGTTCTTTGGAATATCACAAAGAATAGATTGTCAAGACTGTTGAACTGTTGGGCCCGTGGTTAACGAAGGACTTCTCGATAAGGTGACAAGCGGGAGTCTTCAGCTCTTCTTCAGCTAACGTTTTGTAAATTAGCCGCGATGGCTTAGAATGAAGCTTGGCGGCAACTTTTCTAGAGTATTTTCTGGCGTATTTATAGACGGAATACTGGCCTTCCTGTCTGCTGGAGAGATAGGAACAGTTCAGCTGCAGGATCCCCTGATGCAATCTTGATTCGACTCTGGTCAGCAATCTTCTGATCAAGGAATGTGGTCAAACTGGGTAGAGCGAGAGACTATGGATCCAAGGATAACCTCCAAGCTCAGCTGAAGACGTACCTGGCCAGACATTAGGTAGAAGAAAAAGATGCGAGTGGGTATCTGGAAGGAATGTCGCTTCAGCTGGTGATCGCATCGTTCGTGTCTGAGAGGGGAGGCGACTCTTGGCCGCCAGCATGATTAGCATCAGGGGCTTCGGATTGTCCTGTACCTAAATCTTGAGAGATAGTTATAACAATAGGATCGTTGGTGTACACTCGAGTATTTCTTCAGCCAGGCCGAGTTGGAAGGTCGCAAGGAAGGCCGAGAAAGCCGTAGGTTTGAAGAAATAGTACCTGATGTCCTACTGAGAAGTTGCCATAGGTTAGATAGGTAGACAATCGGTATTATCAACCTTGTTAATGTGGAAATAAAGCTCCGGCGAAATTTGGAGGATGTAAAGAGTGAAGTTGGAACTTTTGGATCCAGGATGTACTGACTGACGCAGTGTGGCAGGACCAACAGCCTCCACTACCACCTGCCTTGAACAACCACGACCTAGGTAGGTACGTGCTGGCGTATTCTTCCACCCACCATACCTACAACCGAACACGCCTTTGTTCAACATTAAAACAACCTCAAATATTCTACTGATCTTTCATCATGGTATTGAACATTCCTGGACTTTGCCAGGCTGCTTGACAACTGGAATGACTTTCCTCTTTCCCTCATAGAAAGCGGAATGAAGCATTCCCGTCTCTACCAATATTCCAACTTCTTTACAATCTTCTGTTCTTCAACGCCTTCTCTTATTTTCTTTACCATCAGTTATGGCTTGGTTCGCTGACAGTGTTCATGTCTACAGTCGTTGCCACGAAAGCGCATGCCTCGACCGATTAAAGAAGCCCGAGCAGACAGTGGAGGCGTACAATCAGAGCTTCTTGTCCGCCCAAACAGATCTTGATGTGTGAATGAGTAAGTTCATAATGTGTTATAGTTTGCTAGAGATTTTCTTCATCGCAAGATCTTTCCTGCTGTCACCGACTAAAAAGCAATGCTCGCAGTCTCTGCTTCTCACCCAGCCGACCACAAAGCCCGCACGATGGACTACTCGACAGACCGTCTCCTGAGTCGATGGTTGACACGAATATTCTCGAAAATATACTTTCCAACAGTCTCGCCGCTCCAACGGCCTGTAGAGCCTTAGTCTGCGCCGTTCAGCGATGGCAAACACGAAGCTAAGAGCCTTGACCACGATCTTTTACAGCTTGTATCAATCATTAAGAAGACGTGAGCACTACTTCAGATGCTCCCTCTTTCGAGCTCTTTTGTAAATGCGCGAGTGCCTCAGAGGCGACTCAGGGGTTGCTTTTGGGAGCGCAGATCAAGTTGAATACAGAATCAAGCCAACGACAGAGTCGAGCGAATACTTGTAAATCACCTCGGTGCCTTTGGCATTTGAAATATCTAAGACTGATCTGATGTAGATTATACCAAGTGTATCCAGTAAAAGCTTGGTCGCTAGAAATGGGATGCGTGCTTGCTTTGGTATACGCCATGGGCCTCCGATGCATCGAATTGCACGACTTCAAGTGACTTTTACGACGAAATAAAAAACTAAAATAGTATCTCAGGTCACTCTAGAGTATATACGTGTTTCAAAAATTGTCGCAATGTATGCAGTCACAAAATTCTGCTCGAGTGTCAAAGACCTTCAGCCCCTGAGCCAGAAATCGCATTTTGATAAGTCTGTAGCAAAACACGCGCCGTGTCTTTCTTGAATATTCCCAAATACTTATAGATCGAGGGGCTGGATGCAGCTTTAGTATAATGGCTGCCAGTTGAACTCCCCACCATCATGTGGTGGGATATCAAACGCCTGGATGCAGGCCATGCCGCTGCCACTTGACCTCACAACAGACGATCAAGATAGAGATATCGTAAATCCAATGAGATAAGTAACTGCATATAATAGAGAAAAGGAAACCCATGAAATGCCTCGTCATGAAATGCTCGAGATTTATACAAGGGAATCAACTTTGATGTGGAAGCTTGGGACGAGTTGCACTTGGGCTGCAGGGCTAGGAATTGGGTTACAATTATACGAGATCAATCAGGATGCATATCTAGTGCTTCATTATACTTACGAGGAAAAGATACGGCTTGGTCTCTCGCCTTGAGGAAGCATGTCTGCCAGTGCCAGTGCCAGTGCCAGTGTACAATATAGTCAGGCTGTACAGGGGCTGCCAGGCAGTACTCGGAACTCATCAGGGCGTTCTCTCCATTAGGGCCAGTGCCATCAGGGTCACGGGGGATCTTCTAGACTTGGTGGTTTGATTCTGTTTGTATGCGGTGCCGTGGCAACCTGATTTTCTGGTGGTGGTGCGAATGCATATCTCCCTCTCGACCTCTCTCTCCCACCCGCTCCCGTTTGTTTTCTCACACCACCAAAATACCAAAAGTCTTTGGGGCACAAAACCTTCTACGTGCTTCGGGGAATATCCCCAACTGGTGATTTAATTTTCATCTCTACCATTACTTTCATCCCTTTTTCGCAGTTCAGATCATATCCCTGATTCGCGTCACTGCGAACTCCCCATCGCCCAAACACCACAGAATTTCACCCAGCACATCTGCCCATTCTATACCCATTCTGCTCCTTTCCATCTTCATTCTCATTAATCCCTCTATTCTTCCAAGTACTGCCACTTGATCCTCAGTAAAAAGGTTCATCATGTCGGACTCTGGCTCCCCCAGCGAGCGCCCTAGCTCATCCCTCGTCCCCACGGACTCGGGCCCTCGAGCATCCATTTTTCAAGTTAAAGAGATCCTTCGTTTGATCGTCGAGGAACTGGGCGAGAGAACTGGAAAGAACGTGAGCTACCGCAACAAGAAGAGCCTGGCCAGTCTTGTCGCTACTTGCAAGTCTTTTGAAGGTAGTCTTCAAACTTTCCTCTACGTCCAGGACTTCAAGGATCGTGAGATGAGAGGTATGAGGTATGCCATCACGCGCTGCCAGGATCATATCGCTATCGGCATCTTGAACAAGTACCCGGAGAATCTACTTAAGACATGCGTCAATGCCCGGTTTGGCTTTGGGGGAGGGCCTACGGGCCACTGCCACTTAACCATGCTTCACCTTGCAGCTTTTCGCGACATGTATGATACCATTGGAAAACTCCACGAACTGGGAGCAAAGTGGCTCTATGCCAAGAACTTTCAGGCGGCTCTGTCGCCGGGTTTCCGGGACACGCTGTCTTCCTTTCCTGCACTGCAGAGTGTTCTCAACGACATCGAGTGGGCACCCAATTTTGCGTGCCTGGTCAAAACGGACAGGGACAAACACACCCGTGAGCTCTTAGCCAAGTACTGGCCGGAGTCTTATCCTTTCGTTGGAAAATTCACCTACCCTCCTGCCCTACTTCCTGGCAGACCCAGAGACGAAGAGTATCGTATGACACTCCTACACCTTTCCCTTCTTCTCGCGCCTGGCCGAGATACTGTCAAGATGATGGACTGGACACTCGAGCAATACCCCGAGTTGAAGCAACTCCCTGGAACAGAGCACGAATGCTCTATCCAGCACATTGCCGTCAAGGCCCAGAACGAGGCTGTTCTTCGCCGTCTCGTCGTCGAATGTGACATAGGACCTTACTTCGTTGACAACAGGGGTTACAACCCATTGCATGTTGCCGTTGAGCTAGTTTTGCAAGGAGGTGATAGTCTCCGCCCTCGAGGACAATCTGGGGCTACAAAAATCCTCAATCTCATTATTGACAGGCGGTCCACCAACCCTATGATGCCACAGACAATGGCGCCCTACCAGACGCCCCTCCTCATGGTTGCAAGCTATGTCTTTATCGACTGGAGTGGTCGGAACAGTGTGATCAAGAAGTGCATTGACCTGGTTGTGAAATGTGAGAAAGGTTACGCCGACGCTCGGGGCTTCGGACGTGTTGTGTACACAATGAACCGCTCTGACTCCAATGGCAACACTGTCCTGGGTTATATTACCAAGGCCATTGTCAACTATCATGTCGAAAGTGGCAGCAAGCCGCTTGAGGACCTGTTCTCGAAGATGATTACTGAGTACAATGCCGACATCAACTTGGATGTCAACAAATTCCCCAGTCCCACTAATAGACCCTATGTTCATTCTATCAAATGGATGGCCGACCACGCCTCTGGCCGCAGTCGCTTCAAGAAACTGGTCAACGATCTTGGTGGTCATTTGCATCACGCTGAGATTCTCGGCATCGTGGCCCCAACCGATGCATCTGCTGGCTTCCCACCTGACCAGCTCCATGCCCTCCACCTTCCTCTGAACCACCCCTATGCGCTCCCGCAAAGCTTGAACTCCCTTCGGACGTTTGCTATCGAACTAGCCAACTTACAAGCTAGCTTACAACGCGGGCGTCCTGGGATGATCCACATGGCAATGCAGATGTTCGGAAAGTCACAGTCAGAGGCAGAAGAGGAGTTTTCTAGAATTGTAGAACAGAGGACGCAAATGTTTATAAGACGCTGTGGCTCGGAGGCGAGGCAGAGCAGCGAGCACCTCAGAGAGGGACCAGGTTCTTGAGAATGGGCTCGGAGAGAAGAAGCGAGAAGTCATATCAACACCGGCTACACGAGGGCGCGATTGCGAAATACTGTCGCAGTTGAAAGGACACACTGTTTAATGATGTACGAGATATGTAATGATGTACAGTAATGATCGATAGACAAAAAAGCTCTAGAGCACACCCTCCTGTCCCTTTCTACTCTGACCATGAATCACTGTGAATGATCCAGAGGTTTCAACTGGAACAATTTATCATAGTATATGAACCTTGCAACGCCATGCTCGAGACTTATCAATGATGCCGACGAATGGCTCTGGACGTACAGCTTCTTAACTACAGACTGGAAATAGCCGCGTGAATCAAGTTTGACATCTATCCTCACGAGTTCCAACACTTCTCAAAACGGTTCTGTGTCATGCTTTGTGCAAAACGCCCAAAAGAAGACATTCAACATGTCTCTTATGACAGAAACAGATGTGTCTTCCATAGTTTCATTTCCATACGTCCCCAAAAGACCGGTCGGATTTAGAGCATAAACTTGTGTCTCGAGGCCAAGGAAGGTTGGTATTTATTCTTAACAACGTGACAATATAATGGTTGTTGAACATTCGTAGAGTATCTTAATCAGTATATACACGACACTCATACCCAACCCTTCAATCTTCGGGCCATCGTCCCGACCCTGGACACACCTAGCAGTAGTCAAGCATGGAGCTCAGAGCAGTCTTCTCAGGGCTTGTGATGGTCAACTGCCAATAGCTCTTGACCTGGATCCAGCTCTTGGCGTAGGTGCAGTAGAAGCTAGTCAGAGGAGGCTTCCAGGCGTCTGGGGACTTGTCACTCTTGGACTGGTTGACATTGTCGGTGACTAGGCAAGTTATTAGATAGGATTCATTGTTGTGTAAGTCGGTGATGTCGATGACTTACCTGCCCACAGCTGAGGCCTTGTCACGTCGTTGGCGAATTGAGTTCGCTTTGCAGTAGTCCAAGACGCAGCACCAGACTGTTAATATGTTAGCATCTGGAATAAAGATGGGTAGTACGAGAGTTTGGTAGGCACTCACAATCCAGGCATTCTTCAGAGGAACCATATGGTCGATGTCAATGTCACTGGCCTGTGTCCAGGTAGCCCCGTCATACGGCGACTTCCATGTGCCAGAGGTGGCGGCACAGGCAGAGTTAGTCACGACATTTGTCCCATCTCTCTTCAAGACGAATTCCCTACGAACCGTATCAGTATTGTTCTTGTCCTTGCCATGACGGGTGTACTTACCGAGTGTTGCAAGTGCCCTCGTAGGTCTGCCAGTGAGGGAAAAGATCTCTGTCGTAAGTGCCAGTGTTGGTGGAAGCGGAGACAGTGAGACCGCTCAGAAGAGACCGGGCAGTAGAGTCACTGGGAATCCCAGGCTTCAGAGATGTTAGAAAGTGGACGATAGTCTAGGGAGGGTGACTCACAGGTGTAGGTGCAGCCAGAACACCAACGACGGGAAGGAGGATGGCGACAGAGAATTTCATCTTGAATTGTCTGGGCGAAGAGAGAGGAGATGGAACAGAGAGGTGGCCCAGGGAGAGGATACCGAGGAGGGGTGATATACAGGAAGCGAGCAGTATCACAGACATGCTGCACTTGTCTCTTTATACCAATCAACTCCAGATGCACTTGTTCAGCCCATTTCCCATCCCGTATATCCTCGGAGAATGCACAAGAAGCTGCATATTCACCCTCCTTCCTTGTTGGACAGACATCCGGCGCATGACAAGCCATGTCTCTCTTTCAACCTCTCCCTTCTGGGCATCCAAGACCGGTAATCTCTCAGGCACGAGGCATCGTGATAGGCGAACAGCGCATGAGCATCAACCAGCGCTGATGGTATCGTTGTATCGGTAGATGTTGCGCGTCTATTCGCTACGTGCTAATGCCGGGTCGGAAAGTCAGGGTCCAGTCAAACGCTGGGACGCTCCCACGCTGATAAGGTAGTGCCGGTGATCGACAGGTGGAATTTCTGCATGGAGGGAAACGCTGTGGGGTTGGACATTTGTAAACCTGCCTTTTGGGGAAGCTCGCGTCCGAGACGTGAGACATGGACCCTTGGCATTTAGACATGTATTCGTGGGGGAGATGCTATCATCATTCAAACAGATCTGAGTAGAACTTGTGATTTGGGATATGGAGTGGTCTCTGGCAGGAGTACCGGTATATGACGAACAGAACAAAGTAACCAAGTTTAAAAGATACGTTGCAGAAGCTAACAGAGAAACACCTGTAAGTGATTTCAAAAGATGGTTTATCTGGAGGGGTTGCTGGTCTGGGCAGGACGTCTCATGACCTTTGTCTTAGACTGACTAGGCTGAAAAAGTGCCTGTAGATCTTGTTATCTAAACACTCGATTAGGAAGTCTGTTAAAATGGTGGCTTGGAGCATCACAACAGAGATATGCTCGACTAAGTATCCCTCGAGATATTCCGTCCACTCAAGCCATCCCAAACTTCACAGCATTCAAGAGCAGTCAGCGATACAAACACCAAAAAGTATGCCATCCTCATATTCAGTGATATATTCATATATCATCGCAATATCATTACAAAGAAGAATATTAATGTATACAGATCCAAACACTGTGGCATTAATCAAACGCCCTCGTCGTCTTCCCATCCTCTGTCTGTCACACGTTTTGTACACCGTAAAAGTAAATAATATTCATGAACCGCAACGTCTGGGTATTAGGGTTAGGTAATCGTGCGTGAGAAAAAATGATCAAATCAAAAAACAACAACGCCAATAATTGATATGCAGCATACGTTAAAAAAAGGCCGATGCTTATGTATGGTTGTTCGTACATGGACCTCTTAGGGTCGCAGTGTTACATCTCCTTCGTCTCCACTGACGTCCATGTCGCCATCGCTGAGTTCACCTCGCGCAGCTCGTTGCGCCAGGTCTCTTTCGTGGTAAATTTCTTGCTTCCTTGACTCGGCTTGTTGAAGACAGTCGACATAAGTTGTGAACTTGACGATTTCGCGGAGTAGATATGCGCTCTTGCGCTCCCAGTTGGCCATGGCCTTGACGGCGTTGCTGCCTCTGGGGGTAAATGCCAAGAGCATAGGGCTACGGAGTCGGTTATGGGACTGAAGTTCTGCCTCAATCCCCTTGACGTATGCATCCAAAGTCTGCAGTTGCTCTGTTTCTGGCTGGTTGCTGGGACGCATGCTCTGGGTCGGAGGCGCCCATTCAGCAATGTGAATGCGGTCGCCTGGTAGTTTGCCACGTCCACTGTTGTTGGTGAAAGCACCCGCAACATGATCAAAGCTTGATCCTCGGAAGCTTCCACTGTTGGCACTCGACTTTCGTTGGTGTGCTGCACTGCTTCCGGGACGGGAGGTCTTGCCTGGGGCCGTCTCGTGGATGGCCGACACCAGGGCGTTGTTGACGATGGCCTCGCTCCAACCATATTCAATGTTACTTATACCACCAGTCAACGGATGGGTACTCAATCGTGCGCTCCAATAGTTCGCAGTGGTAACGAATTCCTTGCAAATCTCAGGTGTGCCCACTTGGAACAGGTGAACAGCACCGTTGGGCAGACTCAAAGCCCAAACATGTGGTCGAGCCCTCGAGTAGCCGGGTGGTGGAAGGGCGGATGCAAGAGTTTGTCGAAGGTTATAGCAACCCAGGTTCGTTGCGTTATCTTGCCAGTTGCCACCACCAACAAGAACGGGACCGCCGTGAGGGTTTCTGTCGCGGTTCTTCGCACGAATAGATTTGTTTGGTTGGAAAGAGAACAGATTCAACTGCCCCTTCTGAATAACAGCAAAGACCTCGGACCAGTTCCTGGCCTTAGCCTTCTTATCCACACCATCTAGATGATGTTTGTGGGTAACCATTCCCTCCTTGACCCACGGAGGTCCGGCGAGTTCGAGCGATTCGTCTTCAAGTAGTTGTGTTGCCGGGAGATCTGAGCTCAAGATGGATGGAGCGCCATCTCCATAAACTTCCTCATCCCGGATTATGGCTTGACTCAGTGCGTTGGCGAAACCGATCGATTGCTGGTAGTCACCACGGAGAGCAGAGCCAAAGGAATCCTGAGAAACAGAGGTTTGGGTTCTGCCTAAAGAATGGCGGCTCCAGGTAGCTGAGGAGGCCGTAGGACTCCACAATGAGTTTCCATCATCGAAGCTAGTACGGCTCGACGAGAAGCCGTTACGACTCATGCCAGCGCGCGATCGACTCTTGGATGTCCATCTGGCCGAGCCAGCTCGGCCATTCTCGTTGATGCGACCGCGAACAGACAGCTGGCTTTCCGAAGGAGCCTTGCTAAGGACACTCGGAGTTCTCTTGAGCATTCCCATTACAGAGAGACCGCCACTATTGGAAGGCTGCAAGTTGGCGTTCTTTTCAGATTCAGCACCGAACAATGGCAGCCGCTCATCTCTGATAGAGTTGTAGATGCCCTTGAGAACAGTCTCTATCTGTTCCTCCCAAGCCTTCCTGGTTCCAGTGAAGCGTGATTTGACCAGGGGACCACAATCTTCGATACCCTCTCCAGGCAAGGTACCAGAGTCGGCACGGGCCGGCGGCCTGAAAGAGTTTCGGAAAGATCTCTTGTCCTGTTCGGAGGGTTGGTGGTTGTCGCCATTTGAAAAGCCATTCTTGTCGGGAAGGATACTCGCGCGCTGGAACGCATCGGGTGCAGATTCGTCGACGGCCTGCAAAATAGTCGTCATGGTGTTCTTGATGAATTGACTGCGGGTCATCTTGTGCTCAATATCAGCCATGTGAAGATCAGTGTTGAGCAACATAATCGAGTAGCAAATCGTGTGGATGACATCTGTTATGAATTAGCTTAGAAGACGGGGAAAGACGAATCGACACTTACCCGTTGCTTTGAACCCATGATTAGGGTTGCAGTCACACCATCTCTTTGAAAAGGCCACCAAGATACGATCAACTTGCTGAGTCTCTGCTCGGAAAACCAATCGTCCGCAAACTTGTCGTAAAGCTTGAACAATGCTCTGACTGGTAAAGTCATACAGCTCCATATAAGCTTGCAGTGTGCGTTGTCGAATCGGACCCTCTTCGCCCATCCATGAAGCAGCTTTTCCTTTTTGGATAAAGTCTTCATTCCCGTCGTAGATCTTCTGTGCTTTCTGACGATCATCTTCCGTCGGGTCACCAATGACGAACTCGGGCTCGTCGATGCCCTTGTTCTTGATTGTATCGAATGTGCCAAGAACCTTGGGGCTAGGATCTGCCGAGCTCTCAACTCTAACGCTGGGAGTAGCACTAAGAGCAGACTTATAATCTGTCCCAGTTGAAGCTGATCCCGGACTAGAGGCTCGAGCTCCTTCAATAGGGAGAGCCAGGTTGGCGCGGTCTAGTTCATCCTCCGAGTCAGACTGTTCCAGTTGAGACTTTCTGGAATGGCCTCTGCCAGACATATCCCTGGCTGAAGTGTTTTCTGACTGTTGGGGTTTGGTTTTTGAAATGCTGGAAAGGCTAAATCCTAATATTCCGTGCTCGTCCTCGTTATCACTAGCTCCATCAAGATTGAGGAAGGAGTTATTCCGTGACTCGAGGGTCCTAGTAGGCCTCTCTGGCGGGGGACGGGAAGGCGTGCCATCTGTCTGATTCCGCTTCGAAAGTTGTTCGTTAGATTCAGACCTGACGGTTCTAATCCTCGCGTTAGGGCTTGGCGAATAGTCAGGCGAGAACTCCCTCTTGTACTCGTCTTGATCCATTGCCCTGTCGTCCCGCTCAGGCGTCATATTGGAAATATCGGCAAGTGGGGATGGCCCTTGAGAAGCAGAAGTTCCTGGGGCACCCTGACCAGATCGGATATACGGATTCATAACCTTGCGTAAACTGCTGACAGGACTTGGGTGTGGAGGAAAGTTTAAATCTCGTTCCTGGGGAGTCAAATTGGGTACAGCTGTAGGGATGGGAGCTGTAGGCATTGCTGGGATCGGAGGAGTTTCTTCAGTGATAGACTTCTTACGTCGTCGGAAGAAAGAAGACGGCTTCTTTTGTAAGGCGGGATGATGAGAATGTGATGAAGACGTATCTCTGGATGGTGGCGTCGAGGCATTACCAGCCACCTTGGTATCTGCAGTAGAGTTCAATTGAGGTGCTGGGGTATTTGCTGATTCGTTGCTGTTATGTGAGTTGTTACGTGAGGAGCCAAAGACCCTCCTGAAAAACCCCGGACGCTCCTTGACGGGTGCAGCTGCATGTGATGTCGGCGTTGGGCCGCTGTGCACGGCCTCCTTGGATTTACCATAGCCGACGTTGGGTGCAGGCGCCGAATCAAGGTCCAGTGCTGGCACAGCGGGTGCCGGTTCCCGCGAAGCAGCAGCTTTGCGTCCGGATGAGCTCTTCAGAGAGCGACTACTTCGTTTGTGATCAAGAGTAGGAGGCTCGAGAGGTGCGGGTGGAAGCGGCGGTGGAATCGATGCAGCTTTGGACATTGTAGGGATCGACGGTTGCCGCCGTGGGCCGCCCGGGACGTTGGGGGTTGGGGCCGCATCGTACTCGTCGTCGATGTAACTATTCGGGAACTCAACTCGAAACGATGACGGTTCGACAACTGGGGCTGGCGCTGGGGAGGATTGCTGTTGGGGTCCGTAGTCAAAGCTCGCAGATCGCCCAAACCCACGTCCGTAACGTTGACTTCCTAATACCTGGGCGTATCCAGCGTCGACACTCGCTATACTGCTGCTTTTGCTGCCTGGTTTGCCCCCTCTTGAATGCATGACTCTCGACGAGCCTCCTCGGTGACTCTCTCGAACACTATTTAGACGTGGGTAGCTGGACTGAAAGTTGGAGCTGCTGTTGCTTCGTCGGCCGCGGCTAGATATGCGACTGGAATCGTCTCCGCCTTCAAGGTCTGAACTGTAAGAGTATTGGTGCCCGTTGGGTCGGGATGGGGCTGCGACAGAATTGGAAGCCACCCAGCTTCTGGTTTGCTCGGCTGCGATGGACTGGGATGAGGACTCGTCGAAGGTATGCGAACGGGATCCGGGTGTGGATGATGATGGGCCGTACTTGTCGCTCAACTGTGCCATAGAAAATTGGTCGAGGGACAGGAGCATATTAGCCACAAGGGAGTCTCGAGTAACGTTTCGTGGAGAGAGCGATAAGTCGTGAGAATCGCGGTTGTTAGAAGAAGGCAGGCGGTGGTCCATGTCGTCCTCGACAGGAGTAGCGTTCTCTAGAAACGACTCATGCGCGTAAACGTTGGGGGCGGGTAGCCTGGAAGGCGCCCTATTGTTGGTACTCGGTGGTCTTGATTTTGACTTAGATCTACGGTATTCTGAGTCTCGAGGCGGAGGCGTGCGCGGTTGAGGAATGAGGTCCCTTTCCCTGGGCGACGGAGAGGCAAGGGAGGAAGTGTTCGTGTTGATGTTCAACTCGGTATGGGGCCGTCGTCGAGTCTTACGACGAGCATTGTCGTTGGAAGAAGGGGACGCAGACGGGTATGAAGGTGAGAGCATCTTGTCGAGATGGGGGCCGAGTCAAGAAAAGGCTTTTGTTCAGCTGTCTCTCGCTCACGCACACACACACGCACTCTCTCTCTTGGCCTACCGCGCGCACGGCACTCTACCGTACCGTACCGTATTGCACCAACTCTCACCAAATCAAGGCTAGCTGGGAGTTAGTAGATGGAAGCCGGGTTTCCGCATGGGTCGGAAAAAAGCCACGCGCAAAGGATTGGACCAGTTGGCGGTTAGATGGCTTTGACTAGGTTGGTGCTGTAGGTCGAGGAATTGTGACGTGACAAAGTTGGCTGATGCTAAGAATTTGGTCTCTCGACGGCGCCTTGAGGAATTTCAGTCTAGCTCAAGCAGCAGTAGACCTTGTCGATGTACCTGCGTCCTGACCATCAAGAACAGAACATTCATCCCGTCACGCTTGGCCCATCAATCAAGAGTCTTATTCGCTGCAAAATTGTCCTTTCAGTTATCAATTCCAATGGGTGGGCCAGCTCTAAGGAGTGACAACAGGGATCATTAATGCAGGGGGAAGAGCCTAAGACGCTGGGGTTAATTAACTACTCTCAATGAAAAGTAGGTACCTAGAACGAATCACGGGCTTCAAGAACACCACAGACAAGAACAAGAACAAGAATGTTGCTGAAACGTTAGGTTGGAGTGGAGGGTATGCACATGAACGTATCCGTCCAGGGTTACACTGACAGCTTTAAGAAACAAGACTAGATTTCAGTTTTGCGATAGATCGATCATAGGTTGTCGTCACTAAAACAAGAAGCGCCGTTCAAGTGGTTGCCCGTATGTTTGCGTTGTACCTGTACTGTACTCTAGAGGCCTAGTGCCTGTTCTTTCCATCCATACCAGGTACCTGACTGAAGTCAGTGGATATCATCACCACAACCACCTGAAGTTGAATCTCCCAAACCGACAGGACCTACTTCAGAACGTTTCTAGCAAGCTGCAGCACAAAAAGAATGCATGTTCAATCCTTGCGGAGCCCAGGAAAACGCCAACCCGACACCGTCAAAGCACTAATATAATAATGATGTGCGCTAAAAACCCGCCCAACCCAGACTTGAACGAGTCTAAATTCATTGAGCCAAACCTTGTTGGGCAACAAGTTAATGTCAATCATCAAGACAGAAGCAAAGAAAAAAAAGAAGAAAAAAAAGAAAGTCAAAAGGTCCAGCCCTGTCCGTTACCGAGTCAGTGGATGAACTCTAATACATAGCTCATAGCTACAGTACAAAGGCGCGATCTCCTAGCAAGAGATGTCCAGGGAGTATCCGTAGGGTCAACCAGTATCTCGCTTCTCAGCTTCTCGAAGTTTTTTTTTTTTTTTTTTTTTTTTTTCTTTTCTGGAGCTTTCGGGGATGGTTATGGATGGATATGTCCCAGCGGGCTGGACGTTGCGGCGAGTACAGGAACCACAGGACCCTGGAGCCGCAAGGAAGCCCCTTTTTCCTATTCCCTGTCTTGCCTAGCTTTGCCTGTCTACATTCTCCGGTACATACGCGTGAGCATCTTCATCTGCCCCGGACACCATTCCGTTTCGGCAGCATTGCCTAAACCATCAACGAAAGGGGGAAAGGCAGGGATCTCAGGAACGACGTTCCAGATCAGCGTTGATGGAACACAGCTGACGGTTGACCCCTTGCGAGACCATGTGGACAGACGATGTCTTTGTTGTATCCAATGGATCATGTCAATGCCCACGGCTGTTTTCTTCTCCGAGATAACGGTTATGGGAGTCGAAGAGGCCCAAGACACTACACTTGTGCACTCAGATACATGGCTGCTTCAAGCGTTTCCGAACAAAGATGCAGGCTAAGCCCAATGGCTCACGGACTTTCTCACGGACTTTTCTAGCAAAGACCCTTCTTTGATACCCCCCAAAAATAAGAACAAGCCACGGCCCCTAACGCAATGCACGGTGTTTTTGATCTGACAAGAGTGTGAAACGTATAACCAAAATCAAAGCGTACATGTCACGATCATCTTCAGTATCTTTCAAGAACAGGCAACTAGCTCCGACAAGACCGCATCTTGCTTCTCCCTCGGAGTGGACATGTTTCACTGTTGGTTTGCTGCAGCTGCAAGGTACATGAGACATTCAATGTGGGTAAGACAGAATCGGCGAACCTCTCAGCTTTATCAGCAAACAGAATAAGCAACTAGTTTCTACAGCGAGTCTATTTGTGGAGTTTATCGTTGCCGTGGACTTGCTGCGTGTAGTGGTTGCTACGAGATTGATTGGTTAACCTCGTCGCTGACAACCATATGCTTTGATTAAATACGTCCATTATCAAGTGCATATTGTTATAATACACCGACAAGATGGTGAGCTTGGCCACTGGACTAGAGACCTAGTCATGGATATTG
Source organism: Fusarium brachygibbosum (assembly GCA_018886245.1). Classification (NCBI taxonomy): domain Eukaryota; kingdom Fungi; phylum Ascomycota; class Sordariomycetes; order Hypocreales; family Nectriaceae; genus Fusarium; species Fusarium brachygibbosum. The sequence continues at coordinate 884,964 of MU249525.1, forward strand.
CACTACCCACATCTAATTTGACAGAGTCATGAAGGCTTCAAGAAAAAAAGCAATGGTTTTTCCAATATGATATGTCAGGAGGTGATGCTCCGAACCGAAATGCTGGGACTAAAATTTCTCGTCAACCTGCCAATACTATGTCATGGTTGTACTGCCGATGTTGATCATGATAGAAGCATAATAGCATGTGTGCTTTTTTACGAAGCTCATCTTAACTATCTATGCACCTTCAATATGGATAATATCGATAAAAAGCAAAAGAGAGAGCTCCAAGCACAGGACACTCCCCATAATTTGGTGTAAACCCCGCATAGTTACCTCGTTTGGCGCAGATGTCGCTCAGTGGTGGCTAATCGAGATACTTCCCCTCGATGGAGATGCATGCAATCGGGCCTCAATCTCATTAATGAAATCTCTAGCTACCTTTCAACTTCTCCTTGGGCTGCAGGGAGATATATTGCTCGGTTCGTAGAACATGTGGTTCTACCACTTGAAACAACTTCGAGGCTTATACGGGACATCCACTATCAGTCTACACTTGGTAGTGGTTGAGCTTTGGGCAAGCTCTCCAGAATGGCTGTGTTCATAACAGGCAACTCTTCTTCTCCTTCCCATATTCAACCCCTGAATCAACTGGCCCAGATCTAGAGTATCTCGCCTACGAGGAAGAACTACAATACCCCAGAGCATAGAAGGAATAACTGGCCGAGCAACAAACAAGCGCACTGCTGATCTTGAACACGCGAAGAGGACGGATGGTACAAAGGCAGGCTTGATCATGCCTGCAGGAGAAGTGATTGAGAGCTTTGACACGCAGAAGTACTGGTTCTTGGCTATGCTTGTGCCATTTTCTACACATACTCTTGAGGGCTGCTATCACAGGATGATAGTGTTCCTGGAAAGGGGTAGAGCTGATAGTTCCGCGGACAGTCTTCTTTGATGGCCTCGACCAGGCAGTCGGCGGCGTAGGATCATGCCGACGCAACACTGTTAGTGTGAGTTACATTGCGCTGGGCGTTGTCTTGTTGCTTGAGTCGGTGTAACCTGGTAACATGGGCTGATCAGTTGCGCCAAGCTAGGCGTGGTCTCCAAGTGTTGTTGAAGATAGGGAGAGGAGCATGTCGAGGAGAGGAAGGGATATCGTAGGCGCAATGTTGGATCTGCAGCGCCGCAAGAGCGCAACAGTCCTGATGCTCTTGGATGGAATCAGGAAACACGCCTTGTCTATTGAATACAAGCGTCTGTCATGCTTTCAGTTAAATCTATTGTCGATGCGTCGTTGACTTGAGGGTGGCCTAGAATCATCTATCAGTATACTCTCTCTGAAGGTGATGCATATGAGGTGATTATCAACTTGTGATTTCTTCTTGATATCCCGTAATTGAGGTATCCTATTCTCGTCATCTTGAGGCGTGCGGTTGCAGAAAGCTTGGTCATGTTGAATATTTGGACATTGCCAAAAGGAAAGGAAGTCTCCAAATTGGGAAACTCGAAGCATCTGGCGTTAGCGGGACAGAATATGGGGGAGTTCTAGCATTGTTCTAGGGTTACAGTGGGGGTGCTTCGATTTCTGACCTTACACTGCCAGACATCACCTTGATCAAGCGGCAGAGCAGACCTAAATCGGACATTCTCAGAAGAGGACCAAAACTTCTATTTCCGTATCTTTTCCATGACCTTTGAATCGCTAAAGCAAGTCCGAATTAATGATTATGACTTCCAAAAAGGGCAACTCCAAGCATCACTGGTGCCAGAGTGTGGTGTGGGGAAGTGAGGAGAGCATCAACACTCTCAAACAAGCAATGTTAAGCGTTACTCCATGCCCTCTAGAACAGCTGATGCGCAGGCAGCGAATTCGACGAGGGTGACTGTGACGCAGGTGATTCTTCTTCTTGTCTTCGAAAGTCATTTGCACATTTCTCATATTCTATCCCTGGTCCTTACTCGATAGTGAATTCAAAGCACCAGAGTTACATCCCACCATGTGTTCCCTTGCAGCCTCCCGACCGCTGGCAGACAGCACAGGTCCTACAAACCAAGAAACCAAGATCAACAGTTCTCCCAGCAAGGCCCAGACCCTCCAAGCTCCTCTACCGAACCCCTCTTTACAGGTAACAGCCGATCACAACTTGAAAAGGGTCGATGCACCGGTATATGCACCTCAGGCTGGCGAGGTGCTTCTTCATATCAAGACTACTGGTATCTGCGGGTAAGTCACTGTATAACTTTGTAGTGGTTACAGAAGCTGATAATTGGTTAGGTCAGATGTTCATTTTTGGAAGACAGGACGTATTGGATCTCTTGTTTTTGAGGACGATTGCATCATTGGGCATGAGGCTGCTGGTGTAGTGATTCGAGTTGGTGAGGGTGTTGACAACCTCAAGCCTGGTAAGCAAGATATTAAACACCATGAAAACTACTAGTATTCATGCGAATTGCTAGGCGATCGAGTGGCTGTTGAGCCTGGTGTCCCTTGTGGACATTGTTTCCTCTGCAAGGATGGTCGATATAACCTCTGCGAAGATGTCCAGTTCTCGGGTGTCTACCCTTATGCTGGGACTTTGCAGCGATACAAAGTCCACCCTGCCAAGTGGCTCCATAAGTACGAAGACGTCCTTTCGGTATTCTGCAGTATAGCTGACGCTTGAACAGACTACCTGACAACGTGTCCTTCGCTGAAGGCGCCCTTCTAGAGCCTTTGAGCGTTGTCCTCCATGGCATCAACTCAGCCCCCATCACCCTCGGAACTCCCGTAGTTATCTGTGGCGCCGGTCCCATCGGTCTTCTCGCTCTCGCTTCTGCACGAGCTTCGGGTGCCCATCCACTTGTGATCACTGACGTGGAGCCCAAGCGATTGGCGTTTGCTAAAGAACTGGTTCCTACTGTGAAAACCTACCAAGTCGACACTACTAAGAGCAACGAGGGGAATGGTAAAAATGTGAGGAGATTGTTTGGTGAGACGGAGTATGCTCAGCCCAGAGTTGTTTTTGAATGCACTGGTATTGAGAGCAGTGTCTGTTCAGCGGCTTATATGGTGCGTCGTGGAGGTATCCTCATGGTTGTCGGTGTGGGCAGATCCATTATGAACAACTTACCTTTTATGCACCTGTCACTTGCTGAGGTACGTGTTTGATTCCAAGGAGTTATACAATACTAACTGGAGACTTCAGATCCAACTTCGATTCATTAACCGATATAAGGATACGTGGCCTGCAGGTATAGCATGTCTTGAAGGAGGACTTGTTGACGTGAAGAAATTGGTAACGCACGTCTTTCCATTGGAGCAAGCACTCGAAGGCTTGACTTTATCGTCAGACCCCAACAATGGATGCATCAAGGTACAGATTGTTGATGACATAGAAACTACATTCTTCTAGAAGGGATCTGCGATTAATTTGTGATAATAGATTTTGATCGAGTCTCTCTTTTCCATGTCGTGTGACTGCCCTACCCTGCGGAATCTACAAGTTACGGTTGCTCCCGTCCCATGATGCAGGGGATGTGTTAGTGGAGATCGACCTAGTTGGTGGTTTCATCAGCGGGTGAGGCGCTAAAACAGTCTCACTTGCTATTCATTTCTTCATCGCCATATCTCAAGTCACTCAGAGAATATCTCGAGGCCGAATAGTATCTTGAAATTCAACCATCTCGTATATATTCGAGTGTCGACACCACCAACAAACATGCCTAGGTACTCAGCCCAAGAGATTTCGCTTATTCTTCCGTCTTGGTTTCCACCTCGATCGCTATAAATGCTATGCCCAGCCCACTAAGCCTCAATGATCCCGGTCACAAGTTGGTGTGATGACGTCGCATTCTTCATCTCCAGGGGGGGCGCATCTGACCTGGCATGGCATAGCATGGGTCAAATGCTATGGGTGTCAAGATGGAGGAAAAGGGCTGAGCACTCTATAAAGAGTAAGATCTGAGTCTTGACAAAAGGCAGCCTTGCCGTATGGATATTATATATTCACCGTTTGCTCTTTCCGTCGCGCGACAATAGAAGTCAGTTGTTTAAACCAACTCCTCGAATCCAACATCGCCAACCTACTAGATCTATTCTCTCTCACTCATCCCTACTTCTCTCACAAATGATAACAGACTGAATACTCACCGACCCTTCTCGTCATCATCATGGGCGCAACTCAATACTATCGCTCCCAAATAGGCGAGGAATCTGTAATCGACTACTCTCACACAGATCCTCCCTTCAAACTTCTCGCCAAAGATATCTATTACTTCTTCATCTATGTATGGGCCCTTCCTTGGGTTGTATGGCCTGTATATCCTTGCAAATCCAAAGACTTTGATGAACTGTACCATTCGCCTCAGAACATTTTCTGCATCGTCGTACACTTGATCTTGTTCATCCTGCAACTTGGGTTCATTCTCTCGTTACCCTTCGCCATCGTTTTGCCAGTATGGATGGCTGGAGCGGGTATTGCTGGCTTCATGACCTTGAACTGGTTGCTATGCAAGCTGCTCAATGGAAAGAAAGAAACCTATACGTCGGACGAGAAGTATGCCAAGGAACGGCCTGAGCATGCTCATGAGCAGTGGGTTTTCTTGAATGGTGTTGCTGTTGGGTACGTTACATGGCCCCCTCGAAAAGAGCCCCTTTACTGATAAGTCCTTAGAGAACATTGGATGCAGTCAAACTTGAACCGACTAGCATTGACTTTTGGACGTCCTATCCTAGGCATTCACAACCAAACGTCTGGAATAATATTCGACGTCGTGGAATGCCTCATCCAGAGGAACTTTGGTTACGCAACTGGGGATGTCAGGATTTGCTTTAGACTGCTCAAAGACATCCTATATGACGAGAGCAAATCCAAAGTGGTGTTCATCCTGCACTCCCAGGGAGGAATCGAGGGTGGACTCGTTCTCGACTGGCTGCTCCAAGAGTTGCCGCAGGATCTCTTGTCCAAACTCGAGGTCTATACCTTTGGCAATGCAGCCAATCACTTCAACAATCCTCACCGTCACAGATCTTCGCAGACTCTATCTCGCCTCAACCCCCTGTCTGCGATGAGTACATTCGTGACTGAGTCCAGCTTCGACTCTCCTTCCAGCAGCCCCTTGGAAACCAAGCCTGACTCGAACACCAAGATCCGCAACCCTGTCACAAAGGAGTCTTCTAGTGTGTCGACACGATCTATCTCTGCGGCAAAGGACAGGTGCATTAAGCACGTTGAGCACTATGCGAACGGCACTGACTTTGTTGCCATCTGGGGCATCCTCCACTTCGCCACAAACAGAATGGAATCGCGAGAGCTCCCGCGCTTCCAGGGAAGGCTTTTTGCGCGAGCAGATGGTCGCCACGGAGGACATCAAATGAACCAACATTACCTCAACGCCATGTTCCCACTCAAGCGAGACGCCGAAAGTGGAGAGTACACCGGTGCCGACGAAGACAACGAGTTCATGGAAGAAGTAATCAAAGTTGGTGAGGAAGGCAGCGCCTCAGCAAATGCAAGGGAGGCGTTCGAAATATCATGGGCTGGAACCCAGGGATTCGGATCTGGCGACGCCTCAACTCCGATTGAAGTCCACGGGATTTCCAAGAAACTCAAGGAGGCAAGTGAGGACCACGGAGTCAGAGTGAAGGACGTGAGTCGTCTATGGAGTTATAGAAATGGCCGAAGTCCTGTGGAGTTGCCTCCAATGCTGGTTAATGAGAACGGTGTCCCTAGGACTGCTACTTTATAAAGGCAAGGGGTCAGAAGAGTTGGAAAAAGGAGGGTTGAATAACGAATTACGTGGCAGTGTCAGTATGATTATGGCGACTATAGGTTAATGAATTAGACGATTACTCAAAACAGGCTCTGTTAACCACAAATGTTGGCATTGTGAGATGTCTACTCCGTACTGTCTGTCTGGAGGAAGCCCAACCCAGTCTTGGTTGGGATGAACGTGCTAGAGGGTAGCAACTTGGAACCCGAGCTTAGGATATACAAACTAAATAGCCTGAGAACGGGCCTAAGATACCATAAAGTAACTTAACTGTTTTATCTCTTGGGCAGAACGCGGAATCATAAACAGTCTAATACCTGGGAAACTGCAGGACGCGCCACAAAAGCTCTAAACGGTTTCCAATACCATCACATATTTTTATCTAATTAGAGACCGAGATGATCTCAAATTCTAGGTTTATATTAAAACCGACTGTCGTCAACTATCCAAACTCGACGATGTTAATACATCAGATGTTGTTACCCTAAACGCCCTTTCCAAATCGAATTCTTCCATGATCCCAATCTCACATTTTCTTCTCTAAAATCACACGCAAGTAAAGACGTATTGATACAAGGGGCCTCTTTGCAGGCCTGCGTTTCCCCACCTCATGAGTTCTCATTTCGACATCCGCTGCTGGCTGTGGTCAGAAAACTGACTGTTCGTATCCCCCCGTCCCCATGCCATGGTATCCTGATTCTCGGCAGATGGTGACTCAATTGCGGAAGGATACACAATCTGGGGGCTCCCGGGTTCCGCTGGTCCAAAGTCGTCGAGGTGTCCATTGACATGCATACCCCTGGATCCAGATTTCACCATTTCTGCACTCTCAGAGGGTATGCACTGTCTTGGGGAATAGGAAACATCCTTAAGAGAAGCATCTTCGAAGCTCCATGGCTCTGGTCGTCTTAGCTGCCAAGCCTGATAACCAAGAGAGGCGTTGTTGAAAGGTGTAGCGTGGTACCGCGGCGAAGGCTCTATGGCTGTAATTGAGGGAGCATGACTGGTCCGCGGTGAGGCAGAAATATGTGGTTTTGATATCTCTGGTCTGGGAGACGAGTGGCGAGATGTTGGCTGCGACGCATAGCCTCCGAAAGCGGAGGACGACGGCCGGAGAGTACTGCTAGCAAGACTGTTGGGCAGGGATGAAGAAAGTGTTTCGCCAGCAGCAAGAGTACGTCGATGAGACGACAAATGTTGCTGGTATCCAGTTAAAGGTCGGAGACTACTGACTGGGTTGCTATTGAGAGGTTGACCTGCTGCCCAATGGCCAATATCTGCGTCTAAAGATGTATCGGAATGTCTTGCGCTGGGACGAAGCAGTCCACGGTTTTCACCAAGCAAGTCTGCATTGGCGACATCCATCGATGGGACGGGGGAGGCCCCTCGTGAGATCCCCATGAAAGGGTTATATTCGGCAGGCTCTTCACTCGTGTCTTCAAAATGCTGTGACATATAGGGAAGACTGTTGCCTTTGTATCCTGGCATTGTCCCGTTGTCAATGAAGGGTGATGTTCGTCCCGAAAATTGGTTGTTATTCTCTTCATGTGATAGTCTTGAACTGCGCTGACTTGAGCGTCTTCCCATAATCTTCTGAACAACTCTACTTTCGCTTCCATCATCATCGTCTTCAGAATATTCCGGCCCCGGAATCGAACTAACCAAGGGATACGGTAACATGGCATCTCTCTGACTTCGCATCTCAGGGCGAGTTGCAATCATCTCGTTTATTATTGTTCTGAAACGACGTCGACTCTTCTCCTCCTCAGCAAGCCACCGCTCCTGAATCAAACAAGGAGCCTTCTCAACCCACTTCTGCAACGTATTGGTGATATTACGGAACCCCGGCGAGATTATCCTATCGAACTTGCACATGTCGGAGTGACAGGCTTCTATACCGTAGTAAGTAGCCCCAGGTAGCAGAGGTCCGGCCGATTTTGCATCCACGACAATGAACCTATTGAATAGTTAGTAAATCATGAATAGGGATGATAGGGGAAGGGGAGATTTTCGTACCTTTTGCCCTTTATATCCGTTTTCTGATTCTCGTGAACCATGTGAGCCTCAAATCGCTGATGGATATCCAAGAATTGACTGTTGATGTTTGCAAGAGTCTGGTTGTCTTTCCTGAGCGTCTTCAAAAGCACTGGCTCTGAATCGAAAAACCTCTTCGGGATCAAGGCATTTGCCATGGCTTGGATAATGACACCCCATGCTGCTGCGTCTGATCCGTTATGCGGTGTGCCCAAGAATATCAGTCCAAAGGTTGACACGAAGATGGACCGGAGGTCTTCGAGGTGAGGGTCACGCACATGATGGGAGTAGAGTAGAGCTCTCTTGACAATAATGCCTCCTAATGAATGACAAACCCATATTATGGTGTTCTTGTATGTCCCTTCGCTTTGTCGATGAAAGGTGAGGTTCGCAACGAGGTCTTGGGCGTGCTCGTGTATGAAGCTATGGCTAGTCGTTCGATCGTATCTTTTAGAATAGACGTCTGCATTGTACCCGTAGACCAAGATGTTTGCGTGCGTCTCCTTGAGGGCAGTCGGTAAGAGATCCAGCGGCCAGAACGTCCCATTCATTGCGGTCCATGTTGTGTCCGGCTCTCCGTTAAGTCCATGGACAAGAACGATGTCGACCTTGGCTTCTGGATGTGTGTAAACCGTTGTTGTCTCGTAGCGACTTATCTCGCGGTTTTCGGACCCCTGATTCAATATTCTGTCAGCCATTGTTTCTTGAGATACTGTTGTTGTTTTCCCAAGCATTAAAGAAGGGCAGGCAGAGAAAGGGGAACGACTGGCATATAAATAGTCCTTCATCCCAAAGATAAGGCTGACGATAATTGTGCTACCTAAGAGTGAACAGTCACGATTGCCCAGCAAGGCTGCGGTAGATTTTCAGCTGTCACTTTATGTCCTATGACCAGCCTCGATTCGAAGAAACTGGATATTAAATAACACATAAGACTCGTTCCTGACTAACGTACAAAGTAATGGAAGGTCCTTGAGCCTCACATGTCACCCTGCATCTTCAACGCCACCCAGTTAAAGTGCATGGATCAATGTTCACGATAATGCCAGACTGTTCCAAAATATCGACAACAGTATTGGGGCTCCCCATTCTCGTGAAGTGATTGAGACCAAGCCTCTGGACAGCAATGATTTCGTATGGGCGACATATACCCTTGTGACCCCTGAAGAATAAGTAGTAGCTGCTATACAAAAGTCACGATATCCTCATTTCAAACACATACGACCATACCTATCAGAGAACTCGGGATCCCGTCCGCTCTCCCATAGATAAGCTGGTAAGGGGCGGATTAGTAGTTGGGTCGGTGACGACCAGCGAATCCCCGCTGTTGTATGTTTTTTGCTCTTATGTTTTTGACATTAGAACGCCAGTGCGTGAATGCATGCAAAGGGAAATTTGAACTTCACGATCCAAACGTGAAGGCTTGATTAGAATTGTAAGTTTCAAATAAGTTTGTGAGAACAAGTCTCCGAGTACCAAGATAGGCGATTTGAAGATACGCGTGACCTCGACCGTGAGGCAACAGTGTCATTCTCAAGAAAAGGGATAAAAATTCTTATCAACCTATCTTTTGTTAATATGTGATTCACTGTCGGAAAGTGTATGAAATAACTCGCCATCAAAATCTCAAATATTCTACGTTGCCGCTATGAGATCAATAATTCGGGTACTGGGTGTCCTTGCCTCAAAATGATATACAGATAACTCCTCCATAATTTTCTCGCTATTTTAGACTGACAAGTCACAGCGTGAAAACGCACCTGTAGCCGCTCGATGGATGAGCCGAATGAGATGTTCCTGGGGCATAGAATGTCGCCCCAAGGAACCACGTGGAAGCGGATATCATCTCCGAATTTCGAGCTTCGGACCTTAATTGGACTTCGACAAGGCTTGTGAGTCCATAGCCAGCGTATTCGTCAATGATGGCTCAGATCAATGACCCCAGCCTCGTTATTTCGTCTTCACGACTCGTCCAGATCCTTTAAGTGTCATTGACCAAAGCTTAGCTGAGTCACAGAACTCAGCCACTCTCGGTGCCTGTAAAGAAAAGCCAATATCGATTTCAGAAGGTCTTTCTAGAATTGCCTCGTTTTCAATTCGTCTTCCAAGGGACGAGGCCTCTGCTTGCGTAGGCCCGGTTGGCAGGTCGACCTTGCCAGGTTGTCATTCGTTATGGTTGTTTCAAGTCGATGCTCAATCCCTTGGTGCAAGCATGACAACGTACTCTCTGGTGCTGTGCCCGAACTGAATCATATCCTTGTCCCTCAATTCCAGATACCTGCTATCGGGAATCTTACCATCATTCAACTTGGTTCCATTGGCACTCTCGAGATCGATAAGATACGGCTTGACTTTGCCAATTTTATCGCCAAACTCATTCCTCTTCTCAACATAGCGGAACTGAATCACAGCATGCTGCTTGCTGATACTCGGATGCTCCGCGGGCAGATCGACGACCGACATCTCCCGTCCGACGAGCCAGCAGCTCCTCGCGCTCAGGTCTATCGTGTCAACAATGTCTTGACCCTTGAAGATGAACAGCTTCCAGACGTCCCGTGGCGAGGGCTTACGTGCCTCGGCGGGCTCGTGGTACTTAAGCGTAATGGTCGTGCCGTCTGCTTGTGCGACAGAGTTGGATGCTGCGGCCAAGACACCGGTGCTTCCGAAATTGGGCTTCTCCTTGGGCTTCTCGGGCGCTTCACCGGTGGTAACAGCAAAGGAGTCTGCCTGAGAAGGTAGAGGACCAGTCTGTCTCACCGGGCTGCGTTTCGCGACCCGTTTGTCATTTCCTTCGTCATCGTCGCGTGGTCTTCGTCGTGAACTTTTGTCTTCGCGTGACCGTCGACGTCTATGTTCTCTGTTCCTATCTCGATCCCGATCTCGGCTTCTTGACCTCCGTCGTGAGGAGGATTCTGGTGTCCGGGATCGTCTCCTGTCGCGTCTGTCGCGTGATCGACGGCGCTCTCGGCGTCCGGAATCGCGGTCTGAATGTTTTGATCGACGGTCGGTGTCTCTGGGTTCGTGATCCTCGTCATCGTAGCGCCTTCGGCTAGGCCTACTTCCACGTTCCTCGTCCGACGCCATTTTATGTGAGATGCGTGTGTCAATGCTCGCCGTGGAAAAAAGGAAAAGAAAAAAGATGCAAAGCAAGATGACGCAGCTGAGATGCTGAGCTAGGTTAGGTTTGGTAGGTAGATTAGATCTGCAAGACAGCTTGGAAAAGGTGGAAACTATGAAGTGAGTGGCTTATACGCTAATTGACGTAGGGGACAAAAGTGTGGCTCAAGCACGTGGGATGCGCTTGCACATGCCATTTATGTAAGAAAAGTTGAGACGAATTTAATTGTCACAAAATTAGCATATCAAAACCTTAGATAGATAAACTCCATGGATATGCTCTATGCTACTTATTTTTTACTCCCCAAGATAGGTGTATCATTTCATCGCTCATGCGCCGCCATTGTACTCCAGTAAGCGCAGTAGCCTCTGCTGCAAATCCAGTTCCCAAAGAAAAAAAAAGAGAGAGAAAAATCCCGCTGTGGATATCAAATCGAGTCCCATCTCATTTCCCAAAAAGCAAAAGTGTCCGTAGAGTAAAATTTCGTCAAGTCATGATGAGAGAAGATTGTTAGGCAGCCGTTTAAGTGGCAGAAGGAATAGCCATGACGGTTATCCTTGAACCATTGTCGAGGTATGCTTCGACGTTTGTGTTAAGATCTTCGACACCCTTTCTGACGGCAAGACGCTGCTCATCTTCGTCCCACCACACATCGTCGCCGACCTCGGCGTCGCCAGGGACTAGCAGAAGCATGCCCTGGTTACTTCCGAGAGCGATTCTGCACGACGAGTCCTTGACAAAGGTCTCGAGGAAGGGGACGTCGTAGCCCTGCATCCCCCGCAAGGGTCCCCCACTCTCTACAAAGTCTCTGATGAGGTTGCTCTGCTCGAGGCTCCAGAACTGGCGGAAGTCTTCTGGGCGTGAGAAGGCATCGACGTTTGCGAGGAGCTCGAGCATGCCTGCCATGCCGTTGAGGACGGGGCTGAGGAAGTGAACGAAGGAGTTGAGGACCTCCTCGCGCGAGTATCTTGGGTCTGCATGTGTTCTAAGGGCTGGTGACATTGTGTTTAGGAGTGTGAGCAGGCGTTCTTGGCTGCCGGGTTGTGGTGTTCGGATGTGGTAGGCCATGGTCAAGAGAGAGACGAGAGAGAAGGTGGATGACATGGAGGAGAGAGGGTCAGAGAGGCTGGCGATGCTGTCGATGTAGATGGCCTTGTTTGGCTTGTTTGAGAGTAGCTTTGAAGGCATCTTGATTTGATATGATAGTATGGTGCTTGATATATGTTGTAGATAACCGTTCTACTGTTGGGATATCGATATAGGATAGGTAGTAGGTAGTAGTAGGTAGTAGTAGGTAGTAGTAGGTAGTAGTAGGTAGTAGTAGGGAGTAGTAGGTAGTAGTAGGTAGTAGTAGGTAGTAGTAGGTAGTAGTAGGTAGTAGTAGGTAGTAGTAGGTAGTAGTAGGTAGTAGTAGTAGTAGATAGTTGTATAAAGATGATGAACTAGATGGAAGGACCTCAGCTTCTGGAAGGACACGGCAGACTATTTCAACAAAATAGCAAGATCCATTCTATCCAATAAACCTAAACTAAATCCAAAACAGAAACAGAAGCGCCGACTGTGTGCAGTGTGTAGTGTGTAGTGTCGTGTAGTGTCCCCCCTTTCAAAAAAGCATCCCATCTCCGTAGGCTCCGTTTGGCATCCATATCCATTCTGTGGTCAGTCTAAGTGAGGTGAGAGAGACCCTGGCTCCAGGTGATTACCCAATAAAGTCACTCATGATAGCAAGGTGGTTGATTGACAGGGCTCCAGGCCCCCACGAGAGAGAACCACGCATCGGGTAATTCCCATTTTAGCTTGGTTGGATGGCGTGCCTCGCGTTTCTTCTAGTGCATGTTACAGGGCAGCACAGACCATCTAAAGCCTAACAGACAGGGCATACCTAGGCTTCCATTGATTCACTAGGTTTTTTCTTGGGTGGCCTCCACTGTAAAAGTTGTTGAGGCGAACCCGTCTTTCACATGGAAACATTGTATGTGAGATGATGGATGGCACAAGACGCTGTGCTATACAAAAAAGAGGTGTCATCAATAGTGACATTGACAGTCAGTGTGCAGTACAACCAAAGTCAAATTCCATACTCGATCTGTTCCAAGTTTTGTTTCCCTATGTTTTGTTGATATCAGGTCCCATCTATGGATCACTTACTATCAGGTCGACGTCGTATCGTATCCTGCCCTGTCTCTGTCTGTGTCTCATGTTCGAGACCTCTCGTTGTTTGTCTGTCACTCGGGCCTTTTTTTCCCTCCGTCTCTCTTCTCCTCTTGGCTTGATCTTCCCGTTCATTTGCTGTGCCAAGTCATTCACTGTAATAACATGGAAGGGGGGACGGAGGTCATCCCTCCATCATGGGATCAGCTCCCGTTGTTCCCGCGGCTTACGCGCTTCCAACTTTGATATTATTATTTTCTTCTCGTTTCGTTGACAGCCACCAGAAATTTGGGAGGGCAAACCCCCCCACTCTCCGCTGCGCTTTGGTATACTTTACTTTGCGGAGAGAGGAGCGGAGCGGCGGATAAAGAGATTCCATATCAGCCTCTATCTGGACTTAGTTTGAGCTCTGACTCTACGTGGCTCCCAGCCCCAGATTCCTCTTCTCCTCTCGTAGCTCTCTTGTTTGATCAGATCGTAAGCGACTGAACTGCAATGTCTCCGACCATGCCAATGACGACCATTCTTGACTTGCGGCGTAGTCTTCGGCTGGATTGATCAGCTCGGCTTCCGTAGCTCCCTCCTCACGTTATTCTGTATCAGGCTTGTTTCTATATCAATCTCATCTATTTTTTTGTTCTATATCTATCGGATGCAACGCTCCGTCCCTGTCAAGTTATGTCATTCATGCTGCACTCTTCGGCATGTACTATCAATGGCCTCTTGATTGGTTGTATGCTCTATGCTATCAAACACAACCCTGAATACCCTCACCTCACCACAAAGTCTCCTGACAAGTACGGCCCTTTTCTGGGTATGCCAATGAAAAAACAGGTGATTCAATCTCGCCCTACTCGGTGCTACTTAGATTTATGTGAACCAGATCGCATGTAGATCAGATGTTGATTTTTGACCTAATCTTGCTTGATGGTACGTCTGCCGCAGAGCCTCATCCATCATTCATCAACCGGGCTTTGAATAAACTTGACGGTAAAAAGAAGGTTCAGATCGTCGAGGAAACGTTTTGACCTTTGTCGCATTGCGTTTCGACTAAATATAAACATTTCTAGTTTTGATCGACGTACTGTGACATGTTTTGTTGCATCTCCTAAAATAACTTCCTTTTTCTAAACTACCTACGCACCAACAATTCTTGTCTCATTGAGTTGGTATCTATCGTGTATGACATATGAATCCCGTGATTTTTCTTTGCTCCTTTCTAGAATATCATGACTCCGCGGGCCGACTTTCCAATATCTGGGGCCTCATATCGTCGGGTCCAGTATCCACTTCTTTGGCCTGTCACTTTGTGGATCTTTCCTAGATACCAACGTGCCATCACATCAATAGCGGTATGCATCTGCTACTGTCAAGCATAGACTTGTAGCATGTTCTCTACTAGGTACTCTAGTGTTTTACTTGTAGTTACCGAATGATCAAACTCTTTTTTACAATCATAATCAAACATCAAACTCATCGTCTCGTTGCTATGATAGTTTTACCAAACAATCTTTGACCCTTTGCGTGGGGGTTACTCCTGATTGATAACAAGCTTAGTTATTAGCTTCTCTAACAATAAAGCTGTTTGAGAGATTCTTGTTGGTCTGAAGATCTTGTCGATCGCTGAAACGCAGGGTTGTCAATCATCTGCCGTGCTGTCAAAGATGATCAGTAGGGGTATCCGTACATGGTAGTGTCATGTTCGCCTCACATATTCATTCTTGTTCTTGATCAGCTATGACATGGCAGCACAGTCATAGAGAGATTGGCCACGTGTGACTTGAATACCACAACTTGTAACTAATTATGCTTATTGGCGCTTGATCAACAATATACTCATCCTACACCGTTTCATCCGGCCATAGCATTCATGCCCGAAGAGTCACTCGGTTCGGCTCGGACTTGTCTTGATCTCGGCGCTATACATGGCAACAACAAGGCCTCGGTGAGAGCGTCTAGTATTACCTATTTCCCTTGGTTCGAAACTCCTTCTCAAATCTGGAATATTCATGGCCGTGATGGTTTCATACGGAGGAAGTCTAGTCACTTACACCGAGTGACTCAGCCGGCTTACTAGTCGAAATAAAACCAGAGTTCAGCTTCAACACTCAAACAGCTCTTCCATATTCGAAAACATTCTGTCAGCTCAAAGTAAACCATACATAATAGAACAGGATAGAATAAATCTATTTCTAAAATACATCACTTACTAGATGATGAACAGTTGCGAAATCAATTACGTCACTAAATCAAGCTTATTTCATCTTTTGCCTCGTTTGTAACAGACAGTAGTAACACTACGCATTGCACAACAGCAGCCAAAAGATACGACAATGTCAATCAACGAAAACCCAGAAAACTATGCCCTCTTCAGGGATTGCTTATCTACTACCCTCCTCCAACCTGCTCCCTCGGCCCCGGACCCGCCCAAACGCCGTCGGCGTTGCAAGAACTCCGGCGCTGCTCCGGCTGCTGCAGCACCCACCCCGGCTCCGAACCCGGAAAGGGACGCCGAAGAGTTGGCCGATTTTGTAGATTACCTTGCTACAGAGATATTCGAGAATCTTCCAGATGAGCTGCAGACTTTGGATTATCGAACTTGGAGGGACGACCAGGCGTTGCAGGAGCAGTACTCGTTACCTCTCACAAAGGAGAGTCTCTCGGTGCTAAACCTGCCACCGTCTGTTGTTGAAACACTGACGACTTACAACCTTATCTCTGACGATCCATACACGGCATCACATCTCCCGTCTTCCCCGGAGGCATTTCTACTCCCTATCTTAACCTCGTACATCACTCCCCTGATCGAGCCACCTCCCGCTACACGCGCAACTCGCGCCGACGCCTGCGAGCTTTGTGCTCGATCTTGGGTTCCTCTGTCATACCATCATCTCATCCCAAGATTCGTTCACGAAAAGGCCGTCAAGCGAGGTTGGCACCGTAAGGAGGATCTGCAGAATGTAGCATGGCTGTGTGGTGCGTGTCATCGCTTTGTGCATAACTTCAAGACTCACGAGGAACTTGCTCGGGACTACTACACTGTTGATTTGCTGCTAGAGGAGGAAGAGGTTCAACGATGGGCTGCATGGGTTGGCAAGCTGAGATGGAAAGGAAGGTAGTCTCAGAGCCATGTACAGCTGGTGGGCGCATTGCGTATTGAATTCAGGATCAGTATCAAATCTGTATTAGGTTGAACATTTACTCAGATTCTAACCATTTACGTCGCAAGTCTGTAAGAACCTGGATTACCTTATTCCGTTGTCTCTATCGTGTTGTTAGTCATGGTACCGGCTATACACCAACAGTTGCTAACAAGGTATTTTTTGTATACGGAACAGATAAACTAGAATTGATCTATAAATAAACTTCTTGACAATAGCAATAGTAAGGAATACCTAAAGACTGTTTTCCGATTTTAAAACGCTTTAAAAATAGAAAATAAACAAGCCATGAAACGGTTTCGTCGCCTCCAAGCCAAGCCCACTAACTTTCCCATAACATTCCTACGTCTAATGCATCAACTAGTTCTTATCATCAATTTGTTGAGACAACTCGCTCATCGTTGAGAAAAGTACTGTATCACATAGAATTAGGTAGCAACATTTTGTTGAGACGTCCCCAAGACGACGACTCGTTTGTTCCAGGGTAGGCATGCCACCAAGTCAGCGGACAAGACATAGGTGGCTTGCAGTTTGTGGTTCATCCCAGGGTGATAATGCATATGCTTCTTACAGGCAAAGTTGTATTATACACCACTGTTTGCAGATTAGTATTGTTCACCGAGTGAGGTCTGCGGTTGCATACATATCCGCCATCTACGCAGCATCGCTCTCATCAGATCAATCATGATCCTCCTCAGTCAATCCAGGGCAACCCTCCATCTCAGCATCAGGATATGCCATCTTACACCAAAAACAATACTGATGGTTCTCCCTCAAATATTCCAAGACCCTCTTCAGCCTCTCCCCAATCTCAAGCTCATTAAATTGGTCCAACTCCTCGTCCTCTTCATCCAGGTCCTCAGCTGTAGCATACACAGTCTGTCCCTTGCCCAAAGCCCTCTTATCGTCTTCATCCTCGTGATCGTCTTCATACGTCGGTAGCCTCGATAGTGACTGTTCGAGATCGTAACGCATGCGTCTATCGCGCTCGGCTTCTTCTCTGTGTCTCACAAGGCCACGGTATAGAAGCGGTATTGATCTGAGAGGGCGTGATGATGTCGGTTTTGCCTTGTCAGATTTATTGTTTGTTTTCGATGTTTGCCCTCCAGAGCCCGAGAGTTCCGCCTTCTCATCATCCATTCTCTCTGCCGTACGCTGAGCCGCAAAGAACTGCTTCTCTAGCCTCGCATCCTCGCGCTCTTTCCGCACGCGCTCACGGTACTCGTCGGGATCCATCTTGGCAGCTTTGATATCCCTTTCCTCAGCCGCTTCCCTAATTTTCCGCTTCTTCTCATTATCCAAACCTATACCTCCACGATCATCTTTGACACTGACTTTGATCGGTTCCGTCCGACCAGGAGCAGTGCCTTCCTCTGTCTTCTTGCCCAGGCCGCCGCCTGTGAATCCCATTTTTGCCATCATGGCAAAGCCTTTGCTCTTCTTGGCCTTTGCGTCATCCAACATTGAAGTCGAGAGAGCCTTTTCACGAGCGGCTTCTTCCTCTTCCGCAATCTGCTCTTTTGATTTGATGTTTCCTCGTGCGCGTGATTCGCGCTTCAGCCTTTGCGTGCGCTGTAGGGATGACTCTTTGATGGGTGCAGGGTCGTCAAAGGACATGTTCATGTAGTCATCCTCGTCTTCATCTGGTGCGCCTGCACCATTCTTTTGTTCATTACCCATGATCCAGGCCGTTCTGGTGAGTTAAGTTATTTGAGTGATGTGAGTTGAAGATGAGATTGGTGTTGTTGATTCTTACTTGTGATGATTGAAGATTTAATGTTGATGTATGGAAACTGTTCCAGGATATGATTGCAGTGGGCTCCACTAATTTTCGGAGCTCAGGCGTATACAGTATATTAAGACTTTAAACTGGCAACAACCTCTGATAAAGGTTGGTCCTTTAAAGTAACCCTATTTGTATCTATTATGGTAAACATCTGCTTAGGGTCTGACAAACTTGATGTTATATTGATTGGTGCACCTCCATCATTTCATATCCGACTAGACGTAAGCTTCGGCATGGCCCAATTGCTGGTTTCTGGTATTCAATCTTCATCAAGCAACATAGGAGAAATATTTAATATGGAACCTACATGATCAGTTGACTGTAATTGCTAATAAATAACGTGGCAGGGTACAAGATAAGTCTAGACCTATGGTTCTCAAATCAACAGCATCAACCGGGTTTTGGGGGTTTGCACGTTTCACAGACATCCAGTTCACTGCGACCATAAAGGATACACAAATGAATATATGAATAAATATATGGTATCCTACGCCTAAGCCTATGCCGCCATGCCCATTTACCTGTTCTTGGCCCTCTTTCTCGCAGACTTCTCCCTCTCGTACAGATTCGCTTCGCGACCCTCCTCGCTCTGGATCTCGGCAACGAGACGCTTGTACTTCTTCTCGTAAGCCTCGTCCTTCGCCTTCTTGACACGCAGCTTCTCCCGCGCCATAAAGTTGGCGTCCTTGCGGAGCTCCCGCAGAGCACCCTTGCGCTCCCTCTTGTGCTCCTTCTTGAGCTTGGCCATCTCTGCACGCTCGCGATCTGGGTCGTAGTGCTTGTCTGGGTCGAATGTCTCCTCGAACTTGGGGATATAAGTCTTGATCGCCAAAGGGCGGTGGTGGTGGAGTTCCACGTTGCGACGCGATAGCTGGGCAACCTTGAGCATGCGGTCAAACTTGGCTAGCAGCTTCTCAACCCTTTCGTTCAGAGCGGCAGGTAGTTGGGGTCGACAAGCCTTGCTGTTGAGATGCTTTAGCACGCTCGCAGCCTGGCTGAAAGTCTCAAGGAATGCACTCTTGCCAGTCCACAAATCCGCAGCAGCTTCCAAAACGGACGCTGTGGTGTCGATAATAGCAACCTTGCTGACTGTGGCCTCAGATTTCTTTGACTCTTCGTCGATGCAGTCCGAGAAATTTGGTTTTCGGACCTTGATCTTGCTTGCGCCCTCGGTGCGGATACCGGCGGGAGCGCTATGGAGAGGAAAGTTTCCGAGCTGCTTGGAGGAGCCAGCAGGCGCCAAAGCACAGAGGGTGTTCAGAGAGAAGTTGATAACCTCAGGAACATAGCGCTTTGCAAGTTTCTGGTAGCTGATAGCAAGAATTGACAGATAGGCGCCGATGGCATAGTGTGCCAGACTCTGCGGTACCTTCTGACCTAGGTATCGCGTAATTGTCAACACAGCAGGAGTGACAACCTGGTGGAAGTGATCAGAGGTAGGGAAAATGGTACCAATAGCAGTCAGCAGAACGAGGTCTCCAGGTCCCAGGTCCAACGGTCTTGATGTACTAATCTCCTCAATGTTGTTACTGAACTGCTTGCCAATCTCGACAGGGAACATCTTTGAAAGAGAGTGGATATGTCGGACAAGGCTTTCAAGCACAGTAAAGGGGGCAGAGGTTGCAGGATCCCAAGGCGAACCGACGTAGTCGACTAAAGAAGTAGCGAAGTTGCCGAGCTTTTCCTTGTTCTTACTGCTGAGCTTGGGGTGGTAGAGGGCACGGATTCTTTGAACGATAGTAGGGAAGGTCTTGGCAGGGTATGGCGCCAGAGTAGCCTTGAGCTCATCGCAAGTCTGGGGACACTTGAAGGTATAAGGAAGACCCTGCTCGTCACCCTTCTGAATCGCCGAGGCCTTTGTGGTCGAATCAGCATCGAAGACGGGATTTCGACTCTCTTCCTCGTTGAGAAGGCCCTTGGTAAAGTCATCCTCCTCGTCCTCAGCTTCCTCATCAGATCCATCCTCCATCGATTCATCGTCACTGTCGTCGAGTGGCTCCACGTCGGATCCGCTAGCCACAAGATCATCATCGATGATGAAGTCGTCTTCATCGTCGAATCCAAGTTCTGTGGCTGTAGGTCGAGCTCGGATACCGCTACCAAGACCAAAGTCGTCTTCGTCGTCGTCGAGGTCCATTTCGTCTTGCTCAGACTTCTTGCCCTTGTTGTTGACTTCTTCATCCTCACTATCGCTGACTGACTCTCCCCGCATGCGCTTCTGGCGTTTCTCCTCAAGCTCCTTCAACCTCTTAGACTCTTCTTCAGCCTTCTCTTCCTCAGTCTTGGTTCGGTCCGCAGGCTGAGCCCTCTTGTCCTGAGCAAGCTTCTTTACTTGGAGGTCGAAATTCTTCTCGAAAGCATCGCGGTCGACACCAGCAATTTTGGGTACGACAGCAGAATCAACCTGGGGTTTGCCACCTGGTCGAATATGGTGTAGCATGTACTGGATGTTTTGAAGCTCCTTGTCGAGTTCTTCCCGAAGGTCTTCGTCCTCCTCCTTCGCAGCCTGGCGCTCGTATTTGTAATGTTTAGACTTGGCGATAACTTCCTCCATTACCTCCTTCTTGGTCTTTTTTCGTTCAGGCTCGTCGTTCTCGCCATCTTCTCCATCGCTTCCCTCCGCTGCCAATGCACGAATGCGCTTCAATCTTTGTCGCTCACGCACTGAACCATCGCTGTCGTAATCCTCATCCAGATCGTCTTCTTTGAAATCGTCCATAGCGTCGAAACTAAGGGACTTGCCCATATGTGTCAAGCCCTCTGATGGTTCGTCGTCTTCCAGATCGAACATGGAGTTCTTCTTGTGACTTCTCTGCTTCTCTCGGGCGAATCGTTCCAGCATCTTGTCTTCTGGTGCCATCGTGGGATCGTTTTCACCGAATCGACGATCGAGAATTCCGCCGACCTTGTTTCGACGCTGCATTTCGACCAGGAGTGTTTGTCGACGCTGTTGTATTCGTTAGTTTGATGCTTTATAGTCGTGGCTAGGCGACTTACCCTTTCTTCGCTGGCTGCCTTGGCCTGACCAGGTCGTCCTTTGATGCTTCCAGCAGTCAAAGTAGGCCGGTTGCTGGTGACCTCGAACTTGGGACCCTTGGCATGCTTCAGGTCAAAAGGATTAAACTGCTCACGAATGCCTTCCAGAACGACACCTCGCTGGAGTCGCTTGTCATTACGAGAGCGCTCATCCTGAGCATTGCGTCGCTTTTGCTTTTTCGATTGTTGAGGACCGACAATTCCTTGCTCTTTGAGGGACGCCTTGAGGCGTTTGAGCTGCGAGCCGGCCATAGCGACGATATATGCTGATGGTGTTCGACTTGCGCTCAGCGACCATGGATTTTTTGCGATAGAAAAAAAAGTCCAGTCTTATCGTTATCAGATGTGGGGCTTTGATGAAGGTGGGTCTCAAGTAGTGGCACCTGGAATTAGAACAGGCACAGTTCCTTAAAAAGACAATGTAAGACAGACTTTTACTGGTCAGGAAGACAAATCAGTACGAGAATATTAATAGTTTGAGATATTTACCTAAAGATCCTATCCGTATAATTATCTAAATATCAATGTCAGAGTGAAGTTCTGGTACATATATTGTCTATTCCCTGAAGCTGGGCTGCGTCCTGAGATTCATTGCGAGCGAATCGCTACTGGCGGGAAGTCTAACTTATTTTGGCGATACAAAAGCGGTGGATATCAGCAGAATAACTTACGTCAGGAGCTCTGGGGTATCCAACTTTAGCTGTCGCGGTCTTGGATCATCACCTCTTCAAAAAGCATGAGCTCAACAAACAAAATTATTAGTCAAGATGGGATGGGCTGACAGCCTCCTCAAGTTTGCCCGCGATGAGAGAGTGGTTCTCTTGACATTAGGTCTCGCTACCTTTGGCGTCGTGAGCACCGTCTTCACTGCACTCACAATCATTCGCGACGACAATGAGATTCCCCCACCACAGCCAAAGACGCAATACATCACCCAGGATACCGAAGATTCATTAGAGCTCGAAACCCTTGAGAAGCTACTGGACCATCCGAACTACTCTATCAGAGAGGTCGCAATCAAAATCCTTTGTGATCGAGCTGTCAACGATTCCGAGACAACCCACTCACTTCTTTTCGGCATCACTCGACCAGACTATGATGAGAGGATGCGATGTCTCAGAGCTTTGGCACTGCTCACTGGGCAGACTATTGGTAAGGCCATTCATACGCAACTAACAACACGGCTAATCCCTCCAGGTTTGGACGGTCTTTCTAAGTTGAATAATCCCAAGGCCTACTCTGCTCTGGTCAGATCTTTGGAGTTGAGTTTAGATGATGTCGAGCGACCAAATCTCACCGACAGCCACTGGGACGAGTACTACCTTCGCGATATGGCCGAAAGGTTCTGCCTCATGTTCATTCTGGAGCTCGTTAATAAGTACGGCGCGAGCATGCTGATCAAGGCACGCTTTGTTGAAAAGTGGCTAGCAAAGCAAGACTGGGGCGCCACCCCTGAAGAGAGACGCCGCAGTTTCAAAGACTACATGGCCCTCAAGGTAAATAGAATTGTCGAGATCGTTGATCGGATCAAGGATACAAAACGAGGTCTCCGGGTTTTGGAGAAGGCAGGGCTATTGGACAAGGAAAACTCAAGGAGAAGGATTCGAGAGTTGCCGGATCTAATCATGGAGATCGAAGAGGAAGCAGGGAATACGCCAGTTGTCGAACAACAATCAACGCGTACCAGGGAACATTCTGCTGAAGAACAACGGCTGCGACGACAACATCGAGAGGCAATGGTTCTCAATGATGGAACTCGACCATTGGCGCGCGAGGATATTATTGAGAGAGAACATACGTCCCCAGCATAGTAATGGTGAGAATAGATACCCAATATCATAATGATAAGCGTACATTATACCTTGCGAATGAAGATTTGTGTTGATGGCATCACTTATATATGATTTGCTGGACACGGAGAAAAGTATTGAATGAAAACCTACATAGTTACTCACTTACCTAACACTAGCTGAAAGAACCATACTGATGAATTATACCACTCCCTCAACTCCGTATCAGAAATCCACTCTACCTGATCAGGCAGGTTGATACCGCTTCAGGTCCCTCTCTGCTTTAGAGCGGCTGATACGAAGAACGCGCAATAGATAATTGATAAGCTCATCCATTTCGTCCTCTTGAGCCTCTTTTCCAGGTTGCTCAGCGGGTCCAGCCTGCGAGCCAGCACTTTTCTGCTTGGCAGTCTTGAGTGCTCTCTCAACTGACTCACCTTCAAAACCAGCTTTCTCCAGTATCGATTTTGCACGGTCCTTGGGCTCGACTGGGAACCCAGGCTCTTCGACAGCCTCCTTTCTCTTCCTAAGGCAGGGGAGGGTTCTTTCCCTGTGACATAGATTAATATGAAGAGCAGTGACTTGCGACTTGTCGATTCGAGAAAGGAACCCTTGGTCCTCATCGGGTCGCTCTGCGCTGGTATTGCGCAGCTTCAGCTTTGAATTGCGCTCCTCATCCAGCTTTGACATTGCTTTGGCTCTGTCAGCCCAAAAGTCGAGATCATCCTCTAGACCGAGAAAGGTAAGAAAAACTCTCAAGGTGTTGACGTCGCAGCTGCCCGAGGGTTGGCATTGCAATACTGTATCCAAAAACACTGGCCATGCCTCTAGAGGCGCCATGTCTGCGGATCTGAAAAGAGCTGTTATGAGCTGGCCCCAGCGGACAATCAGTTCTGGATCTAGTGTACCTTCGAGGAAACGAAACTCGATGGTTCCTTTATACTGGGTGCCGTCTTGAGGATCAGCGGTACACTTAGACAGACTGATGCAGCACTTACCCATACCTGCGTTAGGTCTTAACCACTGATGAAGACGGCTTACGTTACTAGCCGTCCACAACTTCTTCAAAGCGCCCAAAAGGCGAGGATTTGAAGTCGTACGAGGAATATGCACCCAAAAGTCAGCTGGAACGAGAATACGTGCCCATGACTCCTGATAACTGTCGTGCAGTGTCGAACCCTTCCCCAGAATATGCATCGACCACGGACTTTTCCTTCTTTCAGGGTGGCAGAGGCTGAAGATCATGTTTTCCGCACAAGCCATGAGAACACAGACTTTGCGCAGCAAGTGGAAAGGTAACATCTCAGTGCCCTTGGCAACATGAATGTGGAAGCCGCATGAGTTGGTTACGAGCAGTCTGAAGTTGTTTCGCAGGATACTCAACACATCGACAACTTTCTCCCACCCCGTTGGCGTGTCTCCCAAAACAGGGCTCACTACCTCTATCCCATCCAACTCCTTGTACCCTGCCCAGTCGTCCCACGCTTTGAGAGAAGCGTCACGCATAACGGTCCATGTCTGGTACTCGGGTTCGATGCCAGAGATAGGGACAACGCCGTGCTTGGCAAGCTGCCTTCGCCAACTAGGCGTGTCCTGGGGCATTTGGACGCGTCTCAAAGCTAATGGTCCTTCTCTTGTAATCAATTCCGCTATTTGATCAGCTCTGTCAGTGAAAATAATAGCACCGACTTGTCTGCCATCCTCAGGGGAAGGATCAGGCCAGTTACCAGGGCTAGAATAACTTGGTGCATAGGTTTCCGTGTCGTCGATATCGATCAGTAGGTCAGTCGGCGTCGGTCTGACTCGCAGTTGACTGAAGATATTCGGCTTCACCGGGATGTACATTTCAAGCTCAACGCCAAAAGAATAGCTGCCGTCAATAGAGTTACTGGGTGTAGACTTCGTTTCGCAGACTTGGAATGGAGAATCCGCATGGAGCGACGAAGTAAACGAACCATCTAACGAGCCATCTGAGCTCATATGAGAGTCTGATACTCGACAAAAAGGCATGTCATCGAAAGACCAATGCTTCAGATCTGGGACCTTGGAAGTTTCCAACTTTGCCTTGTAATAATCCGCAAGCCCATGTAAGCCATTCTCGTCGAGGAAGGGGAAGATGGTAGAGCTGCATCTGAGCCTAGGATACGATTGAAAAAGTGACGTACCTGTCTTCCCGAGACTAAGTTGAATAATGCCCACGCAAAAGGTAGTCCAGTGCTCGATTTCAGCAAAGTCAAGAGTTCCGCAATGCTGGTTGAACCAAATAGCCAACTCACCAGGCGTACTAGAAGGTTGGAAGTTATAAGCAGGCGATGCTTGGGGATAGTCTTTGACGTCTTGGATGGAAACGCCCATATGATGTATGAGATCGTCAATAGAGTCCGCACTGAGTATCTTGTCAACACCATGGTCATACTTTGCCTCTCTTAACTGTCCAGGATGAGGAAGAAGTTCCAGTGGGCGTCGGTTAGGGGACAGGTGATCGTCCCAGGGATCTGAGATCTCAACGGCGGAGTTAAGCTGTGCCTTTAGATGAAGGGGAGAGCCCCTGACAAGGTTACTGTACTGCAGACCCAGGGAAGAGATTGAATTGGGGCCGCAGTGATCAGGATGAACGTCACCCAAGAGAGGGTCCAGCATCCAAATAAAGGCCGCAATGGCCTTCATTTGATCAAGAGTGGAATGGTAGCCGTGCAAGTACACAGCGATCTTGAGGCGGGTTTCCGAGTTTGGTACGGTGAGATACTGCTTGTTGAGGATAGGCAAGACCTTCTTCAACTGCTTTTGCAGGATCGAACTTCCAG
The DNA here is from genome assembly GCA_018886245.1 of Fusarium brachygibbosum. Taxonomy (NCBI): domain Eukaryota; kingdom Fungi; phylum Ascomycota; class Sordariomycetes; order Hypocreales; family Nectriaceae; genus Fusarium; species Fusarium brachygibbosum. The sequence continues at coordinate 910,580 of MU249525.1, forward strand.
CTTTGAACTTGGGAGACGTCATCTTGACGCCGACCCATTCACACTGATCAGCTTGATTCTCTTGAACATGTCCATCAAACTCAACTGTCCAGGCTTGTTCAAGTCTCGGACTGTGACCGTTGAGGGTCGCTTCAAGCTTTTCAATAGCCCATTGTGCTCGAACGAGGTATTGTCGCTCCAGGTCTGGATAATTTTCAGCGTTTGGTGGAACTCCATTGAAATGAGTAGGAGGTGATGGGACTGGTTTGCCTGGTTGTTGTCCACCTTTGGTGTATGTGTATTCTCGTTGTCCCGACCGGCTGGAGACTGCGATGAGAAAACCAAGTTGCACTTGGAAATGTAGCGATAGGAAATTCATGATAGCGACTGAGTCTGTAATTCGTTGTGTTCTTCTTCGGTTATCTTGTTAAGTTGGAAAAGCTGTGGTAAGAAATAGTTGCCAATTTCTTTTTCGTGCTGTTCAATGTTGAGAAACTTGATAGGGATTGGAAAGCTAGAGTTAGTGAGCATTATATAGTAGTAACAGAACAGTTGGACATACAGTCACTTGTTCCTTGTTCGAATCTCTGGGTCACAAGCGCTTGTATGTTCACAATCTGTATTCGGAACAAGGACAGTGACCCTTTCAGCCACGACCGCGCCTTTGATCGATGGTCTGTTGTTCATATTACACCTCTCACTCACTTATGCTAGCAAGTGGATTTGAGCAGGAGTTTTGATCTATTTGTTGTATGTGGACGTGTGAAGATATGTATGCTCTATGGGATCAAATGGCTAATGTTCTTAGTGGGATCTCGAAGTCTAGTTTGTCTCTATTCTTTTTCCTTGTCATCATGTTTGGCTTCCTTCAGCTTCTTGATAGGTTCTAAGCCAAATATCTCATCCGAGTTCAAAGGATTACGATTCTCAGTAACCTCGCCAAACAAGAAAGCATTCTTTTCGCGGCTGGCGCTGTTCGAAATTTTCTTCTTGTGCTGCGGTGGAGGCGACTTGTTCGATGATGCCAAGGCCTTTGAAGGTCCAGATTCGTCTGGCTCTAACATCCATGAAAAGGACGACTGGGCCAACGTTGATCGGGTCGGGACAGGGCCCGGGCGCGAGGGGGCTAGGGATCGTGCGGGTTTATTCTCGTCAGTTGTGACTATTTCCATCCGATCAGGGCTTGGGGGTTGCACTGGTTCTTCTTTGGGGGCTGGTTTTGGTTCAGATATTTGCAGACTAGAGACATCCAAACCTGTGGCTGCCGCTGGTACTGGCTCTGGCTGAACAATTGACGTTTCCGCTACAACCACTTCCTGGGGAGTCTCCTCAAGTGTTGGTGAACGTACAATCGGAACCTCCATCGAAGAGTCATCGAGATAGATCTTCACGAATTGCACTTTGGCCGCTGCAATTTCTATGAGCTCAAGGCTTTTAGCCTTGTCTTCCAAACTAGAGGCAGATATTGCTTTGAGGTTGTTAACTGTCTCGTCAAGCATGGCTGACAGATGTTGGTTCCGGATTTCCAATGCTGCCAAACTTCTGGCCGCTTCCCCTTCGCTCATCAAGGGCTGTGGCGATCGGGGCGCGGACCGGGCCTCGTTTATATTACGCTTGATTTCGCCCATAGCATCTCTGACGGCCTGGTTGATACCCAGCTTCTCGCCTCTTTCGTAGACCCCTTTAGCTCCTTTGGCGGCTCCCTGGAACAGGGCTTCCATACCGCCCTGTTGCTGAATAAATCGAGAGGGTGATGCCATCTGCGATCTTGAGCCTGGGATTTTCTGCTTGAATGAATTGAAACCACGAAAGCTCGGAGTGCCAGTTCTTGAGGTCTGTGGCGGCGAAGATACTTCAGGCATCTTTCCGGTATATTTCATGATGAGAGACGATCCTCCTGATTCATTGAGATGATCTTTGAGATATAATGCGTCGTCAACAAAGGTATGAGGGCCATGAGCATCTGAGGGGGGTGGGTATTTAAGGAGCAGCTGAAGACAGACAGAATAATCGGCCTCCAATACTAGAAAACATGTCAATTATGAAATCTTTTTTGAAATCAAAGTTTGCTAGAGGACTTACGCTCCCATCGAATTCTTATCAGCATGGCAACACAGATAAGATCTATAAGTTCCAGAGTCGGATCGACGGCAAAAATGGTATCCCAGAGTACCAAGAACTGTTCAAAGGGGAATTCCCTACTGAAGAGTAATCGAATCCACCGACTGTTGGAGACGTTAGTGGCGAGGGAATTGTAAATGAGCAACATAAACTGACATGAGGAAGATTTGTGGCAAGATCTCGATGTTAGTAAGGTGGGTAGCGAGTTCCGGGTCGACTTTGTGTAAGCAGACTTCGTGGATAAATTTACTTCGCTCCACGATGGCGGAGCTTTGTTCTGGGAACTTGGAAGGTCGCAAAGAGCCTCCTGATGTTGTAGCGGTGTCCGTGACTTCGTAGAACGATTGGGCACGCTCCATCAGTTTGGAGAACAAGATGAAGGCATCGTGCTCGACGAAAGAGTAATCGAGAGTTTCAATAAGGGCATCATCCAAAGGAATGTCTTCTGGTAAGGTCGAGGGATCCACAGAATCTTGCTCTATGACATGGAGAATGGGTGCGAGCAGCTCATGCATGCCCTGTCGGTAACCTCCTCGCTCAGGGTTCAGTTTACAATACATGAAGAGGATATCCAAAATAGTCGCCTGGGTCTGGTCTTCGTGATAAGATGCCTCATCGGGTAGTCGCTGAACATCTTGTTGTATTTCAGCGCGGACAATCTCATCTTGACGAATGGTGTTCCACGGCGACTTGTTTGAGTTAGTTCACTGTCCATTCTTAGAACCCGGGGACAGCTTACGCTAGGGTCTTCATTCAAAGGGTCGATGTTCAGCTCCGCAAGGGCCTCTGGGTGCTTGATGTACTTGAGAAAATGATTCCTTTGTTCCGTGTAAGACCGCCTCCCGTCGTCTAAAACCTGGGACCAGCTCAAGCCTTCGGCAGCAGTTGAGAGCAGGAAAGTCTGCAGTGATGAGTTAGTTGATGCACTATCTGATGGCGAGAGAGGAATTGGCTCACCTTCCAGCAAAGAGAACGACAGCCTGATATACATGGGCTTGATGGACCGTTATATCGAACAGCACGCCGGAGGTCGCCAAGATGTGCGCCTTGAGATTGTGTTTCGCGCCATCTTGAGCTGTGAACAAAAGAGTCAGTTGGATTCAACGCCCATTTTCTTGTCGCTCTCAGGCGCAACCTACAGCGATTCTTCGAGGGGTCTCATATCGCTTAGCAACACCAAGGAAGACGCCAAAAAGCCAAGTCAACGGAATCGCGAGCAAGGTCTCAAACGTTAAACTAGTGAGGAATGGATGTTGATGGCGGAGGATGAACCCGAAACCTTGATCTATCGGCGCTTCAAGTTCAATTAGGTTGCCGTCTCCGTCTTCGGCCCCACTCTTTAGGAGTCCACCCCGCCTACGGACGGACAAACTCCAGTGATCTAGAAGGCCCTAAAGCCCCTGGAAGTCCAGGGGCTGGCCTCCAACAAATAGGTAGCCTGTGCCTGTGCAGTGTCATGTCACTGTCTCGAGCCATGCACCTCCAGATTTCACGAGCTGACGTTCGGTTCATCGACACCTTTCCCTTTTAGCCTCAACGCTCCGTATATATAACACATATTGTGACTCGTGATGCCTCTTTAGGCACTACATCATGTCTGCAGATCTATTTGCCGAGTTTAATAGTCTTTCAGACAACTCAACACCTGCATCAACTCAACCACAACATCAGCAGCAGCAGCAGCAGGCCACTCCTTTTCATACTCAAGTGCAGCAACAACCGCCGCAGCCGCCCAAGCCGCTGCAGCGCACTGAGACACAGAATCTGTTTGACCTCTGGGGAAACACCAACAATGCCTCACCAGTGAACAGCCAGCCGTGGTCAGGCTTTCAGTCTCAGTCAAACGCGCAAAATGCATGGGGAAGTGCCCCAGTCCCGTCGAAGCCGGCGGAGACAAATGACGACGACGACGATGGATGGGGCGATTTTGAGGTAGCTGAGCCATCGCAGCCTCCGACGGCCAATGCGACTCCTGCTCAGACTCCAAGCCCTGCTCCCTTCTCTGCTTCGGGTTGGGGCACAGGTGGAAATAATACGCCAGTCTCGGCGAACACATCATCCATACCATGGCCCAAACCAAATCCAGGCTCAGCTGCCGCAGTGGCCCAACGAGCACCTGGTATCAAGCAACAACCGCCGACTAGAATTGTGAGGGCTTCGACGATGGACCTTTTGTCCAATAGTCTTGTCGATATTGAAGCTTTGCAGAAGTCGACTGGTACCGCCAAACCTCAGTCTTCAAACCCCCAATCTCATTCACAGTCGCAATCCCAGTCACAGTTTACGCAAGGTTGGGGACAGAGTGCAGGTAACCAAGGATCGCAACACCAACGGATGAAGACCAAGCTTAAGCCATCTGCGCAGAAGGATCCTAGCGTGCTCTTTGATGCCGAAGATTTTGAGCTACAAGTTGCGGAAGATGAAGACGACGACGATGATGATGATGAATTTGGGGATTTTGAAAGTGTCCCTCCTGCAGTGGTGACCAAGCCGGCCTCCGCAGCTGCTCCTGCGAAATCAACACCGGCTCCTCCATCAATGGATCTTCTTTCGTTAGATGAGCCAGATCCGATTGCTCCTCAACAAACGAGAAAAGCACCACCTACTCAGCTTCTCGGACCCCTAGCATTTGGAGCTACTGCTACAAACTATCCTCAAGCACCGAAATCGCCATCATTCCAGGATCGTAACCCTTTCCCAGAATTGGCTATAAAAATGCCTACTTCTGCCGAGCCTAAGGAAGTAAAGAAACCAAAAGAACAGACCCCAGCTACGGCATGGCCATCTTTCGAAAGCCCGATAGATCGTAAGCCAGCCAAATTCAAGGATCAAGAAGAAGAATGGGAAGCCTGGGATGATTTTTCGGCCACCGACAACAAGAAAGTGATTACCAGCGCGAAAAAGACGCCTGAAAGCTGGGATTGGGACACTGTTGATAATGTTCAACCATCGCACAGCGATTCTCAGGGGGATGCTCCTCCGCCGATTAACGTCCCACCCCCTTCGGTCATTCTCTCTGCATTCCCTGATCTCTTCAATTCTGGCACTGCCCTATTCAAGCCTGTGTCTGGCCAGAGCACATCCATCAAGCAACGCATTTTGTCAGACTCAAAAGCCGTGGAGTTTCTAAAGGGCTATGTTCTGTTAGCGGAAACGGCCGCGCGCGTGATTGCTGGACGCAAACAGCGATGGCATCGGGATAAAATTCTGGCCAAGAGCATGTCAATCTCAGCTGCAGGAAGTAAGGGAATGAAACTTGCAGGGGTCGACAAAACACAAGCTGCGCGAGAGGACCGTGAGGCTGCTGATGTAGTAGCTGTATGGCGTCAGCAAGTTGGTCCTTTGCGATCGGCAGTCGCTGCGGCCAAGTCGGCCGATAAGGGTCTGGCACTGAAGGTTCCTGAGATTAGCGAGAACATGCAAGTGCATACAGCGAAGATGGTGCCAACAGCCCCCAAGGCTTGTATCATCTGCGGGCTAAAGAGAGAGGAGAGAGTGGCCAAGGTGGACGTTGAGGTGGAGGATAGCTTTGGGGAGTGGTGGGTTGATCACTGGGGACACAAGGCGTGCAAGAACTTTTGGATAGAACATGAGCAAAAGCTACGACAACGATGAGAGTCGACGCTTTGTCGAAACAATACATCTGAAAGGGTTTGATACTTTCGGTACATAGCAAAAACGTCTTCCTTGGGCGGCATTCAGTTCAACGAGAAGTCCGAGGTTGTTGATGGCAGTCCATAGAGTCAATGTGCATAGCAGGGGTTTGGTGTTATTCAAGAGTGACACTTGGTGACTTATGCAGTCTGCAGCAGCGTTGCTCCACAGGCTGTGATGTTGTATAGCCAATCCCCGGAAGCAATAGCTGCGGCCAGGTGATGTAGAGTGTGAGCGTCACTTATGAGACCTAGTCACAGTCAAGTCGTGCTCTTTGAGTGACAATGTGTGATGAGAAATCATTGGTCCTTGATTGTTCATACTGCTGGACAGCAATCTAGCCAGCAAGTTATTCATGGCTTGCGGGGTTAGACCGTTACACGGCCTCGGGCCAGGGAAAGCGGATGAAATGAAAAGCGGCGCGATAATCAAAACACGGCTTCCTAAGAACGCCAGAACATGAACTTGTCGACAAGGACTTGTCTTTCCCGCCGTTGATGTGTGATTTTGGTATTAGACAAGCCAGAGCTGCAGCTTTCATGGTTGAGAAATATGAGCGCTGGCCAATAAGGTTCTTATACCCAACCCTTGGCCTGTGATTGGATCTAAAAGTAATCTTCGTGGTGAATTGAAAGCCATCAGAAGTCTTATTCAAGGACTTTTATTTCTCTCAAATCTTGACCGACATTGGAGGCCGTTAAATACAGCAATCAATGGAACAAGATGCGCTGCAGATCGTCCTGGACGTTGACAGAAGCGAAAGTCAAACTTCCGTGGCCCACTCCGGGCCGTGTGGGTGTGGTAAAAAAAACTCCCGAGTGACCAGGTTGCCAGGGAGTGTGGGCTTCTGAGAGTAGAGCAAAAATGAATGCCAGAATCTTGGGATGGATGGATGCATGCTCGCTTGTTTCCTAGAGCGGGTTAGTGGGATATGCCAAGAGTCCTGGACTTTGGCATTGTGTGCGTGTTACTATGTACGACTGTTGCCAGATGGAAGACAAACGGTTACAACGAGCCCATCTTAGTACAATAGACAGCTGTCAAACGCGACTCTTGGTTGGCTTTGGATACAAGACGTACTATAGCTGATACATACTAAGTAGTAGGTACAGCACCGACATAGAGGGTTAATACAGGAATACCTACTATTTGCATTGAGTCTCTGTCCAGGTGAGTACAAAGGAAGATATGTTCTAAGGTTGCGAGATACTAACCGGGACACCTGGTTAAAGGATTGCCACTTGTTTGTGCCTGCCTCGTGCTGAGTTGCAATCCGTTCCATACTAGTTAGTACTTACCATCCATGACACGACTTGATGATACACCACACTCCTGTCCTACTGGCAGTTTAGTGAACGACTTGCTCGTTTGCTTCTCAGGCTTCAGGGATTGGTAATGTTTGCTATAGCTTCTACTAGGTAAGTCTTTAACTACCAATCGACAATACCGGACTGCAAAAGAAGACGTAGACCTCAAAGCACCGGCAATAGCTGGCCCAAGCGGCTAAGATATCCATCCACAGTTGATGTTTCTTAAGCTGGGGCATGATCCATGCAGAAGTGGGTGCATTGCATCTTGAGAAGTACTTTTTACTCAAGTATCTTTTCCCCTCATCTGTCAGGCTATATTGCCCAACTCAATTACGATTTGGGGAAGGCAGAAAACAAAGTACTTGTAGTTCAGGTACCCCTTTATATGTCCTCTGGTGGTCATAGCTGCCTCTTCCTTCCCTTCCCATGTGTTGCCAACCCCACTCCACCCCCATTAACGAACGGGCTGCTGCCGCAGGACAGGAAACAATGGAAAGGCAGGCACTACTGCTCCGATCTTTCTGTGTGGTTACTTGTGGTGTTTCGCCGTCTTGGTTCTGGCCCTGGGTTCCAGTTCCAGTTGTGGCAGCTTAGAGGTCAGAGGTACCTACCTACCTTAGCAAGTACAGTACAGAGGTAGCTTATTATTACATGACCCATCACTTCCACATAGGTTTTCCTCTTCTTCTATCCTTCACCCACTTCACTTACGTTACGAATCTCTCTCTTCTCTCCTCTCCTCACCTTTCCCTCGCCTTCACCACCTCTTCTTCTCCCTCCCTCCAGCTTCTCACTCTCCTCTCCGCTCTACTCTCATCCTTCTCCTCCTCTTTGGCCCTTGTCCCGCTGCCATCCCATTACATCAGCTGTTGAAGCTTTCTTAACCATACGCCTCCCGCATATCGTTCAATAGCCCACTCGCCCGCCTCCGCCGCCGCTTTCTCAACCAGAGTGCTCGCAACGACCCTTGACCCCGCTATCCCGCCTCGCGTACAAACAACCTACAGCAAAAAAAAAACACACTGCATCACCTCTCCATCTTGCTGCCCCCGCCTTCTCCAGCATACACAACGTCTTCGCAACACCCCCAGCGTCGACGACAAGGTCAGTCAAATTTTTTAAATTTTTTTTTATCAACTCCTTCTAAAAGAGCGCTTGCTTGGCCATATCGTGAGGACGCATGTCATATCGGGTACCCGTGCTCTAAATGTGCGCTCCATGTGAGGGACGATCGCCCGAACCCGAACATATCGACTTGCGCCTCCACGAATTTGCTTGCTGAGGCAACAACCATTGGGAAAACATGCTCTAACACGATTGACAGAATTGATCAGACATCCCACTATTTGTCTGTTCTTCTCAACCCCAAACGCTTCATCCTCGCCTCGAGCCCGCTACTCTGCCTCTACGCACTTCCCGACCTACCTCCTAGCAAAATGTCGGCCCCTCAGGACTCCATCCCCGGCAACGGCAGTGACATCCTCGATCAGATGGACCAACTCAGAATGGATGACCGCCTTGGCCCTGACGGCGAACCTGCCCCTAAGACGGAGGAGGAGTACGCTCAGGCCCAACTCACCCTTCGTGCGATTGTCTCTTCCAAGGAAGCCGGCGTCATTATTGGCAAGGGTGGCAAGAACGTCGCCGATCTCAGAGATGAGACCGGTGTCAAGGCCGGTGTCAGCAAGGTTGTGCAAGGTGTTCATGACCGTGTCCTGACCATCACTGGTGGTTGCGATGCTATTTCGCGTGCCTACGCCATTGTCGCTCGCGCTCTGCTAGAGGGTGCCCCTGCCATGGGCATGGGAGGCGTAGTTCAAAGCAACGGAACTCACCGTACGTAACACATCTTACCTGGAAGATAAACTAAATATCAAGTTTCGCTAACCCGTGGTATAGCCATCAAGCTTCTCATTTCTCACAACCAGATGGGTACCATTATTGGAAGACAAGGTCTTAAGATCAAGCATATTCAGGACGCTTCTGGAGTTCGTATGGTTGCTCAGAAGGAGATGCTTCCTCAATCTACCGAGAGAATAGTCGAGGTTCAGGGTACTCCTGAAGGCATCCAACGTGCTATCTGGGAGATTTGCAAATGCTTGGTCGACGACTGGCAGCGAGGCACCGGCACTGTCCTTTACAACCCTGTTGTTCGTACTCAGCCTTCCAGCGGCGGAAGCACTAGTGGTGGAGCAGGATTCAACCAGGGCTCTGGCAGGAGCGATTATGGTGGCAGCCCTCGTGTCATGCGAACAGGTAACGGTGCCGACTTTAGCAACGGTAGCTCAAGGCCCTACAACCGCCGCTCCGACTCTGACGCAGCTCTTCGAGGCCCACCTACCCACGACGAGAATGGCGAGGAGATTCAAACTCAGAACATCAGCATCCCCGCAGACATGGTTGGGTGCATTATTGGACGTGCTGGCAGCAAGATTAGCGAGATCCGAAAGACATCAGGTGCACGCATCTCCATTGCCAAGGTGAGTCATTTGACTTTGAGCTTGGTTATCACATTACTGATCGTATGATTTGCAGGCACCTCACGACGAGACTGGTGAGCGCATGTTCACCATCATGGGTACCGCCAAGGCCAACGAGTCGGCACTCTTTCTTTTGTACGAGAACCTAGAGGCGGAGAAGATGCGCCGAAGCCAGCTTCAAGAGGCCGAATAGCCGACTTTCAGATGAAACCTCGTCGATTTTTGCTTTTCTCGTGCTCCATGCGACTTGCTAAAATAAGTTTTGGCAGGATGGGCTGGGGCATTTCAGATCTGACTTGCCGCGAGGCTTGTGTTTTCAACAAGGACGATACCAGATGACAGCATTACGAGCGACTGAATCCACTTGTCGGACCCTTTCCCCCTTATCGAACCCGAAAACCCCAACCATCAAACTCGTTTCTTTTCCTGATTCTTACCCTTCTCATTATTTTTGCTACATCAATTAGGGTTTGACTTGTGTCGATTCCGGCTCGAGCCTTACCTGTCACCTCTTCGCCTTTTAAACCGAACCACCTTCTTTTGTGGCGAGCAGATCGCTACCAAACACTGTAGCTTGCCGTCTGTATCAGTTTGCCCACCCGGACTTTTTGGCAATGGCATGCTTGCCTCCCGGGGGCATGATATAGTTCTTCTTATGACCGTTCAACCAAAGCGGCGCAGTCCGAAATGGTTATGGCTAATGACACAAAATCACCCTTGACGAGCCGGTAACGACAGGGACAGTGCAATCTCTCAGGGCCGAGAAGGGCACATCGCGGCTCCTCTCTACAATCTCTACCCACACTTCGCGTCACCTTCCCCTCTCTTTCGCCTCGCACAACTGTTTCTATCTCTTACACTCTCGGATCCCGACATTGTCACTCGACCCGCGCCTCCCATCTTATCGCTCACATAATTCCCACATCACTCATCGCTCTCGCATACCCCCCTTGACATCAACTACACTGGTTCACCCATTGTGTATTCTGTACCTTGCGACCCAATACCCATGTTAAGTGGCTCCTCATTCCGTGTTGGGATTTACAAGACATTCTTAGCTAGGATGGATTTAGCTTGGGCCCAAGAGCCATCAAATAAAACCAAAATTATGAGCAAAGCCATTGATGTGTAAAATGAAGTGAAATAGTACTGCTGCGATATCAATCATAATGAGGCTGGTGAAACCAGCTTAGTCACCGAATGGACCCTTGATATAAAGTCATGGATGTGGCTGAGATTATTGGTGGGGCGCCGATCTCATGGTCTGAATTGAAGCCAACTTGTCAGTTTCATCATGGCAACTCTGGTTGATTAAATTATCCATTTTCCCGGCTCCTCTTTCGTTCTCTTTGTCTCTTCGTTCTCTCCTTAAGCCAGATCCTAGACCAAACTATCACTTGTTAGACTCTTAACCGTTATTTGCCTGCCTCTCCTTTAGTTCTTTAATACGCTTCCACGAACAGTCCTGGCGATGGCGCGCTCAAAGCAACCGGCCATCAAGCGCGAAGCGTCGTCCGAGTTCTTTAACAAGACAACCGCGACATGGGAAGATACCGATAAAACGCAAAAGAGCACTTCCAATGGAAATCTTGTGAAGAGGGCCATTGATGCCACCCCAGCTCCCGCGCCAGAGGCCGGGGTCTTGCAGCTTGTTATCGCTGTTGCGGGTATCTATGCTTCATTGTGGGTTTGAACCTTACCAGCGCCCCATGAATCAATTACTGACGACGTCGCCGCGAATAGCCTCACTTGGGCATATCTTCAGGAAAAGCTCACCACCAAACCCTATGGTCCTGCCGAGTCCCCGGAAGTCTGGCACTTCCCTGTCTTCCTCAACACCATTCAGTCCGTCTTCGCCGCCATCGTAGGCGCCGTCTACCTTTACGCTTCGACTCCCAGCAATGCCTCTGTGCCTCCCGTGATTCCTTCGCGTCGCATCCTTGCGCCTCTCGCCCTTGTCGCCGTTACCAGCAGTCTCGCCAGTCCGTTTGGCTATGCGTCGCTGGCGCATATCGACTACATCACCTTCCTCCTCGCAAAGAGCTGCAAGCTGCTACCTGTCATGTTCCTCCACATCACCGTCTTCCGCCGCCGCTACCCTCTTTACAAGTACCTCGTCGTCGCGGCCGTGACGCTCGGCGTGGCTGTCTTTACTCTCCACTCTGGAAAGAAGAAGGGAAGCAAGGTTCGCCCCGACGATGCGAGCACAGCGTGGGGTCTTTTGCTGCTCGGCATCAACCTCCTGTTTGACGGCTTGACGAACAGCACTCAGGACCACATCTTTCAAACATTCCGTCCTTACTCGGGACCTCAGATGATGTGCGCCAACAACATTATGAGCACAATCGTTACGGGCGCTTACTTGATCATCAGCCCCTGGTTGGTCGCTACAGGTCTTGGAGAGTGGTTCGGCATGGACGTTGCTGGCAACGCGGGCGAGCTCAAGGCTGCTCTGGACTTTATGGCTCGTTACCCCGCTGTCTGGAAGGATGTGCTTGGTTTCGCTGCGTGCGGTGCCGTTGGCCAGGTCTTTATCTGTAAGTTTTTACCACCCTTATAATTACCGTCATCAGCTAACTAGTTGTTTAGTTTACACCCTTTCCACTTTCTCATCAGTTCTTCTCGTCACTGTCACGGTGACTCGAAAGATGTTCACCATGATTCTGTCAGTCCTCGCTTTCGGCCATCGCCTCACGCAGATGCAGTGGCTCGGTGTTGCGCTTGTCTTTGGCGGTATTGGTGTCGAGGCTGGAATTGCTCGACAGGAGAAGATGGCCAAGGAGGCTGCTAAGAAGGCCCAACAGAGTGGGAAGAAGGAGTTGTAGACGAGCCGGTTTCGTATCGGTTTGTAATAAAACTTAATGCATGGGCTGAATAAACATGCGCGTAGCGGATGAAGGTACATATCGAGTTGTTTTCATAGGGCGGTCCGAAAGACTCGCTCTCAAAGCTTTCCAATAGAGTATTAAAGTTAGATAGAGACAATGATACAAGACATGTCACATAGAGCTTTGAACGGTGTGGTAACCATTTTGATTATCAACTATGTAGTTCCTCCATAAGATGGTCTGGATGTCCCAAGACCCCTTTGCTTCCTAAACGCCCTGCTGCTATAGCCCAAGACAGCGACTCGTCTTTCCCATGGCCATAGCCCCGTGCCCTTTCCCTGATTGGGTATTTGAGCCCTCCCCCATGTTTCCCACAGAGGGTTCCATAAACCATACGCCACTCCGTTTTGTTGTCCAAAATGGACAAAGAGAAACCAAAAATATAAATGAAACAAGATGACAAGACAGGATGTCTTTGTCTATATTACACTAGGTCATCGTGGAACCATCCGACGCCATGCGCTGTGCGTTGCTGAAAATAGCGAATGCTGTGTGTTGAAGAGGGAGTAACGATTGGATAAGATGGGTGACAAAGAAGATATATTTTGATATTTGCGTATCGTCGTGCGGACAGTCAAAAGACCATCCGGGATCGAGGGTCGGATTAAGTGCAGTCAAGATATCCGCCCCATTGCTTAAAAGGAAAACGCCCTGAAATGCTGAATTCACATAGTTGTATAGCGAGTGTTAAGATTAAAAAGGAAATTGAGCGAAGGTAATCGTACGTCTTTCTTCCATGTGGAAGGTGATTCGTTCGACTTCGAAGCATGACACAATGGCCAAGCTTCGTCATAAAAGATCATCAATTGATCGAATTATAGGTGCCTCGCCCTTCGTAGGTGGACTCCTTGGGTCTGCAACAACCGGTGGTCTCCCGAATGTTGAGAAAGGGTCGCGAGGAAACATGCCTGCCCGAGGAGAGAATAGACCCTGGCCCGGAGTGGGGGGGCTCTCCACAAACCGCATACCAGCAACTTCAGGCACATCGTGAAGCGGGTTGTTGGTCATCGTCTCAGCTCTGGGTGATAGCAAGGCATCATCATCTGGATATGAGCCGGGAAGAGCTATCGTCCTTTGAAATGGGGTATCGTTAAATTTCATTTCGGGCGGTGCAGGGTTGAATCTTGGGAAGGTCATACTCTGGAAGCCAAAGCTTGCCTGAGAAGGAAATCCGGGAGAAGGAGGCGGCTTCATGGACGAGTCCATCATAGGTGATGGAGCCAATGTCGGAGGCGCCAAAGTCGAAGGTGCCAATGTGGGCGGCTCCTTGCCTTGGCTTGAAACTGGCCTCTTAGGCAGATCGCCCAATTTGAAAGGGTTCAGTTTATCTGAGGGCCGTTGCTCGATTTCATCCTTCCATGTACACGTGGGTGGAGCAGAAGCTGGACCTGGTGAGACTGGTCGGGGGCCAGGTGTCGAGTTGCCTCGTAGCCGAGTGGGACTCGAGCTCAGGTTTGACTCCTTGATGTCCTCACCTTGTGTTGGAAGAGGCGCAGTCTGAGGTTCTTTGGGTCCAATGTCAATGGCATTGGCGGACAGCGTTAGTCTGTGCTTAGAAGGTTTGCGGCCAGGTCGAGGGCGGTTTGATGGCTGGGCAGTGCGCTTTGTTGACACTTCCTTCTGGAAGTCCTGCAACGAATACATGAGCTTCATGTTTGGGCTAATCCATTGACTCTTGGCTTGAGCAGCATAGTAAGCATCGTTGACAGTGAGTTCAGGCTTCTGGAACAGGCCGTAGGCAATGATCAAACTGGCAGATCGACTAGCACCCTGTTGACAGTGGATAAGCACACGCTTGCCAGCCTTGGTCCGGTCGTCAATAACATTGCATAGATCCATAAGATCGGGAGCAATGTCAGTGTTGTGGTCCCAGGGAATGTGAATATACTCGGGCTCCTTAAACTGGAGCGCCTTGGGCGTTGTTGGCGTCTCAACCGAATCTTCGCCTTGAGGATATTCCCAGGCTGTCATAAAGCTGGCTGTAGACACGGCAGTATCAGGCTCAGCGATAGACATAGGGCGTCGCATGGACCTACGGATCTCAAATGGGTTGTTGACTTCCCTGGCGCAGTTAATGACCACATCAAAGCGTGCTGCCTCATCTGCGGTGGGTTCTGAGTAAAGGAAAATGTTGTCTCCATAGATGGCAATTGGGCCATCAGGATATCCAGGAGTCTTCATGTCCTCATTGTTCTCATTGTCGCGGTAGGGATCATCGTCCCGAATGGCCATTTGAGTACGAATTGGTGAGTCCTCTTCCGTGATTGCGGAATGAATGGTTGTTGGCTTGAGAGTCGACTTGGAAGGACGCAGCACCTCTGAGAGTCCGGATTCGTTTCGTTCCAGTACCTTAGGAAAAGTCATGCCGCCTGGTGGACCAAAAGTTGCCGACTTGAGACCAGATGACATGTGAGGCGAGGAGCAAGAATGCTTCAGAGCTCGGCGCTGGAGCATAGGCATGGCTGGCGAAGGCGGAACCTCTAGAGTGGTCTTATGGGTTAGGTCAGAAGTGTTGGTATTGAGACTCAGCTGGCTAGGCTTTCTTCGCATAGCTGGAATCGTAGGCTTGATAAATGATGGAGATGCTGGCTCAGACACTAGCGAGATATTTGCCGTAGCAGTTGATACAGCGAAGGGAGGCTGAATAGAAAGGCCCTTCATGTTGCGTCCGCGCCGAGGCGAGGGCGATGTCATGGGCCGCTGTAACCGAGGCGGCTCGCTCAACATGGTGCTGCTGTTGGTGTTGTAGTTCATGCTCATGTTGCTGACGCCAAGGTTGCCAAAGCTAGTGGCTGGGAAGTTGTTGAGCGGAATAAGATTCATGGGAGAATCAGGAGAAGAGGAAGGAGACGCATCTGACAGAGGCGAAGAGTCGGTTGTAGATAGCGTTGTGGTAGGTGAAGAGTCGGCCGACTCGGAGGTTTGTGTTGATGTGCTGTCATGGTGCTTGTGAGTCGGGTCAACTGGCATCATGCTTGGTGCAAGGCCATGTTGATGAGAGGCACCCATCATGCCAGGTCGCTTGGGGTCCATATCGACAAACTTGGTGTCCACGAGTGTGACAGTGTCTTGGTCTGCCATGGTCTCGGCATCCAGGTCAAATACTGTCATAAAAGGCGGTATTTGATCCTCGTACACTCTCCGGTCTGTAACTGACGGCATGTTTTGGTGGTCGCCTGGTGGTTGAGTGGGTTTCTTTCTATGCGCGCAAAAAGCAGAAGCAGTTCTTGAGGCTAATTGTGGTCTTGACGTCCGCGCTGTAGGTCTTGTTTCGAAGGTTCGTGCTGAGCGATGAAACACTACCAGGTTGTTGACTTCCAGTTGAGTGTAAGTGTTGTTGAAATTACGTGAAAAGATTTGGAGAATTGAGCAGCAAAATAACAAATAATGCGGTATGAGAAACGAATGGTTCTTCCAAGGTCGCGGTGCGATCGAGAACAAGTCAAATCGGTCGTTCGATGGTCAGCGCAGCTGATCCTGTCGCTGAGCGTGCCGGGTAGTGGGCAGTGCTCGGTAAAAACGCACGCAAGAATCCTCGGCTTGTGAATGAGAGAAGATAGTAAAAAAGATGCTCTTGGTAAGAAACAAATCGCGAGCTGGGGCGAAGGAATCAATCGAAGAACGAAGCTACTGTCGAATCTAGCGTGTAGCAGGGAGAATAAGGAACGAGCCCAGATGAAGTGAGACAAAGAACTGGCGTCTCGACGATAGATAGCGGCAGGGCAGGGCTGCGAGTGGCGCTGTTAAAGTCGCGAGATCATTATTTCCCTTTACTAGGGAGACCGAGTCGTCGTTCGAGGAGAGGAGGCTATATCAGACGTCTTGGGCTGGTCTGGAGGAGGGTAAAGGGAAGGGCAGATAGAAGAAGATTGAAATTCAAAGATCAAAGTGAGGAGAGAAGTGAGAGGGAAAGACGAGAGGAAGAGTAATGAGTTGGAGGGGAGTGTGAGACGTCTTGGGATTGGATTGGATTGAGTTTAGCTTCTGGGGGAGAACTGGTAGCCCTTGGGGGTGTGCGCGCAACCTAGCAAGCAACCTAGTACAGTACCCAGCAGCCCAGCCCAGGCGCTACCGGCGTACCTACTGTACGTATACTCGGCGACGACACAGTACGGGCATCCATGGATTTACAAGGCCTGTCACGGGCAAGTCAGCTGCCTGGTGGAGGCTCGACGCCCTGCAAAAGGAGACCGAGCGCTGCCGACATAGCAACGGCGGCATCTAAAACAATTATTGAAGCATCCAGTCCAATCCAGGGAAGTCTAATCCGGCCACAGCTGCTGTAATCCAAGATATTGAACTGCACACGGCGGCAACTCTTTTGTTTTCGTATTCAGTATGGATGAAACAAATATCCGCCTGCAGTAGGCGACACTGAATGCGCTTGAGAAGCGGCAATGGTTATGATGATGCAGATTATTATCTTGCTTTGTACTGTATGG
Source organism: Fusarium brachygibbosum (assembly GCA_018886245.1). Classification (NCBI taxonomy): domain Eukaryota; kingdom Fungi; phylum Ascomycota; class Sordariomycetes; order Hypocreales; family Nectriaceae; genus Fusarium; species Fusarium brachygibbosum. The sequence continues at coordinate 927,454 of MU249525.1, forward strand.
ATGTATCCTGCACGTGAGAAGCAGAAGTGGGAGAGAAACACCCAATGCGTGAGATCCTTGAACCCCGGAATGGGCACAAGAATCAAGGATAGCATCCGTACAAAACATGCACAACTGTCAACCCAACCCAGCCCAGTCCAGTATTGACAATCGACAACAAGTATTTTTGGTGGAGATCTAGTCTGGATCTTCAAGTTACTGCCGTGTTGTGTGCGGTGGTCTGGAATATCTGCACAGCATACTTCCATGTTAAGCTGTGGTCACGAGTATGGATTGAAACGAATAATATTGACTGGCCGGATCGAGTCCAGCTTCTTATGTCACTCCCTTGCCAATAGACAACTACGGTGTCCAATGGCAGGCAAAGGCTCGAATTAAAGAAAGAACGGCTCCATAGTCTAGGACATCGACATCCAGACCAGACCCGCCTTGCGAGAAGCACTGAGCCAGCCGATGCCACCATTGAGGATGGATCTCCAGCTCTTTTCGCTCTCTTGGGTTGCTCTAATTCCTGAGAGAGGATGGATGAGCAGGTAGGTAGAATGGGGCGAGCAGCTTCAAAGGCGCTACAACGAACCACTCACAGCTCTTCTGAGCGGGTTCCAAGCTAGCCACGGCCGTAAATTCTGCTTTGTGAGTGGATGACTCCCTGCACGAAACGCGTCGGGGATCCTAAATATAGACCTCGAGCAGCACTCTGCAGCACTTCACAGCATGGAAGGCGCCTACAGTGAGCCAATCATATGGCCGAAACCAAATTGGGACTTGAGAGTTGCAGAACAAGGGGAGGGGGGGGGGCAAACGGGGTGTGTGTGGTCGAGGATTTAAATTTAAACCGCTGGCGTGAGGTACCTCGTTCCTTGTCTGCAGCAGAGCGTGCACTGTGCTGCGCCGTGCTGATGGATAGCTGCTTGACAATAATAATGGGTAATTTGCGATGAGCAACGATGGGGTTCTGGGTAAGGTCAGGGCTATCTGAGATCTTGACAGTTTAGGAAACGATAGACAAGCGCGGACTCGCTCGGTCAATCAGGAGTTATCAAAGACAAGTTCACTTTCAAACTTTCAAGATTCCAACGTTTGTGTTTTCTTTGCAGATCACCAGTTTAATATGTACATACTAACCCATTTGTCATCCACCTCCAACCTCGTATTATGTAGGGCTGCAACTCCTCATATCGTTACATAACTGTCTTTTTTACGGTTTGCCCAAAAGATTTGTTACTTTGATAGGCATCGTCCCAACCGCTGAGATGTGAAAGCGCCGCCACTTCGTAACGCCGTTGCCGGCCAAGAGAAAGGGACAAATAATGGAAGGGCAAAACATGCCTGGCCTTACCCCGGCCCGCCACAACCCCGTTGTCCGTGATTCGGCCATCTTTTTTGGCGTCACAGGTGGACAAGGGGTCTTCTGTAACCTCTCTGCAACTGTACTGCATGTAAGAGAACAGGCGGCTCTGGCTGGGCTCAGGCTCAGACTCAGGCTTGCTCGTCAAGTTCAGACGGGGGAGAAAGGGGGGTCCCCTGTTCCTCCACCGTCAACTAACGTACCATGCCTGGCCCTGTCCAGTGTTGCCGTACGGGACCGGATCCAACCAGAGTAAGAAAGTGCACTGGCTACCGTCTGGTCCTGGCGAATGTCCTCGCTGGCCGGGCAGCATGGGAGCAAGTAAGCAGGGCGTCATAAAAACGGGCTGGAACTGGATACGATCGAAACACAGGACATTCTCGCGTGGCCTTTGTTTGGAGTAGAGCTAGGGGCAGTAAAAAACTTGACTTGAAGGTTTTGAATGCAGAAAATAGACAAGTAAAGAAGCTGACTATATCTTAGTCAACTGATTCGGTAATTCCGTCTGTTATGCTCTCAAGACTCTGAGTGGCCAAGTTTTTTGCTGTCGGGTCCCCTAAGGTCACGTTGAACTTGCCAGAGTTGAAACTGTCAGAGGCCTCGTGGCTTAGCCTCGGCTTGCGCCACTGCGGCGCCTAAGCAGTCCACATAGCACGTATCCATTTCTATTCTCGGTCAAGGGTCAAGACAGGACAGGACAGGACAGCCAGTCGTAGAGACCTCGGGATAGACTACAGTGAGAAGGGGTTCCGAAGAGATGAAGCTGATGTTCCTACTTGGACAAGACAAGACAAGACAAGGACTATCGAAGTTGAGCATGTGGAGATGGTCACTAGGCTGACAACTTACATCTTATTCTGATTCCTATAATACGATAAATTATTTTTATCGGGGTTTAGAACTAGCTTGAACGGTAAGAAAGAGCCAGGTATGGATACTCAGCAATTAGCACCCAAGATTGTAGAGAGAAACAGTGACCGTGCTGAAGCTAATAGTAGGTTATCTCCCATCGGTATGTAAAAACGGGCAAATTTGACTATTCATCTAGGTAGATTAATTATCTCTCAACCCTCCTAAAGTCAACCAAGTAAGAAAAGAGACTACCCTTCAGCCACCAATATACAGCAACAATCACAGGTGGTCAGAAACACAACCGGGCCGCACTTTTCTACGTTAGTCTTCTTCTGACGGCAGATCAAAAATGCCGCCAAGCTACAAAAAGAGTGGTTCGCAATTCTGAAACCCCTGGGGCTAGTCTGGTCTGGTCTGGGTAAGGAATGGAAACGGGAAAATCAAGAGACCCATCGAGTTTCAGCTTTTTTTTTTTTTCTAACGCTCTCAGACAAAGACGATCAATGACCAATGACGATCTACCAGATGCAGCAGAGACAAGAAAGGCGATTAACAAAAAGAGGAAAGGAAAGAAATTTTTACCAGACCGCTCGCTACTGGACACGGAAACGGCACAGCCAAATAAGAAGAAGGAAAAGTCTCTCAAGATATAATTGGTTAGCTGCACGTCAAATTGCTCAGGCCAACCTAGAGGCCGATGATTGCAACCCACATGGCTATCGAATCCTTTTTTTAGCTTCATTTTGTACTCTCATTCATTCATTCACAATTCACTTGTACAGCACAGCACAGTACTGTATGTACGTATCATTCTGTACAGACGCTAGAAGCTGATCCGTAGCTAAGGAACAGTAACGTAATCTACCCCTGCAGGGTTCATCCACACTGTTTGCATCGTGTCCTGCCATTGTAGGCAGTTGGGCCTCTCCCCCCAGAGTTTGAGAGACAAAAGGAAATTCGACCCGTTCCTTTGGTGTGCTTCACCTGAATGTTGCAGCGCCTATGATGTTGCCGTGATGGATCCTCGTTCTTAAAACGACACCTTTTTAATAATTACCTACACTAAGTAATTACAGTACAGTACAGTAGTCTACAGTGATTGAGGCGGGTCTTGATCTGAAACGAGACTCTCTCCATTGCAAGGTTTTGCTTCGCCCTCGAATACGCAATACTTTCTGATCATCCCGCAAATCCTTCTCTCTAAGCCATTCCCCTGACGACAAATATTCAGACCGCAATTACGTATAGCCGCGACTGCGCTTGTTTCGTGTAAATGGCAGTGCTGTGCTTTCTTGCCGCCAGTACCAGACTTCTCCCTAAAAGCTGTTACTCGCTCGCCTAGAGCTCCAGACTCCAGTCACTCTTGAGACTGAAATATCATACGCTAACTAAACACTTTCCATGGGAGCCCTTATCCTCGTCCCTGTATCACGTGTCGCTAATCATGGCTTTGAAACTGTAATTTCCTATGACATAGGTAGGGATCTGTGATATACCTATACCTACTACGTACCTTTCAGTAGTTGACCCATTAGTCTTGCTGTATATATCCGTTTTTGCTTTTTTTGTTGTTTTTTTCCTACTCTTGCGATTCAGTCCAATTCTTTTATTAGCCTCGGTCATGCCTTGACCGACTCTTGGATATATCACTGAATGCTGGTAGCTTAATACACGGGAGTTGTTTTGAAGACATCCGAGCTATAATTGACATTTGTCATGGCTTTCAGGAGAGCCGAGGCTGTTCTTGTCTTTCTTGAGTCATCCTTCAACGAATATATTAACATCAGTGCCGTGTTATTGCTTTTGTCATTTCTGCATACTTTATTTACCCATGGGTCGTTTACGTTGTATTCACCAGATATTCCCCAGGGTCTGGTGGCACCATCTCGCTGCGCCAATGTTCCCCGTGTCTAAGTGATATATGACGAACCTTGACCTTTTCCGGTCCATACTGTAGGGTTAATAGCAGATGCAGCGATAGTTGTTCCGTGCAAGGATGTACAATCACTCTGTTTCAGGTAGAACGTGAAGACGCTTACCGTATTACACAAGGTAGCACCGGACCATCTGATAAACCCTTGGCTATAGATTCCTGACTATATCCGTTTTCTTTAATGTTTTGTTGGGGAAACCATTTCAAAGCCTGTAGATATTTTCGTTCCCGGGGGATAGTGTAACCATGGACAATATACTCACTTCACTATTCGGGTGTATGATATATGTCCGTAACATCGATTTACAACACAAGTCGTTCATAGTTACGAAGAACATTTAACAAAAAGCCAGTATATCTATTCTCCATAGCAACCAATTTTCTTGCACCTCTGATCAGCTTTTTCCCACGCTTTGTTATGTTTCGTATATATGGTAAGATAGGTCATTAGTTTCATTTAACGCAAAAAGCAAAACAATAACACATCACAGGCTGTGTTCTATTTACAGATCTACTAGAAGTGAAGGCTCTTGGCATTTGTTTGGTTAATCTCGTGAAAGACAGCCTGAGTGATATCGTTGGACTTGAGACCTATGATAGTCGAACCCTGTCATCTTTTGGTGTGAACTTACAGATTCCGAAGTTACTTACCAAGATGCCGGAAGGAATACTCTCTTATACTCATAACTCTTTCTCAGGTTTCTATTCTCTTGTCAGTTATCACGTATATAAGTTCTTGACGATTCGAGGTGACAGGTTCAGGCCGGGACAGCTATTGGTAGTACATCGCTTTCATGTTTGCCCTCAACTCTGGGATCAATCGAACACGAGAAAATATACCGCTAATATTAAGACCTAGGAACCCCAGATGTAAGCCAAAATACGGAAAACGACCTTCATGATGTACTTTTATTGCAAGTTTGTCTGTCCAGATTCCTTGAGTCATGTACCGATCATGGGATGACCATAGGGTAGGTCGCTCTTGTTAAGCTCCCCTATTTCAATGTTCTTATTAGAATTTTTACCAACTTTAGACTACACATGGTCACGAGTTAGTATTAACTGGTCAGTAAGGGCTTGTAATGTCTTAGTGATTTCTTATTCAGAGTAATGCTGTTGCTAACCCATTCACGAAATCACCGACAGCCTCTTCCACTAACCAATAGCTCACCACGTACAACCACGAAAGAGCGAAATGTTATATTTTAGGGAATGTAATTGGTTAAAAGTGATATAATGCTGTGGAATTCAAGGAATTAGGGGGTTTCTTGTCGTTATTGGTATTGCTGACTATACCATAGGGGAGTTACTCGTTTGGATCATCATCACCATCACCATGTCATATCTGATCACAATATCAGCGAAGGTTGCAGTTGACAGAACACGAGAACGAGAGAAAGTAGTATGTTCAAAGAGATGTCATAACACGTGCTGAATCAATGGGCGTCTATCATACAAAGTTTGTCGCCCAGGACGTCTTCAGGTACATCTTATCAATGCTTGCCAAGTAGGATGTATGTCAAAATTCGACAACGAGTGTTCACACATTAGACATATCAAGCGAACGTGCTATATATCTGCCATAGTATGTTGTTTCTCAAGTGACGCGAGAGTTGTCCATTGAGTATAAGTTCTTAGGCCTGATTTAGTTCATAACCATGGGATCCGCAGTATGGCATGAACCACTGTGATGAACCATGAAGAGGCAAGCAGTAGAGTTTATTATTTACTAAGGGCTGCAGATCATAAAAAGACGCAATAGGTGGGTATTGATATTGGGTTAGTTTGCTGATATCGTCCTTATTGATAGGCATGTCCTTCGTCACTATATGACTGGCTAAAGCGGGTATAAGAAAAGTTGGCTGTCCAAGCTTCAAGATGCCAGAATAAATAACCTAATAACTAGATCTAAGAAGGCATAAAAGTGCCTATATCATTTCGCCCCTCGTGATCTCAGCAGACAAGTCTTTTGAGGCCCGGGAGCGATACCCTAAGAGCGAATAGCTATCGAGGAGGGGACATGCGGCAAGACAAATAAGGTATAAGACACAACGCAGGGTGATGTGTTCATGCGTCGGGTCAAAGAACTGCAGCCAGTATTCTGGCTAAGTCTAGACCCATAAAGTTGAGATGTGCCCAACGATATCTTCAGAAACGTTACACTAAAAGCCCGGCAGTCATACAGGCGAACAAGTCGAGTAACACCACGTACTTGGTCTTTGCACTAGCTATCACACAGATTGATTAACAAGATGAAAAAGAGCGCGCTTGTATTTCTTCAAAATGAGATTATATGTAAATTCAACGAAAAGAGGTAATGCTCCTTTTGAGATCTGCAGTTGCTACAGTAGTTACCAGTAGCGAAATGATAGTCTGTATCTTCTATGTAGATGTAGCCTTGAACAGCTACTAGTTTGGTGCCCAGCACAATAGGCGAACAGTCGGCTTTTTAATCGGAGAAAAAATCGCCCAGCTCCTGGTAATTACAGCGAAGATGTAGCCTTCCTCGGACTGGGCTGGGTTAGGCTTTGACGGCGGTTGAGGGCATTCGCAGCGAGGACAAGGGGATGGATATCCTTGCTGGTCAGCCACTACCACAGCAACAGTAATAATCGATCGAAGCAGCCTCATGTTGGGAGAGTCAAATGTCAAATTCAAAGAGCGGCACGCGCGGAACCTTTTCGCCTGGCTTATTTGCTACCTCTCCTCTATTAACCTATGCTATGTGGAACTCCGCGTTACGTTGTACTGTACCCGTTTATCACAACTGTTAAGTGTCATGCTAAGAGACACTTATGCGAGCCGAATGCATCATTTCACAGGAAAACTGCATTACATTGCTATGGACACAGACCAGACAATCAATCGTTCAAGTTACAACATGTTTGCTTTTGCTCTGAGATGTCAGTACCACATACCTGGACAATTAGGTACGACCCCCCCAGAGAGCCTCTGTTTCAGCACAGGGATAGGGGTTCGTCGTTCGCGGAGTTTAGTTTATGGCCCTACATGGAAGCAGCTCTCATGGCGCCATGGACTGATTAGACTAGTCCTCCTTCAGCTCGTCGCCCAGCCTCGCCGAGCCACGAGCCGACCCCTGAAGCAGGGAATCGTTACCCTATCTGGCCTCCGTTTAACGTTAGGTTGGCAGGCGGTTGAATCCAACGGTGGCCTCTGCTCTCGCTTAAAGAGAACGACAAGGGATGTGAGTTGCATTCCAAAGTGGGCAACGATAGAGAGATTGAGATTGGGATGGGGATTCTAAGTATGAAAATGGGGTCAGAGAAATGCTCTTAAACTAAGACTGGATGAAGCTTAGGCCGCTATGAGAATGAAGCTCATGCGGCCCGTAACCATAGATACTGTGTGTGTCTGGCGTAGCTTTGACAATTACTGTACCAGCTGGATGATAATTAATTGTTCATGCCGGAAAAAGGGGCAATGCCGAGGACAAGGAAGTAAGTAAGGATTAGTTGTTGTTCTGTATTCTACTCTACATACCCGTATCTGTACCTCAAAGTTTATGTCACACAATATGGTTTGCCTATTCTGTAACACAACATGAAATGTCATAAACGACCGTGTCAGACCTTTTGGTTCTCTTCTCTCCAGGGGAAATTCGTTTGCAGATCAAAAGCCCCCATGTCGAGTCAACTGCAGAAATGTGCTTTGCTCTGCAGCTCAGACATTGGAGGGGGCATCACGAGTTATATATGTCCGCAAACGTTGAAAAACATCATGGAGGCAAATACTGGTATCTGGAATCGTCAACGTCAGAAAGCCCCTCAGGGTTTTGAGTTCTTAATTGCTCATCATATAAACAAAGTTTCGCTACTGTGCTGTAACCGTTCGTTTGTGAGGCCGGATATTGACAAGTACTGTACCATAGTCAACTGTAGCCAAGACCCCTTCCAACTATCTCTCTTCGCATCCGATCCTTGACAGTTGTTGATGTGACGGTCCCCTGTTTGGTTTTGGTTTGGTTTGGTTTAGTTTTGCCGATTGATGGTTTGTTGGATCAGAAGAGCGAAAAAAAAAAAGGACCCGTCCATGTACGAGCCCTTGTCGATGTCCTCATCTCCTCCTCTCGCTTTTCGGTAACGACAGGACGGACCTCCTAGCGACGAACTGCAAACTGTTATTCAAACTGGAGGGGCCCTTCTCTTCTCCATTTGACTGATATTATTTTACTTTCGTCATCTTTCTTCATTCTCATCTTTCTCCCCTTCTCCTTCTTGTTCGTTACTGGGACACGTTGTTTCGTCTAAAATTCGTTCCCATCTTTATCCTCTTTAGTTATTGGGTAGGTTGGGCATTGTTGTCTCCTCCCTCCCTCACACTCACACTCACCGACTTCACCTTCTTTCTCTACGACTCATTCTTTCTCAATTCTCGCCATTCTATTATATCACATCACATCGCATCGTATCCTACCTAATAAGCGACAACTCGAGCAAGTCTTTTCTCTGTTTTTGTTTCGTCATCCTCGCCAACCTTTCTTTGACTTGTCATCCCCGTGGCATACGGACGCTTTGACAACCAACCAACCACCCACCATAAATCAAGGTCTCTCGAGTCAAGGCATTCGCTTGTCTCAAGTCCATTGTTATATGAGACTACCACTACCGCATGCATTCTTCACTGTAATAGCTAATAGCTAATACCTCACCCCTTGGTCATCAACCCGGGTTTCCTCGACACGAGATTCTTCTGCGACCTGCGAGACTTTTTCTTTGCTCGCAGTCTATTGACGTCGTATTTACCTGCAGGCACTTGCTGGGATGCTCTGATGCTCCCACAGCCGGGACCATGACGGTACAAGGCGGTTTCACCAGTGCGGCCGAGCAGCCAGGCCCTGACAGTCAGCATCAGATTCAGCCAGCCCTCAACTCATCCTCTTCCAGGGGTCCTTCAGCTACTACTACTCAGCAGTCTGATGCTTCCTCCTCATCTTCATCAACCGCCATTGCCCACGCAGATTTGCACCGCCAGAGTCACAATCCTTCAAAGCTGCCTGCCTTTCGTTTCTCAGACCGAAGCAGAAGTCTTGGAAGCGTACCCCTAGTTAATAAGGGTGAACCCCTGTCATTTAGCAGCAGCCGGTACAAGCGTAACAAAAACCAGAATCTCGATTCGGCAAACAAAAACAAGGACGGCCAAGCCATTGATTATATCAACTACAAACCCACGGCTTTGACGGCATCAACTACAACTCCAATATCGGCCCCCACGATCCCTTCCGAAAGTACATCAGCGGCGTTACCTCTGCAATCATCAATTGAGTCTTCGACTGTCTCACCCAATCCAGACCCTGTCTCACAGGCCCCGGGCGCAGTAGCATCGGTATCAGCAGACCCAGGCCCTCTGGCCTCCCCGAACGACGCTGTTAGTGGACCAGCCACAGCGTCCAACCCTGACCCGGTACCAGCGCCAGCACCAGCACCAGCATCAGTACCAGTGGCACTCCCAGCGACGACCCATCCTGACACTTCTTCCCCGACAACGCATCACCGCGACGAAAAACACGCCGTCTCTGCATTGACATCTGCGCACACAGACCCATCCACAAACACAACGTCGCCCACTCTGATCTCCAGAAATTCCTCTACACAACCCACTGAACCCAACGCGCCCGAGGAAGCCACTACACCGCTGCCGTCGCAAATTCATTCTAGAACAACTTCGCTTCAGCCATCGTCATCGTCATCGGTGGTCCATCTTTCAGCTGGGATTAAGCGTCCCGCATCCTTCTCTGACGCACATGCACCTGACGCGATCTCCCCGCATCACGTTTCCTCAACATCAAAGACTCGGACTCGGCGTCCGTTGCTATCGCGCAGATCGACTGCTGGCGCCTCTTCCACTGGCCCGCCGCCTTCCCTAAACTCGGAGCGCCTCCAAGCCATCGAAGCCGCCCAGGAAGGTCAATTCACCTTTCGTTCCCCAGTCGAGAGTTCGCCAATTGAATCGCCTTCTGGCCAACGCGAATTAATTTTGCCCAAGACGTTGTCCAGAACAAATACAGATGAGAGACGAGGGTCTGCATCGCAGCGCCCGCCCGTCTCTTATCGACCACCTCTCTCCACCAACAGCAGTACTGATTCATCGCCGTCAACCGCTGTCCGTGTTCCCCCGATTCGATCCTTCCGATCCTCAGGCTCTCGCAAGAGCGTTACTCTCGATATGAACTCAAGACCCAATTTCCGCGACTCTGGCGACGAGGACGAAGACACCAACCACGATCGCACCTTGCGCGCCCTAGAAGGCCGAAGCGACGATGACGCTTTTCGCTCAGCCCCTGTCTCAAGTCGTCGCGGTGCCTTCGACAATGAAGATACAGGCGATGTTTTCCTGAAAATCGCTAGGGAGGAAACCTCACAGCGACAAACAGATGAGCAGCCCTCCGACGATAATCGAAGTGTAGTTGTAAGTCATTTTATTTTCGCTTTCCGATTTGCTACTCAATTATTCTTGTATTGCATTGGGTTGTACACTTTGCATATGCGCCCTTTTCAGGGACCACCAGGAACTCAATTTGCGCTCGTTTGTGGTTTCTTGGAAACACATCCGAAACGCTATCTATATTTCAGACGCTAACTGAAATAGTCCCGCGCAACTCGATTCACACACCGACGACCATTATCTTCTGTAGTCCCTATACACAATTCCCCTCCTCGAGTTCGACGCCGACTTTCTGATCAACAAGATACTGCGCGCTCACGTTCAAGAGGTTATGAAGACGACAGAGCGACTGAGGTTTCTCGCATGTCCACATACCGTACAACACCACGAGACAAAGCAGCATCGGCGCACCCTGGCGAGGACCTGGGACGCTCGCGAGCTTCTACATCAACCATGCGTCCTTCACCCGTGACGCCAAGATCGATTGTCTTCCAAGAACCCAGCTCCGAAAACTCGAATTACTCCCGCCGCCGATCCTCCATTACGGACAATAACGCAACTGGACAAAACCGGGGCTCTGCCTACAAATCCATGCACCATGGTCACAACAAGACATACAATTCATCCCCGCTTGTTCGATCTTTCGATTTTCAAGTGCCGTCAAACATCGATACTGGAAACGGGGCGGAAGGAACTGAATCTACTTTGTCAAACACTGCCCCCTCCACGGTATGGGACGAACTAGACGACCTTAAATCGAGAATACATCGACTGGAACTGACTGGTAAGCTGCCTTCGACTTCTGGCGCTGCAGTATCAAGATTATCGGACGACCGACCGCCGACCGCGACTACGACAGCGACAACCATGTCTTCCTCTCCCAAACGAGTCGAGAATGGCCACCGCCAAAACGCCGATGCTATTAGCACCACATCCTCCCATCACCATCGAGAGTCGTATAACATTCTTCAATCTGCCCTTGCTAAGTCCAAGGTTTTGCTTGATACCGATGTCTATCAGGCGCTCGAGTCTGCTGCTAACGATGCCATATCTTTGGCCGCCATGATGGGAACCCCCGGCCAACCCGGACCAATTTCCAGCTCCGCCAGCACTATTGGTTCGAATGCGACTGTCACTGATCGCCAGTTAAGGCGAAAAGCCGAGAGCGTTTGCCGCAGCTTAACAGAACTTTGTCTCGCGTTAGGCGAGGAAGTCACTCAAACACGAATGCCACGACAGTCCATCGAAATGCCACCCCCTGTCCAGAATGAAGCGCCAATTACACCAACGGTCAATAAAACCTTCTCTGGTTTCTCTCAACGCAGGCAGAGCATTGGGAGACCCGAGAAGAACGTCCCCAAGGACAATGTCACTAGTCCCAGAACCATGTCCAAGTTCGAGGAGAGGAGACTCAGTATCCTCAATGGAAGCTCTCTGCCCACGTCTCGTGTGTCAAACTCGATACCATCGACTCCAATCGAGCCCATATCTAGCCGAAGGTCTTCTCTTTTGGTTTCCAGAGCTCGCCGAGCTGGCACTGAAGAGCCTGACGATGGTAGAACATCATCGCTTCTCCTAAGAACTAGGCGTGCTGGTACGGAAGAGCCTGATGAAGGTCGAAGAACCTCTTTGTTTGTCCGTAACCGTAGGAACACGGTTGGTGAAGATAGCGAGGATGAATCAAGATTCCGAGGACCTTCTCGCGCTCGTACTGATCTCAACACTATACGACTTGTGCCACAAGACCAAACGCCACAGCCAGCTGAGACCACATCGGCTATCCCACGACGGCGGTACGTTTCGTCGACTATCGGAACCTCTCGCCTAGCAACACCTTCGGTCAACACAGCAACCCCTCCACGGAGATATATGGAGAAGTCTACCCAACAAGACCAAGGCACAAACGTAGCCGATAGGTTTGCCGAAGAGCGTGCACAACGCTACACGTCTCTAGGACAGACGACCATGATCAACAGAACTGGCAGTATGATCAGAAGACCTAACCGGGAGAGCATTGCGTCAGGCAATCCTTCTACAGCTGCGGGCAGCTACAGGTGACGACCATAAAAACAATTATTTCATTGATTTCACGACTGTACAACCATACACCTATGTTTCGAGCGCAGGACGTCATTATTCTCTTATATTTGTTCGGACGGGAAGCACCTCATCATTTTATTTCCCCTTTGTTTCGCATCCGACCTGGCTTAACGACCCAAGAGCTTCAGTAGCGATGACCTCGATCATCGTTCTCGCTCGATGTATATATCCGTCTCTAGACAAAAACACGTTATGCGGTCTGCAGTATCACGGTGTTTGGAGGGTTGTGCTTTTTTGAAAATGGCGTACGAGGAGTGGCTGGCAACGTGGGAAGCGAGAGCCTATACTGTATAGCCCTTTGGCAGCAGGCGGGCATTAAGGGAAACCAAAGGCATCAGGATAAGCATATGGATACTGAGTTAGTTTAATGTACGAGTTGGCCTGATCGTTTTGTAACGATCTTTTGATGGCTAGCTTTGTTGCATGTTTGCAAATCTTATGAACTCTTGGATGTGACATGTCAGTGTTAAAGAACGTTTAAGGATCCGTGTAACCCATGACTCCTCTTGGGGTGTTCCGCGATTCGGTTTGTATAGCGACATCATGACTGTTCGGTGAGGGAGGTTGTGAATCTTAAAGAAAGAGGAGCTGAGTCAGGCCGAATAATAGGCAGGCAGGCAGTCACCTCAAAAGTTGGGCCCCACTGCCACAGGCTCTCACAAGAATTCCTACCTTAGTTGACATGAGTGATGACTAGATTCATGTCCTTCATCTTTACATCAAAGCTAAAACCCCCATTTTTTCCCTTTTTATTTGCAGCATCCAGACTATTAGTTATTTCCACCAAGGCTAGTTTGCCAACGTCTCGACCATTTCGTCACAAGGTTTTTGCACGACGCATACGCAACACAATGGCTGATAATGCAGCAAGAGAAGATGCGCTTCTCGATATGGAGGACAAGGTGCAAAACAAAGATTCAAAGCCAAGAGGTGACAAGGGACGGGGAAGAAGCGGAGGAGGTGGTGGTCAGGGTCGAGAGGTGCAGGTGTCGAAGGCCTTGTCCAGGCTCTTGAGACATCAGGCGGCCAACGCTGGTATTCAACTTGATGACGAGGGTTTTGCGCGCCTGGATGCTGTGGTAAGTGAACAAATATTGAATAGGAGAGAGCAGCGCCGTGCTCTTCATGGAAAATGAGTTTGGGCTAACCTGCCCGTCTAGCTTGCGTGGAATCCATTGCGATCTCTCAAGGTCACACTTGACGATGTTCAAGCGGCAGTCTCTACAGACGGCAAGCAGCGCTTCACTTTGAAGCCAAACCCTACTACAAACCCATCCTTGGACACCAAATCTACTTCCCCAGCCGACTATCTCATCCGTGCCAACCAAGGCCACTCCATCAAGCTTGAGTCAGCTAATCTTCTTACACCCGTCACTGCCGAGGCCGGCAACGTCCCTGGCCGTGTTCTCCACGGATCCTTCTTCTACTTCTGGTCAGCCATTGTGGAAACAGGTGGTCTGAAGCCCATGAGCCGCAACCACGTGCATTGCTCAGCGGGAACACCCGAGGAAGGTATCGTGAGCGGTATGCGCAAGGATGCAGAGTTGCTCATTGAGATTGACGTGGAGGCGAGTTTGAAGGATGGTATCAAGTGGTGGTTAAGTGATAACGGGGTCTTGTTGACCGAGGGCGATGAGCAGGGTATCCTGAGCACCAAGTACTTCAAGTCAGTGACAGGGCGCAAGGTTGATGTTGGTGTGCTTTGGCAGGATGGACAGTGGGTGTCTGATCTTCCCGCTGACATAAAGATAAGTCCTCCTTTCGGCAAGGGCCCTCGCCAAGGTGGCGGGCGAGGAGGAAGGGGAGGTAGACGAGGCGGTTCCTAGAGCAAAACTATGAATGGAAAGTTTATGAATTGCAAAAAACCATCATGATATTCTCAGGACTATCTTGGTATGAAGGACTGCCCCTATCAACCTTCTAATCGTATCCGTTCCTCCAGACCCCCAATAATGTATCCCCATGTATGTCCTAACCATGACCAAGGAAACGGCGATGGAAACAAGACAAAAAGACGAAGCTCATTCCGGACCGGCGCCCATGATCTTCAAATACAGCTCATACCTTTTGCGCTTCTCACCCTGCAGCCACTCGAGAGCCTTCTTCGCAACCAAATCCTCCGCCTGCTGCCGGCCTGCGATTCCAGTCACCACGCCCATGTCAGGTGGGATTTTGCCATCATTCTTAAAGATAGGGCCTCCGTTCCAAATGTCGTCTCCCTCTTCGGCTCGTTGGACGAAATACTCTGGGATGCCAAAGCCCATCTCCTCACCAAGCTTAGCGACCTGATCACGAACGGTAGGTTGTTGGGCGCCAGCAGGTGAGACCGGTGCTGGGACAGCCTTTGCACTCGACTGCGACGAATCGGCCGTAAGCGCACCACCGTCAGAGTTGTTGTCCTCCTCAGCCTTAATCTTGGTATGCAGGGGAGATTCGTGGGTAACTGAAGCTGGCCGTTTTTCACCACGGGGTGATGATGGCCCTTCTCCTTGGAGCCAGTTGAGGGCTTGCATGGCCGCAAAGTTCTTGGCCTTTTGCGCCTTTCCGAATGTTGGAACTCCTTCTCCAGTACCGTAGCCGTAGCCCTCTTGGGGGAACCGCTGGTTCTTAGAGGGGAGAGTGCAGAGGACGCGAGATCGTGGGATGTTTGTGCCTGAGATGCACTGATTGAAAGTTTCCGTAGTGAACTGGGGGCTGTCGATCTTGTTCTGTTGGCAATATTCTAGGAGAAGAACACAGTCAGCTGATCCGTATCTTAAACATCCAGTTTGGGAGTATTTACCGTTAAGCTTGCTCACATAGGTGTCTCCAACTTCAATGTCCTTAACAAAGTCGACGAGCATCGAGACTGCGGCAAGCTGCTGCTTGCTAAGCTGGGCAGGCTTACCGGTGCTCTTCTCCTCAGCCTTTTTGTTGTTGGCGAACTCGATGAGTTGATCCCAAGGGATCCCCTGCGCAGCGTTGGCCATGGTTGTGTGTGTCGGATTTAGGAAGTAGTGTTGTCTAAGTGTTGCGGGTGAGGTCAAATAAAGCAGGATAGAACAAAAAAGTTTGGGGGGAGTGCGAAGATGTCCTTGATTGATCGGATGTAAAAAGGGAAGTGAGATTGAGAGCTCTGTGTATAATTTATAGTTGGGCTTCATGAATCACAGTCGAGGCCTCGCAGGTGTAGAATCTCCTGGTATCCGCAACGGCGAATTACAACAACTCGATAATAAGGCAACCAGGCAGGCTCCATTTAAGAAGCAACATGAATAGACCAACCTTGATTACTCTTGTCGATTGCAAATGAATAATGCGACCAATTAACAGGACTGCGCGTATGGCAGATGCACGACAGTTTGATAAGTTGGCAGTGACAGTGGCTGTGAGGGGTGGCCTGCATTCAATGGCCAACTTTGGTGGAGCTAGGTTGAATAATATCATCGCAACCTTAATCCGATTCTATTGAAGCTTTATGATTGTTTCGTACATAAATCACCTAGCCAAAAGTTACTGTGACTAAGGAAAATGCCAAGCATTAGGAATCTGCCTAGGAGCAAATTTGCTATTGAAATACGTACATCGTTTAGATATCCCATATGTGGTTGTGAGACTGTTGCATGACGGTACTAAATCAGGCTGAGAATTTGAAAACACTTGATTTATGTGTTGGTTATAGACAGGCGCAACATAATGGTCGACCCATCGGTCTCACAGGGTATCTATCAACAACTGTGAATGCAATATGTAAAAACTCCTTCCATGCCCCTGCAATCAGCTCGGCTTTTCCTCCCCTATTACACCGGAAGTAATTAATCCTCTTCAAAGAAACCGCCCTCATCGCTATCGTCATCGTCGCTTTTGACAACAGGCTGCGCGCCCTGGCGTTCTGCAAGTCGGCGCTCCCTGCGGTTCTTGGGAGCAGCCCCTGGCTTACCCTTGGTGTAAGGTGTAGGCTTGGTTTCCGGCTTGGGCTGCGCCTTCGAAGTAGTCAGGGCCTTGTCTTTGCCTGTTGGCGCCTTGGACTTGTTCTGATTGCGCTCTGATTGGGTTCCTTCTGTGATTTCGGCTGGTCGTCTTTCTCTTAAATTTCGCAGCGCGTGAGGACCATCCTTCATTGCCTGCTCGATTTCCGACCACATTGGCGGCCTCTCTGTATGCAGCAGACCTCTTTGCTTGAGAGGCGTGTAGTCAAGCTTGTCGTCGTCTTTATCCTCCTCTTCTTTCTCCGATTTGGCATTGGTGTAGAGACTGATGTAGGGTTCGGCATGTGGGAAGTGCTGAGTGTATGCCTCGTCCACTTCTGCGACATGCAAGTCACGCTTCAACCCTTCGAGCTCGTCCGTTTCTGTCGATTCGGTCTGATCAATCTTCTTGCGCAACTGCTTTGCTAACCTCGACGCCTTCTTTCGCTCTAATCGTATAGTATGTTAGCATTTTTGTTCACACCCGACACGTAACCAGAGAAGCTCGTACCAAAAAAGCGAACCATGTGGTATTTCGAGATCATTGCACTTCGTAGCTTTTGAAAGCTCTTGTCTGAGACTGTGGCCTTGAGCGCACCCAGCTCTCGTTCGAGATCGTTGCGGACATTGGCGGGTAGTTCTTGGTTCCGGTTGAGGAGTCGCTCAATGGTGCGTGTTCGCTTTTTGGCCCATGTTGAAGTTCCTTCGTTTGGTCGATGTTTCGTCTTGCTTTGCTTGCGCTTCTTGGCGCCATTGAATGATCCTCGGTCTCGGGGCTCGGGTGAGCCAACCTCGGAATGCTCTCTCTTCTGTCCCATGATAAAGCGATCGGGGTATCCGTGTTGATTTTGTAGAGAACGGAATGGCGTATGCGCAAATGAGCGGATGAGAAAAGAAAGCGTGCGTAGTAAAAAAGGCTGGATATAATAATAACGAGACTTAGAAAATGGTTAACTTTTTTTTTACTGGCGGGGACTTTGATGCAGGTAGCGGTACCTTATCTTATCACATATCTACATATTCGGACTAGCGTCAAATCACTTGTGTGGGGAAGGTCTGTTCCTGGAAGATCCATCCATCTAAGCTCAACACCATCCAATACCAAACAATATTTACCTACATTACAATCCAGCTGCCCTTCTTCTTCAATGTCAATGGCGTCAAATCACAGCAATCTATTCTAAATGAAGCCCTAGAGATGCCCATTGACTGCAAGTCGCTGTTAAGCTAAAGAAGTCACAGAATTATATTCCTTGATTTAATAGCTCTTATCTCAACTGTCCGCCCAAACTAAGTTTTGGGTCGCCGCGAATGCTTCTTTTCCCAGGAGGGCTTATACTGCTCTATAATTGAAGAATTTGATACTGGCAGCATCTTATTGCAAGAACTGCGTACCCTCGAGCTAGCTCTGTGCCGCCATGGATCGCCCCGAGCCAGGACTCGTCAAGTGGTCATCCAATCCTTCTTATGACAACTTCATTCATATCAACCTTCAGCATCGTGTGGTTCAGGTTTACGAGCCAACTGGCCACGCAAGAGCGGGGCGATTTGATTACCAGAAACTCACTCGACATGATGACTTTCCACCCCTCACAACCTACGACTGGTCACCGACGAACCCTGGCCTTCTTGCCGTTGGAACTGGGAGTGGCATCGTGAACTTGCTCAGAATTGATGATGGCTCCAATGCATATGTTGAGCTGGGCCTCAAGATGTCCCGAACCTGCCAGGCTGTTGCGTTTAACACTACAGGACTACTAGCCGTCGGCCTTGACAGAGTCCGAATGGACCAATGTCTTCACATCTGGGATGTCAGTCGGCTGTCTTCAATAGACAAAAATACGAAAGGCTTCCCTTCAGACGCAAGCAATATCGCAGACCCGAAACATCGCCTGGAACCCAGCGTTTCTGTGTCGAGTATTAAATTCTTCGAGGACAGCCCTCAAACTCTCGTTGTCGGCATCAAGGCGCAAGGCCTCAGGATACATGATCTTCGCGGTAAGCCCTGTGAACGCACTGGTGATGCTGTGCAAACTGACGTCGAGATTTCTGACCAGATCCTGGAAGTATTGTGACTTTTCAGACTAAATGCAACAACAACCTCACAATCGACTACGCCGATCAAAATTACTTTGCTTCATCTGCCCTTGACCATCCTGGTGTAATGATATGGGATCGGCGGGCAACATCACGACCTGTGGCTTCCCACGCGTACATGCAAGCAATCGAAGAGGACGAACTTCCGTGGGGCGGTGCATTGCGTCTTGATCGAGTGATCGAGACTGATTCTGATCCCTTCTTGGCAGAAGGAAAATATTCTCTTGTCCGCTCTCTTCGTTATTGCCGTGACCACCGCGGTTTGTTGGCCGTGCTATCCCGCACTGGACAGCTCAAGGTTTTGAATACCAACAAAGAAGTCCCCTCTTCTGGTTCGAGTAATCCAGAGCTTCTTCAAGTTCAAAAGTCGTACGAGATGGACGTCTCCTATGTTGAAACATCGAGGAAGAATGACCGTATTGTTGCTTTTGATTGGGTGACATTGAGCTCATCAGTACTACGTCCACGACTACTCGTTTTACGAGCCAACGGGAACTTTGAGATTCTGGAACAGCCATCGCAGACCTCGGATCATGTTTACAAGCTTGTGCCATGGAAATCACCACATCGTGGACTTGAAGGTAAGTTAAGTTGATTTTCTGACAAACTTATCAGATCTGACCATATCTAGAGGGAGCCCCATATCGTAGCATAATGCAATTTGAGCCTTCACAGGCCCCGGATATTCTAGGACCTCTACTCATCGAAGAAGCGCTATCAGACGTGCCTCTTTTCGGGTCGGATAGCGCAAGTATACGAGCCGACACAGGAGCTGCACTAAAGGCGAATAGTATGTCTTCGGTTGTAATAGAGGACATTGGGGCAACGTCAAGACCACTGCCCGAAGCCTTCCATAAAGCATCTACCGTGGCTCCCAAAATAAGAGCCCTGCGTGCCTTTGTTAGAGACGAGTTTCAGGCGCCTAAGGGGATCAAGCCACGTGCTGGTGATACAAAGATCGTGCAAAGCGAGACGAGCGAGTTATCTCTGGCTTCAGACAGTTTAGGCTCCTGTCGAGAAATCCACGATGCCTTATTGGCTTCACTTGCTGAGGCTGAAGGTTTGCCAAGAGAAGCACAGAGTGTGCTTGACCACGCAATGCTGTTACGTGCAAAAGAAAAATATCTCTTTGACGCGGTAGCAAATAGAGATATTGTAGCAGATGATCCTTGGGTTAAATACATCTGGGATTGGGTTGCAAGTAAGTATAGCCAGTAGCTTGGCACGATACTGTCATCGCAATATGCTTATACATCCTCAGGTGCTGAAGACTTTGCCGATGATGGAGGAATGATCCTCTCAAATATTGATATGAGCTACCTAGGAGTTCATTCAATATGGACTAATAATCTTGGTAAGTACTTTCTTTTTCGTTTCAAGAGCAACAGCTGACCTCGCGATAGGGCGTGATCCTTCTACTCGTCTGCCCCCTGGTACGGCACCTCCTGATCGCTCAATGTGGGAACGCAGCATTGCAAGTTTTTGCAAGAAGAATCATCTTCCCAAGTTCGATGGAGCAGCTACCAAGTGGCCCGCCCATCGTCAACTCTGCCTCGGTGTATGCGGTTGGGGTGATTCAGAAAAACATGACCCTAAGGGCCGTAACCGCAAGGCAGATCCCGAGTATCCTACCACCATCCACACTATGGCTGCTGCTCGAGCGCTGTTCACAGGTGACCGCAAGGAAGCTATCCAGATCCTCAAAAAGGCCAGCACCGCGCATCCAGAACTGCTCTTTGTGTCCCTGGCACTGCAGCTCATGGGCGGCGATAACAGCACACTCGCCAAGGAACAGCTTGATTTTGATGAAGCAGTCGCCTCAAAGACTGACCCCTATTTGCGAGCCATCTCATCACTCATCGCTACGGGTGACTGGACGGCGATAGCCAGCCAGCTTTCCCTCCCCTTGTCAGATCGCGTGTGTATCGCAATACGTAACTTCGACGATGATCACCTTACCCAGTGGCTCAACGAGCAGATTGATCTGGCAATAGCAGACGGTGACAT
This sequence comes from Fusarium brachygibbosum, assembly GCA_018886245.1. Taxonomy (NCBI): domain Eukaryota; kingdom Fungi; phylum Ascomycota; class Sordariomycetes; order Hypocreales; family Nectriaceae; genus Fusarium; species Fusarium brachygibbosum. The sequence goes on from MU249525.1 coordinate 948,140, forward strand.
AGAAGGTGTTGTCCTCACGGGTATCACAGAACCCATGGTCGACATCTTTGCTCGCTACATTCAGAAGTTCCATGATGTGCAAACAGCGACACTGGTCCTTTCGATCTGCGCGCCTCGATACATCGACGATATTCGCTGCCGAGCCTGGCGCAATGCATACCGTGCCCATCTCCAGCGCCACAAACTATTCTTTCAACGCACGAAGTTCGATGTCGAGTCTACTAAACGTTCCAAGCGCGATGGAATCCCCAAACTCAAACCACCTTCTCGTCAGATCGCCCTCCGCTGCGTTTTCTGCGACGCTGAGACATCCCTGGCCAACAACGCCAGCCAGCCACCGCATCTTGGCGGTGGCTCCGCTGCACAGGCAGCATCAGCTTTTGAGTCTCGTAATCCCCTTCTCGCAACGAGCATTAACGCAGGCGTGAGCTGCCCCAACTGTGGTCGACACCTTCCACGGTGTGTAGTCTGTCTTGAGATTGTCGGCGTACCACGCTCTGACAAGCCTGAGGAGAAGAGCGAAGCTAAAATGGCTGGCCAATTTCCCACTTTCTGCCTCCGCTGCGAACATGTTTTGCATCTTGATCATGCCCGACAGTGGTTCGCTAGACACGTTGAGTGTCCGGTGCCAGAGTGTCGATGTCGCTGTAATTTCAGAGCAAATCCTGAGTTGAGTTACCGTTAAGGACGTGAGCAGGGGCACAATGATTGGATACTGCTAAAATCTACTCAAAGACGAAAACGTCGCGTTAAGATATTCGAGAAGACATATATACACATTTTGAATATTGACAATCACGTCTATCTTCAATTGCTTCTGGGAATGAGGATGTTTTATATCCTACATTCTTCGCTCTATCGCAATTTCACCAAAATCAACAGCCCAAAACTAACTCCCACCAGTGTGCCCAATCCATATCCTTCACGCTCTTTAAGAATCCGGTCATTGTATCCTTCGCTCCGGAGTAATTCGTAAAAAGTGTTCATACTAGCCTTTCCGGCGTTGCACCTAGTGTTTTGAGCAGGTATCGTGCGTTCTCTTCTATCTTCATTGAAGTGCTCCACGTCAATCATATCTAACGCGTATAGGCAAAAGGGAAAAATAATAAGGTCTCGTGTCCAAAAGGGGGTATTGCGACCAAGATAAATCATCAAGTAGCGCGTCAGTGTCTTACTCATCGACACCTCTTCAGGTTTATTATGTTTTGAAAATGTGTCAAGTTGCGGGCTCATGCGTCATCCGCAGCCTGGCACCAAGGGTGCTCTAGCACCTGGTTGATGTTGTAGCGCTTGTCAACATCTCGATCCAGCATACAGCGGATGAGGTCGATGCTCTCTTCGCTAAGAATGTAAGGTATTCGCAGGTCACGGTCCATGATCTCGTCGATGCTGTAAAAAGGGTTTTCCTTGTAGATGATGGTGTAGAGGAGGATGCCCAAAGCCCAGACATCTTGCTCCATGCCCCGATAAGGCTTGCCAGCGAGAACTTCAGGAGCGGCATAATCTATTTGAAAGTTAGCATATTATTCGGCATCCCAAGTTCGAACATCATAGCCATACCAATTGTTCCAACGAAAACATCAAAAGGACCACTCTTGATGTATGCCGCACTTCCGAAATCAATAAGCTTGATGTTGCCTTCTCCATCGAGGATCACGTTCTCGTCCTTGATATCGCGATGCACCACCTTAGCTTTGGTGTGTAGGTGGTGGATAGCGTTTGCGACTTGGACAAAAATGCTGCGACACTCACTCTCATCCATGTTGGTCCTGAATTCGATGTAATCAAACAGATCCATGCCAGGTATCCCATGGGGAATCATCTCGATGTAATAGTTCACGTCATCTTCGAAGAAGCCCTGCATTTCAACGATGTTGGGATGTCGTAGCTCGGGCTTGCGAAGATACTCTAGAACATGAACTTCCAGAGGAACAGTGCCCAATTTCCTGTCCCTAGTCCATGTGTCCACGAGAATGCGGCGCTTGGTGACGTACTTGAGCACGGTCGTCTTGCCTGACTCCTTATGCCTGGCGAGTTTCACTTGACCGTACGCACCCTGGCCCATTTCCTCGATTATCGTGTAGTCGTTGATGGTTTTCTTGTGTGGAGGCTCAACAACCTTTGGAACTGGAGGCGCCTCTTCAGGCTTGGGCTTTGTTTGCTGTCCTGTAAACTTAGCAGCAGCATTAATGGCAGCATCTTTCAAATGCTTGGACAGCGAGCTTGCAGCATTCAACACATTCTTTCGAGGCGTCTCATCATCCGAGGCAATCTCCAAAGGCGTATGGGCTGGAGTCTGTCCTGGCGATGGCTGGTGGAGAGGCGTGCGAGCACCAGGCCGAGTAGGGCTCTCGATATTGAGATGAGGCTGGGTGCCATGAAGATGGCGTGAGTAGGTAACCCACAATGCATACACTATTTCTGAATGAGTCACTTCGAATGTTGCGTCTTCATTGCCGATGGCATTGTCCTCATCACTGCCTTCAGCGACAGTCTCGTTCACCACAAGGGTTTTCTTTTCACTCTTGACTACGCGCATCTGAACATCAACTTTCAGATCGGACCCGTCACGATGCTTCGCGCTCAATCCCGCAGGGTGGAGGAAAGCTGATGCAGCATCGGGTCTGTTCTCTTTCAGAGCAAGGAACGCCGATGCCTTTCTGAAACGGTGCTCAGGAACGACCATACCATCGAGGAGTTGAATACCGTCCTCCTCTATCAACGATTCAAGAATGTTATCAAATTCCGGTATCAGGGCATTGATCGACATTCCATCAGCCTTTTCGAATCCAAAGAGTGCACCGCAAAAGGCCGAGTTCGAGCTTCGAATTTTGAGAGACTCGGGCTCAACCACAATGATTCCAGCCATATGAGGAAACGTTGACACTCGAAGCTCAAGCTTGCCGCGAGTTTGTTCGATAGTACAGGGAATGTTGACTTGGGGTGAGTGAGGACATGTAAAATATCTTCGTCTCGTGGCTTGAGCGAAATCGATCTCTCCGGTGTTGGGATCTATACCTTGGCGAGGTATCCGTGGGATAAGTCTCGCTATATCAAACCCAGAGGAAATCGACTCGAATCCCCAAATAGGAGCAGTGGACCCTGACACTTGTTGGACAATTCCCTCTTCATCCAATGTGATAAAAGCAACGTCTTCGTGAATTTCTTCTAGGACCCAGATTAGGCCGACCTTCTTTTCCTTCACCCAGAGACTTGCAGAGCCAGTTGCACCGTTGCGCTTTTGAATCGGAACAACGTCACCGCACAGTAACACGCCTCTGGATGAATTACTTTGGTTATGACCATGACCACCACCCCCAACTTTTGGAGGGTTGGGGTCGCCGCTGTGAACCGTTTGTGCACGTCTTTGCGTGTAGCTGCGCGGTTGAGTTCTTGAGTTAGGCTTGCTTAGGAGCTGGGCTGTTATCCCAGATCTACCATTGAGCAATGCCGAAGCTGCTGAAGCGGCAGGCGTAACTTGGCCAGAAGGTGTCTGACCTTCGCTGTACTCGTCGTCTGGCTGGTTCAGAAGCTTTCGCTCTAACCATGATCTCCTCTCCTCCTGGACGACCTCCAAAATGCCCATCTTGCGTACCTCTGCTTTGGTCACGCCAAACACTAAACAGGCGAGATCATTGGCTGCGATGATAGTCCACGGAGGTTTTATCTCTGTTGTGAAAATCGCTTGGGCAGCGGGTACCCAACGATTCGTGTGACCATGCACAGAAGGGCCTAACTGAGTGGGAAAATTGGCTGCTGTGGCACTGGGAAGTTGCGCCAAAGATGGAGAGTTCAGCGGTTCTTGATAGATAGGTTGTCCTGTCAGGAATGGCTGGGACACTGTGTCTATCAACTTATCTTGAGCTGAAACCGCCGTGATATCTGTCATCGTTCGTTTCAAGGTCAGCTTCGGTCGGACGGGTGCCGGCTTCCCGCTCGCACTCTCACTCTCATTTGTTGCTGCTGGTGGTTGGCCCGATTCCCGACCAGCCTCATGAGCCGCTGGTTCAAGATGGTTGGATCTTCTTGTTGTTTCAACCCTTGATCTTCGAGGAGGTGGCGACGTCTGGCGAGGGCTTGTTAAATCTGTACTGGATGTTCGGGGATTGAAGTTTTTGTCAAAAACATTTTCCTGGGAAACCTCCGCAGGGCCGGTCAGAGGAGCTGGTGCATAGGACTCATCGGGATTTGGCAAGTTTCCGGCCCTGATGAGTTGTGCCTGGGCTAACAGGTCAAGCATATTCTGGGTCTCTACATCACCGCTTACCCTTGCCTGAGCACTTGCAAGAGCAGCCTGTGACGAGCTCATGGGAAGTCCCATATGGTCTTTCATGAACTCAATGGATCGCTTGAGAACATTTTGTCTGTTGTGTAGAAAGTCTTCAGATTGGTTGGCGAATGAGAAAGAATGTAGAGATTCGGACGGAAAGCGGGAGAGGTCGTCGGCGAAACTTGGAGTTGCAGGACCGCCTGTCAACGATAAGCTGCCTGCGCTGGCGGCCATAGCACTCATCGAGGTGGACCGAGAAAGGGCGGCAACGGATGGGCTTCGTGAAGAGGCTCGGGATCCTGGTAGTGTTGGGTTCCTCGATGGTGGGCGTTGTTGTCTAATTCGTCGAAGCCCGGAGAGGCCTAGGCCATGCTCGTGATCGGTCATGATGGGAGACCTGTAAATGATATGGTGGTCAGCAATTGCCAGCAGAGGTTGGACACCACTTCCGCGTTGAGTGACGCATGATCCCGCTCGACATACCTGGCGATAGCTTCAAGGTCAGCGGCTGCTGCCGCTGCTGCGGATGCATCCAGAGACATCCGTGCTCTGCTTCTATCTTGGATTGATGAGTTTCGAGCGGCTGCCAAGTTCCCCGTGCTACGGTTCTTTGGCAAAGAGAGCGCCATTGGAAACTTCTCGCGTCCGCGTTGATCTTCTCCCGTGTGATTCTCGGCTCCTACGTTAAACATTGTGGTTAGCTAACGGCAAAGGCAAGCCGAGAGTAGTGCCAGGTTGTGAATAAGTAATACCATGATCATTATTTCCGCCATGCATCTGTATCATAGTTGGAGTTGGCCAAGGGAAGGCCGAAACCACGGATCAAGTCGTGAGGGAAGGGCTGCGAGAGGCCTGCTCTTAAGATGGCGGGGTCAAGCAGGAAATCTCGGTTGGCTCGATTGCCCAGAGTTTGATTAAAATTGAGACCAGCCGTCGCCGCGAAGGGAAGTCGTTTATCGTATGTTTATCCAAGAAAGAATGGGTGTTTAGCCAAGGTACGTGTGCAGAAACGCCGAGTTATCGATGTTCGAGGGTTGAAAGTCGAAGGGTGACGGTTGAGACTGTCGAGGATGGGGACGTATTTGCAGGGCTGTGTCTTGGCTTGTGACCTGAATCACAAAGGAAACAGTCGCTATGAGTCGTGTGAGATGTCAGAGGGTGTGTGTATGAGGAAAAAGTATAGGTTTCTTGCAGGAGCGGAATGTTCAAGTATGCAAAAAATATGCTCGATACATTTGCAACGAGAGAGAAATATGCACTCGCGGACTTTGATTGTCAAGAATGTTCATTGAGTATGAACATCCATTGTTGAGCGCACCCAAATGATGATGGATGGGGACTTTGAAGGGGATTTCAGTCGTTATCATAGGCCACTCTTAAAACTTGTGAAGTCATTAGATAACCTGATTGGCTCAAATTGAATCGCAGCCACTGCCTGTAGTGCTTTGCTAGCCCTGGAGGACCCCCAAATTGCAGGAGGGTTACAAGTGCAATCGCACCTATGAGAATTGGGACCGTAGCACGTTAAGCCCAGCCGTTGTAAGCCAGATTTGCACCCATCATTGAACCTGGTCTAACGAGGCAAATGACGCAGTGGTTTTTCTGCTTCCGCACAACCCGACCAGATGAGATCTTAACTCATCTCCAGATTGTTCTTTCTTATTGTGTTGCAGTTGACAGGTATTCAAACAAGCCATGTGAGACCTGAAATGTCAACAAAATCTTGGCTTGCAATAATTACTTTTGCTTGCGACAGTTAATTGCTCGGCTATAGATCAAATGAAACTCTGCATGTAACTTGATATCTCCCATCACGATCATCAGAAGTCGTTATGTACAAACACAGATTAACGAAAAGCCCACGGAGATGAGTGTTCTCTGTGAAAGTTTAAATACATAACGCTCCCCCAAGAACAGCTCAACCAAACACGGAGCATGTGAATCAAGGAAGCTGCTCATTTCCCAGAGCCAAGACTTTAGCCCTTGTTACCCATGGTAACTCAAAACTTATATATTCCATGCAATCAATAAACTTAAAATCATGTGCGTAAAGTTGTAGCTTATTTGACGTAGGTATATAACAAGTGGTATATATCTCTCTCAATCTGGGAATCAACCCTGTTACAACAGTGCTCCGCTGGAGAGAGACAATGAAAACGAAGCTGTTTAACAATTTGATTGCTACCGAAGCAATCGTAATCATGAAATAACATACTTCTTTATATCTTGACATCCACGTGCGGTAAATCTTGAAGGAAATAGCCCGACAAGTTGACAACCCATGAGATATTTTCTGCCAATGATTGTGCTTGGGTAACATACATTGCCAAGAGCCTGTGAGCCTCTTGAGGTGAGTTAGGGTCCGTCGCGCCTGCGCGATCAGAAAAGTGGTTGGATAAGGGAGAGAGCGTGAATTGGTATGTGAACATAGCGTGTGAATTGTTATTAGAGAGCTTAATTTGGTTCGAAACTGTCTGTCTGAGTTTTCGGGCTGTCTTGATGCACAACGATGCATCAAGATATATGGTGATCATAAACTCCTGGAGGTCACTGGTAACTTAAGCGAGAAGTGTGGACGGGTCGATACATTTAGAAAGTGGACTTGAATGGACGGGTAGTTCTTTTCGTCTTGGGTATTGACCGCTGCTGCGCTGGTATAAACCTGACCATTGTCCATATCTATAAACCCAAGTGTGACCGAGTCAGACGATCATCCCAGTAGATCAGACCTCCTGTCATGTCTTAACGAAACATGTTCCACCAAAATATGTGACCACGCGACTCAAGAGCGGTCGAGTGGGTTTTCAACTTTCTACTGAATGCATAATTTCTGAAAGATAGTATCAATAGGATCATCGGCCTCGCACTTGATTTATTGGATGGCAGATGATCAGATGGATGCCGAAAAGTTATCCAAGATAAACCCCAACCCATGGAATGATGCCTGGTGATCTTGATAGCGCATTGCCAGCCCTACCATGATGCATATGGACAATCCAAGCTACCTACCATGCGTTTTTGGCTGCAAAAATGTCTTGTGTCGACGGCAAGGATAAAGAAGCCTCCCTCACCCTGGAGCCTCCAAATCAGAACCTAGGTCCATACGATAAGGGGCTGTTATCGCCCGGGTGAAGATAGAACGCGGGGTCATATGCTCTGAAGTCTTGGGAGGCTGCCCCTCATCCTTCCATTCTTCCATGGATTATAGTGGGGTCTTCCCCAGGCTTAGGTTCAATCGAGACTGAATGAGGAAGGAACCAAGGCGAGAGGTGTTGAGCGAGGATGAAAGAGCAATCCAATCCTCCAAGCAAAAAAGAATGGCAGGAAACAATAGGCTAAGTTAAATGTTAAGTGGCGCTGTTGATTTGTTGAGTTCCACGAATAGACAGCGTTCTGACCGCCTTCCAGAACTTAGTCAAGTCGGCTTGCAGTACAGTAAGTATGCATGTACTGTACATGACATGGATGCGGAGAAAGCTGTCTCCCCATGGTTGGCCCAGCCTCAGGCCATGGACCCTTGAGTCAGGGACAGATTTTGTATCGTGCGTTGATACAGGTCGACGTGCAGTAGTCAGAGGCAAGGTCCCTGAGTCTGTGGTGCCATCTGGCCGAAGCAACGGTTGGTAACCATTTCCAGTAATGATGATCGTTGTATGCCTCAGTTGATCAGATTTAGCGAGCCCATTGTCTGTTGGCAGTCATGCAGAAAAGAAAATAACACTCTGATGTCTTATCAGAAACAGTCAAAGGGTCCTAGATTCTATTCATAGTTGGTAAAACAGTACGAGAGTGAGAGATAAAAGGAATAGTGCCACGCGGACACGAGAAACTGACTTGGACCTCCTCCCCGGGTTTGGGATGGCTCGGGTAAGATGCATGAATGGCTTGAATGGATGGAGCAGAGCAGCGGAGGGGTGGGGGAGAGCTGTACACCAACAGGACCCCTCAAAAAGCCCCTGAAGAAAGGCCCGATGGAAAGAAAGAAAAAAAAAAAAAAAGTAAAGACCCAGGAAGCCCAAGGTTTGACTTGACATAAAGTAAAGAGAGAGAGGCAGAGCATCTGGGTGAAGCTGTGCCACTGATTGGCTTCCGGGTCACCGTCCCGTTGGATTCTTGGGACTCAGACTCCAGGCTGAGCTGAGCTAGACTTGTCCACTTGGATGAGAAAGTGGGCTTGGCTTTCTCTTTCTCTCTCTCGCCTCGTGTATCCCGCGATGCGGTCCAAAGTCTCATTCCAGCCAGGATTCGCCGAAGCGCTACAAGATGAGCTATCGTGCGGATACAAAAGATTCGCCATCCGGGCCGCCAGAAACAGTCGCGTAAAGCCGATCCCCCCGCCGCAGCCCGCACGATAAGAAAAAAATAGTGGGGGACTAGCGATAGCCCCCAGGCCCAGAAGTTGGGAACCACCTACACAAGGGTCCTTCTAGGTTCTCAACGGTAAGGTACTCGAAACTCTGAGGGATCTAGACAGTCTTGGGATGTTACTATTGGGTTGATGGATTATGTTCTAGAGTGAGCGTCTACTAACAAACAAAAAGCCTCATACATTTACCATCGTATTCAATGTCTCTCGTCTCCTCTCCCCTTTCTTTTCTTTTCTTCTTCTTCCGTCTATTTCTCTCTGGTGATCACTTCTTCAAGGTCATGTTCACCTCCTCCATGGGCATGTGCCCTCTTCTGCAACGATAACTAAGAATTCGATACTGCACCTAGTTATTGCACAATCCCATACATCTATTGGAACACTTCCCGCTTCTTTTAGATACCGTACCTAACCTAGTACCTACATGAGTTAGATACTTGGCTGGACAGGACTGTACTGTACCTACTGTACGACGAAACGGCCCCGCTGACCACCCCCCACCACCCTCGCCGAGTCCCCCGTCGTCTGCTGATCCTCCTCGGTTTCCCTCCAGAAAAACGAGTGGGCGACCTTAACATTGGACCTTTTCTCGTCTGTTCTCCCTGAGCGACATTTTGACGAAGTTTTTCATCTTTGTTTCTTTTCCTCCGTCGCTCTTGCATTGTCTTGATTCTTTCCCCCAATCTGTTCGACTTCAATATTCGCATCGACCTCCATCCTTCGCCAGCAATGAATTAAGACCAAGACCCTGCATTATTCCCTGCCGCTCTGTTAGCGACCACCGAGGAACGGAACGCTCCACCATCGACCGACGGACGACGAGTACGGTACAGTTCCTATCGGAGGGTCTTGTCTTTTTCGTCTGAATACTACTATCGCTACGAGATTATACATCTCAAGCTCTTGGACGTTAACAATCCTCAAAACCCTCTTGAATCCAATTCGAAATTCCTCCCATGAACGTCTACGAGATGTCTTCCGGCGCTCCGAGCCCGGCCCCAGAGGGCGTATCCACTCCGCCAGCACCGGACATGCCTGTCAAGGGCAAGAACCGACACCGTCTTATTCAGAGAATTCAGCGTATATCGTCAACGCCTTCATTGAGTGGCTTGCGCCGCTCCAAATCTGTTGGCAGCCGTGGAAGCCCTTACGGCACGCGAAGCACTCTCTCGTGTGTCAGTCTTGCGGGTACTGGACCACCCCAGTCCCAGACTCCCTATAGCGCCCGTTCATCAACCCCACAGCCTTCACCTCTCGGCCTACCCAGTACATCAGGTTCAAGTCCTCAATCATCAGGAGAATTCCCCTTCGAAACTCCTGGGAGCGAATTGGCTGTTCGCAGAATCGACAATGTCACGCCAATTACAACCCCCATAACCGCTCCTCTTCCGTCCGAGTTTCGGTCCAAGCAGGATATTCAGCTTCGAGTCCGTCCCGGTGTAAAGCCTATCCAGAAGCCTCCATTCCGCTTCTGGGAAAAGATGCCCAATGAGCTTCAGGTTCACATCTTCTCTTTCTTCCAACCTAAGGAGCTTGTCCAGGCATCTCGAGTCTCCAGGGCCTTTTACAAGACCTGCTTTGATGGTCAGTTGTGGACATCTCTCGATGCCTCGGAATTCTACCGCGAAATTCCTGCCGAGTCACTAGCCCGGATCATCATCGCAGCAGGACCCTTCATTAAGGATCTCAACCTACGAGGATGCGTACAGGTCGAGCACTACAAGCGCACCGAGGTTATTGTCAAGGCATGCAAGAACCTTATGAATGCTACATTGGAAGGTTGCCAGAACTTCCAAAAGAGCACACTCCACAGCTTGCTGCGAAGCAACGAGAAGCTTGTCAGTCTCAATCTTACTGGGTTGACCGCTGTCTCCAACACATCTTGCAAAATCATTGCCGAATCGTGCCCTCAGCTTGAAGTCTTCAACATTTCCTGGTGCGGTAAGGTAGATGCTCGAGGCGTCAAGGCCGTGGTTGAGGCTTGCCCGAGACTAAAGGATCTCCGTGCCGGCGAAGTCAGCGGTTTCGACAACGTCGCGACTGCCGAAGCCATCTTCAAGACAAACAACCTGGAAAGGTTGGTTCTAAGTGGGTGTGCCGAGCTTAATGACGAAGCTCTCAAGATTATGATGCAAGGCGTTGAGCCCGAAATCGATATTCTGACCGATCGACCAATTGTCCCTGCCCGGAAGCTCCGACATCTGGATCTCAGCCGTTGCGTCCAACTCACAGATGCCGGTGTGAAGACGATAGGCCACTCGGTTCCAGACCTTGAGGGCCTGCAACTCTCTGGCTGCAAGTTGCTGAATGACGACGCTCTCGAATCTATTCTAGCATCCACTCCCAGACTAACACATCTCGAACTTGAGGACCTCGAGAACCTCACAAACTCGATCTTATCGGAACATCTTGCCAAGGCTCCTTGCGCAACCTCGATAGAGCATCTCTCCCTGAGTTACTGCGAAAACCTGGGTGACGCAGGAATGATCCCAGTCATGCAGACATGCACGAATCTTCGAAACATCGATCTCGATAACACTCGAGTCAGCGATCTCGTCCTTGCCGAAGCAGCGGCCATGGTCATGAAGCGCTCTCAACGATCGACAGAAAATGGAACACGGCCTAAACTCAGCCTTCAGATGGTCGTCTATGATTGCCAAAACGTTACTTGGACCGGTGTCCGGGAGGTGCTTTTCCGAAACACCCAAGTCAGGGCCGTCTCAGGTCAACCCGGACGAGTCAGCTACCCGACCGAGATGATCGGTCTCAAATGTTTCTACGGCTTCCAGATGACTGTAGATGAGCATCAAAAGCGGGTTCTGCGTGGTGACCTGGCATCCGCTGGTCGTCTGGAGAGGAAGTGGGCAGATTACATGCAGGCCACTGAGGAAGCAGGCATGACAGGTGCTGGTTACCGAAGACGCAGGCGTCGAGCCAGAGAAGCCCAGGCCCTTCATCTCGATGAGGAGGACGGTGGCTTTGGTCCTACCGGTCGTCGGAGGGCACGCACCCTGGGCTCCTGCACTGTTATGTGAGACAGATACGACATGAATGACACAATATGCATAAGAATGGTATACGAATATGTTTGGAAACACATTTCTTTCGGAGTATGGGGCCTGGGTAAATGGACAGGAGTTGAATCTGGGACAGGCTGATTTTGTTGCTTTTTATGATGGCGTTGTGGTAGATCCAGGCATTTTTTTCCAGGCATGGTCATGCCAGAGTGGCAATAGATTTGTTCATCTTGTCTATTAAGTCTAGGTTGATATTGTGCACATTTGTATAGACAGTTGAATACACTGCGCATAAATTCCAGTCTTTTCACATAAGGCGCTCTTCCAGATATCACGTTCAAATATCTTCACGTCATATTATCTCCGTCACTTTTTGCTCGCCACGAAATGATCTCCACCACTGTGAATTCCTCGCCAGCTCACCTTCTTCACCTCCTACGATATCTGACCACTTCTGCAGGAACTCCTCCGTTGCCTCCCAGCTTCTTGCGTCCCACGGTGTTCCGGTATGTGCACCATTGACACCTCCCCAGCATGTCAAGTGATTCAACGAGTCATGGAAGAACTCATCCTCATGCATAGGTTTCATGTACTTGATGATGTTATCCCTGATCTCCTTGAACGGAATTACATCTATGAAGGGATGATGCTTGGTAGTGATCTGTGTTTGGGTAGGGCGAAGATCAAAATGCAGCCCGCGGGACCCGCGTTGAACAGATGCAATGATAGCTTGTGAACTAGGATCCGACTCGACGTGAGCCCGATAGAAAGGGGACATGGCCTCGTCAGCGCAGTACATGGAGCGCGTTATCCCGAGGCAGAGACAGTTGTCTAGCATAGCAGAGATTATGCAGATGATGTCGATCTGAAGGTTGTTCTTGTATGGGTTCGGGATCACAGGGAGCAGGACTTCTGTCGAAGCGTTGGGGATATGAAGAGTGGGACAACCGCAGTTGAAGAATACTACCGGCGTTGTGTGCTCGTCGTAAATGGGGTTTGCTATGAGCCACTCGTCAAAGTCTTCGTAAACAACGTCCGAGTCCCATGTCTCTACATGTGTGGTTGATTGGTGTGGTGCTGACGTCTCAGGATCGTTGTAGAGATCTAAAGGGTTGACAGTCTCTGTGTCCAGAAGCATACACCTAGCAGGATTTTCGGTATGGTCGCCTATCGGCTGTGTCTTCTCAAGGGACCTGTCATTCCCCCCCTGTACTTCGGTATCATGTTCTGCAGCACGGCGCTCTAGCTCTTCTATACGTTTTCTCTGCTTTTCCCCTGGAGATGGATCATGTCAGCCACCACACACAGCTAGCTTATATAAGGAATCTAGAAAGTCTACCATTTTGACTCAGGTAACTTACTGTAAGTCTGCTGAGCTAAGCGATTCTGCATACGTCGTTTCTCTGGATCACGTCGGACAACTTTCTTCTTGATAGTGGATGAGCCACTCTGCGATACTTTACTAGTATCTGCGGAGCGCTGGTGAGCGCCTGTACGTTCCTGAACCATGTTATCAGATTTATCCGTCAGACACGAAGGATCTGTGTATAAAAGATAGTATCAAGAAACTTGAACACCTAGAATGAGGTTCTCATGAGGATTCGTGTAAGCCTTTGAAATGGATTATGGCTGACGTGAGCCTCTCGATCCACAATCTTCACACTAACCTATTTTTGGATTACCTTAATTCTACTACCCTAGAGCCTATCTTGACACTTTGGATTTGTGAAGAAGATGCATTACAACTCAGGGGAACTTTGAACCTGATCGAGTTTGGAAGGGCGTTCTGTTCTCCGCCTGTCTGCGGGCGTGGTGATAACCAAGTCGACAAGGATTATAACCTATTTCGTTACGATTTGCAAATGTTGTCGTCAAGTCTACTTGAAGCCCTTGTCTAGCTTGAAAGCTAGATCAATAATTGATGCCGCGACGGACATGATCCGCCAATAACAACTCTTGCGTGACTGTGCGCCGTTCAGTCCCGGGAATATTAATTTCTTCATCCAAAGTCACATTTCCGCGTCATTGGAATTTAGCCGATTGAATGGCCGGGCTCAGGATTGGACCGGACGAAACGAAGCGGCCGGTAACGTAGTCTAAACAATAGTTTGGCGCTATTTTGATCGCCCCCTCTCAAAACGTTGAAGATTCGGACTCCATCTCTCCGATGTCAGCGGCGTATTATTAATTTTCCCGTCATACTAAAAAACTAAGGGGAGCTCTGTGCTATCAAGAACCTCGACTGACTGTAGCAATAACGGCTCCGATATCTCGGCCATCCGTTGACGACCTTACCGGGAAATGTGGGGCCGTGTCGTCGCGAAAGGCATGTGGCCTGCCGAACACCGAGGTCCCGAGGCTCTCCAAGCCCCGTACCCCGTAAAGTGTCAGTTTCGTGATCTAGTCCTCACAACAAACGCCAAAACAAGAACTTTGAATAACGCATTACCCCAGAACAGTCCACCTCCCCGGTACATAGGTAGGCGATATGTCTCTCGAGATCATCTACGTCACCCGCCACGGTGTAAGTTCCGACTCCGCTCTTGAGCAATGTTCTGTTGCATGTCTCTTTCCCTTGGGGTTGACAGATGGGCCTTGAATCCAGTTCCGATCCGGCTGGAGTGTTGACCCTTTGACCGGCGTCTACACGGCCGCAATACGGTCACCTACAGGAATACCCGCAGACCCTGCTCTGACGTCTTATGGAGTCTCACAAGCGAAAGAGATGGGCAAACATCTGATGACCTTGAAGCCTCCCATTGATGCTGTGTACTCCAGTCCGTACTATCGCTGCCTTCAGACAATAACGCCCTTTGTTGAGCTCAAGCAACAACAACTTAAAGAGGAACCGGGAACGAAACATGGCTCTGCGACCGCCACAATTTGTCCAGAACACGGGCTAGGTGAGTTCTTTGGGGCAGCACCCTTCGACCATCCAATCCCAGCCTCGCATAAGCGACTCAAAGAGCTGTTTCCAGCCTATGATGATAGCTACGTATCTGCCATAAAGCCTTCTAGAAAAGGCGAAACGATCAAAGACCTCTATGGGCGTGTTGCAGTGGCCGTGCGAGCCATCATTGAGCGTTGCGATGCAGAGGGGAAACGTGCGGTGGTGCTCTGCACCCATGCAGCCGTTGTCATAGCCTTGGGCCGTGTTCTCACAGGGCGTATCCCCGAAACTGTCGAAGAAGAAGATTTCCATGCCTTTACGTGCGGTCTAAGCACGTACCGCCGTCGTCGACAAGGCACAGGCACGCAAGTGCCAAGCACTGGTACGTTTGCTTTGTAGTGGTTGTCAAGTGACAGGATCTTGGCAGCAGAAATCTAACAAACACGACGACACAGACGAATCCCGATCCTTCATAAGAGAAGCCAGACCTATCGAGGTCGGGGAGTGGCAGTGCGAATTAGACAGCGATTGTAGTTTTCTAGGCTCTGGAGAAGAGCGAGGCTGGTGAGTTGGCAATAACCTTCACTTGCTTGCCTCCGAATGTTTGGCCGTGCTAACTCAAAACACAGGCGGTTTTCCGGAGATGAGTCTTTCCCTGGGACTGGCTCCATGTCCCAAGGCGACGTCGAACCCAAGCTATAGAAAGAAATTTCCATATAGTTCGCATTATGCTAGTGGTGAGTACTGTTAGCGGATGCTTAGCCCGATTACCCGGGCTGAGGCTCCACGATATGTTCATCAAAGCAATATCCAACGCTTTTGGGCCCATAGCTTTGAGTCGGCAATTCGCCATGGCATATCCGTAATCCCGAAGGATTCGAATGTCACCAATCCGTACTCAGACCCTGAATGAATCTTGGTGATAAATCGATTATCGAACAACTTGCAATTCATATCTGAAACTTCTCCAAACTGCTCGTGTCCTACCCTTGACTCTGATGCTAATCCCAAAGAGTTGATCACAACCGAATGCACCCTTACAAGGAGCAAGGGCCAGAAATAGGACCAGACGCAAATGACAAGGGTACGGAACTGCCGGCAAAGACATGTTGGTTTATTCCCGAGATGTCGTCCATACACAACCTCATGAAATAAATTGGACCCTCGGCTCCAGATAGTGCTTGCTTGCATTATGCGACAGCCGAAACTCTGATCTACAGCCCTAGTTGCGACCATTGCCTTAAGCTCAAGCTCCTGTAATATTTACTTCGCCAACGTAAAGTAACCAGACAAGATTCTGTTGACTGTATTACGCGTTTCACGTCCGATTAATTTCGTTGTCTCTCAGCGAGTCAGTTAAAGATGACCTGTCGTCGTTGTCGAATTGCAAGGGACCTTCCCTTACGTCGAATGCATGAAAAATTCGACATCCCCATCTAGATGCGGGCCAAATCCATAGTGAGAAGTGACAGGATATGTCGCATCATCTGACCCCTGCTTCCCTGGGGCGATCGAATTAGCCATATTGGGAGAGAAAAAAACGTGGTTGGCTTTGAAATGCGTGGTAGAAGACGTCTTGCTGGGTATTAGTAGGCTATCATCATAGGCAAAAGTCGTCCAACTGAACGATTGTTCCTCTCCGCTGACCGTTGGCTAGTGCCTTGACGACACAACCAACAAAAGTCTTTTGACAAATAGTAAGCGTCTGAACGAGATTTGCTGGAAATGTCCAACGGCTAGTGTCATCCGTGTACTGTACTGGATGAAACTGGGGAAGACTCGCAGCCGGTGTGTAGAGGCTCATATCTGGAAAAAAGAAGCGATAATAGTTAGTCGTACTCATATCATCCTTCGAGATGATCTCCATATCTCTTAGGCAAGGAGGCTTCTGCTGGGCTCGGGGATGAGATCCGGAAGATAGCGCTGTAGGTCGTATGACTAACAATTGGAATCTCTAAAAGCAACCTTAGCTTGAGGTAATAGGTTGAGAAGCCGGTGAAATAAGCTAGGCGTCTTGCATGGTTTGCAGTATCAGTGCATGCCCTGGTTATTGTTGCAGGCCCTTGGTGTCCTGGTTGTTGGTTGATTAACCCGAACTGGTCATAGTGACTTTGGGCCCATTCTGTAGCGCGAAAGTGGATGCGATTAGAGATGTAAGAGGTGAAATTGAGGAGAAAAGAGGCAGCGGAAACTGCCGTAGTTATTTGACTGAAATTAAACATTTCCATTTCGAGATGGATCTGTAGTTGATGGCAGTGAAATGCATGGTGTCCGATAGTTTTCGGCGTACGTATCGTCGAAATTTGAGTGCTCAGGTCAGTCAGTCACTCAATCCGCAGAGCGACGGACCTGCCTCTGAGCAGCAGGAAACTTGATACCATTTACTCAAGAGACAAAATAATTTGGCCACTTTGTGCCACATCAGACCCACCCTTAGGCTGTTTATTTTCTGTATCCTATCCATACTGAAGGCTTTAGTTTTCTGCTTACCCCCCTCGACGTGGTACAATGAGATCGGGCCGGTAGCGCGACAGACGCCAGGCGCTTGGGTTTCAATAGAAGGCAATGCAGTTCTAAGTTCTCTCTCTAGAGGGTCTCAAGCACATGGAAGGCACGTTTGTATCCCCAGATTTCCACGACCTGAGGCTCAGCACTGAATGGAAGGGAAGTCACCTATCCTATCCTATCCTATCGAGGCCCACGAGGGCTCCTACCTACCCGACCCGACCGGTTGCTGAAGATGCCTCAGGTTTCAGCTGAAACAACCAACTCCCTTGCCTTGAACTGACCTCACCTGAACTGACTTGACCGACATTCTCCTCGTAAACTTCATCCTTATTTCATCATCCTTGCCGATATCATATCCGTCATCTCTCATTTTCCTCAGCCTGCAACTGCATACAGTATAGCACTGGGAGTCTCGACACCGCCCTGAAGCAACGAGCATCTTTCTGCAACGTTTGCCAAATTCGGCTGGCAAGGTGTGGCTGGTCGCCCAGTGTGCATCGCCTATTCGCTGTATTGGCCAAAGCAATGATAGCAAAAAAGCAAAACCGTCATCTGTTGGTGACACAGCTCTCCTTGGCCACGGCCCTCAACGTGAGAAGCCGATGACGCTCGACCGCATGGCTCCACGGAGATACTAGGGTTATCACGATACCATGACGGCGCCTCAGACGCTATTGCGCGCCTATACTGAGTTCAGTCTGACCCAAATGGCTGCTATCGATCTAGACGTGCCGCCGGCTGCAAGTGTCCGATTATGATACTGTAGATTTGATATCTGACACAAGAAATAGATCATCCGTCGATTTTTCGCTGCACATTTAGAAAATAGTGCATCGCCAGCGCTGGCTTGCTTGCAGACCGAATTGGGATCGTCACTGCAGACTCTATCGCCACGATCAAGATCAACACCTTGACCGGTGAGCTTCCAAGGAGAGAGGATCAAAAGCCGTTGTCCACAGCTTTCACGACGGATACTCCCTTCTGTCTTTTCCGATGTTACAGGCGCGCCCCCTCCTAGGCTGGGCTTGACATGGCCCTGCATCGTCATCATCAATACAAGACGCACAGGGTCTACCCAGGGCCTAGCCGTCACACATTTTTCGCTGCAAGAAATGACTTGTCGAGGCTCAAAATATTGGGCTTGCTGCTGATGAGCTACCTGCACCAAAGCGGAGCAAGAGCTCCCGCGCAAGGTACCTGTCAGATTTGACAGTCTACCTAGCAAACTTTCCAGCTTTCGCCCACTATTACTTCCTTTTTTTTCTTTAGCACATGTATCAAAATGCCCATATCCATGTACACCGCTGCTTGAAAACGAGACGTCTTAATGCGTTCTTCTATCCCTTCATCTTCCACTACTGTACTATCAGGGCAGGCAAGTTCCTACAGCAGCTGAGGCCAACGTTGCAAGATGCTCGATACTATTCGCGGACAATACTTCAGTTATCTTTTGATTGGCCTGCTGAAACAAAACTCGCACTGCTGCCCCTGATCTCATACTGTTTGTCTCCGCTATGGCCAGACGCTCGTCTTGTCCCCACAGAGCCTGATGAACCTGTTGTAAATGTGGCGGTTGTCACTTCACAGAATCCAGACTACCCATTTCCGACAGGAGCTGTTACTGGCTCCATGTGCAGAAGGCTATATGCCTGGCAGCCGATGCTGATGTCGAGATCTGGCCGGGTTTCGCCCGCAGATGGTGCTTAATCTACCTAGTAGATTGCCTTTTAGCATCGCAGGCTTTTTGGGAACAAAAGATAATTAAGAAAACCACACCCCCAGCTTGACCCGGCGGAACGGTTGAGGCGCACGCGCTACTACTTTAACAACCAACCAGCACTGTATCGAGTTATTGCAAGCAAACAAAAATTTCTACAACCTAGCCTACTACTTGCGGCACCCAAAGCAGTAGTGGGATTGGTCCAAATTGCATGCACCAACGCAGTGGCAACCCCAGCCGGTGACCCTTGTCCAGTGTCCTTTGCGCCCACCCAAGCGAGATCTGTCTGGGATCTAAACAGGCAGGGTTGGCCCCAGACAGTGCAAACTTGGTTTAACGCGATCTAAAATGAACGGCTTCTTACGTTATTCGGGTCAGTGTAAGTCACAAGAAGAGCTGGGGTGCCTTGAACTCGGTCTGGCACATCCCAGTGCTCGATCATAACAACGTCAATCAACAAGCTGGCTGGTAGCTAAAGTCAGATGACTGATTGCTAGAATGGACATGGTTTTGCAACTATGCCCTTCAAGATGAGTTTTAGCTAACTTTTGACTCACTTACTTTAGATGACAGGCATCATACTGTGCGCTAAGATCCGGAGTATACGTACCTGCTATGGTTATTACGGGATGATCTACTCCGCCCGCCTAACCCTCCCCTTGCTTCCACGCGATATGGGTTCCACAGGCTTGTTTGAAGCCTCAGGGCGGGTACTTTGCCCGTTCCTTTTTTCTCATCTTCGAGCGTCTTCACCTATGCTCCTCTGCTTGCGAGCTGGAGCTCACATTGAGAGTCCGGTTTAGTGTATTGTCACCTGGTGAAATACTTGTGTGGAGGAGGACTCTAGCTCTACCACCTGTGCCCATCGGTTCGAATGCATCATACATACGATACATGGCTGTAAATGCCCCACCAGAGATGGTGATGAAGCAGCCTACAGAAAACGGCGAGGCAAAACAGGATGATCGTCCCGGTGCGGGCGGGCGTCTTAGTAGGCGTCTACACGTGCTGACAGGACTCTCCGATGTAGGGGCGGTGCTCCGACCCAGCAAAGAACCCGCAAGAAGTCGTTTTTATGGCCGCAGGTACGGATATGATCCTGGCTAATGCTTTTGCTTCTTCGCTCCACCTTATCTCCTCTGATGGCGGGGAGTGTGTCCCCGGAGGAGGCGCTTTGCCTAACGCCAAGTTGGACTGTTGGTAGCGTCTGTCTTGTCGAGCAGGGGTGGCACACAGACCCCTTCATAAGTCGAGACAATCACTCATCTCGTCTTCCTTTGATGTTGGTCTATCCCCGCTGGTTCAGGTACCAAACAAAAGAATAGGAATGGAAAGCTTACGTTAGTAAATTCATCAAACACTCCCTGACCCTACCAACATATCGACTTCAAACGGATCGCCATTTGAATACAAGAGAGCTAAAGCCCCCTCTTATCGAGACGTTTATATTTCGAAAAGGTACCCGCATTTTTGACAGATATTCCTGGCACAAATCCTCCCTTCTTTCCTCAAATTGATTCCCTCGCCCTTCGCCCCTTACTTAAGTCTCGTTAACGAAGACATATTCTAGTCTCAGCTTGTCTTTGCCCTTACGCCAACCTCCAAACTTTTCAACTATTGTCTGACGCCTCCCTGATACGTCTTCAAGAGGCGAACCATTTCCACCTGAATCATAACAAACAACTCTGGATCATAACAAATAGCCAGAACCATTTACATCTTCCCGTCTGCTTGTTGTGTAACGGCTATCGACATGAGTATTCATCCATTCCTCACCATGGAGGGGACAACTCAAAGACCCTCGGGAAACAGCCCGAACCCGACACACACCTACCAACCGGTAACTCAAGCACAAACCCCACCAGGCTCAACTTCAGGAAGCCCCAAGGTGAAGATAGAGGGTAAGTTCTGGTCTTCATTCATGAGGTTCGACGTGCTGGTCTGGCAATTACTAACTAATAACTTCTAAAGAGTTTACAAGCCTCCCAGGGCTACGCAATGTCGTACCTACTGAAGTGAGCTCACCCGTGAAACTCCCTAGTTTAGGAGAGTTCGACCAAGGTGTAGAGGATCTTATTAGAACACATGGGCCTGTGAAGATAGAGGCCACCCTATCTCCGCTCCCTGGACTCGCTCGCAACCCGACTGTTCTCGAACCTTTGAGATCTATCACACAACCTCAACCATCATGGTCCATGAGAAACCGTTCCGCTGAGAACTTGGCCAGCGAACAACCAAACTCCAGGCGAGGGACTATTCTCAGGCCCAACCAGTACCCTTTTGCTGTCGACTATTCGCGGCAATCTCTGAGCAGCTTCAGCAACCCAGATGCATATCATGGGTACGGCAGCAGTCCGTCCCTTCAGGGCCTACCAGGCATGGACTGTTACCCAAGCCCACCCCCTGAAGGAGGCGAAAGCCGTCATATTAACCAGAAGTATACGACAGAAGAGGGTGACTATATCATCTACGCTTGGCACGACAAGAAGATGAAATGGCAACAAATTAAGCAGGAGTTTGCCGCGCGATTCGGGAGCACACCTGAGCGTACTGTCCAAGGCCTCCAAGCTTGGTATTACCGTATGAACCAGCGCATACCTATTTGGGATCAGGAGGGTTGGCTCTGCTTTGATAACGAAGACGACCTCGAACCCCAGCATGTCAGTATCAAGTGTCGCGAACGTGACAGCCAGGACAAACCCGCAGAGCCCCTTGGCCTCGCCCAGCGGTACCCTGAAAGGGCTATCCACTACTCATGGGTTGATCCTGAGATCAAATTCAAGTCCAGAGACTGGGGTACGTACAATATTCTTACTCGTAACATCTATTCATGAAACTGACAAGATTCGCAGCTGCCAAGAGAGCTCTGCAATATCGCGAGAGGCGAGAGCGACGTCGAAGAAAGGAGCAGCGTCGCCTTAAGCTATGACGGGCGAAACAATGCTGCCACCAAGCTCGAAACGGGGCCCACCAGCAAGTAAATTGAATCAACCCAACGGCGACAATACGGATTAAGTGGCATTGACCACGCTGTTTACCAAGCGAATCGTTCTGCCTTTTTTTTGCACTAGCTTTTCTATATCACGCCTACAAACGACCGAATTTCCGACGACACGAATATCACGTATCACATGTACCCATCATACCCCGAACATGTAACTAGGTCTCCTTTGTCATGCACGTACATTCCATTGCATTTCTACCCATCGGGACGTTTAGATGATTGTCAGCGGCCTCGAGAGTCGACCGAGACAGATCAGAAAGAGGTGGCACCAAGCAAGACAGGAGGATTGCAGGATAGGTTGTGGATGAGCGGGCGCCAAGCTATGATAGGGCCAAGGCACTGCTGTCATCTTGTACTTTGTACCACTAGACGGTTCACGACGGATTACCCAAAATAATGAGAGAAACGGATCAGGGGAAAGGAGGCGTTACCTGGAGACAGTCAGCATGTAAAATCTCTATTTGTTAATATTATGCAAGATTTATTATCTATCTTAAACTTAGCAAAAAGCTTCTACGTGTGATGCCTATTGCGGCCGCGCTGGCGTTTGAAAACAATGAAATTTGAACCAGTGTAGATTTCGTTATATCGCAACTAGGCTTTACGAGGCCGCCATGTCTATGATCCCATTGACACAAGCAATTGCCAAGCATCCTAGCCAACTTAGTCTTCGGCATTCGCGTCTGTGGTATAGAGCGAGGGCAAACATGAAAATCCCCAGGGTGGAAACGGGACAGGCCGTTAGTGCAGGGCTGAAAAGTCAGGATGCCTCGAAGGCACGTGTCTAAAGGATAGTGTAGGTAGCCGTTCTGTCGATGCAGGAGTCCTTCTTTCAGGAAAAATAAGAAAATGGGATCCCCGTCACCGATCTGCTTCTTGACACATGGGGAAATAGAGTCCTGGCGCACATACCAGCCATTGCCTCGAGGATGTAGACTCTTCGTACGCCTCCGCCTCCACACTCCCCAACAAGCAAACAGCCAAAGCTTCTCACCGTGTGAAGGATTCCTTCGAGTCTATTCATTTGACGAGACATGATCGGGCATTCTGGATTAGGATTGTTGCTAGTGTTGTTGGTCGTTGATTGAGATGCGTGTTCGGTTAGCGTGACGAATGACGATGGTGTCATGTCCTCAGGGACACACCGTTGTGGGTGCTACAACCAAGGGTCCTAAGAATAAAGGAATAAAGAAGCATATTTGCCAATTAAGCACTGTCTGTTGGTATGGGATCTGCATGTGGTAGTGTAGTGCCATGTCGATTTGCTGCTCTCTGGGCTGAAAGTGTAACGCCTCAAAATCTTTACACTAATCTGCTCTACTCAAAGGCACGGCTGCGTTTCACATAAGTTCTAATACGAGCCATGGTGGCATCTTCATCGTTGTCTCCGTCGATAACCATGTCGTCGTCGCTCTCGTCGTAATAATCATTGTCAAACTCCTCGTCGTCGGAGGCATTCCCGTTGCGATAACCGTACGGATGGCGCCCGTATTCATCATCTGACTCCACCTCATCTTCTGGGTAATCTGCCGTGTAGTAATTCTCGGCTGGGAGGTTTGCCGTGTTAGCCTTTTGTTTCAGGAAGAATACTCACACTGGGTGGTGCAGCCCAGGAATAGAGTAACTCACCATTTTCATCCTCGTCGTCTTCATCAAGTTCCTCGTCCTCATCGCGTTCGGGGCCGAAGAACAAGTTGCTCTCTTCCTTACCGTCAAGGACCAACACGCCAACGTCTGTTGGTGCTACATTGACTGCCATAGTATGCGCAGGGATGCGAACGTATTCATCGATGACCCAGTCGTCGTCATCTTCCATATCACTTATGTCGCCCGTAGTCATATCCACATCGTTGGAATTGGTGTTGCCTGTGACTACTTCTGGGTGACGCTCCTGGTATCTCTTAGCCGGGGCCTTGGGTTTGAACCTGCTAGTCTTTTGCTTTTCTTGTTCCATCTGCTCAAGGTTGGCGCCAATCTCTTTCAAGACCCAGTCATTCATGTCGGCCGCCATCTTGGATATGTCCTGGTTATAGGGGTTCACAACTGAGGTCGGTAGAGGAGTCCGAGAATTGGCATCTGGCAGGGGAGAAGGTTGCCTACTTCTCGCTGCTGGTTTCTTGAGGCGTCGCTCCTGTTGCGGTTGCTCATCTGAAAGACGAGCCTCGGATGTACTATCTGCGGACATGGTCACGCCAGGAATTTGCTGGCCGGCTGGCAGTGACACTGATTCCTTGATAGACTCCCGGACTCTCGACGCCCGTTGGCTGGCCTTGGCTCGACTTCGTTCGACAAAGACAGCAGGTCCGTAGCGCGATCGCTTATTGAGGCCAGTACCGGATGCTTGAGTTGTGCCAGAGGCCATCATCATCTTTCTGGAGATATGGAAACGTCGATGTTCGGGTGCGTTGGATGGATCGACCACGGTTGAGTCTGAGGTAGATGTTGATGTGATGCCGCCCACAGGGGGAGCAACAGGCTTCGTTATCTCAGATGCATCGTCACCAGGACTAGAGACGTGAATGATGGGTTTTGCATCACGATAAGATTGATTGGGAGCTTCTGTTGTTGGAGACTGAGGCCCGGGATGTCGCCTCTGGTAAACCCAATTGCTGTCGTTTCGATGGCGTTTTGCGCCTTCGTCAAACTCTGAAAGGAGTTAGAAGCTGCAATAGTGAATGGGAGAGATCGGATGAGATTGCGTACGGAGGAAAGTTACAGGCGACTCGTCATCGCGCTTTCGTTTCACACGGATGAGCTGAGGTGGAATAGACATGATTTCGATCTTTTGGGTGTGATGAAGCAGTGAATGAGAAGTGATGCCGGGGAAATCGTAGGTGATGGGGTCTTGGAACGGGTTGAACAATCGATGCGAGAGTAAGTCTTGGGTATTGAACAGTGATTCGAGGCCTAAGAGCCGGATGCGCTGGTACGATGTGTCGTGGGATGGGCCGTTTGCGAAAGTATGCGCTGTGAACGATGAGGTCAGAAGTTGGCTACCTAGCCTGGTAATTTTTTTGTTAGGGGTGTTTGAATGGAAGATTTCATCCACTTTCCGGTGGGGTCATGTCCAAAAGGCAGAGCCTCCGGGTGAGTGGGGCCATCATATGTTTAGTGCCTGTTTTATAGGTGACCTTTTGGAAAGTTTGGGCTTTAGTTAGTGAGTGAATCGGAAAATAGGCCGACATCCAATATCATAATGTCAGAGCACACGACATGATGAACTAATGCTTACTTCCGAGTTTATCAAGTCTCCTATCCCCTGGTTCAAGCTCTGGGAAAAGCTGTTGGATATTACTGTAGCTGTTGATTGGTTTCTCATGGAGAAAAGTGAGCTGTGAAGTGGAGATCCAATGTGACGTTGACGAGTGAGATCCTCCGAAAGAACTTTCATATAAAGCTGAATAAAACAAAGGATTGGGGGAATAATAGACCTATAAGTGAAAACCCATTACCAGTGTCCGGCGTCTAATTTTAGTGATCAAACTTGTGGTTGAAGATGAATGAATCAAATCATGTTTATCAACAGGCGTCATTTTTGTACATGCACCATGATGAAAACGGTTGGAATGCGGGGGCGCACGGTTCACTTTATTCCAAAGGACCCATTCATGAGTAGAAGTCCATGGTTTCACAACGGAAGTTTCCTTCTCCAAGACGAGCTGCCTGCAGCGCAATGATTCTACGGGTAGTTGCTGATACTTGCCCTGTTCCCGCTATTGACGTGCATGAACTTCAATTGAAAGACATCAATCATTACATTCATATACGTATTCGTAACATGTGGACTCAAACGATTGATGACTATGATCAAGTCCAAATTAAGGTAACAGGCATCAACTGCTGTTGATCTGCAGCTACCAAACAAGGCACCAAAGCTAATTGGTACAGTACAGTACTGTACAGGACCCGTTACTGCAGATCGTGATTGACCCCAGACAGGACTGTGTCAGGTCTTCAACACCAACATCCATGAAAGCGCATACCTCCACTACTAAGTTTATGCGACAATGGAAATCCTCCAACATTCAGTATAAGGAGAAATGGCCATATGAAATCTGCCAAAGCCGTTGAAAGTTGGTTATTGCAAATTTCAATCTCTACTTTAAGCTCAACGCAAAGCATCTCCTCCCTCGTCATCTCCTCCCTTGATGACGTCCTTGGCCTTTGAGTTAGGTAGGCCTTGGTAGGTAGGCAGGTATCCTCGGTCGTGCTAAAAGTGACCTGTAAAAGTCAACCGCCTCAACCTCACGTGTTTGACCCCAACCGCAAGCTCCAGGTCTTCTTTCCTCTCCCTTGTTCAAACCCATTCTCTCCCTCACCAAGATCATCCTATTCGTGCGTCGATAAACCTCGGTCTTGACCTTTACCTCAACGTTGGTGTTGCATTGACCTGTCGTCATCCCGCCGCCTCCTCCCTCTGACTCTCTTCCTCACATCAATACAGTACTGTACTTACCATCTTTCGTCATCCTACACCTCACCACACCACACCCTCATCTCGCATCTTTCTACCTCAATTTCTCATCCTGACTTCACAATTCGCATCCTACCATACGTTGTCAATCTGCCGTGATGCTGTTAGAGTGACCTCTGGACTATCGCAGCTCATCAGCAGTGGTACAGATACCCCTGCTCATCGTTCGATTCTCGCGCGTTCGAAACATCATAGCATCAACTGCAACACAATTTACTACTCAAAACCTACTACTTGCTCACCTTAATCGCGCTGCGTCCCTGTACTGTCTTTAACCACTTACTCAGGTGAGCCTCCAGCCTCATTCATTTCTAGGTTGCGGGCTACTCATAACAGCAGCGCATCAAACCTTACTATGTCGCCCAAAACGCCATTTACCATTACTTACAACAAGCCTGGAACCGCACCTCCCGTTTTCCTTGCAGGCTCTTTCTCCGATCCACAATGGCAGCTCCAAGAGATGGGATATACTACTGATCAAGATGGGAAGCACACGTTCCAATCCGAAGTTATGCTCGAGCCTGAACAGGACTACCAATTCAAGCTTCGTATAGGGCATGATAACTGGTGGGTTCTGGCAGAGAACTATCCCACAGGTGAGTACAGCTCGACCACTGTCTCTCGAGCCTTTCCTAATGAGGTGCATAAGCAACCGACGACTCTGGTAATGAGAACAATGTTGTACGCGTACAGAAACCCGCAGAAGAACAAATTGCCCCAGCCGGCATTGATACACCGGAGATCAAGCTGAACCCTGCCACACAGTCGAATGTGACACCGTCGGAAGCGAACAATGTCGACGATGACACACAGGATTCCAAGGTACCACTATTTGCACATGAGTCGCCAGGCGTCGATGCCGAAGACACCGAAGAAGATAACGAAGAAGACAAGATACCCTTGTTTGCGCATGAATCTCTGGGTAACGATGCCAAGGACGAAGACTCTGAGGATTTTAAGGCGCCTCTTTTTGCCCACGAATCGCTCGCCGATGATTCGAAAGATGAATCTGAAGAGATGAAGATGCCACTTTTTGCTCATGAGTGCTTGGGTGCTTACGATTTCGGAGATGATGCAGAACATGACAATCCTCCAAACACAAGCAGTAGCCCGGGACAGACCTCGAAAGTAAAAACGATGCGCGATAAGGCGGCCGAACTCGACGTCAACGACCCTACTCTCGAAAGTTTTCCATCCGACCGTGGCTCGATTCTCGGCGCAATACGCTCCATCCAAACACATCTCGGAGAAGACCAGACTCACCTTGACGACATTCCCTCGTCACCTCGTGTGATCTCGTCTAGAAGAACTAGCCTGGATTCTAATGATGACCTGTGCTTGTCCCCTGTGTCTTTGAGTCCTACCGTTACTAGAAGACGTGATAGCAGACCTTCTCACAGCTTCGGAAGAACCCGCTCGGCCGTATCTCTAGGGTCAATAGAAGAGGAGCCCAAGCCTTCTCCCAACAGACAATCGCAGGGCCCTCCTGTTGTGTCTTTGCCGAATCCCAACTCAAGAGACAAAGTTGTTGGACAAAAATCGCCCCCTAGTGAGGAGGACGAAGCGGTTGTCATGAAGACGTCTGAGGTAAAGCCCAGTGCGAAGACAAGTGGCGAGTCACCATCTCAAGTTGAAAGTTACCCGGCCCAGAATACCCAACACGAAAGGGCCCCCAGCGCCGTTACGACCGAACAGATCCCGGACGATATACAGTCCGAAGCGGTCGATGGTCGAACCAATAATGCTCCGCTCGCTGCCAAATCCGTGGAACATGAAGCATCCGCTGGCCCTGAATCAGAACCTGCCCACTCTCCACAAGACGCCCAACCCGCGCCGATTCCGAAGAGCGAGAAGACAGCAAAGAAGACAGCACCTTCAGGAGAATCGTCTCAACCCCCTCGTGGGAGCGTAGTACCTATGTGAGTGGTCAACAAGTAGACAAGAGGACACAACTGACAACTACTAGGATAATCACGACAGGCGCACTCGCAGTCGCTATCGGGATAGGGTGGTGGCAAGCTGCTGATCACTAGGAAGAACAGCCAAGTAATGTGGATGAAGCGTTCTGGTTCTGAGTTGGGCTGGGTAGAATATAATAAAGAATAGGAATAGGGCATCGGCAGTGCAGGGATCGGATCAAGGGCAACTGCATCAGCCAGGGTGCTGGCAGAATCGTGGATGACAGGAGGACCTACAAGGCCTAGGATCGTCTAGGAAGCATATTCATTTTGTCGCTCTGAACAACTAACACACTTTTACGAGTCGATAATATTTCCCAGTTATTAGCAGTTACGAGATCATTATATTCAGCTTCATTTTCACATGCTGAGAAGAGCCAACGGTCAAAGGTGGGATGTAGTCAGGTATGGAGTAAGTGGAGAGTTCCATGCACCGCGGGGCGGCGGTACGTACCTATCATAATCGGTGCAAAAACGCCGACCGCCGACTTGAACAAAAAAAAACCTAGCAGGAAGATTTGTTGCGACGACCCATCTACTGCATAACATTCATAAAGCCCTTCGCAATCATGCAGCGTGTGGCAGCAAACTCTATATGTTCGCTTTGCATGCTCACATCTCGACCGGCTGCTACAATTCGAACATCTTTGCAACCATGTCTCAGCCAACGTTTAGCCTCACAGCACTTCAAGCCTCGCCCCTCACGCATGGTTCTATCGGATCGAGTCGGCCAAGCCCCTCCATCTCGCGATGATCAGCAAAGACGTCGCGAGGCTCCAGGTCCCTTTGGAGGAATGAACAAAAGAGTCGCCAATATTGACCCTGCCAGAAGAGCCGGCCGACAACGTGCGATAGCAGGAAAGGATTCAAAAGGCAGTAATACAAGAGAAAGGGACAATCGAAGAGGGGGAACAAGAGATACGGATGATCGAAAGGCACTCAAGATGCAGCGTGCCCTGGCTACAGTTTCATATGGAAAACGAATGGTGACAAAGGAGACCTTGACCGAATACGAGTCATTCGATAACTTTGACCTCATCCCCGCCCTACAAGTCGCCGTCAACGAGGAGCTCTTCAAGGGCATGACCGATATCAAGCCGACACCTGTGCAGAAACTTGCAATTCCCGCTCTGTTAAACCAAAAGAGTCCTGATGACCTGAAAAAGAGAACGCACGAAATGAAATCATTCCTTCTGGCCGCCGAAACAGGATCTGGAAAGACACTGGCATATCTTCTACCAGCCGTAGATGCTCTTAAAACAGCCGAGGCCAATGATCCTGAGTTGAAGGCATACCGCGAACGATGGGAGATCGAGAAGGAACGACAATTAGCAGGCAATTCCAAAGGCAAACCATTCGATGAACCACACCCTACAATGGCGCGTCCCAAGGTTGTTATCCTTGTGCCTACAGCCGAGCTTGCGCACCAGGTCACGAAGACATCCAAATCGTTGTCTCATGTCGCCAAATTCAAGACAGAACTCCTTTCTTCGGATCTGAAGCCACAACAGATCCAGCGCAACTTGTATGGACCCAGAGGAGTCGACATTATTGTTTCGACACCTCATCTTCTAGCATCCATCGCCGACTCTGATCCCAATATCCTTTCCCGTGTCACTCATCTAATCGTGGATGAGGCCGACTCTCTGTTTGACCGAAGTTTCGCCCCTGTAACGACCAGCATCATCGAGCGGGCGATGCCATCCATGAGGCAATTTGTCTGCTGTTCTGCCACTATTCCTCGAAAACTCAACAACTACCTGGCCACCAACTATCCCAAGATGATTAGAATTACCACCCCCAACCTTCACGCTATCCCTCGTCGTGTTCAACTGGGAGTTGTTGACGTCTCGAGAGAACCCTACCGTAACAAGAAGGATCTCGCTTGTGCTGATGCCATTTACTCTATCGGTCGCGAAGCCTCCAACCACGAGGGTCCTGTCAAGGGCGAAGTCGATGTTCGTCGCATTATGGTGTTTGTCAATGAGCGTGAAAAGACTGAAGAGTTGGCGCAATATCTCAGAGAAAAGGGGATCAATGCCGACGCTCTCCACAGAGACACTCCTGAAAAGCGTCATGGTGAGGTTTTGGAGACATTCACATCTCCAGACCCTCTCAGAATCCCTACACCAACACTCAATGCTAAGAAGCGATCTCTGCCCAACGTGAGAGTCCTAGTTGTCACAGACTTGGCTTCCAGAGGTATCGACACTCTTGCAGTTCGTCACGTCATTCTCTACGATGTACCACACACAACCATTGACTTCATCCACCGACTGGGTCGTGCTGGACGAATGGGTCGACGAGGACGTGGTATCGTGCTTGTTGGTAACGACGACAGAAAGGACGTTGTTGCAGAAGTTAAGAACAGTATGTTCAGAGGACAGGCTCTAATCTAATGCCCGCATTCCTTTTTACGCGCGCCATGTACGATAGCAAGAATTCATTGGATGATTATGTACAATAACAGAGGCATGAGGCTAGATAAAGTTTATTTGCATAGACGTGTCAGGACTTTTATGAATATCTCCATAGAGGCAATGTACAATTTTGAGAACGAGACCATTTTGCTTCCGGCACGACATTGGACGTTTCTGTGAATTAAACCAACAGCCATAGATTCAATTAAAGAACGGTTGGCGAACGGCTCTATCCGTGCTGATCCTGGTCTTAATGGAAGCTCTTGATGGCAGGCCAAAGCTCCCGCGATATTCCTGGTGGGGTTATCCCACTACTGCAGAGTACGTACCAAACTGTCGCGTCGCGTTTTTGGCGTGTTTCTCTTCCGCACAATATCATCATCATAGGTCATTCCCCGTCTGGTCTACTACCGCCAACACCAACCTCCTCGAGCCTCCCTTGAAGTGACCTCTGTCAAAGTCGCAAAAGGTGACTTGACGGCTCTCTTTCATAATTGCTCTCCTGCGACACCGAAGACCAGAATAGTCACTCGTAATGCCTCGAGCTACACGTGCGCGTCGTGCACCCGCACGATCCGCCAAACCTCATGTACGGTCGCCTTCACCTGATACGCAAGACGCCCAAGACAATCGACCTCAGCAGCAGGATAAGTCACCCGAGAGAGGTCGCAGACGAACAACACGATCTTCAGGCGCTCGTGTTAGCACGACCAACGAACAAGATGTGCTTGCTGCGAACCGACGACGTGACGCGGCTCTCGATAAGCTAGGCAGAGAGGATCCTACTTCCACAGCCAGTCGCACTGCTGAGGAAGCCGATTCTGGTAGCTCTGTCGAAGGAGGACGACGGACGGCAGCCACGCCAATGCATCGGAGAGACACGAGTGGGCTTGATTTGGCCGATAGCGTTTTTCTCGACCTCGACGAAAGCTTTGGGCTTGGTGATGACAGCACGCACCTAGAACTTCGCTCAAATAACAATTCGTCTCTTAATCTGAGCAACCTGGGGCGTAGGTCGCGTCAGTCTAGTATTATTGGACGAAACGACCCTCCCATCAGACCCAGCAGCCGCGGTGGCAATACACCCAGTATCAGCTCTACACTTCACTTCGGTGCTTTCAAGCGACGAGCTCGAGAGCCAAGTATCCTAGGGACTGCGCGAAAACCTCGACCCGAAGAAAATGCTGTGGGGCAGGAACCAGAGTCGGAGAGCGAGGACGACTTCGCGCCTGAAGCTGAATCTACACCTGTTAACAATAGACGGAGGACACAGCCTGAAGCTGAGCTCGAAATTGAAGTCCCAGTATCCCCAGATGTCTCCGCAGGACCGAAGCATAGGAAACGAAAGAGCGAAGACGCGCTCCCAAGTAGCGAACGGCCGGAGAAGATCTCGCGAATTGAGAGAGACGTGGAGCTATCTGAGGATGAAGCGGGCCCTGTGCCTGAGGTTATCGACTCCGATAGTGAGAGTGATTCTTCGCTATCGGATCTTGGGTCTCCTTTGGGACCTTCGCCTGTCCTCCCCGAACGACCTGTTACGCCAATCAATGACGATGAGCTCATGGCCCTACCGGCCAGCAGCGATTCAGAAGACGCGAATTGGCCTGATATTCATACCCTGGCCAAAAGACGCCGGCGGCCCTCGATCACAACGCCAGTCCGCGCCGATAACTACTCCGACGTTTCTTCACCTCCGTCTCTGACACACTCTCCTAATTATGCTGAAACACAAAAGCCCCGGGGGCGAGCTGCAACGCGGCGTCAACAGCCTGCACCCAAGGTCACAACTGCTGATCTGACGAGCCTGCTCCCAAAACGCCATTACAAGAAGCAGCGGGATCCAGGGCTGGAGAGTGATGAAGAGCATGACACGTCTGGCATTGGCGAGGATGAGGACGAGCTTTCATATGTTAGCGGCCGAGGTGCACGTCAAAAACGAGGTGGGCGATCGACAAGTCGCGGCGGCGCAAAACGCCCAGGCTCGAGGGGTGGGCGTATAACACAGGCTCTGAAGCCCAAAGAAACGAGTTCTGGCAAGCAAGCAGCGCGCAATGCACAAACCTACTCGCGTCGCTCGTCAGACAAAGAGAACGAGAACGAAGAAGCCAGTGACGATGAGGATCAGCACGATAATAGTCGCTTCCAGCCACTCCCCGATGATACTTTTGAGAACGGAAGTGGTGAGAGCGCAAGCACGCCGTCTGCGGACGAGCTCAGACAGGCAGCAAAGAAGTTTAAAGAAGTTGACAGATGGGAACTTGACTTTGAAGAGGTTACGCAGAGCTCCTCTCCACTTGCGCGATGAAGCAAACTGAAGCACAAGAATTGGGGTACCAAGCAAAGGGAATGAAAAGGGACCGGTGTCAAGCAGGCGTTAGGCGGGCTAGGGACGGTTGTATTCAAACAAAGCTTTTGGGGTTACACAAAGGGGAGTATGGCATTTTATGAAAGTCTGAATAATGTCTGTTTCGGACTTGTATTGTACTGCACTTATTCGGGTTGAAGGGCATGCGTTCGAGGCAATATCGGGTCTGGATTCGGGCGAGTTTTTAACGTAAACTCTTTCACAGCTTTTTTGATATCAGACAACTAAATTTCTTGGTTTCGCGAGTTTTACCCCGCTCTCTTATATTGTAGAACATGCACGATGAAAATGTGCCTTGAACTCCTGAAACTCCAAATCTCACTCGAGCTTACTCGTTGTGTACTATATCGTGCTCTCATGCGCTCAGCTTTACAGCCTCCGCTCGATGCTCAACTAATGGCAGCAATGGGGCTAGAATGTTGGGATCCCGCAGTGCAATTGTGATATCATCGGGCAGTCTACCAGACATCTGCAGTTTCTAAGCCAGAATTAGCATTTGGTCACCAGTGAGAGTAGTTTTCATGATGCCTCACCCTCTTGACGTTCTCATAAGTCTCCTCCTGCGCCGAATATTCACGAATGACTTCGTCAGTCTCAAAATCAACATAGACCCGAGTGTCGCGTATCCGCAGGATAACATTATCGAGTCGCATGAATAATCGACATAGCAAAAGCATACGCTTCTCGTGAACACGAACTTTGGCGCTGAAAATGCTTATGCCGTTATCGTCCAACTCGCTCTCGAACAGCATGACCTCGTCAAAGAAAAGGATGGGGTCGCGACGCTTCAACAGCTCAATTGGAATCATATTCTCTGTAGGCGCAAACTGTTTGGCTGAGGGATCGACACTTCCGGTATATATTGTCGAGTAGCTCCAGTCGTAGGGCTTAACAACCTCTTTGATGCCGGATGTAGTGCCTTCTCGGGTACTCTCCCAATCTCGAGCGTATGCGACCTTTAGCATGTGGCGATCTGTTTTGTCGACGGCGTCGAGAGCGTCTGGGGTGTTGAAGTTCAGGGACCAGCCCGAAGGTAGATGCTCAATTCCGACAATATTTTCACCAAAGATCATCTCGGGCATCGGGATGCCAATCTTTTCGGTGAGAGCATCAATGGTACCGGCCTTGGAGATGGGCAGCTTGCGCGTCGAGATGCGGAATCGGCCTTGAGTATGTGTCGTCGTAGCCGACGCAAGCGCCTGCGGCTTTGGGAAGGGTTCATTGTGATTTGTGATATGATTTTGCTGCATCTTGAAATGTGAAGACCTTGCGTCTTTGGGGAAATATGAGGATGTCAAAACAGAGAGTTGCAAGTTGGAGAGCTTGAGGCGTGGTGAGTATGAGGTGGTGGGGTAGTGGGGAGCTGCTGCCACTATGCAATGTACCCCACTAGGGGTCGCTCGCTGCCTTATCAATCAGTCTGACATTCATCGAAACTGATGAATATTAACCAATCACGTCAACTACACTGGACTGTCAACTGAGTATTCATGTTGGGTGAGCCAATTATGAGCTGTCAAAGTGGTGATACGGAACAGTTGGCTTTATGATGAGTTGCAGGAAAGACTCGATCAAGGCTATCACCTCCCAATACCTACTAACACGACAAAGTACAGATGGCTCCTAGTTTTCAGGACTTTGGCGGCCATATTAGGGCAAGTACCATGACATAGGAGTGGGTGTTCGAAAGCAACTCGCTGCGCAAAAGCCTTATGAGCCCTATTTGTCGAGTGTTGTTGGGACATGCAAAGCCAGAAAGGACACATAGTCAGTCCCTTTAGCCAGCACCCACAGCTACATCGTTCATAACTACAAAGCAGTGCCCTCGGCCCGGAGTCTTTGGTCATAAACTCAGATTCGCCTAAAGTTCGATCGTAATGAGGCAAAAGGCAAAGTTATCCCTAGGGCCTATGAGTTGGTGTTTGAAGTTTAACTATTATTACTGGATTGCCCTTGTGACTGCTGTGCTCATCAAGCTGTAACACTTAGATGTTTCCCACTCTTTGGCCAGCTTAGGACCGCCTTAAAACAACTTTCACTGAGGTACCGGTCTGATTGATATACTGAAATCATGACAATAGTTGTGCGACATGTCCTCGTGAACAACTTTCGATCCAAGATACACGACATAAACCCTGTCACCTAGGAAACAAAAAGGATTAGGACAAAAAGACTATTCTAACCTTGATTACTATATGCTTCTAAAAGACCTGAGAAAACCTACGAGTTCTGAACCAGTTGCGTAAGCTTTGACCATGCTCTGGTTGACGCCTCCAGCTCGTCAGTATAACAGACACACATTTGAACTTCATTATTTGAATTTTACCATTGCCCAAAACTAAATCGAATTCGTTCACCTAGAAATGTAAAAGGTATACTAAAGCATGTTAAAGTCTATCCAGCTATAAAAGGCGATAGCCGGCCCCTGATCTGCCTCCCTCCTTTCCATCACACATCAGTCTACCCAAACATTCAAAAACACTGTCGACCATTCTTCTCATTCAATACAACCAGGGACTATTAATACCCGCCATCAAATAGTAAAGTCCTACTTTCTATTAACATTGCACCAGTCTGTGCTAACTGTCCTCAGTACCATCTTCACCCATCCTGACCCTACATCCATCCTCAATTGGATTTCTTTCTCACCATGACTTCACCATATGTCACTTTTTCTCCACATGCCTGCGAGCTCCTTCAACACCACACTCTTCCTCAATGGCTATCCTTCTTCAGAGAGGTGGGCTTCTGTGAGAACAGACGCAACCTGGAGCGGAACTTGAGGGACAAGAAGGCTCGCCTACGACAATCGGCTGTACGTCTCGTTGAAGGCAGTCTAGACTGGATGGCTTTCGAAGCCTGTAATCTCTGCCGGAATGCAGCTGGATGTTATCAAGTCACTTGCCAGGAGTGCATGTTCGGATTTCTGCGTGAGTTTCTTATTGCAAAGGAGATGCCTCAGTTCGATAACACAATGAATCTGGGTGTTGGAATTTCGAGAATTCCATCTCAATCGGCGGATAGCTCTGGTGTATACTATGAGCAGCTATCAAGAAGAAGTATAGCAGAAGCTCAAATACGATGCATAAAACAACATCATGTTTCTTGCTTCGAGGGAATCTTCGGATCATTCTTGCCATGTATGATGGTTGGTTTGGTGCTGAATGAGTCACTAGAGCATGGATATGACGAGCTTCAAAAGGCATATCTTGCTTGGCGTAAGAGCCGGTATGCCTTTAAGGTCAATCCGGGAGACGAACTGGCGTCCGAGATAAGACATGTCAGTAACGTTCCGGGTGCAATGTATGCTCTATCCATGTTAAACATGTGGGGAGATATCTTGAACGATCATGCACTCTTTATCCAGGGCCACTACACAGAACGGGATCTATACGAGTTGTATGGTTTGAACCCTGTGGTGATCGAGTACTTGTTCTCGCACCGCTTCAATTGGGACAAAGAGATCGAGTCCGCTGAAGCTTTTGCTGGTCTCATGTCTAGCCTCCTCAGTCCAGAATCCATTCAAATGTTGAGAGACATACTTGGCCATATCAACACCCAAGGCCTCGTACTGATAATTGCTGAGCTCGAGCTCGCCGGACGTCTTGATCCTACGGCGCAGATGGGGCTGCAAAGTGTGGTTGGCCGGTTCAGACAGCCATTTGATCTCTTTAGGGACATCCTTTGCATGAGGTATCTAGAGGATGTAAGAGCCTTGGTTCCTTCATGATGATGGGCTCGATAAAGGAAGACCGTACATGAAGTTTCATGGGGTATGTGATATCAAAGCAAAGTACAGTCGTCATTCACGCCATGAATGATCTTCTTCGCTTTGCTCCTGAGCTTGGTGTACTTTATCAGGCACGAATGGGAGTGGAACTGCCGGGAATATAAGGTATATCACTACCGTAGAACGAACACAGGGCTGGATTACCAAGAACAATAAGTTACACTCAACAGTATATACATTCGTTGGGTTAAATGAATAATTCTGATATAATTGTTGTGTAAGACAAGGGTCTGTACAGCCGGATTGTGATGGATGCTTAACCATTCTAGAGAGTTATAGTGAATGAATTTCATCGTCTTCGTAGCTTCTTTTACTATGCATAAAGACTAATTTACTCTTTCCTGGCACGCTTCGAACCATATCATGGCCAGGTGCCGTGTTCGATGAGGAAGGGAATCGTCGCTCTCGAAAGGGCAGCTTCTATGATGAGTTTAACAAAGAGTTCAGGAGGCTGACTTACGAAATATCGCTGCTGCCAAATGCAGGCATATATATTACACGGCTCTGTAATGAGAAAGGCGACCCCCGAGGTGCCGCTGTGGTAAATTCTGCATTGCCCGTCCACGAGGTTGGGTTGATTACGTCTATGGATTGGCGAGTCGAAGTAGCTGAATCATCCTCTTCAGCTGTTCAGCGCCCTCCACAATGAAGTCCCAATCCAGACTTTTCGCTAGCCATTTATCTAGAGCGGTGTATGGTGTTCCTTTCTCAATCTCTCGTGGGTTCCCCATTGCCACATTCTTCCAGTCGTCGACCATATCCATACTTTCA
The DNA here is from genome assembly GCA_018886245.1 of Fusarium brachygibbosum. Taxonomy (NCBI): domain Eukaryota; kingdom Fungi; phylum Ascomycota; class Sordariomycetes; order Hypocreales; family Nectriaceae; genus Fusarium; species Fusarium brachygibbosum. The sequence continues at coordinate 985,693 of MU249525.1, forward strand.
ACTTGAGCTTCGATTACCGGTTAGCCATGGGATACAATAGCCTCTGCTACATTATCAGAGTATACCTAGATATGCAAGGTGATTTTCTTCTCTTGATTGAATTAAAGGTCATGAAAGCCCATGTAACCCGCGTATATTAACATTGGACTCGGAGCCGCTGATCACAGTCGGGTGAATTAGACATAGGCAATATTTCCCAGCAATTACTCGAGAGACTTGCCCAGCTCATTTTATAACTTGGTTTCCTCTCTATTAGTAGTATAAACACCAATGGTCCAAACATAAAAGCATATGAGCCATATGAAATCTGGCCAAAATCTTTGTCTTATTCTCACTTACACCTTGCTTGAAGGTGGAGGAGGTTGGAAGTGAAAGTGAAAGTGGAGGTGGACCCTTTCAATTTTGAGCACCCGCCCACCAACCGATAAGCATCCTTATCAGTTCCCGCTCCATCAACTTTTTTTCCTTTGCGCAACCAAACCCAGCAAAACATCCATCACTTACCAGCACTTGAAGCACCACCCGAAATCACAACCGACACAATGCGCCCCCTCACAGAAAAGGAGACACAGACTCTCTTCGAGAAGCTGGCAAACTACACTGGAGGCTCTCTCAAGAACCTCATCGCCCCTCTCGACGACTCTCCCAACGCTGATCGCTATGTCTTCCGCCTCGTTCGCGATCGTGTCTTTTACGTCCGCCTTTCCATCGCCAACTTAGCTACTTCTATTGCGCGCGAGAAGCTTCTGTCTTTGGGAACCTGTCTTGGTATGAACGGACCCAAATGCGAAACCTCGAGAACCTTGACTAACCGCTAAACCTCTCTACAGGCAAGTTCACCAAGACGGGCAAGTTCCGTCTGCACGTCACAGCCCTCCCCATCATCGCCGAGCACGCCCGCTACAAGATCTGGGTCAAGGAGAACGGAACCATGCCTTTCCTCTACGGCAGCAACATCGTCAAGGCTCACGTTGGCCGCTGGTCCGAGGACTGCCCTGAGCACCAGGGAGTCGTGGTCTACAGCATGAACGACACCCCGCTCGGATTCGGTGTCACAGCCCGCAGCACCGCCGAGGCGCGAAGACTGGACCCTACCGGTATTACCTGCTTCAGACAGGCCGATTGTGGAGAGTATCTGCGTGACGAAGACAACTTGTTTGCGACCGGTTAAAGTGGAAGGTGGCTTTACTTCGTCTGGCGTTGGGGTTATTTTTTTTTTTTTTTATCATTCTTTGGCGTTGAGAGTGAAGGGGAAAAGAAACTTGCAATCAAGTCAATCATGCTTGGATTATTTGGTGGATTGGTAGATATAATCATCGTCATCATCAAAGCGCTGTATATGTTGAAATGTATTCGCTTGCCCCGTTTTGTCCATTTTTCGAGAAAGTCCCGTCTTTTTGTCCTATTCCATTACAGCCGAAATGATCTCCTGAGCAGGACTCACTGGCCTGCTGCCTTTGCCAAAGAAGCCAACATGCTGTCGGTGAGCGACATACTCACTGTCAGCATAACCAAGAATCTTCTCAATCTCCACGCTTTGCTTCCCCTTGATCCGCGCGATCTCAGCAGCGGCATAGTTGACCAGAGCTCGGCCAACCTCCTCAGGGGGACCCTCCCACATCTTGCCATCCGGTCCAGGAGCTGATCGTCGCTTGACTGTCACGAGCCGCACTACTTCCTGCTGGGCAAAGTTACCCTCAACATCGACAACACCAACCGGGAGCAGGCCAGCCTTGCCAATAAGTGCCTTGTAAGCCCCCGAGTCAATGTAGAGGGTGCCATGAGGATAAGGGGTGTGAAGCAGCCAAAAGTGACGGTCCCGGATCGGGTTGTTGGCGGGGACGAATCGGGTATGTAGAGGGGGCCAGGGGGCACCATTGCCATTAGAGGCTGACAGTGACAGAGCTGACGCTGAACGTGTCAGACCTTCAGCACGCTCGTCAGGAGTGGGAGGGGTGCTTCCTCTTTGTATTGATTGGAGGTACTTCACAATGTTGAGCACGTTTCCTGGGTTAGAGGACCTCGTAATCACAGTCGTGACACCTGCGGAAGTGCCCAATCTGGCAGCAACAATCTTTGTACTCATGCCCCCCGTTCCAAGGGATGAGCCAGCACTGGAAACTGTTCACAGTCAGCGACCATAAGGCAAAACGTGCGATTAAAAATGGATTCTCACCATCAGCTTGAAGAGCGGCAATGTCCTCTACCACTTCAATGGGTTTGGCATCCGGATTGCTTCGGGGATTCTTGTCGTACAGACAGTCAACATCTGTCATCAAGAATAGCATGTCGGCATGAATCATGGCGGCAGTGATAGCAGAGAGAGTATCGTTGTCGCCAAACTTGATTTCGGAAACAGCGAGAGTGTCGTTCTCGTTGACAATGGGAATAACACCCTGCTCCAGAAGAGCATGGAAAGTGTTCTGGGCATTGAAGTATCTAGTCCGCTGTAGCTTGTTTTAGTTCGTGTTCGCAAAATAAATTAATATAAAAAAATAAAATAAAAAGGCCAACATACATCTGCAATATCGTTTCGAGTAAGGAGAATTTGGGCAATTGGCTGTCTGAGATGAGTGAACAAACTATCCCATAGACTCATTAGTCGACATTGACCGATCGCCGCGAGTGCCTGTAAAGCATCGTTAGACAATTCTTAAAATTTGATGGTTCGAGAGTGACATTAAGTCGAACCTGTAGCTGTGCGAGATGTTTAGGTCGCTTCTCTACATCCATACGCCGGAGCCCAACGCCGATAGCTCCCGACGAAACAATGACCACCCGGTGGCCATCTTTGCGAAGCTTTACAGCCGTGTCAACGATGAGAGTGAGAATAGGAAGAAGGGGCTCGTGGGTCTTTTCATCGACAATCGAGCTTGTTCCTGAAAAGAAGGCGGCGTGTTAGTGAGGGATGAGTCAAGCTTGGTGTTGAAAGTGGTACTCACCAAGCTTGATCACGATGGTTAAGGACTTTGTCCCGTTTCCTCTCATGACTGCGAGATTAAAAAGAAAGAAAAACAAGTCAGTTAATGCCGCTTAAACTGTATGATAAAATGCAATGCCTGTGGTAAAGACTTGTGCTTTCACATGACAATACGTGCTCTACACAGAGATGTAGAGAGACATATATATCATATATGGACAAATTCAGCAAGACAGGCTCTCTTTACACGGCGCAATTCAACCCAAAATGAATGAAGCAAAGAGAAGAGAAATCAGGAAAATGCTCACACTGAAAGATGCCTTCACTCGTCATTTTCAGACGCCCTTGTCGCTTTTGCGAGTGTGGAACCGAGGATGGGATGTATAGAGCTGGGCGCAGGTTGATCCTGGGTAAACGTTGGTCGATGGTCAAGGTGATTGGATCTGTGCCCTTTGCGCCCTTGTAGAACCTCCCCGGTATCCCCCAGACTCCGAAGTCGCAAAATGGGTCGGCAAACCTTGCTGATTGGACAACTTTTCCGAGTCTCTGCCCGTCCGGTTTTCCGCTTTGGAGTCGTCACTTTCACCGCCCTTGGCCAAAATAGGCGTGGCAGAATTTGTTGTGTCCAAGCTGGCTGGGAGGCTAAGACCTTGGCGAGAAGGTCAAAAGAGATCCCGTCGTTGATAATTCAAGATCCCAGATCCCGAATTCCGCTACGAGCACCAATACCCTCGCCGACGCCAAAGTCGACGCCGAAGACTCATCGGCAACCCCCTCACAATGTCATCTGATCCAACAAATACTCCCAGCGCCGCAGCTAGCGCATCGACTACTTCGAATGAAGCCACAAGAGGAGTTCAGAATGACCCTGCAGTAACCGGATTCTCGCCAGAAGTGTCAAAATGGATGAACTACTTTAAGATGATCTCGGGTCAAATGACACCCGAAGGCAAATTCCACTATCGAGAATGGGTACATACCGTCGAGGAGGAGAAGGACATCAAGCGCTGTGAAGAGTTCCGCGACTGGCTCTTTACATATTCCCCCACCGTGCGCTTCATGTCAGAAAAGATCCGCGACCTCAATGGACGAATAGACTCTTCCAACGTTTACTGCCGCCGCTGCCCTTCATATCTCAATGCTGATGGCACCGTTCTGCGACAATCAGGCGGGTTCAGTCCCGAGCATGGCATATTGATTTGCGCAAACGAAATCCAGAGCCGAAAACATCTCGAAGATACGCTTGCGCATGAGATGGTGCATGCTTGGGATACGCTTCGGTGGAAGAACGTCGACTTTGTAGGCAAACCGGGGAACCTGAAGCACGCCGCATGTACAGAGGTGAGACGCATCCATGCATGCATACCCAACAAAGGACAGACCACTGACCGTTATCACAGATCCGAGCTTCAATGCTTAGTGGCGAATGCAGATGGGCCAAAGAAGCCTTCACCAGAGGGAACTGGAAATTAACACAGCAATTCCAAAATTGCGTTCGCAGACGAGCTATCGACTCCGTTGTTGGCAGAACTGCGTGTAAGGACGACGTTGAGGCAACAAAAGCCGTCAATTCAGTGTGGGATTCATGCTTTGCAGATACCCGACCATTTGATGAGGTGTATAGGTAATGTGGTAGTATTCTACCTGAAAACTGTGTACGATATATGAGCATGGCAAGAGGCGCTCTCAATGGAACATGATGCCTCTCCATCGGATACGCCAATACTATCAATGATACCCTTTCAAGATGCAGATGCAATTCTTTGATTCGTTGTAACAATGCTTAAACGATGCCACAATGGAGACCCTATACGCCAACTGATGCAAACGGTCAGGTTCCGCTTTTGAATATTACAAATTAATCAATCGCCAATAAACGCCATCCAATCCTTATCCGTTCGTCCATATTGTTTAGGTTGTCATTAAATCGTTATAGGCCCTTTTCGCGGTTTGAGGCGCGTTCACCCTTGACGCAGTGCTTGATGATCCAAGGGTGCTGTTGGATCTGCTCAAGAGGAATTCGCTTCTCGGGGTCCAGCACAAGTAGCTTTGTTTTTGTTAGCCGTCACGATCGTCAAGCTAAGGGGCATAATGACGGAACATACCTTTTTGATGAGATCTGTAGCCTCAGGGCTAACCCATGTTGGGATAGACATATCAGCACGAGCGATCCTTCGTTGGGTCATCACTGGCGTATCCTCAAATGGCGCTTCACCCACAAGAAACTCATACGTCAGGACGCCCAAACTCCACAGGTCAACCTTCTCGTTGTAGAAGTTGTCAGAGGTACCGGGCTTGATCATCTCAGGAGGAAGGTAGTCGAGAGTTCCGCACATGGTCTTCCTTCGGTTGTTGGGGGCGTGCACACTCCATCCGAAATCAGAGATCTTGATCTCGCCATGAATACCAACCAAGATGTTCTCAGGCTTGATGTCTCGGTGGATAACATGCTTTCGGTGCAGGTAGCGCAAGGCTGATGCCATCTGGGCAATGTACTGAGCAGCCTTCCACTCAGGGAATCGGTTCTCCTTTCGGAGAAGCTTGTACAGCTCACCCTTTCCGGCGAACTCAAGAATCAAAAACACTCGCTTGCTGTCGTGGAAGTGACCGTATAGCTGAAGAACATTGGGATGTCTCAGGTTGCTCTGGATCTCGATCTCTCGACGAACCTGCTTCTCGACTCGGCCGGCCTGCAGTTCATTCTTGTGAAGGACCTTGAGGGCGCAGATGAAGCCTGTTGTTCTCTCTCGAGCAAGATAGACTCGTCCAAACTTGCCCTTACCCAGAGGGCGGCCAATCTCAAACATGCCCAAGTGGAACTGCTTGGGAACGCTGATCTGTTCTGGCAAGGTGACTGATTTTCGGTCCTCGGAAGTCTCATCCGATGTTCTCGACGAAGAAGGAAGTGCTTTTCTTGTAGGGGATGGAGGAGGGTTGTTGACTTTTCGTTGAGCAGCCTGGGATGGCAGCATTACAGCAGCGTTGGCATTGCTGCTTTGTGACTGAAGGGCGACCTTGAAGAGGTTGGGACGGGAAGCACCATGAGTTGATGTCGAAGAAATAGTCTGTACCTGTCAGCAATCGATACAACACCACGATGTGACGGTGAACTCACCTTGCTCTTGCTGTAGAGCTTAGAGCCATCGCCGAGGGGGTCGTTCTCGTCGTTGACAGACATGCGCTCGAAACGCGCCTCAATGGTACGAGTAGCCATGATTAAGAGGAATTATGGGATGGGCTGTTGATGTTAGTGAAAGACGGACGAGGAATTGAAGAAAGATGATGGATGGTGCCTTTTTGAACGGTTGCAGTTCTATAAAGTCGGTCGCTTAAGCTGGGGTCGACTGCCCAAACAAAGTGGTTGCTAGGTAACGGGACCGCACTAGCTAGCAATTGGCAGATCGCCTGAGACGAAGGCGGCAAAGACAAGTTTCTGGCGATCGACCCACTGGATGAACAGCTGAGAACAGATTAGGACTTGCATAAATAGTTAAGTCGTTGTGAAAGTGATCTGACTAATTGTGAGTCTGAACGAGAAGAAGCGCATCAAGGTAGATAGATATGTTCAAGTCCATATAGATCCATATCTACATACCCAATTAGGCGGATGATCTAGACCATAGAGATCCATTGCTGGCATGTCATGATAAATGAAACATTAACATTCGAGTTCTCAACACAATGAACCCCGGATCACTGCATCATCTACGTTTTGAGCTTCACGGTGCATTAATGTCGTGTACTTCAAGTAATTCACCCTAAAGAAGACGCAGTGCCCAGTCAAGCCCAGCTGGTAACTGATATGCTCAGGTACGTAGTGCGCATTGTTAAAAGTATCGATGCATGCAAAACATTGCTATGTTGCTTGCTTTCACTCTCAATCTCCAATCATCAATGTTACGAATGTGTTTATCAGGAACAAGTTGAACCATGTATCGGACGTTTCTAACAAAGCCTACCAACTTCCTTGCAGTGGATGTAAACAGAGGGGGAACTGTCTCTGACTTCCAGTAGGAAACGGGAAGTGGTCATGGCGGGGAACCAAAAAATATCAGTCATATCTTCCTTGGAAAGCTCCAAATCTAAAGTAAAAACTGTCTCTCCTTAGGGTAATCAACCACTTCGAGTCATCGAATCAACGCTTAGCAGACAGTAAAGCAACTGCCAAAAATTCCCCCACCATCCACAGTCATCCATCTCAAGCAGACAGACCTAAGGAATACAGTAGGACCCATTCAGCCCACCAGCCCAGCCCAAACGTACAGTACAAGTCTTTGTAACAGGCTTGTGACTCACGCCTTCCTGCTTCACTTTTATTGTACCCCTACAACTTTTCAAATCAGGGTGGATGAAGCCAATTCGTATTTTGTCATTATCTCCAACGACACTGCCCGCAACAGTATCAACAAACTTTTCAGCAGCGTCGTCCTTATCAAGGCAACTTAGTGTTTCCCGTTCTAGTTCCAGGTCCCGTTTTACGGCCTGCGCAAACCCACCCCGCACTCGCACATTTGCGACCTCACGACCCCTCAACGCTTTCAAACTGCAAAAGTCGCAGAAGCGCACAAAAGACACAATGACTTCCAGCGCGACAACCCTCAAGGGCCAGCCCCTCGACAAGGCTGTTCTCGAATCAATCCTCCGACGACGCATGTTCTATACCCCTTCCTTCGAAATCTACGGCGGTGTTGGTGGTCTGTTCGATTATGGCCCTCCCGGTTGTGCACTTCAAGCCGCCGTCATTGACCAATGGAGGAAACACTTCATCCTTGAGGAGGACATGCTCGAGGTCGACTGCACTGTCCTGACTCCTCATGAGGTTCTCAAGACCAGTGGCCACGTCGACAAGTTTGCCGACTGGATGTGCAAGGACCCCAAGAACGGCGAGATTCTCCGAGCCGACCACTTCGTCGAGGCCATTCTCGAGGCCCGCCTGAACGGTGACAAGGAGGCCCGTGGCCAGAAGGTGGAGGAAAAGGAGGAGGACCCCAAGAAGAAGAAGAAGAAGGCCAAGACCGAGGCTGTCAAGCTTGACGATGCTGTTGTCCAGGAGTACGAGGAGGTCCTTGCCAGAATCGACAACTACGGTGGCCCTGAGCTCGGCGAGCTCATCAAGAAGTACGACCTCAGAAACCCTGCTACTGGTGTTCAGCCTGCAGAGCCTGTTTCGTTCAACCTCATGTTCCAGACCTCTATCGGCCCCAGCAGCAACTACCCTGGTTACCTCCGTCCCGAGACTGCCCAGGGCCAGTTCCTGAACTTCGCCAAGCTTCTTGAGTTCAACCAGTCCCAGATGCCTTTCGCCTCTGCCTCCATCGGCAAGTCATACCGTAACGAGATCTCTCCTCGTGCCGGTCTGCTGCGAGTCCGTGAGTTCCTCATGGCTGAGATCGAACATTTCGTCGACCCCGAAGGCGGCAAGAAGCACCACCGATTCCACGAGGTTGAAGATGTCGAGCTCGTCCTTCTCGACCGTGATACCCAGCTGTCTGGCAAGACTCAAACCAGAACTGTCAAGATTGGCCAAGCTGTTAAGGATGGTCTCGTCGATAACGAGACTCTGGGCTACTTCCTTGCGCGTATCCACCAGTTCTTGGAGAAGATTGGTATCGACATGACCAAGCTGCGCTTCCGTCAGCACATGGCCAACGAGATGGCTCACTACGCTTGCGACTGCTGGGATGCTGAACTGTTCACCAGCTCTGGCTGGATTGAGTGTGTTGGTTGTGCCGACCGAAGTGCTTACGATTTGAGCGTGCATGCCAAGAAGACCGGCGCTCCCCTTGTTGTGCGTGAGCAGCGTGAGACGCCCCTCGTTATTGAGGAGTGGCAGATTGATATCGAGAGGAAGAAGTTTGGTCCTCAGTTCAAGAAGGACGCCAAGACTGTCGAGGCTGCTCTTCTCGCCACACCACAGGAACAGCGAGAGAAGCTCGCTAAGGAGTTGAGCGACAACGGCAGCATCGCCCTTGAGGTTGCTGGTGTTGGCGACGGTAAGGTCCAGATCAGCAAGGACTCTATTGCCATCGAGTTCCGCAAGAGGGTTGAGAACACCCGTGAGTTTGTGCCCAACGTCATTGAGCCCTCATTCGGTATTGGCCGTATCCTTTACTCTTTGATGGAGCACAGCTTCTGGACCCGTGGTACTGAGGGTGGTGACGAGGCCCGTGGTGTAAGAAACCCCTCTCAAGATGATATGATAATTTGCTAACATTTCAAAGGTCCTGTCTTTCCCTCCTACCGTGGCCCCTACCAAGGTTCTACTTGTTCCCCTTTCTTCCAACCCTCAGTTCAAGCCTCTGCTCAAGCAGCTTTCGCAACGTCTTCGCAGCGCTGGTATCTCTAGCCGTGTCGATGACTCGTCTGCCAGCATTGGCAAGCGATATAGCCGAAACGACGAGCTTGGTACTCCTCTTGGAATCACTATCGACTTCCAGACAGCTCAGGATGGCACGGTCACTCTGCGAGACCGTGACAGCACCAACCAGGTCCGAGCTGAGCAGGAGAAGATTATCGACGCCATCAAATCACTTGTGGATGGTAGCAAGACCTGGGCCCAGATTGAGAGTGAGCTCCCCAAGTTCGAGGGTCAGGAGGTTGAGGTCGCTGCACGATAAAGCAAGAAAAAGGATAAAATTAGCATACACGGAAGGGAAATGTAATTTATTAGATGCCATCTTGGCACGATCATTTGTCAAAGCAATGGACGTCTAAGCAGGAGTTAGGATTTGTCCCGTTGAATCTACGGATACTGGACAACGCACAAAAAGACCTAGACTAGGCAATGGAAAAGTTTCTTCCTGTCAGACGTTTCATTTCTCTATATAACGTCACGTATTTGCACCACAATTCTTTAGCGATATTTGCTTAATATGTCGTCCTGCTATTGAGGTCCAAGATCTCCACACGGATAAGCCGCCGATTGGTCCATGTTCGTTCACCCGCTTGCTCTCCTGAAATTCCTGAATCTCAATAGCGTGCCATTGACGCAGAGCTCGGACGAGAAACAAGGTTCTTCAAGATCTGCAAGTTCTGTAGCAGAGACGGAAGAATCGAGCCGATCGAATTGGGTGTCAGAAAACATACTGTGATGTGGGCTGACGGTCAGGAATTGAGGATGAAGAGGGTTGTGTGATGACTGTCTCGAGTGACGATTTGGCTGGTATTCCACAAGGCAGACTTTGTACGGTCTGTCTTCTCCCTTCAATTCGATCTGAACAGGATCTAGGCTAGACATTATACTGGAGCTGGTAAGATTGGATACTGTTGTCGAGGTGAAAGGTTGTTTATCTCCAGTTTAACGGCGACGTTGACGGGGTTTTACTGTGTGAAGTGGTCTTTACTGGAGACCTTAGTATAGCATCTATATCCGAATATGTTAACTAGGCTAGGACCATCTCTGAAGGGTCGCTACGTAACAGAATACCCTGTCTACCTGGCTTATGCTTCCACTTGGCTGCTGACATGGGTGCACATCAAACAATTCATCCAAATTCAGATGAGATTGATTCATGAGATGTCGTCTGGTATGGCCCGTATGGGTCTCGGCTCTTGAGATATGGCGGCTATTTGACGCCATGAGTAGCGGAAACTTTGTACAAAGAGTTTCTGCCTCTCAGGGCATGCCTCCTTGGCATTCATGAACATCGTCATAAAGGTTGTACCACTGAGCGGTTCGCAAACATGTGAACATGAGATATGCCGTTTCTTGGGCGATCGTATGAGAGAGTTGGGACCGATGAACTGGGCTTTATATTTCTTCGAGTCATGACCTCTGCCTTGGTCTTCCATTGCTAATAATAATATCCTAGATCGAAACGCCATGGTCACTAGATAAGGAATGGTGGTGCGTGGCGATGTGCTTGAAACGCAACAGACAACCTTGACACCAGTAACCGTTTAAGGTTGAAAGGCTGATGCATCACAGGAACGTGAAAGTGTAATATGGTGATAATAGCTAGGCATCTGTGTATCATAAGTTAATCACATCGATACTAGAAACACATATCAATACCTAGTAAGGGAACAACTCTTGCTTGGGGGCATTGGAATTTGAACGTGACTGCTGAGAACGTAGGTCTGCCTATCAGCTGTAGGTACACAATTACAGCAGGCAGACCCTACATTGACCGGCTTGATCAGTAGCGAACGGCCCGGGCCATGGCTGCCCGGGCTGGCAATGTTGTAACAAACCTCCTCACGACTAGGCGCTCATATGATCAGCGCAAACAAGGTGGGGCACTATTTTGGTGCTCCTGAGAAAGGCATTACTGCAGTTGCAGTTGAAGCTAACACGAGCTGGACTTGTCTAAGTGTACGCTATTATCATCGCTTCGTCTCACTATTTGCTGGGTTTCTGGGACAATAGGGATAGGACACAATGATGAGGGTTTTCCCGTACAGTACAGATCTAATGTGGTGGTTTGTTACCTACTACCTACCTACCGCAACTCTCAATCATTAGGGAAGATCCCGTCCACTCCCGCGGGCATGCACGTTATTAAACGCCTCCCCAGGTTGGCTGGTCATTGATCCCACTTCTCCCAACGGACAAATGCAAGTAATCATACCCCTGGGCTCTCACATTCAGCAACATCAACGTATGCATAGACAATCCAATCTAGGGGTCAATCTCCACCTACTGAAGTCTTTAGGGGCATTCTACCTGAAAACATTGCATCCACTGTATCTATGGACCGGAGCCGGGCTGGGCAGCTAGATCAGGTATTAGCCACAGACCATTATCGCCCAGCTCGTGTCTCTACCCAAGCTACAGCGCATCGCTGCGGGCAGGCGCGAGCCCGACTGCCACTGGAACTTCCCCGCCCCTCCTAGTCTGACACTTTTGCGGCGGGAGAATACCTCAGTGCTGGAGAACTAGGGGTCATTTATTGCTCCTTCCCCACCTTTCTGCTCCTCCTTCCCCTTCGCATTCTCTGGTCTAAACTTGGAAGGCCATCCACACCCTGGACCTGCCCTTTCATTCTTATTCAGTGGTTATTGCAGATAATTGCTTCTTCTTCCTCCGTCAACAACCAACTTCTTCATAGCCCTGGTACTGTGGCTTCTGGCTTCTTATCACGAGCTGCAAGTAGACTTGCACGCACGTTTCGTAGCCGCTCGTACCAACAAGCTTTCTTTGTGTTGCAGCTACAGGCGCCATCCGTCATCCCAGCGCCAGCACCTCCACTCCAAATCTAACCCCCGTGCTTGTCACTGGCAAGCTACCTACCACCTCGCCCCTTCTAATTCTGACCGCTGCTCCGACACGATTTCTGAATACATGATCTCTTTATTCAGTCGCTGAGAAGGCCTTGTTTTGCGCCCAGGATCAGTTTTTCTTTGATCCTTGTACGAGTGCCCTTCAATATTATCCACAGCAGACCGCCCAGAATACTTGAACAGAGTGCTCCTGAGTTGGTCGCCTCTCAGAACAGCCCACCGCTCGCCATCAGATCTGAAAGACAGCAAGCGTACGATCCGCCATAAATTGTTTGCGTGTTCTTTTGCAGACGGGCTCATTTTTTCTAGTCACCATCAAATATTACTTGCTGCATTCTGCAGTCTACGTGACTCAAGATGGCTCAAAACAGGTATGCTACTTCTCCTATACTTGGCGGATCGGGTACTGTTTCGGTGCCATGGCGGGGTGAAGGCCATGATTTCTCCTTTCCGGCGATGCTTGCATGTGCTCTTTGGCCTTGGAAGTCAGCCACTCGATAGATTGGAAGGATCTTATTGCTGCGCAATTCTCCTTCTTCAGATTGCCAATGCCTTATCCTTCAGGGGTAATCAGCAGGTCTTATGAAGGGGGGGTTGTTCAGCGTCAGCAATTCATTACAAGGTCCGATCAATGCGTTCATCAGATAGATCACTAACAGTATGCAGTATGTACTCCTCAGGGCAGTTCATGAACCCAGGCCCTGCGCCTCGGCCTCCCACAGATCGACCGCGTTTGAACCTAACGCCCAATGCCAACCTTCCAGGAAGCATGGCCAATATGGCTATTTCCCCTATTCGAAGTACTGCAACCTCGACGTACACCGGTTCCACCATTTCCCTTCCGATCGCCCGGCAGCAGTCCAACAACACCGATGGTCTAGGCGGAGTAGCCGTTAAGAAGGAGGGCTGGGCGTCAGTCAAGGAGAGCAAAAACTTCATTCAACCCTGGAAGCAAAAATACCTAATCCTCCGCAAAGAGTCGCTCGATTTTCACAAGACCGAAGGCGGCAAAGTTTCTTATACCCTTTACCTCAGAGATGTAGTTAACGTCGGACGAGTCGAAGCCGCCGGTACCATCTTCGAAATCAAACGCAAGCCAGATGGTTCGTCCAACAGCCCCGGCGATGACGATGGTCAGACAAAGACCCTCCAGATCAAGGTAAAGAGTGACGATGACTTGTACGAGTGGATTGACTTTATTTATGGCGCTTGCCCAGGGATGGGCGGAGTCAGCAATCCTACTAACTTTTCCCACGCTGTACATGTCGGTTTCGATCCCAAGACTGGAGAATTCGTGGGTTTACCACCAGAATGGTCGAAGCTCCTCAACTCGTCGGCCATCACCAAAGAGGACTATGAGCGAAACCCCCAGGCTGTCTTCGAGGTCCTCGATTTCTATACCGATCTCGCTAAACGAGCTGAGAACCCTAACCAGTACCCCAGTTTGACACCAACTCCTCCTGCCCAAAGTCAAGGCAACAAACAGCTTGGGTATGGCAGTGGTAACTCTGTGGCACCTCCTCGACCTGCGCCGCCGGCTCCTTCCCAGCGCCCAGGTTACAACCCTTCTCCTGTCCAACCCAATCCTAATGCTCCCCGCCGTCCTGCCCGACCCGATGAGCGCCCTACCCAGCAGGACCCGCAGCAACAATACCAGCAGCGCCAACAAATGCAGCAAATGGCTCCCAACTACATGTCTCAGGATGCTTTGAGAGAAGAGCAACGTAAGAAGCAACTGGAGGCCCAGAGACAGCGGGAGCGTGAGATCGAGGAGCAGAACCGACGCGACTTGGAGGCTTACAATGCTTCTCTCCCAAAGACCAAGGTTCCCCTTGCTCAGCAGGAGATTGGTGGTGGTTACAGCTCATCTTCTGCTCAGCCTGACCGCTTCAACCCCTCACGAGCAGCCCCTCCTGCGCCAAAGGCTTCTCAACAGCAGAGCAACCTCCGAGCACAGCGTCCTGCTCCTTCGCCTCCGACCGCCACCTCTCAGCGCCCACCCCTGGCCTCTCAGCCTAGTTCCGGTGCCCTGAGAGACCCTACACAGGCACAGCGAACCCCCAGGGCCGACAATGGCGCTGCAAATGCACCCCGTTACGCCAACGGAAACCAGTCGCCACAGACTCGACAGCCACAGCAGCAGACGCAGGCCTCGCGCCTGCCAGCTCCTGTCAAGCCTCTCAATGTTGCACCAAAGCCTAGTCAAACTCAGCAGCAAGCTGATGGCGTTAAGGCCGCCGAGGCTGCTCTTACCGCAAAGCCATCGCCCTCAGAGCGCAAGCAGGACGTCAGGATGTCCACTATGTCTGAGAGCGAGGTTATGGCTAAGCTTAAGGAAGCCGTCTCTAAGGACGACCCCAACGTTTCCTACTCTAAGCAGAAGAAGATTGGACAGGGTGCCTCTGGATCAGTCTATGTTGCAAAGATTAAGGAGACAGCGCAGGGCATTGCCCGCGATATTTTACGTGCCCAGGGCCCTCGAGCTCAGGTTGCCATCAAACAAATGGACCTCGCACATCAACCTAGAAAGGAGCTTATTGTGAATGAGATCATGGTTATGAAGGACAGCCGGCACCGCAACATTGTCAACTTCCTAGATGCTTTCTTGCGTAACAACAACGCAGAGCTATGGGTCGTTATGGAGTTTATGGAGGGTGGTGCTCTCACTGACGTGATTGACAACAACCCTTCGATCTCGGAAGAGCAGATTTCTACCATCTGCCACGAGGTAAGTTCGTGATACAGTACACATGCCTGTAGCTAACATTTTTCCAGACTTGCAGCGGATTGCAGCACTTGCATTCGCAAAATATTATTCACCGTGATATCAAGAGTGACAATGTCCTACTGGATGCTCGCGGAAACGTCAAAATTAGTAAGTTCCAGCTTGATTATAACCGTGTCTCCTTTACTAACTATCTGCAGCTGATTTTGGCTTTTGCGCCAAGCTTACAGAGACAAAGTCCAAGCGAGCCACCATGGTGGGAACCCCCTATTGGATGGCCCCCGAGGTTGTCAAGCAGAAAGAATACGGTCCTAAAGTCGATATCTGGTCTTTGGGTATTATGGCTATCGAGATGATAGAGTCCGAGCCGCCATATCTCAACGAGGAGCCCCTGAAGGCCCTGTATCTCATCGCAACCAATGGAACTCCTCGGCTCAAGAAGCCCGAGAAACTCAGCAAAGAACTCAAGGCATTCTTGTCGGTCTGCCTTTGCGTTGACGTCAAGAGTCGTGCTTCGGCCGACGAGCTGCTGGCTCATGATTTCTTGCGCCACGGTTGCCCACTTAACAGTCTGGCCGATCTGCTGGCTTTCAAGAAGCATGCCAAATAGAGAGAGCGGCGATGAATATTTGAGGAGCAGACGCTCATGTTGCAGTTCGGCATTTTGAATGAGGTTTGAAAGCAAGGTGGCACATATATCCCTCTGATGTTTTTCCCTCTTGGCGTTTACGGGCGAAAGTTCTTTGACACGTCGCACTTGGCAAAGATGTTGTTCTACGTGTGGTGACTCTTTACCTATTTGGCGACAACTAGTCCAAGAAGTCTCATTACGCGGTATCGATGATGATGATATGCCATGAAAGATCGGGCAAATACCCAGTGTACTAGGAGTCGGGTGATATTACGGACTCTTTGACGCTTTTGAACAGGCTGCATGGGGCAGCACTGTCTGTTCCGGTCATGAAGCAATAGTGACATTTTGAGCGCAATTGGGAACTATCAGTCGCAGGAGGGTCACTCCGCAAGAGCATAATAAAAGACGACCTATATAGAGAAAATAAGAGTCGGGGTGCCTCAACGGCACCCCGGATTTCTGTTGCAACATGACTCTAGTATAAAGTATGGAACACTCTATATTTACGTGTAACCGCAATATTGTTGAAGCATTTCAGTCATCCAACTGTGATGGATGCCAGGAATAGAACATTTGGCATTGCTGGCCATAAGCCGGGGACTGCGGTAAGTGCGGGCCGCTATCTGAAACAGGGCCAAGCGAGAGACGTCGCCAAAACTCGGCTGGCCGATCAATTGATGAAGGGGAGGGGGGAGAGTAAGAGCTACGTTTCGAGATACTCACGACAACCCCTGGACCATTGACCGAGATGCTCATGCGTGGTGCATATGTACGTGTAGGGGGCAGAAAACCAGGGGATGGACAATAGGGCTTGTTTCATCGAGAGGCTAATAGATTCCCCGTCGAGGCAGTACGGTTTGTGGTTGGCTCTGCTGTTAGGAAGGGGGCTCACAACAAGTGCGAACTGTCATCAATGCAGCCAATGAAAGTCCACTTTTACAGAAGCGTCAAAGTGAAAGAGAGGTAATAATCCAAAGGTGAACAGGGGGAACAGGAGGAGACATCCGTGTGAATGGAATATAGTGTCGAAGAAGCAATGCCGGCACGATAGCAGAGTGGCTACCGCGAATTAGATTGCAATTGTGCTGTTTGAGCTGTCACAGAGTGTTTCGTTTTGAAGACGCCCAATCGAGTCTTGATACCGGTTTGGTTTGTTGGGAACTTTGAAGATGCTGGTAAGGTGACTATGTAGTAGTTAGTAATCTGTAGGTGATATTTCAAAGTACTTGCAGCACAAGTCATGAAAGAGACATCAGTGGGTGGCTTGGCAACCCCTTAACCCCCCTTGATATCACAACAAGACGCAAGACGATGAACGATTGAGTTATCCGAGTACGTCGAAAAACAAAAACAGGTCAACGTCCGCAGGTACAAACTTAATTTGTGTTTGTTTGACAGAGTTTCCGATGCACAATGCCGCAACGTTCTCGGGTACGTGCCGACGTAATGATGCCCGTTTAAACATGGAGTCTTATGGGGGCATGTGGAGAGATGAGGTCTACACACAAATGGAACAAAGCCAAGCCAAGAAATAATACGCAGCAGTTTGAATGAAGAAAGAGATATCGAACTAGAGTCCTTTCCTATGTCTTCTCAGCAAACAAAACCTCACTAGATATTGATTCGGACACGAATACCAGGGAACCGTTTGTAGTCTTGAAAAGTGGCTACTGTAGGGCTTGGCAAGAATCTACCTTGGTCTGTACATGCTCGTACTATACAGTACAGTACAAGACAGATAGACCTCGTGTTTTCGGGCCAGTTAAAGACTCGCTACTTAGCTGCAGCAGAATGTTAAGAAATGGATAAACCTCTTTTGGTGCTTAGGATCTGAGTCTGAGCACCTAGTTTCACAGCTGTTGTACCTGGCTGAATTATCCAGGTAGGTACTAAAGTTAAGACTCGGCAGCCAACCAGGACTGCGACATCTTGAACTACACACCAGATAATAGCTCGATTCAGTGGCATCGGCCACCGGAACAGTTGGACTACAGCCCGTTTTATGGTGTTTCCTAACCCATTCGTCTCTGTAGGCTCCAGGACGAACTCGGATTGAACAAAGCAAAATACACGCGGTTGTTCCGTGACAAATGGACGCGTATACATATACTGTACAGCCCTGATAGGAATGCGCACAGCCTGGCTTGCTGCAAGAATGGAAACCTTGGTGCTGGAACTTCTTGTCATCGCTTCTCTCGACGAATCCACTACAATTGTTGCTTTTGCCGGGAGAAATAGAGAAATTGGACGGGAGGCAGACCACTAATAATGGCCCGTTGAGTGACGAGCATGGCATCCATGAGGTTTCCCGGGTACGTGAAAACAACCTACTTACCTTACCTGTCATGGAGGTCCGGGTTCAGGTACGAGCAGGTACAGGGCACACGCTAAGAGGCCAGTTACAGTAGCAGTCTGCCCAGCCCGGTCAGGGCACCTCGATGCCTTGTTCCGTCCACTAGTATCTTATGGAGTACCTAGCGTAGCTGTCCTGTCTTCCAAGGCCCTTCTTTCTAGTTCTTCGCACATCGCACATCTCGACTCCTCCTGCTTCCTTCCTCACCCCCGTTTCGTGCCCCATTCCCCATAATCGCGCGCCTCGCTCGTCTACTTCTCCAGGCCCAGTCGAAAAATCTTCCTTTTTGTACTTCTTCAATGAGGCCTGTATATTGATCGTATCTTTGTTTGTGCCCTCTTCCCCCCATCCCCCGACATAGTCCCCTTATTACATTCTCTATTCTTTTTTTGCGCCCTCTCTCAAGCCGCAGGCTCGGACGACGCTCAACGACCACAACTGTCCAAAAATCCACGTCAATTGCATCTTCGCTTGAGCAATAAATTGCTTCGCCCCAGTCGTTGCGGTCTCTCCAATTATTTAGAATCACGACCGACCTGTTCACGGCTCAGGCAGGCCTTGTCCTTCCTATTCGCACGAGCATCTTTTGTAATATCGGCGGTTCCTGGATTTCTTCCTGTTCGCATCGCGCTCCTTAAATCCAGCATCCCCGTTTCTGTCGAATACGCTCGAATTAGTGCCCTCCGACGCTTTCACGCCGGCATTTCCTCGTCTATCGCTCGAGATCGTCTCAACAACAGCTACTAGACTGTTTCCCAGACGATTTCCATCTTAGGGGTTGTCTTTTTCCGCCGTTAGAAACGACTGAACGTATTGATCCTTTAGGTGATCAGTCGATCAGTCCCCCGCCGAGAATAATAATCAGCTATCCGGCCCGACACTTCCCTGTGTCACCGTCTCATGAGGTCGGCTAGATAATCGATAATGTCAACTTCTAGATCCGAACATTTGACTCTCGGCTACGCCTCTCAGTCTGGCAGTCAACCTCGTTCTGGTTCTCCATCAGCCAGCAACTCCCCCATCGATCCTCTGCCGCCTTCTCGGTCTCCATTCGGTCTATCCGGTGGTCTCAACCCTTCAAACAAGATGGCGGGCAATTCGCGATCCGGGGCTGGTTCTCCATCGCACGACATCCCAGGTTCTAGCCGCCTGTTCTCCAAGAGGTTCGTCTGCCCCCAGCAACATGTTTCCTTGCTCCCCTTGACTTCAGAGGATACTTCCTTCTTTAGTTGCTTAACCAGCCTCCGATTATTGCACATTGCTGACTTGGACTTGTCACACCCCACAGAGCTCGTGAGATTCAGGCCCAGGAAGGTGTATCAGGTATGCCTCTTTGGGGCGGTCCTCCCACGAGTGGTAACTCCACGCCGCTACGCGAGAACATTCCCGAGTCCCCAACCGATGGATTTCCAGACTTTGCTCAGCTTCCTACCCCGGACTCGATGCCTCAGACGAGGCGCGCTCGCGCTGGCACAGTGCCCTCTCGATTTTCTCCTGGGGGCGCGGCTAACGGCATCCCTGGCATCCCAGGTTTAGCTGCCAAGACCAACAGGCCCACGCCAACTCAGAGTCCTTTCAAATCGCCTTCTCCCAATCCTGACGGACAAGAGAACCCTTCCAGCAGCTCGACTCTTCTTTCCCGTCTCCGCGCCGGCTCCATGCCCCAGAGAAGCCAGTTTGCCCCGATTCCTGGAACCAATTCGCCCTTTGGACCTTCGATCTTCAGCAGTTGGAACCCCACAGGCGTTGGCCGCGAGAGGGCATCTACCTTGGCAAGCATTGCCAGTGTAGGCTCCAATGGCCCCAGCTCTCCTGCTCAGTCTCAGTTCTCCAAGGAAGGAGGCGGTGAGTCAGATGTCCATATGAGAACTCTGGATTATCTTGGTCTCGCAGAGACCCCACAGCCTCCCCGCGCACAGCTCGCAACTCCTTATTTGGCCAATCTCGACTTCACCAAGCAGGCCAGCCGATTCCGATCTTACTCAGTTAACAACAAGGATAAATATGCCGACGACGAGGACGACTACGAAGCTGATATGCCCCTGGATCCCCAATATGTTGCTGCTCTTCAAGATCAGCTGGCTGCTACCAACGCCGCCATTCATAACCACAACCTTGCTGTCCAGGCTTTTGCCAACCAGGCCTCGGCCAACCGACCCCGTGCCCGCACCGCCGGTGTTCTGGATACCCCTGGAAGTCGCTTGATGAGAACA
The DNA here is from genome assembly GCA_018886245.1 of Fusarium brachygibbosum. Lineage (NCBI taxonomy): Eukaryota > Fungi > Ascomycota > Sordariomycetes > Hypocreales > Nectriaceae > Fusarium > Fusarium brachygibbosum. Next base: position 1,005,760 of record MU249525.1, read on the forward strand.
TACGTGTCTGGCAACTCCGGCCTTTCCAACCCTGTTGCCTCAGCTGAAATTCGTCTGCAAGACGACAAAGATTATGAGGATCTTCCTCAAGCTGTTGCTGGAATCAACCTCGGTAGATCCAACAGCCGCAATGCAGGCCTCCTCAGCGCAGATGAGCAGGGCCTCGAGGGTCCTACCAGCGCACTTTGGCTGGGCAGCATTCCCACATCCACCACTACGTCCACTCTGATCGAGATGTTCAAGTCTCATGGTCCTATCCTCTCAGCCCGGGTTCTTACCCACAAGAACTGCGGCTTTGTTAACTTCGAGAGGGTCGAGAGCGCCATTTCTGCCAAAGCAAGCATGAATAGCAAGGAAATTTTCCCCGGTGCTGGCCCCATCCGTATCAACTTTGCCAAGCCACCCTCTGCGTCGAACACCCCTGGTCACGATGGAGTCTTTCCCTCTCCCAGCCCCGATCCGTTCGCTAAGGGACAGGACAGCGCCCAAGGAACAAATGCTACCACGCCCGCCGGTGAGACTGCTTCTGCCTCTGCCGCCACCAATGCGGCTCCTAAGGCTCCCGCTCTCCGCGACATGACCACGGATATTCTTGATATCGTCAAGCAGTTTGGTGCTTCCGAGGATGACAGGTTCAGAATCTCTCGTAATCTTCAGTCCGCCATTCAGTTCAACTCGTTCGTTGAGGAGATCCCCCCCATTCGTGAGCCTGCTCACACTCGGGTTCACGATGCACCCAAGCTTCGGGATATCCGCAAGCGAATTGACAATCAGAGCTTGTCTCAAGCTGAAATCGAGAACATTGCCGTCGACATGCTTCCGGAGATCGCCGAGCTCTCGTCCGACTATCTGGGTAACACAGTGGTGCAGAAGCTGTTCGAGCACTGTTCTGACCAGCTTCGTGATGCCATGCTGTCCGAGATTGCCCCTCACTTGGCTGAGATTGGTGTTCACAAGAACGGCACTTGGGCGGCCCAGAAAATCATCGATGTCTGCAAGACCCCTGCTCAGATGTCATTGATCGTTGAACACATTCGCCCTTACACCATCCCTCTCTTCTTGGACCAGTACGGCAACTATGTTCTTCAGGGTTGCCTCAAGTTCGGTGCTCCCTACAATGATTTCATCTTTGAGACCATGCTTGCTCGCATGTGGGAGATTGCCCAGGGCCGATACGGTGCTCGTGCTATGAGAGCTTGTCTTGAAAGTCACCATTCTACTAAGGACCAGCAGCGAATGTTAGCTGCCGCTATCGCCCTCAACAGCGTGCAGCTAGCAACCAACGCTAATGGCGCACTTCTCCTGACTTGGTTCCTGGATACCTGCACTTTCCCCCAACGTCGAACAGTCCTGTCGCCCCAGCTCGTGCCTTACCTGGTTCACCTTTGTACCCACAAGGTTGCCTATCTCACTGTACTGAAGGTCATCAACCAGAAGGCAGAGGCAGACGCTAGAGACGCCATTCTTCAGGCCTTGTTTTTCACGCCCAACGATCAGGTGTTGGAGGCTATTCTGAAGGATCACCAGTGTGGCGCTACTCTCATCTTCAAGGTGCTTACGACGCCCTTCTTTGATGAGTCTATCCGCAACCAAGTTGTTGAGAATGTTAAGAACGTCCTTGTCAGGATCAAAGCTCAACCCAACCAGGGCTACAAGCGCCTGATGGATGAGGTCGGCTTATCTACTCGTAGCGCTGGTAATAACCGTGACGCTAGCACCCATGCTGAGCAGCGCCAGCGTCCATCTTCTAGGCAGGCAAACTCCAACGGTCACCACCCCGGCTCTGCCCACTCCAACAAGCCCTTCTACAATTCCATGAACCAACCAGCTAACCCTCCTGGATTCGATATGCCATATGGAGGTCAACGAAACGAGCCTGCTGATAGTGGTGTTTCTGCATTTCCTCAGTTCAACCAGGGCATGATGTACAACACACCCGGAGGTCCAATGCCCGCCAACATGCAGCCAATGCAGTATCAGCAGATGATGAACCGCGGACCGCCGCCCATGAACTACAACTACCCTCCCATGCAGGCTGGATACGGTGGTTTCAATGGCCCTAACCCTTCCGTTGACCAGTATCGCCAGCAAAACATGCCCAACGGGAACCCTATCCAGCCGCCTGTTTCGCAGATGCCCCAGATGCCCGCTGGTCAAACCCCGTTCGCCCCTCCCGGATTCGGCATGGGAATGGGCAATTATGGCTACGGAAACATGGGAGGCATGCCTAACATGGGATACATGCAACAGGAGCAGGGTAACTCTAGAAGAGGTCGCGTAAGACAACCACAGTCTCGCAATGGGCAGCAAAGAAGAGGGGGCTAATCAACTATTTTCAGAGATGATCAAGACGACTGTAGCTTCGCATCGCTTTAGGAGGCTCAACCCATGTTGAGCCGAACTTTGCAGATTTTCTTCTCACTTTTCAGACAAGTTCATGAACACGACGCCATGAGGAGTTATGGTGTTCTTGCTTAGGGTGCCAATACAGCGAAGACACATGCGTTCATGACGGCGGCTCAGATATGGTTTGGGTCTCCTTTGTGCAACTTTGGATGCCTTGTCCTTTTGCTTCCACCCTTGTTTCCTTTTTCTTTACTTACGGGGCTCACCTCAGGCCGGCCTTGAAAGTGTTGGTACCGTGAAACAAAGATTGAGGAAGGGCAGGATCACTTTTATACGATTGAACGAACCCGAAAAAAACGAAACAAAGAAATTAAATATCACGACTCTGTTAAGAGCGGCGGTTGACTCTTGGTCTGTTTTATCTTTCTGTGGAGCTCTCTGGGACTCTGCCTGTAATGAGTTCTTCTTATAGGTCTAGCCCAGCTCAACGTCAGGTTTGATGAAAGAGACGATGCAATATTTTGGGAAAAGAATGTCAGAGCATTACGAATGATGCCAAGGGGATTCATCTTACAGCCTTTGCGGAGACTAGCTACAGTTGCATGGCATGTCTCACAGAGGATTGTTGTATACTAAAAAAGATTTGCAAGAGCTTTCCGACGCATCTGCGTCTTGTAGCCTTTTATGACTTAGCAATTGATGTTGTTTATGGAAACTCAGGCAGATTGGTGATGACATAAAGAAATGTGCCGCCAGCTAGGCTGTAAGAATTGCATGCATCAACTGTTGGATATAGAACTCGCATTAAACCGGTCGTGTCGACCAATATGGCTGAAACTTAGGGTGATTAAAATCATGTATCTTATCTCCTATTCTTTTCGATGCCAAGTACTCCTTGCATCTACCTCTGTATCCCTTCCTTCTAGATAGCTGAATTGATCAGTCTCTTTCCATGCTGCCCCTCGCCTACTTTCAACTATGATACAACAAAGAGCAATCAGAGCGCAACGCATATGGATGATCTAGCATCCTGCTGCCTGCTTCCTGCTACTAAGGTTCCGCCACAGGGGCAAAACAGGGGTCATTTCGTCCATAATATAAAGTTTTGAAAAGGAACAAAGATGTGATAAGGGCATATATCAAACGATGATGATAGGGTGTTTGATGAGATGAGACAACGACGCTCCGGGGCGATGAGTGTTTTTGGTTGGCTTCGAGGTGGCAATGCCCAGAAAATGAGATAGCAATAACAAGGACGAATCAATCAACAAGAAGCATCCAGAAATCTCTATAATCGTGGACCGTAATTCAAATAGTAAAATCCTCCAAACTCCGACGATTCGTAGTCAAAAGGGTCGCGCGAAAAGAAGATAGTTAAGTAATGGTCGAGTTGTCTTGATGGAGGGCTTGCATAAGTAGATGCGAAGCGTGAGAAATTCGTACAGAGGTATCCTTTCCTCCGAGAAATTGGAATGGAGTTATGGTGTGGCAAATAGAGTACCAATCTGGTAGGGTTATTAGGAACCACGAGTTACTCTCACGGGGCTACAGAGTTGAGTCTCCGAAGTGAAGGTTGTTCAGTCAAGGTCCATGGAGCCTTCGGCGTGATCAAAAGTGGAGGGAGGAGTAGGTTCAGTAACCGGAAGTGCCGTAACCTTTTCGGGTGGCTCAGCAATGGCGGAGTCCTGGGGGGACAGGATGCTTGGTATGACGTCCTCATCGAGCATGGTAGCGGAAACGCCATCAGGCTCCCCAAGAAGCTGTCGAATACGGCTTCCCATAGCATCCATCTGAGTAAGAAGAGCACGCAGACTAAGCTTGTCATTATCTGTCAAGTGGCCAGCAGAAACATTGCTGGCGTCTGTCTTTGTCATAAGTGATAAAACGCTGGGATCAGCGGCCTGCTATCGATGAGTCGTCAGTAACGTATAAGAGAGTGAATTGCCACGACTCACCAGTAAGGCTGTGACCAGGTGGTCGACGCCGTCTGACTTGCGCTCCTTGAGGCTGGTTAAAGTTAAAGCCAACTGCATTTCATCCACACTTCTTTGCAGCTCAGAGCCTGCAAGGGGTCGGTCTGGGTCTCTTCCGGGTGGGAAAACTGATACCCATCTGGGCTCCTCACGACGGGGGCCGTAACCAGCATGTTGACGACGTAGTCTAGGATCATTATTAGCCTGTGGATACTTCATGACGAGTGCCTATACTCACTGCTCAATAAAATCAAGCACAATGCTTTTCGCTGGTAGCTTATAAGCTCGGCCGAACGAGTCGGGATCTGGCCAGCCAGAGTTGTTCGGAGTTTCAGGTTCGGACTCATCACTCCAATCCACCTCGATATGCCCATTGTTCTTGATGCCACGCGATAGAGCTGGCACAATGGTCTGGGCTCCCTTGATAATGCGGAAACGGTGGGCCGGTGCAAGTGGACGGACCTCGGCCATGATCTCTTCAGGATGCAGAGGACACCGCCAGTTCTTGAGCACAGGTGGGACAGCAAGAGGAGGATCTAGGCAGTCAATGTGCCAGTAGAACGGGCAGATGCTGCACGGAATGATGGCTCGCACGTCCGTAGCGGGCTTTTGACAGCCGTGGCAGATTACTGCTTGCCCATCATCACGCTGCTTGAAAAAGTCCGGCAACTCTTCGTAACCATTCTTCCTCCTGAAGTATTTGTCAGTACAAACGAAATAATTTCTCTTGCGAACAAGTGTCACTCACTTGGTGGTCTTGGAAGTAGTGACTTCCTCGTAATCGCCGTCGGCAGCAGCTTTGACGCCCTCAAAGCGGGTCTGTAATTTCTTGGGGAGGCTGAAGGCGCGAGGAATGCTCTTCTCCAGATTTGTGAGAGCAGCAGCAAAAACACCCTTGAAGGCGGGCATGCGCGAGGGGTATCGCTTGTACAAGCACTCGTTGCAAAACCACTCATCGGGAAGATGATCCGAGGGTATCATTCCCACACATTCAAAGTGGAATGACCGCGGGCATCCATCACAGCAAACAACATCTCCAGCAGCACCGCAGGCAGAGCAATCTTCGTCGTTGTCCGATACCTAGATAAAGGGGGTCAAATTAGTCAAACATGCTCATGTCCGTATTCTGTTCAGCATGCGCTGCACTTCGCGTTTCAACCCGTCCTAGTTGCTGATTCAAATGCTGGGGGCTGGTTCGGAAAAGCGGATCTTCGGGGGCCACGAGAAATTACCCCGTTGGTGATCCTGGCCCGACGTGACAAGGCACAGCACAAAATTGGCCACCATCTGGTGAATTTTCCAGCAAAGTCCATGATGTTGACTTTTCTGTACATGCGTGGCCAGTTCAACCCAAGGTGGGTTTTCGCGTTTGGGGAACATAGGAATACTGAACAAAGAAATAACATACCTGATCCTTGGCTACGCCGTTGGTCGCAGGGGATTCACCCAAAGGTCGAGGCACTCCAGCAGCAGTTCCACCTCTCTTCTTAATGGGACTAGAATGAAGATATGATTAGCGTGATCTGGCAGGAGTAGATGATGAAAGAAGAGAGCGTGGTCTTGTCATCTGGAGATGACGGTCGCGAGTGATGAAAAGATCAGACATCTGTGACTTCTCATAAAACCAGGAGTCTCTTCAAAGTTTTGAGGATAATGACATTCTGATGATGACGGTGGTGATTCTCGTGATGAGGGTGTTGCAGATGGTTATCAAGATGATGATTTGGGTGTGACTTACGATGACTTGATACGAAGGCCAGTTCTCGGCTTCTTGGGGGGGCGTAGCGTGGGCGTCGCAGCCCGTGATCCTCCGGCTGAGCTGTCCCTCTCGTCACGCTGGAAAGACCACGCAACGGGAGACACGGCAGAGTCAACCTCATCGTGAGGTCTCTTGCTAGCCGACCGTGTAGATCTCGTCGTCGCCGTAGAGGCAGCGGCAGATTGACGCGTCTTCCTCGTCGATTTTGCAGGAGTTGTGAAGAGCTCCTCGTCGACTTCTCCTCGAACAGAACTTTCCTGAGCCGTAACGCTGTTGGCAAACCTTTGCGCATCGCGCCTCCGGTCCCAAAATGACTCGTCGTTATCATGACTGGTACGAGCGTCATCAGCAGGGGCAGATGATGCCTTGTTCTTTGCTGTCTTGGACTTTGTAGGCAGATTGGGAAAGATTTGTGCAGCAGGAACCCTTCCTGGCATACTGGCGTCGGCACTCACGCTGATGGTCGCACTTGCGGGTGCACCAGCGTTAATACGATTGCTGGTGTTGGTGTGAGTGTTGGTGTTTGAGGTGGAAATGGTGGGTGGTGATGATGGCTGCTGCTTAGTAGACTTGTTGGCCTTGGTACTGGCCTTGGTCTTAGGCTTGGACTTGTTACTGGTAGTGGTACTTGTCTTGGAGGCGATTGATTTGCGGCGGGTGGTGATTGGCCGAGGTTTTGGCGCATCACTGGAGTCGGGTCCAGGGCGACCGGTACCCCCTCGACGAACCGGGCTGGGGCTGCCCATGATGGCCTCAGGCGACGACAGGCTGAGAGCCGATGAGAGAGATGAGTCGCTTGAGGCTGAATCTCGCCTGTTTCGCTTGCGCGAGGGCGTTTGAGGCGGGTTGTCTAAAGACATTTTTCGTGGTGTGTTGCGGGTTGACTGAGCCTGTGTTTGGGCTTGGGTCTGAGATGGGTGAGAAGAAGAGTGAGTGCGAGAATGTGATGTCTTTGCCCTCTTGGCAGCTCGAGCTGGTGGTCGGTGATTGCTTTCCACTTCCTTTTCCTCCTCTTCATCGACAAACTGCTCCTCTGTCTCAATATCTGTCTCGATGTCTGCTACCTCGACCACCTCCTCCACTTGATTGTGAAGCAGTAACTTGCCGTACGGTGCTGCCTTGGGTTTGTGGGGGGTGAATCTGCTGTTGGTGGTCGGGGGGATAAAATAATAGCATCCTTGGTTATCCTTCTTGCCTTCCCGCTTCTTCTTTTCCATTTGTTTAGAAAATTTGCGCATCGTGGCCTCATCAGCAGTTTGTGTGAAGACGTCCTCAATCATAGCAACGAACTGGGGGTCAGTCGACTTTTCGTCGTAGAGGGTCCGCAGCGCCCACGCGGTCGGGTATCGGTAGTGTTTGAGAGCCTCGTCCACTGCAGCCTCGACGACCTTGTCTGCGAACTCTTTGTCTTCGGGTTCCACAGGTTCAGCTGCGTGAATAGTCGCTTCTGTTGTGATTGCGTCCGCCTCCTCGTCTTCAGAATCATTGATAACGTTTGTGGTTTCCGCCTTGACTACTGCCGCGGCTGCCGTGGCTGCCGTGGCTGCCTTGGTTCCTTTCTCGGATCCTCTGCGCTCTTTTGTCCCCTTTACTGTTGGTTTAGTCACAATAGAGCTCCTACGACCGGCTGAAGAGCGCCGCGTCCGCTTTCCTAGAGATGCACGACCAGACTGGCGTCGTTTCGGGCGACTCGGATCGTAATCTTCGTCGTTCTCGTCGTCTGCTGCTGCGGCGGCGTCTTTCAGAACGATAGAAACCCTCCGTGGCGGTGTAGGGGGGAGTGTGACAGGTGGAGGGGAAGAGTCTGCCGCTCTCGCCGTAATCGCAACATCCGCCTCCGCCTCCACATCCGCGTCCACGTCAACATCCACCACTGGGTCGGTCGCGGCGGCGTGCGCTGCATTTTTGGCAGCACCTGCCCCTGAAGGCCTCAATATAATTCTCTTGACGCCAGAAGTCGTCTCGGGTCCCGTCTTCTTTGGTTTTGGCAGACTTCCCAAGGGGGCCATGTTCTCGACCACGCCGTAGCGCACCAGTCCGTCATCTTCGAAGCTCGCCTTGCTCTGCACACTCGGCTCTAGCCAACGCTGCATGAATGCCCTCGAGCTCTCGGTCGCCCCCTTGGACGCGTCGAGGACTCCATTCCATTTGGTATTTTGTGTTTGCGCAGGACTAGAATAACGGGATCGTGTAGCGCGGGTATTTGACGAAATCATTGTGCCGGGCTTTGGCTTGCCTGTCCTGGAGGGGGTCGGGCAGCCTGCGTTATGCGTGTGCCTCTCTCTCTCTGCGTGTGCCAGTTGCCGTGGAACGGGCAGCGCACCTCTCTAGGCCTACTGGAAGGATAATGGTTAGCACGAATGTCCAAAAGTAAATAGGGGGTAAATAATAATGTAATTTTTATACTTTTCACTTGGAAAGCAGCATGAATTACTGCCGTATTATCGCGTCTTTTCAAGGTCGTGGACGCGGGTTGTTGAAGAGTGAGTGGGTGGGTTGCTTTTCGTTGCAGGTTGAGACTCGGCTTTTGCTCTGTTCTGCTTCCTCGCCTCGACTTGAAAGACAGGACCCATACCCAGTGTCAGTGCATGCATCGGAGCTGACGGCGCGGGTCGGACAAGGAACAAGGGGGGGCCAAGGCAACCCAAGACGGTAGAAAAACGAGTTTATAGCACCTGGCAGCCTTTTTCTTCTTTATTTTGCTATTCTTTGGTGGGCTGTGCTGTGCTGTGCTGGCTGTAGCTGACGGCTCTGTATCAACAGCAGTTGTCAGTCAATCCAGTATGACCCAATGTTGACGGTAAAGTACTTACCCCTTCTTTCAGTGGTTCCCGTAGCACCTGAAGCCTCGAACTCTCCCTGCCTGGGCTGGCTTTACTCATTTACATGGAAGTCAAACAGCCGGGCTGCGTTCTTTTCCCTTTCCCCTTTTCCTTATCAAAAGTTGTTTACCTTTCTTTTGTCTGGTTCGTGTTGCTTACTTCTCGACGGCTCATACATTCATTCTTGTTGGAACTACTAACTTTAGGTCATTTTGGGCAAGCTTCAGCACTAACATGAGATAGGAGCTCCATCCCCCATCCATCTATCCATAGCTCCCTCCCATAGCAACCACTACAGTCCACCCACTCACTAGCTCAAGCTCACTGGGCATCCATGCTACTGGATTTAAGGTAAGGTAGCTTGGTGATTACTACATACACTGTTAATTAGTCTATGACCAAGTTATGTAAGATCTCTCCGATCTTGAAAAGGACGTTGCTATGATAGTTACCGACACATGATACAAATAGGGGTTACCTCTGGTCACCTCCGTAATCCATAGTTGCACCTGGATATCTCTGGTCATGAAGCCACAGTGACGGATAGATTACGAAGGGAAATAATCTGAAAATGCTGGTTTTATCGGCACTGGGCTATTATTGATGTGCTGTGCTGTGCTTGGACTACCCAACAGTGTCCTCTGGTTGCAAGTCACAGCAACTTAGGCAGCCAAGTCACTGGCTACTTGATTGACGACTAACATTTGCCTGTCTGACTTTCCTCTCCGCATTCTGCTGCCATGCACCTTTTCACAAATCATGTGCAGTCCGGGGGCCTACGCCATGAGCAGACATCTGGCATTGTGATTCACGCCGAGTTGGTAACCAACCCCGGGCAAACGAGTGCACTACTGTTGGCAGCAGTCATGTCGGCTTGCTGCGACCATCGCCGGCCCCCGTACCATCCTGCAAGTTGGCCTTCCCGACGTTGTCTTATGTTCAAACGATGCATCACAAACGCCTGTGACAAGTTGTCCGGATATAAATCACAAATGCACTCATGGTTGATCAGTATCAGGCTGTGTGAAATTTCTATATATCTTTCTGGTCGCTCCACACCACCTGATCAAAACGGCTGATGTCGGGTTTAGCGATTCCAGTCGTCCCTTTCAGCCTTCCAACAGTTTTCCTATGAAGATGTTTTCCTTCATATGTGTAGCCGGCTCATCCAATGGTGGTAAAGTTGTTGGCCCAAACTGCCGGTATGCATCCTCTTTGACTCGCGCTTCTGGTTTCACCCGTCTTCGGGTCCGGTCTTTCCGCACCTCTTCAACATATATTTTAATGTCGTATATCTTACTCTTCCTCGCCCTCCTTCTTGGCCGCCTTCTTCTTGGGCTTGCTCTTCTTCTTACCAGTGTTTCGGGCCAGGGGCTGCTCCAGGATCTTGAGGATCTCCTCGTCCTCGATCTTCTTGTCGGTCTCGTACTTCTCGAGGTCCAGGGCAGGAGGGGCACCCAGCTTGGTGATGCCGTTCTTGGTAATAGCTTGACTTTATGTCAGTGTCCACTGTTGTAATATGCCTTATATTTGTTACACTGGGTATTACTTACCGAAAGTTGTGAGGTATCGGGCAACGGGAGAGTTGTCCTTATCGCCAACGAGCTCGTATTGGCGGAAGACGTTTCCTCTGACACACTCGACGACACCAGACTTGGCGTCACGCTCATCCTCAAGCTGTCGCAAGCTGAAGGGGAAGGTACCGAACTTCTTCTGGACCTCGTTGAGGATCTTGCGCGAAGTAGGTCGCTTCAGACCATAAGTCTGGTTGGTGCGGCGGTGAAGAGTGGCACGCTGGTCAAGTCCCTTCACCTTGCCGGAGCCCAGACTGACGCCAACCTCAACACCCCAAACCTCACCAACCTCGGGAACACCCTCACCCTTGGTACCCTCGGCAGGGGAAAGGATGATCTTCTTGCTGCCTTCGATCTCGTTGTGGTCGAAGAGCCACGAGGTGGTGCTCTCGACAATGTTGACCTCGTAGGTCTTGGCAACCTTCTCCAGGAGGCTGGTGATCTTGGCCTGTGTAGGGGCTTTCTGGGCAGCAGCCTTGGCCTTCTCCTCGTCGGAGCCTTGGGTCAGCAGACCAGGGGGGATCATCAATCGAAGGAGGACCTCGTTGATGTAGTAGTTGGCAAGGACCAGATCAGCAGTGCGACCAGTGATCTTCTCACCAGCCTTGTCTTCAGGAGTGGCGATCACGGTATCACAGACGATGGAACCGAAACCATCGATCTGGGCACCAAGCTGGATCTTGATAGCCTCGCCATCCTTGATCTCGGTGCTGGCCTCAGCCTCGTCGGAGGTGAGAGGAGTGTAGGGGGTGACGTAGGACGAAGGAGAGACGGTGGTGGGGTGGGAGAAACCTTTTGAGCGGCATTAGCTATGTCATCGGCGTCAGACTCGTGTAGGACAAACCCTTGTTGATCTTCTTTCCTCGGTAGACCTTGGAGATCTCCTCCTCGATGAGCTTGTCTCCCTGCTGGCAGATATCGACAATCTTGGCGCCAGGAACGACGAGCTTAGAAACCTCAGCAAGAACCTTCTCAGAGATCTGAGCAGCGGTCTTGTACTTGGTGAGGGTATCTGGGTTAGCCAGAGAGTAATCTGAGTACGAGTGTCAGTATGCCAGAGCTCAATGCGATAGTTTTCTTAGGCTGGTCAAGGCCATCGTGGGGCATTGCTGACGAGGGCATTCGCAAGAGTGAATGGGTTGGTTTGTTGTTATGGCGGGGCAGCAAGTGAGTGGTGATGAAGTAACGAGGGGTAGCGGTAGCAGCACCTGACTGTGCAGCGCAGAGTCGTAGCTGAGCTTGAGCTTGAGCTTGTCGAAGTAGGAATACAGAAGCTCATGTATATTTTGGTCCAGGACTTGACTTGAGGGAACGACTTACCGACTTCCTTGTTCTCCGACGACATGGTGGGCAATTTTTCTGTTTGACTCGGTTGGGTTAAAAAGTGAAGAACTGCAAATGCCGGGGCAGTGTGGATGAAAGCTCGAGCAGGTCAGTCGCACAGAATCAGAATGGAATAGGTCAGGTAACTGGAGAGCCAGTGGGTTTTACGGCTGGAATGGGAAGTGGGGATTGAGCTGGAGGGCTTCGACAGCAGGGTTTAATGTTAGTACGTTTGGTGGAGGGGTAGGTTGCTTCATGGAACTCAATACGAGAAGGAGAGAGAACCTTGAGAGTGCTGTAGGTAGGGTAGATCTACCTAGATAGGTAGTAGGCAGGTAGTAGATATATCTACCGGCACCATAACGTTCTTTCTTTTTATATTTTGGTTTCTTCTCACAAAAGACATCATGGTTTGTCTTTTGGTTACCAGGCTCACACCATTCCGGCTCTACTTTGTTCTGCCCTAGAGTCGTCGACTCGAGTATAGTTAACTACTTAGTAGTAAATAAAGATGGATATCCGTGTCGTGTGGGCAACTGCCTTTGTGCGCGCAACCAAACGCCACATGCTTCATGCACATATAAAGTGGTGCTCAATCAAGGTACATGATTCCAGATCTTGCAAAAGTCTGATTTGTAGCGCTCTATATATGTGTGTCATGCAATTGACTAATGGGAGTCGTATTGTCCTCCTAAGTCCGACCATATTCATGATCTGTTTCCCTTCACTCAGATCCATATATCACTGCTGGTGACCCATCGGAGGACAAAACTGCGTCGTAGGTGATCATGACTTCATCTAGCCCTATTCCATCTTGGGCTTTCGGTCGCTCCCGTGCCGACACCCTCTTTGAGGCTACCCTACACTTTTTCACCTGTCGATCGGTTCAGAACCAAACTTCGGCTTCCATGATATATGATCGTGTTCAACAGTAGTCTTCCATTTTGGCTTGTGGGCAACTATTTTATCACGAAACGAGTTTAGTCGGCCGTTGAGTTCTTTAAGTTGTAATACGTTTATCCGTTGCTGAAGCTACACATACTAAACATTAACACAATACAACCACAAGCCACTCACCACAGTGGCAGACTTGTACGAAATGACGGCGTATTAGAATCGGCAAGTCTCACTGGGAACTGGGATAGGTATTAAATGACGTATACCTAGAGAAACCACACTCGAAGATGTTTTCCACGCATTGAGGTTGTTGGAGGATGAGATGTACAAGCCACATGCGTTTCATGCTACTGTGGCGCAGTCAGCGCGAAGTACATTGGGTCTGCTGTGCAAGTGGTGGAACGCAATGTATACACTACCAGCCACAGAACAGTTGCAGCTTCCCGTAGGTCGCGCGGTACGGCAGAATTCCTCAGCCTGCTGTTACAGCTGAACTGAACAAATCCTCAAGCCTCGCGCCTTTTCTACCTGAGGTAGACTTTCGCCCAACAACGTCGAATCCACCCGCAAAATATAACGCTCTCTAACGAAACAACCCATCTACACCCACAGCCGCGTCGCGAATCGAGTACAATCTATACATATCCTGCTATTTCCTCTCCGACGCGGCCCTTCCGCTGCGCCGCGACCCGCGACCGCGATCCACGCCCCGTAAATCCTCTAAATATGGCTGCTCAGCCGTCCGCGTCCTCGTCGACGGCGCCGGCTACGGGCCCGGCATCTGCTACGGGTTCCGAGAAAGATGCACACTCTTCAAACTCCTCAAGCGATATGCCAGTGCGCACAAAGGAGTCATTTGATAAGCTGATGGTGGAACGGTTCATCACCCGTGATGCCATCGCCGCCGCAGCGCTCGGTGGTCAACTCGACCAGACCCGTAAAATAATGAGCGACACGCGCGATAAGATCCAAGAGTATCGCCAGGTCCGCACAGACTATCGCCAATGGTTCCCACCATCAAGACTCTATGGCGAGGGCTACAATGGCTTCGGCAACGGATACACAGAGAACCAAGGACCGTCGCGCATTGTCTATCCCTCCCAGAAACCTCGACCCGGGCAACGAACGACGCCCCCCCTCAAGTATAAGCGCAAGGATATGCTCAAACAGGCCGAGCAGCACGAAGAGCTGGTGCCTTTGCGTTTGGAAGTTGAATGGGACAAGATCAAGCTGCGCGATACATTTACATGGAACCTACATGAGAGACTCCTCCAGGTCGAGTTGTTCGCGGCACAGCTCGTAGAAGATATGGGATTGAAGCCTCCTGCGTCACAACCGGTATATGAGCAGGTAGTGCACCAAATGCGCGAGCAGCTTAATGATTTCTACCCCCTGGTATACTCCGAGGACGATGCGCTTGACCCAGAACTCCCATACTCAGCGTACAAGAATGACGAGATGCGTGTCCTCATCAAGTTGAACATCACAATCGGTCAGCATACTCTTGTCGACCAATTCGAATGGGAAATCAACAACCCCTCAAACTCACCAGAGGACTTTGCAGCTAACATGGCGCGGGACCTTTCTCTGTCAGGAGAGTTCACAACCGCCATTGCACACTGTATCCGAGAGCAGACCCAACTATTTACTCGGAGTTTATACAGCGTCGGCCATCCCTTTGACGGACGCCCGATTGAGGACCCTGATCTTGTTGGCGCATTCCTCCAGACGCCCCTCCCCACTGTCTTCCGACCTCAACAACAGGCCAAGGACTATGCACCATATCTCTACGAGCTCAGCGAGGCTGACCTGGAAAGGAACGAGACGATATTTTCCCGCGAGCAGAGACGCCAGAAACGATCTATCAATCGACGGGGAGGTCCGCAGTTGCCTGATCTTAGAGAAAGGCAGAGAACTATTCGAACGCTCGTTGTATCGTCTGTGTTGCCTGGTGCTGCAGCCTCCATCGACGAGAGCCGGCTGTATAAGAGAGCTGCCGGTCCCAGGACGAAGCGCCCTATCCGGGATGGGGATCTCTCGGAATCTGACGACAGCGAAGATTCGGCTCCTGATTCACCTGCCCCCTCACAAATCACTGGCGGTACTGCTCGAACACGTGGAATGCGCGGTGCTGCATCGGCTGCCCAGCAGAGAATGGCTAACCTCGGTCGATCTGAAACTCCTGAAGCCAGCGCAATCGCACATCATCACGAGACTAGAACTTCCCGCCGATTTAGAGAAGAAACGGAAGAGCCCTCGCAATTGATTGTGACGCTCAAGCTTAGCCAGGATAAGCTGAGACGGTTGATGAACCGCGATTATTCAGACTTGACAGCGCCATCCCAAACACCTGTAGCCTTCCCGCGAGCCCCCAGCGTTTCTGCTCCCTCAAAATCCATGCCCCCACCACCTTCAACACCATCTAGCGCCACCCCTCATGCGTCGATGACACCCTCCTCATCGCTCCCTCCAGGCCAGATAGGTCGACTACCGGCCCCTCCGACAGTACCCGGACAGTCTGCTTCTATGCCACAAGTAGGTCACCAAACCTTTCAATAAAACGGATATCAAAGTTCGTACTGACAGTGTCTCTTCTTCAGCCCCCACCCCCTGAGTGGCTTGTCAATGCGCTCAAGGAATTAGAGAAGACATATAACCGTGGTGACAGGTTCGAAGCCATGATGAAGTACTCCTATCTTGACCCGATAACGGAGCTGCCCATTCAAGGCCAACCACTGCCCGAGGGTGTCAAGTATGCATGGCTGCCGCGCATTCGTTGTCTCGATTGTACAAACAAGCTTTATACACCCGGTCCTGATATGACGGTCCGGAAATTCGAGGCACATCTCGAATTCTCAGGCCACAAGAACGCGGTTGCCAAGCGTGTGGCAAGGGAGGCCAACCCCTGAGTTTGCTATTTACCTAGGCGTTTCTCAACCGGGAATACCATCCTAGCAGTTGTGCGGATCTGTTCTCATGGGTGGGCTGTATCTTATTAGACGACAAAGTGGCGTTGCTTTCTTTTCTTCTTTTTTTGGTGCAGATCATGCTTTTTCTGAAAGACAGAGTTACAGGTGTTTTTTAATCATTGTTTTGCACATAAAATCTCAAACTGGGAGGGAGAATGGGATGATCGGGTCATAGGGTATGGATGCAATGAGCAAATGTCTCCTCCTTATGGGTTGATATGTCCGTTTGGAGTCTTGATATGATAAGGAAGAATTAGGCGCTGTACAGCTGGGTTAGGATAGGGAGTGAAATGCCAACAGTGAAGCGTTTGCTTTGATTATTTTTTGTTTACTACTGACCCAGTGTTTATTAATCTGGTATCATTGTAATACGAACGAGCTCAAGTATGACCACAGTTTATACGTCAAGGATGTCAAAATAACATAGTGCAATTGGTAGTCCCGGAAGAGAGGGTATACGAGAGGATGAACACAGATACAAACCAAAGACTCCTGCCCAACGATGATAGATAGAAGCCAAATCCCCTCCCATTGACTCTCAAGCCTATATAGCAAGAAGGAGAACACCGCAAGCACTCCTGAAGGAACAGGCATCATCCCAAAACACTGACATACCGTAGTTTTCAACTTTGTCCTTTTTCGCTCCTTTAATTACTCCTCGGCATCGACGTCCATATCTTCTGCGCCCTTGTCCCGTCGTGATCTTGTTGCCCTTGTTGGTCGCTTTGCCTCAGCGACAACATTGGCTTTGGCAGTTGGCTTGGCAGCGGCTTTGCTCTTTGATGCAGCAGCGGAACCACGCCCATTGGATTTAGGTTGTTCAGGCTCGTCTTCCTCTAGCGCTGGGGGATCTTCATTGTCGGATTCATTGTCGTTGTCGGCTGCTTCCTCAACCTCAGGGGCATCCGACAGCTCTGACTCCTCATCACCTGAACCAGACTCGCTTTCCTTGTCATCGCCGTAAGACCACTCAGCAACACCCTCCAGCATCTCCTCTTCGTCTTCTTCGTCTTCTCGCTCAGCATAGACAGATACCTTATGAGCTCGACCACTACGACGACGCTCTGAAGGTGGCGGAGAATCCTTGACTGGCCTCGACTTCTTTGGCTTTGAGGCTTTCTTCGCCTTGGGCGTCTTGGGCTTCGGCTCTCGCTTCTCTCTGATCACCGTTTTGATTTGAGTTCTCGCTCTCTTTGCTGGGGGGTCCTGCTTTTCACCCATTGACTTTCGCTTCTACAGTGGTATGTTAGGAGTGATCACAGAGCTGGGGAGGAGCGGTACAAACCTTCTTACGATCGAGAGCCCTTAATAAGCCATCCAGTTTCTCATCCAATTCTTCTGGCATGTATTGTTTTTGCGCAATCTCATGTGCTGCTTCGCTGGACGGCAAAGTCTGGACGATGCCGCTTGGCATACCAACCTTGCCTGGATAAGCCTGAAAGACCCAGTTCCTCCTCTCTTGCCACTTGCGTGTGACTGCCATTGCAATGTCAGCCAGCACATACAGCCGTTCACTGGCCTCGGGGTTGAGTGCATCTCGCGTTTGCTTGACACGCTCCGCGTATTTATAGATCAGCGAGATATTGTCCTCTGATGCACATGTGTTCAAGTAGAAGATGAAGTAGTTGGCAAAATCGGCTAGGTCGTCAAAATCAGAGCTGTAGTCAGGATGGTGGGCCAATAAAGGAATGAAGCGGCTCATCATGGCTTCCAGTACTCGCGTCTTATTCTCAGCAAACAGTCGGGCTCGGGACTTCAACCACGTTTCTACGCGGGTCTTGAGCTCTGCAGCCGGCTCGAAGGCAGCCAAGAAGAGCATCGTGTAGAATCTTGCTCGTAGCCTTCCTTGAGTGATGTAGCTCTGTAGTTTCTCCATGAAGTGACGACGGACTTGAAGCTCAGTATCTTGAATGAGCTCGGCGAGTTTGTTGAAACTGGCAGGATCAAACTCGTCATCATATTTTTTGACAGTACACAACTTCAGGATCATGAGCCCAGCGAGAAGCCTGAGACGCTTCTTGTGAGCCAACGGGGTATCCTTGACTTTGCAGAACTCTCCTTCTGCAACCACAAATTCTTTCAAAAGCTTGAAGACAAGTTTCACTCGGACCAGGGCATTCTCGTCATCCTGGTTCGCGAGTGCTTGGTTGACCAAGGTTCTCATCGAGAGGCATTTTGCCTGGAGTTCTTCGTTCATGTCCTCATCCTCAACCCATGAAACCTCAGTCTTCTCCTCATCGGTGCGAACTTGGCGTAGGATTTGCTTGATCGTTAGATCGTTGATCGTATCATCAAAGTCTACAGTGACAGTTGGCGCCATACGCTCCAGCTGGCTGACCGCGGCTAATCTCGTCAGGAAGTGCGGCGAACCATACTTCAAGTCCTTCATGACCTTCTGCAGAAGAGTAGTGGCGGTAACCTTGCTTTTGTCATCGTTCTTGGCAAGCAAAATCTTGACAGCATACTTGGCACTCCGGGCAGGAGTTCCATACAAGGCATAATTCATGAGAACTTGAATGAACTTCTTGTCATAGGTAACGTCGTCGGGGTACCTCTTTGAATAGGATGAGTATGCCTTGAGAATATCCACCACACCTGATTCATTAGGTCGGCTTTCTGACGGCGCTTGGGTAATGATCTCCTTTCGCAGGTTCTCTGAGTGAGCCTTGAAAAGATCAGGATTTCGTTGCGAGATATCATTCAAGATCTCGTGAGCGACAGTCGAAAACCCTGCTTTATCGTTCTTGGAATAGTCCATAATAGTAGCAAGGTGGCTTCGATTGTACATCAAAGAGCTGGCGCGGTATAGGAGAGGAACAAGAGTGTCCAGACAGACTGCGGCCTCAGGCTTTGCTTGGATCTTGGTCACCAGCTCGTGAATTGCTCGTCTGACGTTCATGTATTCGGTGTCGGTACTTATGCAATACCTGATGAGCTGGTACCAACGGCGATCATTGATTCTGGCAAACTTCTGAAGATCACTGCGAACCTTGAGTGGATCAGGGAAGAACGTGCCGAACCACTGGAAATTCCTGCCCAAGGCAGCCTTGATCTTCTCCTCCCTGTTGGCTTCAATGACGCCGCCGTTGTAGGCCTCGCAATGTTGAAGGAAGATCTCCACGCCCTTGGCGACCTGTGGCTGACGAGCCTGCATATTGAAAAAAGCTGTTTTGGCTGAAGGATTGAGAGATTTAAGCATGAGAAGGATCCTCTCCGAACGAATCTTGTCCTGCTCCGCCTGATTGTTGGCACTCTGGGACTGAGAGGTGGACTTCGATTTGGCACCTTTGATGGCTGGGTACTTCAGAGGTACCAGACACTCGAACATGACACGATCCAGGAGAACGTTGAGATCCGAATCGTTCACGTAAAATGCATTAAGGATACGGGAGGGTATACCACCGAGACAAGATGTAACAGCTTCTTGTTCGTCGGCAATCTCACCAGCACCGACCGCCCAAAGCTTGCCCAGAAGAACCATGGCCTCAACGCGCACAGCAGGTTTTCGATCGCGACTTCGATCTGCCAAGCTGGCGAATATTGAGCCGGGCTTGTCGACACCACCAAGCGCCCCCAGTTTCAGAACGATATCGCGGAAGTCGAACAGCTCAATCGCTTGTACTGCAGCCAGTCGGACCTTTTCTTCGCTATCGTTTAACTTATCGCCGAGAGCTTTGATGAGCTCGTTTTCTTCCTCACGGCTCAGGCCAATGCCTCCTGCAGAAGTGGCCAATATGTAACCAGCAGCTGTGACCCAAGCGGTGCGGATGATGCCTGTCTTGTCGTTTCTTCTCCCAACAAAGTTACGGTAGGCAGCATGATGCGTTTGGGCAAAAGACTGAGGCGAATAAGGCTTTGTCAAGACATTTTCGACGGCTGGGGCCGGGACCTCATCTAGCAACTTCAACGGAGGATACGCCAACGGGTCGAGAGAAGGGCGAGGTGGGGGTCCTGCTGCGCCGATGCCCGAAATCATATCGCCGATGGTCTCTGTAGCAATCTGTCGCAGATGGACATTGTCGGCGGAAAGTTCGGCCTCGACTTGTGGTATCACATTGAGAAGAACCGCAGGGGCAGCACGCCACAACTCGCGAATGAGTAAATGAGCTTGACGGAGACTCTTTAGGTCTGCATCGGATGGGCCTATAGTGGCATCTTCATCGTCAGAATCATCGGTTTGTCGATGGCCGTTGGCTTTGGTTGCAAATCCCGAGGCATTGAAGATAACATCGCTGAAGTACTGGCTCACGTAACGAGACATCTTATCAGAACATCCATTGCAAATATTCTTTGCCATAAGGTAGGCTGGCGGCTCAGCCTTGAGAAGAAGTGTGGACTGGTTTCCGTTCTGTCCTTTGTGTCGATTGCCTCCTGGGGGAGCGGCTCTCAAGAACTGGCTGATGATGATGTCGACAACCTGTGGAGATACGCCGCCAGATTCGTCGATCAATTGCATCAGCATCTCTGTCAGATGAAGCTCGACATCCTTGGCGACCTGCTCCTCAGTAGCTGCTTTAGAGCCAGATGTCTCTACGCCGTCAAACGTACTGTCAAAGAGTCGCACGAGCAGGTCATCGGCCCCGGATATTTCGTGGAGAAGCAAGATACTCTTGACTTCGGTTAACGATGTAAGAACGTATTTGTGCTGGCTGTCATAAGGGTTCGTGGGGTTATGAAGAGCGGGCAGGATATCTTTAATGAACAGAGTGAACATCATCTAGTGCATGTTAGCATTTATACGAACGCAAACAAAGTCGCTATGCCAAACGTACTTTGAGTTGATCGTCAGAGAAGGGTGCATCAGGGACACAGAGCCGCAGAATGTCGACTAGACAACATGCTGTATATGCCTTGACTCCACGGTCCTTGTGCTGGAGCAGGTTGCGATGCCCTAACTGCTTGGCAACATTCGTGAGGGAGTCGAGGTCGGTAGCGCCCTGATCAAGCTCTGATAGCTCCTTGGACAATTTGTCGAGTCGCTTTATCAAGGTGCCAGTGGGAATTGGTTTGGCGGGTCTCCAGGAAAGCTCCTCATCGAATTCCAGGCTGCGTTGCTCGCCTTCCTCTTCATTTTCCGAAGCTTGATCATGTCCCTCGGGCGGCTCTTGTTGTTCTTGTTCTTCCTCCTCGTCCTGTTCCACCACCTCTTCCTCCTCCACCACCTCAGCGGGCTTCTCGTTACGCGCGCGACGTCGCGCCATTATGCGCTATGCAAAACCCGACGTTCAATAATGGCGACAATTCAAGCGAGCAAGCGGCCCTGGAGAAGGGTTTGCAGGATTACGTGTCGGTATATGATGTGGATGTTGCAGTTTCGAGTCGTGTTGGAATACGAGAATTCGTGGTGCGCAATAGTACTAACACGGCATCGAATGCGCTTACAGGAAGTAGTAAATGCTGGATGGTGACAACAATCGCTTCGGGTCAGTCAAGCGATCGCTAATAAAAACGGTATGAATGACAAGATTGTGTGCCGTAGAGTCCCTGTCTCTGTCCCGCTGTTAAAGATGGAAGTTGGTGAAAGTGGGAGAGGGAGAAGCTCGATAAGCGGAGGCGTGTTCCGTGGCCGTGGCCGTGTGCGCGACGCGACCTTACTTTGGGCTGGCTCTCCACTCCACTTTAGGAAGACAAGGAGAGCTTGCAATCCAAAACGCACATACATTAAATCTACCCATCCTGGCCTCAGGGGTCACAGAAAACTCGACTAAGCTTGTCCAAGAGACAAAAAAAACTTAGTCACCTTATGCCATTCTGTGTACCACTCCTGGGTCATTTATTTTCAATACCATACGCTTAGGATCTGTGTTTTCTCTCATCCCCTAACCAGGGCAGTTTCTCTAAACCAAGTCAAGCTAGACTACCTAGGGAAGCTCCCGTCTAGGTACCAATAAGAGAAGATCCTCCACTAAGCTGTTACTGAGCTCATGCTTGTGGCTAGCTGCATAAACTCACCAACCTCGAGTCTTGTTCCAACCATGCAATGCAGTCCAGTACTGTACTAGACTCATGGCTGTTTTCAATAATCGTACACGTCATTCTTGGGTCAGTCGTTAATGTGAATGGTTCCATGGCAAGTCAGCGACTAATTCGTTCTCGGTCGTACGTTTACTAAGCATATTCTCTTAAACACGTTTAATCCACTTAGACCGAAACTACAAGTTAATGCGCCATGGTTTTGTGTGTACTGCCTACTAGTACTCAGCAAACTCATCCAACGGCTTTGCTTCGATTCATGATAGAGCGTTTATTGTTGACTGAAGCTTGTAGGAATTATATCGTAGAAGCACAACAACAATCAAAGTCTTGTAGCTCACTCTAGGGAGGCATTAGGCCGCCCGCCTCGAGGATCATTCGTTGATACATGCAAAAACCTGGAAATGAAACCAGTGATTATTTCTGATAAATTTATCGAGGTAGTTTGTCTTGTACCCTGTTTCTTGGTTAGTGCAGTAAAGCTTGAACCATATAATGCAAAGCTGATTTACAACTGAGGATGCATTAGAGGATAAAGGCATCAACCCAGACACTCCTCAAGTTTTGTTTTTCTGTTACTGCTGCCTCTTATCAGTCGGTCCACCCAGAAAACTCATTTCTTATGGTGCTTTGGCTCGGTAGGTTCTCAATACGGTAGCTACGGAAGCAGGCACACACACAGCATGTATGTGTCGTGGAAACACTGTAATACTTGAGTCGTCCCATCGTAGCCGTTGATGTACGACCGCGATCATGTTTGCTTCATTTCACCGCGAGGCGACATTGTCACAGAATCTCCTTTTTGTGGTTCCGCACAAGAAAGTTCCCCAGCGGTTTCGGCCTGGAGCAACTTGGGCTACATCACTGTAGTACAGGCTTGGCCGTGTCGTCTGTCAAGCGTCGAATCATTTTTCTTGATATGTCGTGGGAAGGAAGGGACGGAGTAATTCAAGTTGCCCACTACTGAGAAAGGGGTATCCTGTTGATGGGAGTAGAATAGGGAGGGAGGTACGGTGTTGCGTCTTTGCTGCAGTGCTTTGGATGGTAAGCTGTTGAGTACAAGTTGAGTGCTTTTCCTCCCAGGGGAAGAACGATCTTTCCCTTCTTCTTCTTCTTCTTCTTTTTACCTACCGACTTAGGCATGCTTTACCCTTTCTCTCTTTGACACTAGCTCGCTCTTTCCACTCACTTCCTTCTGTACTTTGATCAACTCTCGTTTGATACGGCACTGAGGATATAGAACATAAGTATCTCTCACCAACTTCGCTGTAAGTAGACACTGACGATTTTCCTCTGATTGGGTTTCTCTTCTCCAGTCATAAGAATATCGGAATTCAGAATTTGTTTGCTATGTTCGAGGGACATGTCCTTTGAAACGGAAGGGTAAATCTGGTAGTGTCCGGCCTGCCACTGGTTGCCAGCTGCAGACCAGCCGACAGAGAAGCCGAGATGCGTGTGGACTTTCCCTGCCTAGATGGCTCTCGCTGCCTGTAGGTGTTGAAATGAATCACAGGCTATTTCTCTCTGGTTTCTAGGGCGATCTACTCCTGCCAATTTGTTTATTTCTTCGAGTCACCACCTGCTTATATTTCCCACCTTCCCACCTTCGTCCCTCTTCTTTGCTTCACTCCTCCACCAAACTTCGTTACCATAACGTCTAACATTCTTTGTTTTTCATATCAGCAAAGCCGTTATTCTATCTACACGATCGGTATGTTCTTAATCTGCTTGGCCTTCAGTTGGGCGCCTCCCGCACTTCATCTCCTCATCGCCGCCGTTTGTGGCAGCACGTTCCTCGTGAACTGCAATAATGCGATCCTCTGCGTAACGCAAGCTAACTGGCACAATAGTCACTTTGATTATCCAACATTTCTCTCTATCAACCTGATTCAAGTACGTCGTCGTCCATTTTCCTCTGCTGCCCCCCAAGACTGACTGCCTCCAGTGGCGACCGTGATGGATGCCGAGAAGGGCAAGGCGACCCCCCTGGTGTCCAAGACGAACAAGAATAACAAGGCCAAGAGCTCATACCCTTGGAAGAAAATCATTGTCGCCTCTTTGCTTGTGATCTCTCTTTTTGTTGCCATGTTCGGCATGGGTATTGTTGGCGCAACCTTTGGTAAGTGTATTGGATCACCATACCACGACGGCATCAAACAACTGACTGCGAATAGTCGGTGCTTCTGATCATTCTTCTGGTGACTCTTCTGATGATTCTTTTGATGAACCTGTCATTGCCATCGAAGCCGCCGCCACTAGCCATGGCCCTTTCATGGCCCGCCGTGACCAAGCTGCTGGTGCTTCGTACCCAATCTCGTATGTCTTCAGCACCTGAATACTTTGAGGATTTGAGGCTGACTATTTACACAGGACCAAGACTGCACTGTCTACCATCTATGAGGTCAGACACACGCCCACTCTTGAGATCGAGACTGTGTTCGAGACTGTTACTGGCACTACCTATGTTACTGTACCTGATAAGGTCTCTGTTTCTGTGTCAGCCACCACTTTCGAGGAAACCACCGAGTACTGCGAGGATCGGGTTGTTACCATGACGGAGACTGTTACTTTCGTTGTTACCCCTAATGAAAGTCCTGCGGCTTCCTCTGCTGCTCTCCCTGGCACGCCTGTCATTGTCACCGAAGAGCCCGAAACGGTTACAGAGACTGAAATCGACACTTCGATTACTAGCGGCCTTCCAGATGCTATTGTCACTGGCAACCCGGAGACTGTTACAGAGACCGACATAGACACCTCGGCCACCAGTGGACTTCCAGATGCTGTTGTCACCGGTAACCCTGAGACCTTGACAGCAACCGAAACCGACACCTCTATCACTAGCAACCTTCCGGATGTCACTGTCACCGGCAACCCTGAGACCTTGACAGCAACCGAAACCGACACCTCTATCACTAGCAACCTTCCGGATGTCACTGTCACTGGCAACCCAGAGACCGTTACTGCAACCGAAGTCGACACCTCAGTCACTAGTGACCTTCCAGATGCCATTGTCACCGGCAACCCAGAGACCGTTACTGCAACCGAAGTCGACACCTCAGTCACTAGTGACCTTCCAGATGCCATTGTCACCGGCAACCCAGAGACTGTCACGAAATCCGAAATTGACACCTCGGTCACCACTAGCATCTTCACTACCATCACCGTCTCGAATCTCAGCCCCCAGCACCAGGCGCCGAGAAGCACTGTCACGTCGTGCACCACATTCGTTTTGACACTTCCCTACCCGCAATCTACAAGCACCGCTGGCGTTCCTCCTGAAAGCACATTCACCACGACGATCTACGAAACCGAGGGTGATGCTTCCACCTCTACCACGACAGTTTTCGTCCCCCCGTCTCCTTATCCTCCCTACCCAACCGCTAATGACACTTTGTTGCCTGATAGCACCGGCAATAACCCCATTGTGCCTCATATGCCCACTCCTACTCCTGTCATTATCTCTGGCGGCACCAAGAAGCCTGAGCCTCGAGGTTGGGGTGGTACCAGCGGAACCACTAACCTCAGCTGCACCGTCATGCTCGTTGCCGTCATCATGTTTCTCCTTTAATTTCTGCCAGTGAGCTACCGCGCAACGGCACAACTTTGGGGAACCCTGCGAAGTGGACCAGGGTTCAGATTCACTTGTATGAACATGAAGCCATTACTCTGGCGTCTTGGAGTTTCATCGGTCGGAACTGGCAACGGACTTGGCACGGGAACTGGAAAGCAAAACGAGGGGATCTGTAAATCTGCTTTTGGCTTGCGCTATGCTGCATACCTAGGTAATGCATAAGGTGACGTTGGGTGCTAGGTATAGATAATAAAAGTTTAATAGCGCAACATGATTATTTTACTCCCGCAACGCATGCATTGTTCATCTGTGATCTTGTTTGATGATGTGCAGTCAACATAATTCCGGGGCACAGTAACCATGATAGTAACAAATCATAAAGCTCTTCTAAATGCCGGGTACGGCAGCACTGAAACATGAATATCCTCTTCCTGGTGCCTTTTCTAACGCCTCGCCCTATCGATCGATACAGAACCAATATCCTTCTAGACGCCATGTCCGTGGGCCAACTGTTCTATTTAGAGCCCCTGCTGGCTCGGGCCTTCCACGCGTTCTTGATATCACCTGCTGCTCTATACAGGTCCTTCTCTGAGACCCTATCCTCAATGCTCTGAAGCACGCTCTTGGTGGTGCTGGTATGGTTCGCCTCGTTCTTATCGTCACGGAAACGAACGATACGCCATCTTCCCTGTTCGTCGATGTTGCATTCGACGATGCGCCAGTCTAATGGGTCGTTGAGAGATTTGAGGGTCTCCCACTCCTCCTCATTAATATGCACATCGTGGAAGAACTCATATTTATCGGGGCCGCTATCCCCCTTGTACACGTAGAGTTCGGCTTTCGGAATGCTGTCGTAGTCGATGAACGACTCGGTGATGCCCTCCCGACGCTCCGACTCCGTAGGGTCGACCTGCGGGAAGGACAGGCGCAGACGGCAGTCAATGGTGTTCTCCTCCGGGGGCTTCCACTTCAAGATGTGAGTGTCGGTGCCGTGTTTGTAGGGCGTGGTGCGACAGGTGAAAATAAGCCCGTCATTGCCGTGTTTCAGTTTGGGTAGAATATCTCTGAACATCATGTCGATGGCGTAGGCAAATTGAGGCTTCTTCATCTCGACGTAGAAGGGCTGAAATTCCAGTTCTTGGGGGTACTCCTGGTACAGCTTCTTGTATGGGCGGTAGAATCGCTGGTCGAAGTATGCGAGGCGCTTGTCGAGTGTTCGCTCCATAAGCAATGCACCGTCGAGCACCAGGCAGTCGAAAACAAGGAACATTGGGACGCGCTTCCCGTCCGAGCCGGTGTCCCATACCAGTTCGCCATCAATCAGTGTGTTTGTGTGGAAGGCTTCGGGGGAAGTCTCGAGGGGAAAGTGAAGGCTCCTGTTTGTGATGAACCAAAAGTCGTTCTTGCGATCGATTAGGTAGTGCGCCTCGTTGCCATTCTCGTCGGTTGTCGAGTAAAGAAGGTATCTGATACCGTCGGACTTTTCGACGACATAGTAGCTGCAATCCAATGTTAGCTCAAATCGTCGGATGCCAGTGGGTGTCCATACTCGTGCTGTGCAAGTTCGTCGAGATGCTGTCGGGAGAAGCTCACGGGCTGAGCGCCAGGAAACCCCGTCTGTGATCTACCGAGAAGGTTTGCGACCTCCCTTCGCATTTCATGCAAAAGCTGACCTTGTGCCTTAACACCTGGCTCCGCGATGGAAGTGATGGGCCCATCCTGTTGCGCCATGGCGAAGCGTTCTGGAACCTGCATGCATGAGGCGGATGAAAGGTGTTGTCGCGACAGGGAAGCGTCTTTATAAGTAGCGTTATCGATAAGGCAACGTCACATACTACCTGTGCTTTTATTGAAAGAAGGTTGGGGTTATCTGGTCAAGGCACGTTCACATTCTTACAGATCTATATATTCTTCGATTAAATATGTAATATACCAATGAGTCAAAACATATAATAGGTATATCAATGAGTCACAAAGTATGTATAGTGTCATCTTGCTGAGTCAGGTTGTTGTTGAATGATCCATCGTGTAGATCTATTGGGTTTCACCGGAATAGGTCAACCTTACTGTTGATAATATATGCTGATAATATCGAGTAAGATTGGAAAACTCAGGTTCCTTTTGAGGGCACAGAAAACTTCAACAGTATTAATGTATTGATTTTAAGTCTTATTATGACATTCAGTGTGTATTTCCACCATTGTTCGTCCCAGGAAGACTAAGGAGGAAAGACGGATTATGCAAACTTTGAGCCACCAAATGATAAGACGAATATGAAGCAGAAAAACGCATTTCTCCAAGTCTCCAAGTTTCCATCTCCAGGGCTTGACTCCATACTGGCTCTTCTAATCCCTAGCATATGAGGTGCGACTTTAATGAATGCTACTCGGCCCTAAACACTTGCATAGCCGATCTTTGCAGCGAGCATCATCCTCAATCTATACGCGATGAAGAATGATGAGAGCGAGCAAATGAAGTATAGGTTTTGATTCCATTAGGTCAAATATCATAACGAACATCATCGAGTTTTGTTCCACCGGGAGGACCCAGTGGCCGTGAGGATATGACATATAGTCAATTATATGAATTATGATGGGAACATTGCTCCCCATACTGATCTTACCCTCTACTGCTTCAAGCTCCAAACTCAGAATCATTGACCGAAAATAAAAAAGACAAAAGCATGCTTTAGGACTCATCAATCTTCTCTACCTCTGCTCGGGCTTCTTCCCATTGTTGCTTGCTCTTCTTCGCCCATTCAATTTGACTTTGCGCATACGCAAGCTACTGATTGTTAGCATTCAGATGTTCAATCAATGTTATGCGCGGCAACTCACCATGTATCGTCGCAAGTCATCCTCCTTATCCTTTTGGAAACGTTTCATGTCCTTCAGCACACTAGCGCTGGCCTCTTTGACATCCTTTTCCGAGACGACTTGGGCTTGCTCCAGTTGACCGATGCTTTCTCTTGTCTTTCCGATCAAATCACGACGAGTCCTTTCTGGATCAACATCGACAACTCCTTGCACGGCATGGCGAATGGGCCCAAAGATCTTGTTCGTTATCGAGTTCCCACTGGGCATCTTCTTATGAGAGGGCACACTGGTACTCCTTTCGGGCAATCCTTGGCTGGCTGAAGGGGTGTGAGAGGAGAAGTCACCATGCGTCCCTGGGAAATCGGAGTCGATGGACTCGGTGTCCTCCTGACTGCCATCCCGTCGCTGGTGAGAGGGCGGCTCCCTAAGGCTCGTCGACCGCTTTGGCGGCGGTGAAATTTGTTGACTGCTGGATAGGTAATTTTCGATCCTTCGAGCTTCGGCTTCGCTTTGCTCCAGCTGATCCAGGAGTGCTCGCTTCTTGCTTAGTTCTTCAGTGGTGAGATCTTGTT
This sequence comes from Fusarium brachygibbosum, assembly GCA_018886245.1. Classification (NCBI taxonomy): domain Eukaryota; kingdom Fungi; phylum Ascomycota; class Sordariomycetes; order Hypocreales; family Nectriaceae; genus Fusarium; species Fusarium brachygibbosum. The sequence continues at coordinate 1,034,355 of MU249525.1, forward strand.
GTACACGCTTAAGCACGCGGTACTTCAGCACGCTCCTGACAACACCCGCGAATTGCGCATGCTCACGCATCGGTTCAGCAAAGCTTGCGCCCAGAGAACCCGAAAGTTCCTCCGTTGCGATGTATGACAGATCAGCCGCCTGGCCTATGCGCTCAATGGCAGGCCCAAGTGATGGTGCCTGCTCCGAAACCGCAAAGGCATTGTAAACGGAGCCCAGCTCGCAAAGATCGGCTGCCAATGATGAAAGGTGGCTGAGGGTTCGTCGATTCACCTTCTCCATGGGTCCAGTTAGAAGTTGCTCAAGTTCCTTGATGGAAGATTCGTAGGATATGAAGTAAGGGTCGAGCTCCTGTTCTCCGAGATTATGCCCTTCAGGTGGAAATCGGCCAAAGGCGTGGGGTCCTGCTTGGATATGACCTGAGCTATTGTCATGGTTGGTACCAGCCACTGTCTTCAACTTTGCTGATGCAGCCGGGATTGGTAAATAATTGTGCGCAGGAGTTGGGTTCGCAGGGTCCAGTGGAGGCGCCTTCAAGATCGATTTCGGGATTGAAGCCACAGGATGAGAGTGAAGGACCTCGCTCTGATCTGCTGTTAGTAACCGATAAAGACAGCCGCGCATTGAGACGTTTAACCTACCCAGCTAGCATTCGGGTCAAGGAATCGCCACCAGACCCCATCTGTTCGAATCTCTTCCATCCGGCGACAACGGTTCAAAAACACGGCCAGCATGCGCTTGCGCAAATCGATGATCTGCTGATCTTGCTTCGCATTCGTTGGGTTGGCAGCATAATCAGCCATGGTGTGCTTCTCAGGGATGGGAGGGACAATGAGGGTAGGGTGAAGGCGAGTAAGGGCATCACGCAGGGAAGCAAACTCGGAGTATCGGCGGCGCACCTCAAGATCCTGTTGCATATAATTAATTAGGCTGTTGTAAATAACGTGTCAAAAGAAACGTACGCCAGTCTTGATAGTATACACAATGTATCTGCCGCCACTCTCTATGCTCTTACCAGCATCTGTGATGAGAATGGACAGTTTAGGGTTCTCGTAGAGGATTTGCTCGATTCGGCTGTCGTAACCGCCAGGCTTGCGCTTTGGACCAGCATCTTGTGTCAAATCTCCATCATCGTCACTGTCGTCATGAATTGCGCCGTGGCCGTGCTCGTCATCGCTGTCGGAGGTTGGTGTTTGAGGGGGCTCGAAGCGCTGATCTGCGGATAACGTGTCAGCATCAAAGGTCCTATTCGTATCGCTAACAATAACCAAATTCAACACATGGCTGGTGTTTTGGCAATGTCGGCTCGTATGGTAGGTAGTTTGGTTGACCTACATTCCCGAGTGGACGGAGACGTCGGGTTGACGGACGATGATTGCGAATCTCGTCTGTCGAAGCTGGTTCCGTACGGGTTGTTATCCTCGTCGTTCCACATTTTGAAGGGTATTAGAGAGAATCGAGATGATCGCTGCAGACCGAGTGCTTTGCAGAGTCTATTTCGCGCGTTTAAGCTGGAGCCTGGGGAAGAGCTCCGGGCTGCTGGTGGACGAGAGCTTCAAATGCACGTCGTTGCTAGCGGGGGAGGGGCAAGCATGGGTCTAATGGAGTGATACGAGGATGAATGAATTGATGCGAATGACGATCAGTCGCGTCGCATTCCTGAGTGTCTTGTTTAATCAGTTTGCCCAAGGGAACAGTATGTCGTGGTTCGGCCGGCGGTGTCGGCAAACAAGTGAAGTACTGAAGGTAAAGTAGGTAGGAAACTACTAAGTAGAATGAGATGGGATGGGATGGGATAGGATGACGTTGACTGGGGCTGGGCTGAGTTGGGTTGGCTGGGCTTTCATATGCGCTAGGATACGGTCCAAGTAGAGTTTACCCAAGCAGCAGGGAGTGCAGCCACAAAAGCTTCCAAGACTTTACCTGTTGTGGAACCAGTTCCAAGATCGCAACTTTACTAGGATTATTATTAGCGCTGTTGCTGCTTTCAATGAATCCGACTTGGATGATATTGCACAGCAGACTACTAAGATACTAGACAGCATACCTACCTACTATATGCAGGTAAGTATTAAGGTAGCTGGTATTAACCATGCACCTAATTGCGCGACCTGATGAAGCTGTGAACTCTGCCGGAGCTTGCTTACCCTGTACCATTCTTTAGGGCAAGCTGGGCATATGTATGTAGAATATAGCTTGAGGCTAATAGTTATGGGGTGATCTTCCCGTTACGTCCTCTTCCTCTTCCTTGTGGGTGACTGGCATACAGCCTTGTGTGGGAGTTGGGACGCACCTTGACTTACGTTGCGACTTGAATGTCACTATGTATACCATATTAAATGTTAAACAAGTGCCTTCGGGCCAGTGGCGGTCTCACTTTCAGTCGAGAAGTATACGGCGTTTGAGTGTGTCACCTAATCTTTTTGCCAGGAGGGTTATTATTGAATCCCCGTGTTAACATAAACGTTTTTCTTCTTCTTCTTTTTGCCCTTCCTTCTTTCCTTTTCTCTTTCTCCCTAGCCCTCCATTTTGATAGGACTAAGATAATGTAAAGAGGAGAATAGCTGCAGAGCCAAAGGGACAGAGAAGCTGATTTAAAGTAAGATCCTGATCCTACTTTAGAGGATACACGGATACAATAGCATGTACATCTAGATATGGGGATCAATGACTATTGTCGATTAAGACTATGTTCACCTTCATTGTATGTTCATCTTCACTGTGCTCAAGGTATAGCATTGCTGTGCAAAAGTCATTATTTCTTTCTGATTTATACAACCAGGAAATCTGCAAATCCAGCACAAAAACCACTTCCAAGCATTGTTTATCATGACGTCCAATAAAGCCAACCAGAGTCAAGAAACATCCATATCAATCACCCTTTACATGAACATGACCTAATACTCAAAAGGTCTTGCTCCCGAAATGATATCTTGACCAAACACAAAACATGTATCCTGTAATTCGCGACTCCTTGCAGAACAAAGCGGCTGCGTTGAATACAAAAACTCCTCTTGCCTGCTTTTCCAGTCCAATGTATCATATACCCCTTTCTAGTTGGATGTTCTCTGACAATGACTTTTGCGTAGACTGAAGCCATAAAAGCTTGCACTGAATTCCATATGCTCTACAAGACACAAAACCAATATAACCAATCCTGTCGAATAGGTCGAGGATAAAAAATATAGAATCGAATGGCCGTCAATGAATTAACAGCATCGACGGATCTCTAAAGTAGAACAACGATCAATTTGGCTGGATCCATAATCTCGTCAATGAACTTCACAACCTGTGAAGTTGTTTGTGACGCATTGGCGGGTTCGAATCAGACAATATCAAAGTCGTCACTATGTACCGTTGCAACTGCTGATGCAGGTGACTGGACTCTCGTGGTTCCACGTCGACCGTCGTCTTGGTCTCGAGCAATAGGACCCAAGTAGCCGACATTATGAGTACGCTCCTGACCAAGACGAGGTGAAAGACTGGGTGGGGCGTGTCGGGGTCCCGATCGATTGAGTCTTCCTTCTCTCTGGGCATCATCTGGTCCAGACTGCGGAATGGTAGGAGTACCTGGGATAGATTCGGTAGCAATAGTGGACGCTCTGCCTATTGGCAACCCAAAGACTCGACGCAAATGTCGCCACCATTCTGGCTGATGTCTTGAAGAACGCTCTGAAGGGGTTGATGTCAAAACCGACGCTGGTCGTTGGCTCGGCTCGGGAGCGTTACTCTGTTGCCGGACATTGTTGACCTGAGAAGCCACTGGCAAACCAACAAAAGTCGTCGGGTAAAAAGGCGTGACGGCCGTGATGGGTTGCTGGGGGACGAGAATCCGAGTAGTCTGACTCTGTAAATTGGTCACTTGGCCAGCTGGATGGTAGATGAAAGGACTGTATGTGTATACGACGTTCTCGCTAGGGTAGTCGGGAACCACGGGGAGCTGGACGAGTGGAACAGCCCGGAGCTGTGTTTGATTTGATCTACGCCCCCGGTGTTGGCGTTGGCGTTGGTGTCTAATGACTACCTCCTGGTGCGCGATGGTGACCTTTCCCAGATAATACATGTAAAAGAACAATAGGATCATGGACGTGACAACGATGCTGATGATGATTCCTGCCTGCTCAGAAGAACTCAGGCAATTCCAAGAATCACATCTCTTGCCGCGAGTGTGGATTTTCATGACAACCGACCAAGGGTCGACGTGCGCTGGAACAGGAGCCATGTCTAGGAACACGAGTAACCGCTGCTTCTTGTTGAACAGCAGTTGAACAGTTCGGGATAATGCGTGGGGTTGAGAATAACAGGGGAAGGGACACAGAAGCAAATGATTGCGACTTGAGTAAAGGAGGCCGGAATAATAGCCCGCTTGGTATTGAGAATAGGAGGGAAGGGAATGAACACGACCGTTCCACAGCCGGCGAAGCAGTTAAAGTGTCTCCATTCGATAGAGCGTGTGGTGGTGAAAGGCAGAAGGTCAGATGCCAAAAATTGATAAGTAAGTGAGGTTAGAATACCAGTTCTCTTGGTATCGAGAATGAGAAGGTAAGGGATGGCAAGGGGACTGTTAAAAGCTAGCGAAGTAGGAGGTTTGGATATCCTCGTACGATCGAGCTTGTGGTGTTGAGGAGAAAGAAAGCAGGGACCAAAAGGAAAAATAAATGGGAGTTTATTTCGTGCTTGAAATAGAGAGAGAATAGGTGGGTAGAGAATGCAGAGCTGGCAAACACTGCCCGCCAGGTGCATACTGCTCGCCCCCCTTGCCGTGGCGGAACGTGATGCTCATTCTATCTACAGGTCAGGCCTTGCATAGGAGTACATATATAAAGGCCCAAGGATACTAGCAATGTGAGGTCACAAGATGCATCTGATACTAGATGCATTAAAAGATTGTGTATTGCCCTCCGGTTGGTGCTCCTCCGAGCAGCGGAACAGACGGAGCGAATAGGGCAGTTTTATAAATTGAGCATTCAGTATTGTGTTTCCAAGGTATCGAGCACACATAACACGCTAGGCACGGTTCATGTGACTTTATTTCATTCAATTCACTTCAGAACCCCTTGTTCCTGGTGGATATCGTGAAAAATTATGGTGTTGTGTTGTTGCAAAACTACAGATGAGAGAGGTGACTAATTCAGGAGATGAAGTCAAGCCTACATCACTCCAAGAACACTCTTATAAACCACAGTACAGCTCAAGGTAAGATAACACCAGTTGCTTAGATTGTCGTCTTCTTTCAGGTGTATTTTCTTTGATTTTCTCGATCCCCGGACTGTTCTGATGTCCTGTTCTACTGAATAACGAAAACCTAACAAGGTCTGCATGAACACTCGCGAATTAGATACCAACACTCAAACCATACATGAAACAAGAAATAATCAAGAGCTTTCATACTCCCAATAATCAATTTCTCGATAGTCAGAATAAATTGAGAAAAAGTTGGACTGACTTATTTATTTGGTTGATATTGACTGTCGTTGGACGTCGTTTCGATCTTGTAAGTCATTGACCAATTAGAGTGATACTGACCGCCCCACTACCAGAGTAGGTACGTACTGCACCTCGAGAAGCAGCTCCTCAGATTCTCATTCATCCTGCGATACAACAAAACTTAACACGCCAAAACCATCTGCGCCATCATTAACATCCTTCTCCTTTTCGCCAATACACCCCTGAACCTCGCCGAAGCAAGCTTAGATTTTGCGATTGATTATGCTGCTTGGTCTTTGAACCACTCGATGAGCTGATCCTCCTTTTACTCGAGGCGCATTGCTAGCTGCTACGAGCGACGCGTTCCTCAACCCAACTTTTCGCTTCCGAATCAACACCATATCTTTTCCGCACACACACACTTCCTCCACGATCATGTCTTCTTCGCAGAATGGCACCGCCAATGGTGTCAATGGAGACGCCCAGTCGGGGCCTGTCAGCATTCGATTTAGCGATATCCCCTCCGCCATTGACATTCCTATTCCCAGCGGCGAGGCCGATGAAGCTGTCGAAATCAATCTCGAGGACCTCGTCGACGAACCTTCCGATCTCTGTACCCTCCTAGAAAACGAAAACGCCGCAAAGACTTACTGGATGACTGTCGCCTTGGCTTATGCTAAACAACACAAGGTCGACCATGCTATCGAGATGCTCCAACGAGGCGGCAACGACATTCAGAGAAACAGTGCCAATCCGCGCGATAGAGTCAGCATGGTCTGTTGTTTATGCTGGATGTATTTGTGGAAGAGCAGAGAGGCGCCTCGTGTCGCCCCTGAGGGCACCTCCGTGTCTGAGGCCAAGACAAAGGAGTATTATCTTCAACTCGCGACATCCTCTCTTAACGACGCTGCCCGACTCAACCCATCATTCCCACCCATTTTCCTCGCCCGAGGTGTCCTCCTGCTCCTACGAGCTTCCCTACAAGCACCATCTAAGACCGCGGGAGGTATTGGGTCTGAGAAGCACGAACTTCTGAAGACGGCTGTCAAGTCATTCGATGATGCTCTGCGTGTGTCTCAAGGCAAAAACATGCTGGCGCTCATGGGAAAAGCTCGGGCCTTGTTCTCGATGCACAAATACCCCGAGTCGCTAGCAATCTATCAAGACGTTCTGCAGAAGATGCCCGACTTGGTTGACCCGGACCCCCGAATCGGTATTGGTTGCTGTTTCTGGCAGCTCGGCTTTAAAGACGATGCCAAGATGGCCTGGGAGAGGTGCCTCGAGATCAATCCCAACTCCAAGGTTGCCAACATCCTGCTCGGCCTTTACTACTTGGACGCCAGTGGTCATGTGCCAGTAAACAGCGACGAATTCCTCAAGCTTTACAAGAAAGCCATGACGGAGTACGCACAAAAGTCCTTCAAGTTGGACAAAGATGTCCCACTTACATGCTCTACTTTTGCTGGGTACTTTCTGTCTAGAAAGGCATGGGACAATGCCGATAAACTGGCGCATAAGGCTATCCAGTACACAGACGTCAATGCTATTGCTAGTGACGGTTGGTATTTGCTTGCAAGAAAGGAGCATTATGCTGGAGATATCGAAAGGGCGACTGATTACTACCGACGTGCTGATGAAGCTCGAGGTGGAACCGAGACCGGTTATCTTCCTGCCAAGTTTGGTGTTGCGCAATTGTCCGTCATGAAGAATGACCTAGGAGAAGCCAAACTTCGCCTCGAGAAGATGATTCAGCAATCCAAGAACCACGAGGCGATGATTCTTCTGGGTACGCTGTACGCCGAGGAAGTCTTTGCGAATCAGGTCAGTGATAGTAAAGAGGATAAATCCGCCGAGCTCAAGAAAGCCATTACACTACTCGAAAGCGTTCGAAATGCCTGGAAAGATCCCAAGAGGGCATTGTCCCCAGACGCGTCAGTGCTCCTCAACCTGGCACGTCTTTACGAGACAGAGCAGCCCGAGAAGGCTCTACAATGCCTACAACAAGTAGAGCAATTGGAGTTGGACCAGGTCCCCGACTCAGAACGACCGGAGGATGTCACAGATGCGGCTGAGATCAAGGCTACACTCCGCAAGTCTTTGCCACCTCAGTTGCTAAACAACATCGGTTGCTTCCACTCACAAGCTGAAAAGCATGAGCTTGCCAGCGACATGTTCGAGGCCGCACTAGGCGCCTGCATCAAGATTGGCGAGAAGGACCCTGATATGGATACGGATGCCTTGGTATCAACAATCAGCTTCAACCTAGCACGAAGCTACGAGTCCAGAGGCCTGACAGACAAGGCTACTGAGGTGTACGAGGGACTCTTGGCCCGACACGATGACTACACAGATGCTCGCGCCAGACTTGCCTACATAAAACTTAGGAAGAATCCCAACAAGGAGGGGCCTGATGCGGTTGCCAAGTTGTACCAGGAGAATAACACCGACCTTGAGGTCCGCGCTCTGTACGGTTGGTATCTGGGCAAGGTTCACTCGAGGAAGCGCCCCGCCAACCTCAACGAGGACCCTGAGTTCCGTCACTACAAGCATACTTTGCAAAACTACGACAAGCATGATAGGCATGCTTTGGTCGGTATGGGTAACTTGTATCTTATGCAAGCGCGAGAGATGCGCCGCGAGTCGGATTCCGATAAGCAAAAGCGAAGCGCAACATACGGTAAGGCTGTGGAGTTCTTCGAAAAGGCCCTTTCACTGGACCCAAAGAATGCCTATGCCGCGCAAGGTATTGCCATTGCTCTTGTGGAAGACAAAAAGGACCACAAGTCGGCATTGGGTATTTTCAACAAGGTTCGAGAGACTGTGAGGGACTCTCACCTCTATGTCAACCTGGGACATATCTACGCTGAGCTCCGGCAATACTCCAAGGCTATTGAGCACTACGAAATTGCCCTTTCCAAAGACGGCAAGAAAGACGACCCGACGATCCTTGCTTGCTTAGGTCGAACATGGTTGAACCGTGGCCGGGCTGAGCGCGATGTCGACCCATATGATAAGGCACTTGAGTGTGCTCAGAAGGTATGTTCTTCTCCTGTTTCAATACTACATTATGCTAATCCAAACTACTAGGCTCTTGAGGTTGCTCCTGAGCAAGTGCACTACAAGTTCAACGTTGCTTTCGTTCAGATTCAGCTTGTTACATTGATCCAAGGGCTGCCAGAGAACAAGCGATCAACAGAACAGCTCGAGAAGGCTGCAGAGGGTCTCGAGTCTGCTATCACGTCATTGGATGAGATTGCGGCTCACCCCCAGACTCCTTATCCCAAGAATGATGTGGAGCAACGTGCCAACATGGCACGTAACACCCTACGCAACCAGCTTCAGCGTGCCATTGGCAAGCAGAAAGAGTGGGAGGAGAAGAATAAGGAGAAAATACAGGCAGCCAAGGAGCTAAGAGAGGCAGAGATTCGACGTCGCGAAGAGGAGCGCCAAAAGATTGTGGAACAAGAGCGAGAGCGGCAAGAGAAGATCAAGAGGGAGCGTGACGAGATTGCTGCACGAGATCGAGCTTTGGCTGAGAAGCGAGCCGAGGAAGAGCGTGCCCGTATGGAAGCTGAGATGACGACCGACAGTGAGACGGGAGACAAGGTGAAGCGAAAGCGCAAGACCGCCCCCCGAGCTTCAGGAGAGCCCAAGCCGAAACGCTCTGGAGGGAAGAAAAAGAAGAAGAGCGAGCGCCAGGACGACGAGTCTGAAGAAGAGGAGGAGCGGACCAAAAAGCGTCGTCGTCTTACAAAGAAGGAGTCTGCCAAGTACAAGTCAGCCGAAATTGTCGTCGACAGTGATGAAGAAAATAACAACGATGACGACGAACTCGAACGTGCTGAGAGGAACATCGATAGGGAAGAAACGCCTCTCTCCGAGGCCGACGAAAAGGCTGTCGAGGACGATAGAATGGATGTCGATGACGGAGCCAACCAAGGGGGCGATGATGATGATGAGGAAGAGATCGCTCCACGCCAGCAGAACAAGCGAGCTCGCCGTGGACGCGTCGTCGACAGTGACGAGGAGGATAATGACGATGAGGATAATGACGATGAGGAAGCGCCCACTCAAGCTAAGATCACGTCCGGTGATGAGGATGACGAGCCTCGCCCTGCACCGGATACCAGCATGGCAGATGCAGCTGACGATGAAGAGTAAACAGAGACGCAGTTGGGACTTGAGAATGTGTTTTCTGCTAATACATGCTGAGAAAAAGCCGACCCTTCAGTTGGGACTAGTTGTATCATTAAGTTAGACGGGTTTACATCAAGACATTGGGGAGAATGGGAAGCGTCTTTATCTTGTAATTTTGCATACAGACAAAACATTTCAATTGAGATTAATAGTGTAATATGCTGTGGTATATGACTAACGTGAATTGACATGTCTTCGCGTTTGGCACAATTCCAATCATCAACATGAGATGATATGATTCCCCCAAAAGTCCAAGCTGTGTTTGAGTCAAATGTTGTGTATCTTTCCATCTCTTCCAGATTCGTTTTCTATATATATATAGCTGAGTTTTACACTTTCATGGACCATCCATTGCGCCTGTCCCATCCAATACAAATAGGGAGCTGGCATATGCTTTCCATCGTATTTGATTCAATATGCTTAGAAGGCAAAGACCTGGTCAACAAGCTTGCTGACAGGGCGGGCCTTCTTGAAGCCAAGGCTCTCAGTGGCCTTCTTGAGACCGCTAATCATAGGAGGAGGACCACAGAGAAGGATCTTGACATCGTCGGCGGGCTTGGGCAGGTATTTCTGGAATGGTCAGCGACTTGAAATGTCAGACTTTGAATCTGAGTACTTACGTCGATCATGTCGGCAGTGACGTAGCCAACGCCACCGGTCCAGCCCTCCGGAGGCTTGTCAAGAACGTAGTGAACGCGGATACCAGCATCCTGAGCAGCGAGAGCGTCGAGGTCCTCCTTTAGAAGAATGTCCTGGGCGGTAACGTTGGCAAAGATCAGGTCGACCTCGGTCTTGTCTCCGGCAGCTCGGCCACGAACGATAGCACGGATGACCTGAAGCATGGGAGTGATTCCGGTACCGCCAGCAATCATACCAAAGTGTCGGACCATGTTGGGGGTATAAACGAAGGCGCCCTTGGGGCCGCGGACCTTGATGGTCTGGCCAACGACGAGAGAAGCCATGTGCTTGGAGATGTTGCCCTGAGGGTAAGACTTGATCAGGAGGTCGACATGGCCGGGCTGGTGATCACCAGAGATGGGGGTGTAAGAGCGGACAATCTCCTTGACAGTGCCATCGGGCTGGGGGCAAGGAGCACCAATGGAGATGTGCTGGCCGATAGGAAGACCGAGAATGTGCTTGGGGCTGGGAAGCTTGAAGCGGTAGCTGTCGCGCAATTAGTATGTTGAGCAAAATCGTGCGAGTGCAGGTGTTTGGTTTGCATCGGCGGCTTACATGGCGACGTTGTGCGACACGATGGTCTTCTCCTCGAGCTCGAAGTCCTGGAAAACATCAGGCTTAAGAGTCTTCTTGACCTCTGCAATTCGATTAGGTTAGTTGACCCGTGGCAATTGCGGTGGGAGCAAGAGACGTGGCGCAACTTACGGAAGGCCATGAAGTTGTAGATGCCGAACAGGATGGCGAAGAGGGCAGCGAAAGGAGTCCATTCCTTCTTGACAATCAAAGTGCCAACGACCAGGAGCAGGCCAGGCGCGTAGACATAGTCGATGTAGTGCCTCGCGAGAAGCGAGTCGTTGTCGCCAGGAGAAGACATGGTGGAGCTTTGAGTTCCCCGCCTTGGAAACACGCGATGGTCTCTACTCTGAGGTGAAGCTCTTGCTCTTGAAGTGAGCAATTCAATTGAGCCTCAGAGATTACACAGACAAAAAGTTGCTGTGCTGTGCTGTACGTTATACCCAGGCCAGGCGAGAGGTGGGTTTTGCGGGGGGTGGAAAGAAAGCTGTCTTCTTTGGACGGTTTAAAGGAAAGAAGAGGAGGGGGAGCTCTTGTGGTAAGGTATTAAAAAATGGAAACCGAAGGCCGAAGGCCGAAATCGCAGGCCCACTGAGAGAAGGTTGGTACAGTACTGTCTGGGCAAGGGACCTGGGCTCTGAGTGTCTGCAAGCGGTCACGTGGCGGTTGAAGATGCCGGCCTTGTTCGAGTTCGTCAGTTGATCGGACGAGAATTGCGAGACGTGATTGGTTATTACCCCAGACTATGGCTTCAAGTTCGACTTGTGGCGGGGTAGTTTTGTCGGTTTTGAGTTGTCTTTGGCCGTGAAGAGTTGAAGAAACAGAGGAAGAATTAGTTGGATCAGACAATCAGACTGTAGATACGACATGGCATAGCCTTATATACTTGAGCCGTGGTCACAAGCCCTCGCTATGCCCTATACACCTTCATTGTAGATCGACTGTTATCTATCTACCTATCAATCAATCACTGGATTACAAGGCTCACCTAAGCTATCTTAGTGTGGGCCATTGACCATACATCATTCTTCTCAAGTCTGGACAGTTTAATTACCTGCTGTGGTTTGGTCATGGTCATGGTCACGCCCCTCACTCCTGTGGCTGCAAAGCTGGATCTTGCCGATATCTGGCAGTTTATATGGATCGTCTCCTCGGACTCTGACTGTCCGGCACAACTACCGTACCTCGGAAAAGGGACATTCAATTCCGAAGATTTGTGTGATGACATCTTTCATGTCTCTGTAGAAATTGACCTGGCCAAGCACATGGTTAGTAGGGCATCATGAACTCTCATAGAGGTTCTCCAGACTTTCTCATGACAACCAGCCTTACGTAGCTAATCCGTAGTTACAGGTCTGGTGGCCCAGGAAATATATTCACTCACTCAACAACATCGCTGTCTGCTAAAGGAGGCCGTTTTCGAATAGAGGAAGTAATCTGTGGCTAGTTAGATTGCGATTGGACTGTACTAGACTCATCACTTTCTCTCTTGACATAACCTCGCTTATGATGCATCCAGCTCAACAAGTCATGTAAAGCGAGTTGCTTCCTATGCTTAGCCTCACTATTTATCCGTCGTGCCTTATCTCAGTACACCATTGGATAGGGCGACCAAACAAAACATTTTATCCAGACTATAAGTATTGGATATGACGGAATGTCCTTCCAGCTGAGCTTGAACCTTTCCGTCTTCACCTGTTAGAAGTAGGAACTCCTAGAACACACAGGCTGGATCGAACAAATGCGGTATCGGGATATCAGGGGTATCATGAACAAACACTCTATGCTCCTCCTGAAATGCTCCAGTACTCTGGTTGGGCACTTCTCATTGTTTGGTCAACAGTCTGCCTCCATAGCAGTGTTACTTTGCACTGGCCACAATTGGGGGACCCCTTTGTATGGTAACGTTTTCGAAACACTCGCGTATCGTACCTAAGATAGGAGACGAGAATCATCCAATATTCAAAAAAATCCCTGGGAAGAATGGTAAGGTTTGAGAAGAGTGCGTTTCCATGAAATGCCTGCTGGGCGTCAGCCCCAGATTGATAGCATAGATGATTGCGTCAACTGATAGAGAACAGTTTGGCAAGACCAATAAACGACCGTCCGGTACGCAATGCAAACAAGATTGATGAAGCCAGGTGTGTTGCACCGCAACTTACCCTTGGTGCCCTATGGATCTTGATGAAGCGGTCAAGAAATCTTATCCTTAATAAAGAATCCACAAGCAATGGAAACATGATGGAACATAGCCACGATCCAGGAAAATGCTGGAAGATCTCATCTTTTATTAGTCTGGTCCCTGAATTTACGTCGCCGTACTAAACTAATTGACCGCGAAGCATGGATATTGGTGGGGACGTTGCTTTTCTTAGACCATCTCGTTCGTGTCGGGTCGGGAGAGCATCAACCCGCCCACATGATCCAGGACTACGAGGTCAAGGTTAACCACATAATTAATGTATCCGTAGCTTTTAAGTTTTTTTTTTTTCAAGGGTCTTGTTTTCTGCGTGAGCTTAGAGTCCACGTATCCGGACTCTCCGGTCATTGGCTTGAATGATTGACAATTTTGCAGGTTTCACCAAAAGATGCCTAATAAAAAAAGCGCCAGATTGAAGGGGTGATGGGCTTGTCGCCAACCGCGGATAGCGAGCTTTGGAATTAATTAGATGAAGACGATCAGACACGAAGCAAGGACTGGACTGCAGAGTTATGCAAGCTTTTGATTCCAGCTCTGACCTTTAAATTAGCCTCCTTTTCTTTTCTTCCCTCTCTCTCCTATATCATGACGCTGTCAAGATGATCCATGATACAATACTACTACCTACCTATGTAATGGGCCGTTCTCGAACTTGCAAGACGAAAGTTCAGTAAACTCTGCAGAGCAGAACCTTTTTTAACACACATCTCCGAGCTTGTCTCAAACAAGGACGCCGCGTCGTCGTCGTCGTCGTCGTCGTCGTCGTCTAACTTTAGCGGGTGGCTTGGCCGCATGCCAATCGCAAGCTCAAAGCCCAAGCAAGTTCAACGGTCTCTTGATTGAGCTTTGTGACTAGCAAGGATTATAGAGGGTTTATAAGGTGGCACGACGTCCGGCAATTCGGCAGATAAGGATTATGCACGAGATGGTTCTCAGAGCAAGACGAGGTGGTAGAACAGGAGGCATACCTCATTACTCAGTCTTGGCTAGAAGCGACACGAGATCACTTAATACGATGTTTATCATCCATGTGAAAGGATCAAGGGCTTAGCTCAACTCCAAGTTGAACCAAGGCTGCTCTGCCAGATTCTTGAGTACTGTTATATACGTACTTGGAGCACAACTAGTTGCATTAAACTGCATCTCATCTTGTGGCTCTGGCCTCTGGATGATTCCGATACGAATTACTTGGCTCGAGCCAAAGCTTGGCTGAGGCTTGAAGTAAAAAAGTGGTTTTTGGGTGGGTTGAAGTTGGAACTAAGCGAGGCGGTTGGGAGAGAGGAGAGGGGTTAATAAATGTCAGCTCTCAGCTACTAACAGACAGCTACAGAGTAGGTACCGAGTATCGTGAGATGCATTTATCCTTGAATATGACCTAGACTCTCAGAAATATCTGTAGATCTGAGGGATAAAATGATAAGCTCCGTCTATTGGGAGGCCAAGGCCACACCACACACAAACTTGATGATTGGCCATAGCATGGATAGTCACAGAACCAAGAACCGGCCAGGGAAAGTAATGATCTTTGGTTTCAGCATCATGATGGTTACCAAGTGCTGCCCATCATGGCCACGGTGGTGGCCCTATCTCCTGAAAGTGACCACCAAAAAACTCGATATCTGCGTGCAATCTTGGAGTATAGATATGCATAAGAGGTTGTCTTTTTCTTGTATCTTGGATGCGTTTCAAACCTTGGCCAACTCGAGCCTTGATTCTCGTCTCCTGTTAAAGTTACCGGGGGCCCTTGTTGCGCGTCCTAATCGTGGGCCAGTAATGAGCCACAGCCCAGCATGGAGTGACGGGTTATTGTTGTTGATTCGTTCAATTGGCCATTTTTTCGCTCTGATCGAGATCTGAAATCTAAAATATACTACGGGTGCATTAGGCCATGTTTGTGCTTGGCTGAGAAAAACCCACGGCCTTGCAAGGGGTTTTCCTCTTGTGCTCAGTTGCTGGGTCAAAGCCGAGTCCGCCGTTGGAGATTTACTCGTCCAGGTGGTGGAGCTGGTTGTTTGACCCAACTGGAAGCCCGTAATTGTAGGTGGTTGTTATGCATGGATGGGCTGGACCCGACCCGACAGATCCATGGTGGGTGCTCGGTCTAGGTGATCCACCACTAAAAAATGCCCCCCAAGCCAAGCCGCAGCAGTCCTTATGACGACGACAATTGACGTGACCTCAGCGTAGCTGGAAGTGAGATCCATGAATGGACCCAACCTAGTAGGTAACCTCAGACCATCCATACTAACCTTACTTTACCAGACTTAGATGAGCTTCGTTCGTTCTTTGCTTTTCTATTTTCCTTCCTTTCAATTCGACTTTTCTCTATCTTTCCCTCATTTGAAATACTGCACTTACCTAATCCTAGCAAACCCCCTCTTGTCCAATCCTATCCTATCCTATCCTAACCATCTCTTTCCTTGGTTAGCGGTCGCCCTGGTTGCGATACCTAACTAGCTCCTGTTTCTTTGTCAAAGGCATCCATTCCCATCTATTATCATATCACCCACCACTGGTGGTGGCTCTGACTTCTTTTTTATCTTTCCTCTCCTTTTTCTTGGTTCCAGTCTTGGACTTGTCTCTCATTCCTCTTCAGAAACCTCCCGTCCTCGTCTCCGGGACCACCGGATCGGAAAGTCCATACCTATACGACACGCCTCGTATCATCAAAGCCTCTTGTCTCGCTCGCATTCTTGACAACCTCAAACCAAGTCAAGTGTCCTATCCTCTGCACTGCACTGCGTTGCGTTGCTGTCGATTCACGGTCCTTGGCAGTGTCTTAGCATGCCATGCTCAAGGCTGTGATATAGATCTCTCATGCTTTTGATCCGAGCTACAGTAACTCTCTTGGTCACCACGACGTCACCCTTGGCTATTGGTCTCATCCAAGCCATTCCCTCGCTGCCGATCAGCCAACTGACACGGAACCTCACTCAGCTCGCACCGTGATATCTATCTATTCTATTTATCTGTCTTTTTTTGCTTTTGCTCTGTTCTCGCGCACGCTCTGTCTGTATCTGTCATATACTATTCCTCTTCCAAGGAGATCTTGTCTTGCGTGACTGTCTGCAGTATCTATCAAGTTCATCTCCTCTGGCCGAACTGGAACAGTCGTATTGTACAGGCGCAGTTGGGTGCCGATACATAGCATAGCGCTCAGCCTCCTGGCGCATTCCTCAACCATATACTACCCGCAACGCTCAACTTACTTGCTGCCACCAAACCCAAAATACTGGATTCAACGAGGGCGTTGGCGCCGGACGCACCCACATCCCGCTTCGATAACGACGACAACGCATGCGGGGGGTCCTTGAAGCTTTACTCGTTCAACCTTCTGCGACATTGCATCGTAGCCGAAAGCACTGAGACATCTTGACGTCGAGACGATCCTGTTACCTAGTCCGCGGTTTCCATCCCATATCCATTTCGTTTGCGGACTCATACCGACCAAGGGACGAACCTTCAGTTGTTTTCAAATCGGGAGTTTGGTGTCGTGTGCATCCTCGACATTGTCGGCATGCTGAGCATAGCTATACAACCTGCAATATTCCTCTATCTTTACTGATTTCGGAAACTCTAACAATCGAACCTCGAAACCCCCCAACGATCCTACTCTGAGCACAACTGCGAGTTGGCCAAGATGAACGAGAAATGGAAGAGGATGACTCTTCCAACCCTCAAGACAACACCGCCGGTACCAATTCCTAACGATGGGAGCAAAGGATTCGACAATGGCGATGGAAAGAAACCTCGCGTCTTCTCCAAGGCGCTTCGTTCGCTCAGTAATTCCTCCATGGAGTCCATGTCACAGAGCCCATCACGAAGCTCATCCTCTATGCGACGCCTTCAAAAGACCCATTCCGGCTCGGGGTCCATGATCGATAGAATACACCGTCGAGTGTCGATAGCCTCGCCGATGAGCGCGTCTGCTCCCGAATTCGCCGCGATTACCCCTGAAGTGCCTTATTCATCCATGGAACTTATCCAATCCGGACCGCTCAAGACTGACGTTACGCTCCTGAAGGCCCGTGCTGAGTATCTGGTTTTGACAGATACCTGCTTGATCAAATTTGGGGGTGTAGAAGGTGCAAAGGCTGCTTTTCCGCAGATCAGGACAGGAGATGGAACGCTCAAACCAAGCAACTCGCACAGTACAAGCAAATCATCTTCGGATGTACGCATGGAAATCCCCCTGCGTTCCATTGTTGGGGTTTTCAACGAAGAAGGCTCGAGCCCCCGATTTGGCATCGAAATATGGTGGTTTTCACAGTGGCCTAAGTTGGCATACTCAAAGGCGCATCTGTTCTTCATGTTGCCCAAGGATCGCGATGACTGGCTAGCCAATATTCAACGGGCTTGCAGAATGAGCCACAGACGATCCCCGTCCCCATCCTTGATACCCAGCAACCTAAGAGCCAGAATTAACCACATCGTGGAGACCACAGAACCTGATTCGAATACAAGTGCCTCAAAAATCTTGACTTTTCCCGTGGTCAAGCGCACGGTTGGCACACTCCAGAAGGCCAATTCAAGCGATGACTCTCAGCACTTCTCGGACGGGTCCTCATTCTACATTGTAATCGGGCCAGCTATGTTGTACTTCATTGAAGTCCTCAAGGCAGAGTACACAACTACCCCTGGCGACCTGCGTGTGAAGGTTCAGTCCTATGGTACAGTTTCACTCATACGATTCCGGGCTTCTGTCGCGTCGCATGAGCAAAGATTTGTGATGAGTTTTCGGTAAGTTAGATCAGAAGCAACATGAACTAAGCTTCTGGATGCTGATGTGTATCAGATTACCTCTTGGCCGCGAAAACAGACTCGAGCTTGCCAGTGTCCACTATCGACACGTCATTGAGGCCATGACCAAGGTAGACCGAGAGCTGAAACCCATGTGGCCACAGCATTTGCAAAAGGCTATTTTCGATATCAAGGGTCTCCCTCCACCACTTCAATTGACTTCTGGAAACGATTTGGGAGGTCTGGAACGAAGCTTACACGCGTACTGCGCCGCCTTCAAGGTCCAGGTTCCAAGCTGGACCATTGAATGGAACACGCCCTCCCAGCCAGCCTTCCGCCTTCTGCCTCCCACCAACCAGCCATATTCTACTCTGCAATTACTTGCACTGTTTCGAGCCCTACGCTACAACAGTTATTTCAAAGAGCTGTCTTTCCGTAACATTGATCTATCCGGTCTTGCTGGGAAGAAGGACTATTCGCACTTTGGAGATACCATTGCCTACACATCACTGAACGGAGTTAAGATCTCCGAAGAGCATTATGATATCCTCATGCAATCTTCTGTCCTGAGTCAAGAGATGCACGCTCTGGCATTTTCATCTGAATCGATACGAAGTATGGATCTGAGGAACATATTGGGCCCACGAAGCATCATTGGTCGATCCAAAGACCCCGAAGGTGCCCGTAGAGTCAGCTCGGAGGTCCTGCGACCCATCCTACTTTTACTGAAGCGCCAAGCATGCCTTTGCCATAGCATCACCATGTCTGGCAACCTCATTGCGCCAAGTGATATTGAGGAGCTGGCCAATCTTCTCGCCCTTGATGACGTCTACATGAAAAAGATTGACTTGTCCAATTGTGGTCTGGGTGATGAGGGTCTCACTACTCTCTGGGCAGGTATTCCAGGTCAAGGAGCCAACCTTCAACACATTGACACATCAGAGAATCAGGGCACGGTCAAGTTTGAGATTATTCGTGACTCTCTCAGTCAACTTCAAGCTATAAGAAAGCTGAACATAGCTGGCAACACCAGGATTCCATACGATGTCCCACTGTTCGAGGACTACGTGCTAAGCTCTTGGCGTTTAGAGGAGCTTGACTTGTCCGGAATTGCTGTAAGTGATCACTTATGATGGCTGGGTTGACAAAGCTAACAAGACTCGTTCAGCTCAACGCTCCAACCGTTGATATCTTGACTGCATACCTGGCATCGCAAACCTCGGAAAGCCTTCGTGTTCTTCGTTTGAGCAAATGCGGTCTAACGGGTGCTCAAATTGCCCAGATGTTCTATGCAATGGGTCAAGGTAGACAGATGACGCTTTACATCAACGGCAATCGCTTAGACGAGGGGATTGACGATTTATGTGCTGTCATTGGCGAATGCTTTGGACCTTGGGGTCTCTTCGTGCAGATGGTCGAGTTTGCTCTGGAGACTAATTATATCAAACTTCTGGAGGCGTTGACGGTTAACCAGACAATCGAATGCCTGAGTCTTGCTGGTACCGCTACTCCTGACTCGGCCAGTGAGACGGCCTGCAGAGCACTCTCAAATTTGTTCTCACAAAACCACACAATCAGGTTTCTCGACCTTTCTGGGTTTGACGCCAAGTTGGATGAGGGTCGTCTTGGTCGAGGCTTCTCCAAATCTCTTGGTGGCCTTCGTTTCAATACAAGGCTGGAACATCTGCGCGTACGAAGTCAAATGCTGAACGTCAACATCGGAGACCTGGCTGAAGCCATCTCTGCTAACAAGACACTCCACAGCTTGGACTGCGAGGGCAATGACTTCAACCTCTCGAATTTTAGGCATCTCGTACGACATCTGAGTGACAGTACGACGATTCGTTATTTTTCAGCTTTCTCAGATCGCGATCTTGCACAGACAATTCAAAAATCTGTGGACAGCGCCGTGGCGACTGCAACGACCTCAGTACGCAGACAGTCCATGATTTCCAAGCTGCGACACGAGAAGATCCCGCAGAGCATCAGTGAGCCTCTGGCGCAACAATTGCGAGATGGGTGGGAAGACGCGGTTCACACACAGCAAGAGGTTTTGGAGAGGAATCGATTGCTATTTGAGGAAGGCGAAGATGGCCGTCTCGACTCAGGTCAGGACGGATACATGCTTTGCGACGGCGAAGAGGATTTCTCCAAAGCATTCGGTGGATTGGCGCTGCGAGCTTTTGAGTCCAAGAGGGCTTTGAATCGCCGCACGTCCAACCCGTATTTGAGCAATAAGAGGGCTAGCATGATCTCACTAGGTCCAGCTCGTCTGGTCAGCGCGGAGCCAGGTGCCAGAGTCACAAGATCTTGGTCAAGATCATACTCGATTGTCTCAAGTGAAGGGGGTATTAGTGCAGCAGAGAGCCCAAGCACAGGTTCAGCGATTCCTACACCTCCCGAGCCAGACAGTCCAATCGACAAAGAGTATCTAGTCGGGAGTCAGCAAAACGGACATGATGATGGTCTCGACTACGAGTACAGCTTTGCGGACCCTAATGATACTGACTTCGGATTGGAACTACGAGCCCATCGACGATTCTGGAGCGATGAGGCTGGGTGTATTGAGGAAGAAGAGCATGGAGTGCAGTTTGACGAACGGCACACGTGAGATGAGGATAATGAATATTAATGGAGAAAATACGTGCAAGGACAATGGCATTGTGGTCAACCCTTTTCCGATCATTCCGGAGTTCTTTTGTTATTGGGCATATACGGAAGCAGGCGCTCGAAAGTCTTGGTATTATTATCGTTGTTGGCGGTTTTTGGTGCTTTTTTTGCCTATAAATTATTCTTGATACCCTTCGCTATTTCTATTACTAGATAAATCGATTTCAATGTCTTCAAATTTCAACGAGCCTCATAATTCTTCGATGGAGTTAATAAGTGCATGCGTCGTCATGGTGCATATTTCAGTATCCACGATAGCGTTATAAGAAGCGTAATGAACTCGACACCATGCTAAGCTCCAGATAGAAAAAGACCGCCGATCCCTGTCCGTCGTTCCAACTTAGGAGAGTCCCGTCTCAGCCACCTCAATTTGCTTTGGGCTTCCACTCCCCTGTGAAAGCCCACAGGTGCCTTGGCGGGCCACTAGAAGCGCTCCGGCTGCACTCCATGGGGGGAACACTCCACTGCAAACCTACAGCAACCTGCCCAAGACGACGCTCGTCATCACGTACGAAGCCACTCTCTCTTACTCCTCCATCATCACATCCAATCTCGTGGATGCCCTCTTTCTACTCCGCGATTACCGACTGAGGGCCTTACAGTCCTTTAATATTGTATTTCTCATCTTATTACTGCATTTTTCAAGCTTCAACTTCTATTGCGGGAGCTTCTACGCTCCAGAGACTGTCTCTTGGTTCCTCGCAACCCCCGAATTTAGCGCCTCCTCGACCCCCCGAACGAGATCTCGTACGTGGTCTTGGGAATAGGAATCAACCACAATGTACTCCAACTCGAACGCCTTTTTAGGCGGTAACAGCCAGCGACCTGGCGGCCAGCAGCAGCAATATGGCGGAGGATCGTTTGGTAACATGGGCGCTGGCCAGCAGCCTGGCCAGCAACCCAGTCCCTTTGCGCCTCAACCCACAGGCTTCGGACAAGCTCCTTTGCAGCAACAGTATACCGGCTTTCCAATGCAAGGCCAGGGACTGCAGCCGCAGCAGCCTCTCCAGCAACAATTCACTGGGTTCCCAGGCCAGCAGCAGCAACAGCCTCAACAGCAACAACCCTTCCAGACTGGTGCTCCCGCGATGCCCTCGATCCCACCCCAGTTCCAGCAGCAATTCCAACAGCAGCAGCAGCCGACTGGCTTTTCTGCCTCGCCTCAGCCGGCATCCGGGCCATCCAACCCCCCTGCGGTACCAATGAAGCCACAAGCTACTGGTTTCACTGAGATGGCCGCGTCCTTCCAGACAGGTGGTACTGCAAAGCCCCGAGGTCGAAGACCAGAAAAGCCGCAGCCTAACAAGATCCCCAACATCCGACTGTCTTTCATCACAGCACAGGACCAAGCCAAGTTTGAGACCTTGTTCAAATCCGCCGTGGGTGACGGTGGAATGACCATGTCAGGAGAAAAGGCGCGCGATCTGCTTATGCGATCAAGACTTGATGGCGACTCTCTATCCCATATCTGGTGAGGATCACTCCTACTGACTTCTTTTTTGTAGCTCCAATGTATGGTGTTAATCTATCTTAGGACTCTCGCCGATACCACTCGTGCTGGCCAGCTCTACTTCCCCGAATTCGCCCTCGCCATGTACCTGTGCAACTTGAAGCTTACCGGCAAGCAATTGCCACCCAGTCTACCCGACAACATCAAGAACGAGGTTTCAAGCATGGTTGATATTATCAGCTTCAGCGTCGCCGACGACGCCGGTCCTTCTGGCGGTGCTTCCCTCACCCCTGATATCAGGACCAACACTGCGACTCCCCCGACTATCCAGCAACCCCAGCCTCAGCAGCCCCCACCTCAACCTCAAGCTTCCAACGCGCAGCTGCTCCAAGCGCAGATGACAGGATTCCCTGGGCAACAGACAGGGTTTGGACAACAACAAGGCCTGCAGAGTCAAGCTACCGGTTTCCCCGGGATGCAGAACCCCCAAGCTACCGGATATAACGGTCCCCGGCCTCCGATGCCCCCTATGCCTACTGGTTATGGCCAATCGCTGACTCCTGGTCCTGCGGGCGGCATGGCTGCTCCCTTGAATGCCCAGCCTACTGGACGACCTGGTCAATGGGGTCTTGTCAATGCGCCTGCAACCGGTCTGCCCAACATTGATGCTCTTCAGGCTCAGATGATGCCTCAACAAGGCCGTGAAGCCGGAAACTTCACCACACAGGGCCTTCAAGGAAACGCTGTCATCCCTTGGGCGATTACAAAGGAGGAGAAGACCCGTTACGATTCGCTTTTCAAGGCCTGGGACGGTCTTGGCAAGGGCTATATTGGCGGTGACCAGGCTATTGAGATTTTTGGTCAAAGTGGCCTTGAGAAGCCCGACCTGGAGCGCGTTTGGACCTTGGCCGATCACGGCAACAAGGGCCGTCTAGATCTCGACGAATTTGCCGTTGCCATGCATTTGATCTATAGAAAGCTCAACGGTTACCCATTGCCCAACAACCTCCCTGCCGAGCTTGTTCCTCCTTCGACCCGCAACTTCAGCAAGTCAATCGGTACTCTGAAATCAATGCTCCACGATGAGTCCGAATTCCGCACCAAGTCCGGTGCCGCTCTATTGCCTCAGAAGACGGGTGTGAGCTACATGAAGAATCGCTCACTCAGGGGTGCGCCTGCTGGAGCCGTTGCTGGCCGGAAGGATGCCACCGTCTTCAAAAACGAAGACGAGCAGTTTGGCTACAGATCTAGCGCTCGTCGTAGGGTCGGCAACAACTCTCCTCGGCCTGAATCCCCCGCCTCTGTTGCTTCGAACGATGAGTTGACTCTTGACCAGCTCAAGAAGAAGATTAAGGAGAAGGAGGTTCTTTTGGATGCTATGGACTTTGCTGACGAGAAGAACCTTGAAGAAGACGACATTCTCGACCGCCGCGATCGACGCGAGGCCGATGAGCTTTATCGCCGCATTCGTCGCATTCAAGGGGATATTGATTCTCACCCTGACGCGGCCCTGGCAAGCGGTGATTCTGAAGCTGAGCGAAGAGCCCTCAAGCGGCAGCTCCAGAACCTTACAGACAAGGTTCCCGAGCTTGCTTCGCAGGTGCGAAGAACTGAGAAGGCCATCATGGACGCCAGACTGGAACTCTTCCGCATCAAAGATGCCAAGGCTCACCCCGGCAGCGGTACTCCCATTGTTGGAACTGGACCTGGTGGTACTGTGACCGAGTCGGACCGTCTCAAGGCTAGAGCCAAGGCCATGATGCAGCAGCGAACTGCGGCTCTGACCGGCAAGAAGGTCGATGTTGGCGCTGAGGATTTCGATGCGCCTAAGCGACTTGAAGAGGAGAACATCAAGGTCAAGAACGAGAAGGAGAGTAACGAGCGCATGGTCCGGGATGTCGAGGAAAGCGTCCGAGACTTTGCCCGGGGCATCGAGGACAGTCTCAAGGAGGGTGGCCGCGACAACACCAGTGAGCATGAGAAGCGCCGTTGGGAGGATGCACTTGGAGTAGAGGATGAGGTCCGCGATTTCATCTTCGATCTTCAGCGCGAGAGCCGCAGCGCCCGTGTCCGTGCTCAGGACAAGCAACCTGCTCGAAGCTCTGCACGAACCGACGAATCTCGACCGGAACGTGTTGCCAGCCCTCGAGTAGAGGAGCCTGTCTCAACTTCTCGTACTTCCACACCCAGTGCTGGAGGATCATACTCCGCGTACAAGACACCTGAGGAACGAGCTGCTTTCATCAAGCAGCAGGCTGAGCAACGTATGGCTGAGAGGCTGGCTGCTCTGGGAATCAAGGCTCCCACCAAGGCTGGCGAGACAGCTGCCCAGCGCATGGAGCGTGAACGATCGGAGCGAGCCGCGAAACTGCGCCAGGCCGAGGAGGAAGATGCTCGCAGAGAGGCTGACCGCCAGGCTCGTCTCGCTGAGGAGCAGGGAATTCCTCCTCCCGCCGCTGAGCAGCCCAAGACCGAGGCTAAGAAGCAGCCTCCTCCCCCACCAACTCGACACCGTGGCAAGGTTGAGGCTGACCAGGAGGCTTCAAAGAAGGCCGAGGAGGATGCTGCTGCTGCTAAGCAGGCTGAGGAAGAGAGACTTGCTCGGGAGCATGAGCAGCAACAGCGCGAGACGCAACAAATGGAGTAAGTGCTACATCAAGAGTCCCTCAGCCACGGTACTAACAATTCCATAGGGAGGATGCCAAGGAACAGGAGGATGACCTCGCCAAGGAGCGAGAGGCTTCTGAAGCCCGACTCAAGGCTCTTGAGGAACAAGTGAAGCAAGGCAAGCTACGTAAGGAGGAAGAGAAGAAGCGAAAGAAGGCCGCCATGGCCGAGGCCAAAGAAAAGGAGGCTAAGCTTGCTGCTCGAAAGGCTGAGATTGAGGCTGCCCGCCAGCGTGAGCTTGAGCTTCAACGACAACTTGAGGCTATGGAAGATGATGACAGCTCATCGTCGGATGAAGATGATGGTCCTCAGCAGATCACCCCTCAGGCTTCTACGCCTACGAGGAGTGACAGTCAAGTGGCTAGCCAAGAGGAGGAAAAGAAGCCGTCGCCACCCCCTGCTGAGGCTGTTTCGTCTCCTCCCCCTCCCCCAACGGTTGTTACATCGCCGCCCAGTGAGACTGAGAGTAAGAACCCATTCTTCCGGATGATGTCTCAGTCGAACGAAGGTTCACCCGCTGCTGCTCCTGCTGCGCCGGCACCCTCGGCCACAAACCCCTTCCATAGGATGACACAGAACCAGGAGGCCAGGTCTCCCTCTGCTCCTGTCTCTCGTCGCCGTGCAGACACGGACGACTGGGGTTCTGACAACGACGATAAGGACGACGACTCTGACGATGAGCGACCTGGTGGTGGCAACGCAGCTCAGCTAGCCTCTATACTGTTTGGTACTATGGCACCTCCTCGTCCTCTTTCGGCAGCTGGTAGAGAGTCTGCAACAAACAGCCCTGCTCAGACTTCTGCTTGGGCCAACACACCTCCTCCCGCTCCTCCGATGCCGAACGACGATGGTGGAGCTCCGGTGTCTTCTCCACCTCCACCTCCACCGATGCCCGGCAGTGATGCGCCCAGTGCTCCTCCGCCGCCGCCTCCAATGCCCGGAAGTGATGCCCCTTCCGCTCCGCCACCTCCACCACCACCGCCTATGCCATCAGCTGGAGCACCACCTCCTCCTCCTCCTCCAATGGGTGGCGCTCCTCCCCCTCCTCCACCTCCTGGCAATGCGCCTGCTCCTCCTTCCGGCGGTGGTCGACCAGCTGGTTTCTTAAGCGAGATCCAGATGGGCAAGTCTCTCAAAAAGACAACCACCAAAGACAGCAGCGCAGCTGCGGTAGCCGGACGAGTTTTGGGATAATGGTTTTGCGTGCATAGGTTGGAGAAGTAAGCGGACTATTGCTGATGACGAGGTGGGACCCAAGACAGGTGTGACGTTGAGCAAGAGATGGCTTTTTGTGTGAGGCGTATATAGCTAGTCAGGTAGTTGATAATATTAGCAGTTTGGAATACGATTAGATCGTTGTCTTGAAGTTTTCGGTATTACCGTTGTGACATGGCATGGCGGAAGACTCTCGTGCTTGAGTGGTGTTCTGTCCGGGGTAAGGTGTCTCATGGGGAACGTTGCGAGTTATGCTGTGAAGCCACTTGTGAAGCACGATGCCGCTTCACGATAATGGTGTACGTCGGCAGCCCAGTCTTGTGCTCCGATCGACATCGGTGACTACATTATGGCTCAGATTGTAATACGTCGGCGTTGAAACGGTCTCAGTCAGGTCTCAAGTTAGTTGGTGATGAATTTTTATTTTATTTTTTGCCGTCGGAGTTTACTCCATGACTATACTACAGTACGAAGGTGTATTACGAAAGTGGTCTCAGCTTTGGACATGGATTTGGAGGCAAACATTCATCATTCAGTTTAATAACTACTAAAAACTAGAATGAAGCATTTCGGTGGCAGCTCACGGGAGGTATGCTGAGTAGGTGAGATACGTGGTGCAAGTGGACATGTCAATTTGAATGAAACATGAAAAGTCGGGATCAGACGAGGGGTGCAAGGATGTACAAAAGTCAAGTACGGCATGTTGGGGAGCCGAGCCTGTGTTCTCGACGGTGTTTCTCATTCCATATGAGTCGTTGAGTTATGCCTTGGAGGATAATATTAGTGTAATGAGATATGTAGTTAGTTGGTGAATGCATAGAAATTAGAGGTCTAGTGCAGTTACAGTGCAGTGCTAGGTATGGATGGTAGCCTGTCTGCCGGACGGAGATGGGGCCGAGATATGCCGGAAGCTTGGTCAAGAAGACTAAACTAAACTAAAGAGCAAGGGGGTCATGATATCAGCTCTGGAAGTGCTGGACTAAGTCACGTATTTGGGATGCGTGCCGACTATACACACGGAGCGTCCGATATACGCAGGGATAAATGGCCTGTGTCCAAAAAGAACTCCACGATAGGTAGGGCCAGAGCTATACGGGTGGATCATGAAGAGAAGGACGAACAAACACACGGACAGTTTTTTGCAAGAGCGAGGGTAAAACAAATGGAAAGAAGAAAAGAAAGAACAATGAGCATCTGACTGGATGAAAGCTCAGATCACCGTGAGATACGTCTGGCCTCAATCTACAGGGCAGGGCCCAAGGTGATAGGTACCTTAGGTAGTTAACCAAGCAGATGGGAACCCGAACCTGGTCTCCCTCGGTTAGTCTGGGGGAACTGGATGAGTTGTCAAAGTGTAAAGAACTGCACAGTCTTTTTACTTTTAAGAAACTTGATTGTGCAAGATTAACACCTGTGTATTATTATGCAAGAAAATGGTAGGTGACAGGTCCAATATCTCGCCATTCATTATCCAGTGTTTTCTGGATCTTTAACTTTGACCACCCCTGGATTTATGTTTCATCTTTTTTTCTGCTCACTTACAAGATTGATAGTGATCCCAACAAGGCATCATTCCTCCCCCCCCCCCCCCCCCCCCCCCCCCAATGTCCATATCAGTAACCATTTAAAGCCCTTGCGTCAGGAATGTGAATTGTGAATGTGTGGAGAAGAAAAAAAGAAGAAGAAGAGTCCTGGTCTGGCCTGGCCTGAACTGACCCCGGTCCTTGACTTTTGGGAGGAAGGATGCTGGGATGCTGGAGCGAATAACTTCGTGGAGCGTGTTCGATGTGGATACTAGTTTAATTGAAGATGGGGCACGAGACTTGATCAGCTTCTTTTTAAAGAAGTTACAGAAAAGAATGGACCGGGGATCTTTTCAGATTTTTGATTCTGATTCTGACAGCGGTCATGATGTCACCCCATATGTTACGGAGTATGTCAGTCTAATAACTACTAGTCTAGGCTACAGTGGGAGAAGAAAAAGAATGGATTCCATTCAGGGGATGGATTCAAGCCTGATACATACTAAAAAGTTAGGTTTGGGTCTCTTTTTGCGAGGCGACGGGTATAATCCGAGAGAAGGGAGAGAAACAAAAGAGCGGTCAAAGTGATTGTAATTTAATTAATTAAGCAATCACGAGGAATTGTTTAATACAGTAACGATATAATGATGCTCAGATCAGATCACCTGGGTCAGGTCAGCTGTAGACGGTCGCATATTGGGTTACATATCAGTAGATAGGTAGGTTGGCAGTTTACCATTCCTTGTGGTGGATGAAGTCGAAGGAGGTTGGAGGATAGTTTGTTAGTTTATTGCCTAAAGAGGTAATGTGTAAATAGTGTAGTCGACTTTAGCAGTTTGGGACGCGTGAGGGGAATCGCGTGGTAAGCTCGGAAATATTGACTTTTCCTTTGGTGGTGGATACGAGACGAGACTGAAGACGAGGGGAAATCACACCAACCTTTGTGTGGCTTTATCATGATGACGCCTCAATGGATACAGTATATATGACACAGTACAGTATAGAGCCCTCAGTACCCCGCTGATTCTGATCCTGACATGGGAATATCCAAGTTTACCCTCCTTGGCTTTGCGGCGTTTCCCCTCCTTTGAGCCGAGATGTTGGCTGTGCTGCGCCATATTTTTGTTAGTTCTTCCACTGTATCCGTAAATGGACATTAATATCGAGCTGCAAGAGACTCAGAATCCATTGACAGCTGAAACTTGAACGACCTATCCCGAGTATGGGGCAGGGATCATCAACTACTGGTAGCTCTAGGCTGGAACTGTGCTAGGTCACCCACCGTAACAAATCTTGGTTGCACTTGAGGCGGATTCTTGGATTTGTGAGGGTTCGGCTATCGACTTTTCTGAAAGGACCCTGTTCATTCCAGGTTTTTTTTTTTTTTGTTGGAGAAAGAGTTGGAATTGGGTTTTCAGAACCAAATTGCCATGTGGTTGAATACCAAGACGATAACTCAATCTTGAGGGATGACTACCTATAGAGTCGCAAGACACAGTGAATGTCAGTATCAGACGATCAAATGTTTGCTTTTGGCCTCTGACTAAATGTCTTGAACCCCGAGGTCCCCGAGATTGTCAAGATAGTAAGACAATGGAACTCAAAGGGAGAAAGAGGGGTTCCCTCTTTCGTATCACGACATCGGATCGGATAGGATAGGATAGGATGGGCTATGGTTAGTAGATTGGCACATGGCTTGCTTGCTTGCTTGTTTGCTTTTCTTTTCAACCTCGATTGGGTCAGTCTAGGAAAGTCAGCTCAAAGCCAATACTGATGCTAAACTTACAATAGAGACAGACTATTCCTTCACATGCAAGGGAGGCTAATTAGCATGTGGTAATCGGTCCTCTTTTGTTGAGCCCCATTAATAATAGTCAGATCATCAGAGAAAGATCCATTGTTCCCGTTTAATAAAGAACCGACGACAATGAGCACTGGATGACGATATACATTGAAAGTATGTATAGCCTAGTGCGGGGAATTAGGTACTGG
This sequence comes from Fusarium brachygibbosum, assembly GCA_018886245.1. Lineage (NCBI taxonomy): Eukaryota > Fungi > Ascomycota > Sordariomycetes > Hypocreales > Nectriaceae > Fusarium > Fusarium brachygibbosum. The sequence goes on from MU249525.1 coordinate 1,063,685, forward strand.
GAACTGCAGCTCTCAAGGTGCGGGAGGCAGGCAGGCAGACAATCTGGGCTGCTTGCTCGGGTATGCAGCAGTGCTGTGCTGTGCTGTGAGATGTAAGATGTAAGATGTAAGAACCTGTTCCCGTCAGGTACAGAAGGAATCAAATCTGAGATGCACTTCACTTTTCTTCTTCTCATGCAGCCTTCAGACCCTTGAGATTGACCAAATTTGATTGGCTCTCAGTAACTACAATCCAAACAAAGATAACGCGTCGTAGCTGGCCAAGAGACGCGACCAGATCTGTTGTCTTTTTTATGTTTAAAAGGAACCAACAAACTTGAAGTCGATCAGTAGATCATGGAGAGGAGTCCATTCGCTTCCACCCACACACACTCTCTCTTTTGATTTAGAAACATACGTAAAGAGAACAAGAACCTTGCGCATTGACCCTGGCCTGGCCTGGCTTGGCCTTGATCCTCAGTCGGTTCATCGTTTGCCTTTTTTTTCTTTTGTCCTTTGGCGGCCGTTTTACCAAAGAGGATGGCGCCTCAAAGTCCAAGTGTTAAAAAACGGTTCTTTCCTGGATCTTGTACTGCCTTGATTTTGCCAAGCAAGCATTCCATCCCGTCCAATCATCATTTAACGAACCCTGTAAAGAACAATGGGCTCGAGCGGGGGGAGGATTATGCTCCGTGATCTTCTCCCGTTACATTCTACCGATACCCTGGTGGAAGTTTATGCCTGTAGGGTACTGCACAGTACACAGAAGCGGGAGAGTGGGAAAACAAGAGAGAGCTGTGAGGGATATTGATAAGAAAGGACACGTTGGTGGGAATGAGAGAGAGAAAAGAGGCGTCCTGAGTTGATGAAGATGTGTTGCAGTAGCTTTCGGCATCTCTAACATTAGATCACGGTTGCTATCAAATGTGGCTGGCTGCTGTTCTGATTAAGGTATGGTATGGGTAAGGTATTTGGCGTTCTCGTTTATCTGAAATGCTTTTTTCCCCTCACTCTCTTTACTTTTCTTTAATGGACTACCAGGTGCTAGCTGTCAAACGTCAATCTTTGTGATATTTGACAAGAAAGAGAAATAAACCTAAATCATGGTAGGCAGGGAAAAAAAAAAAAAAAAAAAAAAAAAAAAAAAAAAAAAAAAAAAAGTGAAACACGTCAGGTCCCCTCTACTGTGATACTGTAGTCCAGCATGTACAGTACCTCTAGGGTACCTCTACCCCATGTCTGTCCATCTCATGTACAGACTTTCGCATCCAAGGTATGATCGGCACCAAAGCACAATCCCAGTGTCTGATCCGGAAGCAGGAGCACCAGCACAAGCACAGCATATTCGCATCGCCTCTTTACCTCGCATTGTCTCGCATCGCATCGCATCCTATCTCATCTGCAAAATCTTGGAAGCACCACTTTTCAAAATGACACTACTGCGCAGTTATAATAGCGAGGATACGGAGCAAGGGAGAGCCAGTCCAGAGTGTACAATAAGTAGGTAGGATATGTATGGAGGTTAACATACATGGGACATTATTAGAGCAAAGATCGAGATCTGTTGGTGCCATCTGAATATCTCCACTCACTTGCCCCTACATACGTATCAAGTTTCATACAGTGACTACTGTATGCAGCCCATTAAGGCGCCATTTGGTTATCAATTAATAATATGGTGCCAGAATCCGGCCAAAACACACACACACAAAAGGCCGTGAATAGCATAGCATGATCAACAGACCGGGCCAGGTTGAACAAGTGGTCGCATGAGTCTGAGGGGGAAAGTCATTTCATTTAACCTCTAGTTATTCCATCCAACTCATTCAACACGATGATCCATCATCCGTCCTTCTTCTATAGAGTTGGACTGAACTGGATGGCCCATTGCATGGCCTCTTTTCGCCTCCCCTCATGACGAGTGAATGTCTCATCATGAAGCCGAGTTATGTGTTTTGGCTGACTTGACTCGACGGCAGAGAGAAACGAGGCTTTTCTCTTTCTTTGTCTCTTTTCTTTCGGCATCCAATCCCCCGCATCTAATCCAGCCAGTTTCGTTCGTATCTCTAAATCTCTTTGACACTGTCAGCCAATCAAAGTTGTTGATTGAACGCGCGCGTCGACGGCCGAGGATGAGGGCGCTTCGCTTCGCTTCGTTTGAGGTGGTGCTGATGCGATGGAATCGATATCCCGTCTCTATCCCATCCATTCAATTTACGTTTTGGTCTTGCATTGTCTGATAGCGTTACAATACAGTACGGTATGGTACAGTACTGTACGGTACAGCAGGTGAGACCCTTGTAGATTCTACGCGTCACACGCCCCTAGTTTTCCCTTCGACCCACACCTCGCCCACTGAGTTGATGCTCACCTCGAGTTGATGCTCCATCTTTGGCCTCCCTTTGGTCGGCTCAGGCTCTTTTTCACATCAATCAATCGCCCATTCCCGAAACAAGTAGCTGTACGCCCTGGCTTTATACTGCACACTCCCTTCCATCTGGTTATCGTGCCCGCTGTACAGTAGCTACAGTATAGTATCCTGTCCTATCGTTGTGCATCTCGACATCTTCTGTTCTGTTCCCCCTCCTCTCCTCCTCTCTCTCTTTCTCTTCCATATTTATCACCATATTTGTTTTGCCATCATCCGAGATTTGAGGCTCAGACCTCAAATAAACTAGACTCTAAACCTTTTCTCATGACATCAGTCTCGTCTCGCTTTGTCCGTTGACTGATTTGATTGCACCCAACTCAATCTTATACTACCAAGGCAAAAGAGAGACAGTGCTCACGCAGCGTCCCCTCTTTGGCTGCTCCTCGGTGTGTCGTGTCAGCCTGGGCGCTCTCCATCCAATCCCTGACACTGAACCGTTCTGTTCTCATCATCCTCCCTGCGCCCAGTTCTTGAGTCTCCACTACTAGGCCGCACACACTGCGGCCAGACGCTACGCTACCTACGCTACAGTACAGTGCCGTGTACTGCAGTCCATCTCAGGACGGGACGCCTCCGCCCACCAGCTGCTGCCAGCTGCCAACTAAACCCCCCCCAGAACCTTTTCTTTTCTACCCTGCCTGCCCTGCCTTGCCCGCCCGGTGTGGTCTGGTCCGCGTCTAGGTACCAAACTCACCTCACCTTGCTTGGCTGCATCATTCAATCATCTCTCTGCTCTCTTCTCCTCAACTTCCTCTCACTCTTACTCCCACCCTCACACTTACACTTCTACATACTTTTCCGCATTTTCATAAGCCCTTTTATTACTCTATTGCTTATTCTTTCCTCTCTTCGCTTTTGATTAATCGACATCGGTTCTCGCCTAATCACTAGAGAGTAAAAGTAATAACCCACTCACTGTACGCATTCTATCGCATTCCGATTCGGCCTTTGTTTGATTCACGACTGTGCTTGCTACACCGGCTCTCATCTCTACTGTACATCGTCTTGGCCAGCTTCGCAACTATCTCGCATATATTCTGACGCCGCCTTGCCTTGCTCTGTTCATAATCTCGTGTCGACGCGACTTGGACATATTATCGTCGACCGCTTAAACTCGCTTCTATATTCGGACCACTTCTCAGAGACCGTGAACCGTGAACCCCAGATACTACACCAAAACCAATACCGGCTGCTCGTCCTATTGAGCGCCCAGACCAAGTCACGACAGCCCTGTCCAAGCAGGCCCCACTTGCTGCTCTCATTGCTACCTTGAACTTCACGGTCCGTCCATCGTATCCTTGTGAGTAACTAAAGTCCTTTTCTTCCCTTCCCTTGCCTACCTACCTAGGTTTCCTTCCCTTACCGTCTTGTCTCGTCATGCACTCTTCCCATTAGTCTCTGCCGGTGTCCACTCATTTATTCCCACCTTCGCCGTTATCTTACCGTCATCCCCTTCCACTTCCCGTCCCCGGTATCGACACTTACTAACCTCCATTAAAAGTCCCACGTTTGGTTCGACCTTTTTTTGCTCCATCTCACCGCGCGACTGTACCCATATTGAGCTTTTTGCTCCTACCAACATGGGCAAACACACTCGCTTTCCCAGTTCCTCTGGGCCGCTGCAAATATATCAGGACGAGAATGCCACCCCCATGACCAGTCACGCTCCTATGCCATCAGTCTCAAAGCAAGGCCGACGGCCCCTGACTAGCTCAACCTCAAACCTCGTCTTCAACCCACCCACCGCCTCGCACAATGTGCACTCACCCTACAAGCAGAGACCTGCTTCCGCGTCGCAAATACCTTTGACAACCTCCCAAGGCAACAAATTAAACATGGTCCCCATGGCGCCTCCATCAAGACGAGGCCACACCACGGATTCCCTGCAAAAGAAGCCTTATCTCTCGAATTTTAAGACGGGTCCCCAAAAGCACGTCCTCGACATGGGCTGGGACTTTGGCAAAGAGAATGTCCACCCACAAATTTTCCCAACACCTCCTGCCATTGACATGTCGGTCGAGAATTATTACCAAAAGCCAAACGGCAAGCGCGCCCTCATGGAGGCTGCTCCCATCAGAGATTCTAGATCTATCAAGAAGACAAAATCAGAGCCAATGACTGCGACACCAGAAACCGCGACAGACGCGACGGTCGTTCCTCCCCACGACTCCTTCCCTCCCATTATCGATGATGGCAGCAAACCTGCCCTTAGCTACGCCGACTTGATTGCCATGGCCATCTTCCGATCTCCCAACCGAAAGCTCACGCTCTCTCAGATTTACAACTGGATTAGCGACAACTACTCCTTTTACAGCCCTACCGACGCCGGTTGGCAAAACAGCATTCGACACAACCTAAGTTTGCAAAAGGCTTTTATGAAAGTCGAGAGACCCAAGGACGACCCTGGTAAGGGACACTACTGGGTGATTAAGCCCGGCTACGAAGCGCAATATTTGAACAAGAAGCCGACTCGCAAATCCGCCTCTGGCTCAGATAGCCTTCACGTTATATCAACTCGTCTCGAGCCCTCCCGCCCGGCTTCCGCACCGACTCAGGAGCCTACGCTGCCTCCCCCCGTCCCCGTCAGCCAGTCTGCTCTACCGCCCCTTCCCACGTCTCAGGCCACCATGTCGATGCCTGTAGATCTATCATCCGATGCTACGATTCCTGTCTCCGATAACATTGGCCCTGAGGATGTTGCGGATAGAACTGATCTCGATGTTTCTCTCGAATCGTATCTCTACTCGCCACTTCCTGCCGGCATGCATTCGTCACCGCCTGTCTCTCGACATGTGGATCATCAGAGCAACACGCCCCCTCCGGTTGCCCGAAACCTGGCCTCGTCTGTCTCACGGTCCCATAAGCGCAAATTCGCATCCATGGACGACAGTGGATACATCTCTTCTCTCGAATCATCAGCCATTAGGCCCAGCCAGAAGTTCATGCTCACGTCGGAGGCTGACCGCCCACGAAACAAGTCCAGGGGCCGTGCGGAGGAGGAAATTGCCCGTCTTCGAAACTCTTCGCCTTTCAGCCCAAGCAAGACACGCTATCACTCCGTCATGCCGCCTGTCTCTTCATCTCCCCTTCGACCAGCCTACGAGAAGCAGATGCTGCCGCCGATTACGCCTATGGTCAAACTAAACCCTCCGGCTCGGCCTCCCCCATCAGCATCGCCCAACACCAATCTCCGACTCCACCGTGACAGAATGCGAAACTTGCTCCAGTCGCCCGAGCGCAAGGTTGGGGGTAACTCTGAATTCACGCCTTATAGCCCTGCTTTTGATCTGGGTACAGATGTCTACCAATCAGTTTTCGGTGCCTCTATTTTGAGTGATGCGGATTTTACCATCAGTCAAGATCTCGCTGGGTTTGACGGCATTGATGATGCCACATTTGCGGCCATGAGCTCAGTTGATGCTGGATCTCCCATCAAGCGCTCAGCCAAACGTGCTCGTCTTGATCGCACCGTGTCTGCATCAGTCCTGGGTGATATCACCAATTCGGCGACCAAGAAGCCTATTGCTTCTGCACCTCTCCTAAGACCCCCTGAGCAGTCTTTCCAATACGATACGCCAAGCAAGGCATTTGAAGGCCTGAGCTCGCCCAGCAAGATGTTCCAAGAATCACCTATCCGGAACAATCAGTCTCCCTCCAAGTTCGCCAACTTCTTGAACGTCAACTTGGACAGTAGTGACTGGGCATCATCGGCTCTCCTGGGTCAACTCGACTTTGTGCCTCCTAGCCCCGGCGGTGCCTCAACGGATATGTCTAGCTTCGACATATTCAAGGGTTTTGACAAGATCGGATCGACATCACAGGTAAACAAAAACAACACCTCGAGGAGCAACAAGCCCGGATTACCCCGAAGCTTTTCAACACAATTTTAAGACGAAGACGACTTTATAAAAACGAACGTGGCAAGACGACGAAATAAGCATAATTATGCATGACATTCACGATTTGACGAAAGAAGACAACACAAGCAATTTCTTGGAAGGCGGCCTGGTCTACGCCCAACCATGACTCGGAGATGTTGGGTTCTGACCGGTATGGACTAGAACAGCGAGACTTGGCTTATGCTAGGTACTCGGATTAGCTTCACAGCTAGCAGTTGATGAAAGTAATGACTTAAGAGCGCATTATGTCTGCTCTCGAGGCTTGGGTTGCGGAACAGGCATTTTTGGTATCTGTGTTTGAGTGCGTTGACGGTTTTATGCTCTGGTTTTACTCTTTTACATTACATTATGCAGCCCTGCGCGGTGTTGGATGGTTCTCTGGGTGGAATGATGGTAGGAATTGCGTGCACATTGTATGATCGCGCGTTTTTGGTACATGTTGTTTCGGTTTTTGGGAAGGTTCAGCTTGGGAACGGATAGGCATGGTCCGGATATTTGACCACACACAATAGCCACTATCATACATTGACTCAATATTAGTATTTAACGCTGCCATATCGACGGAAGTCTTTCATTATTTCTGCATGCATCTCGTGTCTTGGTCTAATATCAATGCTTTCGGGCGTCTGGGCTGGCGCTTCTGCCATGTCTTGCTCTTGTACGGCATGCGAGGCTGAAACCTCTGGTGCGGCCTTTACAGCCAACATAGCCAGCGTGACATTTGCAGCTGGAGAACTGCCTTAATTTTAATAAAGGGGTATCAATTATGATTAAAGTCTAACCGCTGGTTCCAAACTCCAGAAACGCCTCAAGTCTATATATCCACCATTCCATAACTCAACTGGCCGAGGCTCTTCAGGATGAGACGAGTATCTCTTTCCTCAATCGTGCCACAACTACAATGCACGGATAAGACTCAGGCCACCTATCCCTTGCTAAATTTGATAATAGAGGGCACCACCATAGTCCAAATCTCAGTCCAAATCTCAGTCCCACTCCCAGCTATACGACGGGTCCTTCAGTATATTCGCATTCGCGTTGCCCAGCTTGTTGCTTCCTTCTGGTCAAGGTTGATCTTGTATGGGAATGGGTTCGTGCCTTGGGTGGTGATAGGAGGTATGTGGTCTTTATGGGTGTTTGCGAACGTAACGATCTTCATCGCTGTCGTTAAAAGGGTTTGTTCCATTGCGCGCCGAACTTTAGCTCGCTCTGCATCGTTGTTAGTTATATCCTCGCGAGTGAACCACAAAGCCCTAGGCGTACCGCTTTCTGTTCTGGGCTCGACGACGGTTACTTTGATCGTCCAGCACTCCCAGCAAACCTCTTCATCCCCACGAGATAACCAGGCCTTACGCCGGCGCTTTTCGAAGAACTGCACAACTAGCTGGCCGCGCCCTCCGGTCGCGCTTCCACCGGCAGCATTATTTGTTCCGCCGGATGAGCGCTGGGTGTCTATCTGTCGCTCGAGCGCGGCGACGCGCTGCTCTATCATGGTCTCAAGCTCATCGTCATCGACATAGGGGAGGGTAAGATCCAGAACTTCCCGGGTTTGGGGGACTAGAGAGGGAAAGAATCGGTGAAAGAATATCGTATGAAGTATACCTATAACAGGTATGTTAGACTGAGTTCATCATGATAGATCCGTGTTGTTGTGCAGGCGCTGTTGAGGCTGTTACGATAGCGGGGTGCTTTGTCCAGGGTAGGATGACGATCAGGAGACAAGAAACCAACCTTTAACGACGTCGCGAACGGAGCGCGGATCAGTAAATACATCGAGAATAAACTCTGGTGGTTCCTGTTGATCCATGTTGTTTGGGCTGTCGTGTACTTGGTTATGCGCTACGAGCATGATTGGTGTAGATGAAAGGAGTTGAGATGGGAAAGAGTGAGTTAGATATCGCAGCGCAGATATTGGACGAGTAATGTTAGATAATACCCTCCTAAACAACGTCACTGAGCCATCAGGGAGGGGCATGGGATCGCATCCGTCTCCACTCTCCACTTACCCCGTGCTTTATCTTTGCTGCACAGCCACAGAAGCCACATACCGCCTCCACATCGGTCGTGTCTGCCGAAGCAGACCACCGAACACGGGACACGCCAATCCCATCTTACTTACATTTGATCGAGCCTCCAGATTCGGGGCCGAGGCTCATGTTGTGATTGATTGATTGTGTGCATGGTATCATCCCGAACCTTTTTTTCCTACTCCGTTATTTTACTAGTACTCCAATCGAACAACTCAACGACCTTCTTACCGCCCACATGTCCACGTAGCACCCCTTTCCTCGGCGAACCTTGATACACGTAAAGCCACAGCTACAAGAGCAATTGATCCATCGGATCATCATCATCACTACCTCGCCGCGATTCCACCACCACCATCCATATCATGCTCACATCCGCTCGGCGCTGGTTGCGCAACAACCGAACGCCCATCGCTGTTGGTGTGGGCGTCATCGGTGCTGGCTATGTTGCGACTCAATATGTTATCGGCAAGCTCAACGATGCTCGCGAGCGCATGAGCAGCGACCGTATCGCCAAGGAAAAGTAAGCTTTATCCTGCTCGAAAAGAGTCAAAGTCGTTATTTGCTGACCATTTATCACAGCTTGCGACGTCGCTTCGAACAGAACCAAGAGGACTGCACATTCACCGTCCTGGCTCTCCTGCCTTCCGCAACGACTGCCATTATCGAGGCCATGAACACAGAACAGATCACACTTGAAATTCAGCAGATGAAGGCTACCAAGGCCGTAAAGAACGGCGGTAACGAGTCTGCCGCACCACCCAGCATCGCCGACACCACATTGACAGAGGAGGACGGAAAGAGCCAGAGCGAGAGCGGTGTGCACCCCAGTCAGATCCCCACGTCCTCACCATTCAATGCTGGTGGCGAGGCGAATAAGGAGGCTCCAAAGCCACGCAAGACGAAACGACAACTATGGGACGATGTGACCATTAGTGGTGAGTAAGACTCTTCTGTTTTGATTTACAGATAACTAACATACCAAACAGCGGTGACACGATCGTTCACTTTGATATATACTCTTGCATTGTTAACGATGCTGACTCGAGTGCAACTCAACCTATTGGGTCGACGAAGCTACTTATCGAGTGTGGTGGCCCTCGCAACAGGCGGCCAACACGGCACTATCAGCCTTGAGAACAACGATGATGACAATACAGAGCAGGCATACGGCAGTGACTTTGATATAAATCGCAAGTACTTGACTTTCAGCTGGTGGCTTCTCAATAAGGGCTGGAAGGATCTCATGCACCGAGTCGAGAGTGCCGTGCGCACCGTCTTTGGCAGCCTTAGCCCAAGAGACCTCCTGAGTTTCGAGAGGTTCTCTGAGCTGACAATGGAAGTGAGAAAGCTCGTTGAGGGTTCCACGAATGAGGAGCGCCAAAAGTCTGACTGGCTCAAATTTTTGCTCCCGCCCAGGGATATGGAGGATGAGGTGATCAGAGAATCGGGCATTCTTGACGAAGCATCCAACCAGGACCCCGAACACTCACCAGCTGCGTCGCAGGCAATCCTGAGACGTCTTCTTGACGAGACTGCCGATCTCATCGAATCACCCAGTTTCACACATGTTCTTACCTTGCTACTTGACGCTGGCTTTTCATATCTGATTGACAATAAGCTCGCTACAGCAGCGTTCGAACTCCCCGCCTCAGATGGTATCGTCACCCCTGAGCTCAAGGATCAGCAGCGCTCCAAGGTGATTCTGCTGCCCAAGATCTTGTCAGTGTTGACGCGCCAAGCTCACGTCATTGGTGATGGAATGCCAAATGAGTATCTTCAGAAGATGGAAACTGTTCGTGATCTCGAGGCATTTGCTGCTGTCGTGTATTCAAGTAACTGGGAACAAGAGATCCGTACAGATGACGATCTCATGGCCAGCGCCGTTGACCTTGGTGCTTCGCAAACCAGCGGCAAAATAACGCAACCACAGACTCAAACTCAGACCCAGGGTACACAGGGTGAATCAAGCATGGTTGTGGTGGATTCGCAAGGGGGTTTCGAGAGCGCATGGGGACGAGCGACGGATAGCAAATCGTAAGGCGTATTTTGGTTGTGAACTACATAACGCATAGGGGAGTCATGGGAATCGTAAGGACATGGATGGGTACGGATACCAACGATCAGCATAATATTGGGATGCATTTAAATCACCGACACAAAACACATATCGTATGCTATTTAGAGGCGCGTGGCGGGTATTCGTTTATTCTAGTCGAATTCGAGGGATGTGGTTAACACCTCACCTCGTGTAACATTTATGCCGGAATTGGCGTTGGGTATAGTCTCTTCTCTTTCTGCTTCTGTATGCCTACTCTGCCGACGCCGTGAGGTATGGTTTGCTCATTGTGATGTGAACCGACAATACCATGCAGACTCACTCTCCTGGCTTGACGCTAGGAAACACGGTCATGATGTCCTTAGATTCGGCTCTTGCTCCTCGTCCCAGGAGATGGCGTTGTGAAGAATAGTGATCTTGAACACGCATACATGCGTTCTACAGACCAGAATATCCTTACCAGAAGGACAGCTATATTCGAACTGCCCGCTTGTTGGTGCTGGGGCCTGGAAAAGTATTGCTTTCAACGATGATCTGGCTTTGTGCTCCTCACATTAAGCCCCTGATGAACTGATCGAGGCCAAGTTCAAAGAGCTCATTCTTGACACCTTCGCCATTCTTGTGCTCCACTGGTGCCAGAGGGTTTTTTACCACTGTACGCAGTGATTAGTTCCAGCCCAGATGATGGCGTTAACTGTCGAACATACCATATTCAACCCATAGGTTGATGTATATTTGGTGTAGTACATTGCGCATGCTCAACGTTGCTGTGTCGGTCAAGATAACGAATCTCAGGTTCGCAGGTGTCTCGTAAAAGTGAAGCTTGTACTGGGCAGTCCGGTAGCTGATGAATGCGTCGTCATCGCCACCAAGCTTGCGAACCATATTGCGTAGGGAGAAGACAGTTCCGAAGAGGAGTTTTGCGTCGTCGGAAGATGTAGTGGGTGCGGCGGCTTCGGGGCCTGCAGACGATGGTAGCCAGGACTTGGAGTAGACGCATTCGGCTGTGAAGAAAACAAGGTGTTAGCTGCGAGGCCTATGAAGATTGGATAAGGGTGCTGTTTACTGTGTCGGTCGAAGATGTGGAATGAGTAGACGACCATGATAGCGGTTCAAGGGGGTTCAAGGTTGATGTGTAAGGTTGTTGAACGGCAATAGGACTGACGCCTTGCGCATAGGAATTGAAGAGACAAGAAGCCGAGGTTCCGCAGTTGGTGGAATTAAGATGCGCCGGATTGAGTTGTAAATTGGGTTCAGTCAAGTAGCGTCGATGTAGATGGAATGCGATACGATGCGATGGTAGGTTGCTTGGTGGAGAGTACAGGACAAGCCCATGATGGGCTGTCACCCACTGAGGCTCATGTCGCTGTGGCTGGTCTAGCCGAGCCCGAGTGAATGGAAGTGAAAGCTCAGGCGGGGCAGCCACTGACACTGGAGCCCGGGCATCCAATAGAACTGCCGCTGCGCTCAGCTGGAGCTCTCTCTTGTCGGGCCAGTCCCCTTCCCCATCTTTAGCGCATCATAGCCTCAGGGCTGACTGTAAGCGGGCAGCCAAGGCTCACAGCTGGAGCTGGAGACAGAGGCTTAGATTCTTTCCTTCCTTCCACCGTCGCGATCGCATGTACAGACCACTAACAATGGTCTAACATCATTGTGTCAGCTTCATTATTTATCCTTAATTAACTGCATTCTTCCCATTTCCCAGCAGGATTTCAACGCAAAGTTCCAAACTCAATTCACGAAAGAGTGCGGGGCAATTCAATTGAATCTGTCAATCCAATCGCATCGCATCGCAACTACTTAACCAGGTAGTCTATCCAATCTTGCTTTCGTTGGGCGGTATCATTCAGAATGGACACGCCCGAGCCAGCGGCACATCCAGAGATGAGGCCTTCGTTCACTTTCCCTTCGCCTCAAGTTAGAGTTGACCAACATGACGACGCCTCTGATAACAAGCCGCCGCCGCCCCTCACCCATCACCTGCAAGTCAACCTAGAGGTAGAATATGAATGCGCCTAGCTGACAATGTGGCCGATAACAGAACAGAACCAACAGAGGTTCTCCATTTCTCAAGTCCTCTCAGACATCATAAGCGAACCCCAAGCGCTCATCGACAAGTCAAGGTGTGAAACCAATGGCGTATCTCAAGCAGACCTTGCGTAGCTGATCAGGGCTCTTAGGAAACTCTTGATGCGCAAACGCAGTTTGGGGATGAAGATGCCGATGGCGTCTCTCATCATCGAGTAAATCAGTACACAATCATGGAGGAAATTGGGAGGGGCTCATATGGCGCAGTTCATCTTGCCAAAGACCAATTCGGCCACGAATATGTGAGCATCAGACCTTGTGCACCCCAGACCTTATCCCTCGGCTTACACAGCTTCAGGCCGTTAAAGAGTTCTCCAAAGCCCGTCTTCGAAAACGTCTTCAATCAACCATCCTTAGACAAGGTCCTCGAGGTCCGAGGCGCATGGGTCCTGGTGCGGGCGGACCCTTCAACGCTACTCCCCGTATCGTCAATGACACTAACGATGCGCTGCACCTCATACGGGAAGAAATTGCCATTATGAAGAAGCTCAACCACCCTAACCTTGTTCAGCTTTATGAGGTTCTAGATGATCCCGAAGAGGATTCCATCTACATGGTCCTCGAGATGTGCCGGAAGGGTGTCGTAATGAAGGTTGGCTTGGATGAGCAGGCTGAGCCCTATTCAGAGGAGAACTGCCGTTACTGGTTCCGAGACCTGATATTAGCCATCGAATACTGTGAGTATCACCAGACCAAACCTATTACTCCACAGGGCTGATATAAGCCCCATAGTGCATGCGCAGGGTGTTATCCATAGGGACATTAAACCAGATAATCTACTATTGTCCAATGACGATGTGCTAAAGGTTGTCGATTTTGGGGTTTCTGAGATGTTTGAGAAGCCAGACAACATGAGAACGGCAAAATCTGCCGGCTCTCCAGCATTCCTCCCCCCTGAACTCTGCGGTAAACACGGGGATGTGTCTGGCACTGCTGCTGATATCTGGTCAATGGGGGTTTCACTCTACTGTCTAAAGTATGGGCGCATCCCTTTCAACCGCGATGGTGTTTTGGACATGTACGACGCCATTCGCTCTGACGAACCCTCTCTCCCCGGAGATGAGAACCCAGACTTCGTTGATCTCATACAGAGAATTCTTAACAAAGACCCAGAACAGCGCATAACCATGGATAAGCTCCGAGTAAGCTATGCATACTTGTTCAAACACTTGGATGATGACAACTGACGTTGGAATAGGAGCATCCATGGGTCACCAAGCAAGGCACAGACTGCTTGCTCTCTGCCGAGGAGAACTGCGCCAACATGGTGGAACCGCCCAACGAGCTTGAAGTTAATCGTGCCTTTACCCGCAAGATGAACCATCTCCTATGTGTTATGAAAGCCATCCATCGCTTCAAGTCAATTTTGGCTAAGCATCGTGCCAGATCCAACACTAGCACTCCAAAGCAAAACAGTGACTCGCTTGATGCGTCGGAGGAGAAGGCAAAGGCCGAGGTGATTGAAGCGTTGCTTTCCCGTAGACGAAATTTCCAGACGCAGAAGCAAAAGTCGGGTGCCAGTAACGGGACGCCTCCAGTACAAGAATTTGACTCACAAAACACTACGCCGTTCCTTGGTATCGGCACAGGAACGATGGACGAGTTTGCCTCCAACGAGGCTACTCCAGATATGGTATCCGACTCGCCAACAGCAGTCGACTTTAATGTTTATGACCGAGCATACGAAACCGCGATCGAAAGCATCACCTCTAACCCGAATGTCTCTACGCGCAGGCCAACTGTATACCTGACCAAATTTGTTCAGGATACAGAGAATCTGAAAGGGGTTTCTGAGCTGGTTAAAGAGGAAGACACCACCAAACCCTCACATGATCCACAGGAGTTGGACTCAACAGGCTCGGTTTCTAATACAGTCGCCCACCTCACGTCTAAGCTGGGTCTCTCGGACAAACAATAGGATACGCGTGAAACCTAACTCTGGATATGCCACTGTATCTGGCATTAGAATTGAAAGTTGGGAAGCTTGCGTAGGGCAATGGCGTTAAGAAGAGATTTGGAAAGGGCACTAGCGGATATTGGAAAAAACCAATGTGTCCAACACATACATAGATGAGTTGTGCAAAGTATCGTGCTTTTTGTGCGGTATATCGTTGATAGGATAATCATTGTGCATATACTGCATTGTCAACAAACATACATACGCAACTGTCAGATCCATCACAGTCGATTTTATGTGGTGATTGACACCATAGTTCGAGAAACCTCACATCTCCGATCTGCAATGTACCTATAGCTGGCACTTTGAGCAAGCGTGACCAATAGATAGCGCATCCAGGTGAAAGATCAAGCATGATACGCTGTCAGGATGACTCTTGAGAAGAGGATTGCCCAAAGCCGGCTCGAGGCGACATCCTCCTCTGAACGTGTGTCTCTCGAGATCAGTATACCGTCCCATTAGAGAGTCAAGACCAGTTGCGGCAACGGGAGGTTGTTCCGCAGGCGGGATATAAAATTCGGGTCTCCCTTCCCGTGCATATGTGGGTACCACTGTATAGAGAGGCACCAGGAACACCCGATGCCACGTGGAAACCGTTGCTCAAGGTGTCACTGTACATGAAGAGTACTATCAAAGCTCAGCCGCTGACTGCAAAGGTCACGATCAGCGGCCACCAACGAGCTGTCGTGAGACACAATTGGGGCGTGCAGCATGGGTCTGGGTTGCCATCTGGCAGGGTCAAGATGAAAACTACGATAAGCTTGTCTAGGTAGCTTGTGTGGGCCGCAAGGATAGCTTTCGGGAACATGACCGGGGTCGAGATGATGGGTGTCAAGTCTGCGCCGTGAGCCAGTAAACTCTGAGCGATAGACCACGAGCAGACAAAGTGAATACATTTTGCCGTCGGTGTGTAAGTAAACCCCTAATTAATCGAACCAAGACGGTGTGAAACCTGGTCCGTCCGAGTAACCTCAAGGTTACGAGCTGATATAATACTTCACAAGCATTGTCTTGACTGTGATCTCTTCTCTGTACAGATGTCGAGATATGGTGGACGAGGGTCAAGCGGTGAAGGTTTTGCCTCCTGCAAGTGTCTCTCTTAACCGATACATCCCCGAGTCCAAGAGACATATGTATTGCCCTTTCTGGCTTTAATCGTGTAACGGAAGGTCCTGTCTCAAACCGTGCATAAGCGACAATATTTGTGCTTGCCAAAATAGAACATCTCTATTTGTGATAGAGTCGACACCAATGACCAAGAAGGATTGAGAAGAAACAACCATAATATGTCAGCATGTCGATTGAGCCGATAAGTTGGATCGATGGTGGAATTTAAACCGTTGGTGCTCTGCAATGATATGAACAATAAGGTGAGACGCAAGCTTACTGGCGGTTGAAACATTTGCATGATCCAGCAAACTGAATGGACGCTAAGTCGGTGCTCAACAGATCGGCATGTCGATTATACCGCCCGAGTCGAAAAAGATTACCTTGGCCACCCGTTATAATGTAGTCGCAGCAGGTCGACGTCGAAACAAGCACTCGAGAACTGGGCTCATTTTTGCTACCTAGGGTTAGTAATCCTTGCTTAACCCTTTGGCTGGGGGCAGAGTCTCGAGTACGCAGGAGGCCTCTCAAACTCGATTAACAGATCTTGTAAAAAGAAGTTAATTGTTGTCAGAACTAACTCGTTTGAAGCATTGGTGGGCCCTGACAAGCTCCTAGACCGCGCGGAAGTGAGGTTCCATGTAGTCTCGGGGGTTAAAAGGGCGGGGGCTGTGCCGCTGAGCATATGCGTGAACAGTACAGTACCCGACACATAGATGCAAGTAGAAAGAGATGTGCGCGCGCCAGGTTTGATGGCAAAGATCCAAACGAGACAAGAGCGACGGCATCAGCAGATCATGCCACTTCATCGCGCTTTGTACGGATGCATGGAAATACCTCATAGTGTCCCATACCATGGTTCATCTCGTGTACTGTAACCAGCATGAAAAATCGATTTGGTGAAAGAATGAACAATCAACTGGGTCGGAATCCTCAAATCTCTCTAGCTTTGTTTTCTGTGGGTGGTCTCTCGACTTCACCAGGCCCAGCACTGGTGTGCACAGTCCTGATACGTATTGGTAGTTGTAATGCTTGCGTTATATGGCTGTAGTACAAGGCACAGATTTCGAAGGACATGGATTTGTTCGTCGAGCGGCTGCATCGCAGAATGTTGGACCGGGCCGTGATCTAGACTTGCCTATAGTTCAATAATCAATACAGCTACCGCTATGCATTAGCCTGTCTTGCTTGCCTGCAAGTCTCACTGACCCATAGAAGTGAGGAGCTAACTAATGTAGTCATCTGTAAGAAGCCAAAATGCTTGATGAGCACGCTGCTGTAGCTGTTGCTTACTATAGCGGCTTGTTGTGTTCTCCTGCAAAATACTCTTGACAGGTTTAGACACAAATTTAGTTAAGAAAACATTTACCGTTCTCACCAACTATAGTCAAGACACATCGCGATCTTGGTGTATTTGTTGTTGATTCGTGCTTTATTAGGCACTGTAGAGGTAGGCGGAGGAAGGTATAAAACCTGAGGTCTAGTCTACCTACCCCCTGAGGTGGCTACTCTAATTGTTCAAAAGCATCCACCCAAAGCACCCTGCCCGAAGTCAAGAAGCCTTCGGAACCTACCTAGTACCTATACTCAAGTGAGAAGTACCTACCCGGGAAGGCAGTGGTGGAAGGACATCTGGGCCTGATTCGGCACGACCTTTCCTTCCTTGAAATGGATACGTCCAACGAATCATCAATAGCTGCCTACCTAGGTAGATATTTGCATGTGGAAGGCGCTCTCGATTCATCACCTGCTGCTATTTATTGAGCTATTACTCACAGTATCTGCCAGCAGTCAGGTTGTTTTCATTTAGGTAGGTAGGTACTACCTAGGTGCGAAGAATCACTGATGCCTGTCTTCCACCATTGAATATTTTTGGCCAAAGCCAAGGCAGTCTGGGCCTAATCTTTGAAACCACAATTGATTTCATGATCATCATGATAAATCCCAGACATTTTCTTCCATACACGGGAGGGCATGTGCAGGGTTCTACAAGGGGTATCGACAAAGTCCAATGCCAATGCTGTAGGGCCAGCCAATGACCTGTCGACCATTACTTGGCGAGGTGAACTTTGAACACCAGACGTTCAAAGCGTAATACCCTCTCCGTTGAGGAAGGGAAAGGTTGAGGCCCATGGCTTCACAGTTTGAGTACTTACAAGGAAAGAAAAGCTAAGGCTTAAGACCTCGCTGTTTCTACTTGCCATTGTAACCTACTATGGGTAGATTATGAAATGCTAATGCATCGATCGATGCAGATATCGAGTACCTTGCGTTGGATTTCCATGAACTCGTGTCTTGGCACTTGAGAAACCCAAGCAAAGAATTCAGCTCTCAGACATAAAAACATGCAAGGAGTTCGAGGTTGAGTTCTATTGTAGGTGAGTTCTTCGTTTGTGAAATAAGGTAATAGGCTATGCAGTCCTTACAAACCAAGCTTGTTCTCAGCAAAGAAGAACTTCAAAGATACATCCGTTATTTACACCTCCACAATTCCGGTATCCTTGTCTAGCCGGATCTCTTCCTGGCCATGCGCCATTTCTTGGCACTTCTGTCAGTGGAGTAGGCTGGGGTTGGCACGAGGTTCAAGGATATGATATTCAAATCATCAAACGCACAAACCCAACAAACTAGATCAGTCCAGTCAGTAATTATTGGTCTCATATTACGAGAAGACATATCCTGGCACCACCTACCGCAAAAAGTTCCTATGTTGCAACATGATATTTGCTGATCAATGTTCCGTCGTTTCGGCTTGTGTACAGGTACGGACAAGTCTCGAACAGGCTGGACTCCCAGCATGTTACAAGACGCCTACAGCTTTGGTCAGGTCGATAGTAATTACACATTTCAATGAGCAGTTGAAGTAGCAGCAGTTTCCCGAAGAAAGCAGGTCGAGGGTACGGTCCAAACTGCCACTGCATTCACACCCGATGTGGTATTCCAGCCCTTTGTACATCGATGCGCCAAGTACGAGCGTGACCAGCGGCTCTTCCATGTGAGGCAGCTTCTGAGTCGTACATATCAACGGCATATGGCCCATGCCGTTGGGGATTTGTTGGCAGATAGTCTCATTATTACCATGCCAAAATTCGAACAAGCCAATCCTCAGTGAGAGCTTACCTCCGATGCATCTCAGGGAATTAAAGAGACGGAGCAGTCAGTCCAACACGGAGGGTATCCACAGGCAGAGATGGACCACACCGCATCGACAACTGGGGTGCCGGCTGCTCTGCTTCAACTCTACTTTGAGCTGGAGCTTTTGGCACTAGTTGCCCTTCCAACGTTCAAACAAGTGGTAGCTTATGGATGGCAATGCGGCAACTAAGTGTGGTTTCGAAATACTCGATGAATGGATTGGAGAATGAGTCCGCAGCCTGGCTGCCGGAAGAACCAGTCTTCAATCGAAATATCAGCCGCCGCCTCGTCATAACGATCACAATGAGACTTGGTACAATGTATTAGTCTACCGTTCCGCGTGGCTGGGGAAGGAACTTTCTTTCTTTTCGGTATGACAGTGCAAGGCATTGCATTGCATTGCATAACTAGAGGCCGAAGCACTAGAGAGAGTCATCATGCCCGACTATGTGGGTTGTCCAGCTTCCGCAAAGTGTATTGAGTTACTATTGATTCTATCGTATCTTTTTTGCTGGGGACCGGATCGCTGTTTGCCGGTTCTGTGTTCCTATATCTGCCGTCATACATCCAGGCGCTGTCCTCGGTATTCCGGATTGGCTCGCTGCTCTACGTCACCGCCTTGTGCTTTACAAGATATGATTTTCATGCGAAGGATGATACTGAGCATGAGGGCAAGAAGAAGATAGGATTTTGTCTGAAAGCATCAGAAGCACGTTACCACGTTTCAGAGATTTCTTTGTGGCTTGGAAGAAGGTCTGTGGCCTTTTTTTTTTTTTTTTTTTTTTTTTTTTTTTTTTTTTTTTTTTTTTTTTTTTTTTTTTTTTTTTTTTTTTTTTTTTTTTTTTTTTTTTTTTTTTTTTTTTTTTTTTTTTTTTTTTTTTTTTTTTTTTTTTTTTTTTTTTTTTTTTTTTTTTTTTTTTTTTTTTTTTTTTTTTTTTTGCTCTCCTTCAATAGTTGGCAAAAGGTAGATTGATTTCTTAGTACGCAGAAGTCTGGCCTAGGCCGTATGTACTGGAGGGTACTCCATACTTGCACATACCTCATGTATGCCCTTGCTGGATGACAGGCGGGGCCTGATGGTTCCCAGTCTGAGGTATCTTACCATCTTGGATCAGCTCTAAAGAGACCTTGTGGATCTGGTCTGGGCGTTGTCGGGAGTAGCATTTAGCTTAAGAGAGAGTTCCCTCTCTGGTACCTGGACCTCATGACACTATCATGACTACTCCATCCTCGGAGTAGCGCTGCTGGCCCCTCCTTTCGTAATGGGCTCCTGGTGAGGGCCAGGCCAGGGCTCGCTCACACATGGGCCAGAAAACCCTTGGCTCGGAAATAAGTGAGTGACAAAAGGAAAGGTTTGACGAAACAGCGGATTGGATGATGAATTCTCAGGGCACTGGAAACATGTCCTTCTGACCCTCCTCCAGTCTTCCCCTTGCTGCCTTGTCATAATAGTAATGGATGATGTTGACGATCTGCCAAAATACTGATTTGATAACTGATTTTTGGTGTGGAAATGACGGATGATAAACCTGATGTAGTCCCAAGATGGGAATTATATGGAAAACATTATCAATGCGACCCATACAGGGCCATCTGATGCCGGCGTAGCCCCGGCAGTACGGTCTATGTCTGTTCATGTTGATGCAACTCGGCAGAAACATCCATCATATTGACATTTACTATGGTAGGTACTTGATAACTGATACTGTAGGCAATGAGTCTCTAAGTTAATAGCCGCTTGTCTTGTGCGTCTGCTCCATGGATTCTCCCAGTCAAGGCACAGTAGCGAGTACTCCTTGTAAGTTACCTAGTCAGCCCGTGCTAGGTAAATTGGAGCAAACCAACGGCGGATTTTTATATCGGAATTAGTCCTGCACTTTTCCATTAACCTTGCGGGTACCTGCAAAAGCATATCAAATATCATGATTAGCAAAGTACTTTGGAGTACAGTTTAGGTAGTTCATTTAAATTTGATTGCTCATATGGGTCGGTCGTTGTTTCTTCAGTGGTTAATAAGTTGCAGTTAGCCTGCCTCTTAGGTATAGTACCTACCTTAGTACTTTACCTCCCTCTCAGTACAGTACCTGCTAACCTACTGGCCATTGCCGTAACCAAAACCCTCACCTCACTCACTTTTTCTTGTCACCCGCCGTCTTAAATTGCCGCTTCCCTTTTTCTTCTTCCACCATTGCTCTACATCGTTTTCCTTTTCACCTCTCAAGTCCTCCCTCTCTACTCTTCCTCTTTTACCTCTCTCTCTCTTTCTGTCCTTTGTTTTGTTCTGCTATATTAAAAGCAGCCATAACAAAGGTAGATAGATCGCCCCTCCTCTCTTCATATTTTGTCATCGGTACTGCTGCACGGGCGCCAGCGCCAGCGCCCTTGAAAACCTTCCGCCGTCTGCCTTTCAACGACTACCTACCATTAAGACGAAATCCATTTCTCTTTCCCACTGCTCTCGCTTCGTTTCGTCTCGTCTCGCCTCGTCACTGTGACTCAAGTTATCTACAGTGCGGTGCAGTGCTTTACTGCATCCATCCAACGACAATAGCGCTCTCCTGCAAGTCGACATCCGTTCGTGACCTGCATCCCCTCTGTCTTGGCACTCGGCATCACCAGCATCAGCCAAGAAGTCCAGAGAATAGTAACTGAGGACCCTCCTCTCCGAGTACCTCATTTTTTATTTTTTATTTTTTGCCTTCTTTTTTCTTCGGCCTTTCTCTCTTTGCTTTTCAGTGTTCACGCAACTCTACCTCGAAACTGTGTCTTTGTCGGCATCTTTCGGTACCTGCTATCACGTCACGCCAACAACCCGCCACTCTCGAGGTACTGTGACAGTACTGGCTCTTTATAGCCACTATCACCATCTGCGATCCAGTCCAGTCCAACAACTACGTATCGACTCTCGTCTTGCGCCTTGCCTCGTCCCCACTCTCCGCCAAGATCCAGGACCCAAAGACAGCTCAGAGATCCCCCACTGTCCTGTTTTTGCCCGCTTGCTCGTCAATCTTGTTCTTAGCGGCGCTGCGCTTTTCGGAAAGCACTATTAAAAGTCGCTCTTCTGCGTTCGGCTTTTCTCTCCGTCACCTGGCACTTGGCTTACTGTCGTACGCTGGCTTCGGTCGTACGCTCACCGCAGGCCGTTGCTTCTAGACTGATCTGTCGCGCAACAATCCCTTGCTCGAGTCGTGCTCACTCACTCACTCACTCACTCACGCCCGCCTGTCTTGTGCTTGTGCTACCGCCCGTGTCTGGTGTCGCACCGAGTTGCCGCATATCCCACTATCGCGACCTTTTCTCGACTTTTCGCCCCAACTACTCTCTAGTATCCGAGACAAAGACGCTCGACTTCATTTACAAAAATGCCCACCGCATCTGGTTCCTCAAAACCACCCTCTGCAACGAGCTCAAAACCATCCTCGGTCAAGTCTCAAGATGGCGTCAAGAAATCCCCAGGTCTAACACCGCAAAATGGTGCGAACACTGCCAACGGAAACCCCCCCTCGGACACCCATTTGAAGCCCACCACCTCTGTCAAGAATCGCTTGACTCGCATGTTTTCGTCCAAGGATACATCAAGAGTTCCAACACCCGCCCCCTCGACCGTCGACCTACCCAATCGCCCGCGGGCTAACTCAGCGAATGGCACCTCTACGCCTGCAGGAAAGACACCATCGACTGAGAAGGGGAGCGACAAGCCTGTGCAGAAACCCACCGAAAAGGCACCAACCCCCGGCAAATCTACACCGAAGTCGACCAGCAAGGAGCCCTCTCAGCGTTTTGTCCTGGATTCAGAGTTCCAGGGAGGCCACGAGCATCATTTAAGATCAAGTCGACGTCAGGAGAAGCTCTCAGATATGTGGAGAGCACTCATCGGCAAGAAACACGAGGAAACGCCCGAACACGATCTATCACTCGTCTCGAACTGGGTGGACACTCTGCAACAGGAGAAAGACGAAGCGGGCGAGAAGAGGAATGGGCCCAGTGCAACAACGACTCTGGTCGAAAAATACGGCAAATGTCAGGAAGTAGTCGGGCGTGGTGCGTTCGGCATTGTTCGCATCTCCCACAAGAAAATCGGAGGCAGTAACGAAAAGTTGTTTGCTGTCAAGGAGTTCCGACGCAGACCTGAGGAGACAGAGAAGAAGTACAGCAAGCGCCTTACAGCCGAATTTTGCATATCGTCGTCCCTTCGCCACCCCAACGTTATTCATACACTTGACCTACTTAAGGACGCCAAGGGTGATTACTGTGAGGTCATGGAGTTCTGTGCTGGAGGAGATCTCTACACCCTCGTCCTCTCAAGCGGGAAGCTTGAAGTTCAAGAAGCCGATTGTTTCTTCAAGCAGATGATGCGTGGTGTTGAGTATCTACATGAAATGGGTGTAGCCCACCGCGACCTCAAGCCCGAGAACCTGCTGCTTACCACCCGCGGCGCCCTTAAAATTACAGATTTCGGCAACGGAGAGTGTTTCCGAATGGCTTGGGAAACAGACGCGCACATGGTATCTGGCTTATGCGGTTCTGCCCCCTACATTGCCCCTGAGGAATACACTGATAAGGAATTCGATGCCAGAGCTGTAGATGTATGGGCCTGTGGTGTTATCTTTATGGCAATGCGAACCGGCCGTCACCTTTGGCGACTGGCCAAGAAGGACGAAGATGAATTCTATGCTCGATACCTTGAGGGACGCCGAGACGAGGAAGGCTACGGCCCTATCGAGTCTCTCCATCGGGTATGTTTATTCACGCAGTGGTGTTGAATTACGCATCGTAAACTAATATGAATCCCAGGCACGCTGTCGCAACGTAATTTACTCGGTTCTCGACCCTCATCCTACTCGCCGTTTGACAGCTGCTCAAGTCCTTAAGTCAGAATGGGTACGCGAGATCAAGCTATGCAAGGCCGGTGAAGAGGGTCTATGATAATAGGAAAAGACTTTGGTTGCCTTTTTCGGCCTGAATGTTTCAAACTCTTAGTAGTTGACTCGAGGCCATTTAGATATGATAACCAAATTCGAGTGGGGCGAAAGGACAGGTTGGCGTTGATGGCGGCATTGTGAGCCAGGACACTGATGATTCCACGACCTATCGTTTGGGTTATTTCCTTTGTCATTTGATACCGAGCAATGGTGTTGGGCGTATTGTAAACAGAAATATTTTCTTTTATCGTTTAAAGCATATCATGCCCTGGAAGGGCAAGGGTTTCTTGCACTCAGCAGAAGCACGGCAAGGTTTGGTTATGCTCAGGAGTTGGGTTGGTGGTATAGGGAGGCTCGGTCCGTCAACTATTCAAGAACAATTTCGTCAAAGAAGGTTGCATTTTCAAGGCAAGGCAGCACAGGACAAGGTCGGACAGCACGAACACGAATGGTTATGATCACGGGAAATGGACGTATGGTTTGGATATGAGGTCTTCATTGCCGAAGGTCTGAAGTCGGGCAGGCATACGGGAGAGGCCAAGCTCAAGAAGTTACGAACTCGAGGGCTTCTCAGTCAATGAACAAGGAAGAAGGTGGGGGTGGAGTGGCATTGCCTGTCGTTGACATTCAGAAACATGAAGACATAGGAAGCAGAATAGACAAGACGTTGTTCATGTCAGCGCAAAGATTCCATGCACATTCTTCCAACCAGTCAACGCATCTCCCAATCATCTTACATACTCAAACATGCTTCAGGGCCGCAATAGTTTTTCCCAACGCATAGACGAGCGGTCTCCTCAAGATAGAGCATCAAACTTCCATTCACATTTGCAAGCAGGTTAGCTTTCTCCAACACTCGGGAGATCACTGAGTTCGGTTCTCGGTAACAAATTCCCGGACTAGATTTGGGTAGGTAAGTCGCTATATGGACTTCCTCTGTCAGCGAACCAGCTCTCAACTAGACAAGACACTTGACAAAAGGACATCAATCATGAATAACATTATAAAGCAAAACGCAGGCTTTCTATCTACTCTCATGAGCTTACTGATTGATACTATATCTCAGACTCGACCCCTTTGAAGCAACATCTAGTGAGCTGAGGTGATGTAATATGTTGGATGTAGGCGCGATTAAATGACTACGATAAGTGCTTTTACTAAAGGAGTATGTTTCAAACACGTAGTGGTTTCAGTTTATAACAATACAAGCGACTTATCGGTATTGGAGATATAGATATATTACGCCTATGAAATGTGTTGTGCAGGCTCATGGCCTTGTGCTTCATGTAACAGACAATCGGATCACAAAAGAAATTGAAGAGCATATATGACCCAAATATCCTTTTTAGAAGATACGATAACCCCAACTGATTTGCGCCCAAAATCAAAAACCATACACCGCGCGAAGCCTTTCAAGGCAACCGCCCACCGTAAACCCAAATAAATCCAAACCAACATCTGGTTGAAATCGACATAAACGTGCAAAAGGCAACATGGTCAGCACCGTGCGTCTTGCTCATATAGTTGAGTCGAACAGCGAACCGGCCCTTTCCAATAACCAGATCAAAAACCACCAACCGATCTGTTTATCCCCATCCTTGGGTTACGGCCTCAGAAATTGTATAAACCCAACCCGCAATCGCAACGGCGAAGTCACTTGACAATCACGCATTGCGAACCGAGCAATGAATTCGTTCAGACAATTAAGCAGAACAATAGAATATCGACGCACAATGTCATAGCGTCGTCATGACCAAAAACATTATGTCCACCCAGTGGACCCCCATTCGTGAACCGCGATATCATCCAACCTTTTCGAGCCGATTCGGATACAAGCCACAAGATAGTAGTGTTGAAGTAATAAACAAGAATAACGCCTTAGTTATTAGGCTAAAAGAGGCCAGAGATAATGGCCCGGTAGGTATTGAGAAAATTATTGTGAATTATCGTTTGTGGTTGCCTATGAGTGAAATAGGTCCCAGGCTCGCTCACATAGTCGAATGAACTCTTCCTTCTTGGCTCGCTGAGTTTCAGGGCTGTCTCGTCCGGCACCGAAGGGTCCGCGAGCACGAGTAGGCGCAGGCCCATGACCTAGTGGTGGGCTGCCGTCTTCATATTCGGCTCGGGTCCTTCGCCTGCTTGTGCTTCGCGACGCATCAACAGGCCGGCTGCCGGGGGCGGGAGAAGGGGGCGTTGGTGGCTGATGTCCACCATAGTGGACAAGCTTGGGGAGAAGCTCTGCTCGCCCACCGGCAAGGTCTTGCTGGGCCTCCTCGGCAGATCGGTACTCACGGCCACGACCAGGCGTCGGGGCCTGGGGAGGAGGCGGAGGGTGACTAGGAGATGTCAAAGGTCCACGAGAGCTGGGACCACTAGGATAAAGAGACTGAGACTGAGGAGCATTGTCAGGATGCGCCGAAAGACCCTGACCAAAGACATCGCTGATGGGTGGCAGTCGATTGGCCGTCTGGTTAGCAGGAATGTGGTGGATATGGGAGGTATTCGACAGGTTAGACGGCTGATTGGTAATGTGTCGGGTCATAGGAGCAGGGTGTTGTCGCCCAGTAAAGCTGTGGCCAAGAGGCGCAGACTGGATAACTCTCTCGTTGGCAAATTGTTCATGAGAGGGAGCAACAATAGAGAGGCCAGGAGGGGCCTTGTTTCGTCGAGACATGCCAGGAGTTTTGGCAGCGAATTGAGAGTTGTCTTTGTCAGGTCCGTCTCCTTTGGCAGACTGCTGGTGAAGTCTGGCCTCGATGATGTGTCGCTGTTGTTCTCTCACTGACATACTTCGCTGCAACTGCTCCTTCATGACAGGATCTTGGGTGACGAAGCCGGGAGAGAGGCAAGCAATGCCAACTTCTTGGATAGCCAGGCCGTCGCGAGCAGTCATGGGCCGTGCCGAGGTCGGCTGGTTGGATTTGGGTGTGTTCTTGGACAGGTCGAGTTTGCGCGGTCGAGGTCGCGTGTTGGTCATACTGGGAGAAGCAGGCTCCTTCTTTACGATAATTCTAGGGGGTGCGCCAGCGGATCGGGAGCTGCAAGGGAAATTAGCAAGGGATCAATCAATTGACATGTTTTAAAAAAAAAAAAAATATTGGAAACTTACGCGCTAGATGGTGATGACTTGTTACCTTGACCAGCAGCTTTAGGGCTGCTGCTGGTAGAGGACTGAGCTGTCGCATGCGAAGTTGAAAGATTGAGGGAGGAGCGTTGTGCTGATGGGGAAGTGCCAGCGGCGGCGGTGGCCGACGTGGAGGGAGCGGGCAATTCAGGATTGGAGAATCTTTCGTGGGGAGCGGGAGAGGGAGCCATGGCAATTGCAGCACTCATAATGAAAAGAGCGAGTGCAGGGTTGTGGGAATTGGCGGCAGGTGGTTCGTATTGTAAGGAGATGAAAGAGCTGCAAGGAGAAGCCAAAAAGGCAAAGGCAAAGCCAGTCAGCGAGCCAGAGTGAGCCGAGTAGCTGGGTTTTTCTGGGTCTCGCGATTCGTAGGGTTCCTGTCCTGAGGAGCAGAATGAATCGGTCGGCGAGGACCGTGGAATGAGACAGGAATGGAAGCAATCGTGGACGTAGACGCGGCCGAGTCGAGTCAAGTCAGCGCACGACTTAATTGAGTCCTGTCGCGGGAGAAAAAGGAATAAAAAGAAGCAGGGCGTCCAGAACGACGAAGAGAGGCTGGGCCAGGCTAGAAGAGAGAATACAATAGCTCAGCTCGGGCGACAACCAAAGATACAGTATCTGGTTGGTCGGTCGGTTGGTGGATGGTTCGACGACGGCGGCTCTTCTTTTGCGTTGCGCTCTGACTTGGGTCCAAGCTCAAAGCGGGTGGTTCAGCTCTGTACGAGATGTGACAGAGCAACAGATGAAGAAACAAACTGACTGTTTTCTCCTCTTTCGACGACAATGGAACTGAGATATTCAAGAGAATGATGGATCAAAAAGAAAAGAAAAAGAAAAGATAACGAATTATTAGTCTCTCTTCTTGTTGCCAATAACCGACTCAGAGAAAGCCAGGGGCGTCAAGGTGGCTCGGACGATCGACTGTATCAAATTCGGTATGGGGGCGTGGTTTGGGTTGTTGGCTCCAGCTCGGCAGGGCCGCGTTTCGCGTGGTTTCGCTCAACTCAGTTCGGTTTTAGTTGGCTTCCAAATCAGTTGGAAGGTAGACAGACAGAATTGCTTGTTCCGTCAATTGATGATTGATGCAGTATGTAGGGCGATGGTCTTTTTGGAGGGTGGCTAGATTAATACCCTCGGGTAAATGCCAAATTGGTAAAGTGAAGGAAATCCAAATCGTGAATCGAGAAAGATTCTTTCCTGCTGGTGGGCTGGACAAGGAGGCCTGTAAGTACTCAACAGTACAGCGCAGCTCAAGCGGCTAACCAACAGTTTAAGACGCAAGACCGTGGGCCACAGGCGATGGATCAGCGAATGAAGAGATTCCCACAACCGACTGTAAATGTGACAAGGCGGAGAGGCGTTGGTGTCGGCGGTAGCAGCAGTGCAGTAGTGAGAGTGAGTTATCACAGACAGTCGCAGCCGGTTGTACGTATTAGAGATAAATGGACGAGGTGTTATGCGATGCTGGTGCGAAACCAAGAGCCCACGACGAAAGGAAGAAAGGATAACAACAGAAAGAATTAACCAGCTGACGATGAGGGGCTGGTTGGGTACCTGGCGATGTTTTATTTGGTGCCAATGTATTTTATGAAGGGGGATACGGGGAAAAGTGACACAAAGGCATGGCGCCTGGTTCGTAACTTGAAGCAATGGATCCAACCTGGCGAGACGAGCCAAGGGACATGGATGGGATCGAGAGAATAGAAAACAGCTAGGGTGGCCCTGGTTGGCTACATGCTGGAACACCGTAAGTGGTGTGAGCCTATCCATAACCAATCCAGAGACTGAGAATGAGCTTCCAACTGTCCATCTAAGTTAGACTTGATGAGGAGCAGTGCTGAAACCCCTATTCAGATATTTGCTAGTTTTCATCGGTCCGGAAAACAAGTCAGACCAAGGCAATAACATCGTGGCCGGCCGAGCCGTATTGAATTGACAGGTGGGCAAATATTCTCAGAAACGGCACATGAGGCATGGTGAACCAGGGTTGGGGTGGTCCTCACCTGAATCCTGCTGCTGGCTGCACGCGACCCAAGCCAGCCGTCGGCCACTCGTTGTCGACTTTGTCGGCATGAATTTTGCTTTCACCGTTGCTGTCGGTTTGATACTGTATGTACTGTCCATCTAACAAACCATTCGACGTGGCCCCAGTTGCTGCTGATAGAGCCTTCATCCCTGTTCAGGTTGTTGACATGCGCACGAGTTGTATCTGTCGGACGGTCAATGCGCTGTATTTTTCCGTGCAGTTACTAACAGACACATGCGATGTCGTTGGCCTGTAACAACACATGGAGTATCGTGCTGTATGTGCTGCTTGTTCGGATGGTCCTTATTTTCAAGTGCTGATCCCATTAACATCGATCAAGCTACCGATTGATATACGAACATTTCTGTCCAAGTGGACTTGTTTGGCATGGCCTTGTTTGAAGATCTGAATTTGGGCTGACCGCTCCTCGACCCTGATATAATCCTCATGTCGATCTCAGACACGCAAAACAAGCAAAACTCTGCCGAGAAGCAACATGTGTTGCAGTCCCAACACTGGTCTCAGATCAACGATGAGGACGAATTCGCTGTGAGCCGTACCACAACTATCTGTCGTACCGTGTTTCCGGACACAAAGCCCAAGCAGGGTCCTACTGGGACGGGGGGAGTGGTGCGGACCGGCAAGCAGGGTTGTCTAGAATCTTGAATATATTCCATCTCATTCCTGTCAGAAAGCCTCTACGGCTTGTAACGGTCAGTGTCAGCATCTTGAGTTAGAGTCTTGATGAAAGGCTTCTCGATGCTCGCCGCTAGTGTACCCCGTGGCGCTGGTACGCTAACAGTCTCAAGGTCGCTGGTTGGTAGCCCCGGGATAGGCCAAAGCCGGGCCATTTGAAGAACGATGCAGCTTCTTTCGTCAATGATCCACGGCCTAGTCAACTGATAGTGTCAATCCAAATAGACCTGCAAATCGCTGTAGCCAATGATGGCTTGTTGGCCCTCTGTCACCAGAGAACGAAGACTACTAAAGGAGAAGAGGACGAAGGTGTCCATTGGATGATTCGATGCAGGTTGTTGGTGCAAAGTTTTGGCGGTTCTACTTTCCAGCCCAACGATAGGTGAGAATTGTAGCTGCCGAATCGGCCTTGCATTTCATCCCATCACGAGGCTCCCCATGCTCCGTGGAAGCGGGCAAGAACGAAAGATGGCATGCATGTACTGTACAGTAAGCAGGTGAGATCGGGGGCCTTCCTCGTTTGGGGGTGGTCCGCATGGGTGCCCTTGCCCTTTCACATCTGAAGACCGGGTTTGAATACCCCATCACTGGGAAAGACCATTCCGAGGCAAAACAACGATCCTCGTTGTCCTCGCAATATCAAAGAATCTATCTGGTCTGAGGCTTTAATGTTTCATGACTGCGTTGCCTCGTGGTTCCGTATCGACTGCACTAATTGCCTCCAACCTTATAAGTACATGTTTATTAAGTCCCTAGTAGGTAGTTGTTTCCCACAGGCAGTTACAGACAACATTCGTATCCCCCCACCACCTCGTCTTGTCCACTCTCTCACACACTGAAACTTGCCCCTCACTCACACTGAAAACCCCAAACAGCCTAGGGCCCTGACGATCTTTTGATGGATACCTACCTATATACATGCAAGTTCGACTTCAACAAACCAGATATATCAACAGTACGTATGCCACCACCGTCGTTTACAATGCGATCTCTGCGTCTGCCCCACCTTGGTTACACCAAATATCAATAGTTCATACTCTGAGAACAAGTTATCAGAAAATTAATCTGTAGTATCTGGCTTACCTCTAACTTAATGATAGTTTCCTCCTTAGACTAATATGTGGCAAAGTCGTCTTATGTCTGCTTCAGCATATTCTCTGAGGAGATCATGATCTTCACTCAATCCACTCCCTATGGCATTTTATTGTTGGGATGGGTCATCTACATTCGTCTTCACGTTCATCACTCTTTAACCTGACGAATCCGCCAACGATTGACAGGCTCATCTCCAGAAATTTGAGGATTGTGTGCTGAGACCTGAGAAGTTCGAGAATGACCCTTGTTGCTGCTGTCAAACAATCCAAGGGTGTTCAATAACATCCGATGCCAATACCCAGCGAGGGTCTGTTTCTATATCACAAAATCCGATAATTCATCCTGCTGGCTTCACAGTGGTCGACATAGGGTCTTACTTGCATGACAGCGCTCCAATTCCGTCCTCGAGCCCTCTGACGATCACTGTGTTATCCCCCCTGTCTTTGATCGGGACTCTCCTTGCCCGTCTTGACCAACCACTTGTGGAAAGCTCATTTTTATCGTCGTCAGCGGCCCGCATTCATCTGATCTACCACTCTTCGTGACCAGCAAGCACTTCAGAGATGTTGCTCCAGCACACAGTGCTATACTCATCACCAAGGACGGAAGACAGATGCATGATACCGAGACAGAGTTGTCTACGTACGACTCATTGCAAACTGCCAAGAGAGCGTGACAAAGAAAAGGGAAAGAAAAAAAAAGTTGAACGCCATCACCCTTGCGAAATGAAGAAAGGAGCCGCACATCTCCCGCCGTCGACGCCTCAGGTGGCTTCCTGGTTGTTTTAGTCAGAAAGGTTGCTGCTAGCCACGAGGTTCCTTCTAGCAGGGAAAATGGTTCTTAACCAAGCTTCTCTCCTCTCGATCCTTCATGTCGCTCTCGCTTCTGCTTCGCCTTCGGCGACGTTTCTGTTTCTTCAGGGTCGGGTTGGTCTATCCACTACAATTCTCTTGTGTGTCGCTCGTTGTTCTGTTCTGTACTGTACTGTACATTCTGTGCTTCATCTCACCTGAGACGGCGTCTCAGGTTAGCAGTTCTGTGGAGGGTTTCCTCCACCTGTGCTGACACCACACACCTCACACTACTGCAACCCAACGCCGCGCAAGTACGTACCTTGCCCAATTCGTTCTGCAGCCACCCTCCTCTGAACGCCGTCGTTTGCACTTGTTTCGAGATGGCCATGGAACGGCTTGTGATTGGCTTGCTTCTGCTACTCTCAAACATGATCAGAGCTAATTCGTGTCACTACCATATGGGTTTAGCCGTCATCTCGACTGTATCTGCCATCCCCACTTAGACCTTCAACGCACTCACCGTTCACTGCCATTTTGCAATAAGTCAAGTTGGCAGCTTAAAAGTGAGGGTATTGAGATTTGGAAATCTTGCGCTTTGTTCCTCTCTTGCGCAGCCACAAGAGTCATAACCCCAGTCTGGGAACATCCTTGATACATGGCCGGCTATTGTCTAAAACAGGCGGGTTTAAGATATATTATTACGAGTCGCTGTCATATAGCTGGGGACCCTTGAAATTATGGAAACAAATTGCCGACACCGCAAGGTTTGACTAACCATACTATATGCGGTACTACTATGCGAGCACGGACGATGTGGACTTGAGACTGTAGGTTTGTCAGAGACGAGTGAACGCTGTTGTTCTTAGCTGATAACGCCCTTGCATATATATGTGCGTCTTGTAAGTTGCGCTGCTTCATGCGTTGTTCCTTTCAAGCGGTGGACGTCTTCACTGGTCATCAATTGTACGAATGTGCACGACATCAGATCTTGGTCTCGTCGTCCAATTTAAAGTGACCTATATTTGGTATGTGTCTCCTCTGGTAATCTCGCTCGGTTGCACCACTATTTGTTTTGATAGATGAAGTTGTAGGGGTAGAGTTACACCTATGTATGACACACTGAACCATTTATTACTCTTATTGAGCGAGAGTGTCAGATCGCCAAGAGCCTTGTCTTCATGGCCAGTTGAGAAAATGAGGGTCTGTCTAAATTCAGATCCTCATCTACAATAGTTATCCAGTCATGAGAGTCGTGCATGACGAAATATTCAGTTGGTGACACCGTCAAAGTTCTACCTACCCACAAGAGAAGCACTTTTATTCGGTAAACTGACCTTAGAACCCAAAAGAGACAACTTTACATATAAATACAATGCTGGTGAGGTGGTCTATGTGTCAGTCAATATAAACACCGCCATGCTGAAAACCTCAGAAGCTTGCATTGGACGAGCTGGTGGCATAGGGTAGACAAGTTGGTATGTGTGCATCAACCACTTCCTATATATGCGAGACATGCAATATGAAGACAGCAAAGAAGGCATAACATAGACGCTTGCGCAATTATCTTCAGGGCACGCCTGACCCCGTTGATGATGATGATGATGATGATGCAAGTTGATTGCAAAGGTCGTTCAAACCCCAGCAAGGTTACACGACAGAAGAGGCTGATGATCACTGGGCAAAGCCAATTTACCAACTCCATGGTAGTATGTCTCGCGGGGCATAATGGATACTTTCGTGTCAAAGTAGTTTTTTAAGCAGATCGAAATATGTTATTATTTTCTACTATTCGCATGGAAGAAGCCGGGATTCTGATAATTCTCCATGAATTCAGAGTTTCAGAATGAGGGAACAGTGTATAGTTTGATATGAAAGGTTCGATTGAAATCAAGTGTGCCCTGACTTGAGCCTGGATCTTCGGTGCAAAGCCTGGTTATATACCTTGGTATTTGAAGTTCTGCTGGGAAACTATGTACTGAGCCAAGCTCAAGATCGCAACGAAGATACTCTTGTAAGTGGTTTGCAGCAGCCAATCAGAAAGCTGAATGCCACTCGAAAAATCAATGCCCCACACTCTTTGCTTGGTGCGCCACAGCAGCCTCGCCCAAAAATTTCCATCAAACAATTTGGCAGTAAAAGATATCTTGCTTGGTCACAACATAATTGGATATTCCACCCAGCACGCCGAAGAAAACACAGAAGTTAAGATCTGAATCGCTCACTTAAGGACTTTCCATAAACCCACTCAAAAATGCCTGCACGAACCAAGGAGGAACAACCTCAGGCTGAGGATACCAACATGGAGGACGCCCCAGCCTCTGCGCAGCCTGAGACAAACGATGAGGATGCTGAGGATGAAGAAGAGGAAGAGGAGGTCGAACCCCAACGAGTTAGAATCGTGAGTCTTACTCCAAACGAAAAGGGTTAATTGCGATGTGCTTACTGACTTGTTATAGCTGCCGGGCTCAACAGACACTGCTGCCTCATTTGAGTTTATCGATGAAGGTCACACCCTTGGAAACGCTCTGAGATATATCATCATGAAGAAGTATGCATTCCAAAATTCTCTGCAAGGATCTCACTAACAATACTATAGCCCCGATGTTGAGTTCTGCGCTTACTCTATTCCTCACCCATCAGAGCCCAAGATGAACATCAGAATCCAAACCTACAGTATGAATATACGATAGTATCCCTGACACCGAACTTGCTAACTCTTTCCCAGGTGGTACTGCAGTCGATGCGCTCAAGAAGGGCTTGGTCGACATCCAGGATGTATGCGACGTGGTTGCTGATGAGTTCTGGACCAAGAGAGAGGCCTACAATGCTGAGCAGGGTATTGACCGATGAATCTGAAACCCGCTGCCCAGGGACTTAAAAAGTGATTACATTCACAGGAAGCATAATGGAAATAGAGGCGTTTTTTAGGAATTCCTTTCAATGAGATATTTACACAAGCCCTTTGTTGCTCAAATCTAGTTGCGACCCTACGTACTCTGTTAGCCACGATCCAAACTAAGGACTCTAGTGATTCTGCGCTCACCTCAAGGAAGCCAGTCATGAAGCTGCTTGGTAGTCGCTTGTCGCCTCGGAAGTTCTCCTCCTTGAAGTAGGCCATGATGTGGTTGGTCTGCTTCCAGAAGTTCATGGTTTCCTGTAGTCGCGGGGTCAGCAAAAAAAACAAACACCCCTCTCGTAGTATCAGCTCATTCTAGCTGTGAGGTGTGATCGCACCTGATATTCGGCGTGGGACTTGAACAGAAGAACGTCAACAACGGACAGCTTGTTCACAAATCGTTGTCGCTCGAATTCCTGTCGCATACGGGTTCGGATGGCAGAGACGGGCATAGGCATGTTATACATAGTTTGGACTTCGGGGGCCTAGTTCGCGAATTAGCAGCCGTTCGCTCGCGCATTTCCATCGTCCCAGGTCTACGAGGAAGAACAAAGGAGGAGAGCGTCAACGCAGCCGAATCGAGGCTATCTGGGGGTTCGTAAAACGTACAGCTCGAATCCATTCTCGGTAGGAGGACAGCACTCGACGCTTGGCGTCGGACCAATTGGCCGCTATTCAGAGCATCAGTAAGGTCGAAACTGTAGACTGGAGAATGTCAACTCACACTGCGCCGTCTTCTTAGCAAATTGGGTCGGCGTAACGGCCATGGTGGGCAATCAATGCTCTTAAACGTCGGAAACCGCTCTGCTCTGACGTTTACCAGATTCCCGAAGCCGAGATGCACGAAAGCACCATGGTGATGCGGTCACGTGTATACAAGCCACACTATATTGCACCGCCACGATTCTCTATCTCCCAGTAACAAGCTAGCTTTTCGTCAGCGAGTGTTTCTTCTCGTTAAAACTTTGGAGAAAACAAGCCGAAGCAGCATAAATACACATGATTTAAATATATATGTAGGTAGTTTGTCTCGCCTAGAGTAAAACTGACGGTCTTTCTTATTGAAAATATGCCTAACAAGCTGGAAGGATTCGGAAAGTCAAGAGTCCGCGGTTGTGGCTAGTGTTATAAATTGAACACCCTTGTGTCGAACAGCAAAACATATTTTGTATAATTCCAGAGAGCAGAGTAAGCAAAGCTTGTTGAATGCTGTAGATACTAGTAGTGATGAACTCTCTAGTTGCACATGGATGTCGTTGCATAAAGCTTAAGGAGGTTTATGGCTCCACTTCCTCCTACTAACCAAAGCGGAAGAAGCACATACCTACTACTCTATTGACGTGAAAGACAAAATAAATTGGCCACTTTATATCACTTTGAACCCACTTATTGACTATCTATTTTCTGTACCCAATGTCGAGATCTCCAGTTTTCTGTTACCTCCCAGGCAACATTCTACTACCTCAAGAACTCTTTATCATCTAACCATCACAATCGCCGACTACAACTAAGAAATCCAAACAACAGCAACACCAAAAAAATACAGCACAAAACAAGACAACAAAATGCCTGCGATCCGACACTCATCGAAGCGCAAGCCGCCGCCTGATGGCTTTGAAGATATCGAGAATGACTTGCTCATCTTCTCCAACAAGATGAAGGACGCTCAAAACAAGCCGCCGCCATCAGGGCCTAGGCACCAGGCGCAATGGGAAATCTTCCAGATTTCGCATCAGCGCAGTCGATACGTCTACGAGCTATACTACGAGAAGGAGGCGATCAGCAAGAAACTATACGACTGGCTGCTAAAGAACGGGTACGCGGATGCTATGCTGATCGCGAAGTGGAAGAAACAAGGCTACGAAAAGGTTTGTACCCCCAATCACCGGTTATTTTGCGCTCGAATACTGACACACTTTAGCTTTGCTGCTTGCGCTGCATCCAAACAAAGGAAACGAATTTCAATAGCACATGCATCTGCCGCGTGCCGAGAGCGGAGATGAAGGGCGACGAAGACATCGAGTGCGTCAGCTGCGGATGCAGAGGCTGCGCGTCAAGCGATTAGAAACCATATGGTCAACTCTTGAAGAGGATCGATGGGGAAAATACAACCCAGGAATGTGACGGAAGAGAAGGCGTTCGGCGCATTAATAAATCATCAACACAGTATTTACAATTCAGGGAAATAAGCGATGCATATCGACACAATGAGGTAGAAAATCCTTTCATTGACGACATCATATATTTTAACATCGTGCTGATACTCCTATCCAGCTTGGAGCTCCGTCCCTATGCTATGTCTTGGAAAAGCCAGCTCTTCCACGTCCAAAGCGGACGCTTGGTGGAACAAAAGACAACGACGACATTGCGCCTGTAAGGTCCGCCATCTCCGTATCCGCAGGCTTTTTGCCGCCCTGCTTCATTTCTATTCTCTGCAAGGTTGGTGATTTGGGTGACTTTGGTGCCTGTGGTGATTTGGGCCCCTGTTGTGGAGAGGTGCTCTCGCCCTCTTTCAAGCTAGCCCGTCGTCGAGAGCTCTTGGTAACTTGGGAGTTGGTTGACGATCGGCGGCGATGGTGGCTGCCGTCATTCAAGAGAGACCGCCTGCCATCGATACCATCCTTGGTGACGGCGAAGAAGAAGTTCTTGGGATACATATGCTTGTCAATGAGATGCATCCGGCGCTTCTGATGTGTCATGCACTTGCGTTCACATCCTTCAACAAAACATGAGTACTGTGATATACCAGTCAGCTAGCCTTTCATCTCGCATAATGATCCCTGGATATACGACCTACAGTATGCTTGCCCTGTTCCCTCTTGACAGTTACTAGCGGGTCATGATATTCCTCAATATGGACGTTGAGAAGGTGCTCGCTGGGGAAGTTCTTGCGGCATTCGAGACAGCGGTTAGTATGAGATTTGTTGTAGTGCACCTCGTATTCATCGTAGGATCTGAAGGATAGGGGCTCCCTGTGGGGAGGCAGGTTGCATCTCATGGCTACTGTATCCTCTTCGTCGTCGATGGCGGAGTCGAGTTGAGTGACCTTATATACTGGTCTTAGGGACGGTTCCGCTTGTGTGTATTCAGAATTCGAATCTAGCTCTTCTTCGAGCTCTCGTGAGCGCTTCATTCTCTGCTGTGAGCTTGCATGGGATGGTAGAATTACTTGAGAGCAGATGCTTGACCCGATGGAAGCGAAGCGGTGAGTGTAGGGTAGTGGGCGGCCGGCTTTGTCGTCAAGAGGAAGCAATAGCTCTACCTATGCTGTGGTGAGGGAATGTACACGCAGGATCGTCATGCGTCAAGGAAAAATGCAAAAAGAAGCTGCCAAAAAGCCGCGATGTCGATATGGATCTTTAAGAACTCCTACATTGCCTAAAGTTGAAGGCTCACCCAATACAATGGTGGGGGTTTTCTCAAGGCGCTAGAGTGATTGACGGGCCGGGTGAGGGGCATATGGAAACCCAGACGAAGATGAGTTGTACAGGCCTAAAGCTGGAGGTCGCCTAAGCACGGGCCATACGCTGAGTTGAATCATATTGACGGGGCCTAACGTCTAAATTTACAGCCAATGAATTTAGGTAGCAGTGTAGCATTTGACCTCATTCCATGTTGTTTTTTGCGTTCAAACGAATCACGAAAGAGTCCTGATAGCTTATACGCGACCTCAGATGACAAAGTAATTCAGTAACTGCAGAGATAAAGAAGCATCAAGCTTTGCACAGTTAAGTTTTTCAATAACAATAGAATAAATCTTGCCCGATCAACAGAATTCGCCGTGGAACGCAGCAAATCCCTGTAGCTGCATGACGGATTTATAAAGTCATCGAGAAAAAGTAGCCTGCGGAAATTCTTCGTTAGTGGCTGATAATGATGCGTTCAAGCACACGATATTCCAGGGTCCAGGTGATTTTCAGTAACGCTCGACCCGAAGTAAACCCACGGGGCAGTGAGACGTGGGCTGCTACTGAATGGCAACCTAACGTTAACCCTTCTGTGTGCCTTGGAACGTCTGCGACCTGTCATTAGAGGTACCGTAGGCAAGGAAGGTTCCCGGCCTGAACTTCAACCTCGAGTCACAGTTGGAGCGATACTTTTTTTTTTTCCCGCTCCCCGTTGCATTCACTCCAAGGTTACTTATATACGCTCGGTCTGCGGCGCAATTAAAGGACAGACCTGCATTATACTCGTCGAATTTTTATTTTGCTTGTATTTAACTTTCTTTGCCTTATATTTACTTCTTCTACCTCTCTTCTCTCCTCCTCCTCCCTCTTCTCCCCCTCTCCTCGCCAATGTTTGTCTTCTCGGCCGACGATTCCATTTTCGCGAGCCGAGTTTGGTGCCAATTCTCAACCCAACAGCCCGATCTGCGAATGAGTTATGGACCGACGCCCTCTCCATGATCCCGCCGCAAAGAAAGCATGAACGAAAAGCACTAAGTTCGATATCGACGCTCTAGAATTGTGCCGCGATACCTTTCGTCTTGCCTCGTATCTCTGCGTCCACGCTCACGTCTACGTCTACGTTTACGACTGGCCCCTCGCGCTCTCCAAGTTTGCACCCTGAATTTGCCGATTTTGCGACTATGGAGTCAGAGACCACGACTGCGAACGGCCAGGCCGCAACTCCCGAACATGCAGACCTCTCTGGTAAGGCCAGACAAACGTGGCGGTAAGTTGAATTATCGTGGCCTTGTGAAAGCTTTGAGGAGTCATTCGTTTGTTGCCCTGTGCAAATGTACCCCGCCAAATATGCGTTCGATAATCAAGGCTTGCGCAAACACTGCGCACTAGTATAAGCACGCAAGCAAACAGAAAGAAGAAGCTGACATTCTCTAGCACGGCAGTCAAGCTGCGAAAGATTTTGACAAAGCACCTGGACAAGCTTCCAAAGGACAGCAACTCGGGCGTTGACATCTCTCAATTCGAGACGATCGACTCGTACCTGGATAAGTGAGAACCATCGCATTCTATCTGTTGTGTTCCTGAAACTGATAGATCTCTTAAAAAGATTCCGCCTTGCCTGTGTGCAAACCATATATCTCGACTTCGAGTATGCCGTCGCCGAGCGTACCGACCACACCATGTGGACGGTACATACTAGTATCAACAATGAATACCGACGAACCCTGGGCCGCCTCCGGCACCTCGCGCAAAACTCGGACAAGCAAAAGACCGATAAGACGGCCAACGACAAGCGCAACGGTGACAAGTCCAAGGGAGACAAACAAACCACCCCAAAGCAGAAGAATGACAAGCGCAATGTGGAGAAACGCAAGTTTGGCGATAAGTACCTGGGCTTCCTACACGTTGCTCAGGAGTTTTACAAGGGATATGTGCAGCGACTTTCTGCTCGATACGACATCCCGGAACTGAAGCGTATTGCCAAGGGAATTGAGGTCGACGGATCCTCTACCAGTGATGTCATCAGCCCTGTCCCGAATCAGATTTACCCGCTGGTTGTTAACTCTTGCCATTTCACCCTCATATGCCTTGGCGACCTGGCACGCTACCAGGTCCAGTCGGGACTGAAAAAGTCAGGCTACAGAATCGCCTTGGCCTACTACAGTCTCGCACATGATTTGAAACCGTTTTCCGGTTTCCCTTTCCATCAGATGGGTATAATTAGCCTCGAAGAAGGCAAAGATCTGGATACCATTTACTACTTTTACCGGAGTATTGCAACTGCCGATCCTCACCCCAATGCAAAGCAGAGTCTCGAGTCCAAGTTCAAGACTCTATTCCAGCCGGACAAGAATCCGCCTAAGAAGCAGACCCGTGTACCGAGCGATGCATTTGTTACCTGGTTCACAAAGCTTCACGCTTCCTACTATAGGGACGAGACCATGGCAGGCAGTTCCGAGCTCGAGAGGGAAGTTCTGCACCGGCTTGACATGGCCTCCAAGAATCCCGACTATTCCGAAGTTCTATTCAAGATGACTCTAATCAACATGTCGAGCTATCATGTCGCCTCTCAGAAGTATACCGGTGAGTCTTTTTGCACTCTCTTGTCTTTACAGTTCTCTAACGCGAAACAGAGGCCCAATCACCGGCAGCGTCCCGGTTCTGCCACCATACCCTACGCATCAATGCACAGTTCATCCTTGCATTCTGCCTAGCCCTTGGTTCTGAGCTCACTGATATCGTTGGGCGTGAATGTCATGCTTCCGAGGACCCAGTTACTGCCAAATCATCTCCTGTTATTGAGTCGCTTTTGCCTTTGTTGCGCATCTACGGCATGTGGCTTGCCGCTCGCCGCCAGGAGATTTTTGCTGCTGGCCAGGCTCTTGGTGCTGTACTACCGGACATGATGAAGGCCATCTCCAAGGTCTTTTCATTGCTATGCAATGATAAATACACCCAGGAAGCGCTGGCACCGTGTCCCTATCTTCTTGCAGAGGATGTCGAGACTCAGGGGTTGCTTCCCCTCGCCGAGGACAAGGTACCCGAGGCATGCCGTTATTACTGTTC
The DNA here is from genome assembly GCA_018886245.1 of Fusarium brachygibbosum. Taxonomy (NCBI): domain Eukaryota; kingdom Fungi; phylum Ascomycota; class Sordariomycetes; order Hypocreales; family Nectriaceae; genus Fusarium; species Fusarium brachygibbosum. The sequence continues at coordinate 1,104,393 of MU249525.1, forward strand.
AGAGGATGGGGGGTTGAAACCGAGACTACCATCCCCAGAGCACCGACTTCGTCCCTTCCAGGAGATACTGGCAAGAATTCTGGACATCCTTCGATGCGGCTATTTCCTGGCTGAAGATGACTCGTGCCCGCTTAGTTACCAAGTCTCTGAGCAAGGCCTCGTCTTTGAACACAAGCCACTGTCTGTACAGAACGAGCCGGCTCACCAACCCATGTCTATTGTGAACTCTGCCGCACGAGAGACAAAGAGCAAGACTAAAACCACGAGCCACCAGCGCAAGGTTTCTGAAAGTCGGCAGGTGGACAATGACCCCGCAGTCAACGGAACTGCGAGAAGGTCCTTCGTGGCATCTCCTGAGACTCAACTTCCCAGAGAGGAGCCTTCCCCTGACGATGCCGATAACACTGTTATCAACATGCTCACACCTTTCCTAAGGCCGCCTACCCCTGAGAAGGTTCAGTCGAATCACCAGTCCACTGACGAATCCTCCTACGGGATGAACAGTACCACTGCAAACGAAGTATTTGAAATGCTTCATGCTGAACCACCCCCCATTGGCTCTTTGCCCTCAGGCAAGTTTGCGCCTTTGCCCTGGGCCTGGGTTTACACACCTACGCCTCACAGAGGTAGTGACGCTTCCGCTTCAGCATACAAGGGTGCTTTCGATGCTCCCGTCAGCCCTAACGTTGCTTCGCGGGAGATGTCACGAAACGTCAGCACGTTTGAGGATCCTTATACCAACTCTGCGCCTCAACTCCCCCCTATGCCGATCCCTCGAGCTACCAGTGGTATGATGGCAAGTCCTCGCGTTGCTTCTGCAGCCGAAGAGGCCCACCGTAACAATCTGCTGCAGACATTTGGCAGTTCCAGCGCCCCTCGAACCTCTTCGTTAAGCCAATGGAGCCAAAATTCAAACCGTCTTCCCAACGATACGAACCCGCAGTCTTATGTCCATCGCCAGGTCTCGAATGGTTACCCTACATCCTCTGCTATGTCTGGATTCTCTCATCCAAGCAGCCTATATCAGGGTACTCCTTCCAACGGGGCCTCTTTTGGCATGCCAAATGGAGGCTACGTGGATATGAATCGCTATGATCGCAACCGCGGTCAGGAGTCGGTGCCGGCCTCATCAGGTCGACGTTTCCAGATGGACGAGACGACATCTAGCTACGATGCTGCCATCTTGCAGGCGGCATTCTACGGCAGCAAGTAGAGGTTGAAGGTGTTTTCAAGAACGAAATTCTCTTGGCGTCCTTTCTAATGGGAAAGCCCATTCAACCCAGTCTGCCGCCGACCGTTGCGCTCTCGGAATGCTTCATTCCCAGACAGGCCATTCAGGATTCAACGCGATTGGTCGCCAGACTGACGATGTGTTGTTTAGCAACAGTCCATGTCTCTGCATGTGACTTGGCTTTTTGGAACCCGTCTACGGCTGTTGAAGATGTCGTCGGCATAATCGATCAGCTGACACATACAATGTGCTCTGTTGTTTTCGAATGTGTGAGTCTACATTGGATCTGGATGTGATCTCTACAGCTGGTTCAGCTCACCGCAGCGCATGTCGGTCCAATGTTATCAGATATACAACAAGTGTGCTGGCTTAGACGCCGTCCGTCGGTGCAAAATCTTGGGTTGTCAAGCAAGAAGTCATTCATTTTTATGTTCACTCAGATAATATGCTTGCTAAATACTCGATATCGTGGAGGATACCATGCCGCTTAGTGCGCTTGGGAGCCCTCAGTTGGGGTAATACTCTCCCTTTGGATGCAAACGCCGTTGTTGAAACCGTTTCCCTTTTCCCTAGCAACGCCGAACCACATTCAATCCCTCAAGAAGGATGTGCAAGATGAGTTGTTAACAAATTTAAGCAGCCTGGTAGGTTTGCTTGGGGAAGGGGTATCTGAACATGAGTTAGCCGAGAGTTATCATAGTAGTTGTTTGATGAGATTGGTGCCCTTGTCCATGGGCTATACTATTGATAGGAAAGATAGGCCGAGGAATAAAAAAGACTTTTAAGAAAGCAATGGGATGAGTGACAGTGCTGTTGGGTGAACTTACGAAGGTCCAAGCTCCTGGATGCTCAAACGAGCGAGCCATTGTCCCATGTCAATGCTGGTCTCTAGAGGCTTGCCCTGAAGGATACCTGCCAGGAGACCACCAGCAAAGGCATCACCGGCACCGTTGGTGTCGTTGATCTTCTCCTTCTCAATGGCGTGGACGGGGAATTCCTTGATCTCATCCTCACCCTGGATAGCAACCAGGGTAGGGTCAGTGCCCTGAGTGATGATGGCTACTCGCTTTCTCTTGTTGTTCTCCTTGGGAAGGTTGGCAAGGTGCTTAACAACATCCTTGGGCTCCTTGCTAGGGAGGTTGTGGGACTCAGCGTAGGCGGCAGCCTCAGTCTCGTTACCGATGATGTAATCCCAGTAGGGGGCGCTGGCATCGACGACTTCCTTGAAGAATTGGGGAATAAAGGGAGCGGAGAGCGAGAGGACGAATGGTTTGTTGTTCTCGGCAGCTTGCTTGGCGAGCTCCATAATGGCAGGAGGGCAGACTAGCACATGTTAGCATGATACGAAACTGTAAATGACATGTGCTGTCTCAAGCTTTCTTACCAGTGAAATGGAAACCACCGACGTAGTAGACCTCAGCATTCTCAACGAGCTTCCAGATCTCGGGCTTCTTCAAGTGGTCAAGATCGTAGTGGTTGGCAGCACCGAGATCAGTGCACAAGCTTCGGTTGTGACCAGTGATGATGGCACCGCAGCGGCCGGTCTTCTCCTTAGGATCGACACGGTACTCAACTCGAAGGCCAGCAGCCTTGACAGCATCGTGGAGAATGGCAGAGTACTTGTCGTCACCAGCACCACCGACGTAGACGACACTGTTGGGAGGAAGGATGTACTGGGCACCTCGAGCACTGTTCTGAGCAGCACCGCCAGCAATGAGCTTGGCATCGTAGTTGTTGAGGAGATCCTCGTAGAGAGGGAGGTGCTTCTCCTCAGCGAGGATGGCATCGTTGGGCTTGAGGCCGTACTTGTCCAGAAGAGCCTGATCACCTTGAGCCTGGATGTCTATAAGGGACAAAAAAGGTAATCTGTCAGCAATTGATCGATATGGAACATATTGGTGTAAGCGGGTAATGGATTCAATTTCAATGGATCCGGCATTGAGAGATGGTCTTGTATCTGAAGACTGGAAGTGTAAAGCTTACCGAGGAGAGGGTTCTCCAGACAGAAGAGGGAGTATTCTTTAACAGAAGACATTGTGTTTAATTGTCTCGTCTGGTATACACGATATGGTGAGGTAGATAAGAATAAGGGTGTAGCTTTGGAGGGGAAGAGTTTGAGACGAATGGAGGGGTCGACCGCTCTGGTGGGGTTTAGACGTGGGGCTTGTTTCTTCGGCAGCCGAACGGGAGTGACGCTGGCAAAGCTGCGAGTCCACGTGCGATAGGTGGGAAGGAGAGAAGGAAGTCTGAGGGAAGGGGATGGTTTTATCAACATTATTGCGTTCAAATATGCGATAGGCAGTATGGGATAGTATTGATTGACGGGTGATTTCTCTGATGAGTGGAGTTTGTTTGGTCAAAGTTTCGATTGATTGATCGAAGGCCAAAGCTCATACATAATATGAATTCCATTTGCCATCATACGATCAAATGTCTGGTAACTTATCCCCCATCTGCATCATCATCTGGTGACCTCACTAGCAACTACTACTAATCAATCAACCGCAGCTTCCCAAAGCAACCGCATTTGGTTTAATATCAAAGTAGCTCCAAAGCTCAGATAATCTGAAAGGACATATCAAGAATGGAATTCGACAAACATGGCTCATAACTTGGTAGGAGAGCAGGTGGACAGCACAATCGCTTTAACGAGGACATTATTTAACCAAGCATGCTTCTCTCGTGGAAGCCTTTTTTTGGTATTCGAGGTATCTCACTTCTTCGCTCACATCTTTCACAGAGAAACGGCCTTCAGAATTCTTTTTTGCGCCAAATGCCATAGTACTTGCCCTCGAAGCTACCAGCCATCTGCTCTTGGCAGTATCTTCAATAGATGCAAGCAAGCCAGTAAACACCATCCCAATGAGACCATGAACCCAGCCACCACTTTATTCCTTTGTCTTCTGGGTACCACGGAGAAGACCCGTTCTGCGGGCGGCGATAAGACCGGCCTTTTGACCCTGGGCGGCGTATCGGGAGATGGTAGAAGCCTTACCAATATGTTGATGGTTACCCTGTGTCGAATGTCAGCTTTCCTGCTTTTCGTCAAGTATATTCGGGAAATACGTACACCACCGTGAGGATGGTCGACGGGGTTCATGGCAACACCACGAGTCTTGGGCCAGCTGTTGCGCTTGACAGCGAACTTGTGCTTGGCACGAGAAGCCTCTGTAACGGGGGTCAGCAATCCATTATTCCAATATTTGATCTTCCAGGAAAAAACATACTGAGGAGGGGCTTGTCAGTTCGGCCACCACCAGCGACGATACCGATCATTCCTCGGGATCCGGAGTGGACGACCTTCTTGGCACCGGAGGGGAGCTTGATGCGGGTCTTGCCCTCATCAGGGTTGTGGCCAACAATGGTGATGTAGTTGCCGGAGGTTCGGCCGAGAGTACCACGGTCACCGATCTTCTCCTCGACGTTGGAGACGACGGTACCCTCAGGCATCTCACCGAGGGGGAGGACGTTGCCGACGGTCAGGGCAGCCTTCTTTCCGGCGTAGATGAACTGGCCGGTGTACATGCCTTCGTTGGCGATGAAGGTCTCGGTAACCTGCTTGAATCGGTAGGGGTGGCGGAAGACGACCTTGGCGAGAGGGGCACCACGACCTGTACGGCAATCATGGTTAGTTGTCGTTCCTCCAATTGCACACAATTTATAAATTTCCGTCGAATCTTGCTTCTCGGGAACCTAATCGGGGAACTTGCCAGCATCGTGGACGATCTCGCGGACGACACCTCGAAGGTAGCCGTGACGCTCGGCATAATCGAGGTTTCTGAACTTGGCAGGAGCCTTGTTCAGGCGCGTGTTGGCCGCTATCCTAAGCGTCAGTATTCTGATGTTTTCGATATCGCGGAAAGGCTCGTTCGGTACTGACTGAAGATGGATCCACGACCCTTACGCTGGTTGCGAATGACTCTACCCATCGTGAATAGGAGTTCTGTTGAGCTGCAGGTTAGTAAAGACGATCGTGGGCGAAGAGGTAAGGGAGGGGGGATATTTACCTGGCTTGGGCCGCTTGGTGTTTGTTCAGAGAGGCTGCTAACCCGCCGATAATTTTTCTGTGCGATGGGAAAGAGCGATCCTGTAGGCCACGTGATCTCCAGGGCTCGCTCTTTCCTTATGCGAAAACAAATCCTGGGAGTGGGGCAGGAAGTGGTCCGTCAGATCAGTCAATGACCGCCCACCTAACTCCCGGTCTTCGGGGCCAACCCCAGAAATTATCCGATCACTGCAACTTTGGCGCGACGCGCGCTCCAGCCAATGCCGACCTTTTGCCTCTTTAACATCCATTAAAGCTAAGCTGAGGTCATCACCACCGATGATCACCATCCCCACGACAGCACGTCTCGACGTGTGACATGCCTTTTAAATTCTACTGATATCTCATATGCTTCCCTACAATCAATTGCTAAAGGGTAATAATTCATAACAACAATATGGCATTCTTATCATCATTCCTACCGTCTCATTAAACAGATATCGTCAATCTTGCGCGCATCCTGTTCTGTACAGATTTGCATACGGGTGATATTGCGTTGGGTTGCAATGAATTTGGGCGGGTCAAATTGCTTCCAAGTTTGGAGGAATGAGATTGACCAAGTGGTTGATCCGTGATGAGTGACAAGGGGGCGTTCATGGCAGAATATTTCTCAGTGGAATGGCTCTGTGTTACAACTTTGAGCTTCGCGACTTCGCGACGACTTCTGCAATGTGTTTCTAGTGGGACACCAGCCCTTGGCCCAGATGACGGATACCATTTCGCCTTTTGAGACAATCATTGGGTGTGGTGGGAAATTGCACTATTGAAGGCCGCATATAAGGCGGTGAAAACCATTGTTCTCGTTCACGTTGGAGCCAGAACGGACTACCTCTTCATCGTTCAAACTATGATATGGAAATCTATGACGGCCAAAATGAGTTTTGAAAATGCGACAATCCACAAACAGGGTTGATGGAGAGACCTTACTTTGGGGGTTTGTTGGGTGCCCAAGTTCGTCCAGGGTGTTTGCTGAAGATCACTCACCAACTTCCATGCCAGCATGGTGAATATGAACGAAGCAGTTGAAGCGTCTGCAATCGCACTGGGCCGAACATCCTTGATATGGACTAGTCAAAGAACAGGATGAATGGAAAAGAAGCGTTGATATGGCACAACCAGAAATATCACTGGCTGAGCTATTTGACTATATGAGAAATGGTGTTTTTCGAAGGGTTGTCACGCAGCTTCACGCTCAAAGGACGTGACGGACTAGGGCTGTGATGGGTGCTTGCGAGGGTATAGCTCAAACGCAGGGAGCTCTGTACCTTGAAAACAACAAAGCCTTGACTTCGCTTTGTTTTGTGATGGTCGTTTGAATGCCTCTACATAGTTAATCGATATTTGCTCAGCCTATCAAGATTCACAAGCCTAATCTGCGGCTCTTGAGCAAGGCTAGTGGGTGCTTGTTCCGTGTGAGAGCCCAAGTTACGTCGTTCCTCCTACTTCTCCCCCACTCATCTCCATTCATCTCAACCTCACATCAACAAACACCAACGACCCGAACCGTCTGCAAAATGTCGGCCGAAGACGATTCCTCCGATCTCTCTTCTTTGTCTTCACTCTCGCCCGCGCCTTCTGATATCGAGCTAGAAGAGCCAGTTGAAAAGCCCATTGCCAAGCCCAAAAAGGGTATTCAGAAATACTTCTCCAAGGTTACAGAGCAACCGCCCAAGGAGGCTTCGCCGCCGCCTCGAAAGCGATCACCTTCACCACCCCACGAATATGTGTTGGCGGATAACCCTGACATTGCAGTATGTAACCTGGATTGGTGATTCGGCTTTTTATGGTTTATCTACAAACGTTTGGCGCGCGTGGCTGCCTTTGCGACGCGCCTTCGTCGCGTCTTGGACGTCATGGCCAAATGCTAACAGCTATAGTTCATTGTAATGTTCAGAAGCCGCTTCAACGATGCATTCCCGAAATCACTTGCCCATTTTGGCCCCCAAGAACTTGAGCGCGACGTTGTCGAACCTGCACCTGGTGATCGAGCCGAACATTTCCTCTGCGCGTTGCTGGGGTTACTATTGAATCGCAAACAAGATGTCAAGTACGGCAGAACCCTGATCGGCAAAGTGTAATATGCTAACGAATATTTTGCTAGGCCTGGCCATTATGGTCGTGCTTTGGAAGATGCTATTAGCTCACACAAGAGCCAATGGGCGCCTGCCTGGGAGGACAAAAGCCCATTGTCTGGCGGCGCAACTTTCAGCTCGATGAATCCTACACAACGGGTGCGTCAGGCCAATTCTGCTTTCGTGCGCATTCGAAATGCTAATGTTTCAACAGCTCACGCTCCTGCGATACCTTATTCTATGGACTCTTTCGTCGTCCGAAACCGTCAAAGGACTCATCAACCAATCCTACAAGCAGAACCGACACGAGGACGACTTGAACCAGCCTCGATCAGTACAGCCATGGGGATCAGATGGTGATAAGCGTCGATACTTTCTTATTGAAGGGCAGGACGACACAGCTTTCCGTGTCTATCGAGAAAGCAACCCTGCTGGGACGAACCGAACATGGTACAGCGTGGCTGGTACAATTGAGGAGCTCAGAGCTCTTGCTGAGAAACTCGAGGTCAAAGATGGTGGACCAAAGGCTACAAAACTGGCTCAGAAGATGTACACTGCCATTCCTCGATTTGAAGCTGGCGAGGAGGTTAGTTTGCTACCCGCACTCGGCTCTGTCAACCGAGACGATCTCATCCGGGGTCGGCTTTTGTGCGTCGTGCTAACTCACTCTATAGAAACGCAAGCGTCGCGATTATCGGCAGATGCGCAAGGAACAGTTCAAGCGACCTGAGCCTGGATTTTCGCTCTATGAAGGCCGTACCAGGGGTAAAAAGATGAAGTATACGTATTCTGACGATGAAGATGTCTTTACAACCGACTCGACCACTCGTCGATCTACCCGAAACACCGGAACCCATACTCCTGTCGAAACTGGTCCGCTCACCACCGCCAGCGGCCGACAGATCAAGGCACCGACTCGTCTTAACCCCACGACTGGAAGCAGTGCCCCTGGTAGTGTGCAAGGAGACACGTCCGAAGTGGAGAAAGAGACGTCTGTTGGTCCAACTGGACGACCTCGACGATCAGCTGCAGTAAACCACGGTACAAGCGGTTGGGCCGAACCCAAGAAGACTTCTCGACGTAATGCTAGTGACGATTCTGACGAAGAGAGCGAGGCCGAATTCGGGGATGATGAAGAGGATGTCGACGAACATGTACCCGAAGAATCAGATGATGAAGATGAGCTTGACGAGGATGAAGCCATGGCGGATGATGACCTGGATGAGCAGAACCAAAGCTTGGTTGTTAAGCTCTCAGTCACACCACCCAAATTGCGGAACGTCCTCGAACCCAACGCACAAGCTGGGAACAAACTACCGACGCCTAGCCCTGATGAAGCTGCGGAAGAGTCTCGGCCTTCAGGAGAGACGGTTGTTGAGATGGAGGATGCGCCGGCAGCTACTCCCAGCAAAGAACCTCAGCCTACAACCCAGCAGTCCCCTAACCCAGACCCCGATTTTGCTGAACGCCAGGATTCGACACCGGGAACTATTCATGCGACGTCTTTGGCTTTTAGAGGGAGCCCAGAAAAGACGCATGCGCAACCGGTGCCCCGGCCGCTCGATGTTAGCGCAGACCACCAGTAAGAGCTGGTAGTGTAACAGATCTTGCTTTTTTGTTGGAGTTTTGGAACAAAGGAATCATATGGCATAGAGTTATTCAAGCTAAAGGCTGGCATCATGGCGGGATAGAATTGAGGTATTAAAAGAAACAAGGCATTGAAGGCATTAAGAGTTATTAGTACTCGTGCACTTTATATGGGCAGCACTACATACGGTATTGCCTGACGGAGAACAACACACATGGAATCATTGTTGTTCAGCAATGGATATGTTAATAGTTAGAGTGAACGATGGCGGCAAAGGCATGCTCGTTCATATAACAATGATAAACTAAACTATATGTTCAGTTTGCGTGGCTTTTCTTAATGTGTCATCAAATATTTCCGATAGTGATGTGTCAGGCACAGATAGTTCGCCATAGTTGGGCTTCGCTGGCTGACCCAATGTGTTCATTCGTCATGGATGTGCTTTATGGTAAGAAGTGTATCCTGAAATCATTTTAGCAATAATGATGGACGGTTCCGATGGACCTTGATGCTTTTCGTCTCCTGATTACTAAAAATTTCATTTACTGTTTTCAGGTCAAGTGATTAATACGTGACAGGGATGCTGTATCCTGTCGTATATACAGTCTATTCATCTCAAAAACAATATTTCTCTCTTAAACCCTCTTGCGATGCGTAGGTATATGCCCTGTTGAATCATTAGCTGTCACCCACGAGCCATGGAGATACCTCTTGACTTACAGTTGTTGACTCCCCACCACCAGCGTCTCACTCGCGCACCGACTGTGTTGCCGTGTAGTTGAGCGTTTCTGTTCCAGTGCTGCCAGCCGCAGAGGAACAAGTTGTACACTAGACCCTGGGTCAAGGGCATCAAGATCTACCACATCTATTAGAGATCTCTGTTTAATGCAAGTATTTGATTCCTGTGTACCTGGTCTCTTGTCGTTATGAGCGCCACCTTCCACCATGTATCGGCCTTTGAGATACTTCGCAGATAGCTCTGCTCGAAGCGCAGGTCTGGTAGAGGAGGGAGATTTGAGTGTCGTGGAGCGGGTCGGAGAACACTGTATGGGATATCTTCTTCTTCGTCATCTTCATCGATACCGTCGTCGTGCTCGAGAGTCACGGGCTGTCTTCTCTCAGCGGCTGTGGGCGGGTTGGCGTCGAGTTTGGGATCAGGGTTGTGCTCGATGCTTGCGGCCTGGATGGTGGCCGCAAGTTCAGTTGGGCCTGACTCCATGTTTGTATGTGGGTTTGTTTCTGGAGGTATATCTAAGAAAATTGGTTGGATTTTGGTAGAGTAGCTCTACGTCCTCGAATTGTTTGTGGTTGTTGATAGTGATTGACGTCGCATGGCCGAGCTGCGGAAGGTTACTGCCAGGCGGTAGACTAGCGTGTGGAGGTGGTGGGGAAGGCCTGATTGGAATGGGCTATGGACTCTGGTTGCATAAGAAGGTATTAATACCTACTAGGTAGTATTTATACTATACTGGATCATTTCGTAACTTATAGGTTATATTTCCACTATGATATGCAAGTACCAAGCAGTATTCTATGTATCTTCATTGAACCAATGAGAGTCTGGGGCACTTAGCTACTTGTTGTTCAGGTTAGAAAGGAGAAGCCCAGATTATGGCACATTCGCAGAATGTAACATATTACCAAGAAGGCCTAGTGATTGTTTGCATCAATATTGAGTCTGATTCTGAACAAAAGCAACAGGCATACTGGAGTCAAGCTCTAAGCAAAGTCCAATGTTTTCAGCCTCAGAGACATTCAACCGAATACCAGGATAATGTGTTTCGAAGACATGAGAGGCCGACCAAGTATAACAGTAGATACAACCAACCCATTAGATCGGACCCCCCCCCCCCATATTAAGAATCGAATAAATTTATGAAACGATAGGCAATTATCCAGAACTTAAACAGAATAAGCAAACCAGAGAGTTAGCTCATCTGTACATAACTCTCCAACCTTAGGTTGTGTCTCGAATTACTCCTGCTTCTGCTATTAAAGGATTGGTCATTTGCTTAGCGGCGATTAAGCTTAAAACAGCCTTATAGGATTAAATATTGTATATAACAACCCATCAAGCAATGGCGTAATATTGAGAATATGTAAGAATGAATGACTGTATAGAGATTCATAGTTAAGTAGATAAAACAGATATGTTGCTGAATAAATATCAAGTGACCAGCAACGTCATTTATTATTGATTGGAAGCTGTAATCTTGTTCCCATTCCGGCCCCCAATATTGATTCTTCTTGAATCGCCCCCAAACCAATTGGAACAATACAGAAACCAACGTGCTTCTCCTAATGAGCTGCAATATGACATACACAGTTACACAGTTGTATCTGCAGGGGCTGCCCGGTCAGCATTTGCGTCTCGTATCAAAAGGATAAGGCTGAAAGATTGATCGGCAATATCAAGCCTGCTAACACTCCATTGCTGCAACTTTATTTACGACAATTAAAATGAATTTTCTCTATTTCATTAATCATATTATGCTACCAAAATGAACTTCTGCGATAGCGCGCTGCAATGCAGCAACCCGGCTGAGACGGTGGAAGACCCTGATATGAACGGAATCGGGGTAAGAGCTGGCGCTGCTTCAAGTATCAGTCGGCAAGCTCACATATTCATTACAGGTCGTCTTGTCCTTTGTTATCACAGCAGCCATATCGGTATTTGTGGCCATAATGGCTGTGGTAAAGCGTGGAATACCCAAGCAACAATATAGACGCGTCGATGAGAAAGTTCTCTACTGGATTGGTGTCAGAAAACCAGCCAGCGATGCGCCCAGCAATCTTGGATATCAGTCCCTTCTTCTCGCGCTAAGCGATCAGATGTTGGCGGTTGGACTGTGTTATCTCATCGCCATGTATGCACAGATCTGCAAGGTCTCGCTATATTCTTTCTTTATCGGCGCCCAGCTGGGATATCTGTCGTCCTGTGTTCACTGTGCACCCTTCTGGTTCTCAAGTCATATTTCAAGAAACATCCAAAGCAAGCCATCTTACGGGGGGCTTTGATGATGTTGTTTATGGGACTTCTTACGGCAACTCTCATCCTCGAGTTCATTACGCTGTCTGAGCCACGTGATAGATTATTCGTTTGCGGACTGCACGATCCCACCCGGCCTCGTCTGGGACTGATGGTGCCTAGGTCCATTGGAATAGCTGCGCTATTTGTATTTGTTTATTGGAACGCATTCCGGTCAATCAGATTGGATACTTCGCTCAGTTACAACTCCGAGAGTAGAGCATCGAAGAATATAGTACTGAGATGGATTTACTCAGGTTATCAAGGACAGACAGATCTTCAGACCTACTTCGAACGCAGGGAGGACAAGACTCGACGTGACAATCGAAAGAATGCAACGATATTAGAGCACCAAGCTGGGTTTTGGAAAGCTTTGAGTATCGTCGTACGACCCGTTATCGCGGAAATGGCTGGCTCAGTTCCTTTCGAGCTTCTGATTGCTATCTGTTCGTTTACTGTGGCTATATACACGTTGGTTATTGGTCTCTTCTACCAAGGTGTCGACACCAAACCGCTCTTTGTGGCGAGCTTCGGCCAAATCCTGCCGATGCTCCTATTGATCGTTATTGCCTTGACTGCCATCGAGGTTGGCAGTAAGTGTTACATACGAAACTGCTTGATTAACTGCTAACTAATTGTAGCTATTAAGAACTTTCGAGGAATAGAGATCGAAATGGAGATGAAGAAACAGCCTGCTTCGATACACAATCCTCCAGTATTCGAGGGCTCTGCTGCCTCGTCGAGTCGAGCTTTGTCTCAAGGGACACAAAGGGATTTGACAAACATTGCAGAAGGAGGCCTACCGAAGACTTATGGTAACTCCTTGATGCCCATGGCTTCTGCATCGTATAGTCAGCCAGACCTCTCAGGCAATGCTGGCTTCGGCTCAAGGGTCGATTCAATGACCAGGTGGATGGCACCGAGAAGAACAAATACACTTGAGATTGAAGAAGGCAAAATAGTAAGTTTCCCGCTTCTCACCAATGGCGTATCTTGCTTCGACCACAGGGTAATTTGACTGACTTTTACCAGTTACTTTTCCCTTCCCAAGAGTCGACGATAGACATTCTTGATATAGCGCTCAGGAGTGCTACGGGAGTGACATATACAGCCATCTGTGTCATCCTTATCTTCGTCGCCGTGTTTATTGTGTTGGTATTTTTCTTCTATGAGTTTGTTGTGCCAGCTACGGCGGGTTTTGTATTTATTGGCTTTATCGTTGACCTCGTCTGGGCAATACGAGGGGTTAATAAAGTGAGACGAGAGCGACGTGAGAGGGAAATGGGAATATGAACTTAAGATACAGGTATATAGTTTTGCTTATACTGTTGGTTGCAAGCTCAACTCCTGAGGAACCGAGGATGTACTATTGTAGAGCCTTGGAACTTGGACACTTATCTTTTGGAAAATGTCCCTATGATCATCAAGTTTCTTTTGTCAACTGTCGAGTAACTCATCAGTCGTAGACTTTATGATGTAACAACATCCATGTCGAACCCATACCTATCTTGTCACTGACTAACGGGCTATTCTTGATCTTCGGATAGTCGGTGGTTAAGTTGCAGTTAACATGCTATTCAGCGGAATAACCACTGAATAACACCCTCACTTGAAGTTGGATGTAAGAACCCGTGCTTTAAATTATACTACCTGGGGCTTTGCCTTTTTTCTTTTGAACTTGCTGGCAGATGTTTTATGAAAGGTGATGAGAGTAGTCATGCTGAAACCGAGTCATCTATTCCACCTATTAGACGGGTGTTTCCATGGATACCAGGTAGACCACTCCGTAGATTAGTAGGCAGTCAATACCCATAAATATCCATTACTTAGGTACTGCAGTTGTAGGCAGTTCCGAGGACATGATTCAGAAATCCAAGCCGCCGTCAGCTGTGATTATGGGACCCACTCGGGTATCAACGAATCCAAGACAGTCATGGTCAGGGTACCTGGAAATATTAAGCCTGTAATGCAAAATCAAGGTTACGTACTGTGAAAATCCAGTGACCTAGGTTCCTGAAGGAAGTCCCCGTGCAGTGAGTGGCTACCCTACCTTCCGACGGGATCAAAGTGGATTGGCTGCCTGCGGGTGCCTTGGATGGTACCCAGCTAGGTCATCGCTCGTTGTGCGAAAAAAATCTGGCACTAACATCCAACTTTTGGGATCTTCAGGCTCCAGAGTCCAGACTTAATAGTTCAACGACTCCTAGGCTCGCGAGGAGAAACCCTTAGCAAAGAAAACCAAACACTCGCAACAAGGTCTGAGCCAAGTCCTAACCGCCAAAATGAGTGACGCTCAGGCGAACGAGGCCGAGAAGAACGTAAGTCGAGTCGACTCGAGTGCCCCTCTTCTTTATTTCTTGTGTGGTGGTGTTTGCCCCGCGATCGAGAAATTAAAGACTCTGTCATCATCCTTCGAGTAACAAACAATCGCGACAATCGCTGACAATGTCTACAATAGATTGAGATCTGGAAGGTCAAGAAGCTCATCAAGCGTCTTGAAGCCGCCAGAGGAAATGGAACCTCAATGATTTCCCTCATCATCCGTAAGCCGTCCTACCCCTTCACCTCGATCTCGAAACGACGCACTAACTTGCGTGTCCTTTAGCTCCCAAGGATCAAGTCTCTCGAGCTGCCAAGATGTTGGCTGAAGAATACGTATGATCTCCTCAATCCAACGAAACGCCGCTACGGCGACACTAACAACATCCCAGGGTACCGCCTCCAACATCAAGTCTCGAGTCAACCGACAGTCCGTCCTGTCCGCCATTACCTCGACCCAGCAGCGTCTCAAGCTGTACAACAAGGTCCCCCCTAACGGCCTGGTCGTCTACTGTGGTGAAATCTTGACCCAGGAAGGAAAGGAGCGAAAGGTCAACATCGATTTCGAGCCCTTCAAGCCCATCAACACCTCCCTTTACCTGTGCGACAACAAGTTCCACACCGAGGCCTTGGCCGAGCTGCTTGAGTCTGACCAGAAGTTCGGTTTCATCATCATGGATGGTAACGGTGCTCTGTTCGGAACTCTGAGCGGAAACACCCGTGAAGTTGTCCACAAGTTCTCCGTCGATCTTCCCAAGAAGCACGGTCGTGGTGGTCAGTCCGCTCTCCGTTTCGCCCGTCTGCGAGAGGAAAAGCGTCACAACTACGTCCGAAAGGTTGCCGAGTTGGCTGTCCAGAACTTCATCACCGCCGACAAGGTCAACGTCGCTGGTCTTATCCTTGCTGGTTCCGCCGACTTCAAGAGCGACCTTAACGCCTCCGACCTGTTTGACAACCGTCTTGCGACAAAGGTCATCAAGGTTGTCGATGTTTCTTACGGTGGTGAGAACGGTTTCAACCAGGCTATTGAGCTGTCTTCCGAGACTCTCGGTAATGTCAAGTTCATCCAGGAGAAGAAGCTCATTGGAAAGTACTTTGAGGAAATTAGCCAGGATACCGGCAAGGTCTGCTACAGTATCGAGGATACCCTCAAGGCCCTTGAGCTCGGTGCTGTCGAGACTCTTATTGTCTTTGAGAACCTTGAGATCACCCGCTGGGTTCTCAAGGACAGCAACGGTAGCGAGATTATCCTCCACACCACCAAGCAGCAGGAGCAGAGCAACCGAGACAAGTTCCTCGACAAGGAGACTGGTCAGGAGATGGAGATTGTTTCTCAGGAGTCCTTCCTGGAATGGATTGCTGAGCATTACAAGGACTTCGGTACCACCCTTGAGTTCGTCTCTGATCGATCCACCGAGGGCAACCAGTTCGTCAAGGGCTTCGGTGGTATCGGCGGTCTTCTCCGATACAAGGTCAACTTTGAGCAGCTTGCTGAAGTGAGCGACGACGACGAGTACTACGACGGTGAGTTGACAACATCATGATTGAAACAAACAAACCTCTTGAGTCTAACAAAGAACCAGATTGACCAGCAGATCCCCTCGTGACCAGCGAGGGATCGACTCAAGTTCATCCGTCCACGTACAACAGCAGTGCCATGCGCCCCGAGGCGCAGAGGTCGACCGATGCCGCGCCGATGTCAATCGCCCAACAGCGCTTGGTGGAGAGGGACAGTCTCTCGCCTCTCCATTCTTCCCGCCAGGCATCGCGACCCAGTCCGCTTCGCACAATGATGACGGCTTGAGTTATGATCGACGGGAATAGAGGTACATAAAACCCTCCAATTCCTGCACCTCAAGAAAACCAGAATGTCAGGTCTAACGGCTGGTAGGCCCAACCATTAAAATTGAAGGATAGCGGCGGCACGGCGACTAGAGGATCGTAAAGGCCAGCATGGGCAAATCAATGCCCGGCCTGAGGATTTGTTAGTATTTGGGTAGAATCGGTGTGAGATGACTGCAAGGCTTCTTATATAGTCATGAGCAGGCACGACACGTCGAGTCAACAAAATACAAGTCGTTTGTATGGCCACCTTGAATGCAAATGTGATGTGATCAGTTCTATTTTAGGTGCTCTCTTGTGCGTAGCCGCAACCATCGACAGTCCTGGTGAGGATAAAAGACTAAGTTCAGGGGAACATATCTCATAAAATTGAGGCTAGCTAGGTTGTCCATCGTACCGAGACCGCGTATTCTATCCAGACCCGTTTCCGGTGTTTCTGACCTAACGTTAGACGCTGTGTGGGGGTTCGCAGATGGGCGCAGCACGACATGGGTGTGCTACGTCAACGCAACCTTCAGGTCCCTGACCTGGACTGCTCGTACCGAGTGCAATGGCCTATCAATGGCCACATCCATCTTGTCAACATCATTCCAGCTAATCTTCTCACCGTCATATAATTCTCCTTTCTCTGCGCCATAAAAGACTGCAGCTCAGTGTCAACTGAAGCTGTTGTCAGGCGCTCCAACATAATTATTTCTTATAATGCCCGAATCACAGCCTGACTCCCCGCCAGCAGCAGCGGCCAACCAGGCTGGCCGCGCTATCCCCGTCGGCCTCAATGAAGCAGCTCTCGACTCCCCGACCTTCCGAGTAACCGCTGCCAACTTTGGCGATCAAGTCGATGCTATCGAAAAATGGCTCAACGGATATGCCCAGTCGACCTCGAAGCTTCTACACGATATCCTCGCCCTCGAAGAGACCATCAATACCTTCCTCGTAAAGACCATGCCCTCAGTGTCTGACGGCGTTGTCGACAATGATTACACATTTCTGGCCTTGAAGAGAGTGGGTGATGGATGGCGCGAGTATTGGATACAAATGATAAGCACAATGAAGAAGATGGATGGTTCAGTTGTCGACCCCATCCGGCAGTTTATTGTTGGTGACCTCAGGAACTTTAAGGAGTGTAGGAGGGCCATGGAGCAGGCGCAGCGAACTTTTGACTCGACACTCGCTCGATATGTCAGCCAGTCCAAGACAAAGGAGCCATCAGCCTTGCGTGAGGATGCCTTTGCCGTTTTCGAGACACGAAAGGCGTACCTCAAGGCATCGATGGACTACTGTCAGCTTGCACCCCAGCTGCGCTTTAGCATGGACAAGCTGTTGGTTAAGATTTGCAGCGAACGATGGAACCAGTTGAGGCGTACTAGAGAGGCTGCTGGCGACACCAGCCGCTGGAACCAGGAGATGGAGCGCATCCAGGGTTGGTCAAATGAGATGGGAGCGTCCGAAATGGTATTCAGACGGGAGTTGCAATCTGCCCGAAGAGAAATTGGAGAGAACGCTCTCGCAGGATTTAAGCCGTCCCGTGAGCTTGAAGATTACAATACTTCGACCGTTCCCTTTCTCGGTAGTCGTGGTCCTATTACTGTGCGCCTTGAGGAGGGTGCTACTGTTGTGTCCGAGAAGCAAGGGTGGCTGTTCCTCCGAGTACTCCAAGGAAAGCCAGCGAGACACACCTGGATCAGGAGATGGTACTATTGCCGTGATGGCATCTTTGGCTGGTTAATACCTGGACCTTTGGGAGTTCTACAGGGCGATGAAATTGGTGTTCTGCTTTGTAATGCAAAGCCAGCTGTCGCCGAGGACAGGCGCTTCTGTTTTGAGGTTAAAACAAAGAGCCAGACCATCTTGCTCCAAGCAGAAACCCAAGGCGAGCTTACGGAGTGGCTGGAGGTGTTCGAGGTCACCAAGAAGCGCGCTTTCGAGACCACTATGAACAGAACCAGCGCTTCCCTACCCGGATCTGTCGATCCCGCATTTTCGATATCCCCTCCAAGCATCCCCGAGTTTTCTGCCAAGGCCCTGGATGCACAAATCGGGATTTACGATGAGTCAACCCCCAATGTTGATCGCACCAACACACTGCCTGTACCTGGACCAGAAGGCAATCTCAGTACACGACAGAGCTTTGATGTTAACGGCAGCCTTTCTCGTCGTACTATAACTTCTCTTAGTCGAGATCTTGCCAGAGAAGAAGGTGAAAGCGGCCGCGAGCACGCCGCCAGAATCATCCAAAAACTCGATCTCCACCGCAAAGCTACCTTTGGCAATCAAGGCCCTGACGGAATGCAGGGAGGCCCGGCTTCTACTACTGGGCTGGCGAGCATGATGGCTACGAGCCACACACTCCCACCAGGCTTTCCAGGGCCAGCGGCAAGTTCGTCGAACTTCAGGCAGACGCCCAGCATGCTGCCGTCAGTAGACACCCAGGCTGGCAGTTTGGCCCCGGCCACTCTAGCCAAACCCCCCTCCATGACTGGGCTTAGTCGTATTGCGGTTCTGACAGCGGGAGACCGCCAGCCTGTGGGCAACAACAGGAAGCTTCCCGCGTCCGTGGTTGCGAACTATTGGGGAAGCAGTCTCTGGGGTGCCATGAACGCACCGCCCCAACCCGTGCTCCCCAGGCTTGACGAAGACGATCCTATAGGCGTCGTCGTGCCTGGAAGTACTGTTGGCCAAGGCGTGCAACGAAAGGACACTGGCGAATACTTCCCTCGAAACTACCCTCCTGAATTGCGAGCCCAGCATGCCCAGTTTAGGCTTCTGTTCCCAGACGCACCCTTGGAAGAGAAGCTGGTACTTGTCTTCCGAGCTGCATGGACTGGGTCTCCTGAACGAGGTCCCGGCAAACCAGACATGGCCGGCGATGGCCGTATATATGTTACACCCGACAACATGTACTTCTATGGACAACAGATTGGCCTTGTCACCGCTTATAGTATCAGTCTTGATATTATCAGCGAAGTGACGGCAGCCCCAGGCAGGGATTGTGACTTCATCTTTTTACACCTCAATGAAAACGCGAATGAGACTGGCTATACCAGAATCACCATCAAAGTGTTCTTGGAGGATCTGGGTCTTCTCCACACTCGCCTTAACCTGCTGATCGATGATATTCAAGCTGAGGAGCCCATGGATGTCGAGGCTATTATCACTACATTGGTAAATCTTGAAAAGGAGGAGTATGATCGACCAAGTCCCAGTGTTGAAAGTTGGGAAGAGGTATCGGCAAACACACCGATGGACGATGGAACTTCAACGGGACGCCCGGTTGCTCGCCGTATGGAGTTCAGCCCTCCGTCGCGGCGCTCGAAATCGCAAGCAAGGCATAATCATAAACTGCACCTACCAGTTCGTCCTGTCATTTATGAGCCAGAAGGCATGAAAGAAATGGCGGCTGAACGACACTTTGAAATCAGCGCTAAGTCTTGTTTCCATGTTTTATTTGGTGACAAGAGTTTCGTGTTCCCAAAGCTGTATTTTGAGCGACGAGCCCAACAGATCGCTCAAGGACCGTGGGTGCTAGTGGATCAGGGCAGAATGAGACGTGACTTCCAGTTCAAGGTTGACTACAAAGACGTTCTGGGTCGGTCAAAGACGGCCGACGTCAATGACTATCAGATCATTGACGTCTTCAGTGACCACGTTACGTATGTTGTGACACATGTCAAGACAGCATGGCATCTACCTCACTCAAGCTGGTTCAAGGTTGTGACAAAGATTGTCATCACCCATGTGGCCAAATCCAAATGCAAGCTGGCTATCTACACCAAGACGGATTGGTCAAAGAACCCGGCCTTGTCCAAGAATTTGATTGACCGTCAGGCAATCCACGATGCTGCTAGTGATGCCGAGGAGCTGGCTGAAGTCGCTACAGATCAAGTTCGCAAACTTGGAACGCGAAGCCGAACAAACAGAGCGATCCAGGTTTATGGTCAGATTGGGCAGCAGACTGAGGTGGTAGTCTTCTCACCCGCTTCAACAGACTCGGCAAAGAAGCAGGTGATCAAGCCCCGGACTCTCACGACCATGGTCTTTGAAACCATTCGATCTTTTGGAGAAAGTGCAGTTTCATCAGTCATCATGTGGGCCATTGCTGTCCTGCGCAACGTATTCAACTTGATCACTGCCCAATGGATCATTCTGGCGCTGCTTGCATTCAGCACACTCACTAATTTGCTACTGACTTCAACTGAGACGTCAGTTTGGTGGAAAGAGAGGAGAGCGGCAGGGTTCATGCAAAACGTTGGCATCCGACCCAATACCATGATGAGTAAAGCTATCTACTTTGCCGATCTTCATGAGGCGTCTGGGAACAACCAAGCTCTGTCCTTCCCCGAAAACAGCACATGTTTCTCAACGTTCAAAGACCTGTTGGACACAACCGACATGGACACACCATGGGAAGATGCTGGAGCAAGCTTGGCTTCGCCTACAAGTCGTGCTACAGCGCGCCGATTGCGACGAACAAGGCAACGTCTAGGAACATATCGACATGATTTACTAGTTGCTATGAGGGTAGTCAACAGTATTGAGCGAGAGATGCTTCAATCGGAGTGGGAGAATTGGCTAGTTGATGAAAAGCTCCTTTGCGACGAGTTGGACACTATGCTTCAGCAACAGGACGAGACAAGGGGACGAAAGAAAGGTACGGAAAGTAGCAAGGGGTCTAAGGGGTCGCAGAAGGTCATGGAGCCTATACCGGCTCAGAGACGGCAAGTCCTTGAGCAATGGCGGGATAGTTACTGCGGAAGCTGTAAGCAAGACTATCAAGTTGTGATGAAGGAGCGAAAGTTGTCTATTTTGTAATCATACCGCATCGCATGCATACGGGTAGCAGAGCAATATCATTTAGCAGCCCGTTGTACACAGAGACATTTGAGAGGTGAATAGAACTCTCACCCACCTTTACATATTTACATAGCAAATTTCATCTGTCATCAACTTTTGTGGTATGCTTATGCTTACTTTATAATATCGGGAGTATTCTAGAAGTTGCTTATTCATTGGATGTGTGTGCAGAGTAGTGCAGTGTCAATATGCATAATTCATCCCCTCCACACTCTTTTTCGCATCTGGTCGGGGACCCGGAGGAGAGGGTCCGGGGTGTCCGGGGGGCTCTATATCCGAGAATTCCGAATGTAGCAGCCCGCTCTGTAACGGGTCGCTCTCCGGGCACTAAGTTATAGTGGTAGCGTAGGGCTTGGCCACTGAAGGTCTGGGGCTTGGGTGACGTCAATGAGCCGGAATGACGGCAGTTGATCATGACCTATTGAGTCCGAATAAGTAAAAGGCCTTCTTAGTTTCTTTCTTTATCTAGGTTGGTTCTCTTGGCCATATCTCATCTTGGCCCTACTTCTGACGTCTTTATCTTCAACTGAAACAAATCCCTGCTTCCTTGTTTTAATCTCAACGGTTGTATAATTTACAATACTCTATTCTCCTTCCAGTAAGCAAGCACGTTGCTACTCCTAACTCTTACACCACCGTCCATAACCCGCATCCGCAACTACATCCACACCAAACATCTCCAAGCATGGGGGGTAATCACCATGAACCTCTCGGGGCTATGGGCCCTGTTGAGTGGGAACAGGTGCCCCAGGATGATCTCAACGAATTTCTTGCCGACATCTTCTCCGAGACCCAGACCGTCGTAGAATCTATTCCTGGTCCAGCACCAAAGGAAGCTTCCAACTCTGGAGGGCGCGCACGTTCGAAGACAGAATCAGCGGCTTCAGCTCCAGAGGCCAAGCGAGCCCTGACGCTACGACAAAAGGCCGAGGCCATCAGCCAGGCGCAAAATCTACAGAAGGAGTGGAAGGAGATCAAAGTTAACGCCAAAGAGAACCCTCTCGGCATCAACGTTTACAAGCTGGGCGCCAAAGATGGACGCGGCTCATGGTTCGCCCGAAGAAGTGTACACGAGGGACTCTCGTTTGACGACTGGAAGAAGGGTCTTTCAGCTGAGTTTTCGGAGACGATGAAGGTTCAAGGTGCTCCTGGTAGTGGCAACATTCGTGGTATTGGTGCCGACAAGCGGGTTGAGGATAAGACGATCGGTGATCATGGCCAGCTGCAAGGCAAGTCAAGTCATACGATCTATACACAAATGCTTCGGCCACTAACACCCAGTAGTCTTTCAACTCTCTGCTCAATTCCCGGGTCCGACCGCCCCGCGAGACTTTGTGACTCTGCTTTTGACTTCCGAGACCTCCGTAACCCCTGGTCAGGGAACCCGCCCTCTTCGACAGTACATGATAGTATCAAAACCGTGCGAGCACCCCGAATGCCCTCCTCGCCAGGGCATTATCCGTGGCTACTACGAATCAGTTGAGGTCATTCGTGAAGTTCCTGTCGACAACTTTGCGTCTAAGAGATCTCTGTCGTCGGCTGATTTACGCGAACGAGACGATAACAAGATATCAACCCCGAAACCCAGCAGTGAAGAACATGGTCCGAAACCCCTTGATGAACCTCCTACAGCTGTCGAGTGGCTCATGGTCACTCGCAGTGATCCTGGTGGCAGTGTTCCCCGTTTCCTTATTGAGAAGGGAACGCCACCAGGAATCGTTGGCGATGCTGGCAAGTTCCTTAAGTGGGTGACTTCGAAAGCAGCGCACGGATTTGCAGAGCCTGACGAAACTGCTGCGACTACGGAGACAGCTCAGGGTACTGAAGCATCTGTGTCAGAAAAGCGACAGCCCTCAACTACACCAGCCACCACAACTAACATCGAAGCGAATAAAGTTGAGACTGCCACTTTGCAGAACCAAGACGACCCGTTCCCCGGCAGCAATGGTCTGTATGGCGTTATAGCCGGTGCAATAGGCGCTGCCAGCTCATATATTCCTACTGGCTTATTGAAGACATGGGGAACTGGGTCCGACATGACGTCCTCGGATACTAGTGGAACGGACATTCATGTCATTGCTGAAGGGCAACATGAGGACGATAGCGACACCTCTTCGATTCGAAGCTTTGCGTCCGCGCTGGAGAAAAGTGTGACCGCTGAGGGCAAGTCAAACGGCAGCGTAGTTGAGTCGCAGTCCGAAACCTCCCGCTCCAACCCACAACAGTCACTGGCCGACAAAGAGCTTAAGAAGCTTGAGCACAAGAAGAAGAAGCTCGATGAGAAGATGGCCCGCCTCGAGGAGCGTCGGCAAAGCAAGCTTATGGGTGATAAGGAGAAGGATGCTGCTACGCTGGCCAAGCTTCGCGAGAAACATGAAAAGGAGGTGGCCAAACAGGAGGAAAAGTACCGACGCGAAATGCGTAAGCTCGAGGAGAAGCGTGAGCGGGACCAACGCAAGGCTGAAGAGCGACGACGCAAAGCGGCCGAGCAGGAGGAGAAGAACAACATTTCCCTTGAGCTCGAGCGCGTCCGCGCAGAGAGAGACGTTGCACGTCGTCAGATTGAGCTCCTCGAGGGCCAAGTCGGAGAGTTGCAGGCGCAAAACACAATGCTTGTTCGCAAATTGGGTAAGAATGGTCTGCTGGACAGTGCTAATTCTCCATCGTCGTCTGTGAAGAGCCTACAGCGAGCCAATACAGAAGTTTGAGATACCACAATTAAATATTCGGTCCTTCTGGATAGAGAAGGGAGAGGGAGATGATTATGGACAGCTACTATTCACATACGGCATACGCATAACTACCTGTTTTACTGCAAGGCGTTGAGGGGCACTTATTTCAATCAAATACAAATAGCATTGAACCATTACTTTTTCTTTTTGCTTTGCTTGGTCTAGTCTCTATGTTTGTGTTGTCTTCTCGAGAGGCTGTAATAACAGACCTGATATGTGGCCCTGTCCATTGTGCAGAGCGCTGATCGACCTGTCGATGCTCTCACGAAGCTCGGCATCGGTATGATGTCTTGTCAAGGCAGCAGATGCACGGATAACCCGCGACAAGATTGCAAACACCTCTGGCTTGGATCCATATCCGAGAGGTCCATCTTCTTGGCTTGCTAGACTCTGTGTTGCCTCTAAGCCTGCGCTTGTCCATGTTGCCAATGCCTTAAGGGCGGAATCGCTCGAGTCCCATTCAAGGCTTTCGTAGACAGAAATCCATCTCTGTGTCTCTCTGACCTCGTCAACGAAGAGGTTTTGTTCTTCGATCACGAAAAGAGAGTCGTCAAACTTCATCGCCTCTTGCAGCTGGTCCTTGACAGGGATGACATTCAACTCAGGGCTTGGGTATCGAGTGTCACCCATGATACGACTCATGATGATCTGGCGGAACGTTGGGTTATTGTCGTAGCGCTGAGCAAGCCATGAGAGGAGACGGTTGGCAGCTTCGATGGGGACGAGAGCTTGTCCCAGAATGCTCTTGACCGCTGCAGTTCCCGCGTCGCGGATATCGTCGTCATCATCGTTGAGAGAGTCGTAGAGGGCGATGATAGCTGGAAGATGTTCT
Source organism: Fusarium brachygibbosum (assembly GCA_018886245.1). Lineage (NCBI taxonomy): Eukaryota > Fungi > Ascomycota > Sordariomycetes > Hypocreales > Nectriaceae > Fusarium > Fusarium brachygibbosum. The sequence continues at coordinate 1,128,936 of MU249525.1, forward strand.
TCGCCAGCCCAAGATTGCTCCGCCGCAATACTGGTGAAGAATGAGCAGAGCGATTCGACAGTGGCTAGACGTGTATCAAAATCCTTTAGAAAGTTAGCGATCATGTATTGGAATTCAGGCCTGATCTTTGTCTCACCTTGTCATCCATACCAGCGTCGGCGACCATGTGGCCCCAGTTCTTGACACCTTCCGCAGAGATGGAATTTGTCCTGCTCAGTATGGCTGTGATGCAGCCACTAATCCTAACAATGGCGTTTGCGAGTGCTGGGTTAAGAAGACTCAAGGGCAGGCTGTTCCAGATCTGCGAAAGCAAGTCTGCTGAAACAAGACCAAAGTTTCTGCTCTTAATGACTTGGTCGAGAATCTCCGTAAGATTTTGCAAAGCAATAACACGGGGCTCTGCAGGTCCAATTTTAAGACAAACGTCACGGTAGAGGTTGCAGAACTGGTTTACCTCTTGCTCTGAGAGGCGAGAGGTTTTCCAGAGCTTGGGGATAGTCTCAAGACCAGCAACTATAGTGTTTACACCCATAGTCTTGCTGAGAAGTAGGGCGTTGAGGTCCTCGACCTGGCCACTGCCCTCAGCAATGGAGTGCACCTCATGGATCACACGCTGTGCTCTGAGCAAAGCTCCCTCCCGCTTGTTGAAGATTGGGAACTCAAATTGGAGACGTTCAACAGCACCAGGCCGAGCAAAAGCTCGTACCAAGTTCACAACTTCGAGATATGCGGCAGGAATCTCAGGGGAGTCAAGGGTCTGGATCTCACGCCAGTACTCAATCAGGAATCCAGATAGTTTGGGTGTATCCTCTGTTCTTTTGTTAGTACTAGAATCGGATGTGCAGGCGTAGTGTATCTTACGTTGTAGTTGTTCGGGCATAACCTCGCTCAATCGGTCAATAATGTACTTGAGTGCCAGGAGGACACCATGGACATGGTTCTGGACATTTCCGATTTGGGAACGGACAGACTCAGCAGCCAAACTAGTGATAGCATCGAGCCACTGGGCATGTAGAAGACACGAGCAGAGAGTTCGAGCCGCAATCTCACGAACGTGCCACACAGGACTAGCCAAATACTTCGCAATGTAGACCTGGAGCTCGTCGCGGAGAACTTCGGGTGGACCAGCTCTTCGAATGATGTCGAGTGCTGGGAAGACCGACTCTGCTGCTGCTGAACTTGCAGCAATGGAAGCCATCATCTGGTGGCCCGACTTTAGGAGGTGAAGTAGAGTTGTGGGCAAAGACGGATAGCGGTGGTAAGCGATGCGGTTGGCCTTTCCATCCCAACCTGCCTCCATGGTAGCTTTGCTCTGGTGAGAACCGAAAAGACAATCAATGAGACTGCGAAGAAGAATCAAGCCACAATTTCGGATTGCCCAGAGCTCAGACTTGAGACCATTCGCTGCCAGTTCCAGGCATTGTGGCAAGAACTTCTCAGACTTGTTTCCAATGGATGTCAAGAAGGAGCTCTTGAAAATCTCCTTCAAACAGTTGTAGGCATGGACTTGAGGTAGGTTTGAGCCGTCTGTCTCGGTAACGCGGGCTTCTTGACTGGCGATTGCCATAAGCTCTGACATTACTTGTTCAAAAGATGGTTTAGCAGCGTTGGCGGAGAGAACGCCTGTCATCATGGCAGGGATACCAGCAGAGCGTCGGGTAGTTGACACTTGAGCGTTGATGGCTTCTAGCGTACCCTTTTACAAGTTAGTTTCTATGCCCTTCAAAGTCGGCACGCCCTTTTTGTTAAGAGAAATATAGTGGATGGGATACTTGACTTACAGAGTACCATTGCTCAAGCAGAGTTGTGCCGCTTGCAGTACCATCTTCTCCCTGGTTCAAATGCTTGACCAGCTGGCAGCATGTTGAGAATGTCAGGGCGACGGTAGTAAAAGCACCTCGATGTCTAAGAGTGGCGAGCTGGGTGAATGATAGGTTTCCTATCCTCTCATAAGCCTCTCTTGATGGGCAAATCCTGCCTTGGCGGGATCGTTGCTTGGTAGAGAGAATCAAAATTCTCATAAGATTGCTGCCGTATGTTAGTCAATGAAGTACAATTAGGGTCTTTCGCAACTGACCTTGCTTCGTGAACTGATCGGAAGCTGTAGCTTAGCACATCCTTTGTGTCGAGACCGTCAACCTCCTCCAGCTCCTGGGGAAGGTGACCCTCGGGTGAGTCGTCGCAGAGAATATCACGGACAGCTGCCCAAACCCGCTCACAGCAGGTAACGAGAGTATCCTGAAGAGCCTGCACGGGCTGCAACTCACTCTCAGAGAATTGAAGCTCAGAAACCACCTGCCACATGTAGCACAGAGAAGCAAAGTCTCCATGGAGCGGCGCATCTAGCACTGCTCTGCCGAGGTCTTTCTCGGCCACTGCTAGCCGATCCTCGAGGCCGCCGATTAACTTTGAAAGAAGAGCAACCCGTTGCTGCTCGTCTTCAGAGAATCGGTACAGTAGCTGAGATACCCTAGCGACACCGTCTGAATGATCAGCTCGAGCAGTCTTGCGGGCAAGCTCTTCGGATCGCTTCAGCAACTCGGTGAGCTCTTCAGCGGGGCTCATCTTGCCCTGTTGAGCCATAAGATGGAAGTTTCTGTAGCGGCTATCCGAGAATATCCACTTCAGAACAGTAGCTGCATGGCTTCGAATATCATCAAAGGGGTCCATGATCAGGTCAGATAATGCTCGTAGCCATGAACCACCGAACTGGTCGAAAAAGAGTGTCTGGTCATCCGCAGTCTCCCATGTCTTTGACTTCTCTCCCTCCATTCGAAGGATGAAAGTTACTGCCTTGAGCGAAGCGCTGTGCCGTTGATAGGACGCAGTGGGTGTTAGCTCGCTACATAAGAAGCTCATATACCAGGAGAGGAACTTTTCGTGGTATTCCAGGCAGTAGACCAGCTGGGCTTCCGGAAGCGAAATCAAATTAGTTCGATACAGAATATGTTGAGACTCTTGTGTTTGTCCTGGCTGCTCCTTTTGCTTGCGAGCAGCGGCTCTTGGGATGCTCTTCTTGAGCACGAATATGGCACCACGAACTCTCTTGAACATATCTCGCACCTTGCCAGCCACTTCGTTTCGAAACTTGGCATCTGAATCAGCAAAGTACGTCGCCAGATGCTTTCGTAGCAGAGCTAGAGCTGTTGATGAGTATGGTCGTGTGGTTGATGGCGAGCTCATCAGTAGTGACAGAGCCAGTGACCGAACTTCGTGAGACGGATGAGCCAGAACACTTTCGAGCACCTTTTCATCGAGAACAATTGATGAGTCGCTGTCTGCAGACTTGTCATCGCCCAGTGCTAGTATCGCTATTAGTAAAAACCAGTAAGCAATGCATTCATGGACGTACCAGGTTCTTCCACCAGACCAACCTTCTTGCCAATCTCAAGAGCAGCTAGTTGCAACAGAGCTGGGAGGTTGAGATCTATCTCATCACCTGCAGAAACTGCTTCATGTTCGTTCATTCTCTTCAGAAAACCCAAGGCTTCTGCTTTGTCGGCCTTGAAAAGGGGCAGGAAAATATAGTTCTTCACAGACTCAAGGATTGAAGGCTCCTCATTGACAGCCTCGAGCAGCCACTTGTGCCATGTCTCGATACTTAGCTGTACTTGTGTCTCTTGTTGGTCTGGGCTTCGCAGACCGCGGTATATGCAAACGATAAATCTTCCCGCCGTAGGGCAGACAAAGTGGAGTGTCATCCAATGGAAAAGCTCAAAAATGAATGACTTCCACACATCCAAAGGATCGTTCGAGGTGTTCTTTTGCTGGAGAGTGACATAGCTGGTCCGTATTTCATCCAGTGTAACAATGTCTTTGGTAAGGAGGTGGTCCAATGCCTTGATGGCAGACTTAGCCAGAGGCTTAGATGACTTTCCCGTTACGATCGATACCAGGTTATCCAGGATAGCTGCTTTGGTCGCTTGACCTGCTTGTTCATCCGGGTTTCTCCTGATAAGCTGTGGAAGCAAATCGAGAACCAGCTTCATAGAACGGTGGTTATCCGACTCATTCCACTCAACATAAAAGTTGAAGAGCTTGATAGTGACGTCCCTAGAATACGCCCAAAGTCTCAGGCTCTGGGAGTGCGACTTTGACGACTGTTCGACAAAGCCGCAGAGTTTTACACACGAGTTGCCTGAAGCTCCTCTAGGTTGAGAAGCGCCTTCAAGGAGTTTTGCGAAAATTGACTGAGCCCAACTACAGATAATTTCTCTTAGAATATCTACATCAAAATGGTCTTGGAAGAATTGCGCACCTTGCCTGGTCTTCACTCGGCTGTTCCTCGACCCATTTTGAGATGTGATTCGAGTTGGCGATTAAGTCGTCAACTTGCTGAGACGTATCTTTCATTTTGGTGGTGATTCTGCGGTTACCGAGCGTTGTGCAGCACCTAGCGATTCCAATGCCTAAACAGACAAGAAAAATCCCTAGAGATCTGATCAAACCCGAATTCTCTTAAATTCTCCTTCGCCTGATTAAGCCGTCGTCGCAAAAGCTTGAACTTCGACCAAGTGACATAGGTTCCATAGCTCTACAGCTTGAGTCATGTGATAGGTCACGTGAGATACTCTGCCCTGCCCCGCGCATTTTATGCAATCGAAAAATCGCCCGCTAAAAAAAATTCTTTCCTCAACCCACGTCCTGATCACCATTAGAATTTACGCCTATCTATTGGGAGACTGCCAAAATGTCGAAGATCACAGTCGGTACGATGTACCCAGCCACCGGATAACTTCATTTCTAGCGGTTTGCTAACTGCCATGCAGCTAATGTCCGGACCCAGGTCGGAGAGCTCCTTGAGTACTCCAATGAGACCAAGAAGCGAAACTTCCTCGAGACCGTCGAGCTTCAGATCGGCCTGAAGAACTACGACCCTCAGCGTGACAAGCGTTTCTCCGGCTCCATCCGTCTTCCTTCCGTCCCCCGTCCCAACATGTCCATCTGGTACGACTCCACAATGACTTCGCGAAGGAAAAACGAGGCAAAGGGATCAATATAACTAACAAAACGACAGCATTCTCGGAGATCAGCACGATTTGGATAGGGCCAAGCACGGAGGCGTTGACGCCATGTCCGCTGATGACTTGAAGAAGCTCAACAAGAACAAGAAGCTCATCAAGAAGCTTGCCCGAAAGTACGATGCATTCATCGCCTCCGAGGCCTTGATCAAGCAGATTCCCCGTCTCTTGGGTCCTGGTCTGTCCAAGGCTGGAAAGTTCCCTACCCCCGTCTCTCACGCCGATGATCTCAGCGGTAAGTACTCGAATTGTACCACAAAAAGGTACTGTTACTAAAATATACAGGTCGTATCACTGAGGTCAAGAGCACCATCAAGTTCCAGCTCAAGAAGGTTCTCTGCATGGGTGTCGCTGTCGGCAACGTCGAGATGTCTCAAGAGGCTCTCGTTGGCAACATTATGTTGGCCATCAACTACCTTGTCTCTCTTCTCAAGAAGGGCTGGCAGAACGTTGGAAGTCTTACCATCAAGGCTTCCATGTCTCCCCCCAAGCGCCTGTACTAAGCGCGTATCTTTGGCCTCTGCCTGAAATGGCTAGGTATTCGGGTTCGCTGAAATGCGGATGGTGCAGCTTAGACTAGGATGGCAGGAAAAATAAACATAAATGAGACAAATCATGATTTGTCAGATCATAATGTTTTGTGTCCTTAATCGCAGTGGAGTGAGGTTACCGAAGTAGAGAACTTTACATCAGTAGTGGACACTCTACAGTGGCTTAAAGCTCAGCGCATCATTTTCTTTCAGCTGAATAGCATTTGTACTCTGTACCTAGTGAACGGGATTATTTCGCCTCTTTGAACTGCCTACCTAGGTATGCTTGATGAAGCTATATCCAGGAGTGCAGGATCCCGAACATGTCCGTGCGTCAGATACTGACTAAGCATACAAACCAACGCTCAGCGAATCCATGGTTGCTCTCAAATCCGACATCAATAGTCCGTAGGATTGTTCGAATCAAAATAACGTATCGAACTGGCAAGATGTGATTGAGTCGCTTCTAGATCCCTGTCAAGCGACTTCAGTGACGTGAGGTGCTTCTTTTTCTTTAATTACTGATGTCAATCCCCAGCTCATCATCTTTAATTGCGGGGAGATGTAAGCACGGCAGGGATTGAGAAGCGAAGCTCTTTGGTGGGGGAAGAAATGAGTATTGGATATTAATTCTAACGAGCAGCTCGGTGGGAACTTGGAAATGGAATCATTCGTAAAAAAAAAAAATGGATCATCATTAATGTTCTAATTCATTCGCGACAAAAGAAAAAAAATCGTGCCCCCTTTTTTCACCTTGGGCAGCTTTTTGTTACCCTCCAAGCGACAAGCCCTCGTCGCCCAATGACCCTGGCCAGGGTGTCCCAAACGCCATCATCCCCAAAGTCCAAATCATCTAGGTTCAAATGTTTCCTGTAACGCCAAACCTCTCTAAATCGTAGCCCCTCTAAGCCCTTGTTAGATAGGTAGGGATCCAGCCACGTCGCTGATGCTGGGGCGATAAGATAAGTGCCGTTCTTCTCCTTCAGATACTCCTGGTTTCGTCTGTCGGCTGGAGTGTCGCATGTAGCGAGCTGACTGAGTTGCTCAAGGAGTAACTCACCCTTGAGACCCATAACGTCTCGAGTTGTCAAGAATTCATTCTTGCCATTCAAAAGCCAGATTGGCGGTGTATAAGTTTTCCACCAGATCGCCTGGGTGGCATCTGGTTGCTGACTCAAGAAGACTTGCCCCGGCACCACACCTCCTTGATGGTAGATGCCCATCAACGAGCCGAGGACAAGGTTAAAGCCGATCCAAACTGCTGTAAAGATGTAGAAAACTGTTTGGTTTCGAGGCATTCGGATCGACGACAGAAATAGTGGTACTGTCGGGAGCAGAAACCTCGCTTCTTGATGCTGGAACGCTGATAAAACAACCAGCCCAGACATTGCAGACCAGAGTCGGATAGAGAGCTTAGGCTTGGTTACTAACAACGCGGCAGCTGGGCCCAGCAATAATGGCAAGTTCCCCACCAAGTGCTGGTACCAAGGATGAAGTCCATGTTGGGCCAGATTCTCGGTTGCTGAGTTGTACTTGAAGTTGTTAAGAGGGGTAATCACTGGTCTATGGATCAAATCGGTCCATGTGACAGAATCTGGCAGGTAGAATGCGGTGTCGAGACCAATTGCGATGACAGTTGTCACTGCTGCAGCTAAGGTTAAGCATACGAGAGAAGTAGGCCTTGAATTTGTTAGCATGTGCATGTATTCCCCGCCAAGCGCAAATAGGTGACTCACCTTTTCCAGAACACGGGAAGCAATCGAAGACCTGGGACGACAAGAAACGCTGGGAATGTGATTCGGTTGAACACACCAAACACTGCAACTATTCCAAGTACTGTGGCAGATAAAACACATGACCGTTGCTGTGAGTTGAATTTTGTCAGCTGATATCCCTGTTGGTGGTGATGGTGTGCAAGTAACGAACCCGTGGATCAGCGACTCGCTGAATTAGAACAAGACTCCACGCAACAACAAGTGTTTCTACCGAATTGGAGAAAGTGTGTGTTTGGTAGGTCCAAGTCACGTAGGACGATGCGACTAGGAGAACGGCAACACGGCGGTGCTTCGGTGACGGGATTAACTCGTGCAACGCCCAGTCTTCAAGGACGAAGCTGATGGCGAACATGAGAACACGCAAAGTCCAGAAAACCGCGATAGGTGGAATCTCCCCATCTTGTCCATTGCCGATCCATAGCCATCGGAGAAGGAGCATAGGGAGACCATAGACAGGCCATAACGGAAAGACGCTTCGGATAGGATTTTCGCTTGTGAATTCCCATGTGTGCCGAACGGGATAGCTAAAGATTTGACCTGATCACGATAATTAGTGACTAGATTCGCAATAGTGTGAAAGTAGCATGTAGATCGCAGGCGCATCTATATTGCACCGCGTGAGTGTCTGGGGGAGCGCTCTGCTGTGCGCCAGAATCCAAATACTTCCGGGAGCGAACAACGTACCAGCGATGACCTCGGGGCCTTGAAAGTTCTCGTCCGGATGTAAGTAGCTGGGTGAAAGCGCAAACCACAGCCTAATAAGGACGAGAGTAAGATATGTGCGCCGCCACATAGTTTGTTTTAGCAGTAGGAAGTCGAAAGAGCAAGCATGAGCTTAGTGTCAAGGTGCAAAGGCATCGAGCATCCGCAGAAGCAAACCGCAGGGCGAGGGCGAGGGCCAGGTCGTCAAATCGCAATGCGCTCGAAGTCTATTCAATAGCTGGCGCAACGGCGTCGCAAATTCGAAAGCGGAAGGTGGTTCCAAAATTCAGCCTTGAGTTTGAGGTGAAGCAAACATTAATCGTATCGTATGCGCAGAGTATGTACGTGGTCCTGTAGCTGCTGGCAGCTGCTGGCTTCGAGGAGGGAGAACGGTAGATCGTCTATTAGGTGGTTGTATGGATATTAAGATACGACCCAACGGTGGAAAAGCTTCCGGGGAAGAAGAGGGATGGACAATGAATTAAATCAAGAAATGGAGAGGAAGATGGGCGAATGATGTAGGTGGGAGTGTAAGTGCAGGTGTAGGTAAAGGTAAAGGTGAGGTATGGAGCTCGAAATTCAGGTCAAGTCTACCTAAGTCATGGAACCTCTGGAAGTGACGCCCGCCGCCCCCCGCTGATAGGATACAGCACCTCAAGAGTGTCACCACACATCACCTCACCTCATGCCTTCATGGATCCAGGATTAAATCTCATCATGGATCAGCATAGAGACCCCAGGGCCCAGGGGGAAACATTTCAGGTCAAGGGCAAGCGCCAGCTTACAACGTGGCCAGTGGGAGAAGACGCCGCGTCCCGGGATGGGCAGCGCTAGCTGGATCCGATGGGGGGCTTGTCTATGCTTAGGGGGACATGATGAGGTGGGCGAGCACTCGAGATGGGTCGCTAGAAGCTTTTTTTTTTTTTTTTTTAGGGGCTCTTTGACCTGGATTCGACGGGCGGGGGTCTAGACAGGGGGAGGCGATTTCTGGGGCCTCCTGAAGATGATCTAATAAGTGTCGGGTAGGTAATTATGTGATTGTCTCGCATGTAAAGTGTTGAGCATTGATGTTGCTGACACGGCTGAGACCTGTCGAGAAGGACAATCTTTATCAATATTCGAAACACAACAAGGTGCTACAGCAACCAAAAGGTTAACGCCAAGAGATGCAACCTCTAGAAAACCAAACAACACCCAACGGGAAGCTCTGAGCTCTGTGGATGGATGGTATCCATGGCATGGGGCTTCCATTTCATCCTGAACAGCGCTAGGCTCGTTGCAATAAAAAATCGAACAATCTTCGCTGTTGATTCGTCAGTTAACAGCCACCAAGCCTGAGCAATTACCGTGACGATGGTAATCTTGCAACTGGAGAAGAATTATTACACCACATCCCGTTTACTCCATCATGACCTAATTACCCGTTATTGACGGCATGGCTTGTTCTTGTCCATTGCTGGTGTAGGCCTCCGTCTAAACACGTGTTGGTTAAGTTAGTCTCCTATCTTCCCGCCCCGCGAATCGTTCAACGCCCAGCCACGTAAGGCAAACGAGTCGCACGATCCTCCTGCAAGACAACATCCATGAAGTGCCTGAGCGAGCTCGAGTACGGATACTATCTACCTGCCGTACTATAACGTCTGCTGCCTCTGTCTTGAACGTGGGTCAATCATGCACATGTCGTCCTATCTCTGTGTCAAACATTCATATGCCTTTCGATGAATGGAACCCATCAAACATCCTCTATCTGATGGAATGGTAGTAAAGGTGGGCTCAATCTCTTGGTTTCAGCTTGAATGAATAGTGGTTTGTTTTGGAAATGGAAAAGCAATCACCGCCTTTGTTGCACGATATGGCCCTGAATGTCACCATATGACCTGATACCGACTTTATTCTTTGTCAAACTCTATGGATCGAGTAAGCCTGGTGTTGCCCTTGGTTCCAATGCCTCAAAAAAAGATTTCCTGTGACATTTGTGTTGGCATATACTCAAAGTTCGTGCAAGGCAATCGTGCCCTTTCGACACTGAAAGTTATCAAGATTAGGGATATCGTCCCTCACACCAACTCGAGCATTGGTTTCTGATACGTCGAATGGTATCTTGGGAACCCCAACAAAAACGCTCCCGAGACATGGGACGAGATAAAGCCTCGACTTTGGTGTTTTGGCTGTTGGCCTCGTCCTTGACCTCGCAACAATGGTGTCTCGAAGCCACTCGGTGCTTAGGCCTCACAGGCTCGCCAAGTCTCCCTTGCAAAACCCTGGGAACTTCTATGGTGCGTCCACCTGTAAGTTTCAGATCCTTTGAGTTTCCTTGTTACCCAAGTTTTCTGCAAAACGTTTATTCAATAATTATGACGAACCTGTAAGATCAAGACTAACTTGATAGAAATTACTTTCATGAGTACGAATGTTACCCTGGCTCCTATTCTTGAGAGGTTTTGTATTATTTAAACATGAACAAATATAAGCTTTTCCCTGCCCAGACCTTTTTTTTTTTCTTTTCGTTTTACTCTTCTCAAGCCTTCGGTCACACAGCTTCAGCTATATTTGCCTTTTGACTTTGTTTCTTTTCGCTCAAGTTACTGGTATCGAGGAAGTTTGTCACGGTCATAAGTATTCGTCAAAGGATGTGTGTTATATGGATGTGAGAACGCCTTTGTAGGCTGGCCCAACTGCTGTGATCTCAATGAATCTCAAGCGGGCGATGGTCTTGAAAACCAGTAGGGCGCTCTCTGTGAACATTTTATTTTCAGCAATCAACAAAGTTTTTTGTTGACCTTATTTTTTCAATACACGATAACGATCAATAATTTAGGTGAGTATGCTGGCAGTCTTCGAGTCTATTGATAGTACGTCATTTGCAGCCTGCAAGCTTGCGTGTATGCACTTTGCACATCCTTTTTAGCCGTTTGAACATTGGAGGTTAATCTTGGACAAAGCGCACAACCAATGCATAGAAAAGCCTGCATATGGATATGCGCGACGCAAGAGTGATGTGCATAAAGCAACAATGCTATATACTCTCATTTACGAGGCAGCGAATAGAATCATGGCCCCTTTGCACTTAGGTTCGGCATCAAAATCTCGAAATAGAATTTCCTTTATTCTAGTATTATACTCAACTTGGTGATCAAACTTCGTAGGTACTAGAGTTCGTCGTGCATGGACCTTTAACTGCCTCGCGTTGTGCAAGGTTCCATGTAAGTTAGGCCTGACTCCAACCTTTGAGGTGATTCTCTGAAGGCAGCAGTCGCCTGAACCCCACAGTACTGCCAGCTTCAGACCTCTGATTTCTAGTATAAAATGCCGTCTTCTCCTCGCCTCGAACAGTGATTCTTTTTCTCAAACAACAAACAAACCTGAACGTAAATACTTCCAATTCTACATCAACTCTTAGCTTCCACTACGAATCAATTCATTTGATACTCTCTATCATCACCATCGTCAGCTGCAAACACTTATCTGACTAAGCTCCAATTAAAACAAAGGGTCCTTCGAGTTCAAACCGCAGCCCTGTCCCCCCAAGGTACGTCGTTGGTCAGAAACTCAGCCCCACGCTCAGCCCGACTGGACCCCGCCTCTCAGAGATTGGTTAGCAGGTTGGTTACCTAACCTACCTCACTTCCTCCGACTTCCATCATCACCCAAAACAATCACCAAACAACCTCACATCATCTTTGCTTCTACGACCATCCAAATCTTACACTCACATTTCCAGATTCTCCACAACAAAACACGACCGCATTCAAAATGTCCGAATCTACATCTGTCCAGAAGGTCTGGCTGGCCTCCAACGACAGCGCCAACATCGAAGTCGGTAAGTTAGCGCCACTCTGTGACGTTTCTGCTCATCTCAGCCTGCTAACAAATATCAACAGACCGTGTTGTCGCTGAGCGATCAATGCTGATCAAGAACATGCTTGAGGACGTTGGCGACGAGTCCATCAACCAAAGCAACCCCATTCCCATTCCCAACGTATGTTGCCTCGCATCATTATTTATTTTCCAACATCTCTGACATGTCATCATTAGGTCAACGAGGCAGTCCTTCGCAAGGTTATCGAGTGGTGCGACCACCATCGAAACGACCCTCCCCAGGCTCAGGACGACGAATCCGACGCTCGCAAGAAGACCACCGACATTGAGGAGTGGGACCAAAAGTTCATGCAGGTTGATCAGGAGATGCTCTTCGAGATCATTCTCGTGCGTCTAACTCTTCATCCTTTTCACCGTCGGCAACATGCTAACATGCAGAAACAGGCCTCTAACTACCTCGATATTAAGCCCCTTCTTGACGTTGGATGCAAGACTGTCGCCAACATGATCAAGGGCAAGTCACCAGAGGAGATCCGCAAGACCTTCAACATTACCAATGACTTTACTCCGGAAGAGGAGGAGCAGATCCGCCGTGAGAACGAGTGGGCTGAGGACCGCTAAAGCGCTTCGGTCTTGCTACAGAACAAAGTCGAGGAGTGTCGAAGGTCCCACCACTTCGATTCTCAAATGGGTTGCCGCAGGTTCTTTCATATCGCGGTCGCGCAGTCCTGAACCGTAAGGTATGAATTTTTATGAGTCACAGGGGCCGCATTAGGCGTTAGAGTTTGGTTTTCCGGTATGCTTGGCCAGATTTTTGGCATGCGTGAACGACGTGAAGGCTTGTTCAGCACTGCTTTCTACAGGATGTAGCTCATGAAGCAGTTCATCGAAAGAAAGGTCTAGTCAGTAGATCTTCATTGGCGGGCAGATAGAACGTCACTTCGGTTTTTAAGATACGGCTTCGATACACGCTTGCCGTAATTATCTGGTGTTTGCAAATGCTCATTATGATTCGATACGTGGCAGGATGTGAAGACGGCTGAAGCATTGGACTCAGCGAGCTCACAGCGAGTTTCCCAGAACCTTAGGACGTGATGTGACTTGATTCGGCTATTTTAAGAATGCATTATGCATCTTGAAGTATACGGTCGGCCGCTCAACAAGACGGCACAGTGGCATTGCAGTTCACAGGTGAAGTGGACAGCATCTGTGTAGTTCAGGCCCGTTTCTTTTTGGGGGCATCAGATCTTTGCATTCCTTTTTCCCTATGACCGTCCGTGACATGAAGTAACCGCGATAATCGATAAACCAGGCAGCCGGCCCATCCCCCACCGTGTGTATGCGCTTACGCCAACGACACGGTCCCATAGTTCACGCCATAACAAATCAATCCCCTTTCCTTTAACATCATCGTGATACCATGCCCAAGAGAGAAAAAGTCGGGTGCTGGGGGCGGACAACGGTTGAGAAGAAGCAGCTTAGATACCGATGCGGGTCTTGCGCCAGTGCCTTCGCTTGGCGTTGTAGCTGTCAACAATGTTAGTCAAATGATCCTCTTTTTGTTCGTTGGGGAGCGGTAGGCGAAGTCGTGAGTCGTCGTCGCGCAGACAAGGGATTAAACGCACCGGATGGTGTTGCCAGTTCGGAGGCGAATCCACTGAGGCACAGGGCGGTTCTGCTTCTGCGCCTTGGCAAGCTTCTGCTTGGTTCGGAAAGACTTGTGGCTCTGTAGGAAGAGAAGCGTTAGCAATCGGGCGTTGTGGGAGCAAAGCCCTTTAGGCATCGCAGCGTTTTCATCATCAACCTCATTATCGATGGTGACGCGGCGGGAAAAATCAGATATTCAGTCGAAGCGACATCGTCGATAATGAAGAGTGCGAGAGAGCGTGCGTGCGTGCTTCGAGGGCGTATAGGTAGGGGCTATCCATACCGGCATGGTGACGGCGTTGATGGTCGAGTCGGTCAGTCGTTGCCAAATGGTGATCGAATCTGAAAGAGTTGCAAAAGTCTAGATTTAGGACGGTGCGAAGGGTAAAAGCCCTAGCTCCTTCCGTGTGCGTGTGGCTGTGATCTGTGGCGTACCTGCCGAGAAGGATGTTTATGCCTCAGGTTACAATTTTGAGAAGGTCGATGATAAGCGGATTTTGCTTTTGGCTCGTGACTCAACTAGCTTAGAGTTGTGACAAAATTAGCTCTAACGAAGCAGGGATACGGGTCAAAGGACTTGTTGAAGTGTGAGGAAGATCTTATGAATTTTTCACTGAATGGTAAGTGATCTTTGGCAAATTATGAATAGATTTACCGCTTTGACAAAATTGATGAAAGGGCTTCTGCTTCTCAGAGCTACCAAGCATAGTGGGATAGAGTATATGCTGTTTAAATGGGCAGCCACTACCAGTAATTGACATGAACGCCACTGTCTCAGAATGCTTCTTTGAGAACGTCGATATCGTAGCATTCCAAACGGAGCGTCTGTAATCCAGGGGTTGCCAACTATCTGGGTGGCTTGGAAGCATTCAACGGCAATAAAATATGTCTGTTTTAAATCCAGGTATTTTCTCTACTTAGGTAGTGCTAAGTCCAATACGGTGTGCCAGAACTACTAGAATCCATCTGATGGTTGAGTAGATTCATACGACTTTGAAAGAATCTGCTTCAATAATACTGTAAGTCCATATAAATCTCAACAATCTTCTAATACAGGAGTTCAAGGCTGAGGTGGACCGGTTTATTTTGTCAAGCGCTTGGACCAACCCCATGCCGCCAAAAAGAGCAACTTGTCCATCAAAGGCCCAGCCTGGATGCATTAACTTACAGGTCCAGAAAAGGGGATCTCTAAATTACGTATCCCATACTTTCTACTGACTGACTTAGTAACATAAGCTGGACCTGTTGCCACGAGACACACGACAAACTATAAACAAACTTGACCTTGACCGACACTTCACGGCCCTCCTCCTCCTCCTCTTCTTTGTTCAGCCGGTGCAAGTACGAGACGAGCGACATCTAAACGAATCGAGTCGCTAGACAGAACCGAACAGCATAAGATACCACGGGAGCATCGGAGCGAACGAAACCACCACAACTTATTCATCATGGGCAACTCAATGTCATGGTTCTCCAACCTACTATTCTCGAAAAAGGAGATTAGAATATTGATCCTTGGCCTGGTAGGATGACGTCTGTCCGGCCGTCCCCTGGTTTGAGACGCTAACGAGACGGCATCATAGGACAACGCAGGCAAAACCACTTTGTTATACCGACTCAAGGTCCGTCTGCCTCGACTCCTGCGCGCACACGGTGCATACTGACCGGCTACCTTAGGTTGGCGAGGTCGTCACAACGATACCCACGATCGGGTTCAACGTCGAATCTGTCACATACAAGAATCTCAACTTCAACGTCTGGGTACGAACCCTCGAACATTCCAGCTTCGAAGCAGACCAGTAAATACTAATGCGGGCGACTTTGCAGGATCTCGGTGGTCAAACAAGCATCCGACCATACTGGCGGTGTTACTATGCCAACACGGCAGCTGTCATCTTCGTCGTGGACTCTACCGATATCGAGCGATTACATACGGCTTCAGAAGAGCTGTCGGCCATGCTGAACGAGGAGGAGCTTAAGGATGCGGCGCTGCTGGTGTTTGCCAACAAGCAGGACCAGCCTGGCGCCAAGGGTGCGGGCGAGATCTCCGAGGCGCTGCGCCTGGGTGAGCTCCGCGATCGCAATTGGAGTATCATGGCCTGTTCGGCAGTCGACGGTAGCGGTGTGAACGAGGGCATGGATTGGCTTGTGGTGAGTATTCCCTGACAACTCCGATATCGCGATAACGGAAGCTAATGCGTTTCTAGCAAACCGTCAACCAGGACTAAAGCTCGATGGCGATTTCTTCTTCTGCCTCGGTTTGGCATTGTACAACAGACGACATGAAATGATAGTACCACCTCACCTTTCCGTCGCAACCCGGTAGACAGCGCGTGCAAGGAGGAGGATGGAAGGGAAAGGAAAAGACATGAAGCAGAACATCTTGGCGTCTTGGAGAGAAACTGGAGCTCGTTTTTTTTTAATCAAGAAAGGAACGGACATCATGGGTGCGTTATGTGGGAAGATGAGGAGGATATATGATAGTATAACTTTATAATGCTACGGTCCAGGTCCGATCGAGCCCTGGTTACGATTCTCAAACTGAGACCTTGAGTCACTGCTTTATCGCGGGACAAGCAAGATGGTTTAGGTTCGAAACGAAGAATACTTGTGGTATAGACAGAATCCTTTCAGGTAAGACAAAATCGGTGGACAACAGCTTGGCGCTTAATAGTCTGATTCTATGTCTTGAAAGTTGGCGAGTTGAAAGAGTAACGCATTCAGCCTCCTCTGCACCCTGCTTGGAACCTGGAAATCTAGGTTTCAAAGGGTTTATACCGGGTAACTATCTCGGGAACGTACAAAAGCCCTTTGGAACCACCGAAAAAGCGTGTTACGATTCATCAGCAGTCTCTTCGATTACTTTGCAGGTTTACTAAATAAGTATCACGAAAGGCTGACGGCTGGACTTGTAAAGTGATCCGAGGGTGATTGAGAAGTGCCTCGCTTCCACCTGCTGCTCAAGTTGCTCTCTTACTCTTAAGCTTCCATTGATAGCTTTTCGCCAGTGAATAATGATTCTGCAGAATAGGAGTTGCAACCTGTCGAGCCTTTGCACAACGTAGGGGTTCGCCAATGAGGTTTTCAGACTCGATGTACTGACTCTGGAAATATGTCAGCACGGGTGCAGAGATAGTTATATGAGTAGCCAGAGCTACCAACATCGACGGAGAGTATGGTACTTGCCTTTCGGACATCTACCAACATACTTGGCGGAACATGGGCATCAATCGGCTCAGTCGTGATGGTGGCTTCGATCATCTCATCTGTAATATCCTGCCCATAAGCAGCCGCAGTAGCTTGGATCTCTTTCATACCAGGCCGCACTACTTCATCAACAAGACCAGGACAAAGTTGTATATCGCCGGTGTCCATGTTGATCAGAGCGCCAACGGGGTTGTATACGGCATTGTAAAGAAGCTTCTTCCATCGCGAGAATGTGACATTGGAGTCGTAGTGACAGGTACAGCGCCCTCCTGCGTTGTATCGGGCTACAAGGTCCTTTGCTCGATCAGCAGCGTTGCCCACGTCTCGAAAAGGTCCGATACGCAGCTCATCGTGTAGATTGTGCTCAATGGTTCCGGATTCGGGCTCGGATGAGCCGCAGATGCTTATGCCTGAAAGGATGACATTGTCAGGGAAAGCTTCAAAGAGGGGAACCTCGATGTTGAGCCCGTTCTGGAGGAGTAAGATGGTGGAATGACCAGGCGTAACAGCAGGGCGGATCAGTTCGGCTATAGGCGTAGATACATCTGGGGTATTCTTGGTGGCACAGATGATGTAGTCAAAGGGCAAGACGCCGGATTGGGAGATGTCAGGTACAGCTGATAGGACTGTGTATCATTGTCAGCAAAGTAAAGCAAAGCAAATCAGAGCGTCGAATAAGTTGCGGTTACAGCGTAACTCAACCTACTTTCAGTTGGTCTGAAACCACGAACTTGGCCGTGATCGACAGAGTTGATTGTGAAGCCACGCTCTTTGACTATCTGGTAGCTTGAGCGCAATACAGCTGTCACTTGAGCTTGTCCTCCAGATTCGAGATTCAGGGCAGCCATGCAACCAATTCCTCCACAGCCAACGAGTAGGATCCTTGCCTTGTCTGTTCGTTTATCCATTTTCCTTTATTTCTTAGTTTTAGTATTTAATCTCATGTTTAAATAAAGTCCTAAATAAATAGCTACTATAGGTTGTCGTAGAGAGGGCGCACTTTCAATGCCCAGGCGGGGCCGGTTCAGAACCGGAAGAAGAGTTGACATGATTGGGCAACTAACTACATAGCTAAGAACAGTAAGCGACAGATATATATAGTAGATAATTCGGTATTTTGTCATTTATAATAAGACACTAATTGAGCATACAAAGAACAGCTTCATCGTAAAGAAGATGGATGGATGGTGTGTCAGGTTCAGTCTCAGTGGAACCTTGGCTGGAATTCCGAATCATTGTCCTGCTCGCTTCATGATGATCCCTGTGACCTAACCAAGTGTCGTTTTTCTCTCGCAAACTAAACCTGTCGAGGATCAATTATCACGAGATTGAGTCTCGCAGCCGAGGATATCTTTGTTATGGTGGTAGACTATCAGTCAACTTGTGGTAAACCTTTCCGCTTTGGGGAGCTTCCCCTCACTTTGTCCTTAAAGTTTAGGAGGAATGAATGGCGATAGTTAGGTCTAGTAGTTGTACTGTAGTTGCAGCTGTCACAAATAACAAAAAGTCACCTAACATTAGTCAAGGTAGGCCCCCTGTTCCTTCCCCTAGTCTAGGCCCAAGTTAGTTCCCAGTGGCACAGGCCAAATGTTCTCCAGAATATGGATGGATCTGTCTAACTAATGGAACTTAACCGTTGCCAAATACCTACCTACATACATATATAGTAGTCCTGTGTCTGTATGTCTTGGGCTTGTGTCAAGCGAATGTGAGACAGAAGCGTCTCAAACTCCCTCCTCGTCCAACTGCTTCCCCCATTTTCATCGTCATCATATCATGACTGTTCCACAACCGCCGCCTCCTCGTCCAGTTGCCACGGCTTTACCGGATGCTCCACCATTCGACTTCTTCACTCCTATTCAATGGGACGTTCTCTTTGCACTTGTCGATGGTGTTTTGCCTTCCATCACCTCCGAGTCTGCTGTGACCGACAATCAAGGCCAGATTCAATTGCCTGACCATGAGATTGACCATGTCCTGGAAACGAGCACCAAGTCTTTGGCTGCTCCGGCCACAAAGGACAATATTCGTGCCTTTCTCCAAGACAGGCCTGCCCATGACGAGCGCGTCAGGGATAACCTCATGAGGACTCTTGCTTTCTCCTCTCCAACGCAACAGAAACGTTTAGCCGGTTTATTGAGTCTTATGTCGTGAGTTCAATTAAATATCTGCATAACTGTTCTCAAGTACCAGGGAGCTAAGCTATACTGGAAAGGACCCGTCCGGGCAGCTACTTCATCACTGGCTACTGGCAGCCCATATACAACCAGCCTGCCCATGTCCGCGAAGCCATCATCAAATCGTGGGCAACCTCCCCTCGCGAGCGCTGGTCAGCATTGGCCAAAACAATGTCATCTCTCTCCCTCAAGGCATATACGCAGACTAGCTCACTTCTGCCCCAACTGTCGGGCTACTCAGATACGCCCCAGCATTGGCAGCCGAAGCAATCGTTCGATTACAGCTTCATCCAAATCGAGGCTAGTGATGAACCGCACATCATCGAGACCGATGTTGTCATCGTCGGCTCTGGCTGCGGTGGAGGCGTATCTGCCAAAAACCTAGCAGAGGCTGGTCACAAGGTTCTCGTAGTGGACAAATCCTACCACTACCCTGCTGAGCACCTCCCCATGTCACAGGAAGCAGGCTGCGCTCATTTATTCGATAACGGCGGCTTCTTTATGACAGAGGACGCTGGGGCGACGGTAACTGCCGGCAGCACCTGGGGTGGAGGAGGCACAGTCAACTGGAGTGTGTGCCTCAAGCCCCAAGACTTTGTGCGAAAGGAGTGGGCAGACTCAGGCCTTCCTCTCTTCACATCCTCTACATTCGACGAGTGCCTAGACCGCGTGTGGAAGTTTCAAGGGGCTGGCACTGATCAGATACGCCATAATCACCGCAACAAAGTCCTTTTAAATGGCTCGAGTAAGCTCGGATGGGCGTCAGCTCCCGCTCCTGTTAACACGGGTGGCAGAGAGCACTTTTGCGGTCAGTGTCATCTGGGCTGTGGCCTAGCTGAGAAGAGAGGTCCAGCCACGAGCTGGCTGCCGGATGCCGCCGAAGCCGGTGCACAATTCATGGAAGGATTTCAGGTGGATAAGATCATGTTTGGTTCTGATGGACAGACTGCCGTTGGTGTCGAGGGGGATTGGCTTTCAAGAGATATTGAAGGAGGCGTGAGTGATTCAATTGGCGACAGAGTCAAGAGACGGGTCGTAGTCAAGGCCAAGAAGGTGATCCTTGCGGCCGGCTCAATATGGAGTCCGCTCGTTCTCATGAAGAGCGGCATTACTGTACGTTTCCTTGTGGACATTGAACCGTGGCTATTGGCTAATACGTCCAGAACCAACATGTGGGAGCTCATCTGCACCTGCATCCTTGCAACTTCGTCACAGCAGTATACAAGGAAGAAACCAGGCCCTGGGAGGGAGGCATCATCACAAGCTACTCTTCGGAGTTTGATAACACTGACGGGAGTGGCTACGGAACCAAACTGGAGACTACATGCATGGTGGTGAGTAACAAGTCCAAGAGTATTGTCGAATCGTTTCTGACCTGTGTCAGCCGTTTACCATTCTGTCTCAACCCTCATGGATCGGCGGTTTGGATGCAAAACTTCATATGACGAAATACCGTCACATGGATGCCTGGATCTCATTGACGAGAGACCGCGATGGGGGCAGCGTCTTTCCAGATCCAGTGACTGGTCGACCTCGCATTGACTATACTACCTCAGACTATGATCGAGCACATACTATCCAGGGCGTGGAAGGTCTGGCTAAGATCTGCTATGTCACGGGAGCAACTGAGATACGCCCTCTCCTCCCCGGTCTGGAACCCTTTCTCCGCAACGGAGAGAGCTCGTCGGAGCATTCTCTCGACTCTCAAGGGCCAGTGGCCGACCCAGAGACCAACGACCCAGCGTTTGCCGCCTGGCTCGGCCGCCTCCGTGAAGTGGGCAACAAACCGCCAACGACAACATGGGGCTCGGCCCATCAGATGGGCACGTGCCGTATGAGCGCAAGCAGGGACGAGGGCGTGGTGGACGAGAAGGGTCGGGTCTGGGGCACAGAGAACCTGTACGTTGCAGACGGGAGCGTGTTTCCCAGCGCAAGTGGCGTGAATCCCATGATCACCATCATGGCCATTGCGGATTGGATATCACGCGGCGTGGACGCAGACCTCAGGGCGTGAGTGAGTGAGTGAGTGACATTGGACGAAAGAGCATGTATGTATTGTATGCATGTCCTGTAGTGTACTGTACCGTACTGTAGCTGGAAGCGAACTGCTATAGTTGTAACTTGTGTGTAATGTTATGGTCATCCTATCAACGACTGGGTGTTATCTTTCAGGAGACATATGCAAGGGGGCTTGATAGAGCCGTGGCCCACGGTCCAGTCTAATCCACATGAGTCAACGAGCCCCTTGCTACGGCATATCTGGGCAACAAAGTGACATTAACTCGTAAAGCAAAGTCCTTGTCTGGCAGGCATTGACTTTCTCGGCAATTCTTGGATTCGTTGGTCTTCTCTCTACGTACAGTAGTGTAGTTTAGGGCTCTGGGATGAAACAGACCCAAAGTTGTTTCCAAGGGGTGCATTGAAACTCGAGCACAGCCATGTCGTGTGGCCAGCAGAGCGAACATGGATTGTCACTGAGCTGTCAGTGTAAGTAAGTTTGAGTGTACAAGACAAGTCAGCATCCATGGATGTAGAGAGAGGCAAAATGCATTTACAGTAAGTACATCGTACTGGTCATAGCTCTCAAGTGCTAAGGTACTATGGCAAAATGGATATAGTACAGTACATACAGCACTAGCTTAGGCATCCTCTATAATCCAAACCCTGAAAAAGCAACAGTCAACGTTTCAAAAGCTTTGGCCCCGTACCCGAGTGATCGGTTGTTGGTGCCACGTTTTGCATGAGGCTTCAATGTCATGAGTGAGGCTCTCTCAACGGTCTTTTTCCCTACCTCGGTTGATGGTAGCACCAATCTAGTGTAGGCCTCCCAATGCGTGTATGCGGGGGGAACGCCACAAGCGAGCGAGCACAGCCACCCGGAGATCTGCAAGCCACGTCCGAGTTTGACCTCCCACTCTAATCCAATGCCGAGCTGGGATCAGCGGCATTAGCATTAAGTTAGTGGGTGAGTTGTTTGGTGGTATTTCAGCTGTTCAAGGGAACAAAGCGCAAGGGGAATAACCGGAAAGTCATGTCACTGTTGTAAAAGTGAGGGTTGGGATCTGGATCAAAGTGACGATGGAATGAGGAATCGGCGTCATGGGATAAGAGAAATACTTGGTCAGAGCGCTAGACAGTTGGAGATGCCACCTCAACAACCGACAGGGTACCAAGTTAGATAGGTATTGAGTCACTCAGTGTTCAAGATGGTTACTTTGATTTTTTGATAGTAACTGTCTCACAGGTATCAGATAAAATTAAAAACAATAAACTACATACGCTACAACTATAAAATCACACTAGTTGAAGATCATCTTAAAGACTTGAATGTAGATATTGACAATGACAATATTTCGTGATCTATTTCGAGATGACACTAAAACAAGGCCAACCCAAGCTCTAACCGCAAACGTAAATCGCCAAAGTTGGGAGTGTCTGTAGCATGAATCCGCACAAACCTGCAAAAATCCAAAAATGCCCTGTAGTTTCTTCGCGAATACGTAGCCAAGAGCTTGAGCGGTATGCGAAAATACTGTATTGTACCTACGAATTTTCTTACCGACTTTGTTAGTCAACGTTGACAAGTGCTTGACTGACTTGTTTAAACCCCAGCTCCCGGGGGCTACTTCCCGATTAGGCACCAATCCCTGGTATATCAGCCACACTCTCGGACTTGTCCGTCTTGTAACCGGTCGGCTTTTATGGGACCTTTTTGCCGTCTTCGGGTCCGCGCCGCTCCGGCCTTTCGATATGTCAATCTCGTCCTATTCCATCATTGAAACATCTCGATTTTGTATTATTTTTGGCAGCAATGATCACCATGCTTAGACCTTCATCAATGAACCGAATCCGCTAGACTAAAAGCATCATTAAGCCATCAGAATTGTATCATGGTTATTTCCTTTGACGGTTCAACTACCCTATAGCTTCGGATGTTACGGGACACAACTGCGAGGCCGCATAAATGCATCGCAGTCACACACCAACTATACATGCAATTGCTCAGCTTATCAGGCAGGAAAATAGGCATACTTTGGTCATCCAGTAAGCGACCAAATTCCAGCTGCAAGCGCCACATCTGATCTGACCGTGCATGAAATCTCACCAGCAAGAAAAAAACTCGATCTGTGCAAAACCTACAAGTGAACCGTGTTCCAGGGTCCCGTGATTTAGCGAGCAACGTCACTGCGGCACTACAGACTCCGAGGGCGGCTACAGAGACGTTGTGAAACATGGGGTTTCTGGCAGGCACACACCTTGACAATACGTATGTACGCAGCCCCATGAAACAAAATGACATTCTCATGTGACTGACTTATGACGGAGGTATAGAAAATTATTCTGCAGGTTACGAGTGAGCGGCCACAGCTGGAGAACGGATGCGGACCCTCCGTTTCGGTCGTACTTTGTATATGTGCCTACGTGCATGCATATTCATGCGCTATCAGAGCGGGCATAGGGAAAGGCAGAATTACAGAATTGTAGATCAGCAGTCTAGAAGATCTACTAGAGCATTTTGATAGTGCAATGCTCAAAGAGTAAATCTGGTAACGTATCATGGGACCCAGAGGGATGTGCGGGACGTAGACGTCGGCAAGCATTCCTGGACCCCAAAAATAGTACAGGGTACGTAGACTGCGCCACAGCACCGGGTCAGTGGCACTCCCAATTCGTACCTGAACCCTGCATTTCTTCACTTTTCATCAGTACAGCCATTTTGTATAGTCGTTGGTATCGGTACATTGCAAGAGTCAATATTGGGGATGCACGTGCATCTGTCGAATCTTTTTCCCTCTCGAGTCTTGGGATCCGGCGAGCGGCCGAGCGATCAGCGGACCCAGCCAGCCATTTCCCGTCCACCCAACTCGACACTTGGTGGTGCATCAACTGGAGTGCCTGACAGTCGCGTTTGTGAGCGCGGCGTACATATCATTCATTTCACCATTGTCAACAGTCATGGCCTGAGGCAATGGCCATTGGCCGCGCGGTCATGCAAGGGTAAATTGTCTGATACTCTCATGCTTCTAGAACGGTACCACGAGGTCCAACAACAGGAGGGAAAGTGACCACTGGCCCGACCTCCTATGCGGAGACGGCCCCTTGGTATTTCTCCAAGAAAACTCACAGGGATCATGTCGATATTCGGTCCCAGTGCCCGCTCCCTGGAATGCATCGAGTCTCCAAAAGTCCGTAGCGGACGGATCGAGCCAGGACGAGGATGGAAAGATGGAGCTTTGACTCCAACACCAACCATCACCAAAGGTCAAGCGCCTCCTGAGGAGTTTCTGAGCTTGTCAAAGTCACTCAAATTCCTCTTTAGGATTGGGTTTTCCGTCGACTCCATGACCCTTTGCCTGGTCTCCCCAGCTCTCTTTGTCTTGAGCCATCTATGAGCCATGATTGGATACTTGGACTGGAGCCGAGAAATGTCACTCGCTGTGATTGGCCCCTAGCGTCTCTCCATCAACCAATCAGGCGCTGTAGGAGCACTTTCATGAGAGCCTCACCTCACGTCTGACACTAGCATGGATGGCTCTTATTCATACCAGGCCATCGATGGGCTCTCGTTCCTCTCCAGTCTTTTGGGATCCCATCCTTCCCCCTCCTCGGCCCTGATCTAACCTCCACGCTCTTCCCCTTCCTCCCATCTGGATAAGTGTCCTCTCCTTTTCTGGCATCTGGGACCTAGGGTTTGATGATGCATGGATCATGTCTCCTCAGCTTGGGAGACTTGAAGGGATGCTATCATCTCTCATGGCCAACCACGTCGTGAGAAGCCTGATTTCCCCTTAAAGACGAGACGGGAGCGACGGGAGCGACCGCTACCTTATGGGACCGAGCCGTTGAGGGTGAATATGCCCCTTAGATGTGCTTCAATCTTGAGAATAGGGCGGAGGACGGGGATCAGGGCTTGTCCGCAGGATCCAGAACCACAAGTGTATGTACTGTGATATTTGCGACGGCACAGTCTTCCCGTTCTTAGGGTATCATCGTCGTCAAGAGTGATAATATTCACGGCGGGGGGATGGCGGCTCACCGTCAACAAAGTGGGCTTGATATTGGGAACTAAACCAGCTAAAGAACTCATGCAACAACGTCAAAAGCCGAGCATTCGTGCATCTGGTAGTGCAAGCAGGTGCTAAGCTATGCGTATGCTATGCATGTCATCTCATAATAATGCCCTTGGCTGGACCAAGCGTCTGTTGCATCCTCATTGACAGGATCGTCATATAGTTGATATCACAGTATTACTATGTTTTCAGCTGAAGATCCTGGGGCACCAGCTCGTCCAAGAACAATATTAATGGGCGACTCACCAAGTCCCGATTAGGGTGTGATGGACCGAGTCGTGCTTGCCTCGAGGATTGTGGAACACGGAATAACGGAGCACATCATTGTCTCTGCTCGGTCCATCCAGCGTGAGGGCACGAATGAGCAGGACGGCAGATGTCTCTTGTGGAAACAGAGACGGCGGCCAGATCCGCCCTGGAGGCTCTGCTAGATTTTGAAGCTTGCATAAGCGGCGCTTCCAAATCCCCCCTCCTTGAAAACTTCAAAAGCCAAAAGCCCTCCTCGCTTACTCGTGATCGTGAGCTACGGAAACACTCGGCAAGCAAGGATCGATG
Organism: Fusarium brachygibbosum; assembly: GCA_018886245.1. NCBI lineage: Eukaryota > Fungi > Ascomycota > Sordariomycetes > Hypocreales > Nectriaceae > Fusarium > Fusarium brachygibbosum. The sequence goes on from MU249525.1 coordinate 1,154,440, forward strand.
TGGCAGGAAGGACATGCCATAGGAGCACGGGCTTACAGGAGTAGAGTTTGAAAAGGTAGGACGACTCGCAATAAGCCATTGAGCGGCCCAAGAGGAGGTCGCATAATACTGCAAGTGTAGAGAGAGTATCGTCAGGAAGCGGGCCAACCTCTGCAAGAGTTGGATAACAATTAGCCTATGTTCTAACTAGGCTATTATGTGAGAATAAAAGTGGCCTGTTAGTGAAGATGCAGGAACATAACTTGTCACTTTTCAAGTTTTTACTCGTAAATGTCCAAGTGTGGTTACGACGACAGTCTATATCAGCTAGAGGGATACACATGTGCTACGCAGGGGCAATCGTCTCTCTACACTTGATCGGCCAGCAAGGCGCACACTAATCTCAAGTTACGGCACATATAATTGCTACGGTACTCTGTCATAGATAAGAGACTGGGATGAGACAGGGGATTAGGAGAAGCGCCGGCGGTTGTTTCGTTTCTTGTTTCCTGCCAGAAACACGAGAGCGGCTGGGACAGGGCATGGGCATAGTCTAAGCGTTGGAGTGTGGTAAGGCGTTAAATGGTGAGACTATCTGGGAACATGTGATATTGATTCATTCATTAGAGATCCATCCTAGTTGGTATACAATTATGAGAAAGATGGTGATTCAATTACAAAGAGAGCCCGTGTCTTGGATGAGTCCGAATAAGAGAATCAAAAGTCAGTTCTCAGGGAGAGATGCCTCCACTGCTACAGTACAGAGAGTATAGAAGCGGGTACATGTGGTCGCTGCAACCTCAAGTACCGGTACCTGGCCCAACGCCACACCCACACGATCATGGATCTTTTTTCTCAAGTTTCTGCCCTAGACTGGACTGGGATCTATTGAGGTTGTGACTCAATCAATGCCAATGCTATAGTAGACTATACCCTAGAAAACATTTTTACGTGCCGTTTGTCTGCATCTTTTCAGCTGTTGTCACTGTTATTGTCGGTCGTTGTCATGGAGTACAAGGCAATACGCAAGGTACAAAAAATAGCCCATGCCATGAATTATTGCCTCTTAGGCTGCCCGAGCTGGGTCAGCCAGCATATGCAATGCAGGTCAAACACAGCCGCACGCCTCCTCCGAAGAATACTGTAGGTACTGCACTGCACTAGACAATACTTACACCCTCTCCTCCGAGACACCCCGGAAGTGGTCAGTGCCGTGCATTTGCATCTGCATCTCCAAAATGCAACTATGACTGACTATGGACATGGACAGCGCAAAAGTTGTGAGGTGGCTTGGCTCCCTCTTGCAGTGGGCCGTCGCCTATAGCCACCACTAAAGACTACAAAATACAGGGCTGCTTTTTAGCTCACTAGCCCCCCCGCTCAAAGTTGTACCAAAAAAACCAAACTAAACTAAAAGGAATACCCAGCCCAGACCTGTCTGACGCCTTCCGTTCAGGTTTTACCCACACGACCATTACCACCCATTATAGAGAGCACTTGCCTTGCCTTGCCTTGCTCAACCCACTGTACTGGACACCACTCCAAACCGCAAGTGGTATATCATCTCCCCACACCACCTGCCACCCTCCGTTTTCCCTTTCCCCTTCTTCTTCTTCTTCTTTACGAGCAATTCGTCCTACGTTCTCTTTTCTTTTACTCGGTTGCGGCAGCTTAGCAGGCGATTTCACCCAGAAAGATACGACAAGACAATATCTATAGTACCTTGCCGCCAAACAACCTATTACTCCGCCCTTCCGCCCGTACAAGTACTATCCTATCCCATCTACAACTCCCGAATCCCTGCTCTGCTCCGTCTTCCGACGTATCCTTTTTTTTTTATATATATATTCTTGTTCGATATCCCCCGCACCGTATTCTTTGCGATAGACGCAACGACAAACGTTTGACGTTTATTAAAACGTCTCCGTTACCGTGCCGTTCAACGATATACCCCCCCGCTCCGTTCCGCTCCGCTTAGACTTTCTTCGCCCCGCCTCCGCTTCACTAACATGCCCGTCCAACTCCTTCCGGCGTCGGCCGCCGCCTTCGCTCCTCGGGCTTCATCCGTCAACGTCGTCTTGGGTTCAAAAGTCGAGCCTTGGCTTACACAAACACTCAAGCGCATCAATCGCGTCAAGCGTCCTCTCAACTCTGTACCTCAGCACCAGCGATGTCTCACCGAGACTCTCTCATCGCCAAATGCCATCTGGACATTGACCTCGCTTATGCTTCCCAAGACACCCGAGTCCGATTTCAAGCGGGATGCTGCCAACCCTCTGGTCGAGGCTATCATGAACTATGAGCTCGTTCACGTTGAGGCTTATATCGTTCATGTCGACATGGTTTTGCGAAATGAGGTCGCCTACAAGCTCACAAAGGATACCATCGACGCTCTTGTTGAATACCACAAGGAGATCCATTGTGTAGATGCCAAGGCCAACACATACGACTGGACCGATAAGGAGCAACAGTGCAAGAAGCTTCACGAGGATTTTGTTCAGGACATCAACAAGTTTGTGTTCCGCACTCACGTCTCAGCCCTCGAGGGTCTTGAGGAGGAGGGTGCCGGTGAACTGCTCTGCGGCAAGAGTGAGGAGGTCAAGAACAGCATCAGCGCTCTTATGAAGCCTCTGCTACCTCCACCTCCTCCTCGCGTCGTTGAGGTTGTCCGACAACCCACACTGCTGCCCAGCTCTCCCGTCCACAACATGTGGTCGCAACCTAGCTACCATGGTAACCTGGCTGCCGTCGACTCATGGCGAGTGCTTCCCTCAAGCCCTAGCGTCACATCATCGGCCGACTCAAACACAAGTCCCATCTGGGCACCGATGACCATGAGCGACTTGTCACCTACTCCTGCCTTCACCCAGCCCCACTCCACTGCTGGCTTCTTCTGGAGCTCCCCTCCAGTGACAGCACCCATCCCTGCTCTTCCTCTTCCTAGCATGTTCGCTCCCGCTCAATGCGGCGTCGGTATGGGCATGGGGGGAATGGGCAGTATGAGTGGTATGGGTGGCTTCGGCTGGGATCGATACCAAGAGTATGCGACCATTATGTGACAACCAGGGCCCCAGGACAGCTATCCAGTGGTGACGACCTCAAGCTACTAATACTGCACCAATCCCTTCCTCGTTTCCCGGAGAAAAGTTGAAGCTTTCAAATTTCGCAGCGGCATAGAACTATCATCCATCATGGACACGGCATATCGGCGTTTATTGCATCAGGAACGGTGTTTCGAACAAGTCTTAAGAATATCCCCTCTCGCGTTGCTTTTTGGTCTTTTTTTTATTTTATCTTTCTTTTGTCTTCATAGCAAGCGTTCTTTTGGGTTTCGGAGAATCTGGTCTATTATTCCTCTCCGGGAAACAACTCTTCAACGGTCGTTCACACAACTCACTATCGTCTCTGGACTTTTTCTTTCATCTACCACAACACCACATGGCTGGATCCGGGGCGGGTATTTGGATGCATTTACAACTGGCAGGGACCCGATACAGGCGGCTTGTTTTATTTTGGCCTTTTCCTTCCGTCATCTTTGGTTCTCAAGAAAAAGACGTACACGCAGCAATGCACGACGCTCGGCTCTAGTCCGAGACAGAAACTTCTCTATGGAATCTTCGCTGATATCCTTGGAACTTTCTTTTTTCCTTCTTTTATTTTCTTTTCATCTGTACGGTTTAGAGAGGCTTCTTGGAAGATACCCCCCCAACAAGGACGACATCAGAGTTCAACGCAACGACTCGAACCGACACATACTTTGCTTCTTTCCTTGGCTCTGTTTCCCGATTTACGACGATACTATTTTAATGACGACCTTTTCTACGACTCGATGACGAATGACGACTACTTTTCAGACATGATGCGACTTACGAACGGAATCACGAACAATCGGCTTGATGTCGAACATGACTTCTTTTCGAAAGCCTATCGAGCGCTGAGCCTCACGCTTCATTCGGCACGATGACTAGCCTAACAGATGGTAACTGGACCGGCTCCAGGACGCTAATTCTGACCGCAAGGCCGTCTCGACTACACATCGCGTAGCCCACTCGGAAATATCTGGAATATGCCGGCAAAGGCTTGACACTGGCTGTCAAACGGGATCACCACCCGCGCCGGCGCTCCAAGCTCGACCGGACGCATGGGAATGGAAAGACGGAGTGAAATCACGGGATTCTTCCAATGAGCTGCGCACTACATCTGCTGTGCAGATCCGGTTGCGCAGTCTCTGTCTGGCCGCTCTAGCCAACCATCCTCCGGACTAAAAATCCCTCTACTCTCAGGTACTTCCAGCGCCCCGAACGTGAATGACTGCAGATTGCCGAGTTGAGGTGACAACCACTGTGCCGATTGAGCCTGCTAGACGGGCCTCTGGGTCAGTGGAGGACGCCGCTTCGAGGATGGATCTGCAGCTGGTCACATTCGGAATGATTGAATTACCGAGAGTAGAGATGAGGATGGCCTAGGGCAGAATGTAGGATCATCTCCCTGCAAGCCCTTGGCGCCAGACGGGTCACAGAGCAGCTTGGTCTGCCAGACCTGTGACGGCGCCTATGGGTAGCCGCCAAAGAGAAGGGAATGGTGACTGCTGAGCAGTGTATACCGCCCTTCTCTGGACCTTTGATGAGTCCAGCGGTTGAAGATGCTGGTACAAATGGCGTGCAAGGAAATAAGATGCCCTGGCGGCGGTTTCCTTGCACAAGGACAAGTCTGCTTTGCTACAACGCGTCCCTGCTCGTTGTTTTGTCGTTGCAGTATTAGTTAATTAACTAAACAAATAAAAAACATGTTCAATAAGACCTTGGTACCAATGTAATGTGATGTGAGACATGAATTTATACAGTATATCGGTTGTAAAGCTGAAGACGCGCTGGTGGTACTCAATTGCGATTGGCATGATCGGGTTTGCCCTCATAGAAAAGAAAGGCACAATACTTAACCTTTAACACACTGAAGAGGGACACTCAAGAATATTGCCTATGAGACTTTGGTAAGATTAAGTATTATTCTTTATATACCGTTCTAATACACAAATCTATGTTCCACATCTAGATAAACACCGTATATGCAATGGTAGACAATTCCCGCTTTTAGTTCATGATCCAAAATGATGTCGTGTAGTCGTCCCCTAGAAGCTCTTATAAAATTGCTCAATCCTGGATGGCAAATGCCTCACGGGCAGTCTTGCTGCTGCGTGCCAGGCGATCACCGTATCTGATAAAGACAAAGGGAATGACTCCCATGACCAGAGCAATGAAGGCAAGGACCGAAGGCGCCCAGTGAATGCCCAAGTTGGTGTACATGCTATCAGCAGCGAGCGGCAAAGTAGTAGCGCCGATGGAACGCAGCATGGCAGCAGCACCGAGAGCAGAGGCAGAGTGACTTCGGAAGACATCGGTGAGGTAGTTCGTCATTCCCATGAATAGAAGCTGGAAACCGAGGCCGAAGAAGACGCCGCCGAGGGTAGGAACAATGGGTGACAGAGAGGACCAGACGGTCCAGCCGAGCCAGAAGAGGGAGATAACCATGCTATAAATGGATTTGTTAGTATAAAATTGGATGAGTATGCAGAAGGGGATGACATACCAAGGGGAAGCGATGCAAGCAAGAGGAAGTCGTCGATAGATGTGATTCTTTGTCCACTCTGCGCCAGCGGCCGTTTGCTTGTCATGGTATCGTGTGTAGACAGCAAAAACTCCAAGAGAAAGTACAACACCAACACAGACTGCGCCGTGATGTTAGTATGCAAGTGATAGTAATGTCTGGGAGATAGAACTTACAGGGGATATATGCGAGCCCTGCCATTCCAGGAGACAGACCATAAAATCCTTTCAAAACAGTTAGATCATCCGAGTAAACTGAAGCGACAGAGTCACATACCTTGAAACACACGGGGATAAGCCTGGAACATGAGATAAAAGACAGAATAGGCCAAGGTGAGATAAACTGAAGTGGATGCAAGGATAGGCTCAGTAAAGAGCAGCTTCATAGGCCGGAAGAAGATCTTTCGAACATTAAAAGGCTTCAGCTCCAAGGGCTCCTCGTCGCTAGACTCGACCTTGTTCCTCTTGTTCTGCTTCTCCCTCCTCTTGATATGCGCCTTGACCATCTTGTTGTGAAGAACAGGAGCATACGTCTCGGGGATGGTGAGGACTAGAGGGAGACCTGCAACTGCCATCATCCCAGCGATCCAGAAGGGCCAACGCCAGGAGACCGTGGAAGAGAAACCAGAGACGATGGGGCCGATCAGGGGACCGATAGTGGTAACGGTCATGTAAAGAGCCATGGCGTTGCCTCGAATCGAAGGGTCATCGAGGATGTCTGCGTATAGGCCTCCGATAACCGTCGTAGGGGCCGCGGCGGAGATACCACAGAGCAACCTGAAGACCAAGAGCGCTGCATAATTGGGCGATGCAGAAGCAAGGAACATGAACAGGATGTAGCCCAAGTATGTACTGATCAAAACAGGGCGGCGGCCAATGTACTCGCTCAGAGGGCCGAAGAGGAGAGGACCGAGAACGTAGCCGACCATGTACAGAGAGTTCAGGAGGATGAGGTAAACGGGATCTGTGACGTTGAATCTCTCGGCGATGATATCGAGAGCTCCCGAGGGCATGGAGGAGCCAAAGTTTCCGTTGAAGGTGCAGGTGAAGCCAGCGATGACAATGTGTAGCTTTCTCATAGGGGAGAGCTTGAGGGGATCCCAAGATTCTGTATCAGACCAGGCGGATTCATCTGAAGAGTCATGTCTGTTTTCGACGTCAACAGTTGTTGTGCTGTCTCTTGTGGCATCTTGGCCAAAGAGTTGAGTCTCGTTTAAACCCATGATTTTTTATAAATCACAAAGTCTTAAGAGTATGTATGTATGACTGAACTGAACTGAGCTGAGCTGAAGCAAAGGATGGCTCGTTCCATCTATATAGTAAAGGAGCATTTCCCATCTCCACGACCATGTTTCCACAGTGGATATCGATGATATTTTTCTTCAATTTCATTCCCCTTCTTCTCTCACGTCAGAGAAGGGCGTAACCTTTCGGTTGTTGATGTATAAGTCAAAGTCGCTCTATGCATCATGATTGGTCTGATCTCGCCGATGGCGCTGATGCCTCCAGAGTAATAATTCCCGAGACGAGACAAAAGTGAGAGACGATTGGTTGATACCTTCCGAGACGAGCAAAAGATCCTTGTCTAGGGAATAGTAGTTCATGATTTTTTTTTCTGGCTCCGCGCCTTAGGGCGTATTTTTGCTGGGTAGTCTGCAAAGAGAAAAATCTAGAACGATCATGGATCGTGTCAAATGGCTTCTTATTCTGAAGTCAACGTGGGGGTTTGATGGAGTATCGCATGTAAGGAAAACAGACAGACAATGGATGGATCATGCATAGGCAGATTATGGGCAATTTGAAAATAGCATATAGATTCGTGATGGTATTTCATGAACAAATTATTTATACACGAACATCAGTAATAATCCTCTGCTCAAGATCAAAAGTCATATTGGTTATCAACTCCAGCTAACAAAAACTCCAGCACTGAAGGAACCGGTAACAAGTTCATCCCCTCAACATTTCCACCTCCTGTCATATCAAGGTCATTGCCGACAAAGCCATCCCCATACGGAAGTCCTTGCTGTGCATCTTGACCCCCCAAACCACCGCCAAAGTCGAAATTGAAGCCATATGCTGGCCCCCCTGGAATCTGTCCCGAGGGCTGTAAGGCGTCGCCTAGGGGATTTTGAATACTGCTGGGGACACCAAGAGGGTTTGGTCGAAGGGAAAACCCAGAAGTATCAGCCCTATCATTATTCGGCAATGCTCGCTCCTCAGGTCCTTGTGTGTGACTCCTCGGTCGCTTAGTCCACATCGCCCGCTCCTCAAAAAGACGTAGCAGACTCTTGGCGTATATCCAATACTGTGAGATGTCGCGCAGAGTATGCAGAAGAGAGTCAAACATGCGTGATGATTTGGCAGCGACGAGGGGGTTGGTAGAGTTCAGCTCGGTGGCTACATGCAGTAGACAAGTAAACAACACATGAACGGAGGGTAGCCATAAATCGCATAAAGTGTTCTTCGACCGGAGAGATTCAAAGATGGAATTTATCGTCACGACAGCATCACTACAGATACTGAGATCCATGGCAGAATCAGCAGAGAGCTGGCTTGGGTCCTGATGGGGTCGAGGTCGGTGAAGGAGGAGGAGAAAGTTATTGTAAGAAAGATGGAGAGTGGCTTGCCAACTATCCGGCTCCGAAGGTGGTAGCTGCAGACTCTGCGGCAATTGGGTTATGAACTCAGCAAGTTCTTCATCAGCTTGTTTCGTCGCTGCAACTCGATCAGCTTCCGTGGCTTTCAACGCTACCCGTCGTCTCATGGCTCTGGAGAAGATTATGCAGAGCTTCGTGTGTTCGACGGCAAAGGCTGTGTTTCCGTTAGGGATGCCTTGGAAATGGCTTTCATCAAGCATCGGCGTGTCTGATTCTTCGAGGTTTCTGTCCGTGTTAGGTAAAGGGCCCAAGGAGTAGAGTATTGAATGGGCTCTTACATAGCTTGCGGCCGACCGAAAGAGGCCGAGACCACAACATCGAATTGGAACAGACACCACCAGAGCCTAACCCACTGACGTTTATCTATTGCGTTCAGTGTAGATGGCCTCGTTTCGCGATGCATACCCATTCCAAATGCTACTCGACTTGCAACGCCGACCAAGTGCCAACTATTGCTAACTATGTCTTCAAGATTATCACACTGCCATGTTAAGAGCAGAGCGACCTGTAGATACGTCTCGCGATGCTGCTCGAAGCGATAGTCAAATAGGAGCTTGGCTCTGTGGAAGAAGACATACGTGCTAGCCCTGCAATCCTCGCGAGTCGAGGACAGAACATGTGCACCCACGAGAAATATTGCATTCAGCAAGGGAAGTGATACCAGTTTTGGTACGTCGGACCCGTTGTAGATCTCCATGAACTCATCCTCGTCAACGATGGGAAACCCTCGGTTGACGTGAACGAAGTAGGCCCTGACGAGCTCGTCGGCTAGTGCTTTAGGGGGCAGCTTTAGAGCCTCTTCAGGCACTGAAGGGACTTTCCGAGCAAGCCGACGGGTACCAAAGTGCAGGACATCCTTTTGGTCCATCCGCAGCGCTCGATGACGCACGAGGTAGTTGAGGTTGGAGAACTCGGTGCCGATATAGTAGAGACGTTCAGACCGTGAGATTTCGCCGACTTTGGGAAGATCCTGCCCTATAAAGTCTGCGAGGTTACGCGTCTCGTACGTCTCTTCGTTCTCGGCAGAGTCCTGCATCGTCGAAGGGGAGTCATGATTGTGTTGATACCCAACTGCTGAACTAGGTCGAACGATAGGGTCAACGGAGCCTTCTGGCCAGAGTCTCGTTGCGCTTGGAGTAGTGGGAGCGGTGAGACATTGTTGGCCAGACCGAAGCGGTTGTTGTTGATGCTGTTCATTCTGACGAGGTTGGAGAGGAACGTGGCTGGAAGGACGCGAGATAGTTGCACGAGAAGATCTAGTTCTTTTCTTTTCGTATATCATGCAGCTATTGGACTTATTTTGTGACTGACAGTGAGAACATGGCGTCCCCTTTTCAAGAATATCACAGCGGACTTTGCGCTGATGGCAGGCTATGCATGCTCTTCCATCTGGTCTCAGATTAGTGACTTAGTCAGAGACACCAGTTTTTATCAGAATAAAATGGAATGATCTTGGACAACGAAATGCGATAACATACTGGTCCTCCGTCTGCTAACAGTTTGTCGAGATTCAGTGGAAGTGGGACGTGTAGTAGTATCGGGCCTTTGCGAAGGCATTTCGCAAGTTCAATTTCACTCAGAGAAGAGAAACTTCCGATCATGCACAACGTATAAGTTATCACCCTACTACCATGCTTACCTGGCAGGTACTGTAATGGAAGTGTAGTCGTCTTTCCCTCTTGGGTCAAGTGGATAAGGCATTGTGAGAAGCCCGCCCTCGGAAACCATGACCAATCACAACTCATACAAAAGCCGAGCGATGCTGAAGTATCTATCCATACTATTACCACGCTTTCATCACCCAAATTCGAACAGATGGACCATGTTCCCATTTCATTTTGCCCATATTATTACCTAAACGCCATTTCGATGAATCATCTATCGGACCAATACTATAGAGCATCTTGTCACTCGTCGACTAACTAGAGATCCCAAATACGGGACCAAGAAAAACACCACCAACAACATAATGCTTAGGATACTTACCTCCTACTGAGTTATAACATATGCGAACTGTCGTTCTTTTTGCTTCAAAGTGCCTTGATCATTTAACAAGATATCTCATGCAACGGCATGTAAGCAATCATGGCCTCGCAGCCGCGTGAACTACAAAGGTACTGACTCAATCAACACCAACACCACGTCCATCAATCATCCTGTACCGTATGCCCAACCCAAGACAACTAAGCAAATCATTTCCGCGCCCTTCCTGCCCTGCTTGATTTTGATACATATCCTTCGTCACCGTCCCGTCCGAATCCCAACCCGTCCCATCCCAACCTTGCGCCAACGCCAGTAGCCCTTTCCGGTTCCGGCCCCAATCGCAGTTCCATTCCCAGATGCTTCTGACTGAAGATGCTTCTTTGTTCCACCCCTCCTTAACTTCTGACTGGGGCCCTCTAAGCTGCAAGCCAGATAAGATTGTTCACTAAGGCCCCGTCCATCCTCAGGTATTGTACAAGTATATACTGCGACATTAGGGCAACTCAAACCGACACTCCCTCAAAAACAAAACCTATAATCAGCTTCACAATGTTCCTCCGTAACAACCTTCTACAAGTCTGACTCGCCTAGTTGCTTGCTTCTTCGCCTCAATCGACTTCCTGTGGCGGCTGACCTGGCCATCATCCTCCTATCCGCTCCTGACTGACGAGTGCTGTGATACCTCCTTCATCCAGTCGTATCCGCGGTGGACGGAGAGTTTGCGCCCTTATGTTTCCTGAAGAAGGGGAAATCTTTTATCCTAAACCTGCTTGTCTTCTTCCGTAGTGATTTGCCTTCGGCCTTGCCAATACTTCCGCCTGTTGTGCTCGCGTCTGATCTTGTCTCGTCGTCAATGGGCGAATAGTCATGGCGAAGTGTTCCTGAACTTTCTTTCAGACTTGCTGTATCGACATTGATCTTAGGGATTCCAGTTGCATGTTCAGTCGAGTCCCGGCTCACAATGCTCGTACCCCTTGTACTTGGTGACATTGGCATCTTGCCCGTTGTGGCGCTTGTCGCTTGGGAAACCCAATCGCCTGAGCAAGCACCAGATACACTCCCGTCAGTCGTCTCGCTCGATCGCTGTTTTGCCGAATCCCTCCTGGTCTGCGTCTGGAATGGGTCACTGTTCGCTAGCTCTCTAACCGCGTCGAATGTTGATGCTGATCCATCAGAACCTTTGGATTCCACTGCTGCGCCGTTCACAGACGATGGCCCCATTGTCCTCTGACTATCGGCCGGCGATAGGTCCTCACTCTCCGCACGTGGCATTGGAAGCTCACCATTGCCAACCGGTGTCGTGTCTGATGCCCGGTCTAATGCTTCAAACAGCGGCGCCATGTCCCTCCTCTCTTCCTTCTCCTCCTCTTGGGGCACCGCGAAGCTCATAGTTCTTGGCGAGAATGTACCCTCTTTAAGAAGACGCCTTCGGACCGGATCGTCTAGCGGCTGCTTTTCTTTCTCTTGTTGAAGTTTAAGCTCAAAGAGACTCTTATTCATCTCCAGCTCATCGACGGTGTACTGCATAGTGGGCATGATATCGGCGACACCCTGAAATAGAGGGGTGGCAAACAGGTTCATAAAGCCGAGTTGGCCTTTAGCCAGTGAAGCCATATCTTGCTTGGGTGGCGTCATAAGCGATGACTGGATACTGAGCTCACTTTCCATTGAAGCCTGCCGGGAGAATTCCTCCGATAAAATATACGTCCATTGCAAGGCGATTTCGTGATTTCGTGCCTGAACCCCTTGTTAGCATTCAACACTGCCATAGTGAGAGCAAGCCACATACCACGTTGCTGATGTCGGCACATTTGATGAGGAGCGAGCAAGCCAGTGATTTGTTCTCTTCAATTTGCCGGCCATTCCAACCGTCAGTGGTATTGTTCACCTGAAGTCTTTCTTGAACATCCCCGAGCTTTTTCATATAATCGAAATGCAAGCCCATATCCGTAGCCAAGATGGAACTGATCATAAGGTTACGCATCTTCGTATCTTCAAAGGCGGACGGCCAGTATCGGCGAAGGATCTGTGAATACGCTGCACAGTGGAACGACTCCAGGACGGACCGATCGTTGTACAGCTGGGCCAGGGGAGCATTTAGCGTCACGAGGAACCCGTTATTCACACCCGGATGCCCAACGTCGTGACCAATGGCAGTGATGAGAAGCGTCAGAGCCTCGAACGGAGTGATGAGAGAAGCCATTGGTGATTTTTCTGGCATTGGTCGGGGTTCGCTCCCCGAGGGATAGGGCGCGAGAGCGCCGATATGTACCAGGAAATTGAAGGTAGCCTGCAATACATCCACCACATGGCGGAAATTGTGGTACGGGACAAAACTGTTGTATGCAGCACGGCAAGCAACAAGAAAGCTGATTAGTTGGTCTAGAGCTGAGTCAGTATGCGACCAGCCGACACCAGTCCAGAACAGTAGAAACGTACCTGCATGTATCCGCCATCGCTCAAGCTCGGGCATTGCCAAGGCGTGTCTAAACATATCCATCGCCGCAACCAATAGCTCATCGTCAGTGAACGAATGAGCACAGAAGCGCCAGGTTCCTATAGCTTCAGCGATTGCAGATTGTCGTTCCGAGGAAACAGCCACATGAGCATTGTTGATCTGGTCGTCGCTGGTGCCTAAACGGCAGATTCCCTTCATGAGTCCAGAAACCATCGCCTCGCGAAGATATGCGAACGGTTTCTCCTCGTTGACACCAACCCACGAACGCTTTCGGCCTTGCCTAATTTCTAACAGGGTTGATTGCTCCTTGGCTGCATCTCTGTGAGCTCGATAAGCGCAAATTTCCAGGCTCGTAATGCACTTGGTGCTCATTGGACAGATGATGACGTCGACGGCCCCCAGGTCCAGGCATCTTCTTATGAGTTGACGATTTGTGTCGAGCGGTGCCAATGGTAGACTGTTTTGTTCCACAGTACCGTCGGTCATTTGTCCATTGGCGTAGGGCTGCTCTGACTCGGAATTGCTGATTACCGGGATCGGGACAACAAGTTTAGACATGCCACGCAGGTGTGCTTCGGTGATAATTTTCTGCAGCAAGCCCAGGCCGTATAGATCTTCGTCGGGGGTGTGAATGTCGACATTCTCTGATGAGGAATTGCAAGAAGGGGAAGGGGATGAGAACCTTCTCCTCCTGTCAGGAATTGAATCGTCGTTTGGTGTGTCGAGCAGTACTAAGGTTGGCTTCAAGTCAAGCATGGAACCCTCCTGCAATTCGAATAGTTTTGTTAAACAGCCGCCTCCAGTTGCGCAAACGTGAACTGCATCATTGGTTAGTAAGTGGAGAAATGACTCATGCCGACATCATAACGAAGAACGAACCGTCGCCAAAGGCATCCAACAAAGGCTGTACAACCCGACGTGCCTCATCTGTTGCCCATTCGGATGCGGCGTCGCCAGAAGCACGACGAATCAAACCATCTTCGCTCACATTGCGATTGACATAGATTATGTGACAGGAGGCGCGTTCCATGGTGCTCATGGAGAGCTACCAGTCTCGCGACTGGAGCACCGTAGCCCTTCGGGCAGTTGGAAAATTTGTACCAAGATAAGGCGATTTACCAGACTAAAATAGCCTCGCGCAATGCCGGGGACCAGGTTGTTTCGTCGTAAGTCCAGCTGAGGGAGTGCCTAAAGAGTGCGAGCAGATTTTGGTCGAGTTTCGAGTGGTGATTGAAATACGCAGCGATCGCGAAGCAACCCAGCTAGATTAACTTAGCAGCTGCACGACATTCGAGCCGATACGAGGAGCTGGTCGTAAGAACGAAGGAAGGAAGCCCAAATTTCGAGTCGTCTCGGAGTGGGCGTATGCGACGTTTGTCGAGTCGTGTTGATTCAATGAACCTAGCTCGGTGGTACAGGCAAATGGTTGTTTCCGCCTGGGGAGGGTCGGACAGGGTGTCAAACTGGCGTCGCGGTGGCGGCAGCTGTCGGTTGGCGACAGGGTTCGTACAATTCGAAAATCCAATTGAAGCTGAGATGCGAGGGGCGGGTATTAGCTGGTGAGCTGAGAAGCAGCGCCGCTGAAGACGTTTTGAAGGCTAAAGGTGCGAATAGAACAAGAGAGGGATTTGAAAAATGATGGCGCAGGAGGAGGAAACGCGATGGATTGTAAATGGAGGGGATAAGAAGACTCCAGATCCAAATTCAGATTGGACTGGGATGGAGAGGGCCACAAGGAATGAGCAGGGGATGGATGAAAAGAAGAAGGAAAAGAGATAAGGCAGGAACGTTGTTGAAGTGAAAGTTGGAATTAAGACAAGCAGGTACGCACAAGATGGCAACAGCAATAGCGACAGCAACAATGGCAGCGCCTAGCAGAAGCAGTGCCCGAGGTAGGTAGACAGTCACCTTAGTGAGCAGAACGGCCTGGAGTGCGTGCGCTGGCTGGCTGCCCGGGAACAATGGATGGTGTCAGGGTGATGATGTGAAGGTATCAGCCCGGACTTTAGCTTACAGCACCTTCCTTGGTCCAAGCCCCAGGTACTACCTGCCTACTGTACTGCACTGCAGGTCGAGAGCTGCTTAGCGGCACGCAAAAGGTGTCTGACCCTGGTCGGGGAATGGAAGGACTAGGGAAGGATAAGGGAAGACCCAAAGGCAGGGCAAGGGCACCGACAGTCGCGGTAACCGGGTCCGGGGGAGGAAGGAGAAGATCTGCGAGCGTGGCTGCAAGCGGAGGAGGAGCGATTGCAGTGTACAGTAGCGCAAAGCAGCACGATGCAGTAAGGTATAGCACAGCGTACAGCAGTCAGGTAGTAGGTAGTGAGTGTATGGACGGGACAATGGTGCGACGTAATGACAGGAGGGGAACAGAACAAAGGAGGAGCTTGGAAGCCTTACAAGGGTGAGTGAGATAAGGAAGAGGGAGAGACTTGTAAGACTGCAGACTACGTACGTGATGGATTGTAGCTTAGGCTGGTGAACAAATATGAAAAGCAGAAGAGAATAGGTGGTGGCCGTAAGGAAGTGCCCGAGGGGCTGGACTGAATTCAATCGGATTGAAATGCGACAGCACAATACTGACTGTACTGTAAACCTAGCTCTAACCTTTGAATCAGATCCGAATGTGGAGAGTGAGGGCGAGAAAAAGAGGAACCAACAAAGCGAGGCCAAGAGCAAAGACAACCAAGCAGAGGCAGGAACCAAGCCTGGCGCCGGCAGTCGAGTTACTCACTAGACTGGCAACCGCCTTAGTGGAACAACTTGCCGTGCAGCCGGCATAAAATACTGGACGTGAAGAATGAGTTTTGTACAGCGAGTCAGAATTGGATGCGACCAGATCAAGTGTAAATCGAATTGATTCAAGGAACAGACGGAGAGTAATGAAAGACAAGCGAGTAAGGGCAAGAGAATTAGTAAGAAGAAGGTCTCAGAGCTAGGGGACCAGAGTAAAGAAGAGTGCCTCTACCTTAACACCCCTCCCCCCTTTGAAGCAACCTACCCAACATCCATCGATTGGGTGAGTGGCGTTGGACCTACTTTCAGTTACTTGCATGCCTTTTTTTTTTCTTTTAGGGGACTTTACAGGTCTCTCTTTTTTTTCCCCACCAGGGGTCTAACAAGGCGAGATGGAAACAATGGACTCCCTTTGTATTCACTTAGTGGGGGGAGAAAAGAAAGGCGAAGAAAAAAAGAAGCAAAAACATGGCCACAGGAATAAAGAACAGTGGAAATTATACGCTCCGTATTACTCCCAAACAGCTAATTCAGAGCCTTTTCATTGCTTGTGGTAAGCCCAGCTGAAACCACCTAAAGTACCTAAAGTACCTATTACCGTAGAAGTTGACGCAGCCGAACCAACTGTTCATACAATCGTTAACGGATATCAATTCTCGAAGAAGGATTGGCATGAATCTACAGGTTCAGTCAAAGAATTGATCAGGAAATAAAATAAAAATGCCACATACACATTGGTATTGCAACAGAGAAAAGGGAAGCTTACGAAGAGAATCCTATAAAGGTCTGTCCAAGTGCCGTTGGGCTGCCCAGGCGCTGACCACTGTGTTTGAGGCCTAGGTCGTTTTAGTGATTTACAGTGGCGAATGACTTGTCAGCGGGCGACACGACAGCATCATCAGGTTTTTGAGTAAGACGTAAAGGTCGTTATGGAACAGGTCATCATTGTATGTAGGGTTGCTGTACGCTGCTGTGCCGCCTGCACCAAGTATCGTGGGTGAGATTGTAGACATCTAATTCATCCAGCCCTTCTTGGATGTGGTCGAGGGATCGTCGTTAAGGCAGGGGAACAGACTTGCAACGAGAGGCGAGGCACCAAGGCAGCTCTGCTGGGTTAGAGTGAGTCCACCTCATGCTCCATACGCCTTGACCGGGATCAGAACTACATGCGTACCCTTGTCACGGCGACGGCCAATTACGTCGTGTATGCAGTGTGTCGACCAAGGAGGGTCCAAGCGGCCTGCTTTGAATTCTTCTGGCCGTCTTCGAGAATCTGGAATGGGCCACAGTCCCCATATTAATCCAACAGGGGTGCATGGGAGGCTGCAGTGCAAAGGGGAACCAAGAATCATTCTCGAAGGAAGCACAGTCTGAACACACAGTGCTCTCTTGTAGAGCCACGTGTAATCAATAACTGTCGGTTGCTCAGCCTATCGTATTCTTATACGTTTGACAAAGTTGAACGACTTCATCTGTCCAGGTGCCTATTGTCAACAGAGCTCGAGCAAGCAAAGTCACTTCTACAACGGCCTGTGTCCAGACATTTCGTCATACCTTGGATCTCGTAGACTGTCCAATCAATGGGTTTGGCGTTATTTGTCGACCACCTGGAGTAAAAGTCTTTTTGTGAACGAGAGCCATCAGAATCCCCACACAGTCAAAAGAATTTAGGTCAATACAGTACAGTGTGGTACTGTATCTCTCAGCCTTTTAGGCCATTAAAGCGATACCAGGCTGGTAACACAATATCTACTACGTTAACCTATACTCACTCAACTGCAGGACGATGCCCTGAGATGTAAATAGGTTAGAACAAGTGTGGTAGAATTTAAACGCATTACCCTCTGCTGCGGCTTTCGTTTTGTTCACCTACCTACTAGGTACCTAGGCAGGTAGTAGGTTATGGCAGCTACTTAAATAAGGTAGGCACCTACCATTAGGGAATCTTGTTACTCCCGTCCTTTCAGGGCCCAGTCCTCGAATTTAGGTTAGATACTGGTAGCACTTGCCCAGTAAGGTAAGTAGATAGGTAGGTAGGGAAGGTAACAGGGAGGATGCGCTGGGGAGGGCTTTCCTCGCAGGTGCTTGCATCGCAGCTAGCCCATTCACAACAACAAATGCAATGGACCGCAGTCCAAACCCACAATGGATACGAGGAGTATTGACTGGAGTGACCTGGAGCAAATACAACCTTCCATATAAAACAACGGCCCATCATCGCCAACTTCATTGCTCGGAGACGTCACCGACCCATCAATTGCGAGTTGGTAAACCCGAGTTTCCTATCATTAACTGTAGGCAGGTACTTTCAGATACAGTACTTACATCAACGCCAACCTCGTCCGCCTTCATTCTTCTGAATGCTCCTGTCTTGCTTGTTCATTCCCTTGTCATTGTCCCATTCCATCGCCATGGATTCGCTGCCCCGCACTGCACCGGCTCAAAACTCTCCCCGCCTCTAGATGAGGCTACTAATAGACGAGGTACGCAATAGCTACGCTTTGGGTATAGAATGACTTCCAGCAGTCACTGAGGGCTATCATCACCATGCGATACGAAGAATGAAAACAGCTTATACTGTCTTCGTGATCTAGGTATTCGAATTAATACAAGGATACCCCACAGCCCCCGAGTTCTTTGGCTCATTCTCTTTGAAGCGAGGTGCTAACTACCTAGGTGCTGCACTGGAGCTGACACAAAACACTCACACAAGCTTTCTGGTCTGTGTGACTGTGCCGAAAAAGGTAAAGTGCTACAGGGCTCTATTGACCCAAGTGGCTTCCAACCAGCCTACAATCTGTCCTGGGGAATGATGGAGAAGTCAACCTTCATGGGTTTTGTGCGATACGCATGCTCTCTTTCCAGCCTTTCCATACCGACAGTGGACCAGAGGAGCCATCACCGGAACTACCATGCGCCCTAGCTGCTTAACACCTTGAAATGCCAAAGCCATGACGCCAGACCCGAAAGCCTGCAGCCTCTGAAGACTAGATTTGCTACTGTTCCAAAGACTCCACTTCGAGCCTCAAGATGAGAGAAGACGCTCCTATCCACAAACCAACTCCACCTTAGGAACCCCCCCGAACCGAGGTACACAATCTGCGCCTGTTATGGAGGTCTGTTTGACTTTGAAAGCACTCCATATAGTCACCAAGAGATTGCTGTGGTGCTCAAGAATTTCTCACATGTCTTCTGGTCCTTCAACGAGCATGGCTGTCCGAGCTGGTCTTGTGTCAAACCCTGATGCTTCTTTCATCCAACCTCTTTATTACAATCCATGTGCGCAGAAGAATATTTTTTTTGTCTCATCCTGGCCGTGTTTCCAGTGTTGTGGTTGCTGGCGAAGACTCCGTAAGCCCCGCGAACCTCTCCATAGCGGGTCCCTACCGTACCGGACCGGCAAAGATGGAATTTCATTGTTACCATGGTTTGTTTTTGTGCCTGTGCTAACTGTGAGGTGTTATTGATAATAGAGTCGGGTACCACAACTACTTGCCAAAACGGGCTTTCCGAACCATTGATTTCTGGCGCCTTGCTCAATCTTGTTGGTGGGCGGACACCAATGCTTATCAAATCCCAATGTGATCCCTGTGAAATCTCAATATCCATCGTTTTAGCTACCTGAGCAGTGGCCCCTTGTTGTTTTTTGGCTTAAATCTAACCTTTGAAAAGGTGGCTGGAGCTGAATGGCTGGCAGTTGGACCTAGGAAGTTATTCCTCAACTATGAAATGGCCACAACAAATCGAAAATGGAGTCATTCAGAGGGTGTCGTCACTGCTCTCACCTGTACGGCCGTCTGCTACGCATACTGGTTTCTTCAGTAGGAAAATGGACAGTCATTGCAATGCCCTGAGCGCCCTCAATCTAGCGGCCGCTCCCTTGGCTCTCGATCTCAGCCGCCCGCCCCCCCCGAGTGGAGCGAGAAATGGTATCAAGCAGCCAAGCAGCTTCTACAGAGTACCTAGTCGCCCGATTAAACAGGCTGCCCTGAACTTGAATAAATCCTCTTTGAGTTTATTCCATACGTTACATTGCTGTCGCCGTAAGATGCAGCATCATCAACTGCTAAAAGTTGTACGTTCGCTTACAATCTCCATAGGTTCTGGTCTCAATTCGTTGAAGACTCTTCAGCCGTGGTGACCTTTCGTCAGGCTGTTCATCCTGGAGATGCGGGGGCTGCCTTCAAACAGATTGGTTTCTGAGATGCCCCTGAGCTTCTGTTCATAAAGACTTCCAAGTGTTATGTGTAAGTTGATGATGGACCCTTGATTAGGAAAGGATCTTAACCAGGGGAACCATGTCATCCTAACCGTAACGTGGGGATGGCGACATCGAACGCTCCAGCCTTGCGTGATATCTGTTGAATTACGTACTAGAGATACTATTCTATGGTTGCTGTTCGCTCATAGCCCTTGACTCCATTATCTAAACTGTTGGTTTTTTCTGTCTTGCGGATCCGGGCTCCGCCAGGATCGGGCTTTGAAGGATTTGCATAGGCTTCAATCAGTTTTCGGGTTAGAAATGTCTGGCATGGCGTAATTTAACCATTGTGTGGGTGATTGACATGTCCATTTGACCCTGTGCCATTCGCCCGGGCGCTGACTTAACAGATATCCAAGGTGATCGCTTATCACATAGTATTAAGATTTTAAGAGACGTGAGTCTTCTTGATATAGACCATCCATTGTTTAGCCCCTCCACTGCTTGAGCTACTCGTATAGACAGATGCTTCAACGACCTTCACAGGTCCGTTCAACTGAACATGCTTGATGCAAACAGAATCATACCGAACGCCATTCTCTATCATTCAGCCCAATGCGAGCGTGCACGGGGAGGGATAGTAGATATGTACCATCTATTCCACACGTCGCCTCTTTCTATCTACAGCCCTCTCGACATGTCTTCCACATGTTGGTTTGTACCGGGTCATCATCATCTCATTCTCATGTAGCCATTTTCTCGTGTTTCGACAGTATCGACTGCCATATGTCATTATGACCATGGGCCGCTTCTTCTTGGACTTCGGACAGCCACCCTATTCGGCCTTCGTTCCCTTCTCGTTTTCAAGATGGATTTCGGCCACTTCATTTGAATCCCGATCGGTATCTGCTGCAGTTGGTACGTTGATCACCGTCTTGTGACCATCCGTAGCATTCTGGATATCTGCGAGAGTTGCCTTGTGGGATGCTGAAGGTTCATGGTCAACTTCCATGAGATCGTCACCCGTCATGGCCATGTCGGGGTCATCGGATTGACTGAAGCCACGCTCGTCCGCCGATGAGTTCAGCTGTACATCATCGGAGCCAATATCTGCACCCGTAGAGTCCTCGGCGCCGCTATCACCTAGGGCCCCGAAATTCCAACTCTGGGCAAGATTCAATGACTGGCCGTTGTCCAGCTGTTGATATCCGCCTTTGACATCCACACCCTCGTCCTCGGCGCCCCCATAGGGTGGAGGGTCATCTTCATCGTCGTCTGGGCCAGGGTAGGAAGTAACGGTGATTCTATCCGAACCACGGCCGGCCTGAAGGCGAGTTGCTGCGGCTCCGATCCCAACGCTCGACAACCCAACCAGGGAGGAACCCTCGCCGAGACGCTGACCTTCCCCCGCCTCAGCGTCTTCTTCTTCGGAGTTCTCCTCGCTATTTTTATATTTCTCAGAGATGACTCCGAACCGCGATCCTCCCAAAGGGGTGCTCGAGCGGCGGCGGTAGAAGAGCAGGTAGGCAGCCGATGTAATGCATGATGCAGGGTCAGATACTGGAGATGCTGAAGAATCTGTTGTTTTGTTAGTTTTTCTTTCAGGAATTTGAGCAAAAAGATAAACACCAACCGTTGTAATTGTACCAACGCCCATCAACAAAGTTCTTGGCATAGGCAGTGTAATGACCTCCCCCAAGACCCCCATAATGGTCGTCGACGGCAATCAAGTCATAAATCTCGTCCTTGCCATCTTCTTTCTGGATAACCCTGGAAGTGAGGTCAAGACCTTCAATGGGAAAGTCGACCATGACGTCTAGCTTATCTCGACGGTAGCCAGAGCTACTGAATCGCTTGAGATGGGCTACAAGAATATCTGGTGATTTCCATAGGTCGAATTTCTTGCTAGCTCGTCGATGTTCCTTGCAGCGGGGACAGTACCACATGTCTTGTTCAGAGAGGACTTCGGCTCTTTCGAATTCGTCTAAGCACTCGTCCAGGGTGATGCCTTTGGTGCGGCGATGCTGCCTCCTTCTTTGAACAATCTTGAGGGCCGTATCGTTGAGTGTCTCGAGTGTCAGATAAGTGGGAACTCCTTGTTCTTCAGAGGTCTTCGAAGAGCCGCCAAAGACCTTATCCCAGGCGTCCTCGTTCCAATCCACAACAAGGCCTTCGCCAAGGCGGATAAGAGGGCCACCATCAGCAACTGCAGGAGGCTGTGGCTGAGGCTTAACAGAAGCTACCTTGTTTTTCTTCTGAATGCGTTCCCGGCGCTTGTTGCTGGCCTTCTTGCCGTATTTCTGGCCCTTCATCTTACCACGTCGTCCATGAGGCCCTATCTTGGACGGCCGTCCATTGAATTTCTGTGTTGCATGAGCGGTGGGGTTATTAAGAAATCTCATGCGATGACTTACTCGTGGAGCCTCTTGAACCTCTTCCTCACTGGATTCATCTGCCATTCGAGTCTGTGTTACTTCAGCCTTAATGCTCTCATCAGTGCTACTTGCATCCTCGTTGGCTGAGGGTGTGCTGCTCTCATCATCACGACTAGCAGCATCTTCGCCTTCAGGTGTAGGCTGTGGGATTCGGTCTGCCAGCTTAGGCAGAAGTTGATGGTGATCAACATGAGACCAGCCCGTAGGCACATGGCCAGCGTAAGACTTATCCGTAAAATAGCAAAGCTCGAAAAGATTTTCAAGCTCAGGATCCAGGAAACTATCTGGTTTGATGAACTTTGGTCGGTTTGTGTTGAATCGCTTCAAAATCTGAGGTTGATGGGGAAGAGGGTCGCTGTCGTCCTTCATGTGCACATCGACGATGTCATCCTCACCTTCAACCGAGTTGGCGATAACCTTACTGTCGCCTGACGAGTCGGCATCCGAAGCCGAAGTAACGACTTCCCCATCGGCATTGTCTGAGTTTTCTTCCGTAAGGTCTCTTAGCTTAGGCCAGGTTGAAAAGGTAGCAACCTTTTCCAGCACCTTGCGTCGAATGAGGTCGATATCAGAAGCTTCCTCCTTCGTAAAGCAAATAAAGCTTGGAGGAGCCACACCTTCTCGACCACGCGCATAATTTGACGGAATGCGGTGGAAAACAGGTACTACCATCTGCTCATATCGCGGATCATCCCAATTCTCAGTCTCGAGAGGAGCGTCCACGTCTAACATCGAGCGAGGTTTCTTAGCCTTATGTGGCCAATTGGTAGGAATAGCATCCAACTCGTGGAAAGTGGCAATATCATTTCTTGCGATCTCTTCGCTGACATCATTGGTGTTGTCGTAGATTTTGAAGAATCTGTCCTTGTACTCTTCGCCACCTATCAATCTTTCGGGTGGAATACCTGTCCGGATGGAGAGAAATTGCTTGAGCTGCTCAATAGCGCTGTGTTTAGGCAGTTCAACCTCTATCATGACAGGGGGGTCATTGAGGGGCAGGAATTTGATCTTCGCCGTCCAAACATCCTCAACAGGTATGGGTAGGGTCAAGTTGTTGAAAGGGTCAAATGTGATACTAATCTTGCCACATTCTGGGCACTTAAGTGTTGACTTGTATAAACCTGTGAAGAGGTCGGCAATGACAGAATCGTCTCGGCGTCGAGTGATATCCCACACCTTGTCTGCCATCTCCTTTATAGCTTCTGGATTGTTGATCATATCGTCGGTGGAGTCTGGCTTCTCAATGTAAGGCTTCTTCTTGACACGACTCAGATCTTCTTGAAGGGCGTCCAACAAGAACCCAAGGAATTCTTGAGAGTCCTGTTGGCCATAACCAGAGAAGGTTGACCGGCACCGACCAATGGTGCTCTTGAAATCTCGAGGAGTCACAGAACCCCTATTTTCCGAATATATCTCCTTGAGAAGTTGTCCATACGTGGTGGCAACCTTTCCGTTGTATCCTAGAGGGTTGGTCTTGTTGACCTCGTCGACAAATTCATCAGTTAGGAAGTACTTTGTCAACTCCTCAACGCTTCGAACGCACTGGAGAGCCGAGTTCATGTAACAGGTATTTCCCAAATTCTGCAGGCCAACAACACCGACGCTGCGGCCAGATTTCCTTCCCATTCGACCTCGTGTCAACACACCACCAGGAGCAGGGCTACTTCGGCCGCTTGCATTGGAGGATGCCATGCCGCTTCTGGTAGGAATGGCCAGCCCATTCGGTGGGCTCTTTCCAGTGTACGTGCTGACCCAGTATCCCTTTTCGATCGTCTCATCAATAACGAGGGTTTGATCGGTGACCAGATCAAACAAAGACAACGCCGATCCACCATTAAAATTCGGGTTGACAGTGTTGTCTTCCAGGGTGCTTCGCACTCTGATGTCGCGAACACGTTCGAATGAAGCAATATCTAGGAGAAGGTTCGACCAGGAATCTGCAGTCTCGCCTCGGCCTGGAGAATCCGGAGGGGTGAGTGCGCGGGACGGTTCTGACGGACCAGTGGTCTGCTGAACCTCGGGCACAGTGAATAGGCGGATTTTTCGGTCCATCGGCACGCCAGTGGCCTTCTTCAACTCTTTGACGAAAGTTTGAGCATGGTATTTACGGCTTCTGGCGAATTTGTAAGGAGGGGGGTTCTTGGCTTTGAGTGACTGCTCAATGGGCAGTGGACTAAGAGTTGACCATAGGCGATGAACTGTAAAGACTGGAGGGTGAAACTCGAACTGAATGGCAGGTTCCTCGCCGACTTCGGCTGTGTTGATAGCAGTCCGAATAATAGCGTCTTGGCCGTCCTTGATACCATACCAATCTACGACCATCTTCCAAGCATCCTCAGGGAAGAGTGTGAACTCATTCTCGTTGGTTCCCCGCTTAAGTCGAATAAATTCCTCGCCATTAGGTTCTTTGATGGTTTCTTCAATAACATCCGAGTTGTCTACGGGTCCAAGGGGGTCTGATGCAGAATCGTTCTCATTGGCGTCTTTTGAGTCGCTGCGCAACGCAAGTGCTTTTTGAACCCAGGTATTCGACACGAGGTAAGCGTTGTCCCCTTCACTTGGCTGCGAGTCTTGGAAGGCTTTCAAAAGAGTCTCAATGATCTTGATTTGTTCTTGCAATGAAGGGATTGCTGTGGCATGAGAGTTAGCTGAGGCTTTGTTGACTGTAAGCTGGATAGCACATAAGCCTTACGTTGAGACGGGGAAGCATCACCTGCCGAGGGCGCGGCAGGCTCAGGCGCATCGACACTCATGGCTCGAGGTAAGGTGTCTGCAAATGATGGTTGAGATGGGCCATCGACAGACTCATTAACCTGTGATGAACCCATGTCGACATCACGGGTTTTATCCGCTTCGTTCTCGGGATCCATACTGGAAGCACGTCGTTTCAAAGGCGATGAGGAACGGTGGGGCAAGTCAGCATCGCCATTCATGATAGCTCGGTGAGAGAGACGCAAGGGAGACTGGCTTCTGGCCAAGGTACGGGCCGAGCCAGTCTCGTCGCCGCCACGGTCACTTTCGATGGAGAGGTCGGCGTAGGCAGAAGCACAAGGGCTCGAAGCAGCTGATGAAGCGTAGTCGGCCGAGGCGAAAGAGCTATTCTGATTCTGGAGACGCGGGGGGAGGCTCGAGGCTGGTTGACTGTCGGCCACAGAGGCAGAGAAGGAGAAGGCGGGATCGTCGTCGACTTCGCAAGAGGGTAGGACCGAGTCAGGAGGGGGCGACGGCGAGTCAATCGATTCTAAGGGCTCGTCCTTTCGCAAGAGCTTTCTCTTCTTTGAGGACGACGTCTTGAAGGCGAGCTGCCCGGGCAGCTCGGGGTGTTGGAGCTAGAGGGGCGGAGGGGAAAGACGGGGCGTCTTCGTCTTTGTCCTTGTCTCTGCCTTTGAGGGTGACGGAGGGGGACAGAAACCGCGAGAAACAACGACCGTTCGTAGCGAGGGTACGAGTAACAACAGAGATTTTGTTGCATTTACTCTGTCTGAGATGGGGACTAATAAAGCCTGCCGTCCAGTCCAATTCAGTTTGAGGAAAGAAATATATTTTTTTTCGCTCGCAGGAAGAAGGCGGGGGGCTTAGCCAGGTCTAAAGTTATATTTTTTTTATGATGGATCACAGCAGTCCGGTGGCCTTGGGGCTGGGCTGTGACCGCTGAGAATGACGGTGTGGGGCGGGCGGACGGGCACTCTAAATATCCAATATGGGCGGGCTACCTGACTTGCACTGACATCTATCAATCCCTGAGGATTCGAGGACTTGAGGTGAGCAAGGCTGTCTGCCTGGTACCTGGGTAGACACCCGTACAAGGTTCAAATCAGTTCGATGGAGGCAAGTACTTTCGTATCGATAGTGAGTGATGGATGATGAATAAGAGCTCCAGTGGCTGCGCTGAATGTCTATTACCTACTAGTGGGTTAGAGCCTGGCTTTATTAGCGGGCTGATGTGATGTACTGTAGGTAATGTTCATACTTAAAAATTGGATGTCTCCGATGACGATAGAGGGAATACAATGGGTGTTTTGTCAAACGTCATGCAATCAGATTCCAGAACGCAAGACTGATTGCTTCTCTTTACCACTATTATGGCATGAATTTTCAATCAACTACTAGAGCTGAGCAAAAGAAACTCGTTGCATACCTACTTGAACAAAAATAAAGAAATGTTGCTTCCATGCTTTAACCGTAAGTTGGAACTTGGCGGTAAGCGAAAGATTGATTCCCTTACCCCACATCCATCGAAACCCACCATGAATCGTTTGCCTATACGGACACTGGTTGCCCACCAAACAGGGTTGAAAGCTGGGTCCCAGTAATGGCCTGTGCCTTGCAAGCATGCATGCATGCAGCCTCCTAGGTTCTGTTCTAATATATATCGGATTATTCTTGAAGACGACAAACTCCTTTCCCATTGGTAATTGAAGTTAAGAGGCCAATACACATAAGGAAAGCACTTCTATCCGCAACTGCATACTCTTGAGTTTAAAACACTAAAGATACAAATATACTAGTAGCGTGCCAAGTGTGCTACCCTCGAGTACTAAGTTACATCTCAGAGGCAGCTATCCATACCCATGATGCTTCATGTAAACCCTTTATATCGTGGTGCTTTCCCTCCACTTCCATTCTTAATCAAGAGTTTCACAATCTGTGTGTACCCCCTACCCCTGACGGGAACTTGCTTTCGGAGTTTGGGATACCAATCAGCCCGCATCTCCAACGTTGTTTGTATGACGCCAAACATAGTTTTAGGGTAGTACCTCGCCAAAGATATACGGCATAGTCCCTCCAGTCTATCCTATCTTTCACATGCATATAAGTTCCAAAGATAAAGGGCTCCAAATCATGCCATCACGTAGACCATTCAACGTTTATCGGGTTTTGCACTCAGGGTCACATAATAATTCCTTCTTGGCTCATCTTCCTACTCTTCTAGTAACTACCCACGCTGTCCGAGGATCTCTCCATACCAAAGTACAAACCCAACCCGCTAAAACGAGTTTAAACAAATACGTACCCAATTCTTTGATACCCGTCATGACTTCTCCCCTCTACCATGCCATATCAGTATATCGCGCTTCTATCTAAAATGCATCCATCAACACGCCTTCCCAGGAACATTCGAATTATTCTCGAGAGCTTGAGACATAAAAGGTAACCCTTACAACTTGGCATCGGTATCCTCATACTCGCTGATATCCTTGACAGGCCTGGCACCTGAACTGGCAGTGAGACCAGCTTTGTGCAGTCTGACATCTGTAATCTCCTGAGCAGTCTTCACTGCATCTCCGGCAGATGGCTCTTCATCAGCCTTCTTTTGGGCCTCCTCCTGTCGCTTATCAACTCCCTCGGCCTTGCCTTGGGCTTGTAAATGGATCGACAAGCGGGCTCTACGGGTTGAGGCGGGGTTAAGGTGTGTGTTGAAAAACTCCACAACCTCAGGCTTGGTTAACAGTTTGATTTGTGCAGCATCGTGTTGGGCTATTGCAAGTTAGTCATCTTGGAAATAGCGAGGGCTGGATATCTCAGCTTACCTAACTCAAAGTCGTAGTATTCGTTTGTGATCTGAGACCAGTGACGAGTTGATTCCTGATCCAGGTTTCTAAGCTTTTCCAAGCGCCTAACAACCAAGCTTCGCTTGTGGCCCTCGAACTCCGTCTCGCTCATCTTCTCCAAGGTGTCTGCATATCTCATAAGGAAGGCCTCAATGCGAGAATCGAGGAACTCTGGCGTCATTTCACTCTGAATAAGGAATCGGAAACCATATGTTGTCGAGAAAGCTCGAGGTCCGCTAAATACGATGTAACCCAGTTGCTCCTTGGTCCTCAGCTGGTCAAAGGCAGGCTCGTGAAGCATCTGGTCTAGGAGCAGAGTCTTGGTACGGACCTCACGGTCTTCCCTGCTACCGACATAGAACCAAGTCTCGACGCAATGATTGACGTTAGCTGGATCCATAAGGGTCTTCCTAAAGACGTGGTTTGAGCCTTCAGTCAGGATGAGAGACCGCAAGATAGGCCACTGAGCCTTGGGCAACACCCGAGGCTTTAGAATAGATTCGACCATGTCGGTTGCCTTGAGAGCATCCTCCTTGTACATGTTGCCGTGCACATACACCTCGATAAACACTTGGCTCAGCATTTGCTTCTGGAAAAGCCTGACACCTTCCAACGTAACGCTCGACAGCTCATCTGCAAGCTCTTCTACGATGAAGTCTCGCTCAGGTGCATTCAGCCAGTTGGTATAGTCCCCGACTTGATGGTAGGATGATTGAAGCTGCCAATTGTTGTATCCTCTGATCAGCCGCTCTCTGACGATCTCGAAACGATCCTCTTTGATATCAAGGTCTCGCATCGTTGTAACAACCTGTTCCAAAAGGACGGGAAGCTTATCATTGTAGCCACTGACATCCAGGAACAAACCACGCGAGTCAAGACTGACGTTGTACTGCAAGCCAGCCAATTCTGCGTCGTATGAGTACTCCTCGAGCGCATCGCGCACCAGATCCGAGAATAGACGGGCCTTGACATTGCTCTCGGCGGAAGCGTAGACCAGGGGTGTCTTCAGGCTCACGATTACGTTCGCGCGAGGAACCCAGAAAGTGTCGTCCTTCTTCCACCATGTCCTGGCAATGTTGTCATTGCGAAGCACTCGCGGGTTCAGCGCGGGTTCATTGACCTCCTTCTTCTCAACCTCGAGCTTGTTGGGAATGAACTGATTTTTGTGCGGTAGATGAAGGGCTGACAGGCGGTCCTTAGGAGAGACTGCGGCGGCCTTCTTTATTTCTTCCATAAGGTCGTCAGGGATCTTCTCGTGACGGTACTCGGTTCCGTACCACTTCTCCTTCTGGTCCCAGTTACCGGGGTAGTTTCGCGACACAATAACCATGCGAAAGTTGTCTGGGCGAATTGTAGAAAGAGCCTTCTCAATCTGGTCAGGAGCGAATTCTCGGAGACGGCTGTGGCCGCTGAGCAACCACTCTCGCGGAAGAGGCTTCTGCATAACAGAGCTGATTCGGCTCGTAAAACGGCTGGCAGGTGTCTTTTGCTTGAACTTGAAGTCGACATCTGCCATTCCCTTCTGCTCTTGGAAGATCCACTCTTGTGGAGGGTTTTCGCGCAACAGAGTGACATATTGGAAGAAAATCTTGACAATCTCGTGATAGTTCTTAAGGCCCTGCAACGTAATGTTAGTATTTGTTGTTTAAGAAAACTGTCAGATTCTTACCTCTGGCGTCAAGCGGACCTGCACATCGAAAATACCGGGAGTGCCAGGGCATACCGGGTAGGCACCTGCACTGAGCCCGTTTGCCCAGCCCTTGGATTTGATATACGACATGATACTTCCAGGACCCTCGTGTCCGATAAGATGGCTGATATATCGGCTAGGCTGAGTGGCAAACATGAACTCCTCGTCGATAAAGGGGAAGTACAGGTTCAGCTCTCTCGAATCCATGACAGGCTTTGCAAAACATTGCATTCCGAGGTCAGACTCTCGGAAAGGTTGCTCGCCAGGCCATCTATTAGGAGGGAGTTCCTTGTTAACGACCGGAGAGAAAAGCTCGGCAACCCATTTCTGGAGCACATCAAGCGGCTCTCTGCCCAAGACAACCAACTTCATGCGGTTTGCTGAGTAGTGTTTGGCATGAAACTCGATGAACTTGTCTCTGACATTGATTCCACGTGCCTCAGGGAGGGTCTTTAAGACCTCAAAATTACCGGTCGAGAAATGGCAGAACGGATGGTTGGGGTTGGATAGAGACTTTTCAAGCTGATGCAGTCTCCAGGTATCGTTCTGAAGATTCTTCTTGTTCTCTGAGTCGACAGCCTTGAGTTCTCGGTCAAGAGTCTCGGGAAGGAAGAGTGGCTCGATGAAGAACTGTGCGAATCGATCCAGAGCCTCTCGTAGAGGAGAAGGGTTGGTGTCTGAAGGATCCTGGTCATTGTCTGGCTTGGCGGAAATATCGAAAAAGTAGTTTGTCGAGGTTGGTCCGGTGTAAGCATTAGAGCTTCCTGAATTGGCGGAGAGATATTGACCATATTCGTTCTCAATTGGGAACTTCTTTGTGCCCATGAAAAGAAGCTAGCGACGAGCAGAAACATTAGCACGGTCTATGTAATACAGCAGGTATAGGAATGCTTACATGTTCGACCGCATGAGCCATGCCTGGGATATCAGACTCATCGCTGAAATTTCCCACATTGACGTCAAGGGCAGCACTGGCTTTGTCAGTCTCAGGATCGTGCACCAGAAGAGCCTCAAGCTCATTGCCAAGTCGAATGACCCGGTAGTCGCGGTCATCAAGCGAGGGCTTCTCGAGAGAGTCGGCGACAAGTGTCACCGGTATTTGGGAGCCAGCCGCTGTGGCGGAGGCATCCTCGTCATGCTGTGAGTGAGGCATTGTGTATGGTGCGAACGCAATACCAGAATATCGAGACCAAATCCGACACCGACACAACAAGAGAGATATCTGAAAAGGAAGAGAGCGACCGTAGAGAAGAGTTGAGTTAGAAGCTGAAAGGTTTTTCGACTGGTCGCAAGGATTCGTTCAAGTTGGCGGTGATACGTGGGTGCCAAGGGGAGGCGATTGGATGATGTCGAGCACTTTGGCGCGCAGACTACCGGAATGTGATCCAATTGACGTCGAGCAACAAGAAAAAGAGATTGATACGGCAATGTAGATGCAGCAATCCAATGTAAGAGTAAAGTAAGGTACGGTGACAAGTACCGTCCCGTAGGTATGGTTACAGGGCAGGGCAGGGCAGGGCGGCGTGTCGCTGTCGCGGGGGAGAACCGAAAGAGTTGGAGGGGCGAGGCGAGGGGTAGTGTAGCGTAGCACAGTGGATGAAGCTATCCTGTCCTGGCGGTCTGATCTGGACTAGGTACTAACCTTGTCGCGATAATGTACCTGCCAGGGTTACAAGTCAGTATTCTTCGCCTCATTGAGCTTGCAGGGTCAAGGAGAGTACCTTAGCTTAGTTTCCTCAGTGTCTCTGAGCTCTCACTGACTAGGGCTAAGATTGTATTGGTGTAAACTGAGGGTATCCTCGAGTCAGGCTAGGTTTTGAGCCTGTGTTACTTCGATGACAGAACCACTTTGAAGCCGAGAAGTCAGAACCTCGAATTCGTAGAGCTTGTGGGGTGCGCCACTGAGCACGCGCAATGCAGACAGGAAATAGAGGTCAAGGGTCTGTGCAGAAGGAGCGATCTACTAACCTTTGTGGAGTAATGTTACCAGTGAGGTGGGTAGATAGGGCGAAAAGGATCCCTTACCGAGGTTTGCTCTATGCAATTATGCACTGGTTTAGATAATACCGTACCTGTTGCTGTGCCATTCAGGCAAAGAGATGACGAGTTAAGTTTATTCCAGGCACTGTAGAACAGATGAGATATGTATCGGAGGGCTGGTGTCGGATTCCGTCGAGATTTGGGGCCGGTTGCTCTCCAATATCGCAACTAAGACCCTTGAAAACCCTTGTTAGAACGACAGCTTCAGAGGCGTGGTAGACGATAATGATAGTGGAGTATTGAGGCCGGAAATTTTGGAATCACAGACTGCTTAGTAGTTCGATCAGGTAGTTACCTTAGTAGTGTTGAGGAACACGACAGCGTGTTAGTTGCCTGGTCGCATGGACGGAAGTGACTGGAAGAAGTCAGAGCCCAGTCTGTTAGGTATTTCCGAGGCACAATGAATACTTTGAATTATTGTTAGAGAAAAGGACAGTTATCCAGTTCCTCTTGACTAATTTTGTTCACTTTTCTTTTCGATGGTGTGAGCTGTCTAATAAGAGAAGTGGCTTTATGGCTAATTCATAATTCGTCAGCAACTCTTCAGTTGTCGTTATGAATGAAATAAGCTATCGTGTATAAACTCCATGGAATGCTGAGACAGATCTTGTGTAACGGTAAAAATTCCACAAAGGTAATAATAATTAGACAGTGAAGACATGGTATTGAGATTGCCTTGCCTCTCTTCCATGTATTCGTAATGGGAAGAGTTGGGGTTACTTACACGAAAGTTGATTGATGCAATCAGTGTTCGATTGGTAGTTTCTGAGTTTCGAGTCAGCAATTGTTATTCTCTCCATTCAATATTCTGCTATAGGTAAGAGAAGCGATCATGGTACGATCCCAATCAAATAGTAAAAGGGTCCGAGATGGGTAGTCACTTCTTTGCTTCTGCTGCTTGAGTAAGTCATGTTTTCGGCGACAGCCTCTTCCCAAGCTGGCTAGCGAAGCCTACCCTGGGAAGCTGACCCCTGGTCCGCGGGAGATCATTTGGCGTCCGACCAGACAATTGGGCACCCCTGTGCCCTGTTACTGGTTAAAGTGAAGCGCAACCGGATATAAGAGGAGTTGATTTACATATAAATACAACAAAAAGAAACTCGCAAACTACCCGCACGCTACAGGACAAAATGGTGACCAACGAAAAATATGCGTACCTACTAGTAGGTAAGAGACTGAGGTACCTCCGGATCCAAGGGTATCAACGCAGAGTATTTGCTTCAGATGAAATGATAGCTGGGCACCTTGTTGGCCAGCTGTCTTGCCAAGCCTTGACTTCCAGTTCAGCAACGTCTTGTTGCGCTTTGATTTGCCGGAAATCGCACTATGTGGGTATGATAATGCCGAGATAGTTGGTAGATCTGTGTAATGGGCTTCGGTGTGTAGGAAACTCGATACGTTGTGCAAACGGAGATGTATGGCGAATTTTGGGAACGAAGTCTGAGGACGAAGATGGGCATATATACGTGTGCGAGGTGGCTTAATCGCTGTAGTATATAAGACTAAGAAGCAATAAATCACGACACTTAGAAAACTTTCCTGTAGATCACGAATCATCCTAGCCTGAACGTGGTGACGCAGAAACGATTATGGTATAATATGTTCAGATCATAAAGTCTGTCTATTGACTCTTCCTGCCGATCACAAACTGTCACTCGACAAAGAACCACCAATTGGTAGAAGCCAGAGGTTACATTTTGTAGCTAACTGATATTCGAACACATCTACTTGCTCCAAATACATACAAATAGTAGGACAGGCAGAACAGCATCATTATGGTATTTAGTGAAGGTATTCAGCATAGCACGGCATAAAAGAAGACATGGATGGTTTAAATATTTATTTCGCTATTTTCTTTCGGGGTTGGATGCTTCTTATCATCTGCTATCGAGAAAAATAGCCATAAGGAAGTTCAGGTACACAGCGTCTATGCGCGTATACTTCATGAATGAGTCTGAAAGACTGCCACACCCATTCTGATAACAGAAGAGTAAAGCTTGAGTTTCGTACATGGATGCACAATTAGCATCCTCACCAGATATTGATGAGATTCCAGGGGTAAGGAAACGAAAGATGCAAAAGGCCAAACCTGGTACAGTGACAAGCCTACGCCCAACCACCAAGGCACCGCGAGGTTAACATCTAGTTTAGTCTTACACCTGCGCCATTCAGCCCCTCCTGGGACAGTCAATGGCTTTGTGGCCGCTCTGGTGGCATTTGTAGCAAGTCATGGATTTTCCACCAGCGGGTGAGAATTGACTACCGCCCCCTGAGGAGATGCCGCCTCCAGAAATCGATGTTGGCCTGCTGAGCTTCACTTCCTTCTTTTTCCTCTTGTCACGGAACTCTTTGGCCTTGGCATTTTCAGGGTTTGGTCGCGAACGAGACCTTGAACGTGAGCGGCTTGGACTATCACTGGATGGCTTCCGTTTCCGTCCCTGTGATGGTGTATCTGCGTTTGAGTCCTCATCTTCACTGTCTTCGCCATCATCAGACGCTTTTTGTGGTTCTTGTTTCTATGATCACTAGTCAGCTGTGCAAGTTCTTTTAATTGGCGGGCAGTAATCGACGTGCCTGGTTGCTCGTCTTTTTGAAGCTATTTGTCGAGGTGCGTCCCGCGGTCGGCGCATCTTCATTATCGCCTGAATCGTTAGAGGAGTCAATGTCACCATAACCAACATAAACGACATTCATGGGTGTCTTTGCTTGGCTGATAGCTTTTGACCCGGCAAATGCATCGTTCAGCACCCAACGTGTATCGGCACCAACATGCTTCTCCAAAGCCTCTTGACGTTTTGTTTCTTGGGCATCCAATGCAGCCTGAATCGTAGCCTGGTCAATGTTCAGATCGAGGCGACCCGCTGCCGGCGAATGGCCCGTTTTTCTCTTCTTGGATGACTGTGTTTCTGAAGCGGGAGACGAGTTCTCTGAGGCCACAGCTCGTTGCATGAATTTCATGGTGAGCAGTCTCGAAGAGACCGCTCTCGGTGTTTCGGGCGCCATGGCAGGGAAGTGCGATCGGTCGATGCTTAAAAATCCGTCAAGAAATATCGTATGAGGTGATGTTGTAGCTTGTATCCAGAGCACAGAGGTCTGGTGTCGCAAACACAAGGGGTGAGAGTATCTGCAGAGAGTAGCAACTTGTCTATTGCGATTAATATCTCAAAGATCAATTTACAGCCCCTTCCCGAGTTCGGTTTACAGAGAGCCAGCTAATTGTGCTTGTCGCGAAAAACGGGTTTGGGAAGGTATTTAATTGCCTGGCTGGTCGCATTTCATCTCGGGCGCCCAGCAAATCCAAAAATTATTTCGGTTTGCGGATAAACTGGGCTCCGAGGCTTCAATCGTTAACGGGCAGGTTCAATGCCTCACGACCACCAACAGACTATCCAGCGCCGAGACTGTCGAATCGATCCGCACACCCGGAAACCGACTCATTCACAATGGCTACGTCTCAATTGAGGGCAATTGGCGTCTTTGCGCGTAGTGCGCGCCTCTCCCAGCGTGCTTTCAGCACCTCCGCTCGGCAATTCGAGGCCGCTGTCTCGACCAAGACCAACGAGGCATCGCCCGCTCCTATCGACGAAAATAAGCCCGCCGTAATCAACCAGGCTCCCAACCGTGCGGGTGTTTGGTCACGTAGCCAGAAGCCTCGTGCTCAGGCTATGACCGGCCCCCGATTCGAGCAGACCGACTTCGACCTTCAGGTACAGCCAACTCGAGAGCTATGGTGGAATATCAGACTGGCTAACTATGTGATAGCCTCAACCCAAGGCTGCTATCGAAATGATTCATAAGCAGCCCGTCACATGGACTCACGAGCGAATTGTTGCTTGCAACGGTGGTGGCGGTCCTGAGGGTCACCCTAGGGTCTTCATCAATACTGACAAGCCCGAGATTGCTGTCTGCGGCTACTGCGGCCTGCCTTTTGTACGATATGCCATAACTACTCCTTCCGGCAATCCTTGCTTACACTTATCAGGCTCACGAACACCACCGCACCCACCTCGAATCCCTCCCTGAGACTTCTTACCCTCTCTCATAATCAGCCACGAAAGATTGAATCTGAAGGGAAGGACATCATCCACATCACTAGACCTACGCGAGGGGGATAAAGAAATCCAAATACTATGCTGTTTTTGCAAGTGAAACCCAAGCCTCTGTATATACCACGCGAATACAACAGACGAATCAAGCACGGCAGGTTTCATGGCGTGATTTGTGTATTTGCTATGCTTTCGAGCCGATACTTGAGACAGAAATTTCTCTTGTAATATCGAACCGGTCTGGAAGTTCACCATGCCCTGTTCTTGGGGTAGCAGAAAGATTAACTCTGGCAGCACAGGAGAGGAAACATTTTAGTAACTCTCATAGTTTAGACTAAGGTGTCTAAACATTTATCCTTCTTTTAAACCTTCAAGCCTTCAGGTTTCTACTACCCTCTAGCGTTGCTCATATATGGCCGCACCTCTGGCTCTTGCACACATAGAAGAGAATAGTGCTTGACATTGATCACTTGACGCGATTATAAATGGTGCGCTGTGATTGGTTCAGAGGAGCTTAAGAATGATATTGAAAACCCGGGCCCATTCATACTCCAACCGTAGCCCCACTATGACGGTTCCTTGCTCCCAGGTTCCATATCAATCAAGCAACAATTCGTTCTAAGCTATGCCTCAACCTCAAACATCACGACTCAACTCCGCAACAACACCAGTAATTCTGTGCCTACTACTCGTTATATCTCTGTTTCCTGGTGTTTTCCACTTTCTCTGGACACTACCTTTTAGTCTGCTCAGTTTCTCAGGATCATCGCAACCCCGCCCAACTGCCCTTCCAGTAGTAGACCACTCAACAGCAACAACCATGAGCTGGTTCCAGAAGCAATTTACCCTGCCCGCCAAGTCGCGGGGATCTTACCTTATTACCGATCAGGTTGTCTCTTCTCTTCCTGAGATTCGTGACTACAAAGTCGGCCTTTTGAATCTTTTCGTCCAGCACACAAGCTGCGCTTTGAGCTTAAACGAGAACTGTAAGCTCAAGGGCTTGATTATACCTTTTACTATGTCCTCCTCCTGACATACGGATGATACAGGGGACTCTGATGTTCGTGAAGACATGAGTGATGCTCTAGACAGGATTGCTCCTGCTGAGGGACCGAAGGGAGAGGCTCTCTACCGACATGAGTAATTACCCGTTGTATAAGTCGCACAGAGACCAATGTTGACAATTGTTAGTGCCGAGGGCCCTGACGATATGCCTGCTCATATCAAGTCTGCACTTATTGGGGCGAGTGTCACCATCCCCATTAAGGATGGAAAGCTGGTGAGTACGGGTTGACAATCCTTCTGGCCAGAGACAGCTGACACCGTCACAGGCTACTGGAACCTGGCAAGGAATCTGGTATCTCGAGTTCCGCGCGGCTCGCCACCAGCGACGAGTCGTTGCAACTATTCAGGGAGAAAAGGCTTAGAGGAAACGTATAGTGAAAAGAAACATTGACGTATAAAAATAGAATGTTGAGCCTTTAGAGTGTCCTATACACGCAAATACCAACAACGCCAAACACCATCGCCATGTCTCCACATTCTGGAAAGGAGATCAGCTTGTTCCATTTTCCTCCTTCATATCCGTGTCGTCGCCTGCCAGAACTTTTGTGTGTGGCACATAACCCTCTGGTGCGGCGGAGCCTGGGGTCGCTGCAACAACATTGCCGTTCTCGTCCACAAACTCGAAGTTATATCGACTCAGAAGATGGGGGATCGCAGAAAGCTGGGGACCGTATCGTGCAGTGTTGTCGTAGAGCTCGAAGAGAGGGACGGCAAGGAGTTTCATGTTCTTGGGGACGCTCAAAACCTCTGCATATGGGGATTAGTACCGGATCATGAAACTGGTTCCAACTAACTTACTTTGCTTAGGCAGTTGAATGAAATAGAGCTTCTTGCATTCCTTTGGTCTCGTCACATGCGCAGGGATGAATGGATACATGAAAGTTTCAAAGTTGGGCCTCCACCACTGGGCCAAGCAGTCGCCTACTTGCCAGTCGCCAGCTTCCTCGCCCTCTCCCAAACGACCAACAGGTGCCAATCTCTCATCGAGTCGCGACTTGAAACCCAGGATCTCGTCATCTTCGGGACGCAAGTAGTCACCGGGGAGCTTGAAGAAGGCATTGGCGATTTGCAGCATCAGAATGTGCGGGTGGTTGTGTTCGTGGCAGACAAGAATGCCTTCGCACGTACGACGCATTCCATGTTCTGTATAGTGCTCCTCGAGCCGCTTAAGACGAGCAATAACCGACGGATCCTCCTCAGGCTGAGTCTCCTTGACCCCGAACGTGTAGTTGGAAAGCGGGTAGAGCGTCACCTTCTCGGGCTGGTTACCGTTGAAGGATAAGGGAATCACAGGAGGTTGTCCCGACTGAAGCGCATCAGGGGTTATCGTCGACATGATTATTGACAGACACTGTATTCTCAATAACCGTACTTAATTTGTTGTTTTTAGAGAACGATAGAAGGCTCATATATTGTCGTCGATGTGCACGCGGTCGTGGTGAGGATATCTTCCATGGAGAGCCCAGGCCAGTACAGCTTGGAGCTCCAGTATAATTTGTGGCAGAATAAGCCCCGAATTTCAGGAAGGGTAGGCGGTGTGGGCTAGTCATAGCAGGCACGTCTGTGTTCCTGAGACATGGAAGGAAGCATCAACAAACCGGAGCCTTATTAAGTTCATTACTGTAATGGGAAAGGGAGAGGAATTGTGCCCAAACACGAAGTACGTTGTTTCAAGGAACTCAAGGGCGGGATTTGCCAAATGATGGAGAATATTTCGTACTAAGTTATCGAAAGTCCCCCTCTCATACAGTTGGTCGACTTATTAGGTACCTAGGCTGACTACTAACCTATCACTATTGTAATCAAATAATTATACACAATATTTATAGAAAAAGTTCTTTATTTAATCATGTTCGAAGGTAATGGACAACAACTGATAGACCGAATTTCCTACAGCTGAGTAATTCGGTGAAACGGAAATGATAAATGGTAGCAGTCTGATTTGAATAAGAAGCATCAGGATGAATTTTAAACGTGAGGTTACCGAGTAATAGTTGATATTCTTACATGAAAGCGCGAGACTGACATGGTCTTCTACTATTATGGATCCACGAATTCCTTCATTATGATGTCCCTCTCTGTCATGATAGAGGTGTCTTAACCCAATGACGGCCATAGAGGAGTACCCAACCGTTCGCACGTGGATATTATGTCATTGAGGTTATCTATTGCAATTGCCTACCCACGCAAGTAAAGAACCACATTGTTGAGGAGCAGTTGCTCAAAATGAACCTGAACGATCTTCCTACCTATGATGCAATCGGCCAAAGATTCAAACAAAGCTGCAGTGTGAAAGTTTTGAGCTTATTTCGATCGATCGCATTGGCACTTATCCACCAACAAGGAAAGACAAATGCAACTGAGAAAAGTAATGTCCCTCGTGAATACGTGAGTTTACTTGCTCAAGTGACGGGGCTAACCGGCGGGGTTTCTTTTGTAAGGCCCAATTGTATCGACCGAGTACCTTCAGGGCAGCTGTCCATGGATCAGATAGGCAGCTGTGAAGTGATCGCCGTAGTCCAGAACTGGCCAGTCAGAACAAAGAGTTGGCGCTTGGTTGAGATGTCATAAGAGGTTGTGAGATCAGAGGGAGACCAGTCAGTTCATCTACAACAAATGAGCAGATGTTGGGGATTGACAGGTAATTACGCGCAGTATTTATGAAGGAATTGGTATCAAAAACCTCATCACTATCAGAACGATAGAAAGAGAAGGCGAAAGAACATGGCTGAGCCCCATCGTAAAGTTTTTGAATCCATGGTCTAGCCAGCCTAAAAACAAGCAAGGGCCGCTATTCATTAGTTAGTTCCATAGGCGGTGGTCGCACTACCAAACTTCATTCAATTTATGTTGTTCCCTATCTCCATTTTGCTCACAATTCCGCAAAACTTTCGCGTATCGTCTCTCATAAAAATCCGAACCCTACACTGGGCAAGCATCTCCCCGAGCTTGTTGCGTCATGCGCATACCGAGACATCCCTCATTGCCGAGTCATAGTTCGCCCGGAGGGATCTGTTAACTAAAGCGCTATGGATGAGGCAAGCCTTGTCAATAGCCTCTCTCAGAGGCTTTCAGAGCTCGAGCACAAGGTTCACACCTTTCGCCACGAGATGGCCGATGATTTCCTGCGCTACTACCACGAGCTGCTCCGAGACACACAACCTGACATTGCTTCTAATGTTGCCCAGTCCCTTGCCAAGTCACTGCCCAAATACCCAGACCTCAGCTCTGCCCTCACCAATCTGGATCTGGATCTGGGTCTTGACTCACGAACACTCACTCAGCGCCACCTTTCCCCGCCGGCCACTGTCGCTACCTCCGGATCGGGAGCCGCAGAGCCTCCAGGCAGCCCCCACGATCGACATCACGACGAATTGCTCTTTTATCTCCCCTTGCTAGAGGGATCTCCTCCTAGGCAACCAACCTCTCCTCCTCTTACAAACAACCACACACACCTCGACATGTTGTTGCCTGAGCCAAGTATCCAGGCAGAGGAGAAGAAAGGCGCAACAACCGGACACGAACAGGAACAGAAACAGAAACAACAAACACAACCTAGCATTGATCAATTGGAGAATGTCTTTCCGACCTTGCCTCAATCGCCTGGGCGACCAGGACATGTTCGTCGTTCTACCAATGACACAGTCTCATCAAGCCATTCGGATCGAAGCGAGTCGAAAACACCGCGGAGCGCCTTGCGACGCTCTTCAAGCGGATCTAAACCCCCACAAAGCCCGAGACGTGTGCGCTTTGATGTCATGGGTGCAGAAGTCCTACCCACAGCGTCACCACAGCCCACCGATTCTATGATACCCGCCGCAGCTCCCGTTCTCTCTGCCGACCCAGCACGCACGGATTCCATGCTCGACGACGATCTAGAGGATCTGCCACCACCTCGCAAGATCTCTTCCTCAGAAGCATTGAGGGCGTTATCTAGAGCACCTCTAGAAGAAGGCGTTTGGACAGAGGTGAACTCGAATTCCGATCAAACTGCTGGTGGGGAGGGAGAAACATCTGCACTTGTCTCCAGTTCACCGCCGGAAAGGCAAAGCAATCCAATGATACTTGCACCAGAGCCTCCGTCGTCGCGACACGTGCCCGAATCCGTTCGGATAGAGCGTACTTTAGGAAGTGTAAGTGAGGAGCCGGATGAAGATGAGGAGTCGTCGGATGATGACTTCCTCTCAATGGCGAAACCAAAATCCTTCACCAATAAGAAGGTTCCCGCATCGCCATCTTTGAACAGAATACCCGAAGAGGGCCAGTCAAACGGGCCCACTGTGAGTGCAATCTCATCAACCAAGGTATCAAGTCCGGAGAACAAGAAGGAATTGGGAACTGTCGAGGACATGGAAGAAGACATAGACGAAGAAGATGAAATGTTTCACTTCGAGGACACTGGGGAGACGTCTGTGCCACCGAAATCGAAATCAAAACCTCCTATGTCCGAAGAGGAAGAGGAAACTGAAGTCGACTTGCCGGATGTGCCTGAGTCTGAGCAATCTCTGTACGCAACCTCCCCAGCAGTACATATCACTAAACGGCCTAGCACGTCGGTTCCGACAACACCAACCGTCGCCCGATTTCAAGCTGGCTCTGTGGGCTCATACAAGGGACGACCAGTAATCATGCCTGTGGTTCGCAACCCTGAAGTACACGCCCAGGCTGCCTCGCTAGGACATTTCAATACGTTTGTAGGAGGTCTGGACGGACGCAGCGGAATGGATGAGGCGGACCTCAGCAGTTTCCGTGCGAGCGTTGCCAATACTGGCTTCTCCGGCACCCCGCGCAGTTTCACGGAACGTTTAATGATGGAGGAGGCGCAAAAAGCGAGAGCAGGCAGTTCAAAGCTGAACTGAAAGTACGCTGTAGGTACGATCAAGGAGTTTGGGGATCTTATGCATACGGTAAGGCTTCAAGCCTGGGATTCTGGATAAACTCGTCGGCGTTGTACATCTTGTGATAAGGAGTTTTATATATATGTATATACTGGCGGTGGGTTAGGATTAAGGACGACCTACGATTAGAAAACGTTATATATACCTCTCCAGAAGAGGCAATGACTTATCATGACATATGAAAAAGACAAAAGTTCTTGGAATATCCTAATATGAATTTTTCTCTTCTCACATACCTGCTTTGGGCTTCGATTTCATGATGTGCCTCTTAGAAACAGATCAGGTCTCTTAGAAAGCTACCAATCATTGTGACCTGATTTCCAGATGTGGGGTATTCCCCTACCGTTCTACCGGGGCTATCCGTCTAGAAGCATCATCATATCGTCCGAGCAGACATTTTGCCTCTGTTGATTACAACTTCAATCTATTTCCACGAGTGTAATCGCTTCTGAAGTCGAAGATTATCAAAATGGGTGGCCTTAACCTCGAAGTGTTCAAGGTAAGTAGCCAGCCTCTCCATAGAGCAAAAACCCATGAAGCCTGACTACCCATGATGGCCAAGGCAACCGGTTGCGATTGCAGTGCTAACCAAGTCACACAGTTTGGCACGTATGTCATGTTTCCTATTGGAATCATGTTCTACTTCGGAACCAACCTCGATAACCGCTTCGCCGTCCCTGGCTTCTGGCCTAAGCCTGAGGAGTGCAACAAGATTCCCAAGGACCGAGACGAGATCAAGGCCGAATACGAGCGCATTGTAGCGCGACAAAAGCTGCGACAGGCCCGAAAGCTCGAAGAGGAGCGTCAACGAGCGACGCAGCACCCTAGCAATGACAGCAACGAGTCTTGAAGCTTCGGGGAAGCCGAAAATGAAATATGTACACTATAAGGCGGAAGGTTCTACGACGGCATTGACGATGTATTCACGGCGTTCGGAAGGCATTGGAAATACTCCCTCTCAATTGCGTGGGTAAAATACAGCATTGTACAAAATTGTTACAGATGGGGCTGGTCTACATGTTTATACATCCAAATTTCTTTCAACCTTGTCCCACTCTTCGTCTCCCACCGCCCCTTGGCGCACATTGGCATATATGGCTTTGACTTCGGGATATTCTTTGAGTCCGTTGAAGAGAGCGTCGAGAGAATCAGCTTGACTGGACGTGTCGATGCTAACTTTTGTGTCCTCGTTGGGTGCCCAGACGATGTCCGAGTCCAAGATCTCAAGCTCGAACTTCTTGGACAGAGCTTCAGTGATGGCTGTAAGAGTGTTTGGTTGAGTCCAAGCCAGGAAGTCGCCTTCTGGTAGCTCCTCGACGTCCTCCAGCCCTTCGTGCTCAATCGCTTCGTCTAGAACCTCAGAGAGAGTAGGTCCGTTTTCTTTAGCCTTGAAGACGGCTCGACCACGTCTCGTAAAATAAAATGTGGTGGATCCGACGACGCCGCCGGCTTTCTTCACAACGAGGCGTAGATCATGAAGAGTACGGGTTTTGTTGTCTGTTTCAGCATCGATGACCATTGCTATATCAGGGGGCATGAGAGCCTCTAGAGACATAGATTCAAGCTGTGCGCCTGTGGCTGAACGACCCTGCCCTCGAGCAACTGCGGCCTCGATCAAGTTCTTTGGAATACTCGCTACGGTTCGAATTAGACCAGAACCCAGACTTTTGGATGCATACTTATCTACCCTTTGTCGCTGCAGTTATCGCAGTGGCAAGTTGAGGGTTAAACTTGATATTATCTCCATACACTATCACATATTAGAAAAACAATCAGATTATGCAACAGTGATTGCCTACTTCTGGAATACATGGCGATTGTTTTGGTAAAGGCAGCCCGTTCGCTCATCTTCTTCTTATCCGTCACAGCTTTGATATGCTTTGTCTTGGACCATTTGTTATGCCCAGCCCACTGGGCTGGTGTTGTCGCAAATGATCTTTGGCATTGTCGGCAGATTATCGAATTTGACTGTTTGATGAAAGACATCGGCTGGGATGTCTTCAACAGCGAACCCAGACCCTGTCGGGTAGCCATTATAGACTACAAGCGGTTAGAGAGAGGCACAAGACCTCAGATTATGTCAAAAAATATCCCAATGGATAGGTATCCTAGTATC
This sequence comes from Fusarium brachygibbosum, assembly GCA_018886245.1. Classification (NCBI taxonomy): domain Eukaryota; kingdom Fungi; phylum Ascomycota; class Sordariomycetes; order Hypocreales; family Nectriaceae; genus Fusarium; species Fusarium brachygibbosum. The sequence goes on from MU249525.1 coordinate 1,197,902, forward strand.
ATAACTTCTTGCTCACTGCCAAATCCAAGTCTCCGAGGTTGAACTTGTTTATGCAACGGGCAAACTCCGGACCAAGAGGCAGGACATGCCCCACCTTCCATGTATAGAGTGGTAGGCGGTACCTGCTGGGCATACCACCCCCTTGAAGCAATCTACCTTAGTGGCATGTGGCATGGGGAACCTCGAAGTTCCTTGGCTTACCTCTTGTAGCATAACAAGAAATAACCAATTCTCGAAAACTGCAATATAAATAACCCTCCATCAAAATTGAACTCTGTTGACGGCGTCGATAACCGTGCGCTATGTCGTCAACTCAGGAGCCCGAAGCTCCAGCCCGCGACAGCGAAGCGCAAGCTCCCCTCGATACCGCGACAGCGAACCCAGAGCTCGATCTACCCAAGCTTCAATCCCTTCCCGCCGAACAGCAGGACCTTTTCCTGCTCACATTTGTGTCGAGCTTGACAAAGCATGTTCTGAGCTTAGAAGCAGACGATTGCACGGCGCAGCAGTTCTATCTCAAGAAAGAGATCTTTCAAATCATCAATCTCTCATCACCGCATCCTTCTCGAGTCATACGGAATAACTTAGGGAAGTGTTTGGCGCATATCTTTGGGATCGGAGACAGGAAGCTCTTGTTTGAAACGATCAACGACTTAGTCGCACTTGTATCGAGCGGCAAATCGAAAACGGATGCAGAACTACGCTCAAAGCATGCTGCTGTTGTCTGCCTGGGCGATGTGTTCGCTTCTGCTGGCGATAGCGCCATTGGGTTGCACCAACTTGCTTGCTCAACATTACTTAAGCTTCTCAAGGCCTCGTCTAACCACGCTGGACTTCGTGCGGCGTGTCTTACCGCACTTGGCAAAATCGTTGGCATGATACAAGGCAGCATGGACGAAGCGATTGCTCGTGATGTCTGGAAACAAGGACGAAACCATGCAGCATCAGACAAGGGACACCTCGTTGTTTCTTCTGCTTGTCGAACTCTCAAAGCATTATTCAAGCATACGCCTTACTTCCTGAACTCGAGCGACTTTGACAAACTGGAGTCGGCAATATCGAAAGCGTTTGACTCTCCTTCTGTCCAAGTACGTCAGGCTGCTGCAGAGTGCTTTGCTGAAGCCCTGTTCCAAGGCCATTCGGAGGGCGGTCTTCCTGAAGTTGCGTCTCCCAAGGGTAAAAAGACCAAAAAAGCGCTGAAACGCCAATCCACCATTCCTAACATTGCCGACGATGAACTCGAAATTCCCTCTAGGTCTGCGAGTCCGGCTCCATCAGGCAAACGTAGTCAAGTGCTGGCTTTGTCTCTGTCAGACATTTTAAAGAACTTGGCTTCACAGTATACCAAATCAACAGCCTCCAACAGGACTCGAGCGGCCATCGGTGTATGCTATGGAAAGCTTTTCAGGCGATTGGGAGAGAAGATTGTTGAGACAAACTACCTTAAAATTGTCGAGAGTCTCGCGATCGACGTATTGGGTTATCCTACAATTGCCAATAATCGTTATCGGCTCTTGGTTTCCAGAAAGATCGTCGATGTTGTCGTTCAAGATATTATTGGCCGCAAGATACTTGGCGAATCGGGCCAAATATCGGCTGCCAAATCACTTATTAACAATATCTTCAAGAACTACCCTCAGGCATTAGCCGAGCGGCCAGAGCCTTCTAAGCATACTCTGATCGCAACACTGAGTGCCGTATCATCACTTATCCAATCACTGGGCTCGGCAGCAAACAGCTTCGCAGAGTCATGTAGAGATGGTCTCTTGCAAGTCTTGCAACATCCTAGTTATACTGTTCAAGTTTTTGCATCTCACTGCATGAAGACTTTGGTCCTCGCTTGCCCCCAGCAGCTTCTTCCTTGCCTGTCGGTCTGTATGAACAGCCTTAACCGAGAGCTCTCCCAGCTCGGATCTGGTCGCAACTCTCCAAGAAGATGCATTGGGTTCGCTCACGGGCTTGCTGCCACCTTGAGCGCGAGTCCCGCTCGTCCTCTCCACGGATCTGTCGAGATTAACAGTCGCGTATTGACCATCGCGACTAACATGTTGAAGTCAAGCAGTCAAGCACAACTTCGTGTTGCAAGCACACAGATTCAGGTCGCTTGGATTCTTATTGGAGGCTTGATGTCCTTGGGGCCAAACTTCGTCAAGATTCACCTCTCTCAGCTTCTTTTACTATGGAAAAATGCTCTCCCAAAACCCCTGGCCAAGGATAATACTTCGGCCAGGAGTTTCCTCGAGGTCTCCTTCTTGACGCACGTACGGGAATGCGCAATGGGCTCAATACTGGCCTTCCTCGAGTTCAATAGCCGTCTCTTGACTGTGGATGTGTCAAAGAGAATTGCGACGATGCTTCAAAACACAACAGCTTTCTTGCGGACCCTTCCCTCTAAGAAGAATTCCGACGACGTTAATCAAAGGCTAGCCCCTTCTCTGCAGCTTTCAGATCTCGAAATGATGGTTCAACGAAGAGTCTTGCAGTGTTACGTGAAGCTTGTTAACCTCAGCCCAGCTGGTGGAAGCGAGGCTCTATTACAGTCAAACCTTTTGACGCTTGCAATCTCATTATTCGCTGACCCGGAAAACTATGCACCAAACTCGTTGAGTGCCTCGATCGCCAACGCGGCCGCTACATTCGAGTCTATTTGGGATGTGGGTGACAACTCTGGCTTCGGTATCACCGGCCTAGTCGCTGGACCTCATGTGCGAAAACTCCCTGGGCAGCAAGAAAACTCTGTTGACCATAGGGATGAGTTCGACAGCCCCGATGACACGATAAACAACTTACTTCGCTCCCCTATTTGTGGCAGCCTGGAACATGATGCTTCTGTCTTATACATTGGTAGTACGGATCACTCCTCAACCACACCCGATCCTCCTGCTACAGAAGTCATCAATGCGGCTATTCAATTATTCGCATTTGCATTTCCGCTCACTCCGGGCAAAGTTCAGGAGAGCATTTTGGAGCAAATCCGAACATTTGCGTCTGCTGGCACTCTCATCAGAGATCCCGGACGCAAGGCTGCCATGAATGTCAACCTGGCTGCCGCCATTCTCTCTACAATGAGGGTAGCTGTGAAGGAGACCAAATCGCCATCCGGAGACGTTTCGAACCAAGCAGTTGAGGCATTGTTACAAGACATTGTTCGTGATTTTGTTCTCGACCCGGACGAACATGTAAGAAGTTTGGGGTACGCTGCTACGGCTCGCTTGTGTAATGTCTATGGAAATGCATTTACAAACAACGAGATCAAGTACCTTGTTGACACCATCGTCGGCAACCGTGAGCCCAGTGCAAGAGCAGGTTGTGCTATGGCGCTTGGCTCAATCCAAACTCAGGTTGGAGGCATGGCTGCTGGATACCATCTCAAGACCATTCTCGGTATCTTGATGTCCCTTTGCAATGATCCTCATCCAGTGGTTCATTTCTGGGCACTCGAAGCGCTGTCACTAGCCTCAGACGCTTCAGGACTCAGTTTTGCCGGCTACGTACCCAGTACTTTGGGAATGCTCGTTCAGCTTTACGTTTCCGAAACACATCACGCCGAAATCTCATCTGCAATCACCATGAATCTTGAAATGGATCTTTCTACAACTTCCGCCATTGCTCGATGCGTTGATTCGCTCATCAATGTCTTGGGCCCTGATTTGCAGGATGCCTTGAAGTCACGAGAACTCATATTCACTCTTGTGAACCGTTTCCGCGAGGAAGACGATTTGTTGGTACAAAGGGCAGCGCTCGGCTGCCTTGAGCACTTGTCTCTTTACGCTCCTGGACATATGCATTTCGCCGATTATGTAAAACTTCTTCAGAAGTATCTGGTGTCTGAATCCACTACTTTACGGGATGTATCAGTAGACGGAATACATAATATGATGAAGCGGAATCCTCAGGACGTCCTCCGTGAAGCAGAGAAGGGTTTTGAGGAACAGCTGTGGCTTGTTCTCGACACGGCGCCATCTCATGATGGAATCCGCAATATCATTCGCAACTGGATGCATTCCACCTGCCTTGCGGAGACAAATGCGTGGCTCCAGCGATTCCAAGCGGTATTGAAGATGACAAGGGCTAGGCCGAAGACCGAAGAGGCTCAATCTGGGTCCAAAGGTGGCGGCTTGCCCGATCTGCAAGACGAGGAGGTCGCCGGGTTTGCCGCGGCAGCCGGTGCCGCTAAGGACGAGAAGGAGACCAAGGCGACTTCCGAGGTTGAACCTCTGCGATGGCAAGTCACCACGTTTGCGTTGAGTTGCATCGATGAAATGTTTGCCATCATCACCAAGGACGTAACTGCCAATGGAGAGTCTAAAGCACAGAACGATCTTCAAAGTAAGGTTGCTGACGTTGTTCGCATGGCGTTCTCTGCTTCGACTTCAAGTGTCTTGGAGCTTCGGATCTGGGGCTTGAAGATCATAGGAGATGTGCTGAAGATGTTTGGCAAAACTCCCGATCCAGACTTTGAAGAGGCGATGCTGCTGGAGCAATACCAGGCTCAAATTAGTTCAGCCCTCACTCCAGCCTTTGCTGCCGATTCCTCGCCTGAACTTGCTTCAGAGGCTGTCAACGTCTGCGCTAGCTTTATCTCTATCGGTATTGTCACTGATGTGGACCGTATGGGCAGGATTCTCAAGACCCTTGTTAGCGCTCTGGAGAATTTCTCTAAGGATAGTGAGAATGCTGCGATTGGCGACCTGAAAAGCCTTAGTTCCAACGCGCAGGTGATGGTGAAGATCTCTGTCTTCTCCGCCTGGGCGGAACTACAGGTCGCAAGCTCTGAGCAGCACTATCTATTGGATGTGCTCAGGCCTCACATCGGTACCTTGACTCCTTTGTGGCTGGAGTCTCTACGCGAGTTTGCGCGTCTTCGATTCGAGCCCGACATCTCAATGACTCTGGGACCTCCCTCGTTATCCGGGAGCCTCGACAGCATCTATGCAGCTCTGAATCGTGAGACACTCCTACGCTTCTACCAGGATGCTTGGCTGAAGCTGGTGGATGCCATTGCTAGTCTAATTGAGCAGGACAGCGAATTTGTGTTTGATGCGTTGGATGGAAAGGAATCAGATGGCCCTGCGACCAGCGGCAAAGCCAAGAGTTCTGATATCAATTATAGAGACGAACCTGTGGCATTCTTTTTTGTCCTTTTCGGCCTTGCCTTCGAAGCGCTTGCCACGCGTTCTGGGCAAAGCGACTCCTTAGCAGCGCACGACCAAACGCTGGCTATCTTGCAAGCACTCAAGAAGATTCTGCACCCCAGCGTGTCTGGCCATGCTATCTATAGGCCGGATGTGTTTTCTGAGACAATGGACTTACTAGACCGCCTAGTTCTCACTGAGAGTCTAGATATTCAAGGCGTGATCGTGGAGATTGCCAGAAGTCTGTGCATTGCACACCCTTCCGCCAGGCGCCACGCCAATGAGGAGGGCGACTTGTCTGACGATATCGATCAACTCTTTGAGCTTACGCGCATCATTGTTCTGGTTCTTGCAGGGCTTCTACCAAACCTCTCAGAAGGAAACCAGCCGGCTCGGCATCAGATGAATGAGGAAGCTATCCTGCTGATACAATCATCTCTGAATGCGCTTGTAGATGCTGCAGAGGTCTTCCCGGCCATCATCAAGACGGATCTTCATGCATGTATCGTGCACATCTTTGCCACGATTTTGTCGACACCTGGTTGCCAGGAGCTCATCGCTCCCCAGTCGTTGCCCACATTGAAGCGCTTCGTTGGCAGCATGTCCAAGTCACGAAGAAATCATGGCAACGGTGAGCCGTCTTCTACAGATATTCAGCTACAAGGATGTTTGCGGAGATTCCTCTCGATCTACCTCAACGCACAGAAGCGTGAGGCACCTCAATCTCTCACATGTGTCAAGAACTGCCTGATGGCCACGACTATTCTTTTCACTGGAGGTCAAAACCACCTGCCAGCTTCCGAAGCTCTTGTAGCACGTTTTCTAGACGAGCTGATGGACTGCCTCACTGATCGAATGGTATGTTTCTTTTGCATTTTCATTCGCACTTTCTGAGACGAGTAACTAACCATACTTCGCATCATTTTAGACTGCCAAGATTGCGGCCAACTGCATCAGATCCATTCTGCTCCAGCCATCTTCGACCGGCGCTGACCTCAGCATTGCTCGCTACTTGTTTCCTAGGCTGGTAGCTTTTGTAACTGACACGGACCCTGAAGATCCCGAAAACGCCAGGGCCTTGGTTGTTCACACGCTGTGCCAATATGCGGGTACAGTTGACAAGGGTCGACGTTTGGCAGCCATTACAGTGGTGGTACCAACTTTGATGGCGCGGGCTACAGCTGAAGGAGAGGAGGTGTACCAAGAGACTAGTGCACGATTGCTGGAGCTCGCAGCAACAGACCAGGAAGTATTCAGAGCGGTGGTTGGGGGCATGAGTGATGGGCAGAAGGGATTCCTCGAGGAGGTGATCCGATTTGGTCGTCAAAACACTAGCCAAGTGAGCAAAGCGGCCGCAGGGGATTCTGGGCAGCCAAGTATTGCGTTGAAGATGGACTTTGGTGGTTGAGCTAACAGTCTCCACGTGTTGAGCCTATAGTCTTTAGGAGGGTTGGGCCATGAGGTTGACACGTTGGGAGCAGGGTATAATTCAGAAGCTTGATGCACGCAAGTTATTGACCTGGCAAGCTCAATCATGCTCCTCCTGCAGCTAGGCATGCATATCCATTACGAGAAATGATGAAGACTTAACGACGATCAGCATCTGCAATTACCCGCCAAGGGCGTATGACAAAAAGAAACACTACTGCGCAGACTGTATTTAGTACAGGCTTGACAAGTTGACAGGGGTGACAGCAGGCAATGGAGCGCCATGAGGCAGCTGATTCGATTCGATACGATCTACATGATCTAACGGCCGGTGTCTCCACGATGGAAGGTGTGTGGAGTTACTTGTCAGGTTACACAGGGATCGCCGCATTCTATTCGTGCAACCTACCAACCAACATGCATGGCATAGCATAGCTCAGCGTCAGTGAAATGTCCGGGGCTACCGGTAATATCCCCGTGCTCTCAATGTCGACTGCATCAAATAGCATCATGCACGACTCAGCTGCATCGACGATACGATTCTGATTATTTTCGTGACACAGAGATGGGAGAGGGACTTACAGCAGGAATATGTTGATAGATTCAAAGGAACAAAGGGGAACAGGTGTTCCATGATCATCGTCTTATACCTGCAACGACGTATAAGCATAATTTATGATTTCTTGCAGTAAGCATCCGTTGTCTCGATCAGCTGTTTCCCTCCTCTGTCTGAACCAATAATCCCTGCTAGCGGCAATCAATTACCTGGTTGGCCGATAGCCCTACGGGCTATTTCATAGCTTAGCCTTTAAGCTATCTACGTAAGTGGTCCATGTAAGAAACGACCCCGACAGAAGACGCCGCGAATATTCGGAGGCTATGCCTAGAACTCAAGTCTTCAGGTTCAGGAATTACATAGCCGTGTTACTATAGTTGCAGCAGCCCATGCTAAGTTATCTCCTTGAGCAAAACAGGTAACCTTATCGCGGGACTCCGTCAGTGAACCACGCTGTGTCCATAATTAACCGTTGTACTACGTAGTACACTCTGTGCCAGCCAGGGGAAAGCCCGTCAGACTGACAAAAGCAAAGGCGAGAAAGTTTTTCTTTTTTTGGCAATTAACTGCTGTTGTGTGGTTGTGGCTATGATTGAACCGTAGGTAGTGTCAGGGTGTTCCATTTGCTTTGCTCGTAAAGTGGCCTATCTACCCTCTTCGTTATTTGATCTTTGTGGATGCGCAATGTACGCAAGGATGATGGACTATGCTATGGCCTGCCGGATCGGTAAGACCCAGGATCTGAGTTGTGATTCTTCAGTGTCAACCAAAACCAGTGTCACATAATTTCTTGTTGTCGCTTTGCTTGAGAACCTTGGCAATGCAAAGGTTTCAACGGCCATGTCCTGTGATGGATGGGTGTATCACCCGCCACATGCCGACTTTAGACGACGAATTGGTGTAGCTTCTTATCACTGGCCAGTAAACTATACACTTTTGGTACCAAAGTAGTTGGTCATTATTAAGTCCGTGAACGGGAATTATATGTACTCGATTCAAGAAGCAGATATCCAACGTCACTGCTTGTCCTGGTGGTGGTACGTCCCATCGACAATGACTGGCCCTTCATCTTTCCTGTTGGACTCCCTATGAGATGAAGGTTTCTTCGATGGCAATTTCTTATCTGTTTGCGATCCCGCTGTCTTCTTACTTGGGAGAGGCATCTTTTTTTCCGGTGTCCTCTTTTTTTCAGAGCCTGCTGACCTCGCCTCCCTGTTCTTTGATCGCTGGGGCTTATCATCTCTACGACGGTCTTCATCCCGCTCGTGAGAGGATGTTGTTGAGATATTCGTCTCGACCAACTTGGGGTCGCACCAAGTGTTCGTCTCGTGTGAAAAGCCCGATTGTTCGACCACCGCGCCTTCTCGAGTGGGTCGCGCTATCACTCTCCGGCCTTGGAAGCGTGCTTTATTGAGTTGTTCTATAGCCGTATTCGCGGCCGAGACACTGTCAAAAACCACTAAGACGTAGCCCCTGAGGTACCTGCTGTTGCTATTCTTTGGGATCTCCATGGAATCGATCTTGGTTTTGTCCACTTTGCGCCGGATCCATGACTTGACTTCATCAGCACGCGCCTGTTGCGGGAACGGCGACACATGCAGCTTCCGTGGCTCCGTCACAACGTATTCGGACCTATAGGATGATTCTCCATTGGGGAAACTGCATTCAGGGTAAAAGTCTGAGTGTTCGTCAAGGCAAGGATAAGGTAGACCAAATTGCGTCCCTTCAGGCTGATATCGGGGAGCGTAGGTAACTGCATTGGGCGAGGTTCCCAAGTCATAGGCATAGTAACTGCCCGGGCCGACAACCGAATATGTAGCTGGCCTTGGAGATGCAGTTGTCGTTAGTATAATCGGCGGTTGATGGGTATAACTTTGAGGTGGAATAGAGTGGCCGGTGAATCTGGGGCCGTTGGTTTGGGAGTAACCAGTCATGTAGTACTATAGCTCGACACACATTAGTTATATTCCAGTCACAGCCTCGACACTCCATGGAAGCTCTCTTACCTGTTCGGGAGCCATAGCGTACGGGGGTGTCGCGGTCATCGGTGCTGGCAATACATGACGAGTTGGAGGCGCAGGCGCAGGCGCAGACTGATATCGCGGTGTCTGTATTTGAGTTCCTTGTTGTGGTATGGCAAGTTCTCTAATCTTGATGGAATGGTTACGGTTCTTGTCAGACGCAATTATCGAGCGTCCATTGAAAATACCGCCATTAAGAAGACCTGGTACGGCGTAAATACAAAGTGATGCTGATTTGTGGTAGTATCTTACCCCATGCCTTCTCGAAGTTCTCTCTGCCTCTGACTCGGACCCATCCGGAAGTGCTGCTCTGGAAGACTTCTATATGGTCCACTACGCATGCGGTCCGCGTCCAGTCTTTCAACTGCTGCCATGATGTCCCGAACGGTAACTATCAGAAGGATTAGATATTTTTTTCACTCCACGGCATCAATGCGATATATAGATAAAACTCACATTACAAATGGTAATGTAATAAATGCCAGTCTCGTTACCCGGACCGACGTCCGCTTGGACAGTAGCTTCAGTAGGCATGGGCCGGCAGGAATATGCACGAAGCCGATTTCAACTTCCAACTGGGTTCTTGTGTGATGTTACAAGGAATCGAAAGAGAGAGAAAAGAACAATAAAGGCTGTGTGACGGTGGAATAGTAGGAGAAGCGAGCGACGATACCCAAAGGTGACGATGTTGAACTTTTATTCAACAGTAGTACTCGTTGGTATTTGAGGTGAATTCCCAGAGCTCTGGACAAAAGCTTTCTCGCGGTATGAATCAACATCGGTCATAACATGATGCAATCTAATGCAGTTCGGTGATAAAAGAGCACCGGTGGGAGCTTTATATTTAGTCTTCAGTGATAGTTGACCCGCGAGTACCAAAGCGTAAGCAAAAGAGACAACAAGATGTCTACGGTTTTCCCAACATTGCTTTTAGACCGTTCCTTACCAGCTCGGGATTTGCTTGCATTTGATCCCAGTCTTTCTTCCTCTAATTAGGGCACCCGGGGTCGGGGATGCATCCTGAGAAGGCGGGCGTTCTGCACAAGCAGATGTCGTCTCATGATGGACGCAGGGCCAGGAAGCGCTGAGACTAAACAACCCCGGACATGGCAAGCCAGAGCGCCTCTTGGTTGTCTGACGGTGTGTACTATTATGTAGTGTAACCCGAGATCCTTGTTGGCATTTCGACAGGTACATATGTACGGTAAGTACTCTTCAACCCTTATTTTATGCGCAAGAGGTGGGGGGTGACTAGTCGCAAATCTAGTCGCTAAGCATAGTGATGCAGTCGGGTTTAAAAGTTCCGGTTAGTCGACATGGAAAATTACATAGGAGTGGTGTAGCCTGCACGAACGTTGGTCATCAATTTGAGCAGATCGCTCCAAGCCACAGATACTACCCAGCATGTCTCTCTCCCTGGTACCAGGATGAGTCCCGCCGTACGATGTGACATATCATATTGTGATCAGTACTCCACATTTTGAGAAACGCCGGTTACTAGATCTTTGGTCGTGATGGATCTCGTCGATAAAGGAGTTAACAGAGATCGAAACTGGATGCAAAGTCTCAATACACCCCCCTTTGTCACCCTTGTTGAAATAGCGGAGACAAACTGAGAGGTCTCCCTCGTTACGACCCAATCTTCATGTCATTGCTGTGGCGTTAACGCTAATTGTTTCATTGCTTTTTCGGAGGTATAACGTGCAGCAGTTGTTTCCGTTGAGATAAGAGGAAACTATCTGCCTTCTTGTTAATGCATTGACAGCAGACCACAGCGCCACTTGTGTAACGTGGCCCCGGGCCGCCAGATCAGACTGACTTTGCAGGTTCATCTTAAGCCAAGATGGTTTCGTCTTTGTATTCCGGCATCCTCCTACGTGCCAAGCCATTACCTTCTCCCAAAATGATACTTTTCCATCTGGATAGTAGCAGGCCAGTCCCTGACTCTTGAGCTCTCAGTTGTGCTTGAAAGAGAACGTATCGTCCAGGGTCGATGTATCATCGGGCATCAGAGTAGATACATCAACTGTGTCTCCAAGGTCATGCACCGACCCTAACGTTCTATCGCCGGCAGCCCCCTCGTGCCAGGGCGTCGGGCATTGCGCCACATCTGCACACGATATCAAGACGCCATTTTGCGCGTCTGAGAGCAGAAGAACCGGGAACTCGGGCTCGCCATTTATCCAGGCGGCTTGTGTTTTGCCAGTAAATTTGCCATTCGGTAGGTGAGAACCCAAAGATACTGGCTTGGGTCCTTCAGATAGTGGATCCCAAATAAAGGATACACCTCGGTACTTGTCATCCTGGCACGTCACCAGTAGAAGCTCGCGAGCAGTTGGATGCCATTGATATTCGACGGTCGAATGGAACATAAGCACCGCCCGGAGTTCAGCTGCGGTGACATCCCAGATCCACAGGGTAGTGGGTGCGTCGTCGAGCCTAGTCGCTAACAGAGTCGAGGATGCGTCGAATGCCAACGAGGAACATCCTGCCTTTACCTCGGTTGGGGGCTTGCCGTCTACTAAACGACTCGGGGGCGAAACCATCTGGTTTGCACGAAGAAATGTGTAAGAATTACTTCCATGGGAAGAGCTGTTGAGCTGTTCTTGCCAGACCTGGTGCGTTATGTAAGAATAGGAGTAATTCGACGATAGATCGATCTCACCTGAAGTGTATCCTTCGGAACAACTGTGGTGGGATGCGTAAGTTTCAGCCCATCTCTCCACGTTCTTGTGTGGAGAGCGCTCACTGTCCTGCTGCCGTCTCCAATAGCACAGAACGATGCATCATGGCTGAGACTGCAATACTTAATCCCAGTCTCAAGATCGGCGTCCTGGCCTTGAGCAATGCTAGATGCGCCAATGGAGCGGAAGAACTGTCCATCAGGTGTGTACAGCAGGATCTTATGACCGTGTACCGAGGCTTCCCACAGCAGGAGCCACTTTCCATCAGGGGTCCATGCCAAGCCGTGAGCATCTACTGTTTCTGGAAACCAAGATCGCAATACCCGTCTCGTCCTGGGCTCATGGATACTGACAGCGTCTCGACCACCTGTCCGTGTCAATAGGGCCAGGTGGGAACTCTGGGGTCGCAAGGAATACCCTCTTGGGACGGAAGAGGGGAGATAGAACTTGGGATTATTGATCTCAATGGCTTTGGAAGTAGACAGGTCGAAGATTGAAAATTTGAGGCCGAAAGCAGCACAAGCAAAGACCTCGTCATCATATGCACCGAACTGCACAAGGGTTTGTTTTCCTCCACCTGTCGCAGGGTTCCTGATCGTGGCACGAAATGACGAGTCAACTAACGAGAAGACATAAATCTGGTCGGCGCTTGCAACAAGGATGCGAGATGATGAGGGTGCCCATGCCAACGTGGACACAGGGGTAGTGAGATCTGGCGGTAACTTGACCGTCTGTGCGATCGAGAGTGAGGGCGCTGAGCGCACTATGATGCTCTGCGAAGAGAGTGTAGCAATAAATCTGCCATCAGGACTGGCGGTACAGTGAGGCGACGCTGTGAGTATGGCAAAGACTGGTTAGCGCTGACTCTCCTTGATGTTGAGTCAATGTTGAAAAGGGGAGGGAGGGTGAGACATGGATGAGTAGCAAGGTACCTTTGAAAACACGTGAGGCTTGCATCGTAACTGCCTCTTTACCGACATTCAGTCACCTGAAAACTCTCAGATGGAAAGCAAGAACAGAAGCTGGGCTTGTAATCGCGGGGTCGAGGTTGTTAGGTGATCAGACAGTGAGGGTATCCTTGCGATGAGACTGAGATGAGATGCAAGAGCGGCCGCCGTGTTTCCGTCCGATTCATGGGTTTAGGGATGGAATTATAGTTGCTACGAACTCTGTGGTTTTAGAGGTTCAGTTGTTGATGAACTTGATAATGCAACATGGAAGGAACATCTATTGTTAATGTGGGTTATCACTGTGTTGACATTCTTCCGAATCTGGTTTAGCGTCATTCGCCAACAACAGCTCTACAATGTACCTGAATGTGCCCAAGGCTTAATATTAACACGAAATAGGCACATAAGTTAACTAATGAATTCGTATTATTGTTATTATCTAATGCTATTCTATATAGTCAAATCATTTTACTTGCATATATCCGGACTATCTGCAAACAGGTCGCTAGTTGTCCAGCTTGAAATCAGAAGTTGAACTTTTATATACTCTATACTAACTGAAAGGCACTCAAGATTATAATATCTTTGCCATGTCAATAGGAATGCCCAATATAGGTCTAAACGGACCGTCCATTCGTGTGTCGAAGAATTGTTCGACTCCTTGAGTTTCGGCCAGGGGAAAGGCAAGATTATCTAAACAAGTGGAAAGATTACAGTATATATTAGTACAGACAATCATCCATTAATACACTCCATCGAATACCTTACTCATAAGCTCGCTCTTATGTGCTATATCGTTGAGTCAAAATATTCTTATTCCCAAAGGATGGCTGCCTTTCAGCTGCTACTGGGCTGCCTTGCCATTTCCGCATCGACCTCAGTACATTGACGCAGTCCGTCAATAAAAGCCAAACCGACGAGCACTCAACATACCCAAATGCAAGCTTAATCAAATGACCTTGGCTGCTTGTTCGGAATATCTACAAATTCGTTCTTGTTGTTATTATTATGAAAGCTCATCACTCTTACAAGTATTGTTCTGCGCTGGAGGCTAAGTGCACTCGAAGAAAATGATGACATGCTTAGAGTACTACATAGATCTTTTACTTAACGAATTTATACTGGTTTCTTTTGGTTGTGTTCATATTGAAAATCGCTTTGCGTTGATGGATCTATAAATATGAGTGAGTGTCAACATTCTGAGCAGCCCCTGAGCATGTCTAGACTCTAGTCAATGGGTTGAACCTGGCACTTATACTCAAATTTACCAAGTATATATAAAATCACGTATGTGAGCTGTTGCAAATACTTTATAATGGCAATAATGAATAAGTTGAACGCGATACCGCATTGGCATCTATACTCATGACAAGGTAGCCGAGGGCAAGCATCAGTATCCAGAACATGCTGCTACAGACTCGTATCACCGTTCGCGTTGGGATGCAGGATTTTCCATCGCTCTGTTCCCATACTCTATTTTATATGTGCTCTGAGGCGCAGTATAAGATGTTGACTATCTAAGTAGATGGGCGCGCTCAAACTTGATCACTGCCCTGGCAACACTGTATAATCTTTCCACCTGCGACTGCCTACCTGGCTAAAGTTTGTATATTCTAACTGAGAGTCCTTTTCCAACAGAACGGTCGTACAGTTTCTCACAGGAGCCAGTGCTTCTTCAGGTTGTAACACTCTCCGTAAAACCCATAGGTCGCCCGTCCAAAAAGGATACAATTTTGCAATTTTGATCGAACCATAATACAAAGTTTTTCTTCTTTTCATCCCCCATTTAGAAAACAACTGGCATCTTGTTCCCACTTCTCTTGAGGACATCTTTGGTTTTTCATGGCGAAACTTTTGACATGTTCTGCAACTCAAGTCACGCATACACTGACTGGGATGATAAAGGTAAAGAATCAGAAACATGTCTAGTAAATACCTGTATATCTGATTCTATTCTCTGATCTTAGAAGCTCACACCGGTAGACTAAATCAATGGAATATTCTGACCAATTGCCACTTCTATTCTGCTGTTCGATTGCATGTATAGGGTAGCAGAAATGTGGTCAGGTCAGTCATATTACCACCTTTTTGGAATCACATAGCTACCGTTCCTATGTCACAAGAAAGAGTAATGGTCTGATGCATCATGACAAGGTTCTTATTCATCGTTGAGTCAGCTAATGTTTCTACTTTGTCATCAAGCTATCGCACACCAGCGGTTCATCATCATGGAAAGGTACTGATTAGAACGCACTTTTGAATTTCATAAACAAGAACAGGCATTCTCAGCCAGTACTATCCAAGGTTTAGTCACGGCCAAAGTACAAGAGTAAATGGTTATGAGTCTATGACAGACCTTATCATTCGGCTTTGGAACTAACGTTGCAAATGGATCTATCTGTCTGCGCAACTCCGCGGCTTACACGGGGCGGGCCACTACTGTATTATTCTATTTCCATTACTCAGCGCGGGGAACGGATTGTGGCGATGACCGGGTACACGATAAGATTGGATAACATAACATAACGTGCACCTCATAGTTGCGTACATTGAACCCATGATAGGTAGGGTTTACTTTATCATTAACCAAAAGCCTGCCGACAGACTGAGAATAATAACTCACTCAGCTTATATTTCTTCCTTGCGCAACTTAGACCTTTTCTCTTCGTCGCATTGTGGTTGTGACAATTTGAAATGATGGCTGTATAGCGAGCTTAACCCTCTCTTTCTCTCTGTCCTTCACCTCGTTCTTCTAATCGCCATACTGCTTCGCAAATATGTCGATTCGTATCTTGAGCCCGAAGGCTTTAGCCTCAGCTTCATCCACCCTGCAGCAGACTTTCGGAAGAACGGCTTCTCTGCGCCCGCTTCCTTCTACCTCAAGGACTGTTGCAACCACAGCAGCCGTTGCGCCTCAAGAAAGACCCCGCGAACCTCCACCTTCAACACCAGAAATTGACCTCCTGCAACCTCAACGCCGGCGCATCCGAGACCCGAAACCTTTCTCTGATTTTCTCACCGATAATTTCCATCGACAGCACGACTAT
Organism: Fusarium brachygibbosum; assembly: GCA_018886245.1. Lineage (NCBI taxonomy): Eukaryota > Fungi > Ascomycota > Sordariomycetes > Hypocreales > Nectriaceae > Fusarium > Fusarium brachygibbosum. The sequence goes on from MU249525.1 coordinate 1,213,723, forward strand.
CTGCGCATTTCCGTCTCAGAGCGATGCAACCTGCGATGCGTCTACTGTATGCCCGAAGAGGGCGTGCCTTTGTCGCCAGATCGAGAGCTATTGACGACGCCCGAGATTGTCCTCTTGTCCTCCGTTTTTGTGTCACAAGGCGTCTCAAAGATTAGGTTGACAGGAGGAGAACCGACTGTGCGCCGAGATATTCTTCCTCTGATGCGACAGATTGGAGAGCTACGGCAGCATGGACTCAAGGAGATTTGCATCACAACCAATGGTATCTCATTGCACCGGAAGCTCGACAGTATGGTCGAGAGTGGATTGACAGGTGTCAACCTGAGTCTTGACACCCTGGATCCATGGCAGTTCCAGATCATGACAAGAAGGAAAGGCTACGATGCAGTACAAAGGAGCATTGATCGAATCCTCGAGATGAACAGACTCGGCGCTGGCATCAAGCTCAAGATCAACTGCGTAGTAATGAGGGGCGTCAATGACAGAGAAGTGCTTCCCTTCGTGGACCTGACGCAGGAAAAGGATATTGAAGTGCGATTTATCGAGTACATGCCATTCGATGGCAACAAATGGAGCAAGAACAAAATGTTCAGCTACCAGGAAATGCTGGACCTCATCAGAACAAAGTACCCTACGCTTCAAAAGGTGCAAGATCACAAGAATGACACGAGTAAGACATGGCATATTCCAGGCTTTGCCGGAAGGATAGGATTCATCACGAGCATGACACACAACTTCTGCGGGAGCTGCAACCGTCTTCGGATTACAGGCGACGGAAACCTCAAGGTGTGTCTGTTTGGCAACGCTGAGGTGTCTCTACGGGATATCCTCCGTAAGTCGAACAGCGGCGAACCCATCGACGAGCAAGCTTTTGAAGCGATGAAGCAGATTGAGATGGACCGACGGAGGGACCTCCTGACGTCTGACCGGACTCCTCTCGGTCTGGCACCCAACGAGATGGAACTACTGGAGGTTATCGGTGCAGCCGTCAAGAGGAAGAAGGCGAAGCATGCTGGAATTGGCGAGCTGGAACACATGAAGAACAGGCCCATGATTTTGATAGGTGGGTGATGGCGCTCCCTTACCCATCCATTCGATTTCCTGCACAGAATGCATTGAGTTGGAGTGTATACTTGGAAGAGACATTATTTGGAAGATAGTTCGCGGGGCAACTATCGGTCATGACTATGGGGCGGCGTTGAGAGGGGTTGGCTTTTTGGTTTATTTCATATGAGGCTCGGATACCCTCCCATATAACGAACGAGTTGAATGTAATGCTGAATTGAGTTTTTGTTGTAGATCCCATTAGCCAGTCTCCGTCATCTCGCATCATGCCTCCACGAGTACAGTCTCTTCTCCGTAACGGCCACTTCTTCACTCCTGGCCGGTCGTTATTTTCACAGCAGAGGTTCTTCTCGCAGACCCGTCATGTCAAAAGTCAAGATGACAGCAACAGGGCAAAGCTGACCCACGTTTCGTCATCTGGAGAGGCACGAATGGTTTCCATATCAGAAAAGACGGTGACATCACGCATCGCCAAAGCTGCATGCACCGTTCGGTTCTCAAACGGTACGGCAATCGATCTCATCAGGGACAATCAGATGAAAAAGGGCGATGTCCTGGGGGTTGCGCGGATCGCAGGCATCATGGCATCGAAGCGGACGCCGGACCTGATCCCACTATGCCATCCGATAGCGCTCTCCAAGGCGACGGTTGATCTCGACGTCAGGGGTGACGACAGAATTGAGATCGCTGCGACGATCACGTGCGATGGGAAGACGGGCGTGGAGATGGAGGCGCTGACAGCGGCGTCTACAGCGGCACTGACAGTTTACGATATGTGCAAGGCAGTGGATAAGGGCATGGTCATTGAGGGGTTGAGGGTTGTTCTCAAGGATGGCGGTAAGAGTGGGAGATGGGAGATGGAGTGAGCACAGCAATTAACCAACCAACCACATAGTATGAACCAATGCAACTGCTGTACAGATATCATTTTACGGTGAAGATGAAGAGTCCTATAGTCAATAGACACGACGGAGAACGTGTCACCTGTCATAATCTCCAGAGTGAGACTTGACCTATGTGACCCACGGACTATGTATTGCCTCGAAACGCAGGGTCTGCAGTAGGGCTCTCCCTGATCAAAGCTCACGATACTTTTCGAGAGGCTGGGCCTGCAATATGCTCTAAATACAACTAGGGAATTGGTTTGGTCTTGTTCTCGCACGAGAGAAGAAGGCAACTCCGTACGGATACGGTAACCCTCAGATCGTCTTCCCCATCACCGTGTGGGGACAGTTGACCATCAATCAATACAACCTAGACTAGCCACGACGCACGAAGCTCGTTTAATCACCTCTCATCTGCGAGTGATATGCACAATTAAAAGAGGAACGAGGATGCATCTGCGGGAATCGTGAGATCAATTAAATGAGAACCGCGCAAGCCACCACCGCAGGGGCAAAAAGGATACCTAAAGGAAAAAGCAAATCCGCATCCATTATACAACGGAGCCGCTCGATACGTACCTAAAACACCAAGACCCCAGCAGCTCGAGGCTAGCTAAGCGGCTGGTTTCCTTTTCAAGACCATGGGGTAGGTAAACACAAGAACGTGTGACAAGGCTCGGAATCATCTGCATTGAGGGAAGCATTTTGCGTAAAGTGTTGCACATTTGAGGCATAGGCACAGGCATAGGCGCTGGTCATGCGAAATCAAGACTGAGAGGGGAGAAAAGGCGGTGGAGATCATGTACATGCCAATCTCTACCATTGTTTTGTGTTTTGCATCTCGCTGAAGTTGATCTGATCAACGGCAGAAGAATGATTGGTTGAGGCAACAGCCACCTCAAGCTTGTGCATACCTACTGTACCTACAGTACATACGGAATATGCCTCAGGCACTTGCAAAGCCTATTCTGTTCCCGTTGGGCTGTTATTAAGTTCATCTGTCAAACTGTAGAGTGGGTGTAAGACACAGCCAATTGCGGTGGAGTGATAAGAATGCCGAGGAGCCGCAACTTGAAGGTCGACTTCCGATACAAGTAAAGCGCGACATCCACTCCCAAGCCTTGGCATCTCGGCCTCTTACATATTCAGAAAAGAGTCTAAGACACATGGGGCGGCTGGCAACTTGACTAGGTAGGTAACTGCTGGCAAGAACGGGACCTGCGGGTTTATTACATACTACATACAACGTTGAAAGCACCGTTTATTCATTTGCCTTACTTGCCTTACCTATGTGCAATTCGAGACTCTTTAGATTAGATTAGGCCGATGGGGCTTTGACCGGACCTTTTGTTGCTGAGGTGAACTTGGTCAAAGCTGAGCACTTGTTGAAGCCCCAGTTGAGTGAGTGACCCAGTCAATACTAGTACTGTAGTTGTTGTTGACTTTGGACCCTGATCGTGGTCAACCAAATACTGCAACTGTAATGACAATCGTGTAAGCTAAGAGGCTGAATCATAACAATTAAAGGGTCCTGATGATGGGGCAGATGGTATTTACGTACGTACTGTACCGTATTTCCCTCAAAGGTCTGTGCTCTTGGGCCAAGTATAGTATTACTCAAGTAGGCATTGTATCGAATTGATTCATTCACTTGTTGTAGCACCAGCTTCAGCCAACCACTAAAAGTAGCATACATAGTCTTCATCTGAACGCTAGGCTTCTCCTTGTATTGTAGTACAGCCTAGTTCTTAAGAGTCCTTTCAATAAGCGGCTGGCGGTGAAAGCGATAGTCTTGGACCCCTATGCACGGATGAAGGATCTTAGGTAGGGACAAGTTTGATGTCTCAGACCAGCAGATGCGTTATTTCTGCTCACATGATCCTCAAGTTGCATCTGTCTTCCTGTATCTGATGCAAAAACTGTCCAGCTTAGCTTGACCCCTCCTGTGCCATATGTTGAGAGGTTCAAGATCTGGTCACCTGCAGCAGACCTCCACCCTCTCATTTATTGTAGATCATAATCCTTCCTCGTTCGCTTCTGCGCATCATGTCTCGTCTCAGGGATTCAACAAACATGGTGTTCGTCGGCAGCTTAACATTTCCAGCGGTCCAGGGGCTCCTTCTGTGGCTATAGACGTACGTAATCCCCCTCATCTGGGTTACAGTAAACTTATGAGTTGCATCTCATAGCTCTTCGCTTGGACCACTTGGTTTGGACCCTGAATTTCTGACAAGAATCAAAATGCAACGACAAACAGTTCTGATTGGATGGGATACGATTCAAACATCTTAAAGGTCTCGAACGCGCCGATCAAAACCGAGTATCTGATGTTACGGGACCTCCATGTCTCAAGCGTCTTAGAGGGCAACAGTCGGTGACGGACACCTCGGTCGGCGGTAATCTCGTGGCAGTTGGCGGGAGATGGAAGATCTAGAAAAAGACCCTGGTCCCCACTCCCCACGTTGGCGGAAAAGGCTTGTCGGCAACGCCACGAATTGAGGTCTCCATGATGGAGGAAACGTGGCTGCAACGAGCCTCGGTGGAGCACCAGATTCGAGCTCGGCGGCGCCTAGTGGGAATAACTAAGCAGGGGTCTGTCAGCGGAGCGCGCTGCGGCAGAGGCAAACCATTTTTGGCTGAATCATCCACCGTCGAGATGGAAAAAAATCCTGCACAGGCCATCATGGTGGAGCCTTCAGGTGGCGGGTGAAGGGATTCCCTTTCATATTCAGATGGTCTCGAAAGCTTCCAAGATTCGAGAAGGCAGCGGCAATAGGCTAGCGGGACATAACGAAGCGCCGAGGTATCTGTACTGCCGCTCCTTGCCTGTTCCCTCCCTCCTACATACCAATTCACCTTGTGCCGCTGGCGGTCCGATAAACAGCTGTGACCAAATGAAGTAATGAACGTCGAGTCAAGGGATTGACGGACTCACTGGGCGGCGAGAGTGTGATGATGATAGGCGGAATGCCGTTCGCTGCAAACAATTTCATTTTATCAGTCCTACACTTTGATCCCATCTTCGCCTTGTTGCGGCAGACCTTCGGAGGGGGTCTATTTTGACGTAGGCCCGATGAGTTCCGAACTAGTTATATTACCTCCGAGAAAGCACAGTCTCCGGCCGAGATATTTGGAGGAAAACGGTCTAGGTGAAACGTAAAAGGCCCCTGAGTCCGAGACCAGAGAGGAAGGTCACGAGACCTTTAAAACGGCGATTGACTATTTCAGAAGCTGAAGAGGACCATAGAGAGCTCAAGGCAAGGGGTCCCAGTTGAACACGCAACAAACAAACCCGGTCCGATAGTGGAATTGGTGGGGAGAGATTTGAGCTTGTCTTTGAATATCCCATCTCCTGTCGGCCAGTTGCCCTACCCTTGTCTAAATGAAGCCCGTTGGCGATCTTCTCAGTCTTTCAGAACACCGACCAAGTGGAGAGAATATTCAGTAACGCATCAGAGTGGGGCTTATGAGAGCCTGCCACGAACCGAGTAGACCAACCATATGTCACATATAAGTGATGGATGCGTAGGCGAACTAGTCATGGTTGGGACTAAGCTTGAACAGCCAAGGTATTAAGAGCGAAAAAAAAAGAGGTAGAGGAGGGGCGGGATGATGCTGTCGTGAAGTGTTCGTTCGTAAATCATGGTGAAGTAAGTTTAAGGGAAATGGCATTGCAGTACCACTGTTGGTAGACAGAAAAGGGGCTAGATACCCGATAGTCGATCATTTGCATCATCGTGTCGCTGGTGGAAGATCATGACGAAAGTGATGCTCTACGAAACGCAAGATGTGTCTTCAGAATTACTGTAAACACGTAGATCGAGATGGTTGAAGCCTGAAGCTGAAGCACAGCGTTGTACGCGATCGGATCGGTAGATATGTCAGAAAGGGGGACAGGAGACATCGATTCAAGCGGCGGTGCATACCTAGGTACAGTAGCCAGATGGCCTCAGGGCCTGTACTGTGTCGTTTTGTTCGCCGTGTCGAGACAATAATGGCATCCCGGAAACTGTCAAATCAGGTTGCAACGGTTGTTCGCTCAGCTACTGCAGCACCTACTGTACTGTACCGAAGGACGAGCACAGAGAGCACAGACCCCTGCGCGTACAGTTCGCACAACGTGACGGTAATGCATGATGATTCTGCTATGAAAAGAAACAAATGTCAATCCATATTAATAAGACCGTGCGTGTCAGAGTGTGTGCGTTGTATTGCAGATTACGCTGAGAACCGGTGAAGAAGGGAACGATACAACATCCGTCGCTGGACAGTAAGGCAGTACCTTAGTAGGTAGTGAATGGGACGCTGTTTCTACATTTGTCGAACTGCAACTGCCCAGGTGCTGTTATCCACTGTGCCTACCTGACTTGGGCCTCCACTCTTTCCCCAATGCTCCATGGCAGCTGGGTCGAGTTGCTGTTTCCAATTCTATGTAATCTAAGCTTGTTCAGTAACCCATGGGTCCTGACTGTTTTGTACGTAACAGTTGGCTCATTCACAAACTTCATCAAAACCACCAGCGATAGATACCATGTTGAATGTTATCAACCTACCTAATCAATCAATCAACAGTAACGAACGGTCGGACATGCCGTCTTTCCGTTTACCCCTTCTACTCCGTTCCAGTCCGGTTTCCAGACGGCGGTGCAGAGACTCCGCTGCCGGCCTAACACACAACCAGCAACTCATTGCAAAGCAAAGTAACCCAAAGGACAGAAGCAGAGGAGCCAAAGCTCCCTGCTGCGAAGACGGGAACCGCAGCTGCCCAATCACACAACATCCTTCGGGATAGGCTCTTCTTGACCCTTGAACCTTGTAGAGCGCTTTCGCTATCTAGCGGGGACTTACCGGACTAAAGAGCGCGCTTGTCCAATTGCCGCCCTACGATAGTCAGCCCCGCGGACCGGAGGAGTTTGGCCACACCTTGTTGCAGAGTTGTTGGCCTTGCAGGATGTTACTGTACTCGACGGATTCGACACGACTCTCGAAATTGTTGGAAGCTCTATATTAAACATGATCCAAAACTCAGCAGAGAAAGGTCGAGAAAGCGCGGATGCAAGGGTCAAACAGGTTGCCTGACTCGAACGACATGTTCATGACCTGGCAGAGATTCTTTCCTCAAAGCTGTAACACATAGGTGGCACCGTATGCACAGTACGTGTATTTGCAGCACACAACAACCGGCAGTATCAGCTTCGGCATTCGTTGTTGTGGGCTTTGCTGTTTGTTGCTCAATCCCTGGTATTTATCACCAACACGGATGGTTTGCATCACAACTGGATACGGCCCAGCATAATCACTTCTTGCTGTACCTAATACTCAGTAACATCGTCCGCAAATACGCAGAACAACTACTAGCTGCCAGGAGAATAACTCCTCGATTGACCAGGTCTATCTATCCACTGGATTGAAGTTGGCCCCAGCGGCTCCGATGCCATCCAACCAGGACGCCCACATAGGAATTATCCCTCCCACAATTACGCACAGGTATCGAGCAACCGTTCCGTTTATCTCTCGAGACCTTTTACCGTATCCGGATGTCTCGACCATCTGAATGAATCGCAAGAATCCTGAATTACATCACGTCGTGACAATCGCGAGACAGCATCTGGCGTGGCGCTTTTCGGGCCAGATAGATTCACCTGATGCCGACGAGACTACACTGGCAAAGGGATGCTCGGGAGACATCAATTCCTAGCTGCCCCATTTCGGACTGCCACTGAGACATTAACGACTGCGAGCCGTTAGGACCCTCTAGACCCGACGAGAAAGGACATACGGAGAGAGCAAAACGCGCAACAAGGGCAGGCCCTTGTCGTTGCAGAAGGACGCTTTGCTCCAAAAGTCAAGCCAAGCAGCAAGCACAAGCCACGCCCACTCCATCATAAGCTCCACCGCCTCCATCCCCACCTGCAACTGCAAGAGAGGGCACATCCTGGTCTCACGCTAAACTAGAGAGTTAGGATCCCCAGTCAGTTCTGCAGTGAACAGGTACGTACTCATCCGCCCCCGGTCTCCTCCACGCGACGGTGTTGGCCGTGCTATGTTCCCAAGATCTACTCCCTCCTTGAGCCTGTTCGCTTTGGTTTAAACTCTGCCATGGCCCGCCCTTGACTCTCGCTCGTCTAACTTTCTGTTCAACTACAGTTGTAGTACCTCAAACCCAATCATCATCTCACGAATAACTATCCGCCACCTCTACCTTTATTTATCCTCCCAGTCCCCGGACTTTTACAACGTAGCAGCTCCCTCTGCTTCCATCCCGAACACTCATCCGCTACGACACAGAACGCTGTGAGCCATAAGCCAAGCTTCAATACACGCATATCACGCTGCCTTCGAAATTCAGCTTTACCAATATACAATATGGCTGCCGACCTCATCATGCCTACTCTTCCGGGTGACCAGCACTCACGTCATTTCTTTCCTCAGCAGCAGCGCCCTACACATCAACGCAATCATTCATATCAGATCTCGGTTGGCCCCCAGATCTCTCCCATCAACACTCAGTCCAGCAGCCCCGACTCTGCCTCATCAAATCCTACTTCTCCCAGGTCGCATCATGCACGACAGACTCGCCCCATGTACATGCCTGCAGCCCTGCGTCCCAACTTGTTCCCTTCAAAGACCAGCAAGATACCTATTGATGACGGTGCATCTACCTCCAGTACAGAGTCTGAGAGCACTCTGCGACGCACCAACAGCAGCCTCATGAACATCCCTGGCATGTCTGTCTTTGGCAACAAGTTGGCGCGTGTTTCTACCGGTGACAGCGCCCAAAGCAGCATCGACGGCGACTTCGACCCCGAGATGTTTCCCGAGGTCAAGTCCCAACCCACACGCAAGCATTGGAAGGTACGTAAAAGCAAACAAGCGAGTGTTACTTGATCTTCCTCGTACAACACATACATACGCCTTTGTCTCAAATTTTTCAACGTTCCCATTTTGTACAACCTGAATGCCCTTGCCTGTCTCACCTCAAGTCACCTACACATTGTTCCCTTCACTTTTCTGTCGACTAACATAATGTTTCTGCAGCCGGATTCCGAGTCTACTGTCTGCGACGACCCGACTTGCAAGCGCACTTTCAGCTACTTCACTCGCCGCCACCACTGTCGAAAGTGTGGTCACATCTTTTGCGACTCCCATTCCACCTTCGCCGCTCCTCTCGACCATGATGCCAAGTTCAACCCGCGTGCACCTCTTTCCCGAACCTGTCGCCATTGCTGCGAAGAGTTCAAGAGCTGGTATACTCGCAACAGCAGCCGTGCTTCGAGCGCCGCATCTTCTGATGCCCCCAACCCTACCTCAACTCCTATCGCTGCCGGCTTTGGAGATGCCTCCGACTTGCCTCGTGGCCCTGAACTCGCTGCCAGTGTACCTAGAGATTGGAACTGGAGCACTTTCTAAGCGAACACGAGATTGTCAGCTGTCATACCTTCTATCTGAGGACGGATGATGGCAGTATGCGGACTAACCCCCTGACTTATCGAGATCGGGTGGTTACTACTGCATGACGCTGATATCGTTCTCGGTCACACCAACATACCACTACCTACTACGTTCCCTGCTACCGCTGCCCGAGTGGCACTATGAGATACCCGAAGCTGTCTGCTTCACGACGCCATGGCAGTATCATAATAGACCGACAGATATCACCCGACAAGTGACACAATTCCTTGTCTAATCCCGCCAATCGCCTCATTCTTCGACCCTCCTCTTCTACCATTATCGCCTCTGTCCCTATTGGCCAGTCAGCAGTTAGTCTGTTGACTAGGCCTCGCATTTCGCATTTCGTTTTTTTTTTTTTTCGGTCATTGTCATTCAAAGCGAGGCGTTCTGGAAAGCAGTGTCAATTTGGCTTGCTGCAACTCGGCTATTCTTCTGGTAACATTGTCTCGATAACCAGAACTTTGTTAAGGCACATAGAGGATGTCCTTTTGGTCATATCATTTAATGTTTTGCTCGTTCTCGGAAGGCGTATTAAGAGCTATCACAGCCCGGTCCACTCATACATACATAGTTCAAGGAACTTGCATCGCCATACGTGGCACGGAAGGGAAATTTATGATGTTATGAAACTAGGTAGTTATCTGGCCAATCTGAACTGGTCATGCCCATGTGCTACCAGACTTACATGGACCATTGCTGCTATTAGATTACATACTACAATGTTTTCACCTCATGTCCTCAATCTTCGCCCGAGTGATCAAAGTGCTAATGTTAGCCATGATAATCAGGTATGCTCAGACAGACACAGGAGATTGTCAGTAGAGCCAATATTATCGCGTTCCTGAAAGACCGACTGAGACGAATTACAATACCGCGTACATGCCCTATCTCTTATCCGCATATGTTTGCCAACTACTGCCGACTAAGCTAATAAATTGGCTATTTCAGCGTGTCCTTGGATATATCGAACAGACCAACAACATATCACACCACAACATAAGATAAAAGTGTTGGAGACTCTATGTGCAACCTAGGGCTAATGAGTGCATGCCTACCAAAGCATGTCTTTATCCTTCCGCTCAGCGTCACCATTGTCAGAGAAAGGAGTTCATGTTTGATGAGGCTCAGTCACAAAGGGCTACAGAGACAAGAAAGCTTACACAGTGCTCAATTAGTAGTTATATGAACATTCACTAACACGGCACCCAGAAACAACATCGATGTACAGAGTATCCTTTTTCCTCTTTATCTCTTTCTCTTAACTGTGGTATCGCTTTAACGTCTAAATCTCTTACACGGAACCCGATCGAACAAAACCGAGACCCAAACACTTTTTCTATTTCTTCCAAGATCAGCAACACAGCAACTCCACTGTGAAAGTGATGGCCTGTGTACTCCTTGTTTTGTTAATTGTTCATTTTGATTTCATTTTCATCCAAATCCCCCCTTCTTAGGCCTTTCGTCGCGACTTGCCGTTGGCCTTCTTTGGTGTAGAAGCCCGTGAAGCCTCGTCGGCTGAAGAACCGTTGGCGGTGTTCGCACCATCATAGATTTCCTTCTCAATGCCCTTGGCAGCATCCCAGCCAGCCTTCTCTGCAAGAGCGATGTTTGCGTTGACATCATGAGACTTCTTGCTGGCGGCATTGCTACGCTTAACGTAGCTTGCGATAAAGAAACTGACGAACAGGTAGGTCAGAGGAGCGAGGTACAGCACGTTGAGCCAAATAGCAAAAGTTTCGCCTGTGGTCATGATGCATGGCTGAGTAGTGTATTGCGTCTCTGCATTGAAAGCCTCAGAAGTGACAGCCTGGGATGCAACAGGGGCAGCGCCGGGAGCAGCGGCGCCCTCAGCAGCACCCCAAATGAACTTCTTGATCGAATTGACAGCGCCGTCAACAGCAGTCTCTTGGCTTGCGTCGGGGGCAGCCGTGGTGGCATGCACTGGAGCGGAGAGCTTCTGGATAATGGCGACAGGAACCTTGAAAGAAATGAAAGAGTAGGCAATGGTGTTGCTTGCGCCAACAATGAACTGGGTGATTTGCATCGTGGTAAGGGACCGCTTGACAGGGGTAGGGACCCGGATCGAGAAAGCAGTGAGTGTGTAGTAGAAGTACTGAGAATGAATTAGCCAGATGCCGCGAATACCTGGGATTCTTGACTTACCATCAAGGAGTGAATGAACGAGTTGATAAGAACAAACTGCCAGATGGGAGCAGACATATAGCGCATACCAGCCCACATGCAGAGCATGGCTCCGGCGTGGTGGTAGGTTTGAAGAGTAGAGCTGAGCTTGCCCTTGGCAAGAATGATGAAAGTGTCAAGAACCTCGTAGAACTTGCTGAGGTAGAAGATCCAACCATAGTAAGCCAAACCCTCGTTCCACATACGGCCACCAACAGTTCCGCTGGGAAGACCATTAACAATAGCCGCATGCTCAGTAGTAGAAACGAATGAGCTCGAGGTCTCGTTGTAGTAGACTGAGTTGCCAAGACCAGAAGCACCATGTAGACGACAGAAGCTATCAGCGGTACCAGCAAGACCCTGAGGACCTGTGGGGTTTTGAATACTTCTCCTCATACCGCTCAGCATGCCCCAGAAAGTCCAAGCAGAGTAGACGCAGAGGAAGACGTTGTGAAGAACCACAAATGCAAAGAACGGCCGGGTCTTGCTGATGGCCCATGGCTTCTTGCCAGTAGATTTGTTGTAGATGTTGAGGCTCTTGACAGTGACGGCATAGAGGATGGCGATGGTCAAAGGAACCTTGGCGTCAAGAGCAGCAGTGAACCAGTGCTCGGGGATGTTGAAGGGGCGCATAATCGAAGTTGGTACATCGACAGGCGCAATGGGAGCAGGCGCATTGGTGGGAGGGAAGCTGAAAAGTCTCGAGTCGGGCATGGAGCCCAGCAACTTGAGATGCTCAGCCATGACGGCGAGATATATCACTTGTCCCAAGTTTGGACGAGTAAAAGGAAGGAGGAGGAATGCTCAGTTGATCGATCTGTTCTGGGTTTTGCTACTCGTCTGCTGAATAACGATATCGGCCGGATGTGAGTCGGTGTAAGTGACGAAGTGACGAAACGAAGCTGGGGTATAATGGAAGAACAATGAGAACAAGCAGAGATAAATAGATAGATCAGGGCCGAGACCAGAGAAGACTTGGAGGCAAGGCGCAAAGAACGGGACACCTGGATCTGGGAGAGACAAGAGGTTCAGATCTACTTCTTAAAGATGCGGGAGAGGTTGGCTTTAACTTCTTTTTTTCTCGAAGTCCACCCCCGGCTCAAACTGGAGCAATTCGGAAGAAGGGGGGGTCTGAAGTTGACTTGTCCTGTCTCAACTTGTATAGTAAGTTAGGCAAGTACCTTTGAGGATCAAATTGAGGGTCCTGTCTTCTTAGCCCGGCTGGGGATGGACCCGTCCCGAGCTTTTGTTCTAGAGGCAGGCAGGTATCATCAAGGCCTGGGTCCTGTCCTATCCTGTCCTGTTACAGTCGAGGGGGAAATATTGGGAAACTGGCACCTGTTTGCCAAGCGTGGTACCCGTTGCCGCCGGAAAGAGAGACTATGCGCTTGTGCTGGCCTATCATTTACATCTTTGACTTGGCATGTGCCTTTAGTTTTTAATGTTGTTGCAAGGGTTTTAAAGTAAGGGTCTAAGGAAGGCCATCAAGCTCAAATGTTTTCTCTACATCCAAGGTCAAGTCATCATGAATACCAATTCGCTGTGATTGCATCTTCTGGTATATTGTTCCTTGATATCTAGTATACAATTGACAACCATAGACATGCCCCACAGGTTTTACTCATTCATTCTTGGCATATCAATGGCATGAAGTGGCCATCATGATTGCGAGCCGCGCCTTTGACGTTGAAGCCTTAAATGTGTGACACAAAAAAAGTCCCGGATATCATGAGTGGATGTGGCAATGTGGGGCTAGCTAGACCGAGGCAGAGCAACCTCTGATCCGTACGGACAAGGCATAACGATTCATCAATCATTTTCAGGTGGCTCTTGTAACAAAAAAGAGCCCCTTTTCACTGTCATGATTAGATACCTATTATTGGATTAGATAAAACATTTTCTGTAATTGCAAAGTTCCGTCGGTTATCCTTCCACCAACTGAACTGCCTATTTCTGATGCTCTGCAAGGGTTTCCGTGGATCTGTGGTCGACGTCGACACCAGCTCCGGCCGATTGACTGGGGGCGGTTCTAGACTAAGTTAAAGCTGTCAGGGATTAGGAGGACAAGAAATCTCTTGTCGGAGCACGCACATCAACCCAAATGAGTACTTTTTAATGTTAGACCCTGCACTACCCGTGTTATGCCTTCACTATCTAATACTTCGTATTGGAGCACGCGAGGGATTGCTCCAAATCTCAAAACAAAGTGCGGCTGTTTCCCTTTGTCGAAGCTGTTTTTTTTTGTTGGGGATGCGCTAATGCAATAGCTATGTGGGACCCGTTAGGTAGACTACAAGTCAAAAGTTTTGGTATTCGATTCGATCTTTTTCATGAGTGAAGCCGTGTAAGTCATTATTATGTCGTGTGAGCATAGGTAAGTAGAGCGAGCCATTGAGTAGCAGAGGCATGAATACAGAAACTGCCATTACTCCACTAGATAAGGATTATGCTTTGTAGAGTTGATTAGTATCTTTGTTGTAAGATGCATGCTGAGTTGTATTTGCCTGTATCTCTTCATCATACTGGATCCCCGTTGATGTCATGAGCCACCTCACTTGACATGAACTCGCTTCAGATTCTATCTACCACAAAGACGTTTTACTACCCAAGCACGTTGATCAAGCCGTGGCGGCTCAAAGAAAGAAAGACAATCAGAGGGGAAGGGGAAAAAAAAAAGATTCCTTTCTCTCCACTGTCATGCCGCGGTAGACCGAAAAACCGAAGCCGAAACCCCAGAATCCTCAACAAATCTACAATATCGCAACCAAGCTCCTTGTCTTTCGCCTCTTGGCCCGCGCATCTTTACCCTCTTCCCGGCGCCTCCTCCGTTGTTCGACGTCTTCTCCAAGACGTATGTATCCACCCCAGTTTGTTCGTGTACTTGCGCTTCATTTCTCGCACTCTGCTCTCATCTTTTTTGTACCCGGTGGAAACTTGACTTCATCCCGATGCCCGGGCCTCCACTCGCTCGACCCGGAGCAGACATCGCCGATAAGCCAACAAGCCGTTCTTGATCCAATTGAGACAAAAGGAAAGCCGTTCACCGATTGTTCGTGTTCGTAGGTTCAAATCGCTGCAGCATTACTCTACAAATATATGCTACTACTAATTCTAACAGCTAAACAAACTCGGGTGCCCATTTATCTAGTAGGTATTTGCTATGACAGAAGCCGCATCATGTATCCGTTACTATGGGTCTCTTTCCGTCACTCGGCCGGATGTGGAGATCTCTCTCCCTGCTCCGTCGGACTTGTCGTGTATCCTGATGTGACATAATACGAAGCACATCAATCACGGTCATGTCAGGTACGCGCCCTCACTTGTAAGCATGCAGCTTACCCTTCACGACGTCACAGCAAGGATAGAACAGGCACATTACTTCATGTTAAACGTGATGAATTCGTATGTGATTGTAGCTAATAACCATCCTGATAATCATGCAATGCCATCCTCGCTCGTGTATTCCAAAATCACAATCTTGACATTCTCCCATGTAGTGTACACTCGCGCATCCTAAGCAATAAAGAGTGTTCCAGCTTAGAACCACTCGCCGCTGAGCCAGCGGTTGAAGAAGTCAGAAGAAGCCTCAGGCTGGTCCATGGGAACCATGTGGCCAGCACCGTAGATCTGCATAAAGGTAAAGTTGCCGCTGGACTTGACCTTGCCGTACTCCTTGCCTTCGTGCTTGAGAGGCTTGAGGTCGGCGTGGCTGAAATCCTTCTGGCCAGACCACTGAAGCTTGTCGGTCCAGGCCTGGTTTCCGAGCCAGTTGCAGATGAAGTCAGCATCACCAGCGTAGATAAGAACGGGAATCTTGTCCAGAACGTTGGGAACGAGCTGGTGGTAGGGCTGCATCCAATCACCAGCAAAGAGGAAGTTTCGGTTGATGTCCATGTTACAGCTGTCGTAGCTGCTGACCTCGGCACCGAGGGCCTCCTTAACCTCTTCACGGTTCAGGTAATCGGCGATGTAACCGAGGCCAGAGTAGCAGAGGTTGGAGCTGTCCTCACACTTGCCACGGATGTCGTAAACGTTCTGGCCGGTACGTTGGTAGGGACCCATCATGGCGTTGTTGCAGTAAATACTGGCAGGAACGCAAGACCAGGCACTGCCAGACTCGTAGCAGCCCTTGATCAAAGACTGGCAGCGAGGGAGAGCGTTGTCCATGGACTGGCACTCGCTGTCGCTCAGCACGGAGGGGTAGCCACCCTCGCCACAGGCCATGGGGCGGTAGTAGGCGTACTGGGTGAGGCCGTCGGTAAGACCGTTACCAATGAGAACACTCTTGAGGTTGATGTTGCGGTCATCGTGAGAGAGGATCTCGTTGGCGAAGACGGGGATGTAGTGACCAGCGTAAGACTCTCCAGCAATATGGAAGTCCTGCTTGGCGTACTCGGGGAACTGGTGGAAGAAGAGGGTAAGGAGGGCATAGATATCCTTGCCGGCAGCGACAGTGTTGCTCACGGAGCCGCCGCTGTAGGAGTAGCCAACGTTGACGGGCTGGTCGAGGAAGATAACGGAAGCGTTGTTGTTCCATGACTCAGGGTTGTTGACGAGCTCAATCTTCTTGTTGATGGAAGCAGGTCCAAGCTCAAGGAAGAGACCTGTCAAGGAAGAGCAACCGGGGCCACCGTTGAGCCAGAGGACGACAGGGTCGTTCTTGGGATCGTTGCGGGACTCGAAGAACCCTTTTGTTTATTAGCTTCGTTGAATATTAGATTTGGCAACGGTTGAACTTACAGTAGAAAAGATGCTTGTCTTCCTCCTCATCGTCAAGGTAACCACTGTACTGCTTGACCTTGTCAACACCAAGCTTGGAGGGATCGACCTTCTTGGCGCGGAGGTTGTAGTTCTCGAGCTTGCCGCCAACCTCGCGGTGCTTCTCGCCATTCTTCTCGACCCAGAGGGACTGAACGTCGGCACCCTTGACGACGTGGTCCCAGTGAGTGTCGGGTCGGCGGTTGACCTTCTTGGGTTGAGTAAGGACCTGCTTCTTGAAAGCCTCAACAGCGTCAGGAGCAAGAAGTGTAACTTCGTCCCAGACAGCCTTGGCCTCTGACGAGATCTCGCCGAAGAACTTCTCGAGGGGCTTGGTCCACGCGTTCACGTCGAGGTCGACAAGAGGCTTAGAGTCGCCGCCGAGGATCTGCTGCTCTTGCAGGCCCATGGCCGAAGAGGCAGCGCCCAGCACGAGGGCAGAGGTTGACAAACGCATTGTGTGCTGTTTGTACGAGCTTCAGTGATGATTATACTGAAGATATTGATAACAAGTGGGAGTTGTTGAGATGTTATCAACAAGAAGAGTGGTGGATGTTGATGGAAGAGAGAGAAGTAAACGCGCAAGTGAGGTGAGCGACGTAATTATGGCTGGGAAGCTTCCCCCAGTCCCCAGTTGTCTCAGACCCGGGCCAGAGCCAACCTAGCAACCTGCAGCTGACCACACCCCGCGTAGCGGCTATGCCTTCCTAGCGGCAGGGGCGATTCAGGCAGTTGCTGGGGAGCTCTGTTATCTGACCACCATCAAATTTACGTGAGTATCTGTTAGTGCAGTGTTGCGTGTCACACTATGCCAGGTACAGGACACAGAGCCAAGCTAAGCTAGGAAGGAAGGCGGCGAGCCAGCAACTCAAATATCCACTTGCGATAACGTGACTCGTTGGCGCTATCTCACCTTGATGAGTCGTCGATAAGAGGCGTTCACAGGTGTTGTTGTCCGCGATTTGAGGCTGCCTCGTGATACCGCCTGCGCTTCATTGATTCAGGGGAACGATGTAGGTATTCAATTAGCTCTATAGGTGAGGCATACGTTTAACCCTTGGAAGGGTTATTCCCAGGACTGAAAAAAAACAGCCGGGGCATCAATCCGATATCCGTCGGTTGAGTAGTGACGTAGGTGATACAGGGTCTTTTGCTACGGTACGCGTCTGATAATGCACGCACTAAAACACAGTCAGAAACCGATTACGATTCCCGCTGTTTGCAATTGCTTGGTCTGGGCTCAGCGTGTCTCGGACAAACTTGCCAAGTTCAACGAGCTATTGTTATAATCTCTATGTCTACAAGATGTCTATGGAATGCTGCCCAGCTGTCAGAGTGGCTGATCATCTGATCTTGTTCCTGGCAAAACAAACACAGACAATCGGACAACAACAGCCCTGAGATAAACGGTGAAACATGAGTGAGGCGGTAAGTGGCCATCATAGACCAGGATTCGTCGTTGCATGGTTGAGAAAGTTACCGATGCCAGGGGGTTGATTCGTCTTCTTCCATGTTAAAGTCACTGTGCTGTACCTGCAGCATCTACCTTGGTACCTACCCTGTGGTGGCATGATTATTACAGGCACCGTTGTGATTATTGGTATCTTGCTTGTCTGGTACAGTGATGTTATCCCAGATATTGCAGTGGTCATCTTGAATTTTATATATGCTGTCCTTGGTTCCTGATATCCTAAACTTCACCACGCAACCCACAGTACCAGGAGAAACACTGTGCAGCAATGGCAGAAAACTCAGGACTTAATCTTCAAATGCAAGTAGTCAACAAATAGATAGATCTACTGAATCCTATAAGCCGACTGGACTATTTCATCTCTGATGTTGCCCAAGCCAGGTTTCTGCTACCTAAAGAAATAGCTCGATGAGCATCGCGGTTTTGCTGTAATGTTCAAAACCATTACTGGGGTCAATATTTCGAAAAGCTAACTATCACAGTTACACATCCATCCCGGTTGGAGAAGTTTTTGGTAATACCAGTGGACTAGCTTGAAGACGCATAGAATCAGATACATCTAGTCAGGTGATTGAACCAGAGCGTCGAGAGATACAACATCAAAACCTCAACCCACATACCTATCCACTTGGGAAATTCGATGAGTATTGCGAGTTCAACATCGTCGCTGCAAACAACAACCAGACGAGAGTACAGATACTAACTAAAGTATATTGCATAGAACTCATACGATATAAGTCAAACATGGTCCACTTACATCAGTCAGATCAATCGTACATAATTAACGCTAATGTCAGGATTATAATGCGGCCTACGATGGAAGAACATCCGAAAACAAGGATAGCAAAGTCTCAAAAGAGTCATTGGCGCATTATGAGTATGCATAGCTACCTAGGCTGTGATCCAATGAAATGTGTACTATCGAATATGAGTCTCCTACCGAAGTGACTCAAAGCGTCCATATGATGGATGAGTGGTTATGACGAGGGTGCCCATTGCGGGGCATCTGTTACGCAGTAAGAAATCCAATCCTGGCTTATGGCGGGGTCAGGAAAAAAGTTCTGGTAAATCAAGTAGGCACTTTATCTACCGCATCCCATCTCTTTTTTACTTCTCAGCAACTTTTACGCAGCGTCCTCATTTCGAAACTTCCTTTGACTCGATTCATCTCATATACCGCCCACCATGTCTCGACAGATTCAACAACCCTCCAATCAGATCAAGCTCACTAATGTCTCCCTTGTGCGACTCAAGAAGGGGAAGAAGCGCTTCGAGCTCGCCTGCTACAAGAACAAGGTCCTTGAATGGCGATCCGGCATCGAGACCGATCTCGACAATGTTCTCCAGATCCCCAATGTCTTCCTTAATGTCTCAAAGGGCCAGACAGCGCCTCGCGAGGACCTCGACAAGGCTTTCGGCAAGGGCAAGTCCACAGACGACATCATCCTCGAGATTTTGAAGAAGGGCGAGATGCAAGTCGGCGAGAAAGAACGTGCTGCGCAGACAGAGCGGGTGCATAACGAGGTCGTCAGTATAGTCGCCAGTAAACTGGTCGACCCAAGGACCAAGCGCGTTTACACATCTGGCATGATCGAGAAGGCTCTTGACATGCTCAGCTCCCAGGCTCATAACGCTACACCCGACAAGAGTGCCGCAGGAAGCGCTACAGGAACACCTGCGACTGGAGAGGTTGGAGAGGCTAAGCCCCGACCCCAGCACAACTGGACTGGTGTTAGTACGACCAAGAGCGCAAAGAGTCAGGCTCTTGAAGCCATGAAGGCCCTCATCGCCCATCAGCCTATCCCTGTTGCAAGGGCGCGCATGAGGCTCCGTATCGCTTGTACCACCAATGTTCTCAAGCAAGCCATCAAAGCACCAAAGAGCGCGAACAAGGATGAGGAAGGCGAGCAAAAGGCTGTTGGTACCGTCAAGGACAAGATTCTTAGCTACGTTGAACAGGTAGAGAGTCAAGATGTTGTTGGATCAGAGTGGGAAGTGGTAGGCTTCGTTGAGCCTGGAGCTTTTAAGCCCTTGTCTGATTTCATTGGTAACGAGACCAAGGGGCAAGGACGAGTCGAGGTTTTGGATATGGCTGTGACACACGAGGACTAATCACACAAAGACACACTCAAGTAGCTTAAAAAGAAATCATGATACCCTTCCCTAGAATCATTAGGTATCTTTTCCATCGCCGTGGCGAAACGCCATTTTTGACCATTTCGTGGACTTCGTTTGACCATAAGCTTCACGTGGCTTTGCCATAAAGACATCTCCCCTTTTCTCTCCCATAGTGAACGTTTTACTTGAATGCTTTTGATTCGTGCCTCTGATCTAGAGTACAGCCATAGCTGCATATGCCGGAAAGCAAACCCCTCAGAATGCTCAGAAAGATGGAGAAACCAGCCGTCACGCCTGTCCACCCATAACCAACACCGATAAATAGTTTAACCACCCTTCTTCTTGGAGACACCGACGGTCCTGCCACGGCGACCAGTGGTCTTGGTGTGCTGACCACGGACACGGAGACCCCAGTAGTGTCGGAGACCACGGTGAGCGCGGATCTTCTTGAGGCGCTCGAGATCCTCACGGAGCTTGGAGTCGACACCGTTAGCAAGGATGTGGGAGTCCTTGCCATCGACGATATCGCGCTGTCGGTTGATGAACCACGTAGGGATCTTGTACTGGGTGGGGTTCTGGAGGATGGTGACGATTCGCTCGAGCTCTTCGGAGGTGAGCTCACCAGCGCTGTGATGTTGTTAGTATGTTTTGAGCATATCGCCTCTTGTGCGTAGAAAATCGTACCGCTTGTTCAGATCGACATCGGCCTTCTTGCAGACCAAGTTAGAGTATCGGCGACCGACACCCTTGATCTTGGTCAAGGCGTACATAACCTTCTGCTTTCCGTCAACATTGGTGTTGAGAAGACGGAGAATCTGGTCGTCGTTAGTACATGTAATTTTGATGATTTTCCGTCACGATCGATTTCGGTGCACCAGACGCCGGTCGGGTGGCGCGAGAGCTGTTCTTCGAGCGGCGTCGACGGTGTTGAATTCGAATTCGTGATTGCGATGCTATAGGGAATTACTTACGAACTGGAAGTTCGACTTCTCTCCCGAGACGAGCGACATGATGGGCAACTTTGGCGATCCAGTTGCTCAGTCGATCGTTTGTTCAATGTCAGGATAGTTAAAGGATTTTGAGGAGTTTCGAAATGGTGGGCACCGATTAGCAATTAGGGCAAGCACGGAAGATGGTTAATCCGATTGAAGAATTATTTAGGCGATGATATCACGTGCTCGGATGCTTGACACTGTGCAAGCAAAAGTCCATCAGGTTCTGTGTGAGGAAACGTTGTAAATGCAGCAATGGCTGTAAAAGTCAATACTTACGAGTATCAATATCATTATACTCATATGTACATATCGATACACTCATTGAGATAGAATTACCCAAAATGCATTATAATGAACCAGAGTACCACTGTGCTTTTCATACATGAGCACAGTCTAGATGTCCACTTCTTGCACAACAAACACAGTGCCACTTGCTCCTGTTTGCTCAAATTTTCTGCTCAAGCGAACTTGGCTCTGAATTGTTTGTTTCCCCCAAAGTAATCAACATCCAATGCCATGGAATAGGGGCATATGGAGGAACTCTTTGACTCGGAATTGGGTTCAACACAAAGGCGTTTAAGCTATCGAGTACCTCCAAGGTAGGTTTTTACACACCATATGTTGTATGCTATGGCACAAAACTCAATCGTCTTTTTCCATCGCTCGGTCAGCCCAGTTCAACGACTGATCTTGAGCCGGATGCCTTTACTTCGGTTTAGGTACAAGACAAGACCAATTATAGCAACGTTTTTTGAGTACGGAATCTTTTGTGTTTTCACCAAATGGAGTCTTCCGTAATTTATCTGTTGTTACATCCCTACATAATCCTGACCGGTTTTTTGCAATAATATGTAACTGTATGCTTCATCATTACCCCAGCCTGCCAAATCAGTCGTCGGTGAGGATATGCCTCAAAGTTTCTATTCCACATGCTCCAAACTCCGATCAAAAGTGGAACATGTTCATTATACCTCGCTGGCTTGTAAGCTAATCATCGTCGTTTGTCTCCTGAGGCTGGTATTTTGGCGAGCTAGAAATCGTCAAGGGGATCGTAACCCTACTGATGTCAGCGTCATCAGAAGAACCCCCAATTTGGCAAACATACCTTGTTTTTCTTGAGTTGGTGAGCCAGTAGCTCTGCGAGGCTGGCCCTATCCGTTTCCACGGTTAGGTTCGTGCTCTTGGACTGAGCGTGGACAACAGCCACGTCTTTTAAGCCGCGTATGGTCAACAGCTCGTCCAGTCCAAGGATGTCCGTTAATCTGACATGGCGGTAAGTGAGGGGGAAGAACGTCTTCATCAAGTCGGTTCGCGGACTGAGGTGCGCAAGAGTGGATTTGGAAATGCTGATTGTCAGGGCCTCGAGCCTGTCGCATTCGGCCAGTTTCTTGAAAGTCGTCGCTGACGTTGGTCCACACCAGTGCACTTTGATATCGCGGACATTCTGTACGAGCAGTGGATTGTTGTCGAGATGGTGCAGCAGCTCACAGCAGCAGCGGAAACGAACAGTCTTCTTTCGAAAGAAGATACGGAAGAATTCTTGGTTGAGTGCTGGACCGAGTATAGATGGCAATGCCTTCATTTGAGGAGACTGGTAACCCTCGTACTCGCGTTCGATCTTTGGGCAATTGCAGCTCACTTTTAGTGTGCCAGGTTTAATGGCCTTCCCTTTGTAAACCGTGTCAACCATCAAATCGACGATGTACTCGCGGATCTCGGCAGGTAGTCTCATGAAGGGGAAACCGTCGATAGGTGGTGGACGATCTATCATCAACGTCAGTCGCTGTTTGGCTTTTTCCAATGTAGCGTCCGTGATAGTGATCTTGGTCTCACTTACCAGCAATCTCAAGGATTTCAGTACACATCTCTATGATATCGACGCATGTCTTGGATTCTTGAGGGTCTTTGTTGATCATGCGAGCACACTTGGCTATCGTTGCGGCGACGGATTCCCGACGTTTAGGGCTCAGCCGGACCATGCTCCCCAGCTCTCTCGCATCGATGATTCCTGCGTGGAAACTCTCCAGCCCTTGAAGGAGGACCTGGATGTTCTTGGTCAAGCCATACCGGGTGTGCACGGCCTTGGACTTGAGAGAGTACCAAGACTTGCTCGACATGATAGCAGCGGCGCGAAAGCCTTGCGTTGGCGATATATACAACGGAGTTGTTGATACAGCGAGGATAGATTGCGAGGGCGCACTTGTTGGCGAAGGAGGGGGGAGATGAGCAAAGTCAAAGAAGAACTAACTTCGAGTGAAGGAGCTTCTGCACCTCGGGCAGGCGGTAAATCAATGTTGAATGGGCGGGACAAAATAGGATTAATCACGGCCTCGTTGTGATATTTACAGCAGGTGCCCGCGGCAACGTCGAATCGCTCCTTCCCGTGCAAGTGACGCGAGAAGCTAGCTTACCGTCCCGAGTGAATGGCAGGTAGCAAACTGTGGCACGTCAGATCCTTGGGATTTATGAATTGAACAAAACCTGCGACTATAAATGAAGAAATTGTGCACTTCAACTCATACCCATTGGCGAGTAGTTGCCTAGTATATTTTGGTACCAATGGCGGTGACTATCTCAGCAGTGCAAACGGCCGGCACTGACAGTGACAGTGACGGCTGAGCACATGATAATATAGCAGCATATCACTCAGATGGCACATACAGTTCTGTAAAATATGCCACGATGTTACAGAATCGTTCATTATATTGTTCTGGGTGTGTTAATTATGTGAATTTGGGTGAGACGGTATGGTTTTAACTCTTATATGGTCTGTGAAGACCCGATATGCTTTACCATTCCTACCAAAGCCATAAGTAACGTAATAATAATTGAGTAACAAATTCATGCCTCTTAATTGTTCTGCCTTGTGCTATCCTATAAACTACTCTGAATACTCTCATCAGAGGTTGGTGGTGGTAGGTACCCGACATAGTGGTCTTTATATTAGGTACTACCTCATATAAAATGTAGTCATCCTACGCTACGAAACTATAAGGGAGTTATGAACTCTGGTAGAACAGCAGGCATAACGTCATGTGTGAGAAAGAAAACACCGACATACTCCTGGTGGCTGACTCATTGCCAACTTGCTGGTTCTTAAGGATCAAATAACATACACAGAGACAACATGTCACTTTGCTGAATGCAAAGGTTGATCGTAAAACACGTGTAGACTTTTAATGGTCTATCAAATTTGTAACGCCTATTTCTGGTCTATCTGCCCATTGCATGACCATGATGATATGCAAAAACTCCATATGCCAATCGCTAAATCCAATATGCTAATCATACCACGTATCGTGGCGTTTCAAATAACTTCATGCGGTTTTTCTATGGTGCCCGAGACACCGTCGTCGAGGACTTGGCCTCGATGATAGAAAGACAGCCAATGCGCACTGCTTTTGTTTTGGTTGTCTATTTCGCGTTGTTCCCTTTTGAAATAATTATGGGGAACCATGCAAGGTGAGGCGGAAATGTGGTGTTGTTCAGATCGGCAGCTGATGTTCCGCTTTTGGTGGGAACAGGTGCTGATCTCGAGATATTGGCATCGATTCCAATCGGTGAGATGATGCTGACAGGAAACGGCCCAAAAGGGTGTGATGAAACGGGATAAAAATGCGTCGCCCGATGCAGAGAGATTGTCCAAAAGATATGACTTGGTGTGTGGTAGTTGAGTCTGAGTGTCGTTGAACTTTTGGTGGCGAGCGTTAAAGCTGGCGTTCTAGAACTCTTTCAGCCTTCGCCCCTGTCGACTATCGGCGTGCCCGCATGCCCGCCCATCCACTATCATCGGCTTTGCCAATTCAGGAAATTGACTAGGATGATTTGATAGAGGATGAAGATGATGAAGTCTGATCGTCGCTTTCGCTGTCGCCTTCCAGGGAGAAGTCAACAACGCTGGGAGCTCGTGTGCAACAAGGGCTGATGCCCATGAAGCCATCCTCTTCAATCTGCTCGGGAGAAGAGGCACCAAAGGTGAAGCTGAAGTGGGAAAGCATCTCTTGATGTTGGAGATTTTGTGCTGTCATAGGCTTCTCGCTGGGGTGAGTTATCTTCTTTCCCTTCTTGTTCTTGGTCTTGCGCTCCTTGGTAGCGTCTTTATCCTTGGAACCCCACGTCCAAGTACGGGACAGCTTGTTGACCAGAGATGATTTTGATGACGAATCAGACTTGTCGCTGTTCTGGCTAGATTTGGTGATGGTGGCTGTGATCTTTCCAGATGTGTTGGCGTCGACGATGTTTGATGCGGAAGCGTCGGAGCGCATAGCGCGGCGAAAGTGTTCTCGAATAGCCATTGTGAATGTGTTTGTAAGTGAGAGTGTAAGCTCGATGAATTGGGTGTAGTTGGTTGTTTAATTGCTGAACTGGTGATGATTCAAGGCAATGAGCTTAGAATTGACGAGATCATCAAGATTGAGGACAAATGGGAAAAGGGTGGGCGATCATTAATCTATATAGACCCGAACAGATAAGTGCAGAAGCCGGGACATTTAAAGCAATCTCTCAACATAGGAAAACCCCTCAAAGTCTTCGGTCGTTTTGGCCAGCATGGGGGCATTCGCCCATGCATTCTCCGGTGGCGCCTTGGAAACTGGACTTGGCTGTGGAGGTGGAACTGCCTCGAGGTCCCTTATCCCGTGTACAAGAGATACATGAGCAACTGTGAGTGGCTTCTGAATGGTCAATGGGTCCGCTAACCCCTGGCTCTTGGAAGCGCAGTATGAACAGTGGATTATGATTCGCTCGTTGAAGACTGGGGTGCGGAGAATAGCGGAGGCTTCGGCGGCTTATACGGGGGTCGACCCTCAATGAGGTCAGCGAGGTCCATAACAAGTGTATGGAGAAACCCTGCAATGTCGGACCGGGGAGTTGAGAGGTACAAAAAGTACTTGTGTCGCTTTGCAGCCCTTTCGCGCTGACATGTGGTGGGTGGATGGAAGGATCGGAAATGCCAGTTTTTAGTAACAAAACCCAGAAGACGCAGACAGGCACGCCACCATTGGTAAACTATCAGCCTCAAAGGGGGAGGTCGTAGACGACACTAACGTAGTGAAAGTTGTTCTGGTTTTAGCCGGTGATCATTGCTATGATCGCTCTGACAGGGTGTCCACCTGGCAGAGCCTGTGATTGTAGGCACCAGGAATTTCGTGCATGGCATGTCGACAGCCCGACTAACTGGCTGTCTAGGTCCAATGGGGGAGCCTTGTTCATTTCAATCGTAGCCGAGCGTGCCCGGCAGTGAAGAACTGTGGATATGGAAATCAACAGAAACAGCGGCGTCCAGGAGTCGAGTCGTGAAGCGCCTGGTGTATCAGCCAGCCGTTAATATCTGTCGCATAACGTCGCGACGCCTCAGAAACAAACTTTTTGCAGAAACTGCTTTGGCGTTCTGGATAATGGAAACCCGGCAATATGCCTCGCCCGTGGTGTAACGTTGGTCGTTTTCGACACCATTAGACTCCCAACTTGCATCTCAAAACACGGGGTCGGCGACAAATTCGAGCCGTGGAGCCCCCACAAACAAAGAAAAGCATCCACATAATTATCCCCTCTTTTCCCACTAGAGCTCTTGGGGTCCTTGGGGTTTGAATGGGGTCTTGAGCAGGCCGAGACTGCTTGACAAGTAGCGTCATTGTTGGAAGGTAACGCCGAACTGAGTCCGTTTGGCTTCGCCAAGAGGTGCTGCATTATTCAGGTTTTTGATTTGGCCACTATTTCAACAAACTTTCGACAGTGACATTCAATGGCTTCCAGGCACCGAGATTCTGTATCCCTTCCAACCCTTCTGTCTTCTCTGCAGGTCGGCTAACCAAACAGACTCTGCCAAGCTTGGAAGCCCCCAGCTGGGTACGGTAACGTAACTGATCCCTGTTTGGAGATCCCCCCTTGCAAACTGCTCGGTCTCGGTTACTCGGTGTTGGTGTTGCGAGTACTGTCTGGTGCGTATCCTGACATCACGTATGTACCAATCGGCCCTTGCTCGGTTGGTGCTTGTGAGTAAAGTCAGCCAACCCATCCTTCTTGGTACACAGTCGCGCGACCAAAAATCCAGACCGTTGAAGACGTTGATGAAATGGAGTCTTAAGTCCCGAACTGCCGTTCTCTGATCCGATCGACTAACTTTCTGGTCGAGCTTCGAATGAACGAACTAGTGAACGTCTTGCATTTTTTGTTCCGTTTCTGCAACCATTACGGCGATAGCGGTCGTCAGAGTCGGCAGACACCGGGCCGGTGTTTGTTACGGTCTTCTCTCCAAGGCCTGCTCCGATTGCGTATTGCCGTTCCCGTTGGTTCCCGTTGCGGCAGCTTGACGCCTGGCCTCATTCGCCACTTATTCTCGGCGCTGGGCTTGGCGCTCCGTTAGCAGCAGATAATTGCTTGTTTGACAGAGCTTATCGAATCGAAGACGCACGGCATGGCACCTTCTCTTGGTGGTTAGCCAGCAGAATTGATTGAGGTGGCTATAGTTGTCTCAGAAGAAATTTCTGCTTCTTTTTTTTTCTCACTCTTGCCATTATCTATCTTGTTGATACAGTTCTTGGCTACCGGAATTGGCGACGATAAGAGAACCAGTGTTTTTTTTCCTTGGCGTGGTGGAGACAATAACGCATCAACCTTGTCAAAGGTATCCCATTGGTAAGTTCACAACTGTTTTCATTTCAGGCTGACTGACGGGTGAACAGTGTGTTATGTTATTCGCTGACTGGTGATAGTGGGCCCGCCTCACTATTATACCTTAGTATCAATCTACCCAGCTTCCTCACCGAGTGCATCTTGGGCCCGCTTCTCGCTTCTGCATTACTCGGAGGAACTCCGCTGTGGCAAGGCAAATCCTACTTCTCGACGTATGTAAATGACATGGGGGAAGATATCGTGAGCAGCCCATCTGGGAAGATCTGGCTGCATCATGGTGGTTTTCCTCGAACTAGGATCTTCTCGGTGCTCGGTTAGCAGAGGCTTCTGAACTTTTGCCTTGAACCTAAGGCACCCTTATACCCCAGTTTAATGTGGATGCTGTTGAGGACTTCGGTTCAACATATCACCGTAACTCTTGCTGAAGGAAAGTCCGGTTCATGTCCCGTCAAGATAAGATATGATAAACAGATGACCCAACACTGATAACGTCTGTTGAGGCTCTTGGGAAGAGCACCACTTAATCGAGGGCTAGTGTGCAACCATCGTGAGATTCCTGGGCCTTTACTCTCTACAGACGTCATACATTGTGATGCAAGCGCAGGTTTGGTGATGCTTCTTCTGGGTATCTTCGACCTATCAGGCTGAATCTCTCTTGAAGGTTCGGTTGACCGCCTCGAGATTGACAATGTTTTCCCCCACGTGCACTTGAATTCTGTCTCAGATACGGGTAAAAAGCTCCTCGATAGAGAAGTTACTGCACATTAAGTTGAATTATCCGCCAGATTTCCATGCAGCGGAATCTATATACAGGGTAAGTTCCACAGAAAAAGCAGTCCAAGGATGCACCAGCAATGGAGTTTTTAGAGGCCTTTCAGTGGTTAGCGGCAGCAGACGGGCGCAGCGGCCAATCACATGACGCAAAACATGCCCCAGAGCGACTCAGGATCAGGAACGGGGGCCTCGATTAAAGATGATTTACATCATGATCTATTGGAGGCGGAGACCCAGTGACGCATCTCTTTTCACATTCTTACCAGCCTGCGCCAGCCTCTCTTCACCTGCCACGCTTGCACGAGTACGCCAGGTGCGGTCGCGTGAGTTTTGATTTGACCACATGATAGAATACAGTTTCAAAAAATCAGCGGACATTTGTTGATCCATCTCAACACGAAGCGCGCAAAAATAGGTACCTTGGACCACAACACGAATCCCGCCCGTTTTCCTTTATTATTTGCTTTTTGGGCTGTCTTCTTTTGTCTCGTCTCATCCTTTATCCGTCCTGAACTCGACGTGATTTGGATTCCTCGAAACATTTGCGGTGATAATACATTCGCTGATACGGATACGTAGACAATCACAGTCACCGTCTTCGTCCCTCCTGATCCCGGACAGCAACTGCCGATTCTTTGTAGCTGCCTGAGTTCGCACCTTGCGCTCCCCGCATCCGGACTCTAGATACAGCGGCTTAATCATAGCCTCTTAAAAGCATCGAGTCCCTGAATTAACTCGACAAACAGCCAGTTTGTTACTACTACAGTTTATCAGCCACAGCCACAATGGGCGTCCCCTCGGAACGCTCAGGAGGTGAAGGACGACCTGCTTCGTCCTCCTCTAACCCACGAAGAACCCCCGGCAGCCAGTCTTATGCCCGTGTCGCCGCCCAAGGGACTGACGAACAATCACCTCTGCTGAGGCACGACGCCGACACTAATACTGCTGCTCATGGGGAGCGTGATGATTCGCAGACCACCAAGAGCATATGGTACCTGCTCTTGTTGACCATCAGTATTGGCGGTCTTCAGATCGCATGGTCCGTTGAACTTTCAAACGGTTCCCCGTATCTCTTGTCTCTGGGACTCAGCAAGTCACTCATGGCTCTGGTCTGGATTGCTGGCCCCCTTACGGGTACCCTTGTTCAGCCATACGTGGGTATGCTGAGTGACAACTGCCGTCTGCCCATGGGAAAGAGAAAGCCATTCATGATTGGAGGCTCTATCGCAACCATCCTCTCACTGTTGTTCCTTGCATGGGCCAAAGAAATTGTCGCAGGTGCTTCTAGCGTTCTTGGTTTCGACCCCGAGTCACAGGGCGTCAAGACCACAACTATCGTGGTTGCAGTTATTGGTGTCTATATTCTCGACTTCGCCATCAACACCGTCCAGGCCTCTATCCGTGCCTTCATTGTCGATTGCGCACCGGCTCACCAACAGGAGTCTGCCAACGCCATGGCCAGTCGAATTACTGGATTCGGTAACATTGTCGGATACATTGCTGGGTATGTCGACTTGACTCGTCATCTCGGTTTCCTCGGCAAGACGCAGTTTCAGATTCTTTGTGCTATCGCATGTGTTGCCCTTGCTTTGACTGTATTTGTTAGCACTGCCCTCATTAAGGAGCGAGACCCTCGGCTCGACGGGCCTGCCAAGAAAGAGGAGCATGGTGTGTTCTCTTTCTTCCTCACTATCTTCAAGTCAATCAAGCGTCTGCCGCCCCAGATCAAGAGGGTATGCGAGGTCCAGTTCTGTGCCTGGGTTGGCTTTTTCCCTCTGCTATTCTACACATCTTCGTATATCGGAGAGATCTATGTAGAGCCATACCTTGAAGCGAACCCCCATATGCCCCCGGAGCAGCTCAACAAACTATACGAGCAAGCAACTCGAATTGGTACCTTTGCACTCCTCATCAACTCCGTCGTGAGCTTGCTTACGAACGTCTTTCTCCCCTTCTTCATTGCTCCCACATACGATAGCCAGCCCGTCACAAACGTCCCAGGAGAGGCCCCCGCTGCTGGCTACTATGATGAAGACGAAGACGAGAAGCCCTCGTGGTTGGACAAGCTGGCTATCCCTGGACTCACTCTTAAGCGTGCATGGTTCCTCTCTCTTCTCCTCTTTGCTGGATGCATGTTTGCCACACTCTTTGTGCGCACTGTTAAGGCGGCCACTGTACTCGTTGGCCTTGTCGGTATTACATGGGCCATGACACTGTGGGCTCCATGGGCCATTATCAGTGCCGAGATCAGCCGGAGAGATGCCCTGATCCGTGCTCAGAAGATCAGGCAAGCAGCTGCCAGAGCAAACAACGGCAGAATCGGGGGTGACGAAGAGGAGGAAGAAATCGACCAGGCTGGAGTGATTCTCGGCATCCACAACATGGCCATTGCTGCACCGCAGATTATCGCTACCGTGGGCTCCAGTATCATTTTCAAGCTCTGGCAGAAGCCACGAGGCACACCGGGTGACCACAGTATCTCTATCGTGTTTGCTCTTGGCGGTATTTGTGTTTTGGTTGCATCCTTCTTCGTGGCCAAGATCAAGGATGATGCTGCTATGCCAGCTGATGTTATGATCGAGGCCGGAGAAGGTCAGAGTGGAGCAGACGAGACCGTAGGACGCCGACCATTGAACAGACGCAAGTCTACCAGGGATCAACTTCCTAGAGCAACCCAGGCCCGGGCTAACCTGACACGACACAAGAGTTTTGGAGGCGCTGAGATGTACTAAGAGTACACGCAAACACACAGAACAATGCATGGATAGGCGCAGGGTCAGGAATATCATGAAATCTTGGAACAGCATTTTGGCTCTTTACCCGAGCCTAGGAGCGTACAGTTTGGATTTGATCTTTCTTTTATTAGCAAATTTTGGCAAGGATGTTGGAGCGCCCAGGTATTATGTTGGGTTGTTGTTTAGTTACTTAGATTCACAGTTTCATGTTTTGGTTTAGACAGAGAAATCTCAGGTTCGCTCGTTACTTTGTTTTTATTTCGGAAATTGAGTGTTGCAGATATTTGTGGACATATCCTTCCTCCAAATCGTGTCTAAATCAAATTGACCTCAAGACCCCGTCCATGCTCGATCAATATCCCGGCGCTGGTACCGCTGTCTTAGGGCCGCAAACTCCGACAGAAACTCTCGTCTCGCCGGGTAAGGGGCCTAGTGTAGGGTCGATAGTAGTGAAGGGAATGAAGTGGAAGCACCATGAAACATGGTTCTCGTCGCAGTAACTGTAATCGCAGTCGAGGGCCTGTTCAAGAGCAGGAGCGGTCATGACCGTGGGAACGTTGGTGACCAAGGCCGCTGGGTTGCCAGGGAGGGCCAAGGCAGTTGAGACAAAGAGGATGACCAAGTACTTGATGGGGAGCATCGTGAGTGAGTTGTTCAAAAGTGGTTAGGGTTTTGTTGTCTCTTGATCCGAGGTGAACTGTTGTGTGTTGACTTGGAGAGAGAGCGGCGTACTCTTATGCAAAAACCAAGGTAAAACAAGTACGACGTTCGAGAAGAATTTCTGACACCTAGAACATGGACAGTGATTTGTTTGCGTTGCGAGATGATGGTATAAACTTTCCACATGACTTCCTGGCTGGCTTCTCTTTGGCTCGCACCACAAGTCAACAAGAACAAAACAAACACATTAAGCGAGATGCCAAGTATCAAGTCGGCAGATGAACTCGGGCTTTTATATCTGAGGCAGCGAGTTGTACAAAACGGATAAAATCGCCGAAGCTCGACATATATGGATGGAGTGTTACACTTCAGCAGAAGTCGTGGTTCCGAGCAGCACCTTCGTATTTTTTATTATATACACGACCATATCCTCACGTGGCGTATCACCTACGCAGAGAGCATCTTGTTTCCAGCTTTAATCCATAAGGTGACAATGAGTCCGATACTCGTTGTCCACACCAGACTGCGCACCGGCGCCAGGCGGCGATCGGCCTGCAGCCATAAGTAAGCGACGTTGTACGCGACACGGCTTGCGACGTAGCTAAAGCTCAAGGCGTTGATGGTAGGTGTCGACACGCCTGCAAAGTTTGCGGCTACGATGCCGGCTGCGTAGAGACCAAGGGTCTCGAAGCCGTTTTCTGTAGCTGCCTTGGCTCGGTAGAGGAATTGTTTGTCCTAGAAGGCTGTTACTAAGTCAACACGAGATAAGAGTGAAGGCTACTTACACATTTGGCCAAGTCCTCGCACTTCTCGATGTTGTTCTTGTGGGAACGAGGATTGGCGTTGTCGTACGTTCCCCTAGAGGCGGTGATGGTGTAGGCGTGGGGGAGAGCGATGATGAAGAATGCAGCTGGAACCTGGAGAATTGTCAGTTGTGATCCAATGAGAAAAGTTATGAACTGATATACTGTGAAGAAGGAATAGTTCCTTGTAAGGTCGAGGCCGAGAAAAGACTCCATGATGTGTGTGGTTGGCAAGGTATTGATGAAGGTATTGTAGACGAGTGAACTTGACTTGACCGACTCCGTTCCAAGACTTTAAATATAGCAATTTTGAAAAATTGTTGAGAAATAACAGCTTTGGAAATATCTGATTGATCGTGACATCTGGAGGAATTATCAAAAATGCCCGAGAAGCAGGACCGTTTAATAATCAGCCGTTGGTGTTAGTCAGGACCCGCTCTCATGAGCATGTTGATCTAGCATAACGGACAACGATGACAATTAGTGTTTGAGATAGACTTGTCACGATATTATGTCTTCTAATTGACGTAGTAAGTCTGTAATAACATCATTCTAATTTATGCTTTATCGAGTTGGGAAAAATCTCAGTACTCAGTAGATAATGAAAAGCCATAATAAATGACAGCCCAGAGGAGATGAAGAACCACATTTGGTGTAGCTCGATTTATCCCCAACACCACTAACATCATCAGGCTGACCAACGAACAGGGGCCTTCTCAACGTCCTTTCAACATCAGCCTCACTCGAAATTACAAGTAGACTTTCAAAATCAAGTCACTTATTTGGGAATCACCAGAGCAGATCAAGACACTCAATATGATCATAAGCTTCGTATTGCTACATGCTTTCCATGCTCCTCCTGACGAGCAATCAACCACTCACAGTCAATATTGATTGACTGACCACCTATAGATATATACTGAGAAGGTTAAGAAGTTTGACATAGGAAATCTAAGAACCGAAAATGCAACCGAGCAGAGATTTTGTATATCTGTTCAAATGGTGATCCAAATAACGCCGCCCTCGACCTCGACCTCAACCCGAACTTTTTTCTCTTTTCTTTCTTTTTGGGGTGGGTATCTCATGCGACAACAAGCAAGACAAAACGAATTCCTCAAGAGATCATAATCATGCGAGGTATCGCTTGGACATGGATCGCCTAGAACTGACTCGCCAGCCCTTTCCGTCCCAGCTTGTTGTACCGCTGTGGCTGCCACCGTGACTGTGGCCATGGCTTTTGCTGTATGCTCCTGGACCGTGGTATTGGCCGTTGTCGTAGCTTTGGCTTTGCTGACTATCGGGGTTGTATCCATCACCATTCTGGTTGTTTTGTTGTTGATCACCGGGAGGAGCGTACCAGACATTGCCGCCTTCTTGGTTTGGTTGGTTCTGAGGAGGAGATGTCTGGCCATTACCGCCGTCGTATCCCTCACCGTTTCCGCTCTGTCCATCACCAGTGTTACCGTTGCCACTGTTGCCATTGCCACTGTTGTTGTCACCAGAATTGTTGTTTCCGCTGTTGTTGTTGCCGGTGTTGCCATTTCCGCTGTTACTGTTGCCAGAGTTGTTGTTTCCAGAGTTACCGTTACCCGAGTTTCCATTACCAGAGTTGCCGCTTCCGCTGTTACCTTCTCCACTGTTTCCGCCGTTGCCGCCGCCGTATGAATCGCCCTGGCTGTAAACCTTGATACTGTTCACAAGCCAGTAGGCGTTCTTGAAGGCAGTAGGGTTGGAAGCGACATAATCGGTGCACTCTCCCAGGGATGCGGTCTCGGGGTTCTTGTTCCAGACATCAGGGGCGCCAGCCCAGTCGCCGCAGAAGGTAGTGTCGAAGACAATGTTGTGGTCCATGAAGTGCTCGTCGATGTTGCAGCCCTGACCTCCATTAAACTTTGCAGTGGGAGTTCCCCAGGATGCAGGATCGGGGTTTCCAGACTGGATGTCTTGAGGAATGCGGTCGCGGTGGAAGAACCAGACAGCGATGTACTCGGAAGTCCACTCGGTAGCGTACACTCCACCACCGATGTCGTTGAAGCCATCACCATAGTTCTGGTTATCGGCGGTGCATTGACCGCAACCCGTGTTCGCATTACCAGCGTTGCAATTGTCATTGACGAGAGTGCTGCTTGGGTCGGAGCCTTCGCTGGTGATAGTGCAGCCAGGTCCAGTGTGAAGAGTGATCTTGTTTTCGGTCTGAGTGTTGACGCCCTCGAGGATATCTATTTCTCCTCGCGTGGGCCATTGGTCACCGAACATCCAATAGGCAGGCCAAACACCAGGGATACTGCCAGGCATATGGGCAATATCGGCGATAAAGAGACCGTGAGTGAAGGTGTCGTGAGAAGTAACTCGGACTGACTTGCGACCCTTGGAAGGATTTTGGGTCTTGTAGTCTACACCCATGTAGACCTGACCGTCGACGAAACCCGCCAGACCCTCGCTGTTAGCAGTGTCGGCATCGACGTACTCGACGAATCCATGGGTAGGATCTTCTGCGTTGAAGAACTCGAATGCCTCGAAGAAGTTGGACGAGTCGTAGGTATGAGTGATAGAGTATCCAGAGTGGGAGCTGTTTTTTGCAGTGACACCTTGGAGGAAGGCCATGAGGCCTAGTGTGAGGATCGAGGTATGCATCGCTTCTGATGTCTTTAGGAAAGTAAAGACGAGAAGAAAAGAGCCGAAGAAGAGATGTACTTTATAAGTGGACAGATTGCAAGAAGTTGTGGTTCAGAGACTGGGTTCGCGATGAAGATGTGTTGTAAGTTTGAGGAGTTCGAGTACAAGTGTTGTGGATGAGTGGTTGAGCGAATGATGGTGATTGTACCCTTGACGAAAAAGGCGCAATATGCAAAAGATTTATAACAATAGAACCACAAGCTATTGTCTATACCAAGAAATCCCCAGCCTAAAGCGGAGGGCTGGAGGGGAAAAGAGAGGGGAGGCTATTGAAGTGCCTGACGCGCAACGAAACAATAGCTCTGGCACTGCCAAGGAGGGAGCCAAGTGAATATAATTGCAACTACTAAGTAGTAGGAGACAATAGAGAGAGAAAAAGCCTTAATGAAAGTGGCCAGCCAGCTACCGAAAGGATTGAAACGGCAAAAGCGACGAATGCAGCCAAGCAAGAGAAAGAGAGAGACAGGATGATTGATTGATTTATTCCTTGAGCCCAGCCAAGCAGAGTAACCAGACACTGAGAGACGGAAGAGGCAAAAAGGCAATAAAAGAAACACACCAAGAGGGGAGAAAGACAGAGAAAAAAGAGTGAGTGTGGTTGAGGTCTGGGCTATGGCCTCTCAAGGGAATGCGGGAGCTATCTATATGCCTATGTCTCTGATATGTCTTGCAGTTCTCCCTCCCTCCTTTGTAATGCAAGGCACTGCAACGCAATGCAATAACCGACGCCAAGCTCCTTTGAGAAGAGACTGTAGCATGTCATTCTGTCTTTGTTTTCCTTGGTCCCTGGTCTTGGTTTTAGTCTTAGGGTTGACTGGGCTGGGGCTGGTGGTATCTATCATCCATCGTCCACGCCGAGAGATCGGTAGATCATGCTAGGGCGTATGCTAAAGTATTCGAAACAGTAGCTGGACTCGTCAAATGGTAGAGTGAGCCAATGACAGGACCAAAGTCATCCCTTGTCTAGAGGCTCTGGTGCGTAGCCTGTCAGTCCAGCTCTTCCTACTCCTACTCCTACTCAAGCAACAAAGAACGAGACGAGACGAGACTGACATGTGCTAGTTCTAGGGCTTCTGATCCAATCACTTCACGCGAGGAAAAGCTTAGCGCGACCGGCTGTGGCTTGGCGTGCCTGGCACTGGCCGGTTCAGGCAGGGAGACATGCTTTTGGTTTTCTGTGATTGGTCGATCATGTCGCTCAGGGGTTCGCATCCACTAAAGAGCACGGTATCGTATAGTGGAGACTGACCTGGGGAGACCCGAGTCGAACGCTAGGATGGAGGTGGAGTGGAGGACTTCCGGACGTTTTTGATCTGAAGTTATCCATTGAAACAGACGAGAACGAAACAATTGAACTCTTTGTTTGCTGCCGAGGTATCTTCTTGGAAAGTTTTCCCAGTTAATGCTATTTATTTCCACCGAATTCTTCCGCAAGCATCGACAGATAAGAGAAATTGGGGTCAACAGCGGTCTGGACTTGTGGGTTCCCAACGTCGCCTAGCCAGCGCTTCTATAGCCGCGCGCTCTTCCATATACCCAGGCCCAGTCGGGTATCTATGAATATCCTCAACACTTGCCCATGCCCCTCTCTCCACTGTACTGGTACGATGCCCAGTCCAGCTTAGAACAAAGATATCCAACAAAGCATCCAGCATGAATAACACAGCCCAACATGAACCTGACCTAACAAACGGGGTTCCTGTTCATGACCAAACTGGGCTGGAGACATTCCTCAACCAAGACATTCCCAGCCTAGACTTTGTGCCTCTCAAGCCCTCGGGCTTTGACGCGCGTTGTCCCTCTAAGCGCCACACTTTAAAAGTAAAAAAAGAAGAAGAGGACAATGACCTTCTTCTGAAACATAGTCTCAGGAATCGAAGCCATACTAGACCTTTCCATGCGACTCCTCCCTACCTGCTTTGAGTTTGGCTGCTCGAGGGGGCCGAAAACCTTTCTGCCACCTCCTTTCTCTTTGTCCTGAAAGAGACCGCAAGCTTCCGCACTTCTCCTTTTTCTGATTGTGCCCTCAACAGATCTGCGTTTCTTAGCCAGAATTGTACAGACATATCTCGGTCCTGCTCTCTTTGCCAAAAACCAGAAATCGAAAGTCAACGGTTCGATCGGCTAGATACCCAGGTTTCTCCAATGTTCCGGCATAATGCTCCGTGCCGCGACCCCGGATCCTGGGATTTAAGCTAACCAGGCCACATAAATATCTCGAGTTTCAATCAATATAGCCAAGGATCGACACTGACCTCGCATTTCGAGTATGATCTGCTGTTGCTTAAACTTTCACATGGCGTTATCTGTGCCCGCAACATGGCCTTGACACAAACACTGCCTCAGCTTGATCCTCCAGGATCATCCTTAATCGGTCACACAAAGGCTCGGAGAATCACAAGAGATGTCAACCAGTTTCGTTCAGCAAACTTTCAACATTATGTCTTCATTCGTAGTAAACATTTCTTTCGGGCCGGTGGAAAGTCATGCTGGCCTAGAGATCCTTGATTGGTGTACACATGAAACCATACATCCATCCCCCTTCGCAACCCTTTCATATCTCTCAACATCCTTTCATCTCATCTTAAAAAGTAATGATATGGGAAGACCGCTCATCTTCCCAAAGTCTAAACCACCCCATGCGATTGTCAGCCAGGAACGCCCCCTTCATCTCCCGGGGCTGTTGCGGTATTCTTTATAATATGCTTCGTCTAAGTGGGTATATGCAGTCGAGTAAAAAGTAAATCAATCATGAACAGAACTCCGGGGAAAGCATCGACGCAGCCATGCGTGGCGTCGACTGCTTTCATGTCCATTTCCTCCGTATAATCATGCGTGTAGAAAAGCTGATGCGTCTATATCCGACCAGTCGCGTCGTCGTTGCATTGCATCGTGGCATCGTTCAACTCAGAAATCATTCAAGTGCTCTTCACAACTTGACCTTCTGACCAGTGAGTTTGAACCAGATCACCGCAATGAGATCCTCCTTGAAGCGCTCCCAAGGGTTGCGGTTAAGCCAGTAGCTGAATTCGCGGTAGTAGTACATCTCGCCCCAGCAGTCACGACCCCATTCGCAGCCTGCCATGTTGACCAAGAAGTCGCGCTGATTCTCATCGTAATGGATGTGCGGGTTCTTGGGACCGCCGTCAGGATTGCAAGCTCCAGGTGGGAAACTGTTAATCTTCCGCTGATGCAAGAAGCCGATATGCTTGCGAACCCATGGCTGTGTCTGGTACAGCTGATCCAGAGCATCTTGCTCCTTGTGCTCCCACTGCATGTGCTTCTGCTCGTATGTGACCGGGTCCCACCACACGTCCAGGAGTCGATCGGTCCATTCGCTGCGTCGCATGAAGAAAGATCCCAAGTTGAAGCCAGCACAATCCTGCGTCATAAGCATGTTGATTGAGTTGGCCTTACCATCCCCGACAGGGCTTCGTGAGATCTCGTCAAGGTAGGGCTCGGTGAACGGGTGTGAGATATTGCGAGGGTTGAAGTAGTTGATGTCACGTTCGGTTACTTGCTCAAGCTGGTTGAAGATGTGGTCCTGAAGTGACACTGAGGGTTCCATGACGAAGGTGTTCAAATCCAACCACCATACCCTTGTATCATTGTTAGTCTTGCCTTTCACTTCTTTTCTCAGGGTCAGCTTACCATTCAGCCTTAGGGTATTTCCTCAACGTTGACCGAACGAAATCAACCTTCTCCCAGCTCTCTCGCCATTCGTGCGCATACTTCTTTTTGGTGCTCATGTCGACAATCTCCAGGTCGTAGCCCCATCGGTTGACGTATTTTCGTTTGTTTCGCACGCTGTCTCGCTCAATAGCCCATTCTCGAGCGCCCTTCCATTCCATCACACCTCCTCCGACGTTTGCGCCCAGGATGATAACGAACTTGTTGCCGCCACCAAACGATCTTCGCCAGTAGTAGGCAAGGGCTGCAGGGATTAGTACCGCGTTTTGAGTATGCCGGGACATTTTGCGCAACTTACGAGTTGTGTAGAAAATAGTGTAGCAGAGGATTGCTACCAGGATAAACAGCAGAATCATCTTGAGCCTCCTTCCCATTCGTCCATAGATCCGTCGTATCCTGCCGGCAAGCGGCACTTTTCGAATCCATCGTGGTCCTCGTCCGCCCTTCTCCTTCCAATTGTCGCGCTGTCCTTGAAACTGTGGGAGACTGCTCGATAGTCGTCGCATGTGTCTGCTGAAGAAACCCTTGTTTTGGGTTGAGAAAGAGGAAAACGTGCTCGAGTTATGAGGTCGCATTTTGGCCGATTCCCATATAACAGGACCGCCGCTCACAGCTGCAGGAGTCGATTTTCCGCTATCAAGGCTTAAGCCCGGGCTAGACCAGCCACCACCAGGGACGGGTGAAGGGCTTCTCGAAAGGGGCATGGAAGGTCCTGGGGTACCTAGAGGAGGCGGGCTCAGTGATTAGCCCGCGAACTGTGTTATAGGGTACGGTTGTCCATGAAAGCCTAATGCGAGAAAATGATATTTACAAAAGAGAAGAAAAGTGCACGAGAGGATATGGGCTTAGAGAGAAGATGCGGGTTTGGCGAAGCACAGCTCGAGGTTGAGGCCAAGCAGAAGCTGAACACGCACGGAATACAAAAGATATAAAAAGAGACGGTGGGGAAAGTAACAATCGAAAACATGTCAAGAAAGACGCCAAGAAGCCTCAAGGTATGAGAAGTGAGACATCGACTAGACAACCGAGCATGTCACCGTAGAAAACATACCTGGAATGGGGGATAAAGGTCCGTTGTGAGGCTCCTGTGGCCTCTGAGAATCAGTCGAGAGCAAGCTCGGGTTGATCACGATGTGGCTGACGGAAGAGCGTTGTCGTGAATGATGGCCGCGGGATGGGCGATCGCTAAACGAGCTCGAAGAGCCGAATCCTGAGCGTGATGAAGCCAGCTTGAGTAACGTCGCAACCGGCGACTTCTAAGAATGGCGCTGCTTATGTCGACCGGGGATGGTGGAGGGGGGAGAGGTTTGTAAAGGAGCGCAACCACGAAGTTTAGGATTGCGGATGAACCCTTCTGGCAATGGTGTATCTCTTTTTTCTTCTTGTTCGTTCGCTTCGCGCAGGGCTGCCGGCCGGATAGGCAAGACTCGAATTGGAGAGCGCAGAGGGCACTACACAGTCCCGACTTTTCCACCTTGGCAAGGGAGAGTAGTAACGGTAACGATATGTCTCCAAGGATTGTCCCGACAATTGAACGAGCCACGACAGTAACTGTGCAGCTCGAAATGTGGCGCAGAGTGGGAATATCGTGGGCGGTCTAGTGTGGAATAATCGGGGATCGTAACGGGATGGGTGAGATTGTGAGTCGAGGGAAACACGGTATACGAGGAATGGTCGAGGTAACGTATAAAACAGATGAGGCTTGGGCGACCCGTTGACGAAGTGTAACGATGCAATGCAGTGGTGACAGAAATAGGTTAGGTAGGGACTGACTGCCCGTATTTGTCAAAGTGGGTGGATGATGGAATCCGCAGCAAAAGATACCTGATCTAGCGCAGCGCAAAATAGAATAGCTTCTGGCCCTATCGTATCGAAGCTATTCCGGTCTGGTAGGTAGCGTGAATGGAGCGCCGTTAGGAGTTCGGTGTAATTTTAGATTTAACGGCCAAGCCGGCAGCGAAGCGATTCAGATACAGCACTGGCAAACAGAAAAAATGAGTGCGATGCAGTGATGCAGTGCAATACGATGCGATGCGACAGTGAAGCGGGAGCAACAGCGAATAGCGAACAGCGAACAGCAGTGCGATCGGGTAGGTTGCTTGATGGATGTCGCAATTTGAGATGAGATGCGGTAGCTGACGGACGGTGCACTGACGAATTAGCCGAGTTTGTTTATCTATACGTGTTCGATAAGAATCTCGTATCGCATCGTCCGCTTCAAAACTAGAAAGTTGAAGTTGAAGAATTGAGAACAAAAAAAATGCAATTAGTCAAATTACCCCTACGACGGCCAAGCAAAGGCCATGTGGGTGGTTACAGTGTTTTCAGGGGATGGAACGTCCATGGTTCTTTCTCAAAAGAGCATTAGGGGATCCTAGCACATTCAGAGCCAAGATGCTGCTATGCTACACTGGGTTTGAAGGCATCCTGTAAGAATTTCCTTCACTTTCTTCTTCTTACCAGATAGAGACTGGCCCAGGGGATCTATAGCCTCTCATCTCACATCTCATCTCTGTGCAACAAAGATCCATGCAGGTACAAGCACAAGTACAGACAGACACAAAGTCCCTGTTTGCTTGTCTCAAAAAGATGACAAGCTGCAGTCAGCCTCTTAGCTCATTGCATGCATCTTGAGTTACCTCCTTGAGACGCGCTGTAGTTTTTGATATTCCGCTTACTACCTGCAATCCAATCGCCAAAGATAAATTCTGTCATTTAGCCTTAAAGGTTTGGACCCCTTTCTTAAGTGAGGTGATGAAGAAAAACCGTGAAATTACGTCACAGTCCATTCGCTGAAATGTACCGAGACAATCAACCTGCGACACGCAACCCTAAATCAGAGAAGGTTACCTTATATCAGCCATGTCCCGGTACTTGTCTCCTGGGACAAAAATGTCTTGTTTAGTTCTGTTGGAAGTTTTGATACGATCAATACCTCTCATGATGATGTTATTCCTTTGATAGAACCATATTCCCACTTGCTCATGACATCTGCAGGACCTGACCCCACATTCCTCATGCAAATTGGCAACCCGCCCGTCTGAGCTTTCAGTGGTCGTTAAATTTTAGGTTTAGGATTCAGGGGTGCAGCTTGTCACTAGAGCCAAGAACGAACTTTCATAGTGGCCTTACCCACTGGATAGGTTAGGAGGTAGCGAACGAGTCACGACCTTCCATGGATCTCTAAACTGCTCAGAAACAAGAACTCATCAGTTGTGAATGAAAGCTTAGCAGACGTTTATTTTCGTGTTCAGAAACACGGTAGAAGTAATCTCCTCAAGTGCCCATGACTTGGTACTGGTGGGTTGCATCGAATCTAAGCCAAGTCTGGATGTATTCTAGAAACCTGTCAGTTGTGACAAATAAGCTGCACGTGTTGTAGCACGTGCTCGAGTATGTCAGTCTACAACATCTTTAAACATGAATCTTTATGACAGTCGGTTCTGCTCCTTGCCATGAAAGGTAACTGCGTAAAATACATGGCCAGCTCTGAGAACTGCCTGCTACTATGCATGGTGGAATGTTCCCGTAGGCTATGTTAGTATATTCTGCGAAGGCACTGAACATCACTCATGTCATACACAGTCCAGTAACCATGCCTTGTAAGCAAGGCGTGAGTTCATGCAGGGCCTGACTGTCATTGGATATCACCAGTCACGACAGCAGTTTATTCATGTTTGGAAAACGTGAGGAGACCGCAAAACCTCATGGCTATTGATGTTAGTAAAGACACTAAGCCTTGTTGTGTTTCTCAACATCTGGTTCTCAAGGTGGTATAGGTTAAGAACGAGGTATAAAACACTTGACATACATCGCGTCGTGGACAGGCACTCGTGATAATCTCCAGTTTACATATGTTAACATCATTATTAAATTATCAATCGTCGACCCTCGGCTGTTTTGTTGTCGTATTTATGTCTTGATGTTGCGGTTGTCCCTTGCTCGGTCGTATGTGAAAGTCAGGATGGTGGCTGCACGTGACTGAATACAATCTCCCTCCTTCCCTTCCATCACTTCCAAAGCATCGTCCTTTCTGCCGTGAAAGATGGCACGAAAGGCGTAACAAAACAAAGAGAAAAGAGCCTCTACGCATCTGCTCAAATTCGGCGGCCTCCTGCGAAACTCGCTCGAGTGCTCAGAAACCGGATGGTTAGACACCGACATGAACTGCAACGGAGGCTCATGGCTAGCAATACGGCCTCTGCAGCATCACCGGCCTCGATATGGCCAGACCAATGCAGAGACCTGCTCGATGCGGGGAAGTGCAGAAGAATTTGATTGCTTTTTGTGCTCCTGGTGATCATATAAAGAGACGAATCCAAACCTCTGGATGTGCTAAATAATAAACAGGAAATTGCATAACACGTCGCGACAAAGGCCCGAGCTGGCCATTTATGTCTGAAACTCGCAGAAAACACCATCCAAGACACTTATTTGACGGAACTGAGCCCTTTTCATCTCTCAATGGCTGTGAGAAAGCATCAGACGTGGCTTGGTTTCATAAAACCTCTAGTCTCGATCAGCCAACGAACATTGCATGCCAGGCCAAGTGGCTGTATTTCTAGAAAGAGAACCGATACTCTTTGTAACCGAAATGTGTGTTGGATTGACGAACTTGGCTGGCCGGATACCGGACACTCTCACCCGGATAACCTCTTGATCGGGACGTGATCCAATCGATTCTTTTCCCGCAACTCCTCGAAAGTCGTTTTCTGCTTTCGCCTCAGAGCAATCTCCCTGGTCC
Source organism: Fusarium brachygibbosum (assembly GCA_018886245.1). Lineage (NCBI taxonomy): Eukaryota > Fungi > Ascomycota > Sordariomycetes > Hypocreales > Nectriaceae > Fusarium > Fusarium brachygibbosum. The sequence continues at coordinate 1,257,362 of MU249525.1, forward strand.
TTGTCAATTCGCTTCTGGTTTGACGTTGCAGTCGCAGGTTCCAGGCGCGGTCGCCAATCCAAAGGCCTATGTATCACACACACTTGAACGTCGGCGCCTAGAGCTAGCCAATCAGAGGCTAGAACCCTAGAAGGAGGGCGGCTATTCTACACTCACGAATGCGCCAAGTCATTCGATTCATAGCCTATGAGCTATTGTTCAACGTTTGGACCTCAAATGCTTTATTTAGCCATGCAGCAAATAGATGCGGGTTCCTGGATGAAAGCCAATCAAGAGGCTTTGCGCCCTTGGTTCTGCTCAATCTAGATGGGATTTACGGATACCTTCAATGAGATCCACCATCAACAACAATATGCAGCATGGCATGCAGTTGCGGCCGCATCCTTATTATTGATTCACTTGCCTATTGTTCCTAGTTCTATTCCTTCCCTCTCCTACAATTCGTATTTTCATCTTTCATTTTTTTTCTTTCCTTCTTGGATTTTTGTTGATTGTCTGCGTTGAACGTGAATAGGCTATTCACATCTTATTGTTCAGATTTCTTTCCTTTGTCACAAACGACAATTTGACTTGCCTGTGATTTTGTTCATTCTACTCGTTCATTCTCAAACAAAGAATTTCTTTCAATCAACATCTTTTTTCGCTCACCATCCATCCATACAACCTGTTCACTTCATCTATTATACAAACGGCAAGATACATGATCACCCACAACTCAGCTCTATAGGCTTAAAGACTAGTTGCTGTTACACTCTTTACCTTTTGTCACATCGAATCACTCACTATCGATATTTAACACATCACGCTTTACACAATGAATAACGCGGCTCGACCACGAGAACCGGCGCACCCGCCGCCGTACTCGGAAACTCAACACCGACGTCGAGAAGAATGGGAGGACTGGGAAGACGACGAGCCCATCACACCGATCGACGCCGGTGAGCAAGTCTTTCCTCCCCCATTGAACGTCGCAGCTAGAAACTCGAAGCTTGCTGCACGCCGATCATCGAGAGCGTCTGTTACAAGGATCAATCGGGTCAAGTCACGACAGAGACAAAAGGCCCAGAACGCCAAGGCTGGAATCAAGCTCATCACCGACATGTCTTCTTTTCGACGCCAAAACTACATGCCAACACCGGTCGAACGTACTGGAAAATTTGTTGATGCGGCTGCTTTGAAGGCATTGGAAGGAGAGCCGACCTCGGCTTCGGTAGGGAACTGGAACTGGTTCAAAAAGAGTAAAGACCAAAGTCCGGCCACTGCATCACCGCAGTCATCAGCCAGGCCAGCTCAGTCAGCTCATACCCCGGACAACAAGCTCTCGCCAGATGATAGACCTATTGTTATTGGGCTGGCTTTCTCGTCCGAAGAGGCGAGTATCTCTTCCCGATACGATACCACCCCAACACCCATTGAACCAACATCACAACCGTATCTGCCTCGAAACCAAGCGAACACTTCAATTTCGCCTCTGGTCCCAGCCCAGCAGAAATCTGTGTGGTCACCCGACACACCGGATACTGTGTCCTCATTTAGTACCATTCGCTACGCTTCCAGTATATACTCGCAGTTCCCATCTCCTGGTACGACCACGGCTGGTAACGTCCCTCCCGTACCAGCCGTCCCAGCAAACTTCAAGAAATCAGCTCACCAGAGGCTCATCAGCTTGGAGCTAGGCGGTCGAACCCCTGATGAGTCTGACGGTGGTACTCCATGCACGTTATTCGAGGAGGATGGAACTCCAAGCCCACACAAGCAAGCCAAGGCAAAGGCGTCAGTACTGACGCCCGACAGTGCTGCTTCCAAGTCCCGTGGCTGGTGGGATCACCATGTTGTCACTCCTTTCATGGAGAACCGACTGACATTCACTGCCAGCCCAAAAGTGTACACTGAATCGCCAAAGAGTATTCGAGGGGATGAATGGTGGAACAAACAGGAGACGAAAAGCCCACAAGGAGAGTACCTCACACCGAAGTTGGTTCCTTCTTCGTTTCAGACACCCATCGTAAAAGCTCCAACACCGCGCCGGACACCGTCGCCACGTACTGAACACACTCAGGAGAGTGAGTCCGGCCCTTCTACCGCGAGAGCATCTCCAGTTCCCGAAACCACCACTATCTCAGAGAAACCCCGGATCCTCATAACAGAAGAAGAAGAAGAAGAGAGCGCCAACGAACAGCTGCCTGCGTACTCTCCTCCTGAAAAGACAAGCCAAACTGCCCCTGTCAAATACAGACCAGTCTTCCCACCCGGACATCCGCTCCAAAATCAGTTTCCGCCATCTCCTGCTCCTGCATCTCCAGGCCCCATATCTCCAGGCCTTTCGTCTACCATGTCGTCACAACGAGCCGATCAAATGACCGATATACCACTCACGCCCGCTCCTCGAGACAACTTGCGTCTTTCACAAATGCCACTTCCGACACGCCCATTGGGTACGGCAATGCCACATGAGCACCCACACAGCGATGCTGGCTTTGTGACCAAGGCTGAGCGTCAGAGACGTCTTCATGAAAAAGAGGAGTCCATTGCTCGCCGCTTGGGCGGTTTCTGGAGAGGCAGGGGATGTGTTCCAAAGGGAGGTTGTTTCGGCCGAACAGGACGCGAGGGTCGCCAACGCCGTCGAGTCTGGATGATTGTTCTGGGAGTCCTTCTCGCTATCATAATTCTGGCGATCGTACTGGGCGTGGTTTTGACGCGACCCAAGCATTCGGAAGAAACCCCATCAATTTGGGTCAACTTGACAGACTTTCCGCCTATGCCAACTGGAGAACTGTCCATTGTTGGACCAGACAACAATATCAAAAGAAGTGGCTGCACTGAACCCTCTACTATGTGGAGCTGCTCTTTGCCCAAGGAACAGCATGACTCCGTGAAGCCTTACAATGCCGACCAGCCTACTATCATGATGCAGATCCAGTGGGACAACAGTACCCGCGAGAACTGGAATACTCCCAATGGTGATGCGCCTTCGGCGAAGGTACGTCGAGGTATGGGAAGCGCCGCGAATGCAGGAGACATGATTCGAGCACGACAGACACCCGATTTCAAGCCAAGTCCTGATCCACCCAGTTTCAGGGAAATGTGGTTTCTAGGAAACACTACCGATGATATTCAGTCCGATGAGAAAGGAGGCGAGGCAACCCCCTTTTACATCAGTTTGATAGGTTCTGCCGAGGAGGACGAGCGTAAAGAGCTCACCAAGCGGCAAAATGCGGCAGATTTGAACGTCAGCCTCCCCGATGTCCTTCCATCGCCTGACCTTACCCAAGATGGCGCTCCTAAGCCCGCAGTACTACTTCCACAGCCGGTCCAACAGCCAGTGCGGCTCTACGACCGCGGTCTTCCAACGGAACACTATGGCTTCTACACGTATTTCAAGCGTACCATCTTCCTCAAGTCCAAAACAGTCCTCAACGATACCCAAGAGGGTGATATTCCGCTAGATGAGGATGGCGGTTCCCGGGAGACAGAAGCAGATTTCATTGTGACATGGGCCGAAACACGTTTACTCGTCCAGATCTGGACACGTAAGTTGGCTGCCAACACGTCGAAACTGATCGATTCTGAGGAGAAAGGTAGCATCGACGGTTCAGCAGAGCTCATTCGACCAGGAACCATGCCATATCCTGTTTCAGTTACCATGGACACACATGGGGGAGACCCGGGAAAGAAATTTGTCTGGGCCTGGCCTATCGATGACAGACAGAAGATTGATACCGAGAATCCCGAGCTGCTGGTCAACAACATCGGAGCAGGCGGTTCGTGGATCAATGTGAGATCTCGAGGTGATGAGAAACTTGGTGGATTCGACGGCGGGACCGGAGGATGCAAATGCCGGTGGGTAAATTGGGTATGAGGACTTTATTACTTTTAATCTGATTAATGACGAGATGCATACAGCATCGCCTATGGAAGCATTGGAAGAGGCGTCACGGTACACACAAGCCTAAAGGGCATTATGATTTACTAGCTACCAAAATTGAAAACTGTCTAAGCAATCTGATTAGTCTCACTATACTCGCGTCGCTTCTAATTTCATTCTACATTTGCCTGACTTATGTGTACCTTATATGACTCTCTATCTACACAATCCTGGGCGAGGACTTCGACCCCCACGCGAACGGAGGGGTGGGGCCGCTCGTCTGCCGCCTCTAAATTTCAACTTCACTTGGTCTTGTGGAATATATTACGACCTATTTACACAATCTCGCATAGATGCGATCCCTCTTGTTATGCAGTCATAGGAGAATTCTCCTGGGTGCTATTCCGCGACAGAGGCGCCTTCTAACAACCCTCGCCATTGAAACATCATGTGACGATACAGGCGTCGCTGTGCTTCGTCATACACCACAATCAACAGAACTTCTCTTCAACGAGCGCATATCCTCTGATAACCGCGCTTTCAAAGGAATACATCCTATCGTAGCAGCTAAAGGCCACAGCGCAGCTTTAGCACCGCTTGTTCGTCGTGCGCTGGACGCTTTACCGGCTGCAGACAATGAGGACAATAAGAGAACCTGCTACGCTAGTGGCGTGAGAAAACAGGTCCCGGACTTTGTATCTGTGACTCGGGGGCCTGGAATGCGTTCGAATCTGGGAATTGGATTGGATATGGCAAAGGGACTGGCTGTTGCTTGGGGCGTGCCGTTGGTGGGTGTTCATCATATGCAGGCTCATGCTCTGACACCACGGTTGGTGAGAGCATTAGGAATGAGTATGGGTGAAGCAGAAGAATCCAGAGAAGGGCCAGAGTTCCCCTTTCTTTCTCTTCTTGTTTCTGGAGGCCATACTCAACTCGTTCACTCTACCGGTCTCACAGAGCACTCTATAGTCGCTACGAGTGGTGATATTGCCATTGGAAACCTTCTTGACCAGACAGCCCGTGATATCTTACCGCCTGAGGTATTCGATGCGAGCGAGCATGTCATGTACGGTCGTCTTCTAGAAGCCTTTGCCTTCCCACCAGACACCGACACAACTTCCGCTTACGAAGCTGTCTTTACGCCGCCAGCTTCTCGTTCCGCAGAAATGACTCCTCCATCCACGGGCTACGACTGGAACATCCCCACGCCTTTCCGGCAAACTCGCAAGCTTGCGTTCTCTTTCAGCAGCATCTATACCCACGTTCATGACCTTGCAACATCCCGCCCTTCCATGTCTATCCCTGAACGCCGTGCTCTGGCACAGCACACCATGATGGCAGCGTTCATGCACCTTGCAGGACGATTATGTATTGCTCTTGACGACAGGCCCGAGCTAAGAGCTGCTAAAACTCTTGTCGTGGCGGGTGGCGTTGCGAGCAATAAGTTTCTCATGCACGTTCTACGGTCCATGCTGGCTGTCAGGGGCTACGAGGGAATGCAGATTGTTGCGCCGCCCGTGGAGCTGTGTACTGATAATGCGGCCATGATAGCGTGGACAGGTATGGAGATGTTCCAAGCTGGGTATGAGTCTGAGTTAAGCATCACGGGGATTGGAAAGTGGCCTATGGATCCTGAGATTGGGGAGGGGATATTAGGCGTTGATGGTTGGATAAAAAGAGATTGAATGATTTCATGCTTAGAAATTGTGAGCAGATCTGTACTATTATATGTATTATGTACACTACCAGCATGGGCGGTGTTTGGAACGGAGCCTTCGTATAATTTTGACCTTTTTTTTTCTTTTACGAAGATATCATCACCAAACGCTGAGAATTCTAAGTGTCTTGTCTTTCGAGAGAAAAAGCCATTGTTTTACATATTACAAGGCCCATCTGGAGCTCCACGCCCTGTACCGGATGAGTGCAAGCTACCCTCTCTATCATCACGCTATGTCTGTGTACGCCTCAATTCATAGGCTGAATGTCTTTATTCCCACTACTCAAGCTCTCTAATCCAGCTTGCTTGTCACGTTGGTGAACTCGCCCTTCTCCAGCTTGGTCTTCCAGAAGATGGGGTTGGTGTCGTTGAAGCCGTGCTTCACCCAGCCCTCCTCCTTGACATGGTACAGGTTGATGTAACCACCAGAGTAAGCGTCTCGGTGAGTGGCGGCCAAAATGCTTCGCTTTCCAAGCTCGAGAGCCTCCTCGTCCGACAGGTCGTAGTTGTACTCGGCGTCGAGCACACCGTAGGCGAATGTCTGACCTGATCCAACACAGAAGAGGTTGCCTGCCAGGCGAGTGCCATCGCTGTCGACGTAGTAGAGGGCGGGGCCCTCCTCCTTGGTAACACCGGCGCACATGGTGCCCATGCTGAGGCCCATGCCCTTGTAGCTGTAGACGAGGTTGGCGAGGATCTTGCTGGCGGCGGCAACGCTGATGCGGCGCTTGTGTCGGAGCTCGTGGAGGCGGCACTGCATGCCGAGCCAGGCGAGCCAGTACTGGCAGTCTGCGGCACCACCAGCCATGGTTCCTAGCAGGACGCTGTTGATTTCAATGACCTTCTTGACGGTTTGCGAGGCGATCCAGTTGCCGGCTGTGGCTCGGGAGTCGGTAGCGACGATGATACCGCCCTGGAAGCGGAAAGCGAGGGTGGTGGTTCCGTGAGCGATCTTGATGGGGCAGTTGGGGTTGGATCGGTCATCTGTGGCAGCGCGGAGCCATGATGAGGGCTGCAAGTGAGAGATTGTTAGTCTGGGCGGCAGCGACAGAGGGTAGAGCTAGGTGTAGATAGCTCCATGCTTCAATGACCAACCTGGGCAACGGGAGGCATAGCAAACTTGATCGAGAGATCACCCATAGAGTTCAGCAGCTCATCCTGGTCGTCGAGAGGCTCGTTCTGCTCGTACGAGGGCCGACTGTATTTCGAGACAAGAGAGTCCATATTGGCTGTATCGGAGAAGAAGTAGTCGGGAGTTTATCGACTTGTAATAATTGGCCCGAGTTGGTTGGTGCTGTTCGATTGCTTCGGGTCCTAGAGCTCTCGGTGGGAGCTTTTGTCTAGTCAACAAATATCGAGGCTATCGAATCGTGATGGTTTCGTTATATCGTGATCGAGATTGGCGTTGTGGGCGTCAAAAGGTGGATGATGAATTGTCAAGGTGGAAGTGGAAGTGGGAATGCGTAGCTCTAGACAGGGAAGCTAAGGCTCAGGCAGCTTCCATTGCGCGCGTCAACTGATGGAATGGCGGGAACCTCCAAATTCGGTACGTACCGCTCCAGTAACTTGCTACCACCTGTAGGTTCGGGCGTCACCACCTTGTGCTGTCCGAATGTTTGCCTCAACTTTCAGGTATTCATAATATATTACCACCAAGAATAGTATTGAGAAATGCAAGCACATGTACTCTTCAAAATATCATCACAATCACTGACTTTATGATTTATTTCAAATATTGATTTTACTCCTTGATCGCTTCTTAGGTTCCATGCCAAGTTTCCCAATTCCATACCCTCACATCCAATTTACGCCTAAGAAAGCCATCAACCGAGGATATCAAACACTCATGACTACCGCCCTTTTGCTTCATCGAGCATCTTCCTTCCTCTCCTCGGTTCATGAAAGAACCCATAGCCCCAGTCTCCATATCCATTCAGATATTACTAAGATTTGCATTCGAATCAAGACAAAGAAAAAAAAAAAGGAGAATGACGTGAAAGAAAACATCAAGTATAACGAGGATCAACCTTGAGACTCGTGTGAAATGAAAACTTGCCATTCAACACCCAAGCTGTTCTAGCTCAAGGGTTTGGTGTCACTTCCCGGCTGGTTCGTCCATCCCGCTTGCTCATGAAGCTTCGACGCATGTGAGCCTTGGGGCTGTCGGGAACTAGGTTTGTTTCAGTTGCTTGGAAACTGCTCTTGAGTGTCACCGTTCCGCTCCCAACGGACAGCTCCTTAGCAACAGAAGAACCTGACTCGTCGACAAAATAGATGTGCTCGCCTAGGTCATCATCGCTGCTAAAAGTGTGCTGCCCTTTGGCCTCGATCTTGAATTGCGAATCCGGCGAACATGGGAACTTGAATGTGTCGCCAAACGTCCACTGTCCACTATTTGACTTGAAGTGCTTGGTCTTGCCCACCGTCTTCTCTTTGGGGTTGATCTGTGTGATAACGACATACAGATCAGACGCAGGAGGGAAGCCCGAAGCCTCTACCACAGTGAAAGAAGCCGTGCCGCTTGGTGCAGCTCCTGGATTGGCGCTGTGGGTTGATGACTGGCCGATACTCTTCGACCTAATATGGCCATTACTGGTAGGAGGACGGCTACCATTCGAGCTACCTTCCTCGTTAATAGCAGGTGATCGGCGTAGCCCGCCATTGGCACCAGCATTGCCATTGGGGCTCAATCCCTGAGACTCAAAAACTTCACCATCTTCTTCGATAACGTCGTTGTTATCCTTCTTGTTGAAAAGACCACGACGGAGGAACGAAGCTCCCCTGCCAACACCGTGGCCGACAGCTCCCGCCACAGCAGCACCGCCCTTGATAGGTGCACCAGCAACACCAGTGACGATACGTCCAGGAGCTGACGAGAAAGTGCCACCAAAGGTGGATGTGCCCTGGCGTGCTCGCTGAACATAGGCGGGTCGGAATAGAAGTCGAATGCGCACGCTTCCTGACTTGCCGTCGAGGATGTATCTAGTCTCTGACGGTCTGAATGGATCCAAGGACTCGAGATTAATATCGGCTGCACCCAGAAAGTCGGGCTTGTCCGCAAAATCATAATCCCACACAGTCAGTTTAAACTGTGCCGCAGTCCTTGAAGGAACGTTGACCTCGAAGTATTCATTCCATGTGGGGTTTAATGTCTTCTTCTGCACCTTGGTCTTATGAATCTCTTGGCCGTTAAGCTCGAATTTGCAGTAAGGATCACTCTTGCCATTGCGATCAGCTGAAGGAAGTTCGGCAGCATCAAGAACATCAACACGAAGTGTTCCCATGTTGTTAATACTTTCGCTTGGGTCAAGTTGCATCTTGACTGGGATATACTTCAAGCTGACCTTGACGCTTGCAGGACGGCCGTCCTCGCTCTTGAGCTTCAAAGTTGTCGGGTTGTTCTGTCCAGGTGTTAGTTCAGGCAGTTTCGTGATGACTTGACTTGGAATCTTACCAAACATTGCTTGAGCGTTTCCAAGGTGTTACCGGCGAGCGATGCCAGGAGATCGTCGTCGTCGTCACCCTTCTTGCGAGCTCGCAGAGTTAGTCGAGAGAAGTCGAGCTCGCGGATGAAGCAATCTCCAATTTCTTCGAACTTGTGGTGTTTGCTGCGAGCAGTCGAAGAGATATAAGATGGGTATGCCATGTCATCTACAAGAACTTCCAAATGACTGTGACTTTCGGGCATCTCTGCCTCCATGAGTCGGAAGATGAGCAAACCACTTTCGTACTTGAGAAGCTCCTCGGGAGAAAGTCGGATTTTGCGAGGGCTCTTGGGCATCTCGATCGAAGGACGTCCAACCGTTGTAGGTGTAGGAGGCTCCAAATAGTTCTCCTTGGGCTTATCCAAGCTGGCATTAAACTTGCCAGCTTCGCTAGATCTGTGCGGAGTAGGAGATTGCTCCTCTCCAGAGGAAGAATCTTTGTCCTTCTCTGCTTCTCCTTCCTTTTCTCCCTCCTTCTCCCTCTCTCTCTCCCTCTCTCTCTCCCTCTCCTCCTCCTCTTCTTCCTCGGGATCAGCAACATTCAAGCAAGGATAAAAGGCAACCGTGTAATGCAGTGTCCCCTTGGCGATACCTTTACCGTGGAGACGAAGACCGTCTTCCCGAAGTTGTTTCTTGTCATGAACTAGGTACTCGCCAGTCTCGTCCTGAGCAACATAGTCGGCAGCGAAGAGCTCAACCATTCCCAGACTGCGATCTTTTCCAACCTTTTCCGTATCCATGACCTCCAAGGCAAGTCTGTCTCGAGCAGTGTGAATGGGCACGTACAAGACCTCGTCCCACTCGGGGTTGAGATCGTTTCGGAAAGTAACAGTTCGTGCCTTCTCAATACCAGATAACAGAATTCGAGTGTAGGGATCTGACTTGCCGAACGCCTCGAAGTTTCGGAGATCAGTAGCTTTCTTGAAATGGAGACGCAGGACACCAATGGGGGTAACATAGCCGCCAGTGCTCGCAACACCAGAAATGGCAACTGGCCTCCACTGCGCCATCATCTTGACACGGCCAGTATGAACACCGTGCAGGTTGTACCATTCCTTGCCTTGCTCCATGCACTCGAGCATCTCGTCGAGCTTGATCTGGTATTTCCCAACAACTTGGTCACCTGCAAGGTCACGATCGTCCTTGATTGTGAGACCAAGCTTAGCCTTCTTTCGGTCCGTAATGAGAATCTCCTTTGAACCATTATCCCAGATAGGATTATTGGTACGCTTCAGCTTCTTGGTTTGATGGACTTCTTTGCCGTTCAAAAACATAACCGCGTAAGGGTTGAGTGATCCTACAAGACTCTTGGTACCATCCAAAGCCTTGGCCTGTTCCACAGTGAATCGGAGGATACCCTGGTTTGAAGGGGGCGGGGGCTCGTCTTGCCCCTCAGCATTTTTGACAGTCTCAAGCACAGGAAAGAAACGAATATCACAAGAAACGATACCACGAGCCTTACCATCAGAAATGACCTCTAATCGCTGATTCTCGTGGACATTGAGCTCCTCAATGCTTTCAAGTGGGAAAGAGGCAACACCCAGCTCTTTGGACTTGCGGAAATCGTTGTGGTCAAAGATTTGCATATCCAAGGTGTCGTTGAAAGATGTAACAATGATATAGTGTGTCTCGTTCCATCTGGGGTTGTGGTTGTCATGAACGACCTTTGTCCGGGCCAGCTCTTGACGTCGGTTCAAACTCAGGGATGCGTAAGGGTCAACAGTGCCGCCGAAGTTGTCACTATTCTTCAGACCTTGAGCGCCGTGGAGAGTTACCGCAACGACACCAATAGCTTGGTCGACAGGCGAACCAGCCAGCATCTTGGCGACCTCGATAGGAAAGACCTTGGGCGCGTACATCATCGGGGCCAAGTTGCCGTGGATTTGCTCTTGAATAAATCCCTCTAGACCAGGAATGAAATTGATGTCAAAGCCAAAGTTATCACCACCGAGGGGCTTGCAGACGTAGTCGATGGTTGGTCGTTCCAGGAAGCACATTTCGATGCGATCAATGTGAGGGAAAGGGATTTGCAGTTTGATCTTGAGTCGCATAATGCCAGAGAAGGCCATATCCTCAACAATGACGTCGAGTCCCTTGCTGATCATGGCCTTGCCAATTCGAATCTCGAGCACAACCTTTGGGTTGATTTTGCTCTTGAGCTGGCGAGAAGTCATGTCGTCGGTGTCATTGGGGGTAAAGCTGAATTTCCAATCCATCATGACAATATCATCCTCGGTCTTGGGGTAAGTCTTAACATGCTCCATGCGAGGAGGCTTAGTACCCAACGTGAAAGTCTTTAGTTTCAAACTGTCCAAGAATGAAGGAGTAGCAGAACTCAGGACTTGGTCGACAGAGTTAATGATGGTCTGGGCAAGAACTGGTTGGTAAATAGGCCAGAACTTAACCATGAAAGAGTTGATCCATTCGAGGGATTCGTTATCGTTCTCGAGCCTCTTGAGAGCCATTTCACGGGTGATGTCGTCTCGGAAGTTACGTCGCACTCTTCGTAGCGATGTTCGATAGTAAGTGGAGCAGAAGCCCATGATAATAATGACCCAACCAAGTCCGCCGCCAAAGACAGCGACGAGCCAGGAAGTGATACATGCGAATATGATCACACCCGAATTATGATACCAGTCTGGCTGTGTCAGTTACCTCTGTGCGCTTACATCTGGTATTGATACTTACCCCCATACAGAGTATCCGGAAGCTGTGACTCTACCCAGGTCGCGTGATCAAGCAGACTCTCCTGCGCTGTTGCGTCGTCCTCTGGCCATCCCAGTTGCGGTGCCCATCCTGTTCTTGAGTATGGTACCTCTCCGCTTTCGGGATCGACACCATCTGCAAGTGGTTTGCCTTGTTCGTCGCGAGCAACGTCCAGGACTCCTTCCTTGCTGGGTTCCGGCAGATCTTCGACGGGGCCGGTGCCATCGTCGACGTCGGTGATTATGGCAGCGCCCTTGGGACGTCTGCTCTGCTGAAGCTCACGCGGGATGGCCTGCGCAAGAGCATTGTCAGTTTGTAGTCGCCAATAGAAGGGAGGGGGTGCGTACAGCTTTGGCTTGAGCTTTCTTCTGTTCTGGGCTCGCATCGGGGTCGAATGTGAAAGCAGCGACGCCAGCATTTCGAGACGCCTGGACAATCGATCTTTGGGCATCATCTGCGGAGACGTTGCTTTCGGGATCAGCAGCAGCTTCGACGACACCCTGCTGCTTGAGCTCCTCGGCTTCTTTAGCGGTTGACATGATGTTGTGCCTAGCAGCGTTGCTGCGGTTGCCGCTGGAACGTGTTACTATGAGAGGTTCGTATTGTTCACAGTCGTCAATTGGCGTAAATCGAACTCGAAGAAGCGTCGCGAAGCATTCAAGTAATGACGCCGATTTCGAACGACCGTCGTGAGGTCAGTGGTCGACCAAGGTTGGTGCGTGCAAGGTTGCGATGCCCTGGTAGCTTGTAGCTGTTAACTTAGCTTATAGCTTGCAGCTTGGACACGAGCTGAGCTAGTTGGGCTGTGGGTAGGTTTATGTGCCTTGCTGGTGACGCCAGCAAAAAAAAGGCAGCGAGAGATTAGCTAGGAAAGGAAAGGAAAGAAAATAGAGAAGAGAATGAGAATGGAGGAGGGGGTAAATAGAAAAGAGGGTGAAGAAGTATGTAAGAAGCCAAGCCAAAGGAATTGGGATGGGAGGTGGAGGAAACCTGGCACCAAGTAGGTTGACAAGACATCCATGGAAGACCAGGTCCGGTCAGGTTTGGGCTGTAGGTACAGTACAGGACAGTCGGGTGTTATGCTGTAGGTTTAGTGCAACCTGCAGCTGCAACTCAGTGTTCGGTCCAAGGAATGGCTTTCTTCCAAGGCTTGAGGTGACTTGCGCTGAATGTTGATCGACGACGCACAGGTCACTGATTAAAGAGTACAGGATGGATACTTTTATGAACATGGTTTCATATCGCTTAGAGATGGTCACTTTCAAGTCACTTTCGCTAGTGGGAGGGAGCTAATTTGTGGCTCAGCAAGGGAAATTGAAGCACATCCCATCACTATCAGGAGTACATCCATGGAACCTTAAGACAGTGATCGGGTACGGATACAGTGGAGGTAGAAGTGCTTTTGCCCACCTGAGGAAGAATAAGTTACGATTGCGGGCCGGAAAAGCGCGGTACAGTGGGTCAACCTTGACTGTAAGTTATGAGGATCCCACGATACCAAAGCAATGAATGGACGGAGGCTATTTGGCCTCAATAAATAATTGGGGAGTGCACAACAATCTGAAACATTCGTCTCCTTGATCTCTATCTAACTCTTGCACTTGCTCGTGCTGTGCAGCTACCCATTGTATTCGTGTCACAGACAGAAACCATTCATCTCTGACGTACATCCATGTTATAGGTGTTGGATCACTCTGTCTGGCAAGACAATAGGTATTATGAGCCAACCATCCTGCTTACCAACAAGGAAATGGGAAGAGAGATTTACTTACAGGCAGTTGCTTGTTTCTGCAATTATTCCCAAGCGAAGCCAAGTCAAAGTCACACCATACTGAGAAAACAAATTCCCTCTCTCTCCCTCACTTGTCAAGTCTCCTACCCTGCCAATGATAGACCCCTGCTGTGCTGAGCAACTGGACACGACCTACGTAATCGATGGTCTGGGGGATCCCAAAGCTCGATTTTGCTTGTGACGGAACCTACTAATCACTCACTAGCTCCCTCAGCGCGACATGGGTCAGGGAACCGGGTCTGGATTCTAGGCTTCCAAGATCGAGGAAAGGTGTCTTGTTTTGGTTTAGGTACCTGAAACCCCTGTTCCCTTGATCGCTAGCACCGCTGAGGTTACGTAGCTCGCAAGAATAGGCTCTCAGCCGGGCCGTGGTCTGTACTGACTGACCCTTGCAGTTCGGGTCCCTGGATTCGTGGTTCCTCTCTCCTGTCGGCCGTGATAACTTCCCTTTTATTCCATGATAACAAACATAACATGGATGAAATAAGGCGAGATGAAAGCCCCTTGCTGGGACAATACTATAGCTTATCTTATATGGCGTATATTGTTCATCTGCAACCAGGAGATCTCTTTACGAGCAATCTCATCTCCATGTTCACCATTGGATGCTATCGTCCACTGTTCCACTGCTTGTCACTTGCATTTCTAGCCTTCCCTTTTCTCCATCAGCTGCATCTCCATATTGAATGCACAGCCACACTAATTGACCTGAATACTAAATGCGGACTAAACCAAACCAGAGGATCCCAATGAAATGCCGTGTTTTCACTATCCACCTTCTTATTGGGTCGATAATCTAACTAGACTAATAAGTTTGGTAGTTTTCCCTCATAACTGTCTCTTCCAAGTGACACAAAATCTTCTCCGTTGCGTACCTTAGTACATACCATCAAAACGAAAAGAAGAGGTCATGACTTTGCGATGTATAAAGTTCTGAGACTTCCCTTATAGCTTCACTTGTAGGTATTGAGGTCCAAAAGTCGAAACACGCCAGGAACGACCCCATCAAGGAGCGGCCCTACAATGTTCCTTTTCTATAGCAGCTGGCTTCCTAGCGTAGATAGACAAACAACAATCAACGATCCGGATAGATGCATCATGAATCATCTAAACCAAACGCAGAATGTGTACAGTCATTTAGAAAACATCTAGCCTTCCCGATCATTGGAACCCTCTTTGTTCGCAAAGTTATACTTCACTTCAGAATCTTCGTCCATCAAAACCTTCCATCATGAATGATCATGGAAGTGTCATCTATATTTCCATATTTGTGAATTGACATAATGCCTCCGTGGCTTTGGGCTGGGCGCCGACTACTGCAGGTAAATGAGGATGGACCCTGCGATCTGGTCGAGTGCTTTTGTTAACGAGAATGTCAGGTCCGTCTGGTTCTTCAGCTCAAGACTCTTCGAACATTCACAGCGTGTAGTCGCCTACTCCGGTCGACAGGAAGCAAGTCTTCTTTCGTTGCATCCCCACAGCAACTCAAGATTGCGGAACTTTGCTCTACTCAGAATGTCGTGGTATCGGCAAGGCCAGGGTCTGGCAAAACCGCCACGATAGAAGCCATTGCGGCGGCTCACCCGGACCAAAGAATTGGCAGCATTCTCTTCTCAAAAAGACTCCAAAACGAAACCTCCCGTCGTCTTGAAAGGTATCACAACAGTGATGTTTTCACTTTCCACGGCATGGCGGGCAAGCTTTTGGGGAAAGTCGTGCCGAACGATAGGGAACTTGTTAGGTTACTTCGAAAGATTGACCGTAACCACAAGCTCCCCTTGTGGACTTCTGCGCCCTTTGACATTATTGTTCTAGATGAGTTTCAGGATTGTAATCCAGAAACCTTTTGGCTAGTTGCATGCTTTCTTCGGTCTAACAACGTTGCAAAGGGAGGACGGCCTGCGCGTATTGTCGTGCTTGGTGACGAACGTCAGTCGATATATCGTTTTCGCGATGCTGATCCTCGATATCTGACTCTGGCTCCTGAGCTGCTAGGCCCAATAAGTCCTTACCCCTTCGCTGAGGTTCAGCTAGGGAACAGCTTCCGATTGCCCATGCCGACAGTCGAGTTCATCAACAGGGGTTTTCTGGGCGGAGAACAGTACATCTCGAGCTCAAAGCCTGGCCCAAAACCCATTATCCTAAGGTGTAATATCTGGGATAGGTACACATTGGCTGGAGAGCTATCTCCTCTGATAAATCGTTATGGGCCAAAGAATTGCGCCATCATTGCGCCTTCTGTCCGCACCAAAGGTCCGCTACAAGACCTTACCAACACGCTGGCTCAGGTCCACGACATTCCTATATCTGTACCTACTGATGACGATGCGCCTCTTGATGATCGAGTGATCAATGGAAAGATGTGTATCTCCACTATTCACCAGTTCAAGGGCCGTGAGCGTAAACTGGTAATACTTCTTGGCGTGGACTCTTCTTATTTCGTGCATTTGGGTCGTGATTTGCCCGATGATAACTGCCCCAACGAAATATTCGTGGCTTTGACACGCGCCTTGGAACAGCTTGTCTTGCTTCACAACGACGAGAACAGTATGATGCCTTGTGTATCTGTTGATGCTTTGTACGACACGGCAGATATTATCAATATGACAAGTAACGAAGCAGACATCCCACCGCCTGGCTTACCTGGTCGGCCTCTCGAGCTTGGGCTTCTTCTTCCAAGATCCTGCAGAGTCCGTGACATGACTCGATACATTCAGGCCGACGATCTAGATAAAGTCGTTAGACGCTGTCTGCGTATCAAACGGGTTTCACCACGTCAGCCGGGCCACGAACGCATCAACATACAAAATGTGGTCGCCTTAGACAAGCGAAAGGGATTCTTCGAGTCTGTAAGCGACATAAATGGCCTTGTCATTGCCGCCGCTCTGGAGCTTGAAACTTCAGGAACTTTGAGGTCACTGGGCGTGAGCCAAGAGGAGGTCAACAAGAATATGCCTAAACGTCCCCAACGACTGCCCCCTTGGCTTTGCCGCCACGCCTGCAAGTATGAAGCCAAGCTATCGGGCTATCTACCGCGTGTAATACAAATGGAACATCACAAATTTGATTGGATCAGGCATGAAGACCTTGAGCTTGCCCGGCGTCGACTTGGTAACGAGGTGGCAGATCCTGCCGGGCGCCTCGAGTTTGAGGTTGAAATGTCGGACAAGTTCTATGTCGACGGCCAGGTAACCCAACTTCTTGGCCGAGCAGATATTGTTACATCTTCTCCTGACAACGAGGACGGCAAGAGTGATGAGACAATCTGGGAAATCAAGTTTGTTTCGGAGCTAACCAACGAACACATCGTCCAGGCTTGTGTATATGCTTACTTGTCAGGGTCGGCGTCTGGGAGACTACCACGCATCATGCTATATAATGTGAGGGATGGAGATAAGCTCGAGATTACACCACGCGATGGACTGGCTGGGTTGCGAAAGTTGGTCATAAATGTTCTGAGACTACGGTACACGGCTGCAGGGGAGGTTTCGTACGAAGAGTTTATCGGGCGTTGCACTGAAACCATGCAAAAAGTAATGAACTTGAGCGATGGTAAAAACGAGGAATGATTATAGTATTGGATTGCCATTTGAATACTTGGGAGAAGAACTACTCTGGCCGAGTTTACCATGATTAACATATCGGACGGCGTTCTTTGTAGAATTAACATAGAAAATCTTTACTTTTAGTTAGACATTCTGAACAGAGAAGACTACCTATAGACCTTGTAGCATACAACTAGATATCTTGAGCCCTGATTCTATCTCAAACTCCACAAGACTTATGGTGAACATTCTTAGGACAAAGTAATAGCGGAACAAACGTGACAGCCTCAGGTTAACTATTTCTCTCTGGCTGGGTTCAAGGGTCTACATCATGTAGTTCAACATGGACAAGGATCCCCCGTTCCTACCGATGAATGCAACCCCACACGGCGATGATAACAAGAAACATGTCTTCCAAAACAAGCTGCTACAAAGTTTATTCCCTCTATTGGTGCCATTCCAAGAATGCTGATGTTTTCATTTCATAGTGGAGTTCAGTAACTGCTTCTGTATTGATTGTCAAAAGATTCCATATCCAATTCCCGACTCTTGCAACGAAAGGCACAGTGGCTAGACGCTCACTCAAACTCTAAACAGCATGAAAGACGCTGACACTAACCAGACCCCAGATCCGTTACGCCATTTCCCATATGCAATATCCCCCTTGTCAGCCCATATTCTCTAAAGCACCAACTATTGAATTGATCTCAATACCCAAAACCGTCATGCTGGTGGACGGGGCATCGTCCCGGATGCTTGACAAACCAGGATGAAATGCACGCTCGGTGGAATCGACACAAGCACTCCAACCGTGCCATGGGAACTCCAACTGTAAACTCCTCCAAACAAATAGTGCACTCTGCGTCGTCGATGCAGTCCTTCTCTGTGGCTACATACGTATACATGCCTGTCCGACGAGGGGCAACTGGTGCTCCACCTTCCCCGCCGCGGGGTGTGCCATACGTGCTATGCGTCTGAATACAGGTCGTGATGTGAGACTCGCGTAGAGCTTCGGCGTTAGGAAGACTCGATGAGGGTAACTCGCGATGGCAAATAGGGCATTCGTCTTCCTCGGCAATCTGAGGGGTTGGCGGCAGTGCACGTTGCCTCGATGACGACTCCCCTAATGAACTGTATCGCTCTGGGTATGAAGATGGAGAAGCAGCCTGTGCACTTGCGAGGAAACGCTCGATGGGTGTCTGATGCGCTCCGCTACGTCTCCTGTGGGAAGGGGCAGGAGAGGAGCCAGATGAAGTAGAGCCCTGAAGTTAAGTGTTAGTAGCTGACGCAGTTTTAAGGAGCAAAGGCAAAATACCATTGTGACACTCCTCATCCTTGGGGAGAGGTATCGATATGGGTCACCGCTCGTGCCCGGAGCAAAGACTGCACCATGTCGATTCGACGACTGTAATGTTCCATAAGCATCGCCAATAGTGCTCCGCGACCTTTGATGAGGAACTCGTGGAGAAAGAGTAGCTTGCGGACCGGGACTCTGTGGTGGTGCTGTATTCGGGTCTGGAACACAGGGATTACAAAGCCTCACTCGCTCGCCTCCCGACATGTCGTTCACGTCAAAGTATCCGGCCCCAAGCCCGTCGACGAGCAGGGACTGATGCATAGCTGCTTCGGAGCCTGGTGGTCGAACAATATACTGGTGTGGAATTATGATCCTGTGCGGCGAGCAGGAGTTGCAAACGACTCTTCCACATTTCCTATTATGGTAAGTATACGGGCAGAAGGATGTTGGGGCGCGACTCGACTCACCTGCAATGATGCTTACGCACAAAGAAACTGAACTGGGTATGACAGATAGGGCAGTATGTTACTTCGTTATCTGGTTGCCATCTAGGCCGTTGCGAATCTGAAGATACCGACTGGCGAGCAGATCGGGGGAGTGGGGGCAGAGCTGTTTCTAAAGGTCGAAGTGACGGTAAAGGCGCATCCATCCTTTCGCGGGATGGCGTCGCATATGTTCGTTGAGCTCTTTGCGTATTGGTTGCACTTGTACCTCGACTAGGCCTATGCATATGCTCTGGATGCTCGGAAGGAGGGTTTGGTGATTCATGTTGGTCAGACCGCCTGTTTTGGGAGCTACTCTCCAAGTCGTTCGTCTCTGCGTTCTGCTGAGTATCAGAAGACCGTTCTGGCTCCTGAGCAACTGCCGGGCCAGCATCATCCTCTGCGCTCGTCGTGGGATCGCTTGTGGCGGATGTGGAGTCTCTATCGTCGTCTGGTTCGTTGGCGGAAATATTTTGCGCATTTTCTTCGTTGTTTACCACTTGCGCAAGCTCTTGATCTGAGAAACGAGAAGTCTGTTCGTCGGTTTGTTGTCGATCGTTATCTGGAGGAGGTATCTCGAGTGAGTGGGAGCTATGGATGGATTCTCGATCTTCCTGGCCGTTCTCAGATAAACTCCTCTCTATGGTGTGAGACGGACAGTCGAAGTATCGCGAGCATTCTTGGTGATGGAATCGAGATGTTTGCCACGGACATGTCGGTTCTCGGTCGTTGTTCTGGTCGTGGTTGTTTTCGTGTTGGCTGTCGTCACTATTCATCGAACGTGGGCTCTGGGAATCGCTCGACAAGGGAGCGCCGTAGTCTCCTGCAGATTCAGGGCCTAGATGGCCTGAAGCACCCGAAGGGCTGGCCATAGTAGCTCATTAGAGCTTAAGTGGTAAGAGGGAGTTGTTGGGCAGTTGTAGGGCTTCGTCCAAAGCAACATGAAATGTTGTATAAGATCGTGGGTTCCTTGTGTGGGAGGAAGGATTCAAGGGCCGGATGCGGTGTTTGATGGTAGGTAGGTTGCAGCTTAGGTAGGTAGACTAGTTTATTCCCTGTCGTGCAAATGCGATTAGAAAATGGTTGGTTCAATGTAGACTCGCATCCGCATGATGCATGATAGCCGGGATGGATCTTGAGGGAATGCAGTGCAGCAGTCTGGGCGAACCTTCTGAGCGGCGAAGCAGGGATAGGTAGAGAGATAATAGAATGTTTTTGTGAAATGATGCGAGTCAAGTCGAAATACGTGTAATATTATTGAGTCGTGAAATGGAAAGTTTGAACTGTACCGCGTTGAGTTTGGACTTTGGAGAACCTTCAAGGGCCCTGGACGGGCTGGCGTCTGAAGTTTGAGGGGCTGCCCGAAGAGTGGAGGCGCTACTAATTCGCCCACGCGATCACCCTTGCATCACCTAACTTACCCTTCCAGACCTCGACCTCTAACGTTACCTTGTCTGAAACTAAACCTCACTTGGCCACTTGGACGCTAAAAGAGCTGCTTATCAGGTGGACACTTTTGATATTAACCTGGGCTGGACTGGGCTGGACTGGACCCTTTATCACCGCCTTGTCAATCACTGTTAATCAATCCAATCCAATCTCATTTATTTGTTGGCCAGGCGTTGTATTCATGGAGGCTACCTACTAAGGTAGGAGGTTGTTAAGACCCCCTTTTCAATATTCTTACCCTATACCTCCAAGTAAGCCTTATTTAGGTAGAAGGTCTCACTTCATCACTCAGACTACCTCCCAACTCCTCCTTCAACTCAACTCCGTTCAGTATCACTGGCTTACTCTCCTGAAGAACAAACATCATCCGAGCCTACTTCACTTGATCAACATTAACTTATTGATGAATTGTCCTACGCTGAACTGCTACGTCTCCTCGCTTCAACACACGACTCTCGCCTGAGTCTAATACCAGTTTCATCTCACCCTCGAGCACGACTCCATAGTCTATACTCAGTGTTCGATGCATATCTTCTCCGCCTGGTAGAAAGTCAACAAAACGAAGAACTGAACCTCCAAGGAGAAAAAGTCCTGGAGGATCTGTGATGTAGCTTTGATATGTTTTGATGTCCGTATCGCCTGTGAGGTCAACTGGAAACCCCCGAGTCACGTAGCCGAGATGGAAGTTGTAGTTGGTAAGTATGGCTGTGGGCACTTCATCGCTGAGTTGAGTGTCGAATATAGCTTTTCCATCATGGTTATGCCCAGTGATGAACCGCTTCGGTACGGGTAGTTGCTGATCAGCCATGACGTGCCAAAAGAAGAAAGACAGGTATGCCCAGTATAACAGAAAATGAATGGAAAGCAAGCTATTCATTATAGGTGTATGCCGAAATCTCATGTATGAGTTTGACCTCATGTAAAATGAAGTTGGGATCTCATTTTATAGTGATAATCCCCAGATACAAGCCCGATATAGACACTGATTTCGGAACACTCCTGCATATACGATGTTTTTGTTTATTTGATGGCGTTTTTGTGTTCCTATCCTTCAATCATTCTCGTCGAGGCTTCGATAATCTCTATAGTAAGGCGCGGCTTGCTGCGCATGTTGTGATTCATTCGGGTTCCGTCCTTAGTCACAACTCATCTTTGGTATGCTCCCTACCTCAACCGCGAGTCAATACTGTAGCTGATAACCCCTATCATGTTGACCAAAAGGTCCATTATGCTGCGTGACGTACGTGTTCATCTTGGTTAGAGTTCAGTTGCGAGGGCAACTTCTACTGTTATGACTTATAGTTTTGACCTGCCTGGAAGAGGTCATTTTATTGTGGATAATTTTGAGGGTATTAAAAAGCTTGGGCATATGTTGAACATTCAAAAACAATGATAAGAGGTTAATTATATTTGATGTGATTTATGTCCCTTAGAAGTCTTACTAGTAAAGTGTTTCCTCATGAGGAGTTTTCCTACTCTGGTCTGGGTTGACTTCTATGACGCAAATCCTGCAAATCTCCGTGCATATCAGTTAAAGGAGCGGTGTCGCCAGTATCGAGATTGCATACAACCTGGTCTTTGGCTTCTATCAGTATACTATCATTGCTGCATTGGAACTTGATACGAGTTCATTGCCAATGCATGCTCGCATTGTCTCAAAGAAATCTCAATCATCAAATCCCGCAAGTAAGTAGTGAATTACTGAGCAGGAAACTCAGAGGGCTATTCAGATAACAGAATGAAGAATATGCTCAGCTTTCTTGTTATGCAAGGCTCAGATCAATGTTGTCGGCGAAGAGAGTTCAGAACATACAAGATCCTTCACATAGTAACCAGATGAGACTGGACGAATACAAATAACCTTGTTGATACACTTAAATCAATTAGACTTATTCTTATGCATGCATTCCTCGGAACTTACAATGCATCAAACTGACCCTTGCTTGTCCTCAAGTCAGAATACCTTCAAACAAGACTCAACTTACCAAGGGTAACTCCGGTGCAAGCTCATCGCCAACTTCTCTTGAGCACATCCTTTTGTACCAGATATCAAGACTCCAATGCTGAAGGTATCCCCTTTAAATCTTGTACACGCGTTCACACGATGCGGTAGAAAGTTTTACGTAGCACATGATGTGATGTGAAACACCAACAGAACTCATGATCTCTGATTGAGCTGGGAAGGTTACACAGACCAAAGAGACGAGAATCTGATGATGAATAACGTTAATACCAAAGAAGAAAAAACCGCCGAGTCTATCCTTTGTTGTCTCTAATCTCTAACCAAAAGTAAGGAGAGGAGTAGAGAAAAAAGCCGCTACTGTATGCATTACGTGGACTGATGAAATGAGGTATTCGCGTCTTTGCCCATGGCTGATTTATTTTACGCCAATAGCACTAACGCTGTCAGTTATTGACACCATCAGACATTGACGTATGCAGACTTGAAAAGTGACATGAGAGGGCATCGCGATATTAAACAAGAGTCTTGGCACGGCTGAGTCGGCCTCTTGAAGTTGAGTGACGCAGGGTTGTTTCAGTTGATGGAGTTTGTCTTACGAAGCCTGTTCTCTGTATCTTGGCGCGATCAGATAATCTAAGATTAAGGCCAAGCCAAGACTCTGAGAGCCTCATCACTCGAAGAGAGATGGAAAGGACGAAAGAAAAAAGGGCGACGTACGCAGTCGAGACGAGACGTAATAGTTTCATGATGGATCCTTTCAGGTATGGAGCAGAGTACGTACGCACTCAGTTGCTTAGTCTGAGTAGATAGTTACCAATACTACTATAGCTCGATTTTGGAGCGGAAAATTCCATCTCTAACCCCATACTCAATGAACCCTTGCTGGTGTGCTCAGGCGCGCTGACGACGACAATAAACGAAAAAAACCCATGATATCAACTCCAAAGCTTTGACTATTTCATCCTAGAAGACGAATCGGCTTCGATATTGAAGCCGGAGTTTGACCAAAAAGGGGATTAGACTGCATCTTAGGCTCTGTTCAGCTGAAAATGTGACATTCATCGAAACGTTAAAGATTCTCTCCAATTTTTTTTTCCCTGACTTGTCACTCAATCCTTGCACTGACATGACTTATTAACGACCCAACGAGCCAATCATTCATTCTCAGTCTCAAACAACCCTTGGCTCCCTTTTCTTAAATGATAATCTATTACCCGCAACTGGATATACCCGTCGCAATTGCCGGGCACGTACTAATTCTGTTTAACTACAGCCCTACAACAACGACAACCGTCAACTACTTGGCTATTAGTTATACATTTCATCTCAGCGTCGGCTTTTTTATTCTCTTTTCTTATATACTCAATGTCATAACTGGAAAAAAAAAATCACAGGCTCTTTCTGGCTTGTGATTGATTCAATCAAGTTTCGCCATGTCTGGTCGTTTGCCCTCATCCTCGAATCTCTCTCACAACCTCGATCCTACTCAATCAGACTCAACTCATTCGTATACTTCTCACTCATACCCACCACCTCCTCCTGCACCTTCATCCTCTTCAACGGACCCTACGAGTATCACAACACCTGCTCCTAATCCCGAAAAAGGACAACAACTCTACGTCTGCGGCCACTGTGGACGACGCTATTCAAGACCAGAACATCTCCAACGTCACGTCCAAACTCACACACTGGGTCGTCGCTTTGCATGCGGAATCTGTGGAAAGACGTTTGCACGTGCTGATTTGAAGAAGCGTCATGAGGCCAACCACGAAAATGATGACTCCAAGAAGCGACGACGTACTACCACTTCTCTCAACTCTGGACGGGTCACCCATGCTTGTAAAGCTTGCGCCGCTGCGAGGGTCAAATGCCAAGAGGAGAAGCCTTGCCAACGATGTACTCGTCGTGGGTTGACTTGCGTCTCGTCTGAGGCAGGTTCTGCAGCAGCCATGAATCTAGTACATTTATCTGCCAGCGCGCGAGCCCATACGTCTGTTGATGATGAGTACGACAGTGGTCCTTCCAGTGGTCCTGTTCCGACATCTTTCCCCGTCGATCAAACCTCTCTTTATGGACAAACCGTCCAATTACAATCTCAATCCCAATCTAGATCCGGCACTCCTAATACAGGCGACCTCACCAGATCCGAAGCTAGCTCTTCTCATCAACCCGACGCAGACCAGCTCCCTTTTTGCGACTTTCTACGCGACGTCTTGTATGAGCAACAGTACGACCAACCAGCCAGAATGCCAGACAACCAAGGTCTTGATGTTCTAGATTTCTGCAACGATACCAACATGGAGCTCTCAGACATGGACTTTGGCCTGTTGGATCACTGGAACGCAGGCGGGATGGGACCGACCAACACGATACCAGCCCAGCCGGATACTCCTAAATCAGACAACTCTGCTGATATGACGCACGCGCATTTACGGCAGAACCTCGTCACGGCCTGGGACGTATCCCCTTGGCGATGGGACCCGGTGGCAAAGGACAATGCCTTCGGCGAACAAGGGAATCTCCCGGTATCGAAAAAGGATGTGGCATCTTTGCAAGCCCAGGCTTCGAAGGGGGGTCTCAGACGAGTCATTGATCAAAAGCTAGACTTTGCTGCTCGCGATGGTGTCTTGGCACTTGTTCTCGGAGCTTGCCAACCCGATGCCATGTCGAGTCGTATCTCAGGGTCTTTTCCTTCAGCAGATCTATTGGACACTATGTTGCATGTATTTCTCAACTCGCATACCAACCAGGTATCCGAATACATACACTTTCCCACTTTCAGGCTCAATGAGCAAGAACCCGAGTGGATTGCTGGAGCCGCAGCAGCTGGTGCTGTACTGACTCCTATCCCAACACTACGAAAGTTCGGTTATGCTCTTCAAGAATCTATCCGTATGTACTCTCAACGACACTGTCATTTCGTTGCTAACGGCTATTGTTTAGGAATTGTTATACCCAGACGAGTATGTATCGATATATACAAATTCACCAGACGACTGTCTGACTGACTCTGACAGTTCGAAGAAAACAACGAATCGATTCTGAATATAGGCCTAATCCAGGCTATCGTTATCGGCCAAGACACTGGTCTTTGGAGTGGGAACCGACGCAAGATGGAGATTGCAGAATGCCACGTTAACATTCCTGCTACGGTACGAAATATTGTCAAGAGTATGTAATCTTTCAACTAACATAATTCAGATGATGCGATATCGCGGCAAGTTCCAACGTTCTACATATCCCATGCTTTCAGTAACTGCCGCCGACGAGGGCGCCAATCTGGAGCAGAAATGGAGGACTTGGGTTGACATGGAGAAATGGAAACGGTAAGCACAAATACTGAAAAGGACTCACACTTCCTTCGGCTACTAACTACGCGACAGTTTCGTCTTCCACCTCTTTCTGCGAGATAGTCAGCAGTCAATGACGGCCTTGACCAACCCTGTCATGTCATATGCTGAACTTACACTTCCCCTACCCGCGTCCAAAGAGCTTTGGTACGCCAAAACAGCCAGAGACTGGAAACATGCATACCTGAGACGAGAAGATGGACATGTGAAGCGAGCTCCCTCAGTTGGCGATCTATTCCGCGATCTGAACCTTCTTGCAGAAAACCGACACAGATTGGATGTGCAGCTTTCGGCAGCAATCTATCTCCAGGCTTTTTGGCTCCTGATTCTTGAGTATAGAAATCTGTGCTCATCATGCAGGACACGATCCTATACACAGGACCCGTACGGGAGCACCAATTCGTTACTGGACGCACGCCGGCACCAGCTTTTACAAGATTTGCAAACTTTCAAAACCACAACCATGAACTGGCCAGAAATCACAGCACAGGAGCGACTTTTACTCAACCAACTTATGATGGCATTGCATATATCCATAGACGATCTCCAGCTCTTTGCGGGCAAGGAGGGAGATGAACAGGCACATCGGTCATTTCGCGTACTCCAGCAATGGGTCGAAAGTGTTGATTCCCGGGCAGCTATATGGCACGCCGGCCAGGTTCTCCGGTTCGCTAAACTCTTCCCTTCAGCGCAGTTGAAAAACTTTTACGCTGTTGGGGTACATCATGCGGCACTCGCCATTTGGACGTACGGCGTGATCAAGAAGGCAGGGAATGAACAGGATCTGTCTTCCCAGCACGAGAAGATATACATAGACGGGCCAGAATCCATGAGCATACAGAGGTACATTAATATGGGACAGGGACTGCCTGTTGTTCGAGGGCCGGGCAACCGCAACGGGGTATCTGAAGCGTCGATTGAGAACCCCAAAGCAAGCATGGAGGCTATTCATGAGATTCTACAGGCCAACTTTGGAGGTGCAAACAAGATGGCACCTGCAATCGTGGAAAACCTTTGTGTCTTGATACGACAGCTCGGTAATGTTGCGTGGGCAGTTGGGCTAGGATGATAGCCATTCAGTATTTGAATAACATGTTACCATTGCAGTACCATCAAATTGCCTAGAGAGATCTCCGTCGTGAATCCTTTTTCGGTGTTTGGACATGCGGTGGTAGTAATATCGAGTCAGTCGGCCAGAGAAAATACTGCTGTTCCTCCCTAGTGATCCAGTTCCCATTCGCCCGACTCTTTAGTGCCTGGGACAATTCCTTCGCTACATCGATATGTCCGTTCTCAATGGCATAGTCCAGTGATGTCAAGCCTGTGTTGTCCTTCAAATCAATGTCTGCCCCAAGCCTGACCAAGCTTCTAACCATGATATAGTCTCCCTTTTCAGCAGCTGAACTTAGTGGCGTACGGCCGCCATAATGCTGACAGTCAATATCAGCTCCATTTTGCGCTCGCGTTATTACCACGTTGGTATGTCCGTTCCAGGTAGCTAATAACAGAGGCGTACAGCCGTATCGTAAGGTTCTCCTTTTCACATGCCCACGAGAAAGGCGTGTGGTCCTGTATTGCTTCCATATTAGAAAAGAGACCATGGGTTATATCTCTCTCACTGTAAATGCTTGAGGACAGGCCCAACAGAGCTGCGATACTATCCCTGTTGCGTTTGGCTATGGCGGCGAGAAGTGGGTGTTTAAATCTTCCTCCATTAAAATCAATGTTCGGATGTTTCACGAGCCTTGTTCGAATCAGCTGTAACCCGGTTGGTATTCGAAGGGGTCATTCTTGTATTTTATTCTCAAACTCATATGTAAGTCGCAATAATCTTACCACAAAAACCTAGATCTAAATAAAGCTGCTAACATTATGAACTGAACGTCCCAAGTTGCGTAATTAATGCCGTTAGCTCCAGCGGCCCCAACCGGGAACTAAATAGACGAGAGCTTGAAAGCGGTGGTGACGTTATTGCTCCAACAACCCTACACCTCTTGATTTTGACTTGTTGTTCCTGTCGATCATGGCTACATTCTATTGACAACTTCAACTTCCTGCCCCACGATTGAAAAATAGTGGCTTCCGCCTCCTTCACATGCCAACAGGACGCTTCTGTTTCATTTAATCATTGTGGCTGCATCGTTGACTCAAGCCTGATACACAATTAAGCGTGGCTGGACAAGCGTTAACCAATCCTCTCACCCACGTTTCCTACTCCCAACTCTGTTCTCAGTACCTTGATCTTTTTAAACTTCCTACAAAAGATGCCGTCTCAAGATACTTCAACGGCCCTCGTGGCGACAACAACCGTCTTCTCGACCGTTATCTTCCTTGTCGTTGCTCGTGCGCTCCTCTATCCCGTCCAGCCAAAGACGATCCGCAATCCGCTCAAGCTAGGCGTCTATGACAAGACCAATGCTGATAAGGTCAAGAATCTCGTGTATCAGCCTGACCAATTTCCGGGTGCTCGAGATGTTGAGACTCCGGTAAGTGAAATTACTGCCTACCAGACACGGCGAGGACTCTGTTAACTTTTTGATAGTATGGAAGCATTCGAGTCTACGAATTTGGCCCTGAGGATGGCGAGAAGGTCCTTTTCGTTCATGGTATTAGCACGCCCTGCGTCACCCTCGCTCCTATTGCCCTCGCCCTCTCCAAGCGAGGCTACCGCGTGATGCTCTTTGTAAGGCCCCTTCTATTCGCTTGATACATGGACTGACATGTCCTAGGATCTGTTTGGCCGTGGCTTCTCTGATGGTGTCGCTGACATCCCTCAC
Organism: Fusarium brachygibbosum; assembly: GCA_018886245.1. NCBI lineage: Eukaryota > Fungi > Ascomycota > Sordariomycetes > Hypocreales > Nectriaceae > Fusarium > Fusarium brachygibbosum. The sequence continues at coordinate 1,285,790 of MU249525.1, forward strand.
GATGCCCGTCTCTATGTCTCTCAGATGCTTCTCGTTCTAGCTTCCAGCCCCCTCGCTTGGACGGGTACAAATGCTTTCCGACTTGTCGGCTACTCTCTTGGCGGCGGTATTGCTATTCACTTTGCGAATGCTTTCCCAAAACTCGTCCGTGACCTTGTTCTTCTCGCTCCGGCAGGACTTATCCGCGCCGCCTCCTTTGGCCGTGTCTCTCGTTTCCTCTTCGTCTCCGGCCTCGTCCCTGAACGCATCTTGGCTGTAGCGACACGTCGTCGTCTTCAGAAACCCATCGCTGCCTCGGCAAGGCCGTCTCCCACAACGCCCACTGAATCTGTTACGACGCCACCGCTCAACGTCGCCGAGGCGGAAGTAACTCCAGCATCCGACAAAGTCGTTACGCCGTTGGAGAAGCGCGTTATGGAGTATGTGCGCTGGATGGTTACCCACCACCAGGGTTTCGTCCCAGCCTTCATGTCGAGTATTCGATTTGCGCCTCTCATTGACCAACATGATGCTTGGGCCAAGCTGGCTCATCGTGCTCCTGGCACTACAGCCATTCTGCTGGCCAGGACTGATGAGATCATCAACCCAGATGACTACCGTCGCGATGCACTGTCTCTCGTTGGTGGTGAACAGCATGTGCGCTGGCGAGTTCTGCCAGGCAGCCATGATTTTGTCATGACTCACCCCCAAGATATTCTAAAAGAGATCCAGGATATGTGGGACACGAAAGCATAGACGGCTGCACGCGATATCTTTGATTTCATGTTAAGACTATCTAATTTATTTCACAAATTCAGACAGAATAGGTTCGAATTTATGAACAGAGATAGCGAGAGCTGGGAGTTAGGCTATTGGGAGTCTTAATATCATTTGCACCCCGGGTTTTGAGGGTAGATCTAGAGTAGAGAGTCGTTAAATGTGAAGAAATCTATACCCGTTTTCTGTGTGTACCTGGCTGGAGAGCCATATGTCCTCTTGCAGCCCGTTTATTAGATGCCATTCCTAACGATCTAGGGCCTGGCTTTGACACTGTAGATAAAGTCAGCACCTTGGACATTTCAGCAATTGTCGAATATCAAGCACTTACCATATGCCAGTACACGCCTCGCTTCTTCAGCAACTCTACATGGCTGCCTTGTTCCAGCAGCTGTCCATCTCCTAGCACAAAAATAACATCCGCGTTTTGTACTGTAGCCAGTCGATGCGCAACCACAAGCATTGTCCGGCCCTCTTTGGCTCTTTCAAATGCCGCCTGTACTAACTTCTCGCTTTCCGAATCGAGTGAACTCGTGGCTTCGTCAAGCAAAAGAACTTTGGGGTCGCGTATGAGAGCACGAGCGATTGCTACGCGCTGCTTCTGGCCGCCCGAAAGTGATGTACCGCGTGATCCAATGTTAGTATTATAACCATCTGGTAGAGAGACGATGAAATCGTGGATTGAAGCATCACGACAAGCTTGGTGTAGCTGGTCGTCTGTGATTGACGAGGGGTCAACGCCGAGTAGAATGTTTTCCCTGAGAGTACCCTGAAAGAGTGTGGCTTCCTGAGCAACAAGAGAAAAATACTTTCGGTACTCAAACACGTTGATATCGGTGGCATCCTTCCCATTCAGCAAGATCCGACCCTTGTCTAGGTCGTAGAATCTGCCCAGTTAGCATTGGCCCCGGAGACTTTCAAGCTTATTCTGCCACTTACCTCTCCATTAGTGACACAATCGATGTTTTGCCACATCCGGACGCTCCAACAAGAGCTGCAAACTGCCCCTTTTCGATCTTGAGACTCAGCCCTTTGAACACAGGCGTGCTTCTGGTTGGGTACTTGAAGTAGACGTTGTCCAACTCGATTGACATTCCGCCATCAGTGTCGGGGATCTCTTGCGAGGTAGACACCTTATCTTGAGGTCGGCTTTCTCTCATCTTTAGGATACGATCAGCGGCCGCTGAGCTGAGGGCTGCGTTAGGACCGAATCCAAGAGCTTGCCCAGCTGCTTCACTACCGTTGGTAATCGCCACTGTGAGATTGTTAGTAAGATTGACAAGTTCAAGAGCGCTAAGGAGCGTTGACTGTAAACAGTGGAGGGTTTACATGGCCAACAGGGCTCTTTCTCTACTATATAACCAATAGCCACCAAAGGAGATGGCAAAGAAAGACAGGTACTTACTGAAACAAACGAAAAATGCAACGAGACCAATTTCGTATCTAGAGAGCAGACGACCTCCCCACCAAAAGTTGAGCGCTTGACATGCCATGCTGGCGCTGTCAGAGAAGCCGAAGAGTATGCTCACCCATCTGGCCTTCTTGTATGCTGAGACAACATGCTCATCGAGCAGGTTCTGGTATCGTAGGCAAATCGAGTCTTCCAGTGTCAGAGAAGTGACAGTCCTGAAGGCTCCAATCGATTCTGACGCAAACTTTGAGCTTTCCGCGAAGACGTCGTTGTTCATCTTCTCAAACGCCATTTCGTACTTGAAGCGCCAATAAGCCGAAATGATCATTATAGGCAAAACAACGCAACATGATACAACGGCTAGTTTCCAGGTGTGTGCAAAGGCGATAGCGATAGCCCCCGTCACATTGAAAAGGGCGACGAAGACGCTCGCCATATTCAGCCCCATCATCTCTTCCAGCTGTTTCGGATCTGTTCCTAGTCTTGATGTCATTGTTCCATGAGAATGGTCGTCGTGGTCAAAGAAGGATGTCTTCTGGAACATGACAGCATCGAAATACTGCTGCTGATACTTAGCTCGAATGGTTGCTGACATGCGAGTTGCCACAAAGATCACGACAAAGTAACTAACTCCTATCCCTACTGCCAGGACAACAAACATCAGAGCCCAGAAGTTGCTTTCGGAGAGGTCCGAATCAGCTCCGATGTAGTTGAAGGAGACAATGATTTTACCAAAGATCCAGGCTTGTAATGGTACTCCGGATCCGACACAAGCAGCGGCGAAGAGAGTTAGAGCAAAGGCTGGGTAGATATTTTTGCTCTCAAGGAACAAGCGACCGAAACTTGCGAAAGGGCTTCCTTTCTTTGCTTTGGCAACATCGGCGATCATGTCAACTTCTGAAGCTGCGACGCTCCGGACATTGGCAAGCGTTGGCTTATCCTCAGGTTCAACAGACTCATATCCAGCTTCAGTAGGCTCTCCGAGAGACAGCGACTGAGCGTGGACAAGACCGGAATAGACACCGCCATCAACAGCGATGAGGCTATCATGTGTACCTGATTCCACGACCTTGCCCTTCTTCAAAACAATGATACGGTCTGCTTTCTTAATTGTGGACAGACGATGGGCTATTGTGATGGTAGTTCGGTTCTTGGCGACTCTGTCAAGTGCTGCTTGAACGATGCGTTCACCTCGCACGTCAATAGCACTTGTAGCCTCGTCCAGGATCAGGATGCTGGGCTTTCGTACAATAGATCGCGCAATGGCCAGCCGCTGTCTCTGGCCGCCGGAGAGTTTAGCGCCACTATCACCAACTATAGTGTCTAAACCCTAAAAACACATTAGCATAGATAAACTTTAACGAAGGTTGCAAACCTACATCGGGTAACCTGTCAATGAATTCATCGGCAAAGGCCTCTCGACAAGCGTCCCTCACCAATTCCCTCTTCTTATCCTCCGATTCATCAGCCCATGGTGTTCCAATCAAGCCAAAAGCGACGTTCTTGTAAATCGTGTCGTTGAAAAGGAAGGGCTCCTGTTGCACAAGTCCTATTTGCGATCTCCACCATTTGAGTTCAATATCATCCAAGAGCTGGCCAGATGTGGTGACACGACCGCGAACTTCGATAGGTGGCCCCGTTTCTTCAGGTTCTGTTTCAGCTGGGTTTGCAAGATCTTCATCCTCCTCACTCTCATCCTTTTTGTTCTTCTTTCCACCTTTTTTCTCCTTTTCGATAACCTTGGCCAGGACGTGCTGGTCCTGTAAAGTATACCATCTCTGGATTAACCCAACAATTGTACTCTTACCAGACCCAGATGGTCCGACCACAGCGTTGATCTTTCCAGCCTCGATGCGCAGGTCGAGATCGTCTAGCACTTTCACATGGGGCCGGCTAGGGTATGCAAATGTGACACCTTCAAAGACAATATCCTGTGTCGATGACACTTCAGGCTCCTTTAGGTGGCCTTTCTGGGGCTGTGGTGCATCAATCACGACAAAGAACTCGCAAGCCGCAACAGTGGCTTTTCCAACAGCAAGAAGTGGTGTAGATGTACGCTCCAATGAGAGCACGACAATCATCACAGAGAGTAACACGCTGAAGTCGTGAGTATAAGGTAAGTCAGTAGAAAGATAGACTTACACGAGGACGTCTCCGACATTATCCAGCCTACCTTCAGAATACGACTTTGCACCATACCAAAAGCAGAGAGCGAATCCGGCATACAAACCGAAGAACTGTTTGTGTCAATAGACGCGAGATGCTTCCCCAGTATGGAGGACTCACCACAAAGCCAAGTTGACCGCCGATAAGGGGAGAAAGAAGTTTACCATGCTGTCTGGTCTCCTCCACGAAAGCAGCGTATTTCTTGGAAATACGTGATTCTGCGCCACAGGCTGCTACCATCCTCACACTCGCCAACGCTTCACTGGCAACCGCGCCAGCTCTGCCCTCAGCCTAGATTTTGGTCAACACATAGAAGCATAAAATCCAAGAGGGGAGGTGACAACCTTGGTGAGGAGGGCATTGACTTTGAGAATCATGGGTAAGAATGTGCCCAGAACGAGAAAAAGGTACAAGATGATCGAGGATGTAACAAGCGTAAGCGACCAGTTCTTCACAAAGGCCACAATGAGCGCAGCGACAATGGTTGAATTATATTCGACAAAAATTCCCAGTTTCTCCGATATACCTAGTTGTAGGACATTGGCGGTAGAAGTAATGGTGCCAGTAGCATAACCCGGAGGCATTGAGTCGAGGACATGGATAGACTGGCCGAAGAGTGACCGTAGGTAGTGAAGTCTGATGGCAGAAGACAGCCTGATGCCTATCATACGAAACACGAACTTATTAATAGCATTAAGGACAAAGCGTCCCAAGAATAGGAAGAACATGTATAATGCCAACTTATCAACGCTGCTGTTGAATTCACTTTGCGAAGTTGTACTCCCAGGGAGGAAGTAGTCAGTGAAGTTACCCACGAATTGACCTATTTGATGTCAGTTTGGCTTCTTGTGAGTTTCATACTGCCATACCAAAAACCACATTCATCAACGGTAGTGTCTAGGATGGTGTTATTATCATCCGGGTAACTCTGAAAGGGTGTTTTTGTAACACTTACAATTCCAGCACCAATGCTGGCAAAGAAGCCTGCAGCATATGCAACGAAGTCCCATTTTGTTGCGTAGGAGAAGATTCGCTTTGGGATGTTAGAGATATTACAGTTGGGATGGCAAGACAGTAACAATGCTACTCACCAGGTAATCTTTGAAATTAGCTGTCCTTTCGGGTCGTATCTTTGCTGTTGCCTGCAATTCATTTTCTTTGGCATGTTGTGCTGATTGATCTTGAGGGCCAGATGAAGAGCTTGTGGGCTTTTCAGCTATAGGCTCATGGTCTGTAGCCATGATGGTGAGGAGGCGTGAGATCGGGATGCAAGGCAGGGCCCAATGCTGTCGCAAGGGGGGATTGGGGAGACGGCTTAAGAGAAGACGGCCATTTGCGAGCTACGCAAATATGAATAGGACAAGATTAAAAATGAATGCGTCAATATAAAGTCGATGGTTGAATGATGTAGGACTACCAAGAAGACAATTAGGCAGATGTCAATTGACCTGAGTCCCTTATAAGGAAGGCACAGGCTAGAGGTAGGTTAGACCCCTTGTTGGTAATAGTGTCGATACGACACTAACAAGCACTTTGGAAGTTATAAAAAATGGTGGTTTGCACCACGACAAAGTCTTAAGATGAACGATCAAGGAGGTTAAGGGAGGTAGGGAGAGGAAGGAACAGGAGACGGGGCTCGACCTTTATCACCGGATCCTTGTCATCTAACTCGGTAGGAGGCCCAGACCTTGTTGCAGTTATTTAGTAGGGAGGGATCGCGACGAACGAGTACGCGGAGAAAGGGCAATTATGCAAGACAGCGTGCTGAAATAAGCTCAATAAGCCTGCTGGATGGAATAGGCAGCTGTCACGCGTTCAAATCATCAGCATAAGGGTTTGATACGTATAAAATTGTATGAAGACACGCCGTCATGGACTTGGTATGCTGGCCTCTTGTAAATGTTGACCAATGATGCCCTGTTGATTTCATCCTTCCTAATTTCCGTAAATGGTACGGCACAGTAAGATGTCGGACTCGGATCGAATCTAGAACCCGAGCTGATGGTCATACAAGATTGCCTGCCTTGTAACAGGGATGCTCCACTCTATCGGATTCCTCGCTTTTTTTTTAACGAGACAAGTGAAATGACCATAAGTGAGCCTCAACATAAATCAGTGACGGAAATGAGTTAACAACATTAAGGTAACGATTTTGATCTCAGACTAGGTATATGAGGTTCTATGTCTTGTTTTGTTCCTAAGGGTGTAGAGAACGATTGCTATGGTTCATCGGAGCACCTGATTCGTCGCAGCTCGAGGTCATGAATACTGCGTTCCAAATTGCAGCACAAGTTTTCTTTTATAGCCGTGTTACAGACTCATGTTAGTACCTACGTATAGGCATGTCTAAATGTAGACTGGTTTTGTCTGGGAAGCGATTTATACTGTTGTTGCTGTTGTTGTTGTCTAATGACTGGTACCCTACAGTGGGTGACATATTTTCTAGTTGCCCAACTATATACTGACAAAGTATTCAAGTATGTTGGAATATTACTTGAAACACTATCTGTACGTGCAATATAGTATCAGCTCTGTTCAGCGATGTATACATTTATTTGACGCTTATCATGACTCTTCATATTGAGCCTCCAGATAGTAGTTCTGATGTATTGTATGATGATCAGTCAAATTTATGAGCTGTAGGATAGAAGGGAATTGGTTTTTCCAAGTACACCAAGCCGTTTCTAGAAATTACCTTATAGTTGTAGTCAATTCCGATAGCACGCCGATATTTAGAGTCATATAAATGTATTTTAAGATGAGGCTGAACTGTATTTGCTGAGCGAGCATAGCCCAGGCCAAGCCAGTTACAGCGCATTTGATACCGTGTGATACCCCACCAATGACTCCTACAGAGGAATCTCTTTGGTCAGATCCATTCCATTGCGGCCTGCCTCGAGCACTACAGAAAATTCTATGTGCAACCCAATTCGACTTGCGTTTGCCGTTTCCAAAAACACTGTGACGCATAGTTAGCCCAGTCAATCCCGCCGACGCCGCTCGCATGACGGGCATTTCGAAGTGGATTCCAAAGTTTTAATTCGATTAAAGGGACTCAGGTCCATCCTCCCACCAAAGGATAGAGAGGGATGAAGCCAAGACCAGCCTCAGCCAAATTGCATTTGGCCAGACCAATATTAAGAACTACAGCAAGACCGCTTCTGTTTGCGCCAGCCTTTAGCTGTCAGTGTATTGCACCTACCCGCACACCTCCAGGCCTTGGCCCCTCCATCACAGGCTTTTCTCTGCCCCGCTACGCTTCCTCTTCTACTCCCTTCCCCTCCACCACCACTGCCCCGCCTCCCACGACATCGCAACAAACACTCGAAATGGCGCCCAAGACAAAATTCGAGCTCAAGACCCCCAAGGGCACAAAGGACTGTAAGTGAATATCGCTTAACAATGCCCAAACCATAGGATCGACATCCTAACGTCCACCAAGGGGAGGGAAAGGATATGGTCATTCGTGACCACATCTTCAACACCATTACCCAAGTCTTCAAGCGCCACGGCGGAGTCACAATTGATACCCCCGTCTTCGAGCTTAGAGAGATTCTCGCCGGTAAATATGGAGAGGATAGTAAGCTCATCTACGATCTCGCCGACCAAGGTGGTGAGATCTGCTCTTTGCGATACGACTTGACCGTCCCCTTTGCCCGCTTCCTCGCCATGAACAAGCAAATCCAGAACATCAAACGATACCACATTGCCAAGGTCTACCGTCGAGATCAGCCCGCCATGACCAAGGGCCGTATGCGAGAATTCTACCAGTGCGATTTCGACATCGCTGGAACCTACGACCCCATGCTGCCCGACGCCGAAGTTCTCCGTATCATCACAGAAGTCTTCGAGGGACTTGGCTGGAACGGTGGATACACGATAAAGCTGAACCACAGAAAGATCCTCGATGGTATCTTTCAGGTCTGCGGCGTGCCTGAAGATAAGATTCGTACCATCTCCTCGGCTGTTGACAAGCTCGACAAGTTGCCTTGGGCTGATGTGCGCAAGGAAATGACTGAGGAAAAGGGACTTGATGGCGAGGTCGCTGATCGAATTGGAGAGTGGGTTGTTCTCAAGGGCAAGCAAGACCTGCTCGAGAAGTTGCAGAGCACTGAGAGACTGGCCGCCAACGAATCCATGAAGAAGGGCATGGAGGATCTTGCACTTCTTTTTGAATACCTCGAGGCTTTCGACTGCCTGGACCGTGTTTCTTTCGACCTCAGCCTGGCTCGAGGTCTCGACTACTACACCGGCCTCATCTACGAGGTTGTCACTCAGGGTTCTGCCCCCGAGGTTACCCCTGGCCAGGAGAACGCGGATTCTAAATCTTCTAAGAAGAAGGGTAAGAAGGGAGGCGAGGATGAGGACCGCTCTGATGATCCCACTGTTGGCGTTGGAAGTGTAGCTGCCGGAGGCCGATACGACAACCTTGTTGGCATGTTCTCTGGCAAGAGTCAAATCCCTTGCGTCGGTATTTCTTTCGGCGTCGACAGAATCTTCTCCATCACCAAGGCCAAGCTGGCTGCCGAGAAGAGCGCCGCCGTCCGCAGCAACGACGTTGACGTCTATGTCATGGCTTTCGGAAAGGGCTTCTTGAAAGAGCGCATGTCGGTTTGCGCTAAGCTTTGGGAAGCTGGTATCAAGGTTGGTTGAGCATTAAGCCATTGAACACTGTCAATTAAATGAACAGAAGGCTAACATATTGACAGGCTGAGTTCCTTTACAAGGTCAAGCCTAAGCTCCCTGCGCAGTTCAAGGCTGCCGAGGCTAACGGCGTGCCTTTCGCAATTTTCCTTGGTGAAGATGAAGTCGCCTCAGGCAAGGTCAAGATCAAGGAGATGGGGCTTCAGGAGGGCCATCCTGAGAAGGAAGGAGTTCTTGTCACTCTGGATGATATGGCCAAGGAGATCAAGGTCCGGCTTCAGCGCAAACGGGAGCTCGATGCGATGACCACACAGGCTGAGGGCCTTCGGGTGGTTCACGGTATCAAGGGTGATGTGGTTAAGGATGCAGAGAAGAAGGAGGAGGATGCCAAGCCCGAGACTACACCAGCAGCGGCCGAGCCGACTCCTGGAACGGAAGAGCAAAACCCCGCCAACCCAACGGCATAGGGTTACTTGTCACGAAATAAAACGAGCAGTTAAAACAATGGCCATGGCGTTTGAGTGTTACTTGATAGAAGGAGTAGTCTAGGAAGCATTTTTCTCCTGTGAGAGAATGATCTCATCTCCCTATACCCAACCACGAGTGCTGAGTTGGAAAAAGAAGTTACTTCGTGATACAGATGATCATGACTGCACGTGTCGCGCGGCATCTTTGTCTAGCGCAGCTACAAAAAGTTCCTCTATAACAATCACGGAGACAACAATGACCTGTTGATCGACCATGCGGGGCTCCAAGGTCTTATCATTTGGCGAAAGTTTATAGCCTTCAACGATGGGGGCTTTTGAGAGCGTTACTCTGAACGGGCAACAATGGAGACCACACAAGGTTCTGCGAGTGTCAAAATTCTCTTTCAGTCCCGGCATAAAGTGGCAGACACAGCCATGTCGAGCCCCCGCCTACAGCTTCAGTCGACGTTCTCTCGAGAGCAAAGAGGCCGGAACAAAGACAGAAACAGAGACAAAGACACAGAGCGGGGAGTCCAGAAAGCGGGCCCTGAGCCTCAATTGACCAGAGACGCAGGTACCGAGTCGCACATACATATGCAGAACAGATCAATTCCCGCAGCCGCCGATAATTTCTGCATCAGGCGGGCCTGCAGTTGCAACCGTCGACAGTCGATGAGCGGGCTAGGCCGCGGGATGTTGCTGCCACCTGACAAATATGCAGTAGAGGGCGTGAGGGTTGGACCTTGACTGCCATATCAAATGGTCGTCTCACCCAATCTTCTAGAACCGAGACGCTGGCGTTCTCATGTTCACACCACCAAACCCATCAGAGCCTAGGTACTGTACTGTGAGTGCAGTATGGTCCGTGTTGAACTGCGTTATAATCTGTCACCCTTTGTTTCGTGTCTATCAGCTAGATCATCCAAGTCGACCCCACTGATGCTCAACATACGTGGACTTTTGCGTCCACAGGAAAGAGTTGGCCGGTTTGAGTACAGTGACCATGAAACAATACAAAGAAAAGGGACGAAGGAAATCGAAGGCTTTGTATCGAGATCAGAGATGATCGATACGGCCCCGCGGTCACCGGGTCGGCCCACCCACAGGATGATCTAAACATCGTGCGGATAGGCGGCGCGGAACCTAGAACCTTAGCTTGGTTCATAATCGGGACCCACTAGACTACGGCGCAAGATCGTGGATTATCTACATCTCGAGTATGACTGTCGAGGTTTCTCAATGGAAGAAATACTCCTTTGGACTTTCTCCTGTATCAGGATAATCAAAGCAGAAAAGACAAAGCAGATTTGAACATTCCTCTAATAGAGTGACGTTCAGTGGAACTGAAGTAGTGGATGTCACCAGCTGAGCATAATCAGCTAGACCTAGCCCGAAGAATAAGATCAAGTACAATCTTCGAGCGAGGGTGGAAGCTAATGTTCGGGTTGAACCTGTCATCCCGGGAGCATGTGCCATCTCTGTTCGTGGATGAAGGGGCATTAAAGTGGTTTCTGTCTTTGTGTTAGTGTCTGTCTGTTGGCTCGAGTGCCGACGTGTGACAGACACACTCTTTATTCAGCACTTCTCAACCCCAATATCTACCCACATCGTGTAAGTCGAACCGACTTCGCCGTTCATATTCTTCGCCCATCAGTTATCATGATTCATTCGTGGTACTTTCTAGATTGTTTTGCCTTTCAACGGCTATAATAACTTATCATCAACGTCGTCGTCGTCGTCGTCACCACGGCTATTGTAAAAAACCGCCTGGCAACCAGGCGCCGCTGACACAAAGGACGAGACCAAGCCCAGCAGTGATCTTCGTTGCCCAGAGATCGGTGTTCCCGGCCACGGAACATTGCAGCCGGTATAGCTATTCAATTTGTACTCGTCACCTGGACAACTTTGGCACTGGCTAGATGGTTCGTCGATGTGGCGTTTATATGCTCAACACCAACCGCTTTCGGATATCTTGAATTCCAGTCAAATTCTTAACTACCCGCAAGCACCATGATCGCACAAACATGTGTTTTTTCGTCCGTTTTCCGTTTTCCAACGCTCATAAACTTATTACTCTGATCCGACGTTTTGTTTTGTCTCTTTCATCTCAACGCGACCTCAAACTCCCAAGTTCGGATTTCACAGCGCAACCTTCAACAACTGTCACTTACAACTTACCTCGTGCTGCGGAACTAACCATCGATTGATTGATCGATTCATTCATCGTCTTACCAATCAATTTACGGAACGACTCAGAAGTGTCTCTCTTTGCCCCTCCTTGCCTGGGGATACCATTAAAGACACTCGCGCGTCACAGTCCTTGAGTCTTGTGTCCTACAAGGTCACAGTCCACGCATAAGACTGACCACGAGGAGCTGAACTGAATTGACAACGAACCATCACGGGTAACAACACATTGACATATTGGCCACACAAACTTTGGCCACGCCACGCGCGCCGCCGCCTTCAGTCCGGACTCTTATACTGTGACGCCCCGGAACAGCCTCTGCCCACTCTGCCTTGAGACTTTGATCCCAACCCCCGGATACGAGCCTTCGGCCTGGCTTTACCGCTTGATATCACCTATTGCCATGGCTGCTTTATTGCCTCAAGCAATTCATGCAACCAATTCTTCGTTCTGGTCTTCACGAGCATCGTCGCTACCCATGGCGTCACGCAAAGAGACTTGCCGCGCCTCAGTCACAGGAAAAGGCACCAGTCCACTTGAATGGCTCCCTCAGACCACCCTAGAAACAATGCACGTTCTACCTTATACGTCTACTGAGTGGTCCATGGTTATTACCGACGTCAAAAGAGAATTTCTCAACCGTCGTTACCGTCCTTGTGCGACTAGGTGCAACGAGATCTTGGATAATCTCAAGGATTCTGTAAGTTTTCTTGTAGCCATGAAAATAAAGTACATATCTAACATTACATAGAGTATCGTCGAGCCAGCCTACCTCATTTACCTTCATTTTTATGCCGCCAACTCACTTGAGATGCTCGCTCGCGCACTTGATCAAGCTGTCCCAGCACGTACTACTTTGCTTTACCAGGCTCGCGACCACTACCAACGCGCATCGACACTCATCAATGCCGCAGATTCGACCGTCGGCCCGGCTTTGTTACGAAGGCCATCTGGAACTACGACAACACTTCCTAGCCTTCACTCGGCCGACAGCTCTGTGAGCTCCTATGTATCATCGACATGGACATCGACTCACAGCCTATCTCCTGCATCGTCAATTTCATCTATACAGAGTGCACCCACTTACAAGCGAAAGAAGAAGCGTGTGACATTCAGTGATGTGCCTATGGAGTTACTCGAGCGTCCGGATTCACCAACACTCGGCCTCGGTAGCTTCCTTGGGCCTGCACGCTCATCATCGCCAGAATTACCTGGAAATGAATCTACTATACCGGCAGCCCTTCGGGCCTCGTCACAGACCCCCCGGTCGATCCTCACACCACGCTCCGCACAGAATGAGGCCGCGCCTCATACCGAATCGGAGCTCGACCCTTTCCGTCATGCTCGTTCAGTACATCGCTACAGTGCCCTTCTTACCAGCCTACAGCGCCAGGTTTTTCGACACCTCAACTTCATCGAGGCAGAGCTAGGCCAGCAGCAAAGCATTGTGCGAGAGGAAGAAAAGCCGCTCTCACCCGCTTCAGGGGTTATCGTCCCAACTACATCCGCTACACCAAATGCCGACAAGACTCGCTCACCAGAGCTGCAGGCACGAATAGAGCGGTTGAGAGCAAAGGGCTGGGAGCGTAAGCGTTTCGACGCACGGCGATATGCTGAGTTGCGCGAAAGCGCTTCAGCAGATATGGAGTAATCATCCCGATGTCACTGCTAATACGCTACTCGCACTTTAGTATGGATAAAGATGAAAATGTACGGTTTACTTTCTACCATGTATGTATATCGATAAGACTTGAATGATACCACGAATGGGGACTGGCAATGTGTTTCAGGGCTACGCTTGATGCGTGGATTAGGAATGTATAATGATGGCACAATGAAGACTGGTTCTTTAGCCTAAAACAGAAGAAGACGGGGATTGCTATTGACTAACTTATATGATACCACCTTTATAGAGCACATATAGTATTTAATGCAGTGTCATTGACAATCAAACATGAAATATACTTGAATGAATGGGGTGATAAATTCATCACTTCCTTTGTCCAGACGCATTGCTTGAAATCAATTAAATCGCTTCAACCATATCGATGAGACATACATGGGTTTTGGACCAAGTTCCCCGCCTCTCGTCTCCTCCCACTTGCTGTATCCGGTATTCCCATCCTTCTTGTTTGAATATACCACCGTTCTTGACATTTTGGTAAAGTCACCTACCAATGTGCACTCCGGCACAAAGCAATAACCTTGTAATTTGTAATAACCACAAATCTTGTTCTTAAGCCTGGAAGCTGCGGCGCTTGGCATCCTTTTCGACCTCTTGGGTAACACGGAGGACCTCTTTTTCCTCCTTGTCGTCTGCGAGCTTTGCCCTGGCAACCTCTGAGAAAATTGCCGACAGATCTGAGTTGTCGGGATCCTCCTCCATAGCCTTGAGCTTCTCGATACGAGCCTGGAGCTTGATCTTTTCGATGATACGCCTGAATCGGCTTCTGGCGCGGAACGACTTGATCTCGGGCAACAAGTTGTAGTCGGTGGCGTTCTCACCAGTAAGCCAGATGTGACCCAATGCTTCCTGTGTTGCAAAGTCAGCTGATGCGGGATGTTGAGATGATGGCGATAGCTTACCTCACTAGTCCAGCGCTTGTCGGGATCGGGGTTGATAAGTTTCAGGATGAAGTCCTTGGCATCGTTGCTGACGTCCTTCCAGTAGCGTTCGTGGAAGACGACAGAGTTATCAGTGCATTCCCGGATGAGATCCTGGAGGTTCTCGCTTCGGAAAGGTGAGTAACCGCAGAGCAAGGTGTAAGTAATGACACCCATAGACCACATGTCTACGGGCTTACCGTGGCCTTCCTTGCGCATCACTTCAGGGGCAGCATAACCGAAGGAACCAGCCATAGTTTTGAGTGATTCGCCCTTTCCATCAAGCATCTTGGCGATACCAAAGTCGGCCAGCACGAGGTCGGATTCGGGGTCTCTGTTAAGGTAAAGAAGGTTCTCGGGCTTGAGATCTGCAGATCAGGTCAATTGCAAGATCACAGTATAGTCCGTTCACAACACCGTACCTCTGTGAACAATGTTGTTCTTGTGGAGGAAATCGACAGCAAGAAGAACTTGCTTGATAGTTTCGGAGGCATCTTTCTCGGTGAACTTGCCCTGTTCGCAGATACGGTCGAAAAGCTCGCCACCGGTAGCGAGCTGTGTAACAATGTAGAACTTGTCCTAGTGAATCGAAACAGGTGAGCTACAGCGCATTCCGAAGGCGGAAAGAGGGGTTTCGAGCTGGACCAGGGACTGGAGCCGCTGGCCCAAGATCAAGCGGGCATGGGCTTTATTTTATGGTTGGAATGAGCTTACCCTTGACTCGAACCAGTCGACAAACTTGACGATATGAGGGTGCTTGAGCTTCTGCAGCATCTCGAGCTCGTCATAGACCATCTGCTCATTACCCTTGACATTTCGCTTGAGGATGATTTTTATAGCGACCTTGCCGGTAGGGCCGTCGGCCTCACGAACAACTCCATATGTTCCAGCACCGAGGGTTCGACCGAACTTGTACTTGGATCTATAGTAAAAGGCATCGTTAGGATATTGAGATTGCGGAGTTGAGGGGGTCTCGAATCGCGCACTTCTTGTCGTAGCTCTCGGGTTGGCCGTGAAGCCTGTTTAGCATGCCGGCGACTAGAGAAGTAGTCATGATCAGCAAATGGTTCAAGATGGATGAGCATCAAGCGTATGCTTATGAAATGAAAAGACAACAGGCCGCTTGCGAGGCCAAGACGAGATGCAGAGCGGGGAGCGGAATGAGGCTGCGAATAATCGCAACTTACAACTCATGGTGGCAGTTGGCGGGGTAGTCAGATAGCGACCCGTTGGGTTTTGGAGACAGTTGGAGCTGGAGTTCAAGAACCCGAATGGAGGGGAAAGCGTCCGTGTCTCGCCTTCTGAATGAAGAATACAAAGCCGTGCGACAATCGGGTCCCAGGCGCAAGGAGTGTTAGCCTTGGGATGAGTGAGAATCGAATCACGCTTCTGGGAGAACGAGGGGAGGGGTTGTTTTTGTAGGAAGGGAAGAGAAGACGTCGGGCTGGTCTGGGACGACAAGGCGGTCCTTGTTAATTAAGGTAACGGAACTTGCGACGACCAAGCTGATTCCATTAGCTTACCTGTAAGTATTTGGTTGGAAGCTAGGGGACCGACCTCCACTGCTTGGGCTCCCTAGGTTGCTGACAGCCCGCGCGACAGCCCAGGGCAGACAGAGCGCCGTATTCAACCGGACCCGACCTGACCTACTGACCCTGGGGGACTTTAGCGCTAGCGGGGGTAATGGAGTGGGCGATGTCAGTCATGGTTGGTTGCAGACAGGGTGTGGCTCAGCCCGCCCTGGGCTGGTGGTCTGTATATACAGTATGGAGTACGGTATTTGAGATGAGATGAGGTGGGCTGAAGGCATCGCCGGATCCATCAGATGGATGCTGACAGGGGGCTAAAGGTGCGCTGCAATCACGGTTACCTCCATTAGATTGCCTACATTATTATATTGCAGATGAGGCTGAGTCGTTGTGGATCGCTTCTGTTACAGGTCCTTTCGTCCCATTTTCGCTTAGGTTGATGGAGTGGCTGAGTAGAGAACAAGCACTAAACACCTATCCATGATAACATCGTGATTGATATCTCCTTTTCGAGGACAGGATGCCTCTTGATTCCATACTGCCAGCCCTACAAGGCGGCTTACTATTCATGTAGCATATGGCCTTTTCTGTCAGTCTGAAGTAACACTGACCAGACACGTATCTTCTGGTTGAGACTTTGGGAAGCCTCGGACAGTAAGTAGCAGGCATTCAGAAAACTATTGGCCTCAATGGAACACGTATTAACGCCCAAATGCAGCTTTAAAGCAAAGGGAAGATAGATAGGTTGGCAGCGGTTTGAGGTTGCAGCTGATCACGTTGAGATAAGACACCTGGTTCGTTTCACAACCGCTATGATCTACATAGAGTTCTCACATAAGAACGAAGGATTAATTGTATCAAAATAACCCTGGGCCGTGGCTCAACTTATCCAGGTATATTGCCGGAACATACCTCGCTTTGCCCTGCAGAAACCCAAGGATTATTTCGACTACAACAGCATCAGATGACCTGCCTTCTTCAAGGCTTGTTATGGCAAACTGCAATGGCTTATGCATCGATTCCAGCTTGATCTCGATAACACAGCAGTGCCCAGGAACTGGGATAAACGTCTATTATGTTGGTGATAATGGAAATGGGATTGTCTTCATGTTCGTTCATAAGTAGGAAGTCAACTATGAACCTTCCAGAGACGATCTAATAGGTAACAGAAAAGCTGGCCCCTAAGCTGTAGGATACAAAAATAAACAGCCTAGTAGTTTGGCTTAAACAGCACAAACTGACTGACTACTAGATATTTTCATCTCTTGTACTTCTAGCGGCCAACTTTTCTAATACCTTGAGGACGATGATGGCATGGAGCGGAAGTCAATCACAGTCGCTATTCACCCAATAGTACAACACGAATCAATTATGGGTCTAGCTCAGTTGACGGGCTTGTTGTCGATCTCGAGGGCCTTGATGCTTTGGGGTCCATTCGAACCAGGAAGTAGATAAAGCGATGAATGTGATAATATCGAAACTGCCCAAGAAACTTAATCGACTCATGCTCGAAAGTGAAAAGAACACACTCGTGCAGCAGCTGTAAGAGAAACGCCCAGTTTCAGCAAGTCGTCAGCCAATCACAACTAATTGTGAGTCTGTTCTGTTCTCAGATGGGGGGCTATCCATTGTGGGCGCAGCGCCGCAAACGGCCCCTCCTTAGGTAGGTTGGTGTTTGTCTGTTCCACGGGCCATCATTCAACCTTCAACCTTCCACCTACATCTCGGTCCGTCCTCCGCCACCTCTTCTTCTATCACACCACGCTACCTGAGTAACAAAGTTTCAACTCCAACAAGAGCGCAACTGCACATCATTTGCCATGGCTGGAGCCACGCGGGATAGGCGTCTGGTCAAGGAGCTAGGCAAGGTTGGTTCTAACTTCCCTTGTGCCTTCACCAACAAGCACATGGATGGACTCGACTGACGTTGTGCCCCGCAAGATCCACAAGGATGGAATGCCTCCCGGCATCACATTGATAGAACGAAACGATAGTGTTGCCGGTGACTGGTTCGTCGACATTCAGGTGCTCGACGAAAATCCCCTTTACAAAGATCAAACCTACCGCCTCAAGTTCCACTTCCCCAAGATGTATCCCATAGGTCTGTCACCTTCGACGCCTTGTTCCTGTAAAGATGCTAACCAGCCTACAGAACCCCCCGAGGTTACCTTCGACAAGCAAACCGATCGTCCAATTCCAATGCACCCTCACATATACTCCAACGGCATTATCTGCCTTGATTTGCTGGGCCAGCAGGGCTGGAGTCCTGTCCAGAGTGTTTCCAGCGTCTGTATGAGCATTCAAAGCATGCTGACGAGCAACGATAAGGATGAGCGACCTCCCGGTGACGAGGACTTCGTGCGAGGTAACAGACAGCGACCCCGAGACATCGAGTTCCTCTACCACGACAATACCGTCTAAATCCGTGGTTAAAATGTGAAATTGTCCTATGGAGAGACATGGATAGTGGATATTAATAGCATTCGTTTGGCGTTTGGGACAACAATCCGGTGGCTGAAGGAGGTCATGTTATGGGATATAGGCTTTGCATTTGCTGACGGGACACGGCTGTTGAAGATGCGTATTTGTATAGACCGAAGCTGTGCATGAGCATCTTGAATGTACACATGGCCGTGACGTGGATATCATGAAGATGGCACAAAGGTTTCCCTACCGATCACTTGGAGCCTTTTATTAGATCATGCTGGCTTACGATGATTATGAAAACTTGTTAACCCAGTTGCCTGGCTGATTCTTGTGAGTTGTTGTAAGAGTGATCGTCTCATGCAATACTCGGCGAGATATCTTAGAAGGTCCTGAAGCGGCAGAGCTCTGTCTAGACATATTCCCTGCGAGCGAGAGTCTGAATAGCTAGATGCCACCCGTCATAGAAAATGCTGCAAGTTTCATCTCGGATACGACACGATAATTTTGGCACTCTATGAAGCTATTCAGAGATAGACACTCATGATCGACCCCACATGTCGATAAATAGTGGTTCAGAGCTCTGAAAGGTCCCTGGCGCTTGGGCTACAATGACCCCACTTTACTGCCGTCATCTGCGGGCATGGTATGGAAGCTCCAGGCTCCAGCTCCAGCTCCAACAACCCGTACCTGACCCATCCATTTAACAATCTCAGTAACTGACCGAGTTTACTCACTTCCAGTTTTCCAGACTTTCTCTTCTTTAATACCGCCAGCGCGTTGAGCCGTGCAAATGGCTCCTCGTATAGAATTCAGTGTCGAGCAAATTCGAAATAAGGCTCGCAAAGACCTGCTGTATTTGCTTGAAGGTGTATGTTCCCACCGCCTTGCCCCGCGACTTTCCAAGTTTCCTTGTTCACATATATCGCGATCCCAACTTACACCTCATTCTACCTAGGTCCGTGGAAAGAAGAACGTTATCCTCGACCAGAGTCTTGTTGGCCCAATCGGGACTATAGTCAAGGTTGCAACTCTTCAAGAATATGGGGTGGATAAGTTCTTCATTTTGGAGAACGACAACGCCGATACAAGCCAGCGCAACGTCGTCTTCATTTCTCGCGGCGAGTGTGGTCGCCATGCCGAAACCATAGCAGGTTTGTGGTTGCCTTTACATTCTGAGAAACGCAATCTGACCCTGACTCAGCCCAGATCAAGCGCATCCAGCGCGAAAGCCAAACAGGACACGAGTTTCACATATTTTGGGTCCCGCGCCGAACCCTCGTCTCCGATAAGCTTCTTGAAGGTGCCGGTGTTTTGGGCGATGTCAATATTTCCGAACTGCCGCTTTCCTTTTTTCCTTTAGAGAAAGATGTACTGTCCTTGGAGCTCGACGGCTCATTTCGCGACCTGTACCTCTCGAAGGACGTTACGCCAAACTTCCTTATGGCGAAAGCCCTCATGGAGATACAGCAAAATCATGGTCTCTTCCCGCGAGTGATCGGAAAGGGCGATAATGCAAAGCGTGTTGCAGATCTGCTTGCACGTATGCGCCAGGAGCTTCTTGCCGGCGAAGACACATCAGAGGCAAACAAGATTGGGCTGACGCCTAGCACCACAAATGAGAGCGTCATTATTATCGATCGCGAGGTTGACTTTGTTACACCGTTACTTACTCAACTTACGTATGAAGGCCTTATAGATGAAGTTTTTGAGATACACAACAACCAGACCAAGGTTGACACAACTGTCGTTGGCGCACCAGCGCAGGCGTCGGCTGCGACCTCACAAAGTCGCAAGCGAACGATACAATTAGACTCGACCGACAAGCTATACGAACAGCTACGAGACGCCAACTTTGCGATCGTTGGTAGTCTACTCAACAAGGTGGCCAGGCGATTACAGAAGGTGCAAAGCGATTACGAAACCAAACACAAAACCAAAACTATTGCAGAGCTCAAGGATTTTGTCAGCCAACTACCAGGATACCAACAGGAGCAACAAAGCGTAAAGATACACACAGGTCTAGCGGAAGAGATTATCAAACACACCAGGACAGACGAATTCAAAGGACTTCTAGAAGTCCAGCAAAATCTTGCTGCAGGAGCTGACCCATCAAGTCAGTTCGATGGAATCGAGGAACTGATATCGCGAGACGCTCCGATAGCCCAGACCTTGAGATTGCTGTGCATTTACTCCTGTATATCTGGAGGCATAAGACCCAAAGAGTTTGACCAATTTAAACGTCTCATCCTCCAGGGTTACGGCTACCAGCATCTCCTTACACTCAGCAATCTCGAGAAACTCCAGCTTTTCTTATCAAAATCGTCACCCCTGGCTGGGATGATACCCATCCCGGGTACTAATGTTGGAGCCGTCACAACGGGTAGCAAGACGAACTACACATATCTTCGCAAGCAGCTTCGGCTCATCGTTGACGAAGTCCAAGAGGACGACCCCAACGATGTGTCTTATGTGTATAGCGGCTATGCTCCTCTCTCTATCCGCCTGGTGCAATGTATCCTGCAGAAGCAATATCTCCTCTCTGTAACGAAAGGAAACAGCGCGAGCGTGGCGGGAGCACCCCCAGGTGTAGGTACGCAAGGTTGGCAGGGATTCGACGAAGCAGTCAAGCATGTCCGTGGTGAGACGGTCTATGAGCACCAAAAGGGCGAGGACAAGGCGGTTAAGGCGCGAGCTCTGCTCTCCGGCAGCGGCAATAAGCAGACCGTTTTTGTTGTCTTTGTCGGCGGTATCACTTTCACAGAGATCGCTGCACTAAGATTCATTGCCAAGCAGGAAGAAGGTAAGCATTCTCAGTGCCCTAGGTTTCTTTTATGGTCGTTTAGAAACTAATATTGTCTCTAGGACGCCGAAATATTGTTATTTGTACGACATCGATCATCAATGGAAACAAGATGATGGAAGCGGCGATCGAGAAAGAATCGTTTGCGAAGGAGAGCGCGCCTGTTCCAACAACCTGAAATTAGCATCTATCTAATACCTAGAATATTGTCAGCTAGCTGGCTGGCTGCTGATTTGGCGTGTTTTATGTTGACGCATGAAGATTAATAGAGAAAAGCAGAAGAATAATGACTGCTTCCGTGTTGATTTATTGCAGACTCAGTACAGACAACAATGCTCATTGTGAGAGTCGAGGTATGAATAGTCGTTATAATGAGCATTAGACCCACACGTACGAGGCTTCTGATTCGGCCACAACGTCGCACGTGATCGACTTGACTTGAAGGTTACTTTCCATATTCTGAGGGGGCTGAATGGCTGACGATGAATAGCAAGTTCCTTTTTAGACAAAGGAGCCGATAATTGACGAGTAACTCGTCAATTAGGTACCATTTTTGCTAAATCAATCATGGACTAGACTTTGTCAGCCGAATCGATATCGAGAAAGGCATGGTGCCATAACGAGTCTATAAACCGCGAATCCTCTCACTTGTCATTGATTCTTTGACATCGAACAAGTACGGCTCATCGCAAATTCATTGCAGTAGGTCTCTTTCACAGAGGCCTATTGCAATTCTATCTGCAAATCAACTAATCACTTCAGTAGCTTGTTCAGCTCCTTTCTTAACTTTCAGATAATGCGATTTTCCTCATTCATTTTACTCACCTTTCACGGCTCAATAATACGATTCGCCCCGCCAAACAAACCTTGCTACAACTACAGACCAATACCTGAAGAAGCCTTCGGACCAACGCCGCTATGGGTACGGACTTTGGACAAAGCTTCCGTAAAGGAATCGGTCTTCGGAAGAGGGACGTTGACGAGGGAAACGTCATTGACTCGCTACCGCCGTCAGATACTTTCGTCATGTCAAGTGTCCCAGGCCGGATATCGCCTCCTATAACCCCAGACGTTGTTTCAGTTCCTCAGTCACGACAGACCTCGACGGAAATAGCCTCTGAGATTGCCCCAGAAATTGTGGTGTGGACTGAAGACATGGATATCGACAATGCTAGTCCCGTTGAGTCGGACGATGAACTGTCAAGTCTCAAAACCGATTTCGAGTGAGTAGTATATTTCATCAGTCCTATGCATTCACCCGGCTGGCCTTTTTTCTCGACTTCCACAAGTTTCTAACTCTAGTTAGGGAAGAACCACCTCAGGTCGATGCTGACCCGACCCCGATACAGACATCCGCTGATGGCGATCCTGTCGGCTCTTTCCCCTCGTCCTTATCGAATCTCACAGAGCTATCAGACCTCTCATCAATACCGTCGACGGTGTCCAGTAAGGCTACTACCCCTACACCAGTTGAGGCTGAGGGTTCGCAAGACCAAGAACAACCAACCGATGAGCAGCCCTCTTCTCATCAACAATCACCGTCTCACGAGGCTGAGCGCTACAATTTCAACATCAGACCAAAGGCCTCAATCCCGACCGATATCTCGCCTTACAGATATGCATCAGAATGCATTTCGGCTGCCGAGTCGAGCCGACTAAACCCTTACGCCTTACATCCCGAAGAATATCACCTCCTTCGTCACCATATATCTTATACACAGGTCACAACATACCTCAATGTCAGAAATGGCATCTTACGCCTATGGGTTAAGCGTCCTTGGATCGGCGTAACACGACTAGAAGCAGTTGGATGTGCAAATGCTCGCTGGTTCGATGCAGCCAGTGTTTGCTACGATTGGCTTGTTCGCCGGGGTTATATAAACTACGGGTGCGTGCAGGTCCCGGAAACCGAAACAGAAGACAGCATTGCTCCGGTTGTTAGGAGACAGAAGACGATCGCTGTCATCGGTGCTGGAATTTCCGGGCTTGGGTGCGCTAGGCAGCTGGAGGGCTTGTTCAAGCAATTTGTTGATCGGTTTCACGAGCGAGGCGAGCCGCCGCCCCGAGTAGTGGTGCTTGAAGGACGAAGTCGCGTTGGAGGAAGAGTATACTCTCGCGAATTTCACACCAAACCCAAAGAACCCATGCCAGCTTTTAAAGGCAAGCGACATACTGCAGAGATGGGCGGTATGATCATCACTGGATTTGATCGGGGGAATCCCATCAATATCCTTCTCCGAGGCCAGCTGAGCCTGCCGTACCATGCACTGACGGCGGACACTACGATATATGACAGCAATGGAAGGGCAGTGGACCCTGTGCGGGATCAACTGGTTGAGAAGCTGTACAATGATTGCCTAGATCGAGTCAGCGAGTACAAACATAAAAACCAGCCAGCAAAGCTTATCGAGGGCAGACGGGATCTTATAGAAGAGGGACGAGATAGTCCTGGCGACGGTAGCAAGACGATGTTCCAAGAGGAAGAAGCTGCCGCAGCACAGCCTGATGCAGCACCAATAGCTCAACAAAACGTTCCAGAAAAGGTCAACTTGGTACCAGTGTCTTCAGACAAGCTCACTGGCCGTGTACATATGGAGCCTGGGACTCCTGCCACTATCAAAGCATCCGACAAAGCAAAGCTTATGGGATGGACAATTCGAGACTCGGCCGATGGTGAGAACATCGATTTAGCACCAGCAGTGAACGAGGACGGCGCAACCTTGGGATCCGTCCTTGACTCTGCCATTTCTCAGTACAAACAAATAATTGGTTTGAATGCTCAGGATCACCGATTGATCAACTGGCATATCGCCAACTTGGAGTACAGTAATGCAACAAGTCTGCACAACCTGAGTCTTCCATTGTGGGACATTGATGCAGGTAATGAATGGGAGGGGAGCCACACCATGGTTGTCGGCGGCTATCAGAGTGTTGCTCGTGGATTAGCTCAGTGTCCAAGCTCGCTTGATCTCAAGACCAAGTTCCCTGTCAAGAGCATATCCTACCATACCGGGGAGGGCATGGCGTCAGCCGCAATTGAATGTGAAGATGGTTCAGTAGTGGATGCCGACGCCGTTGTCTGTACTGTTCCTCTTGGTGTTCTGAAACAGAACAATATCGTCTTCAACCCACCGCTCCCGTCATGGAAGACCGATGTCGTCGAGCGCTTAGGGTTCGGTATACTAAACAAGGTTGTTCTGGTCTACGATAAGATTTTCTGGGAGCAAGACAGGCATATATTTGGCGTTTTACGGGAGTCGCCAAACCGTCATAGTACGGCGCAAAAAGATTATGCCACGAGTCGTGGCCGCTTTTTTCAGTGGTTCAATGTTTCCAATACGACAGGTTTGCCGTGTCTCATTGCGCTTATGGCTGGCGAAGCAGGCTTCGAGACAGAGCACTCCAGTAACGATAGCCTCGTGGCTGAGGCAACAGATGTGCTCCGCCGTGTTTTTGGGCAGGACGTTCCTTACCCAGTAGAGGCTATGGTCACTCGATGGGGCTCGGATCGGTTTGCTCGAGGAAGTTATTCTTCTGCCGCTCCCAGTATGCAGCCTGAAGATTACGATGTTATGGCACGACCTGTTGGGAATCTTTTCTTTGCAGGTGAGCATACCATCGGCACGCATCCGGCTACAGTACACGGCGCCTACTTGTCTGGCTTAAGAGCGGCTTCAGAAGTGTTGGAAACTCTAATAGGACCTGTTGAGGTTCCAACCCCTTTGATTCTACCCAGGGATTCTGTACTGCTACGCAAGCGTAAGGAGCCTGCCAAAGACCCAAAACCAGCACGGCTGCAGGCCTACGAACAGGAGATACAGGCTCACATTCAGGCGAAAATTGGAGAACGGCCCTCTCGCCCAGCCAAGGTCGCTGGTAACCCATATATCCTTTACAGCAAAGACTTGTTTGACGTCGCACGAAAGAAGTGCGAAGACAACCGAAAACCCGGCAAAGGCGGTCGTGCTGTGCCCAACGAAGTCCGCATAATGACATCCAAGATGTGGAAGGAGGCTACACCCGAAGAGCGTAAGCCGTATGAGGATCAGGCAACCGAAATGAAGCGAGGCTACGCCGAAGCTGTACAGACTTGGAACCAAGCTACTGAAAGATGGGATCAAGAGTCTGCCGCTCTGAGAGCAGCTTATGAGAAAGACAATCCCTTCGGTGCTTCTAAAATGCAAATGGAAGACATCCCCCGCGAGACATCATACAAGCACCGTCGGACAAGAAATATCAGTTATGCGGAGGATGGCGATAGCGATGCTGGGTTCTGAGAACTATATTATAGGGAACACATATCTTTCCAGTTGGGTGTTTCATGGGCGCACGGGTTTATCACCATAGCATCGTTTGTTTTTTCGTTAAGGCGCTTTCTCTTGAGGTCATGCTACTTATTTAGATATAGGTGCTCGGCGTTATGCACACAGAGGCGTTCGACGGGTCAGTCATTAAATCAATTCACATAATATAATTTTACTCCAAAGCTAAAGCATTACTCTTACGAGCTTCCTGGCATCATTACTTGTTCTCTTTTTAGATTGCCATGCATATCGACTGTATGGGCTACTAAGGAATTTATTGAAGGCTTTGATACAATGAGGGAAACCATGCAACGATGGTGACCCTTTGGCATTTGTTACAAAGGGAAGCATTACACCCCGGCTTATACTCCCACTCCTTACATGTCCGCAGAGGCAGTAGCACCAGTGATAATCTCGACCAGCTCTCCGGTAATGACAGCCTGTCGGGTACGGTTGAAAAGAATCTGGTACTTGTTGATCATCTCACCAGCGTTCTTGGAGGCGTTCTGCGGGAATTATCAGTAATGGTCAATGTGTTTGAGTTTTGAATTGTACTCACATCCATAGCGTTTCGTCGGGCAGACTGCTCGCAGGCGTGACCCTCAGCAAGGGCCCAGTAGAGGGAGTTGGCAAGACCGTACTCGCGGAGGTTGCCAAGAACCTCATCGTCAACCTCGAAAGCGGAGAAGTTGGCTAAAAAATGAGAGTTAGATATTATCTCGATAACGTCATATCTGGGACAACTCACGGGACTGCTGGATGGCCTCCTCGGAAAATGCCTCAATCAGAGCAGGCTCGTAGGTCTGAGCATTGACGAAGCTGTTGTACAGGATCTTGACGTCGGTGTACTCAGTGGGGAGCTGGATGACCTGGTCGGCGATAGCCTGGGCGTCGGCAAAGGTGGGAACATCCTTGCCAACACCAGCGAAGCTGAGCTGGATGGCCTTGGGGTTGGTTCGGGAGAGCTGAGCCTTAGCCTTCTCGCCAATAAGGACGAGGTCGAAGCCAGGCTGCTCAGCGTGGAGTCGGCGGACGTATCGGGACAGACCAGAGTGAATACCACCGCAGAGACCCTTGTCAGAAGAGCAGACGATGATGAGGGTCTTCTTGTCCTCGGTCTCGAGGGCCTTGGTCTCAGCAGACTCGTAAACCTCGTTAGAGGTCTGTCCGTACTTGCGGGAGTCGTTCATGGCGCGCTGGGCTCGGGTGAGCTTGGTGGAGGCGACAATCTTCATGGTGTTTGTGATCTTCTCGATGTTTCGGATGGACTTGAGACGGTCCTCGATCTCACGGAGAGTCGCATAGGTGGCGGCGGAGCTGGGGACGGCAGTGGCCCTGGAAGCGCAAAAAAGAACGTCATCAGCATTTTCCTTCTCTTTTTCTGGTAGTTATATTTTTTGGACAATTATCGGTTATTCCCCTTGGAGCACTCAGTTGCATCTTCGAATAGTATTTCGATCGGGTAACGGACGTATGGGTTGCTGTCGTTGTGGCCGACTGTCGGAGCTGAAGAGCTCATCTCATCCGGCAAACAAATTCTTGATGTTCCCGACACCCGGAAGAGCCACTAAAAGATACTCCAAGGGGAGGATGTGAGGAGAGAAACTTACCGAGCGTTAGCTGCGGCGGCAGCTCGGAGAGCTGGTCTGGCGGCTCGCGACAACATCGTGACTGAGTATTAGGGACGTAGAGAAAGAGCCTCTGCCAACGGTGGCCCAATTGATCGCGATATACGGATCAATTGATGGAGATGGGGGTCGTGTAAGGTCGGAATGAGGTGTATTGGTTGCTGCGGACTAAAGTGTTCAGGTTTGTTCTCGCTATTTTCCCGGGTAAATTAGGTAGCCGACCGGAACTTCTAGGCGCTTGACACTCACTCTGACTGTAAGGTAAGCTGCCCACCTGCCAGATCCAGTCACGTGAGTCTGACGCAAGCTCCACTCTTTTCTTCCTGCTGCATGCATGACTAAGGCAAGCAAAAAGCTCATAGGCTCCAGTTTTCATCCTCTCGCAGCCACCACCCTTCATCCAATCACGCATTAAGTTTTCATCCTAGCCCCATCGCTGAGTCGCTGCAACTGCTGCGTAACCAAGGCCTGAACCACTGAGAGTAAGCCCTGTAGTGCCCACCTCACTGTGCTGTGTCTGTCTGCCACTGCCTTGCCTGGGTCCTGCAGCTAGGTCTCTCTCGCCTTGCCTTCCCCCGTCGCCGGGTCCGGGCCATTTGTCTTGGCTTAAAGAAACAAGCACGCCGCTCTCTTGACTTATTCCTCCCAGTCCCATTGTTGCTGATTTTCTTCTCTCAGCTTCTTGCGAAATCTTCAAAATACACCCTCATCTCCTACACAAGGCGTTGAGGGGATCTTTTCCTCACGCTCTCTCTTCTGATATCTCGTTTTTCCATCGTCTACAAAGACCTATTCTTCCTTCACTCACGCTTTCACTTTTCAGATCCCAGTCCCTGACCTCATCGCACGTTGGTAGGCGGCCAGCCGCAGAACGGATACTCACTTTCAACTGCACAACCATGAGCTCCTCCGACGATGATCGCCCTCTTGCGAAGGCTAACGGCCATCGACGTAAGTCGCGCTTTGTTTTCCAAGACCCTTGCTGCTTTGGTGGTGCATTTTCGCGCTCATGGACACCATCACGTTGGCGTTCAAAACAAAGTTTCGCCCAATCAACTAACTGCCTCTGCTATCATGTCGCATGTTTTTGCTGGTTCTTGTTCTTGATCTAACAGAAAGTCTTCTTATAGTCTCAGCGGCAAAAATTTCACGCGCCGAGGACAATGCCATGGCTCAGCCGGTTCCTGAGGAAGCCGCCAAAATGGCTGGACTCTCAGTTCGCAACGGTCCCCTAGAAGACACTTCGATGGACATCGATGAACCAGCTACCAATGGTACAACGAAACGCAAATCACGTAATTCCATCACCAAGGTCAACTACAAGGACGACGAGTCAAGCGATGAAGGTGCTCCAATGGTCAGTACTTCATGATACAAGAAAAACCTTGCTGTGGGGCCATCTCATACTGACTATGATGATACAGGCTAAACGCCAGAAGAAACAGACAAACAGAGTTTCCGAATCCGATTCCGACGACGAGCCCATTATGAAGGCACGAGGAAAGAAGCTTCCACCGTCTTACAAGGAGACCGCGCTTCCTGAGTCATCGGACGACGATGACGAGCCTCTTGGTGTGAAGCTTGCGCAGAAGAAGGCTAGCATCGAGAAGAAAGCCGAGAAGGAAGCCAAGGCGATTCGGGCTAAGGAACGAACCAAAAAGCCTGCGCCCAAGAAGGCTGTCAAAGATGAATCTGATGACGACGTGCCCCTTGCGAGATCCAGTGCGACTAAACGACAAACAAACGGAACCGCTGCGAAGCGAAAGTCAAATGGTGTTAAGAAGGAAGAATCAGACTCTGATGCTCCTATTTCCAAGAAGGCCAAACCTGCTACGGCCAAGAAGGGTGCGAAGGCGGAGTCCAAGAAGGCAAGTGAAAGTGATGGTGAAGAAGAATTCGAGTGGTGGAACGCGCCCAAGAAGGAGGATGATTCTATCAAGTGGACCACTCTGGAGCACAACGGTGTTTTGTTCCCACCTGACTACGAGCCATTGCCCAAGAACGTCAAGATGCTCTACGACGGACAGCCAGTTACTCTTGCGCCCGAGGTCGAAGAAGTTGCCACTTTCTGGGTTGCTATGATGACACCCGCATCGATCCATCACCTCGACAACCAAGTCTTTCGAAAAAACTTCTTCGAAGATTTCAAGGTATACTGTGACAAGTACGGTGTGACAGATGCTCAGGGGAAGAAAGTTGCAGTCAAGTCACTTGACAAATGCAACTTTGACAAGATCAGCGACTACTGGACTAAGAAGGTGGAACAGAACAAGACCAAAAACATGACCAAGGAAGAGAAAGAGGCTGCCAAAGCCAAGAAGGAGGCTCTCGAGGCCCCTTTTACTCATTGTATATGGGACGGCAGAAAGGAGAAGGTCGGTAACTTCAGAGTCGAACCTCCAAGTCTGTTCCGTGGTCGTGGTGAACATCCCAAGACTGGCAAAGTGAAACAACGTGTTCAACCGGAGCAGATTACCATCAACATTGGCAAGGGCGCCAAGATCCCAGAGCCTCCCAAGGGTCACCAGTGGAAGGCGGTGCAGCACGACCAAAAGGCAACCTGGCTAGCCATGTGGCAAGAGAACATCAACCAGAACTACAAGTATGTGATGCTTGGAGCGGACAGTGCTATCAAAGGTCAAAGTGATTTCAAGAAGTTCGAGAAGGCTCGAGAACTCAAGAAGCACATTGACAAGATCCGCAAGGACTACACCAAAGAACTGAAGAGTGAGGTGATGGCTGATCGCCAGCGAGCCACCGCCATGTATTTTATCGACAAATTGGCTCTCCGAGCTGGAAACGAGAAGGATACGGAAAACGAGGCAGATACAGTGGGCTGCTGCTCTCTCAAGTATGAGCATGTCACACTTGAACCTCCCAACAAGGTCACGTTCGATTTCCTTGGAAAAGATAGTATTCCATACAGAGAGACTGCCGTTGTAGATGCCCAGGTTTTCAAGAATCTGAAGCTCTTCAAGAAGGCACCCAAGACAACGGGAGATGATCTTTTTGACCGTCTCACTGTGAGTTGTTTACACGTTTCAAGCAAGCTATTGACTAACGAAATTGCAGACCTCTCAACTGAACAAGCATTTGACCAGCTACATGAAGGGATTAACTGCCAAGGTGTTCCGTACCTACAACGCTTCCTTCACAATGTCGACTCTGCTCAACAAGCTTGGTAGCGACCCTCGCTCCCGCGGTACGGTTGCCGAAAAGGTGAAGCTGTACAACGATTGCAATCGTGAAGTTGCTATTTTGTGTAACCACAAGCGAACCGTTGGCGCCTCTCACGAGCAACAAATGGCCAAGCTAGGCGACAGGGTAAGCTCGCGTGTATTATGTTTTATATCACAGCATACTGACTATTTTCTCAGATTAAAGGCCTCCGATACCAGCAATGGCGTACCAAGATGATGATACTCGATATTGAACCAAGTTACAAGAAGAAGAAGGGCGCTGCCTGGTTCGAGAAGGACGAGGAGCTGACCGACGAGTGGATCAAGGAGCACCAGCAGTTCTTACTCGAGGAGCAGCGCACAAAGATCCAAAAGAAGTTCGAGAAGGACAACGAAAAGCGCAAGGCCGACAAGGAGAGGCCCCTGCCTGAGAAGGAACTTAAGGAGCGGCTTCAAGCTGTAAAGGAAATGGAAGCCAAGTTCAAGAAGGAGAACAAGACCAAGAAGGTCGAGGCTGAGGGTCGAGGCGCTACCGTTGATAAGTTCCTGAAGGCTGTGGACAAGTTTGACGAGCGCATTAAGACACTCGAGCTCCAGGCACAGGATCGTGATGGTAACAAGGAGGTAGCTCTCGGCACCTCCAAGATCGTGAGTCTCTCTGAATATTCAATCGATGGCGTTGCCGGTTACTAACCATTGACTACAGAATTATATCGATCCTCGTCTCACTGTCGTCTTCTCCAAGAAGTTCGATGTTCCGATCGAAAAGTTCTTCTCCAAGACGCTTCGGGACAAGTTCCGATGGGCGATCAAGTCTGTTGAAGACGAAGACGATTGGACCTTCTAAATAAACGTGAGAAGGGTTGGCGTACAAAAAGAGAAAAGCGGATGGCTTTCGGTTTCTTTGCTTTTACTTTACTAATTTGCTATTTTCTGGAACTTTTGTAAGAATACTCAATCAGTGTTTTCAACACGAGCAAAGAGGGAGAGGGAGGTGCAAGGTTGATGATGGGCACATAAACAGAAGCGCAAGCTTGCCATGCATGTGCGTCCTTACGAAGCAGGGTGAAACGGTCAGAGCGACGAACTATCAGGCGCTGAGATGGGTTATCTGGAGCATCTGGGTTTAGGAGGTTTGGGCGGCAGAGACTTTGTTCCTTTAGATCATATATAGAAGCACTACCCGTGTTCCAAGAGCCTGAGCTTGTGCCAAGAGTCACTCCAGGCGTCCCTTGGCAGAAGGATACATATCAGCTCAGCTTTGGGAACATGGCGGAAATCATAGCAGGAAGAAAACAGTTGCTATATATGCATTTTCGTGTGTCAATCAATGTATGTAGTACGTGAACAAGTGTAGTAGACATAGATTGGTAAAAACAATAGTTAACATGTAATTATACTATTCTATCTATGGTTGATATCTATCTATTCGTGCATCCCCTTTGTTACACGAGTCCATTGCGCCGTCGCTGAAAGCAAATAAATCAAAGAAACCCACGCGAATGCAAATGCTATATGTCATTATTCTGTAACAACGCCAACCAACCGTGCCATGCAAATCAGGTATCACATCCAATCCTGGTAATATCCAGAAGACTGTGGACGTCTGTATCCTGCCAGTATACAGGGGCTTAGCCCTTCGTAATATGTCGAATCATCATATACAGTGAAATTTAAGAGGGGGTTTCTTTTCAAATGAACCTTGCGGCAAAGGCCATGATGCCAGCGAAGAAGGGGACAGCAGCGATAAGGCCGTGGAAGGGTTGAGCGGAGCTCATGGCGCTGTTCTCTTCGGGGATGATTTTCCCTTTGGCGTTGAGGCGCCATCCTTCAGGGATAGCACCACCAGAAGGACGAGAGCCAGTCCAAGGCCATCCAGTCTGTGTAGCTGTGGCGGGACTTCCATCCTTTGCGATGCCTCCAACAGGGACGTTTCCGTTTTCCGTGGCAACAGTTCCCTGGGCAGTAGCAGTGACGGTCACGGCATCACCATTTTCATTGCCGTTGATTTCGCCGCCGATAGCCTCAATAGATTGCCATGAGCCAGATGTGTCCTTGTACTTGTACTCGTCGCCAGTAGAGTAGTCTGTGACGATAATGCTCTTGACCTTCATGGTAAAGGGACCCTTGGAGTAGTCTGTTGGTCCACGAGCCCACTTGACGGTGCCAGATGGGTTCGTATTAGGATCACCACCAGACCAGGCTCCGAATTTCACTTGCATTGGAGTTTGGGGGTATTGGTTATCCTCTGCGTCTCCGGAGTTGAGGGTGCGGACAACGGTGCCGCCAACCATCCAGACAATGCGGTCCTTGGTCCAATCAATAGTATAGGTGATCCATTCACCCTGTGTGTTGGTCACATCGTGGAACTCGCCGCGGTTGTATGAAGTGGTCTGGCCCTTTCCGAAGTAATTGGACTGGATCTCATCGTTGTCGGAACCAAGCCACTCAATGTCGATCTCGTCGAGCACGTCGGACTGGAGAACGAGCGACGAGACGATACCAGCACCGGGAGCAGCTTTCATTGTGATCTCGACACGGCCGAACATGATGTAGAAGAGGGAAGCCAGCTGGGGCGCATCGTTGGCGCGGGCGACGGTGAAGGAGACGCCCTCGTCGTCGTACTTTGGGGAACCGGAGGCTGCAAAGGAGTTTACTTCGCCTTTTGAGAAGTCGATGTTGATACTCATGCCTAATCCATCGTTACTGGGACAGCTGGCTATAAAGAAGTTGTCAGTATGTGAGGGGATCGGTGTATAGTGTAGTGATTAACTTACTGCTATGTAGGGGATTGCATGAACTCCATGTCTGGGCTGAGACAGAGCTAAGAAGCAGCGCAGTGGCTGCGAATGAGGATTTGGATAACCATCTCATGATGGGTTATATGTGATGCGGTATGATGTGATATGTACAGTGGGAGTGGGAGTAGATAGTCGTTGATACAAGCAAGCAGTGGTGTATTTTACTTATATCGGGGTATTGTTATAGGTTGGACTCGACTCGACTCGGCCTGGCTTTGACTCGATCCAACTCGACTTGACGGTGTAAGGTAGCAGTAACACGAAAAGCGGTGACTTGAGTCTTAAAGTGGTTGCATGAAAAAAGATTGGAGAGAGGAAGCAGAATTAAACGGTGAGAGAGAAATTAATACCAACAAGACTCGACACGTCACGTCACGTCAAGCCCACACTCGTCACCGTCTAAACGTTGACCGGTTTTCCGGTTTTTTCTCCTCTTGGGCTTGCCGCGTAATGGATTAATTGGTCCCCGTTAAGTTTTTTCTCTTCTAGTGAATTGGCGCCTAGGAATTAGGAAATTGAGGGGAGGTTGGGAAGCTTTTCTTGGTGTGTCCGTGTGTTGGAGGTTGGTAACCACGGTAATTCGGGTGGCTGGAGATCTAGTCTAGTCAGGTACGAACAGTGAGGACAATAAAATCGGTACATAGACAAATACGACTATTCAGAAGATGTTGATAAAGAGAACATGGGAATTCTGCGATATCGATAAAACTCGACATGATTATTGGCTATTCGCTCTCATAGTTGGTTTACTCCAGGTTTCATGAAAGCTATACAATGCACTCTTTTCACCGCTTATATTGGAGGTCTGTTCTATCATGCCGAGTTTTATTGTCAGCCAATCTAGCCGGCCACGGCCCGTGTGGGGCCGTATATCTTCTTCGGAACCCCGTTACCGGCCGATTACCCGTTGACTACCCTATATCTTGAGGCAGATTGAACAACGAGTCTTGAAGTAAAAGTTCTATACAAATAACGAATCACAAGGGTATTCAATGTTAGTATTGGCCTTGTATTCAACACCGAACTAGACTCAAATATACCGTCGTAACTTTCAGCGGTGTCATACGCAATGTGCAACTTCATAAGTGTATTCTCGTTAATATGTACACCACGAATCTGCTAGAAACACCAAATATCAAGATCACGATACTGTATCTCAACTTCACCACGCTGTTAAATCAACTTCTTGATATGGATGGGAGCACATAGTCCGCCCCATTAAGACTCCAGCGTCATTAATCACTCCTGACCACTGATTTCACATAGGTAGTTCTCAGATACTGTCAAGTGTTGAGATTTATTCAGACTAGTTGTTGCATGAATCTCGATCCTCGTAATGGCATGCAACAAAAGCACCCCTTACTCGAGATCTATATGCACGTCACTTGATCAAGATCGATTAAGATCAATCTGTGTGCTATACTGGTATGTTAGGGCTGGACCTATTGGTCTAAGACACACTTTCAAACACTCACCCTTGCATAGCTCTATATGGGCGCTGGCCTCTCGCAAACCTCAATACAGGCACTTACACGTGTAGACCATGTCTAGCATCAGCCCTTGCTTGAAAGGTCTGACATCAGACTCGCAACCTAACCCTCTATGCCATCTATTGCTGAACCCCCTCTACGATTGCTGGAATGGGGACAAATCACTCATCAGTGTCGGATGATCGTACCCTATACCTACCATAATCGCGATTGGAGACATATGCTCGGCAGGTAAATAAGCAAGAAACAGCTACACAATCGCAAGAAAGGAACAGAAATAGGAAAAGAAGGAACATCAAAAATGGAGAAAAAAAAAAAAAAAAAAAAAAAAGGTGAACGCTGAGAGCCAAGACCAAATACCCGTCAGACGAGAGAAAAAAGCAACAAGTATGCAGGTGAGGGACAAGAGAAGACGTGTACAAAAAGAAGAAAAACTTTATTGCGGTGCCACTCTCAAAAGCATTCAAGGGCTGAAAGATGATCAATTCCAAGTAACAGACTACATATTGGATGTATATGCAGTCCATTATGCGTCTGTTATGGAGCATCATGACAGCATCAACCCAACCTTTGCCCTCACATTGGACTCAGGTTGATCAGGCAAATGCAGCAGATGCAGGCCCCAAATCTGATTCACGACGTGTCAGTCTAGACACTGACATTACACCCAATCGGCATCCTCAAATCCGCCGCGAAACCTTTAGAAAACTCTATCGTTGATCCCTCACTGACTGTAGTGTACCGTGCTCTGGTCTATCCACGAAGAGAAGCGACAAACCGTCGGTCTGCAGGCATAACTTCGGCCGGCTGCCGTGCCTCGACACAGCAGGGCGTGAGGCTATTCAGGACTCTTGCCTCCTCTACCGCTTGTTCAACAACAGTGGCACTGACAGTCGATTCCCCACCCTCCCATCATCTGAAGTTCTCGAACCCCAAATGCCCTAACCCCACAAAGTCCTGCTCTCTGACATAGTCGGCGGAACTGCAAACACAGAACCGCTTGGCTGAGTATCACAGTGTAGCCAACAACTCAGCCTCTGAGATCCTCCTGTAAAAATAGGTCGATAGGTTTATGAACGGACAACTTGGTATCCGCATAAACACCCCTTTCATCTGAGGACAACTCTGCTTTGACTTCAACCTTTGGACGTCAAACACTGATATAGTGCAACGTGTTTCAGAGAACTATCCACTTGGATATCTCAAACGTCTTCTTCGTATACTTCTGATTGGATCGATCGTTTCATCTTCAGCTGAGCACATAAATACATACTGCATATCGGATGAAAGGTCTAAGCCTCGTGTCTTGTGTCACGTTGCGTTGCTTGTCCCCAGCGATTGGCAGCGACTAGGCTACCTGGTAGGTAATACAACACCTCGCGTTTAAATGAAATGTAGTTTGACACAGTCCGTGTTCTCTTCAGCCAGTCAATCAGCTCCTGCTTGAATGGGACATGATACGTCGTCTTCAAAATCATTTGTTGGCTCTCACATGCCCGCTCAATCAGACGTGTAGTTTGCATAGCCATGGAATGGACCAAACGGCCCTCGCATATGTCGAATGTAATAAATCATAACACATTTATTTTCATGATATGTTATCAACTGATTGTGAGAACAATCGACTGAGCAAAAAAGAAAATAAAGCTGAAAAGGGTTAGAGGAGGGAAGAGACGACAAAAATATGACCAAGAAAAAGCAAAAGCAAAAGCTGATGCACCTGCACACGCACACGCAAAAGAGGCGAGACGACACTGATATCAACCTGTTAGTGCGTCAAGTCAGGTCAGATTAGATCAGATCAGATCTACCTAGTCAAGAGGCAAACAAACACGGCTTGTTCGTTTTCTGCTTGCTCTGCAAATCAAAGCAAAGCAAGCCATAACTGAGTCCTACATTACCAGCAAACGGTGAGCGGGTGGGTTCGATGGCAAGCTAATGGCGAGTCACAATTAGATAGACTTTTATGCCGAAATGACACACCGTCCATCTATCTATTGTGTCCCGTTCTATTAATTGTCATCAAACCTAGACCATGTTTGCTCTCAGACTTTGCGGACCGCGCCTCGTCTCGCATCGCATCGCATGGGCGGGCTGGTCCGGAGCTGCCGTGCCCATCAATAGACAAGACGAGACAAGCGATGATGGAGATGGCGAGGATAAAGTCGTTACCGTATGTACGTAACAAAGCCGAGGTATGTCAGGTCGGTCGTCTGTGACCGCCTGCAAGTCATCATGCCATTTTGAACTGTTCGGGTTTCGCCAGAATGGTTCGAATTACACCGTCGTATTGAGCATCCGCTTCGTCTCAAAGAGCCTGGCACAACTGCTCCCAAAAGCCCCATACGTACCCGTAGAGCACTACTAGGTATGACATGAACGCATAGACGCATAAGATAGAGAGCAAGGGTGGCTCGGGACGGTAAGCAACCCATCAACCCCGTACCTGAGACATTGTGTACTGTAGGTACTGTGCTGTGCTGTGTGTGCGGTGTGAAGGTGAAGAAAAGCTTGCATCCAAGAGTCGTTTTGCTCTCTTCTCACTTTTCTCGTGCCCACGGACCATACAGGCCATCGTAGCGAAAGTATCAACCCTTGAGCGTGGAACCAACTGGCGAGATAATTTCTTTTTTCCTTCCAATCGTCGGTAGTTGTCACTTGGGGCTTAATACCGAGAGAACTGCTTGCTGATATTCCTTGTCAATCGCTGGCCAGATTGATCAATGCTGCAAGCTTCTGCATCCTGTTGTTACCGCGACCAAGTCTGGGGTTGTAGCTGTCGCTGTAGGTATAGTTGTGTCTTCTGGCAATAGTAGTAGCTCACCGCATAATTACGGACCCTCCCCAACTGCGACAGTGAACAAGCGATTAGAGTGAGGCTGCCTACCAACAAGAAGCAACCGTCGGTCGGGACAAGGACCAGTAGTGATCAGTCCGAGCGATTGCATGATCGACAAGCAGGCAGGCAGGCTAACAATAGACAGTACTGTAGTAGCAGCAACGCCCACGAGCTGTTGTTCGGTTTACAGGAACTGAAATCAGCTATATGTACTTTGTTGCTTTGGCAAGCCTTTCCATATATGAGCTCGGGCCGTTGTACCATCTTTTTGTTGATGCGAATTTGAAGTTGAAATCAGATATAGTACTGTCGTTCAATGTTAGTACGTGGGAGTAATGGAAATGACATTGACGCACGGGGCCACAATGTCAACACCCGCTCACAAAGTTCTCGACATATCCCACGTGGTTTGACAATTTTATTTCAATCGGGAGCCAGTGAAAGACCGTGCATTGGTTGGTTGCACTTATCAAGATCAACGACAAAGAATCATGACCTGCAACATGGTACATGTTGACACTGGCAGCTTCTACTGTTGACGTTGATATCTCGTACCAACACCCTGTATCAACAAACAACCCGTCAAGACAGAAGCAATAGCCGCTGTCTTCGAGGCTGACAATGCCGTGTGGTGGGACAGTCGCATACTGTAGAAAGAAGAGTTTGACTCGCGTGCAGCATTATGGTACGTACGAACGCAGAGGTCCCTAGAATTCCACCCAATAGATCGTCAACATGGATGGGTTAGCAGCAACCTCTTCAAGTCATAGAGGCATGATCTTGCACTATGCTGGGGGGCCAATTTGAAACCTTCGAGAAGTCCCAAGGACATGGTCGGCGGAATGGTCAGTTGGCTCAGACAAGGGATGTTGTTTAGCGTTGGTCTAGGATGCTGTTCTACCGGGGTGCCCTGGCTTCGAGCTGATTTCGACGTGCCTCCACATGGCTAGCCCATCATTTCATCTTCGAGCTTCGCAGTCTGGTATTGACTCGTGGAGCGGGCCATTCGTAGTTTTGCTATCGCTACGCCTAAACTCGGATGAGAACTGTGTGGTATCGCTGGTAGATAGATGCGGAAACAGCATGTGCATCTGCAAGCAGAAAACCCATCCATTCTTAAATCCTATATGTGGATTGGACATGGTAACCCCCAGTAATTCTCATGCCTTTGCATGAACGCATTGTCGGGTTATCCGTTTTCTGGGGACGACACATCTGATCGAGTTTCGAGTTCGTCTTCCGACTGTATCAAATGCCTCAGTCAAGAACACGGATACTGGTGGAAGTGATTCGCCACGACAACACCACCTATTCAAGAAAACGAGTCGATGACAGTCACCAAGTCAAGGCTGGCTATTCACCCAGCTGAACCATTGATTTCCGTTGCGGTTGAATGACACGGAACCAAGACACTCTTTGGGACTGGCAAACACAAGCTAAACCATGCCCAGGTCAGATTCAGACGCGCTACATATCTGAGTGTCTGAGAGGCGATCTTCCAGAATCATGCCAAAAGTTAGGGGTCCATGCTGAGCAACTGTTCCATTGATTCGTTCAAAAACTGTGTTGGACCGGGCTGAAATCCGGGGAGCATTCTAAGGGCCGGAGTGCCAGGATTCTTATAGCCTAAGTCCCGGGGGACCTTATCATTGAGACTGGCTGACCACACGGCTACGTATCCGGGCCGTTGCCAAATCTCCAACAAGCCCCACAGGTCCATTTCGAAACAGGGACACCCCTGACTTGACTAACTTGCCAGAGCACCCCTGCTCGGCCGTCCATCAGGGTCCCATCCTGTCCTTGATCCAGGCCCAGGTAAAGCCAAGCATCTCGCTTCCGAGAGACGCTGTGCCGGGACCTTATGATGGTCCTGACAGATGAATCCGAAGGTGCAATTTTGAGTAGTAGTAATATCAACTGTAGCCCCAGATTGACTGCGCGGCCCGAGGTGTCCGCTTCTACCACTGACACCCATTCAAGAATATTGCACGAATGCAGTTTTGCACTGACAAAGCCCAAGTATAAAGGGCCATTGTAGCAGAGGACGAGTAATTCCAAAAGTTGAGAGAAAAAAAATGACGTTCGCGCGTGAGCCCTGGTGTTCGCGGACGCGGACCTAGATTCCCCAGAACGAGGGTCTGGGGTGGCAGATGCCGTTGGCGGTACGTTGGCTAGTTGGTACCTTGGTATTAGAATCAACTGAACCACCACGTTGGATCCTCTTGCCTCGCTTTCAAAAACGGTTAGACCTCGACTGCGGATCTTTAGGTGAGATTCGGCCAAGCTCTCTGCATGTACCTACCACATGTTACTGCGCCGGGGATGTGCGCAGCCGGCTCCGCGAGGCCCAGGTCTGACACTAACAGCACGATGGAGCTGTTTATGCCCTCAATGTTCAGGGCCAATGCCATCCTGTGGTCTCTGCGCGACGGCGGTGTCGATAGCTTCAGAGCACGTTCCCAAAGTCTTACGAGGTGGAGGGAAGTCACAAAAGACCCGCGAAGAGGATCAGTGGAGTTGGTGACCCAAGTCAGGCAGCTGGGCGGCCGAATGGATTAGAAAGTTTTCGTCCCCAATGGCGCGAAGTGACGATTCACTTGCCACCAAGCTGTTGATCTTAGTAGGCAGTCGATATTAGTTATTGTTTGTGGTCGTAATAATGATCCTACCGAGCGATTTTCCAGCAGATCGTCATAGTCCAAATCCAACGTACTGGGTGTTGAAGGAAATGATCCGACTGTAAACGGTACTGTACGTACATTAACAGCATGGGCCCTGCTATCGTTTTCTGGTGTTCAATAAGGTGATGATAGTTGGTGATTGTTCCAAATTGCGATATGTATTTATGTGTGATGACTGAGCAAACTGAGGGCATCCAGCTAGAAGCAGACATCCAACAAGTTGTTTGCGGTCCAACACATGTGACAAACAAACTGGTTACAAAATCATTGTTATTTGTGAGGCGGTAACGGCTGGGCTTCTGTTCCTGTTCCTGCATAACGGCGGCGTTCGCTTCTTGGAAGCCTGTCCTCTGGATGTAGCTTTCTGCAGCAGACTGGAACGTTGTTATGCAAGGTACGAAGCAGCCAAAGTTGCCACAAGTTTCGTTCCCTTGACTGGACGAGGGGGTCGATTTACTAACACCCAGCCCCCAACACCACCCTAACCAAGCCTGGGCTGCCTGAACTGTCAACGGGGTCTCTGCCACCCCAGAATTGTAAAGCTGGTCGGGTATTGGAGGCGACTTTCCATGGTCCCGACAACCTCATGATGCATCTTTGTTCATTATGAAACATTAAGAGAGAAGAAGAATATGAGTCGAGCTCGCCAAGCACTTCTTATAGAACTCATTATATGTAGCTATCGTTCTTTCAGTCTTTATGGTCTCAAACC
Source organism: Fusarium brachygibbosum (assembly GCA_018886245.1). Taxonomy (NCBI): domain Eukaryota; kingdom Fungi; phylum Ascomycota; class Sordariomycetes; order Hypocreales; family Nectriaceae; genus Fusarium; species Fusarium brachygibbosum. Next base: position 1,326,416 of record MU249525.1, read on the forward strand.
GGCATGACGATGCTGATTCTGTTTGGTGTCGATCCAAACGGCAGATAGCTCGTGCGTACGTGACTTGGGGTCGGAAAAGTTTTGCTTGGGATCAATGTCGACTAGAGGAAAGTCAAAGGCTTGATACCTGGGCTAAGGATACAGAAAATAAACAGGCAGCTATCCAGACGAAGATGTTAGGGAGCTAATTGAGCTATTTCGTCTCAATTTAGTCTCATTGAACAAGATCTTTGCTGCTTCAAGGCTCGCCTAACACCCTGGCATGACCATAAACATATGAGAACATGATCCGTCCTTCGGACGCACGTGCGGGCGCTCGAATGCATAAGCACCAGCATAAGTCCAAACACAGGGCACAAGTCCGAGTCTATGTCTGGACTAAAACGATGGGTAGATGGATCGAGCGATGGATTTCATGTGCGTGTGTGAGCTCAGGTGCTTGTGCATATGTGGCTTGCATCAGGAAATGAGATGTCGATTTGTGCCTTGTTTGTGCGTTGAATGGCGTCCACTGTGCTCCTTTGAGCAGTTGACCCACACGCTATTTCATAATGTCCTGCTCGTATGCACTGTTCCTGGCTAATGCAACCCCAAAATATAACACCACAAACAGAAACAGCAGCTTTATGCATCAGCTAGGGTTTCAGGTTTGAGGAAGTTTTTATGTTGACCAATGGGACTCAGCCCGGGTCATTTTAGGGTGGCATATCATATCTGGACGGCCACAATTCGGTCACGTCGTTCATAACGGGCATGGCTTATGACTATCAGATATCCACTCTGCTTGCTATCCGTAACGTCGTGTCTTGAGAGAAAATGGTCAAGTGTAGTGGGTCGAACAGCCATCCGGAAGACATGAGTCTGATAATGAGGCGGAAACATCGACAGAAACATTCGTACATATTGTTGGAGACATCCAACGGAGCTCCAAAAGGTCGAGACAGAGATGGAGGGTCGATTCATGTCATGCTGCAGATTTGGTGACGCTAGAACCGAGCGTGCGTCAGAGTACATGAGTCGAACATGTATTGATCGCTGAAGTGTTTCACCTGTCGATGACGAGTTTGAAGATGATAGTTTTGCCGAGACCCTTTGGACCTTCTGGAACATCGACTTTCTGAGCGAAGCCACTTCCGGGGCGGGCAATTGCATGGTCCGGTGTCAATCTTCGGTCATTGAGCCCATTGTGAACAGCAGGACAATTTGTCCGTTTGGGGCCGTTTCTCTTCGGTGACATTTCCGTCCTGAGCCAGGGCCTCCAAAGTATTGGAAACCATCTATGTACCGACAGGGTGATTGTTGCCAGTAATTGGCTATCATTGAATGCCTGCTCTCACAGAGAAGGACTCAGATTACTGCTCGGTTGCGGCTTTGATATGCCATATGGGTCAAACCTCAAGAGATGTTGCTGGAGAGATCCATCTTGTTGATAGGGTCCTGCGGGAAAGAGCCCTGGTCCTGGCCTCCCGTTGGGGATGTTCATGGCCCAAGTTGAGCATTTACAGTAACACCAGCCAAGCGATATGGGAGGCCATGTAGGATAGTGGGAAGCGGCTGTACAGTGTTCAGCATCTTGCGTGGATGCTGTCAATATTGAACCCGAACAGACCCTGGCAGTCTGGAAGGGTAGATGGAAGTTGGGATGACAGCAACTCAGACACGAGGCGAAAAACGCAGGGTATCAAAGCGCGTTGTAGTGTATTTCGGAATATGGTCGTGGAACCCGTCCGTGTTAGTGCAGATCTCGATCCAGATGTCCTGCTGCCAGACCTGCCTGATCTGACTCGCTGTGGACGCAATGGTGAGACGAATTGTATCCAGCAAGATGGAATTGGGAGGCCCCGATTCAGGCCAGTCAACTCTGAGGTCTTAGACGATATGCCTTGTACTATACGTGTATGAGAGCGGGGTTGAAGTTGACGAGCGGGTTTGTGGACGAGTATCATGATTACTGCCGTCGATGATGCCAATATGCTTGACTCGTCGACATGGTCAGTCCGCCTTCTGGTAGTCAATTGTAGCATGGCACCGTTGCAGCATGATCCGTGCATTGGCTTCCTCTTGCGCAGATAGCGGCAAGCGAAGCAGAATTGAACCTGTGGCGTATTTTGAGCTCGAAGCCATCTATAGCCATGTTGGCTCTAGTAGCTTAGGCTTAGGTAGCCCGGTACAGCCAGCGAACAGAACAGGCGCACTCGAACGCCCAGACCAGACGGAACCTATGAAGTAACAAGCCAAGGCCCCGATCGCGCAGGACCTTCCCCAGAAGGTGGTTCAAGATTATGTATGGATGATTGGCCGGGTCCAGGGCCGGAGGGTCAGAGTCGCTGCTCGGGCAGGGCTCGGGGGACCTGAATCCCAGCTCCCAGTCCCCAGTAATGGGTGCTATCAATGAACAGTGGGGTTGGCTTGGCCTGAATGCTTCTCTGACGTTACATTTAGAAGTCATCTCGTCTTCTTTGGACCCTTCGACAAATTTGACAGCCTATCACTAGCAGGGACGGTTGGCTGGGTCAGTCTTGCCCTTGTTTGGAAATGCCAAATTACCTTATCCTCAGGGAAGGTACGACGATGCCTACCGACTAGTACCCAAAGCAAGGTTCATTGGGACGATCGCATGACTGAAGCAACGCTGTTCGATCCTTTGAAATTCAGTCAAGATAAAAAGTTTATGAGTACGGATAGCTCTAAACGTTATGGAGATGCATACAGTACCTCAAACGCTGGGGCAGACCAGCCCAGAGCAGTTGTAGTTGCAGTTGGCCGCTCCATCGGTTCCTTACATGAAAGTCATAACACTTACGCAATCCAGCTCGCTCATCGTCATAAAGCTGCAACGCCATGCACAATAGATCATCCACTATCTCCCTCCACAACTGGCGCATAGCATAGCGCCCACATGCTATCATGTTACAGATAATAATGTAAGCTCAGCTCAGTCAGGTACGAGATGCCAACTAACGTTAGTCACCAAGGTACTATCCATTATCTCGTACTAATGTTTGAGCCGACTCCAACGTAGTACAGTAGTATTCTAGTTTAGTGCACCTGGGCTTGCCCAAACTTGGTAGGTGCCGCTGGCGCTCCGTCCCGTCAAGTTTTATGCAAATACAGGCCCAAGCTAATGTCAAAGAGCGCAGCAACCGGGCTTGCCGCATAAAATTAATTCTCAGATACCCTCGGAGTATGGGGCAATGCTGTGAACCCCCACCGACTCTTCACCGGGCAGGCTGCCTGCACTATTCTGGGTGAAGGCAGTGTCTCCAAGTACCTATATTTTTGGTGCTCCAGACCTTGCTGCACCTATCGTTGACCAGTTTAGGTAGGTAGGTAGTGGCCCACATGTAAGTTGCTTGTCTTTATTGACCCAAGATATTTCGTTGTTTTAGTGGCATCATTTGTTTCGACATTGAAATGACTACGGCTGAACTGCAGGCTGAACTAATTACCAAGCAAGTGCTTGACTCGAGGACGAACATCCGCACAGAATGGCTGAATGCCACATTCGTTTGCTGCACCATCTCAGTTCACAATGCGAGTCAAGCAAAACATGCGAACTGATAGGCAACCTTGCAAGCAAGCAACTCTGCAGAGAAGAAGCAACCAGCAACTCGATAGGCTACAAGCAATCAACCCAAGTTTGACCTACAAGATCGACTTAGTTAGACAAAGATGACAGTCACTCAACTAACTAACCTGATCGTGCATTGACTACAAAGACCATATTGTGATCAGATGTCTGGTTTCCGGTCGTTGTTTCAACTTGCACCTACTATATGAACGATGATTGATCAAGGTTTCCGCCAAATAAGCGTCGTGATCCATCACCCCGTTCGATTCTTACGGCTCGTGTGTCCAACCAGAGCTCGACGCAGCTCATCGTCACTACAGGCTCCCTCTAACTTGGGCCGCAGAGCAATCAAGAGATGGGACGGAACGGGATGGGTGACGTCTGGCGCTCCACCTAGTCGAGAGGCCGCTTCGAGGCGATCAACAAGCCCAACAGGCCTACATACGAGTGAAGCAGCATTGACTGTACTGTACCTTGCATAGCATGTCCGACCATGCATCGGGTGGATGTGATACGACATAGCCCGACGAATGGAAGCGTGCATATCGGCGCCGTCGACAGTGCAATGGACAGAAGCGGTGCACAACGCAGTTCCGAGTGGACAGTTTTGGAGTTGTGCACGGCCAGGATCCATTCTGGACGTGCCCAATCTTCATTACCTATTACCGCATTGTTATTTATTATTCTGTGACAGCGCGGCGCGGCGAATCCAATGCACGACGACTCGCCAAGGCATCATCCTATCAGTGAGCGGGATTATGCAGCCCTTGTGACGCGGTTTGCGGTTTGCGTGCCACCTAACGATAGGGAGGCCGCTGGTAGCGAGTAGCAGCTCACCGTGGCGCGCCTTGGCTAGGGTCATGGCATAACTCGCTGTGTGTCTGGTATTCTTGAAAACCCCACTGGCTGCGGGCTATAGGATAAACATGCATTGCAGAGCCATGCAAACGAATGGAAGGGATAGGATGAGGGAGGAGGAGAAATGTGCAACAGGATGTGCTCGTCATTAATGGCGGCTGTGGCATTCGTCCCGTTCGTCGGATATCGAATTGTGCTGATGAATGGAGGGCGAGGTTATGCTGTGCTGTGACTGGAAAATGGTGCCCTGCGTTGTGGGTGATTAGCACACGCATAATCACCACCACGCGCGTACACAAACCAACCAACAAAAGAAAAAAAAGTGACGGACAATACAAAAAAGAGACACCAAGGGCGAGACATGGGACTTGTGCACACTTGCACAAGCGACCAAGGACGCTCTATCGCGAGTCTTTGGCTCTTTGGTGCCATCCTGCTTCACACACGCGCATCCACACGCGCATCCATATCCATACCTTATCCACTACTTTATGGCCGAGCTCTTTATTCAGTCGGGGCATGGGTTGTTGCATTGGTACGGGACTGTATAGGCTTCGGAGGCTACTCTCATACCGCGGCGGGCCATCCGGTGACGGATAGGCTCGAGGTTTCGTCCAGAATTAGAAAAGAGCAGTGGCTGCGCCATTGTGGTGTGGATGGGAACCGTGGCCCCGTTGCCCCTACTGGGAAGAGTGGTAGAAGACATCCATGGGCTTAATGTGAAGAAAGACCAGGGAAGCCAAGGGCCCGCACCTGATGGATGTTTCCCTTGCCCCAGACATGACTTGGGTGCTTCGACAGGGGTCCGGGGGCTCTCTGCCGTCTGGTCCGCCGCTGGGCCCTGGAGGGTGTGTATGGGCGTGGACAGATTGCGAGTGTCAGGGCCTAAAGAGCAAAGGTAGTGGATCCCACAGAATGGGATGTGGTAGCGGTGGATCTTGATCCACAGCTCCCTGACCCTGGCTTGTTCGAGTGAGACACGACATGGAGGGTTTTCTAACTGCCTATCGAGCATCTGGAGTGAATGCGCCCGGCCTCGTCGTCAGTACTTATCACTCCACGGTCCCCGTGCTTGTCCATCCTTCATTTCTCTCCTCATCGAAAGGTATGATCGACGGATCTGTGTAATACTTTTTTCTCTTTTATGCCAGGTTCTTCCTTCTTTTTGTGAATCGTTCTTATTTGCTGGATATCCTCGTTCTCGAGAGTCCCTCACATTCATTATAAACAACCACTTGCGGCACTCTCGATATACTTGATAAACCTCTTGCTCTTGCTACAACTTGACCTCGAGACTTCTCACGTACAACAAGAACGTCCCCAACCTACGCAACTAATACCCCCGAGTCACAACTCGACGTCCACTCTTTGGAACAACACAAAAGGAACCAAACACAACACCATCCTTAGGCCGACTGCCAGTCAAAGCAAACTATACACCAATACCAATTAATATCTAAACTCACCAACACCACAGCCAACTTTAAAAGGTTTGTGGAATCTTGGAAATACCAGCCAATGTATAGTGTGGCTAACATGATGGTCTCGATTAGAAATGGATTCCACAATGATGCCCCAGGCCATCGGCCAAGGTCCCTTCTATTTCTACAACACAGAGTCCAAGCATGATGTGCGACAACATTACCCTCAGCAGCAGATGCATATGTATCCCATGGTCCCTACGTTGCCTTCAACTCCCGTCTACTCGCGACCCAGCTCTGCCAGCAACTCTCAGCCTCCCACACTGTACAGCAATGGTCCCGCCGTCATGACTCCCACTGCCTCGCCTCAGCCCATGTCGCATAAGCCCGCCATTCTGTTGGAGAACGAGCTGTATGAGAACTCGTACTTCCCCTCAACACCACCTCTGTCAACCTCTGGCAGCACTATCGGTAGCCCCAGTGCCTGTGAGGTCCTTCAGACCCCCATGAACCCCATGTTCTCGGGTCTTGATGGCCTCGATGGTTTCAAGGAGGCTCTGGAGCCCGTTGAGACGGCAGTCCTCGACTGGTCGAACTGCGGCTCTCCCCCCATGACACCTGGTAAGTAAACATTTTACACCACCACTATCTCAAACTGTTCCAAATGTGGAATTACACGATGGCATTGTGCTGCAAGCTCGGGCTTGAGCCTATTTTTGGGATTGGTTGTGGGAAAGTTGGCGGTGCTGACGTTGGCTGCCGCCCTCTGAACCCAATCATCTACCAAGGCGCAGGCCTGCAGTGCGCTGTCATAGCGCCTGAATAGTGGAGCATATACGGGAATGACCTGATAGAAGCTAACTGTGTCTGGTAGTCTACCTCCAATCTCAACTCGGCAAGGTTCCCTCTCTTAGCAACACTGCCAGCGACATCTTGTCCACGCCGTCTCTTTCTCCCTCACCCGCGCCTTACGCGCGATCTGTCTCTACTCCGGATTTGGACGTCGACTTCTGCGACCCAAGGAATTTGACTGTCGGTACTGGTGCTATCAACACCACTCTCGCTCCCGAGTTCTGTGCGGACGAGATCAAGGTTGAGCCCAAGATTGCTTCCCAGTCTTTTGACTTCGCCCCTGCTGTCCACGGGCTCCCCACCTTTGAAGACTTTTCCGATTTTGACTCTGAAGACGACTTCGTCAACAGCCTCGTCAACCTCACTGAGCAGCCCACCAACGCCTCTGCTGACATTACCCGACCTCGAGCCTGCACTGGTTCTTCAGTTGTTTCTCTCGGCCACGGTAGCTTTATTGGTGACGAGGATCTCTCTTTTGACGAGAACGAGGCTTTCCGGTTCCCCTCCCACCCTAGCCCTCCTTCTACTTGTGCCTCTGAAGATTGCCACAAGGACAAGCGTGTCAAGAAGTCTCAATCTGGGGAGCACCACACCGGTCCCGTCATGAACGTTGCTGCTTCCGCTGCCGATTCTGGCAACACCCAGGAGTCCTCCAACCAGGCTGCTGAAGGTAGCGACTCAGGTGCTTCCTCCGGCTCAGAGGGCTCTCCTGCTCCTCTCCCCGCACCTGCCAACCGCCGAGGACGCAAGCAATCCCTTACCGAGGATCCCTCCAAGACCTTTGTCTGTGACCTTTGCAACCGTCGTTTCCGCCGCCAGGAACACCTCAAGCGTCACTACCGTTCTCTCCACACCCAAGAGAAGCCTTTTGAGTGCAACGAGTGTGGCAAGAAATTTTCCCGAAGCGACAACTTGGCCCAGCATGCCCGAACCCACGGTAGCGGTGCCATCGTCATGAACCTGATTGATGATGACTCGCATGCCTATGATGCCTCTATGGTGCCTGCCGCCGACGACTACAGTAATTACGGCAAGGTCCTCTTCCAGATCGCCTCCGAGGTTCCCGGCAGTGCCAGTGAACTTTCCTCTGACGAGGGAAGCAACCAAGATAAGAAGAAGCGCAAGCGCTCCGACTAAATGGTTTCAATAACCATTCATCATTTAACATGATCAAGAGAGCCAGTCGACTGTCTTGACATATGCCCGATACGACGCTGACGACCTTCTTCTTCTTCGGCCATCCGCAATTATTTGACGGTGGCATTTGGGTCACGGAACATTTTTCCATTTGGGTTACATATAACCTTGGGTTAAAGGGAATTACACAAAAGAGTGCAAGCGGTAATGAATGCATTTACAAATCGTCACTACAACCTGTATCAACAACATCCACAGCTTCCTCTACGCATGACGACAATAGGGAGGACATTTGATTTTATCGACATCTTGTTTTTGTTCAAGAGTTTCAATGCATTGCGACTGCCAATCGTGCACACCGCCGTTTGAGCATGGCTATCTGGGCGACTTTGTTTTTCAACGGATACATTTGGCGCGGAGAGGGGAAAAAATTACTTGGTTTTTGAGAATATTTGGGAATCCACACCTTGAAGCGAAATGAAGGTTGGATGAGTTTGCCAGCGACAAAGACTACCATACAAAATTGGCGGCTTGCCGTTCTTACACTCGTTGTAATCATCCTGGGCGGCCGGAAGCTGGAACTGATGGCTCGCCAGGGCGACGGTATCACTTGAGGACCATGGGAAATGAAGGGGGTTTGTCTTTCTTCCCGTATTCTTGTGTTTACTCTGATTCTTTGTCTGTCGTTTACCTGTTGCTGGATTTAGAGTGGTCAAGGACAGGAATGTGCTGGCCGCAATCATCCTTACAACGCTACATGTATACATTAGAAGTTTGATCTAATGATCAACAATTTACATTTTGCTGCTACATATTTTGAGTTTCATTGCTTGTGATTGCCTCTTGTGACATGTTCTTGCTCAGTCTTTCTCGTTCCAGTTTCGGACTTGCTCTTTGCTTGCACAGGAAACTTTGGATCCTCAGCGCCAATCTGGCATGGTTTGCGTGAGTCGAGGTAACGCATGCTCATCCAGCAGCAGTGTTCCTGTTCGCAGACTCGAGTCAGACATGCCAAGCTTTTCAGAATCGACGGTAGCACCCGCGGGACCTTGCATAAACCCTGGATTGGCCACCGACGCATCAAACACTGCACCGCGGTGCCAAACTTGGAGGAGCTGCTGGCTACCTCTCTGCAGTCCGTTCCTCTCATCTCGACGGATATTTCAGTCGAGGCTAGAAGTGAAGAAAGAGTTCAGATCGGCGATCTCAGGTAGCGCCCCGGGTGCGCTCAGGGACGAGGACCTTGTCTATTCCGTCCGTGTTGGCGTTGAAAATCCACGGGTAGCGCTTCCTACAGGTGGGACTGATCGGATACATTACTCGTTGCCCAGGCTAACGAAAGTGAAGTATCTGGGCGTACAGCACCCTTGGTGGATTTCGGTACATATCGTCAACCTAACGCTCGCGGCACTATCAGAGACCCTGATGTCTCATGCATTTCTTGGGTGATCGTCATGGCTCGGACGACAACTCTCCACCACGCCATTCCCATATAACACGGCAGCCCTGAGATGGAGAGACGGGGCGAGCAAATTACACGGGACGGGACTGACGGTAATCAAAAAAGTTTCCCAATGATCGACGCCTCTCCAAAGGCTGGTTTCCGGCTGGTTAGCATGAGGCCCGGGGACCAAATAAGGTCCTGGACTAACCTCTGGAGAGTGGAATTGTTTGTCCATCTCAGGCTGGCTAGATCATTCAGGGATTCGTCCCTTATTTGCTAGCTCAGCCAACCCGAGATGAAACGTATAGAGCTAAGTCAGCCATCACAGTTTTCTTCAGAGTTGGCCGTCCTCTGGGTTGTTTTATTTGGTGGTTGTAAGCCCAGGGTCCACAGAGAAAAACAGTCTAAAACATCCACCACCGAATGAATCTGCTTCGCGCTATCGATACTCTTACACCATACAACACACCACATCACACTAAACCGCGCTACACTACATCAAATATCGGCACGTAATCTAAAGTACGCCATAGCCTTTTTCTTTAGGCCTTCCAGTTCGTTTTCTGAACCACTGCTAAATCGTTGCAAGATCACTTTTGCCCGGGACCTTGTTTTCCGGCCGTTGACTGCCTTTCTGGGCGATTCCACTACCGTGCTGTCACAACAACGCCCGCAAAGGCAATATCCACCATGACTTCGGAACAGCTGAATGTCATTGCCCTAATCTCGGGAGGAAAAGACAGCTTCTTCAGTTTGATCCACTGTATAGAGCACGGCCATCGGATCGTAGCTCTTGCAAATCTTTTCCCAGGATCAGGGACTTTGACATCGGACTCAAGCTCAGGCACATGTCCAGGTGCCAATGGTATCCCACGCGAGCAATCACCGTTCCGGCAGGAAGACGCCACCGCGACTGAGCCAAAGCCCAGTGCCCATGCATCTACTGATATCCTGTCCCCCAAGGGCTTCCAGCATATCGATCCGGAGACGTGGGTACCCCAGTCGTCCGAAAGAGATGGACATGACAGCCCTCAAAACGGCCAGGGCTCCGGGGAGCCATCCGACACGGATCTCAATAGCTTTATGTACCAAACTGTCGGGCATGAGGTCCTCCCCCTGTACGCCGCTGCAACTGGTCTGCCACTATATCGGTTGCCTATCACTGGACGTGCGGTTCGCCACGAGAGGGACTACGATGCCACGGTCGAAGCTCAGGACAAGGACAAGGGCGATAGCGGCGACGAAACAGAGTCCATGTTGCCCTTGTTACGGGCGATTATCGCCCGCCATCCGGAGGCCAATGCTGTCTGTGCAGGTGCCATCCTGTCAACCTACCAGCGTACCCGTGTTGAGTCAATAGCACTCCGTCTAGGTCTTGTGCCCCTGGCCTTCCTATGGCAGTATCCGATCTTGCCACCCCCGTCTGGAGCTGCCTCCGACGACACCCAGCTGCTGATCGATATGGCCAACGCTGGACTAGAAGCACGGATCATCAAAGTTGCCAGTGCTGGTCTAGACGAAGACCATTTGTGGGAACGCGTGTCAAGCGAGGCTGGCTCAAGTCGTGTCAAGAGCGCGTTACGCAAGTTTGGCTCGACTCAGGGTGCTGCAGCTTTGGGAGAGGGTGGCGAGTTCGAGACGCTTGTCGTGGATGGTCCTTCCTCAGTGTTTAGGAAGAGGATTTCCATCCTAGAACAGGGGCGCAGGATCGTGCGTGAAGGAGGTGGCTGCTCATGGCTGTTGTTGGCCGATGCACGGGTAGAGGATAAACAAGATCCTGTAGCCAAACCAGCAGTTCGGGTGCCCGATCTCCTCGATCCGCGTTTCAAGGCTGTGTTTGATGAACTACCATTACCCCTGGACCAGCTGGGGAACACAGACGCCTCTGCAGTTACAAGAAACCCGATACCGCTGATCAAAGACGCAGTGGCTTCAACTGAGGATGTCGAAAGTCAGCGTTGGTCTGTTCTTCCAGACGCCAGCACCAGCGAAAGGTCAATCCAGGAGGAGACGCTCCAGGTGGCAGAGAAGATCAGAGTGCTAGCGTCAAAAGCTGGTATTCAGCTCTCGCAGATCACAAGCACTATCATTGTTTTACGGCGCATGGCAGACTTCCCAAAGGTCAACGGTGAGTACGGAAAGCTGTTCCCAAAACCAAATCCGCCATCTCGAGTAACTATTTCCTGCGGTGACCTGCTACCAGAAGGCGTGAACATTGCTGTCTATCTCAATGCGCCTGTGTCTAAAGCGGTACAGGACCGCAACGGCCTGCATGTACAATCCCGATCTTACTGGGCGCCTGCGAATATCGGCCCATATAGCCAAGCTATAGATGTGTCAGTGACAGCTCAGCATCAAGTTACAGGTCTGAGATGCATCTCTATTGCAGGGCAGATACCCCTGATCCCAGCAACGATGTTGCTACCTAACCCATCTGAAAAGTCACACGAGCTCCAGATCGTGCTGTCTCTGCAACATCTCTGGCGAGTAGGGCAAGAGATGAAGGTTCAGTGGTGGACCAGTTCTGTTGCCTACTTCCCTCGAGCCAGCTCCTCGGCCGAGATCCAGCGCAGTGCCCAACTTGCAGGATATACCTGGAGGCAAGCACACGGGTCTCCCGATGATGAGGAAGAGGCTGACGGTGGTCCCGATCTTTGGGACCTAAAGTTCAATCCTGCCTACATGTCACTCGGTAACGATGACAAGACTGTCCGAAAGGTCATTCCAGACTGGGATATCCTCACTCTTCGTCAGCAGAACGAGCCCGAGACATGTATCCCTCCTATGTTTGCCGCCGAAGTCGAGGAGTTACCACGGCAGGCGGCAGTAGAGTGGCACGCTCATAATGGCCTTTCGAGAGTTGAAGAAGGCAGTCTCGTGTTGGTTTCTCCTCCCAAAGTCATTGTTCCCGGTTGGAATATATGGCATTCAGTTGTCACAACTGAAATTGCTACTGTTGTGCATAGCACGGTGTCATTTACTTGCGATGACAATGCTCAGTCTTTGACCCTTAACGACTTGAAAACAGATATGCGAAAGGCCCTTTGTCAGTCTTTCCACCAACTTCTTCCCCACGGACCAGAGGTTGTACACAGCAAGCTGCCTCTGGTATATGCGGATGCTTTTCAAGTCAAATCCATATGGAACAATGCTGGAGACAACTACGTGGCCGCCCTCATTCCTTGCCGATCTATCTGGTCATCTGAGGGACAAAGTGTTACGGCTGTGGGCATGTTCGAAACGACCCTGCTGCGTGGTTCATGATAACACGAAGTTATGAAAACTTGAATAAACTATTTAAGAATACATCTCTTGATTTCACATGCGTTTTCTCCTCAACTGCTTCGACTTAGTATGCTGCTGGTGCTGTCGTAAACTAGCTAGAATCCAGAATGCCAGACATGCTGCATATACTGGCTGGCTGGTTTCCACCCATTTCCTTCATCTGACTATTACGCGTTGACATATCTCATATGCTGAGGAGCATATCGCTCGCCTGCTGGAGTAAAGGAGATGAGCAGATTGTCAATATCATGCAAATCCTCGTCGGTCAAGTTGACAATCGTGGCATTCTCCCGGATACGATCGGGCTTTGTAGATCCAGGGATGGGGATGATCTTGGGCATGCCTGGGCGACGAGAAAGAGACAATAGCCAGTTGATGGCGATCTGGCTTACGGTGCAGCCCTTCTTCTTCGCAAGAGCCTCAACGTCGTTGACAAGTTGGATGTTCTTCAGAAGATTGTCGCCCTGCCAGCGAGGATGCATCTTGGCACGGAGATCGTCTTCAGGAAGATCCTTGGCAGACTTGATCTGGCCTCCAAGGAAGCCTCTTCCGAGGGGCGCTGAAATTCTGATTAGCTGCCACGATTCCTTTAATATTAAGGAATGCAATACTCACAATATGCAAGAACTGCAATGTCAAGTTCTCCGCAGGTCTCTAGGAGACCGTTTGTCAGGGGATCTGTGGTGAAAAGCGACAGCTCAATCTCAACCGCAGTGATTTTGAATTTCTTTGCCGCACTGCGGAGTGTGTTTGCATTGATCTCGCTACACGAGATGCCGTCGATTTTACCGCCCTTGACATACTCGTTGATGGTGGCAAGAGTGTCGTCCTCGTAGTCAACGTTGGGGTCTCTACGACCGACTTCGAATGAAGCAATTCGCCCGACAGGGCCCAGTGTCTTGATGCAGTCATCGATACTGCGACGAGTGTTCTCCTTGCTACCGAGGGGAACAAAGTTGGGACCTAAGCCTCCCTTGATGGTAAGCACGATACGATCGGCGTCTTCAGGATACTTTTCAAGATAACGACGGACGAGAGCTAGCGAGTTTGCATCTGGTGGGCCATAGAACTCTCCGCCGTTAAACCAGTTACAGCCAGCATCAAGAGCAGTTCGAATGGCGGCAAATGCAGTCTCGTCAGGAAGAGGGCGCAGGGTTAAGCCTAGAGAATGGTTAGCCTGTATTGGACTGTTATATGGGAATACCATTACCCATGAGACCATAGCCAATAGGGCCAACTTGCTTTCCAAGGATACTGTGTGACATGATGGTGTTGAATGTGTCGTGGAAAAGTATAGTACAGATACCGAGTAGTCAAGTAGTTGAAGCGGATAAATGTGATTGTTTAATTGATGAGAGCGAAGTGATGGGAAAAGGAAGATGTAGAGATGTCTATGACCTGATATTTATTCACTATCTGCTTTTCTCAAGACCAGAACTTTGTTTGGTGCATGTCTGATTCAATGATGCTATCGTCGTCCACTTATACGGGCATAAGAGCTGACTTCGGAATTAAAAGTGGTGAAACGTACATCCAACCAGTGGCGATCAGTATTGATTTCCCAAAAGGGAAAACAATCCAACGGCGAAACGGGACCGAAAATTAAGCTGGACTCGGCTTTAAAGAGAGTTCCGGGCTTTACGGCTTGACCAGAGAAATTGGGGATCTGTGGAAAGTCAGATTTGATCGAGGTTTACTAACAATATTTGATTATAGCTTCTATTTCCCGTGTATGACTTCACCATGGTTTTGAGAGTTGATGGATTGGTTCCCACGACGAGGTAAATGTACCGGCTAAGATAATAGGACAATACTAGGTACTTCAAAGTACTATCAGATATAGAAATATGAAACCTGCGAATGTCTTTCAAGTGTTATATGTGACGTAGATCACAGTGATCAAGTCACGCTACTCTCTCAGAGTCAGATGACAATAAACCACATGAGTTATAGGGCTGTGAAAATGAGATAGTTACCGAGAGAAACATTCCACGATTCACGTGGAGACTGATATATACAATCTCAGACATCCATCAAATCTCTTGTAGTCGGTATGTTGCTTCTCTTCTAACGTGCTTCACCTTCATCCAATAACGAGTTGCTAGAGGTGTTGAGCCGCTAGACTCAAGACAAGGGAGGCTGAGCGCCTGTCGCAAAAGATAACCCCACTGCAACTGGAGTCTTGTTGTAACCTCACAGCTTGACAAACATCCATATGGACCCATCGTTCTTCATCTTCCACATATCAGATCCTTCTTTTACGACGTCTCCCAAACAGCACCCATCGTAACACCGCAGTCCAACGCTTTCGTCTTCAATTGAGTCGCGTCAAACTTCAGGTTCCAGCGCTCTACGCGCCGCATGATCGATTAAGAAGGTGCCAAGCCTGTACTGATTGATCTCGTGATGGCCGAGACTGCACCAGAGGCGGATGCCAATGTTCATAACAATGGTCCTGCCCGATCTTCCAGTATTGGTTTTAATATAGGAAGGCAATCTTCGTCGAATACGCGCATAAACGAGATATTAGAGGTGGGTAAATTCTTCCTATGCATACCTAGACATGTGAGACATGGGTTCATGACATGAGATCGACCATACGCAGAAAGAGTGGGAGCGGGAGAGGATCTGCCAACCTCTTCTGTTCTCTTGCTCGCTTGTCGTGCGCGCGGCTAAAGGAGGCTCCTCAAGCTGGGCTGCTCGCAACGCACATACGCTTCTTATCGCTCTCAGCCCATCCATGTCCTTGCTTGTTGAACTATCTTCACCGAACAATTGGTGGCGTTCATTTCATCAACTGCCGGCGGATCTTCCCCCCGTTTGACATAGCTTCCGACTGCTTAGCCGAATATTGCGTGCTTAACTCTCTTCCCAGCTCCTCTTCTTCCTTACGTACCATGTTCATTCTTCAGAAAAGACATTTGGTATTGACATCAATGCTAACAATACCTTGTTACTTGTAATAGAACGCTCGTGAACGCGCCCAGTCAATGGCTACTACTGCTTCTCCCACCAACCTCTCCCCCCGGCCTACCGGTAGTCCTATCCTCCCACCCAACTCGGCTCTTAAATCGAATTCTGTAAACGAGGATAGTAGCGCCGACGAGGCCACGGGCTTCATCTCCCATACACCACCTCTGAACTACAACTCTGTCAACACACCAACCACTGCTGCTTCCGGTCCCCGAGCTCGCAAACCCTCTACTCTAAGCTCGCACCAAACACCACCCTCTCGGCGAAATGGTAACGGGGCTATACCAAGCCCCCAAACAAGTCGACACGATGAAACAGATAGCGAAAACCAATCCTGGTGGAAGGCGCAGGTAGAGAAGTTTCATTCCATAGAGTTGGAAAACAAAGGCAGTGTCGCACGTGATCATCTCGCTATCGGTAAGCTTCACGTCCCAACACCATCGCCAACCATCGATGCTGACCATAGCACAACAGAAAGAACATTTCTAGCATGGCTACGGACGTCCCTTTCGTTTGCGAGTATAGGTATCGCTGTTACACAACTCTTCCGCCTCAATACCAGTCTCGAGAGCGGCAATAATGGCGACAAGATCTCCGATCGAAACGCTGCGACACTCCGACATATGGGCAAACCTCTCGGCACCACGTTCCTGGGCATCAGTATTCTCGTTCTGTTTCTCGGATATAAGCGCTACTTCCAATCTCAGCATTGGGTCATAAAGGGAAAGTTCCCTGCCAGTCGTGGCACAATCATGATTGTTGCTTTCGTTGCTCTGGCCATCATGATTGTATCTCTTGTGGTGGTGATTGCTATACAACCTTCCGCGCATGAGTTATAAGCCTTTTTCTGCGTATGATTAATAGTCTAGCTTGCATTGGTATTCTTGGAATAATTTGCGGCTTGGGTATACAGTATACAGTTTGTAGTGGTGGGTTGCTTTGTACATGGCGCATTTGCGTGGGGTTTGTATCATGACTTGATACCAGGAGTATTTGTACGTGCAAGGCCTTCTGGGAAAGGATTGGCCTCACTATACATACCATTGATTAGGGGACGTCATTAAATATCACTATCGTCATTAAAATGCAATTTTGCAAGCTCTCATGATGGCAGGCATCATGACTACCCATTCTAGTTTCATGAGTCGCCAGACGTCACAGCGGGTTATGGTGGGGTCCATTCTTAGAGCTCCCCACCAAACAATCCCATCCCACCTTTGAACTCTTACACTCCCATTCACATTCACCCTGGATTTATAAACGCTCCAGCTGCTTCTGGGAATATTCGCATTATTACACAAAAAAATCATGGCTTCCAAGTTGAATCCTGTGGATATTCCAACCTTTGCCACCACTCAGCTCGCACTTCTAGACCGAGAGCTCCAGACCGAGATTAACGAAACAAGTAACCTCATTTCCAATCACAGCCCTACGACTCTACAGCGCGCTGGCCTTGCTCTGACAAACCTCGTTGTCTCAAGCCAGCGCACCGGTCTCGGTGGTCGGACAGTTCTCGAGCTCTCTCCCGATGCTGCTACGGGTTCAGCTGACGAACTGCCCGAGCATGGCCTGCGCACCGGGGACATCGTCCTTGTCGCTGAGCAGCCCGCCGGGAGCGCGAAGAAGCGCGAGGTGAAGGATTTGGAGAAGAAGGGTGCCAGAGGTGTAGTGACAAAGGTGAGTAGGGGATGGGTCGCTGTTGCAATCGACGAGGGAAAGGAGGAAGTTGCCTTTACAGGGAGGGTCTGGGCAGTCAAGTTGGCAGACGAGGTGACATATAAAAGGTACCTCGACTCATCTTCCATGCATATATCGAAAGGATGTCAAGTTGACGAGAACCGTTGGCAGAATGAACTGTACAATGGAGAAGCTAAACAAGATGAATGAGTCGGAATACTCCAGCTTCATCAGAGTACTCTTCGGCTTGTCAAGTCCGTCACCAGTCGCTACAGACTTGACAAAGGATGAAAGCGTGGGAAGCCTTGACTGGTTTGACCCTACGCTTAACGACTCACAAAAGGATGCAATCCGGTTCGCTCTGGCCTCCCGGGAGGTAGCCTTGATTCATGGGCCTCCAGGAGTAAGTCGACTAACTCACATAGAAAGTACATCTCTGCTGACTCGCATCTAGACTGGCAAAACCCACACTCTCATCGAATTGATTCTTCAAATGATCAAGCTGGAACAGAGAATTCTCGTCTGTGGCCCATCTAATATTTCCGTTGACAACATTGTCGAGAGACTAGCCCCTCACAAGGTGCCAATCCTTCGTCTTGGACACCCTGCTCGTTTACTGCCTTCTGTTGTAGACCACTCACTCGATGTACTCACCCAGACGTCAGAGGCTGGCGCGATTGTGAAAGATATACGTTCCGAGATGGACACAAAGCAGGCCTCAATCAAGAAGACAAAAAGCGGCAAGGAACGCAAGGCCATCTACACCGATCTCAAAGAACTACGAAAAGAATTTCGCGAGCGAGAACGTCGATGTGTCAGCACCCTCATTGGCGGCAGCAAGGTTGTCCTTGCGACACTGCATGGAGCAGGAGGCTACCAGTTACGGAACGAGGAGTTTGATGTCGTTATCATCGATGAGGCCAGTCAGGCTCTCGAGGCTCAGTGTTGGGTTCCTCTCGTATCTGCTAAAAAGGTCGTTTGTGCTGGTGACCATCTGCAGCTCCCTCCAACTATCAAGTCGACCAATGCCAAGGTCAAGGCACCAGTCAAAGATGGCGTCGAAATCACAAAGGGTGCCACGCTTGAAGTTACTCTGTTTGACAGACTGCTGGCATTGCATGGGCCCTCCATCAAGCGAATGTTGACCACACAGTATCGAATGCACGAGAGTATCATGCGCTTCCCTTCTGATGAACTCTACGACTCCAAGCTTATTGCTGCCGATGCGGTGAAACGCCGTCTTCTTAAAGACCTTGAATATGAGGTCGAGGACAATGAGGATACTAACGAGCCTGTAATCTTCATCGATACACAGGGGGGAAACTTTCCAGAAAAGAACGAAGAGGACGACAAGGACACTCCCAAGAAGGGCAGAGCAAGTTTGCATGGCGACAGTAAGAGCAATGAAATGGAGGCAGCCCTTGTACAACAACACGTGAAGCAACTCGTGGGTGCTGGGGTCCGTCCGGGAGACATAGCTGTTGTAACGCCT
Source organism: Fusarium brachygibbosum (assembly GCA_018886245.1). Taxonomy (NCBI): domain Eukaryota; kingdom Fungi; phylum Ascomycota; class Sordariomycetes; order Hypocreales; family Nectriaceae; genus Fusarium; species Fusarium brachygibbosum. The sequence goes on from MU249525.1 coordinate 1,345,126, forward strand.
TACAATGCTCAGGTGCGCCCAATATACCAACTACGAGGCGTATACGTGAGACATTTACTGACAGTGGAACAACACTTAGCTTGCCGTCTTGGCTTCACTCAAAGACAAGTTCCCTGGCATCGAGCTCGGCAGCGTCGACGGCTTTCAGGGTCGCGAAAAAGAGGCGGTGATCGTGAGCCTGGTTAGGAGTAATTCTGAAGGCGAAGTCGGCTTTCTTGGCGAGAAACGTCGTCTCAACGGTAAGGTGACATCCCGAGGCTTCCCGTTCTGAATCGGGCAGACGAACATAAGACGACGTTTTAGCTAATGCAGGTCCATTCAGTTGCAATGACACGTCCCAAGCGATCTTTGACAGTTATCGGAGACTCGGAAACCGTTCAGAAGTAAGTGACAATCACAGCGCGTGGCACTAGGCCTCGAAGCTGCAGCCGCTGGTTTGACAAGTGCTGCTCAAATTGTTCCAGCCATACACATGAGACGGAGCATCACTAATGTGCTGGTTTCACAGAGGAAGCAGCTTCTTGAAGAAATGGATGCAATATCTCGAAGACAACGCCGACTTGCGATACCCAGATGCTTCGAACTTGGCGCACGATTAGCCACATCTTGAGCGCGAGATGGCCCGGCCTCACTTTCAAATGGCACATGCTTGCTGGCGATACTAATACGCAAGGCCATGTTATAGCGTCGTCTTGAATATTTCGGCCGACAGATCGACTATTGATTGATGTCACCACCTGGAGTCAAGCGCACTACTTGACGATGTGCGGAGGACAACCGGGAATGGGTGATCTCAGCTTCTCCTGAAACGTCGCCTATTTAGCTTCTATCCCAAGACTTCGAGCTGAGAAATCCATTCCGAGGAACTGACAAATATCCGTCCGCCCTTAGTCAGGTCAACACCTGTAAGCTTTCCCTACATGCCGATTTATTCATGACAAAAGTAGTTGAGAGACCTGCGAGGGCAGCAGTTACTCAAAAAAACGCAGTTGCAACGCCATTATCAATACCCTGGGTTGTTTCAGGTCACTGATTCATTGTGGGACTACCGAACCGTGGGAGACTGTCTGTGCTAGTCTGTTTTCCTGTCAGTGGGTAGGATTTTTTCTAGATTTGTCAAGGGAAGAAGTAGACGATATTTCTCTTTGCCATCTAGACCTGCAAGGGCAACAAAAAACACCCTCAAGGTCGAATCCGACATTCCAAAGCATCAGCTGAGGTTGAATAAGACGGGGTATGATAGACGGTGATAAAAAGCCAACATTCGACCTGGTAACTTGGCAGCATACAACAAACTACTGCATAAGCAAATAACGCCGTTGTGTCAGTTTCAGGGAACCCTGTCTGGCTCAACAGCGACCTATTGTTGCTGAGTTTTACAGAGCTCTAACCTGGAGAGGACATGTTGTGCCACGGACATGCCAAGTCCTGTATAGCACAGCTGCTGAGGTGCGGAGAAAGACAGAACATCAACGAAGCTCTAAAAAAGCCATGCCCTGCAGATGCTGCACAGCGAAGCACTATGAGCTGAAGAGGGAGATGTTGGAGACATGACTTCATTGGTCGGAAAATATGTGACATCCCTGTCGTCTAGGTCCCGCCTAAAACGACCAAGACGAGATGGGTTCCTGAGATCGAGCACGTCAGGGCAGATCCATCTGGAGGATCATCGAGAATTCTCCAACACAAAAGGCTGACATCCTAGGGGGCTATAATGCAATATTACTGTCAGAGAGCAGCGCGTCCTTAGAGGGGGGACGCAGGTACGATGCGAAAGCACCCTTCAGGAGAATGCATGCCAGAGAAGGTTGATGAGTCTATCCCTGCTGATACGTGGACCAACTGGGGCAGGACTCTCAACTTAGCTGAGCGCGCATACATAGGTATCAATGCAGTCAGTGTTTGTAGTTGGAATATGTGTGATCATTGGTTCGCTGCACATCTAGTCACAGGAACTAGCTCGCGATGGATTTGAGCAATTTGAAACCGGCAGGTGAGTGTCAGTCTGCTGTACAGTAGTGAACCGCCTGGACCTCGAACAATTGGGCGTTGTATTATTGAAGACTGTGGCGTTGCGGTTGGAGTTATGGTTGCTTTTTGCGGTGGCTCTAACGCGATGTAAGTAAGCCGAGTCAGATGAACGTTAGCGAACACGGGCGCTAACTGGTTCGAGCTTCTGTCATGCTTTGCTAGGCCGTATGGGGCCGCGGATAGTCAACGTTTAGCTAGGTTAGTACGTTGGTTGCTAGGAAAGTAAGTTTTGTGTATATTGCTTTTTTTTTTAATTTCTGATGCTCTTTAACAAGTATTTGAAGTCTGCATTGATTTGTAGATGGAGAAAGGAAAGGATAATCCAAGGAAGGTACATACCTCCATACTCTATCCAACCTCTGACGGGTCTGAAGCACCATGCATAAACCAAGCAGTCTCAGCTGTGAGGGTGCCTTCCTCATGAATGACCAGTTATTTGTTAATGGGGGAGGTGCCACCCCAAATGAGTTGACCCAAAAGAAAGTGCCTCATCCTGTAACGCGATCATCACTTTTTCTATCATATTTCATACCTACTTACTTACGACCTACCTACATTACCGCTTGTGTCATTCACCATAAAAAAAAATCCATCTCGACTTCCACCGTCAGATCGCCGACTTCTGCGGATACGCACTTCTCAAATTGATTGAATCGTTCTGAATCAAGAAAGCAAGTCCCTCGGTAGCGGCGCGGGCGGCTCCAAATATATACACTATGGCACGATAGTTTCGCAAACAACAGGCTAATCTACGTCCTCCAACGGTTCAACTTCGCTCCTTCCAAATACACATTAATTCGTGTCGTTTGCCCCGAGCGAGCGACCTTGTCTCAACAAGGCCCCGGAATGTCATGTACCCGGCCTCGAGCCACGAGGCAAACAAGGCAGACAGATATCAGATCCTGGATTGTTTGAATCTCCACCGTATCAAGACTTCTTTGTCCCCAATTTGAGGGAAAGACTTTAATGGGCTCGATTCTCGAGTAGTCCACCCCTGTCTTTCATGGCTTCAGTTCAACTGAAATCTCATATGCAGGGTTCATTGCAGTGCGGTCATTGCGGTGCCTTGACAGACAGAGCACAAGTGATGTCCGATGCCCGGGCTTTGCTCTGCTTCGTCCGTCGAAATGACAAGGGTCTGCAAGAGGGTGCAACCAAGCTGTAATTGGACGATCCCTGTCTTAGTAGCCGCAGGATAATGAGCCATTGAGATCAATTCCGCTGGCTCTTGGCCTCGACACGATACGGCACGAACACATGGCAAGCTCTCTCTGTAAGCTTCGATATGTTCCTCTATGGCTCCACGCAGCCTGTATGTTGGCCATTTGATGAACAACGGATTTCATGCTGCATTAGTTAAGGTTATCCAACCAGACTAGCCGTTGCTATCACCTCGTTCACCGCTCGAGCTAATGGTGCTGGGAGGAAGCATGTATGGTCTGCTTCCATCGAGCTATTTCATTCCCCGCCAGGCCCCTTGTCAAATTGGCATGCCTTCCAACACCCCCTTTCGTCCCTCCATGTCATCCAGCGTGGCATTGAACGTTTCGTCGCGCTTCAAGAACCCGCAAATGGTCCCTGGCCCGCAGGCTCAAGCGCGGTTTCGCATGGCGTGCGTTGCATATCCATCCTGCTGACCCGACATTAATAGGTGCCAGTTGCCCACCCACTCGGTCCAGCAAGCCTGCATATGTGTGTTTGTTTCAAACCCTCTCATCCTGTCATTCTTCCTCTTTGGATTTCTGTTCGCCCTTTTCGGACGGCAAGGGCGACTTTCCCGCAATGCCATAAACTGATAAATTGCCTTTTCATTTCTACTTACACTCGTTTACCCGCCCCGTGCTTCTTGTCTCTCGGTACCGTACCGTGCCTCTCGTCAACCGGAGATAGGCCAGGCTGCCCATGTATGTATAGACGAGCGTGCACGGGTCGAGACCTTGTTTTATGAGCACTCATCCAAGAATATGCGTCAGGGCATACCGTCAGTTTATTTCGCCTGACCGCTTTTATTTCTATCATTTTCAATTCTCTTACTCTCAATACTCTTTTGTCGCATTTTCACCTTCTCCGTCGCCTCATATCCCACTGTCCCGTCCCCCACCACGCTTCCCGCAATGAAGAAGCCGTGGAAATCTGGGGCCGGCGCTGCTCCAAGCGCTCAGCCTGTTGATGTTCAACCGTCTGCCATCCGTGGTAGGATCTCAGGACCGGTTCCCATTTCAACCTCTTTGGACGACGAGTTTCCAATTCGCAATCCTGGTACCAACATAGCGACGCCTGTCCAAGGCGAATTCCAAGAATCTCAGCCCGAACCCACTCCATCACGCAGCGATTTCAGATCACCAACTTTCCCAGAGCCTCGTCGCAACGGGCCACAAAGTTTCAGAGAAGAGCCGAGGCTATCAATACATGCCCGGCATCCTGGAACGACAAGCCGATTACAAAAGGCTGAACCATCAAACAATAGACATTCTTTTGTTAGCACAGACCGTTCTCAGACTAAGGAACGTCCACAACGAAAGCAGTCAACCCTTCGTGGTGCTTTGGGCAAGCTCTTTAATCGCAAGAAGAAAGTCAATGACAACGAGAGCACCGGAAACACTGACTCGGAAGCTGGCTCTGTGCCAGTACGCCCCGGACCTTATCGTCGATCGACTGGTGAGGATGGTCGAGCACAAGATTCAGTGCCCAGTTTAAGCCACAGGGATAGATCGGCTCCCAGAGCGAGAAGTCGACCTTTTCCCGGGGCAGAGTCTAAGCGATCTGCCTCACTACCCATCACCGAGTTCGATCGAGCGTTGAGATCCCACTCTATTAGACCGGAAGATGTACGCGCTATCGAGAGTGCACGTAACTCGCTAAGCGCTGACTTCGGTCTAACTCATGCAGCGAAACTACGTGAGTATAATTTGGCGGGTCTTTCCCCACGACCTGCAAGCAGTCATGGCCGAGAAAGCCGACAAGATCAACACGACGAAAACGTGAATGAGATCGGACGTGCGATCACCAGTGATCTTCCTGGAGTGCGGCGAAGGTCACGGAGCTTATCAGGACTCCCGGAGGATGGTCATGGTCTCGCCCGTCGACGCAGTGACGAAATCAAGTATTGGAGAGAAAGCTACGACCCCGGCTTCGTTCATCCTATATCTTCCGATGTCGCAGATGTTGAAGATGTTGAAGATGGCGTCACAGCGGAGGCCGAGCATACTCAGCACGGTGAGAAGGAGGATCCACAGCAGCAGCAAGCGGAGCCTTTCAACTTTGGTTCCTTTGCAGATATGAAGCAAGTGGGCAGCATGAAGATTACACATGCAGCAAATCTGGAGACACGAATCAACAACCTCGAGTCTCGAGTATATCAGTTGGAGCACGTCCTCGGCCGAATGTGCGATAGTGGTCCGAACCGACAACCACATATTGAACCACCAGACCGAGCTGCACCTCCAATCCCCATCGAGCAACGGTCTGCTGCAAAGGTCCTGGTTGACCAAGCGGATTGGACGGGAGGAGACAACAAGAAAGCTTTAGGGCGGCTCAATGGTCATCCAAAAGCAAGCCACAGAGGAAGCGTGTTTCTCGATCCATCTCCAGTCATCCTGAACGACAGCAATCAAGACCGTCCTACCTCGACAGCAACAGTTCGTGGTACAACTAGTCTACCCAACCTACTTCAAAATGCGCCCGAGACTTTTACTATGGATCATTACACGACGCTCTTGGCTCTGATCCATACGGAACGTTCCGCTCGGGAAGCTTTAGAGACTCAGGTCAAGACACTTGGCCACCAACTAAGTATCCTCTCAAACTCGGCGGTTATGAATGGTGGATACGACCCCCCTCCGACAGCCAAGTCCTTTGGTGACAGGTCAGCGTTTGATCACGACGACGACGACGACAATCTTGCATCATTAGCGGTTATTACAAGATCACACAGCCGGCATGTTGACCCCGAAGATTCGGGTATTGGAACGGGCCATGGTGATGATAGCGAGTACTCTGATACATTTGAAACCCCTCGTGAAGAGGGGGGACACAGCTTTGGGGCGTTTGGTGAAGACCTGGATAGGGAGGATCAGGCACAAACAAAAGCGGCGCGGACATTGTCCCTGTCACAACTAACAATGGGCAGGGGTACACAGCAGTCTTCGCAGCATCTTCGTCGGGTCATATGACCAGTCACAGTTCTGAGCAAGCCATGTTGAACTCCCGAAGCCTATCTATCTTACATCTGAAAATGATATCCGTTGCACGATATTTGGTTGCTGATGACTTACGAACTTCCTTACAAGGCAGCGTTGGTGTCGAACTACTTCTGCCTACACCCATGCGTATTCCCACTACTACATTCCTTACAACCATTTACTTACATATCTACCCTTTGTCATTTCTGCCGGCCGTTGCGGTGCAGCGCACTGGAATGTTTGGACGTTCATCTTTTTATCTAGTTTTATCTTGCTTTAGATACCTGCCCACTTTTGGGTGTCATAGCATGGCGTACCGGGGATATTGGATGGAATAGCGTCATGTCATTTTGAGTTAGCGAGCTGGCAAAATCATCAGTTGAAGATAATAAACTGAGCCAAAAGAGTCATCGCATGACACAAAACAGTGCTACAGCATTTGCCATACCGTCGATATATACTCAAGTGCACGTATGTATGTCTGACTATAGTCTCGTTGCTTTGTTACGTCTTTATTTGTGTAGGAGCGCGTATGTTTCACGGGTGATGATCGTCCTTGATTCCCCAACTTCCCACCAAAGCCATAGACTTTTCATCACCAGGTGCAAGTCTCTCATCTTGTAGGGTATCAGACAAACAAGTCCAAGGATCTCTGCCACCTCCCCATTTTAGGAGATTCTCTTTCAGCCGCTCTCCGTTCTCGCGGTTGATAGCGCCACCATTCTCGCCAGCTTTGAACACAACACGCCAGACGCGCTCAGCGAGGACACGGTCAAACAGATAGCTATAGTAGGTACTACCGTAACTATGCAAGTGGCCAAAGAAGCCCTGCCAGCAGGTACTTGGCGGATCTCGAGGACCATGTGCAAAACATGTCTTGATATCATGAAAGATAGAGGTCGAGTCGAAGCCCGCATTCTCAATAGTTGACGAGTGATATGCCTGGTCGACCATTGCAAGTATGATTTGGTTTTCCGTTTCCATACCTTCGAAACGCTTCGTCAAGCCAATCCTCTCAGCAACAAGCTCGTAAGGTAAGGCTCGGTCTGTCTTCCAATGGCGCGCAAACAGGGATAGAACAGTAGGATCAGCAGCGAAGTGCTCCATGAGCGTCGACGGTAACTCGGCGAAATCAGTAGCACAACGAGTACCAGAGACATTCTGAAAGCTAGTTCGTGCAAGGATGGAATGAATGGCATGTCCCATCTCGTGGAACAAAGTCTCGACGGATTGATAAGAGAGCAAGGATGGTTCCTTAGAATTTTCGCTCGGCAGGAAATCGCACACCAGTGCAATGGTAGGTAGTTGCTTAAGCACACCATCCTTCGTCGCAACCTCCATACCGTCATTGGCTGCCAGTTCTGGTGACTCGAAGCTTGGCCCGTTGCCGTCCTGGTCAGCAGCAATCTCTGCAACTTCATCGGGCAAGATCTCTCGAGAGCATCTCACCGTAAAGTGAGCGGGATTGCCTGACTTTTGTGGGCGATGAAACAGATCGCAGTAAAGAACTGCGATTAATTCACCTTTATCAGTAACCACATCAAGTCGTTTGACTTCGGGGTGCCACGTCTCTCCTGACAAAGTTTCCCGTAAAACAAGACGAATACCGTACAGTCGGTCAAACAGTCGTGATAGGCCTTGTATCACTGTTCCAACAGAAAAGAATGCGTTTAGTTGGTCTTCTCGCCGTTGTCGAGATCTTAGCTCAACTCGAATCTTTTCCATATAAAAGTCCTTATCCCAGGCTTGAAGCTGAACGTCCGGGAGGTTGAGCCTGTCTCGCTTCTTTGCAACAAGCTCTTGCAGTTCAGCCTGGATAATGGGAGTGTTATTATCTCTCAAAGCAAGCAAGAATTCCATCACTGATGAGGGTGTCTTGGCCATCATACGGTCCTTGAGAGCCATATGACCATAACTTTCAAAACCTGCAAGCTCTGCAAGCTCACCTCTAAGCTTCAGCATAGCTTCGAGATACATGATGGTCTCCTTAGACGCCGTTCGTTGGGCCAGGTAAATCTCTTTACGGGTATCCTCATCGTGTACGCTCTGGAGCGCTCCTATTGCGTCTGAACTGAGAGTAGGGAGCACGATATTTTGTCGTACTTTGAGAGTCGCTGCAATCCCGGGGTAAAGGCCATAAAACTTATAAGCCGGTAAAGTCAGTGACTTTTTCGCCGGTTGCATCCCCTGTGCAAAAGCCGACCCAATTTCGCTAATGCGCGAAGACAGATCTACGAACCTGTCGCGTGAGGCTTTTGGTAGGTTGACTGCCGACTTCGTAAAGTCCAACTTGAGCTGTTCGGCAACTGTCCTCTCTTCTTCCGACCACACCTTTGTAACTTCGGGCATCGACAAAGCCTTGCTCAATTGATCACTCAATCCAGTCATGGTATTCAGTTGATTCATGTACTGATAAACCATTCCCCAAGCATCGGCGGCGGCTTCTTGGAACCGAGCATCTGGATGCGTCATGCGAACGAAGTCTGAGAGGTCAAGTACACGGCATAATAGATCGCTAAGCCGGTCAAGGTCGCGAACGACCGCCTGATAGTCTTCTATTGAGGAGGCATTGAGTACCCTTCGGACAATCTTGGTGGCTCGCTCGAGGTTTTTCTGTGCGAATTGGTGGAAGCCGTTCGGGCTTGTGAGATATCGATTCTTGAATAAACCCTGGCTCTTCTTCAAGCTGAATTTAGGGAAAGATCTTCCGGCGGGAGCGTCGAACAAATTGCGCAGGATGGCATCATCGTGACTCGAGCTCGTGGCATGGTCGACTGGATTGCTTGGGGAGACAGCTTGAGCTACTGCGGAAGCGATAGATTGCCATCTCCGTTGCGGAGGTTTTGTCGTGTGCCGAATACATCTATTGCAGATCCAGAGGCGGTTGCCTCTCGAACTCAGCATTATAAATGCACAGATAGGAAAGCGATCATGAATCTATAGTAAAAATTAAACAATCGTAACCAAGTATTTGTGACGATAAAATGGAGTAAATATGCGTATGAACTAAGATGCGCAATAGATAGAATCGTTGATATGGGGTTAGGAAGTACAGTATTTCTTGCCCGCCTTCGAGCTTTCCGGCGTCGGGTCCAATCGCTTGTCCCTTGTCGCCTTCCCTGCTTGGCGTAATATTTCCGCCTTGGGTGCTTCGTTCCTTGGTCCGGGATTGAGACTTAGTCATCCCGATTCAACGCTCCCGTGCTCCGTTCTGAATGGCCCCAGCAGAGCCTCCGTCCTAGATTTTCCGGCTAGTTAGTGGTGATTGTGCTCAGCAGCATCCGACGTCTATCTTGAATTCGCGTGACGTCTTTTCTCATCCACCCGGCAATTGAGCGCACAATGGCTTCACGAGTGGTGTTCTCAAGGGTTAGTCATGTCACTTGAGCTTTGGATAAGCTTCTCAATGCTAATTGATTTTCACAGCGCTCTTTGGCGCCCTTGGCGACTATGGCCCTTGGTGGCCTGGCACTGACTCCGGCCACTGTTTTCGCCGAAGGACCCAGCGACCTCAAGGTTCGTCACTTTCGTTCTACACACGGGAATGTTAAGGGTATATGCAAACGTACTAACGATATCATAGCGAAAACCCATTTACGATGACTTCGAGATCCCAGCCTCAAAGCCCGCACCCGTGACACCACCACCCGCTGCCACGCCGCCCGCTGAGCCCATTGAAGAAGAGGAGGAGAGGCACCATTCGCCTACCCCTACGGATCGATTGGCTGTTTATATCGGAAGGGGACGCCTGTCTCTGTACAAGTACGCTGTCGCTGCCGAGAACAAGGTCAACGAGACCATGGATTCGGCTTTCAACCTCGAGCAGTCCTTCACCAGCACCATCGCTTCACTGGCTCCCTCTCGCGAAAGCGGCGAGCAGCTCATGCCCGGCGCTATCTACGTTTTGGTTGCTGCCATGGCCGGTAGCATCATCACCCGCAATCGCAACATCATCCTCCGTGCATCGCTCCCTCTCGCCCTGGGTATCGGTGCTGGCTGGACCGTTATCCCCGTTACCATGCGCAACGTGTCCGACCTTACTTGGAAGTATGAGCAAAGATTCCCCGTTGTTGCCCAGTCTCACATCCGACTGCGGGAGAGCATTCTCAACAGCGTCAGCTTTGCCAAGGCGCATTCACAAGTTGGCGTCAAATATGTCGATGAGAAGGTAACAGACGCGAGGGAGGCTGTTGAGGGTTGGGTTCAGAAGGGCAAATAAAGGGTTTTAAAAAGCGAGCTGAGAAGAGATGTACTATCACATAGAGTTCCGAACACTGTTCATTTGTATCAATAGCCGGTCCCGCTTAGAGCCGGCTACCGGAGCGCTGTATGTATTTTGAATAAGCAGGTTTTGGTGTAAAATACCACACCATTGCTTGCTAGTTATCGTTTCATTCCAGCCCTTCATGAAGTGCTGTGGTGCCATGAGAGCTTAGGTATAAGCGTGTGATAGAAATCCCTACAGCAATTTCTCATGTCATTGCGGCAAGCCCTGTAGTCTTGCGCGATTTCAGGTCTACCGGACCGAACAGAGCTCTAACTGTTCCTGGGCACGATGGAGCATTAGGGGCAGCTTGTCCTGTAAACGTCTGTCTGATACGAAACACAATAACATTCAAGTAACTAGGTAGGTGCTTAGGGTATGCTCACGACTTGGCTATGAAATCTTGATGTCCTAGCCAAGCCAATTTACCTGGGCACTCTTCTTAATCTTCTTGCCCCAGCCATCTATATGCTTTGACCTCAAGGCTCTGTATCCACTGAGCCCCAATCCTTAACTCCGTAAATACGAATCTATGTCTTATAACTAAACCGTACGCCGCCTGTCGCTCATTTTTCTCCTTACTCGATATTCAGTCGTCCCCTAAACAGCTGTCGCAATTGGTGCGGGCTCAGAAGCCTTGGCCTGCTTCGCGGGTCTGCTGTCAGACATCTTCCTCTTGCGCTTCTGTTCCTTTCCCTGCTCTGGTTTGGGTGACTGCGCATTGGCAGCAGCTAATGCCTTAGCTGCCGCCTTCTTTGCAGCCTTTCCCTGAAGGGGCTGGTCGAGGCCACGCTTTTTGTCAATAGCACTAGCGGCTTCAAGATACTTGTCAAGCGACAGTGCTTCGCAAATGCTCTTGTAGGTCTTAGACTGGTTGACAGGCTGGTAAAACTTTGATCTTCCAGGAATCATGTTGGAGAGGAGGAACTTTGTGTTGCCGAAGCGGTTGTCGACATCGATGGCAGTCTTGACGTATTGGTCGACAACTTCTTCCCAAGGTGCCATACCACCATCGGCCTTGCTCCTGAAACAACTCGGGTTCTTCTCAGCAGCGACCGCAATCATTGCACCGTCTGCTCCGAACTCTTCGGCGAGTTGAAGACCGTGGTCCCGACCCTCTACATCTCCATTTACCAGGCAGGCGACACCATACTCGTGGCAGACTTCTGCGATCATGCGCAGCTGTCCGCGGATGGCTCGTTCTCTGGGTCGCATAGGTGTCGTACGGCAATGTATGGTTAGTCCTGTGATACCGGTGGCGCAAAGACGACGGACGAGAGCTTCTGTCTCTGCAGCAGTGTCGAGAAGTCTGATCTTGACACTGATTCCGATTTCGAATTCAGGGGTGATGTTCTTCACGAGAGCCTCGAGAATGGCACAGAGCTTATCAGGAGTCTTGAGAAGGGCGGCACCCATGCCTCCGCTCGTGCTGAACGGCTTTGGGCAGCCAGCATTAACATCGATGCCGGCAACATCTGCGGCTACCAGCCTAGCGGCTTCCACCGCACGATCAGGGTCTGAGGTACCGATCTGAAAGATGAGCTTGTCCTTTTCAAGCTCGGGGTGTAATCTGTAGATGATGCTCTCCTTGGCATCAGGAAGTGGATCTTTCTGCCCATGGGAAGAAATACGAAACCACTCTACTGTCTTGGACTCTTCATCGAAGCGTCGAGACGTTCCAATCATGGAATGATCAACAGTCTCTGGTCCTGTTGTATGTTGTTAGTGGCCTGATTTTGCAGATACCATCTCAGACTATGTAACTTACCCCAGACAAGATCTGCGCCATACTTGAGAGCCAAAAGTCTTGAAGGAAGCTCTCCCGAGCGTACCATGGGTGCAAGGACAACCTTGCCGCGATAGTCGACGCCGCGACGGGGGATGGGTACTCGTTTGACTTCTGTAGCCATGGTTCTTCGGATAATCTGTGTGAGCATAGCCTACCATATGTTTGGCAAAAGCTTCACATATTCCCCAATAGGAGTTTTATAGTAACAACGGCAACTCACATAAATTCTTTGGAGATGGAGGCAAAAATTGTTAGTCATCCAAGCCATTTCTGTTATCGATAAGCCTGCATCACTGGGACGGGTCAAATCCCGATTTCTTGGTGCATGTCCCTCCCTTAAAGTTACCCCACAGATGTCGATTTTGGGTCTCGGCCACGGGTAAAGTGTTTTTATATGGACGAGAAAAAACATGCACCTAACCTGGACCTATCCGTGGTAAAGGACAGCTGCTAATTCGCTCAGTATCAGCCTGGACGAGCTAAAACATATGATGCCTATGCGAGAAGAAGACTAAATAAAGAGACAGTGCATAATTCTCATTTCCCAAGCGCACTTAATGGCAGATATAAGTCACGACAAGTAACACGTAAAGCAGGGACTCTTGTGTGTTTCAGTAAGTTGACCCATGCGTTAGTTATCCGAGCTGGAGTTTTAGAATCATCTTTATTTATTAACATCCATGCTCGGCTCAAGGCCAGTCAATGTCAAAGGTCCGGTTACAGTCGCTACTCGCTACACAACCCAATATCAAGCTGCTGGCAGACGTACCACAGAGCGAGTGATAAATTCTCGAGTGGTCTAGCTCTTACATAAGACCTGCACCACAAATTGCATGCTAGCTCGTCTGTGACAACATGCTCCCTTTCTTTATTAAGCTAAACGACCGCTGCAGTGTCAGGGCAAGATATGAGAGGCCATGCGATACGAAGATTCAACACAAGCTTTGTGGACACCTGGAATAATACGAGATCTAAAAAGAGATGGACCTCGGGTTGATGTCCCGAACATCGCTATTTTCTGCCCACTGCCGGAGCATTTAATAAGAAACTAACTTTACGAGAACTTCGAAAAATATGCCTGCCTGGGATGGGAAAGAAAAGACAAGAAGGAAACGGTCTATGAGTGGGAACCTCTTCTCATATTCTCACATCACGATTCCTGCTTGGCCTCTGGGCTCTTGACCAGGTCACACTCTTGCTCGCACTTGATCCAATATCTTGCTTTCTACTTCCCTGAGACGAAACCACACATTCCCCATTACGCGCCTCGGTCGAGAGCGTACGTATCCTTCAGCGGGGCTCCATACCAACGTCCCGTACCGTACCACAAAGGTCTGACACTGAACTTTGGAAATGCGATCAAAGCGATGCAGAGGGGAGCAAAGGGGCCTCCCAGCGTCTGCCCCACGTTCCATTCAGAGTGCACCAATTTGTGTGCTAGTGTTATTAGCTCAAGAGGCTTTAGGGAGCCAGGAATACCTGACCTGGCCTGAACTAAGGTGAGCTAGCACAACAAGTCAGAACAAGTTAGAGAGAAAAATGCGAGCTGGCTATGGATATGTATGTGGGGGATATATGATGAAGATCGCACCAGAGCTGTGACGAGTTCTGTCAAGTGCTGGTGGGTAAATGCACCTGAAGTATCCTTACTTGTTATATACCAGACACTGAATGTTCCAATACTTTGGATTGGATGGATGCTGGGGATAACGAGCTACGGCCATAGCCGACGGTTTTTAGGGGACTAGGACTGGGTGTTTCAGCCCGGTACTCACAAGCCACGACCGTGCCGTTGCGGCGCGGCCTCGAGTTTTTGATTAGGTACCTACTAGTTACATGGTAGGCTGGCGAACAAAGCAGATGGAGACACGAGGGAGACTACCAAATCAGGAAGCCCTGGGAGATGGCAGATCTGCTACGTATTTGACACTGAAGGTCCTGTCATCACTGGGTACAACCAGCAACTGCTTGCGCAACCAGCAAGTCGATCTGGCACTAACAAGGCCTAATGAGTGTGAGTGGGGTTTGGTCGGTCTGGAGTGGATGGGGAAATCGAATTAAGGGTCTTGTTCTGTACCTTCACAATTTCTACTATCAAGGATGATAGCTTGGCTGGCTGTATGTGAGAGTCAGCAGATATCCAGTTCTGAAATCGTTGAAGGAAAGCTCTGGGCACATATCACATCCACGACAAGGCGCCTATTCTTTAAGGTACCTGCTAGTTAGATGCTACTGCTAATTGGAACACAATCGATTCATTGACCGGAACCTGACACTAAGTACCTCGCACTACTGGATTGGAGGAGAACTATACTTTTGTCCAACGGTTTGATCATCTCATGTTTTGTCAAACGTGTTATTAAAATAACTTGTGTCGGCACTGTAGGTAGGTAATTTAATAATACTGATACTTTCTGGAAATCTTGTTCTTGCCTTGTTGCCAGGCAGCCTAAAAGTTCAAGCCCAACCAGGAACCACTCACTTTCCATTTCATGTTGATCCCTGTGATTCTGAAACTCCCCTGGATCATCATACATACAGACTGTCAAGCACACGACGCTTCCGCCTCCCCTCATCTTTTCTTACCTCATCTTTTCCTTCCCCTCTACCTACCTACTATCTTAGTGGTATTTTGCTCTCCCTCTTTCTTGGTACTTTCATCCCTTGGTGTTGTGCTGGTCCTATCACAGCGCACTGACTTACTGTAGGTATTCCGACAGTGCAGTGCAGTGCAGTGCAATCTGTCCGCCCATTTCTCGTTCATCGTACGGCGGACGAGCCATTTCCTTACAGACACCGCAAATAAAGCACGTACGTACATACATACAGCCAGAGGGTAAAGACCCTTCTTGGCGGGTTCTCCCTCTATCATCCCTGTTCAGTCCCCTGCTGGCTGCTCTTCCCCTGGCCTTGCCCTGCTAGCTTTCCGAGGTGGTGCTCTGGCGACAAAGGAGTATCGTCTAGGTGTGCATTGCAACCATTGTAGCGCGTTGTAAGTTCTGGGCTGACTCTGAGGGTGTTTAGGGTGTTCTACCATCTGCTCTGTGCTGTGCTGCCCAACGGGTCTATACAGTAGATCCCTACTGTAACATTCGTCAAGAGGGTGGTTGCACATACAACATACACACACGCACAGCAATCTGGGATTGGCTGTTGTCGTCTCTGATCTGTCTACGAATCTTTGTGCACTTTCTTTCTTTTCCCTTTTCTTCTCTTTGTTATTCTATTTTGGCTCGGATTGGAGGTCTGCATCGAAGCAGCACACGACGCCTCAACTCAATCTTCCCCGCCATAACCAAACATCCACCATCCACTATCGCCAATAGCTACCAAGGTACCTTACCTTAGCTCCGCCTCACCTCACCCTTCTCCTCTGCTCACGATTGCTTATCGCAGATATCCCCTGATCTAACAACGAACGAACGAGTCCTTGTCGGATACCGCTACATCGGATACATCCATCGACGACACGGTCAACCTTCCTTGAATATTAGCCGACTTCCAAGCGCCGTCTACAGTACCATTGTCCGCCTACACCATCCCCACATACCTACCAGTTGATCCTCGTGTCGCCAGAAACAAGCCAGCCTCATTGGACGACTCCACTATCTCTACTGCTCCGGCACTGTCCTGTAATCGTTCCAGCAGAGGTGACAGTGACAGGGAACCACGTTCCTCTGCTCCTGCAAAGACCTGGGGGGTTCTCTCTGCTTACTTCCTTATTCTCATCGTTTCGTTACTTCTCGTTGGGTCAATGACAATCTACTGAGCTTGAATCTTTCACTACTCCTCCGCCATTGCATCCCCATGGAGAACGATATACCTACCATCCAGGCCCCTGATGGGCGCTCTTCAAGGAGAGACCGCCTTATGGGCAAGCTCTTTGGTGCTAAAGATCGCAAAGGAGAAGAGGCACGCTCCGCTGCCAACGTCGAATCCTTCCTTCACAGCTCCTCAGATAATCTTACAGTTATAAACCCTCCCCCGCCTCCCCCACCGTCTTCGCTTCCAAAGCTAGCCAAGCTCGACACTACATCGATCTCTCGTTACCCTCAAGCTTTAGCTGTCAACCATGCAGCTCAGCAAAACCGCCCTCTCGTCGCAGGCGCAGCGTGGCCTGATACCAACAAATCACCGGGACGAAGCCCACGACCCAACAAGAAGGGACTCGTGGTAAGATTCGACGATACCGCCCCCGAAGTGATTGGCGAAGGAGGAGACGAGTCTGAGGTTCCAACTCAAGAAATCTCGAAGCGCAAAGCCTCTCGACCTAAACCACAGCAAGCGCCACAACCACCACAGCCACCCGCACATCGTAGGGCCCCAATGCCACCAGGACGTCCTCCCCGTCCCGATTCAACTGGGCCTGGCTCGCCTGTGGACGATTTTCGACCAAAATCGTTATCCAGAACTCAGACCGGCTTCTCCTCTATTTATACACCTGCGTCGGACGACGAATCTGACGCTGGAACAAACCATAACTACAAATCAGATGAGCTTGTGTCGCCTATCTCTGCACAGCAGACACTCAGCCCAGCAAAGGCAAGGTTTCTGGGTCCAGCAGGAAGACAAGATGAAAACAGAAGGTCTTACATCGAAATTCATTCTGCGCAACAGCGTGAAGCAGAAGGTAGAGTGTTTGCTGAAGCTGCCCGAGTCGCCAGTGCGACGTCTGCATCTTCCCACAACTGGGACGACCCTCATTCTGCCACGCCTCTTTCAACCTCCCCCGTTGAATCGCGAAGACAAGGACCTCCGTCACCAGAAGTTCAATCCGCGAAACCGAGTCTTGAATATAGTCCTGCAGCTTCTGTTCATTCCAACTCTTCAACTTATTCACCGCCTGCACCTCCGGCCGCAATCCCGGCTTCTGCCCCAGGTCCATCTCCGGCCCCGGTCCCTTCTGGGTCTCCAGCTGCGGCTCCAACTCCCGTCTCCGCAACATCTGCGACCTCAACTCCGATTTCAGAAGTCAACCAATTGTCGCGGCAACCAAGTATTGCGCCACAACGTGCTCCCCCTATGATGGCATCCAGAGCCTTGTCTGTCAGAGTTGCTGATGGTACCTCTGCAGCTGCTGAGCAGGCTCTTGAGATCTTTACCTCCAGGACAAGTCATCTTTTCGAGCTTTTCCGGCTCCATGCGGAATCCATTAAACCTTTGTCGACTTGTTCTCTGACGGAATTTGGTCGTGGTGCGCTGTGGTGGTTTCTGAAGGGTCGCATGGGCCTGGAGGTTGCTATTAGAGAAAGGCCCAATTCCCCACAAGGCCAGATGCAGAACGATAGAGATCGCCAACAAGCCTATGCTAACTTAGCGAAAGCTTTCTGGCTTTCCGAGCAGGTCATTCCTGAAGTTGCTCAGTCGCAGGGAGCCGAAATTGACTCTGAAATCACCGACGTTAGCGTTAGTCTGGTTTCAGCGCTTAAGAAGCTGGCCATGTCTATGAAACGAAACGGATTTTTACCCCCCGAGGATGCGTTTTTACCACAGAGCATTGACAAGTCAATTTGGGTCGAATACCCTCCTCTGAGTCAGGATATGATTGCCCTGCTCTCGGGCAACTGGGCTTCGGGCCTTACTGCCATGACGAGCCCGATGTCCAAATTGAGGCTATTGGACTCCTTACCTGTTGGAGATACCGCGGAGAACTTCAACTACGGGCGAGTGCAAGCGGATGCTTATCTTATGGAGCAAGGCCATGAAGACCAGAAACTCTATTTCCCCTGTCTGCTTTCGATGGTCCGACCCCAGAAGTCTACGGGGCTGGTCTTCATCTTGGCTAGCCAGAACGGCCACGTGCAACTTGTTATACAGGAAAACAAGAATGTTGGCCCAGTTTGGGACGACGTTCGCTGGCGCAAGGACACATTTACCGTCGACATTCGACTACGACGTGGCTTCATGTTAACCATTCAGCTCGTACAGCAGGATTTCAGGACGTTATGGAACATGTACGACTTCGGAAGCAAGGTCAATAACTCACTTTATCCACGTAACGACGAGAGCATGGTGTTCAGGTCAACCTTGCGGTCATTCCAGGTTATGGATGTTGACCCCAACTACCGCCAATTTCCAAAAGAGCCAACACCTTACTGTGAAATCTCACTTTTTGAAAAGATCCACAAAGAGAATGGGCCTGCAGCTACTCGTACATGGCATCTTGGTTTCCGAATTGCCGTGGTGACAGGACCAAAGACAAGAACGCTGAGTGGAGTCCAGCATGTCTATTCTCCAGCCCATCCTGTTCAGTTTGGATTCTTCCGCGGCGATGGCGATGCTCCTTCTCTCGCTATTAAATACGAAAACGGCAAGTCGAAGGGTCGTATGGTTATGGTCTTTAGTGATGACAAGGCGAGGATCAAGTTCCATTCGATTCTGACCGGAACGGCCCTGGACCACGATGAGAAGATTTATGCGGATGTGCCCCTCAAGAACTTTTCGGTAGCTCAAAGTCTACGGGAACCTCTTGGAATGGCACCGTTCAGTCGTATGCCCTGGAAGGCTGTCAGAGTTGTTAACGATGAATACGGTGGAGACATGCCGCCAACGGTTTTGGCTGACCATCTGAAGGTGGTCATAGACTACCAGAACGGTAATGTCGCTGACCGTATTAATGTGGCGCCTGGAGAGTTGCGTGTAAGACTGGAAGTGAGCAATGCTAAGGTCTTGCGTGTTCTTCGGCAGCCACAGAAAGACATGACTATCTCGGTCTCTGAGGCACAGGTACCCAAGGAGCTTCCCAGAAACATGTCTGATGCACTGCAGCTGCTAAGACACAATCAAACCATCCGAACATTCGAGTTCAACAACTTGAAGGACTTGCACGACTTCCAACACGCCATGACAGGCTTCGAGGTTATCTTTGACGCACTGGCAGTGACGTTTGCCATTCAGCGACGACGTATGGTTGTACCAATTCACAAGAAGTGGGAAGCAGGATACACGCGTATTCAGGTAATCAGAAATGAAGATGGGCAACTGCAGCTCTTGGCCTTCTTTGAGGACTTCCAACATGGACATTGCATGAACTTCCAGCTGAAAGGAACCGACGTTTACGAGAGTGTGCAGCGGAGCAGCAAATCCGGTATCAAATTTGTTGACGCCAAGTTCCCTCTGCCACGACTTCCAGCGGACAAGGATGGTGACTACGACGATATGGCATTTGTCTGCCTCGACCTTCCGGATCTACCGGGCGAGCATGACGATATCTCAATCTTGTTCGAGAATGAATCAGGTGAGTTGTAAAAAGAAGAAACTCTATATCGATACCATACTAACAATGACTACAGATCGAGACGCGTTGGCACAATGCTTACCCGCCCCTATTAAGGGTTCTTCGAAGAAGAAATGAGGCAATACTTAAAAGCAACAGCACCATAATACGCGAGCATTTTTGATTGGAGAATACGTCGAGACGATATTATACCTACCGACTGGAGCGTTTCATGAGTAAGAGATGTTATGACAGCTCGAAAAGTTTCATTGAATGACGCTTCGGGGACGCGGGTCGTTGCGGAGGCCGAACACAGTCCCTGGCGGAATGATGAGAAAGCGAGTAGAGTGACAAAGGGCCCTCCTCGGTATACGGAGGCAATCAAGGAGCCGAAGTCACGAGAACTTGAAGGGTGTTAGAGCGCGGAATGGGCGCACAATTAAGATACCAGTCCTGAACCAATCCAGAAGCCTCGGTGAACGGGGCTCGGACACATTATACCTTGCAGTTTGTTTTTTGTGGTTTTTTCTTTTTGGCTTGGTCGGAGCGGCCGGCCTTCTTTTTTTTTTTTTTTTTTTTTTTTTAAAAAAAAAATGGCCCGGAGAAGATCACAATGTATTTTGTGAGGGATCACTTTACTATTGAATACCTATTAAGAAGAGTGAGGAACAAGAAGGTAGACGGGGCACTCTGCATGTAGATATTATCTATTGCCCATCTAATTAGTTGGATGGCAGATAGAAAGAATGCAAGAGTTGATTGTGCTCTTGTAGACTGAATATACAAATAGCCAGTATAAGTCGTTATAAACTCAGAGGCCACGTTGATGACGAAGAAAGTACCGATCCATCATGCAATTAGAGTTCCCTGGACGGTTGAGAAGTTCACATGCCGAAGTCAAGTGAGAATGAGCCTCAGCTCAGCCTTAGAAGAGGTGGAGGAGGGGGTCCATTCTCCAACAAGTTAATGGTCCAGGGGCCGAGCCGAGTCTGGACTTTGCGTGGGGCCGGCGCTTGACCATTTCGAAAGTGAGATGATTGCATGAGATACCAGTTACTGGAGGTATGGAGGAGTGGAAATCATGACAGTAGAGGGTCATACCCATTCTTACATAGGTACTAAGGTAGTGATGACATGAAGCCAGTAGCCTTTATAGAGAGGTCATGATCGATTTACTAATTGCTTGTATAATACCGAGTCACCGACCAATAAGCAATACACCATCTACTGTAGAGAGATGAATTCATCACTGGAAGCAATGATAGCAGCGAATCGTATGCCATAGGTGCATATATTCCATGTTGTTTAAGTAAGTACAGCATGTTGGCAACATTTGTTTTCTACTCATCATAGGCATGGGTGATATCATTAACGGGCTACCTGTGTGTGATACAGTCAGCACTGGGCTGGAATGGTCGGTGCTTCTTAGCTCTTGTTTCTGACGTAGTTCGGTGGTTGAGCTAAAAAGTCCGAGCTACCTAATAGGAGCTCCAACAAATCTTAACCTGTGACACGCTCAAAGTTTACAACTACGTTCAACGTCTTCCACTCACAGAGCGAGACGCATCGATGTGCTTACTCCAACAAGAGATCAGTTTACACAATATCTTACACATATAAAACTGGGGGAGAGTGTTATTGCTCTGCAAGGTTACTCCTTGGCACTCAGGGCAGACACTTTAAATCCAACGGCCCCCACTTCTTGCTCGAAACAACCTGGCAAAGATGCCCTTCACAGCGCGGGGCAGATCAGTCCTTATTCCTGATTGGATCTGTATCTCCTTGAAGCCTGCAGCCGTCCAGAATGGACGCCACTCGACTATTACTTAAGTGTTGCATTCATACCTTCTAAGGTAAGGTAGGAGGTAGATAAATTAGTCACCTACCTTAGTACTAAGGTAGAGATACAGTACGTAGGAAGCTGCCTTGGAAGGTGCCCAGAAACGTGGATCGCTCAGAGCCTTCCCTTGTCTGTACTTCACTGGCGTCACCTCTGTCTTGAACCGGGCAATCCGTTCCGTCATACGGTTTGCCTAGGCTGGTCTGATCTCTTACCCTCTATCAATTTCCCTGATGTATCTTCTCTTCTCCTTCAACAGCATCCATACCGTCTCCTCACAACCTCAGCAAGTCTTCTCACCTTGTCTTGTCGCCCACTGCCGCTCGTGAATCACGCCCATCGCTATTCTTCGAACTCCACCCAAGTTCGAGAAGTGACAGCGCATACTACCGACGCTCTGCCCCACGACATCCTGATAATACATGGTTATATAAATTCTCCGCTCAACAAAGCTCCAAGTGCTTCCATATACTCACCCAACCAGTGGTTGAAGCTTTGGAAACACCAACTCGGCCTCCCCGCCTCAGTTGTCGCTGAATCCAGCAGCACTGGTACTCTCCATTTGAAAGCCTTGTGAACGCAGGCAGCAGCCCTAAGAAACAATGGTCATGGGTCTTGTCTCTCATGGACGCCGAAGGACAGGCAGCACAACCAGTAAGTTTGTCCATCCTTTTCTGAAGAACCTCCCGTGACGCCTTCGTTTTGCATTCAAAACGGAGACTCCCGCTTCCAGTACCGCAGCCTGAATAGGTTGGCGTCCTTTTTCAAGACGTCACCTAAAACATGCGGTCGAGCTTTTGTAGCTCTAGTTAATTAAAGCCGCCCCTCCGTTTGGTTCAAGCGTGCTGCTCACTCACCCACATCCCCACCCAACACGTCCGAATCCTCCGCCAACTTCAATATCGAGCCTTGCCCCTCCAAATCTGCCCCCTCCAACAATTTTTGTCAAGAGTCGCCATGTTGACCAACTGGTTTTCACAACCTGCAGGCACGCGGTCCTCAACCGACGACCCTCGCGGCCCCGACGCTGAGGATGACACACTTGTGATGGAGCCCGATCAGGGCAATGGTGAGTCCCTCGCTCCAGCTCGCATCGTCTCTCGCAATGGTTGTGCGATCGCAGAGTAGTCTGTTTCTTTCGGCTTTGAGCTGACCAGCATGATGTATTAAGTCCTCTCGCATATTATCTCCCAGCTGCGACCAGGAGCCGATCTCAGTCGTGTCGTCCTTCCCACCTTTATCCTCGAACCCCGCAGTATGCTTGAGCGCATCACAAAGTGAAAACCCCATTATCCAAGTCAGGAGATAGTTGATGTTAACGTCTTGGCTGCAGCTTCATGTGTCACCCGGAGATGCTACTCCCAATTCCAACCATAGATGATCCTGTCGAGCGCTTTGTATCTGTAGTCAAGTTCTACCTCAGTGGATGGCATATTCGTCCCCCGTGAGTGCTATACTGGAGGCTGATGTTGATGCGCCAAACACTGACGATTCGTAGAGGCGTCAAAAAACCCCTGAACCCCATTCTTGGTGAAATATTTACTTGTTACTGGGATTTCGAAGACGGAAAGCGAGCATACTACATCTCCGAACAGACCTCTCACCACCCGCCCAAGTCGAGTTATTTCTACATGGCCCCCGACCATCACATCCGTATCGATGGAACTCTCAAACCCCGAAGTCGTTTTCTTGGAAACTCCGCTGCCAGTCTCATGGAGGGTATTGCCTTCTTGAGCCTGCTCAACCGGGGCAAGGATCCTGCAAAGGGAGAGCAATAGTACGTCGATCTGAGCTTTACCTCAAGATTTATTTTGACCTCATGTTTTCCTTCATGACGTCGGCCCATTACGGACTAGAACTAACAGAATTCTAGTATCCTAA
Source organism: Fusarium brachygibbosum (assembly GCA_018886245.1). Classification (NCBI taxonomy): domain Eukaryota; kingdom Fungi; phylum Ascomycota; class Sordariomycetes; order Hypocreales; family Nectriaceae; genus Fusarium; species Fusarium brachygibbosum. The sequence goes on from MU249525.1 coordinate 1,368,328, forward strand.
CGCAACCGAATATGTATGCGAGAGGTATTCTGTTTGGCAAGATGAAATACGAGCTTGGAGACCATAGCTTTGTCCGATGCCCTGAGCTTGATCTGGTCGCTGACGTCGATTTCAAAACGAAGGGATGGGTTGGTGGCACTTACAACGCCATTGGAGGAGTTATCAAGAGAGAGAGCACTGGCGAGGTCTTGTTCGAGCTCTCTGGTCTCTGGAGTGAGGAAATGTATATCAAGGATATGACGGTGAGCATGACGGTCCTGCCAGCTTAAATCATACTAACAACAGTAGACCGGTCACCGTGAGATGTTCTTCAACGCTCAACGCTCAAAGCCCTCATCACCTTCTGTGCGACCGATTGAGGAACAGGAGGAGCGAGAGTCTCAGCGTCTCTGGGACAAGACTGCAAGGGCTGTGAAGGATCGAAACCATGAACTTGCTACGGACGAGAAGACCAAGATTGAAGACCGACAGCGTGAGGAGGCTGCTCAACGAGCCCAGGAAAACATCGAGTGGCACCCGCGTTTGTTCAGGAGAGCTCAAGGGGGCCCTGGTGGTCTAGAAGAAGGCGAAGAGGACCTCGAATGGATCATTAATGCAAACATGTAAGTGCTGACTACGGTCTCTCAGCTAATGTCATGCTAATTTCGGGTTTAGCGACCACTCTGCCCCTCCTGAGAAGCAGGCCGAGCAGATTATGGCAATTTATCCCATCATCAAAGGGCAGAAGTCTAACCAGCAAAATGTCATCCCCCCTCACAGCCCGTCTGCCAAATCTGCTCAGGCGGCAGTAGCACAGCCTGTCCAGAACAACATCGAAGATAACCTGATCAATTTCGATGACACGCCCGCACCGGTCAAGACTGAGCAGCCCGCGCCCGTTCAAGAAACGCCAAAAGAGTCCGAGATTCAAGGCATGCTGAACTCTACAGGAAAGCTGGCCAACGGACCCCTCCTTGATTTTACAAAAGACATGAAAAAGGACCTACCACCCACCACACAACAATAAAACGATGAGACGACTTTCAATTATTTCTTAGATATAGGAAGTGCACAGCAAGGACTAGGTTTGCTTTGGAACAGTTGGAATAAGATGGAGGCAGGAGCAGGTTACAGGCTATATCAACATCGGCGCGTATCAGGATTAGTTACACATGGGTACTCGCATTATCCGTCGGGTTACAACGAGTCAGAAGGGTTTCAACACCGGCCCTCGCCAGATGACTTCTGCAATATTCATTTTTGAAACATATTTGATGAAGGAAGGGGTATCCGTAATGGTTGAATCGCCCATGAATCCTTACATATAACTATTAGAACAAAAAATCCAGCCCTTGAACGCCGTGACCGTGCTATCCATATTGCATTTCTCCCCATAGTCCCAACTACACAGCATCACCGTACAAGCGGCTAGTAGCGGCGTCTTGTAGGCTCGGGTGTAGGTGAACGCGACACACTCCTCTCGTCGCGGCCACGCTGCTTGAGCCACTTCTTTGTGCTGAGAGTAAGGTCGCGATCGAGCTCTTCGCTCGGGTTCTTGCGATGAATGAAGTTGCAGAATCCTCCTCGAACGCAGCCTTCACCCGAGTTCAGTCGACAACAGGCCTCGCGGAAATCGGTGACGGGGCTCAGTTCGCAGTATATCGGACGGGCAGCGTACCACCGGCTGTTGAGCTCATCGCAAGCCTTTTGGGCTGATTCTTCGTATTTAAACCGAGCGTAAACGTTACCGATCAAATCTTGTGCAGCAAGTTAGCATTTGCCAGTCAAAAAGACATTGGAGAAATAGCATACGATCATTGTTATTATCACAGACAACAAGCTCCTCGAGCTCGCCGTACTTGCACAACTCACACCAAATATCCTCGTAAAAGGCGTCGAAGTGGTTCTGGAGCTGAGAAGGGTTCATTCGGTTCTTAGGGTCGTATGCCGGGTTCTGGTACAGGTTGGGCATAAGGATGGTCTGACTGTAGGAAGGCTTGACGTGCTTTCGTGAGCAGCGATCGCCGTGTCGACAAGCGCCAATTTTCTGGATGCGCGCGCATCGAGTCAGTTATCTGTGATAATGCGACAGGAGACGCGTTTGGGAAGAACTTACAAAGTAGAAAGAGCAGTTGACCTTGTCAAGCTCGGTACCGAAAATGGAAGCAAGAAAGTTGGCCATGATTGCAGTTCTGCGGAAGATAGAAGGAAATGCGGCAACAACAGTAAAGATTAGATATGGAGGGTTGGTGATGGAGGCGGTTTAGAAGTTTTGAGGTCGAGCATCAAAGTCCAATTGCTGTAGCGCAAGGATGCGTAGTTAAGATCACGTGTGATGTGACGAAAAGCAGCTTGGTCAGCCACAACGCCACACGTGGAAACCTCCAGCACAGCCAGGAAAGATATGCTCGTGCAAGAGGAAATGGAAGCTGATCAAACAAAGTAGATCACGTCGGAACGGAAATTTGTGCAATGCAATCATAAATCTCGTACGCACGGTTTCATAATAACTTCATAGTCTCATTGGTGTTCCTTTACTTGTTCTAATTGACATGGTACAAGAGTTTGGCTAGTTGCCTTGTTATCATGTTCCGATATGATATGCGATATGGATGTTTACTAGTGCCTGCCATTGGCTTTTTCTCCCAAGGTTGAGACGCAAGCCTCCCCTGCCGGCTCGACCTCTGAGAGGCTCGACTGGCTAATCGGAATTCGCTGGTGGAGTGGGGAGCTTCCCCAAACCTTTCTCGTTTTAATTTCGACAGGGTCTTCGTTTAGTAGGGGACGGCAGATGGCGCAAAGACCAACTGCACGAGAGTCTCCTATAATTCTATTCCCTAATATACGACCTTATTTCTCGACCCTACAAGTCCAGGACGGCCTATTCCTTGCAAAAGACGATCCGCTTCTGTCTGATACAAACGGCAGGGCAATGACCGTGATATCATAAGATCTTTGCTTCGCTCTGCAATTTCTCCCCCCTCCATCTATTTACTCAGTACAACATCCCCTCGACCTCGACCTCGACCTCGATCATGGATCAAGCAGACATACCTGCTCTGCTAGCGCGCATGGCCAGCGATGAAGATGCGTCGCGCAAAATGGCAGTGTTCAAGCTGCAGAACTCGATTAACGATCCCGCTTTCGCAGACGTTTTCATTTCCTCCGGCGGTCTTGTCGTCCTCCGCCGACTTGTCATGACATCTGCCGGCAACACGCTCGCTTACTCTCTCCAAAGTCTAACACGACTGCTAGAAGTCGATATGGGATGGGACATCTTCGAAGGCCCAACAGCTGGCGACCTCGTCGAGCGCGTCGTCGAATTGATCGTTACAAACCCTCTGGTCAATATCTTAAGAGGCGCCATGTCGATCCTGGTCGCTCTTGTTGGCCATTCTCAGTCCACTCACCAAAGCGGTACCACAAACCGAGCCCCGGTAACTTTTGGGTTCCGTGCCTTGAAGCCAGCCGTCGCTGTGTACCCGCAGTTCTTCGAGTTGGTCATACAGCAGTTGCAGAGTGCCGACCATGCTCTGTGTGCCAACGCTCTCATGTTGATCAACGCCTTGATCAGGGATGCCGTGTCAGACGATAGTACAATGAATGGCGGAAAAGCGAACGCTGGTTCGGGAGAGGACTGGGCGAAGTTTATCAAGCGGTTGCAAGACTTGGGTCTGATTAAGGCTGTCCACAGGCTCATGCAGAGCTCTGCCCTCCAGGATCTAGCACATCCCATGCTGGAGTTTCAGACACTGACAAAGGTATTATTGAGGAAGTGGCGAGAGGTCGATGTTGATCTGGAGCGACCTGAACACCGACGAGCTCTCAAGGGACTTCATCTAGCGAGCGCACCGGAGCGAATCCCTGTAAACGGCCATTCTCCGGGACAGGACTCGCACGAAGCACCGACGAAGAAAGGAAGTAGGAGACATAATCCGGAGAAATGGAGGAGACTAGGATTCGAAACCGAGAGTCCTGCGCAAGAGTTTGATATGACCGGCTTCCTAGGCATGATGGATTTGACCGACTACGTACGCAAGAACGAAGATGGATTCCAGAAGATGTTGCTCGAGCAAGCGGGAAAACCTGCATCTGGACGATGTCCTGTCGCCAGGGCCAGTTTTGCTGTTACCATGATACTGTACGACCACTTCGACGTTGACAAGACGGATCTGGACGATGTTAGGAGTTACCAACTGTTAGAATCCAAGGACCACGACAGATTATTCAGACCCCTGCTACTTCAGTGGTCTCGGCTACATACTGCAGGCCTGCATGCCTTCTTCCGGGTCTGGAAACTTACTGGCGCGGAACAAGGCGATTTTGAGAAGGTGGCCGAACTGGTTAGGATCTTGGTCGATTCAGTTGTTGGGATCGCCAGAAGAACGAAGGATGTGGCCGAAGTGGAAGAGGAAATGCAGGAGTACGACGTACCACGACTACGAGAGCAGCAAATGGGTCTTTTGGAGATGTCGTTCGAGAATACTTGGGGCCAGCATCTACAGCAAGTGAGGGAAGAGCTAAAACAGGAGGCTCTGCAGTTTGTCAAGGAGCAGCGAATTCGATGCCTTCTTCAAGGGTCTTGGTTCTCGAAGCCTACGCCAAAGCGAGATAATAATGGCCCAGTTAAGCATCGACTATTTACACCTACGCCTTGGCGCTATGCGAAACTATCTCACAATCGGCGATATTTACACTACGCTGATTTCGAAGAGAGGACGGTATCGGGCCCTGGCTTGGATGCACTCGCCGAAAAGGTTGATCTCAGCACCATCAGTTCTGTTGTTTCTAACGTGTCTGCGCCCAACGAAGACACGCAAAGCACCATGAGCGATATGATGGGCAAGGATGCTGCCCCAAAGACGACTACCAAAATTACTATCTACAGTTTTGTGAACCCCGCCGAGGCATCACGAGGAGCGGAAGCTAAAGAGCAGCCAATCTTGACGCTGTGGCCATTGAGCCACAGCCTGGCCTCAGAGTGGCTGGATGGTCTTTTGATGCTACTTAACCAGGCTCCCATCACAGCAGAAACCAACAAACTGGTTAATCTAGTGAGTGAATACGGGCTCAAAATCCGACTGTTGAATGTACGGATGGACTCGGCCTTTGAGGGACCGGAACCCGGAGCCGGGGTGATTCCGAGCCGGGAGGGTCTGGATGACGACTACTTTTTCGAGGTCTGAAAAACAGATAAGCCGCGGAAGTTATTTCTCATTTGTTGTATGTGTTGGTTTTTGGCGATTCATAATTATACCCCATTTCGTTACGCAAAGGAGCCATTTCAGGCAGGCATAGCGAGCATTGTTTAGATGAGACGAATATAGCTAGCTGTATGTGGTAGAAATCATAATAATAGACAGTCGAATGAGGACTGTATCCAGTCTGACACGTTGAGTATTAACTAAATGACTTGTCATGAACACGATTGTCTGTTCCCTTGCTCGAGTAGCATAGCATCATGACTAGTGCGTTGTTTACTTCCCATACATGCCCGATGTAGGAAGTCCGAGACCCATAGGTAATTGGATATGCGAAATACTTAGCACAGCTTTTCAAATGGAACTGCTCCAGAAGAGATTTCTACACCATGTCTCAGGTATGTTTTTAGATGCATGAGTTGTTGTTATTGTTAATGTACTCGCTGAAGATCACGTCCGAACGAGGACAGTATCTGTTGTTTCTCAGATAGCGGTCACTCATGCAATATGCAAAAAAGATGCATATGCAATGGTGACCAGTTCGGCTTCAGGCCGTTTCGGAGGACGGGCCAAGGAAGCAGTCCGGGGGTACGGGGAGTTAGTGTCTACGGGTTCATGGATGGGTCGGCAAAGGACCAGATACCTAAGTTATTTGTGGGTAAAGAGCTAAGAACCATGGAAAAGTCTGGATGATAGGTAAAGAAGGCATTTGGTACCAGGCTTGTTGACATTGGTTAGGTGTTGATACCGCAGTCATGCAGTTTAGGTTGGGAATTGCTGCATATAAACTCCACACGATTGAGTGTTTTTTGCAAGATACCGACTGATAGCCGAGTCAATAACCGAGTCAGAGTCTTCAGTCTCGAATAGAAGATTATAAGAGCTCAGAGGATTGTGGGTAATCTTCCGATCAACATTGGATAGGATCTAACATAGGTGCGAGGTTGGTGGTTGGTGATAGACGGTTGGATGGAGCTTTGGAGGAGTGGATCTGCAGATAGATCGTGGATCATGATGGTTGGATCGTGTAACGCTGGAGAGAGATCCAACAATGCTGGTCAGGTCAGGCCAGGCCAGGTCTATGGCCTGGTCTGATATGGGCTGAGCCTCTGTACTCTAATGTTAGTCTATCAAACTATCACATGTATTTTTGGGCAAATAGATGGAGTTTTCTAGTATCAATGCCATGAATTCTCAAACAATTGGTCTCAAACACTGCATTCCTGCGTCCCTGATGAAACTTCAATGCAAAAAAAGAAAGTCTAGACCAAAGCTACCCCAAAATCTAGAAGAGGGTAGCTCGTCTGGCGGTAAACTGGGGATAGCTGCACACACGTCAAAAGCGGTGACGCCTCGTCTTCCACTTGGCTTGCTGCAACTGGTGTCGCGTGCATAAGCGTGAGGCCCCTCTTTCTGCCACTGCAGCTACAGTCCGAACGTTCAGTAATAGTAGTACGTCTCTAGGCAGGAGAAAGAAAGGGAAGAAAAAAAAGTTACAACCCAGTTTTTGCTGTACGAGCTTACAAGCAAGCTCCCGGAGTGGCCAAGTTCCCCTCCATCCTGTCGGAGCCCAGCGGAAAGAGGAGCAGAAAAAAGTAAGGATTGCGGTGTGCGATTCGATTCGATGCATGATCGTCTATGGTTGTCCCTCCCATCCATGTTCTCGACTTGACTTTTTAGGTGTTTTCCAAGGCGTTCCCAAGAGAGAAGGAAAAATTGCGGAGCTAGATACCTAAGGTAGTTCCTCTATTTATTTTTGCCTCTTCCCTTGGATTCTCTTCTTTTCCTTTTCTTCTTTTGCTCTTCTTGATCAGTCAAGTCAGTCAGTGACATGACCCTCTTCCATTAAAACCTCATTGTTTGGGTTTTGGAGAGGGGAAGAAGACACCAAGGTTTCAGCACCTACGAATTACTCTCAGCCTCTCTCTCTAGTACAGGGAGAGAGGCATTGTTACGGGCTCCCAGCCCAGAAACTGGCTGAGGATCAGTCCATTGCCAGCGAGGTATCCCTTGGGGATATTTTGTATTGATCGAATTCCTTTCTCCGAGCTCGGTACGTACATTTATTTGTTTATCTTCCTACTGCTTCTACTGTACTATACTCCCCTGTGGAGATCGGCTCCATCCTCTTCTGTCTCGTCTCACTCAACCCTGCCAAGTTGGAAACCGTTTGGCACTGGAGACCTGGAGGGACCCCCCTGAAGCCGAAGCCGAAGCCCCATCCATCCCAAGCCCAAGAGCTCAAAGCTGATAGAAGCCCCCGTCAGCAAATCACGACTCGGAGAAAAAAAAGTTGTCCCCCAAAAAGGACAGCCAATCCAATCTGATCGGAAATCTGTACAGTACTTGACTGTACTGGACAGTGTATCTGGACACCAAGAGAACAACAAACTCCTCCCTCCCTCCCCCCTATACAATCGCAATTTGCGACATTCCGTTCTCTCTTGGACCGGAACTTTCTCTTGCATCGCGAGTAATTGCGCTTTGGTATGTTTTGCCCCCTTTTTAAAGATTCCTACCTATCCAATCCCATTTTCGTCAGCTCGTGGCTTTTGCTTTAATTACTTAGCCTGCGCCTCGTATCCCCTGGCCATCTTCTGCCAGCTTGTCCTCAACTTTTTTTTTCTGCTGCCTGGTTTCATTATCATCCTCTTCCTGCGCTAACTTTTATTTGCTTCACTCAGCTCATCACAAGAGTATCCATTCTTTACTTTGAACGCGCAATCGACTTTCGTCATTCTTCGTGATCGATAATTCTGTTGCCTATATCCCAAGGCCATAAAAGCATTCACTCCCGATTCGCTTATACTCTCCCACACTACAACACTCTACAATACTACACCAAACAACTCGCCCATCATGTCTCGCATTCAGATTCCCCTCGACGTTATTACGTCCCGCCTCAACTTTGGCGACCGCTTCCAGGGCCTCCGCTCTGGTCCTCTCAGCGGCCGCTTCTCCAACTTGCGACCTGTTAACGAGTTCCTCGACTTCAAGCGTCTCTCCAAGCCTAACAACTTTGTTGAGATGCAGTCGCGAGTCAACTACAACCTGAGCCACTACTCCAGCAACTATGCTGTCGTCTTTGTTATGCTCAGCATCTATGCCCTCCTCACCAACTGGCTGTTGCTCTTTGACATCATCCTTGTGGTTGTGGGCATGTGGTTCATTGGCAAGCTCGACGGACATGATCTTGAAATTGGCACCTTCCGTGCCTCGTGTTCGCAGCTTTACACTGCACTTGTTTGTGTCGCCGTGCCTCTGGGTCTGATTGCTTCGCCTTTCTCGACCCTGCTCTGGCTCATTGGCGCATCTGGCGTGACTATCCTTGGTCACGCTGCATTTTTGGATAAGCCTATCGATGAGGCTTTTTCCGGGGAGGCGGTCTAAGTGGTCGGCCGCAATCTCCCGAATTCGCGCCCCAATGGGGAAGACCATCGAGGCGCAGACAGAGGAGAACAGATGGGGATGCTGCGTCTCGCGGACGTCAAGGGGGAGACGTTCGTGTGGAGGAATTAGATTCAGGCGATGATGCAAGAGGTGTCGGTGCTTCGTCAGGGTCCCGCTTTGCGAGTGACCCTCTTCGGTTCACGGGAATAGATATGGGCAACTCTGAACGGGGTTTGGTACGCAGGGGTCATTATGACGACTCGGAGGACTCGGAGGATGATAGCGAAAGCAGTGAGGATGAGGAGTTCGAGCAATATCTCGCAGAACTGGCTACTCGCGACCGCGAGGAGGCGCTGGTACAGTCGGCAATGCACCGCATCGAACGTGCAAAGGCAAAGGGAAGAACAGATGTCGACCTCAACGATGAAGAAATGGCAGCTCTGGAGCGACGACGCAAGCGAGACGAGGCCGCGAAAAAGAAGAAGAGCAGCAAGAAGCGCAAGGACTCACGAGTCGCTGTGCCTCTGACCCAGCTCGAGCCTTCGTCGCGCAAGAAGAAAGATTCAGTCTCGAGTCAATCAAGACAGCAATCACGATCAAACAGCAATCTTGCTGAGGATCAGGACCGTCATTCGCGCTCTTCTCTGGGCAGTTTCCCGCCACCAGCAATAGCAGGTCGACCACGCTCAGGCACTACTACCTCGTCTCAAAGTCGGGTGAGGGCGCCATCCGCTAGTCGACAGCCTTCCGACAGTTCAGCTGTTGTTCGCCGAGGCAGGAACTCAAGCCAAGCTCCCGCGGACCCTTTCCAGTTCCAAGTTGCAGGGGCCCAGCGTGGCTCTGGATCCCGAAAGAGCTCTCGCCCAGTCAATGATTACGGTACAAGTGAGAGCGACGACAGTGAGGAGGAGTCCGAGGGAAGGGAAGATTCGATCGAGACGACTTCCAGTGATGACATTGGCAGTGGTGCTCAAATTGTTGTCGAAGAATCATCTCCTGAGCCTGCCAAGCCTGAGCCTATCAGGAGAAACCCTACCCGATCTTCTACTTCGTCCTCTACATCCAAGCGAAAGCCGACAACAACAACATCCAGTGGACGCCGGAAGAAATAAAGAGTTATGATACTAGGACGAAAAATACCCCCGGTTAGAAAAAAACAGAGTCTCTGTTCAGTGTTGATAAATTATCTACATATTTGCTCAGATTGAAATAACCCTCTTGTGATTTCATGTGTCAAAATTGTCCTGTTTCGTTGTTCATTTGGAGCCTTTAACTTTCACATGAAAGGGGTCGTTGATCTTTGCTTTACCCGTGTAGCTTGAGCCACATCAGCACAGCCACTGGCAGATACGCTCGTAGAGTAAATACGTATCGTCATCCATCCCTCGGCTCTGTCCGATCTGACCCCTGTTGAACTGTTGCCAACATACCGAGGGGAAAGGCCCAATGCAACAAAGGAACCTAGCTCCAACTGACGAAATAGTCACGACCCCAGACCAACCGGAACTTCGTCTCCAAGGGTCTAGGCTGGATCCCCAGTCTCCAATCTTCAATCCTCCACAAACTCCGACAACGCATTAACTTTACTATTCGATAGCGCGATATCGCACAGCCATGCCACGTTCGTCATCAAACACAGGCGCTGCGTCGCGAAGTGCGAGTAAACGACTGATCAAAGAGCTGGAGACATGGAGTAGAGAACAGAAGGAAGAGAAGGGCATTGAACGCCTCGGACCCGTCAGCGAAGGCGATTTGATGGAGTGGGAAGCCGTCATCAATGGACGGGGTATAGGCCAAGGTTACGATGGTTTGTATTCCTTTTTTGCCTATGGTCATTTACATTCGCTAATATTCTCAAAGAAGGACGCTGGCTCGTCCACATCTCTATTCCATCGACATACCCTCTCGCGCCGCCAAAGATGACCTTCGTTACACCTATCGTGCACCCCAACATTGCGCTACAGAACGGCGAAATCTGCCTCGATCTTCTCAAGGACGCCTGGACTCCAGCTTATAGTGTTCTTGAATGCGTGCGCGCCGTGCGCATGTTGCTCGGATGTCCCGAGACGGACAGTCCTCTTAATGTTGATGTCGCGGCGCTACTGCGCTCTGGTGATGTGCTGGGTACGCGAAAGCTCGTTGAGTTTTGGTGTCGGGATTCTGATTCGAGATATGAGGGGCCATGAGACGTCATTTAGGCCATGTTTGGTATGGGATATGCAAGAGATGGAGCAATTCGGGGTGATGCTAGGGAGTTATTGGGTTCAATTTCGGCGGTTTGTTTACGACTTGGAAATCAGAATAGGATGCGCAAGTTTTCTATACACGCATTAAGCTACAGCAGATAATTCTCAGAAGTTACACGACAAACCACAAAACATCTCTGTGACACCTTTGTTGTCCAAGAATGACTTTAGAGAGATGGTAGAGAATCGTTTTAACAATTTAACAAATACATCCGTGGATGCTCATCTATTCCGCAGTCCTTCCTCCATGCTCGAGCTTTCTTACAAGAACACCTATGTAAACCAATTCAATATGCTTATCCCTGTCAAGGCGGCTTTGCTTCCCTGCACCTGATCGCATTCCTCAAGTTGCAACGCTTCCCCTTCGCCTCTTTGTTTTTGAAAAAGAAATTGTTCAAAGGATGCACTACTAAAACGCCATGACCTATACCCGCCCAAATTGAATCATGAATTGCCCTAAGATGGCTACAATAAAGCAGCCATTCCGTTCGCCTACTTCCAATACATCATAACCTTCTTCGACATGAAAAGTCGTGAAGAAAGGAGATGTATAGGCTATTGAACCGAGTTGCTGATGCAAAGCTGTTACGGCAACATTACTCGTTATAGTGGTAGATCTAGAGAATTGTTAGTGGGAATTTTCATGACGCCAAGTGGAAAGTTACTGGCCTTGTAGTTGGGAAGACCCCATGGCTGCCAGCCTAATCGCTTCGCCATCTTGGCGAATCCCTCGGTCTCGATGAGATGGTAGAAGGAAAATGGAGGGAACATGGCACCATCACGATGGACGTCGGCCTTAACTAGGAGAGCAGTGCCTCCAACGCCATCGAGAGGTAAGAGCATGTTGCGATCACCGCCCTCAGTCGCCAGGTAAGCCATGAGCATTCGGTATGTAGGCATTTCGGCGTAGCCCTCGAGAAGAATATCGTCAGGACCCATCTTGGCAGCAAGAGCCTGCGCCGTCTCACTATCTTGCCAGCTGTTGAAGTCGTACGGACGCTCGGCCATCTGCTTGTGCTCCTCGTCGTAGTATCGCTGGAAGCAGTTGGGGACAATGAGAGGCTTGTCATAGTGAGCGAGATCTTGGATAAGTGTCGGTGGTGTCTCAATAATGTCAGCATCCAGCCACAGAACCCAGGATGTATCCGGACCAAGAGTAGTAAAGAGCAGAGAGTTGCGAGCCTTGGACATGACTGCACGGCGGGCCTTTTGGTTCTTCAGCTTGTGGCGTTCGCTTTCGTCTTGGGAATCAATGGCAGGCTCGAAGTCTTGTCGCAGAATGATGATACTCTTGAACTTGTCGGCTTCGCGGCCATGCTTTTGGGTCTTGTGGATAAACTCCTGCAATTCGGTGGTGGCTTGGTTGCCCTCCTTGGTCTTGGGGAGGATGAAACCCAGAGTGATAAGTTCATGAGGATAGCTCAATCGCAAAAGATTCTCCCAGTAACCGGGATAGAATCGTGACATGGGAGTCAGGATGAGGACATTCTCTCGGTTCTCGATAGGCGAGGTGGTAATGGTGACATTGTTAAGGTTATAATGCACAACGGGTGGTGGCTTGAGCGGTACGCCAGATCGGGATTTTGACTTTCGATACGGTGAGGTCGGCGGCGACAAGTGATGCTCTGCGGTTACCGATTCGAACCGTCTAGCGGTGACGGATTTGCCCGAGGGCGAGACGAGGAAGACGATGATGAAGATGCACAAGATCGCTCCGAGCGCAAGGGTGATGGGATTCGTCTTCTTGAGACGAACAGCCCCCATGGGACGTGCCATGAGTGCTGTGTTGTCGCGCCTGCGAGGCGGTAGAGGAGGGTTCGGTTGTGTAGAAACGTGCGACAGCACCGGTTATCGCAAACAAGTCGAGGACATCAAGTGGGCAAGTTCGAAGCTGGTAGAGGATGCGCCGCGAAGGAGATAGCAGGAAGAAGTATCAGGGGGTTTGGTTCGTCGGTGACGGATTAAAGGTTCGATTACAGCCTTCGCAGGGTGCAGATGAGGAATGGTAGAAACGAAAGAAACGGTCGCGAGAAAGAAATCAGACCGTGAGATGGGAAGGTATACGAAAGATGGATGGGCTTCTGGCCTGCCAGTACGAAGGGATAATTAAGACACGACGACTGATTGAGGGTTCAATCCAATTGGAGTGTCCCATAACAGGTCTAGCGGCGAATCGGGTGGTCCGCTAGGGGGTGCAACACCTGGAACTTCTATTATTATCTACCTGTTTTTTTTTCGTATAATCAGACTAAGCTTATTGAAAAATCTTATTGCCTATATTCTGCCAAGATGAGAGAGGCTATCCTGATAGTTATGATCATCAAATGTATTCTTTGGAATCTGATCATGGAGATATGAGAAAATACTACTATAAGAAAATGTTTCTCGAACTTGAGGCTTGTTTCAGGAGTCTAGGATTATATAGAATGACGCAGCAGCAATAACATGGATTGGATGTAATATGGTTAACAGTAAGGGTAATATTTAATTATATTAGGATCAGACTGTTATTGTATAATGCCCGGAGCCGTGAAATACAATAGTACCTACTGAATCTAGAACCATGCTTCCTTTGCGAGTCTCCCATATCCTTGAAAGTACGTACCGCGTCCATTGTTCCCATTGTAACTTTCTATTGTCAGGTAGTAGCGGTCCCCACATTTATACAACGCCCATATGTGGCTGCGCCCATGACATCTGCTCCCCAAGCATTGATCCATCACAACTTCTCTTCCCTTTTCAACCTTAATCTTCCCAATATTTCTCTGTCGCATACTCTGCAAATCTTTGTTCTGAATACCGGCAAATATGGCTGACAAGATGGATCGCGGTCTTGACGAGATCATTGCTGATACTGTAAGTTCTTTCCCATCTGGCTCCTATCCTTTTATACCATCTCCCATAGCTTATGCACGCGCTTTCGTCTCGTCTCGTCTCAATGATTCAAGCTGACCTTTTTCTCTCCTTCACAGCGCTCCAATCGACCTCGCAACAACCGCGGCCAAGGTCGCCGACGTGAACCGCGTAACGATTTCCCTCGCGATGGTGTTAGAAAGGTTCGTGCATGCGCTATTCCCGTCATCATGAGGCTTTGTTGACATGGGCGGTGCAGGTGGACTTCCCTCGCTCTCCAATGTTGCCTACCCGACCTGTACAACCCTCCTCGCAACTCGTCCTTTCGGTGCTCGGAGCTTTCGTCGATTGAACGGCTTTCCACTCTGAAAACCCCTTGCTGACCAGAGCGTCCTTCCCCTTTGCAGTCTGTTCGCGACGATTCACGAAACATCGATAGGTTAGTTACAGCCAGCCCGTTTGCCTCCGTACCGTTGCTAATCACATGCAGTGAATGGGTCCATGACCGATTCGAAGAGAACAGTAATACCGAAGCTTCCCCTAAACTATGACGCCCGTTTGACATCGTCTAGACAACCGCCGGGCACCTGCTCCTCGCCGCCGCCGCGAGTCCCCAGAACAGTGAGCATCTCCGATATCCAAGCAATAACAATTCTAACCTTGTCAAAATAGAGATTCTAAGGGCACAAAGATCCGTGTTGAAAACATCCACTATGACCTCACCGACGATGACCTTTCTGTACGTCGCATGTACACAGCAATCATTCTACAGCTACTCATAAACTTTTAGGAGCTCTTCCAAAGAATTGGGCCTGTCAGTCGCCTTCAGCTGCGATATGATCGCGCCGGACGATCTGAGGGCACTGCCTACGTGACCTACGAACAGAAAGAGGACGCTCAGGAAGCGGTCAAGCAGTTCGATGGCGCGAATGCAAACGGTGAGCTCAATCATGGACGCCATATTTATGCAGCCAGACTAACGAAGTACAGGCCAACCTATTCGATTGACTCTTCTGCCCAGCCGAAACCCGTTCGATACTGCCGTTATGCCCGGCCGTTCACTCGCCGAGCGTATTTCGAGCCCAGGAGACCGAAGATCGCATTCGCCCCACCGTCGACGTGATGACGACGATGCCGCCCGCAGGGGGATTGATAGATATGTTCCTGGTCAAGGCTCTCGTCGAAGCCCAATGCCTCGAGGCCGTGGTCAGGGTCAAGGTCGGGGCCAGGGCCAGGGTGGTCGCCGTCCTGGTGCTCGGCGTGAGGGTAGGGAAGGAGGCAGGGACCAGGAGGGAGGCCGAGGTGGCCGAGGTAACCGCCCTTCCAAGAAGACACAAGAGGAACTCGACGCAGAGATGGCCGACTACTTTGGTGGAGACAGCGCGCAGGCTGCAGAGCCCGCTAACCAGCAAGATGCGCCTCCTGCTCCAGCACCTGCAGCCGCACAGCCCCAAGCACAAGTTGCGACCGACGACATTGACATGATTGAGTAGTCGTTTTGTCATTGTTCTGACACTAGTATCTCAACATGCTCACAACTATGTACACCACCAGAATGTTTAGCGCATTTCTACCAAAATCCCCACCTTAAGATTGAACTCCTTGTTAATAATTGAAATGTCATTTTATAGTTAGATTGAGTGGTTCAATCTGAATAGAAAGCTTGATCATCCCCCTTGTGCGCTGCGTCGATTCCATGCATATGATAGTGATCCCTGGACTTGTCAGCTCAAAGAGTTTGCGCAAAGACATGATATGATGGGATAGCATACCCCTGAGAAGCCTAGGTTTCGGCCTGTGACAAGGCCGTTGAAAGACATATCGACATTGACACTCATATTGAAGCTGATGCTGTTTCTGTTAATGGGTCTTCGCTGCGGTCCATTTGCGTTGTGGCCGTGCATCGTCGTCTGCTCGCTATAACTACTTGTACCGCGCGTCATGCCTCCGTTGTTTTGGGTTGTTATCCAGCGTGTAGTTTCACTTCGAGTCTGCGTGATTGTGAATGGAGACCCTGGGGTGCTTTTGACACCTCGGTCTGTTGATCTCCTTGCTAGTTGTCGTGGTAGCTCTTCCACGCTTCCGTCTGAGTCCGAGTCGTAGTCTGAGGAGTCTTCCTCTGACGAAGTCTCTTCGTCTGATGATAGATACACGCTCTCGGCATCGTCGGTATCGTTGTTCTCTGATGATTCGATTGGTTTTTGCTTTTGCTTTGGTGTGGATGTCTTTACTGGTACTGTTGTGTCGGCTTCTTCGATCTCATCTGGTTGTCGTGGTGTTGAAGTTGATACGGGTTCTGATTCCTTCTTGTTCTTCTTTGATTGTGATGGTTTGGGGATTTTAGATGAGGACTGTTTTGTCTTGTTTGATGAAGCTGCTGATGTATCCGGAGGAGCCATGATGGATGGTGATAGTCTTATAGTCAGATATGCGAGAATGGGTTGGATGTATTGTTGTTGAGATGGTTTAGTTTGATAATGAATAGGTTGAATTATGGTTTCAGCTATCATGTCGTAAGTTACAGTTCATAACCTCCACTGTCAAAAGGCTCGTCATCATGTGCTATCTTGTGAGAGGCGAATCGGGTCATGAATGGTCCCCCACGACACCAGAAACAGGGTCGGATCCTTGAAGAGTGACGTCGCTCTCACCACCAACAACAACACTCCCACTGTATAAGCCTCGGCTTGACTGTGAGTGGTTGAAAATCATATCATTTCATTCCGTAGAAAATTTGCAGTCACAAAGATATGCTATTTACTGATTGCATCGGTAGCTATAGGATGATGTTTGAAAGCTCTATCCATTTCGGATCTAGCTAGTAACTATGGAGTAATTAAGCTCTTGTCAGGACTATCGATCGGGTGGCGACCGTTGGACATAACGGCGGGGATATCCACCCATCACTCACCAGTTAGTTAGCTTATCATTTATGTAAGTTACATTGCGCAGTCAGGAAGTTATCTTCAAGCAACTTTTACTAGATAGTCAAACAACTCGCAAAATAGTTGATCTGAACTGAGGCTTGCCATACTATACTCACATTGTGCCTAATGACATACTCAAGTCCCAGAATACCTGGCTGTACACATTTTTCTTTTGTAAAGAGACAACTTTCATTCTTTCTCCAAGATATCATCAATCATACTTTTCTATACTCTCGCAAGAGCTGCGCAATCTCGAAGCGTGATTCAGCCTCGGCAAATCTTGCCGCATCCTCACATCTTTCCTCCAATCCATCGTCTTGATCATTCTCGAGCAGAAGATAAATCATGTCTAACCTCCCGTGTTCTGCAGCACCTTGAAGTGCTGTCCGTCCGTCCACCAAAGCAGCTGGGGCATTAATCAAAGCTCCGTTCTCAAGAAGGAACGTGGCTATATTAAAGTGACCTTGCATAGCTGCAAACTGAAGTGCAGTCGCACCATAATGCGAAGCTGGCTGGGCGTTTATGTCCAGACCTTGTGCGACGAGGCTTTTAACGAGTTCAAGGTTGCCAGCATAACAAGCTGCCTGAAGGGTAGTCTTTCCCTTCTTCCAAAAGGCGGGGGCATGGATGTCAGCCCCTGCTGCTAGGAGGATATTAGTAAGTTCCTTGCGATTGCCATCTATAGCATCCTGAAGAGCTGTCATGGGGTGTTCTTCTGTTGCACATGTATTGACTGCAGCACCAGAGTCCAGCAGCAAGGGAACTACCAACTCAGCAATTTCCCATCTGCCATGATCCATAGAAGAAGCATCCGGGTGGGCTTTTGCAATGAATTGAATAAGAGTCCCGTTGTCAGACTTTGCGTTTATTTGATAGCCATAGTCGATAAGTGACTTGAATGTTGAAAAAGGGGGCCAGAAATCATTCTGGTGGATCATGTCGAAAGCATCCATTCCTGTTTCTAAATCTTCTGCATTCGGGTTTGCCCCATGTTTGAGCAGTGTCTCTGCGGCTTCGTATCCCCCAGATTTTAAGGCTAACAAGAGGGCAGTCTTGGATTTATCAACAAGACAGTCAACGTTTGCACCATTGGTTAAGAGAAACTCGACCCAGCAGGCGCATTCGAAGTCACCGCTGAGACAGGTAGAATAGCCTCTCGAATGCATGCACTCATCCCGGGAGATAGCTTGTGCCATGGGCCGCTCGAATCGGACGTTGCTCATTCCGTCATCACAGAAAGATGGGGTGTTTACATCAATACCAGAGAATATCAAGCATTGTGCTGCGACCGCGTCACCAACACGAATTGCTGTCCAGAGAGGTGTCGCATCGCCGGGAAGAGGTTTGTTTAGATCAAGCCCCAAAGCCGTGAACTTGGACATTAACAAAGTGAAGCAACTGGTGTCGTTTTCATCCGCCAGTGGTCTTCGTATAGCTTTACTCAGAATGCGGCAGGCCCTTCCGTCGGTATCGGGATTGACACCGGTCATGAGCAGGCGGCCTAACACGCCCCACTTGTTGCATTCAGTAGCGGCTTCCATGGCATTTATAACGTGTTTCTCGTAGCGATTTGTACTTGTATCGACACACGACTCGAGAATCATGTTCAAAACCTGAATATTTCCAGATTTGGCAGCTATTTCGAGGTATTCGCCCCAATTATCTGCCATATCGACTGCAAGCAGGCCTGCCTTTGAGAAGTGATCAAGTAAGAAATTGACTATTCCCTTGCCGTCAGATCTAACAGCTGCTCGTAGAAGGGAAGTTGAGTTGCTGCAATCTGCGCCTCTCCTCAGCAACATTGTGACCAAATCGATGTCTCCGGCTTCAGCGGCTGCTTCGAGGGAACTTTTTCCATTCTCCTGACTCGGGAGGGCATTCACGTCAGCTCCCCACTCCAAGAGGAGGTCGACTGTTTTCATCTTAGTTTTACCATTTGGTCTCCAGCCGCATACATGCTGCAATGCAGTCGACTGCATAACATGTCGAGTGTCGACGCCTGCCCCTGCTCTAAGCAGTAACTTAACTATCTCATGCGCCGTTTCTTGACTCATACTTCCATATTTGTCTCGCTTGCTCGCAATCTGGAGAGCAGTAAAAGCAAAGGATTTTTGATGGTAGTTCTCTTCCCTGTTGTTCGGGATATCCAAATCAAGTGTGCCGTCGGGATTTGCGCCTCCCTGCAACAGCTGTCGAGCAACATTGAGTTGGCCTTTCTCAACCGCAAGCTGAAGAGGAGTGACTATGGGTGGATAGTGCTCCTTGTTCAGGTCAAAAGTTTCTGGAAACATTGTCCTCAGTCTTTTCATGGTCTCAGCTCGGGAAAAGATATCTGGATCTGCTCCAAACTCGACCAATAGATGAACCTGTACAGCATCCTCGCATCTAA
This sequence comes from Fusarium brachygibbosum, assembly GCA_018886245.1. Taxonomy (NCBI): domain Eukaryota; kingdom Fungi; phylum Ascomycota; class Sordariomycetes; order Hypocreales; family Nectriaceae; genus Fusarium; species Fusarium brachygibbosum. The sequence continues at coordinate 1,387,313 of MU249525.1, forward strand.
CTGCCACATGCAGAAGAGATAGGGATACTGGATCTACAAAGTTTGGGTCAGCTCCAACTTGAAGTAGATGCCTTACTCGCGGTTCGTCTCCAGCTTCGACAGCTAGAGATATTGACGCTTTCAGGAGAATGCTCTCGTTACGTGTGAGGTCCCATGTTATGTTGTGTCGCTGGTCAATCAAAGCTTCTGCAAGTGACTCGCTATTGTAGAGTTTCATTTGCGATGGGCTACACGGCCGTAGAGAAGGAAAGGTTGCAAAAGGGTCCGCGCCGTGATCAAGGAGGAGCCGGACAGCTTCTTTTCTCCCAGAGGAGACTGCTCTCCACAAAGGTCTCCGAGAAGCATGAACGGTATTTGGATTGACTCCTTGTTGCAGCAGGTAGCGGACGAGTTGGAGGCCTTCCTCGTCGGGTATATCAAGAGCAGTGGACAATAGAGCTACTGAGAACAACCTCATTGTCGGCCCTTGGACAGAAAGTGCTTGCTTTAGATCGAGCAAGAGTTTATGAGAGATGGCCAGCTTCAAAAAGTTGACCAGTACCTGTTGTTCCAGGCGATTGTTGGTCGAAAGAAATACCAATGAGAAAAAGAGCCGGGACCACGATTCAGTGATTGGAGTTTGTTGACTCTGTATCTCTGTTCGGTGGCTGTAGCCACATGGTATTTGTTCGTCAAGTGACTTCAACATGCTGGAGATTGTTTCACCAGAATCTATTCCCGGTACGTCCCCAGCCCTGACTGAACGCAAGAGTGATGTTGCAAGATGCTCTTCAGCGACTTGATTCTGAGATAATGGTGAAGAAGATATCATCGAATGGCGAGTGGATTCAATTGTTCCATTAAACATCGAGTATACTCCATCCCTAAGCGCTACTCGCAGTCAGGGGCAAAGCACTACGTAAATATGGAAAAGGCTTACCAGGACTCGTAAGTTGGGCTTGAAGATTGAGCCACGGTATGGTGAAGTATGTAATGTTTCGGTTGGCTGTTGGAGGTGTCCGAGCAGCAACTGTTTCGAGAAGTGAGAGCACAGGACTTCCGGCTTTACAGATATCAATCATGTCTCTCTTGTATATGAGCAATAAGTGTGACTTACGTAGGTTTTTTTGAGCGTATCTCCTGATTTCTTTCTTCCTCTTCTTATCCGATATAATCTTGCCATGAATCGTGAGTTCAGTTGGTTTACCCTCAGCTTTGCGCTTCAAGACTAGTGCACTCGCTTGCTCCCATTCTTCCTTGGTGGTATTCTTTCGGAGCTTCCAGTTGACTGTGACCTTGCGAATGTATTGTTTCTCTCTACACGTAATGTTAGTTTCTGTGCATTATATGGCATGGTAGACGTACGTTGCATGGAATTGATGTTTTTCATCCATAAACTCTTGGATCTCTTTGATAGTCTTATTTTGTTCGAGATACAGTGACTTTATCACACCTTTGTGGACTTCCCACTGAGCGTCTGGAATCCTGGGTGCTCTGGACATATTGTGGTCTAGGGCAATGATAGTAAAAAGAGATGGTAGATGGACAAGGAATTGTTAGGTTTTGACGAATTCCAAAAGAAAAGCTGAGTAGGAAACTCGTCTTTTATGTACCCATCGAGTGACACGAAATGTCATGCTTGCTCAGGTCAAGTCGCCAACAGCATCGTGCTCTTGTCCAGAATTCGCATTGTCCTAGATGCCAATATTAGAGGCAGGGGTGCTTTATTGGTTGTCGATATGGCACCCAGTCTTTGAGGCTGTGAGTTCATTGGATATGTCCAGAATTCGCTTTCAAAGCCCCTGCAATGGAGGCTGTTGGGCAAGCCACAAACGTAGGTGATGAAACAGGTTGGGTCAGCTGTTGGCGGTGAAATAAACAATCCCAATGCCAGAATTCGCATTCATGCACGATTTCTCCTTGAGTCCTTCCCCTGACATTCTCTTGCTGTTCGGCCTTGACCAGAACGGTAAGACCGAGTGTCAATCAGCAACAAGTCATCTTACGGAGACAGGTACGGACAGTCTTGGTTGTGAGGGCCTCATGTTGCAGCCAGAGAAGAACACGGAAACAATCTACTGAGATGTAGGAAGAAGTAAGATAAAGTCCTCGATGAGATCCCTTTAAATTCGCAATTAATACGGTACTCCTCGTTGTAGGTGAGCTTGATATAAATTATCTGGAAACTGTATTGTGTACATATATGGGTTCTTCTTGAAAGTGTCTATTATTGGACGTTGCTTTTCGGTATAAGCCACCTGTGACAGCGTGCCGAGACCTGGGTTCCCTGTCATTGTCATACTCATGTCCGTCCAAAATTCGCTTTGAAAGGGTTCGAGTGCTTAGGCGCAGCTAGCATCTAGAGATCCGTCTTTGGCCCTCTCTTAGTATGTCTGACCAGAATTCGCATACTCAATTGTTATAACTATCACCCACTCTCGATATGCCTTTCTCATTCGGCACTTTCCCCCTTCACCTCTATTCTCCTTTTTTTCTCCCGAACTATCCTTCTAAGCCCATCAAGACTTGTACTTGTTAATCCTAACTATCACGAATGGCTGTATCTCAAGAAGCGATCATTGCCATAGTTGGCGTTCTTGTCAACCTTCCCACTTTCTGTCTCGTCTTTTGGCGTGTATGGATCAGTAGGAGAAGATCGGAGTCAGATCAAAGATCAGGTATGATATATTGACTTGGTTGCGTGTTCCTGTATGCTAACAGTTTCTCGCTAGAGAACCATGTCTCCAGTCAACCTCTACTCTTGCAACCTCGCCGGTTGACAAACAACACCTTGTTTGCCCTTGCCATGCCCTATGCCGTTCCCCTGGTCGATGTTAGGTCTGCAGAACCAGAACCCTATCGAGGATCCGAATACTCTCCCACTAGAACGTCTATATAACCTACGGAAAGTTATGGGATCAAAGATAGTGAACAGCTATAAAAGAGATGAGAAAGAAGTCGGCGCCTGTGACAAATCTTTGAAGCTATTAGGGTTATTGTGCATTAGAGTAACATTGACTGAAACTGGATATATGCTACAGGCTTATATGTTGTGCATTTATACACCCTGTGCCATTGGACAATAAGACTAAAACGGCAATGATGGAAAAGGGAACCAGTCAGTCACTCGTGGTAGTTGATGATAGAATTTTATTCAAAGTAAACACCTTCCAAATAATTGGCCCCTTCTCCCAAACTCATTATACCCATGTCCTTCTCATTCAGTAGCTTTGTGCGTGCTATTGTTGTCCGATGAGCTAAGTAAAGTAACTTAGACGGCTTATCTATCCTACCCTGTTCCCCCACCTCAATCCATCCATCTCCATCAAGTAAGTATCTCAAACATCCATACTTATAACCTCAGCAATTATTTTATCCGGTATCTATAAATATGTCAAATACATCCGATTCCAAACCAGTCATTGGGCTATTGTCCATTGGCGACATGGGCGTCGGCATTGCAAAACTACTGATTGCCCATGGTTTTGTTGTCGCAACTAATATCTCTGGCCGAAGGTGAATGATCTACCCCGCGCATCAAGACAATGAAGCTGACAAATTTCTAAGCCAGGATACAATTGAACGGGCTCGAGATGCGCAAGTTGAACTTCTCGAGTCTGATACTGAGCTGGTACAACGAAGCTCAGTAATACTCTCAGTCGTTCCACCCAAGGACGCTGAAGCTACAGCCGCTCGTGTTGTAAAGGCAGTAAAGGACTCAGGAACCGAGAAGGAGCTCTACTTGATCGATCTTAATGCAGTTGCGCCTTCGACAATTAAATCCATCGCAGCATCTGTCAAGAAGGCAGATGTGCCTATACGATTCGTCGATGGGAGTATACTGGGACAACCTCCAAAACTGACAGCATCCTCTGATGCCGAAACAAAGTCATCTAGCAGCAGCGACTTTTCCAACTGGTACCGCCCTAGCATTCCTATCTCAGGACCAGATTCGTTGACTTCACTACCTTATGGCGAGAAACTCATTTCTGTGCTTAATATGAAGCACATCTCTCCCGACATTGGCGCAGCAAGCGGGCTCAAGATGTGTTTCGCTTCCTTGTCTAAAGGATTCACTGCCATCGCGACTCAGTCTTTCACAACGGCGCATAACCTTGGAGTTCTAGACGCCCTCAAGGAGGAGCTTGGCACATTCTACCCAGCCGTCCTCGCCAACGCTGAAAAGGGCGTGCCTGGCATGCCACCCAAAGCATATCGCTGGGTTCGAGAGATGGAAGAAATCGCTCTCACTTTTAACGAAGAAGCAGGTTGGGACAAGGGAATGTTCGAGGGTGCGGCAAATATCTATAGAGCCATTGCGGAAGACGAGGTACTTGGACAGGAAAAGGTCGGTAAGAGAAAGCGTGGAACTACTTTGAATGATGTGGCAGCAGCGGCAGCAGAGGGTTTACAGAAGAAAAGAAAGCCACAGCAGTAACAACATAGACAACTCTTGTAGCACATATCTCTATTTCTTAGACATTAGAAGGGGGTAAATATACATCTTTATAGTACAATTTGCATACGCCAGAGCAGGTATGCAGATAAACCCATCAACTCCAAGCTGGCTTTACACCTCATGTCTAGATGCTGATGTAAATTCGAGAGTTAGGAACGTTAAGCTTCCAATCATTGTTGAAGCCAGGCGTCGTCACTGCGGCGGCGTCAGAAGAAGTGACAAAGATACCATCGTTGGAAAGAGCGCCGAAGTGGTCTTCCAGTAATCGAGCCTCAGGCTGAGATGACTCTGAGCCAGATTCAGACTCTACCTTGCTGGCCGTTCCGAAGATCACACCTGTCTCTTTGGCTCCAGTCGACTCAGTAGCTGAAGTCTCCGTCGATGCAAAGAATTGAATCTTGGAACCTACAGGGACAAAGTTGCCCCCGTCCATGGCCTGAATAAACCTCTGCATCTCTTCTTCTTCAGATAGAGAAAAGTGAGTGCGCTGAGGGTCGAGTGAAAGTAAGCCCTTCTTTGCGCCCCAGCCACCGCCACCGCTCACTATACACTGTTAGTACGTAGACAAGAAGGAAGGCATATCGTGGAGGTCTCGTACATATTTGATATAGGCGGCCACCCTGCCTGTACAGGTCAGCTAAGTGACCGGATGTGGAAGTGACAAGGTCCTTAATGTTTTCGCCATCTCTGAAAGTTGCCTCAGGATCAGGGTCAACAGAATCCGAACTGCTTCCTGACTGAGCAAAGGTTGGAGGGGTGATTATTGCCCAGATTCCCATGGGTGACTGGACCAGGTCCGATTTTTGTACATGCAACTCGTCAACAGCTGGCTCAAGCTCATTTGAAGCAGGAACCGATTCATTCTCAACACTGACTCGTCGCACGATATTTCCGAAACTTTCAGTCACCACACGAGGATGAGTCAGGGGTACAAGAGGCGCCCAGATGCCGAGGTCGTTAATCGAAGGAAGCTGCTTCTTGAGAGGGAGCGATATTTGCTGCCAATACTTTTCATTTTGCTCAATTAGTTTAGGCGAGATTTGTGACAAGTCATAACGGCTAACGATGAGTGTTGAAGTTTTGTGATTTTGAAAGGTTGTGTTGGTAAGAGGAATGGTGATGTGAGGGTTGCCAAGATCCATCGTCAGAGCTGACACTTTATCAGCGTCCTCTCGAGCCTTTGGAGGCTCAGGAGTCCATAGGCCGGGAAGAATCGAGTCGAGTTTTCCACGAAGGATAGATAACCCTTGAATAGGCTTGTTGCTCGATACTGGAGGGGCGACATGATCGACAACAGCGCCTAAAACATGAAAGTGATCTGGCTTTTCAGATCCTGAAAGTAGATCGACAAACTCCTTCATGAAACCATCCTTCTCAAGCCATTGCGCATACTGTGGAGTAGCTAGGATGACTGCAGCATCATGACGACTAGGGTTGGCGATTTTGATTTGAGACCTGACGGTTTCCAGTAGTTCCGAGAGATCCTTTGAGATGTTAATGATTTTTCAGCAATGATGTTTTAGAGTGTTGACCTTTGTTCTGGAATTTAGCTCGACAGTAAAGTAATTCGATTCTTTACTTGTTGAGTACTTCCTCCGAGCTATAAGAGAAAAGTTATTGAGTACACAGCTCCTAGGAGCCCTCAATGCCGAGCGAAAAGACATTGAGGTGGTGGCTAGCAAGTTGACAGAATGATAAAAGCTACCAGGTAGTCCTAACCGAGTTATTCCGTTTGAACCGGTTGCACAATGTAACTTATTGGAAGTGACGCCGCCTGGAGAGTGATTGTAAAGTCTGGGATGTCATGACTAGGCCAGCTCGAAAACATGCCCAGATGTGGCTGGTGCTTCGAGCCCCACAGTGACTTCGAGGTCCGGTATCGTTCTCTCATGGAAGGAATGTCTCGATATAATTAGAGGAATACAATGACTGTTTCACCGGGGTAGATTTATTGAGTCACAGACTGTCAGCTGAAATTGGTTATTGTTATTTTTAACTTCCAACGGATGCCCAAGCTTTCCAATACCCTTATTGAGTCTGATCTGCTTGGAAGAGGTTAATAAGGCATAACAGTAGAAGTTACCCTCAACTGAGCTCTAGTCTAACCAAGATGAACACGTACGTGACTCACGAAGCAGGGCTGAGGCTGATATTATGTTATCTTACAGCAGAAATGTTCAGTACCTACCTATAGAATGATACAACACTAATACTGGGTTACATTTGTGCCTTCCATTTACTGGAAATGTGGGCCTTCAGGGTCACGACGCCACATTCTGCCCCTCCATCACTAAAAGTTATCCCCCGCCATTGGAAGGAAGCGTGACTCAACCTCTCTACCTCTACTTTCCTATATCAACGTACAGGTCATTGCTTGAAGCCCTCAAGAAACGGGCTTCATTCAATCATCTCCGGCACGACGTTTAGACTCGCGGTTCGAGCACTCCGGGTGCGATCTATTTCCCCAGGACGACCCTTTACGACCACACGAGTAATCATGGCGACCAACAGCGGCAGAGGAAACCCCAGTATGTACTCCAAGTATTCTTTGATCGCGGATTCCATACCAGATCGCCTCTTCAGAACACTAACCATGATACCTCATAGTCGCCGCCAGCGAGGGCATCCAAGACGCTACCAGCACCCCTCCAGCCGTCCCCGCCGAGGAGAAGAAGGAGATCGCCCAATCTACTACCGACGCCCATGCTTCCGGTCAAGATGCTGGCGCAGCAGCTGCTGCCGGCGGCGCACCCAAGGTGAAGACCGAGAAGGAGCGTACGTACAACATCGCAAATTAATACCGACTCAACATGTTCTCTAATTTGATATCGCAGTGGAGAAGGAGCGAAAGAAGGCCGAGAAGCAGGCCAAGTTCGAGGCAAAGAAGCAAAAGGCTGCCGCAACTGCCCCCAAGGCTGCTAAAGAGAAGAAGCCTAAGGAGAAGAAGGCTGAGGAGGAGCCCGTTCCCGAGTATGTCGAGGACACCCCCAAGGGTGAGAAGAAGCGAATTCGATCGTTCGACGACCCCAATTTCAAGGCCTACAACCCTATTGCCGTCGAGTCCGCATGGTACGATTGGTGGGAGAAGGAGGGTTTCTTCAAGCCCGAATTCAAGCCCGACGGAAGTGTCAAGGACGAAGGAAAGTTCGTCATTGTTCATCCTCCTCCCAACGTCACCGGCGCCCTTCACATGGGACACGCTCTTGGTGACTCTCTCCAGGACCTTATGATCCGATGGAGCCGAATGCAGGGCAAGACTACCCTGTGGCTTCCCGGCTGTGATCATGCGGGTATTTCTACTCAGAGCGTCGTCGAGAACATGCTCTGGAGAAAACATGGCCAGACCCGACATGACCTTGGCCGCGAGAAGTTTGTCGACACTGTTTGGGAGTGGAAGGAGGACTACCACAAGCGCATCAACAATGCCCTGACCAAAATGGGAGGATCTTTTGACTGGAGCCGAGAGGGTATGCAACCAGCCATGAACTATGGGAGAGATAAAGCCACTAACTTTGATCAGCTTTCACCATGGACAAGAACCTGTCCGCTGCCGTCACTGAGACTTGGGTCACGCTCCACGAGGAGGGCACCATTTACCGAGCAAACCGACTTGTTAACTGGTGCACCAAGCTCAATACTGCGCTCTCTAACCTCGAGGTCGTCAACAAGGAGTTGACTGGGCGTACCCTCCTCGATGTCCCTGGATACGACAAGAAGGTCGAGTTCGGTGTTATCGTCCACTTCAGGTACCCTGTCGAGGGATCCGATGAGCTTATTGAGGTTGCTACCACTCGTATAGAGACTATGCTGGGTGATACCGGTATCGCTGTTCACCCTGAGGACGACAGATACAAGCATCTCATCGGTAAAACTGCCGTCCACCCCTTCATCGAGGGTCGCAAACTTCCTATCATCGCCGACGAGTACGTCGACAGGGAGTTCGGTACCGGTGCTGTCAAGCTCACTCCCGCCCACGACCCCAACGATTTCACTCTTGGACAGAAGCATGGCCTTGAATTCATCAACATCTTGACCGATGACGGCTTGATGAACGAGAACGCCGGTGCCTACAAGGGTCAGAAACGATTCGATGTCCGCTACACCATCCAGGACGACCTCAAGGCCAAGGGTCTCTATGTCGACAAGAAGGACAACGCCATGAATGTACCTCTGTGCGAGAAGTCAAAGGACATTATCGAGCCCATCATGAAGCCCCAGTGGTGGGTCCGCATGAAGGAGCTCGCCGAGCCTGCCCTTGCTGCTGTCCGAGACGGCAGCATCAAGATCCGACCCGAGAATGCCGAGAGGAGCTACTATCGATGGCTCGAGGACATCAACGATTGGTGTATCAGCCGGCAGCTCTGGTGGGGTCACCGATGCCCTGTCTACTTTGCTAACATTGAGGGTGGTGCTGGAGACATCCCTGAGGAGAAGCTTTGGTTCGCCGGCCGAACCCGCGAGGAGGCTGAGGAGAAGGCCAAGGCTGCCCTGCCCGGCAAGACCTACACCCTTGAGCAAGATGAGGACGTTCTCGACACATGGTTCTCTTCTGGTCTCTGGCCTTTCAGCACCCTGGGCTGGCCTAACCAGACACACGACCTCGAGACTCTCTACCCTACAGATGTCCTCGAGACAGGTTGGGATATTCTCTTCTTCTGGATTGCCAGAATGATCATGCTTGGTCTCAAGATGACTGGCAAGATTCCCTTCAAGGAGGTCTACTGCCACGTTCTTGTCCGTGACTCCGAGGGTCGCAAGATGAGCAAGAGTCTAGGTAACGTCGTCGATCCCCTCGACGTTATCGCCGGTGTCGAGCTTCAGACTCTTCACGACAAGCTCACTCAGGGTAACCTGCACCCTAGCGAGGTCGCCAAGGCCACCAAGTACCAGAAGACTGCCTTCCCTGACGGTATTCCCCAGTGTGGTGCCGATGCCATGCGTTTCACCATGATCAACGCTACCACTGGTGGCGGTGACATCAACCTGGATGTCAAGATTATCCACGGATACCGCAAGTTCTGTAACAAGATTTTCCAGGCTACCAAGTACGTCTTAGGAAGTCTTCCCCAGGACTTCACCCCCTCCAAGTCAGGTATCGCCCGTGGCGAGACCCTTGCTGAGCGATGGATTCTTCACAAGATGAACAGCGCTGCCAAGGAGATCAACCGTGCTCTTGAGGACCGTGAGTTCTCCAAGTCGACATTGATCGTCTACCGATACTGGTACAACGAGCTGTGTGATGTCTACATCGAGAACTCTAAGGCCATCATCCGTGACGGTACCAAGGAGGAGCGTGAATCTGCTATCCAGACACTCTACACTGCTCTCGAGACCGCTCTTACCATGATCCACCCCTTCATGCCCTTCATTACTGAGGAGATGTGGCAGCGAATGCCCCGACGACCTGAGGACCAGACTAAGTCTATCATGGTTGCCAAGTACCCTACATACAATGAGAAGCTTGACGACCCCGAGTCTGAGCGTGCTTACGAGCTTGTCCTCGGCTGCTCCAAGGCTGCTCGATCATTGATGGCTGAGTATGCCCTCAAGGATGAGGCTGAAGGTAAGCACAACGATCCCTTAACATGAGAGAATCTAAATACTAATTCTTCTGCAGTCATCATCCAGGCCTACAACGACACATCTCTTGCAACTGTCAAGGAGCAGGCGTCTTCCATCAAGACTCTGAGTGGCAAGGGTATCAAGGGCGTCGAGATTCTCGGTCCTGATGCCAGCCGACCCGCTGGATGTGTCGCCTACCCCGTCTCTACCGATGCTTCCGTCTTCCTTCACGTCAAGGGCCGCGTTGATATCGATACCGAGATTGCCAAGGCTCAGAAGAAGCTCGACAAGGCCAGGGGCAACATCCAGAAGCAGGAGAAGATCCTCAAGGATCCTAATTACCTCGAGAAGGTTTCAGCCGCCATCCGGGAGTCAGATGAGAAGAAGCTGGCCGATGCTAAGCAGGAGTTGAACAGCTTTGAGGAGACAATTAAGCAGTTCGAGCAGCTGAAGCTAGAGTAGAAGCTGAAGAAAGTAAAAGCCTACTAGAGGAGGATACGTGCTGGGCCCAGTGTGCCGTTGGAATGAAGAAAAGTAAGAGATACGGAAATGACAATTTTATGATAAGTTTACTTTACAGTTGATATGGTTGGTGTGAATTCACATGTCTGATCGCAACGGTGTCGTAGAAGCTACTATTATAATCACCTTAGACAGGCTTTTATCTCATAAGTTGAACCGATATCACAAACGCCTTTTAGTGCTGCCAATTTCCCTTTCCAGACCCTTCGTCCTTGTCTTTCTTAGCCCCACGTACTGGCTTTGACTGAGCAGCCTCGTGTCTTCTCAATTCCTCGGGGACCTTTGAGATCGAGCTCTTGCTCAAGATCTGTTTGAGATCGTACATAGTCTCAGTATCCTCAGGACCCAGGAATGTAATGGCCACACCACTCTTTCCAGCACGACCTGTACGACCGATACGATGGGTATAACTCTCAATGCTCGTGGCCATGTTGAAGTTGATGACCAGGGAAACGTCAGGTACATCGATACCACGACCTGCAAGATCGGTCGCCACGAGAACTTGTGTGTGGCCCGCGCGCACAGAGCCGAGGGCCGCCTCTCGCTGTTCCTGGGTTTTTGAACCGTGCAGTGTAACGGCAGACCAACCCATTTGTTTGATATCTCGGGCAACAGCGTCACAGTTGCGCTTGATATTGACGAAGACAATGATAGGCGGCCCAAAGGCACCTGAAGCGAGGATCTCCTGGAGTCTCTTCTTACGACGGTCTTCGCCTGAAATAAACTCGACGCGCTGCTCAACAGTGTCGACGGCCTCGCCTGCGTTACCGATGGTGACAATGGCTGGGCGACGGAGATACTTCTTTGCGATCCTCTCTACAAGAGGTGGCATGGTGGCCGTGTACATCATAGTCTGTCTGTAACGATCCCTACCACCCAAGTAGCGCTGCATCATTTGCGCATCTTCAGCTTCATCTGTGTCTGGTTTCTCGTTGGTAACTGGTAGTGCATCGAGAATCTTGTTGACGGATTCTTCGAAGCCAAGATCAATCATACGATCTGCTTCATCCATAATCACGTAGCAACATTGTGACAGAACGAGCAGTCGGCGCTCAATACAATCAAGCAGACGACCTGGTGTAGCGACGACGATTTCAGCACCATCGCGCAGGTTGTATGCTTGTTCTTCAATTTGATGACCACCGACAATACTCACCACACGGAAACCAAGAGGCCCTGCGAATTTCCTGGCTTCAGTTTCAATTTGCTGGACCAGTTCTCGAGTAGGGGCCATGATGAGAGCATAAGGACCATCATGCTTGTTGATTTCATCCAGAGGCGGTAGATCGGAGATGTAAACAAGTAGTGGTAAAAGGAACGCAGCCGTCTTTCCGGAACCAGTGACGGCTACACCGATAAGATCGCGAGCTTGCAGGGCGATAGGAATAGCGGCTCGTTGAATGGGTGAGGGTTCCTTGTATCCGACATCATCGACAATGTTGAGTAAGCGTTTCGGCAGATTCGACTCCTGCCAGCTGCGCATGGGATTAGGGATCATGCCGCCCTTGGTAGCAATGCCAAAGTCCTCCTTGAAGATGCGCCAATCCCGTTCTCGCATGTCATCCAGAGACTTTTCAGACCAGTGCTTGCCCAGTCCTCTTCGATCGGCTCGTTGCCTCGCCTTATCGCGTGCTCGGAAAAAGTCCTCCATGATACCCTGTGCTCTTTCCTTTCCATTTTCAGGGTCTCTTTGCTCAATCATTCTCGCTCGTTTGCGTGCTCGCTCCTCAGCCTCATCGTCGAACTCGCCGCCAATACCGGCAAATGATCCATTATGACTAAGAGCGGTCTGTCGGTCGTATAGGGGATCGTTGTCGCGAGAAGTATCTTCGTCTGCATCCCATTCGAAATTGAACTTCTTTTCCGTCGTTCGCATCCGCTTCTTCTTTGCGGAGAAGTTGGATTGTTGATTCACTTGTGGGCCAAGGTATCGAGACCGTAGAAGAGTAGCTTCGATGTCCTCTGCCGACTGTTTATCAGCGCCAACTCCCTGCTTGTCTCCTTTTCTATCCTTTCCTCGGCCTCGTCCTCGCGTTTGGTCGCGATCGCGTTCTCGATCATCTCGGCCGTCGTTCATGGATCTCGGACCTGTAGGCACGCGCGCCGATCCATTCGATTCGTTGGGTCTCGATGATCCATTTGATTTCCACTTCTGTTCTTCTTCTTTTCGCTTCTGCTCATCTTCGGAAGTTTTGCGCTTCTTGTCTTCCTCTTCCTTTTTTGCTTTCTCAGCTGCCAGTCGCTCTCGTTCAGCCTTTGGGATGAATCGAGGCTTCGCAGCGGCGGCGTCAGCTGCTTTCTTTTTGCGCAATAGCTCTTCGATGTCGAGGGGCATTTTGATACGAGTTCGATGTTGAGGGAGAGTTTGAGAAGTCCACACCAAGCCTTATCTTTGCTTTTAGCTCAAGGCAATAAAGTGTCAGGCAACTATTTATAAATTTTGGCAATGAATGCCTGCTTCAATGACTTGAACGGTCGATAGGGAAGGCTAGGTCTTTGTGGCTGCTGTGGCGTGTGGCTTGAAACCCACCTTCGTTTTAATTGGTCAGGCTTCATGAAATTCGATGTCCTAGAGATTGAAGAATAATTAACACGGAAGCGGGATGCAAACTGCAAATAAGTAAGGCTAGTATTAGATGCCCGAGCAGCTTCAATTCTTTTGTTAATTGACCAAGTCCATTGATATTCTGAGGGGAAACATCTAAGTGCACTGGCACCTGTTCAAGTAGGTGCTCGTTGATATGCCCTTCTCCAACACAAACTGCCCAGTTTTAATTTGAGGCCATTATCTAGTAATGCTTGAAATTTAGATATGCTGACCAATCTCAGCTTTCACTAAAACTGAGCAATAAAGTCAGGCATTTTATAGGAGTGATGACTGATGATCCATGATGCTCGACAAGGCTGAGATATAGATTTGTACGTCAGGCCAATCAAAGCACATCATTGCCGGGGCCCATAATAAAACTCAAGACCACCCAACACCACACCACAGCCTTGAGGATTGAAGAGCTTCGTGATCTATTCTCCTGTTTCCGGGGTGCTCGAATTGACTGGTCTTCACCGCAGTAAAACACATCATGGCTTCAGCACCGCAATTAATCGGCCTTGCCAAGTCGCTGCCCGCTCCTCTGCAGCGCTTCTTCGCCCGGTACCCCCCTGCCGCCATCCTCCCCGAAAACGCCCCCAAGACTCGATACCAGGAGGAGAGACCGAACCCTTTCCGCTTCTACAAGCACCCCGTGACAGGGAAATGGCAGGACCCCGTTTACTCACAGCGCCGCCAGGCTGAGCTTGTCAAGATGGCCCGTGAGAATGGCGTTGAGGACCTGCTGCCCGACACACGCAAGGCCACAGAATACAAGTTGGCTCATCGGGTTGAGCATGGTTTGAGAGTCAAGGGTACTGGTGTGGGACAGAAGGTCAAGGGTCACATTCACGAACGACACATGATTGCAAAGTACGTCGGCGGTCTTGCCATGGTATCGGTTACATACTGGCTATGTTCCGTGCTGAGAAATGAGAGCGCAATGGCTAACGACACCACAGGATGGAAACAAGGAGAAAGGCCATGTTGGATATGCCCAGTCTCATCAAGCGCTGGAAGAGGGTAAGTCACGGCCAACTCGAGCTATGCGCCTGTTGTTTCGAGCCTGCGTTGCTAACATTACTCGATAGGTGGGCAAATACGGATGGACCAAGTTCCCCAAATAAACAAGAAGACGACAGATGGAATGACTGCTTTGGCGCACCTGTACATTTACCAGTGTATTTTTATGTGCAAGAATATCTACAACGATCTTGTCAAAGACTTGCTACACTTCAATCAGACCCAAGTTCCCATTGTGATACATCATACCACCTATCTTTCTATCAAGCAACCTTGCTCTACAAGGGGTACTGTAGGCCTGATTCGCAAAAAGATTAAAACCCAGTCTCTGCCACAATCATTCCTTCAGACTTTCCAATGCTTGCGATACTTACACAAATTCAATATCGCACGCCTAATCTTATCACGTGATGCAAAAACGATGAAGTCTTTCAACTTTTCAGATAACCGGGCTCTAACAATCCAAGTGCCTTTCTCAGGAAACAGAAACGTATCATGTCATCTTCACAGTCTATACCTTTGTCGGCAGACACAGCCACACACTACCAAGTCCTCAACATCACACCTGCTCTCCTCGACACACAACATGACTCTGCACCCCTCATAAAGCGCGCCTATCATCGGGCCCTCCTTCGCAATCACCCAGACAAAGTCGCAAACTCAGATCCATCATCGGTTTTCTTCACTGTTGATCAAATCACCACAGCACTCAACATCCTCTCCAGTCCTTCTGCCCGCGCCGCCTACGACGCCGCTCTACGAGTGTCTCGCCCGACTGGGGCGGCTGGTCGGGATGGCTCCTTTCAGACGGGCGTGGAAAATGTTGATCTAGATGATCTAGCTTTCGACGAGGACCAGGAGTGCTGGTACCGTCCTTGTCGCTGCGGAAATGAGCACAGCTACGAGTTCTGTGAGGCTGACTTGGAGGAAGTGAGCGATGAGGGCGAGCTCGTGGTTGGCTGCCTTGACTGTAGCTTGTGGCTGCGGGTTCACTTTGCTGTGATGGACGAAAATGAAGACGATACACAACCTTCAGATATTATTCCTAAAGAGAAAATCTGACATGAAAAACTCTCCCGGTGATTTAAGAGGTTGGAGACTTTGGCCACAAACGGTCCAGAGTGCAAAGGGACTGGCACTGCGCTCCAACATAATACCTATCTAAGTAATTCAGTCTCAACATGGTTGACAATAAGGGTGCGTCATACTACTGACTGAGCATTGGACCCACGTCGAGAGATTTACGCAGTACACAAACCTCAAGTCATCACTAATCATGTATCGTCGTGTATTGAAAGTAATTTTAGTATTTTTATTGTCCAGACGGCCAACGCATTAACAGTCTAGAAGCAGAGCGTAAAATTGCTCTCTTCCCGACTCCTTGCTAGCCCGTTGGTGTAAAGTCAGCCCCTCCTTGGCGCTTGTCTGTATACCGAAACGATGCCGAAGCTCTTGATCAAAAACGAGGTCTTCCGTCCACTCCGTAGACACCAGTCCGCCCGACAACTGCATAGATAAAACATACTCGACGATCCCTTACTCGGCCTTGGGCTCCTCAGCCTGGGCAGCAGGCTCCTCGGTGGTGGCAGCCGCAGGGGCATCCTCCTTGGGAGCCTCAGCCTGACCAGCAGCGGAGGTCTCGGCCTCGGAAGAGGTCCAGAGGGTCTGTTACGGTGTTAGCTGCCATCGTAGCTTCAAAGCATAGGATCATTGGGAAACTTACGAGGTTGTCACGGAGCAGTTGCATGATCAGTGTAGAGTCCTTGTAGCTCTCCTCGCTCAGAGTGTCAAGTTCTGTGAGTTTGAGGTTAGCGATTTGTGAATCAACGGTAAGTAGTTGGCGAGACGTACCAGCGATGGCATCATCGAAGGCCTGCTTAGCCAGGTGGCAAGCCTGGTCAGGGGCGTTGAGGATCTCGTAGTAAAAAACGGAGAAGTTGAGGGCGAGACCAAGGCGGATGGGGTGGGTTGGAGGAAGCTCAGTCTGGGCAACCTCAGTAGCAGCCTTATAAGCCTCGAGGGACTTGTCGGCAGAGTCCTTGCGGCGGTCGCCAATGGCGAACTCGGCGAGGTAACGGTGGTAGTCACCCTTCCTGTAGGACTAGTTAATAACGGGTTGCGAACAAATACCAGCGGGTCTGCGCCTACATCTTGTGGTAGAAAACCTTGGACTCGCCAGACTTGGCAGAGGGGATCAGGTGCTGGTCAAGGACCTCGAGGATATCATCGCAGATCTTGGCAAGCTCGGCCTCGATCTTCTGTCGGTACTCCTTGATGAGGGTAACCTGAGAAGAGTTGCCCTTTGACTCCTCCTTCTGCTCGATGGAGGTAACTATGCGCCAGGAAGCACGGCGGGCGCCAATGACGTTCTTGTAGGCAACGGAGAGAAGGTTTCGCTCCTCGACGGTGAGATCTCGGTCCTCACCGGCGACAATCTTCATGTTCTCAACCATCTCTGCGATAGGCGCGCGCGCCTTTTGTTAGCGCGCGAGTAATACATGAGATCGACTCCAGGAACATACCCTCGTATCGCTCGGCCTGCTCGGCGAGCTTGGCAAGGTAGACAGCATCTTCGTGGCCCATTTTGGCGGTGTTTGGCGACTGTTGTTCAAAGGTGGGTTAGTAAAAGGGGTGAGCAAGCTTGTCAGACGAGATGAAATATGAAAGCGGTATGTGCAGTGGCAGGCGTAAATGGATGTATGAAAGAATCGAGGAATCGCAAATTCGTGCAGGCGTTGCTTAAAGACAATAGTGGAATGATGAGTGAAGCTGCGAAGTGGGCGAGGGGCGATAGGCCGATGGATCGTCTTAAGCGATAAACAGGGAGAGCAGTTGCGCGCCTAGTGCGTGGCTAGAGCGGGCGGCGGCGACGATTCGGTGAGGCTCCCCGCTCTTGGGCTGTCAGTGGCGGAGGGGTTTCTGAGACGACGGCCTCCTGAATACGGACGACAGCAACAGCGAAGATCAACGCAGCGGTGATGGATGAGATGCCCTTGGGTTTCGGTATCCGATATCGTCGGTAATAGAGACAAGGCGGCTATCGCTTATTCGTAGTGGTGAAGGCGGCCGAAGATGATCCAAGGGGGAATAACGGGTGCGTGTTCGTTTCGTTTTTGAGGGGGGGGGTAATGACGACAGAGGGGAAAGGACACAACAAAACACAATCGAACAACACAAAAGACAGGATAACCGTGATGAACAGGATTCTCTTGATGAAAAGAAACACCACAAGAGCATATGGAAACAGAAAGGTTGAAGTAGTGCATACGTACCTAAAGTCGTGGGATTTGGGTTTCAAAGATTGTTAAGGAAAGGGGAAATAACGAAATTCAGCTGAGAAGAAGCTTTCGGTTGAAGGAAAGATAGATGGTGGAAGGTGAACAGAATGGGAGGCCAAGAGTAGAGTAGAGTAAAGTAGAGAGATGAAAAAAAGAAGTGGCTTTGGTTTGGTTTGGTTTTGCGGGACGAACTGGACAACGAGCTGGTAGAACTGACGGGAACGGGGGGGAGTGTTGTTGGGGATGGGACTTGGCTGGGCTGGACTGGACTGGGCATGGGCATGGGCATGGGCATGGCCGCATGGGCAGCTTTTGGGTGACGAAAGCTCCCTGCGATATTGGATCGACCTGGGAAGGGGCACCTCTGCTGGTCACTGCCAATTGACATCCCGTGCAGTCGGGTGTCAGTGCCAGTGCCAGTGCCAGCAAGTGTCGGGCAGCCCCACTTCAGATACCAGACTCCCCTACCTACTCCCCGCTTCCACCCCACTGGGCTGTGAGCCAGCCAGCCTGTGAGTGTGATGATGATGAGCTGTGCCCTGGAACTCCAGTGGACTAATTATCTCTAATTCATGCTTAATGCCCAATCAGCGCATCTTTTGTTCATCATCGTTCTAAGTTGCCAAATGGAATGAGCTTCTTCTATTATTAAGCTCTCTCTCTCTCTCTCTCTCATGGATGAATGGCAGATCTGGTACAGTATCCCATTGCTAGGCCCAGGTATCCTACCGATGTGCTAGCTGCCTTACCCAGCATCGTCATTGCCTCATGCCCTGATCGCAGAGTCCCTGCAGAATCTCCAAGTCGCTTGCTTACCTGAATCATGGTCCTGGTTCCAATTTAAGGGTTTCAAAAGTGCTGTAATTAGTCCAGCTCAGACAAGAATCGACCAAAATCAACAAGAAGCCGTACTTTATTATGGAAAGATAAGCTAACGGCTGATGGACTGTAATTTTAGATAGAGGTTCCTTTCCGAGCATAGAAAGAGGGGTCCAATCGAAGTGTCAAATGTCATCATCGTCATCATGCGACCTCCTTTGTCCTGCCAGGCTGTTGGTGTGCTCGAAACAGCCACACAAGTGCCGACACGAAACTTCAATGTGCGACAGGAACGCTCAACCATAATGTCCATTGTCAAGCTTGAGATAGGCAACTGTGTGGCTTTTCCTCTATATTCGATTTGGCCTCATTCCGGCTTGTCACTAGCATCAATGGATGTTTTGCATCCTTTTTTCAACAGGTATATTATGAGCCTGCTGACGAGCAGCGCCTCACGATGGTTTCAGGTTGTATATACAATGTTGGGTGGGTATGGGTGAGCAAGGACAAAGCACTGCACTTGAGCATTTTCATTCAACCTTTTTGCGTGGGTTGGATCAGGTTGTCGTTGTACAGGCCTCCGACTGACTGGAATGTACCAAGGCGTGAACTACTAGGTACATACAAACTCATCGTTATCACAACATGAATATTGCCAATTGTGACGCCAGTTTCTGCCACACTGTGGCCAGGCCGTACCGCATAATCTATGGATATAGCCTGAACTATTGTTTTTCTGGACTCAAGATTCCGTCTTTGTCGTCCGTTTCTTAACAAAGTCAATCCAGTCTTGACGTTAGAGGTAAGGGTATGTATTTATCTAGTGGGGATAAAGCTTCAGGGTACAAAAGCAGTATGTCAACTGATCAATGTGCCCTGTTTCAGCATTTGATCCGAATCATGTGCCACATGATGCTTCAGCGATAGTTAACTGGTGATATCTGCCAATAACTCTTTCTTGACAAGGCCTTGTTTGTTGTTACGCAAAGCTGAATCTCCTCATTCGTACTAGGATTCAGTGTCTGGATACCCACTTTACCACGAGCTCTGATGTCATTAAAGACCTTTCAGCTTCAAGCTACTAAGAAAACCTACATGTGATTGTGTTGTTCATGGAGGTTGACTATCCGAATACAGCGCCATGGAAACCAAAAGGGATATATCAAGAGTGACTACAGGGTAAACCGCCTCATCAGGCTGCTAGGCACGCCCTGGTTGCTGGATTTTCGATGTCTTGGATGCTTGCTGATGGTCAGTCAGATCCGAGCTTCCACCAAGGAGCTGGCCGGGATTTACCGCCAGTGGTGCCCCATCTTTGTTAAGGCGATACTTACTCGATAGGCCATGCCCAGGCAAGTCATAAGTATACACCTATCTCAAAGCTGAAGTGGAACGCTTAGCCCGACCCAGAAGCTCACTGTCACTGTCGTCAGATCATCTCGGCTCTCCCACCATTACGGCAACGTCATCGGCTACAAAACAAATCACGATCCTCAATCCCAACTGATCTTTTGTTTTCAGCAAGTAACAACAAGAATTCAAACCTACTTCGCAACCATGCTTCGCACATCTTTCCGCCAGACGGCCGCTTTCCGGCCCATTCGATGCTTCTCTACCACTCCTCGCGTCATGTCTGAGGGTGCTACTGGAGCTCCCCGCGCTACTGGAGGTTCCGGGTGAGTTTCACGGCTGAAGTTCAATTGATTTCCCAATTGCATTTTTCTAACGGTCGTGTCTTTAGTGATGCTTTCCAGCGACGTGAGAAGGCTAACGAGGACTACGCTATCCGCCAGCGTGAGAAGGAGAAGCTCATTGAGCTCAAGAAGAAGCTCCAGGAGCAGCAGCAGCACCTTGACCGTCTCTCCAAGCACATGTATGATCCCCAGCAACCATCTGTGCAATGCTCTAACATCTGAATCGAATCGGCCGCTAACTTCAATTCTTTTACAGTGACGAGATCACCAAGGAGCAGGGCGGCGAGCAGCACTAAACTACTCATACCACGGATCACCGGATAGATCAGGCAAAGCGTGTGGGAACTATCAGAATTCAGCGAGACCCAACCCGGCTCGCCAAGATAGCAGTGGGATGTAACAGTCATCAGTTGAGGAATTCCAACATGAGATCGCAATTCACTCAGAGCTTGACTTTTCCATAGTCTGACTTAGTGTATAAGAACATTTATATGTTGGCACTCTCCAGTGTTCCAGGTTCGCTAAGTTCGAGGTGTCATTTCCACATCCCGATTACCGAACATGCCGATGACTACGCGTGCTTTCTTTCGTATTTCATAGTCGATAGAGAATTACCAGGGTTCATTGCCTAAAACTCCAATCCAATAATTACAACCCTTCCCTTCATCGTCGTCCCATGTATGAGCGATAGAAGCTCTCCGCCGCATCATTATCCGAACCAGCATAGTGGCTTCCTAGGTTGCTGCTTGATTTCTGAGCAGCTGCTACCTTAGCTTGCAGTGACGAGGCATTAGCATCAATCCACTGTAACTGCGTCAGGTGGCCGTTGAGGACCCGGACGATCTGGCTCAGCTGAAACAAGAGGTTAGCAAAGCTTGTTCTTGGATATGAAATGGCATGCAACTTACAGGGTCCTCGGGTTTGGCGCCCTTGTTCAATGTACCAGAGATGTCGTTGATCTCCTTGACCATCTTAGATAAATCGCGCGACTTTTCGTCCAATTGTTGTGTGAGCTTCTCTGCAAGCTTATACGTACGCTCGCGCTCCTGGTCAGGCCCAGCCAGCTGTTCGCCAGGACCCAGCTGTTTGGCAAACATGTCTTGGACCTCAGACTCGTATCGATCCAACCATGCTTCGAGTTCATCTTGTTGACTCTCTACAGCAGCAAGCTGTCGCTCAATTTCGTGACTCGCTCGCTCGGCTTCAAAGGTATCAAGGTATAGCTTCTGGATCTTCTCGCCATTATCCACAAGGCTTCTATCCCACGTAGACACAGTAGTCGCCAGCTCCTTGAATTCTTTCTGGTACTTTGAAAGATCTGATGCCCATCTCGTTACAATGTCTTCCATAGTCTTGTTCTTGAGCCGCGCCATCTGGGATGTTGGGCCAGTTGTGGAAGCGCCTAGAGGACCAGGAGTGGTGCTGGTAGCCGCGGGCTTAGCTGCGTTCTTGCTGGCATCTGTGGCTGGCTTCGCGCCGAACAAGCTGCTAGCTGGAGCAGGAGTAGAGCCCGCTGCTGGGGCGGAAGCGGTCGTTGATGCCCCAGCGGTTGCAGTGGTGGTAGCTGTCGAGCCAGTTGCTTGGTTACTAGCAGCAGCTCCGAATAGACTACCAGCAGATTTTGGTGTAGATGATTCAGTAGAGGGCTTAGGAGCGCCGCCGAAAAGACCACCAGCGGTTGTAGTTGTAGTTGTAGCAGGAGTTGTAGTAGAAGCTGTGGTAGTCGCAGGCTTGGCTCCAAATAATCCTCCAGCTGTTGCTGTGGTGGAGCTTCCAGATGCAGCAGAAGTTGTTGCGCCGCCGCCGCCGAAGAGACCACCAGATGGTGCTGAACCTGCGGTCGAGGCTGCCGGAGCTGCAGGTTTGGCACCGAACAAGGAAGTCGCAGTGGTGGAAGGAGTCGAGCTTCCCCCCTGAGACGTAGCGGGGGCAGCTCCCTCAGCCTTTGCACCGAACAGTCCACCAGCAGCAGGAGCGGCAGCGGCAGCGGGAGCAGATGCTGGCTTGGCTCCAAAGAGTCCTCCAGCAGGAGTGCTGCTTCCAGACTGTGCACCTCCTCCAAAGAGGCCACCAGGCGTTGCTGAGGCTGTTGTGCTGGGCTGGGCAGACGAAGCTGAAGTCGTCGCCGGCTTCGCTCCATTGCCAAAAAGACCAGAGGTTCCAGTAGACGCTTGTGCACCTGTGTTGCCGAACAGTCCTCCGGCAGGCTTCGAAGCATCAGTAGGGGGTGCTCCAGCTGGGGTCGTCGACGGCAAAGAAAAAGTAGGTTTGGCAGGAGTAGCAGCCCCAGCAGCAGCATTTCCGAACAAACCTGACGCTGGCGCAGCTGAGGTGGTCGTTGTCGAAGTCTGGTTGGCGTTGTTCTGACCAAACAGACCACCGCCACTAGTAGCAGGAGTAGAGGAGCCACCGCCCCCGAAAAGATTAGCCGCGGGCTTGCTTGTGTTGTTTCCCGCGTTTCCAAACAGTCCTCCGGATGCAGGCGCAGTAGAACCAGTGGTACCGCCGCCGCCAAACATTCCACCGCTAGCAGGCGCTGTGGTTGCTGCGGGTGTAGATGAAGCGCCTCCTCCAAAAAGACCGCCTGTCGCAGGAGTAGTAGAGCCGCCGCCGCCGAAGATTCCGCTGGAGGTAGGTGTGGTAGTGGTAGTGGCCGCGTTCGCGCCGCCGCCAAACAGACCCCCAGCGGACTTCTGAGCTGATGCGCCGCTTTGTTGACCACCAAACAAGTTGCTTGCACTGCTGCTGGCAGGTGTCGAGCTGTTACCAGCAGCGGAACCACCGATCGAGCCGAATGAGAAGCCGGGACTTCCAGTAGCAGCGCCGAAGAGATTGCCTGATGCTGACGCAGTCGATGTTGTGTTGTTGTTGGATGCGCCCGAAGAGCTTGTGTTTCCGAAACTGAACGACATCTTGGGGGTTGAGGCCGATGATCAGCTGGCTCGAATCGGAAGAATTGTCGATCGTGGTGTATCTGAGCTGACTTTAATAAGAATTAGCACGCCAGATACAATGTTTCCCGATGGTCGACAATAAGGCCTGGGATGATGACTGCGATAGTCGAGATGCGAGATTGTGGTCGTTGATGGCAACGGATTTGTTAAAGGCTGGTCGATAGCATTTGGGAGCTTTTTTTGTGGAGACGCGTTTTGAGGTGAGCATTCACCGTCCATCTGGACCGTGCCTGAGCTAAGCTGGATTTAGCCACCATTTCACATACCGTCATTCCGTTTCAGACGGTGCTGTTTTGGGCTGGTTGTAGTGATCTCGATGAAGATGAATATCAAGAGTCATTACGCGGTATTAAATACATCGGGATGGTACCAAGAGGAGTGAGACTCGTGAGGCACATCTTTACTGGGGAAACTATTTATCAATGGACTAAGCTGCGACGATGTTCCTCGAAGTCTTAACCTGTACATCCGCCATAGAGAGAGGTTATTCTGTCCATCAAGGCTTTCTATCTATCTATCTTAGATTGGTCTGGGTTTTAGTGGGAGTAACCGTTATGAAAATAACAAGACAATGGTCTAGGCCATGGAGCGACACATAATGAGACAGAAGGGTGTCGTGATATAATATAACTTCAGTTATAATATCAAGTATAGAACAGAGTACCATTGACCTGTATGTATTTCAAGCTAAGGGATCCGGATTCTACAAGATCAGCAAGGGAAAAATCCTTAAGCATCGTACTTTACTATACCATCGTCTCTTCCAGGTTTCATCTAGTCTCATGACAGCCTATGCTAATGCAGTGACCTGCCAAGTATTCTCTCACGGGTTGTACCATCCTACCCAAATTCGGCGTCCCTGTCGTGTTCTAGACTAAGCTGATGCAGGGATAACTCAAAATGCCAAGTGTGAATGGATGAGCCGCGCAAAGCCCCACGTGATGGCACTTGCCCACTCGACGGAAGCTCCAAATCAACTTCAAGAGTCCTGAATGAACTCCTTTCCTACCTAATACTGTACAATCATATTGATCATAAACAGAGCTATTACTCTGTCCTGCCGATAGTCTTGATATTGCCCCACGCGCCCTCTTATTGATTGGTGTCTCTGTAACACTTACCACCCTGCATATACTCCCACGATACCCTCCTGCTCGACTCCGATTATCAACACCGCATGCTATAGAATTCAAAACACCAATTCCACCCAAATTTCACTACTATGACGGACGCTGAGAAGCTTGAGCCTCCCAAGGGTGCTCCCATTGAGGACCCTGGAGCTCGCGAGCTTGGTACGAGGATTACCTGATACTCAGATCGCCGGTTCACCTTACTGACATGGTATAGCTGAGGAATCCGAGTCCGATGACCAGTTTACGGATGCCGCTTCTGGTTCTGGAAGCCCCAGGATCAGTTCGCCAATTCCCAAAACCCGAGTCGAAAAGGTCGATGATCAACCTTCACATGGTGAGGTTCCTGGGACTCAGGCGTACGAGTTGCGAGAGCAAGATGCTCAGCCGGACGAGATCGCAATTGCCCCAGAAACTACCACATCCGAGAATGCCCCCGCGACCCCGAAAGTCGACCCTCCCACGACCGTCGTAGAGGAGGCCCCTGGGGCCAGAAGCCGATCGCATTCCATTCAGTACGAGGAGAGGCGCAAGGCAGATGCTTCCCCAGATATTCTCGTGGATTCTGATGGGCAGGTCAAGGAGATTCAAGGCGAGAGCACAAATGTGGAAAGCAATCCTGGTACGGGAGTAGCAAAGTCCTAAACAAACACAAGAATGTTCATTGACCACTGAAACTTGCTCGCGTAGATAACTCAACACCCTCGCCCGATTCTACAAACACGAAATTACAAGATGAACCTCCCGAGGAACCTAGTGCTCTAGCTTCTCCTTTGCAAAATGGTGACGGTGACCATGAAGATGACAACAAGGAAGAGAATGATGATGATGATGATGATGATGACGAAGACAACGACAACGACGGCGATGGCGATGATGAGTTCGGTGACGACTTTGACGATTTCGAAGAGGGTAATGAGGACGACGATTTTGACGACTTCGAGGATGGGTTTCAAGAAGCAGAAACTCCAGCACCGCCTGCTGCTGCGGCACAGCCCATGCCGCAATCCACATTACCATTTGTAAGATATCCCCAAAGTTGTGTCTTTGCTACAGCCGCTTACTATTATCCAGCCCATACCCGACTTCGACGGTGTCGATGCAGAAGGAGTCCTAAATGCGTTAGAGCCCTTCCTTGCTACACTGTTTCCTCCAGAAGAGCTCGACCTCCCTCAGTTCCCTCCTCTATCCAAGGACTCAGTATTCTTTACGCCACGATCAGCATCTCTATGGTCACAACTAGTTGCCCCTCCGCCTCTAGCCCCTCCCGATTGGATCCGTTCCCGGACACGCCGCCTCTTCCTCGTCTCCCTTGGCGTCCCTGTGGATCTAGACGAGATCCTTCCGGCTTCCAAGCAAAAGAAGCTTGTTCTTCCCTCATTGAATGTCCCTACGCTATCTCCTCGAAATTCTACAGATTCCCGGTCTGTCTCCCGATTGCGGCAGGGCGAGGGCAACAATTCGTCGACATCGGTCGATACTCAAGGAAAACCTTCTGCGTCATCAAGAAAGCGTCGTGGTCCACCACCACAGCCAGAGCTGGATTTCGTGGCTGCTCGTCATCTTTGTCAAACTACGGATGAAGCTCTTGATGGTATGACTGATGACGAACTCAAGGCTCACATCGCCAAACTGCAAGGCTTGGAAGAAGCGGCAAAGGAGGCGCTGGAGTACTGGAAAAAGAGGACAGACGAAAAGATTGGCGACAGAGAAGCCTTCGAAGGGGTTATAGAAAACTTGGTCAAACATGCGCGCAAAGTCCGCAAATAGATACTGTAATATAATTCTTGGAGGTTTGGTCATGATAGTTTCTTCATTTCCTGCTATGACCAATTGGAGAAAACTTTTGCTCTTTCCCCCGCGAGGTCGATGTAACCTCTTGATGCATTTACAGCGCAACTACACAGCTTGTCCGCTAGTCACAAGTGCTCAAGGCAAGTCGACCAGGACTCTTCTAAACCCCCGTTTTTCCTCGCCCCCATACTCCCGAAAAAGACCACTTTTAACACCATGCCTGGTCCAGCGCCAACCATCTACTCAGAATGCCTTCGAGGGCTCTGCTCTGGGAAATTTGGCGTCCTCGAGTTCGGCATATCACGTAGCCGAAAAATCGTGCGGAAATTTTGTTCAATTCTTTCGTTGGTCTACATGAATCTTTTAAGCAGTGCTAGGCTCGAGTGTCACACCACTGTGGAGGAAAGTTAGTTGAGGTGTTCTGTCTAGGGGATAAAAGTTCGTAGGGGGTAAACTTACGCAGCGATGGTAGCCCAACCAATAAGACGCCAATGCTTCTCGATACGTCGGCTGAGAGCAACCTTCTCGCCAATGTTGGTACAGGCAGGGCTGGTCAAGACAAGCTTAGCAGCATCGTTCTTGATAGCAGCGATCTTGGCACCAGTAGATGTGGAGCCAATGTTCACCATGATAACCTCGTTCTTGGCCAGCTTAGCAACCTTGGCCTGCTTGCCATCGGCAGTCCTGACACCGAGAAGGCGACGGAGGAGGTAGAAGTTAACCTCGATCTCGCTGTAAATCTCGGGCAGGCGGCCCTTGAGACCCAGCACGAAACCAACGAGACGATCGGCTCGGCAAAGTGTAGGGTCGATTCGGGTACCAACACCGATAAGACCACCAGGAACAGCGTACTTGAGGTCGTTGGCCTCGGAGTTGAGCGAGACGACTCGGCTGAAAATGGGAGTGCACTTGAGGGCACCGCTGTCGTCTCGGGCGACGATACCAGGTCGGATTTCAATCTCATCACCAAGCTTGACAACACCGTGAAGAATGGAACCACCAGCAACACCACCCTTGAGGTCGTCGATCTCGGAACCAGGCTTGTTGACATCGAATGATCGAATGACAATCATGTGAGGGTCCATGCTGAAGTCTCTAGGAGGGACAGGAATGGTGTTGACAATGGCCTCGTTGACGGCATCGATGTTGAACTTGAGCTGGGCAGAGATGGGAATGACTGGGGACTTGCCAGCAACAGTTCCTCGAATGAACTTGAGGATGGACTGGTAGTGCTGCTGAGCAGCATCTTCCCGCATAAGATCGACCTTGTTCTGGAGAATGATGATCTTGTCGAGCTTCATGATCTCAATAGCAGCCAAATGCTCGGAGGTCTGAGGCTGAGGGCAAGATTCGTTACCAGCAATAAGGAGAAGAGCGGCGTCCATGACAGCGGCTCCTGACAACATAGTACTCATGAGAATATCGTGACCGGGGCAATCGACGAATCTGATACTGTCAGCAATCGCTTCCTATGGAAGTATATGTTTTAAACTTACGAGACGTGTCGCAATAGTCTGTAAGTGCCACCGCATCCATCTCGTTCACAAGGAGGGTCAACCTCCTTCTCACTCTTGTAACTTCGGTAGCATCCAGGTCGAGGGCATGCCTGGTTATCACACTTGTAGATCTTGGCGTTGGCGTAACCCAACTTGATGGTAATGTTTCGGATCAGCTCGTTCTTGAAACGAACAGTCTGGACACCAGAGATAGCCTTGACGACGGTGGACTTTCCGTGAGCGACGTGGCCAATGGTACCAATGTTGATAGTAGCTTGTCGGGCGATAATCTCGGGTGTCAAAGGAGTCAGGCTGGCGACGTCGAGGTCTTTGGGGTCGGTTTGGGGGGGCAGCGGAGGTCTTTGAGCGGCGGGCTCGGCGATAGCTGGGTTGGACTTCTTGAGAGCCGACTTGAGGGGCTTCTCATCAGCAGCCTCGTTGTGACCGACAGACTCTCCGGAGTCAGACTCGGACCCAATGTCGTCGTATTTGGGGTCGTCGTTGGTAGACATGATGAGGGCGGGGCAATTCAGGCGGTATTTCAGATGTGGTTTTTCGGTCGTGAAGCAGCGAAAGGGCGGTTTTGAGTCGAAAAATCGGTCGCCTGGATCGGGAGAAAATTACAATCCAAGGTTCAAAAATCTCGTGAGTGGTTCTCGAAGTTGAGGTCGTCGAGGGCCAAGATTTTGCGTATTTCGCCTTGATGATGGCAAAATTCCTCGTGTGCAGTCTGTCGAAATGGCTATGACTCTTACGCTAAACTCAATATGATCGGATAAGCTGATAAGAACCAGATGCCCCTCCTTCGGGTGAGCTTCGGCTGTGTATTCAAGGCTCCCCACCATCTACCATCTCTGGTGCATGAATTCGAGGAGTGAGCTTCGACCAAGATAGATACTAGTAGCCAAAAGTACGGAATACGAGGTGAAACAAATTGATGCTATGGGGTCATGACGAACTAATAAGACTCTGTTACTTCGTCGTTCGTTTACAGAAAAGCTTCTGCGACTTCCTATGGGATAAATCCAAATCATTTCCATTCGATACCTCCTGGTAGACATGCTCTATCTTAACGGAAAAGAGCTGCTCATAGTGTATGCCTGCAATGGGTCTTTCATAATTCTGAGGGATCCTCAATGATGCCTTTTTCTGTACCTGCTTGTGAACCTGTTAGAGCTTGGGATGAGGCGTGCACCTAGAGTGAGTTGATAGCCCAGCTGGTGAAGTTCACTTCGAAATTCTTCATGTCTTTTTCACCTACCTGGGAGTCAGCCATCGATCTAACACATTCCCATACCTACATTCACAGCCATGGCTAAACTACACTTAATAAGGGACACATTCTTAATTTTGATTATCCAGTTTTGGGTCAGCCATATGCCAATCGCCTCCGCAACCATGCACAGCAGGAATATGGACTTTTCAAGTGCTATACAAGGTGGGTATGTATGAGGTAGTTTCCATATTATCCAGGCGCAGAAAACATTAGAGGCACAACCATCCGTGTTTGTGATAAGCCTCGCCGCTTGCTGACAACATGCCAAGAAGAGGGGATGACTGACATGGACATATCAAATACCAACTCAACCATCGACCGCCATCCTTTTTGGTGACAACGGCCGCTAAACCGGTTGTCGATGCGGTAGGTTACAGTTAAAGCTCTGTGCTCTGGGATACAATGTCACATCTTGACTTCAGGCTAGCTTCAATGATGACAATTGATACTATCTTTATACATTCTTGTATTCTAGAAGACCAAGGACTGAACTTAGTGTAATTTGATGTACGCTTCTTACCATGCTGCGTTAATGGTGTCTCACTGTTACAGTACATCCATGAGTGACCATGACTGCACCGTGGGAGAATATATATCCCGCTCACCTTGTGTGCAACCAGTAGCCTGGTCGACCAATGCGTTGGAGTTGGAAAGTCACTCATTCTGCTGCCAAGTCAAGTCGACCGGGGTCCTTGCAGTGAGAAAAAGAGTGTCTTATGAGGCAAATGCTTAATGCGATGCTCTCTGTTCTTGGTGGACCGTGCCGCAACCCAAAGTCAAGCGCGTCGAAACAAAAGTCGTTTGTTGCCGCCGAAGCCTGCATGTGGCTGGAAAAACACCCCAGCTCATCACGGCTTTTGAGAAGCTGATTGGCTATACTGAAGTGAAGACCAGAGCGCTTGCAGAAACATAGCCTATCAAACCGGCAGATCAACGTCCAGGGTCCAAAGAGCGCCTGTCCTTCCCAGCCAATGGGATAACAAGGATACACTCTTCCTCCATAATCCCAGCTTCAACTCTAGCAAGCTTAACCGCCGGGCGACTTTTACTACCCAGTGATATCCCTCAATATGGGAAACGGACATGATGGATCTGTCAGGGTAGCATGCAGAAATTGTCCCGGATGATTCCAGCCGGGACATGGTACAGTACCTTTTGGCTCACGAGTGCCCATGGGCATGGGAGGGAGTACGAATTCCCTGCCCGCACAATACCTACGTCTAGACAGTAGGCCAGCTCTTCACATAACACCGCAGCTTTCCTTTCTCAAGTTCCTCTGTGGATCCCTCTCTTTTACACCTCGACTTTGACTTGTCTGTCTATCGTTCGTGACCATTTCTCTGGGTTTCAACTACGCCGGTATCACAAAAGTCGGCAGTACAGCAACACAAAGTTAGCAGCCCGGCTCTTGCTCATCCGCCTAGGTTGTGATCAGATCAGATCAAACCAAACCAAACCAGGCCAGCGGAGCTTGACCTACCATCCCGACAGTCATTTGGGCGTCTAATTCCAAGGCGAATCGAATCACTTAACGGGCGGTTCACATCTGCCTATCACAAGTGTTGCTGCATATCCGCTCATCTTTCTGGTAAGGCCATCTTCTGTTTCTATTTGCGGCACCCCCCTCAGTCTAATGTCCTATCCCGTCCTTGGTGTCTTGATCTTGTCGAATGAGCGTTCATGTTCCCTCTGTTGCCGCCATCCTCAAAAGTCGTTGCCTCCCACTCGAGTCCGTCTGGCCGGACCTCTCTCCCAATCTTTCGATAGCTGGTCTCTCTGTTCTTCTGCAATTTCTTCTGTTCTATAACGGGTGTGAGCTTGGACTGCGTCGAAGCTCTTATACCTGCTTCATCAACATCGTCAACTTCCACTTCCACGTTTCGCTGTTGATATCTTTATTCAATTCCACATTTACTCGTTCTAAGCATGGCTGGTCCAGGTCCGTCTCCAAGGGAGCAAGCTTACAATCGAATGCATTTCTTACTGACTGATTGTCCAACAGAAGATAAGAGAAGGCCTGCCGCACTCAACCTCACTGCAGCTCGACCTGGAACATCCGAATCATCATCCTCAGACGGCTCTTTAAAGCCCAGAACTCCTCGATTCGCCGAAGCAACCTCAGTGCACTCACCCGTCGAGGCTAGATCACCATTTGCCGATCCTGAAAAGTCTCACGTTGCTCAACCCCAACCCGCTGACATTGGTTTTGGCTATATCGCCCAGCGAGAATCGATTCCCGTCCCAATGACTCCCAAGACACCACTCAAGAGCGCCATGAGGGTGCCGGGAACGCCTGCTCATCTCAAGAATCCCCTGAGCCCAACGTTTCGAGAGGAGGATATTCTTGAGAAACGTGAACAGTCTACCGAAAAGGAGCAGGCGCGCGATGTGGTATGTGAATTCCGTTATATAAAACCGCTGTATGATCAACTCATTAACAATCAATAGAAAATTAAAGCCCGAGTCCGTCTGGCCAAATTCGCACTCCGAGGTGTCAACTTCAGCTGTTCTCTTATTATTCTTTCGATGCTTACAGCCTCGTTCACTATTTTCAACGCTACTAGAGCCCTGCCTGATCAGAGCAAGATGCCCTCGTGGGCCAAGGACACCAACCCATGGCCTCAGAAACTTGTTCTTGCTATGGCCTGTGTCTCTCTTGCTGCTTGTATCATCGTCTTCATTGCCTACTGTCGAGGCGGCCATCGACGTGCCGAGAAAGTAGGAACCTACTACACCATGTTCGCCATTGGCTGGGTAAGTCGGAAGTCTGGATATCTAATCTGCGAACTGGACTGACTCTGTATAGTTCATCCTGTCCTTGGTCCTTTGGGTTGTCACTGCTATCGTCTTCCAAAACTCAAGAAACAACAGCGACAACAAGGACATGTGGGGTTGGTCTTGCGTGAACAACCATCGATCCGACGTCTTTAGCGACAAAGTTGACTATGCACTCGTTTGCCGTCTTCAAAACTGGGCCATGATTTGCATCATCATAGAGATCGTCGTCGAGGTTCTCGCCATTCTTCTCTACAGCGTCGTCTTCTACCGCTACTATACCAAGCAGCGCCTTTTCAAGTCCATGGACATGCGAGACCGCGCCCGTTCCGATCTTTACCTCGCTCAACTCCGCAGTCAGTCTGCTCCCAACACTCCTGGCTTCGGCCCCAAGTCTCCCGCCCTCAGCGCTTATGCCATGTCCCCCCGTCATCCTCCCGCTGCCTACCGAAACTTGTCCGACATCAGCGAGAACCCCAACCCCAACCCCTTCACGCCCGGTACCCAGTTCGCTGTGCCCCAGTCTCAGTTTGCCCCTCAGGACACTGGCTTCAAGCTCCAGGCCCCTCCTGCCAAGGCTCCTTCTGCTACTCCCAAGCTGAACCAGTCAGCTTTTACGCCTACTGACACTTCGCCTCCATCGCCTCCTACGGTTCCTACCGTTCACGTTTCCGAACACGGTCCTGTAGGATTTGAAGAGCCCACGTATGAGGCTGTCCCTATCCCCGGTGCCTATACCGGACAGGCTGTCAAGAGCCCGCCGCCCACGCAAACATCCTTTGGCCAAAGCTACTACTAGAAGGTGTCAAAGATTGAAAAACGGCGCAGCTTTTGTCTGATTTGTTAGCTATGGTTCTGCGGGCTTTGGCTGCTTTCTATTCTTGGTGGTTACTGAAGTTATATTTATCACGGGGCGGCGATACCACATTGGCGTTACAAGGCTGGGTCCAAGACTTGACCCTACTGCATTTTATCTTTGATTTCTTTTGTTTTCAACCTCCTCAAAGATATCAGGAGTCGTATATAGTGTACCGTAATTTGGGAATGACTGTACAGTTGGCAATGTGCAAAGGATGACGAAGACGATGGTTCAACGAGCAACACAGCACTTTTTTTTGTGTGAGAGCCTTGAGGGTTATCACTTTAGGACTTATATTCAAGATGACATTGATGTCCATTCCGGTTCATTTCTGTGTGATGCACAATCTCCAATATGTATTTGTTTTACGTGAATAGATGCCCAAGCCTTCTCAATACACTCATAAAACGCAAGTATACTGACATGGCTTGTTCGCATTTATGCTGACAAAATCAAGGCGTGATCCCACTCCTTCGCCTTCCTCCGGACGGCCCTGTCCAGCCAACAGCACATGGTTACTTAGTTTATAGCGAAGTTCCGAAAAGCCAGTCACGAAATTGAATAGTGGGACAAGATTTGAAGGATAAAAAGAAAAGCATTCATCATGATAACGACACCCTAAATAACAGAGACAAAAAGCAGGTTTGAAGAACCGTTGCATTACTTTTTGGTAGCCCCCTATGCACCTCCCAAAGGTATTAAGGCGCAGAGGATTGCCCCGAAGCCTTTTGCCATGCGGCCAAGTCAAGTTAAGACCTCTTTCCCACATGTCGCCTTCCGGACTTGCGGCAGCGCAGCATGGTATAAAAGGCCTGCCGCCCTTCCAGGCGATACTCTAGAAACGAGATTTATCAACAACTGCCACAAGAAATTTCTCCGTAAGCCCCTCCCAAAGATGTCAGGCTGCCCTGCGTCGTCTGGTCGTAAAAGGCTGATGGAACAGCCAGAGAACCGGATATTGGAAAATCCGTGTTGCTTTTTTCACTTTTTCAGTATGAGCTTAGATGAGGTCGGCAACGTTCATAGGCATCTCCTCAACTTGAGTACTGTAGAAGGTTTCGATTTCACGAAGCATGCGCACATCCTCGGCGGTGACGAAGTTGATGGCAACACCCTTTCGGCCGAAACGACCTCCACGACCAATTCGGTGGATGTAGTTCTCACGGTTGGCGGGGAGATCGTAGTTGATGACCAGGGAAACCTGCTGGACATCGATACCACGGGCCAGAAGGTCAGTGGCAATCAGGACACGAGAAGAACCGGATCGGAACTCCTTCATGATCAGGTCACGCTGAGCCTGGTCCATGTCACCGTGCATGGCGGAGACAGTGAAGTCACGGGCAGTGAGCTTGTCGGTGAGCCAGTCGACCTTTCTGCGGGTGTTGCAGAAGATGACGGCCTGTGTGATGGTGACGGTCTCGTACAAGTCGGAAAGAGTGTCGAGCTTCCACTCCTCCTTCTCAACAGCAATGTAGAACTGCTTGATACCCTCCAGGGTAAGCTCGTCCTTCTTGACCAGAATGCGGACGGGGTCACGCATGAACTTGGTGGTGACCTCAAGAACGTCCTGGGGCATGGTGGCGGAGAGGAGAACGACCTGGGTGGACTGAGGAAGGAGCTGGAAGATGTCGTAGATCTGCTCGGTGAAACCACGCTGAGGAAGAGTTAGCGCAATGGACAGAAAAGATGAAAATAGAGTTTTCTTACAGAAAGCATCTCATCGGCCTCGTCGAGAACGAACATCTTCATGCTGTCGGTCTTGAGGAAACGGCGCTGGATCATGTCCTGGACACGGCCGGGGGTACCGACAACGACCTGAGGACCGTCCTGGAGGGCCTTCATGTCATCACGGACACTGGTACCACCAATGCAGGCGTGGCACTCAATGTTCATGAAGTCACCAATAGCGACAACAACCTTCTGAATCTGCTGAGCAAGCTCACGGGTGGGAGCAAGGATCAGGGCCTGGCAAGCCTTGACGTTGGTGTCGATCTTCTGGAGGACAGAGATGGAGAAGGTAGCGGTCTTTCCAGTACCAGACTGAGCCTGGGCGATGACATCGTGGCCCTTGATGACGGGCAGGATAGCACGCTGCTGGATAGCAGAGGGGCGCTCGAAACCGTAGGCGTAGACTGAGAGATATTGTGAGCGGCTTGTGGGATATATAGGATAAGGCGCTGAAGACACTTACCACCTCGGAGGAGCTCAGACTTGAGGTTCATGTCATCGAAGGAGTCGACGGTCCTATTTCTTCTGTTAGCCGAAATGCATCAAGCACAAGAAAAGAAAGACTTACTCGTCATAGTTGCTCTCAATTTGTGTCTCAGGGACATCCTCAAGACCCTTGTCAGCCATGATTGCGGTTGAGGCTTTTGAAAGTCTAGATCAAGCAACGGCTCGACCTAGAAGTGGTAAATCGCGGGGTGACGGAAGCGAAAAAAAGAGGGCAGAACTTCGACTGAAGACTGCGCCTGGTGATCGTTTGGGTGAAAAGAAAGCTGGTATCAACTAGACTCGAGATTCTCAAAGAAAGAGAATCGACAAGAATCTAGGATAGAAATTTCTATTTGTGTTGTTCCTGTTGGATGGAGTATGAAGGAGAAGAGGAAAAAAAGTCGAATGAGGGGCGGTCGTGGAGGCAGTATTTTTTTCATTGCTGCCCACCCGCTTACCTCAAGCTGTGCACCGGCCAATCAGACAAGGTTTTAGCGGGGCATCATCGGATTAGGGTACATTGGGCCGACTTGTGCTGCCTCTTGATTTGCCTTTGGCTTGCCTAGCCTTGCTTGTAGTCACCAGTGGCAGGGCACTCACTCGCTCACAAGAGTCTGCAGCGAGTAATTTTTATTTTTCTGCCACTGTAAGAAGTTTTTTTTTTTTTTCTTTTGTTGTCTTCCCTTTCTGACTCTCCTTCTTCCGCGACTGCGCAGGCATCCATCCCACTTTGCCCCGCTCTCAGTAGAAAGAAAAAAAAAATGTGCCCCTCCACCCCGCCACCCACGACAATAGGTTTTTGGTGTTTCTGATGACTATGATTGTGACTTTCGTCATGCTATTGTTATCTAGTATGTATGTATTCCATGTCCCCAGACCTATGTACTTATGCAATAATAATTGTACTGGATATCTGGAGGGACATGTGATGGATTCCTCCAGAGGTAGGTGCATGGATACTTAGTAGGTACCATTCATGACAAGGAGACTACAGTATGAACAAAACATGCTTCTTCTCATGAACAATACACTTCGTAGAAATCTTGTTCAAATTAGAAAATAAATATACGAATAGAATTCATGTTCAATTAGAAAAAAGCATCAGGGGCAAGTCCACGTAACCTTCCGTTCAAACAAGAATTATCCTGCAGTGTAACTCTAGTCTCGTCTTTGTCCTGTCTTGTTGCCGCACCCATTCCTCAGCCGATTTTTCTTCCACCCTACGCACTAAAAACTTGACTTACAACATCCGACTGATCCATCGCAATATTTATTACTGGAAAACTGTACTGACTAGATTTGTACGTACTGTATCGTATCGAACCATACCTGCAATACAGTTCGTTTCTCCACCTCCAGCTTGGCTTGTACCTACTCTGCCCTGCTCAGTCAAACTTTGTCTTTCACACCTCTTATACAGTGGCACGCAACTTCAACCACCAAGAAAAAATGCCCTCGGCCATTCCTGATGATGGTATTCGCCAATATAATTCGTTGTGTGATAGGACGAATGACATCTCTGAGTCAACTCTTCAAAGTGACTCAATCCCTCCCCATCCTCTAGGACTCAAGCCTCTAGGCAACCAATACCTCTTTACAGGCCATAATGCTAGGCGGTCAATCGGAGCATGGAGGCTCCTCCCAGACGAAGTCGTCTCGCTTGTTCTTGAGCAGTTTGACGCTGAGGCCCTGCTGAAGCTTGGCCATACATGCAAGTTTTTCTATGCTTTTTGCCACTCAGATGAACTTTGGAAGCCTATATTCTTACAGTAAGTGCGCTTGACTCATAAACTCGGATATCCTGAGGTGTCAATGAAACAGCAACTAAACTTAATCAAGGTCACCACCAAAGGACAGCAAGGATATTCGATGGCAAGGCTCATGGAGGTCAACTATCCTAGGACTCCCAAGTGATCAACAAATCAACATCGACTGCAGTAACGTCTTCTCAGATGTGCTCCACCGGCCATTTGCTTGCAGCCATGTTATCCTTTCCCAGTTTACCTCAAATATTCCCAAGGCAAACCAGATCCGCCGCTTTGAGAACCTGACCTACGATCAGTATGCCGAGAAGTGGACCGAACAGCCATTCATCCTCACCAAATGCATACAGGAATGGCCAGTATTCAGCGAATGGACCATCGATAGCTTGCTTGAGAGGTATGCCAATGTCGACTTTCGTGCCGAGGCCGTGGATTGGCCCTTTGCAACCTACTATAATTACATGAAGAACAATAGGGATGAGAGCCCTCTGTATCTGTTTGATCGCAGGTTTGCGGAGAAGATGGGCTTAAAGCTGGCCGAGAAGGGAAACTCGGCATACTGGAAACCGGAATGCTTTGGGCCTGACTTGTTCGAGGTTCTTGGGGATGAACGGCCCGCCCATCGTTGGCTAATTGTTGGTCCCGAGCGAAGTGGTTCAACCTTTCATAAGGATCCCAATGCGACAAGTGCATGGAACGCTGTGATTCAGGGAAGCAAATATTGGATCATGTTCCCTCCCGCAACACAGGTACCCGGGGTTTACGTCTCCGACGACAGCAGTGAAGTAACTAGTCCCCTCAGCATAGCTGAGTGGCTCCTCACTTTCCACGAAGAAGCACGGCAGCTTCCCGATTGTATCGAAGGCATCTGCGAGGCGGGCGAAATTCTGCATGTTCCAAGCGGATGGTGGCATCTGGTGGTCAACCTCGAGAGCGGCATTGCCCTTACACAAAATTTTGTGCCGCAGAGCTTGAACCTTTTGTCAGAAGTCGTTTCCTTCCTGCGGGATAAGGCTGATCAGGTCAGTGGTTTTGACGATAAGGTCACGGACCCATCCGGACTCTTCATGGAGAGGATGAAGAGTAGCTATCCGGAAGTCCTTGAGAAAGCGCTGGATCTGGCGGACAAGAAGAGCGGAAAGAAGCGCAAATGGGATGCTGCTGTTGGCGCAGCAGATGACGAGCAGCAGGGTGGAGGCGGCGGTTTCAGCTTCGGTTTTGGAGGTGACGACGACGATGAGATACCCTAGAATAGAGGCGCCCCTTTTCTGGTCTCTCATTGCTTCGGTTGCCAACCAGTAGATAATTTGTGCTATTTAGCGATATATAGATGAAGAGGCGAAATTGAGAACATGCATCACAGTACATAGCTACCTTCTGCAGTATTCGAGTAGAACCATGCTAACACAACTACCGATGCTCATTTTCATGGATTCGCCAAGGCTGATAGACACGGAGCCTGGGAGGTGATAATCGGTCGAGACTGAACAGACGACACATAAGATGATTGGAAGAAGAAGCACCGAGCAACATCTGGCAACTGCCACACATACCACTTCTCATGAGCCTTATGCCATAGTGTGGCTGGCAGATATACTTATCATGAGAATGAGCTGTTGGCGAAGCTGAAGCCTGGAAACTTCTCGACAAGCCCTAAGCACCAGAAACGATGGTGTTGAATGTTCACAGCTCGCTAGTTGCATTCGACATGGGGGCATGTCCAATCAGAGTTTGCAGAAGGTGGCAGGTCAGGCCTGGACGTTGATTGCTTTGAAGCCCGGCGACTAAATTTAGGTTTCTTTGCATAAACAGGGCATCCTGGGTGATTAGATGTGAGATACACACACATATAAGTTGTGTCGCCTATTCGATGACGCCGTCACAGCCAAAGGCTGAGCCTCTCGTTTGCCAGTGCTGATGCGATTGGGCTCTGATTCAGCCAGGCCATTCGACTAGGGGCCTTGTGATACTCTTTGCTTTTGATCGCAAAGATACTCCTCTCCTGGTCATAACGACAAATGGAAAGAAAGAATTTTGTGAGCAATAGTCACTCAAGGCGTCTTTGTTATGATGCACGCATTCAGCATGAACATCTCAACAAAAGAGTTCTCTTGAAAGGTAGGGAAATCACATGTTACAATGTCGACAAATGCGTATATAAGGCTGGGCTTACTTGGCTGAACGGACTACAGTAGTTCCCAGCGCCACCGCGATGAATGAAAACGTGCCAAGGCAACAAGCCGGGCTTGTTAAAAGTGACACTTATGGTCGTAATTAGTACCGAGTAGACAGGAGAAAGAGACGTCTGCTGTGGCTAACATTGACGTTAGAATGAACCTGGGTCTACCTCTTACTTTCAACCCACTTTCAACCCGCGAATGTTGTAGTGTTTTCTGATTGAATTATGCATAGAACACTCTACAGCTATCCACCAGCATAGCATATGCGTGCCCGTATCTAAGGCTAACTATAACGTGAGACTTTAAATTTATGTAATTACGTCTCTGCTAACAACGACTGTTCCAATAAACCTCTTGTTGTCATTCCGAAACACGATCTGATTCAGTCCGCCCCTAATTAACGGATCTAAGTTACCTGTCATCAAGACGCCTACACCCCCTGGACCAACCACTGCAGCTGATTCACAACCTTCTAGAGCTTAGCACGTCCTCTCCCTGAGCGAGCTGGAAGTCTCCCCGGGGCCCGTGTTGGTAATCCCCACTCCGCTTCCCGTCCGGGCCCTCCACCTTTCCATTAATGGACCTGGGCTACCCAATGCTGCATCATCTCCCATCCATCTCCTCCTCCTTTTCACCGTCCGTTGTACTGTAATCTTTTTGCTTGAATGCGCTTGCGCTTCGCTTCTCATTGCTTTCACTTTTGTTGCCTCGTCTCTGTGATTCTTGTTTTCCCATTCTTCTTCTCCTTGGTTTCGCTTCTGTTGTCATATCTTTTAATCTGTAAGTACAAAGACTCCTTTGTCTGGGCCCTTTGTCCCATCCATGCCTCCATACTCTTTCTCTCCACTATCCACCTACCCATCTGTCCCTTCTTCAGCTCCTCTACGTTACTGGCTACCACTTCCCCGATCTAGGCTAACAAAAGATGATACAGCCTCTCACCTTCTTGATCTTCTTTTGTCAGCATACAACTCTACTGTCTCGAACTCTACCGAACAACGTCGCTCTTCGCATCAGATCCACACGAGCTTAGACCCCTGCTGCGCTATTGCGAGCCTCGTCTTGCTCCAGCTTGAGCTATCCCTAGCTTCGACTTCTCCCGATTCGAGATCTAATAGGACAACGACTTGGCAATCATGGTTTCCGACGAGCACTTCGAGATGTGCTTGCCTGTCCTGCAGGATGCCACCTTGGAAGACGAGGACAAGACAGACAGGCTGGAGGAGCTCTTCCGCAAGGAGACCAATCTCACCGGCACTTCGCTTGACAATGCAATATTGGACGCCCTCTGGCGCTATCGCGATGGCGGAGGCTCATCAGCATCGCCGCCTCCTATAAGACCGGCAATACTGCGACGTCCCTCTCCTGCCTCCTGGCGTGGCTCACCAACACCTATGTCGGGCTCTCCGAGACTCGCCGTGAGCCCCCTCGCTCCACCAGGATTTGTTCCATCAACCTTCGGCAGAACCATATCTTCGACAGTATCACCATTCTCTTCGCCTCGCGCCTCGCCACGAATGGCTCTTGCAACACCCGTCATTCCTCATAGTCCAAACTTGAATGCCTACGAATTTGCGAGTGATCCTACCCCGGCCACCGAGATCCTTGGAGAGTACCAAACTGAAAATGTGGAGTGGCTTGTTAGTGATGATGCTGCCAGCGTAACTTCATCCGTCAGCACCCCAAGCGCCCTAAATGCTGCTGCCCCAGAGTTCTCTTCCATGACGGCGCAGTCAGCTGATATGTCGCCATACGACATGCTGCGTTCCATCCTCGGGCAAACCAAGACGGACGACGAGATCGAAGCTGCTCTGGCACAGAATGGATACGATCTCAGTGCAACCATTGTCTCCTTCATGGAAAGCCAGGCCGGGGACAATCAACCCGGCGGAGTTTCACTGGAGGAACCCAAAAATGTCTTGATTGGAAAGTCGGTGGACCGTCCTTCTACGCCTCTTGGACAACAAAAGTCTGGAGTTATCTGCAAGTTCTACATGTCGACCGGGCAGTGCTTGCGTGCCGACTGCAGATTCAGTCACGATCTTAGTAACCACCTGTGCAAGTAAGTTGTTGTGCGCTATTATTTCAAGGAATACAAGGCTGACAGTTCATTTTAGATACTGGGTAATGGGCAATTGCTTGGCTGGAGAGACATGCATCTTTTCGCACGATCCTACCAAACTCATGAACAAGCTCGCGCTCGATGGCGCCAGCACACCACCATCAAAGCAGGGAGGCTTACAGTTGGGAGACCTTAACTCGTTCCCCTCGCTCCGACCTGGCACCCCTGATCATTTGAGTGGTTTCGCTGGAAGCAATAGCTTTCCAGGCGTAGGCATAACACCACCACCGGGCTTGAAGCACTTACAGGGAACTTCCAGTCCTCGTGCCCGATCTCGTCCTGGTAGCCGGCATCAGACCAGGGAGGCCGATATCTCGGCACCTGCTTTGGATGACAACGACGCATTTCCTTCGCTAGGTTCTGCTTCCATGAAGCAGGGCAAGAAGCATCACGGCAAGCGTGGCGGTCACGGTCACGGACATAAGGAGAACATGGCCCCCAACTCGCTAGCCGATATTGTTAAGATGTCGCCCTCTCCGAGTCCTGTTCGTCCTGAGCTTAAGAAAATAGGACGCAACGGGAGCTCGACAGCCGCACGAAATGGAGAGAACAGCCCTGCCGCCCAAGCAATCCCTAGTCCCAAGCATATCCCGTGGTTGGAGACTGGCGAGCGTGCCAATAAGGCGTATCTGAAGGCTCGCCAAGAAGCTCTCAAGCATGGCGGCCTTCGTAACAAGTTTCTGCAAAGGTATGTTTTCTTGGCGGAAGAAACAGCTGTGATGTATGGTCTGACTCGACATTATAGTGCTGCACAGGCGTGGAATCGCAACGACGCTAGGGCTGCTAAGGCTCTCAGTCTACGGGGACAAAGCGAGAACGATCTTATGCGCAAGGCTCATCGCGAAGCCGCAAGGGAATTGTATGAGGAACGCAACAAGGGCAACTCCAATGGCCTTGAGCTATACGTCGACCTTCACGGTCTTCATCCTGAGGAGGCGGTCGAGTATCTCGAAAAGGTCTTGATGGAAAACGGCCGAGAATCGCAACCTATTTATGCCATCACGGGTTCTGGACACCATAGTAAGAACGGCAAGGACAAGGTTGGCAGAGCGGTTCGCAACTTTCTTAACGAGTGGAGGTATGCGTACCGCGAGTTTTCGGTCCCTGGAGACCGCAACAATATGGGAGGCATTCTCGGAATCGATGCTCGCAGCTGGGACAAGTCCCTCGCAAAGGAAGGAGAGGGCGATGGTGATAAGCAAGAGGTGGATATCCTGAGTCAGGGCGTCGAAATCGGCGACGGCAAGGTCAGGCTCTTGGTGCGTGATCCGCCCAAGGGTCCTAGCGGCCGTCGATGACGATGCCAGGCTAAAATAGAAGAAACCAGTAAAATAAGACACCGTTCTATAACAAACAAGATGCATGATTTCATGTGATTAGGTAACTAACTGTAAGTCTCCTACTGTAGTATCTCAGAAGCCTGACAACTGGCATCCATAATATTCATCATCAGCCTTGTTGATTCTTAAAACAAAGTAAGAAACGACCGGGTTTATTTCACCAAATTTAGCATAACTCGCCTCATCTCAACTAAACCCTTGGTATAAACTCATAAAAGACAATATAGTCATCCTTTGTGATGTATTATCAAAATAGAAGTCTATACTGCACTTGAATGTTTCGAATCTGATAGACCTCTCTGTGCACTAAACGGAACAGGCATAGTGACATACAGGTACTTGGTGGGGCCGCTCCTGCATGGGATTGCTGACACTAGCAACGTCATGTACCTTTGAGTACGACCCAAAGACGACAGCTACATAGTACACTTAAACGACGTCCATCGCCAAAAGATCTCCCTTGAAGCACCATCAAATGCGATAGAGTACATTATCAAATCACTTTCCGAGCTTTAAGAGTTGATACAAGTTACGAATCTCACCATACACAATCCTTGCGCCCCTCAATCGTACCGCTACAGCCTCATTTCCATCCGCGCGTTCCGAATCTCACATACATCAGAATCCAGACATGGCTGCATAGTCCATATCATCACAGCACAAACATAACCATTAACGAAACCCTCCTTGTACCGAATATGCCTGCGGACTATAGCTCGGCCGCCCAGGCCCTTGCGCTCTCTCCGGACCGTGGCTCCTCTCCCTCGCCAACCCGGCCTCCCTGGTCCGCCACGTCGTCGAGCCGCCGTCTATCGAATCCGCTCATCGGCCGTCGTCGCGCAAGTAATAGTTATGCTGGCGGCGGGAAAGCAAGCTTTGTGCGTCGCATTTGGGGCTCGGTCAACTTGCTCGGCGAGCAGGTTCTTAAGGTTTATTTGCGCCTGTCGCCTCTTCAAAGGATCCTCGCTCTTGCAGGCGTTGTAGCTGTAGGAGTACTTGGCATCCTGGCGATAGTATACTCGCATGTCTTCTTCAAGTGGCTCGAACCAAAGGCTGAGGCATGGCGCGCTCTTCCAGGTGGTTGGATCTTGGCTTTCCTGCTCGTATTTGTTACTTCATT
The DNA here is from genome assembly GCA_018886245.1 of Fusarium brachygibbosum. Classification (NCBI taxonomy): domain Eukaryota; kingdom Fungi; phylum Ascomycota; class Sordariomycetes; order Hypocreales; family Nectriaceae; genus Fusarium; species Fusarium brachygibbosum. The sequence continues at coordinate 1,430,259 of MU249525.1, forward strand.
CCCGCCTATTGTTGGATACTCGACTGCCAGCACCATTGCGGGCTTCGTCTACGGATTTCCCTTGGGTTGGCCCATTGTGGCATCGGGATGTACAGCTGGCGCTCTTTGCGCATTCCTTGCCAGCAGGACTATCCTGAGCAAGTACGTTGATCGCATGGTTGGTCAGGATCACCGCTTTGTTGCTCTAGGTCAAGTCCTGCGTCAGGAGGGTATTTGGTATCTCACCGGCATTCGATTCTGTCCCCTGCCATTCAGTCTGAGCAACGGCTTTCTTGCTACGATTCCTAGCATTACACCGCTAGCGTTTACAATCTCTACAGCTCTTTCAAGGTGTGTATAGAAACTTCCCTCTGTATTATACGTGCTAATTAGTCTACAGTCCCAAGCTTCTCGTCCATGTATTCATTGGTAGTCGCCTCGCTCTCCTAGCCGAAAAGGGCGATAAGATGTCCGCCGGCAGCAAAGCCATCAACTACCTCAGCATGATTCTTGGCGGCGCCGTTGGTCTTATTGTAGGCCTTGTCATCTACAGACGCACCATGGCCAGAGCTGAAGAACTTGCCCGGCAAGAAGGCTTAGACCCTGCTGGCGCATCTGCCGAGGAGGGTGAAGCTGGCTATGCTGACTCTGACAACTCCCCTCTCATGGACCCCGAAGATGCAGCTGTCCTTATGTCGGATGACGATATCTCGCTATGGGAGAGGGATGATGCGGAGGGCAGGTACCACGACGAAGATGATGAAGACGAAGACACAAATAAGAGAGGGAATCAAAGAGCTTGAGATGGCATCTATTAGGAAGAGACTGCGCAGATTTGGGAATGGCAAGAGACATTGGGTTACATTTTATTTTTAGTCTTGTGGGTTAGACGGCGGCGTTCTGGATGTTTCACACTAGCACGGATTGTTACTCGGTGAACTCAATGAGTGATAGAAGAAAACGATGATACGTATAAAGCAATCATTCGTGCTATAAGAGCCAGGTTTGGATATCAGTTCGCTGTACTAGAATCAAAGTTTGCAATCAATTGTTACTTGCAACTCTTACGGCTGCTCAATAGCATTCAAATTCAAAGATGTCCGTATTTACGAACACCGGTAAACTCATCGCTAACATCCCAATGAATCAAATGCGCCAACGCCGTCGCTTATGCATTCGTTTTTCGATGCGAAAACTGAAAAATAGAAACAGTACCAACATTATGGATGGAATCACTGATCCCCCCGGTATTGGTTCATGAACTGTATCGCCTGGTCCATTGGGTAGCCAATGAATACAGGCCCCGTGAAAATCATGTGAGGTCCGTTGCTCATCCCCTTGGTCATGTCGGGGTTGATGAAAGCAGGTTGAGGTGGTGTCGTGTGTTGATGGGGAGGTGGTGGAGGAGGACCGCTGTTTTCCTTGGTGGGCGAAAAGGATCGAGGATGTTCTGGTCCTTGATGTGAGATGTGTACCGATGATGCATCATGGTTCAACGGCATAGACATGCCCATAGCAGCCAACTTTGTATGGTCGAATGGACATTTGCCAGGCGTCTTTTTGTTAGATTCTTGGGCGCTAGGTGTGGTTTGAGCTGAGACTGGCATACAGACTGGCGCCGGTGGTGGTGATAGAGGTTGATCGTCGCCTTGACCTGAAAGCTCATAGACTGGAATCGATATTCCCCATGGTCTACTTGGGGACTCTCCCACTCGCACTTCCTTGAGCGGTCGATCGAAGTGGCTTTGTCGGTCTCCATCATCCTGAGTTGGCACCTGAGTGTCGTCGGGGTCCGAGTTTACACTAACAGCCTGTGCCCAGTTCTCAACCCTCTCATTAGAAGGCTGGGCGACATCACTTGGTCGATTCGGATCGTCCTCCGCTTCGGGCAGCATGGGTGCATGCAGCTGGCCCAAGCCCTCAATCATGCTCACGATGTCGCCATATTTAGAATCTATCTTCTTGATCTGATCTTCGTCACGCTGGTACCGGCGGAGGCAAACTTCATGGCTGCGAGGGAGTTCATGCTTATGCGTCTCAACATAGTGAGCGATCTCCTCTGCGGAATGCTTATCCATGTAGCGAATGGGACACTTGACAGCCGAGGAGACATTTGTGCGAGCTTGCTGAGATGTAGATTCTTCGTACATGGCTGCGCAGATGGGGTCCGCCGAGTGGTGCGGAGTAGTGTCCTGCGCATCATCGTCGTGGGCCCCAGAGCCGCTGGCCGTGGCGGGCTTGGAGAACGGGCATTGAAGATGGCCCTTCTTTCCTTGGACCGTGAAGTCTTGTTCTAGCGCGGTCGACATGGAGGTGGCTACGTGGGAAGGTTGCGACTCAGTCTCGCGGCTAGAGGCAGTGGTTTTACTCGCTTCACCCAGCGAGGCAAGCTGATTAGCTACTCGACGTCCGTCACGGATGACGAGGGCGAGCTGATGTTGGGAGCCGGAGCTGTACGAGCTTGGTAGAGGTAGAGGAACAGGCAATGAATTATCAAGAGGTGTATTTGGAGGTATCTGGAGCTTAGCCAGGGTATCGGCTATTTCAGGCGCGGCCGGAGCATATTTGTCAGCCAGATATTGGAACTGTTTTTGGTTTCGAGTTAGCGACGAATCCATGGTAGGTTTCTTTGTGAAGAGTAAACAAGGATATTGTGTCATATATCAGAAAATAAAGGTTGTCAATCTCGGCATCAGGTTCATTCAGCCTGATGCTCTTGATCTAGAGCTAATGATAATCATCATATTGACTTGGGGGGAGATCGCCCGACAGCTCCGCTCCGGTATCGCCGAAACGATGTTTGGAGCTTGCGCGGCCAGGGTAGAGAGAAAAGGGAAAAGTCGGGTTGTGCTGTAGTATCGAGGACCACTAAGAAAATATGCAGTTGTTTTTCTTACCTGTTCATGAGCAAAGCGTAACTTGTGCTCCAAGACAGTCTTTCGATCTGTCAAGGTCTGAACTTCATCAGCAAGGGCGTTGAAAGCATCTGCCAACGTATGCGCAAGATGAAGATATGCCATGCCCTTGGCTGTGAGTTGTTATGAGAAAGAAGAAAGGAAAGAAAAGTAAATAGAAAGAGGAAGAGGAAACCAATATTTATTAGAAGAGAAAGGAAAAAGAAGAGATTTGCGAGATCCAGAACGCAAAGCTGTTGCTGGAGCGAGGCGAGATCAAAGTGGGGATGACAGCAAGAGTCGGAAGGTGATTGGTTAAATATGGTCTTCTATGGTTCTAGTGGGTATCATAGGTGGATTCACCTAAAAGTTAGGGTCCGTTTAGAGGAGACAGTGCTGGTTTTATGAGCTGTGAGTTCGTAGGTTATTTTTTATCCCCGAATTGACTCGGATCTCAAAGCTTATGAGCCGCACTTGATTCGGGATAGGACATATCATGCAGCTCTAATAAAGTAAGATACCTACTTTTCAGAACAGAACTTGCAATATTTGACACATGCAGCTTGATCATGAGTCTGATGTCTCAGAACACAACCATGAAGAGTTGCAGATAATTGACACTAGTGGTCCGACTGTGGGGCTGCTAGAGGTGAGCACAAGCCGAGGCATGCGCTTACCCTGCATCTTTGAGCTCGATTTATTCTGTAGCTAAAATCAGCTATTTATATTTATTATTTGACACGTCTTGTAAGTGTCTTGGCGCATATCATGGAGAACGAACTGGTAAAGAATATCCAGGATCTATACAGTCACTCTTCTAAGACGTTACACGTGTAACTTGGGTCGTTAGATATGTGTGCTCTTGTCCATGTTAGGAGACCTTGCCTGCCTGATAATACTGTTTACGTGGGCTGCAACTGTGCAGATATTTCCTAGAGGAAAAGAAAGAAGAATCCAATACCATCAATTTTTCTAAAATAACCAGGCTTATACTGAATTGTCTTGTTTTGTCGTGGGGTTCGCAGGAACCAGGTGCTCGGTTGGTAAGAATAGCAGGTATCTACACATATTAACCCCGCCATCACCCAGGGCCACTTCTATCATCAACATCAGCATCACCTTCATCCTCACCGACATCATGTCTACACCCGAGATCTTATCTATTCCTTCCGCGGAGATTATTAGCAGCAAGTCCCATATCCTACCAGGGCAATTGCACGTTACAGAGTTCTTCTTTAAAGTCCCTCTCGACTATACGGATATTAATAGCGGCATATGCACCAAGCTCTTTGCTCGCCGAGTCAGAAAACATGATGTTCCCATCTTCCCACCCGATGACGATGATAGCGAGAACAAGGCCAAGTACGACCATGGGGAGGCACCCAAACCATATATGGTCTATCTCGAGGGCGGCCCTGGCTTTGGCAACCGTGAGCCACAAGATCATCCCCTTACCAGCCACGCTTTGGCAAGAGGCTACCAGCTTCTTCTACTCGACCATCGTGGTGTCGGACTGAGCTCACCAGTCGGTGCTGAAGTTCTCAAACAGTTCTCCCCAGACGTCGAAGTGCGTGCCAAGTTCCTCGGCCTTATGCGTCAAGACAATACAGTTCGTGACTGTGAGGCTGTCCGCAAGTGCCTTACCGCTTCATGGCCCGCCTCTAAGCAGGCCTGGTCAATTTTTGGACAATCCTATGGAGGCTTTGTTTCTTTATCTTACCTCTCGATGCACCCAGAGGGCCTGCGCGAAGTCTTTCTCACTGGCGGCCTGGCCCCAGTGGGCAAGAAGCCTGATTCAGTATACGAGGCTACCTTTCGCAGGGTTGTGGAACGCAACGAGCAATACTATGAAAAATACCCAGAAGATGTAGAAAACGTCCGTCAACTTGCTGGTTTCATCGAAAGCGAAGGAGGGAAGATCCCATTACCTTCGGGAGGTGTTCTTACAGTTCCCCGTCTCTTGACCATGGGCATCTCTTTTGGAGGTCACGGAGGCTTCGATTCAGTCCACTCAGCAATTCTAACACTGAAAACCTCCTTGGACTACTTTGGTTTCTTTAACAGAGCATCTTTGGTACCGCTAGAAGGCTGGACCCCTTTTGATACCAACATCATTTATGCCATTCTCCACGAGGCCATCTATTGTGATGGTCCTGGAGTAGCTTCGCGCTGGTCAGCAAACAGTGTTGGCAAATCTCTCCAACCCTTTGCCTGGCTTAATAGCGACTTCTCTACCGCTTCAACTAGAGGTCCTCTCTACTTTTCTGGTGAAATGGTCTTTCCTTTTCATTTCGAGACGTACCCAGAGCTTCAAATGCTTCGTGAGGAGGCGGAACTGATAGCCAACCGAGAGGACTGGCCTGCGCTATACGACCAGAAGAAGCTCCGCAAGAACAAAGTCCCTGTCTATGCTGCATCGTACGTCGAGGACATGTATGTTGATTACAACTTTGCCAGAGACACAGCCAAGCTGGTTAAAGGCACCAAGACCTTTGAGACGAACGTCATGTACCACTCGGCTTTGAGGGCAAAGTCGGACGAAGTTTTGCAGCAGCTTTTTAGCCTGAGGGATGATGTTCTTGATTAGACAGTATATGGGGCTGTGCATAACTAGAGGGAATGCCTAACACGAATAAATAATGACTTGATGGATACGGAGCCTACTCCCCTCCAGAAGTCAGAGCCTCTGACACATGCCCGGCTGCTTTCCTTCTATTGTGATATCCGAACTCCTCTTGTGCCCGTGATAGCACCAATATAAAACCTGGCCAAAGGCCCATTCGACCCAAAACACCAAACAGATCACATTTAGTGGTAACGATTGGGCCGACTATGCGCAGGTGGGCGCCGTCCCAGATGTTGCAACTCGTCCTCATATGCTGAAGTATGCGTAGCCTCCATCGAAGGCAGGTCTGCCATTGGCTGAGAATGCCTAATTACCGTCTCTCTCAAGATAGTAGCAGCCAGCTCTGGATTGCTCACCAGGAACTCGCTCGTCTCCTCGGGATAGCGCTTCCACAGTAGTGGCTGCAGGAAGCCTACACGTGCCATCACCATTTTGAGCAGCTCATCTACCTCTGGAACGCTGCGATAGAGCTTTCTGCATAGATGCATCATATCCGGCTGTGCGGCATCCCAGCCTGCTGTCTCGAGCATGTCGACGCATGAGCGCATTACTGTCTTTCGAAAGTCATCCATGAGGAAGCGGTTTGCGCATATATAGACGTCGAGATGGAGCTCGTATGCTAGAAACCACGTCCGTAGATCCTCACCTGTGATGCGCTCAGGTTGTCCTTGCAGAGATGGAATCGTAATCACCGCAGCGGGAGGGAGCATGCCCCCAGGAGGCGGCACACCCCTTCTGGGACCCCCTCGACCATATGGTAAAGGGATATATGTGTTGACATCGCGAGACCGATTGGCGCCGCACTGCCAACATCTCGTAAAATCACGCCTTGCGAGGCACCGAGGGCAAGGACAGCCTGGCCGATGGTGGCCGGGTTGCTTATCCTGGCCCTCTTCAGGCTCGGTAGCTCTGGCCTGTCGTCGACGCCGACGTCGCCACGAAGAATTCGATGTTCCAGAGGTGGAACTGCCGCTTGACGAGCTCGAATCTGAGGCTTCCGCCGGCTCTGAGGCTACTTCAACAGCCTTGCCTTTATCGATATCAGGCTCTGCTTATGAATGAGTAGTTGAACTTGAGAGTAAAAACACGAATTAATTGACTTACCTAGTACACTTGCTGCCGGTCTAATAGGTTCAAAGCTGCCTTCGTACAAGAAGGCGACTAAGAAATGGAAGATCGCGGGATCCTCCTCGGGCAAGTCAATGATTTGTTCGCTGGCTTCCCTGAAATTCCCGCAAAGAGCTTTCTGAAACCACTCGGCCTGAAGTAAGATGTCTTTATGGACCTAAACGATTGTCAGCTTGGTGACATTTGATCTGGCCGCTTTCACCTACGTAGAATGTTTGAATATTATTTATAGGACCGACCCGTATTGGTATAGGCGGACAGGAATACCGCCCATCTGCCGAACTGACCCAAAGGTCCTCTGTTGTGCTGGGGATCTTTCCCTCTGTCTCTTCCTGGTAGTGTGTTTGTATCACGATGGGTGGAGGGACGCCCATAGCATCAGCCGGAGTATGTGCTGTGATGGCTGAACCGGCAGGTTCGGCATTTTCCGCCATAACAGCTTTACTAGAATATCCGATTTATGGCCAGAAAGCTATTGCAAGTGGAATTCAGGATATCGCGTGAGAGCGCGTGGGAAACGCGAAACGAAGCCTTGGAAATGTTCATCATCCGAATTGTAGTCGGAGCAGGAAACAGGCAGGCATAGCATTGACTTAATTACCTAGTCGACACCACGCAGACCATCCCATATTGGCTAGAAACAGCCAACGGCATGTCAAACAGTGGGTGGACGATGGCTGCCAATTGCAAGCTGCAGCCCCCCAACCTTTTGGCTCCCTTCTGTGCAGAATAAGCAAGGCGCAGACGACCTGCAGCGGTACAAGCGCTTGAGTGGGATAAGACATGGCTTGGCCACCCAGAAACCAATGATTGCTAAGTTGATGCCTTCATCGAGTTTTTCAAAACCTCATCGGGGCTTGAGCGTATGGATTGTCTGATTGAGTCCTTTTCGCGCAAATTAAGACCATAGTCGCAAACTGATTAATCTCACGTAACGCTCAGAAGTCCTGTATAGGTGGAGGTGGCATATGCACTCGCCTTGTCAACAAGGCGGCCATGCAGGGATGCTTGATCGGATACCTAACTTTGTTGTCCTGCTCTCATACCTTCACAATCATGTGTGGGCCGACAAAATCTTAGGTGTAAATGGAAACTGCAGTTCCATTCCGAGTTCCAGACCAGCCTGTCTTCTCTTGACACTAAATGTAATGATACCAACTCTCGGCTGCTGATATCCATCTCGACTTTTGAGGCACACGCTTTTTATTCCGATACCGAACCCTAGCTTATTTGCCATGCTGTAGTTATGTGACCATCTGTCACACGCCTGCATTAGACCAGCTCAACTCATTGCTTTAGGCTTATTTTCTATAGGCTGTGTTTCATGTCAGGAGATCGTAGAGAAACCAGCCTCATTAGTGTTCACATGTGCACTCTCCTGATGCAGGCTACTCCTCCTCTATCTCTGCTTGCATTTGCACTTCTTTGAGGTGTTAGTTTTACCCAGTGAGAGGTAGGTATATAGTTAACTTACTCCAAATTTTACTCGCAGCGTCAGATATGACCTTTGCCTTGACGAGTAGTTTCTCTTCATACTTCTCGTTATCTTTCCCTTTGAGACGGATTTTATTTGGTTGTGCCTAGGCAGATTAGTATTCCCAAGGAAAAAACCCAAGATATATGTTAGTGTATTGAGATACTGACCTGCATCAACACGGGGAGCAGCTCTGTAGGATCTGCATTTGCGATTGTTGCTACTGTACGAAAACCGTTCTCCCAGAATACGCGTCTGTGACATGTCAGCAACGCTATCTGTCGTTGAAGCAAAGGAACACTCACGCCGTCCGACTTTTGATGAAGGGAATCTTCGCCAAAGCCAGTAGGTCAGCTCTTGCACCAGCCACAAGTCGATCGGAAAAATGATCAAGAGCTGCAGCCATTACTCTATAAACATGTTAGCAACGTAATTGGGAAAGTCCAAGGTGACATACCCCCAGCTCATTTGTTCGCAGAACTTGATCATTCCAGCAGCAAAACCTTGACAAGTTTGCGAAAGGTTTTGAACCATTCCACGAGGCACGTCATATTTGCGGGCTACTACATGAATGGGAATCTCATTGCACAGATCGCGCAACTGGAGAGCTAGATAGAAGCGTCGATGTACCCGAGCTATCTGCTTCTCCTCTTGTGTGGTTTCTCGAAGCGTGGCGCCTTGAGCCCTTGTTGACTATTAGTATAAGTGTTACACAGCTGCGAGATGAACTTACAATTTGAGTATCGTCGTAGGCTTGATGCCCAAGAGGCGCAAAACCCGCAAACCACTCTCATCTAAGCCTTCCATCTCGTTTCGAAACACCTGCCAGTTTACCATAACGCCAGACTCTTGGACAGGTGTGAATGTATATAACACGTGCATTTCACCATCCATGACAAACGCCTGGAGAGCTCGGCTAAGTTCATCATGGACGAACACACCATCATCTGGGTCGATGGCCGAGGCCACAATTGCCCTTCCCAATTGTGTCGCTGCGAACATCGACAAAGAATCACGGGTAACAAAGCCCATGGTTTCTATTTCTTTTAAACTTGAGGCGATGCATTTCTTGACAAACTGGGCGTCGTGAGTATGGCTCAATAGCGATTTCGAGAAGTAATCCGATATGGACTCGTGGCTTGTTGCTAAACGTATAGATATAACCTCCAGCAGCGCACTGGATCATGTTAGCCCAAAGACAGGTATAAGTCTAGACAAGGACTTGCCGTTGGATACGTCGGTTCTCAGTACTCAAACAGCTCGCGACTGGGGGCAGCTCGGCATTCATGAGCTCTACAACCTGCTCGAGATCGTTTTCTCGACAGCAAAGGTATGTTTCGCCAATGGGTGCCTTGCCTTGCCTTCCTGCACGCCCTCGCATTTGCCTCAGCATGGAAGGACCAACAAAGTCCCGTCCCATTCGGCAGTTGTGAAGAATTACTCTTCTTGCTGGCCTGTGCCTGTTAGCAGAGATCTTAATATTCGAACAGACAGACTTGCAGATTTATGCCAGCCGCCAGACTACACGTGGCGACGCAAACGAGCAATGTTCCAGCATCGTACGCCGCCGCGATGAGATCCCTCTCTTCAGTTGTTAAGCCGGCCTGTACTGTTAGTGTTGTTTGTAAGACTCACCACTAAGGACGACTTACGTCTGCTATGGTTAGCATTGAGTTCTGACGTCGGCAACAGAATGTTTCGCTTACGGTGAAATGCGACGCCATAAAGTACAGTCTCTTCCAACACGGGATCAATTCCAGTGTTGAGACTACGGAGCTCTCCCAGCAAATCCATTCTTCTGTCTACGACATCAATCCTAAGTTCGTGCGGCGCAGGCATGGCTCGACTAATCCACCGGGCATCTGACTCGCACATGCCACGGCTTCCAGCGAAGATAAGGGCTCCGAAGCCAGCAATAGCAGTCTCGTAAGCCAGTGTCACTACTGCGTTTAGCACTGGGTCGCGTAGCTCCTTGTGAGTGGAAGGCTCGATCCGTCGAACGGGTTTCGTCTGTGCCTGTGTTTGTGTAGTCCGACTATTGAGTTGTGCTGCTGTCTTGATGAGACTGCTTGTAGAACCTGCGGGATAAATGTTTCCGTCATACACAAGATGCTCCTCAATGGGAACTGGTCGATACCGAGTTTCGTAGCAGTGTCCGTCAAGCCACTTAGCCATCATGTCCATGTTCTGCTTTTATATTAGAAAATGTAGGATGCATGATTAAAGCTAGCGACTGAACATACTGGAAGAGTAGCGCTCATGCCAACGATTTGCACAGGTTGTTCGAGGCTGAGAAGCTTAGTCGCCATGAGTTCCAGCAGGTACCCCCGGTGATCATCATCAACCATGTGTAGCTCATCGAGCACAACCGCGCGGAGTTTGGATATGGAACAATCGTCAATAGCCGTATTCACGAGTGCGTTCGCCTTGGATTTGTCAACAGTGTGCCAGCAATGGGATTGCCGGGGTGTCGAAACCAACCTTCTCTAAAGTGCATACACCGATATCAAAGTCGGCCCAAGTCGCTCGAACTTTGCCACCTCCAAAGAAACCCACGACGCGGACTGCATTTTCATCAGCCCTCCGACGCCAGATGCGCTTGTCATCATCGATGGTTTTGTCAGGAGCAAAGCGTAACCCTTGTACCACATTACGAAGCCAGCGGACTTTCTCTTGAACCAATGCAACATACGGTAACACAAGGAGGGCCTTTGTCCCCTTTTCTTGTAATATTCTCTTGAGCATAAGCACTGGAGGTGTCAGACGAGCTCACACAATACCAATTTCAGTCTTACCATCAGCCACAAGGGATTTGCCACCACCAGTCGGAGCACAATACACAAGATTTTTCTCTCCCGTCAGGAGTCCGGGTCCTTTAAGGCACGATTTCTGCCATGGGTATATATGTTTTATGCCAAGCGAAGCCAAATTATCCACCATTTGCTGTGGTAGTTCATATGTAGGATGGCTCAAATCAAGCTCGGGATCACGAGAAGACGTAGGGGTTGCAGCTATAGCTACTCTTTGAGAATACTCGGAGGGCCCGACTCGCTCGTCTAGACGAACAATGCGGCTCGCCGAAATCCTAGGAGGAGCCGAGGGAAGGCTGACGGCTCGTTGAAAGTGAACCGTGGTGCGAGATGCAGGTGGAATTGTTCTATGTTCCTCTCCTGTAATCGACAAACTCCTTTTGTGTCCTGCAAAAGAAGTTGTAGCGAACGTGGTCTTGTTCTCATGTGTTGTTTGGACACTGGTTGTGTGCATCAAACCTCGCATGCTCTTCATGGTCAAAAAAGGGACAAAAGAGAAAAAAATCAAGAAGATGGAAAAGAAAGAAAAAACCGTATCCGTACAAGAGAAGTCAGCAAGAAAAAATGGCAATTAAACCTCCAAATCCATCACTCTTTGTTTATTAAGTCACCACAAATTTGACGTGACTCGCGTGTCTCGACGTGTCGGAAAAACTTGGGAAAGACAGGCAGCAAACGCGATGTCACGTGTAACTTAGACGGAACGCGGCGGGGCTGAGGGTGTTCCTGACGATTTGTGCCCCGCGGCAAGATAGGGAACGATGATTGGCTACTGAGCCCTGCACTGTTTCCCATCAACCGCCTACGGCAGGTGGCATAAACCTGACCTGCTTAGGTCCTGTACCTGCCCTGCTGGGCCTGCCTCTTCCATCTCCATCCAGTGTTCCTACGTTAGTGCCCCCTGTTCCCATTGATTGTGAGTTTTTGGTCGCATCCATTGGATCCATGACCTTAAAATTATTTCCACCCTCCATATTATTTGTTTGTACTATCTACTCGGCCGGGCTATTGACCTGTGTCATTTCCCTTAATGGTAAATAACATCGATCTCCTATCCCCCTTTTCTCTCATGAAACAAATGCAGCATCCTTCCAGAAAACGTGTTTGATAAAATTCGGAGCCAAATTATTCGACAATGGTAGATGCAGTGCACATTCCCAGCCTGTCCAGGACCTTGCATCCCATGTGCGCCACTCCCTCTTTGGGGCCAGATTACGGGTATACACGTGTACCAGCGCTGTCCGCTATATAGTACTAAGTTAGCAAAAAGTTGGGTATGATTTCGAGGTAGGAAATATGAATGCTGTTGCAATGGATCTCATAATCAGTTGAATCGATCGATCTCAATTGCATGGTGTTTTTGGTGTTTTTTCTATTCAATGAGTTATCGTGCTGCTCAGTATTGCCTGCACCAAGTTTCGAGTGTCGTTGACCGTTCCCCTACGGCCGGGTTGGGTGTTTAGCCCCACAACCCTTTCGAAGCACCTATATTCGTTCCTTTTCTGAGGGGCCAGTTAATATTTGGCTTGGGGTGTGCCTCCTCCGATCCGTCCATGGAATCTTGATTCGACGACCACTTGACAACACCGTGCAGTGCAGCAGAGAGCGGCATCAGCATCGCACCCATCCTCTCTGCCTGCAGCCCCGGTACTGTACCTTGGCTACCTCCTACACTAACCCGGCTGTCATCTGCTTCTTAATTTTATTCCTTCCTTCTCTCTTCTGCCGAATTTATTAATACGTACATCTGCACTGCACTGTAAAGATCGAACCTGTACTGTGCCACACCAACGTCTTTTTTTCTTCTTGCTTATCGCCAGATCGGCTCATTTCGCGCAACAGGTCGTGATTCAGACCAGACCATCACCGAGACATGTCTGTCGTTTCAATTTCGGCATGACTGTTATCTGGGTACAGGTCAAACTTGGCCGGGCCTCCATGCTAAAAGCACAGGCTGCGGCACTGCAGCATCTCTCTATTATGTTATTCCAGGCGCATGGGAGCCTCACACAGAACATGATACGTACCTCAAGGTATGGTACTGGTTTGGGCGAAAAAGCAGCCACTTGCCCAGACGATCGGACAACCACTGGCATGTGTGGCCAAGACTAAATTCGATAAAAAGGTCACAGACTCAAGGTAACAGGTTCTACTTGAGATTGCCGTAATGATGCCAGCACTTGGTAAATTGTAGCAACGAGGGAGTTGAGACATTCACGTCCGATATGGTAAGCTGCTAAGCAAACTCGACATGGGGCCAGACGGGAAAAAGCCAGTCGAGTCCCAAACAAGGGGGTCTGAGCCCACCATCCATCATTAGAATCATTTACGTATCTACCTCGAAGTACTTACAGTTAGTCTGGTAGTTAAACAAGCTTGCCATTGCCATTACCAGGCCAGGCTATACCTGGGAGAGAGGCCGACCAGAACAGCAAAGAGCCAAAGACGCCAACGTTTCTGTCTCCCTCTCGCTCCCAGAGTCGGATCCTTGTCAAACATTATGTACGTACCTCGATGGATCCGCTGCAGGGCATCATCTCTGGGCAAGCAACCTTCTGTCCATCCAACCGGAGCCCCGGCCACGTTGGTGGAGCTGAGAAGGTTTACTACACCAGCTCAATCTTTAGCCCTATTGCCGACTCCCTCTCGTCAGCTCCCCCAACTCTGAAGACCTCAACATCATCACCGCACATTCGTCTTTTTTTTCTCGTGCGAAATTGGCGGACCTAGATAGCTGGAATTGCCGAGAGGTGAAATGGCCATCCATACTAGTAGTGTTACTCTATTCGCCAGACTCGACAGCAACCTACTGACTGGCCTCTGTTGGCATTGGACAGCACCAGCCTCGTAGTAATTAATTCACCCTTGTACTGCACTCTTAGCGGTCCATTTTGTCAGTGAAGGTAGTTCAACGTCGCTGACTCCCGTCTGTTTTGTCAAGACGTCATGGTTGTGGAGAGGCAGGAACAGCTACTAGTAAGTTGCCATTGAAGCAAGAAAATGTGGTGGTTTGGGCCGGGGTCCATTATTGACAGTGTTGCTTGGTTGTGCTATCTCACGTAGTCTTTTTGCGCACTGCTCCTTGTCGCGTAGTAGGTGATACATTGGATAGAATGTTTATCTAAGAAGAGGGTTGAACTACTGATTTCCCGGGTATGATTGGATCCAACATGGAGATATTTACAAGATTTTAAAGCTATAAACATAGACATGTTGCGCGAAGAGATATCAACAAACTTTACGAATGACGCGAGATTTGAGACTCTGGAGCTTTCTATGACCTATCTAAATGAAGAAAGAAGTCTCGGCAGAATGAGGTAAATGGTAGTGTATGTCACCGGATCTCAACGATAGTTTATAAGCTAGACACATGCCATATACAAACACTCGGAGGAAGAGAACAAGAGCTTTCCGCCATGGGAATATGACATGACGGCAATGGATTTACACTTGTATCATAGTGGATTCTCAAACAAGAATGCGAGGCCTTAAGACCGGACGACGAGTCTGGAAACATTCATTGGATTGAGTCGACGGCGGGAAGGGAGGGTACAAGGGTGTGGGAGATGCAACGGGAAATGCGGATGACTTGGCGCCCCATGCTCTAAAGCTCCATGCTCTTCCAAACTCACATTCTTGTAACAAGCTTTTGTAACATCTCGCTCGGGCTCTTGCAATACTGTACAGAACTCTACCCGAAACCAAAAGGCAACTTTGACTCAGCTAGAATGTGAATAAATTTCTGATAGAAATGCAGGGCGACTTTCGAACCGTCCATGGCATGGTACGTACAAATTACTATGAACGTCGATCTGGTCGCTGGTGCATGATGAGCAAGCAGACTTGGTCATGCCTGAGACTGCATGGGATGACAATGTATGTGCGAGTGAAAATGGTTGTTCGAGCCGAATTGAGTGAGAGAACACTAGATTAGAGTGCTAGGGTGAGAGAGATATCGCTGGCCAGAGAAGTCCTCGAAAAGCCTGCACCTTTATCTCCGGCAACAAGGGCAACATAATGGCACAGACAGATCGAGGATGAGCAAAAATGAGACGAGGTTCCATCACCCATTCATTTATTCATTTACGCATATCCTGTCTACATCATTTGCCCGACTACCTACCAATGTATGTATGTACTTCTAGTCAGCCACCAGCCTACCCTACCTGGCTTGCCTGTCTGCCTGTTTAATTTTGGATGCTTCTTACACCGATTCACGCTTGGCAAAGGCATGTTATGTGCAAATGCGAGTCTACATGTGCAGGCTCGGTAAAGAATGTTTATAGACATCTGCTTCCAATGTTCTTGATGTTCTGCTTTGTCAATACCAGCTTTGACGGTCTTGCAGGCCCTAAATTAGATTTTCCCACCAAAAAAAGGCAACTTGACGTCTCGACCAGACCAAACCAAACCAATGCAATCTATGGTGACCCGGCTTCGTAGTGGTTCTGACTTCTCCCCCCCAGGCATAGCATGGCCTGCTCTTCTCTTTGTGGTAGGACCCGTGGACCCATAGACACGCCTCAGAGTTGGGTTGAGATCCGTCGGCTCGTCAGTGCTGCGAGACCCAGATGGACCCCCGTGGAGACTTGAGGTAACGCTGATGACCAGGGTGCTGGATGTAGAAACTGTGTTGACATTTATCATGCCCGGGGTGGAAGATGGGTTTTCTTGGGTGCTCATCAGCCGCCACCTGATTAGTGGCTACCTGCTCGCTACAAGCTCGGCTCTAAAACAACCCCTGCCGTGCACTATAATCAGAGTGGATGCATCGACCAGGCCAGGGCCGCCGCCTCGGGGTGCCAGTGCCAGGACGTTTCTTCTCCCAGCACCTGGGAATCATGCCTCTTCCTCCTTCTTAACCTTACTCACTCCATCCTTCAGAGTAATCAATATCTATTTCGAGCTTCTAGCTCTACTTACATTTCACAACCGAGAAGGATTTGATCGTCCTCAAGTTATTTTCATCTCGTCTCTTATATCACTATTAGAACTCCGTACCTATACCATCCGCACTCTTGCCTTATTTCATCCTCGCAGCTTCCGCCATAAAGCCATCACCTCCGGGCATGCCTTCATACGCGATTCACCCCATCTCATCGTTGCGCAAGTGATTCTCTGCTGGATGTCATGGCACAACAAAATGTGAGTCAAAATTCTATTTCCACCAACGAAAAGCGTCACTCGCTTCCTTCCCACTATACCTTTTTATGTTTATACCTTACACCTTACGTCTCTCATTTCACCTTAAACCTGTGAGGTCGTGGGCGCGACTGAACCTGATTTCTAACACAATACTCAGGACTCTAAAGCCTCAGACCCAGACGCTCAATCTGTTTCCAACCCAATGACTACTCAATCAGGTTTGGACAGCGCGGCCAAGGATGCCAGTGCAGATGCAGCTTCTGGGTACGGCACTCGTTCTCGCAACAGGAACGGCACATCGCGTATCAACTATGCTGAGGATAGGGATATTGATGCCGATGTTTATGATTATTATCACGAAAAAAAAGACAGTGACTCCAAAAAGACATCTCGTCAGTCCAGCGCTGCTGTGAACAGCGATGCGCCCCGTGGCGGTGCCAGCTCGCGCAAGGCTGTCGTCGACGAGTCCAAGGCAGCGCAATCTGCAAATGCACCCAAGGAGCAACAATCGGGCGGCTCAAATAATGCCTCTACCACGACACAACCGCCGGCTGCTTCCCAGCCTACACGGAAACGCAAGGTTGCAGGCAATTCAGCAGGTCCCACTAACCAAGCGACATCGACTACCAGCAGCACAACAAAAAAAGTGACGAACTCCGGAACGGCAGCCGGCATTTCGTGGCCCGAGACTAACATGTTGACTTTTGAAAACTGCAAAGGACAACCTGTTGATGGTCAGATGGTAGCCGACGATGGCACAGTGCTGGAGCCAAATGGTAACGTCTCTTCTTTTTTTTTTAAAAAAAAACAGTCCATCAGAAATTCCAATTGAGTGTAACTAACCTGGCGACGCAGATCATGTGTACCTCGTCTGTGAGCCACCTGGGGAACCCTATTATTTGGGCCGCATCATGGAATTTCTTCATGTCCAGAATGATAATAGCAGACCTGTGGAGGCAATCCGCATAAACTGGTACTACCGACCAAAAGATATTGGCCGAAAGTCCACAGACACACGCATGGTCTTTGCGACTATGCACTCCGACATCAGCCCGTTGACTGCGCTTCGCGGGAAATGTCAGATTCACCACAAAGCTGAGATTTCCAACATGGACACCTATCGAAAAACGCCCGACAGCTTCTGGTACGACAAGCTGTATGATCGGTATATCCAAAAGAACTACGACCTAATTCCGACGCGTTCTATTGTCAACGTTCCAGCCAATGTGAAAAAGGTTCTTGACGAGCGCTGGAAGTACGTGCTAGTTGAACAGGGGCGTGGCAAGGAGCTCACTAGCGCCGTTAAGCTCTGCAAGAGATGCACAGGCTATTGCGCAAGGTACGTACCACATTGACTTACACTGCCCCACGTCCCTGTCCCACCCACGTTCAGTGGCTGACTTGATTGGCGCACTTCAGCAACGACTCAGTTGACTGTGCCGTATGCCAAAACACGTATCATATGAATTGTGTGAATCCGCCTCTTCTGAAAAAACCATCGAGAGGTTTCGCATGGTCATGCGCTGCCTGCAGTCGTGCGCAAGAGCGAAAGCTGGAGGCTCGCAACACTCCTAATGTGAATGATCCCACCTTTGATGCCGACGATGACGAGCCAATGGATGAGGAGGATGAAGAGATGCAGGGTGTCGACACCAGTCGCACGAGTCCGGAAGAAGGAGACCATGCTCCCCATGAAGGCACTGCAGAGCAGATTTACCAGGCCTCGCTCTGGCCTTACCGATACTTGGGAATGCACTGCAAGCCTGAGGATGCCCTCGACTACGACGACAGAATTCATCCCCGCGCAGCTACGAGAATTGGACCAAGGAACCAAGCGACAGTTTTGCCGTGGCCAGGACAACCGGTAGAGTATGTTAAGCCGCTCGAGTTCAAGAAGAATGGCAAAAAGGACACCAAGTCAAAGGAAGCATTGGCTGCAATTGAAGCTGAAAAGATCTCTCGGGGGAAGCGACCGAAATGGGTACAGGACATGCCTCCCGGCTACACGGTCCGAGGCGAGGATTATGATGAAGACGACCCCAACTGTACCGCGAAGCCCATGTGGATACCTCCCTCAGAAGACGTTATCAAAGAGAAGGACATCAATCAGTACATGGAAAAGGCCAAAGGAATGGCTAAAGATCTTGGATTGCCAGAGCGCTCGACAAACCTCCAAGACGTTGCCGCCGATACATTATTCCACACCGGATTTGACACGAAACGTGCCCTCAAGGCTCTGTCCGAAAAGGACAAGGCGGAATTCAAAGAGCCAGAGTTGACACCGGCAGAACAAAAGAAATTTGAGGAAGCTGTTGTCAAATACGGCTCCGAACTTTATCTGGTGAGGAAGCATGTCAAATCCATGCACTACGGCATGGTGACGCGTTACTATTATGCTTGGAAGAAATCAGAACGCGGAATGCAGGTCTTGGAGAACATGGCTGGTCGAAAGGGAAAGAAAGAGGCCAAACGAGCGGAAGCGGCTGCCAACAAGCTAGCTGACGATGTTGCGGACAACGACGACGATTCCGCCTTTGACGCCGAGAAGGCGAACCAGAAGAAGCGAGGATTTGTGTGTCAATTCTGCTCGACAACTTCATCTCGGCAATGGAGACGGGCCCCGAACCCTGTTTCTGGCGTCGTCAACGATGGCGGCTCTAAAAATTCGAACAAGGACAAAGGTCAAGAGCGGGTGGTCGCCCTGTGTCGCAGGTGCGCCGAACTCTGGCGACGGTATGCTATTCGATGGGAGGACATGGAAGAGGTGGCCAAGAAGGTGGCGCAGTCAGGTGGCCGAGCTTGGAAGCGCAAGCAAGATGAAGAACTTCTCAAGGAATTGCAGGCCGCAAAGGAGATGGGCATGATGACGCCGGAGCGAGCGCCAACCCCCTCAGCGACGCCAGCAGCTGTTACCAGCGTACAGGAACCGCCACGAAAGAAGCTCAAGGGTGCGCCTTTGGATAAGGATGCAGACAATGGCCACTCTGATACTGCTAGCGCGGCAGGCTCTACCACGTCCAAAAAGAAGGACAAGAGTGTGGAAAGCGTCGCAGTTCCTGAGATGCCAAAGCCTCGAGTTCTGCCTTGTGCAGTCTGTGGCGAATTGGAACCCCAAGGAGACCAGCACTTGTCATGTCGAGAATGCCGCTTGACGGTACACCGCAATTGCTACGGTGTCATGGACAATCGGAATTCTGAAAAATGGACGTGCGATATGTGTGTGAACGATAAGAACCCCCAGGTCTCGATTCGTTACAAATGCGTTCTATGCCCTCACGAGTACACAGAGCATGATTTCGTAGAACAGCCAAAACTAACACACCACAAGAAGAAAATGTCAGAGAAAGACCGCGAGAGGGAGCGTTTGGAGGTCCAGCAAGCTCGAAAAGCCGCAGACTTTTACCGCAAGAAGCAAGAAGAGATGAATCGACCAGTCAACCCTCGGGAGCCACTCAAGAGAACCGCTGACAACAACTGGGTCCATGTTACTTGCGCTGTTTGGACTCCAGAAGTCAAGTTTGGTAACGCTAAGGCATTGGAACCCTCGGAGGGCATCCCTTCAATTCCTAGGACCCGATACAATGAGGCCTGCAAAGTCTGTGACAAGGTTGAGGGTGCCTGTGTCTCTTGTCATCAGTGTCGCACCCCACGTAAGTATTTGCGCCAGGATGACTGAATTGGGATATGCTGACCAGAACCATAGTACATGTGGAATGTGCACGACAACAGGGACATATTCTTGGGTTCGAAATTACTCCCGTGAAAAGCTCTCGGAGGGATCAGGTCAACGTCGTAACCGTTAATGGAGAGAGTGGCACCATGTCAGCGACCGTATGGTGCAAGGAGCATGCCCCTACCAAGACTACTGTTCATCACATGCACGATATTGTGGACAATTCGGGACTTAATGCTCTGCAACTCTACGTTCAAAATTTCAAGCAAGCCGACCTCACTCTGACGGGCACCGCTCGCAAGGCCAACCTCATGGCGAATGCAGCCAAATTGACTAGCACAGCGACTCAGCCTGGTCTACGCAGGTCTTCAACGACCACTCTGCCCACGAACCAACAGCGTAACGGGGAGACGGGAAATGTTGCCTCGGATCCCAGACAACCAGGCGGAAAGGTTTGCATTACTTGTGGTATTGACGTCAGCCCGAAATGGTACCCGATCGATAATTCACAAGAACGCGAACTCACCAATGGCCATTACGGTACCCTTGGAAGTGAGGCACAGAAATTCGTGGAACAGAGGCGTTTTCAGTGTCACAAGTGTCGCAAAGCCCAACCCACTGCGAAGGCGCACCCGCCACGACGATCGCCTATCGTGGCAGACGCTCCGCCGCCCCTGGCTCACGAAGCAGCTATCTCAGCCACTGCAGCACCCCCTCTGCGCAGCCCTCCACAGATGATTGCTCATCGCGAAGCGCATCCCGCTACTTATGCCTGGCCGTCTCATGGTCATGCCCAGACAGGACCCCCACCAATGCAGGCGCCTGCGCTCGTCGCAGATCATGCCCTTGGAGCTCGGCCACCAGCTCCTCACGCCTATGCAGCTCCACCACCTCATCGGCCGGCATACAACGACTGGGGCCGACCTGCGAGCCAGCAGGGCTCGCCTCCTCGACATATAAACGGAGGGCCTCCTCCTCCTCCTTCTATTCATAATGCACCGCCAATGTCGAACTTGTCTTCCTTGCGACCGCCGCCTGTAGTTGGTCCTCCGCCGCCTGCACCACCGCCTGCGAACCATCACAGTGGCCACCCTCCGTCGCCATACACTAATGGATTGCCTCCATCTCCTCGGCAGCTCAATGGACCGGCACCTCCATCTCGATACGCTCACCCGTATCAACATCATGGGCGACCTGGCCCTCCAACGCACCTCCCGCCACCGAACATGGCGAATGGGGCGCCACCGCCTCCCCCACCACCCAGGGGAGATGGATACCCTCGTGAGATACACCCACCAAGACCTCCATTCTCTACTCCTCAAACGAGCCCGCCTAGCTCTCGAAATGCACTCCCGCCTCCGCAAAACCGCCCAGCGAGTGGAGCAAGTGCCAGTCCTTCACTGCGAAACCTTTTATCGTAGCTTGACAAACAGAGCAACACGAAGAGCTGCTAATGGCAGACTCGAATTAGGGGGGAACTGCTAAGGCAGATAGATATAGGGCGAACGGCTTATGACAGCCTTGCCCACTTAAACGACTTGATGTGCGCAACCTAGTATACTTATATACCTCCCTCAATGAGGGCACGATTGTTTTTGGAAGTTGAGTCCGATGGGATTGACTGATTGTCAGGGGCTTGATTGCATCTTTGTGGTGGGATTAGCGACTTGGGTATTTGAATGGGAAGTCACAGGTATACAGACGGAATCCGTCTTTGTTCGAGTATTGTTGTAAGAAGGCACCGGGAGGTATGGTGCTGAATCTTTAGCTTATCATAGATAAATTTAAGAAATGCTAGTTATGATGATCACATGTGTATCTTTCCAAGCGTTGCGACAAGGATTTTTGTCTTGTATTGGTTTCCTCGAGATTCTTGTTTCTCGCTTCCACATCGACGGTTCCTCTTTGACTTTGGTCACTGCGTTATCATAAACCAAAAAGGAAATTAGACACCTTCGAATAAGAAACAGTATGAACCAATTAGACACTCCACCCGGTTTTCCAACCGCAAGCGAATCTAACTGATTCGAGCTAGCGGTCTCCGTAGCCCCGCTTTGAGAACTTCAAAGTTCAGTGTACTACCTAAACCTCAGGATCTAGTCTTTGACGATAACTACCTTATATGTTCCACGTTAACGATTGCTGTCCGTTGAGGTTCAATGGCTATCAGTCACTTGAAATAATACCATTTATAACTCATCGGATTATGTATGAAAATTTGCAATACTAAGTCGCAAGTCAAAGATAATAGTCTCCTACTTTAGTAGTACATTTAAACATGACTCTCCCGTACCTAGCAGTGGAGGTGACCAAAGCAGGTACGTACAGTAAGTCGTGGCGTTTCAGGGCTGAGGTGGCTCAGACTAGCACCTCTCAACTCAACTTACCTCACCTCAGTTCAACATCAGCCAAAGTACCATCTCGACATTCGATCTCTCCCTCCCTTTTTAGGCATTGCATCGTTCTTTCTTAGACTACATTGTAGCGTTGAAATCGAGAAAAAAACGCAGGGCGATCCGATTGCGCTACTATCAACTGTGTCGTCATCCAGCCAATTGCAACCGCGATACCAAGCATCTCCAACCACACTTGTCCCTGCCGATCCATATCTTCTTCACTGAGCGAAGCTCTTTCCTCGTTCTTTTGTATACGGGACCTTTTATCGCTGAAGACCCCGTGTTAGAAGCTGGGGCACGATTGATTGTGAGCCGAGGAGACTCATAGTTCCACGAGCTACCATATCTGCCACTATTCACCATGGCGCAAGTCCTCCTTGACCTCTTTTACTCCTTCGGGAACTGCCTCAACTGCTTCCCTGGGAACCCCAATCTCAAGATCAACAATCGAAGCTTCAAGATCCTAAGGCTTCTCGGAGAAGTAAGTCCTTGATCCTAGGTCTTCCGAATAATCCGTCGCTGACAGGTACTAGGGCGGTTTCTCATACGTCTACCTCGTCGAAGACACCTCTACTCACGAGCTCTTCGCTCTCAAGAAGATCCGATGTCCTTTCGGTGCCGAATCAGTCCAGCAGGCCATGCGCGAGGTCGATGCCTACCGCCTCTTCTCCCACGTCCCGACCATTATCTCCGCTATTGACCACTCCGTTGCGACCGAGCGCGGCGCTGACGAGTCTACGAAAACTGTCTACGTCCTCCTACCGTACTACAAGCGCGGTAATCTACAGGACATGATCAACGCGAACTTGGTTAATCACGATCGCTTCCCCGAGCGCCGCCTCATGCTGCTTTTCCTTGGAGTATGCAAGGCTCTTCGCGCTATGCATGATTATAAGCCTGCTGTAGAGCGCATGAACATGGGCCGAGAAGAGGATGAGCTGAACAATGGCGAAAGAAATAACACAAGAGGCAAGCGGACCGAGGAAGAGGAAGAGGGCGAGCAAGAACGTGGTCTTCTGGAAGGTGAAAACCAAGTCAACGGCGGCAGGTCAATTCAGCATTATTCCCACCGAGACATCAAACCAGGTAAGCAGCCGCCTGTGCTATTTCATCAGTTTCAGACACTAATGTAGTACCAGGTAACATCATGATTGATGACTCTGGCTCAACCCCGATTCTTATGGATCTTGGATCCGTTGCGCCCTCACCTATTCCTGTAACATCACAATCTCTCGCCCTTCAGATCCAAGACACAGCTGCCGAACACTCAACGATGCCTTACCGTGCTCCTGAGCTTTTTGATGTCCAGACCGGCATGGTGATTGATACAAAGGTTGATATCTGGTCGTTGGGCTGCACACTCTACGCCTGCCTCGTTGGCAAGTCACCCTTTGAGATGCGCTCAGACGAGACTGGTGGTACTCTGTCGTTGTGTGTTCTGGGTGGTGACTGGCGTTTCCCCGACGAGGGCCCCGCTGGTGTCAAACGGTCTAACAGCATGCGCCCGCAGCAGGGACAACAGCAGCAGCAAGCACCTACGATTGAGATTAGCGAGCCTATTCGCGAAGTCGTGAGGAAGTGTCTCTGTGTCGAGCCTGCGGAGCGGCCTGACATCAACGAGCTCATTCAGATGGTACAGACAGTCATTGAGGAGCTACCCGATGATTCTAATTAGGTGCCACATGTGCGTGTGTATAATTTCGAAGGTATTGTGCTACAGAGCGACGAGTTATGGATACCGGGGAAGATATCTCCTTGCTGATCTTGTACGGGTCGGGGATGCATTCGCCTTGGCCTAAATGTTTACAACTACCAGTTCACATGGAGGAGGCGGCGTTTTAGGAATTGCAAATAGAGCCATTTTCTGGTAATCGACTAAGTTCTTGTTTCATAGCCATGCTGACCTCACCAATCGTGCTACTACTAATGCCCTGTCGTATGGGCTGCTTTGGTAACCCTCCAAGTCTCATTCTGTTTAATCCATGACGTTGAGCAACACCAATCGGTTTGCTAGGCCTTCAAACGATAACCCAACGCGTGCCTTCTCCTGGTTCTGTACAAACACAGCCTTCCAGCTCCCTATCGCTCTACAGCTGGAGTTTAAAGGTGGCGACTTCAAAAGGCCGCAGTGTAATTGGGATCTTGCCGTCTTCCTGTTCAATCTCTTCCAGGTCATCCTCTAAGATGTTTGTCTTGGTGACACGCTTGACGTCAAAGCTCGTTTCGATGGTGCCACGGCTGCGGCCACCCAAAGACTCGTATACGCGAAGAATAATACTCTGGCCCTTGTTCACACGCAGACCCTCATTTCGGCTTACGTCTTCATCGTCCTGGCCTCGCTTGATGGTGTCAAGCACAAGAGACTCGGACACATCAATGTTGACAAGCTTGATAGGCGCACTAGAAACAGTTTCGATGGCGGCCTTTGAAGCAGTAACGGGCTTCAAGGGATTGTTGAAAGCATACGCAGCCTTGACCGTGGTCGAAGATAGACCCCCCTTGTGAGGAAGAATGGCCCATCGAATGGTGTGACGTCCCATATCGGCGTTGGCATCGGGTGCCTTGGGCGATCGTAGAAGTGACAATCGCATCGTCTTGCCTGCGGTCGCGAAGCCATATTTGCAGTCATTTAGAATTGAAACACCGTAGTTGTTCTCTGAGAGATCAGCGAATCTGTGGCAGCATACCTCGAATTTGGCCATGTCCCAACTTGTGTTGTAGTGGGTTGGTCGTTTGGTAATGCTAAAAGCTGTCTCGTACGAAGCCTCTGTGTTGACAACGTTTACAGGGAACTCAACCTTGAGGAACTTGGAGTCTTCGTGCCAGTTGACGTCGGCCCTGACATCGATCTGAGAAGGTTGGCCTTTGAGAGCCGCTGAGAGGGTGGTGTACGACTTGATCGAACTGTTTTCGCTGATCTTGATCTCAGTGACCAAGGTAACTCGATGGGCCTTCTGTTCAAAAATCTTGGTCTTGCCATATTCAACCTTTCTGCGTGCATCGAGATGGTAAACTTCAACATCCCAAGCCTGCCAATAAAGCGGAATATCGTCGAATATGACAAACTTGTTGGCCTCACCACCCTTCTCGACAACCTCACGATCGTTGTCAATGTCATAAATCGACGTGATGACACCATTTTCGACAACGACACGGAGCTGGTCATTTTGTAAGACATATACGTCGGTTGACTGCTCCATTACGGTAACTGCAGGCTTCTCCTCTTGTACCTTGAACGAGCGGAGGGCCAGTAGTTGGCCGTCACCACATGCGACACCCACTTCACTGTCGGAGAGCTCTACAAGTTCCTTCCGGTGCCAAGGCAGTGTGTTGATGGCCACTGATTCGTTAAGGCAGCACGAGAACTGGCTAGCAACATCAAGTGAATCGTACAAGTCGTTCAGAAGACGTTTGCCAGTTTCAAAAACTTCAGCGTAGACCTAGGAACAGATTAGCAAGGCTTCTGAGCCGGATTACAGGTACGCACCTTATCAGAATCATCGTAACACATCTCGATGCTACTTCCTGGTAGACAGTCATGGAACTGGCACAGGAGGACAGATTCCCACATGTCATTGAGGTCCTTGGTTGGATATTTGTACTTCTTGTTCTTGATCGATGCAAACGTGGCCAATTGTTCGATGTCTCGTAGCATCACCTCGGCCTTTCGGTTGTAATACTTGTTGTTGGCCTGCGTGGTATATGTTCCTCTGTGTAGCTCAAAGTAGAGTTCGCCATACCAGGTAGGAAACTCGGTGGCCTTGTGGTTGAGCCGATCAAAATAGTCGTCAACAGTCAAGCCCATCTTGATCTTTGGGATACCACCGATAGTGTTGCTGATTCCAGCACATCGACGGAGCTTTTCGAAATGTTGCCAGGTAGGGCCACCTCCACCGTCACCTTTGCCAAAGACAAGTAGAGACGAGCTGTCGACTCGCATCGTTTTGTGTTTCTCAATACTTCTCTTCAAGTCGCCAAAATCGGCGTTTGCTGTGTATGTCTCGGAAGGAGGCATGTGGCAAATAACCTGGCTTCCATCAGGACTCACCCACATGAACGTTGTGTGAGGAAAGTTATTGATATTGTTCCAGCTCAGCTTTTGTGTTAGGAAACGATCCATGTCGGCCAGCCGACAGAGTTGAGGAAGTTGGCTCGAATATCCAAAAGTGTCAGGAAGCCAGAACGTGCGGCATCGTGAGCCGAATTCGGCCTCAAAGAACCGTTGACCATAGAAGAATTGTCGTACAAGCGATTCACCACTGGGCAGATTTGTGTCATGTTCGACCCAGCTACCACCGATAGGGTGGAACTGGCCCTCCTTTACCTTCTGCTTGACTCGCTTGTACGCAGCAGGATAGTAGGTCTTGAGCCATTTGTACTGTTGAGCTTGGGAGCAAGCAAAGTTAGCCTCGGGGTAGCGATCCATGAGGTCACACTGGTTCGTCCAAGATCGAACGACTTTGCGCTTTGTTTCAGCCCAAGGCCATAGCCAGCAACTATCGATGTGGCAATGACCAATTCCGAATACAACGGGATCCTTTCCTACTTCATATACCTTGTGCGAGTCAACATCAGGACCGAGAATTTCGCGGGCAATCTCGCGGCACTTAAGAATGGAGTCCTGGTTGTTGACCTCGAAGGTATTGATGATCTTCATGGCCACGGCTAGGGCATGATTCTGCTCAGCCGAGTTTTCGGGAAGCTCCCGGGCAGCGTCGCCGATTTCCCAGATATCTATGTGAAGCTTGCGAGCTGGCACGTTGACAGCCACGATATCGGCCTTGCCGAGGTTGAAACGTCTGTTGGGATCTGGTGGAGCAATGGTGGTAGTACCGTTGGGGGCGTTTCCGAACATGCCATTGCAAGCCATTTCGATATAAATAGTGTGTTCTTCGCCATCTCGGAATGACTCGGGAATAATCCATTCGATGCGCTCTCCGCTACCAGTCAAGCCTTGAATGGGGACACCATCCTCAGTCCAGATAGTACCCTCATTGCTGGCATCCCAGTGTAGCTCAATGAGCTCTTCATCCTTGATATCCTTGGGAATGCGCAGGATGACTTTGAACCAGTGAGTGGACCAGGAAGGACCAAAAGAAGTGCCTGTATGGGTTTCCCTGAATTCGTGACTGACAGCCTCTTCAAACGTCGGGCGAGAAAGATCTGGTGCGTCCCAGACGAAGAGTTGCACATGAGGCTTGCCTGAGTATATGGCATTGTACATGTTCCTGTTTTGGATAGCAGTCAGCAGCAGCTTCACCTTGGAGAGTTGGTATGTCATACGCCTGCAGGTTGACCTTATGGTACTGTCCTGACTTATAGAACGGTTCAATGCGGCCCTTCAGAATGCTTGTTTTGGGAACGCCGATGGGCCGCTCGGCGAAGAGAGGGTAGGAAGAGTCATTTCCTTTTGGCTCGCTACCGCCACCCATGGTGAAGACGTCGGGATGTCCTGGAGCAGGAGGAGCTGATCGATTCGAGATACGCCGCAGCTTTCCGGGAACCGGTAGTCGAAGCTGGTTTTCTGAAGAAGGAGAGTGACTAGGACAAGCTGCAGAAGTCGACGATACGCGGTCGACCGTATTGTTGATACTACTGGATTATAGTGAGCAAACGCTTGGCGGTCGATGAGGACGTCAAACAAAGAAACGAAATCGGGACGAGGAGACAGTGATAGATAAGATGGAGCACGTCACGAAAAGAGGAATGAGTTTGAATTGGTATTGTATAGCTGAGTTCAGTGTTGATGAATGTACTGCACGTATGTCTGTGAAACGTACGCGCGGGAAGCAAGCTCTCTCTGTGTTAAGCTCTGTGTTAGGTCAAGTGAGCTCCAACAAGCTCCAAAGAGTGGGTGTTGCGACTGCCGATCAGGGGATTGACAATAACAACAATGCATTACTAGGCATCGACTGATGGATACTTTTCTGTCGAAGCCGGTCAAGCGCCAAGCCAGGATGAAAGCGGGGGATTGCTAGCCACAAGGCAAGCATCCATTCTCATCGAGTCCCTGTACAGGGTTGACGCACTTGCGGCACAGCAACCGGGGGAGGGGGCGCGCTAGACTCGGAACGACCAATCTCCTAAGCCAAGCAGAGCCTGGAATGGGACCAGGTGATTCACTGATCGGGTATTGGGGAAGCGTGTCGGCATGCGGGGAGGAGATGGAGCCGATTCTACTATGAGAGGACGAATATGTTGTCTCACCAATAAATCAACCATCACGTACCTCATCGTGCCAATATTTCGGTTCCTGACCGATAATATGCAGAGAGACCCCGATAGTGGCTTCGCACAGAGTAGCAGTCTAAAAAGATGATCGGCAAGGCGGTTGCGAATGGACATTAACAGACAAAGAGCCCTTGGGGAGAAGATGGAATGTTGATGAAAAGAGGAGCAACAAGTTAAGGATGGAGGTTAGGAAGCCAATGCAATGATATTCTCATGGACGTGGAAGAATGCTAACGCTCCCAAACCTAGGTACTACCCGACCTCTGATGTAATTCCCACCTATCTTTTTTGGAAGCCACGGCGGGCTTGATTGAAGATTGCTTCTGCTGTCTGACTGGAATCGAGCCTATGATGACGCCAGGAACAAGCCGCAAACGGAAAACATCAACAAGGCAAGTGCTTCAACTCACACTCGCCCTTGACTTCTGTGACTGGGTTTGGGGAATCATTAGAAGCAGGAGTTGTGGTCAGGAACGCGGTAAAAATGCAAAGATGAGTCTGGAAATATTAGAGACAAATTCAGTAGTGGTTCACTGTTTCCTTGAAAGGCGACTTACACAGGTAGGTATCTAGGCTCCATGTCTTGGGGGCGAGAGAAAACACAGATCCTAAGCTTAGGGTACTAAAAATAAATAGCCTAAGAGTGGGTCTACGATGGCCTAAAGTAACTGAATTATTTTGTCTCTTAGGCTACTAGACCTGTGTTTTCTATAACCCCGAGGGCTATGTAACCTATTTATCACTGCAAGGGCAATATGTTGAAGATGATAAGGATGTTATGGAATGACAACTCCTAAGCTTAGAACAGAGGCATTTGAAAGCATCTGAAATTAACGATAATGACATCAAATGGGCATGGTTCAGTGACTGGCCCTTGTGTTTCCCTGCCAGCACATGCCCTTCCACGGGCGTGCATGTTGGTCTTTATGTGTCGAAAAACCTCTATTTTTTCACGGTCAGCCAAAGATCAACAGAAACCACAATACGTATTAGTCAATGCATACCAAAATACGAAGCGTTTTCCGCCAAGATGCGTGCGTGATGCTCGCTTGAGAACATTTCTTCGTAATCGTTTAGGAGTCTTGCATCGGCCATAACACCGTCCCCCGTCTTTTCAAGACATCCCAAAAGCTCAAGATCCGTCATCGAGTCGAGACCATTGTCTTCATCCCAGATGATGTTATAGATATCGTCCGAGCCATCATTTTCGTCAAAGTTTCCATCGTCCTACAGTCCATCATTCTGGAAAGCCTCGGCGTCAGAAATACCACTCGCGCTGTATTCGTAGATCGCATCGAATAATGGAAGTCGTTCCAACGGGCGTGCTTCTGCCCGTTGGTATATAACCTTAGAGTCTTTGGGGATGTGGCCCTGTACGACGTGGCGCTCCCAATGTTTCTCGAGATCCTGCTTGGCCATAACAATTCCTGTCACAGCATGATGACACTGATTTACTGTACATCCGTACAAGCTTTCTGCTGGTCGATGGATGGCCGCGACCCAGTGGTCCTGGATGGCGTGGCACGACGCGTCTTTCTGAGGTGAACGTCAGATCACGTTGTGCAACTTGGCGTAAGTGCACTTGTATAGTATCTATATTGGAGTTCCGTAGTTAGTATAATCAATCTATGATACATGTACGGATCGGACAGTTCTTACTTCTGACTCCATGTTGAGAAGTGCTGTGGTGGACAGCTGTAATGTGTCATGTGTAGCTGTAAGATGAGAGTTAACAGGAAAAGATATTTTAGAAGAAATGAGATGAAGAAAATTGTTTTCGAGTTATAGCTCTTCTAGGTGCCTAGGTACGAAACAGTTTGTCAGTGACCATACTTAGATGCTTCTGTGGTAGATTGGCTGGCAGCTGGCAGGCAGCTGGCCATTACTGCCACCTTGACATCGGGTCTTGTCGTTCTGCTCTTGGTTGACTCAGCATTTGCGCATTCCACCCAATACCCAGCATCCAACTCCCAGCCCGCGCAGCAGCTCTAAGTAGTAGTAAATATCGAACGATTTCTCACCCATCATGACATGTTTCACTTCCGGACACCCCGTACAGTATGCACAGGCGCCGCCTTAAGCGGTACAGCTCAATGCAATGCTCCGATAATCGCCTTTCACCATTCGATTTCCCACATGTTTGGAATATTCCCTCTCATTCACTCATTGCCAACCGATCTGCACATTGTACCATCTATCCGCGACGGTGATTGCATCGTACCGACCGCTCCCAGGCAGCTAGGCTGGTGGGTTACATAAAACCAGGCACACTTTATGCTATCGAGCCTCATCTGGCATAATACTTTAGGATTTTATGACTGTCTTATAGACTAAGTTTAACTTAGTTATTTTGATCACAAACCTCCAGTGTGTTGGTTTTTATCTGACCTGCCTGCAAGAGATGGAAGAATCAGCAGAGTCTGTGCTCTTTACTCCAGAATTAATATTGGAAACTTCCTTGTATGGATAACCCGGCAGTTGGTAGTAGTTTTCATCTTTGAAGTCACTGTATTGAGGAGACTGAATGGAACGTCAAGCTGCAAATATCTTCGTTTATGTTGATTGGAATATATACATGCGTCCACAGCGCACGCTGACTGCCTAGCCCATTGCCAAACAGATATACAAAGTTGTCCGAGAAATAAGCCAACAAAAAAACTAAATATCCCATGCTAGAAAAAAGGTATCATCCAGGTGTAAATGCCGTAATAAATAGGAAGAATGTGAGATGCTCTTGACTCCAGTGAAAGTTCATGTATGGACTATTGCCCGCCTGCAGATTGCGCCGTTCCCTAAAACAGAAACCAATGCCCGAATTTGTCCATCATTGTGGGAGTTTTGTTGCCAATAAGTTGATGTTTTGTCTTTGTCGTTGTCATTAAGGAGGTATCTCATCCCGCCCCGTTGAAAGGGGGTGTGTTGTTGAGTCATTGATGGTGAGAGAGCCGGCTTATCATGAGGATTCACTGTGGTTGTTGTTCCGGCTACCTGAGCCAGTACCTGTGCCGTGATGAACAACCTCCGAGGCACCATCGCCTGTATACTCGATTTCGTCCTCATCGTCATATAGTTCGTCATCTTCCACTTCGTAGTATTCATCATCTTCAGCGAGGTCTTCTGCTTCGTCCATCTCGTCGCACTGCTCTGGCTCATCCAAGTCGCTTTCACTTTCGTTGTCGCTTTCATCAAAGTTGAGCACGCCCATTATGGGAACTTCGATCTTCTTGTATTGGCTCTTGATGAGATTGTCGGCCATCTCAAACAGCTTGGTATCCTTATCCGGCTGTGTCTCATGATCCATAGAGAACTCGGCCTCTTCATGATCGGCAAGCTGAATATCGATGGGATTGTTGGGCGACTCTGGTCCTTCGGGGATCTGCCTGACCCAGCGGCGGACAACCTCAGTCTTAGCGATCTTATTCTGATCTGTCCTGCGTTTCAACCCGGATCTAAATTGTCGCTTCTCTCTTCTCCGCCTGCGCTGGATACGATCTCTCACATACCAAGCAACCACCAGCATAGAAGCCTGCATCATATCCTGACACTTTTGCCTATGCATGTTGGCCCAAGCTTGGCATCGCTGCTGCTGGTAGTTTGCCACAGCTTGACACCTTTGTTGATAATAGGCGGCGATGCGAGAGACCATGGCGAGATACTTGGGATCGAGGTTTGCACCGGGTACGTTGGGGACTTCGGGTGTTGTCGTACCACTGGACTGGGGAGTACTGCTAGAGCTTGGCCCTGAGCTAATGTTTGGTGATGAGGACGTTCTAGGTTGCGAAGTCGGTGGAGGAGGTGGTGCCATCATCGTGGGCGTGTTGAGACCTGTTAGGCCACTGAAAGGGTCTTGTGACGAGGCCTTGCGTTTGAGATTGTTCTGCAACGGCCTTTGGACAGGAAGTTTAGGAAAGGAGTGGCTCTCCGGCGGGGGGGTCACCGGTGTGAAGGGGTTGACAGACGACATCATAGCCGCCATAAGGCGTTGTTTTCTGGGTTGGGACCTTGGGTATATATACGAGTGCAGACGATACGCGGCTTGTTCAGGGCACTGTTCTGAGCAAGAAACGTGTGCCAGGGTCGTTTGGTACTGAGGGTGATTTCCGTATAAGCAAGGGTGGTGTCCCTCCTTTTATCTTTCGAGACAATCCGGAGATTTGAATCGTGTTATTTGACAGTTTGATCGCGCGGTTACTGTCAGAGTAGTCGTTGATATCGGTGGACAAGGTCGTGTAAGTGAAGAAGTGGGTCTGTATCAGAGCGGTTGTGTTTGTGCAAGACACAGAACAAAGATTTGAGATTGAACTCGTTGTATATAATATAACTAACACAGTAAAGGTGCGTAAAGCGTAGGAGGGTCTTTTTGGCTAACAAAAGCGCACAAAGGGGATATATAGCTAGGTCACAATCGACAGATGTGGCCGAGGGTTTGGACAGGGGTTCTGACGAGGTCGTGTGGCAGCGGATCCAAAATGGGCTGAGGCTCTCTCGAGAATCGGCCCATGCCGACCCCGCGAAGAGATATGCTTATGCCATTGCATTGCTAGCAGTGCAGACTATACTGCACCTGGCTCCGCTTACTCGCAACTCAGTACTGTTCTGCCAGCTGGAGACGGGCTGTATCTGTTTCTAAATCGGCTTTAGCCACACTGGATTCGGAGTTATGCTGAGGCTCCATGGAATGAGGAGCATAGCACAGTGCAGTACTGAACAGCTTAGTTGAGTGCTGGCCGACCCAGCAGATGGTTCTAATTGCTGGCTCAAGGTCAAGCTCAACCTCGCACAGAAAAATGCTTCGACCCAGTTGGCTGCCCTCAAAGACCATCAAGGGTCTTCCCTGGGATGGAGACTGCCGTTGGATCTGATGCTGACCTTGGATCTCATGCGTTGTCTTGTGCGTGCATAGCATGTTGTCACTATGTGTGTGCTGTTTTGAGTTATGCCGTGATGCATCTCGCATTGATGGTGTTGTTTTCATCTCTAGTCGTTTCTTTTCCTACTTTGATTACATGCCATACGTCTTTGGCCCTGTCTGATCTGATTGCTTAAATTGGAAGTGGTGTTGTCCTCTTGCGACAAAGCTGGTTTTTGGAAATCTCCTCTTGGGTGACTTTCATGGCCGTCTTGCCCTTTTGGTGTAAGATGGATCCCCCAGAGGCATGCGAAGCGAGGATGACGGGCGATTGCTACGTTGGCGATATTCCGTCATCTTTGGCCGATGCCTGAAAGAGGGACTCTGGTCTTACCGCCTGCACACCGATCAGATTGAGACAGATACATACTACTTACATGACTGCGGTCAGTGCATGCCCAGACCCAGGCTCGGACTGGAGTGTTTGAGGTCCTTCTCCAGCAGCTTGGGCAGATTTGCAGGGCCCATCTGGTGTTGAGGGATGATGATGACGCTAACATGGGACCACGAGTTGACGTTCCCACCCGTCCGTCAGTGGAGGGAGGGGAGGGGAAGGCGCTAACCCGCACTGTATTGTCGCTCCTGCCTGCTGCACCTTGGGTAGCCTCATCTCATCTTGAGACCTCTTTCAGGAATGGGCACGATAGTAAGGTTGCGTTGCTTTATGGCACCACAGGCTCCCTCTAGACAGGAACTCTATTTCCTACATTTAGGTCGATGCTTTCAGAAGGCATCGGGACCTGTAGATCTCGGAAACACTGCCCATCGTTACCAATTGGCTCCCGTCATTCGAGACTCTTGACACCTGGGCTGTTTACTCACACGTTGTTCGCGAAGATCCGGGACCAACGCCTCTGTGGGCAGATTTCTTCTCATGTGTTGTTTGCTAGTGGGCATTGGCGCTTTCCATCTCCGTGAAATCTCTGGAGTACCTTGCAATCCTCCTTCAGGATCGGGTCCTGAGAGCAGGGTCCCTACTATTACCGAACCGAACGAACGTTCTTTTCCTTATTTGGGAGGCTTGGGATTGAAGGGATTCGCTACCTACCTAGTGTTTAACGGCTTGTGAACTACCCGAATAGTCTCAAACATGGATGTTTATGCCGGGCATTGTTGGCTGGGTTGGGTACAGCTTTTTTCGCAAATTATTCTACATCTGTAAGTGTAAATGCATATGCAATAGCTTCAGTATCAGATGAGGATGAGTCTACTGCATAAACTCCACGTCCCCTACTCAGACGTTTTTTTCTTTTTTCTCCCTCACCGATCAATACCCCATAACGCTCATATCCGTTCTTCTCCACAAGAGGCCACAGTGACACAGAGGACCAAAGACGAGATCAATTTTGTCTTGTGCAGAGAGACATGCTGTAACTCACCGAAAGTGCTGATGTTGGATCTCTGCGAATCAATCAGCTTGTTTCTATAAATTGATGTGCCATGTCCGGGGCCACTTTTTCATTATCCCACGTTGAAAGAGTGTATCCATAGGCTGTTTCGAATCCAACGTGGGCAGGATAGCATGGACCCTCAGCTGTGGACTGTGATCCGCCCTGTAGAACTATTTTCTTTTTTGTCTCGTCTAATCATATGAGCCCTGCATGTTCTTCACCACATCTCGTTCAGTGTCACCATTCAGATCTTGGCCCTACTGTCAACAATCTGCAGCATAACACAACATTAATTGGACTAAATTGCGCTTGCCTTGACTGTTGCTGGGTCGATCCTTCGCCCACCCAATTACCGAATCAGGAACCATCGAATCAGCCCGTACTATCTTTGCTTGAAACACCAAACATGGTATCACCACTATCGCCACTATAGCATAACAGCCCATCTCATCTCGATGCTCCGGCCGCATGGTGCCCCCAGTATTTGGCATCCGCCATCTGCGGCCCCTGGCATCGTCATCAGCCTCTAGACCTGTTTCTACCTCTACTTCGGTTTCTGCTTCGCATACTGTGCCAGCATTGGCTAGAGTTGATGATACAGCTTTAGCTGTCTCTAAAGCTTTTACTGATATTACTGCTACTGCCACCACCACGACCCCTCGCAGGTACCGTCATACTGGTCACCCTCTGCATCATGGTTTCTCAATCCGCCCATTCCTACCTCCGTCATCTCCCCATCGTCCCCTCCAAACTAGGGGTAAAAAGACCACCACCACCATACAGCTATCCGATTTGCCCCAGGGTCTAATTCAGCCGAAGCCCGTGTCACCTCTACCAGCGTCATCAGAGGCTTCGTCTCCCCACGATGAGACGATAGAGCCTCTGCTGCAGCCGCAGCCGTCTCTGCCCCCTCTGCCCCAGGATCCTCCCGCCTACCCTACCGTGGTTCTTCAAGCTCGCCAGAACATGCTCAAGTTCGACAACTGTGTGCTATTAACAAGGGTGGGCGGTTTCTATGAGCTCTACTTTGAGCATGCGGAAGAATATGGGCCCTTGCTCAACATCAAAGTTGCTAACAAGAGAACAAATGCAGGCTTGGTTTCCATGGTAAGTTCATTACTACCCTCCATGTAATCGCTGTCATGGCTCAACGTCTCACCATCATTACCTATCTTGTAGGCCGGTTTCCCTTTCTTCCAGCTTGACCGGTTTCTCAAAATTCTTGTTCAAGATCTCAACCGCCATGTTGCCATCGCTGAGGAGTTCCCAAACTCTGCTACAGCAAAAGTCAAGTCAGGTGGGCTAATGCATGATCGTCGAGTCACACGTATCGTTACTCCAGGCACTCTGATAGACGAAAACTTTATGGATCCATACGCAAATAACTACGTGATGGCGATTCATATCGACAGAAATGCCACAGCTGCAGAAGCTACTGTGGAAATAGATAATGGCATCGACCGAGTGCCGGCTCCAGAGGGAGGGTTTGCGGGCCACAAATCCGTATCCGAGCCCGGATCAGCCCATTCAATGCCTTCAGCTGCTGGAGTTGGCCGAGATGGCG
This sequence comes from Fusarium brachygibbosum, assembly GCA_018886245.1. Taxonomy (NCBI): domain Eukaryota; kingdom Fungi; phylum Ascomycota; class Sordariomycetes; order Hypocreales; family Nectriaceae; genus Fusarium; species Fusarium brachygibbosum. The sequence goes on from MU249525.1 coordinate 1,466,479, forward strand.
AGCAGTCTCAGGGGTTACAAGACGCCATGCCACTCGGTCTGGCATGGCTCGATCTTTCAACCGGCCATTTCTGTACCCAACAAGCCAATCTCGCATCCTTACCGGCGATCTTATCCCGACTGTCGCCGCGCGAACTTCTTCTGGACCAGGACCTGCAGGCGTTCCCCGACCATGGCATCTTTTCTCTCCTAGCTGAGGACCGTCACATTATTTCATTCGCACCACGGCCTCATGATTCTTCCTTACTGGATCCGACAAGCTGGGCGCCTATGCTTGAGTCTGCCCTGTCTGCGGATGAAGCAAGTGCTTTCTCTTCCGCTGAGGTACATGCTGCCGGCTTTCTCCTGGGCTATGTCAAGGATCAGTTACAGGGCACGAGCATGAAATTGCAGCCCCCGCTGAGAAACGAAAACGTGCAGATTATGGCCATTGACAAGAACAGCCTGCGTGCCCTTGAAATAAAGCAAACCATTCGTGATGGCGTATTTCGGGGTAGTCTATTGCATGCCATCCGTCGTACTGTAACCAAGAGCGGTGCTCGGCTTCTCAATGAATGGCTGAGTGCGCCTTCGACCTCCCTTGAACTTATCACGGGTAGGCAGGACCTCGTCGCTCTGTTCATCGATGACCCAAACCTCAGGGACTCAGTAATTCTGTTGTTACGGAGGAGTCATGACTCTCAGCGCCTTGTTCAGAAGTTCACTCTTGGCCGTGGTGACGCCGATGACCTGCTGGGCTTGGCCAGTACTATTGACGCGACCAAGGAGATTGTAGACCTACTGAAGAAAGCCAATACTCCATCTCGGAAGGCCACCTCCCCTTGCTTGACTTCTATGCTCTCTCGAATCAACATGACCAAGCCACTGAAGCTTGCCCAGCGCATCAGGGACGCTATTGATGAAGAAGGAATTGAGTTACAGCACGAGGCCCAGGACTCTGAGACTAGCCAGATGCTAGCTCTCGCTGAAGATGTCGTGAGCAATGAAGGATCACAAGATGACGCAGCATCTCTTCCCAAGGGCAAGCGGAAACGACCCGTCAGTATTCGGGATTATTACGCCGAAGATAACGAAGCTTGGATCATGAAACCTGCTGCCAGTCCAACCTTGGAACGACTTCATGCTGACCTAGCAGCTCTGATACAGGAGAAGACAGTGCTCAACGAGAGTCTGCGCGAAAGCCTCAATGCTCCGAGTTTATCTCTCAAGTGGACGCCTGGACTCGGTCATATTGCTCACATCAAGGGCAAGGACGCTCGGAATCTTGTTGATGTGCAAGCGCTTTCGTCCAGCCGATCCACACGATCTTTCCACATCACTGAATGGACTCATCTGGGACAACGCCTCGACCAGGTTCGCGCCCAGATTCGTGCCGAAGAACAAGCTGTTTTCCACTCCCTTCGAGAACATGTCGTCAAGAACCTTGTTAAGCTGCGCCGCAATGCCGCCGTCCTCGACGAACTCGACATCGCAACCTCCTTCGCCAAACTTGCTCAGGAGCAAAGCCTCGTTCGACCCGTCCTGAATAACACAACTAGTCACATCATCATGGGTGGGCGGCATCCTACTGTTGAAGGTGGTCTCTTTGAGCAGGGACGAAGCTTTGTGCGCAATGACTGTTTAGTTGGGTCACCTAAGGATGGTCGCATTTGGCTTATCACGGGACCCAACATGGCAGGCAAAAGCACGTTCCTGCGTCAAAACGCTCTCATCACGATCTTGGCTCAGATCGGTTGTTACGTGCCTGCCTCATACGCAGAGCTTGGAATAGTGGACGCCATATTTAGCCGCGTGGGCTCCGCCGACAACCTCTATCAGGATCAGAGCACCTTTATGGTTGAGATGCTGGAGACGGCAGCTATCCTCAAGCTGGCAACGCCCCGGTCGTTCGTCATCATGGATGAAATCGGTCGAGGTACGACACCCGAAGATGGGACAGCTGTCGCCTTCGCATGTCTCCATCACCTCGCAACTGTCAATCAATGCCGCACCCTGTTTGCAACACACTTTCATTCTGTGGCAGATTTGGCCGCAGCCGAGGGGCTTTGTTCGACAAAGGCAACAGAGGCAGGCATTGTTCAAACATATTGCACCAACGTAGTGGAGGATGGACGGGGGGGCTTCTTCTACAATCATAAGCTACAGAAGGGCATTAATAGACAAAGTCACGCACTCAAAGTTGCACGACTAGCTGGACTGCCGGATCGAGCTATCAACATAGCAAGACGAGTATTACAAAATGGACTCCCTGAGGATTCGGTTCAGAGTTAGAACATGTCGAGGCGGGAAAAGTAGGAAAAGAAACGTGACGCAAGACAACAATTACACCATCTAGAATTGAGATATCTTAAAAGCTTATTGGAAACTAAAATTTCGAACTGTTAGCTTGATGGTCTAAAACAGCTTCAAGACATATAGTTGAAAATGCGTCCGTCATAGGGTGGTGATGTGTGTGTCATCAGGAGATTCAGGGTTAAAAAGCTCTTGAACAGTTTATATAATCTTCCGGAAAGAAAAAAAAAAGAAATAGACGAAAGCTTTGTATAACTAACCTTTTTGGATTTGTGACGGCTCTCGATGAGTAGAGCTGCATTAGTCGTTTCGTGGAAATCTTGTCACAGGCATATTGAGGCGTCCAAATTGATTTGTAACCGTCGCGACAGATTCAATTGTCCAGCAGACGATCTATGTACCCCATTTTTAAGATCCATAAGTCGTAAACCCAACCGAAGTCCTGGAAGGCAGTCGTCTATCGTTAGGAAGTGGCTACATTTAGTCGCTGCAAGTTTGTTAGCTTCATTCAAGTCATTGAGGAATTGGTTCACGTACAAAAGACCGCCGAAGCCCTCATCGTCCTCCTCCTCCTCGGACTCATCCTTCTTCTCCTCCTCAGCAGGAGCAGCAGCACCGCCGGAAGCGGCAGCAGCAGGAGCAGCAGAGGCGTAAGCATCGGGGTTGGCGATGCGGTCCTTGAGCTGCTCAATCTCGGGCCAGCTGACCTCGGTGACAACGGCAACAGCAAGAACCTTCTTGTAGCTGTTGACGAGAGAGTGGAGGACGGAAGGCAGGGTAGGGAAGTTCAGAGCCAGAGAGATAGTGGCAATGGTGGTGATGGCCTGAGACAGGGTCTTGAGGAGCTGCTCCTCACCAACATCGAGGACGCTGGGAGGGAAGGTCTGGCCCTGGTCGTAGACCTGAGAGATACCCATACCGTAGGTGAAGGGAGAGATGTTGAGCAAGTTGAGCAGAGTGGCCTCGGAAGGACCGACCTTGTTACCGGCCTCAACGAGCTTGAGATCAGTGGTGATTTCAATGGTACCACGGGCAATCTTGGTAGGGACACCAAGAGCCTGGAAGAAAGAGGTCTTTCCTGGTTCCATTCCGGTGTTGCCGGCAGGAACCCACACATCCTGGGGAGCAAGAGCTCCGGCACGGGCAGGAGCAGCGACCTTGTTGGCGAGGATAACGTCACGAACCTCCTTGAGGTCCTCGTTGGTGAAAACGAAACCGACGTTGCCCTTGACGTGGGGAAGGAGACGCTCATACTCGGGGGAGTCGGCGACGAAGGTCTTCAAGGCACGGCGAACCTGTCAAGATTGTTAGTAACCTGCGCAGTTGGTCGTGCAATGCTCACATACCATGGTGTTCTTGCCCATCAGGACAACACCCTTGCTTCGGAGAGCATGTCGGATCTCGTGCATCTGCTGAGAGCTGACATTGTCGATCTCAACGATGAAGATGGACTTGTACTGCTCGAGCAAGCCCTTGAGCTTGTCGAAGTATTGCGACTTGTTGCTGGACTTGGCCCCCATTTCTTCTTATGGTATGAAGCAGGTTGTTTAAGGCCAAGGGGTATCGTGATGGAAATTGAGGTTGATGAAGATGTTTGATAGAACAAGACTTCGATTTTGCGGGCGAGAAAATGTGTGCTTGCAACCATTCGCTTAGGGCATGGTCAAGCTAGCCGAATTGGGTTTAGATTTGATGGTGGGGCAGTGGGCAGCTCGAGAAAGGTACATTGCAAAGGTACCTTTTTTTCATGGCGCATCGCATCAAGTGGAACTCTAAGAAGAGTCTGTTGAGATACTGCTCGACATCATATCTTATTCATCTCATTGCTAGGCACTCAATTCGCTGGCAGAGTGATCGCCAAATATGAAGATCCCCTACAACGTTGTCCACGTTAGTGGTGACGTTCTTTATGCTGCTCGAGGCGGCAAGATTCACTCTTTCAGTCTCCAAGACGGATCTCACCTTTCGACATGGAAGCATCCCGATGTTGACAAAGTAGATGCTGCAGTGAAAGCCATTTCAGGTGAAGTCTCAAGTGAGAATCTCGCAAGCCAGGACCCTGCTGTCGCCGAGGGTGACGATGACGATGGACCACCAGCCAAGCGACAAAAGACTGAAGAGCCAAAGGATGAGACAACCACTGCCGAAGCAAATGCTCAGGAGGATGCCAAGAATGCTGAGGAAGTCAAGCCTGAAGTCAAAAAGAAGGGAGGAAAGAAGAGTAAAGACAGGCGCAACCAGCAGAAGCCAAAAGAGCACAATATCTCACGAGTTCCCGACCGTCCAGTCATTACACATATGACCAGTACCCCTAATGGTTCTCATATCCTGGCCATCACTGGACACGATAAGGCCATCTGGGTCTTTGAGAGTGGTGAAAAGGGTTCCCTTAACCAACCCAGCAAACGGTAAGCTCATATTTAAGAAAGATATATATGCATTATACTAATCCTTAACAAGAACCCTGCCTAAGCGTCCTAGTGATGTAGTCATTAGCCCAGACTCGCAAATCGTGGTCGCCGACAAATTCGGAGATGTCTACTCTCTCCCTCTTCTCTATGACCCTACCGCTCAAAACGCTACTCGATCTTCAACCCCTGCGGCTGCCAAGCTTGCGTATAAGCCATCTGCCAACACCACAACTGTTCACTCGAAGCGCAACCTGCGAGCTCTGCAAGAACAGCAGCGCCACATGGAGCTTGCTACACGGAACAAGAACGAGAACAATTCCAAATCCGAGGGTCCCGATTTTGAAAACACTCTACTGCTTGGTCACGTCTCTATGCTCACTGCTGTTGCTATTGGCGAGAGTGAGGGACGACGATACATCTTGACCGCTGACCGAGATGAGCATATCCGAGTGTCTAGATACATCCCTCAAGCTTATGTCATCGAGGGATTCTGCTTTGGTCACACCGAGTTCATCAGCTCAATGACCATTCCCTCATCCCGCGGCAATGTTCTTGTGTCGGGTGGCGGCGATGAGGATTTGTTCGTATGGGATTGGAAAGCAAACAAGCTTCTGTCGCAAATCAGCGTCTTATCTTTGGCCCAGACGGTCTTACCTGATACCACCAAAGTAGCCATTACTGGGCTGTACAACTTGGTGTACCCTCACGAAGGTTCTGATCTTATCTACATTCTGGCCATATGTCAAGAGTAAGTTTGGCGACCCAACCTATGAGACTATGTATTGACTTTGATTAGTATCCCAGCCCTTTTCTCATGGCAACTGACTGGCGACAACACCCTTCATCGCCCGGCCATCATTCAGCTTCCTGGCAAACCCCTTGACCTCGCCATCCAGCCAGCTACCGGTGAAGAGTCCCCCAGGATCATTACTGCTCTCGACCCCAGTGATCCTACACAAGCAAAGAGCTTGGCAATCTACTCGCTCACCATGACTGACGAGAAGCTCGCCACAAGCACGACAGCTCTGGTGAGCGATGGCGATATCGAGAGTGCCGAGCTTGATGTCGACGACAAGGTCGTGAGGAGCCTCTTGTACAACACTGAGAGTCTGCGAAAACAGCCGACGGAACGTGAAGAGGAACGGGGTGAGGATCAAGTGCCTGAAGATCAAGTGATGGGGGAGTCGGAGGTTGTTGAGGAGTAACAAGACGTATCTTCCTTAACGCGAAACTGAAGAAACGACAAAGTACAATATACGCATTAACGTATAACAAAAGTTGTCGCCTACCCACCTATAATAAATATCTCTATTAGACTGCATATACCAGTCGAGGGCACAGTAAGGGAATTGCAATAAGCTTGGACCTTGTTGGGTCATTAAATACGGGAATCAAGATGTCCCAATCTACTTCATTTAGACCAAGAAACAGCCTCTCGTCGTCAATCTTATTCGGATTGCCTTTAGTTCACTGGTAGACTTCACTATGTCACGCTGCATTAAAACACATTAAACCATCAAATGGAATGCTGTGACCATAAGTAACAAACAAATCATCATGTTCATGGTCTACGTCTGCTACTACCAAATTCATTTGAATCGTCTAATGGCCTCAAAACGCCTCCCAATCCAGATCGAATGCTCCACCACTGATCTCGATATGATACATCAGTGTCCAGATGCCCACTCAACTGCACCCTTTCCCCTGCACCGCGCTCACTACTACCAACAAGAAACCACATCCTCCGCTAATTTTGGTATCATTGAATGATTAAATGACTTCGCCGACAGGCGAACGTCTGCCCTGAGCTGCAATTGTCTAATGAGGTCCGTAGACCTTCATATCTAGACACACAAGCAGCTGACGCCGTCATGGCATTGTATATTTTCGTTGCACCCATGATGGGACATCCTCGTCGCGAGAAGTTTACTGCGAAGCGCACTGCACGCGCTCACCACCGGGGTGGCCATCCTCATCATCATCGTCCATCATGCCGTCGGAACCACCGAAGACTCTGCTCTGGGCTGAGTTGTCGAGATCCTCAAGGCTGGCGGGCTCAGACATAGCATCACTGGGAGGGACGTTCTGGACAGCGGGGGCGGGGAGAACCTTTCGGAGAGTCTCGAAAACTTCGGGGTCTTCGGTCCAGTTCTTCTCGGGGAACTTGACGTTGAACTTGATGTACATGTTGCCGAAGTCGTGGTGCCTGGGGGAAGGCATACCCTGGCCGCGAATCATCTTGACAGCGTCTGGAACAAGTCAGCAGGAAGTCGTCGCAATGCGCATGACAAATACATACCTTGAGAAATAGCCTCACCAGGGAGGATGTCAACAGCGAGCCATCGGTCGTCGAGGTGCTCAATGTAGATGGTACCACCAGCCAAAGCTGTAACAAGCTCAATATCGCAGTTGTAAAGCAAATCGTCTTCACGACGGGTGAAACGAGCGTGAGGCTTCTGCTCAATCTCGAAAACAACGTCGCCGGCCTGAACACCAGGTGCTTGGTCACCCTCGCCTCGGAACTCGACCTTGGTACCGCTGCGGACACCCTTGTCAACGTGGACATGGAGGACCTTGCGGTCGACGGTGGTCTTCTTTCCATTACACTGCTTGCAACGGTCCTTCTCCTTGATGATCTCACCCTCTCCGTTACAGTCGGGGCAGACAGTCTGGAAGCGCTGGATCATGGGACCCATCTGGCGCATCATGGTCTTCATACCATGGCCATCACAGCCAGAGCATCGCTTGACAGCACCTTCCTTTCCACCAAGGCCTTCGCACTTCGGGCAGATGATTGACCGTTGAAGAGCGAGCTTAGAGATCTTACCACGGTAGATGTCTTCCAGAGAAACCTTGTGGGTGTGGTGAATGGTTCGGGCCTTAGGGGGGCCACGGTTCATACCGCCGCCGCCAAACATACCGCCCATGCCACCGAAACCACCACCTCCGAAGAATTGAGCGAACAAGTCCTCGGCGGCCATGCCACCACCTCCGGCACCGCCCTCGAGGCCGGCCTCACCATACTGATCGTAAATTTGTCGCTTCTGGGGATCGGAGAGAATTTCGTAGGCATGGGAGACCTCCTTGAACTTTTCCTCGGCATCGGGGTTGTGTGCGTTCTTGTCTACGTCGTGTTAGATACGTGTAATTGAAGGCGGGACATGACAACTGAGAAACATACCAGGGTGGTACTTGAGGGCTCCGACCTTGTAAGCCTTCTTCAGCTCCTGCTCAGTAGCAGTAGGGGCAACCTGAGTATATCGTTTAGCAAGAATTCGGACTATGCGAAAGTTGGGGGGAACGTACACCCAGTGTGTCGTAGTACTTGGTTTCCTTGACCATTTTTGCGGTTTTTGGAGTGGTTTTTTATTATCGTGGTGTAGAAGATAAGGTAAGGACTCTGGTTGAGTATTAGTAAAGCTGAGGGAAAGCAGATACAACGCAGAATTCGCGCGCGGGCGGCAGCAACGATTGAATGAAAAGTAGATATGCGACGGGGTATTATAACCTCATACAATAGACCACCCAACGAAGGCAGAAGAGGACGTTTTATATTCGTACCTTGTCCTGAAAAGCGTATCTCGAGTTTCCGACGGCGGGGCTACGCTGCGGCGAGTTTGCACGGATTTGGCCAACTCTCTAAAATTCGAATAAGTGGAGGGGTAGGAGCGCTCGGGGTTCGCAGAGAGGAGAAGAAAAAAAAGATGTTCCCACGCGATAAGGGAAGGAGAAAGTTGAAAAAGAAGAATGTCTTAAACAACAACAAACTTTAGTCAGGCGTAGGGATTTGTGTTTGAGCAGACGGGTTTTGAGAAATAAAGGGAGGCTGCAGCACAAAGCCGAGCGAGTTGCGCCTCATGGAATGGTGTGGAAGAATGTCGATTCTGTGGCGGTGCTGATAATGCACGACCTTGTGCTTAGTGCAAGGGATTTGACGCCTGGGAGGAGTCAGGCTTCACTTGAGAAGATGGTGACGCAGCATGGAACCGGTTGAAAGGCTCGGGCGGGAAGTATTTCTTGTTTCTTATTTCTTCCTTTTGACTCTTTCCCGATTCGTTTGGCTTTTTCCAGGTGTTTCTACACTCACAACAGCCCATTCTAGAGCTTCAGTAAGCCCAGTCGCTTACACCATCTGCAACAACCAAACAATCCCAAAAGGCGTCATAGCAAGGCTATGCGAGTACCTCACTAACAGATAGTCCCTGTAAGACGCCCCTGGGACCCCGAATAATCCCCCTCCAAACCATGGATGGAAATGGATGGTCGGGTCCCTGCGGCTACGACATTGGCAGAGTGGCCACCTAAAAGTTTGATTTAGCCCAGTCAGACCAGGCCAGGCTCAGGTTGGGCCTTCGATTTTTTTCTTTCCAGCCGCAGGGTCCGATTTAGGACTCCACAAAACCCGATGCTGGTGCCTGGGTCCTTCTCACTGATTCGTTCACTTTTCGCCTCCTCAAAAAGCCTAGGCTCTCTGGCATCCCCTGTTAACCTCCGAAGCTGGATGTACAGTCCTTGAACCTGACCCTGACTCGAGTTACGTATTTTCGACAATGTACTTGAGTTGATAAACTTTATACTGTTTTGTATCTTGCAACGCTTAGAGTGATACTGTACTATCCACACACTGTTACTGAACGCGTGCCTGAATCAGGTCAGATTATTTTTGTCTCTTTTCCTCCAGGTCAACCATATAGGGTATCCTGATGGCTATTTTGCGCAACAGGCCGGAGTTACGATGGCATAAAGGCAGTACATCTAATGATTGTTCCACATTCGAACTTCTTGAAAAGTTCGATGCAATATATAATGGGTTGTATGTGACATCAAGTTAGATGACTATAGTTGATGTTTACGGTTTCCTGCAATTATCATCTACTTACACTGACTTGGGCTAATGAGAATCATGAAAGATGATTGACCTGATTGGCCAATAAACCAAAGTCCCTCCAATGCGGCGCAGTCTTACACTGCAATTCTCTTCCCTGACTGTCAAGAAAGAGACCTCGCCGCAATCTGTCAGTCTTTTGACCAGCACTGATCAGATCAACTCTCCTTTACTAAAGCGCACATTCATCACTATCATAGCTCGAGACAACTTGATTGGACTCATCACTTGAATCATATTGTCTCTCATACTCTTCATCGCGATTACCCGGATACCCGCTTACATACTCTAATCTCACCTGAATGAGAAACCATATACTTACTCGCCATGAGTGAGACAACAAAGATTAAGAAGGGCAAAGCGTCGGCCAAACGCAATAGCGAGGCACGCCGTGAACAAAATCGCCTCGCCAGCCGGAATTACCGTGTGTATATCTCTGCTGACGTGTTTATGGTTGGGTCATGATGTTGCTGACGCCATCATCGTTCTCTATCCTAGGAGAGAAGCGAAAGCAGAAACTGGCACTATTAAATGAACTGCTCGAACCAAGCGATATTGCTACTGATGTTATTGATAATCCTCAAATCAACCTTGTCCAGGGACCGAACGGCCCAAGTAACTTGCCTGCTACCCAGCTGCAAGACCAAGCATTCCCAGGGGCACCTCAGCCCGAGTCGACATCTGCCAACCAAGGCATGAGTAGTTTTGGCGATACTGGGCCATATAATGTTCCAAACATGTTGGGGGATCTATCTCAAGCAAGTATGCCAACGACTCTCTTTCCCCAAGGTATCCCTAATACTCTGCCATTGAACAACTTGAACGGTACTTTCAGCTATGCAAACCAAGACCCGTGGGGCCATAACATGTTCAATCTACCATTTCAATTTCAAGCTATATCGAAAAAGACTTACGTAGACCCAAGGCCAATAGAAGAGGTCTTTGAGGATAGTCCGGAATCAGGACTCAGCTCCTCCCAAGCATCCTCCAGTAACGACAACAATGATCAGGCTCTCAACAATATCCTGAGTGGCGTAGAGAACCTCACAATAGAACAAAAACGTACTCTTCTTCGACGCCTACAACACGACACTCGGAGCCCCACCACAGAGACGCATCCTCCTTGGCATCAGACAAAACCTCCAACTCCAGGTCAATTACGAGCCATTGAATTCGCAAAAGCGCTATACAAAACGGCACATACTAGACCAACGCTTCTGCCAACACAGTATACGATGGAGACAAGTATCTTTGGGGCAATGTTCGCTAACTGTTATGCTCTTGGCATGGCGGGAGTGGATGATATCCTTTGTGAAGAGGGATGCAGTGTGTTTTCTGTTACGCAGGATGAAGGGCATCATTTATCACAATTGCCTCTTGTGAGGTCGAAGTTTCGAGCTCTGTCTCCTGATCTTAGGCCGATTGATAAACAACTGACTTTCGGGCACCATCCTTATGTTGTATGTTTACTGAGTAAACATTATGCGCATAGAGCTGACAGAATTAGGACGTCATCCCATTCAAGAGTTTCCGAGAGAATCTTATACGAGCTCTGGAATGCAACCCTCCTATACTCGATGAGGGTGTTCTATGCCATGATATACTCGGTGGTGGCTTCACATGCTGGGGCTCGGGGCAAAACCCGCATGGCATGGGCGCAGGTGTACCGTGGGACTCCCGGAGTTGGGAACCCAGCGTATGGTTCTTAATGAAGTATCGTGAGCTGGCTGGTGACTGGGAGGGAGAGCTGTGGACAAGTGCTAGATGGTGGCATAGTGCGCGTGGAGAGAGAATACAGACAGCAAAGGTTACAGACATTGTGAACCCATCGGAAGGTACAGCGAGACGCTAGAGGCGCAGTTTCAACGTCTAGTTCGAATCAGATCACAAATGGCAACAGAAGTGTTGTAAATACGAGTAAGGATTTGGTATCACTAAGAATGCCTAGCCAAACAACGCCCGGCATCCAAAAGAAGAACCTGACTGCCGGGCCAGCTGTGAAAAAATAAATTACAAGAAAACAAGGCACACACGGCAGGGCGGTTTTCATCACGCCCTTTCTACACCAAGCATAGTTTCCTCTTTTGTCATTCCATCAAGCTCAATGAAAGGCCGTGTCGATGCTCGCTTCGCTTTCTCCAACAGGCTATGCATAATGAAAACAAATAATGCGCATGCGTTTCAAACAACTCTTCTTAGAAGGCGTCCTCAAATGGGCAGTCGACGCTGTCGTGGCCATCGCGTTCACAAAGGGCGCACCACTTCTCGGGGTCCATGACACCGCTCTCCTTGCCGGCAACGGGGCCTGATTCCATGGGGTTGGGCATGATCTTGACGGCTGGTGAAGGAGGGCTATCTTTCTTGGGTCCCAAAGTCGTAAGAGGCGCAGGTGCGTCCTCGCCTGTTGGGGTTGGAGTATATGGTATAAACCCATTGTTGATGTCCTTGATTGTTTTGTTATCGCCGTTGGTCTTGGCGCCATCAGGCCCAAACATGTTGGTGCAGGTCAGGATATCATGACCGTTAGTCTCGCAAATCTCACACCAAAGAGTGCTAGTCTCAGTAGCATTGGAGTAATCGTCGCTTTCCGGCATGGTATCGAGGGTGCTGACCCTCTTGTGTGTCGGTGCACTGGATCGCTTGATGTTCTCAACCGGCCTGTTTTCCAATGCCTGTGTCATTACAACGGTGTCCCGAGAATCTCTGAAAGAGGATCGGTTGGCGGCGGGTCCGCCGTTTTGACGCAGTGACTCCAGCTCCTTCTCGAGTTCGTCCTCGCGGCTGTTCTTCTTCTCAAGGATGGACTGAAGCTCAGCCACTTGTCGCTCCAGATTGTCGCGCGCAATCTTAATGGCTACCACGTCTTCAGAAATCATGGAGCCGGGTCTCTGCTGAGGGGGCCTGGGCTCTCCAGGAACAGAGTCTCGACTGAGGGAGTGAATGATGGCTTTGAGACCTCTAATCTCATCGTCCTTCTGCTCAAGCTCCTTGGAGGAAACCGTGCTGTCACCGTTTGCAGGCGGAGTTGAGGCCTTCTCGCGCTCACGACGCAACTCCGTTCTTGTTCGTTCAACCTCTCCACGAAGGAACTCGACCTCGCCTCGGGCTTCGGCTTCTCCCCGACGAGCATCCTCCAGACCTTCCTCAAGCTCCTGAACCAGTTCCTCTAGTTGCTTAAGTTGAGTCGCCACTGAGTCGACGTCTAGGTTCCGCGACTCGAGTTCTCGAACGTCGGCCATCAGCTCCTCTATCCTTTTCTCATACACTCGCTCCGTCTCGGTGCTGGCAAGCTCCAGGGTGTCAATAGTGCTCCGGAAGTCCGCCCGATGGGCGTCAAATTCTGCTGTGAGCATGGCGATCTTGTCGTTCTTCTCCCTCAACAGCTGGCGAAGCTGCGCTGTATCCTTGTTGTCCCAACTGTTGCGCTGCGCTGCTGGCATATCTGCTGATTCCATGAGACTTTGTAGTTCTACCAAGCTGCTCTCCATGTCAGCCAGGGTAGCGGACTGCTCTCTAAGTTGTCGATCCCGATCCTCGATCTGCAATCTCAGACGTTCAATTTCCTCGTCGTTCATGTTCATACGGGACGCTGGCCGGACCTTCATGGCGAATGAGGAGACAGATCCAGCGCTGCCGTTAGTGCCAGTACGCTGCAATCCCATAGGCGGCACATCCTCGTCTATTCCTGAGATTGAGCCCAGAGCTGAGGCGCTCCGGGGAGCGAGACTTGGCTTACGGTCCAATCGATTTGGCCTCTTGCTTGGGTCCCCAGACGTTCCGCGAACACTCTGAGCGAAGCGCGACTGTGTCGGGCTTCCGTATCTGGATGGTGTCCTGGCTGGTGTTGTCATGGAAGGTCGCGGTCCAGGTGTCATCTGCATGCGGCGGACAGGAGACTCGGGTCGGGGAAGAGAAGCTCTGGTCGCTCGCTTTCCTTGGGGACTGGGAGCGCGGGCGCCAGGTCCAACGGAAGCACTGAACTTGGGAAGGCCTGGTGTCGGAGGAGTATAGTTGAGCGAGTTCTGGTTGCCAGCTCTGAGACCACCGTACGTGCTTGCACTTGGGGTGATGGGAAATGATGGGATCGGTTCGCTGCTGCGAGGAAGAGCCTTGGCGGCGGGCAAGAAGATACCAGCACCGGGGATGTCTGTTTGAAAGTATGATACACTTCCATCTTGTTAGTCTTATCGGAATCCCAGTACAAGATTGGGTTCTTACCCGTCAACATCGCCGTCGTTTTTCCCCCGGTTGGCGAATTCCTGGTCAAGCTCAACGCCAGCAAAGACACCCTTTTTGCCTTGAACAGGGCCAACAAATCGCACAACGCCATACATTCCACCAGGGACATCAACGATGTCGCCGAGCGAAACATTAGCGGCCTGCGAACGGCCAGGCGTCGTAGGAGGCATCATGTTTGCAGATGAGTCGCTCAGGACAGTATCAACGGCGTAACTCTCAGAAACATCGGGTATGCTGGCCAGAGAGCTCTGCGTGAGCTGGGCAAGGGAAGCTTTGCGCGGCAGAGGCGGTAGAGGGGGCGCTCCGCGCGAATGTGTAGTGTATGCGGACTTGAGGTTAGGAGTCGAAACGACGTTGTGAGATCTCCGGAGAGCGTGCGACGAGCTCCTTGGACGTAGTTTTGGAGTAGTTGACCTGGAAGGAAAGGTAGATGTTGTTGATGTAGCAGAAGGCATCTTGGGAGGCGTCGAGGCCCAGTTTGGGCCCTTATTTCGCTGTACTGGGGTTCGCAGTGGGCGTGTCTCATTCCATTTGTTTACACTCAAAAAAGTGGGACAGACTTTGTTCTCGGGGAGACCAGGGCCGGTACCAGTTACCAATTACCAGTTACGAGCTTGTATTTGGCTGGGATTGCAAGGTAACAACTTTTTAGTTCCCGCCCGTTCAGGTGCCGTTGTCTTTGGGCTTTGGCCTTTTTGTTTTAGCGGCTCAGAGCACGGTTAATGAATGAGTATTGACCAAATGATGATCTGTTGCTGAGAGTTCGGGTGGTAGTATAATAATCGACAATGTTGAGTTCGAGGCGGACGGAACCAAAGGCTGCTTTGTTCTGCTCCCCTGTATTGATAAAAGGGTCGCTTTCCAAGGTTTGGTACCTTTTACCGGAGAAATTTGGCGACGGAAGAAATGAAACTGACGTCGGGTCGTGTCGCAGGTTGCAGAAGGAGACTCAAAATGGGGAGGCGGTGGGGATGAAAAGAGATGAGAGGAGTTAACGAAAGGAATAGAGTGAGATTGGAATAAAAGAAGAAATGAGGAAGAAATGAGAGCTGCTATGAATAGTTGGAAGTGGATGAGCGTATGTATATAAGTGACTGCTGAATGTAAACAATCGAAAACAGCTCGGCTATGCAGTTGCAGATGGATATGCAGCTCAGAGTGGAGTGAAGCTATTGATGCAGCACAGCTACTTGCTTGCTTGTTATTGACAACGAGAGGATTAATAGTGATGGGATTGCAGGACTGGTGATTTATCCAATTCAAGTATCAAGTGAAGGGGATTAATTCAATAAGTAAGACAAGTTCAAACAAGACGGCAGCGAGCGTCCTTTTCTTCTTCTTTCTTTCTTTTTTGACCCTCTTCTACGACTGTTCAAAGCGTTGTCAGTCCCAGTTTTCGTTCGTTGTCACCGCTTCGACGCACCTTTCTCTGGTCCCAGGGGGGCTTGGCCAGGGAACGACGCAGGGGATGATAATAGGGCGACAAGAAACCGGGGAAGTATGAGCGTTACAAGGGTTGATATCCGTATTCTTCTGTGATTGTCATGAAACCTGATATGCCGTGTGATGGATGGCCTGGTATGGATGCAATGTGACGAGATTATCACTGCAAGCTATACAGAGACCAGGAAGAGGAATGAGGAGAAAGGAACCGTTCATGGAAACTACAAAGGCAAAGGAACAAAGTGAAAACAAAGAAAGCCGTTTACTTTCTTCTCAAACGCAATGCCTTTGCCCCAAACCCTATCATGACCTGGCGTGGGAAGCCTTCCCCTCAGTAAGAGGTGAAATAACAATCTAATCAATTTGATAGAGATCAGACCAGTTTTTTGCTCGTCTATTTTTGCATCTCAAGCATCAATCCTCTAAGTTCTCTCATCATCATGCCCTCTTACGAATTCGACCTGTTGTCATGATGCATCCATCATTTGTTTACATGCAACTAAAGCTTTTGTAACCACGGCATCGTCCCGCTGCCATGCATAGGTCCGCGCTGCATCAAGCATTGGGCTCTCTCTGACCGCCAATAGCAGAGCATAAGCCTGCGATGCCATCTACAGTATCCGCAATGACAGGCGTCTTTAGTCTTTGTGAGGCGTCTCATTCGCTCCTGCATGCAGCCCAGCCAGACCCAGCCCAACCCCGCGTAGGATTTTCCTTGTATCATTCTGATATCCTGGATATCAGGTTGTCATGGACAATTGGGTTTCAAGCATCAAGCCATTCATTACTGTAGCCGCTTTCTCTCGAACCATATGAGGGGTTCTATTGCTCCTCTTTGGCCGTCATATAAATGGGTCCATTGGTAGGTATCCTGGCATTTCTCCTTGCATGGATCT
Organism: Fusarium brachygibbosum; assembly: GCA_018886245.1. Lineage (NCBI taxonomy): Eukaryota > Fungi > Ascomycota > Sordariomycetes > Hypocreales > Nectriaceae > Fusarium > Fusarium brachygibbosum. The sequence continues at coordinate 1,482,644 of MU249525.1, forward strand.
CAGTGGCTCAATACGCTCCGCTGTCATGATAGCTTGCGCTCCTAACCGCTCACTCCACATCACACCAAGCACGATATAGCAAATGATCAAGTTTGAGCCCCGAAATTGATTTTCTCTTTCGACGTATAATACAAAGTATACACAAGTAAACCCCAAGTCATATTCAAGTATATCCCGAAGTGCACTGAGAGAAACTACAAGAAGTTGGCCACAACGTAATCCAAACCATAAATCTCGGAGAAATGAACAACAAGGTAAACTTCAAAAAGTAAACTTTGTAGCCTTTTCCAAGACCGTGTCACAAATAAAACCAATTTTGCAAATGTCTCCATAATCATGGGTTTCCTACAGCGGGTTTGATTAATCAACAGGAAAGCGCAAGATGCAAATTGCGACAATGCGGATGTGCTTCAACACCAGTAATGACATGCAAGCTTCTCCAATTAAGGACGCAAGTCCTCCCCCCTCTCGTTCCCATATACCTAGTAATAATTATAACAAAATGTGCGACGTATTGAATACAGGTCCTTCTCTTCCTCCCTCCCCTCAACTCGTACGGATGAGTCTGTAGAATCGATCCTACTGGTTTCCGTTCACCGGCACGTTGTCGGAGGGACTAGTTGGCACGGGCTGCTTTCGAAGTGTCAGGGGGAAGGGGTACTCGTCAGGGTCCTCCTCCTCACTGTAGGTATTGTTAGCAAGGCTCACAGATAAATCGCATCCATTGCTACTCACGGAAGTTTCCAGGCAACATAGTCCTCGGTGCTCAAGCCTTCACGACCTTCTTGTAGACTGGCAAAGTCTCCAGGGGTCATCATGCCAGTGCGATCCCGTGGCGATCCAGGAACAGAAAAGGGTCGAGAAATCTTCTGCTCGACACCAGGGATGAAGTCCTCCTCCTCCTCATCACCAACGAAAGAGTTGGGGTAGGCACGGCGAAGAGCCAGTTGGCGAGCCTTGACATACTCCATACCCATTCGCTTCCAGTCGAGAAGATCACTAAGACGCTCGGTTCGGTTTCGCTGGTTGATGCGCTGACGGCGGCTCTTTCCACAGAAGTCGTACATGAATGAAGTGAGCTGGTTGACCGAGTCGTCAACGCCCTTGGTTCGTCTATCCACAATGTAGATACCATAGTCGCTCGAGTTCTCAATAAGCTCCTCCATGTAGCATCCGAAACCGGAAAGGTTGGTAGTAATGCTGGGCACACCCATGACGGTACACTCGGCCGGGGTGTAACCCCAGGGCTCGTAGTAAGAAGAGAAGACGCCCAGATGGCAACCTCGAACGAAGTCGTCGTAATCGAGGGGAAGGACGGGGTTGGCGGAGTTGAGGAACTCAGGGTGGAAGATAACCTTGACGCGATCGGAGGGGTGGTTGAAAAGTTGCACACGGCGGATCTGGTTCAGAACGGGGTCCTCGTGATCGTTGAGCATGTTATGGGTGACAATTGGAGGAAGTCCGTGGCGCTTCATGGCAAAGAGGCGACGACGAAGCAGGACTCGGTCCTGGGCGGAGATGAGCTCCTTCTCATCGGGGAGAGGGTCACCCTCGTGCCACTTGAGGGAGCGCTCAAAGAGTCGACGTCCAATGCTCTGCTCGATAACGTGTGTGGTATCGCGCAGGGACTTGATGACTGCCTGGCCCTTCAGCGCTTCAACAGTGAGCGAGGTGGTCTGAGCAGGCATGATGATGAAGGCCACAACTGTGATCTTGCTACCAGCGGCCTTGAGACGGTGGTTCAGTCGCGCCAAAGACTCAATGAACATGTCAACGCCCTTATTCCTGAATTCGTAACGACCAGCAGTGAAGAGATACAGTGTGTTATCTACATCGAAGTCGTAGTGGCCATAGAAATGTCCGCGGACAAAGTCGTGGATCTTCTCCTTCGCCTGCTGGTGCAGGTTCTGGAATTCGTGGACAGCAGAGAACTTGGTGACGTTGAGACCATTGGGCAGAACGCCGTCGGGCTTTCGCTTCAGCAGATGCTCAGACTCGAACGCTGTGATGTGAGAAACCGTGGTGAAGACATCGCAAGCATGTGCGGCAGCTCGCTCAATACAGTATCTGTGGTAGATACCACGCTTGCCGGCTTCAGCATCGACATCGAACCACTGAAGGTTGTTGTAAAAGTCCACGGAGCCGGCGCAAAGGTATCGGCCGAGAAGAGTGGCGTGTGTGGTAAAGATCGTCGTGACATCGATGCGGCGCTTCTTGCAGAGGGGGAGGGCAACGCCAGCAAGCCACTCGTGGAAGTGAGCAATAACGGCCCTCTTCTTCTCGTGGCAGACGAACTATGGAATTAAGGTTAGCAGATCTGATACGTAAGTGGAAAAGTCAAGGGGTTTTTACCTCGCCCAGGAACCAGGCGACAAGATAACCAAAAACGATGGCTTCGTTGGTCTCATCGTCACCGGGTGGTGAGGGAATGCTTGCAGCTTCCCACAGATCGGCCTTCCACTCATCCATACGGCCATAGGCGGTCTTGGTGTCAATAAGAATAACCCTAGGAGCTCCCTCAATCAACCAGCGTCCATAGACAATGTGAATTCCTCGATCCCTCATGGACTGTATGGTGGCAGCAATCTCTGGGCTGGTGGGCTCCATCTCTTCCACCTCGACAGCGGCCTGTTGCGGTCAGTACATACAACTCCACGACACGTTTGAAACAAAGAGCGTACCGATTGGTGGTTGAGAGGGCCGATAAGCGTATAGCGGTCGCCATATTCAGCTGTTGTCACAGGAGCTTTGGACTTGATGACAGAGTAGATACCACCGACTGCATTCAAGTTAGCATGTGAAGATTGGCAAGAGGGCTAACAACGACAATCGTGGCAATTGACTGACCTCGATGAGCTACCTCAGTAGCAATCTCAAAGAGAAGGTGGTTCTTGATGTCGCGAGTCTGCTCGCCTCCGGAACTCATCTTGACGTGAATGCCTCAAGACGATGAGGAGTGGACTGCTGGGTGGGATTTTGGGGCGCGATGATCTGATGAGCGTCGACCAGGGGGGGCGATCGCGTAGACGATGAGCAAGATGCGGCGCAAGGTCTACAGTAACTGAAGAGCGAAGCGGTAGAGAAAAGATGTATGAAAAAGGAGAAAGAGGCTGTAACGATGGCCCGCGAAAGCGATTGAGAAGTTTTCTCGGGAGTAGCGAGGCGTGGCTGGGAGGGATCGGTAGAAGCGAAACGGACAGGATTAAATCGAGATGGTGTGGTCTCGATGTTGCGTCACTGTGCCGCTGTTGAGCACGAACCTAACCTAAGAGATGGATCTACAGGCAATAGGCAATGGGTGAGCAGGGGGTCTTGCGCAGGGAGGGAGGGAGGGCTCCATTCGGAGATGGATGGATATGTACGTGCTATGTGCCCATGGGGAGCGGAGTAGAGCACTAACCTAGCAGTAATAGCACGATGAATGGATCTCAGGTCCTGGCGGTGGTGATTTGCTAGGTTGGTGTTTTAAAGCGTTACACCCGGTAAGAGGTAGAGAAGATGGAGAGGAGGGGGGAAAAGCGAGAAAAGAGGAGAGTTTTGAGAGGGAAAAGGTCTCAATAAGAGGAATAAAGTGACCAATGTTGAAGAGAATTGTGCACAAGGACGTTGAGTTAAAGGAAGATGGTGTATTGATGTACTCGGCAGGTACCTTGAGTGCTGTACACTGTGATATGATCCAGTGTTGATGCCCGCTGTGGTACAGCTTCAGCTCGTACTTTGGCGCACTAGTGACCCAAGCTTGGGTGGGGTTCGGGGGGGGATGTCGGGGCCCCAAGCTCCTAGCAACGGCGCCTAAACAAAGCCAACCTAAAGGCCCGCCCGTACTACTGTACCATGGAGGTTACCAAGCCCAAACACCTGTGGAATCCAGTAGTATCCGTTCTCTTGGCTTTGGGGACAGGGGACCAGGGGCCAACGTTTCTCAGAGACAATCTGGGTTGATGCTTGGAGCTACCAATTTAAGCAGAGGATCAGTGCTCAACAACAACAACCAAAACTTCAGTTGATGCGCGGATTCAAGATCCACGATATGACTGGTCAATTCAAAAAAAAGTCCAGGTTCATGAAAATTTTCTATCTTGTTGAACCTCCTCAAGCTGGTGGTCGCTTCGAGGGTCGCAGCTTTTTTTTTTTTTCGAGTCTTGGGCTCCAGCTGTCAGCATATCCTAAACTCAATCAAGATTAACCACGCAGAAAACGGACCAGGCCACACGCCACAAACTTGAGATCATAAGGAATAGCTCCTTGCAAAACCAACGCCACTCCGGTCAAAGAGCCGAGGCCGGCCCATGATCAAGGTGTTTCACTGCCATTTCAAGGTCTCGATGTTACGCCATTATGAGATGGAGTCGCTTTGTTGAGGAGCTTGGGGATCTTTTCTCTTTTTCCCTTGGTCTATCCTATTGTTTAGCTCAGTTATTAGTCCATACTCCTCGACGTTTCTCCTCAACGGTATGTATAAATCTCCCACCATTGGATGAACGGCCAGACGGGGCTGGACTGTCAAAATGGCACAAACTTTTTACTAATGTAGGACCAAAAGAGACATTTTCATTCTAAAAAAAATTCACCTGTCTTGTGTATGGCTAGACGCAGGTCTGGCACTTCTTGGGGGGTGTCGGGATGAGGTCATGGAATGCGGGGAAATGCCAGTGATCAACATCTTAATGAGCTCCTTTGAACTTCCCCAAGCCCAGTTTCAACTCCTTTTACTGCTCATCTTATTAGAATAAAGACATCATGTTGACATTGGGGCTTACTATGCTGTAATAACTTGTGCTGTAACCTGTTTCCTCAAGTCAATGGCCCACAATGGCGAATTTCTTGGTTCTCGGGTCTTCAAGTTCCCTGCATCCGGGCAAACGGACAACGCTTCACATCTATAGCAGTTGATTTCTAAAGAACAATCATCGACTCAAACTTGGCTATTAAGAAAACAAATCAATCATATGAGTGACGGTGCTTAAAAGTCTGCGGCACATGCTCTACCGAGACCCCGAGCCATGATGACCATGCCCGAATAGCTCCCTTATTCCTCCTGTTGTCTCTCCTTCAAAACACATAAGATGAGCTCCCACGTCTGCGGAATTCACAAGCATGTATTTCCTGCAAGTGCTCTGCCAACAAGCCTCCCCCAACTCCCATTGAGACATCTGGAGTGCAAGCCCTGTAACTCCAAGTGTACAATGCATCAAATGCCACAGCAACATGAAAAGGGGATTGTCATTTCCGCTGAGCAACAAATCTCTGTAACGTGAGATATTGGGCTTCAAATAACAATGCCCCGACAGCCAAGCGTCATCAATGTTTCTAACAAAGGGATAAGACACGGGACAATTTCTTGATTCCCCTGGATATGAAGGACTAGATTCTGGCTGACAGTTCGGAAGTCATCTCAGGAATGACTACGCTTGTTCAGACGAGACCGTGCCCCAATTTAACTCCACCAGGGAGATCTCTGAGGGCGATCTTGACGGGGACTACCTAATTCACCATCAAGAATTGCGACCTTGCTGGACGTGCCAAGATGGCACGTGGTCCAAGAGATAATCGTCTAAGGAGAACTCACTAAGATAACAGCATTTACAATCTTATCACTAGGCAAAGTTTGACTAAGATCCATACCTTATCCTATTGTTTTGTCTTCTCCTCTGCAGGCTTCACTTGAGATAGAGTTGATATGTTGTATGTGCAGCCTAGTCTCCTTCTGAAGAGAATAGACAGTGATCAAATTAGTAGTACACAGGTAAATGCATTAATCGTAACTCATGGCCCGATTATAATAGCGACGTTGGGCCCGCCATGGTTAAACAAAGCAGCGATGATATCTGAGCAATTGCAGTCGTCGTATAGTGAAAAAAAAAAAAAAAAAAAAAAAAAAAAAAAAAAAAAAAAAAAAGAAAAAAAAAAAAAAAAAAAAAAAAAAAAAAAAAAAAAAAAAAAAAAAAAAAAAAAAGGTGCAGCCATCTGAAAACGAAATAGAAATTTCATCTTATGCCGTTGGTAGTAACAATTCGAACTGTTGGTCTGCAGAAATGCCTCGAGTTGCCAGTTTCACAAGATATTGGTTATGAGAGCCTGCAGCCTCGCCAGCTTTGATTGGGTGACCAAGACGTCCGCTTTCCGTAGTGGGGCCGCTCCAATGCAAGGCTGCGGAAATTTCCAAAATTTTCTAGATTTCGCTAAGATCTTTGCGCATCGCTTTACTACTGACACATTTACACCGATAGCCTAGCCAGATACCCAGGGCTCAATCGGCTTTCAAACTAGCAGTGCTTATTTGGCTCTGCATTCTCTCATCTGATTTCCCTGTCAAATCACCAGGTTCAGGCTGACAGCTACGCAAATATGGGAGACGTCGCACAGGTGAAGGTCATCTTCACCACTTCCGAGCAAGACTTGGTGCTCCCAGAGTCTAAGCAACAGCTGCTTGTTCCTGCAGGTTAGTTAAGCTCCGTCAACACCAAATGCTTCGAAGAACCTGGCATGATAACATATTACAGATATCAAGCGATATGGCCTCTCTCGCATTCTCAACTCCGAGTCTATGCTCGACACATCCTCTCCCATCCCCCTCGACTTCCTCGCCAACGGCACATTCCTCCGCACCTCTATTGAAGAGTACCTCGCGACCAACGGTCTCTCTTCTGAGTCCACTCTGACTCTGCAGTACGTCCGAAGTCTGCTTCCTCCGGTCTACGAAGCGAGCTTCGAGCACGACGATTGGGTTGGCGGCGTTGATGTTCTTTCGGCAACTTCACGGGCAGGTCTTCTGGCTGGCGGCGCAAACATTCCCGAGCGAGTGGCAAGTGCTTCTTACGATGGCCTGGTGAGAGTTTGGAACCCTTCTGGAGACGCCATCGCAGTGTCCCCAGCTGGTCGAGCTGGCGGTCATACTCAGCGAGCCAATGTCGTCAAGTGGATTTCGCAAAAGCAGCTCGCCTCGGCTGGTTTGGACCGCAAGGTTATTGTGTGGGATTACAGCGAGTCTGAGGATGGGTTCTCTGGCAGTCTCAAGTCCAGTATGGAGCTCTGGGGTCACGAGAAGGACATCAACAGCCTCGACGTGAACGGCGCCACCAAGCGCATTCTTACAGCCTCTTCTGATGGCAAGGTCGGCCTCTGGACATCATCAAAACGTACAGCTCCCCAGGCCGATCCCGAGAGCCTTCCCTCTGCGCATAGCACCAAGCGAGCTAAGCTGGCGAGTGCTGCCAACACTGCTCAGCGTGGTCCTCTTGCGCTGATCCCCGTCCACGACGAGCCTGTCACTGCTGCCATCTTCCATCCCAACGATGCGACAGTCGCCTACTCGGCATCAAAAGATCACACTGTTCGCACCATCGATTTAACAACGCAGCGTGAGGTCAGCCGACTCACCACAATGCACCCACTCCTCTGCGCAACGGCGCTTCCAGGTTCATCGCTCATCGCCGCTGGTTCGTCGGCCCGACATATCACTCTCCTTGACCCTCGTGAGTCAGCCACTACCACTTCAGCCATGACCTTGCGCGGTCACGTCAACATGGTTGTCTCCCTGTCTGCTTCACCCGAGAACGACTACTCGCTCGTCTCCGGTTCACATGACAGCACATGCCGTGTATGGGATCTGCGAAGCGTGAGAATGGGTACCTCGGAAGAGGGTGGCGGCAGTGTCAGTGAGCCTGTATACACCATCGGCCGAGAGTGGCTCAAGGGCAAGAAGCTTCCTCCCGCTGGCGATGGAGCCAAGGTCTTGAGTGTGGCTTGGGATAAGACTTGGGGTATTGTGAGTGGTGGTGAGGATAAAAAGGTCCAGATCAACCGAGGACGGGACCTGTTTGGCTCGGGGTCATAACGTATTGGGTAATATAGATAGGGATTGAAAAGCGTTTGTTGATCATGTATTGGGAAATCATCGATGCTGCCATTTACCAATAAGTGCGTGAAGTCCACACTGGTGTAGTACTGACAGCAAAGGAGACGTGGCTATCAACGCAGTTTTAGACCAGACAACCACTTATTCAATTCCGAGAGGGTATGATTCTTCATTAAATTCGTTTCCAACTTCAATTTCTGGCCAGGCCACCAATAACTCATACATTCGCCTAATTCAGCCAGTCTATAATTCCTCTTCTGACTCTTGGGTGTCATCCACCAAAGGTCGGAACCTCGCTGCTGAACGTGCCTGAGGAGCAAGGTGTGCCAGCACCTCGTCCCTAAGTCTCGTCTTCTCGTATGGTAACTTCTCACCGATAATGACATCTAGAATATATGACACAACAGTATTGGTCTTGAGAGGAGGAGTTCGTAGGAGAGCTGCAATAGATTCCGGTGTGAGGCCTTTGTTGTTGTACCAGAGGAAGTAAGTACGTAGAGAACTCATTGGGACTCGAACAACATGCGTCTTGTTGCGGTATTGCACTGCGTGATCTTCGGCGGCGATAATACGAGGGTCCCTCGTGTCCACTTCTTTCTTCTCTTCCGGTGTCATATCTTTTTTCGTTGATGTCGTGTGGGGTTGTATAAATTCGGCATCCAGTACATTCAATTCAGCTTCGACGTCAGAAATTTCTTCCGAATCACTAGACTCTGAGGTGCCGTCACTTTCATCAACATCGTCAGCCGTCAAGAATTTGATAGGCAAATTCTTCTCAACAAATTCAGGTCGAGGGGGAGTTGGCTGCAATTTCAAACGTTCCTGTTCTAGGACGTGGTATAATTGCAGGCCAACATATGCGTCTGAAGCCGAGTCTGAGTAAGGAAGTCAGCCGTTGTGTTAGACTGAGGTGTCGGATCTAACTTACATGCTACTTGGCGATCTGATAGACGTAGCATCCAGTTGCCTGAGCGCACGTCGTCTCCTTTGAAGAGCGGGAGGCCTAGAACTTCTTGTGTTTGCGCAGCAAGATTCACCATGACCTTGTTGATCCGGTTTAGCTCTCCAGACTTGGAGTATTTGACAAGCTTGAAAAGATGGGATAGCTCGAGAACTCCCTTGCTCTCTATGCCAAGATTCTTGTTTAATCTCGTACAATCACCCTTGATCGACACGCCTACCTTGGTCACGCTCTCATCTTCCATGATCTTCTTGAAGGTAGGGGCGACAAAGTCGTCCTTCGGGAAAAGAGCGATATGGAACAATCCGATGCGACTCGGGCTGGCAATCTGGATGAGCGAGACGTTTATCCGGGGATTGTTGTTTTTTGGCCTAATCAACCATTCCAGATCGAAGCCGATGACCTTCTCATCTGCAAAATATCGCTGACAAACCCACTCCATACTATGCTTTGAGGTACAATAATGGACCTTGACATGTTGTTTCTCGCCATTTTCTTGGATACGGCGATACATCCTGTAAGACCAGAAGGACTCCTCGGAGCCCCCTTTGCACTTTCGAGCCGCCTCCCAATGATCGACATCGATGGTATAGTCCAAGCTGGTCAAGGGAGGGGCAACAGTAGCAGTCTCAGGCGTGGCAGCCTCCTGCTTCGAAGCATCTACCAGATTTCCATCTGTGTCTGTCGCAACCTGGGTTCCTTCAGAGATGGTTTCGATCACTGGCAGCTCCAAGCGGTCCTGCTGATCAAACCATTCCGTTGCATCGCGCTCAAACTCCTCATCGCCACTGAATTCATCAATGTCGCCCCCTTCATTTCGTGCGGCCTCAGAGCTGGAGGCGGGCGTGTGAACGAAGCGAGTAATATCCAAGAAGGGATAGGCCGGCTGATGCTCAGCTTTAGGGGAAAATCTGATACCGAATGCTGGGTTCCAGAGACGATTCTTAATAGTTGGGGACATGTTTGAAATGAAATTTGTTCTTTGTAGGGGCCCTTTTGTTAGGGGCATTCTTTAAATAAGAGAAGATAGACATTTGACCTACCTAGTATAGGGCATGCGACGCGTTATTGTGAGAGAGGGTCTTGATACACTGCCAGCAATGGACCCCCGCTGAGAAAGTCTCATTGGGGTGTAAAGGAATTGGAGTGTAGCCAGCGTCGAAGAGCCATTGCGGCAAAAGCCCATGACCCTGATACACTCACGCTATGGAGACTTTGTTAGGCAACGGCGTCAATAAAGCGATCATTGATTATGGGCGTTTAGTGGGTGGCTTGGCTTGGGTGATGGCCTGGTGGAGGTGGAGTGTCCAATTCTGGCTGAGTCACCAACGCGAGAGCACGTGGGGACGTACCAGTGGAGGCTCTATATTCACACCTTACCCTGGCACCGCCATAATCCATCCCACTTTGCGACCAAGTTGACGACCTCAGCCTAAGTCGAAGAGACAAGCTCAACTATTGGTTGCCTCTACCAGAGACTATCTGTTAAAGTTTAATAGCAGCCTGTTGGCGAGAGCCTTACCAGATCCAAGTTCTTTACCGTCAAATCTTTGTCACATAAATCCTCACAATGGCCTCCCAACTGCTACCCCTCGGTGAGTTCTTCGACCAGCGCTTGTTAGCGTATACCCTCATGTACTGACTTTGTCATTCAGAGCTTATCGACAAGTGTGTTGGCTCTAGAATTTGGGTCATCATGAAGGGTGATAAGGGTAAGATGAGTGTTTGCTGTTCAAAGATGTTGTACTGATGAGCTGGCAGAATTCAGTGGAACACTCGTTGGATTCGATGACTACGTCAGTGAGTTTTTTCCTCCTTCTGATTTGTTTCTTTTATACTAATCTATGTATAGACATGGTTCTGGAAGACGTGACTGAGTTGTATGAGCAATCCCTCCGCCGTTCCTATTCAAGTATTGACTAATCCTAACAGTGATTACTCGGGAAACCACACCAAGCTCCCCAAGATTCTACTCAACGGTAACAACATTTGCATGGTACGTTGATTGCAGTTTTTCTTTGGCTTCTGTACTAATCTTTGTCGTCAAGTTGATCCCCGGTGGTGAGGGCCCAGAAGGAGCTGCTTGAAATTGATGTGGAAAAGCCAAAGAAACACCGCAAGTCTACTCAATCAAGACTCATCACGAGCATTATCCCCATAACGGGACCAAAACTTCGCGCCGCCTATCTCAATATTGGTGTTGTGACATTTGCATCAAGAGGAATTAGGACCGCACTGTGCAGCTCAGAGGAGTCTTAAGTCTTGAGCTCATTCCAGTCTAGATCTGGTAAAAATAAAAAGCAGTAATCTACAGCCCCCAAACGCCGACCACCCATGGTGCCTGTTTTTTTTTTTAATGATCTTGAATATGATCGGGATGATGAAAGACAACTTAGTGGCCGTTCTGCATATTGCCTTGCTCTCCAGCTGTTGTGATTCGCCTCAATTCCCACTCTCGTGTGAACTCCTGGTGCAACATCTCGAGTTGGTTGATGAGCTTCTCACACACTGAAGTGAAAACGTCCCGAGGGGTGATGGTCCCGTCCGTCTGCACTCGAATAAAAAGCTCCGGAACATTGGGATGAGCAACTGCGATATAGTTAGCCAAATGCTGGACCAAAGGGACAGGGACCATTTACTCTTGTATCCAGCCATGTAAACGTTGGGGTGCATCTTGAGGTGCTCAGAAAGAAGATTTCCAAGAGTGTGGTCTTCCTTCATGAGAACAAAGTCCGAAGTGTTGGACATTCCTGCGCGATAGTGTGAGCTTAGGGGCGCCACAGACTTGCCAAAGAAAAACTTACCAGAGAACACCTTCTCCTCGATCTTCTTCTCACCCTCTCCGAGGAGGAAGAGCTCGAAACTATTGAGGATGTTAGCTGGCGCACGAGTCGAACAGCCCAAAGTAACGTAACGGGTCGTCTTGGAGGTTAAAATGCTTAGGATTGTTTCCAGCCATAGTGAAAAGGGTTGCAGTAATCAAAAAAAAACAAGGCGATATTTGCGGGAGTTGGAGGAGAGGCATCAGGCTTGGTGATATTTTCCTTTGGGGTGCGTATTTCATTGTGTTGTTTTGGAGGGAAGTGCCTGCCACTGGCACGCCAGTCGCACCTGGGCAGCAGCGAAGAACCACATGAAGACTGGTACAGAAATCACAAATCAAACTTTTGAGATGCGTTCGTGGATAGAAAATGGATTGAATGCATATGCTTAATGGCAAGGTCGACTGTAGTGTCATCATGAGCAGCGCTTCTTGGGCAAATCAACTGTCCACTGAGCACATCACGGTGACCGGCAGCCCGTCAGGTTAATGGCTGGTCTTCTCCGGTATTGAAAGTACGCCATGATATTTGCAGACCGGCAAAGTCCTGAACCTCATATATCACTTGATCAGACTATACTTTACCCAAGTAAAACAGGGGTTGTTAACCCATCAGAACTCGGATGTCCCTGTCTTGATACTAGGTTTTGTATAGGCCAGAAGTCATGGGGAAAACATATAAAACACGAGCAAGCAAAGAAGCGAACGCAAAAGAGCAGTCTCACCGATCAGGGGCGTTCATCTTCGGTTCTTGATTGGGATATTAGATAATTCGATATTTGGCGGTAAAGTGGCGATCGTAGCAAAAGTCCAAAATCGTGGATATTATGTCTCCTTGATCGACAGTTTCGCCCAGGAATTAGAGGTTCAGACAAAAAGCGAATATTCAAAGAGTAGAGGTCCAAAAATGTAAAAAGGCAGTGATAAGTTGAGTGACAACAAGTTGAGAACAAAGCAACGTGAAACAGAGTTGTAGCCTCCAGAGGCTCAAGCTTCAAGACGCGACAAAAGGCTAATACTCGGCTAAAAGTGCGGGCATCCATAGGCAGGCTGACTCTTGTAATTCGACAGTGCATCACTTTATAATTCATGTTTCTTCTACTTCATTCACTTTCATCTGTGCATTCAAACTCAAAGTTGCAGGCTCAACGATGAGTTTCTGTTCCAATGCCACGCATTCAGCCGTCTTTATTGCGGCGTGCTAATCGCCTCTCGCCGCACCTTGCAAGCCTCGTACCGGCGTGCCGAGATCTAGCATCAGCCCAGAATGAACTACGGTGGATAAAGAGTCATGTGGATGAAACATGGTCGCAACGAAAGTTATGGCATTTGGATGACCTTTGTCGAAAAAGAGGGCGCGGCGTGCCTCTTCAGTATGTCCTCGGTTCTCAGCCATTTGGTGCTCTCGACATCAAGTGTAAACCAGGTGTTTTGATACCCAGACCAGAAACCGAAGCATATACTTTTCATCTTGCAAACCTTGTCAAATCAGGAGAGCTGCTAGGTCAGCACGTAAGGAAAAGCGGACACGGAGTTAACTTAATCGACTTCTGCACAGGAACTGGTTGTATTCCTCTTGGCTTCTTCTCGTCCCTTCAGCACTCATTTGAGAATTTGAACGTGAGAGGAGTGGACATCTCGCCCGTGGCTCTTCGACTCGCGCAGGAAAATATTGCCCGGAACGTCGAACTTCAAACCTTGATCAGGCCAACCAGAAATAAGAGGCTTGACATCACAACGGCAAATGTCTTCGGTGATAGCGATATGCAACAGCTCGCAGTTACCCGCTGGGACATTCTCGTATCTAACCCCCCGTACATCTCAGAGGATGTCTGGCATCACGGTCGCGGACAACTCGGATATTCAGTCCGAAAATATGAACCACGTCTCGCATTAGTACCGACTAACAACCTTCCTTGTCCGAGTGGATGCAACGCAGCAGATGTCTTTTATGCTCGGCTTTTGGACATCTCGGCACTCTTAAAGCCGACAGTGGTACTGCTCGAAATTGGCGATGAGGACCAAGCCCGTCGTGTACTGCAATTGTATTTTGCCCACCCAATCGCCCAAAACTCGAGAGTCGAAGTTTGGCGCGACTGGCCTGATTTGGAGGGGACAGAGGATCTGGAGTTGATTGTGGATGAAGAGTCAAAGGGTGAGAAACGTCGAGTTCCAGTGAAAGGTGACGGCCGCATACGATCTGTTCTAATTCGCAGAGAGGGCGACGTTTAATGGCAACTACAGCAAAGGTCATTTACTGTTATTCTGCTAGCTCAAGCGCCAGACATGGATTCTATGATACATGCATTTCTGTTTCAAGGTTTGAACAACATGAGGTCATGATGAATTCAAGTCGCAAGTTGCCACTTTAATTTAGAGGTTTGAGCGAGAGACAAGTAGACGAGATAAAAAAGATTTTACCTTAGACTACTCTCTACTCTTTGAAACCTAAAAGGAAGCCGAGAAAATGAAAGAATACTTCATCATTGTGAGACTATAATTTAGTCATCGTGAGACTTCTAGGTACACAAAGATCTAGAGAGCACCCCTCTATGAAGATAGAATAAGATTTATGAGGAGTCTTGATCCCGAACTCGTTTTTTGAAACTCTCGCGCTGTGATTCTCTACTAAACCTCGATTGAAAAGCATTTTACTGCTACCGGATATCCAGATGAAAGGTAATGGATCCGAAGTAGGCACCAATTCATGACGTGCCTGACTATCTTCCATGAGGCGATTTAGCCCCGCCAGCCAATCCCCTCCCCTCATCATGCCCAGTGGACCACGACATCTTCCAAGCACGTGATCGTTCTTTTTTCGAGCTAAGCAACGCCTATAGACTCATCACCAGAAGCTTCCACTTGGTGGTGTCATCCAATATATCCAATTCCTTACGTTGGTGCTGGACCCTTGAGTTCTCACCATATACGAGTGTATTTCGGTTCCAGAGATTATTCGCCAGCCTATTTGGCTCGAGTCGTGCTACCTTATGAGATAGCACGGCGCTTCATCTACATATATCTATCACATAACCCCGGTGGTTCCGCACTTGCGCCAGTCCCCATTGCCCATTATGTCGAGACTCTTACGGCAATCGAGCCAGTTCGCACGAGTGACGAGACTGTCATCACAGCCTGCACTACGGTTATGTGCACGACCATCACTCATCACCCGATCGAATCCCGCAAAGACATCCGCCGCATTCGCCATCCGAGCCAGAACATATTCCTCGCAACCCCCACCTTCCGGCCAAGACCCCAGGTCAAACCCAGACAGAGACAACGAACACGGAAGCAAGCCCTTAAATCAAAAGAAGGGAGATAATGGACCCGAGGGAGGCAAATCTGAGGCACCGAAGCCGCCACCTCTGCCGGAGGGTTGGATTCACTTGAGCAAGGAGGAAATTGCCCATCTCGAAGAATTCACAGCCAGGCTTCCAGAAGCTCAAAGGCCAGTGGCGAAAGACATTCTTCAGAAACTCCAGATTGTTGGCGCACCTTCCGAGACCCGCGATCTCCTCCAAAAGCTACGACAGAACGGCAACCTCTCAATTCTGGACAAGGGTCGATTGATGCGCTGTGTGTATCAGGTGACTGAACGAATCGTCGATCTGGAGGAGAACCAGGGCCAGGATGGGCAGTTCTCGTCTTTCCGTATGGATCAGGACTCTACATCCCACGATGGCAAGGAAGGGGCCGATAAGTCAAAGCAGCAGCAGAAGGGTGGCAAGCAGCCCAAGAATGAGCGCAGCGGCTGGCTTGAAGCCGTTCAAACCGGTATCGCCATTGGTGTCACTGTCTGGATTGCGGAACTTTTTGCCAACCCATTCTCTGAGAAGGAGATCACTTGGCAAGAGATGCGAAAGGCCTTCCTAGACAAGGGCCTGGTCCAGAAGCTGGTGGTCGTCAATGGCTCTCAAGTCCGTGTTGAGCTTCACCCATCTGCGACTGGAGCTACTGGCGAGAATGGACAACCTGGGAGAAAGAGCTATGTGTTCTCCATCGGATCCGTCGAGTCATTCGAGCGTAAGTTGGAGGAAGCTCAAGATCAGCTGGGTATTCCATCATCTGAGAGAATACCTGTCAGTTACGAGGCTGGTGGTAGTACCCTCGGCAACCTTCTTCTCGCGTTTGGTCCCACTCTCCTTTTCATCGGTTTGATCCTGTGGACTCAACGGTCAATGGGAGGACGAGGTGGTGCTGGCGGGGGCATGTTCAACTTTGGCAAGAGCAAGGCCAAGAAGTTTAACGCTGAGAGCGCTGTTAAGGTCAAGTTCGCAGACGTTGCTGGTCTCGAGGAGGCAAAGACTGAGATTATGGAATTTGTGAGTTTCTTGAAGCAGCCTGAGAAGTTTGAAAAACTAGGTGCCAAGATCCCACGAGGTGCTATCTTGGCTGGACCTCCTGGTACTGGTAAGACGTTGCTTGCCAAGGCCACGGCTGGTGAGTCTGGAGTACCCTTCTTCAGTGTGAGCGGTTCCGAATTCGTCGAGATGTTTGTTGGTGTTGGTCCTTCACGTGTACGAGATCTGTTCGCCGAGGGTCGTAAGAACGCTCCTTGTATCATCTTCATTGACGAGATTGACGCCATTGGTCGCGCGCGACAAGAGAGTGGCAAGGGCTTTGGCGGTAATGATGAACGTGAAGCTACCCTGAACCAGATTCTCACGGAAATGGACGGCTTCAATACTCGTGAGCAGGTGGTTGTCCTCGCTGGTACTAACCGAGCGGACATGCTGGATAAGGCTCTGATGCGACCTGGACGATTCGATCGACACATTTTCATCGACCGACCTACAATGAAGGGTCGTCAGGAGATCTTCAAGGTTTACCTGAACAAGATTGTGACGAACGAAGACCACGAATATCTTGTCGGTCGTCTGGCGACTCTCACTCCTGGTTTCTCTGGTGCTGACATTGCCAACGTCGTCAACGAGGCTGCTCTGATTGGTACGTTTTCACGAATCGGTCCTACTATTTCTTTTACTGACATAATACAGCTGCCCGTGGCAATGCCGACGATGTCAAGATGGACCACTTCGAGCGAGCTATTGAACGTGTGATTGGAGGTCTGGAGCGCAAGTCTCTTGTTCTCAAGCCTGAGGAGAAGAAGACTGTCGCCTACCACGAAGCCGGACATGCCATTTGCGGATGGTTCTTGGAGCACGCTGACCCGCTGCTCAAGGTCTCGATTATCCCTCGTGGACAGGGTGCTTTGGGTTATGCCCAATACCTGCCTCAAGACGCCTACCTGATGAACACCAACCAGCTCATGGACCGCATGGCCATGACCATGGGTGGTCGCGTGTCGGAGGAGCTCCACTTCCCTACCGTGACGACAGGTGCCAGTGATGACTTCAAGAAGGTCTCCCAGATGGCACGAAACATGGTGACTCAGTGGGGCATGTCAGAGAAGGTGGGCCCTGTGCACTTCGAGAACGACCCCAACCGCATGCAGAAGCCATTTGCCGAGTCTACAGCCCAGCAGATCGATTTGGAGGTTTCTAGAATCGTGGAGGAGGCGTACAAGCGCTGCAAGGATCTTTTGACAGCAAAGAAGGAGGAGGTTGGCCTCATTGCGCAGGAGCTGCTCAAGAAGGAGGTTCTTGTCCGAGACGACATGGTTCGCATCTTGGGCAAGCGACCTTTCGGCGACAACGAGGACTTTGAGAAGTACTTTGGTGGCTCTAAGCCAGAGAGCACTCCTCCTCCATTCCCCGAGGATACCGACTCGCCCAATGGGCCCCCTGCCCCATCCCCTGCTTTCAAGAAGGTTGAATAAGCTCGAGATATAAATCATTCGAGCGCTATATTGGAGAGAGAGCCGTCTGCGCAGCATAGCCAGCAACTGCTGGTCACACATTGCTGCCAGGGCCTAACAGGAGAAGGAATGCTAGGAGAATTTGATGCAGAGTGAGGATTAGTCGTGACAGCAATTCGATGACTTTGGGCAAGACTAGTCTTGGAGCCGAGGATGCTGTTTGTAAGACAGTACGATAATCCGTGGTGGGAGGAGATAAGGACAACGGCAGCACAGGCTCGGGACGATCGCAGCAAGGCGCAAAAAGCGGCACTCAACTCTACCAGACACTTGATCAATTCCTTTGGATTTGTTTTTAATGCATTCTCAGCAAACCCGTCACAACACATCTATCCGCATGAGACCCATCATCATTATCCTCATCATGTTGGGGGCCTGTAAGGGGATACAGGCCTTGACCAACTGTGTAACACTGTACTTTAGGTGATAGAACTGTAAAAAAAGACTACTTTGATGACTGAACAGGCGAAGAGAAAGTGTGGCTTTGACGGTGATGTGATTATATGGAGTTGTGCTTGGGAGAGATTGGAGGCTGGCTGAACTGCAGGCCATGTACCTAAAGGTCTCAAAGTGTGTACATGGCTTCACTCAGGGGTTATAATAGGTAACGTATGAAGTCAGCCTTGCAGACGGGAACTAGAAAAGCAAATAGAAAGAAAGAAAAAGCGACGACCCCGAGAAAGTGCCTACCTATAATAGACTTGTGTTACCTCAACCAACAATATAGAGATGAATTTCGGGGAGCCGGAGTCCGGAGTTGATACAAGAATGTCAGACGTTGATTGGCCTAGAAAGTTCCCATCGGCCGACCCTCCAAAACTCGGAGGCTCTGCTCCTGTCAAAGACAATGGGAGATGCAAGGCAACACAACGTTGCAGAAGTTATAACAGAAACGGGTAATAAACTTTGGCTTTCGGCGAGGTTAACAAGGATAAGAACTGGGGCAGGGTCTAGGTCAATTGTCAGGTCCGATACCCCTGCTCATGGTGATCCGAGTCATGTCACGAGATCTTTTTAACGACAGATGTTTGTTCCCCATGATTTTCTTTGGTCTGTTATTTTGTCCGTGTTGTTTGGTTTATCATTGAGTCAGCCCATCAACTTTTCCCCAACAGAGAGAGAAGCCGAGTCGACCGGACGTTTATTCTCATTCTTCTTAGTACGTACCCGGATATAATTATCCATCATCACTGTATGCACATCATTTACTTGCTCATGCATTGATTGGTCACTAAAGTGTCGGGATTGCATCACTTCACTGTGATAGGTACAGATCTTGGGCTTAGTAGGGTTCTGACTGTCCTCCAGGCCGTTACATCACAGGAAAAGTACCCGAACCAAACAACAAAGTTACAAACGAGCGACTCATTTCCTAGACTTTTCTCGGGTACATACAAGCGGCGTTAATTTTTTCTTATTCTCTATACCTTCACTAACTGATTAATTAACTTCCTTTTTTTTTATCGGTTTTATTTTGTCTGTGCTGCACTTTTGAGGCTTATTCAATTCATCCTCATTCGCTTCTCTTAAGACTTGTTGCAGCCAGACTATCTTATCTACCGACCGACTGTTACTATTACTTGATGTATCTTGGGTAAGCAGCCTTTGACAGGGATGTTGAGGTACTACCTACTCACCGGGTGGAGTACAGTATCCTTCTTTCTACTTTCTACCGGCAGACGTAGACTAAGTTAAATACCTACTCCTAGGTAGCCTAAGTTGAGGAACCCTTGCACTGCATCTCCTCGGTGACACTTGACTGATTTTAACCAATCTACTCTGCTCTTATATATACATACATAAACTTGTAATCTTCCGCTCTCTTTCCACTATCTACTCCAACCCATATTAGTCGATCTCGGAGTAGAAGCCACTTTGTTCGACAACTACAACGCCAAACACTATTAAAGCCTACCAGCCAATTTACCTTTATCGTCTCTGGAGAATATTGTCCATGGCTTCGGCCTCGACGGGGCACGAAAGAGCCCATCATCATGATATGGCTTCGCCTCAGCCAAAGAGAGATTCCTGGTGGAAGATTCACCTCTTCCGAGGCATGATTAAAGATATCCGTCGAAGACTCCCATATTACGTGAGCGACTGGACCGATGCCTGGGATTATCGAGTTGTTCCAGCTACTATTTACATGTACTTTGCCAAGTAAGTATCCGCATCCCCCCTTCTCTTTCTCTGACGCCTTCATATCATATCCCAAAAAGTCTTCAAGTTGGGGACGCATACATGACGTTTGGATGATCGCATAAACTGACTCGTTCTTCTAAAAGCATCTTGCCTGCGTTGGCATTCTCCCTCGACATGTTCCAAAAGACAGGTTCAAACTATGGCGTGAACGAGGTGCTTCTTTCGTCTGTACTGGGAGCGGTTGTATTCTCACTCTTTGCTGCGCAGCCACTGGTTATTGTGGGCGTGACGGGTAATTTGACCTCTGTCCAACTGCAAAGTACTGACTGTCTAACTACTTCATCACAGGTCCTATCACCGTCTTCAACTAGTAAGACTTGTAAAAATACGAAACTATGCTAAAAGAAAACTAACTTGTTTCAAGTACCGTCTATGATATCATGAAGCCTACAGGTGTTAACTACATCGGTTTCATGTGTTGGATTGGCATGTGAGTTATCATCAATACCCATGATATAGAAAGCCGTACTGACTAGATCAGATGGTCACTCATCCTTCATTGGATCCTCGCCATAACAAACTCTTGCAACTGGCTTCGATGGGTTACACGCTTCCCCTGCGACATCTTCGGTTTCTACGTCGCCTTCATCTACCTCCAGAAAGGAATCCAAGTCCTCGAGCACCTTGGCAGAGGACAAGAATTCTACCTGTCCATCGTCGCAGCTCTGCTCGTCTTCATGGTCGCATATATCTGCGGTGAAGTCGGTGGCAGCAGTCTCTTTCGACACCCTTTTCGCGTCTTTCTGAAGGATTATGGCACGCCCTTGACCATTATCTTCTTCACTGGTTTCGTTCACTTCGGTCGTATGCAAGAGGTCAACCTTGAAGTTCTGCCGACTGGTATCGCTTTCGAACCTACCAGTGGCCGAGACTGGCTCGTCAACTTTTGGGATTTGAGCGTGGGCGATATCTTTTTAGCACTGCCTTTTGCAGTTCTTTTGACCATTCTCTTCTGGTTTGACCACAATGGTAAGTCTTGGCATGTGTATATCGTAGTATCATGACTAACAATAACAGTTTCTTCACTAATCGCTCAAGGTAGTGAATTCCCTCTTCGTAAGCCCGCTGGTTTTCACTGGGATATCTTCCTCCTCGGCCTAACAACCGGTATTGCTGGAATTCTCGGTCTGCCATTTCCTAATGGGCTCATTCCTCAAGCTCCGTTCCATACTGAGTCCCTTTGCGTCACCAAAGCTGTGAAGGAGGATGATTCGGATGGCAACCCAAGAGATGGGGGCTACTCCTTCGAAGCTACGCATGTCGTCGAGCAGCGCGTCTCCAATATTGCCCAAGGCCTTCTTACCCTGGGCACTATGACTGGTCCTCTTCTCGTGGTTCTCCATCTCATTCCCCATGGAGTTCTCGCAGGCCTATTCTTTATTATGGGTGTCCAGGCTCTCGAGGGCAATGGCATCACCGCCAAGCTCGTCTTCCTTGCTCGAGACCGCGCTCTCACACCTGCTTCTAGCCCCTTGCTTCGAATTCGCCGACGCGCAGCTATCTGGTACTTCGTCCTCATCGAACTCGTCAGCTTTGGCGCCACTTTTGCCATTACTCAGACCGTCGCCGCCGTAGGCTTCCCAGTTTTTATATTCGCTCTCATCCCCATCCGCGCTCTTGTCCTTCCTTACATCTTCTCTGCTGAAGAGCTTTCTCTTCTCGACGAGCCCACGGCTTCCGACTTCATCATGGAAGGCATTGGTGGATCGTGGGGCGGCAAGGACGAAGAGAAACCGGTTTCGCAACAGAGCGACCCTCACCGAGGACCAGAGTACCACGATAGTGTACTTGCGCATCCCAGAGTGCCGAGGAAAAGCCAGGAGGATCTTGCAGAGCTTGGACATATACAGTCTGGACGAAGCACGGGGACCAGAAGAAGGAGCTTGGAGAGACGACCACAAAGACATTCAGACGTATAAAAGATTCCACACATCGTCACGTACATAGAAGACGAGTTAGCTACATATGAGTTTTGGAGGATATACCATTGGTTTAATCGCACGCGTTGAATAGCATGGATGCGAGATGATGAATACATCAGATGAATATAACAGACTATGCTAATGATACACTTGAAAGTTGCAATTAAAATCACCCAAGGCCACGAAAATATTCACAATACAGCATAGCTTAGTTATAAGAAGAAGGATTGGGTGGACAAGCAGCGCTCAATGAGTTCTATTTCCTTGACAAAGTCTGATGGTATCGTTAATTAATCTAACCAACCCTATGCAATACCTTGCATAAATTCTACATATAATACAAGCCGCTCAAACGCCATCATCTCCCTATATGCTTACTACCGCTACTCGTCGTCACTTTCCACCTCGAATCCACCTTGAACTCGGCGTCTTCGAGAAAACGCAGGTACATCGTCATCATCGTCATCTCCCTTGTTATCCATTCCGCCCATTTCTTCGTCCTCGTCAGGCTGCGTCTTCTCCTCACTAACACGTCTCCTCTTTCGACTCTCGCCATCACTGCCGTCTGGCAATGTTTCTTCTTCGAGAGTACCATTCATTGCCTTGCGAATGAAATCCGAACCATCATCATCATTTTCTTCTTCATCCTCGCCGTCCTCGTCGTCATCTGTACTAGCAATTGAATCTTCTTCATCGCTTGATTCACTTTCAGTAGCTGCACGCTTTCTCGGGACCTTTTTTGCAGGCGCCTGCATTGCAGCGATACCCTGGGCAAGTAATTTGACTGGGGCACGTTTTGCTTGCTCGCGTTCTTGAGCGAAGAAAGCCTTATCAGCCTCCGAGTCAGTTTCATCGTCTTCCTTGCTGACAAACTCTGTTGATTTGGCATTCAAGAACTTGTCTTTGTTACGTCTGCGCGTCTCTTTACGCTTCGCTTCCTTTTCCTCCTCTGTGAGCTTTTTGCGGGGCTTTCTTTTCTTGGACGACTTCTTGGGCTGGTCATCGTCGTCGATGACTTTGCGCGCTGTAGGGCCACTCATTCTGTACATTCCGCCGTCATCGTCGCTTTCACCGTCGTCGTCGAAGGCTGCCTTCTGACGTGGAGCGGTTTTGCGTTTTAGCTGGTGCTCTGCGAGAACGCCTTCCTCGAACGTCGGGGGGCTGAACTCGGCTTGGTTGATATAGTGGATAGCATCCTTGAGAGCGTCTGCCGACACTTCTGGAGATATAATCCAAATAGATTCAGCCGTTTCATCTGCTGCTGAGCCTAGGAGTTTGATACCAGCGAGGTTCATCAGAAGTCGCATATGGGAGTTCTTGAACATGGCAGTCCGGCGGTCCTTATCATTCGGACGAACAACTGAGTTTTGTTAGTGAATGATGCATGTTGGGAACTTCAATAGACTTACAGAAGGTAGGGGGCAACTTCGGTCCAGACTCTGCTGGTTGTTCTTCTGGATCCTCTGTTGGAGGTTCAATCGAAGCCCTTGCCTCTTCGGCAACCGCAAAGGCTCGACGTTCGCTCTCAGCCTCACAAAGCATCTTCTTGATCCAAGTCACATGGTCTGCTTGATTCTTGTCTAGCATAGCACCCACCACGATGGCAATTTGACGGTCTAATTCTTCGGTGTTCCTGAAAGTCAACTCAGCTCCAGGCTTGGCTTTGTTGACTGTGGTTACTGTTTGCCTTTCATAACCGTACTCGAGAAAGAAAGCAGTGCTTCCTGCCTTGCTGAAGAGCATCTCTACGAGAAGCTCTGGGCGTTGCTCAAGCTTTTTGAAGCATTTTCGAAGGATTTGCTTCACTAGCTCTTCCCACTCCTTGTACATGCTAGAAGACTTGTCAAGCGCAGCCTGGCCTTTGATCATGTTATAAAAGAGGTGGATGATGTCCACGCGGAACAACATGACGCTGGCTTCGGACTTGAAAGCTATACGGTAGAAGTAGCGGTGGGCTCGCTTCAGTTGTTCGTCGGTCATATCGCGGTAATATTTCGTAAAGGCGACAAATGTGTCAACTACACTTTGAGGTGTGAAACGGTTGGCAAAGCGATGGAAATCGAATTTGCGTTCTTTGGTGGTCTTCTCGGCAGATGCAGCGTCATTGTCTGAACCATCGTTCTCGTCATTGTCATTTTCCACACCTGCAGCATCTTGTGCTGCCTTCTTCTTCCGTCGAGTGCGCTGCCGCGAACGAACTTGCATGTCGATGTTCTGTTTGGAGTACGATTCGAGAATACGGAGGAAATGATGTACGAGTTCCGTGGCAGCGTCGAGATAATTGAAGCCTTGGTCTTTGTAGTTTCTGATGATGTTGGCAATTGCGTCGTGAGTTGCTTCCTCGTAGAATAGACGGCTGAGCACGTTCTCGGCGATCTCTTCGTCGTCTTCATTACCCGATGCAGACATTTCCTGGACAGTGAGAAGAATTTGAGTGAAGCAACGCATGATGGCTGTCAATTCATACCAGTCCTTCATCTCAATTGACTCGTGGAGGGCTTTGGTAAGAGTGATAAACATTTCCTGGTTAAGAACACCGGCGACGAGATTGAAACTGCTAACATCCTCGCTTGTATTCTTTCCGCTTTGTTTTCTTGCTTTCCGCCTCATGCGCTCGGCTTCCAGAAACCACGACACTAGATAGAAGAATTGGCGACGATGATAGGGCATAACGTGTGGCGCTTCTCGGTCGATTGTCTTGCGAACATGTTGGAAAAGGGGGTTGAAGCCTGAGTCGAGGAACTCTTCGACGAACGACCGCAGCTGGTCGTAGGCACGAGAGTTCAACTTGGCTGGCAGTCCGAGATCCTTATCATCCTTGGTGGCCTTTCGTGGGCGACGAGGAGGTCGATAAGTCTTTGAGCTGTCCATCTTCTGGTTTCTCAATGACGCATCGGCCAGCGCATCCTGCCCTGAAAGCGACGACATCTTGCCATCGTCTCGCTTCACCCAAATCATTGTGCCAAATCGGTTATGACGAGTGGGTCCCTTTCGATTGTATGCCTTCAGCATAGACTCTTCCTTGCTCATCATGCTGGCTAGCTCTCCGGCCTTGGCCTTACTCAGCTGACGCTCATTCATGAAAAGCTTCTCCAAATCCACTTGCTTCACCAAGTGGTATATAATCTCCATGACGGTCGTGTCCTCGGTTCGGAAATCGTCTCCCATGTTGGAAGCAAGGGTCAGGAGCACGAGAAAGATGTCCTGGTATGAGAACGCATCGATGGTAGCAGATCGGGATATCTGGGACTCGTCTCCTTCGTATTTAACATCGGGTGGAGGCTCTATCATGGCAACGTTTCGGAGGAAGAACAAGACAAGCTTGATGATGCCTGAATCGCGTTGTGTTCGATCACCAATTGGAATTGCCATGGAAGGAAGTGCCACTCGCACAGCTGTGTGAAGTATGCGAGCTCCGTCGTAGTTGATGACGGCTCGCTTGTATCCGACCTGCGCCAGCTGCAAGACGGGCATGTGTCGATGGTGGTTGACCGTCATGCGTTCTCTGTCTTTCTCCATGGGCCAAGTAAGGGGGACCATGAGTTCGAAGCAGGCAAGGGCTATTCTGGCTTTGAACTTACTATCCATCGCGTTTTCGGGCCATGTCGCAAGAATGGGGAGCAAGTCGCCCTCGATTAGGTTCGCTTCGTAGATGCATCGCGCAACGTCCATGCGGTTCGTCTTTTCGTCGTAGAAACGTATCCATCGCTTGAGATCACGGAGTACCTCTAGGGCGTCGTCTCCGAGTTGATAACGGCCATCATCGTCGACACTGACGCCTCCAAGCTGTAATTGAATGTAAGAACGTTTACTTTCTAGACGTTAAGCTTTAGGGGAAACTTACTGCAGAGACAAGACTGCTGATATGCGCTCGCACTTCAGGGTGCACAATATCCGTTGACCCGTCTGCCAACTCCATGATTACGTATCAGTAGTAGCAACAGACAAGAAACTGTCTGTCTCTGTTCACATGTCGTGGGGTTGTGCTGCCTCGACAACAGAGAAAACAACGAGTCCCACCACTACTTTCCGACGCGCTTGGACGCGTCTTCCAAGACGTGTCTAATTAACGCGAGATGAGATAAGAGCTGATAAGAACTGATAAGACAAGACCTATCTTTCGGCAATTGATGAGAGGGACCGTCGGCTCGGAGCCGAGGTTACCCGCAAAAATGGCATGAGCCGTTCGGCGTCGGCGTAGCTACTAACGTCCCCATGGGGAACTTATTAAGAGTAACCTCGAATCGAGTCTTGTTGTTTCTCTAAATTCCTGTACAGATTCTTCAAAAATGGCTGCCTCAATCCTTCGAATGCGTTCCTTAGCAGCTTCGCGCCAAGTGCGCTGTTTCAGCTCTTCACCTCGCCAATATGCTGCAGCAGAGGTCAAGAAGCTTGGTGTCATCGGCGCTGGTCAGATGGTAAGTTGCATGTGAAAGACGTCGATCGTATGAATGTAACTAACAAACATCACAATAGGGATTGGGAATTGCTCTCGTTGCGGCTCAAAAGGCCCAGGTTCCTGTTACCTTGATTGATACAACAGATAAGGCGTTGGACAAGGGCATTGCCTTTGCCGAGAAGCTCCTTGCAAAGGATGTCTCCAAGTCAAGAATCACACAGGAGCAGGCTGATAAGGCACGATCTCTGCTCTCGACCAGCACCAAAATGGAGGACCTCTCCTCTGCAGACATGATCATTGAGGCTGTTCCTGAGCTGCCCAGCCTCAAGTTCGACATCTTCAGCAAGCTGGCTCAGATCTGCCCCAAGCATGCCATTCTTGCCACAAATACCTCTTCCATCTCCATCACCCGCATCGCCGCTGCAACTACCACAGACCCTACCGACACTTCTGCCTCATCCCGCGTTGTATCTACTCATTTCATGAACCCCGTCCCTGTGCAAAAGGGTGTTGAGATCATCAGTGGCCTGCAGACCAGCCAGGACACACTTGATACTGCTATTGAGTTCTGTAAGCGCATGGGTAAGATCACTTCCGTGTCTGCTGACTCGCCTGGCTTCCTCGCCAACCGTATCCTCATGCCTTATATCAACGAGGCCATTATCTGTCTCGAGACCAACGTTGGAGACCGTGACTCTATCGATGCCATTATGAAGAACGGCACAAATGTACCCATGGGTCCTCTTCAGCTTGCTGACTTTATTGGCCTCGACACATGTCTTTCCATCATGAAGGTTCTGTACGAGGAGACTGCCGATTCCAAGTATAGACCGAGTGTTTTGCTGAAGAACATGGTCAACGCTGGATGGTATGGAAAGAAGAGCGGCAAGGGCTTTTACGACTATTAAATTGGAGTATATATATCTTCTCTGAGCAGTGGTAATCAGATTGATAGGCCACCTCATATATCATCCTACCCTATATTGTGGTTGGACGGAGGAAATGAAAGTAAAAAAAAAAAAACGGTTAAACGACTACATCATTTAATTTAGTCGAAATGAAAGCTTCCCCAAAAACAATATAATAGACTTTGACATGTAATGACTGCTTACCTAACTGTCAGTACATCGTCAGATGTCTTTGATTACCTTGGTAGGCAATCTTAATATGGTATATCAAGATTCGGGCTCTCGACTGATGTCATCGCCAACTAACACAACATCCATCCCCTTCAACTCCTGGCCCCAATATGAACATAACTCCAAGTTGAGCCTTGAGGTGTATCAATCTTTCTTCACCGCTTGTATCAACTTCGTGGAACACATGGTCCTTGCTGAAGAAGTCTACAACGATCTACCAAGCTCTCTATGAAACTGTCACCACCAAGATCGTGTCTCAGCCGATCATCTATCGCAATATGCTACACTGGACATAGATTGGAAATAATCCCAGGAGCATGTCACTTCCCTGTTGCTATGCGCTTATCACAGTCATGTGGCTCAAGAGCCGAGACCAGCTATTGGGGGTCCGAACGCACAGAGAGAAAGATGATTCCTGCCGACGCCCGCACGTTCGTTTATTCGTTCTACTTTACTCACCGTACTATAATCCCGAAAGAATTGCAACTACTAAATCAGTTGTCTGATGTGGAGGAAACAATCCGGGCTCTCGTTTTAGTATCAAATATTAATTAATTAATTGATTACTCTGTGAACCAACCAACCAAGGTCCACAAGGCGACGAGGCTAAAAGATCAAAGCTCGAAACAACGTCCAAGTCACATCATCCAACCGCACCATCATTTTTAGAGCCTGAAACCGTCCGTTCGTTTGTGCTCGGACAAGTTTTCATACCTTCACTACCCTCTTGTCTGGGTTGTTCTCGTTTTTTTTTTTTTTTTTTCGAGTTACATCTCTGCCCACTGATCTAGTAACTGGAGTGGGTAGTTAGTCCCTGAGCTTTCGTCCCATTCTGGTAACTCAATCGCCAGTCCTCTTTGGAAACTTCTAGTCTAGGACTATATCCTCGGGATGACCGAAGATCGTATGTATATCTTGTTTCCCAGTAGGTGAAACCATATACTGTTAGGGTTAGTGAACCAGATAGAACGACGAGGGCGGGAAAAGAAGTCTCGTCCCCACAAGGCCGAGGGAGGAGCGTTGGCTTTTTGGTCAACAAGCGCGAGCCTCTTTCTAGGATCCATGTCAACGATTTGGCAATGCAACACTGAGCTCTGTATAACCCTCAAGTGATGTGGTTGATCTTGATGAGATGAGAGAGGCGAGAATGGAGAGGCAGTGCAGCCAGACTCAGTCATATGTTATCGCGTCAAGCACCCGCTTGAGACAGGCTTGCGAGTTGCAGATTTTCACAGCTCCAGACATTCGTAGCGACTCCAATAAGGACAACTCTGTCTTCGCGGCAAAAGAAAAGTTACGAGACAGATCATAGATACCTCCGTCGCCGTTGACTTAATGGACGAGTCCTGAGACAGCCTCGACAAGGATAGGCCTGATACGTACGCGTATATTTTTACCCGCTGTGGATGAGTTGACCTGCAGGACTAGAAGAGCAGGAGGCCTGATACAATGGCGTGCGGAGCGTTTGGTAGTTATGTTTTCTTTTTGTTGCCTGCCGAGGTTCGATTCTTTGTCGTCATGGATGGGGAATGCACCGTTGATCCGTTCTTTTGTGTGAGATGATGCAGTGACTTAAGACGAAAGAACATTGTTGTAACTAGACAGCTACATCTCGACAGTTTCGAGTGCTGTACCTCACAAAGGTTAGTGAGGGTACTATAAGAGTCACATAAGAGTCGTTTCATTAAACTTGGCTCAGTATTCATGATATAGGTAGATACATGCCTAGTATAAAGCACACGCCTGCCAAGCTGCACGCATCGATTGAAACTTGCAAGATTAGACCCCTATGGTTAAAGGGCACGCATGTGCACTGTTTGCCGTACTTGTCTGCAAGAGACCAGGCCCGACGGACCGGAAAGGCGGTCATTGCACCGTCAACAACAACTGTAATTCCGCTGCTTTCAGGAAGCGTTCAAAGAGGAGTTGTGATAGAAAGTCAATCTGACTTCTCCATACTGGACGGTTTCATTCTGTATGCTAACTTAAGCCCCGTTCTTGTAAGTTTTGCACTACGTACCGTAGTCTGATAACGCAGGGATCGCATAATGTCCGTCGGTTCGATGTCACTCACTATACACTTCTAGAGTCTGCCATTCTCCATATTAAAAAGGAACCCTGATCAGACCACAGTCGCACCTCGGGCATATCAGAAGCAAAAAGAAAAAGAGAGACAAAAGAAAAGAAAACCATGCATCAGCAAGCCTTGATTCACAGTGGATATAAGAATAGGTAGATCTACCAATCGAATCCTGCTCTGAATCTGGAAGTAAATGTACTCTTTTTTCCCCTTAAAGATCTCGGGCAGGGATTCGGGTATCTGAAATGAATAGTGTAGGCACAATAATAAACAAAGAATTAATTATGGGTAACCTGATTAGACTATAGTGGCTCTTGCTTCTACAAAGCAGTAGTAACCAAATTCTGAATTGCCATGACATTGCCCCTGGAAGAACTGAGGGAGGACCGGATAAGGTTGCAATGTCAACCAAAAACTGCCAACTTGGCGACGGATGCGACTGGCTGATCAGATGCCTAGGGTCGTGTATCGTGTGGGTTGCAGGATACGAGAGCGACAAGATCCGGCATGGAGAAATTGGTATCATAATATACCGTCTGCCACACTGCCAGAGAAGGCGGAAGCCAGGGCTAGTGGATGATCGATATGGGGCTGTTGGTGGGCCAGAGTAGTATTTTCACTCCAGATGATAATACTTGAACCTTAACATATATGTCAGCTTTTCAGATCTGGTCAATAAAGCGAGTATGGAGAGGAGAGGGGTTGAGCGACTGAGAGTCATGACGATCTTGAAGGTTATCCAGCGCACAGGTATCTTGAAGATTAAAGATGGCTATATGCTTTTGCAACCCTGCACCTTACTTAGATGGATTGCCTACCGTCTGAGTAAGTAGCCTCGGTAATGTTCACACCACTGATTCTCCATATAGACAGCCGCAAGAGTGATGCAATGCCACTCAAGTGCGTGTGTAGGAAACCCCTGCCTTGCCAGCCTGCATACTGGCCTGAATTGAAGAAGTGCGAAGCGGATGTCATCGCCGCGACGACCTTTGAATCTGCGTTCCGCTTCGCAGAACTTGCCTTCATCAAGAAAGGGCTGTCAAATTCCGTTACCAGATCAGGGAATTCAAACGAGTAAGAACAAGGGCGCGATATTATAACCGGGATAAAGTTCTGGAAGGAAAGAAATCCATATTACAGCCCTGGTCGATTTGCCAGCGAGACCCATGGCGAGCACGACGTGACAGGAAGGCCCTACATAGCAAGTCGATCAAACAAAGGCCATAACATTGGATAGCACATCCGTAGGTAAACAGTAGATTAATGACTCTTGGAGATCGAATTGAAGAGGACGCGCCCTGTGTATTGTGGCCGTTAGTCACAGCGTTCGTTGGCCATCGGTTGTGCTGCCTGTTTGTTCTCCTCGACCCTTTGGGTTTCTGTTTCAACAAAGCTCATATTGGCATTCGCATTTTGAAGAGCTAAAGGGCTCGGTCCATCAAGAAAAATAGGACCATGGCCACTCAACAGTCAGCGGATGATCGGTCACATCTTCAGATCGTGGATTCTCATCTCCCACCAAGTTCTCCGAGGGCGCTTCTCGATCTCGAAAGGTAGTTAGCGATTGAGGTTCAGGGATGTGTGTTGGAGAGCCCCATCCGCGAGGAGGCGGAGATGCTGGTCCTGAAATCTGGGGACCAGAAGGGGCGTGTTTGTAACAAACGTCTCTTTACTGTACGTGGATTGCCGCTTTGAGACGGCAATCAAATCTGGGCTGACGAATGAACATACGACAGAAACCATCATAGTAAGTCCTTCATCATGATACCCTGAGCCTTACATGACCCGCCTTCGCGGGAATGGTATCTCTATAATCTTGAAATCCCACGTCGTAAACGCTCCCCACAAGCATGCGTCTGACAAAGGGCTTGTTCACGAGCCCCTTCATTCCCCGAAGCAAAGTTTGGTATACCTGCAAGAAGATGCATCGAGCCGACTGGATACCGTGCGAACGGGAATGGTTGTTCTGACAAGGACGAAGGTTTCTCGATCCCGGGCAAGGAACAGCGCCCTGAGCAATTGTGCTCGCCACCCAACAATGGTCATTCGCTGTTGATCAACGTTGTACTCTGGTCCGGTTGGTGGCAGAGGGCTGTACCATCATGCGCTCGAAATAGTCAGGCTGCATGTATTATCCTCAGTGGTTGTACTGCGAGATAGTAGCTTGTGC
Organism: Fusarium brachygibbosum; assembly: GCA_018886245.1. Lineage (NCBI taxonomy): Eukaryota > Fungi > Ascomycota > Sordariomycetes > Hypocreales > Nectriaceae > Fusarium > Fusarium brachygibbosum. The sequence goes on from MU249525.1 coordinate 1,514,017, forward strand.
CATGGTTCCTCATATCGCACAGCCGGACTGGTCAAGCTGTACTACAGATCAACATTTTCCGCTTGAGCAGTACGGTATAAAGATGGAGAAAATGCTTTCAATGACGTACCAGGTTCCGCGTTTGAATCTAGCTACCATCCCATCTCGCCAGCGATCTTGCGCCCGGAATGGTGAATATTATTAGCACGCTCCTGTAATCGAAACCCGTCGGTAAATTAAAGACTCTCCATGCATCACCTCGTCTCCTAGTTGAAGGTTATTTTAGCCCAGGAAGATGAGACATATGACAACACTGAGGATTTCCGTGAGGATAAAGCTCTAGAGCGGCAGTTTGGGGTTGAACGACGGTATATTCAAAAAAAAAAAAAAAAGAATCACTGCCGCCCCTGGAGTCAAGGCTCAAGAAATAGGTATGGTTGAGGTTCAATCTTAAGCAGTAATTGCAGTACCTTGTATTAGGCAAGAAAGGTGGATGCTGGAAACAGTCTCAAAGTCTTTGAGTTTTACAGTAGGTATTGACAACGGGCTCGTCTCAGACTCTCATCAAAGCTTTGTTTTGGGACGACACATAGATGTTGGAAAAAAGATGTCCTGTATTAATTGCTTGGAGAAAGAGAACGGATCATTGAAAGTGAGCCTCAGTGATGAGTCTTCCTCGATCACGTCGGCAAAAGCGCTAACTAGTTCATGACGGATGTATTTTATGAAGCTCAGGCGCAGGTGAAGGATGAAACGTCTAGATTCGGGCTTGCTGGGTTATAGCCGACCCCTGATCCTGGCTGTACCGCCACCCGTTAGTAGTTTCATATTAGACGGGGTGCGTGTTGTCTGTCGTCGTCCGTCAGAAGAGGCCGTAGTTTTGCGTGTTGTACTTTATGTGAGAATAATTGGGAATAAGAACAGTTTGCTAGTGGAAGAACTACATAGTGCCTACTCAACTTGAGGCTCTGCTGCAACTGCCAAAACAGAATAGAGCGGCCTGCCATTTGTTGTCAGGTAAGAACGAAACAGGAAGCCCACCTGGCTGCTAAACTTAGATTGGGAGGGATGCATTGCCTAACAGCAGGAACAGCCCAATGATCGGCAGTTGGTCGTTTAACTTCCCATTCTTAGGTGATTACTGTACGTTGAGAAGGCAGGCTGAACTTACTTACCTACCCTGCCCTACCTACCTGCCTACCTAAGCAGTACCTATGAAGGTAGCAGTGTGCAGGTACCGTGCGTAGGTACGCCACCAAATCTTCAATCGAGCAATGACCACTAAAGATTCATCAATGCAAGCAACCAACTCCAAGACCAACACTGATACCAATCAGTGCCATACATTAATAAGTTGAAACGCCAACTCTGCCCTTGATAGAGGCGTCGGTAAGTCACTGGACTGGTGAAGGCTTTGTTACAATCAGGTACAAGCCAAATGATATCACTGACTACTACTGATATAGGTATAGGTATAGGTAGTAGGGGCGGCTCATATTATCAGATCTCCCTCTCATCAGGAATGACTACTTTCACGGTGCGCGGTTCCTCCGACGGAGAATTAAGGTTGAATCATCGCGAAGTGGGAGTTGAATTCCCGCTTGTTTCATCGTGCATTGACCTTGTATATCAGCACGAATGATCGCCTGCGACAACCACAACTCGACAAAACATCATGCCGGGTTTCCCCTTCGAGCTGTGGATGATTCCAAGCATACATTGCCCATCTCCAGAAATAGAACTGATTGTGCTTTCCGACGGGATTCCCATGCTTAAAAAAGGGCTGAGGCCTTTATCTGTGGCATCGTGATGCTAATATCATCCAGCTTCGAGCCCCGAAGCCTTCGCCACGCATATTGACCGTCCCTACCGATGCCTACCGTATTCTGTCGCAGTAGATCTTTATACGGGGATCGGCCCGGGGTTATCCTTGGACATTCCAAATGCCGACCAGCAAAACATCTGTCTTTTTGTTGCTCAGCGTCTCCATAACCTCGACCTCGGCCTTGGAATAGAAGCACAACGGGTAAGCCTGTGTCGAGAAGAGTCGGCACATGTCAGGCCACTACTCATGGCAGGCTCTAGCTGGTTTTCGCCTTGCGTTGCGAATACCCTCTTATCAAGAATGTCCATGTCACGTTCAACAATGTCTTATTTTGTGGCTCACCCACACTCTCTGGCTACCAGATATGTGCAGATGTGTGGGTTTGATACGCTGTCTCGCCTCATGTAGCTTCGCACCAACACACGACCCAGCAGCCTTGTTACATATCTCACAGGGAAGAGGACGATCATCCTTACGATCTTCCCTTATACTATCCACTTTGTTGCTGTACGATATGTACGCTACAGACCTTCCGGACCATGTCCCCTCATCTCGTCTTGACCATTTGCTCTTCCCTCTCATTCAAACGATATCCCTGCACCACCCAAATATGCTTTCACCTCGAGACCCCTACAATCTTGCAGACCAGTCAGATTTTGTACATGATTTCACGCCCCGGTTCACATGGGTGCAGCACACCCCCTCTGATCCTTGCAAGGATATTATTGGTCCGCTCCCGCTGAAGCCGCGACAACGGTTATGCGCAACATGCGCTAAACCGCAACGTCGACACAAGTTCAAGATGACGAAGGATCAATGCAGTTTTCACAAAAACCTGGCCGGTGCTGTACCCTTGGTTGACACTCCGGGCTTGGCTGTGCACCGTGATCTATCTATTGTATTCGTGCCGAACCTCGTTGATAATGACGGGTTAGCACTCTGTTTCTATTGTGACTCGTACGTCTCTGGTTCATTAAACATCAGGCATGCTTCTGCCCCATAGACATATGTTGGCAGAGGAGGTCGACCAGACTAAACGGTGCTATTGTCTATAATGTGTTGATATGAGCAGCACAAACTGATGGTTTGAATTGTCATAGTTTTGATTTCCCACACAACTTAGGATCGCCATGGTACATGCATTTGACAAACCCTGGTCGTCCTGTACCAACGTACCATGAGTAAATTGACGGATCAGTCCACAAGGATTCTTGGTTACTTCTTCTCCAAGTTGTACTATCAAGTATGATTACATACACGCGTAGAAAGACAAGAGAGTGGGTAAAGTATCTCCTACAATATGGAGCCTTTTACAGCACCAACGAGCATAGACACACAACGCTTCGCTCAGTTGTACGCCAGGTACCAGACCAGACCAGACCAGATATTCCCCCCACCACTTGCTAGTCGTTGCAGTTTCCACTCTTTGAACAGGCCCCAGGGTGCGTCTGCATGTAGCACCTTTTTTATTTTGTTTTTCTACACCTTACATGACAGGGAGATGGCTCCAAATTTGACCTTGCTCATACCCCTGGGCAAGGACATGGTCAGCCACGGCTTTTCGTTGACCCAACCCCACCACGAGGCGTGTCCTTGCTTGTCGTCTTGGACTCATATATCCTTCCCAAGCCCAACTTCAGAGTGAAATATGACTTCGATATCATTCCTTCTATCCTAAGATATATCGACTTCGTCATCTTTCGAGCTACGTTTTACGTGCTTGTCCCTTCTTTTCATCATCAAATCCATTCGTTTCAAAGTCTCTTACAAACCAACCTTACCATTCCAAACCAATCTTTACTTCTCATGCTTGTTTCTTGAGGGACCAGGCCTCGCTCACATTCCTTTCCGTTTAATTTCCTAAGATTATACTCTGCTACCCGCTCCTTGCTGCGCCCTCTCTTTACTCCGTTACTTATCTCGGGAGCGGTTTCAAGCTTTCTGCAACATACCGACCCGTCCGTGAAAGCAAGGCAGAAACATTGAAACTACACTGTGCTGGTTGTACCTGCTCAGCTTACACTGTTTGGTATCACTGCCGTTTCTCCTTACTTAAATCTGCCTACTGCTATTCGATTTGCACCTCATCCAAATGCTTGTTACAAGGCAATACGACACGGAACATAGCCGTTGGCCATTCAGCAGATACGACTTATCCCGGAATTCGTCCAGCCCTCGTATGTCGAACTCTTACGATGTCAATGTCGAGCTGCCGGCACCTTCGAGCTGGCAAGGGCACAGTTCCAGTCCTTCCCATGCAACTGGCGGATTTTCTCAACCTTACACTTCACGAAATGAAGCCTCGCAGCTTTCTCAGATGCGTCAGCCGGCAGAAGACAAAGGTAATTCTCTGGGAATCCACATGAGGTCTGGAACCACACAGATATACTCGTCTCATTTCCAAACGGCAGACCACAGTGGGATCCCTCTGTCGGGATCGAAGCAACCGATACTCCAGAATGATAGCTATGGGATGAAACCCAGCATTTCAGCAACGGAGGAATCCGGCAATGCCTCCCAAGCCGCGACAACCGGCAACTTTGCGCCCATGGGTCGCTCAGCATCCGAACTTTCAACTGCTCAGTCGAACCAGGGGGGAAGAGTCAACTCACCGCCGGACGAAGAAGATGACGACCTTGACGAAGATGATATGCTCGACGGTGACGAGAACTCGTCTCAAACTCCCGCAGAGCGGGCGGCTGCTCGACGTAAGATGAAGCGATTCAGGTCAGTATTCTCAAGTTGAAGTCTCAAAGCATGCGCTTACCGTACCAGGCTCACCCATCAACAAACTCGATTCCTCATGAGCGAGTTTGCAAAGCAGCCTCATCCCGATGCCGCACATCGTGAGCGATTGTCGAGGGAAATCCCCGGACTAAGCTCACGCCAGGTCCAGGTGTGGTTCCAGAACCGGTACTTAAGCCTCTGCATATGGTTGTATGGCTATGGCTAACCATGATTTAGACGTGCTAAAATCAAGCGCCTTAATGTTGACGACCGCGACCGTATGATCAAGATGAGAGCAGTCCCCGAGGGCTTCGATAACGTCCAGGCGCTTCATTCTCCCTATGGTGCAGTCCACGGTATGAGCGCTTCTATGCCCTCACCAGGACAATTCAATACTCAGTCATACGCCCAACACATGATGAGACCTTTGATCGTCGACGGTAGAAGGAATGATACACACGAGCATTCTTCGCCGACTGGCCTGACCCCAGGATTTGGTGCAATGACATACAGCCCTGCTGGCAGCATGACCAGCTCTAGCCTAGCATCACCCCTTTCCCCAGCCCCGAGTGACCGATACCCGTACGGCGGTCATTTCTCTGCCCCTCTTGCGGGTAGCCCAAGAACCTCGCATCCATTCGGACAGCAACATGGGCTTGGCACCCCTATTGAGATCCATCGATCAAGTCCTCATCCTATCCCGCCGCCGTTGCTTCGAGAGTCTCTATCTCGAGCTAGGTCGGAGTCCTCACAGTCGCCGCTGCGATCCAACATGTCATGGAAAGGGGATGTCGTTGAATACACGTACCGAGGGGCGAGCAGCACGAGCCCAAGTCTCTCTGACCGACAGCCACCTCTGTATCAGCCGACACCTATAAGCCACCCCTCTGGCGGTATCAGCAGCTATGATACAACCTCCATCCCCAACACCAGGACACCTCCAGGAATCCAGGTGTCGAGAGCAGGCATTTAAAGGATTCTAGAACTTTCCATTAGGTCATCATTGTCTGCTCTCACACATCGATTGTCCTGTGTGAGGATCGTATCACCCTCGACAGGTCAATTCAAGTCACCGATACAAGTGCGCAAAGTCACTTGAGGTCTTGAACGTCACTCAGGTATACAGTACTCATCTCACCAGTGCATGTTGATATAAGACGCTTCTCATTGCTTTATCAAGACACCAAAACGTCTTGGCAATCGCATGATTGGGTTCGTCCTCTATTCACTTCCTGGAAGTATCATACTGTTGCCCTATTTGCTTAATTTTTGTCTTTCTTCTTTGTTTGGCTTACATGGTCACTTTTTGCTGGGCGCGCCGAGGAGTGTTGAGCTGGGTATTTTGATAATGATCACGACCCTTTCTTTTGTCGTTTATGGGGGTAATCGACATGATGATGAGCATCTAAAGCTGGTATTTAGTAGGAAAAACATGATGGTGGTTCACTGGAGGGTAATAGGCGCAAGTGTTTTTTATTTATTTTTATCACTGGGTTTGGTTTTGGGATAGATAGACTGGTTCTTCTCTCCCCTTCCCAGGTGTGCCTTCTGGAAATGAGGTATTAAGATACCAGAAGTAGCCTGTTAGGTCGGCTTTAGCCCTGGTGGCAGCTCGTATCAGCTAGGTAGTTCTGACGATGAAATGCAAAAAATTACAAGATTTCGAATCGAGCAACAGCTAGGCAGCGATGATGGTGATGGCGCCTCAAGTATTCCGATCTGGACCGTGTTTGTATGTGGGACAACTGCATGTTACTTTCTTCAAAGTTCAAGATGAAACCTCTGTCGATCGATGTTTTTCTTTACTGATCAAAGTTGTGATCTTTAAGACTGTCGTGTCGTATAACCTAACCAAGGACCAATCATTAGCTTTTGGCCCAAAGATCAATGTTGATATCTGAGGTACATGCAAGCTCTTTGTAGTCAGACAAGCCAGTTTTCCTTACGGCAGCCAAGTGGTTATCAGTGATGGGAAACATCGGGCTGAAAACAACAAACAAGGCTACTAGGTTTACCAGATGTTGGGTGTCATCACAATAAAGTTGTCGAGACCATGAACCTGATCAACATCCAAAGACTTACCATAACAGTATTTTTAGAGCAAGGCGATGGACATGCAAAAGAAATTCGCATTACAGTACAGAGCCCGAATGAGCCAAAGTCTTTTCTTTTTTTCCTTTCTGTCCCTTTGATCCAGGACAAAGGATTTAGAAGGTGAAGATATGTCACTTGCATCAGGTCATCACCGCATCATGGTAGCCGCACGAGGGGCCCTCGTGATGATGGTTTTAGGCAAGGTTACTAAAGTGTGCTCTCGACCACGAATCCCGAAATGTTACAGTCGCGTAGGGTCGAGCAAGCTGACAGTGGTTGAGGGATAGAAGTGGTCTTGGTTGTATAGGAAAAGAAAGGAAATTTTTCGGCGAGACGTTTGCGATCTTAACGTAAAAGAAATGTCATGTGACATGGACTGGCTTCGGCTCCACCTACTCCAGCGAGCTGCTAGGCGACGGCCAAGAGTGGGTTTGATGGTGCCTCAGGTGGTGGTGCTTTGGGGATGGACCTGGGGACCTCCAGACCAAGACGCGTCGGTAGCACTGTCACGAATCGTTAGGTATATGCAGAGACAAAAGGACCTTTATGATATTTATTGGTTATTAAAGACCAACCCCAACTCCTTTGTGCAAGTTGACGTGCCTGAGATGATAAGCATTAATTAAATCTTGGCCATATTTCATTCAGCACAGCTCATTAACTGAAACGACGTGATTCGGTGATGCCCGTCCGCATTGGATTATGGGGCTGACACCTCACTGAGTCTGTGACAGCGAAGAACTGGTTAAATAATGCAGGAGACGTTCATCCCGGGATTCGTTGTTCTTGGGAGAAGCCAGCCACTCAAATTAACGGATCATGCTCCCGAAAAGTGGTTTGTGAGCCGAAGGCCACTGAAAGGTCTGGAAATAGCGGTTTGCCCGTGCTGGCAGGTTCCCGTCTCGAGCCACTGACTGGTTTCACAGACCACTCCTCCGAAATTGCCTCGCCTTTCAGGCTCAAATTCTGGTGTGAGCTTGAGTCTAGTACAAGTACGGTTAGTGTAAGAGACCCACCCTTATCACTTTGCAAGTATCTTTGGGCTCAATTCGCACTCACTTTCATGGAAACGCGACTTCTTCTGTGTTAGCATTAGCAGTGATTATATAACAGGTACGTACCGCGTCTCTGCCTCTCCCTCATTCCAAACCCAATACACTCACTACGCTCAACTCCACACCTTTCGCCCCCGATTCAACCTCTGACAACCAAACCGACCATCGCCCTATTCGACGTCAACCCTCGCTCTACGCCAGCGACATTCGCCCTTTTTCCCTCGGATCCGTCGATTTCAGATACCTCGATCCCCAAGCAATACCGCAGCGAACATATAATCCGTCTGCGCCGCGCTCGCCCTTCTCACCGAGTCCCGAGAAAAACCCAGTGCCAGTGCATGACGTTTGGCTGAAGAGAGAAGCGGAGCGCAGCGACTTTCGGTCGACGACCGGCGCGACTCTCGCCCACAACCCTCCCTCGCGGAGTCGTCCACGATGTCGTTCCATCCTCAGACTCCCCAGAGCCCATCGCAATTCTCCTCCGGGACCTCGGAGCCCGTGTTGAGCGTGGCCACCTCCATGACCACCACGACCACGCCAACAACTCTACCGACTCCTGCTCACAGCGTCACCGGAAGCGCCCATCACGATATTACCATGGCTGACGATTCACCTCACAAGCGGAAGCGCTCCGTGGACGACAGCGGCGACCGCGAGCAGAAGAAGTTCCATGTCGAGGAAAGCAAGCTGGGGATTGAGGACCTGCATCTTGATGTGGGGAAGAAATACCTGCTTTGCCAAACTCGTAAGACTCCCTTCGCAGCCCTTTTCCCGCTCCCTGCAGCGCTCGGATTCTGGTTCTGAATGAGAGCCTTTTTTGCGGGCATTATATCATATCATCATGTGATTCCCGCCAGAGAATTCTTTGTTAACATCACTCGTTTCTAGCCCATCCCGAAACTTTGCCGCGCGTCTCGGAAGACTTATATGATATGTTCAACCTAAATGCACTTGCCGCCGAAGTAGCTCGAGAAAAACCCAACGGAGAAAAGAACGCACTACGTTCATCCTACACTGGCCATATGAAGCGCTTAGGTGTCGCTGGTCACTGGAAAGTACAACGGACAGATAAGGACTCCAACGAGAAACCCGACTTCTTTGACATTCTTCACATGCCTGATGAAGACTGGGACAACACGATCGTCAAGGGCCAAAACATTAAACATGGACTATCACAAGCAAGCCTATCTGCTCTTGGACGGGCAGTTGCTATGACCAAGGGTCCACTGGGCAAGAAGGACTGGGATACATCAGTACTGGGACTTCAGTCACCAGGCGGAGACTCGAAGCTGCCATCATCGGCCAGGCCCACCGCTCCCAACACTCCTCTGAACGTTCCTGGCGCAGTAGGACGTCTAAAGGCTCAAGGGGCCTCAGCAAACGATCCGAACCGACCAAAGCGTAATGTCAAGAAGCGAACATATGGCGACAGCAGCTTCGAGGGCTATGGCGAAGGCTACCCTGACGATGATACAGCCATGGAAGGAGGATACTCAACAGGGGAGGGAGAGGGCGGCCAGAAGCGACGCAAAAAGGTAAACAAGCCTCAGCTACCTGCCTCGAGGTTTTCAGCCAACTGACTCAAGTTCATATAGAACCCGGGCAATGCTTCACCGTACCCAAGCGCGATGCGCCAGCAAAGCTACGGTCCTGGCATGGTGGGCGCATGAGACAATCTATTGATGCATCTCATTGTGGCCTGACAAGCCATCCCACACTCTTTTCAAATCAGCTCCTCTCAGATCACCCGACGAATGAACCTCACCGAAAGGGGGTTTCCGGATTTTGGTTGAGAGGGGCCTCTAACAACACACAGATGCCACTTACCAAGTCGCGTCCATGTTTCACAAAAGACTCTTCATCAATTCTGTTCACGTCTTGTATACACGCATGTTATGATTCCCCCAGAGGCAGCACTCCTGAAATGGAGATGACGCAAACCCCAAAGATGCGGTCGTCCTAGGATTCGTACCGGCGAACAAAAAATCACAGTGCAATTTGCTTTGATAGCCCTGCGGGCTTTATCTAATTTTGGTCTTTTAAATTTCTTGCATTCTGAAGGGGCGGACACACAACTTCGCCGTCCCAACGAGCACGGCGTTCGGACACAGGAGAGAGGGGGTTTTATGGTAACGGCCGGCCGGTATGTTAATGCGGTCACGAAGGGGTGGTAGGATGGGCATTCGGGGAGGTCAGAAGTCATAGTTCGGTCGTCAGCTATATTCTGATACAAGACTATACGCTAAAATGCTCAAAACCAATAAAATCTAAATACCTGAAAAAGAACCACCCTTGTTTTCTCTTCTCGCCAAATCCTGTATATCGTAGCGCATGTCTCATTACCTCCGCCTACCTTTCTGTAAATCCTTCAAGCATGAATGTCCAACGAATTAACATACAGCAAAACCTCATCGAGGCTCACGTTACACTTGATCCCCCCCAAAGTTGCCATTTTCAACTGTCGGGTACGCACCAGTGGTCATCTCAGCCCAGCTCCAGTCCAGTGTCATAGGCAGAGAGAAAAGGTCTTGTGGAAGGAGTGGCTGTTGGAACGCTGAGACTGGCATCTGCGGAGAGTTCATGCTTCCTTCGCCATAATTCATTGCTGAATCAAAATCACCGTTTTGATGGGGTTGCGGTACTGGGAACTCTTGCGGCCAACCAGCTGACATGGCTGATGGGGAAGGGTCATTCATGGGTGTACTTATGGGGAACGATCCCATCGAATCACCGTTTGAAGGCGGCGACAACTGGGCCTGTGAAGATCTCCTAGGAGCGGCAGAAGACACAGAAGCAGATCGTACCGATTCTTTGGCAGCGTTTTGCCGGGCGGCGGGTGCACCAGCGTTGGCAGATGGTTTGCTCGTTGAGTCCTGGTTCTTGCGCTTGCGTCGGGAAGACTGCTCCTTTTCAGCCTTGTCGATAACGGCCTTGGCTATGCGCTCGAATTCGGCGCAAATACCGAGCATTCGGTGAACACCACCCTGTTCAGCCTCCTGTCCGAGCATAGAGAGGAAGGTGACAACAATGTTCATAAGTCGGGTATCAGACTTTGCCCTGGGATCGAGAGGGTTTTGAAGAATGTTTCCAAACAAGGTTACCAGTGCAGAGACAGGGAAGTAAAGAATCATCCTAAGCATTTATGTTAGTAGTCTATTTTCGTAAACTAGACTCGAGGACTTACCAGACACAGGCGAAATCACCCTGAGGCACATACTTCAGCAGAGAGACAGATGCTCGTGCTGCAGCCGTGCAGAGCGCCGCCGACGAAAAGACACGCGGATTAAGAGGTCGGGCATTCAGGCCCTGGATAGCATAGTTGGCCAATCGACTAGTCCAGTAGCCGTGATGGACCGACATGCGATGGATGGTCGTAAGGCAGTTGTAGTATGTAAGATGCAACATGACAACATGGAGGATTAGGGGAGTGTGAGAGGCGTTGATATCGTGTTCAGGACGATAATCGATGGGAATACTGTCCTTCCACTCCTCCAGCTTTTGATCCAACTCGCCGATAGTGTTCAGCAGTTCACCATCAGATTGTTTGGTGGCTTGAACGGAGTACAATCTCTTGTAGACCTCGCTTTCGATGGTGGCGAACTCACACATGACTCGGAAGAGGTTCATCTTGCCCTTGCCATCAGCTAGTGGGATATTACCAATATTGTCTGCTGGATCAGCATCTGGAAGTTCAACATTCATGTCATCATCGTCCTGAGCAGGCGGACGACCGGCTCGGAGACAAAGGTCTTTGTCGAGCATGTAAGCGATCCAGAAAACCCTCTTGCGTTGCTCAATCTCGATAGGGTTGAGATTGAATCCAGTACCACGTTTGTGAAGACCAATACTCTGTGCCAAGCGCATCGCCGCTGAAACCAGTAAGAAGGTAGGCTGAGGATTGGGCGTTCCTTGCAAGAACAAGGCCATGCCAAGAAGAGCCTGGACGCTTAACAAATCGGTGTTACGCATAGTTAACTCGGGGAAAACGCCAATGGCGTTCTTGAGGTAACCCCAAGCCTTCTCATCCTCATCCTGCGGAACAAGATTGCTCATAACACGTAGGCGGTGGGCGATAGCGAGCGCACAGTTGAGACTTGCCCACCACCCAGATCCCTGGTATGGGTCTGACGAATACTGCATCTGTACCAGGTGCATGAAGGTTGGCTGATGAAATAGAGGGAAGATGCAGTTGAAGTTGTCGAAGTAATCCTGAAGTAAAGATAGCGCTTCGGCCTTGGGAGGCAGAGGACGGAAAATAGGTCGCTGGAATAGATCGCCAAAGACTTCAGGTTTCCAGTTAGTCCACTTGTGGTCGTCGACAGAAATGTCCGATATAGTGCGTTGAAAGGAGTCGTCGCCGGTCTTTGAGTTTACCCACGAAACTCCCTTGGGCGAGAAAATGGAGAAGCCAGAAGATGAGCCTGTTGCAGGTTAGTGAAGGGTACTTGATATAGTACAGCTTGGTGACATACCGATGTATCTAGTCTCTCCGTAGTTATTCGTCACTAGAGAACACATCATCTCTGATAGAGCCTCTACCTCCTCCGGCTCTTCTGGTTTCGTCTCGTCTCCGTTCGTAGCGGGTGCTGGCGCCGTTGACGGAGTCGTCGCAGGAGCTGGCGTCGCTGACTTGCGCTTCTCGTCCTTGGCGATTGAGTTGGGCGACGTCAATGAGCTCTGAGGAGTCATTGCAGCGCCATCTGCAGCAGAAGGAGCGGACGTAGAGTGGGAGGGAGAGTTTGGTCCAGATCCAACAGCCATTGACGCTTGTCTTGACTTTTGTTGGCGTTCCATTAACCTCTTCTCCAAAGCGCCTAGGTCGTCATCATCCTCGTCAAGGAGCCCTGCACATGACATGTGAGTTTTCTGTCATGATCAAGAGCCATACGAATACTTACCAGAAAGCCTCAGGAGATGTTCCATGCGATTTAGCCGGTTCTCAAGACCCTCGATATACTTTGCACTTGGAATTTGTAAGCAACCATCATGGCGGGCTAGCAGGCGTGGGTGACATACCCTTTGGGAGGAGCGCGCTTCTTCTCGACTTGAGTAAAGACACATTCAGTCTTGTAGTTGATGCAGTGTGTGCAAGAAGGCATCTTGCCGTCGCACTTGATCTTCTTCTTCCGACACATATCGCAAGCCTGTGGAATTCACAATCAGCACTCAGAATCCGGGAGCGTGAAGCGAGCGTCCGCCCAAGGTTCATACCCTAGCAATTCTCCTTCTCTTTGGATCGTTTGCATCTTCAAGCATCATAGCCGAGTCGTTGAACATTTGAGCGGCGATTTCAGGATGCAATTGCGGTATGCCGTCGTAACTACCGAAGACCTGCGGCGGGTGATTCATGATGGGAGGGGCCATGCCCGGGACCTGGAAGGCCATATGGTCCATCTTGCTCGAGGTGGAAGTCCAATAATTCGCTGATTAATGTATTGTATAGTAAGGTAGAGAGAGTAAACTGGACGACGATCGAGGTGCGCAAAGCGGCGCGAGCGGCGTACCCGTGGATCGATTGTGCGGCAAGGACCCTGCGATTCGAAAGCGGAAGCGGAAGATGCGTTGGGTGATCGGTGCGGGCTCGAGATTTGTTGTAGATTAATTATTTATAAGCAGATCATGGAGGGATCTTGGAATGGGTATTTGGAGTGTCGCGCAAAGAAAGTTTGTAGTTGTAGCTTGTAGCCGTAGCTGTGTTGTGGAGAGTGCAGTTGCAGTTACAGGCGAAGGAAGGTCGAGTTTGGGGTAAATCGCAGATCGGAGACGGCGGATCGCTTAAAGTTATGATACAATAGAGTACAGTACAGTACAGCGGCTGACTGCCCGGCTGCCTAACAGGGTTGCAGGGAAAACGGTTAGTTAAACGAACCGAAGCCAGACAGGCAAGGAGACAAGGTCGACAAGAAACAGCAACCGTAGTCCAGGCCCAGGACCAGGCGACTAATAACTAAGTTACTGTAGGTAAGTAGCCCGGGCTGGACGGGGGCCTGGACCGGAATGATTCTATGACAATCACTTACCCTCAGCTGTCAGACTCGGAGTCGGGGGGACTCTCTCTTCTCTCTCTCTGTCTCTCACTCAACGTAACGGAGAATTGGGTGGGGTGGCGGAGTTTTGCTTTTGGTGTGACAAAAGGGCTTCTTGGCGGGTACAAGTACCGTTCGTGGGTTGTTCTGCAGGCGTGGCGTAGCGTGTCTAGCGTCCAAGGTTAAAGAATGTAGGTGATTTTTTTTGGCTGTCGAAAATCAAGGAAAGTAAAAAAAGGAGAGGGAAGAAAGAAAAGAGAAAAGAAAAGTCGCGATGTCAGGTCTTGGTGTTGAAGAGCGAGAGACAAAGTTATTAGAAATCCACCAGACACACGAATTGAATCACAAGCATAAACCGGCAAGTCTACTATCCGTTTACCTTACCTCGTTCTGCTGGCTGGTAACATACTCAGTCTCAAGTCTCATGGTACCTTGTCTGGATCGGTGAGACAGAACAAGTCGCAGGGAAGCCCAGGACTTAATGCGCGGGTATTTGTTTCGAATCAGGGAAAGGCCAGAGAGAGAGTATGAGTATGCATCCCCTTAAAGGCAAGTGACCGGCAGTAGTCTAGTGGTCATTAATAATAATCTAAACGACATCAATGCTGGACATCCATAGCAGGTAGGAACTTTACCTCCCTAAATACCTACCTACTTCTACTGCGTCACTAACTAACTGACACGGCCAATCGCATTAGTTAACGAACAAGACACCAGTCACTACCTACAGCAGCCTCTCCATCAGTCTACTCCAAGTGTTACACATTCAAATAAAGTCGAGCGTCAAATCCACCATCAATGAAGAGAAATGATCGTCAAAGGACCCCTGAACACTGTACCGGCATCCACGATCCACTCCCATCCTTTCCTATATACTACAGTACTACATGTACATTCAACGGCCGGAACCCGGTACATATCGGATGCCATGAACATTGTTGTAAAGTCCGCAACCCTTGCAATACTGACTCGATTAATGTATAATTCTTCGTCAGTCATTTTACAGATACTCCACACATTGCAAGGTCATCTTTCTTCAACAGCCCGTCAGGGTGAGACTTTTAACAGCAAGAAGCACTGCGATTTGCAACATTCTACTACCTACTGTACAGAGACGATGCGGTCACTAAATTAGCCCGCTCTCTAAAGCCGCAATTAGCATAGTCTACTCTCTTCAAAGTGGTCAGTCTAAAGCTTAGGGGTTGACAGAGCTTCCTGTTATATCCGTGGGTCCCGACCTCAAACCCACGGTCCAGTCCAGCCAAGCCCAAGCCCAGCCCAGCCCCCGGGTTCGTCCATCAAATCAAAGCCCTCGGGTATTTTTCTTCCCAACAGCAAGGTCATCCGTCACATGAACTTTGGCCACGTTGCGCGTCCTTGTAAGGCTCAGGCAGATTCAAGACGAAAGATGTACAACTTCAAGTTTGGAAGGGGATACAAGAAAAAACAAAAAAAGAGTCGATCGATCCCCTGATGACGTGTCTCAGACTTAAAACACAGACACTAACAAACCGTTGGAACCTCACTATTGGGAGAACTACCTAGGTATCACTTACCCGCAGCCAACCAACCAACCGTTTTGACTTCTTCTTTAAACGCCCAATGGCAGCTTCATGTTGACACTTGGCAGCCCCCATCCCGAATACGTCGCTTCATCCGAACCTGAAGGGGGGGCTGTGCATCCTGAGACACTTTACACATGGCTGACTGTAACCAAAAACCAACTTGCAGTAGTGTTGGAGAAAGCGACCTCAGCCGAGATTCCGTGGAGATCAGCAGCCATCTGATTCTATTCCAGAGCCTCTTCTAAGCGTTCCAGGATTTGTCAGAATTACTCCAGGTTTAGCATACAGTATGTATGTATACGAGTCCAAAGAGAATAAGGGTCTCAATCTTGTAACCTTATTCCTAGCTGTATGATGCATATCGAGCACAGATGGGGTCGAATAAGCAATTATTATCCTATCTGATGTGTTATAACAGAAGGATCCATCCAAAATCTAATTGCCGTGTTTCCTCTCTCGTCTGTAGACTTTCGCTTATTCTTATTCTTCTCCAAGGTCCCTTGTTCCTTGTCTCTTGTTGTTTCGGGTCCGCCTCGTGTAGTGTTTGATGGTCGTGTACCCGATTGCATACCGAAAGCCTAATAAGACTCAAACAACTATATCAACTGATACGTCACGGGGAGGTTTCTAGGGCTAACGTCTTGGAAAAGAACCTTCTAGGCCTCAGTGTCTTGTTCTTGTGCAAATCGTGCTTGGATTGCAAGCTTGTTATTATATACACCAGACTTCTCGCTTGACTTGCCGGCTGCAAGTTCCAGCGAAAGAGTTGTCACCTTCCCCGTCCTCAAGCAGCAAAATAGACGAAATAGTTTAGCCAGTGTATCATAGTCTTGACTAGATAGATTCTGCCTCCGTATATTGTGCATCCCAACATTGGGACCAAGTCTGCCGCTAACCCCTCGCCAGTACAGGTCGTAAAGTCGGAAGTTAAGAATAGAAGAAGAACAAAAATGCATAGCAGAAATAGTCGTTAATGAGAGTCTAGAAAGAAATGGATCGTCAAGCGTCGCAGAGAAAAATATGTGGTTCGGTTCAATTAGCCCAGCTTCCTCCTTTTGTGACAATCCCCAACCCCGCTTTACCCTTTTCACCTCCGAATCTAAAGTCCCATATCTTCAGGTTTTTGTACTTCCAAAGAGATCCCTTAGTGGTATGATGATGACCACTTGAACGCCAAACAAAATGCTTCTCGCGTCACTCACATGTGTGACCAAGATTGAGAGAAATGAAGAGAAATGCAGTGACCAACAGCAGTCATATATATATAGCTGGTGAGTATAACACCAATGGCAAGATGGTCGTGATGCAACGAAAAACGGACGGAACGCTCAGGTATCAACAGATGGCAAAGCAAAACGAAATAGCAAGCAAAATCGATCAAATCCTCTCTTGGAATCTTGATGGCGAGCCGAAGGATCCATCGCGAGAAGCAACAGATCCTCCCCCCGTTGAGCCTCCCAGGCCGTCCCCTTCGGGTTTCGGCCTCGGAGGATCAGTAAAGGGATTTGACTCTGTGACCGGTGTGCGTGCCGGGCCTGATCGGATGACAGGCACACCACTTATAGGCCGCATCGGTGTTCCAAGAGCAAGGTGATGTGATTCTTGCTGGCTGGGGTCCCATGCCATGGAACCTCTCCAGTAATCAGAGGTGCCGCTCATAACGCTTTCTCGATTCGCTCGACTGCTGGAGGGAGGCCCAGTCCGAGGATCAGAGTAACCATCACCGCCTACTTGAAGGACTGAAGGCAGCTTCTTCCCTGAAACACGGTAAAATCCTCGCTCACTAGCAGGAGCAGGTTCGGCAGTATGTTGTTGCTTTTTACCCATCAAACCCGCAAGTGCGGCGGTCACGGCAGTAGATGCGCTAGAGCGTTCCGCCATTGATCCACCGTCAGGACCCGACGTGGGACCGCCGATTGATCGCGTCCCAGACTGGCTCCCTCCAAGTATACCACCTCCAGGATGCTTCTTCTTGTACCTGAGGGCAAACAGGACGAAGAACGCCAAGAACGCCACACCCGCAACGCCGCCCACAACACCACCAATCACTTGTTTTTGCTGAGGGGAAAGAGTACCAGTATCGGTACCGTTGGCGGTTGATGTGTTTGTTGGTGCTGGTGGTTGACCATCAGCTGTTGCGCCGCCAGCTCCTCCAACACTTCCTTCGCTATCGTCCTCTCCCCACCAGCCCGAAGACCAGGTTTCCTCTGCTGAGATGCTCGAGTAGACCGAATCGGAATAGCTCTGTGTCGAAAGCGTAGGGTTGATGGAAGAGGTAACGAAGGTGGAAGATACTACGATGACAGTGGAAGAGCTGCGAGCTCGAGTAGCTGTGTCTGATATCGTCGGTATTGTTGTTGTAGAAGGGTTGGATTCGGATTGGGTCGCATCCGTGGCAGCTTCGGTAGTTGCTTCTGAAGTCTCCTCGGTGGCTTGTGTTGCTTCCGATGTAAAGTCGGATGTGGTGGTCTCTATTTGAGTTGGTTCATCTGTGGTGGTGGCGCTTAGGTCATCTGAAGTTAACGTCGTCAGTCATCACATGGTCACAAACTCTAACTATAAATAGGAGGGGCGAATATTCGTACCGGTAGTTACGAGAGTCTCTGACCCACTAGCATCCGTGGCTGTTGTGTCAACAGCGGTAGTGGGCGCAGCTGGTGACGTTGTTTCTTGACTCGCAGCATCAGGATCTGTGGACGTCACAGAGTTGGTCGGGGGGGCCAGGTCGGATGGCAGGTCAGCTGTAGGGAGCAACGTTGTGTCATTTACAGGCTCGGGGACTGAATCGGATACGGTCGCATCTGGGATTTGCACAGAAGGTAACGGATTGGTCAAATCGGGGGTTTCAACGGCGGTCGGGGCGGCAGCAGGCGGAGGTGACGGGACATTGTAGCTCTCAGCTGCAGCTGGTGCTTGAGCTGGATCCGACGCCGCAGCCGCCACGGACAGCTTGGGTTCCGGGTCAGAAATGGCGGCGACGGTGATGCCCGAGGCAGAATCCACGACGACGGTAGCAGGTGGTGCGTAGTGGGTTTGGACTTCGATGGGTGAGCCGGCCGCGTCGACAACCTGGATAACTGACACAGTCTGGACAACCTGGGTGAAAAGGTCCTGCTCAGCACGAGGTTTTAGAGCATTGGGGTCGGCGTGAGCGCGAGTGTGAGCGTTGTCGGACTTGACTGCGCGCTGGCGGAGGTTGGCTGGTGAGATGCTTCGATGTAGGCGTTGGTGCGAATGATGGGAATAGTGGCCGGTCTTGTGGAGCTGGAAATGACTGTGGTCGGCTGGTTTGTCGCTGGTCTTATCATCAACGCTTTCGAGTCGATGCAATTGAAGATGGGCGCGGTGAAGGATATTGTGAGTGATGGACTTTTCGGTTTTGGTGGAACGAGAGTGGTCGTGGTGGTGGTGATGATGTTGTTGATGTTGGAACGATTGCAGTTCGGACAGATCCGAGGAGGAAAAGGAAGGTGATTTTGAGCGAGACAGGGTTGATGGCGACTGATCGACATGGATATTATCCCTATTCCTGCTGGAGGAATCCTTATCCATATTCAAAGGCATATCCATATCCAGGGCCTGAGCGAGTGAAGGCCCGCTGGATGAGTAAGTCATTAGATCAAATCAAATTGAATGCGTCGTGGCCGCGGGCGTGGCCCGTTGGGTCGGGTTGGGGACGTGGCAATGATGGACCGATTCTCGGTTGTCACTAGCTGTCGGGTGCTGTGGTATGGTGTCGAGTGCTGTAGTTTTAGTGGATGCTGGCCCTGAGGAATTGCGTAAAGGTGGACGTTGCAGTCCAGCCTAGCCTACTAACGCAGGGACGTGCACCAGCCGGTTTCAGAAACGGGTACCCTAAAATAACAACACGAATTGAACTGAGTGGTCCTTGGTTCTTCTTTGGGGAACAGGGAGAGACGAAATGATCCCGATACGGCGATCTTGTTGGCTAGTGTCGGTTTTTTTTTTGAGGAAATGTCTTTGCCAATTGTGTCGACGAGTGCAGGATGAATGAATGGGTCCCAACGTAGTCGGTTCGTATTTTCCTAGCTCGCTTCTTTCTTTGAGATGGATGTTTTCCAGAATAAAGGAGCACGAGGGAATGAAAAGGAGTGTAAGAATCAATTGCCAATTGCTGGTTCAACAAAGCACATGATCCATCAGCCTCCAAAGAAGAGAAAATAGACTCAACAAAGATGACACAAGTACTGATCACTGACCCAATGCTCACAAAACAGACAACGAAATGGACTGTTGTGGGCGGAGACAGCGAACAAAGGACGAGGTCCTAAAATGGTGGTTCAGAGGATATTCCGCCCCTTGCACTTTTTTCCTTGTTTGGTCTTTTTGGTCCCTCGAGGTTTGGTTTGTGGCTTCGCACTGCGATGAATAAAGACAATGGTCCGTCGATGCTAATATCGGTTGGTTGAAAAGTCCAGGAATTAACGAGAGACAGGGTTATCGTGAGTGATGATGTATTCTGTTTTGTTGTATTGCGTGGTGTTTCCCTGCATTCGTCTTTTTGCACACTCCAATTTTCTTTCTGTTCGGTTCTTCGATTTGATTCTTCTTTTTCCCTTGTTTTCGTTTTTCCTCTTTCTTTCCAGTCTCAGGTTTCCCAATTACAATTATCGACGATAACACGAATGGGGAGCACTAATTGTTGTTTTTGTTGATGTTGTCGTCGTTAAAGTCGTGTAATTTTGTTCGTCCAAGTTCGTTTCAAGAAGGAATGACAGAGGAAGAAGAAAGAAAGTAAACAAAACAAGAGAGCGAATGAGTGATGAGAAAAGCAAAGCAAAGAATTAAACAACAAAGTAAAAAGAGAGTATTAGAGTTGGTCTGATCACGAATGGTAGGTAGGTAGAGAGGGACAGAGAGAAAAGGCCAAGGCAAGAAAGAGCGAGCGAGCGGACGGGGCAAAAAGAGAGACAAGACAAGAAGCAGAGACAAAGCGGGAGGTGCCTACTAAAATGAACCCGACACAACACAAACACGAGTTCTTTCTCGGGCTTGGTGGTGACCCTTTTCAGAGGTCGTGCGTCCCTTTCTTCTACTGTATTACCTGCTGTACATACGAATAGCATGGATCAAACTGGGGTCCCGGTTCTTCAGTACCCGGAGCTATTCCTATTCATCTTGAGCGTTTCCCTTCTCTGCTCGGCGATCATGCCCGGGTTAAACTCGACCTAGACGATGAGCGGTTATGGGATGGCCCCGAGATGGGAGATAATCTCGCTTGAGATGAGGTCCAACCAAGAAGCCAATCACCATCGAGCAGACGTACGACATAACGGCATGGGGGGCATCAGTAGGGCTCCATTAATTTCTTAGCCAGTCTCCACGGAATACGACAAGAAACATGATTCGAAGATTGTTAGTTGAGGCTGTTGCTGAGATAACTACACGTGCAATTGAGCATCTATCTCATGCTCTGGTTGGTGTAATGCTAAATCTGTCTTTGACCAACAGTATTGTTTCCTTTGTATTCTCTATAGAGTGTCTACTATCTAGAGTATCTCGTGCTGTACGACGTAATACCAGATGAGATGGATTTGCTTTGCCTGTCAAAGTCACGCTTAAACAATTTTCCTCAGCAAAAGCAATGCGCATCAGCTACCAGGAAACATGCAATGCTACCCTTGATTGCCCTCATCTGTGCGTACAGTACCTTTTTTCGTCCCACACGAGGAGGAGCCACAACTGCACCTAAAGACCAGGGTCAATGTCCTGTCCTGTCCTGTACCTTGCAGACTGGCTGCAACTGCCCATTCTCAGTCTCCTCTATTCTCTTTGCTTTTGGCTGCGAACTCAAGGGCATAGCTCAAGTCGCTAACAGCCGCCGCTCAGACGATGGGCCCCCTTTCTGGTCCTCAACGCCATCCATCCATCCAATAGTCAAGACACACTGGTAAAACGCATGTTCCTGGTCTTTTTTAGTTATAGTCGTTGACTAGTAAAGAATAGCAATGGCCCATAATATCCAGTTCAGTCCAGGGGTCATCCTCTCGTATGACACCCAGTCATTCATTCCTACAGTACCTATTCTCATTGTTCCTGAAAGAAAGTGGATGAAGCAACGCAATCGGGGGGAAATTAGACTAGGGGGGTCTCTGAGCACGCGCGCGTCACGGAAGACTTGACGAATCGGGGCTAATATTTGAGATTCGATTCAAAGCTTGGCATTAATTGCACTTTTCTGGTCAATCATTGTTTGTTGTTGACGATAGACAATTCCCCTAACTAATTATAGAGGCCATAATATGAGGGTTTCTTAGTTAGTGCTGTGAAAGGGTAAAGGAGGTAGGTGAGCGTTCCTAGGAGATCGTCGTCTTCAACAGCTGTCAATCTTGCAGCATTAGAGTAGAGTAGAATTTCCAGAGTGTACCATCGTCTGTCTTTCAAGTTACTGATCAGCGTCGATACCCCATGGCAGGTTAGATAGATCGTCATGAAAAATACCCGACAATCTAACTCATGTAACGTCAAACCTGTTGAAACGTTTGAACCTCCCAAAGAGCCTCTGTCTCTCTTCTCTGTCTCTCCTTTTCTGTTTCCTTCAAACTTTTTTGTTCAGTCTTGTTGGCAGAGGCAATCGATTAAAGTAACTTTGCCACATGTCACCTTTTCCATCACCAAATTGTTATATAGACCCTTCTTTTAAAAAGCTTAACTTTATAAAGCTTGAAGCTTAGTCCTTATAATAGTTATATAGAGATTCGGTTCCCAGGCAAGACAAGTCTGATCACAAGCAGCCCGACCAATACACCTCACTGTCTACCATCTTATATCTTTCTCCCGTTTCTACTTACGGCAAGATGGCGTCTTCCGAGAAGTCCCCCTCAGACATTCCCCATCCGGTCCCCAGTCTGAATCAGCTCGGCCCCCGATTCACTCTTAGTTTCCAGAGATGACCGATAAACTTATCGAAGAAGAAGACTGGATGACAACTTTGCAAGCGATGTACTATGAAATACAGTTCAAGACCTTACCAGAACTCAACAAGCTCTCTTTTAACAAGGAGGAGGACGCTAAGTGTTGGGAGCGCGATAAGGACGTTTGTGTATTACCAGGGAATCTTAACCCTAGGGTTTTCTGGTTTATCCCGCCTATATGGAATGATACTGTAGAGTATAATAATGCTATGGGTAATCTGGAGGGAGTAAGCCTGGACTTGACTGATATTGACCTTTTGGATGATTTCTGCAGTGCGACCTAGCTTGGCAAGACTTATAAAGCCTGGAATATGATGTGTGTTGACAGAGTTCTGTATAAATACCTTATATGCGGTTTCTGTGCGTTTAAGTTTGAGGAGTCCAGTCGACGTAATGACGGACAGATCTGTGTGATTTTACGTTTCTACTGGATGCCTTAGTTGATAGGACGATTCAATAAAGAAACTACCAATTTCGATTTGGAACATATCGCAAGAGAGTTCAACGTATTCATTGCCGCAAACAGTCACCCGCCATCTCGCTATCCCAAGGGGCCTACGATACCTCACTCTGGCGATCGTGTCCACCTGTTGATGACAAAAGAAGAAGCACGAAAATTCGAGTCTGCGGTCAAGATACACTGGGCTTGTATCGCGTTCACAGCTCTTTGCGATGGCGCCGGGCGCGCTTATTTCCTGACTGGTATGGATCAAAGCGATGGGTCTTTACAGCCTAGGGACAGCCAATTCGCAGAAGAGAAGGCTCAGGTAGAAATAGACGATGCGGTGTCCGAGATGAGATGGAAAAAGGCTTACTGGCCATCTAGCAGTTCAGGGACTGAGACTGGAATTGTATCTAACTAATCATGGCCCAATTTCCAAGACAACCCAGGTATTAGAGAGAATATGCCAAAAATACACACAGACCGATGAGATTAGGCCTAGGTCCAGGTCATGACATCCATGTTATGGGACTGGTCCGTGACGACCTGAGCGCCCTGCGACAGCGGGTCACTGCTTATGCTTGTCTTGTTCTCTTAAGAGTCTTGTCTTGTCTGTATATCTGGAGCACTACAGAAACTCGGGGCTACGGTTTGGCGGGTCCCGGTAATTATCATCTCATAGGTACATACGGATAAGTTACAGCTTGAGTTCAGCTACCGCTACTAATAACACACTTGGCAAAACTATTGTTTGTTAGTCGGTTTGCTATAGACGCGGTTGAGTGGGTGAGCTCGGAATCAGATC
Source organism: Fusarium brachygibbosum (assembly GCA_018886245.1). Taxonomy (NCBI): domain Eukaryota; kingdom Fungi; phylum Ascomycota; class Sordariomycetes; order Hypocreales; family Nectriaceae; genus Fusarium; species Fusarium brachygibbosum. Next base: position 1,537,470 of record MU249525.1, read on the forward strand.
CGGGGTGTTTGGGTTGTCGCAGATACAGATACAGCTTGCGACGACCATGCGCTCCCACTTTCCGTTTCATGCTTTGCGGGATGCCATGTCTCTAGAATCAGGCCGAGAGTGGTTCTCAAGGTCCAGGCTCAGAAATGCAATTAACTTGTTTGTGTCTTGAAAGAAGTTCACAACCTGTCCATGACCAACCAGCCTGCGCGGTTTGGAATGATGATGAACTCTTATCGATTTAGCCTAACCTGTAGCACTTTTATACCTATCGGTCTATCGGGGTTTGTTGCAACACCATTTTTGCAGTGATGATTGTGCAAACAGTTATGTCACGGAGCAAAACTGGCTTCAGGGCATCGGAAACGCTCGCCGCTGCTACGAGTCTCCCAACAACTCATCTTCACGACTTTACTCGAGCAAGTCTTTCTCATCGACGGCACTGGCTGGCCTCTGGATGTTTGGCCTTGGGTTCAAATATCCTCAGAGTACCAGCCTTGACCACCCAGATCGTGTCTTCTTTCACATTTACTTTTTGTTACACGGCAGACCTGTTGACGTCTCATGTTCTGCTTGTTCAGCAGCTTGAGCAAAGGTGGCCCCAGCAACACTCGAGAATCTCCTGACGGAAATTGTGCACCAAGTCGCATCTTCCATGAATTCCAAGGATATCAGAAGCCTCTCGCTCACATGTCACTCGCTTCGGTCAAAGCTGTATCGACTGGTCTGGTCCCGTGTCTTCATTCAAGGTGGTGAGCATGACCTGGTACGCAAGATGGAGACGCTCGAATCGGAAGACGGTCGTGCAACTCTTGCACTCGTGAAGTAAGTGATTTCTGCAATTCACACTATTTATCGCATTTTGCTGCGTTCTTCCTCGACCAGGACGCAACAACAACAAATTGCAATATGTGCTGACATAGAGGACAGGAAGGCCTATCATCAAGAACGTGGAACGTCCTTGGTACCACGGCGATGCATGGGATACGCTCGATTATTATGTTCCTCCTAGCTACAATGCTTCGATACCACGAGCAATTGTAAAGACGCTACGGGCCATGACCTCCCTCGAGTCGTTGCATCTTAATGTTTTGAGGCTTTCAGAACAGCAGGGGCGCACAATTCAGGACCTTCTGAAAGAAGTACCGGAGTTGGAACTCAAACATCTGACCATCCGAGCGGATAGTGGTGTTGTGGCTGCACTTATTAAGAAATGCTTGCTGGGTGAGCTCAAGTCCTTGGATACAGATGAATATTTCCTGTATAACAACAGGGATGTGATGAAGTTCGACAAACTTGAAAGGCTTCGAGCGCATCTTCACAAAGACTATGAACATCTTGATACATGCTACCAAGATTCAATCACAAATGCATGGCCAGTTTTTGACATGGACCTACCCCCGATCCAAGACTGTTACCCTGTCCTCAAGACTTTCATTCTACACGAGTGCAGGGTCTACTATAACCTTTATGGACCTGTGTCCAGGGATGTGTTGGTACGTCTTCTTACAGAGACATCGTTCATGCCTACTGACTTCTCTTGCGATAGCTTATGACAGCGGAAGCTACCGGTGATGCATTGGTGGAACTGTATCCGTGCCTCGAACGTCTTGCCTTCAATTTCATCAACACTGATCATGATGACCAGATGGGGAACGATGTTGTGTTTTTTTGCGAACTGATAGAGCGTCTTACTGACAATCACAACGGAATAAAAGAGGTGTGTGTTCTTGTTGAACCACCATTCTTTTACCATTGGAGGGGGGATCGAGGCACTATGGTTCGATGAAGCTTCCACGATATGCCCAACCCAAGGGGTTTCCCATTTGGAGTTGAGGATTGAATTTGACATCAGTTGCGCGATCCGCGATGGGCGAACCCACGGGCACCTATTGTGATAGTGTTATCCGCTAAAAGAAAGATACAGAGAGAGAGAGAGAGAGAGAGAGAGAGAGAGAGAGAGAGAGAGAGAGAGAGAGAGAAAAGACCGTGGAGCTTGAACCACATGTGCAGGTTTAGGGTGGCTGTATCAGAAAAGGACCTTAGGCTTTAGGGTGCAAAAGACAAATGATCTAAGAACTTGGGCTAAGGTCCCAAAGTGACCTACTAATTTCGTCCCTTATTATATGCTCTCACCAGCTAGGCATGTATATGAGTCGTACTTCATGTAGGTACCTATACGCGTATAGGGTCATTAATGTAACCACTTGAAAAGTTGGTACATCATAGTCAAAGTTGGCAGATCTGCACATTAACGTTACGCCTCTCAGATTTTCACTAATAAACAAACACTTCTGTTCCTGCCCAGCAAAATCAGTTGCAAATTGACCTGATTTGGCAATTTTTGCGTTCAACATTGAGGCACAGCCTCTTCAGGGTCCAAGGATTACCCCACGTTTTTTTGTTTCTCACTATCACTCACTACCTATCACTCACTATCGCTAACCTCCACTGTCCGGGCTGTCTGCATCTTGTCACCTCATTCAATACCAAACTTCAATTTCAACTTGTCAATGTTAAGAAATTCACTCACCAACACCAAGTCTAACTCAATGCTAAATAGCCTCTGAGTATAACGGCCCTCATCACTCCCTATTCCTCAGCGACAATCATGGATCCCCCCTCATCACCCCCTCCAGCCTACTCAGAAAGGCCTCCAATACCACCACGAAAGCCAGTCAACTTTTCTGTTCCAGCTACATATCAATCTCCAACTTCGTTGCCAACTTCCTCAGGGCCGTACATGTCAACGCCATCTTCAACTTCGGCTTCAGGGCCATGGCTTGGACCAGATCCACGATCTTCATCTACCCAGTCTCTGTTACCAGACACCTCTCTAGACAACCAGTCTACACCCCACGGAGATTTTCTAGGGCGTCGAAAACTGCTCATCATTTATATCCATGGATTCCTGGGCAATGACCAATCATTTCGATCGTTTCCTGCTCATGTTCATGCTCTTCTGGCCAACCTCCTCGCCGACTCTCATGTCATCCATTCCAAGATATATCCACGCTACAAGACTTATCGCTCTGTAGACGTTGCCCGGGATAACTTTAGCGAATGGCTTCGTCCTCACGAATCACCCACCACAGACGTTATTCTAGTTGGTCATTCTATGGGCGGTATTCTGGCTGCTGATGTTGTTCTTATGGTATGCACATTCAACTTACTCTACACATGAATACTGCTAAACTCACCGACAGCCCAATCGAGATCCACAAGGCACTCATCCTTTGAAGCACCGGATTATTGGTCATATATCCCTGGACTGCCCATTCATTGGCCTCCATCCAGGCATCGTCGTGTCGGGCATATCCAGTCTATTCAAGCCAGCACCAACACCACCCCAAGACGACAACCAAGGGAATGCCAACGGTGCAGCCCCTTACAGTCCCGAAGCCTCAAGCTTGGCAGACCCAAGTGTCTCTTCGCTATATCTTACTAACTCTGAGAGCTCCGGTGTGGGATCATCGACCAGTCTTCCCTCTGTGGCATCCTCATCCCGGCCTCCACGTGATACATTCCAAAGCCAGCCCTTCTTCAACCAACCTTTCTTCAATGATTCAGGCCTGCAAGAACGACCCTTTGTTCAAAGAATGTTTCATTTCGCCAACAAGTACCGTAACGAGGGACTGATACAAGCCGCTGCTAGACATATCTTCTCATATCTCGAGTTTGGCAGTTGTCTTGCTGATCCGTCAGGACTCGAGGCACGATACCGAAACATTCGTGCCCTTGAGGATGTTGACGAGTTCCAGTCAGGGGACGTCAAACCAGGGTCTTCCCAGCATATGGTGAGAGTACGCTTCGTCAACTACTACACTCTATGTACCGGCCGTCCGAAATCACCCAAAGGAACCCCCAAGGTGGGAAGCCCTGCAGCCGGGGCAGAGAACACAATTTCTCCCGAGACAAGTTTTAATTTATCCCAAAGTTCAGCATCTTCATCGTCTGTCGAGCTAGACCTTTCGCCAAACAAGGCCAACGCAGAGAACTCAGACCACCTGTACACGCGCCAAGAGAGCCCGATGCCGAGCATCACTTTAGAACATCGTGATACAATGGGCAACTCCAAAAATCACCAAACACTACTAGATGCAGAGACCAAAACTTTGAACGCCCGCGCATCAAACGCCACGATCAAAGGCAATTCATTTGGTGAAGACGAGTCTGTCACTTCTGACATGAACCGACTTTCCATGCACAGCATAGAACCCACGCCCATTGACGAAGACATCGCTTCCCCACCACTCCAAGACATCATTTCCCCTACAACACAAGACCAAGATCCTATTGCTTCTGTAGAATCGAATAATGCAGAGCCACAGAAAGTGGATGCTGACCTACCTCCTCTTCCGGACCCCCCTACAGCCCCTGAGCTTCCCGACCCAAGTCTATATACTGAGAAAGACGAACGTAAGCAAGTGGAGCGCGAGGTTAAGCGTCTCCGTCGTGCTCACGAGAACGCCGTAAAGGACCACGCTAAGGCTGTACGAGAACGCGAGAAACTCGTTGAGAAGCGCCAAAAGCGTGCGCAAAAGGAGGCAGAGAAGGCGCTCAAGGAAGTCGCTCGTCAAGAGAAAGAAGCATTAAAAGAGTCTCAGCGGAAAGAAAAGGAGGTCGAGAAGGAACAACAGCGTCAAGCTTCTGAGCGCGAAAAGCAAGCTCAGAAGGAACTCGATGACGATGAAGAATACCAGCAGTTCAAAGCAGAGGAGGAAGAAAGCCAACGGACAGCTGAAGCTGTCGCAGAGGCCCGCAGTGCCAAGCCAGAAAAGCCACGAAAGCTACGCAAGTTCTGCAACTTGCCTACAAAAGGCGGCAAGGTCGAAGACCCGACATGGGTCGATATCTACATGGCAGATGTGGACGAGGTCGGTGCACACTGTGGCCTGTTCTTCTCAGGGCCGCATTACGAGAAGTTAGTTGGGGATGTAGGTAATCGGATCGTGGGCTGGGTGCAAGACGACTTGACCAAAAGGGCAATTCAGGAAATGGGCATGTGAGGATCCAAGATACTGCAAATATGAGCAGGAGAGGGTAGATATCCAGGCTTCAAGCAACAGAGAGCTGGTTCTCGGTAATTATTGACGCATACCCCAGGACCAATGTAATAGTAACACCATTCGGCCCAAATGAATCAGAATATATCATAAATTACTCTGCTATGCTTTATCTCCCGTTGCATATGACATGGTATCTTGATATGGAAATAGGCATCCGACAAACACCCCGTACCGATCGTACAACCCTTCATGCACATGTTCATCTCTATGATTCCTCCTCCCGCATCTTTGAAGACGTTTGTTATATATATGGTATCGTATGTCATCTTGATGCCCTGGTAGATGACCCAGAATGCTATTAATGCTAAAATGAAACTGTCATAGAATGGACAGATGTAATAATATGCAATATCATGCATAGATAAAGGTATTAGTATATATCAAGCTCTTTGAGCTGCACATCTAACCGCCTGTCATTGTTCATCGCCCCCTTTATGACGGCTGTGTCCTCATCGACTCCTAGCAAGCCACCAGCTCCGAGCTCCAATGTACCCAGACGGACAAGTACATCATCCGCGTCCCAGTTTCGTCGGCCACATATGAGAACGTTGGCGGACTCATAGGACTCATCAACCTTCCAGTCGCGACCAGAAATGAAGCAACCGAAGAGAATATGCTCGCCAGGCGGAGGTTCCGAATGTAGCTCGGAAGAATCTGGGGAAGACTGCGCAGCACGGAGGAGAAAGGCTGCAATGGAAGGATGGAAATCGTCGAGGAGGTCGGGCGACGTAAGTGTAATTTCTGGAGGTTCGAAAGATTTTGAGGCTGGGGTGTCGGGAGGAGGAGGCGGCACGGTAAGGCGAATTTCAAAGCAGTATGTCGTGAGACGCAAAAAGGAGATAGGTGTGGAGCGGGCGGCAATCTCTTCACCTTGTGTTTCCCAGTCGAGAATCTTATCGTCCTTAAATCCGAGGGAGATAGTCATGTTAGGAACAGCCGAGACGCTGTCGATAAGAGGTGTGTCTTCGCCGACTTGATAAAAGTTCAAATTAGGTCCGTAGCCAGTATACTCGGGTCGAAGCTTCCAACCAAGCCAGGTCCATGAGGGGAACGGGCCTTGGCGCTGCATAGGGTGCGTCGATAAATCAGTATCTCCTGGGGGATCGTAAAACCAGCCGAGACCAACGGCGAGACGGTCCGTCCGGTTAGGGTTTGGTAGATTTTTGAAGTCCTTGGTATGATAGAGGGGAAGGCCAAGAAGGTTGTCCAAAGGATCATCTAGCTGAGCGTAGTGATCCATGATACCCCTGAAAGCGTCTAGACGGTCCTCTGGAATGGTGAAATCACGGCTGAAATAGCCGCTGGCAATGTTCTTGTAGGTGCTCGCGCGGTTGCCAATAGCATTGTCTACAAAGACGCGACCAAGGTTGAGGGTGGGGTTTGTTTGTAGAGGGAAAGAAATCGATTCATGGCAATGGAGTGTTTGGCACTGGAAGTAGATTTGCGATGGGGTGAAGACCAAACGGCGACGCGCCATGAGACCTTCTTGATATGTCCAGCCACGAGATGCCCATTTTGAGTTGGCGACTTCAACGTCAGGCCTTGTGAGCGATGTTGTGAAACAGCCAGCCTCCGTCTGCAGCGATAGTTGCTCCTCGCGTGATACACTAATACCAGGGATACCATCTTGTACGCCTTGGCCAGCCGCAACAATGATGGTCAGCGCAGATCGTGCGTAAATCTCTCCCATCTTATCCAATTGTCGCCGTCTTTCAGCTGCGCTATATTGAGGGAAGCAGAACCGGTCGATCCAGAGGTATCGGAACCCAAGAGACTTGGTCACGGATATGGCATCAGTGAGTAATGGAGGTAGCACTTCGGGCAGTCCCTTGTGGTCCCATTCGTCATCTGTCGGAGTGCCTCGTACATAACTTAGCGTTACATACTCGATCGTCTCCGCATTGAGGTCGTCAACAAACACCACCTGGTTATTCCGACAGTCCACAAGCTTAAGGCCTCGCATCAGTGCTCCTTGCGAAGCACATGGTGTGTGCTTGTGATTTGACATGCAATGGTCGATCCAGATCCGAGGTAACGCAACGTCAAGCTTGGGAGGTATTACACGACCTCGAATCACCGGTGTAGCTTCTTTGTATCCAGCCATGTCATCCTCTCCCTCGACAAGCCGTACAATATATCCCCACGGTAGCACCTTGCTCTTGGTACTGACCTCGAACAGTACAGCACCTCCAAGCTCGTGCTTCTCCCTAACTCCGAGGCGCTCAAAGGCCTGGCGGATTCGTAGATAAGGCGTGAACTTGCGCGTGGTATCCGGCTCGCCGCCCACGAGGGCCTGAAAGAAGATACAGTATGGACAGGCAGACAGCTCAGCGAGAGTGTGAGCTAGAGGAATCCAAGGTCGCGGTTGGCCTGGGCGCCAATTGAGTAGAGCGGGAAAGTCGATTGTCGCGCAAATGGCGCAGGCCTGGTTCTCTTCATCAGCGACAAGGCGACTAAGACCATTTCTCGCAGGTTTCCTTGGCTCGGGTCCTGCGCCGCGGCGCCGTCGAGAGGTAAGTTGGTGGACATCGGGGGAGCTTTCTCTCGTAGAGGCGGAGTCTTCGGTTTGTATATGCGCATGGGGACTCTCTGGACGGCCGCGGCCAAGTCGTGTAAAGGCAAAGAGCCTGGATATCTTTTTTATTCCTGCGCGTGCGGTTGCATTTCCACCCGCGGGGGGTTTGGCTGCCGCCGTGCTGCCATTCTGGCTCATTGGGCTATTCGAGCGTATGCGGGATTCCTTTGCGTGGGGTGACGCGACAGTAACGGCGGTTTGCGACATGCGAGGTCGCCTGTGCTAACAATGAATAGGAGAATTCAAAACGAACGAATGTTTGGTAGGTGGTTTAGCGGTTTAGTTGACAGGTGCTTTAGTACACACGCGGGGCTGCTGGGATGAGTAACGGCGTCACCGAAAGGGGTCGAGTAGCGGGGAGACAGGATAGGGAGAGAGAGAGAGAGAGAGAATGGCCGCTATATGTGATGATGTTTCTTCCCCCTTTATCCCGGTCCCATTGTATTGAAACTGATTGTTGAGTCGAAAGATGTATACAAGAAATTGAGTAAGTGTAGTATAGTAGGTAGTAAGAAATGGAGGGAAACTCGAAAGAAGGGAAGGGGTACGCCTACTTCCGACTTTAGTGGTGTGGTTGTTCTTGGCATTTGATCCATGGATGCAACCCACTACGACCGAATACCCCGAGGTACCTTATGGAGAGGCCAATCTACCGAGTGTCTGCCGTGCTATCCTTTGTGTGTGATTAGAGATTTGACTACCAAGGGCATATGTGATTGGTTTATTCTACTACGTTGTATTAGATCCGAGACTAGATCTGTTCGTTGATTTTATAGGGACTTAGTTCAGATGTCGAATGTTCCAATACACCATAGGTAGCCTGTAAGGTACTGCCTGAGTTGATGAATTGTTCACTGAAAGAACTACATTTCAAGGTCAATCTACACTTCCAAGCTGGTATAATAATGAGACGATCACCTATATCAGAATCTGAATATTTCCTCCCCTCAAATATTGCCCTCCTTGTTGATAGTGGTCGACTCGCATTAGATGTGTCATATCAATACTAATTCTGCCAGAAACGCCAGTCGAACGCCCTTTCAGCCAAATAAGCCAGCACATTGGCTGAGATGCGCAGCAGCAGAAAAGCTTGGATATCGTCGATAGACCCTTAAGATTAGCTGCATCAAAACTAGTCAAGTCTGGACTCTGATGGAGATGTTGACTCCGTTGTGTAATGTGGATATCTCTTTTTAAAATGCTTCCGGTATATTGTTAGCTATTAATTAGTTTCACCTATCATCTAATCTGGAAATGGAAGTAATATTTTTCTCTCATCCAAGGTATCTTGTGATAAGTTTCATTGTTTCGTAGCATTTGCATTGCATTGCCATTTATCCGGGTCTTTCTCTGCAGACCCTTAAACGGAAGGAAACTAACCAAGCCTGGGAATAGCCAATGGAGCGTCTCCATCTCGCATCTCGCTTCCGAATTAGGGACGGATGATACAGGGGTCAGGGGTGTAGAGACAGGGCATTTTACAGTGATGCATGTAGTATTGCTTTTTTTCCCTTTTTCTTTCCATTTCTCTCGTTGAAACGTGCTATACTCTTTTGCTTAATCGGAAGCTTGGTAACGAAGAATTCAGCCGTCTGTTAATGTATGGCAACGGGTGCCATGATTTATATTTTACTAACAGCATTATACACACATGAGTAGAAGAGTATTGATCAATAGTTTCATCCTCACTGTAACGCTAAAAAAAAAAAAATTGTGTCCGCCCGGTGCAACCATCTCGGCCGATTCCACGTGGAACTTGTGCATCCGAGACCTCCTCCACTCGGGCTGTCAATAAGTGACGGTTTCTGTTTCCCCTAAAAACTAAGAGGCCCCATTGCCACGGGGGTGGTGATGGTCTAAAGAAGCACAACCTCCATCTAGACCACAGATCCTTCGGTCCCGTGCATCTTCTTGACATCGTGAATGGGCAGATCGCGCGCGATCAGCAGAAATATTATGATCTGCTCTTTCTCCTGCAGTCCAGCGGTGCAGCTGTTATTTCAGCCCGAGTCTGTGCTACTCGACGTCATTGTCCAAGACGGGAGGTCCCTTGATTCGTAGACCAAGGGCCCCTGAAAATGTGCTAGTGGTATAGGGTAGCGTCTATCCGGTTTCTACAAGTGGTCGTGTGACCTCGTTTCACTTCTGTACCAGTGGTGATAAATGTCGTCTGCATGATACAATGCTTACCTGTTGGGGAATAAGAACTGTCTTGAGGTTAATGAGTTGGCCCAGAGCCAACTCAGTTTGCATAGCCACCTGGAAGCATTCGCCATGTCGTCAGTGCTTGTAATGTTCACCCCCAAATATACAAAGAAATTCACATAGCATTCTGAGATAGTTTCTTAAATCTACTAGCCCAGGAAGCTAAGCCAAAGGATACGGGTCCTGACCCTGGAATCCTAATACCAACATTCGTCATCGAGATGAATCTACCTTCCTCAGCCCAATGCTTATTTAAGCATAAGCAACAGTGTTATCATGTCTAATCTTTCCGGGGACGCCAATGTTGACCTCTCCTCCCGCAACGCTAGGTCCTTTTACAACAATCTACGTAATGTTAGTACACCGTCCATATGTACAAGGGTTTCAACAAAATACGTACCTGGCCCTCAATCTTGTCATCAGTAGTCTTGTGAACATCGGTGTCCTTCAGATACACTTCGACGCTGGTCAGTGGAGGTCCAAAGTGTGTCTTGACATCGGTAGGAAGTCTGTAGTCGTAGAAAGCAGTCTGGCTAATAGCACCAGCGACCTTGGCTGCTGTAAGAGCATACACGACCCTTGCACCCGTGAAGATGCGCAGGTCAGACAAAACATTTGCAGACAAGAGAGGAGTGTCAGAACCAGCACGCTCAGCCACCAACACCAGGCGGAGTTTGCCAGGAGTCGTGCCGAGTGACGGGGATGCGCTGGAGAAGCCCGAGAGGAGGTTGGATGTAGAGTGAACTCCCTCCAAGGCTAGAGATCGAGTAGACATAACGTGCGAGACGTTAGCCAAGGCGGAGCCAAGTCTGGATGTGGACTCCTCGTGAGTCTTGAGAAGTGTCTCGGGACTAGCCACTAGTACTGTGGGAGCAACACCTTGAGTTGCGAGAACCAAGTCTGGCGACTTGCCGGCGACTGAGTTCAGAGCGATAGAAGCGTTGGAGTAGAGAGCGCCCAACGTGAGCACAAGGGTGTAAACGTTGGTAAGGGAATCGGCTGGTAGAAATAGATCAGATGGGTTGATGCGCTCCTTGGTTGGGATAGCTGCGAGCTGAGCTGAAATGGCTGAAACAAGGTTGGCCTGACTGAAGCGCACCATCTCTTCAACCTCACCGGGCTTGGTCTGCCAGAAAGTAACGAGATCGGAAGGAGTCTTCTCGGGATCAATAGCTGGGAGCTCACTGCCGACATGCGCGGGAGAGTCTCGGATGATATCCTGCCAGGTAGCAACGTTGATATTACCGCCGGTACCTTCAGGAACCTCGTTCCAGTCCATGTGGTTGCTTCCTTCATCCGTAACCCAGATGAGCTGCCGAAGAGACGGATAAGCCTTGACGACGGCATCAAAGGGAAATGCGCCAGGGGCAGTAATCATTGTATCGGCAGCGGAGCGGCGAAGCATAGAAACGAGTTCTTCATTGGAAACATCGAAAGGGATCAGGACCGTTGTCAGGTTCGGATAGAAGCTGCAGGCAAAAAGCGTTACCAGGAGTTCGATTGAGTTTGGCAAGTAGATGGCGACTCTAATGCCTCCAGCCTCAGCAATATGCTGTCCGATAAGGTTGATCTGGCGGGTGATATCATCTCGAGTACGTTAGCGACGATGAGTTATAAAATAGATGGAAATCATACCAGGCCTATGATCCACAACATTCCGTGAGCCCAGAACAGTCAGGATTCGTCCCTTGGCACCATTCTCACCACCCTCCGCGGCCTTTCTCCATACATCTCTCAAGTCGCCATTGCGACCACGAGACCACTTAGAAGCTCCGGGATCCTTCACATTGAGACCGGTATTGAGTGGCATACCATGAGGAGCAGCCTGGGAGCGGTAGACGGGACTTTCTCCTTCATTTCGGACAGACGAGGGGACAGCTTGGCGAGCCAAGAGCATTGGGTGAACATCGGGATCGTGGGTTGACACAATACGGTATGAGAAAACAAGCAGCAGCAACGTCACCAGGCCGGTCGAGTAGACGTTCCACTGACCAAGCGCATTGGTGATGGCTGCATCGAGGCTGTCGAAGACGCCCATTGTTGGTTGTATGTAGCCTCTGGCTATCGCTTATTCGAGTGTTATATGGTTCGGCGGATGATTCGGGTTCCTAATAGTTGAGGTCTATGCAACAAAAGCCATGTAGATGCAAGTTCTGCGCCGGGCAGAAGTAAAAGTTGAAATAGAGATTACGCAAAATCTCAAGTATGGAGTGGGGGAAGAGAACGAGGCGAGATGCTCAAACGAAGCGTGAGGTGGAATGGATGGATGTGGGGAAAGCTCAGCATGGATGGCTGAGCTTCACGTCACAGTACAGCTGGGTGCCTCTCACCACTGCATCATGTCAGCCTACTACTGGTATGATAGAAAGATACATGACCTCTAACAGCGTATAGGTAATTTATTAGAAATTACAACAAATTGAATATCTTCTTTCTCTGCATCTTGAACTTGAATCTCATGTTTTTGGCTACTCTTGGCCTACTGGATATGTTCATCCTAAATTCGGCCAAAGCTCAGGCCATGAAAGTCGAACAATGACACAGCTACCTTCGTCTCTAACTGGACCCTAGATTTTTGGACGGGCCAACCCGACACGCTACTACTTTGTAGTTACACAAATCGAGTATCGCATTCTTTAACATTCGTCAAGGGCATCAAGATCAATCAATAAGCCCGTTTGCACAAACCAGAATGAGTTAATCGTCACCAAGAAGCAATCAATATAAATCAAGGCGTTCTTTTTTTTATTCAGGACTCCTCAGTCCAGTCTGGTCATCTGTTCTACTACGGGAAGCATCATGGCCCCGTCTTCAGAAGCCTCGTGACCCATTCATTATTCCATGAGTCAAAGCCTTCATCGTGTCCATGTTCCTCCTAACTTGCAAAGAGCAAGAGCTTTTATGTTCCTTTCCATGCCGTGCCGCCCAAACCAAATTCCATAACCTATGGGCGTCGCGCGGCAACGCTCGTGCTCTCCGATCTGCTAATAAACAGACGTAACCGTCCTGTTGACCATTATCATTTGTTCCCTCCGGGTGCGCTCATTGCTCTCCCTCCGATCCCTATTCCCAATAGGAACCAGCGAGCGATTCGTCACCAGAGAACCGAGAAATCCACTTTTGTCTATGTGCACGGCGATAACATGACCCTCTATCGTGAATGCGTGAAAAATGCCTTGGGGTGATGAAGACCCCGGGTAGACGACGGAAACATAAACTTCGTAATGCTGTGTCAGATCTGTCGACTCATATCCGAGCCTAGATCCATCCGCATCACAGCCTGCTGTCAACGTCTTCCAGCTCCTCACATCTCGGTCTAAGGGTATCAAACGAGGAGTATGCCGAAATCAAAGAAACGAAATCTATCAGATGCTTCGTTAAAGCCCTGGGACCGAACACTGCCTATTGCTGCTGGCAAAGAGGCATTCGTCTGTCTTCGCAGGTCATGGTGCCGCCGTGTCGTCCAAATGCAAGCAACCAGATAACATTGAGGAAAAAAAAAAAAAAACAGAAATCGCAAACGTGAGATGCTGCAGAGCCAAGTGTCCGCTAGCATCGTGTCGCACCCAAGAGATGCGAATATCTCAGTGGTATAGTGTGTTTACCACCAAGACGACTGAGCGCCAGGGCCGCTGGGGTTACCGTAACCACCACCGCCGTAGCCAGCGCCTCCGTTGTAGCCGCCGCCGCCGCCTCCGTAGCCGCCAGAACCACCAAAGCCGCCGCCACCACCACCATTGTAGCCAGCACCCTGAGATCCAGCGTTGAAGCCGCCGCCGCCGCTGTTGTTGTTACCACCGAAGCCGCCGCCACCGAACTTTCGGAAATCACGAGTGGCACCGCCGCGACCACCACCGCCACGAGAACGGCCACCACGACCTCCACCGAAGGAGGACTCGCGAGCAATTGTCTCGAGGAAAGAGGGAACTTCTTGGTTGGCTTCCTTGAGCAAGTCCATAAGCTCGCGAACAATTCCACGGTTACCACGGTTGAAGAATGCAGTAGCAATACCAGTGTTTCCGGCACGACCGGTACGACCAATACGGTGGACATAGTCGTCAACATCGGTAGGAAGATCGTAGTTGATGACGTGGGTAACGTGAGGGATATCCAAACCTCGAGCAGCAACAGCGGTAGCAACCAGGATGGGGCATCGGCCGTTGCGGAAGAACTCGAGAGCACGCTCACGCTCACGCTGGGTACGGTCACCGTGAATGGAAGTAGCGGGGAAGTTCTGGTTGATGAGGAAGTCGGAGAGCGAATCAGCCATGCGCTTGGTCTCGACGAAGATGAGAGTAAGACCGTTGGCGTGGGAGTGGAGAATGTCCAGAAGGACAGATCGCTTGTCAACATCCTCGACGTACTCAACCTTCTGAGTAATGTTCTCAGAGGTGGAACCGACACGACCAACGGAAAGGAAAATATAGTCCTTAAGGAAGTCGCGGGCAAGCATCTGGATGTCGCGGGGGAAAGTGGCCGAAAACATCAGGGTCTGGCGGTCCTGGACCTGGGGCATGTCCTCGCCTTCGACGATACGGCGAATCTGGGGCTCGAAACCCATGTCCAGCATGCGATCAGCCTCATCGAGCACGAGGTACTTGATGTTCTGAAGAGAGATGCGGCCTCGCTCTATGAGGTCCACCAACCGACCGGGAGTAGCAACAAGCAAATCGCAGCCACGCTCGATCTGTCGGAGCTGGGAGCCAATGTCGGCACCACCGTAAACGACACAAGGTCGAACCCAAGAACGGTAGGCGAACTTGCGGGCCTCGTCGAAAATCTGAGACACAAGCTCACGGGTAGGGGCAAGGATCAAAGAGGTGGGATAAGCCTTGCGCTGGCGACCAAACTGACCGGCGGCATTAGCAGGCACGGGAGAAGGACCGTTGAGGAAAGCCTGTGAGAGGATGGGGAACAGGAAACCACCAGTCTTTCCAGAACCGGTCTGGGCACAAGCCATCAGATCACGACCGTTGCTAACGATGGGGATCGAGTACTTCTGGACAGGTGTAGGGACCTTGTAGTGGGCGAGCTCGATGTTGCGGCACAAATGTTCATCCAGAGGGGGGGTGGTGAACTGGTGAACAGGCTCAGGCACGTCGGTACCGGAAGCCTCAACAGGGATGTCGTCGTACTTCTCGAAGTTGATACCGGTGTGCTGCTTGGAAGGATCGTCGGCAGTGGTACCGAAGAGCTCGCGCTCGATACGGGGGTTAGCCGGACCGGGAATGTGCTTTCCGTCACGCCATTGTCCATCACCAGATCCGCGAGCAGCGGGAGCGCCGCCGCCAGAGTGGCCGTCGAAGTTGCCGCCACCACCGTAGCCACCACCCCGACCGCCCCAGCCACCTCGGCGGTTGTTGTTCTGGTAGGTAGGGACGTCGTTACTCCAATTGTTTTGGCGAGCACCGTAGTTCTGGCTGTAAAGAGGTTAGTAAATGTTCGATGCCGGAAAGCTGACATGCGGGTGGATGAAGCACTTACTTAGCCCAGGCACTGTTGCCGAGACCGTTGGGACCAGGGCCGGCAGGAGGACCACCGTTCATAGCGGGGGGACCACCTTGAGGAGGACCGCCACGGCCGCGCATGTGAGGAGGGATGTAGGATCGGTTACCCTGGGGAGGGCCCTGCTGGGCGCCATCGTTGAGGGAGAGGCCACCCATGTTGATCTGATCGGCCATGTTGACAGTCGTGTTTCGGATCGAGAAAATTGTAGAAAGATAGTCGGGTCGTAAAGACGCGTGAAATCCGAAATAGGAAGATAAACTCTCTCAAATTATCAAAGAGAGTGGTTGTGTTTGGTGAAATTCCCGTCGAAAGAAAAAGACAGGAAAAACAAGAGAAAGAAACGGAAGACCAACGCTTCCAATAATTTTCCCAGATAGATAACTTTTAGGCACAAGCAAACGTCAGTGCTGTGCAAATATCCCTCGAAGAACACGCAGAATCTTCAAAGGAAAGACGAAGGAAAGACAAAGTCTTGAGAAAATAACACGGATGAGGGGAGAGGATGAAGGGAGTTTGTGAGATGAAAGGTTTGTTGTGGGAGGAAGAGGGAAGAAAAGGGACAGAGTTGAGAGGCGAAAGAAGAGTGGGAGAAAAAAAATTGGTTGGAGTTGTAGCCAATTAGGCTTAGCGCGGGCATTTACGTCGGGTTCAAGGTTCTGGAGGGGGGTTGCCTCTGCGGTGAAGGCGGGTGGGAGGATTTTAGAGTGGGAGTGGGTCAGGGAAGCCCGTGAGTGGGCGACACAAGCCTCGAAAGTACTCGATAGGTATTTTTTGGCCACCGCTCACCTCAGTGCAGCCAGTGAGGTTAGAGGAAAAGGCGACAATGCCTGTCAAAGGCCTGCTGTGGCTGGGCAGAAAAGTCGAAAAAGGAACTGACCTGGTACTTATGACGATAAAGGCACTAGATAAATCTGATATTTTCTGACTGGATGAAATAATCGTCCTGAATCGTTGCTGGTTGTGAATACGTCAGAAGCAGACTTTGCTTTAGACTATGCCTCTCGCGAATTTTTTTTAGTCCAGTAGGCGAGCACTAGTTGATTATGAGAGATCCCTAGAAAGCTTGTGAAAGTTCAGGTCTGGAACCTTCACCCCGATGGAAGGGAGAGAAGAGAAAAGGCAAATTCTGGGCGCACAAATTACTAATACAACGACATTCATAGTTTTAACATCCCAAGATAACAACAAAGTTACGATTTCTACACCGCATAGATATGCGCCTTACCCCTTACAGAGTATAAATTTTACCAAGTCTCAGCCAGAAGTTGATGATACCTTTGAACAAGTTAAACTGGCCACTGTCTTATTGTGGGGGTTCAGAGAAGGGCGGAGAATCCTGGTGGAAGACCGCGTCTGAGTGAGGATTAGCATGAAAGGGGGCGATTTTGAAAGGTGATGAAGCTGAGGTACTTGAGTGGTACCTCGACTTCAAACCAGCCCAGATTCTGGGGCGGCTGATGGGGCCGGGGGGTTGGGTGGTACCTTTGGTGGATTTTGTAGGGACTCCCAGCAACCACTGTTGACTAGCTATGACGATAGGTTGTTTGTTGCTCGATAATGTGCTTATTATTGAAGGCTGAGCAGCTTGATTGTTGAGAAACGGCGATTAAAAACAGTAACAAAAGAGAACAAAGTAGATTAGGTAAGAATGTTAACAGTCTTTAGTAACCGGAGTCAGAAAGGGGATATTGTGCGATTCAACCTAGAAATTGTGATGAATGTACATTGATTTCTAGCATCGGCAACTAGCAGCACATGCGGCAAGAAAGTTGTTTCGAGAAACGTTTGGACCATTTTACCGAACCGGATGCGAAACTGCCCCGGATGGGAGACGGAATGGACGGATACCAAACAGATAATTGCTTGCGACTCGGCAAACCTCAACAAGTGTATCAAATGGTTTAAAACAATTGCGGACACAGCAAATGCGTCAGTTTGCTCTCGAGCCTCGGGGGGCTGCAACGGCTGCAAGCATCATATACAGGGATATATGAGGACCCTGAGCTTGCCCAGCCAAATCTGGACGCGTTGTAACAGCTAACAACAACCTAATGGATCCGTATCGCGGGAAATCTCCGATAAGCGGGATATGGGCGATCTGAAGTAGAGATAAATTTGACGATGCACTCAGACAACTAACTCCATGTCTTACAAAGTCCGCAATTGCCAATGCCTACGATGTAACTAGTGATTTCATATCTCAAATGATTTCTCCCACGTATATCGACACTTTCACGTGCCTAGCTCTCTGAGTACCGCGTTTGTATCTAAAGTACCTTACTAATATTAGAAATCACCCTCCCACGTTTTAGGTAGGGCACCTTTGGTTGAGTCCAGGCTTACCTATTGGACATACAACCATCTAGACTTCACTGTAATTCTAGTGAATTCTAGTAATTTACTAATTGTTTGAGTCCTCAAGAATCGGACCGTGACTGAAACCTACGTACCTTACCATGCAGTTTGCACCTCGTGATGAAGAGGGATGCCACTCTCTACTACAACCATATCCCTGTTAACTGGCCTCGTGTGGCACAGAAGTACTAACTGAGGTTACCTAGCAATACGAGAATGTTTCCTCTGGGGCCGCTTGTCTCCTAGCATCTCATATACGATATCTGTACATCTGGACTGTTGCTTGCAAGCCATCGTTGAAGTTGATATGGGGCTACCAGGCAAGTGTGTGTATCGGATGGAGCTAGACTTGTCATGGGGCTGCTTGGTGACAAGACTGTGACCCAAGATCGAGATGAACATCAAGCCATGTCAATACTATGCACGATCCAGTTTATTTGAGAGGTCATCGATGACTGGTTGATTTGACAAAGACGCATCTGCATGTGCATTCAGGAAAATACGAACTACCACGAATATCATGTAGACACTCCAGTATATTATATCACTATGCATTATTTTAATTTCTCATTTATTATGTATCAAACATGCATTAATACACTCTGAGAAGTAAACATATATATATATCCATTGTCACTTGCTGTAATAGCCGATATGTCGAATATAATTGAAGGCTCTCCAAAATCTTTATAAGAAGCTTAACAGGCATCCATGAGGAAGCAGCGACTGTGGTAAAACTTCAATAGGTGATTAAAGGAGAGGGCTTGATATTAGGGTGCATTGGCTTAGAATAGAAGACATCTGAATGATTGGTAATGTGAGGGTTCTTCAGATAACCTAAGAAATGCAGCGCTGGAAAGTGGACGTGTTCTCATTTAGAAGCTATCTTGCTATACAACCGCTGTAGCCTGCACATGGAGCGGGTCGTTGAAGATATGTAGCTATAACGTGGATTTTAATATGCCGTCTGGAGTCTTGGCATCACGTAGACTGCTATAACAAGATCTCATGGACAACCAGCTGGAGGGAAACCATCTTGATGTAAGCATTAGCCTCCAAGACCCATCTAGTAGTACAAATTCATGTTTCCTTTCTATCTGTCGCTCGCCTCTTAAGCACTCTTGACGATCTTATCGTCGTCAAACTCTATGTCGACAATTCCATCGGCCTTGACCGCCTTCACCACCATACCCTTGAAGTCAATCGGTAATCGGCGCTTCAGCTCGTCGGTGCACATTGTCAGAATCTTGATGCCCTGGTGGAGCGTGATATCGGGGTGGTGGTGCTTGTCGAGGATAGAGAGGCAGTAGTATCTGTAGAAGCATAAGTCAGCACCGATCCGAACCCATTGGTTTATATTGTGTCTCTAGCACACATTCTTCGGTTATAACATACTGTGCGTATCCATGTGCCGCATAAGGAACATCGGCCAGCGACGCTAGGTAGTCGAGCCAGTAGAGAGATGGCTTGCCAGTGATGGGGTCAACACCGCCCATGAGCAGGTTGACATTGTAAGGCTTTCGGGATCGCAAGCTGGTGGCCAGCTCTCCACGGACAAAGTGGGCAAGAGCAGAGGGAGATAGATCGGACTCGTTTCGCATCGAGTAGAGCTGGGCATTTCGTTGAATGTATTCGGCGAATTGCACTGAGGAGCTATGGTTAGCTGTCGTCATCGCGGGGCCAGTCGACAGGCCATTGCCGTCAATGGCAAGCTGGTTGAAATACCTGTGTCACCGGCCTCTCCCGAGAATGCGAGCAGGGTGTGCTTGTTGAGAGCTCTGGTCTTGTCATCGGATGCCTTGAGGATGGTGGCGCCTCGCATCGCAGCCTTGGATGCTGCGATGATGGTGAAGTCCTTTCCAGTGATTCCCAAAAGTATCTCCCTGTTATGAAGTATTAGTACGTTCTGAATTGATAGCTGCAGCTTGGATACAACTTACATATTGGCGATAGTGTGGTCTGTGGTGGGGGAAGTATTAGATGTGTTGTTGTGGAGGAGTTGGTCAAGGTAGTTGTTCAGCCTTCTTCCAGGTCCAGTCCAGCAGCAACCAAGCAAGCTCTCCCGTTAGGCTGTAGCGCTGCGCGTCAACGCTCACCCGGGAGCTTCCCACGCCTGGCCTCGATTGTGCCAATCTCCACCGCCGAAGCCGGAAAAACCTAGCCCCAGTTGCCGGCTTTTGATTTGCCAGCTGGACTTACAAGCATCTAATGGATTTTCCGTGGTCCACTGGTCTCAACTTTTTTTTTCTGAGAGCCCAGAAATTTATCTTCAAGGCGGGTGTGAAAGTCGTGAACAGCCAGCCAAGTTCGCGACGTCGCCAATATGTCGTCCTTTTTCACAGTACCAGGTGCTCAGAAGAAGCGCAAGCGCCCCGAGGCTTCAGAACAACCAAAAAAGAGAGTTGCTGCTTCAAAATCTGCTGGAAAGGCACCCTCGAAGAATGCCGGCCCCACCAAAAAGCGAGTCGAGCGAGACGACGAGTCTATCTCTGGGAGCGACTCAGATGATGATGGAAGCCTCGACAGCGCATCGGTCGCAAGTGACGTTGAAATGGAGGATAACGAGTCGGAAGATGAGGAGGGTGAGACCGCTGCTGAAAGGAGATTGCGACTAGCAGAGCGATATCTCGAGAACGTCAAGGAGCATGTGGACGAAGCTGGTTTCGACGCTGCCGACATTGATCGTGATTTGATCGCAGAGCGACTTCAGGAGGATGTAGCAGAGGGAAAAGGCAGAGTATACCGCCAATTGGCCTCGGAATTCGCCTTTGACAACGTCTCGCGCACCTTTTTCCGAAGCAACACCAACGCCGTAACCGCCATCGCCGTATGCGCCCCATACATCTACACCACGACCAAAGACTTATACCTACACAAATGGAAAGCGCAAGACCTTCCACAATACCAATACCCACAGACAACACGACGAAAGCCCAAGAAGCCCCCGGCGCCCCCGAAGAAGCAGCCGTCCCTGGAAGCCTGGGTGAAGGGCGACACAAGAAAGTCAAAGGATAAAAACTACCAGCGTCACACTGACCGCATCCTCGCTGTCGCCGCCTCTCCCGATGGCAAATATGTAGCCACTGGAGGTGCAGACAACAAGCTTATTATCTACGACGCCCATACCCTCAAGCCCATCAAAGTCTGGACACATCACCGAGACTCCGTCACTGGACTGGTCTTTCGCCGAGGAACGAATCAGCTATACTCTTGCTCTAAGGATCGCACAGTCAAGGTCTGGAGTCTGGATGAGATGGCTTACGTCGAGTCGCTGTTTGGTCATCAGGATGAAATCCTTGACGTCGATGCCCTTGCGCAAGAACGCTGTGTTAGTGTTGGCGCTCGAGACCGCACTGCGCGCTTGTGGAAGGTCGCCGAAGAGACACAGCTTGTCTTCCGCGGCGGTGCCGTCGACAAGAAGTCCCGTCCCAGCGGCGTGAACCCGCGCTCCATGCTCCATGAGGGTAGCATGGACCGTGTCGCCATGATTGACGATGATCTGTTTGTGACTGGTTCCGATAATGGTGCACTCGCTCTGTGGAGTGTCCAGAAGAAGAAGCCCGTTTACATCGAGCCCATCGCCCACGGCATCGACCCAGCCCTGGATCCCCAGGAGGCATCAGCCGAGCAGAACCCCGATCCTGATATCGTACCACCCCCTACACCCCGCTGGATCACCGCCATCCGAACTATTCCTTACTCTGACGTTATCCTTACTGGCAGCTGGGATGGCCACATCCGAATCTGGCAACTCAGCGAGGATAAGCGCAAGATTGAGTTCCGCGGAGTTCTCTCTAAGCCTGAAGACCAAGAAAAGGAGTCGGCTGAGGACAACGCCCAGGGCCCAATCAATGGCGTCGTCAACGATATCGATCTTTTTGAGCGCGGCGACAGAGGCAAAGACGGTCTTTGCGTGGTTGTGGCTGTAGGAAAGGAGCACCGACTAGGCAGATGGAACCCGCCAGCAAAGATGGGCCGTAACGGAGGTGTCGTGTTTGAGATTCCGCGGATACAACGGCAGATGGTGAATGGTACGAACGAGAGCTCAGACGTCGAGCAAGATGAATGAAAAAGCGTAATAGTTACTTGATACAACCGCAATAGACGTGGCGTAGACTGCAACTCACACCACCTGTTATATATCATTAGCATCGGAGAGGATTAGGTCTAGCATCCGTGGGTGATCCTTCAGGAGTCGGGTGTTAAATGGAAAATTTTTGTGATGGGTATAGACTTTAATAATCTTTTCACTTGAGGTGTCTTCTCTACTATGTTCGTCGCTTTGACTACTTTTCTTTGTGTCCGTCCTGACATGGTAATGATCTTTATAACCCTTGGCCACCCTGAAGACCTCTATCCATAATTCTCTGTTCTTCCAAACTCACACAACATGATGCCGCTTATCAAGCAGACAAATTTATCCCGTCAAGTCGATGGCTCGTTCAACCCCATCATACTGCGGTCCCCTGGGAGAGGACTTGTCCTCCTCAATGCTCTTCCAAATGCTTGGTTCTTCATCAAAAACACCCTGGCTACCTTGGGCTGTTGACGGTGACGCTTTTTGTCTTGTGGCCAAAGTAGCCGACGGCGAACTGTTTCTCTTCACAGTGGAAGAGATGGACGCGGGGTCCACCTCATCAGGAGATTCCGATAATTCCTGTACAAAAACGGGTGTTGAGGGTTGCTTTGGTCCCTTTCGTTCGCTGCGCTGCGCATGACTTTCGGTGGTCAGATCAGGAAGCACTTGCTGTGCAGTATTGACCGGAGATGAATGTGCTGAATGAAAGACTTCCCCTGAGCTAGAGGTCTTAGACTCATTACTCGAATCGTCTCTAAAAGGTTGGACAAAGGCAGGATCTTCATTTCTCGTGGGTGTTTGTGGCTGAACAGGCTTCTCGGAAGAAGCAACTGCAAAGTATGCCGAGGTAGTGCCTGTTTGACGAGGTTCTTCACTTGATGCACGAGTGGTGCCGTTCACCAAGGCACTCCTGGGGTCACGCCTGGCCTGTGGCGTCTCCAGGTCTCTCTGGGGTACTTGGGGTGAGGACGGAGCAACTTGTGGTGATGAGACGGGCCCCTTTGTTGCTCTTCGTTGTCTCTTCAACTCCTTCTCCTTCTCTAATCGCAAATGTTGCTCCTTTTGAAATTTGAAGAGAAGATCCCTCACCTTGGCGCGGATTTGTTGAGGTTTGACATCCCACTGACTAGCTTCTTTTTGAAGAAGTCTTCGAACAGCCTCATCTGGATCTCTCAGGAAATTCTCCATGTAACCCAAGACATATACACCGCAGTCGCAGTAGTTGTCTTGTTCAGGTATACCCCGCGCAGTCATACCTCCAGGCCTTTCGGTGATGTCAATGCCCTTCTTATCTTTGGCTTCCTCGACCAGATAGTCTCGTAAACACTTGCAAGTTGGCGTGTGTGCGGCGCCTAGCGAGTCAAGAGTGATGATCCTAGGCTCATCAGTACTGTACTTTTGATTTCCTCCGGTTGACTTTCGCTTGTTCGTTTTGGCATGGGCCTCGGCATTTGTGACAGTCTCGTCATCCAAAAGAACGACCCCGTCACCAGTCACTGCCTGGCTTCTGGTTGACCTGGGAGCTTCAACATCCAAGGACACAACAGGTGTCATTTTTTTGACAGCAGTTTTCTCTGCAACGCCCACCGCTGGGTCGTTATCCTCAACAATGATTGCCTCCTGTAGGTTTGACAATTCGTCTTTCTTAGGTGTGTCTGCTTTCTCCTCTTGAGAGAGGAGACGAGGAGC
Organism: Fusarium brachygibbosum; assembly: GCA_018886245.1. Classification (NCBI taxonomy): domain Eukaryota; kingdom Fungi; phylum Ascomycota; class Sordariomycetes; order Hypocreales; family Nectriaceae; genus Fusarium; species Fusarium brachygibbosum. The sequence goes on from MU249525.1 coordinate 1,560,937, forward strand.
ATTGTAGATAATGGCCAGATACCAATGTGCGTTCTCATTGACCGGAACCACGATATAGTCATAAGAAAGTAGATCGACCCTAGCAGTCCATGCTCTAACACCTTCATAGTTGATCTTGGCGCGATTAGACCTCAGCTTCTCAAAGAAGAAAGTGTTGAATATGTACACCTTTTCCAGGATTTCTGGTCTTTCTTTTTCGAGTTGGACTTGCAGGTAGCGAAGATAGAAGCTGATGAGGTTGTCGTTGAGAAACTCTCCATCATCCAGCCGAGGGATGTCCTCCTTGTCGACAGTCGCACGGTTCTTCCCAGTTGGGGGGTATACCAACGACCTGTGCCAGTCCTTGTCCCAACCTGGGTTCAGAGTCGTCCATGTTATGGGGCTCCTCTCACGGCGTGGTTCTGGAGAAGACCTTGTTTGCCGGGTCTCAGGTTTACGCTTCCGACTTAGCGCCCCAAAGGGCTCTTCAACATCCTCCGGCTTCGTCTTCACTTCTTCCTCCGGCTTCGTCGTTACTTCTTCCTGCAGAAGAGGCAAGGCCTGCATTCTGTCCTTGAGTTTTATGCGCCGAGGTGATATAGGCTCTCCTTGGAAAGGGTCTCGATGTGAAGACCGAGACAATGGTCTAGGTGTGTTTGCTGTGAAAGTATGTGGTGAGAATGGGACTGGGGAATTTTTTGGTTTAGGCTCAAAACTTTTGGCGGCTTCCATAGTCCTAGAGAACATGTTCTCTAGTTCGGCCCTACGGCTTGTTAGCTTTCTCTCAACACTCATGCCATTGTTGGAAAGCACTTACGGGTAGACCTCATCCATACTTGAAACCCCATGCAACCAGGCGATGAAGAGAGAGGCATCTGTAATGTCACGAAACTTCAACACATAAGGACCATTGACTCGATTAGGATTTGAGCGACGGATGACAACAATGGGGCTTCGGGAGTTGCTGTGTTTAACGTTGAGAACAGACTGTTTGGAAAGTTCTAGCCATGTGAGATCTTGTCCACTTTGACAAGATGGGCTCGCCATGTCGGAATCAAGATGGAACTTGATGGGCTCATCTGTACTTGTAGCGGAGTACAGGTATTTTCCACATGTAGCAGCTACCAGCGTAAGTTCACCCACTTTCGGCCCAGTGCGTGCCGAGCTTCGGCGCCCCATAGCGATTTCCATCCCTGATCCGAAATTGGTAGGCTTAATATCTCCTCTTTGAGAGCGTGACCGAGGAGACTGGGACACTAGCTTTCCAGCACTGGTAGACTTTTTGGCAGTCTCTCTGACTGCAGAAGTGCCGGGCTTGGACAGTTCGTCCTCGGATTCGACCGTTTGCACTCTGTATCGCTTCGGCGTACTCTGAGCGTATTCTGTCGCTGATCGCTTTGATTGTGAGGGAAGGTCCGATGTAATGTTGGCCGGTGGGGGGTCATTGTCGTTATGGATGTTCATAGATAGACAGTCCGGACTTGCACCCGCGGGAGAATGTTGAGGAGGAAGGTTTCGATGCGCAACTGCACTCGTATCGTCGTCGATTTCAACAGACGATGAGGGCTGTTTACGGGGCACTTTCCGCCTGCGTCGGCTCCGTTTTATAGTACTCCTACGTTGGACGTTGCGGTATTCTTGCACGCCGCTGCCAGCTGCTGTATCCAAGTCGTCACTAGCAACACTAGAGCCGCCTGCAGTTTCTGCGTAAGAGCTCTCTCGAGTCAAGTCGTGGTGCCATAGGCGTTTGGCATTCGTCTCAGGTTCGTCTTCGATTGCTTCCAAGGGTGATGGACGTGAATTGGTGAGATAGCGGGATGCACTGGCGCATGGAAATTCAGGGCCAGATTGCTTGATACGTTTCTTCGACCGTTCGTCTCGTGATATGTCACTTCGACCTGTCTTAGCAGACTGCCCAATGGTCATGGAGCTTCGTGGTTTCTGGTCGTTGATCGCTCTCTGCCCAGAAATAAGTATCAAGCCAAAAGGGTGCGACACAGAAATGAACCAACCATCCGTGGATTCGTCATGTTTGCCTCTTCACTCAGAGCGCTCCAGAGCGTGTCAGTAGGAATGTCCTATCCTATCGCTCGAGTGGGCAGGAAGCATACCCATAGTCCGGGAAAGAATTGGCGTGTGAGTGATAGCGTGCGAGAGGACTAAATCGTATCGATTAGAGTAAAGCTCGGCGCAAAGAAATGCAGAGAGAAATTAGGAAGAAGGAAAGAGCAGTGCGCACTCCCATCGAGCCTTTTTCCTCCTCTGGTCCCCTGTAGACGAAGACTGAGCGTGGGCCTCCAGTTTTTCACCTTGACAGTTCACGATGCGTTAGGCTGGAAGGCGGGTGGTCTTCTCTGCCAGTCGTTGATGCAGATGAGGCAGGGTGGAGATTTACTTAGGGAAGCTTTAGCTACCAGCGGGGCACTAAAGTCGGATCTTAACAGAGGGAAACTATCACGGGCGAAATAACGCGAAATAACAAAGAATTAATATGGAAATCGACAGGCAATAGTTTCGCGGAGGACAAAAATCGGCTTTGTTCAGTCGAAGTTCGAACGTCTCTAGCGAGACCATTCAGAGGCCTGTTTGTAGTGGGGTGCGCCGCGAAATTTAGTGCGACTTTGACAGAGACAAGGCATTGGAGTAATGGAAGTGACTGCGCTCGTACTAAAGCCTCCAATATGTCAGCCTCGCAGGGTCCATGCTGTTAGAAGATATCAAATAGAAGCATACCTGAGTACCTAAGTAGGCAACTTGATATCTATTGCAAAGACTTGTAGGGTACCATGGAAATACTTGTCATTACACATTATATGCAGTATTCAATTTCTTTGTCCTTCCTAAGCCTAGAGGTTGTTTAAATGTCTAGGTACCTAGATACCATCCTGTAGGTGTTCATGACAGCTCCGGCAGAGAACCCCACAATCCAATCACAAGGCTGAAACGCCACAGCTCCAGCGCTGACCAGCTAAAGACAGCTCCCAAAACGTGGCCAGTAGCTTAGATCGTCTTCAACACCACGACGCGACATCACCAACGTCCGGCTTCCAAAATCCACCTCTCTTCTTCTGTCCTTTCATACAAAGACTTCCAAGGGCAAAAGCTGCACCGGCAGCTGAGATAATTGCCCATCATGTACAACTCTCTCACCCGTATCCAGAATACTTTCGGCTTCTTCACCACTGTCGCATTCGTCGTCGCAGCTTTCATCGCCGCTTCAGATTTTATAGCCCCTCGCACCCCCGACGCCAGTATCTTTGGGGTAACAAATTCGCAAGTGTACGGTCCACTTCTTTCAATTCAACATACAAGTTACTGATTGTCTTCGTTTCTCAGTGTCAAGGGCCGACCGCACTACTACAGCACCAAGAAGGAGGAATATGCAATCATTAGATTTAACCTGGATGCCGATCTGAAATCCCTCTTCACATGGAACACCAAGCAGGTGTTTGTCTATGTCACTGCCGAGTGGCCCGGTCCCAACAATTCGACCAACGAGGCTGTCATTTGGGACAAGATCATCACGAATCCCAGCGCCGACCATCTCCAAAACATTGGACCCGTGGCTATGAAGAAGCTCAAGCGCAGCGCTGAAGGAAAGACCATCGACCCCGACCGGTAAGTCCATACGTCTTTGTGGACGTCGATCTTGCAATCTCACATTCTTTTCAGTGGCGTCATTGGTCTCAAGAACCAGAAACCAAAGTATCAAATCACCCACCCTAGCGGTAAGGTTGCAGAGACAGAGGATGTGAAGCTCAAGTTGCACTATAATGTTCAGCCTTGGGTCGGATTTCTCACTTGGGATCAAACTCGCGATCTTGGTCACTGGAAAGCTCTGGGCAGTGGCGAGTCACCCAAATTCAAGCTTCCTGCTCTCAAGAGTAAGAAGAAGGATACTACAAAGAAAAGCTACTAGATACAGTAGCCTGGCTATCCAGTTTTAATCTACATTCAAAGTGAAAAATGGTGTTGACTGCTGGATAGTCTGGTCCTCTTACTAGCGTTCTGAAAAGAAATTTGTTACAGCAAATCCATTGTACTCGTGACTTCGTGATACACGTATCTAGCTTTTATCTATAATACACTCTTCACATCCACAACTTTCATCCTAACGCTGGCTATTCTGCGAACAATGCAAGCATTTCAACGACATGTTGTAGGACATGATATCACGGGAGGCCGTTCATCAGGACCGCCAGGATACAAAGAAACTGCTGGACACCTAGGCCTGGCTTCCGTTACCGCCAGCTCCTCCATTGCCTCGTCCACGATTAGGTCCCCCGCGACCTCTTCCTCCACGTCCTCGACCACGGCCCCTACCTCGAGGCTGATCGAGGCTGGCGGGTGGTGGAACGTTACCATACATCTGTTCCTGAGGAGCGCCGTCAGGAGCGGGAGAGCCGTGGTGGCTGCCACGGCCGCGACCACGACCTCCTCTGCCTCGAGTACCATTTCCGTTGGCATCATGGCCTTGAGCCGCACCATTTGGAGGGCCGTTTCGATAAACCAAGGTACTGTGCATGAGGTTAGGAGCACCTCCGCGAGCACCGTTACCTCGACCACGCCCAGGAGAGTTGCGTCCTGGTGAGTTGTTACCGTTCAGCGCTCCACTCCACCCGCCGCGAAGAGGGCCAGGGGCTGGCGCGTCCCTGTACTGAGTGACCCCAACGTTCGCATATCCACCCTGCGCAGCAATGACTGGTTTTCGCTGTTGCGATTTGCTGGTAGTCGACACGACCTGTTTGTTCGTAGTGTTCAAGACTGAGGATGATGCCACCGTCTGGCCACGGAACACAGGGGCTCTTTCGTTGAGCGTGGTGCCGCTCATGAAAGATGTGTCCCATACTACGTCCAAAAGGAGCGCAGTGGCAGTGCGACTGATACCAACGACAGTTCCGCGAGTGGCGATGGGGACTTTACCAGCAGCAGAAACATAAGTAACTCGATCTCCCAGAGTAAAGTTCTGGCTGCCGAGCACCATTTCCGCATCGGATGGCTTAAGAAGCGCCGAACGAGGAACGCTACGCATCTTCTTAATATCGATATCTTGAGAAGCAGCATGCACCTGTTCACCGACGTGGGCCAATGCCTTGACAATCTCGGAATCAAGCTGCTCGGCCTCCAGAGGAACTCGCTCAAACTTGCTGGTTTCCTGCTTCTTGAGCCAAGCAACGATCTCCTTGACCCTCTGAGAAGCTACACTGGGATCCTTCCATAGATCTGTTTCGAGAACCTCGCTCTTCTGTGGCTCCCTCTGAATGGCAGCAAAGAAGTCGGGGAAGGCGACCATGTAGTCAGCAATCAATTTGATCGCCATTCCACTGAACTCCCAACCTGTATGGGACTTCCTTGAATAGCCCAAGACCTTGAGCTTTCGGCCTTCGAACTTCAAGTTCAGTCCCAAGTTCAATCGGAGCCCGGCAGAGTTAATGATCTGGTACGAAGAGGTGATCTTGCTCAGCACGAGAGGGTGGATACCCAGCTGCTTAGCAACAGCAAATGATGGGGTATAAGGATTTGAACGTTCGGCTTGATGAATGATCTGCTTCGCGAAGTCCTGCTCCTTATTCTTGAGTATTGAGACGACAACCTCCGCCTTGTTGCCTGTATGAGCGGCAACTTCGAGGGGACGACCGTAAGCGTAATCACCTAGGAAGAACGCACGAGTGCCTCGAGGGAATTCTTCCTCGATGGGCAACGCCTCCTTCTCAATGAATCGTTCGTCTTCATTGACCACTTCGTCAACGATGGTCTGTGCAGCATATATACTCCTGAGGCTGGGATTTTCGGCGTACTCCTTGGTCAGGGCACCCTCCTCCGTACGAAGGAGGCCTTTGAGCATGTGGACATATACCAAACACTCGACTTGCCCAATGACAATGGCAAGCCGCTTAGCATGCCAATTCTCGATGTAATCGGCTTCTCTGGCCCAATCAGCAGCCTCCCTGTTGTTGTGATCCTTTGTGATGACGTCTTTCCCATTGTCTGCCAATTCGTAGCTGAAGAGCTCGTCCTGCACCTTGATGACCTTGGCTTCCTGGAGGAATGGGTATCCCACGAAACATCGCTGACCAAGTTTTGCTTTCCAAGTTTCTATCTTGGTGCGATTCTCTGTTTCAGTCAGAGTAACACAGACGCTTGGGTTCCTGCTATCCGCCTGGAACACATTGACACCATAGCCTTCCACAAGCTGTGCAGTATATGGGAGAGTGTGGAGAGTAGGAAAGCCCGCCAAAGCATCGACGTTCAGCAAAGCACCACTAGTTAATCCTGATAAGTATTCAAGTCCTTCCACATCAGGAAGATCGAATATGTTCTCGATGCAGCGGCAGTTCTGGATCTCGGGGAAAACACCAGGCAATGGGGAAGGGTAAACGAAGTCGACCTCGGGCGAATATGTGAACTTCAGAGGCACACCGAATCCATTGCGTGCCTTTTCATCAGGTTCCAACAGGTCGTTCTTTGGCCTCATGGCGTCCAATAGGCGTTTCTCGTCAATGAATGGAATCTTGATGACTGCTTCCCAGTCCATCTTCTTTCCATTCATATCCAGCTCGAAATCGCGGGGATAGAAATCAATGATGGGCGAGTCCGGGTTTGTCATGAGGTCATGGTAAACCTTGGGGACAATCTTCTTACTTCGATCAGGCAAGACACCCATAAGCTGTTCATAGGGCAAGAAAGGCTGGCCCTTTTTGAAGTTTAGGTCTGCGCCAACGCCCTTAACAACATCTGTGTCATGTTAGCCACACGTCCAGAGGATGCAATGTAACAGTAAACTTACCTGAAATAAGAGGTGCATAGTGGTATCCGTAGAACCAAGGCCACGAAGCGATACCGCGGTAGTAGTAGTACAAGACCCATTGTAAACCTTGGACGTAATTCTCACAGAGGGCTGTGAGCTCCTTGTCGTAGTTATCGGGGGCCCACTCTTCGAATTTCTGGAGGTAATACTTTGTCTTCCAGCCTTGATATTTATCTTGGTACAGCTTCTCATAATGTTTCTGAGCATCTTCGGCTGTCAAATCAATCACCAAAGCCTTGTCGTAAGTCTTCATTACTCGGTAAGCCGCAAGGTTTCCTTCCTCGTCATCGTCCTCATCGTCGTCGTCGTCGTTATTATCCTTAGGTGGGAACGAAACAATCAGATGCCGGTGGCCCTCGTCATCCTCTTTAGTAGACCATTGTAGATGCATCGAGTCCGCCAAATCCTGAACAAATTTGCGGTCGGCAGCCTTCAGACTAGTGCCGAGATCCAGAGGCTCGTCTGAGCGCTGCGAGATGTACGGCCGAATCTTTTGCTTCCACAGGTCGCGTTGCGCCGAAGTGAGTACAAGCTGACCTCCTTTCGGCGTCTTTGTCTCGGCGTTCTTATTTTCAAGCTTCTTTTCCATCTGCTTTGTTGCAAACCATTTCTCATCTGAAACATCGTTCTCGAACGCGTCAATCTCTGTCTTGGACAGTTCGCCCAGAAGTCGCTGCAGTCGTTCCATGTTGATAACTCCGTTCTCGTTGATATATCCATCGCATTTCGGAAGAATTGATTTGTAGATCCGGAACATGTTCGCCAACGCACCTTCATTAATGTGCAAGCTGGGCAAATTGGGTAAGAAATCGTTTCCGACAAAGAACGCCATGAGGATAAAGTCGTCAATAACTCGTTCAAGATCAAATGGGAAGCTGAGAGTCCCCTCCTCTTCAAGCTCCTGAAATTCCATCTCGAGATACTCTCTTACAATGCAGAGATGGAGAAGATAAAAATTCTGATGCTCAAGCTCTTTGGATTTGGTCTTGGAAGCTCGTCCAAACGTTACCTCTTCTCGGAGGAGACAGAAATGGGGATCATGACTAAGAAGACCAAGCATGATTAGATCGGCATCAAGACCGTAAAGACAATGCCGAACATTGTGATTGTAGTTGGGCTGAGCCTTGGCATTTCGAATGTATTCCATGATCTTATGTTCTCCCTCACCAGGGACTTCGTGGCCGGATAGAACAATCTCACATCCTTGCCAATCAGTGTCTTCAGATACCTTCTTGTTGACAAAGTATCGCAATTGCTGAGATAGTTTGGCCATGAACTCGGTACCTGTAAGGCATAAGTATTACGACTGGCTACTATTATCAAGATGGACATACCTGGGGTAATGCAATTGCTGTCGAATGGCTCCTCCTTAGGGATCTCGACACCTTCTTTGATGGCCTTTTCACGGGCCTTCTCAGCATCGAGGGCCGTCCGGAAACGTCGGGAACGTTGCTGGTTCATCTTGGCTCGAGGCGCAACACCATCGATAGCCATGAAGAACAGCTGTTTGGGCTTGATTTTTCCAAACAAATGTTCAATGTAATTGAATATGCGAATGAACATCTCTTCCTCACTAAGGCGGAAGGACACATCTTCGCCTGCATCCTTGTGGGTACAGTTGTGAATGATACCATTCATGTCAAGCTAGGTAGGTAATGGTCAGCATATAGTAACAGCCGGTAGCTTTGGGGCGACGAACGTAGAGACAGTCGAACTCGGGTATTCGGTTCTCTGCAATGAGCTGAGAGATGGCCGGATATCGCTCGGAAAGCCATCTGAAGAACTTGGGAACACTGTGACAAGAAGAGTCAGCTTTTGAAGCTTGGGGAGAGCAGCAGGAAGAACATACCCCATCCTGAAAGACAGCGGACAGTTTTCAGTCCACGCAACGATTCAAGAATGCTGAAAGTAGTGTGAAATAGGAGTTGAACTCCAAATCGCCCCTAAAAACTGGGCGCAAAACGTAAAAAGTCCTGTGGCAACAGGATCAAAAGACAAGACGGTGACTCAACGTGGCGCCGACAAATCGAAGACAACAATGCTGCAATATGAAGCGAGACAAGTTCAAACCAGTCGCTCCCTACAATATCAACAAGAAATGAAGGGTGTCGCAGGGGAGTGTCGTGTTCTGGAAGGGTTTAGGAGGCGGGAAAGGTAAAGTTTGCGACGAATCGTGTATCGTGAAGATGGAAGTCCAGCAGTCATGGAACCTGAAAGCAGCTGGGTCGTCGAGGTGGGGACCTCAGCCTGGTTGGAGGCAACTCGATCCATGGAGGGGTTGCCGGTGTACACGATCGATACTTTTCTTGGGCGATAGTCTCCGGCTTTCAGAAGTATCTCGCAAGTACCTTTCCCTTCAGAGGCCCTCCCTGCTCTGAGTCAATTGCTGGGCTAAGGGGATGTGCAATTCAATTGTGGGGTAGATGTGCTTGAGCCACAACTTCTCCCACTTTCCCTGTGGCGTATTGTGGTTGCTATGGAGCTGTTCCGTCACTTAACGCGCCTTTTCAGCCTTCTGCGCAAAGACGCGTTGCGCCTGACTTTACTCTCAGCCGTGCAGACTCACTTTTGTTCCACCAACAATTTATTGTCAACATCATCAGGTTGACCACAAACTCCTTATTTGTCTTTTCTTGCTTCTTTCACATATATACTACTGTGATATACAGCCCGAAGATACAAAGCCCATTATGGCACCTGCTCAATCCGCCGAGCGCGATATGGACGGTAAGTTAGATTGCGCCTAGGCTTGCTTGCTTGCATGCATGCGAATCAAGACGACAAACTTGAAAAGTGATTTGCTTACGCAAATATAGTCGAGATGATTCATGATGAAGAGGACGACCAGGGAGAGCGCCTGATTAATGAAGGTATGAAAAAGGCACGAGATGAAAATGCTGTTCAGCAGGCTAATGTTGAAAAGAGTACAAGACATGGAAGAAAAACAGCCCTTTTCTATACGACATGATTCTAGGGCAAGTCGCAACCTTTGACGATCATCGGAAAGCTCAATCTAATGTTTTTATAGCACGGCCCTCACTTGGCCTACCCTCACTGTCCAGTGGTTCCCCGATGTCAAGGAGCCCGAGGGCAAGAACTACAGAATTCACCGCCTTCTACTTGGCACACACACCTCGGATGAGAGCCCTAACTATCTTCAGATCGCCGACGTTCAGATTCCCAAAACAGTGGCGCCTAACCCCGACGATTATGACGAGGAACGAGGCGAGATCGGCGGCTATGGCAAGTCTGGCGATGTCGCTGCTATCAAGTGTGATATTGTTCAGAGAATTGAGCATCCTGGAGAAGTGAACAAGGCCCGATACCAACCCCAGAATCCCGACATCCTTGCGACTCTTTGCGTCGATGGCAGGATCCTCATCTTTGATAGAACGAAGCATCCTCTTGACCCTACTTCAACTGGAAAGGTCAATGCCCAAATTGAACTGGTCGGACACGAAGCTGAGGGTTTTGGCTTGAACTGGAACCCCCACGAGGCAGGATGCTTAGCGTCAGGCAGTGAGGATACTACCATGCGCCTCTGGTAAGTGCCCGCAGCAAATGCTCAGAATACTCAGCTGACACATCGTAGGGACTTGAAGACCTTGAAGGCTGACTCGAGAATTCTCAACCCTTCTCGCACGTACAAGCACCATACCCAGATTGTCAACGATGTCCAATATCACCCAATCTCCAAGAACTTCATTGGTTCCGTTTCCGACGATCAAACCCTTCAAATCGTGGATGTACGACACAGTGAGACCAACAAGGCAGCAGTTGTTGCTAAGCGCGGCCACCTTGATGCAATCAACGCTCTGGCTTTTAACCCCAACTCGGAAGTGCTCGTGGCAACTGCTTCGGCAGACAAGACAATCGGCATATGGGATCTCAGAAATGTAAAGGAGAAGGTGCACACTCTGGAGGGCCACAACGATGCTGTCACATCTCTAGCTTGGCACCCTACCGAAGCTGGCATCTTGGGAAGTGCCAGTTATGACCGAAGAATCATCTTCTGGGACCTTTCAAGGGTTGGCGAAGAACAATTGCCCGATGACCAGGACGATGGTCCCCCTGAACTGTACGTTTTACTACGGTGATATCACTTATGATATAGAAGCTAACATCCAACAGGCTTTTCATGCACGGTGGCCACACGAACCATCTTGCTGATTTCAGCTGGAACCCCAATGAGCCCTGGCTCGTGGCAAGTGCTGCGGAAGACAATCTGCTGCAGATCTGGAAGGTGGCCGAGTCCATTGTGGGCAAGGACGACGGCGACTTGCCTGTCGATGAGCTCGACCGATAGGTGAGGTGGAAGTTCGTGCTGAAGTTCCGGTCTTCATAGGATGAGGAGACGCAGCAGCTCTGGAAGTGGTGGCAAGAAAAGAGCGATGCCACCAGCGATGAGAAGCAATCTATCCTAGTGTAAGATGTATGAGCTCGAGGGGATTTGATACCTAAAAAGAAGAAGATTTGTACCTCAGAACATGCTACCCCATCTTAATTAAAAATGTTTTCTATCCACTCTGCCTTGAAGTGAGGAGGGGGGCCATTTCCTCATATATTGCCAGTGCGTGACATTGCCAGACAACTGGCAAGCACTCCCCCTACATTAAGCATCAGGGCCTTGCTTCACCTCCTTATTGGGGGTCTTTCGTTTGGCTGTTACTAGCGTTTGCATTTTCTATTCCTTGTCTCGTTTGACATACGGTTGCCTGGTTCCTGTTTATTGATTTTCAACTGCAGCACACCCAAGGTCTTTCTCTCCACAACATCATCTTTCTTTCCTACGTGCTCCAGCCATCACGAAGATCTTCACTATTCCGACGCTACCTTTCAGAGCACTTCGCTATTATTGATCCGATTGGTTCGACACTATCTATGTCTTCCAGTCCGCCTCCCCCAGGTGGCCCGCCACCTTTGGCGAATAATGCACCCACTGGTGCCTTGAATGCACAGTCGATTGCTAGTAACTCAGCTCAGCCTGTTACTCATGGCGCCAACGTCGCGCAGGCTACTGTCAACCCTCAGCAGATGGCCGTCCCTCAGGCTACTTCTCAAACCCGAACCTCGGCTTCAAGGCAACTCATCAGCGCCCCGGAGCGACATCTAACGATGTTGACAGATGGTCTGCGCCAACGTCTAGAAGAAGCTGTTGAACGCCAAGCTCGAACAGACCAAGAGCTTGAGAACATGGGTGTTGACCCTCAAGAGTATGACGAAGACGAGATCATGAATGGCGTTCCCGATGTTGCAGTCGTGGATTATGAAGACCTCTCGGGTCCGCACAAGAGACTCAAATTCTCTCGAGCTTATATCGATGGTTTCTTCGGCGGCGTGGATCCCTACGAAGCTGATAAAGTGCCAGACGAGATGAACGAGCTTACCCTCAGTCTCAAGCACGCCAGTCTCGATATCATGACCGCCCTCTGCTCCAACCTCGAGCTAGCTATTGAGATCGGCAAGCATCTACGACCACAAGATATCGTTAATCTCTACATTGCCAGCCGCTCCTTTCGCGAAGCAGTCAATGGCCATATGCTCTCATGCATCCGAATGTGGATTGATAGTAGGTCGCCCGAGGCTGGAAAAGTCTTTCACTGGAAGCTCTATGGCAGATTGTTGATCAGAGATCCTGTTGAGCGTAAGTCCGAGGTAGACGACGCGCAGTTTCTTGAAGCCCGTTGGAACAGTGCAAGGGTAAACCCCAAGAAGATCCGCCTTATCCCCGGCTTCAAGTATCTCAAGATGGTCATGTCTCGCGATCGCTGCTGTCGAGAGATCCTTGCCATGATGGCCCGCATGGGATTCCTCATGCCCGACACAATGTACAGCACCTTGTTACGACTTTGGGTGCTTATGGAGATCTCTACTACTCGACAGAGACAACTCTTTCTTAGAAATGAGAAGTATTGGACCGATGAGCACCTCTACAATGTGCAGTTCTTTCTCGTCAAGCTCGCCATGGCGTTCAACCATCCATTCTTCCATCCTATCAAGCTTGACATGGTTCAGCTCATGATGGGACAAAAGGGGCTCCATCCTCTGTGGCAGCTGCTTATGCGACAGAGATACACGAACATCTCGGAGCTCATGGAGCTCAAGACACGTTACGATTTGCGTTTTCCCCGACACGTTTGGACTGACATCTTACTGCATGACCATCCCAAAGCGTACAATGTTCCTCTCAACATGGTCGGCCTCGGTCATATGGAAGGTTGGGGCAAGGGATTCCGTCATCTTTCGCGCCCTGATGAGCTCCTTCCCATCGAAGCAGTCTATCGTGGACTGTATCTCGACCAGCACATTTCTCAGATGATGATCTGGGGTTACATTGATTTCGAAACAGGAGAAAATATCGTTCCTACAGAGGAGGAAATGTACATTTCTGACGAAGAGGCGAAGTTGGGCAGAGTCGACACCTCTTATCTCTGGCAGCGAAAGCACGCTTTGAAGAAGCGTTGGAACAAGCTCTCGCCAGAGGTGCAGGAGGAGATCAAGGCAGACGACAATGACGAGCGCTTGCGAGGTATGGCGTGGTCTTCAGTCGACCAGTACAATCATCGCGGAGAATGGGAGAGCGAGTCTGAGTCTGAGTCGGATGCTGACGACGAGTACGACATGAACGACGAGATTGAACGTGGCTATCGTTTGCCCTCGCTGTTCGGGAAGCATCCCAAGAAGAAAAACACCAACAAAGACGATGATGCCGAGGAGAAGAACCCACTCCTCACTTTCGGAGAGGACCCGGAGTCATGGAATACCACTATCACTGAGCTCTTCATCAACTCGAACCCACAAGTGACCTATGAACAGTTCCAGGAGTCCAGAGGATGGCAGAGGTATATGAATGCTGGAAACACAGGCCCTTTCCCAATTGGTTCTCGCCCTAATACACAAACCATGTTTGCACAGAACCAGCTTGCTATTGCCAACGTCCAAGACGATGGAGATGAAGCGGATGATGAGGGGGAGGATGAAGATGAAGATGAAGATGATGAGGAGTAATATGAAGGCTATAGGGAATGAAGGCTATCTCAACAACAATAGCCAGTAAATTTGGAGCTTCAGGGGCACAGGACATACCACGTTGCTTCGCCGAAAGGGATAAGTAGATATCAACCATGTAATAGTAACGGCTTTCTATACATTCTTCGTCTAATGCCTTTCTGCCATGCCCACCTGATGTCAAATCTACACATGCCACACGAGCATGCATGCACTTGCGAACCAGTAGTGAAGACAAAGCACTTTTTTGAGTATGATATCCTATAGTATACGAGGTACAGTGACAAGCAGCAACAGTTCATGTCTAAAGAATTACCTATCGATCATGAAAGGTGATAAAGTCAAGGAAAGGAAGGGAAATACAATATGCAGAAATGAACTATGATAACCTCCAACAGCCCAACCATCCAGCCTATACCGTCTAGTCCCATATGCTGCCCTTTGATCCTCACTGCGCGGCTCACAGCCGCGGTCCCTAATAGGACCTTTTTGAAAGGAAACTCGAAAAGGGAAGATAAACTTGGTAACGACCATGTCACCAATTGCAGGCAACAAACAAAGATGCAGCTTTGGCCAATCCTTGAGGCATAATGCCCCTTTTGACACCCCGACTCCTCCCAAGCGTGGCACAAAGTTATGTTGGCCACTCCATCCAGGCTCCCCAGCTCCTGCGCGTCCCAAGCAAAACCAAGATCAGGGTAAAGACATGCAGAGATTACCAACAAGCAAATAGACAATCTGAGAAAGACAATGTCAAACTCGTACAGTATGTAAAGAACGTATGACAGCAACATAAACAAAGACAGGGGCAAAGATGAGAGACAGGTAAGTAATAGAGAAAAGCAGTTAGTTTGTTGTCGGGTTCAGTATTGAGCCGACACGGGCGAACTGGATATTTGAGTCACAAAGGCCAAGCAAAATATACCCTTACACACTCCCCTTCGCTATGCACCCAACCCCGTAACCGATTTTCCAGTAATACCGCCACCGTCCCATGAAGCCCAGAGACGACAACATCCATGACTCCCCGTGTCTTCCCGTGCCGTCATGTCGAGATGGAAAAAATGCCGAACCAGAGACTTTGTCGCCTCCAGGCTTGTGAAATATAAAACAGACAGCGGCCCCAGCAAACAAAAGTCCATACCATATAGACTTGACCGTCAACACCAGAGAAAGCAAGCCCTTGACATCGGCGAGTAATCAAGTCACTTTTGTCTTCCAACCCTTGAGATTTTGTAACATATTCCGCCTTAGAATCAAGCATCCGTCACTCCGACCTGATCTTCCGAAACCAATACACGCACCATTGAGGCTTCCTTTGGAGAAAGCCAAATTCACTAATGTTTGCCAACAATAGTTCTTCTATGTGCATCATTCAAAGTCATTTTCGCGCAAAATTTGTGACACGAACAGCCGCATCCTTATATGTGGTGCTAAGATTTCAGCATTCATATACACACAGCGACTCCGCTGCAGCAATAGTAGCACTGCTTAAGCAGGTGACTTGTTAGGAGGAGCAGAGCCGCCATTCTGACGTCCATCGCCTCCGCTAACCGAGAGACCGCCAATGCCGCTTGAGAGGAAAGCAAAAGGGTCGCTCTCGTTGTTGCCGCCATTGTTGTTGGGATTGTTGTTGTAAAAGTTGTTGGAGGGTCCGCCCGATGCAGGTCCGTTGGTGGCTGATTGAAAAGCGGCCTCAGCAGCTCGGCTGTCGAAAGGACCAGCAGAATGAGATGCAGGACCAGAACTAAAGCTGCCATGCGTGTTCAATGAGCTGGGGTAGGCCGCAGCACCGCCTCCGAGGCCAGAGGGCAGGTAGTGACTAGGAGGTCCACCAAAGTGCTGCTGGTTGTATCCACCACCAGAGCCGCCGAAAGAGCTGCCAGAGCCGAAGGGTCCAGGTCCGGGGCCACCTCCCATAGATCCCTGGTTCATACCATACTGAGATGCGTTGTCCATAGGGGAAGGATAGCCGGAATCTGCAACAACTGCGGCGCCTGCACGGCTGGCACCGCAACGAAGGCAGCACACGTTTTTAGCAAAGTTGTGATAACCACAAACCTCGTTACCACACTTCCAGTCACCAGCACGGAACGGCACAACCCCACTGCCGCCCATGCGACCGCCGCCGTGGCCCATGGGGCCGTGGTGACCACCATGAGGAGGAGGGGGCATCATAGCAGGAGGTCCATAGCCATACCCACCTCCATAATTGTTGTTGCCACCTCCCATATCGTTCGAGGGGCCGGCACCGACGGCGGGGAATGAGCATCGGAAACAGGCAGTTCGGCGCTGGAAGTTGGAGAAACCGCAAGAAGGGCAAGTCCAGTCACCGGGTCGAGGACGGTTTTTGCTGGGAGGGAAGGGGGTCAGGATGTCCTGGGCGCGGTCGAGCACACGGCTGGAGGAGGGTGAGACCTCAATGGCCTTCTCATTAAGGGCACGGCCATTCATACAAAGGCTCTCGGCAGCCTACAGTAGGTTAGCATTGAGCGTGATACAAGTTTGCGCAAATATCGCAAAAGAGGTGATGCGGGAAGAGAGCTGGAAGGAAATTTAAAACTCACCTCCTCGTGGGAAGAGAATACGGCGAATCCAGTGCCGGTGGGCTTGTGCTGCTCAGGAGTTCGAAGAGTCCAGAAGGCAATGGGTCGGCCGCCAAACTGGGTGAACCAGCTCTCAAGCTCGGACTGGGTTGTATCGTGGGGGAGACCAGACATGTGAAGAACCTTGCTCCTCTCCGAAAGGAAGGCTCGAACATCGGCTCGAGCATCCATGGGTCGAGTCAAAACATCCGGGTGCTCCTGGGGAGGCTGGGACTTTCGAATTAAGCCTCGCAAAACTCGGGCAAGAGTGATGGCCTCTTCCATCGCACGTCGTGGCGAGGCAGGGGCAAGGGCCTGCAGGTGGAACGGGAGGTTGTGCTTGATAGGTGCACTCGACTGAACGGGCTCGACCTCGAGAGCGGCGCAGATATTGGAGAGCATCGAGGGTCCGAACGGCAGAGACTCGGGGTGGTGCTGCTGCCAGCGCTGGTACTCAGTGCGGAGATCAAAAGTGCGCGAGTGCTGTAGGTAAGGAGGGAGGACGACAGCCTTATCGCGAGCTTCACGAGGAAGCTGAACACGGAGGTCCCAAGCATCGAGAGTAACGAAGACGAAGTCAAGGTTCTTGGAGGTCAAATGCTCGGTAGCGAATGCATCGAATCGGGTGATAGCGTCTCTAAAGGTACCAGCGTTTCGAACATGTTCCCAAGTCAAAGTTGTCAGGCTCGCTATAAAGATATTGCGTTAGTCAAAATATCTGGGTATCGCAGAAAAAACAACCAGTGAGAAGGAAAAAATTGTTGTTTAAGCGACGCGTGGTTGGCGGATTCGAACAGCGTGGAGCAAATGCAAATGGAGATGTTATGGATTTGTGGTAGCGTCAGAAAACTTACTGCACAGAGGAGTAATGGGAGTGTTAACGGGCTTGACAAGGACGCTCTCATGAGTAATCTAGAGAGGTTAGCAATCTGATGGTCACAGAAAGAGCATTTAGACCCTTCGAGGGGTTTATGGACCCTGAAAAGCGTGGTCGTAAAGCGGAATGGGGAGGGTGGTGCTCACCTCCTCGAGCGTGTTTGCGTCCATCAAGATCCAACCGAGCTCAATAACCTCCGCCGAGTCCTTTGTCACATAAACGCCGTGCTCATCGCAGGTGGTCGCAACATGAATCACAACATAGCGATCGATGTTAAGTTGAGGCAGCTGTTGTGAAGCCATATTTGGTAGAATCGATGGGTGCCGAAACGAGGTAGAGAGGAGAAGAGAGTTTGGTAGGTTTGCTTGCAGCGTAGACTCGGCAACAGCGGCGAATACGGCAGGATCTCGAAAGAGGGTTTCAGGTGGTCGTAGTGATAAACACTCGAGGGGCGTTAGATATTAAGTGCAACTAGCCCGTGGCCCGGCCAGGTCGCGATGGAAGAGGGATGTAGAAAAGGATATGTGAGGTCGGGTTAGGTGACAGGAAGCGGAATGGATGTGAATGTGGCCAGTGAGTGTGGAAGCTTCAGGGGAGATGGTGGTGCCAAATACGAAAAGGGCCTCTCCCGTCCTCAGGCCCGGGCGCTTTTCTGAGAGGTGCAAGCCATCAAGTAAATGGGCCCGTGGTCCAGGTAAAGTACAGTGGGGAAAGCCGTCGGGTGTCAGCACACGCTTGACACGCTATCAGGTTATTTGAGGAAAGCCGGACATGAAAGGAACAGATTAATTGGGATACAGGGGAGCAATTTCACATGTGGCAGATGATATATGAGATTTCGTCTTTTGTTAGAGGGTTTTGTATGATAGATTGTATCAAAGTCAATTGGACGTAGAGCTGAGCGACGTTGAAAAAGTGTAATTTATTCTCAAAAAGAAATAGTCAAGAAGCTGCTAACCTATCCAACGTCCCGTCTGGCTCCATCACGGGCTCCAATTCATCCATTCTTCCACAACTGCTCGGGTGTTGCCCTCCAGCTCCATCCCCTGAGCTGAGGCGGGCTTACAGCGGTCACAGCGACTTGCAGGGGTATGATAGCTTCTGCGAATTGCAGCCGGGGCTTGGGCTGGTAGCGAACCTACTCTCTGGAGGCAACCGTTAGTGACGACGGGCGGGAAGTTGCCCGCCCGCTTTCTAATCTTGGCCTATTTATCGAGGTAAGTTGAAGGACGTATTTTTAAGCTTCACAACCTTGACCTTTTTATCAAATCTCGTGAGAATCAATTAGCCAGCCGAATTGTATGTGCAGAGAGTATAGCGCCAATTGCCGTGCAAACGCTCGATCTTTGGGCGACCTAACCATTATTACATTGAAACGATGGATGTTGGTACGCATCTAAAGATGGAAAGTGCCTATGAAGCTACCTAGTACCTAGAATAGTTCATGACTGATTGCAGCCCCACCTCAACAAGAAAGAATCATGAAGGAAAGCTTCTACTCTCCCCTGGACATGCAATAGACTTTTTCATCCAAGCACATTCACTTTCATCTCATCTTGAGCTACTCAATTTGTGCTCTTTTTACTTTCCGATAGCTCCGGATCCCACGTTTTTCACATATCCCTGGACATGAAACTTGCCATTCTCTCTTGACAGACTCGTCATCCAGAGAATGAATGGTTTTGCCAAGAATACATCTAACCCTACCGCCTATACTCCACGTTTTTGACAGCTCCTAATTCGTCCTCTTAACCCCCAACCCTTCTACAGCTAACGGCACGGCAGCCTCTCAACCAACCTGCTGATATACCCATCATAGCAACCATGCGTACGAATGCCAGCCATCTTCAGCCGTGCAGACTGGCAGAGTATGTATATAAGCAGTTATGCACAGCCCAAGTTCTGAAGCCAGGGAGGAGCAAGATCCGTGATCGGTGCTGAGCTTCGAGTTGAGGTTTATCACCGGGAGATTACAATACTATCCAATAATAGTAACGCAGTTTATCGTCCAGGTTGCTTTCTGCCAACAATTTCAAATCGGCAAGGTGACAATGGTGAAGCAGGAGGAGTCATGAAGTGGCCGTAGCCTGATCAACAAAGCCTATTCAGACATCATTTATACTGCCAATTCGATCTGACAGCTTCATTATAACTATAGGACATGGGCGACTTCCTTCGCATGTACCCACCAGACGAGACCATGAGGAACATGTCGGCAATCATAACTCAGAAAGTTTGCAGAGCCATGATGACTTTGCATATGCACATACAAGTCCCGCAGACGCGGAGACAGAGTTGCCGCCTCGTGTGAGGCGTCATCAATCTCGCTCCAACAATATCAGTCCACAATGATGTCGACCCCCTCACCTTCTCCTTTCCTCCAATGTTCCCTTTTATGAACAAGAAGATCGGAAGAAACGTTGCCGAGCAAAGTGGGCTACCGAACATAAACGCCATCTTGACCTAACATGGGAATCTTTGTCTCATCACTAATGCCTATTTATATATGTCAATCTTGCGGGGCTTGGCGGGCTGCCTCTTTTGACTGATTGATGGGCATGTTTGACCGGGTAAAAGACATTGAGTAGCTTTACAGGGCTATATGCGTAGTCCGGCCAGCTCAGGGGTCTCGTTTAGACTTTGAAGTGCTGGAGGACCAACAACTGAGGGAGTCCATCGAGATGACTACAAAGATTCACTGCATACACTCAACTCAAAGGTTCATAAGTTGGAAGTCACTGGATACGGGCGACCATGCTTTGAAAGCATAGTTTGAATCCAGAAAGCGATAGATCACGACCATGTCAGTTTCATCAGACATGCCGTGACATTTCCTGCCTGGAACAGCAACTTCCTTCCCTCGGAAACACATGTGTGCATCCCATGAAACTACAACATACTGCACTATTGTACTTGTACTACGGAGTATATAATCAACAGTTGCTCGCTCCTCTGGCAGCCGCCGACGTTAGGGCCAGCACATCTGATCTTTTGGGGTTCAAATCTCTTCTATGCCAGTGAGACAGCTTTCGGCTTGTGCTGGGCTGCTGGGATCCTGACCGTTACCGTACTGGTTCGGAAAGCGGAATCAGTATTGCAGATCCGAACTGCATATGAGACATAATGCACTCCAATTAAGGTAAGCTGAAGACGGTTGACTTGGTAAATATCTTGTCTTCCTTTAGCAACGACGCGAGCAGTCTCGTATTCCCAACCAAGGGTGTTTCCGCAGCGTTCGGTTTGATAGTTAATGTCTGTTAAGATACTCACTCTCCTAGTCCAGCTTCGCTCAGTATTAACAGGTTTCGTACCAAGCCAAGAGCGGGCTGCCTGGGCACAGCTCATCACATGCTCTCGCATCAATGCATCTGACCATCGTACTGTTTGCGAATCAAGACAATGTGCCATTACAAACAGTAATGGCAAATAGAAAGATACATATAGCATAGGACAGAGACCTATAGGCAGGTTACAACACAGAGGGTCGCATTGGAACATTATCGCTCACGTCCCGACAGGAACTACTGTGACATGAACAACAAGATGCAGATGGTACTAGTTAATACACATATCTTAGCGCCCATTATGGCAAGGTCTGCATAGGATGGCCAAGAGACAAAACCTTGTGCCGATTGATATGTTTGATAGGTTGATGTCGGTATATATCCAAAACTGGCGCGCGGTTCACAATAATGAGAATGAAAATGACCACTGGTCGATCGCTTGCATACTTTTCTTGTCTAGCTTCTAGTCAATTGAATTGTTTCCTTGAGTTTTCATACTATGAGATTTCAGGGTTGGGGCTCTGCTACCGTCATGACTCTTGCTTGGGCTTTTCACGGCACACTTTATGCCGACGTGGCCTACGTCATATCTGATCCAATGGCACGGTCAACGCAGAAACTCTCGGACGAAGGCCTCACGTTACTTGTTTTAGCATTGATTGGTTACGCGGCTCGCAAGCCTTTTGTTAATTGCTGGTTGTCGCAACTCTTCT
The DNA here is from genome assembly GCA_018886245.1 of Fusarium brachygibbosum. Classification (NCBI taxonomy): domain Eukaryota; kingdom Fungi; phylum Ascomycota; class Sordariomycetes; order Hypocreales; family Nectriaceae; genus Fusarium; species Fusarium brachygibbosum. The sequence continues at coordinate 1,582,191 of MU249525.1, forward strand.
CTCTTTTCCTCCTTTAAAGCTTCTTCAAGATACCTAACATTAAACAAGTGTTTACAACCACAATAACGAACGTATTGCTGTCTCGTTCGGCAAATATCAGTGCACTTACACGACTGTCTCAACCTATTCTAGATCTTCCACAAACAAACCGCAACCATGGGTGGCATCTCAGCAGTTCTTCTCATCCTCATTACCCTCTTCTGTACGTCACCAGCGCCTCGCGATCGCCAGAGCTGCAGCAGAAACTAATGCAATCACAGTTCCTCCCATCGGTGTATGGGCAATCTCGGGATGCGGAATGGGTAAGCCGGCTTATGTTTTCCAGTTCACTGAAGGAAAGTACTAACGTTTCTCAGATCTGTTCATCAACATTTGCCTGACCCTCCTGGGCTATATTCCCGGCCACATCCACGCCTTCTATCTGGAGTACATCTACTTCGATCGCCGAGAGCAAGCGCGTGAGGGCCGTTTTGCAACCGGACCTGCGCCTGGTGTGTATTCCGATAACGTGCAAACTGGAGGTCAGGGATACGGAACTATTGGACGCACTGGTTAAGAAGACGCATGTGAGAGATGGTGCAGTCGACTTTGTGTTATTGGGGCTGAAAGGTGAAGTGATTCGCATCACTCGAGATGGCCAGACCGCCGACATCGGGATCAGCGATATGGCGGGGACTGTGAAGATGTTACTGCGGATTAAGAATTAATTAACATGGGTTATACACAAAAGATGGTGTGCTGTCTTGTTCTTTCAGCCTACAAAGGGATCGACAAACTCGAGCGAGACATCGAGGTGACAGAAAAGATAACGATGTTATTACAAAAGACAAAGTCACTGGGCTACTTTATGTCACTTTAGACCTAATAGACTATCTATTTTCTGTACCCTTGGTTGACATCTCAAGTTTTCTGTTCGCCCGTAGTGAGTGTACTTGTCAGGGAACTGCAGGAATCATTCTGCTGAACATACACCTGAGTTCAACGATTTGATCTCAGATGGTACATCATCTCGTGCATCAGTGCATGGGCCTACGATGGTGTCTTGGAGAATTGCTTAGTATAGATTCAGTGTTAGCAAAGACAACGGGTTGAAAGCTCCAATCATTAAGGAATGGACAACGTAGCACATGTCAATGACCCCGCGTTGGCACGATGAAATGCATTTAGCATGGAGAAGATTCCCAGGATTTGGTGTAACTAAGGATGAGTTGTCACCTTGGCTATTTCATGAGCTGCATATGTAGTGTGGTTTGATGATGGACTCAGCCATTGCAGCAGACAGTTACCAATATGGGTATCGTGGTTGGTACAATGTAAAATATTGCTACGTAACAATTCAATTGACCAATACTCTCATCACTGTCAAATTCATAAATACCGAAACACCTGTTCCAACGGAAGTAAAAGGAATCATCAACATTCCATGTGATCGACATTTTATCAGGCGGTTTTGTTCAGGGTAGACATGGATCCAATGCAGAGGAAGAAAGCAGTAACTAACGTAGAGCATCCCCCACCAATAAGACACAATGCGGGGATGTTGACCGAGACGAGGTCGACCCTTTTATCAACAGCCACGACACTCATGCATGATGGCCAGGTCAGTTTGACCCGATTGGTTTCTCTTCGTTGTTATCAGCTTCAGATATTAAACTCTGCTAATTAGCAGAATAACAAACGCCGAGAGACAAGAGCAAAAGATCCTCCCCTCTTCTTTTCTTTCTTCTCAGGATAACCCTTGGTCCTTGCTCTTGTCGTTGGTTGGTGTCTTGACTTTTTTTTTTATTAGTCCGTTTATTGAGGCAGGTAGAGTTAGTTACCTACCTACCTACCTACCTACCTACCTACCTACGGCCTGGTACGGCATACCCACCTGCCACCCACTTGGTCCTCACTTCATTCTCCCCTTCTCTCTTTCTGTAATCAACTCTATCATCTATCAACTCTCAACCCACACAAACCTTGCTGTAACTTACTGCGCCGCATATTCTGCAGTACAGTACAGTATCGTGCCTGGAACCGAATCTGATAGCCAACCTACGCAATCGACTGCTATATCTGCTCTATTGCTGTACCCCTAGCAGTGCAGCAGCTACCTACCTACCTACCTACATACAGAACAGTCTACTGCATATTGACCCCACTGCGTCGTGGCGACGCATCGTTCTGCATCAACCGCTACCTACCTAGACTGGCCTGGACTGATTGTCAGCCAAGACAAGACAAGACGAGACAAGTCAAGACAAGACCCAGCATTTCTGCATTGTCTTGCCGTGGTTTCTTCCCACCACTCGTTGTCGAGTCTCTCAACTGGCTTGCTTGTCATCATCATGCCTTTCTAACTGCCGGATTCGCACGCCGTATCTGTACCATACCACCATACACTACGCTACCACCTGCCGCTGGCTCCGTTACCGCTGTCCATCTGCAGCATATTTCCGGGATACCTTGTATGTCCTAGACCGACTGTCAATTCAACCACGACAATCATTATCCCAACGATTTATCCATCTCACCGTTCGCTTGCCACCCTTGAACCTACACGTCTGTACATAGGCAGACTAGCTACAGATCGACCTGCAAAGCTATCGTGCTGCACTGTACATACCTAGTCTTTGCTTAGAAGCTTCCAATGCCCGCTCCCATTGATGCACACCTGGGGTGACATTTGCGCTTGACCCGAGTTGACAACTCGCTCTTTCGTCTCAACGCACCATACTCACCTACAAAGACGAGCACAACACGCACTTCTGTTATATAAATACGGAACCAAGGTTCCGACCCTTTACCATGCTGTCTCCTGCCGCCCAGGAGCCCTCTCAACCCTCCCAGGCCCATCCGCACAAACCACCTCGACATCACGCCGCTGCACCTACGCCGGCCCCAGCCCTTAGTAAACCTCGCCGGCACTCTCTCCAATTATCCTTTCCGCCTCTGTTCCAATCTAATACCTCGTCAACGAGTCTTGTGCCCTCAACTGCCGAGGGCAAACCTATCCCCGTGGACAATTCCACCGCGGAGCATCGAACTTCAGCGCTTCGTGAGCTTAGCTCGAACTTTCCTACTCGTCACCGATACACGCAATCTACAGGCGCCCAGAGCAGTACATACTCACAGCCTGTGATTGTCCGAAGCTACTACGCCCCCGTCCCGGCACAACCAGCTGACAGAGGCGTCATCGTTGTCAACGGCCGAGGACATCGCTCAGCGCTCTCCGAGAGCAGTGGTCCTTCAGCTCTCGTACGGCGTGTCCTTCCTTTTGGCTCGGGTGTGGCGCCATCCAGGAATGGAATGCTAGGTACCATGGCGAGGAACCGAACGAAGAAACGATTGGAGAACGAACCGGAGGAGCCAAAACTTCCGTCAGTTGATGCATTCCGGTTTAAGAGCTTCATGGCCAACTTGGAAGACCAAAATGGTGGCACAGATATCAATGCTGATCTAGATCGGATTGCCGAAATTTGTGCCAAGTCGCGGTATTCTCTGAGCAATCAGTATGAGGTTCATTATGCTCCCCATGGCTCAGGCTCAGGATTTCTGGCCGGGGGTGTCGAGAGCCAAGAGGCACAAGGTCCTACACTTCAGGCCGTGTCATCAGATGACGAGAGGAACGTCAAACGATCCAGAAAGCGGCCAATGGGTGTTAGGAGAAACAGTAGGGCCATGGGGACGCTGGAAACCATCATGTCATCCAGCAGATCCTCGGATGAGGATAAATCTAAAAAGAAGTCTGCTGCGGAAATTGCCGATGAAGTCCGTGGCAGAACTACCCAGAAAGGATCCAGCAGACACGGATCATTGTCCCCCTCTGAAGACGGAGCTATCGAGAATGTGGTTCAAGAGGAAGAAATTACTCAAAGGACTCCCCGGCAAAGAAGGTCCGGCTCACTTGCCCTTATTGATGGTACTCGGCTGAGCATGAATCTGAGCGACCTGGACGCAAACCGAACTTCGGCTGTTGGTCTCGTGAGCGAGCCCGCTCTACCTCAGACGTCAAGCAGCCAGCTCGAAATCCGGACAGCCCCAGAGACGAAAACTAAGGAACAGGTTCCCACAGTGCCCAAGAAGAGGCCTGCAGTTACCGAAGGCATTAACCGGCCCGTTGCACATGGTTCCATGTCTTCTATTGAAGCTCCCAACACAAAGGGTAACTTTATATCCACGCTCAGTGGATGGATGAGCTGGCGTTCCCCTCATTCTTCGTCAATGCCACAGGGCCGTGCAGAGGGCAGCCTTCGTGAACTCCTTAAGAGCAGAGATATCAAAGGAAAAGGCGTCGAAGCAGCGGCATATCAGTAAAAGGAACGCGAAAACTATATGAGAGGAATACAGCACTCTCTGAAGCACAATTAGGCAACCCTGCATAAGCAGGACTGCTTCAAAAGATACTCAAACTAAAATCCAACGACTGGCTACGACATTATGAATTATTTATGATTTCACGAAAACAACAAAGACGAATGATTAGGGGTTGGAGAGTTACGGAAAAGCTAAAAGTTTGCGATCAAACTATATATTCTTCACAATGCTGTATCATTAAATAAAGGCACGGACGGTGGTACAATCAATGGCTTATGATGGTGGAAGGAATGGACATGACGGCTCGATTGTATCATTTTCAACCCCTGGTTCGTGTGCAATGTCCACAACATGGCTCAGCAATAGATTGATCTAATGGAACGATTGTATGGTAGTACCGGTGACATTGCTTCATTGAAGAACAGTACTTATACATCAACGCTTGAATCTTGTTATTAAATCGTCTGTCTATGATAACTGCCTCCGTCATTTTTATGCACCAACATAAGCTTGCCACGTCCTCAACATTAGCCGTCTCCTCTAAGACGCCACTACCTCTCATGTTAGGATAGTGGAAAGAAGAATACTAGACCCAGGCGCCGATTAATCAAACATACGTCAATGCCCATACCAGCATGATGCGTGTGCCAATGGTCCACCACGATCTGAAGCTCCTGAGTTCTAGCCGGAAAGACGAGTGATATATAAAAAAAGGGATGAACGCCAGTACCTCGGCCACAACGACCTGGAGGGAAAATAATAAAAAATGTGATCTGCTCAGACGACTCGTGTGATGGAAAACCCGCTGTCTATTGAAGCGGTGTTGGAGTGCGTAATAGGACTGTGTTCGTTTCAAAATCATACGTCCAAATATGACCAATACTATGCCTCGGTGGGCTTTGACGAGGTCGCCACTGGCGCGGGCTTGTTTCCACCATTCTTGTCAACCTGTAACCGCTTTGCGTCTGGCTGTTCGGTTCCTTCGTTGACGCGTTTCTTGTCTTTGTCTTTATCCGCATCCCGGCTGGCACCTTCTTTGGCCAGCTTTCTGGCCTCCCTCTCACGTCGGTCATTTTCCTTTCGGAGGGCTTTTGACTCGAATTCATGCCAGTCATTGTGAGTAGAGAGCCTGCAAGATGGTTAGCTGTTTGTTTTTATTGACACGCTGGGTTGGGCAACTTACTCTGTGGCTTGCCGAGCTGGTGGCTCTTCCTCAGTGAAGTAAGTGTGTTGAAGTACTTCGGCAGCGCTGGGTCGTTTGACTGGGTCGTAATGGAACATGGCAGATAGCAACTCGAATGCTGCTGGGGACATCTTCTCGCGGTATTTCTCTGCAAAGATGTTCCTCTTCTTGACAGTCGGTCGCATAAGCTCGAACCAGGGCATTTCAACCAGGCCTGGCCAATCCTTCAAGCTTGGGGTACCCATAACGTTGTAGACCTTCTCCAATTGGTTGAGCTCAGTACCATCTCCAGGAAATATGGCATTTCGGTCGAAAATCTCGACCATAACACATGCTGCGCTCCAGACGTCGACGGCAGCAGTATATTTGGTTTCACCCAGCAAAAGCTCAGGCGAACGATACCAGATAGTGATGACTCGGTTGGTGTAGTCTAGCTGATGACGCTTGGCGTAGAAACGAGCAAGACCGAAATCTGCGATCTTGAGTACTCCTTCGTTGCTTACTAGAATATTTGCCGCTTTGATATCACGATGAAGGACTCCCCTTGTATGCAAATAATCCAGTCCCTCGAACATCTGCTTGGCAAGGTCCTTTTTCTGTGCAGCCTCCAACTTGAAAGTCGGGTGATTCAAAAGTCCTGTGAGATCGTGCGACAAATACTCAAAAACCATGAAGCAGTCGTTCTTCTCGACCATAACTTCCTGAAGATTCACAATATTGACGTGTCTGAGCGACTGAAGGAGCTTGATCTCTCTTACAGCCGTAACAGGGAAGCCGTCACGCTCACCCTCCATGCGAATTTTCTTAAGAGCAACCATTCCTTTGGTGTAAACATTCAAGCCTTTGAAGACCTTGCCATAAGTGCCAGAGCCAACGACGGACTCGTTGCCAGGTTTCCTGAAGAAAACAGACTCTGAACCTACCAGATCGGCCGAGAGAGTCGGTCTTGGCTTTGGGCGCTTCATAATCTTCTTTACTTTGCGCATTCGAGGCGCTGCCCTCGGGCCCTCAGGAGGTTGGCGGCGATCATGTCTTGGTCGCGATGATGCTGGTTCTGTGGGTGCACTTCGTGGAGGCTCTCGATCCCTGTCCCTATCCCTATCTCTGCCCTTTTCACGTTCACGTTCTCTTTCTCTTTCCCGTTCTCTGTCTCTGTCTCGATCTCGATCGTGGTCCCGACCGCGGTCGCGGTCATTGTCCCGACTGTCCTTTTGAGCGTCACGTCGAGGAGCGGCATTCAGTTTTTGAGATATCTCGGGTTTCGGCGCTGTGACGGCTGGTTTTGAAGATGGCTTAAAAGCAAAGCTGAATTTGCTACCGGATCCCCCTGACTGTGACTGCGAGCCCGGACCTGCTGGAGGTGGTCTGTTAGGGGTGGTCAATACGTCTGCTCCGTCTTCAGCATTTCGACCATGAGTTTGGTAGGACCCATCTCCGTCATCCATGTGCTCAATATCCATAGCGCTGTGATCGTCGACGTTACTGAAACGTCCGTTGCCCAAATCATCGTGATGTCCTCGTTGGGAAGGGCCTTGGTTCCAATGGGAATTCTTGAAACCGCCTCTACCGCGATTGCCAAAAGAACTACCCCGGAAGCCGCCACCCCGATAGCCTCCACGATAGCTCCCTCCTTGAGGATATTGCTGCATAGGCCCGGTAGGGGCAGCATGTGGAGGGGATCGCGAGGGATTGGAGTGATATTGACTTGAAGGCCCGCTTGGTGGGCCATAGTTACCTCCTTGAGGATGTTGTGAATGAGACCTGGGCACGTCAGTAAAAATACTGTGGTTTAGGTTTGTGATTGACTCACTGCTGGCCGTTCCTACCACCACGGGATGATCCGTAAGGTGACCGTGATGGCGAGTTGTGGTACGAGTTCTGAGGCGACTGAGCATATGTATCATTACCCATGTGTGGCTTTTGTGGGTACATAGGATTGTAACCTCCTCGCGGATTGCCTCGGGAAGTCATATCTTCGTCAATGTCTGACCGTGAAGAATGACGCCAACCAGGCGATCCCTCTCGAGATCGCCGTTCTTTACTGACGTGAGGTGATCTTGGCGGAAGTTGTCTCCGCGAGGATGGTTGCTCGAAATCTGGCCCACGTTGACCCTCAATAGGTAATGGTTGAGCTCGCCGCGATGAAGATGGTCGATGCTCTGACATAGGTGACCGACTCTGTGACTGTTGCCCGGGCCCCCCTTCTCTATCTGCACGCCGGGAGCCCGATTCTGATTCTGCTGGGGATCTAAGACGTGATCGTATCGGGGATTTTGAATTCCGTACGTGATGACGGGGCGACGTTTGACGTCGTCCGCGTGAGGGGTGTCGAGCGTGCTTTCTTGAGGAGGATTCAGGGCTGTAGTCCCTTGCCCTTGGCCGGGGACTTCTATCCCGTCTGGACTTCTTTCGGCTTGATCCGGTCAAAGACGGGCTACGACTTTGATGTCGCTTAGGTGCTGATGGAGAAGCCCTGGCCGTGTGATCGCGACTTCCACTTCGACTGCGGCTCCGACGGCGTGACTTATCATCTACTTCGCGGTGGCGCTCTCGATAGCGAGGAATTAGGTCGTTGACTTCTGAAACTCGACGTGAGGGATCGGGTGATGGACGAGTAGCGCGATCACGACTACGGTCGCGTGAATGACGGCGACGGCGGGATGAACGAGGATCTGGTCTTGTGGATGGACGGTCGCGGCGAGGTTCAGAAGCGCGGCGGGAATCACGCACTTGTCGGGGAGGTTTTGGTCTCTGGGAGAATTTCACACCTTGCTCATCAAGAGCCCTTTCTCCTTGATCATCACGTTCCTGGTCGTCTCTCATGGCAGCATATCGAGGTCGACGTGGAGGCTTGGATGAGGGCTCCATGATTGCAGCTGGGCGTCGAGTTTTCAGTGGTTAGATGCTCGTAAAATCGCCGCCCGTACCTTAGCCGACGGGAATGACCAGCTAAGCGTCAGGTAGGTGACCCGCTATCAGTGACCGTGCATGGGAACTGCGGGGAACAGAACGTAGAAGCAAGGTTGAGCAGGTCGGAGGATTTTCTGTCAGCGCAAAATCAGTGTGACATGGAAAAAAAAAAAAAAAAAAAACAGACAAGGGAATTGACGGTGGACGAATTGAAGCCCGATAATCTCAGGCCTTTGTGTCGGAGTCTCCTTTCCTGCGCTTGTTGGCTGTTTAGTCGTATGTCTGCCCATGTGTTGGTGATGGGCGCATAAACCTATAGCTGAAATGAGCGATGACCTTGGTGAGCCTGGTGAGAGCCTTGTGCATGCGCTTGCAGGCAGTTCTTTCTGCAGGCTCCCCCCATCTCGCCCATGCACTGGTTCTTGTGCTTCCTCCAGCCGAGAGATCCATGAATATTTGCAAAGATCAAAGATCAAGCGCATTGGCTTTGGCTGGTGCTGATCGCTTGGGTTAACCCCCAATGGTTCCACCGAGTGAAAACCAGCACGATTTCATCGCAGTTCTCTCAAGAGCAAAGTACTACATACGGATCCATGTGGATGATTTACGATCAGTCACAGCGTTGACTGTGACCTCCTCCCAAACTGCGAATACTCATCCATCAAAACCACCACACATTGACCAGTGGGAGGTACACGATGGTGGCGCAGAATCCAAAAGAATCCAAACCATGTGCATGAGACAACAACTGAATCCCACAAGGATGTATACCGAGCCCTCTGCCACGATCCTCTGTCTGGCGGAAGCTGTGCGGTCATAATTTACTGGTCTTTTCCAAAACCAATTGGACGGCTATTGGTAGGAGCAGTAATAGCATCCATGGGTCCGGTCTGTATGTGCCTGCGACAACCTCCGCGATTCGCGATCGGGATGATTCCCGTACTAATCTGTTGCATAGAAGAACTGGCACGGATCGGGACCGCAAGACGAATCCCTCATGCCTTGATGACAGATGAGGAGATCCGTGATAAAAAGATGTCTAATAGAATGCCTCAGTCCGCCCGGGCAGATCGCAGCACCTCGGCACTGATAAATGCATGAAGCCGTAGACGTTTCATTCATCCATCAAAAAGAAACATGATGGCACAAAAGCTTGTGAGTAACTGCAGCCTGCATTTGCAGCAGCGCGATTTCTGCTGTTCTTGGATATTACCATGACGATGTCTCAACGCAAGAACTGAACTCTCCATATTCTCCTTATCCTGTTCAGACTGTATACAGTTGTTCGTACATCAGAGAAAGGTGCGCGATGCTGCTGATGCTGACTGCCGTGCTTGTGGCGGATCGGATCGTCGGTAATGGGTCGGTACATGTTGCCCGCCCGTCGAAATTAACGAATTCCATTTCGGTCACAAAAAGTCTGCAAACGCTCAGTATCGCATGAGGGACCATTTTCTGGTCAGCTGCCGTTCATTATTGAGACGTCGGAGAAGCACGCCGGAGTCATTTTTGATGGTTGTGGCTCGATGTTAGAACGTTGTTTGAATCCTTGTTGTGCGAATCCAACCTCAGAGTTCTGGAAGGTGCAAGCTAGTCACGTGTCGCCATAGGTAAGCTGATGTTGCCCAATCGGGTGGGGTGGAATCAAGCTAGAGGTAGAGAGCCTGTTTGCCCGTTGTCTTCTGTATCTGTGTTGAAGAAAACTTATTTAGTACAGTGATCCCTTTCTTTTATTTCTGTGCATAATAGTAATTCATGGTAAAGTAATACCTGCATTCTTCTATCCACGTTTCCCAGGGTGGTCGCCATGGAGAACTGGATACTTCGATATTGACCTGACCAGCAGTGTCCTCATGTAAATTACCAGAATATCGTTGAAAAGATCGACGCATTTTAAGTTGATTGATATGTTATTTTCATACTAACCTTGATATGCTTTATCAGTTGGCACTGAAGTTATTGTCAATCTCCTGCAGAAGCGTATCGACCAACTAAATTCGTGCCTCGGTTCTTCGCAAGCCTAACCCCACTTACCGAGCGCTAAGGTCAACTTAATGGGAGTTTAAAATGCAAGCCTCGGACATGATGACCAACTGGGCTGTTCAAGATATGACAAACGACCTGAATCGAGCCATCTTTTCAATTTTTCTTCTTCTTCTGTTATATCCGACTGGCTAGGATGAAGAAATCGAGCCGAGGCTTTATTGAAGCATAATACCATGAAACTTGCAGCACAATGGATTTGCACAAGTCTTGTCACTTCAAGCACCAGTAATTCCTACCAGCGTACCTAGTACTGTAAATGTCGGACATCGGAAGGGGTGGGTACCGTAGGTAGGCCCGTCCTTTTTTAACCAAGATGGACCCCGTTCCGTCTTGTCGGGGGCGATTTGCTGGCTGAATGCTGGAAATCTATTAATACAGTCTAATCTCTTCGGTTGTTTCTTACACCTCGCCATCTTTTGCTCCTATTCGATTTATTTGTTTGCTTGTTGCAGTGGTACCAGGTCCTCTTATCTCTTGTACAATCATAGCGCCGTCTTAGATCCTGCAAGTGCGTTTTTCCATCATGGAGTGGCTTGGACGTGCAGCAATTGACTTCACTCATGCGCCTACACCGCGCAAGGTGAAGGAAAAGGACGGCAACGAGACTGATCTCTTGTCCATCACCGAAAAGGCGACGCCGCCATGCACCCTGAACCCCTTCCTCTTCAATGGTCACCTGCAGACAATGTGGACTGCCACCAAGCCCGCTGGACCTAAAATCTACTACAAACGCAAGATTTTTGACGCCGACCACAAAATTTACCATGGAACGTTTGCTGTAGATTTCGCTGTTGAGCCCTTCGAGGCCCCTGTTGATCCAACCCTGTCGCGCCGCACAGCTTACTTCACCGACGAAGAGTTTGAGAACATTGGATCCGACGACAACAAGCCCATGCTCGTTGTCTTGCATGGCCTTTCGGGTGGTTCTCATGAGATCTACCTACGACACACCATTGCGCCTATGATTGGCGAGGGCGGCTGGGAGGCCTGTGTCGTCAACTCGAGAGGTTGTGCCAGGTCTAAAATCACCAGTGGTGTGTTGTATAACGCGCGAGCCACCTGGGATATTCGCCAGGTAAGGTCATTAGCACTTCAGAACTAGAACTCTGTTGACACGAACTCAAGACAGTGAAATGGCTACAAAAGAAGTTTCCTAACCGACCCCTTTTCGGCTTAGGATTCTCACTCGGCGCAAACATGCTCACCAACTACTGTGGTGAAGAGGGTCCTAACTGTGTTCTCAAGGGGGCTGTTGTTTGTTCGAATCCCTTTAACCTTGATGTATCGAGCAAGATCCTCCAGAACAGCTATATTGGCAAAGAGGTTTACTTGCGGATCATGGGCAGTGAGTTATTTACAATAGCCCGGTTCATTTTACTCTGTGCTAATGGGATTTAGGTGCTTTGAAGGAGCTCGCTGCTACACATAGAGAAGAGTTGGAAAAGTACAGCAAGATTGACGTTGATGCTGTTATGAAGATCACTTATCTCTATGAGTTTGATCGCTTGATTCAGTAAGCAACTCATACCTTTGCTCTGGACCAAGGACTTATTTTTGCAGGTGCCCTTCTTGGGGATACCCTACCGAGACGGCGTACTATCGAGATGCTTCGTCTGTTGACTCAATCTTGTCCATCGAGATTCCTTTTCTGGCCGTTCACTCCACCGACGATCCTGTGAGTGTCACTCCTTGAATGCGCTTGTTACGTTTGGACTATTTCTGACCATTAATAGATTGCTGTCAAGGAAGCCATTCCTTACGAAGAGTTCAAGCAGAACCCCAACACCGTTCTTCTCACATCGAGTCTCGGAGGACATTTGTGTTGGTTCGAATCCGGGGGTGGTCGCTGGTTCACAAAGCCTGTAAGTTTTAGCCATGTTCATGCGAGAAGCCTCGGCTGACTTTTCCAGGTTGCCAATTTCTTGAATCATCTGGCTTTCAAGACCGATCTCGACAGCCTCAACCCTCAAGCAAACCCCAACAGCAGCGACTTCACTGCTGGACATGGATACAGCCCCATGAGACGCAAGCTGGTGATTGTCGAGGATTGAAAGCGCAACTGATTATACCTTACCTCTTTTATTAATTATGATAGACTTCGAGTATAGATATATACACAAAAGCAAGCTTCATAGAGAAGAATAGATCTGTTAGATAATGGTCAAAATTCTGATATATTCGAACGTTTCTGTCAATTAACCGGACCTGCACCCTTAGGAGCAGCCATAATTCAAGAACTATGTAGTGCTTTTGTATCGCCGATTCTCCAGAGACCATCAGAGAGGGCATAACCTCAGCCCATCTACCAAACTCCATGCGCCAAACAATGCAGCAACTCCGAAAAATTTCCGACTGTTTTCCGTCGATCGGGGGTTTAGGCGAACGACACTCGCTTCTTGCCCTTGGCCTTGGCCGCCTTGGTACCCGCTGTAGAGAAGTCCTTGATGTTGTCCTCGTCGTCACCAGTGCTCTTGCGCTTTCTTGACTTTCGGAGAGAGTTCTTGGTATCCTCAAGCTTTGACTTCTTCTCTTGCTCCTTCTTCTCCGCCTCGACCTTACGCGCTTCGCGAATCTCTTCCATCTGGCGCTGCTTGATCATCTTGGACTCGATTTGACCGTCCTTTTCGGCCTGGACAAGAGCCATAATGGTGCTCATACTCTCCTGAAGAAATGCGATGTTAGAATTACTCATGTACACTGAGGAATGGTAGTCGTACCGGGTCATCAGCGAAAACCTTGCCCTTCTTCTTGCCCCTAGGCTTCACCACACCAACGGGAGTGACGGTGTTGAGAGTTGGAATCCCGAGTTGCTCATCCGTGTACTTCTTCTTCTTAGGGTTCTTGAACTTCTGAAGAAGCGCCTCGCGACCCTTGTCCTTGACCTGCTTGGACGGCGGGGTGCCCTTTGGCTTCTTGGACTTGGTAACGCCGTCGGTGGCGGAGCGCTTGGAAGACTTTGCACCGCCGGGGGCGGCAGCGTGCTTGTTCTTGACAGTCTTTGTTCGTGTGACACCCATTGCGATGGTGGTGGAGGGAGGCGCGTGAGATGTATCGTAGGTCCCTTAACTTTTGAGTGCAAGTGTTGAAGCTCTGCCCAATTTTTTTTCGCAGATAAGAAGTTACGATAACTTTTAAGTGGGGCCGCGCGGCGGTGGCTGGTTAAGAGACACACGACACCAAAAGTCACAAACAGTGGAGAGCAAGCTCAACTGGTTCCATAGCAGCATGGGTATAAATACCTAAGTAAAAAGAAGGCGTTGCCTAGCTGAAGCGTGACTCAAGTGGAAGAAAGAATTGAACTTCTACTTTTCCATATAGAAAACTTTCAACTTTCTTTTGTTACTTAAAATCTCTGAATAGAGTCGGCAAGCAAAGCTCACAGCGTATGACAGCCACTGACTCCAGGGCTTGTGGCGCAGTCTTTGTATAAAAGATGTGATAGTTTGACCAATTGAAACAGCAGAGAATCAATACCGGTGAGATAGCTTGTTCGTGTAATGGCATGAGAGACGAAGAATATACATAGTGTCTTGCATGTTGTTGTTTATGCCGTAGTTGATTGGAAAGATACTTATGACAGTAGTCATGATCATCCGTTTCTTCATGAGGCAGGGGTTTCACACTGGGGCTGACTGGTCTCACATTTCGGAGCCGAGCTGCAAGACCAATTTTACTACAGGTATTTGAGTATAAGTGATATGGATGGCGTTTCTTCTATGAGGTAGGACAATATATCGCCACTGAGGTCATGTATAATGGGTAGAGTCTCAATTGATCGAGTTATCATGATTAGACTGAGAAATGTGTTCTTTAGAAAGGTTGACTTCATAAAGCTTAGAGCTTGATCCTCATAATAATAGTGTGATTGCTTTGTTGTGGACGTCAGTGACGGCGGTATGAATCATAGGGATTGACCGCTTGCATGATGTATCTACATGTCGTTTAGAGCCGTGTTTGTGATCTTCTTGACCGCTTTCCACTACGGAATCTTCATACTTGGTATCAGCAATATGGATGGCTTTTACATGTCTAAGATATTGCAGTTTTTCTTTGCCGATCTCATGAGAATTGATTGGATGTGGATGAGGGTACGGCTGGGTACATAGCAATTGCTTCTAGAAGCTTACACCAAGACCAAAGAATCACTGGCAACATGACTGAACAAGGGGGCACACTGCCCTGGTGCGTACCAATTGTGTCACTGTTTTTTCCTGCCCTTTTAGCCTCTGACGCAGGGTCAATCGCAACAACTCTCTCATGGGTCCCTGGACTGACCTGGGGGCTGGGGTTGGGTTAGCGCAGTCATGTACCATCAGGCAGGTCGGGCGCACGCCTTTCATAGACCAGGAATGGAGGGTTTTCTAGCGAGTCGAGTGCTAGTCTCCAGGGCTTTCTTCAGAGGTGCACCATTGGCCAGGTACCCATGGTGTAGAATATGGCACAAGCTAGCAGCGAAGTTACCCATAAGCTACCTGGGTCTTGCCTTCCACATACAGTACCGCGACTCGTCTTGTCTGGATTTTCTGGTAGGTGGGCTGCTAGAATTTCTTCCATCACTAGATCCATCTCCTCTCTCGCAACACTTCTCAGACCAAAATTCCCCCAACTTCATCATCTACTTTCCAAAATCCTCAGATATTGCTCTTCCATCCATATAAACCCGACTTCTCCAAGAATCTCCGATACCCCCATCTCGTCACCAACTATACCGTTGCACAATAGCTTCATACACCCAACTTTTGCTGTGAACATACTGATCATCCCCTCATTCGACTTCCAAACCGTGTAACACCAAACAGCCAACATCACCAACTTCGACCGCTTTTTTCCAACGAACCGAGACCAAAAAAAACCGAGCCCGTTCCAGCAAATCTCTCTACGTTGTACATACATCCTCCGATACTTTTCTTCACGTCCGTCCGAAGGCATCTTGAACCAGCCTTCCCCGCCCTACCTTAATTTGCAGACATATCTGTTACTTCAGTCTTGATGGATACTAGCAACCTCTGGGCCCGCCGCACAAAGTAAGTCACATACATTTCTGCCATTAGGAACAAGGTTTAACCCAAACTCCCCAGCCCCGGCAAGCTTTCCCTCGCAACACCAGGTCAAGGGTCCAGTGGTGACACTTTCAGTCGCAATGCTTCTTTCTCTAAGCGTCAAGGCAGCGAAACCCCATCATCGATGAAACCGAATCCTTTCAACACCACACCTGGAGGTCTCGTATCTCCTACTAGTGGCGCTTCCAGCGCCTTTGGTCTAGGCTCTGGAGCATTTGCCTCGTTTGGGTCGGCTAAAACCCCCAAGACGTCGGCCAATCCTTTCGAGACGGCCATGGCTTCAGCAGTTCCCAAGTCTGGCATTAAGGACTCATCCAAGGCTGCTGGCAAAGCTTCTGGTATGGCCGCGATTTCCGAGAACAACCAGTCTGGAGCACCCACAGCTCCTCTTTCACATCCGCTGATAGACTCATGGACCTTCTGGTACCGACCTCCGATCTCAAAGGCACACGGCTACATCGAATACGAGAAGACGCTACATGAAATCGCTACTGTGCGAACAGTGGAGGAGTTCTGGGAGATGTATGCTTACCTGAAGCGCCCTTCCGTACTTCCCGTTGTTTCAGACTTTCATCTGTTCAAGAAGGGTATCCGCCCAATATGGGAGGACGACATCAACAAGAAGGGCGGTAAATGGGTAGTGCGAATGAAGAAGGGCGTGGCCGACCGGTACTGGGAAGACCTTCTACTCAACCTTATTGGGGACCAGTTCGGAGACGCGGGTGAAGATGTTTGCGGCGCTGTGTTAAGTGTGCGCAATGGTGAGGATATTCTCAGTATCTGGACACGAACTGATGGTGGTCGAGTCATCAAGATCCGGTAAGTCTGCTCGATGTGTTGACTCGTTAAGTGGGCTATAGCTAACTCAAGAACAGCGAGACTATGAAGCATGTCCTCAACTTCCCACCTAACACCCGCGTTGAATTCAAGAGTCACGACTCCAGCATTCAGCAACGGACAGCCATCGAAGAGCAACGTCGTGAAAAGGCTGGCCAACACCATCACCACGACAAACGCCACGCTAGCGGAGCTTCAAAGCAGGCAGCCGAGCAGCCCCAGTCATAAGAAGATGAATAGTGGTCTGTTTCACAGCGCCCCATCCTAGTGCGAGCTCTGTATTGTATTTTACGACAGTGTTTCTCGTAGAGATACTTTACCTGTCGATCTTGATTGAAATGCTCGTCTATTGTCTGTTCTATTCCTTTGTCGCATAAGCACCCTTGAGTTACCGGAGTTGGAGAAGTCTTCTGGATGGGCTGTGATAACGTGTTTATGAGGATTTGGATGGGTGGCTGGAATGACGGGTTTA
Source organism: Fusarium brachygibbosum (assembly GCA_018886245.1). NCBI lineage: Eukaryota > Fungi > Ascomycota > Sordariomycetes > Hypocreales > Nectriaceae > Fusarium > Fusarium brachygibbosum. Next base: position 1,598,998 of record MU249525.1, read on the forward strand.
CGGGGACAATGGCTGGGAACACCGGAATCAAGAGGATGGCCATGTCTATTGACAATGTATTACTAGCTGCGTATGAACTGGGGCTGGCTCGCCCAATAGCGGATTTCAGCGAGAGCTACAATTCAGAGTAAGCTTTTGGGGCTGAGGTTTCTCGCCCAAGAACGAGACATCTCTTTCATAAACTATGTTATTGCAGTGTGTTGTATATGTGTAAGGATTGCCATGTGGTGACAGTAGAGTAAGTGGCCAATGCTCGAACGAGAGGGAGGTCAAGCATTTTCTGATAAAGTTTGGTTTGGATTTACGAGAACTTTCAGTCTGCAAGGATAAGAAAGCCTTCGGCCAACTGCTTGAATAGAGTCCGATAGCGCAAATGTCGGAGAGGGTATAATGCTCTATTATTAGGCCTCCGGCACTTGAATATGCTATTATGTTATCTAAGGTTATGAGGCCTTGCCCTTGCCCTTGCCGGGCTCTCTCCTCCGTTCCCAAATCTGGAGGTATGTCTCGCCAAGATACAAGAGTTCACTCTGCACCTTGTCGACATACAGATCCTGACACACAACCCATTCTCCCGTGGCCTTGTTTTTCAGCTGTACCTTCCATGTTTTGCGCTCCTCGCCACTGTCAACAACATCTTCTCGTGTGCGCACAGCCTCATGAACCACGTTTGCAACGAGATCATACCAGATGGGTTCACCTGGAGGCCACTCCTTGGGGTTCGGCTCCACGTAGGGCGACATGTCAAGATTGCGAGCGTCAAAGGTAACAATTGTGGGGTTGCGTTCAGAGACAAACTTGTTCTGGGAGAAACGCTTTACGTGGAACGCGAGATAGGGGGGTAGAGGATGCATGAGTCGGTAGCGCTTGCGCTGAGCATGGTGTTCTTGAGCTCGCTGGCCATCGTACTTTGTGAGGATCGTCGTTAATGGGACTTGAGGAATAATGTTCTTCTCAAGCTCGTCCTGGAAAAGGGGTGTTGAGGGGAGGTCAAGCGTTAGAAGAAGGAAGCGCACAATGTCAACCTTGACATCTGCATCCTCAAAACGCAGTCGATCGGTAGCATCAGCGCGAGCTGTAATGGCCTGCGACTCAATCTTCATCTTGCCCTGGAATGTGCGCTGGATCATGGAGCTGCCGGGCTTGGTCTTGCTTCCACCAAGACCAAGGTGGAGATTGTTGAGAAACCACGACAAGAACTCGACAGGATCTGATTGTGTCGTGAGGTTGAAACGCTTATTAGAGCGAAGGGAAATCTCCTGGAGAAGTTCGTGAGGCGAAACATGAGCTTTGAATGCCCTTGGGTTCCAAATCTTGCGCACAAGAATACTGGCCCGCTTGACAAGCTCCGTCTTGCTCGAAAAGTCCTCAAGAAGAAGATAGTTGCGCAATGGAGCCACATGCGCCAGCGCCTGCACAACAACGTTGAAATAGTCGTTCTCCTTGATATTGTTCATTCCAACAAATCCAGGAATGTACTCTTTCCCATCTAGCGTCTGACTCGTGCGTCGCGTGCGATCCATCTCAATAACTTCCTTCTTGGTATACCGCGGATCCGACACATATTTAATGTCATCGAGGGCGCGGTTCTTGACCTCGTAACCTTCAGGGAGGACGTAAACGCGCTGGGTTTCAAGGTTGATGTAGACGTGGTGGTCCTCGTCGAGCGAGTGAAAGTAGGCGTGCGACTTGGGACCGCGACCCTGGAAGTACTTGCCACAGACTAGACATGCGTAGACGTTGATGTTGGAGAGGGATACGGAGCAGAGCTTCTCGAAGTCAAAGTCGAGCACGTTTCGATCGATGGTGTCGAGGTAGAGGTCATCATAGCCTTCTGTAGGTGCAGACTGTCTTATTGGCGCTGCAGCGATTGTTTCTTGATCGTCAAAGTCGTCATCATCGTCGACTTCTTGCGCGTTTCCGTTGATATTCGTCTCGTTAATAAGTTCTTCTGAACCCGGTTCAGGCGTATCAAAGTCCAATCGAGATCTCTTGGAAGCAGGTGAGGCGATGTCTTCAAGAGCCTCTGAAGCTTGTCGTTTGGACATGTTCGAATTGCGGCAGACACTTGGTTGGTCGTCTCCTTTTGTTGTGCAGTTCTTGATTGAAGCTCAACGTCGTGGATGAAAGATTGAAGTCACAGGTATGCGATTACGGGTGGAGTGGAGCCTTGAAGCTCACGTCCAGGCCCACATTTGGTTGACGGCACCTGCAGCCTCCATGTCAATTTACAACAGCATCCACTACTCGGAACGAATAGAGGAAATCACGATATAGCTTCATTACCACCATCCGAGGGTTCGAACCAAGCTCATTATCGGATGATAGGAAACATTTTACATTTCGAATTCTTTTTGCTCCTCTTTTTACATATTCTACTGAGCATATATCAAAGGATTTCTAGATGTGCATACATACAGTATCTCCACCAGGATCACTAACACAACACTGCAGTTGTCATATTGATTTCAAAAGCAAAAGTCAAACATTTTATCTAAACCTTTATACTCCAAAGACTATGCGAGTATGATTATAAGTTATCAACCAACTAAAAAACGATATCGGCAATTGTAGTGTTTGCGCTTTTAACCAGCCATGACAACATCTTCACTGCCCTCTTGTAGCAGAGCATCCTCATCTTCCAGCATGGGCGCGAGATCGTCCATCTCCTGCAGGGTATATTCCACCAGATAACTCTCGTCAACCAACTCTTCTGTGCGCTTATAATGCCTCTCGGTGTACACTCGAATAGCGTGAAGCACATCCTTCAAGCTTTTCTGCCCCTTGGCTCCCTTGACTGACAGGTTCGAGAACTTGGAAGCAGGATAGCTTCGGATCAAAGTCCACAAAATCTTCTGCGCCACAGGAGCGGTACGCGCGTTTGTGTTCCAATCCCGTAGTCTCAGAAGAAGCAAGAAGATCTGCTCATCGGACAAACTGCCTAGTACTTCATCCACAGCTCTCAAGCCACTCAAACTACCCTTGTCAGGCTTGTTTGTTGTGATGACTGAAGTGAACAAGCTGAGCAGTCTTCCAGGATGGTTGAGCTGCAATGCGAGCGTAATAGCCTCGCGGAATGAACCAGCGTGGATGTGGTTCTCAAGTTCCTGCTCCTGCTCAATCACCTTGAGTGCTGCCTGGGATGCTGCAGCTTGAGTCTCGGACGATGTATCTTTCCAGAAAGTGACGGTCGAGTCACCGCTACCAGACACAATAGTGTTATTCTCAGGATGAACAGCCACAACCCAAACACGGTCCTCATGGTTGTCAAGGGTGCATTCCGTTTCTCCCGAGTTTGCATCCCAGACCTTTACGAGACCATCGCCACCGGCACTGGCGAAATGGACTCGTTTCTTGGACTGTTCCTGGCTAGCAGGCATATTCAACCACGCAACTTTCAAAATGCTGTTGGAGTGTCCCTCAAAAGTCCTTACACATGCGTAGTTGGCGAGATTCCAGAGCTTGATAGTCTTATCACCACTGCCAGTAAGAATGACACCCTTTCCAGTGACAGGCCCATCTTCACCCTGAATGGCCGGCATCTGAGCAGGAGAGAATTGTACTGACCAGACACCGCGCTTGTGTCCACGCAAAATGCCCTGGACTTCACCCTCCTCCGCAGACCAAATCTTGACTGTCTTGTCTTGCGACGCAGACGCAAAGAGCTGGTTCGAATGGTGGACGTTGATAGCATTGATATCCTTGTCATGCGCTTTTCGGGTAAAGATAGCGCGAGAGCTACTCTTGTGGCCTTGTTCTTGGGCTGTACGGGGAATTTCCCATTTCTTGACTGTCTGATCCTGTGAACCTGTAATGAGGAACGCAGGGGGGTGGCTGAGGGGATCGGTTCGGGCTGACGATGATTCTGGAGGAACGCCCTTGGGGAGCGCAACAGCACCCAGAGATTCGGCATGACCAGAAAAGACAGCCCAGCATGTGTAAGAGTTGTTTGCAGGGTCAATACGCCAAAGTCTAGCAGTATTGTCTTTCGCGCCTGTCGCAATCCAATAACCGGACCAGTCAATATCCAAAGAAATGACAATCTCATCGTGGCCCTTCAAGAGAGCGACATCTTGGCCGAAGTAGGGGCTAGACTCGGAACCCCCATTGCCTCCATCGTCCTGGCCCTGTGGCTCCGAAACAGACACGATCCTGACATCTTCAGAGTTTGTGGCCAAGGCGACCATCGAACGGTCAGGAAGCAGGTATCCCAAATCGATAATGTCGTCATGTGTACCAGATATTCTTCGGAAGGGCTCAGGTGCCGACAAAGAGGCGGCGTCTGCTTTTTGGGGTGGCTTATAGAGCGCGAGAGTATGGTCTACCTGAACGAGGAGAATAAAAGGCAGTCCGGGGCGATAAATTCCTGACACAATACCCTCCTCTTCGCTCTTCGCAGGTTGTTGGGGAGTGACTTCCTTGCCAGTATCTGTGTCCCAAATCCGAAGGGAACCATTGGCGCCAGCCGAGTAGGTCAAGTTTCCATCGTCAACAAAGCCAGCCGCTTCCACCAACTCTAGACAAGGTACAACTTTGCGAATCTTCCAGGACTTGGCATCCCACCATGTTATGGTCTTGTCTCTACCAGCGGTGACTAAAGCATGTTGTTCAGGAGAGTAGTCGAGTCCTTGAACATCTGAGACGTGGGAGTCCAAGTTGGCTACGCAGTTGCGCTTGTGCAAATCCCATACACGGACCTTGCCGTCTTGCTGACCACATGCAAGACGGAAGTTGATAGTGGTTGAGTTCTCTTCTTCCTCGTCAGACTCCTCCTGGCGCTTGGATTTCTTGCCCTTTCGTGATTGAGTATCATTTGAACGTGATGCAGCCTCAAAGAATCGCAGCGCTGACACTAGAACTGAAGATCCGCGGAAAGTGTGGGTGACATAGCCGCCGATAATATCCCAGACTTTGACAGCGCCGTCGGTACCTCCAGTGGCCAGCAACGTGCTGGTTCGATCAACTGCAAGCACACCAACTGGGGTCGAGTGAGCCTTGACTGTCCTAGTGAGAGTAGCTTCGATGGTTCCATCGTCCTGAGATCGCTTCAAAGAATAGATTCTCATAGACAAAGAACGGGAGCAGATGATGAGATGCGACCCAGAGGGCGTCACTGTACATGTTAGTTTAATCGCAATTTTGCATGGTTCCAAGAAACTAACAAGTTAACGTAGAAATGAGCTCTCCGTCCTACAAAAATGTCAGTTGTGGTCTGGAAAGCGGCCTGAAGATATCTCTTACACCCTCAACTTGAGCCAAGTGCTTGCCGTTGGTAGGATCAGTGAGAACTGCATCCTCACCAAGGACTGTTGCTAGAATCCGGGCGTCATTATCAATAGAGACTGATCCTCCAGTGAATATAGGACGAATGACGTGCTCTACGTCAAACGTCGTCTTTAACGGCTGCTTATTTGCCATTGTGTTGTTATGTTGTTGGTTTGACAAATATTCGATGCAAAGAAACTATCATGGGTCCGCGACTTGAACTTTCCTAGATTTTTTTTTGGCGTTCGTGGCGAGGGTGTCTTTGATTGGCCGCAAGGTGCATTAGCTCGGCGCTGTCAGCCACACCACCAGCCACAATGCAACTCATGCGCTTCGTATCATGACTTCGTACCTGAAGCTTCATCTACTTTATCCCTTAAGGCCCAAGTTATTGCGCGAATGAGTATTTTCATTCACCTAATAACGAGATCATCATCAGAAATCGTAAACTGGGTTAGCGACCTGATCACGAATCTCATTTGCACGACTTTACATAACTACGCCAAATGAACGTGTGCTATTCATGAGTCGTTGCGCGCCGTCATTATGGGAATGCAAGGCCCGTTGACCGCCCAAGCGCTTGTGAGACTCCTCCGAGCCAAGTGATTTATTGTAAGGATCTTCAAACTGACATTGGTAGGGGCGGTCACCTTACGATGATATCGTAGAATGGGACGACGATCATGATGACCAACAGAATGGTGACGACTCTACTCAGCAGTTCGATCACCGAGGTCGTCCTATAAACCCTGAGACGAAAAGAATCAACAGAGATATCATAAGATCCCACAACGAAGTCATGTTAGTCATTGGGGTTGCTGAGCAAGAAAATCCGACCTCAAGTCCAGAAGCCGAATCTGATAAGAGGCATACTGTGTACGAAGACGATGTGGGCAGCAATCTTGCCTTTTCGGCTCTTCGCTGCGTGGACGCTGCTGGTGCTTTTGGTTTAGATGGTTTTCGACAACGTATACTTGTATGTTGTCTATTGATTCAGAGCAGTGGTGATCTCTTTTACTAATCCTGCAGATCTATAAGCGTTATTCCCATATCCCGTTCTGGGACTTGTATGCGAAACCTCAGAACCCCTTTTCTATTACCAGATACATTTTACCTGGTGCCTCACTCAACCTTTTGAGCAATTATGCTGATCGGCAAGTGGCCTTGTTGTGGCGGGATCGGCCAGATAGATTGTTTAGCCGTCAATTGTAAGTCGGTCCCTTCAGTCATCAAATACCATAATGGCTCACAAGTCCTCGAGAGTCCATGAAGTATGGTCGTACGTGCGAGTCCATTTGGAGCTCTTCATTGCCTTACAACGACTTGGCTTAATTTCCAGTACCAACTGGCTTCCGAGCCTTTCTTTCTTCGTCCCCTTTACCCAAGACTCGCCCATCCCAGCTCCCCCACCACTTACTGGCCTTTCTTTCCAATCAATACTTCAATGGGTAGGGGGCCTTTGCGTGTCAACAACACCTTTCCTTGTTTGGGTAATCACGCAAAGATTGGTTCGTGACTGGAGGCCACAAATATTGGCAAGGATATACAGGCGGCTACCAAGTACTGGCTCATCTCCAGGGATGATCACTACTTGGGCTCCAGCCGACAGGCCCCGCGAAAGGCCGGAGCATCGACGAAATCGTAGTACCGTTGACGATGTCTCACCCATTAGGCCCATGGACGGTCACATGCCTAGCGATACCGGCCCAGTGGAAGCTGTTCGACGACCAAGCACTTTCTCCGCTAGAGGAGATGACTACGCCAGTGACGAAGAGGATAACGAGGGGGTCAGCGCTACTTTGATCAGCTTTGATGTTGAAGCTACCGCTGAAGCAAGCGAAGCACCTCCTGGGCTCTGGAGTGCGGAACTGAGGCCAAGTGTCGACGCAAGAGGAGCAATCATTCCTACAACCACTTACTGCGATACCATGCTGACGCAGATCCCTCCTCTAATCGCTTCGCAAATTTTTGCCGACGCGGTTCTGAGACTAGCAATTGCGCCGTGGGAGACAACAGCACTCCGCTTGGTAGCAGGTACTTTCCGTCAACGTTTTGGCCTCCCAACCCATGACATCTGCGGAATCAACCTGTTGGGAGAGTCGAATCTTACATTCGCTATCAACTTCCTTGGTAGTCAAGTCTTGCATCTGGCTGTTTGCGGTGAGATTTGGGCTGCGTTCACGACCGTTGCTACTGTTCTTCACAAGACCCCTGAGGAATGGCGTGAGGCTGAGGAAGAAGAGGAGCAGGAAACTCGACACGATTGGTCGGATGAGAGAATTTGAGTCCGGGGGCTACTGGCGAGAGCTTGTCAGCCGTTGGACATGTCGCAGGGTCGGCTCGCATATGCGACCAACGGTTCGATCCAAGGATCAGGGTACTAGGTCTAACATTAACTCAAGCACCAGCCTGCTGGCTTGGCAGTCTTAAGGCCCGTGTCGTTCACTTCCCATGCAAGTCTGGTACTTGTGATCGTGGCTTCTAAGTTGTTGTGACTCGGCTGGGCCAGTGCTGTCCGCTGTCAAAATAAACAACAACCACTGCATTAGTATTTACGTTACAGCTTTGGTGGAGTCGCTCATCTTGTCATCGACTGACGCCCGCTATCTCCTAGCCACAATACCTTGCTCAGCTGAAGGAAGTTGTCGTGGCATTTCGGAGTATCATATACCCCCGTGTGGTTATCGCCCGGGTGTTATGGGAAGTTATCAGGGCGTGCAGGTACCGCTAAATGGTTTCGAGGAAAGAGAGAAGAGCGGGAATGGGATTCTTCATGTGCTGTCGTGCCCTAGAAGATCATAACATAGTCACCATCTTGGTATCAGTCACAGCCAGAGAACTGTCCCAAGGCTATTGGTGTTCACATACATCCTTAATGATGTCGATGCTTAGTTCTCCCTGCCGATCTCAAGGTTCTTGTCTCATTGAATGGCCCCAAAGATGTGCTCTAGAAACGGCTACCAAGGTACTTTCTGTCTCATATGCAACCTTCTCCAAGTTCGGGGGCATGAGAAAAGTTACCCTCAAGGATCAAGGGTGTAAAATCTAAACAATTAGGAACCTGTAGCAAAGTGATTTGAAGCAACTTATCCAAGCTTAGTTTCTTATACTCTCAGTAGCAAAGTCTTGCAATGCCGAGAGGCCAGTCTGGGGCTATTGGAGCGCGTCTCATTTCCGTGACTGCTGCGTTTTAGCTGACTTACAAGGCCTAGAGTGATCACTAAGGAGGTGCTGCAACATTCGCAATGGATCATATCACTCATGGAAATAATATGCAGGGTGGGTTAGTAGTAAGAGAAGAGATTTAAGCACACCACAAGCCTAACTAAATACATGTGGTGTCGGAGGTCTCTAAGAAAAATGTGATCAAACTCACCGAACATGCTCACCCATCGAGCCGGGCCCCAGGGTATCAGAAGACTTGGCCGCTGGGAGCATAAGAGACTAAATTAGTGTGTTAGTTTAGGCCAGTCTAGAGTAGGTCCTTAGGCTATTTATTTTTGTACCCTGAAGCTCAGAGGCCATCTTTTCCGTTACCCCCTTGCCGGGCTACGACTTGTTTACTGCCTCATGCTGGCCCCCTTAGGAACCAGTTTGCTACAGCCACTCGGAGAACATGCCGTGGAAGTTTTGGTGAGCCTAAGGACATTGTCACCTCTTTATTCCACATAACGCCATGCAGTCAAGCCTCTCTGTTTTCGAGTCACATTGCGGAACAACTCGCCCTACTAGATGTCAGGTTTTGGTATAGACGGTCTCCAGGCAGCACAGGGGTTGATCAGTGGCGTTCGTAAACCTTCCCAGTCCTTCCCAGTCGTGAATTGATCGTCTTATGAGACTCATCCCCCTGTCGAAGCGCTTTCTCCGGTTGCTTCCCTGCCTACACCGACATCATTGACGACTTATGCACTCACGTTCTGGCCCTTCATGCTGAGCTATCGATCATATATCATTAATGACCAGCTTTCAGAGGTCTCTGACTCTAGATTTCGCGCTGGTGGCTTGTTCTGTATTCTGCAGGGAAGAATCTTCTCCTCTCAACAGTTCCGGTCAAGAGTCTTGGCTTGAGCCTCAGTCACTTTCAAGAACCGGTTTTATCATTCAACATCTTTGCGCCGTTCTCTCGCGTCGTGCATCTAGCTACACAATGCAGGTCTCAAGAGGAAACAACGCTTGCTCGCCTTACTATTGTCGACCAGAACTAGAATCTATCATCTGTGAGCACGACTAACACTGAGCTATAAGACGGTCCAAGTGGTCTGTTCTTTTGAACTTTCTTTTATCAAACTCTCAACTCCATTTCTATACTACCCATCTTGGCACAACAGGGCTTTCATCATGAATCATCAACTCAATTCAAGCCGGCGCGGGATAGTCATACCGCATCCACCATCACCACCTCCTCCCGAAGAGGATGACCAATAAGGAGTTCGTTCTCTGTTCAGACCTGAATTCAAACCTAGATCTTCCAAGATATGCAATGTGAGACTCCCAAAATCAAAATTTCTCTTGATTCATTCATGGGCAAATGGCAAGCTCTTTATCAAGAAGATAGCTAATCTTGTCAGAACATATGTCTCTTGTTCTCCAGTGGATTATATTTGGATAACATGAATCTTTGTGGAGCTCATGGACGATGTTGGCGTGTACGGGAGCATCTCAAGGCCCTCTTGGCTTCCTGCAATTCTTCGAGCATGGATTAAAAAGGGAAGACTAGTACCAGCCCGAGATGGTCAGGCTGGGTCAAATCTGAAAGCCAGATAACTCAGTATCTCTGTTACAGACAATACCATTCTCTGTCTTTCTGGAATATAACACTTCGCGCAGTGCTGTTAACCATTTCTATCTTTCAATCTCTAGCGAAATCTCTTGTTATGCTCATATGTCGTCGTAATCCTTGTAAGCGCGGTAGCTGTGAGCTCGACCCTCTATGGCAGAATTGACGCGGTCCAATCTTGACAGGTGTGTCTCATATGACAAATGAGAATGATAGATGACCCTAGACGTTGGAGGTACAAGGCAGTTACTTCCACCACGGCTGAGTTCTTCCTCACCACCCCTACAAGCTGCAAGGCATCGAAATGTAACTGGGTGAGCCTCGCAGAGTGTGTGGAATGCTGTCATCAGCATGGCACTTTCCCAATATCATTTTGTAAAAAGCTTGCCGTCCTCTTCACTTTGTGCGGCCAGTTGTGTTGGGAGGCTGTGTAACATCGAATAGTATGCATTGGTGCTCAATTCGATATGTTCCCCAAAGTCCGTATAATAAGAAATCGAAATGTAAGATGACGTTTGGACATTGGAGGTGTTGTTAATTGTAGAAGATAAATAACTGCACCGATAACCCCATTCTCGAATGTCGTACTGTCCAGCTTTGTTAGCAAGTAACTTCAAAGTACTTTTGGATCATATCCCTTGTCGATACCCCAAGTTCGCTGTCTCAGATGTCAAACGCCTCAAGCCGCTTGGAAAGTCAAGAAGCAATTGCAGTTGAGCAAACAGACAGTGAAAGATCCAGACTAGGTTTGTTTCCGAATCATTGAAATCGATTTCGATCTGTCCTAATCGTTTTCATCAAAGGTTCGCAAACCCAGGAAACAGGTGAATATGGTAGGTCGTTCACCAATTGGAGTCTGGAGTTGGCTGCTAACATTGAGGCAAGGCAGGGGTAAGCTTTTGGAGCTTGCCGCCTTGAAGGATCGAGACCCAACACACATCCTCTTTCGTCGCCATGTGGAATGTGGTAACTTGTGCATGGATTTAGAAGCAAATTTTCTCGAGAGAGATGCAATTGTGCTTAGACAGATGGTAGAGTCGGGTGATAAAAGCCTCGAGGAATGCCACGAGAGGTTCATGGCGAGACTTGGGCGCTTTTGTAAGGCATTTTGTTCTTTCTTCCGGTCCGTTTCTTGCTGACACGTATTAAAGATCAATTTGGATGTCAATTCAGTAAGATTATGGAGTTTGATGAGCCAAGCGGAGTTTTCTTACATACCTCTCTGTATCTTGCGAGATCGAAATGGGGAGAAGAAAAGGGAATTCACCTCAGAGCAAACAACGAAGACTGGGCCTCTCTTTACAAGACAGAAAAGTTGGATCAGTGGATCTGTTTCTTGCTTCACCATCCCTTATCTCGCCGTATGATGGTAAGTTCTTTCCTACTGCTTGAAATTATCATAATCAGGACGAGGTGCTTACGCGTCGATAGAGGGCTATGAAGCTCGTGTCGGAAGATGGCGATATCATGATCACATTCATTTCGTCGAGGTATGCTAGGTTCGCAATCGTTGGGCTGTTCAACTGTTTTGTTTGTGTCTTTGTGTCAGCACCAGTTGCCATATTGACACTCAATACAATGACACCGATGGACACGATTGTGACATATCTAGCATTTGTGTTAGTGGCTGGTTTTCTTATTCAGTGGCTGGTTCGGGGATTTACCAGGCAACTTTTGGTGTACTTGGCGTATGCAAGCGTAATGGCAGCAGTCATGAGGTTAAAAGAATGACCAGCTGGTAAGTCTCCTTGGAAGGGTTGAAAATGGTGGAGAGGACCTTCATTTGGCGTGATGAGGTATGTTCGTCGGCACTGTCAAGAGTCTTGCATATTATTACTGAAGATTTGGAGGCTTTGATGCCGCAACAGGAGATCGGAGTCGGTACGCTTTTCTAGATAAACATATATCAGCAGCTTGTTCTTGTGCACTATTTCTCGAGCATGCACTCGTTGAGATGAACCTCGCGATAGTTGTTTGTCGTTGAACTTGGAAGGTAGATCGTGATACGGACATTCTAACAAGTGTAACGGAGGTGGATATATCCATGATGATAAAACAAAACCCAAGACTGACGCTGTATCCAAATGATGTTAGATTACAGCATAATAGCTAAAAATGGCGGGAGCAAGACGGAGTAGTTGACAGAGGCAGAAGGCGATGACTGATGGGGGAAATTGGCCAGGCAGGCAGGCGTGACACAATTCACTAACAAACCCTCATGAGGCTCCAACATTGACAAGGTTGGCAGGTACGCCCCCTGCACATCTTTCTCGAAAATTAGGTACTATGTAGGTACAACTAATGTTTGAGAAGCAACAGCACTTCAAGGATCCTTGTGATAGGTACTACTTCCTTTTATGATCACTCTGTACCTGATATCAATAGAACGACGTTAAACCTTGGTACTAATATACCTGATGTATGAAAGTTTCCTGTTAGATTATCTCCAGTCCATAACTAGGTACCTCTATAAGTTTTTATCCCATACTACGACTTGCATCATCACGCTGATGCTTTCAGGCTGGTGCCAGAAACGACGTGTATGTGACCTGTCTTGTCCCATCCACAGGTAAGCAAATTACCAACGAGGTAGCATTCACAATGAAAGTCTTGAGCTAACCCTAATCTCAGACGGGATACGAAATAATTTGCTGGAAACACGAGTGGTTGGTTAACTCGCCGAACCGGATGACCAGGTAGTCCTCACCAGAAACAGTCGCACTTTTGCCAGTTGTTCGATTAACGAATGCGGTATCATCAGACCGTCAAAGCAAAGCCAGAAGATGTGCAACTTTGCGATGGTTTTGAAACGCTCCCATACCCCTGCAGGACCTACCGAGCCGAATATCTCCAGCCTTGTTTTGATTGCAGTCTCACTTCAACAACCATAATTGTGGCCTGAGGCGAATCGCACGACCTTGGACAGCCCGCCATGCTTCAGTCTCAAACAGCTTGAACAGCTAGCTATAGACCCAGACATTGGCTTCCATAAGGCACCGTGTCCTATTTCGCTATGCTGATCGTACTCGACAGTCCGGTATGCCTGCTTTCTGTTATGACCTCTTATCGATATGGCCTTGTAGCATGGGTACGGAGGGACCAACAACCATTGGGGATGAGATCTTGACAAGGCATCAAGACATGGGCTGGCGAACCACTGCGGAATCTCCCAACCAAATTAAGCCATGCTGATTCGCAAGGAACATTGGTCTGACCGAGTGAGCTCAACAAAGACTTAACCTATGAATTCCGCGTCGTCTTGGATTTGTCCGCGACCAAAGGTATGTTCGGAGCCCAAGTCTTCGCCACGGAAATTCATAGAGACCAGAATCATCGAGGCTTTGGGAATCAGTGTCAATATCGTAGGTCAACAAGTCCAGGCGGGTGATGCTGTTGGGCATCTCCTCTCCATGCCCAGCACGCCCCATCGTCCATCGAGCACTTGCTAACGAACTTCTGTGCTGACAATAACGACTTCAATGTGGAAAATGCATCGGTAATACCAAACGCCAGAAGCTCCTTGCGATATGTATTGCGACACCTCTCAGGGCTGGAGGTTCAGGAAGTGCATGAGATATTGCGTTCAGGCAGGCCATCGTCTCTTTTACTGCGTTTCCGGTCCTTAGACTGGCTCCGTAGGACGCAAACCGCTCTGAGATATGATGACTCTTCACCAGATACGCCCCTGTATATGTTGCCAGCTAATCGCTCGCCATAATGTTACGCGAACACCGCCGAGTTGATAGCAGATGGGTGCGTCTCGTTCGTTGGAAGTTGGTATAATGAAACAAGACTATGTCCAGCAGCTCTTTTCGGTGACAAGCCTCAGCCAATAGTTCCATTCGCTTTGGGTTTGATATTTGCATGCAGCGAGCTCTTGAGGATACATAAAGCAAATTAGTGCCATGATAAGTAAATCGACAAACTCAAGGGCGTTGAAAAGAGACAAATACTGACATTGGATTCTCTCAGACATTGTTGCGCACAACTTGAGGACAAAAGACTTACAAATCCCCAAGCACGACTGGAAAGCGAAGGATGATGGATTCAGGTGCACACCCGTCCAACGACATGTGTGTAAATTTATGATTATCCCGAGGATAATTAAGTCTCCACCCCTTTCAAACCCAACGCATGGTTAGCCGACTCAAACCAACTGCTTGGTAATTTATGGCTTCAAAAGACCGCTCCGTCCACAGATGTCTACCTTCAACTTTCACATACATTCGTACTAACCGCAAATATCATGGTCGAGTTGTCGCAATGGAAAAGTTCCTCTCCGATTGCCTGACATTGCCATCGCACGCTTGCATGATAAGGTTTCTTGGCTACTCTGTTTTGGCGCGCCTGAGATACTCCGTCTCTCTCCATATGACAACAATGACGAGAGGTTTGCGGGATGTGGAAAGACTGGAAAACAGCTGGGGAAGGTGGCATCATGATACAAGTGGTGGTGTGAACCGTCCAACAGCATGTCTCATCAATGCCACATCACGCTGCATTTGTTTTTAGACCCCTGTTCCCACGACCACAACGGAATTTCAGACCCAATTCGGGACATAGACGACCGACTTGGTGAGCATACATCATGCAAGAGCTCGTCTGTTCATCATTGAGCTTCTACGGGTGGCAATAATTGTTCTCAGCAGTGGTATATGATGGGCAGACCTCATCCACTCCCTAACCCCTTGGGCTCCTGCTACGGCCAATAAGTCATAGCAAAACCGACAACACAATCTTGGATGTCGCTGGACTACATAGCTCACAGAACAATGTTCGACTGTTGAATCCTGATGGCGTTTGTACAGAACACACTGTATCAAGCTCTGATGTTGCTTTGAGGCCAACCCAGCCTCAACTTAACAAATAGTTGGGGCAATATTACGCAGCTTCTTTGCAACGCTGAAGGAGACTATGCTCAATTACAAACGGCGGTGAAAGAAAAAGCTGTTGGGTCGGATCTTGAGATGGTTCGTCCGCCAAGGTGGTGAATTTTGATAGGGCCTTGAAGCTCGAGTCTCTGATCGGCCTAGAGGATTGAGAGCAGAGGTAATCACGCAGCCTCATTCTAGGGCTGTCAATCTACACCCTCCCAATGATTTTGAGCCCCTTGGCCCAATCACTGACTGACCGATATCTGTCTCTCCAAGACACAGTCCATCGTATACTTCAGGTCACCATCTTGTACCTCTCGAAGACTATGGATCTCGGCCGGACCGGCCCGCCGCGTAGACTGGATTTGGTTCCCTGGATCCACTGATGAAGTCATATGGGCTAGATGATGCACTCTCTAGGCTGCAAGTCAGAGCTGCCAGACACATTTTGATGCACAGCCCATCAGCACTGAAAGTTTGGCTGTTGTTTGGGTCACACTTACAAGCATAAGCAGGCATAAAGCTGCATGTTGGGCCAATTGGGTTTTTGGATTCAATCGGGCATACCGACGGTTGCTGGAGTCTGAACATGATTGACAATAGTATCGGCATGGGTAGGACCTCTTTCAACGGGTTGTTGGTGTTGAAGAGTACCGCGCCAGTTCGAAGCACGGCGGCTATTTAACTTCCCACCGCGCATCCACCCGAGTGCATATCAAACTACCTATGTTATATGACAGATCAGTTTCGACCAAGTCCAAGCTAGATCTGGACCCGTACTCGGAAGCATGCGAATCATCAGTCTGCTAGTCAAGGACTCCCTGTTTAATGATGACCAATATAGCACCACTAACCTATGCCTTGATCCGATTCCAAGGTTTCACTGACATTGGATTCATAAACTCGCAATATCGTTTCAAGAAGAACCTGAGGGACGGGGGCTGGCTTCATAGTGTTAGCTGGAAGTGTGGTTTGCTTCTATACACGGCGATACAGATGTTACACTTACTTCAGCTACGTGACTCCAATGACTGATTCTCCTACCTTAGTGATCTGACTTCTCTCCATGTGTCGAAAGGAGCCAGTATTCGAGAAGACACACAAGCCTTATTCGGGAGGCTCTTGGGAAGACATAACAATGTCTTGACAGTCCATACATAACACAGCTAACGTTTTCTATGTGAGCGAGCATGAACTTTCGAAGAAATATCTGTATGAGAAAACTGGACAGGTGGGTATAGCAGTTCGTCACATCACAACAGTCAAGGATCTATAAGACCAAAGCGATATCACGGGCGGCATATGTAAAAGCATGAAGTAGTTGCTACATGTACCTACTGAAATACAAGTCCCCGATATGGAAAATATGAGTTGGAAGACCAAAAATAGACAAATTAGTCCGTAAAACTACCCTGCAATCCTTAATATTGAACTTCCTCAAAGTGTCAACTTTCTTTAGCTAGCATGACAGTATAGCAGTATGTTTAAGCGCTAAGCTGATGCATCCTTGTTCGCCAGAATATATGAGTTCTGTTGAAATCCCAAGTTTTGAATTGTCCCCTCTTCCACTGTAGGGTGAGGAGGTACAGAGCTCTCGTGACATAACGACCCCCACCTTGATCATATTTGGAGGTGATGACGTCTCAACCATCATACTTCTTACATCAACTTATACCCAACCAAAAACCTCAAACCAGCAAATCTCTCACTTAGAAGTTATTATCAAATCATACATTATCACATAATGCCTGAGCGTACTGTCCTTGTTACAGGTGCCACTGGCCTCTTGGGGCGGGAGGTGTCTGCGGCTTTTGGTCTCAAGAATTGGCAAGTCAAGGGAACAGGCTATTCCCGTGCAGATGGAATCAACACGTTCAAAGTTGACTTGGGAAACGAGAATGAAGTGGCACGTTTTCTGGACGAGACAAAGTTCGTGCTCTCTTCCCCCACTGCCGTGCTATCAAACTAACCTCGATAACCAATTTGCACAGACCCCAAGTCATAGTCCACTGTAAGGTGTTGAACTAGCTCTTGGCCGATACAAGTACTAACTATTGCGTTCCTCGAAGGCGCTGCGCAGCGGTTCCCAGACAAGGTTGATAAAGATCCCGAGGGAGCTAGAGCTCTTAATGTCGCTGCGAGCAAAGCACTCGCCAAATTGGCCGCCGAAAGGGATATTTTTGTCATCTACATTTCCACTGACTATGTCTTCCCTGGCGTGCCCGGAGATGCTCCATACGAAACTGACGCAGAACCTCGGCCAACCAATCTCTATGGCCAGACCAAACTTGATGGCGAACGTGCTGTTTTAGAAACCTTCAAGGAAGCTGGTAAGGAGGGTTTGGGCGTTGTGCTTCGAGTTCCCGTCCTCTATGGAAACGCCGAGACACCATCTGAGAGTGCTGTCAACGTTCTGATGGACGCTTTGTGGAAGGCACAAACACAGGGAGCTCAAATCAGCATGGACCATTGGGCCATTCGTTATCCCACAAACACGGAAGACATTGGTCGAGTCTGTCACGGTATGTCTTACTTTTGTTTCGAACCAACTTGTCTCGACCAAACTATGGCATCGTCCAAAAAAGCTCTACCACAATTTGTTGAGAGTGCCAAGAACAGGACGACTTTGCTGACATTGTTTCTCAGACATTTCGGTCAAGTATCTCGACACCCCGAGCAACAATCGAGCATCTCTTCCTAGCATTCTCCAATTTTCATCTGAAGATCGAATGACCAAGTACGAGATAGTAGCCCTGTTTGGCGAAATCATGGGCTTGTCAACAGAAGGGATCAAACCCAACACGGAGGGGAATGACCCAAATGCCAGCGTGCAGCGACCTTACGACTGCCATCTGAGCACAAAGGCACTCAAGGACTTGGGAATTGATGTTTCTACGTGCGACTTTAAAGGCTGGTGGAGGCGTGAGGTTCGCGCGTTTCGAAAATAAGGGCACACATTCTCTCCAACAGTGAAAATTTGTCAAATACGTGTGGGATATGTGTTCTGATACAAGGTTCAGATGAGACGAGATGCTTCTTCGAGTGGGGTTTGGCGGTAAGAAAGGGGCATGTCTCAAATCGTAGCCTGTGCCTTGGTCAGATCCCAAGGCAAAAGGAGGAGGGAGCCTCAAACCCTTCACATGGGCTTCGTCTATTCGCTCGGACTGGAGAGTCGAATAGGTGCTAAAACGATACTTTGGGCCTCGTCGTGTTAGACTAACGCAACTGCCGATGCTCGATTCTTAAATGCTCTATGCCATTAAATGCTGTAGAGGTTGTGGTCCGGCTTCTCTCAACAAGATAGATTCTTATAACTCCAGACTGTATCGAATTCAATAAGTATGTCGAGTTGCTGACGTTCTACTTCTGAGCAACCGTTGTTAGAAAAGCCGTGCCGGGTTGCATCACTCCAGCGGTTGAAGAGGGCAGATGTTTGATCGTCGATTGCACTTCTCATGCATTATTAGACTATGGGAAATAAAATGGTCAATCTAGAATGGCATCAAGGAATCGAAATAATCACTGTTGGTACTGGAATGGGCGCCCAAACACTTCAAGGGATGACCAGGACCTCGGCCCTCCATATACAAGATACGTATCTGGCTTCATACCAGAGCCCTTACTATTGTAAGGTCTGCATACCATCGTTGCTACTGCACCGAATTGCATTGCATTGCTCAATCCTGATTAAAAGGAGCTGAATCTATCGAGGGAGAATTTATTCAGGAGCTCTAAGTTATTTCATAGGTAGTGAGTTGTTCTTAGGGAAAGAGCCCCCCTTGAGCCTTCTCTTGTTCTCTTTCTCGTCGGCTGCCTCTAGAAACGTAAAACAAAAAAACAAATTCGAACTGGATATTTTCCTTTCCAGCAACTTCATTAATACGAAGTAATGATTTTGTTGTCAGAAATCGAAACTGTTCACCCGGTGTGAACCTCCGTATCTCGAAGTTTCGTCAACCTATCGCTTTCGGACCAAGATAATCGGTTTCTCACTCAGAGTCCAAGTCTAAAAACAACTGGGCATTGCGAATTCATATGCTGCGAGCTTTGCTGTCTTGGACCTTTTTACGTTCAACCGACTCCCGAGAAACAGATACACGCAGTACGATAACCACTAACCAGACGGCAACCCTGTCGACGATCGCTACTGATTGACGAGTCGCTCATAATCCTCTTAATACAACGACGGATCGATCCGAGAATATTGGAGCGTTTCAGGGCCATCGCTGCTCCGATAGGGCTGCATCAGCGCTATTCAAGGGTCCATCCACCACTGCAGGAACATTTTTAGCGGCAGCGCCTTTGACATGGCGTCGTCAGTGGCGGTTGCGGTCGCCCCGGTGCAATTTCACGATTACTTGCTGTATCCAGTTGACGACGAGAAACCGCCAATACCAGACTTGTCCAAATACCGAACCTTGCACGGGAAAAGCGTTTCTTCTGCATCCCTAAGAACCCTCGAGGTATATGCCGACCCACCCTCCGAGGGAACTCATCTGGCTGATGGAGACTGTTACCCACGACTCGATTCGCCAACATTATCTACAAAAGTCATCCGGCGTCGATCCAAAAGTGTAACCTCTTTGATCACATTGAGACGAGAACGGCGACGTATTCTCTCGCCGCCGGCCCCAGCGTCACCGCCCCCCGCGGTCTCCGTTTCAGTTGGCAGCCGTGGAATAGAATTCTTCAAGGGTCTGGCGGAGAGTGTGACTGGGGTGATTGGCAGTCTCTCCCCACGAATTGCGCTGGGAGCAGTTGTCACTGACAACGGAAACGCAAACACAAACACAAAACGCCGCCCAGGCTCACTGTCATCTGGTCCTTCAGTCGTCCACTCGCCGGCTCCGTCAGTGTTGGTGTCACCATATGCACAAAGCTTTGCTCGCGCATCAAGCAATTTAAATTTAGCGCCAGAGTCTCAAACCGCGCCGTCGCCCACTGTCCCGCCCGGCCCCAGCAGCCCCCTGGCCAGTCCGTTATATGTCCTAACGCCCAAAACTACAAACATCCCACCATCGCTTTCATCCTTAGCTTCCAAACCTCTACCTCTGCGATCGCCAACTCTGAATCAAGACTACATACAAAATCTTGCGCAATTGACTGGCCGTGATCGTAGCCCTAGCCGAAGTCCTAGTCGCAGCCGCAGCCGTCCTCGAGGCCTGGACTCGTTTAAGCACCTTCCATCGACCTCTGTGTTCGACCTCCCAGCGCCAGAATCGCCTATACTTCGTACAGTACCGTCCGCCAGCGACATTGCACGGTTCAAGAGTCGCAATCTCCTCGCTTTACGTATCAATACTGAAACTGCCGAGCGCGCTGCAAAACTTGAACGAGAAGAACTTGAGCGACAAGAACAAGAAGCCGAACGTTGGGCCGACGAAGTTGCCCGTCTTGAGGCTGAGACCGACCGTATCCTCGCTGAGCAGAAGAAGCGTGACCTCGCGCGCATACACGCACGACTTCCAACCCCCTCTCCAAGATTTCCACGATTATTTGTCCTTGATAAGCTTCCTTTCCTGTACCTCAGCAGGCGATCGAATGCTGTAACAAGCCAAGCCGGCACGCCAAGCCCTGGGGCACCGACCATCTTTTCTTTGGATTTCAGCCGTCCCAACAGTCCTGAGGAATCTTTTTCGCCAAACAAAATGAGCTTTATACAGCAGGGAGGTAAAGGCATAGTGCCGGGCACCGATGCACCAACTTCTGCCATCAACGGAGGTGAAAGGGTGAGTTTCTCATACTGCTTTTGAGATTGCGCTCCAGGTAACTAACATGGTGGTTCTTCCCCAGCGTGTGTGTGTACGATGCCTCTCTTCCGTGATCAATCTCCCAGTCAATGTCGATACTTCTCCTGTAGATATTATCTACTCGACTGCCAACCTGACAAGTCATGATATCGACCCCAAAGCCAGCGTTTTGATCGAATGTTATGTCGAGTTAGGTCTCGAGCGACGCCTTCGCCGTTACGAGCGCATCCGCGATGTCATGAATTCATGGGATCGCGACCAGCAAAATTCACTTCTGGTTGTTACCAATGACATCTCACAAAGCGATGATCCCGACCTTGACATTAAATCAGTGCCACGGACTCCAACGCCCCCTCCTGGCTTCACTCTGCAAATGTACCATTCATCGAGGCCAGGCAAATGGAACAAACGCTGGATCACTTTGCTAGAATCCGGCCAAATGTTCGCTTCGAAGAAGCCTGATTCAAAGGTTTCAGATAAGGACAGTACTGTTCTGTGCCATTTGTCAGATTTTGATATTTACACGCCAAGGGAGAGCGAGGCCAGGCGTCATTTGAAAGCACCACGGCGTTTTTGTTATGCTGTGAAGAGCCAGCAGAAGACCTTCGTTTTCCCCAATGGCGAAAATTTTGTCCACTTCTTCTGTGCCGAAGACGGACAACTTGCTAAGCGCTTCTTGGAGCTTGTGCAGCGCTGGCGGAGTTGGTACTTGGTCAACAAGCAAGTAGACTTCGAGAAAAAGGAGAAAAAGGACAAGGCACCTCAAATCTCTATGGGCTTCGGGAATAGAACATCTCCCAAAGCTATGTCCAGATCTCGAAGCACGGCTGCCAAAGGACATAGCACCCAAGTCTCTGTCGATGAAACTCCATACACAATAGGCGCTTTTCAGCCACTCCTTGATATGGACCGATTTGACAAGCCTCTAGAGGAGTTTGGCAAGGATCTGGACCAGGACAAGAATAGGGATGAGCCCGATTCTGACCCCGAGTTCAAGACGGGGCTCGTTCGCAAAGCCACTTGTAAACAACCAAATGTCTTGTCCAAGTCCAAATCTGTGCATAACAAGCAGAGACCGCCAGCGGAAGAAACCCAATTCTCTCCTGCTGGATTGTTGGGCCAAGGCTACGAGGAGAAGCGCAAGATAGCAGAACGAGCTCCTGTGATCAGTCCCACCGCTACGAACTCAGCTTTCACGAAGGGGCCATCGCTGCTGGGCCAGGGCTACGAGCAGAAGCGTAAGGTTTCTGAGAGGACGCCAGTCAACAATAATTATCCTTCAACGAACGCAGCTTTCACTGAGGGGCCCTCTTTGTTGAATGGAGGCATGCTCTCACCCACAACCCCCAAGGAAAACATGACGGACTCGAAGTCGTGGTTTCCTGTAGGCACAGATCAGTCTGCTCGGCCAAGCTATCGCAGTAAATCCGTTCGGGATGCAAACAGACGACCAATCGCCGAAAAGATTCCTGACATGCCACAACCGTTAGTTAACCTGACCAACAGTTTCCCGGAACCACCTCGTTGGCGTGAAAACAAAGGTCACGGTGTAAAGGCTCCAGCAGGCGGCCCTCTGATTAGCCTTGCCACAGGCGGTCAAAATAACAATATGTTCAACACCCGCAGCACTTCTGGTCTTATCAACCAGCCTCGTGTCCCGACATCATCCTCTGCCATGAGCATGGGCAGTCGTCCTCGGAGCCGGTCCACTGCAGGAATGCAGCAGCCACCGAGCCATGCTCCTCCTGTTCCTCCTGTGCCAATCCGCTCTTTGCGCAGAGAGATGACGGCGCCAGTCGATCAGTCTCGTGGTCGTGATCCTCGTCCGCGAGAACCTTTGATCAACCGCGCTGGAACAGTCGGTCACTCGTCAAGGATTTAAGTTGAGGCTGGACTCTCTTGCCGTCATAGTTAACACGCTGAATGTCGTTATGATTTTACGCAGTTATGCCTCTAGTTTTAGAGTCGAGGGATTTCTATTGTCATGGTTGCGGTTCTTATGTTCAAAAGCCGATTAGACTAAAAATTGTGGTGGTGCAGATCTGGCCATGAGGATAAGCAAACGCTGGATATATGGTTTGATTTTGGGTTTGTCATTTAAGATCAGGCATGTTTCGCCTGTTTTTACTTATACCTGTTTCATTTGTATTTAGGGGTTTCCTCGGGCATCAAAATATTTTCTTGTCTGGAGTTCATGACTGAGACGATACTGGGCAAAAGATGGGCTGGTACCATTCTTCTATTTGGGACTAAAACGGCACTGTATTTTGTTACGTGGGAATGGAAGTCATTGAAAGACTCTTGTTGTATCTTGATTCATTAGAGGTATCTCTGGTCTATACAGTAGTGATATATCTCTGAGCCGGTTTCGCTAGACAAGCGACTTTTGCACTTCGACCGTCCAGCTCACGTTCTCTTTATCTTATTTGAATTTGCGCTCCATTAATTACAATTCTAGTTTACTTGCTGCGCTTGTAGATCTTGGCAAGGAAAGCCTCGAACACTGTCTTCTTGAGGCCGCCACTCTCGTCAATGTTAGCAATGCGCTCGCGGATCTGGCCGACAACCTTCTCCTCGTAGTCGAGGTAGAGCTGCTCAAGCTTCAGGTCGTCGTAGAGCTTCTTGATGACCTTCTCCTTGTCATCGTCCTTGCGGCCGTAGTTCTCCTCAAGGATCTGGCGCTGCTCGGGGGTGGCAATGGCGAGAGCCTGGTTCACGAGCCAAGAGCACTTGTTGTCCTTGATATCGGTACCAATCTTGCCAATGTGCTCAGGCTTGCCAAAGTTGTCGAGATAGTCGTCCTGAATCTGGAAGTACTCTCCAAGGGGGATGAGGATATCCTCGGCTTGCTTAAGGTTGCTGGGGGTAGCGAGGTTGAGCTGGTGGAGAGCGAGCGCAACAGGGAGATAGAAGGAGTAGTAAGCGGTCTTGTAGATGACGATGAAGCTGTACTTCTCAAGGGAGAAGTTGTCAAGGTTGACGCGGTCCTCAGGGGCGGTGAGCAAGTCACACAGCTGGCCGAGCTCGGTCTGGAAGGTGGTCTCATGGAAAAGCTCGATGAGGTCGACGTAGGCAGGGTGAGAACGGAAGTACTTCTTGAGAAGAGTGTAGATGGCCGACTCGAGCATAAAGGCGTCGTTAATAGCGATCATGCCAACACCCTCCTGTCGGTACCAGCAGGGCTGGCCACGACGGGTGATGCTGGAGTCCATAATATCGTCGGAAACGAGGAAGAAGGCCTGGAGAAGCTCTGTCATCCAGCCCAGAGTAGCGGCCTGGAAGTACTGCTCCTCAGAAAGGGGCTTCTCGAGGAGGAGGGAGACGGAATCGGGGACGGACATGCCGCGGTTGCATTTTCCACCGAGAGGGTTGACCTCGAGAGACTATGAGAAGACATGTTAGTTAGCTTTCAGAGAGTTGGGAATAGCTTCATATCCGAGTTCAGACTTACTCTCTTGTACCAATCGAGCTGCTCCTGGGGGAGCTTGTAAGAGCGGGCATGGTCAAGGAGAGCCTCCTCAAGCTTGGGGTAGACGGAGTTGAACTCCTCAAGGGTGGTTTGTTTGGCCATTGTTGGTGATTTGTGTGAGTAGAGTCAGGTCTGAGTTGAAAACAGAAACAAGAGTTGAAGAGACCGCTTTTTTGAGCAGGAAAGAAAGAAAGGAAATTAGAGTCGGAGTTGATCAAAAGTCCAACTATGGTATAGCACAGTAACTCAATAGACGCCGGAATATGCACGATAATTACCGGGCATTCAGTCTAATATCTTTTAGTAGAATGCAAGAGGGGCAGCCAGGCCGTTGCCCCTCTTTCCTTATTCTATTCGCGAATTGGAGCCGGAGGGGCTGTCCACTCATGATTTGTTCGGTGAGGACAAACATGGCAAGTTTAAGGGACCAGGGGCTCTAATTAGGCGGTGAGAGTTGGTAAATTAGTGGCAGTTGAGGATTCATCATTCAACGGTGAGAATATAAAGTAAAGGGTTCCCCAACGGTGGCATATCCTTAGTAATGGCTCTAGATTCTGATTATTCTTTTATTTACAGGGAGTAACTTTGATGTCGATTTCCTCGTCTCGAGGTTCTTTCTTGTTAGAGGGTCAACTCACTGTTTGGGTAGTTATCAAATGATTGATCGGTTCTGATTTCAAACTACCTATCTGCCGAGAGGTAGATGAACTGTTAGTTGAGTTCCATACTACTACCTAGGTAATTCAAAACGCCATGCTTCCAACTCCAAACTCCATGTCTACCTGCTTTGTACATACATCAGCTCCTCACCTTTGACCTCTTCCGCTTTGTACCGACTAATCCCCTGTGGGACAACATACTTAATCCGATCATACCATGCAGTGTCGTTCTCCTGAACCACGCATAATGCTTCGCGCAGAGACTTCTCTGATGCGCCGTCCTTCATCATCTCGACGACGCATGCTGCATTAAGTCCTGCGTTGCGAAACCCTTCAACAAATTGCTCCACATCGTACATATGCGCAAATCGAGCATGCGTTGGCGTACTGTCCATGTCTCTGCGATTCTGGATTGGCGAGTCTTGTCAATAACGTCTCCTCAATTACGGCTACTCACAGGAATATGCACGCGCATGTACATACCGCGCAGTTCAGGCATTTTGCTCCCAAGGAGTCGACATATTCGTTACACTTCCTACTACCCCAGTGGTGATTACAAGGCCAACGCATAATCTTCTGTGGGCGTTGCTCTTTTTCTATCTCGTCGAGGAGGTTTGGAATCGACATATCGCTTACGAAGTTACTGCTTTCTCGGGACATGCTTAGCCAAAGGTTGGGCTCGCTTCTCCATGACATGTCTTGTGCACTCGGTCTTATACCACGTCTCCTTTGTCGACGGTGACAGATTTTGACACCGCAATGATTCGGTTCGCACGTGCTGCAGCGGATCACACAATGTTGTAACTGACGTTCATTCTGTGAGACATCGCTGATATTCACAGCCGTTCGAATGCTGTGGTACATGCTATTTGACTGGACCACTCGTCCCATTCCGTTGGTTAGAGAGCTTTTTGTGCTGGATCTGCGAAGCTTGGCAAAACGAGAGTGTACAGGACACAACTCTAGCAGAGCTTACACTACCTTAGGTAACAGGTTACCAGTTGGCAAGAGTCTATTCAGAAAGCTTCTCGGCGACTGATTCAGTTTCTGTGATACCACTGGCACGAGCCATTGAGCAAAGTCTACTCAGAGAAGATGTATGCTACGGCCATGCCGTGGCTCGATGAGATATAGAATAAAGTTGACAGCCCGAACGTTTCCCATCAAACTCCAGCTCTGAAAGAAAATAGTTCTGGATTCAGAACAACAAGTTCTAGAACATCCATCCCAAAAGTCGATATTTGCAAATCTTGCCCAACGGTTTCATCGTTCATTCATATATCCCCCCCTTTGTTCCCATTCTTGCTCCTTCTTCACCCTCTCGAGTCTTTCGGCCAAGTTATCCGGCGTCCATCGCACAGGGCCCCTGTCTCTTGCCATCTCAACGGCATCGCAAACTGCATGATACAGTTCGCTGAAGTTACGAAAGATATAGTCCAGCGCCATAGTAAGAATATTGTCCACGCTGACTTCTCTCGCTTTTGTGATGTACGAGTTGATCTTTTCGTAGGTGATACCGTCCCTCTCGGAATACTTATCGAGAAGGTATCGCACAAAGGTCTCGTGGACGTGTGATGCAATCTGCTCGTTTTCGCCATACTGCCTACGCATTCTCTGAAGAAACCTTTAGATTGTGAAACTTGACCGGGGCGTGGCAGCAGGACTGGATATGAATGAGCTTGCCTTACCTCGCAATCAACGCATATGCTTCGTTTGAGAAACACGTAGTTGGGACACTTGACTTCCGGTGTCCAACACATCAGACAGGGGAATATCCTGACGGCTCTGTTGGGGTGCATCACGATGCTTTTCAAACACTGGTAGATTCGTTCCTGGCGAAGATGATTGTGGTTCTTGATGATATGTTGCTTGTGGATTCAATAGCTGAGAGGCGAAGTCTATTTCCAAACACAGAATCATCAGCAATCCCATGCCAATCATTGAAGAACAAGAGAAAGTATTCAACGTGCTAGATGATGAGGCATGGTCAAGGTGATCAGACTCGACTTTATTCTACAACTTGATATCCTTGTCTCCTTTACAAGTTACACCATAATAAGCCCACTATCAATTTCGAACCGATTCGGATGAAGCTCTGTATCCATAAAGAAAGCTGATAGTTTATCCATCGTTTCACCAAAATTTCGGAGTATTGGCCAATCTGAGTTCCTACTGGAGCCGTTGTAACACAACATCTAACGTTGGAAATGAGTGTAAGTGAATGGAAGTGGATGGCTGCAATATTGGTCTGACAGATTAATAGAAACAAAGTCTTTTTATATCACGAGCCACCTTCTTCTTATTCAGTAGCAAATATTTGAGATTATTGTACTACCGATGACGAATAACAAGTTCAACGGTTTTGGTTCACATCAATATTCGTTCTTTTGTACTACATACAGTGCTGTAAGACAGTGTTCGGCGTCAGAAGCACGGACCTGTGATGCGCGCCTAAGCTGTTGACATGATGAAGGTCGAGCACTAGCGGTCATGCTCATGATACCTTCAATCCTCATACTACGACCCTCAACAGCGCCCAATCCTTGTGTCTTGAATACCCGCAAGCTTCTATTGAGCTCTAGATCGTTACTGATCGAGCTCTGGAAACATAGCGCGTCGGCGCATTCGTCTTTGGCTGTTGTTCCATTTCAGAAGCTACCCCACCAACACTTCAAAACAACAAACCATGACTCTCAGCGCCCACGAGATTTCACAGTTGCGCGCTGCACTACAAGACGCTGTGGTCAAATGTTCGGAAAGATGCCTGTATCAGTCCTCAAAATGGTACAACCCTCCCATCAACAAGCCCCTCAAGCGCATAAACTAACCACAGAACCAGGGCCGCTGAACTGCTAAATGCGCTTCCCGAAACCGATGATGACGAAGAAAATATCAATCCTGCAGATCCTAGTCACGTCTCTCCCATATTCGCCGCCAACAGCGACCCGGAAGAAGCAATACTCGAGGCTAAAGAGCTGAGCAAGTACCTCTTAGCCAAATCTCTATTCGACTGTCGAGAATACGATCGATGCGCTGCCGTTTTTCTGCCAGACTCCCTCCTTTCCAGCGTCCTGGCCTCACGAGTGGACCATGCTTCAGCGTCTTCTGCAACTTGGAAGGGTAAAAGCAAAGCGCCCGAGGCACCGAGCGTGGTACCCCTTCCCAAGCTCAGCCAGAAGAGTCTCTTCCTAGCACTCTACGCCAAGTTCATGTCAGGGGAAAAGCGCAGAAACGAAGATTCTGAGATGGTTATGGGCCCTCAGGACCTCGGAACAGTGACAAATAAGCAGTTGCTTGTGATAGGTCACTTTCTGGCGACTTGGTTCGAGGAGAGAACGACAGAAGACGACGAAGTCTTGGGCAGTCAGGGGTGGCTTGAATATTTGTGAGTGTTAAAATTATTGTTTCTATAATTACTCAAATTAACCTCCTTTGACAGATATGGAATGGTGCTCGCCAAGGAAAAGAACGATGATAAGGCATTAGAATACTTCATCCGAAGCGTGCACAAGTACACCATGAACTGGGGTTGCTGGTTAGAAATGACGTCGTTAATATCTCGAGTTGAGGATGTAAGTGATACATGTAACTGTATAACTGGCTCTAAGTTACTAATTTCCACCCAGTTGAACCGAATATCCAGACATTGTCCTCAAAACATTGTCTCTTACATGTTCCACTTGCACACTTCTCTTGAACTTTACCAGCAGGGTCCTGGTCTGGCCAACTCTCTTGAGCAACTTCTCTCAATATTCCCTACATCCTCTTTTCTCCTCACATGCAACGCATTGCTAGCTTATCACGCCAAGGACCTGATGGCTGCTGAACAGCATTTTACTCGATTGCTGGCACTCCATCCCCATAGGCTGGATTCTCTAGACCACTATTCCAACATTCTCTACGTCCTCAATCTTCGACCAAAGCTAGCATTCCTCGCACATCTTTGCTCTAGTGTCGACAAGTTCAGACCTGAGTCTTGTGTGGTAATTGGGAATTATTACTCTCTGCTCTCGATGCATGAGAAAGCTGTCCAGTATTTCCGACGCGCTCTGACACTTGATCGGTCATGTCTCTCAGCATGGACCCTAATGGGTCATGAGTACGTCGAACTCAAAAACACACACGCAGCAATTGAGTCGTACCGCCGGGCCGTCGACGTGAACCGCCGGGACTATCGGGCCTGGTATGGCCTGGGTCAGACATACGAGATGTTAGAGATGCATACGTACTCGTTATGGTACTACAAGAAGGCCGCTGGTCTTCGGCCGTGGGACGGGAAAATGTGGATGGCTGTAGGCTCGTGTCTGCAGAAGATGGGCCGAGAGCGTGACGGTATCAAAGCGCTGAAACGGGCACTGCTCGCTGATGCATATTACGATGTGGGCAGTAGCTTTGGAAGCGGAGATCTTCTTGGTAGCCGCAGCGCCACGGGTCATATGGATCCCGATATTCTCCTACAGATTGCAGTCATGTACGATCAACTAGGTGAAGAAGAGGAGGCCAGATCCTACATGGAGTTGTGCGTGGCTCAAGAAGATGGTGGTGGTGGTGGTGGTGGTGCAGAAGCCGATCCAGCAGAGTCAATTGCCATTCACAACGACTCGCCAGCTGGCTCTGAAAATGGTGCCGAGAACGACGAGAATTCTGGCAGCGAAGGAACAGGAGTCACAGCAGCCACGAGCAAAGCGCGCATGTGGCTTGCCAAGTTCTCAATGCGAACCGGAGATTACATGACAGCTTCTCGTCTTGCGGGAGAATTATGTCAGGATGGCGTCGAAGTGGAAGAAGCAAAAGCCCTTGTGCGAGAGGTTCGATCGCGCATGGAGGCTACTGGGATGCTTGACCCGCTGAGCTAGGAGTATCGGCAAAGACGAGTAAACGCCCTATCATGAAATCACAAACACCTGATGAAGGGGGTATTTCGACTTACGAGAGAATATGTATTACGCAGCTAATGAACTGTAATGGTCAGTGTGGCTCAAGAGTGGCAGCTTCTATAGTTTTGTGGATGAATTCACGCATAACAAGTGACTATAAGCAGCCCGGATATAACCTGGGGCTAACTAGTCTTTCTGACAGGCGAGAGACAAGGAGCAGAGCCCAGATGCTTGCAAGTGGTATTCCCGAAAGAAAAGATGGGGTCGGCCCGAGGATCAAAGCTTATGCAGACGCCATCAACACTGGCGATATCATTTGGAAGTGTACAGAGTAGTTTATACCCAATGATGTAGACCCAAAGAAATGAAGCAATTTCTTGTCACTGGCCACCTGCTAATCCCGTCACTAGCCCAAGCTTAAATCCAGAACCAGTGTTTCAATTAGAGTATATCCAATGGCACATACCAACGTTCTACCTAGTTGCGTACACAAAACTGGGAGGGTTCCTCCATCAACGTCCTTTCGACCCATACTTGCTGTCAACCAATAGTCCCCCTGTGTATCGGGATCTAAGACAGTTGTTCACCAGGCATCTCTACCCAGGGAAGGGAAGATATCTAAGCACACAGCAGCATCCTTGGGAGATAGGTGGTAACTAGAGTGCCAGAGCAACAGCTCCTGCCATGACAAGAGCTCCGAGACTCCAGGTGGCCCTGTTACCAGCGGCGACGGGCACGGCAGTAGGACGAACTGGGGTCTCAGAGGGCTGAGAAGGAGGAGGAGGAACGATGGGTTCCTCAGGGGTAGTGTTAGGAGCTGTTTCCTTGGGGGCAGGAGGGCCCGATTCTCCAGCAGGAGGAGGCCCCGGCTTAGGACCTTCAGGTGCGGGAGGACCTGACTCTCCAGCAGGAGGTGGTGGTGGCTTAGGCCCCTGGGGCGCGGGCGGAGCAGGGGCTTCAGGAGCAGGACCGGTGGCCTGAGGGGGAGGTACAGGCGCTCCTGGAGGTGGAGGAGCCTCAGGAGCCACTGGGCACTCTATCATAAGCGTTAGCAAGATTGACCGGAATGTTATACGAAACATATCTGGCAGATATGATTTGCTTACCAGTTACAGTAATGTAAACCGGCTCCGTGACTGTGACGGGCACCTGGGGCAGGTTAGCTCTGAGTGAACTCAAGTGAAACAGCAGTTTTCAACTCACAGCCAGAGGGCAGTTGTTGGAATTACCAGCTCCCGAGCCGCCCGCACCACCAGCAGAAGGCGGCTGGGCGCCTGGCGCAGACGGGTATTCTCCAGCAATGACACCCGAGAGTATCATGGCAATGGGAAGAGCCTGAATAGTCTTCATCTTGGTTGGTAACGAGTGAATAAGTCTCTTGACTGGTGTTGATCTCTTAGGCAAGATCGATTGTTAGAATGATAGAATAATACCAAGTTCGCTGGGGGGTAGTCGGCCTCTTTTATATTTGTCGAGATCATACAGAGCAGCTGTAAGGGTGCTTGAAAGAGGCCCTGATGCCGAAGACGGGCCATACATGGCGATAGAACATGTCTGGTCCATATGGACTTCACGGAGGAAGCCGCATGGTCGAAACGAGTTCCTCCAAGCCATGAAAGTTACACCTGAGAAGTACGAGCCGAGAGACTCATCAATTCAACTCTTGTCGTCATGGAGCATCTCCAAGCATCACGATATCATGGCAAAATGCTGTAGAAAATGCGGAATCTTACTGGAGAAGCAACGCAAGTATGCTTGAATAAAGTTCAGGGGAGACAGCGGGTACCTGACCATGGATGTCATAGATCGGTATATACAGGAGGTTGGTGATGGGGATGCCAATTGAAGAGTACATGAACAAATTCGATGGCGTTTCAGGGTCATTATTTCGAGATATCGGCATTCCTGGCCAGCACCCAGGTACCCAATCTTTCTCGATAAACCCGAACCAAAATGGGCGCGTGTTGGAGAAAGAGTCTGGCGCGGATCATTTGGTTCTGAATTAGCAATCTCTTTACAGAATCATATCACCTATCCATTTACATCGCGTTTTATGCTCGAAATGAAGACTACAAATTTCTAGTTTACATTGATGCAATGAGAAAAGTGATATAAAGAAGAGAGTATGTGGCATATACCAAGGTTTATTATCAAATGCGACACATACTCACGTCTTGTCGCTGATGAAACTGAACTCGGCTTTCGCGTATGCACAACAACTGTATAATGACTTTACCTGGTCAAGGTTCATAGCTTACCGATAGCTAATGTCTCCTACATCTGAGTCTTTTTCTTGTAATCGTTGGTGGCGCTCAAGTTGTCATGGAATTGAAATGTAGAAGCCAAGACTTGGTGGCGCAATAGGGTAGATGGCTACACAGTGAAGCAGAACGCCAAGATATTTGCATGTAGAGGTCCGGTTGCGTGGTCTTAGGACTCCTTATGACATGTCCTATCACAGGGTAGTCGTAGATAGACGGATCATAATGTTGTGTTTATTCCGATCATTCCATGGTGGCAACGACACGTATGTACGTAGTATAAATTCTCCTCCCAGTGTCGTAAGGTACAGGTAAGGTTGCAGGTTTCGCTAGGCCTACAAATAAGCCAAAGGCCGCATGTTAGACGACAAGGAAAAAGAAATCCATTGTGGGTAATTATGACTGGAGAGGTAGGTACTAATAGATTGGTCATGTCAAATTGAAAAAGTAGCATCAGAAATACGCCTTCCTGGTACTCAGGGTAAGTATGGACATGATGGAAGGTGCACTTGGCCAATATGGTCACGTGCCTCAAAAGTAGAGCAGAAACGGAAGTCACGCGGCACTCACCCCTCGCCTCAAGCGGCCCCTTTTTACCGACCTTAATGTTTCCAGGAAAAGATTCTCTCAAATCGCTGCCATTTTGACAAGGAGGCTCCCCTGAAGCTCTTTGCGTTTATCTCCCGGTGTCAACACCAACTTGAAACGACAAAAGATACTATCACAACGTCCTTTGCAGCAGCATTTTGTCCAAGTGTCGTACACTTGTCGAGTCACTTCACACTCGGTCCTCACTTCTTCTCGCCTTGCAAATCCGGCCTATGCACTGCCGGATTGCATGGAAAATGTGAACGTCAAGCGACGATGTCAAAACCAGCATGTGGAGGAACGTCCTTCTTCGTCCTCCAGGCTTCTGCCCGATTATGAAAGCACACACCATCTCTGGCGGGTTGCAGTAACCTAGCGTTGGATGCAACGTCCGCATAAGTAGACTTACTGACTGTTAGATTGACGTTGATACAGGAAGTCCCCGTCCTTAGAATCTACCTTTCAGCCATTTATCCGGACATGGTGAAAATCTTGCTGCCATTCTTTGCCCCAACCAGCCAAGCAACATCGCACTACAGTACGACGTTTGAAGCCGAATCATCTGGTGCTGCAGCTAGCAAAACCAGCTCAACGTGATTTGACTGATGGAAGCGTATACAGTCTGAATTTTCCTATCATTAGAGGGCCAAGATGACAATACCCATTTCCTGTCACGTTCTGGGCCCAGGACTTTTGCATTCCAACGCCATCGATATTTGCTTGACCACGCCTTGTATGAGCGAATTTCCTCATCCCACTCGTTCTACTGTCTTGACCACGAATCTTGTTCCCAAGTCCGAGCGATACCTCGTTCCATCACAAGAGAGGGGTTATTCTTGCCCGAAGTGTGCCGGCAACTTGACCGCGAGCGGGGCTGTCTTCTTCGGTGACGGATCAGATCCAGCGCTCTCGGCCACACTTCAGGACCGCCGTGTGGCCGGTCGGTGGTCGAAGTTGTGGATCTTTCCTACTACTGCCTACCTACTCTTAGATCACAACCACTGGCACGCTTTGCTCTCAACTGCACGCAAAAGTAGCGCACCGCATAAAACTAGGGCATCCGATAAGTCAGACCTACAATTGTGGAACTTGTTGAAGAGCCCTTCAATCGCCCTCTACCAGTTACATACGATGTATTGCTGACTCGGAAACTGAATTTGGCTAAGAGAAGAAAACTCTGCTCTGCATCTTCCGCCACGGTGGACTAAACCAACTGTACGACAAGGCCAGAATCTGACATTATGCACATACTGGTATTTTGCGAAGTTGAAGAAAGTCTCGACAACGGTCTTCAGAAAGATTGACAGCAGTAACTGATGCTTAGCCCTCCCCTTCATGCAGGCGGGCCCTGAATCGGTTCACATTTGGTAGTTGTGATGACTCGCAACGACGGATTTCTTGACGGACATGAATGGTCATGGAACTAAGTGACTTGGTTCATGTTTGGCGGATGTGCCATCGACTGTACAGTCAGGTACAGTATGAGGTAAGATGCAGTCGATCGTGCCTAATCGAACAAGAAAATTCGGGTCAGCCTCAATATAGATCGAGAAAGCTTTGGCACAATCCTTGTTCAGAACAATGATCGGCATATCAACAACAAGGCAGTTCGTGATATGAACGTCAGACTTTACAACTGAATTTGACATAACCAAGGCAACAGATTGCCTAAAGGAATAACTGGATAATAGCACACACACTTGGTGCTTGGCTGCAGGACGCGCAGAACGGAGGACTCTCCGGACTGAGCCGACAACAATTCGAGAACGATGCCAAAGCCGCGCGGCGCTCGCACCGTTTATGACAGTTTCATACTGTGCTCGACGGCTCAAGGACCAAGATGGAAGAAAGTCCGCAACGTTTTTAACGCACCAAAAAAGCGTTTTTTTCTTGCGTTCCCACTCCGTTTACACGAATCCGTTAGTTCCATGCTTTAGTGTAAGCGCCTCAGGCAAGAAACTTGGCCGAAATTGTCAACAGAACATCACTCTCACAGACGATGCCCAGCGAGCACAGAGGGCGCCATTGCGATTATTTGCGGACCAGCACCCCCGCTCTCACTTCGCCATCTTCGTACCTTATCTCCAACGTCTCTGCAGCAACTACTTGCCTTGGGCGTGGTGATGAATCAACGACCTAGCATCTTGATCATGGATTGCAGGGATGTGAGCTTTTTTAGCATCCGCTCTAACTGATGATTGGTGATGCGGCAGCTCTACCCCGGTTCCCGAAGAGATGCTTAGTCTTTCTGTCAAGAAGCGTGGCATTTGGGGACAGTTGATCGCCAGGCACCGTCAACGGTCTGGAAATCCTGCCCAACTATGCTTAACTGGCAGCGCAACGTGTCAGTACGAATAGACCGCCTCTGCCCTTCTCGTTACCTATGGGTGGCCAAGACAAGGCCTGAATCATGGTCCTTTTTTATTAGAGCCCTGGCCCTGTGAAGTGGCTGTCGCGTGCTGTACCAAATTTTGACTTTTGCAAAGGTGAGCTTATTAACGACGGCATCATTTAACGGGGCCGCAGTCAGGAATGTTCGACTGCTAGTGCCCGCACTGAAAAGTCTGTTTTAAATTGTCAGATTCAGAAAAAACGCAATGGTCCCAGTTCATTGATTCAGTATCCACGTGTCGCCGACGTAAAGACAGACTGAAGCCGCGGAAAGAAAAAAAGCCACACTGGCGTCAGTGGTTGGCCATGGCCAGGATACGTATTCAGAGTTTTCACCGAGTCTCAGGTTGCTGCGCACTACTAGGTACGTAGTAAGTGCTTGCATGGGACCAGACTATTCCCGGCACAAGCAGTGAAGTGGGAGAAAAGTTGGTACAGTACTGAGGTATTGCTGACGTGCACCTCCAGGTTACATTTAACCCTGCTCACTATTCGTAGGCCCTGCGCGTCGCCTACCATTCTCACACCCATTCGGCGCTGAGCAGTCTTCGAAACAAGCCTTCCACCGTCCGACCACATGGACGACTGTCAGGTACCAGGCACTGGTGGCAAACATACAACCAATAAGGGCCCAGAAGTGGCTGACAGAACCAAGCCGATATGCAGCTAGAAGAAAATTTAGAGCAAATTTGTGGGTTCCCTTGCGGTAGTCGCCCGCTTGGCCACACCCTTGCAGCTTACTCTATCGGTACTGTACCCAGCCGCGGAACTGGGAGCGGCTACGCTGAATCGCTGACAGACGTCTTTTCTCTGCCGGTACCTTGAGCTAAACTGACAGGGATGGAAGAATTGCCCTGGTTCCATACGAAGAGGGTCCGAGAAGCTTGCATCTCGAGCTGCAGTCCTTTGCTCCCTAGCAGGCCCTACGAGTTCATACTGTATTGCTGTTCCGCCCCTTTCGATGTTGTCTTTTGTTGTCGCGCGCTTATTGTGCGCCAGTGTCTGGGGTGCGAAATCATGTTTGAAATGAGGCTCTAGCTGGACAAATTGTTTCATTTCGAGGCGACCAATGAGTGTGACAAGATGACCCTTCACAACGAGCAGACAAGGTGAACGAAACCTTGAAAGGAACCTTGAAACAACGGCCTTACCTCCCTTTGTTCGTGAAAGCTTATGTATAGAACCGGGCCGCAGTTAACAGGCATCTCACGGGCCAGTCAGGAACAGCCAACATGAGCCCACACCACCACCAGCACAGGCACCGCGGTGTACACAAACTACTTGCTGTAGGTACAGTCAACAACAATACATGGCATGGAAAGGACTTGCCGCCTTGGATGATGGGAGGGAGGGTTGGAATTACCACAGAGTGCGCATGCGGGGAGCGAGGAGAGTCCTCCGTATCACCAAGCTTGCAGATTGTGATTCCTGTACAGTGTTGCTGTGCTTCGCTGTGCTGTGCTGTGTTGGCCGATGAAGTGGTTCTCATCACATTCGTCCCCTGCCACCCCACAACACCACCGGGAAGTCTTTTTGTAGGGTCCGTCGGGTCAAGACACTAGGACAACCTCCTCGTGTCTTGTCTCCACTGAGGCGCTGAGCGTTTTCCTTGACAAATCTGATCTCGACTAACGTACCCTGCTCTTCTCGTATGTACTGTACTGCAATTAACTTAGACGAAGGATGGGGTGCCAGGTTTTTGGGTTCAATCGTGTTCAGATCTCGTTTATAAAACGGGACTCCCTCCCCCTTCTCCAGATGTTCGTTCTGATCAGCACACAACACAGTCCTTCCGTTTCAGATTACTCTCCTGTCTTCGGACGATCATTCCTTTGATTCAAAGCTTCTCATTCCTTTTGGAAGTCGAATCTACACAATCCCTGAACCATATCCACGAGCTAGTTCTCGATCATCACCAATCTACTCCATCACTTGGAGTAACATTGACTATCACGTCCTGATTCAGTCCTTTATCAGACGCTACACATATTCAACGCTCTTGTCTTGACGACAATCGAGAAACCTTTACAATCCCATTCTCAATCCAAAACACAAAAACCGCCGAAATGAAGTTCGCTACCGCTTTCATTGGCCTCGTTGCCTCTGCTACCTACGCTGCTGCTGCCTCCGTCACCTTTGTTACTCTTGATGACAAGGAGCGCACCATCATCTTCACCCCTGACCCTGGTTTCGAGGGCCCCGAGTCCGTCACTGTCAGCAGTGCTAAGGATGTCACCGTCGACTTCCCTGACAAGTACATCGGTAACTTCTACGCTGTCCAGAAGGGTCACGAGGACAAGCCTGGTATGCTCGGTGAGGTCACCTTCGGTGGCTGGAACGGCAAGACCTACTTCGACGTCTCTGCTATTGTCGACCCCAACGACAAGGACAACGTCAAGCAGATGTGGCCCAAGGCTGGCAAGACCCCCATGTCTGGTTGCGAGGAGTTCCCCTGCGACAACGCCTACTGGCTCCCCGATGACGTCCAGACCAAGGTCACTGAGGAGGTTGACCTCATCACCACCCTCGGCTCTGGTACCAGCCCTTACAACGCCAAGTCTGCCTAAGCGTTCCTACTGCCATTGCCCGGGCGGCCCTTGATTTTCACTTCTTCACTTACCACTCTTCACCTTTTCACGCCGCGGCGTTGAACACCGCATTGACGATGTCACGAATCACTTTCTACACTACACGATTCTCGTTTTACATACCCTGAAAGATACCCCTCGTGTGTTGCAATACCGAGGCCTTTCGTTATAGACCTTTGGGCTGGAGCAGTTGGCGCTTATGGACGGATGGATTACCCAGACAAGACAAGACAAGGACAAAACAGGACTTGAGTCCCATATCTTGGAACTCCCCAAACACTGCAGAGCCGCGTCACTCTTTTCCGCGCTCATGCACCATCACAGGCTTGATGCCTCTTGTATCAGCAAGAGGGTTGAGGCTGGCACTCGTTCTACATTACGCACATTCTTACACTCGCTGGAACCTAGACTATGTCTAGAGAAACTTTTACATACAGTTCTTGTACATACTTGACTTAGGGCGCAAAAGCTCCTTTACAAAAAGATGGGATCATCCCTTTTTTGAACAACCATTTTAGACTTTTAGACCTGGACATAGAACTGAACATAGACGTTTGAACTTGAATCATTCAACACTTTGAAAAGAAAATGACCAGTGATACCCCTAATCATAAATGTTACAGGTATTGAGTTGACTCGCGTGGTGTGACAGTGACAAAGGAAAAGCCACCTGCAAGCTTGAAACAACCCCTCCCCTAAGCGTTTCTTTTTCTGGCACACCACACCTCCAACTGCGCCGTCTTTTATTTATCAAGTACATACATGAAGCACTGTGCAGTCTACCAACCTCCTGCTTACTCGACGCTGCATCAACCGTCAAATCAAATTACAAAGTCCGGTTTGTCGATCCTGACAGAGAAAAGAGAACACGTCAGATACGCATCACGGCCTGATGTCGTGTCTGCAGGTACAAGGTTGATCCCCTGGCCGGGATGTAACGTGGCCTAGGTACAGTAGACCTTTGTTCTAAAGTATTGGTACCGCGTAGTCTAGACAGTACAGGAGCGCGGTGTCTACCAAGCTGGTATTGGGAGATTAACCTAACCATTGTGTTGAATTGAAAGGGATTGTTGGGTAAAGTCTGTTTGTATACAGGGCATGCCAAGATATTCTAACAATAACCATACCGAGATTGAAACAGCCTGTCAATTGAGTTGCAACAGATCGATAAACTGATTGATCAACACGATTGCAGATCACTGCCTTGCTGTCTCTCATCCGAACTATTTAAGGTTCACCCATCAAAGTCCCCCCCTCCTTGGCACAGTAGTGTCTTTGTACGACGGAGCTGCACATGTCACATCGAGATGTTAAACAATGTGTTTTGGCGCGGGTTTGTTACCGTTTCCGCGGCCCTTGCCTGTGCAACTTCGGAACGATTCTACGGAGTGCCAGCATGTGAACTTCACAGGAGCTGAACTGTGGTTATCGTTGGCGTCTTGGCGCTTTTGATCCTGGCACGTGGTACTAGGAGGAATCTCTATGCGAAATTTGATAAGAATATACTTAATTAGGAGAGGAATATCTGGCTGACTAGACCGACAAGAGTCGCATGTAGGCCAGACTGGAGGGATCGAACTTGATTGAACCCTGATGGTTGCAAGTTATTAGATTCTGCCAATGCTGGGAAATGTGGAGTGGTAAAAAGCAAAAGGTTCAACTTAAATGACAGAAACGCCCCTGCCGGGGAAGCGTAGCGCCAGAGGACCCTGAAGAGATCTCGGAACCCGACTAGGCGGTTCCCGCCAAGATGAGACGGGTTCTTCCCGTGTACGCCCTCGAATCTGTCAAGAGAACTTCAGCTCGCCGAACAGAGCAGACGTCTGGTCAAAGCTTGAGACTGGAATGCTGTACGCTCTGGAATGCGGGTCGCGGAGAAAAACACGATGAGTCTGACGCCAGCCGCGATGACTAGTGTTGGGTGATATAACTCTGAACTGTGGGAACCGAGAAAGTCGCGCAGTTTAAGTCTGCGAGGATCGTACTCATCAAATCCCGTACAATAGAGAGGCCCCAATCTGCAACGGGACAGTAGAATCTAGATCAAGTTGCCATTGTATCCGCTTGTTAGTAATGGACTAAGTCAAACATCAACAACATTAAGCGCACTTTGCATAAGCGTGGTATATGCAACCCTCGGTCTGGGCCCAAAGGTGGCATGATTATTCAAGTCGTCGTAGTATTTAACTTCTATTCCTTCTTCTCGGTAGGCCCCGCAGCCTCTGTTGCAGTAGCTGTTTCGTTCTCTTTCGGTTCATCATCCTTCTTTTCTGTTATGGGTTCAGTGGCTGGTTCCACTGTCTTGACCTGCTTAGACTTGATAATCTTTTGAAGATACTCTCCCGTATCCCCGAACCCATCTATCTTGCCCAGTTTCGTTGTAAGAAACTCAATATCATTATTCATACTAGCATGGTCGTTAGCGGATAGCCCATCAGTGGGCTGCGTACTACGTACCTCTTGAGGCCAGCTTCGGTCTTGGGGTCTGCATCTCTGAGGCTTGACCCAAGCTGATCTCTGTAACTGGAAAAGACAGGAAGCATGATCATCTGGATGGATGTCTCAGGTAGGTGCTTGGTCAAAACACGATGAAGAGTTGTCGTCTCCTTTGCCAACGTTTCCATGTATGGATGAACACCCTTGCTCCCATCTGCTTCCCAGTCTATTGTCTTCATCGTTCGCGAATGGATGGCTGCTCGACCGCTCATAATTTCAACAAGCTTCTGGTAGATGCTGTCCTGATGCTCTTGTAACAGCCGCCTGATCTTGTCAAACTCACCCATCAGATTCGACACACTTGCTCCCGATCCAGCATGCCGTCGCACAAATTCTCTAACATGTGGGATCAGGGTAGCTGTAAAAGAGAGCGCCTGGGAGGCCAAAGCTAGATGCTTGGTTGTGATATTCTTTAAGCCAGCTGAGCGAGTCGCTCCAGCACCAAGAATAAGTTGCGTGCATCTCGAGTTGAAAAGCTGAAGGTATGCAATCAGAGACGTCGCGATATCAATAGTCATTGACGGTATTCCATTGATCAGATGAGAAAATTGGGCAATGCCATCCAAGCACAAAATGGCTGATTTAGGCAGCATAAAGGTTTCCGAGTCGATTGTGGCGGTCCTGGTCTTCTCCTTGCTGGTTCCGTTCGTCTCGATAGCCTCTTCTTCATTATGATTTTCCAACTCGGAATTGGGGATCCAAATCTTGGTGCTGTCGGTCCACTCGTGAGGATCATGAGTACTACTTCCCAAAATGGTATTCAGCAATTCCGTGTTCTTCTCATTGAAGTCTTTGGCATTCCATTGATCCGATTCCATGCCTTGAGCCAATTTTTGCATTTCGGCGTCACGGTTCCTTTGCACGAAGTCTTTGATGTGTCCATTGACCACGTTTTTCAGGGATGTGCCGCTTCGGCCAGATATCGACTCGCATTCGTTGGCAAAATAAAGGTTCAGCGTGAAGTAACGTAGGAAAAGAGTGAGTGGCAGCTGCGCAGTTTGTTCTGCGCGGACCTTCAGCACCTTGACGATCTTTTCTATCGCCACATCCACTGCCTGGCCAAGGAGGTTGGTAATATCTAAGCTTTTGTGCAGCTCCTCTTGAACTTCAAACATTGTGTTGTTCATTGGGTTGCTTGAGAATCTGTCTGGTCTTGGGCTAGAGATGGGCGACCTCACCGTAGGTGATTTCAAAGTATCAGCTTGTGCATTATCACTAAGTGAACTTGTGATTTCCAACAAGACTTTGACTTGGGTTGTGAGTCTTCTGAGGGTCTCCGTTACTCCGATGTAGATTTTCACTAGAAGGTCTTCACCATCTTCAGGATCAAGAGCCCGCAGATTCCGTGCCAGAATGGACGACTTTTCTTGATTTGACAGATGACGACCGCCGCTTGCAGTAGAGACTGACATCATTGACTCATTGTCATCGTCCGTCGAACTGGGTAGAGGTCGTCTAATCAGGTTTCGAATCTCACGCAAGACAGACTCTCGGTAAGCGACGGTGGCAGCGGCGATATGCTTCGCTCGGTGCAATCCGACCATGTTTGGCAATAGTTCAGCTTTCAGCCCATCGGTATTTGTCAGATAGGTTGGGAAAACCGAGGGAGACCTGGTATGGCCAGCCTTAGATCGATTTGCTGACGCATCCCATCGAAGGAGAATCTCTTGAGATGACACTGATTCGACATGCCGTCGCAAGTCGCGGACCAAGATATCTTGGAAATTGGTCTCGTACGCCTTTCCGATGCGCGAACGCAAAAGGGCCAGATCGGCATTGACGCCTTGCAGCGCTGAAGCTGATCGCAAGTCCAATAATTGGATTGTGGGTTGGTCGTCAGCAGTGGTATCCCTCTCACCAGCAATAAGGTTCTCGAGTGAATCGATGCTCGCAAGGGCCTTGTCGATTTCACCTTCATCTACCAAGGCCTCGCAGTTCGCAACACCATCCGCAATCTGCTTGAGTTGAAGCACGGC
The DNA here is from genome assembly GCA_018886245.1 of Fusarium brachygibbosum. NCBI lineage: Eukaryota > Fungi > Ascomycota > Sordariomycetes > Hypocreales > Nectriaceae > Fusarium > Fusarium brachygibbosum. Next base: position 1,640,969 of record MU249525.1, read on the forward strand.
GTCGTTTAGCTGGCGCAAGTTTTCCTGGCGTCTCCGCTGGTGAACGATCTGTAAACCCTTGGTCGCAATCTCCTCATCGAGGGCCTCGAGCTCTTTTCTTAGCGTCTTGATTCTCTCAACAGATTCCGCAGCTTCCGAGTGCAGCTCCTTCAAGGATCCCAGTGCCGTAAAGAACGTCGTTGAGGCGGTCGAAATAGAGTTGATCAGATGAACCTCAATAGTGTCCATGTACCATGATAGCTTTTCTTGCAAGATTGCGTTGGTAGCGAGAGCTTTGCGCGGTGCCGCAGCGCTCCCGTTGAGTGCACCTTTCCCATCCTCGACATTGGCAGGCCGGATAACCTCGGATCGTTCGCTCACGATATCGAATGTGCGAGGATTTTCGAGATGGAACTCTTCGTCAAAGTACACAGTCGGAATGGTTGATAGAGGTGGCGGCCCATGTGTAGATCTTCGAATAAAGCCGGCACTTGGCCTTCGGACTGGGCTGTGGCCATCGTTCGAATTCATCGACGAAAGGGATGCAGTTGAGCCTTTTCGAGTTGGACGAGGCTTTGGACCCGGCCGCAAATATCCATCACCACTCGATTCGGTTGGCGTATCTTGCCGATCAGAGCGCTGCTCCTTGTTGGCCTCTTCATCGCTTTCCTTTATTCGTTGCAGCTGCTCGTATAGTGTTCCAACCTTGGACAGGTATTGGCTGAATTCTTGAACGTCGACCTTTTTAATATTCGTCAAGGTAACTGGGGGAATATCTCGAGCTGTCGGAGGTTTGTGCGCAGTCGAAGCTGGTGCAGAGGTGTGAGGTTGGAGACCAGTTCGAACAATTGGGGGCTGAAGAAGGGTCGAGATAGCTTCTAGCTGTTAGCTATTGCGATGGAAGGTTCCAAGAACAAAAACAAACCATTCTGGCTTGATTCGTAAAGTGAAGCAGCCAAGCTGCTGGGAGCACTGTCAAGCACACCTCCTACTGAATGAATGGAGCTCGCCGTAGAGCCACGTCGCGCTGACGGGTGGGGATGCATTTGAGGGTGTCTATGGCTGTTACTGCATCACATGTCAGATTCATATACAGTAGGCAGCTTGGGAAATAAAGATATTTATGGCTACCTATGAAAGGGAAGTTCACCATGGCCCAGAGGCGATAAGGCTGTCAAGTTGTCGGCAGACCTGGCTGCGGTGGGAGAGCTGGGAGAGTACATGATCAACGAAGCTCCGGCTGAGGTGAGGCAAAGGAGCTTGAAAGACGGGTGATGAAGTGGGCGGGTGTATTATTAGGGTATCATCGCTGAAAGAACCGAAAAAATAGTCAATAGGTAGTTAGACAAGATTGGAAATGGCAATCAAGTAAAGACAAGAGAGGGAATGAAGGAGGAATCAAGAATACGCCGTCATCACCAAAAAGGGTCTTTGGATTATTACAGTACTGTACCTGGGGTAGGTTAGTACCTTGTTCGTCTAGACACCTTGTAAGTTGCAGCTTGGAGCACCCCCTTGAAGGTGATACACGTGACCCAAGCAATTCATGCTGACTTAGGTAGAAGAAGTAAGTTGGAGGCCACTCTACGCGTCGCGTCAAGGGGCTGCACGTTTCGTTCTTGCGTCCACTAAATTGACCTAACCAAGGTTGCCCCCCAACTGGAACAAGCCCCTCCATAGGTTGCTCCGCAAACAATATCCCCTGTCTGAAGTCAATTCTTGGGCTCGACAACGATCAAGCAGAGGACAGAAGCGATACCAGATTATTCACAACCACAAAAAAACAAGATGGATCGCGGATCAGTTTACTCTGCTCACGTCTACGAACCGAGTTTCGGTGAGAATGGAGATACTCGGCTGCAACTTCAGACGCAGCTCGAAACCTTCATCCTCGACTTTCGACTCGACAACAATTTCGTTTACAGGTTTGCGCTGCGCTGAATATCATGTATGAAACCGCCAAATGTATTGACAATGCCTTAGAGATCAACTTCGAGAGAATGCGCTGCTCAAGAGGTACTTCTGCGATGTCAATATCAACGACTTGATCAGCTTCAACGAGGACCTGGCACACCGACTGGTTTTTGAGCCTGCCGAGATCATACCTCTAGTAAGGACTACACCACCGCGAACACGATACATCTCTAACCAACATTAGTTCGAAAATGCCCTAAAGAAATGCACACATCGTATTGTCTTCCCCCACGAACCCAAGGTTGAAATCCCCGAGCATCAACTTCTTCTTCACTCAAACGCCGACGATGTCTCGATCCGTAATCTCGACTCCGAGACCATCTCACGGTTGGTACGTGTACCAGGTATTGTTATTGGTGCCTCTGTCATGTCATCCAAGGCAACAGAGCTTCATATCCAATGCCGCAACTGCGGGCACACACAGAACATTCCTGTCTTGGGAGGCTTCACAGGTGTCACTCTTCCCCGACAATGCTCTCGAAATCGAGTTCCCAACGACCCAACACCAAAGTGTCCCATGGACCCCTATTTTGTTGCACATGAAAAGTCCCGTTTTGTCGACCAACAAATTATCAAGCTTCAGGAGGCGCCTGATCAAGTCCCTGTAGGAGAACTGCCCAGGCACGTTCTCATCTCAGCCGATAGATACTTGACAAACAGGGTTGTTCCAGGTTCGAGATGTACTGTGATGGGCATTTTCTCGATCTATCAAAACAAAGCTTCCAAGAACTCCTCCACCGGCGGCGCTGTCGCTATCCGTACCCCTTATCTAAGGGCAGTTGGAATCCAGTCAGATATCGACCAAGCAGCCAAGGGTAATGCGACTTTCTCAGAAGAAGAGGAGCAAGAATTCTTAGAGATGAGCAGACGACCGGATATTTACAACATTATGGCTGACTGCATCGCCCCCTCTATTTATGGAAACCGCGATATCAAGAAGTCAATCCTTTGCTTGTTATTAGGCGGTTCAAAGAAGATCCTCCCTGATGGAATGAAGCTGAGAGGAGACATCAACGTGTTACTTCTTGGTGACCCTGGTACAGCTAAGTCTCAGCTTCTTAAGTTTGTTGAGAAGGCAGCTCCGATCTCCATTTACACCTCCGGAAAGGGTTCATCCGCCGCAGGTCTAACAGCGTCTGTCCAGCGTGATCAATCCACGCGCGAGTTCTACCTCGAAGGTGGTGCGATGGTGTTGGCCGACGGTGGAGTGGTATGTATTGATGAGTTCGACAAGATGAGAGATGAGGACCGAGTGGCGATCCACGAAGCTATGGAACAGCAAACTATTTCCATTGCCAAAGCTGGTATTACCACCATTCTCAATGCGCGAACATCGGTTCTGGCCGCCGCCAATCCCATCTTTGGCCGATATGATGATATGAAGACTCCCGGAGAGAATATTGACTTTCAGACTACCATTCTTTCGCGTTTCGATATGATTTTCATTGTCAAGGATGAACATAGCCGCGAAAAGGACGAGACGATGGCCAAGCACGTTCTCGGTATTCAGATGAACGGCCGAGGCGCCGAGGACATGACCGAGTCTGAAATCCCCATTGACAAGATGCGAAGATATATCACCTACTGCAAGACGTAAGTTGTTCCCTCACCTCTCCCTACCCTGCTTATACTGACACACGATAGTCGATGCGCTCCCCGACTTAGCACTGAAGCTGTCGAGAAGCTTTCTTCTCACTTTGTTTCCATTCGTCGCCAGGTCCACGCCGCTGAGATGGAGGCCAACACTCGTTCTTCTATCCCCATTACTGTCCGTCAGCTCGAGGCTATCGTTCGTATTACTGAGTCTCTTGCCAAGCTTACCCTCTCCCCCATTGCTACCGAAGCACACGTGGACGAGGCCATTCGTTTGTTCTTGTGCTCTACCATGGATGCTGTCAACCAAGGCAGCAACCAGGGCAGTCGCGAGTTGAACGATGAAGTCAACCGCCTTGAGGCAGAGCTGAAGCGTCGTCTTCCTATCGGGTGGAGCACTAGTCTATCTACACTCCGAAGGGAGATGGTTGAGGGTAAAGGATACAGCGAACAGGCACTTAACCGAGCCCTGATGGTATTGCAACGGAGAGACACAATCATGTTCAGAAACCAAGGAGCCCAAGTCTACAGGAATGGAGCTTAATGCGGAAATGATGTTGGTGTAATAGGAAGGGTTCGTTTGGCCATTTTTTAGTAGATGTCTTGGTGATAGACGGGGTTAACGAGTAATGAGGCGAAATCATCACGACCATTGTACATAAGCAAACATTTAAAGATACCAAGACTCGATATCGCATTATATACCTGTCTGCATACGTTTTCGTCGACCCTGGCCTTTTATTGTTCTCCTCAATTGGTGTCGCTATAATGCATCGCTTTATTCCAATTCTTCTGGTTCTTCTACATGTCCGTTCACTCCCAGTGATCAGTCAAGGTTGACTAATGAATCATTCCAACCGTCAACGCCTTATCCAAGATCACCTCATCCGCCCTGGGAAATATTGTTTCAAATTATTAGAACAGAATCCCGTTTGCCGGAAAGCTAAAATAACAAATCTCCTTGGGGGGTCCAACAGTACCATGTTCCCCCTCCATCGATCCATAGAGTGACATAAACTCTCGTCAAGATTCAAGAGACTGTTCAACTGGTAGACCCATTTGTGCGCGACTTTGTCAAACTGCGCCGAAGCGCATTACTCGCTCGGCGTTCCAACTCGGCCTTGTGCGCCTCTGCAGCAGCCTGTTCTTCGGTGATTACCTCGTGTTTAGTACGCATACGCTCCAGCACATGGGCCGCTTCGGATGCAAACTCGCACCTCATCCGGATAGATTCGCCATATTTGTAGAATAGGAACGGAAATGGGATGCATGCGACGGCTAGGAAGGCGGGAATGGAGCTGGCCCAGTGAATGCCGAGATCGTTATACATATACGTTGTGAAGAGCGGAAAGGCGGCGCCAAAGAGGGAGCGGAGAACCGAATTTGCGGCCAATACAGAAGCGGCAAAGATGACATCTGGAAAGCTGAGATTAGGATTCCATACCATAGATACCATCAAGAGAGGACTTACATGAATCAACAAGGTAGTTTAGTAGTGACAAGAACACCGAAACTAGACCACATGCGAACACACTCGAACCAGCAATGGACACAATCCAATGAACATCAGATCCGTTGGTCCAAGCAAACCAAAAGAGTCCTACTGGGATGAGTATGGACCCAACTAGAGTCGGCGGGAGTCTGGCCTCAGGAGGTGCCGCACCGCCATTGGCTTCAAGAACACGCATATATCGTTTCTGGTCCAGGATTGTGCCGACAACTGCAAACACCATACCTACAGCAATGCCGATAAAGGCAAGTCCTCCGATTCCCGGGCTCCATCCTCGGCCCTGTTGGAAGACAATCGGGAAAGCGGCAAAGCAGAGGTATAGTGTGCCGTAGATAATGGCCATGTAGATCGAGGTTAGTAGAACGATAGGTTCTTTGAAGAGTAAAACCCATGGACGCAGCAAAGCGATCTTGAACTGTTCCGCGACAGTATGGCGAGGTCTTCCGGCGTCGACTTTAGAGATATAAACCTTTCTGGTTTTCTTGGAAAGGGCAGCTGCTCGACGGCGCAAGAGATAAGGGGCATATGTCTCAGGAATCACTAACGAGTTAATGATCCAGACACTTCCTGTAAAAATGGCCATCATGCCCTCTACCCAGCGCCAGCCTTGCTTCTCTCCTAAGAACCCACCGGCAATAGGGCCTATCCGAGGTAATTAGTATCTTCTCCTCAAACTCCTCAAAAAGGGTGAAGTAATAGGCAGATGAGGACAGTCGCAACGTACCAATAGTAGGGCCAAGAAAGGGGGCCATTGCAAAGAGAGCAGTCGCAAGACCACGATCACGGGCTTCGAACATATCAGCAATAACACCACCCGCATTTGTCAGCGGTGAAGACCCAAAGGAACCAGCGAAGAAGCGGAGGACAATCAAGGCTGCCATCGTAGGGGCTCCGGCAGCACCGGCGTTGAACGCGGTCAAGGCCAGATAAGAGAAGAAGAAGGGGATTTGGCGGCCATAGAGTTCAGAAAGCGGTGCCCAGAATAACGGCCCAATAGCAAAACCGAGAACAAACATCGAAATACCGAGAATCACAACCTCGGTTGATACATTGAATTCCATGATGATGGATGTAAGACCTCCTGAGTATGCCGTACTGGCGAACGCAACAGCAAGTGTAGCTATCGCCTGCAGGATAGTGATAATCCATTTCCTTGAGCGGGAAAAGTTCAATGCATTTCGAGGGTCGTTTGGCAAAAACTCAACGAGGTAGGGCGACTCTGTCGTTCCATTGCCAGCGTATTTGTAGTTGAGTACAGCCTCGTCGATACCTGTTTGGTCGAGTATAAGACTGAAGTGAGAGGCCTTTACCCTGGCCTGCTGGGATTCGAGATCAGCTCCGTTAGCTGTTGTCGATGAAGCCGGAGACACCGGAGGCGGCGGTTTAGTAGCAGCAGTCATGTTTGCAGTATCCAATGCGTTCGCAGTGTGTCAGTATGTTACAGTGACTTGAGCCGTAGTTCAGAGAAGCAGTGATATAATGGACAGATGAGCCCATACAACAAGCCTATGCAACGATGTCCAGTGCAGCGTACTATTCTCCGATCTGCAGATCCAAGAGACCAGGACGGCGACTGCCAGGGTATTATACGATTCTCATTCGGATCTGACACCATGGTTTGACTACCCAGCAAGAAAGATTAACGGCCCGTTATCACAACATGTGAGGTCAAGGACTTGTGAGGGGTGTGCGTAAGATGTTGGACGATTTGACGCGGACCAATACATTTGCTCATTGTCCGCGGATCTCAGGCACCTCACAGCTTCTAGAGATCTAACATCATCACCACCTCCACGGGTGATTCGATTCCTGTTTTAATCATTGCCTTTCCCTTCTTTGTTACCGTCGCACTCACCCATCTTGCATCACGTCTACTGCCGATGTAGCTTTATAAGCTGAAACGTGGAGGCTCCAACGGCCGTGTATGGTGATGTACGGCTCGGCGCTTCTTATCGCTTAAGACGGGTGTTCTTGCCCGGGACTTTATGCTCGCTTGGGGAACTGGCAGCACAATGTAAGGGCAACTGTTGCTCTTTGAATATACCCCGGCGCCGGCAGGAAAAACAACAGAATGTGAGTTGGTCCGAAGCTCCCGTTAACATGTTGTATTATTGAAAGGTTAAAGTATTATTTGGACGGCGATCGGTGTCACGGACCCCGACATCTTTCCCGTGTTGATCGGATTCGAATCCGGAGGTCCGGCTCTTTGTGGAAACGTCTTGTTATGCTTGAACATCAAAACGCCAAACTTGATTCCAAGCCTAGCTTTCAACGGGGCACCTCTGATCAACACTGCTGCATGGTCTTGCGATAGATGAGCAAGTCAGATCTGCGTTTGAATCGATGCCAGGTCATCCGCATAATCTGCAACATGATGACACCCATAAACCATATCTCATCACACTTTATAGAGGCATTACGGAGTTCGGCTCCATTAAATCGGCCGGCTACCGATCAGTCAGAAAGTTCGGCTCTACCGTTGGCGCGAGCATGTAGCGTTGTATAAAATCACCTGATACCAGACAATCATTTCCAACTTGCTGGACCCCCCTGATCCATGATGAGGCTCCAAATTGTCGGAATTGGTCCGTCATTCTGTATTATGATGTTTAGCGACTCTCGAAGTGGTGTTCTTCTAATTATCGGCAGTAGCGTTCGTGGCTCTCACTGGCACATGGGATTAATCTTCGAAACCGCCCCATTCATCTTCCTCACTGCTTCCACTCTCACTTGCAGACTCCTCCTCTTCGCTGCTTCCCTCATCATCCTTGGTATCGTTCTTCTCATCTCTTGCAGTCAGAGAAACGGGCTCGCCCGTTGACTTCAACACAGGCATGCCTACCATATCACGAATGATAGCACCACTATCATCTCGCACGTAAGGACCCTCGTCATCGGCAGCGGCGTCGTCTTGTTCACCAGATCGGACAAAACCAGCGACGAAGAATCCCATGACACCCTGCCCATCATCCTTGTAAGAGCGAATACAGGCTTCCGCTATTTCTTCATCACCTTCACATGCTTCGGGTAACCCACGAACGGGCCATTCTCTCATGCCGGAAACCTGGTCCTTTCGTAGAAGCACACGCCAACCTCTTCGTTTGGCAATGTCGGATTCAAGAGCTCTCATGACAACGCGCTCGTTTTCTTGCATGTGAATAGAACAAGTTGAGTATGTAATCTTCTTCGCTGACGGGAACCGGAAGGCATGTAACAGAAGAGTCAACTGGAAGGATGATAAAGCCTCAAGACGTGCTTCCAGGTCCTTTTCTGATTTGATCGCCGTTTCGTTGCCATCGTCGTCTATCATGACATTCTCAGGGGTTGGCTCGACCTTCTCATGTTTCCTTTTGCGATTGTTTGGTTTTGCTGATGGCGCTTTTCCGCCGCTGCTGTAAGGTTCTGGCAAATGAAGATCCGGCATCGAGTCCCGCCCAACGATACCGCTCCCTGAGCAACTGGGATCCAAGAGCAATGCTCCAACTGACTTGTAGTTATCCGCTGTGGGCTTCACCTGCAGGAAATCTTGACCAAATCCAATCTTTGTCACACCATCTGAGCCAGCTATTTTGACCATCTTGTGAAGAACCTGCGCTCTTCTGGAATCTTTCTCGAATGCATAAATGGTTTGTTTGGGTGTGTCAAATTCGGGGGTATGTTCCTTCACGATGGCCGCCAGGTGTGTTGTCTTATTGCCTGGGGCGGAGCACGCATCGATCAGATCTCCGTCTTCTGATCTAGGATCCAAGAGATAAGCCGGAAAGCAGGATGCTTTGTCTTGAAGAATGATTTTGCCAGAGGTATAGGCCTCTGTTTTGGTAAGATCGATCCCTGCAGTTATTGCCACGAGGTTCGGTACGTGTGGGTCGATATAGATGAGCCTTCCAGCATTCGTGACAACTTCCTTGATCGACGCAGCTCTGGTATACTTGGAGAAAGTGGTCTCAAGCTGTTCTTCCAGTGTGCTCTTCACGGCATTGACGCGAACCCATCGAGGGTAGTTCGCTTCCTCACCTGCGCATTGCCTTTCGACTTGCTCTTTCAGAGCCTCGAGTGATGGCATCTTTCTGCGAAGTCGCGCAAGCTTAAATTCTGAGCTGATGCGTGCTTTGTGCCTCTCGATGGATGCACGTAGGCCATGGCTTTGTGGAAGCGCAATTCCCTTCTTGGCCAGTAGGAGGTCATGAACAAGAAGTAACGACAATGTCGGAGTGAGCTTGATTCATAGATTAGCACAATTCGCGGTCTTGAGTATAAAGTGTGAAAGCTCACCTTTCGCTCCAATTTAAGAAGTTCTGATTTCTCAATTACTTCTTTGAGAATTGGACTCCATTTGCAGCTCTCGAGCACTAAGGCGTAGACCTGATTGGGAGCAGACTTGAGGCCCTTCTTTTTGAAAACACGGGACTTGAGACTTCCGCCTTCAGATGAAGACCCTGTCAGGATTTCAGCAGCCTCATGATAAAGAGACATATTTGAGGTGATTCGGGATGTTGCTGTCGAGGGAGTTGAAGATGAAGAAGAAAATTAAAGTGAGAATTGCTGGTGTAGTAGTTTAACCGGAGCTTAACCGACAGAGTGCTCGTGTAAGTCGCTCCTGGCCTGCGACTCCCTTGTAAAGAAAGCTCTGCTGAAAAGTGCATAATCCGCTTGGCCTGAGACATTATTAGAACCAAGTGTGTCGAAAGCTACTTCTTTGGTTTTTTTGTTGCTCATAAACCGCTTCTTGGATAGTAGATATATCCGAGAGCTTACCACGCGTCCACAGTTTCGCTCACCCGTAACTAACAGTCCAGTTAAAGAGAGCTGTCTTTGAAGCGGTCTATGGCGGGTGTACAACAGATCACTAGTGTGCCATTCACAATTGAAGGTTGAGTCTTGATTCACTTGCATGTGTTATGGCCGATCGCATTATATGAAATGGGTATATGCCCTTGATTCATAATGGGCGAAAGAAGTTGCGCCTAGCGCAATCGGGTCCTCGTCAAGCAAGGTATGTCCTCGATAAATGTACATGTTAAGAAGCGAATCGAATCATCCAACTATTTTCCTCCCCCTTAACTTCCCAAATTCCATTGCACCACGCAAACTTTGATTGAAAAACAAATGCCTTGCCGTGAAATCGCCATCCCTATATTCTCCAGTCCAAAGTAAAAGGGGGTTCACTGGACGCCCCTCTTATACAAGATGCCGTTTTTAGATGCACCGTTGCAACGAAATATGATGCGTAGCTTCGGCCATCTAGGCTGCTATATATGTTGTTATATCAGCAGTCGAGGTACTCTGGCGAGAATGCAGCGTTTAGTGACGGTGGCTGCGGCGGCGGAGGTGGTTATATCCGCTGCCATGCTGGTGGGCATGTCGTCGAACGTGATCCCTCTTGTAAGCGGGAGCAGCACCATCCTCGGTCTGGGCGGGAAGGCTGGCTGTCTGAGTGACAGTGACAGTGTTCCAGACAGTGTGGACACGGGTAGACTTGCACTTCTTGGGCTGGTCAGGCTTGCTGAAGATGTCAGTTGGTTTGGGGGCGTTGGTGAGAGCGTCGGTGGCCTGAGCAGCAACGTCGGACACAATCTCAGGGACGGAAGGCAGAGAAGGCTTGGGGATAGCGGTGGGCTCCTCGGGCTTATCGGCGGGCTTAGTGTACTTGGGCGCCTCAACAGCGGTAGACTTGTCCTCAGGAGCTGACTTGGTAGCGGAAGGCTTAGCGGAAGGCTTGCTGGGTTCCTTGTCGTCGTTACCAGTGTTGGGCATGGAGGGGACATCGTCACCGTAGGAGAAACCACTGAGGGGGTTGTTTCCAGGCAGCTTGTCCAATGTACCGGTAGTCTTCTCATCAATCTCAGGTTCAATTGTGCAGTCGTCCTTGTTGAGACCGTAGAAAAGACCGGGGCAGTTGTCCATACCCACGGTACCGGCGTTGCAGGTGTCGATAATGTGCTTCAAGAGTTTCTCGTCCCAGCCAGCCATAAAGTCAGCGTGGCTGCTGTAACCAGTAACGTCACCGTTGGAGAAGACAAAGGGCTGCTTGCCCTCGCCCTCAGTCCAGCGGCCTTGGAATTTGTTAGTGTTCCAGTAGGCCTCGTAGAAGAGATGAGGAACGTGGATCCAGCCCTTGGGGCAGTCGAGGTAGCCGTCGTTGTCCTCAGGGTAGGCCATGTTGTTCTTGAAGTCGGTAAGGCCAGCCTTGGGGTTGTAGCAAGAAGGGAAGTGAACATCAGCTCGAAGAGGAGAGTATGTGCCGTCACAGGTTCGGTCAGGGAATCCAACGCCCTCGTTCTTGGTGATAGGGTCACCGACACCAGCGGTGGTACCGTCTGACTTGGCATCCCAAGAGGGAACACTGTAATCGTTGTTGGCGCGAGGGCAGGTCATTCTCGCGGGGTTGATAGGGCCCTTGGAAGGGTCAAGGTTGGGCTTGGCGCCCGCCTTGGGCATGGTGCGGGTCATGGCATCACCAGCAACAATCTGCAGACCGGCAGGGAAAGGCTTGATCTCATCGTGAGTCTTCTCGAAGCTGGTGGGGGTATTAGTGACATGCACAAAGAGCGGCAAAGTGAGATAAGATGAGACATGGGAGAGGAGTTTGTCGCAGATTGACGAGTAAATGGGAAAATTACACTTACAAGTAGTAGGCGTTGAAGTAGTCGAACTCAACGTCCTCGAACTTTCCAGACTTGGGATCGTGGAAGTAGAGACTGGGAAACCAGTAGGCACTGTTGTCGCCCTTGATCATGGCGTTACTGCACTTTGACTCCATGAGATCCTTTCCAGTGGCGCTCTTGCTGAAACCGCTTCCACCCATGACGTTGTGAACGTGAGTGGAGGTTTCTCCAGGGAAGAGAATGGGATCCACGCGGCCTCTGGTGAGCTGCTTGTTGGTGAAGCGCAAGACAGCGAAAGTGCCCTCCTCCTTAGCGGCGGAAGCAGCACCGGCGAGAAGCGCGGCGGCGGCAACGAAAGTGGACTTCATGGTGATGACGATAATCGATGAATGATATTCAAGTAGTCGAGTTGAATAGAATGCTGGAAGATATCAAGTTGAAGAGCTGGCGTAAAAAGAAGTCTCTAGGACTCTGAGCACTGGGAACGGAAACTTGCTAATTCTTCAAGAAGAAGCGGAAGAGAGGATAACCAGTGTAAGGCGGGGGGGAAGCACGCAGGTGATACCGGAACACCTGTAAGAACCTATAATGAATGTTTCGTTTCGCAACCGTCTAGACTCGTTCAGTCACTGCCGTTAAAGGTGCGTGATTCAGAGCGAGCGAGGTTCAAGTTGAAAAATGAGGGTAACAAACAGCTCAGGGAAGAGAAAGTGCCTGGAGCTGCTCTGCAGATACAGTATGAATGAATGAGTGAGTGAGTGAGTGAGTGAGTGAGTGAGTGATGAAACGAATAAAAAGAGAGGACGTGCCCAGCAGTTCGGTGACAGTGTACGAGGAGGGAGGGAGAAGAAAAATAAGAAAATAAAAGGAGCGTGTGGAGGGGATTCAAGAAGAAGAAGAAGTATGTTGGACGAGGATTAGAGGTGGAAGCTTCTTTGTGCGAACAGGGGGGTAACCTCGACCGAATCCCTGGAGTACTAGTCTACCTAGTCCAATCGCTACAGCGCACAACACAGCACAACTGAACCTCCTGACAGTTGGCAGACCACTGCAAGGCCACTGCAGCACTGCTAAGCACTGCTAAAATCAGCAACGGCCTGACCAATCCAATACGCGAGTGCACGTTCAATTAAAATCTTGGCTTCAACCAAGAATCCATTTGATCAAAGGATACCGGTGATGGAGCCTCTAACGCTCCACCGTTGAAGGCTTGGTCTGGCTTGGCTTGGCCCATTCAGGGGCTGTCCAATCCCTTAAAACCGCCGGCTCAGGGCGTCTTCGAACTTTTCTACGTACAATAGTGCAGCAAGACTGTGAAAGAGGATTGGCTACAGCATTAGCGCCACATCTCACCCAAGGCTGGAAGGGGGGGAGAAGACCATGTTCTCAGTCAGCGACTTTGTTCCTGAACATTTATGACAACTCACAGAATTGGAAGAGTAATAGAGATGAAACGAACGACAAGACTGAGCGGTAAAACTCAACGACGCAATCGGACATTGGCTATTATTATTGGCCATTCGTTCTTCTTTCTTGCGGACCTCCGAAGCGTACCTGCATTCAAAACCGGGTTGCCTTGTCCTCGGCCATAGCCGCTACAATTGCCGCCCAGGCTCCTGGATGAACCAGGGGTTTGACAGGGGTCGTCAAAGCCCTAGAGGGCCTAGAGGGGTTGAGGGTCAAGGAGAAAAGGGATCCCTAGTTCAACTGAGGCTATTCGTGGTAACAGCTGACATTGCAGTGCCCAGACTGAGTTATTAAGTCCGGAGTGTACAGCAGACAGAGATGCGCTGGCAGTCACACCGACTGCACAAACCGCCAGTTATTCTTCAGCATAGGAGTGATAACTTGGTTAAAGCCGCAGTTGCGCCTTATCTCTGGTGCAACACTGATCGTTGACGACATTTACTCAGGGCGATCGTGATGATGATGATACTACGATGAGTTTGTGCTGTACTGTACGCTGTACCATGCACGTTGCACCGTCATCGTTGCTTGTCTTGCACGAAGCCAGCCGCAGGGGAAGAGAGGAAGAAAAAAAGAGCGAAGCGAATGGAACAAAAGACGTTGGGCTCAGAACAGCACAAAGAAGATCCGGCTCGCAACAGATACAGATTACAGGGTCACCTTCTAGAGCAAAGTGCCTGCAGATCGTGACATGGTCTGAAACGGCAGGGGTCCTGTTGGTGTAGCAGGGGTTAGGTGTAGTCGGTCATGGGCTTAATCTGAATGATCGAGATGGATTTCAAAGGGATCAACAAAGGATTAGATCTAAGCTAAGCTAACCTTGTTGTTGCTTGACTCGGTTTCCAAGATTGTCAATGCCAGTTTGAGATACGCAGTCGACTCATGTAATATGAATTTCTGGTCTGTCTCTGTTAAGCTGATAGTCACAAATATCATCATCATAGCACATGTCAGGTTGAAGAATGTCAAACTATGACCCTTGTCCTTGTCCTTGTACCATCTTAAACGGGGCGGGTGTTTCAACCCTGGCAGCTCAAAGAAACAAACAACAAATCTCTCTTCTCTGTCCTTCCAATATTACTCGACTCCAGGTACTGAATGTCGAATTTCAATAGCAGGTTAACTCCGATAGTCAGGGGCATCAAGGTCGCCATAATTAAATATAAAATCACGTGGTTTCTGCCTTTTCTCTAGGTACCTACCTACTCAGGTACTCGCTGGAAATTCATTGCGAATATTCTGAAACACGCTAGCAAGCAATCCCTTGATTAGGTAACTCCACTAACGAACGGCTGTTTTTAATCTTCCATGTCAGCGGGCTCTACTCTGACAAAGGCCGACCTCAGCTTCAGCTTTGTCCAGCAATTACTATTAATATTATTATTACTATGTACGGATACAGCATTTTCACCATCCCAATGTTCTGAATCCATCATGCGCTCATGGTCCAAGCTTCTCGTCTCGGTCTCTTCCAGGCATTCGGCTCAAAGGAACCATCACTGGCCTCAACGTAGTAGTCTATCAATGGATGCTGATACCCATGAAATAATACCAGCAGTTATGCCGTCTCGGCTACCACCATTAAATCATGGGATGAACCCAATACCTCTCTATAGTTTCAGTTTCAACCACAGGCGACGTCATAGAATCGATCTATGTTCAGTTGAGCTTTCCAGTATTTCCACTGTTCTTTGTAATTATGAATATCATCTCCTTCAAACCAAATATGTCATGGTCTTTGGAAACTTCCGAAAGACGTTCTCTATCTTTCACCGTATCTGAAGAATATTGCGAGACTAAATCTCCAGCTAGTATCTAGCTAGAGCTGACAATTTCCACAAGTTCTGCTATGGATGTTACAGTTATAGGACAACGTCTACTTATATAATGCGTCTACACAATCTGAGCAATCTCTTTCTTCTCATATTGGAATCCATTGTTCCAGGAAATCCATTAAATTTATTCATCGCTTTCTTCATTCTCGTGTACTTGTTAGTGATTCTGATGTCTGAACCAGCTTCCCGATTAAATATTCAAGCGCTGTTGTATCTACAAATAGACTGTGAGAAGTACTGACCAGGTTATGCCTACAACACAAACCAGATTTTCCCGCAAGTTTCTTTACCATGTGAAGCTCTTCATATAGGTAGCCATGCAAGCCAGCTAGGTCAAGGCCGGGTAGTTCTCTTCAGTGATCAATGCGTAGGCGTACGCACTGTTCTCATCCTTGGATGACGATAACTTCGATCAAGCACTCGCCCGTTCCTACATCATCGGAATGCTGCATCTCCCTCCGATTGATTACTGCCATAGCTCATATAAACTGCCAGAACCCGTCCGTATCTATTTTCATCTATCTACTTGGCCATATACGATCAGATCTAATACGCAGAGGGCAACTGTAGCCGTGGACTCACCGTTCTTCTGTACAGGGTTAGGTTGTACAAAGACCACACGTGCCAGGGTATGGCATGCAAGTAGCCGTGCTCCAATTCTTACACTTCTTTAACGAATGCTGTGTCCTCGATGTTGGTTGTTGAATCTCTGCTTAGCTGCAGGGTAAGCGGTTGACATTGATTGACTTGGTGCCGTGTCTCCTAACGTTCAAATCATACCTAGCGATGGGAAGATAGACAAGCCTGACAAAGGGTGAATAACTGAAGAGATTGGGGCTTAATATGATATTGGTCGGTCGAGCATACGACGTTGTGACGGTGAGTTTGCATGACTCCTTCGGTCTGCCATGAAAGCTACGATTGCCACGAACTAGGAGCAGCCATGTAATAGCATTTATGGCTATCCATCCTTACTATGAGTGCTTACAAATTTTCATGACCGGTGATAGATGACTGTATATAATAGGACTATCGATCGACGGACTGACGAGCAGGTTTGTGACTGGGCTTGTGCTTTGCTTATGGTGACTTCTATTGTTATGACCTATTGAGTTTTGATCGGCCAAGAAGGGGTCATTTTATTGTTATTAATCTTGAGGACATTAAGAAGCTTGGACTATTGTTAACAGGTGAAATAAATAACAATAAAACTATCATGTTTTGCAACTGTCATGGCGTGTGTCACTCACTGAGATTGAGATAAGTTGACGAAAAGGACGACAACCGTTATGAACTGAGGCATGGTAAGTACAACCTTTCAAGGATCAAGAGTTCTGCAGCTTATGTTTTGGGATTGACGAGACTCGATCAGTATATCGCAGCGGATCGATAAAGCATGAGTCCCCTTCGAACTGAAACCTTTCCACCAAGACTCACGACAACATCACACAAACAGTCTATATACGCATGCCATAATAATGAGGATTAACAGTCACCGATTTATTCATGTATTGTAGATAAATATCGCTCTTATTCTTCATAATGAGTGAGAATGAAGCCAGTGTTACAGGGTATCTCATCGCTCAAACTCCACCAAGATCGGACCACATGCTAGATGAGTAGGATCAGTCACGGTAGCATAAGACAAATGCGTCAGACAGCTAATATAGTCCTAGCTTACAGTTATTTCGGTAAGTTGCTCCAGCTTAGTTATGTAGTAAAGCTTGAGAGACCTCGAAGAAACGCCGTATGTAGTCCCTTTTTGTCTCTTCACGTTTATAGAGAGCGGGAGGACATATGTACACTCAGCGCCTTCATTGTTATTGTAGGTACGATATAAACAGGAATTTGGATTTTTTTTTTTTTTTTTTTTTTTTGAATAAATGTCATCCTACAGCCTTTCCTGAGTTATTGACGGGTTTCACAAGCCACAAAGAAATGGCACATCTGTACATTGGCACTTGCTAGGACATCAAGACAGAGACAATACAACAGTAACTGCCATGACTTGAAAATACGTTTCCAGTTACACACTTGGCACCAAATGTTTCAAACGAAACCTGCATTGAATTGTCAAGCACTTATGTCGAGGGCGTCAACTGAGCTCGGCCGCTCTAGCCATGCCTGCAGGGATATGGCATAACGCATTCTGCTGGGACCTCCATGGATATGATCTTTCGTTTCTCCGAATATATCTCTGGGTGTAGTCATATCAGGACGGCTGTTGCTTCCATATTATGCTGACCATTGTGCATAATTTACTTAACAAACAAGATAACACAGCAACCGATATGCAAAGGCTAGGCAGTTAGAAAATCGTCGTGTTACCGTGTTCCAAGTTCTCACATCGTGACAAGGTACTTGGAAGGTGATTTACAATAGCAGCTGATATGCAGTCGTCGCTGGCTGGGAGACCATCGTCTTGCCGTGTTCCTAATTCTCGCATCATCGCACATGAGATCCTTGGTGTTTGTTGAAGTCCATGTCGGCTACGTAAGCGATAGTATGTAACGACGCCACCAACAGGTCAAGAGCTGTGCCGCAAGTCCAGAACAGCATACAGAACACTCTTATGTATATATGTGCATATGAATCAATTATACCGACACGTAATTGGACCACTGATGTGTACATATTAAGTTTCCTGCATGTCTGGACGCATGCGCATATCACTCAATGCGCATACAAGCCACAGAAGCTCCCTGATACCGTACCCGATATCTCGCCCCACGATTCAAACTGCAACGGGGAAAAGCTCTTATGACACCGATGCAACCATGATCTGATGGAGTAAATCTTTCCTACTTCGAACATGCCCCTTCAGCTTTTGTCTCGGAAGAGAAACTTCCTTTCGCTATATCCGTTAATATGCGGACGTGGGAGATCGTCATTTTTGACACAACTCTGACATGTATAGATACCTCCCGTTTAAGTACAGGAGAGTGTAGCAATGTAGCGCCCCCAAAAAGAAAAAGTTGCAGTCTACGGTGAGACAACCGCCGTTGAGAGAGAGGACCACGCGACGTGGCAACCGGGCGTGTTATTAAATATGGCTTTCTCCGAGGACATACAATTTGACTATGACTATGTGGGGACACGGAGAACCAACTTTCTCTTGCCAGCTGAGCACCATTTCCGATCCTAAGTGAGGCCAGATGAAGTTGAGGACCTTTGTTTCCGTAAAGTATCGATAACCAACAGTCCTCTACAAAAACTGAGTCATTTCGATGATCGTTGTCCGCCTTCAAATAACGGCATTAGCCATCTACTTCGGGGACAGGCCTATAGAACTGGAATGGAATTTTCTGTTATTAAGTCTGTGAAGGGCATGAACAGACAGGATCAAAGCCAAGTGAGCAACTCAGCAAGCTAGACCGCCAGTCAAGGTATGATGGGGAGTCTGGAGGTTTCTGTGATAACTACGTGAAAATGATGCCACCTGAAAGCCAAGATCTTGTATTGAGACGCTTCAACGGCATAGCAGTTTCTTAAGCTTCGGCATGCCTCAGTGTATTTCGATCTACTCCGGGTCTCTCTTAACATGCCAAACAATGAGCATGGTTCACAGACAGCTGCAATAGCTCAACCGGGTCCCCTGTATCTGTATGTCGCTGGTACATCAATATAGAATGGATTGGAATGTTGCAGTATGACATGATTTTTCACATCCCGCCTCAGTCATTCTCCGGAATCTACCGAGGGCTGAGGCCTGAGCCAGGAATAATTCACTCGCAAAAGCCTCCTTCTTTTGGCAGTTAACGGGTCGGGTCGTCACTAGGGTAGAGCATGTCGCTTATTCTGGCACGAGTTGCAGATCTCGGAGATCTACCTGACAGAGTCAATTATGCCAAGCTCCCCACTTTCTTTCCACTACTGACTACACTACCCCAAAGACAAAGATGTAGGCGAGATTTAGGAGATACGCGTGGTGGGGTTCATGAGATCCCTTGCTATGTACTCGTATCCGTTTCTGTCAACATCAATTGTGGCTCATGAGCGTTAGTCGAGTGAGCAGCCAAGCAGTACTATTCCCAGGTATGTAACGTTCATTTGAGCAGGATCAGAGAAGGATGGCTCACTTGCCGCCCGATTCGACCGAGGTATGTAGTAAATTGATTGGGTTGTGAGATGGTAGACATCGTGGGGATAGTCACAACTGTTGTCAACGGACTCCGAAGAATGCTGATTCGCCGCCTTGTCATGTCTTATATAGAGGGGACCGTTGCTTGTCTGGCTTCAGTACAGTAGGTTACGTTAGTAGCTAGGTTACCTTTCCCCTTGGCGAAACCATCCCATCTCCACGCTAAGCTAGTTGCCGATCAACTTTAAAGTAGGGTAGCATTGTCGTTGCCAGCCACCAGGATATCCTTCCGGCCTCTAGCTTGTTTGTTGGGTGAGTGAGCTTGAAAGCGTTAGAAGCCATCCCTGACACCCGATCCTCTTGTGATCAAATCTGCCTCTACCGTCTAAGTGTGAGCTAGGATACTGACATGTCATATTCAACGAGTCTAAATCCATCTCGTTCTTTGCCTTAGCTACATTCTTTTCGTAGACGAAGCGAGGAAGTCGATACTTCATGTCTTTTTTTTCCATCGCAGAAGTGCAATGTAATTCTAACCTGTAACCTCATATGCCAAAGACCTCGTCTTTCACTCCTGCATCATGGAATTCATGCCTGTCTTCCACAGCTTCATGCCCAACCACTGCAGGTGGCTTACTCACACGTATTGGATCCAATCCCGTTGCTAGGTAGACGTTTCACTGACAGTATGCTCTCATGAACCTCGCTGTATTTGGCGTTTAGCCGATGGGTCTCATATGACATGCCAATATCTTTTCATAACAGCTGTTCCTGGGGCTTCCCTGGCTTATCATTCGTCCGAAACTTGAAGTGACAGGCAAAACCATGAGTAACCCCCGCAGTCTCCCTGCAAAGGTACGAGACGCGGGGCATATGCTCCGGTTAGATAATTCTGCGGCCTCTGATCGGCGAAACTCACTAATACAGAAACACGTAAATTCTGTTCGTGAGCTGAACTCACCGAGTCTTAGCTACCGATCGTTTTGGGGCCTGCTATGCAAAAGAGTCTCTTGGGTTTGACTCGGCAACCTAGGAGAGTCATCCCTGCACGGAGCTCAAGCAAGCAAGCATTCAGGGACTCAAGGTAAGAGAGGACAGTCAAGGAGACAGTCGCCTGGACACTAGTCCTGTTCTTTTTTGGTAGACGCGAAATGAACATGGTCCTTGCCAAAAAATAGAATAACATTATTCTTATCCAAGTGCTTTGCTGGTACAAAGTAAGCCCATTGTATGATGAGCATACCGGGTTCATTTTGGTTCTGAACGAAACACAGAAACCTCGAGATAGCATCGTAAATCCAAATAACGCCATATTGTTCCTGCCTTGGTCGTGTATGCCCTTTCATGTACTGCCTAGAATATAAAAAAACGCCACATATATCACCTCGTATACCTATTGTCGCGCAGATCGCCGCCGTCTCTTGCCTTGTGCCGCAATCTCATCGTCGTCTTGATCTCCCTCGCTTGAATCGTCATGACCTCTAGCATTCTTGGATCTATCATTCCCTTTCTTAATGGAAATGATGCATCCTTGCTCTTTGAGACGCTTGGTTAGTCTCGTGCTCGCTTGCATTCCTGGGAAATCCTTTGCTGTGTAAACCGTGAAAACTTCACTTTGAGCTTCAGCAAGATCGGGGAAACGCTTGATTTCCTTTGCGCGAGCAGGATCGAGTTTGACCATGCTGAACTTGAGTCGAAACGACCCTGGGGTTCTGCATGATAAATCTGGAAAGCAGAAAAATGATCCCTCTTCACCGTGCTCATCTTGGCCAACAAAGGGGGCACTAACCAGCGCCCCCATGAGTCGACGCTGTTGCCGATACTCTTCAGGCATGAAAGATGCATCACGGTCTCCTGTCTCGTCGACGATAGAGCAGCTCATAACATAATGGCTATATCGCAAATGTTTGGCAATTTCGTCTTTGGTAAGGTTTGGGCCATCAACGAGAAGTTGGACGATCGGAGGGGGATCAATCACCCTTCGGTCCCTTTCTCCAAAGCCACACGACCTAGCTGCGATTGGCTGCTGTCGTATTTTGAGGCTGTAGCGGACGCCATCTGGTTGCGCGTTAACGTGCGAATGACCCCCGCTGCTTCGGCCAGCGGCGACAAGATCCGATATTCTCATAGGATCAGGTCGTATTTCGGTAGGAGACACCATAGGACTGGACAATTCATGCGGTCCACTGATAGCTGTGGCTCTTGGGTCGGATCGGTATCCCGTGAAACGCGGAGTTTGCATATCGGTTGATGCCACGGGCTGAGCATTTGCCAGTGAAGTGTGAGTCGAGCGGCGGCCTTGTCCACTACCCAATCTTTCGTGATAGCCAACCGTGTTGCTAGCAGCATAGTTGGGGTGTACCCCAGGAGGCGGCGGAGGGTATGGATGTTGCGGAACGGAGCTCGACATATCGGCTAACTGGTAGCCATGGCTAGTCCTTGGGTGCTGCGAGGGCTGCAGTTGTGAGGAACGACGGTCTTCAGGCGCACCGCCATGATAGCTTGATGGAGGATGTAGTTGGTGTTCATACTGAGGCATGGATTGAAAATGAGCTGGGCCTCGAGGACCGTGATACGTGTCTGGGGCCCAGCTCGTAACAGTTGTATATGGCAGAGGCATGGCTTCTGACATAATCTGCGTGCTTGCTGGTGGTCGCAGTGAAATCTAGGTGGAAGTCACGACTTTAATAAGCATAGACGTTATGGGAGTTGAGAGGACTATGATGAAGGTATATGTATGGTGAAGAAGAGTGCTGGCTGCTGGACTTATTAGCTTTGTGGAGGGTCGGTGGCGGCTCAAATCGCTTGCGTCGATAGTGAACTTACAAAGACCAGGTACCCCATACAAGCCCTTCTGCAACGTCCAATGAGGGAGTAAGATGGTTCAAGCCAGGAAGTACAAAGGACGGGAAGGCCCCAGTAGCCCACCACTTCCAGGGAGCCGGCTGTAAGACGGAATGTGGACGGTTCCACTGCGTGGGCAATGGAGGGGGAGTGACAGCTAAATTAGCACAGAGGCAGTCCAAGGCACATATGTAGAGTAAATGTATGAGGCAGTATGTCTAAAGAAACGCTATTGACTGAGATGAATCAGAGTCTTTACGAGACAGCCACACCAGCAGGAGACTAGGGGGTAATGAGAAGATTGATAAGCCCACAACAATGCCTGAAAAGAAAGAAGAAGAAAAAGAAAAGAAAAGAAAAAAAAGAGAAAGAGAAAGAGGCGATAGGATACACGCTACGGTGCAGTAAGCACCTGGAAGGTAGTGATGTAGGATTGAGATGCCGTGGGCAACCGGTGTTTTGCGGTGTACGATATGGAGAGACGGAGTGGGTGAGTCGTGACCACACACACCCACAGAGAGCCGGATTTGGTCTATGCCGAGCCTGAGCCAGCCTGCAGCGGAGATATGATAGCCCAGAGCAGGTCCTGGAAATAGGACAACACGTGCAGGTCAATCCAGTAGTGACAAGAGGCGAGTCTAGCGCAGGTAGATGCGAGGATGACGAAGAGCTGAAATTACTCGTTGCTCATGAACAAGATGCGACAATGCAGCCAAACTGCAGCCGCGAACCAAAATGGTTCGAAGCCAAGGGTTTCAGACGGCTGAGGCAGACACCGCGGAGGAGTGAGTGAACCTTAAATACAGTTGATACTGTCTTGAGGTATTGGATGAGGACTAACGGCGGAGCTGAGTTTGTCGAATTTGGTGACGATAGCTAGCAATCTGAGTGAGGAAGGATTGAAGCCGAGTCAAGAGTCTAAAGGTAATGATCTGTAGGTAAGTGCGAGTCTGAGATATGATTTGATGCATATATGAATTAAAGAATGGTAGTTGTTAATCATGGACAATGACTTAAGGGAAGGGGCAACGGCAGGGGGTAAGCTTGAGCTTAGGTAGGGAAAGTGGGAATATCATTAAACAATTTCCATTGCTAGGGGCATGAAGCGTACAGTACCACTTGCCTCGTCTTAGCTGCTTCTTCCTCGGACCACAACCAATGTCAGGTACAAGCAGACAACAAAACATACCTGTGTGTGTCGCTAGTAGGTAGGGAAGGCAACAAAACAGGCGAGTGGCTGGATAGAGTAAAATAGGACAAGTAAGTCAAGGTGCTAGGTTACGATACTGAACCACAAAGTACCCAAGGTACCTTCCATAGTACTCTACTGCACCTCCTGGGATGTGCACGCAGGCACGCTAAGCATGCAGTAACGAGTCCAGGATCTTGAACCTCCTCTCCTAGAGCGGAGCGGCGCAGATGCAAGGCGAGTGCTCTGTAGGTAGCCTAAGATGGGTATATGTGGACCCGGGCGGGTCGATCATCGGAAAGTGCGTAACTAGGGCATCTGACATTCAGAAACACACGAGATTTAGTAGAATGATCAACAAACTACTAATCATGGTTGTACGTACGATAGCTCGATTAAAGGAAGGACACAGATCTGAATCTAATGATTTGGATAAAAAGTGAGAAATGAGATCTATGGAAGGAGAGGACAGGCCCAGCCCACTACCTCAGGAATTAGCAGAGGTCTGTGCTTTCCTGTGTCCTCAACCTACCTGTCTTCACAAACAGGCAAGTCGTACTCCGTCCAGGCCTTCTCACCTACGTGTCAGGTAACTGAGAAGGGAGATGTCATCTCCTTCCTTAACTTTGTGAGACTGATACCTGCATCTCTTACAGAAGTTGCTTGCCTTCCTCTTACCTGCGTGGTTACTCACCACTGGACTACTTACCTTGGGTAGGTACTGTGTAGATAGCACCTATCAAGCTACCGTGAACTCAATCTCGCAGTAGCTCCTTTGTGTCTAATTAAGGTAACGAAGCTAATAGTCGAAGGGTATCTCGTGCTGGACTCAGCTTGGATCGATCTCCCACTACTCAATCTTAGCCATCGACAGGACTAACTAAGACGATGGTAGCTGTCAACTGTCATCTGTCACGCGCGCCCACACCATCAGGCCCAAGGTGACTTTGATATCGGTCTCAGATCTGTGATTCCCGCGGATCGTTTTCTCCAGCTTCACAATAATGTAGGTATGGAATGATAAAGTACAGTACAGTAAAGTAAAGTACAACAATAACATCGAGCCCTTGTAGCCGAACTGACAGCGACATCCAACAAAGAAACGATACAGTTCTTGTTATCCAGCCCCTCCACGGTCATCTGCTAAAATTATGATCCGTACATCGCAAAGTCTAGGTACTTGTTGGCCTCTAGGCACTCAGAACTAGCACCAACGCCACCACGTTCATTTGCCATGGCATACCCATAGCTACAAGATACTTGGTCCGCGCTCACTACGACCATTGCTTTGTCCTGCGTTCCGTGCCGTTTCTCTAACGGGAACAGCGTTGCTTGGCTCACCTGGTACGGAAAGCTCCCCGACGAACTGTGATTCGCTACAAAGGTCCAATGTTGCTGGTATGTGTCCAATGCATACAAGGCATATGAGGATGAGAAAGGCCAACATCTGACTGTGACAGCCCGCAAATTCCTCGACGGAAAGTGTAGTGCATATGCTGATGGTGCAATCTTAGTATCTGGTACAGAATTTCCTTGCCCGCTTAGAGGGTATGGTATTGCTCACAATCACCGACCTATTTCGTCATGTTGAAGGCTACAATACAATACAATACAATACAATACAATACTGAAGAATCATCCTCAGCAGCACGCACCCTCTTCAATATTGCGCTGGGCACGATCGCGATGCCACAATTTTTCTTTTTTTAGCTCAAACACCTATCAGCCCTTTGCATCTGGTTTTGGGTCTGAGTCGCCATCAGCCTAGGCTACCCGCGTCAAGTCACTTTCCGGTCTCTATAACCTCGCATCGCTAAAGATTGGCGGTATGTATGGGTACTGCACAAGAGTGGACTATAGTGGTGTGATGTTTATTCGATTCGCAAGACGATCCCCATGGACCCGGACCGTGGGTGACCAACCAGGCTAGCATACATCGAGTATCTCGTCACCTACGCACCCTTCCTTCTCTTCGATTCAGTCTAACCAATCTGCAACGTGATTTGTTCAGGTACGGGAATCAGGGCCTCATTCCATGCGCTCTGTCCTGGCCGACAAACAACTCGCACCCCAACCTACTTAGGGTCTATGACATGTCATGTCGTAGAGTTCTACGTACGGGTAATGGCAACCTGCAATTCAATTGATAAGAAGCTCGTGAAAGCCCGCTTTGCCGCCCTGCACTTCGTCCGTTACCGCTAGTCCGTAACCATATTCCGATACTTGCAGCTTGGTGTTGCATACCAGACACTACTGTCATGATTATCATTCCAACATATATATATATTCACGCACAGATTCGCTACCTCTAAAACTACCGTTCGGTGGTGCTAATTTATCTACAGTACAATCTTTGGGCCGCCAGAGTAAGCTCAAAGTCCAGGTGCTTACAATACCTTACCAACTTGAACTCAAATCGAGACACACGGCCGCACAGTCTTATCTGCGTTATCGGCCAACAAGCCGCACCAGCCATTGGATCCTGCGCCCTCCTTGCATGAGTGTGCCATCCAGTTCCATGGCTTTGGATCAGTTGTACTGTGCATGGACCCTATGTCGTTGCAGCGGCTCTCCTCTAGCCTTGGCTACGTTCCACGGCATTGGAGATGCCGCTTTGACCCAATCTGCTGGTTCACATTGCAATGTGCATTTTGGAGACTTGCCCAACAATTAACGAACAGCTTCAGAGGGTTGCCTTAGGTTGTAGCCCACTCGTATTCAGCATGTTAGGCTACCTCTTTGCTGGAAGCGCGGCGGCTTCTAAGATCGTCTTTCAAGCTTGTCCAGAAGTGAGTCGACTGACCGATGAAACCAATATTTAACGGCTCTTGGAGAACTTGACGGCGTCAACTACGGACCGCCAGCCACGAGGGACCGGGTAACTTTTATACCCGCTTGATACAAACTCTAAAACCCAATTTTGAGCTCAAACTATTGTTAGAGGAGGGTCAAGCGCCAATCTCGGGTCTATTGTAGTTTTGTATTATTTCGGAATTTGGATGACTCTCACATCGGCAGATTTCAACTGGTTACCAGATCGACGTCGGATTCAGGACTTACCACACACGCTGGATACTATGTTAGGATTTGTCGGAGTTTATACATGATCAAGTCCGAGGGTGGCCACTAAGTTATATGTCAACCACCGAAGTCGAACCATCGGAGCGAAGAGAGTGGTTGCTGTTGAGCAAGTATCGTCGTCTCCAAGGGCATTGATAGACAATAGACAAAATTAAGATAGGTTTCTGGTGAGCTTAATCATCTCATGTCAGAGTTAATCAGAGTGTCGATTCGAGTCAAGAATATTCTTTCACTTCCTTGATCTCACGTTTATTGTAGCACTAATAAAACTCAAACAAGGAATCCTAGCTCCCAGAAATGACACAATGAATACACCTTATGCACGATGATCAATATTCATCGACTTTGCGAGACCCGATACCGATACTATGTTGATTCATTCTGGGGACAATGGCGTGGACGTGTCAGGAAATCTACTACAGTTTCGGTATATAAAGTGTCTGTCGGTATCATAGCCAGGAATCGTTCAATATATTAACTATCAATCAAGGTTGCCTTTTGTTTCCAGTACTCGGCATCACATCTATCACAATACGCAGTACAAGTCGTACTAGACGACGACAAGAATACTGATGACAAGTATAAAGGCATGTTGCATGAGATGAGCTTTGGAACAACCCATAGGCAATGGCCAGCTTTCTCATGTAGAAATCACGGTCATGAGTGTAGGAATTATTCTGACAAATATTTTTGATATCGTTCTTCTATTCCATTGCCTATGTCCTACATGAATCCGTTCCCCGAGCTTCATACGCGTGATGAACCATGCTCGCTGTGCAGACAATTGGCCATTGATATGTTCGATCATCACTTCTTCCCCACCCCCAAAGAGAAAACCAAGTGCTCTCTATTCCACGATTTCCCGTTCGTAGTCCTACCACTCTCCAAAGTGTTCCAGTCTATCTATCATGTCCCAGGGCACACCCACTCCTCCAAAAACCCGCTTTAATCGTAAATGCCGCTGTCAAGAAACTCCGGGCTGTGCTTGCTTTTCTTTTTCTAAAATCAAAACCAATCCTGTCTAGTATCCAGTGAAAGAAGGTGCCAAGTCGATTATGGCAAAAGGGATGAGGAAGGCGTGTATCCTTCCTCCAAAACAATAATATTATAGCTTGTGATGTCGCAGAACAAGTCTGTTTCTATAACCAATGGCTTGCCTGTTGGGGCTGTATTGGTGAAGGGAAAAAAGAATTAAAAAAAAAAAAAAAAAAAAAGCCAAGGGTATCAAGTCATAAAATATGCCAAATCGCGATCGTGAAAAGGCACAAATTCTAGATATAGAATTTGCAGTCGTAACGTATTAAAACAGAAGTGGTCGAGAATCGGCCGAAAAGAATAAATGCAGTTCAATGTCGTTGCACAGGATTTCGCTGTTCTATAACACAGCATTAAATAATGCAACACTGGCGAGAGTGAGTGCCAAACCAGCCCAAGAAGGAGCAAATGCATGTGCAACGCTGGCTTCTTCTGGGGGCAGGGTGCTGTTGACAAAATCCGGGCCGCAAAGGGTGTTGACTTGTCGAGCTGCAGCCTCGTACGTAAGAGCAACAGGTTGTGAGCGATCTTCGGAGGCGGCGTGGTAGATGTTCATGGTCTCTTGGGTGCAGAAGCCGCATGAAGGGTTGGTACTGCCAGGCAGGGTAAGGTTGTATGGGAGATAGTAAAAGTAGGCGTTGGCGGCGGTTGTGGTGTTGGTGACGGCGTTGGCATAGCAGTACATGTCGTCCTTGGGAGTTTGAAGGCAGGTAGCCTTGTACATGACCTCGTATGACCTCAGGCCGTAAAGAAACTGCTTGACGATGCTGTTGCCCGATTCTACCTCGCTCTTGCAGTTCTCGGATGTTGTGAGGTTGCGCGCTGCAGTATCAAAGAAGTCGGTGCAGTATGTGACATTGGCTGCGCAGGTTGCATCAAGAACTCGTACGATGCTAAGGAGTTGCCTCTGAGCCTCAAAAAAGCCGCGAGATGTCTAGGATACTGTTAAAACTCATGGCCTCTTAGGGCTTCGCCAACTCTCAACTTACCTGGAGCATCATGGAGAGTGGGTAGCAGGTTTCGTAGGAAGGATCGGAGAGGATACCGTTGAGGAAGGCGGGACAGTTGCTATCGGATGTAGTTGAAAGCTCAGCAGCCAAGTTTCCGTCAAAGGCTTCGGGCAAAGGTGTACTCGTTGAGGCGGCGGTTTTGGCGGCACGGTGGATGGAAACGGTGGTAGGCTTGGATCCGCTCGCAGTCCTGGAAGGGATTATTGAGTGAACAATCTCATCCTTTTCGTCGTCTTCATCCTCGTCCTTGCTTGATTCCTTGCGCCGGTGTAGTTCGTATCGGTTGATCGGAGGTATACGATGTCGGTGTCGAAGTGAAGACGACGATGTCTCAGTGCTCGCTAGGACTGTGGAGGTAAGACATGCCAGTAGCAAGAGAAGTGACAAGGCTATCCTTAAGCGAGGCGCGGGGGAGTTTGATGGTCTGAGACGGATTTGGGCCGTGGAGGCAGGTCGTGATGTTGAAGCCATGATAACGAGCGAAAGGGCGAGGACCGCCAAGAAGAAGTCGGATGAATTTCGTATATATACAGATACTGCGTCAATGATGACAGTGCCGAGGCTGAAGGACCAAGTGAATTGGCAGCACAGACAATAACAAGATTGAATGTGTTTCACTTGGATGGACCCGGAATGACAAAACAAGGAAGCGTAGCGTCAGACCAGAAGTTGGCGATGAAGCACAAACTGTAGCGGATGCAACAAGCAAAAACAGGAACAGGACAATATTAAGTAAGTAGAGTAGAGTAGCGAGCGGAGATTTGTTGGTGGGTGTTTGTTTGTTTTATTAGTGTTGTCGTTGCATGGCGTACCCAGTAGTAGCAGGTCGATTGATGAATGGGAATCGTTTGCGGGTTCATGCAGGGTCGAAATGGTCGAGAACGAGTGTGATGCAGCGCTTGAAGTAGCGATTGCGAGATTGGATTGGTGGCCAGGGGGGTTGAAGTGAGATGAAATGGATGGCCAAAGAGTTGGTTGCTATTAGGTTGATAGTATAGATGGCCGAGGCTTACACGTATTGGATAGAGTACGGTAAGGTTGCAACGACCTCGGTAAAGAGGGAAAGTCTCAGTGCCAAGACAGAATTATTGATTGATTTGGAGGGGGAGGAAAGCGAGTGACTGATTGCTGAAGTTGCAATCGATATTGAAAAGATCGTCGTAAGTATGTCAAGAAAAAAAAGGAGTGTGTAGGTTCAACGTTGAAAATGGCTGTAACGGTTGGCGGGTCTAGAAACGAGTGATCGACGTAACCTGAGGCTCAATTGTAACATGAACTCTCTCAGCTGAACGGCAAAGGAGGCGAAAAGGAAAAGAAAGAAGAGAAAGAAGAAAACAGAGTCCGGGCGATCTCACCACTTGATGAGAGAATGAATTGAGCGAGTGGAGAGAGAAAAGACAGGGGATAATCAATAATGACTCCCCCATAAGGTTAAGTTGGAGGGGGCCCGGGGGAAAGAAGGCCGATTCCAGGTCTGACCTTCCTTGTAATGGTTGATACTACACCAGGCAGGGGGAAAAACATGGAATAGACAAGGATAATTAAACCCTCCTCCGAGGCTTGCAGTAGTGGCTGTTTAGCGTGACGGTTTATTGATTGAATCCCAGTGGCCTCTCTGTGTACCAGTGTCACGGTAGTGAATCTGGAGAGTATCCGTACATTACAGCGAATACCCAATGACATTAATAATCATTAGAGATGCATTGAGAAAGAATTGCGTGTGAATGACTTATCAGAACTGAACACTGTCAATTGAATGTTGTTGTAGCATCACTATCATCACAAATATCATCTTGAACAAAGTATCTACACCCAAAGATCCAATCCTGAATGTTTCATGCCGGCCCGTCTACCGGTCCGGTGTTCTAGGGAGCCCATTCTCCGAACGGCACTGCATTGCATGCATGCAGCTACACTACATCACATTCTACCTTGCTCTCTTATACATATTCCCCCAGGTTACACATGGCTGTTGAACCTGCCTGCTACGCACCCATCCGCATATAACAAATCTCCCATAAGTCCATGCCCCCCAGCATACCGCTAGCTATAACACCGACGCCTAATAGACCGGGCCTTGGTACGTAGGCGAGCAGGCAACGCAACCTAAAGAAAAAAGAAAAAGGGGAGGGGCCAATTTCGCTTCCCCATGGCGGACCAGCCACCATAGGTAGCACCTGTCAGCATAGCCACAAAAATAGCATACAGTTGCATTCTACCATCGATAAGTCGATAATCCATACGGGTCATCATCCTTCACTAATCACCTCATTCCAGTTGGCTTTAACCCATACGGTATAGTCGGTCAGTTGAACGCCGATGCATGCAACACAACCTACCGACTTATAATTATCCATTCTCACCGTTTCGTTTCGATCCCTCATGTTTCGTTTCTTTCAACACTAACGGTGGTTCTCAGATTCAGGCCAACCACACTGTACTGTACTTATAGTCTAGGCATTGCCAGTTGACGGTTGTTCAGGTGAGAACGGCATCAACTATTAACCGTCTTATTCAGGTCCATCCACACTCTGATAAATCCCCACAGGATCCGTCAAAAACATGGAGCTTGCTTCTCGCGTACCTTGCAGAATTGATGGCTTTCAGCTAATTTCCTTAATTCTATCCAATCATAAGCCCCTTTCCCCTGCCAAGAGATCCCTGGCTTAGCCTAAACTAAGCTTCCTTTAGGTACTGTACTGTACCTAGGCTGGACTAAACTCTGATGCCATCCATATTAAAATATCGACTGCTTCAACCTTTACACGCGACTTTTATTACTAACCCTTGATTCTCACAGCATCTTCCATGTAGTCGAAAGAGTTTAGCATTTGCAGCCTATCGATCAAATACCACGGCCAAGACAAATACCCCCGTTCTTTTCAGCCGCGTGGCATTTGAGAGACAATCAAAGACAGTGTCTAAAACAGTCGGTGACCCGTCCTCATCACCAAATTCACCGTTGTCCCCGCTAAACCGTTCAACCAAGAGGCCGCGTCTACCGCAGTCCTTCAACTAGCCCATATAGTTTCTGTCACTATCCGCTGTTCTTCCGTACAGACCCGTTCAGCCATTATCGTCGTTATAACTGCTGT
Source organism: Fusarium brachygibbosum (assembly GCA_018886245.1). NCBI lineage: Eukaryota > Fungi > Ascomycota > Sordariomycetes > Hypocreales > Nectriaceae > Fusarium > Fusarium brachygibbosum. Next base: position 1,672,267 of record MU249525.1, read on the forward strand.
GCTACCATTTCCACGACGTTGTCCCACAACCAACAAACTCAATCTATCGAGTCTCTGACCTGTCATGGTCGAGACCAATTCTTCATTCCCTGTCGTGACGATCAATGCTGCTTTTGGTTTCCTCTCCCTGTCTTCCATGTGTTTTGGAGAGTACATTAACCTGAGGCATCAAATCTTGTCACCGGAAACCAAAGCCTGGAAGACAAAATAACTGTCTCAAATCGTGCCGCCTTGGACTAGTCCTTGGGCTATTTATTTTTCGTATCATAATACTTAGATGATTGAGTTTCCTGGTATCCCTTAGATTTGGCACGCGATAGCCATGTGGCGCACCATCACTCATCGAGACTTGGCGCTGATCGACTCAATCACAGCATAACAGTTGCATGTTTATAGTATTGACAATATTGAAGAGAGTTGATTTATCAGATGATATACATCAAGTATTATAAACAGTAATAAACAAATAGATATCCCTTTTTCTTAAGGGAGGGGCATGCCATCTTTTGACATGAAGTTGTCGCCACAACGCCAATACAATGCAAAGTCTTAGAATAATTCCTCCCAAATCAACACATTTCTCTCTCTACCTCTGCTTCTCGAGGCTCTGCAAGTTAACCAACTCTGCATAACGACCGTTCTTCTTCATCAATTCTGTATGTGTTCCTTGCTCCACGATACGACCCTGGTCGAACACGTAGATGATATCAGCCTTCTGAATAGTGCTGAGACGATGCGCGACAGCGATAGTGGTCCGGCCCTTAGCCGCCTTGTCCAACGCTGCCTGTACCACATGCTCGGACTCGGAATCCAGGGCTGATGTCGCTTCGTCAAGGAGAAGGATCTTGGGGTCTCGGATCAAAGCTCGTGCAATGGCGATTCGCTGCTTCTGACCACCAGACAGTAGCGCACCCTTGCTACCGACTATAGTGCTGAAACCCTCGGGAAGTGACACAATAAAGTCGTAAATGTTGGCTTCACGGCAGGCAAATTCCAGATCGGCATCAGAGACATCCTCGCGTGGAGTGCCCAGAAGGATGTTCTCCTTGATGGTTCCTTGGTATAATGTAGGTTCCTGGCTGACAAGCGCAATGTGTGATCGGTAGTCGTTGATGTTGAGGGAGCTGATCTCGTGGTTGTCAATATAGACACCACCGGAAAGGGGGTCGTAGAATCGCTCCAATAATGCAATTGTAGTACTCTTTCCACAACCTGAGGCTCCGACGAGGGCGATATACTGTCCAGGTCGCACAGTCAGGTTGAGTCCACGCAGGACAGGCTGTTCCGGTCTTGTTGGGTAACGGAAGTGAACATCGCGGAACTCGAGAGTACCCTCGACCTGAGGCAGACGCTCGCCACTATCCGACCATGTATCGACAACAGGCTGTCTATCGAATAGTTTCTTAAGTTCTCCGGCTGAGTGGTGGGCCTTGCCCATATCGGGAGCGAAACTGAAGATCGTACCTAAAGACTCAAGATTAGTATTTTGCAACCCTATGACATTCGGAAACACTCTTACCGGCTGATTGAGCACCGAAAATAATCGACATGAAGCAGAGGAAGAACTGGAACATTGTGTATTCGAGCTTTCCGATGAGGGTGCCGCCATACCAGAAACCCAACGCGAAGCAGGCGAACAGCAGAGACTGGGAAGCGGCGTAAAGCAGGGACGACTTGAGAACAGAGATCAGACTCTTTCTTTGCTGCACGGCAAGTGACTGCTTGTATTGGTTTAGGACGTCTTCTTCTCGTGTCAGGGCTGCCACAGTCCGGATGGCGGAAATGGCCTCAGAAGCGAAACTGGCAGAGGAGTCGTAGGCGGCCTTGGAGCGGCGCTGAAAGTGTGCAAGCATCCAGAAACGGAAGAAGCCACATCCCAAAAGGACAGGAATAGTTGAGATACACACAAGCGAGAGTTTCCAGCCAATAGCCAGAGAGACAACCATGGCGGAAACAAGTGTGGTGACAACCATCAACAACGTTCCCAGAGTCACACCGCTGAGACCGGCAACGTGAGTTGTTTCAGTCGAGAGGAATGAGGTGAGGGCACCGGCGGTGTTCTCGTCGCGGTCGAAGAAGGCCACATCCTGGCGAAGCATAGTCCTGAAGGCTCTGTCTCGAACTCGATGCACCAATCGCTCGGAACACCTAGCGAACAAGACACCCTGGATAACAAACGCGAAGAACTGAACAAAAGCAAGCATGAGATACATGGCACTCCAAAAGTCGGAGTCTTTCTTGATCTGGTGGCGGTTCGCGTCGGTTACAGGCTGAGATAAGGTGACAATCTGCTTGGCAAAGAAGACTGAATCAAAGTTAGCCACGTTACGAGACATATTTCGAAAGCAAAGGACTCAAACTTACCAGCTTGTGTAGGGTTACCTCCACCACAAATAGCAGAGAAGATGAGACCAATGACCATGAGCTTCCACTCCGTTGTGTTGAAAGAAGCAACAAGCTTGATCAGAGTCCACATTCCGTACTCCTGTTCGTCTTCCGCCTTGCGGCCTTGGAGAGCCAGACTAGAAGCAGATTTCGTGGTGGTGGTGCGGTTCAGCTTGGCAGCGATATCATCGTTAGGGTCGGCGACTGTGGCAGCCGCCTTCTCGCTAGTCATCTTGCGCATAAGCTCAACTTCCTCCTCGTCAATAGCGGCTTGCTCCTCGGCAGACATCTCCTCGGCGGCAGCGATATTTTGAGCCGAGACGAGCTTGTAGTAAGCACTCTTCTTCTCAAGAAGTTCATTGTGAGTACCCTGTTCCACGATACGACCTTCGGACATTACGACGATGTTGTGAGCATCCCTGATAGTTGACAGACGATGAGCGATGGTAATAGTAGTGCGGCCTTCAGCAGCATTTTCCAGAGCAGCTTGAACCACGCCCTCAGATTTCGTGTCCAGAGCCGAGGTAGCTTCGTCGAGGAGCAGAACTGTAATCAAGTCAGTTGATGCCCAACCAGTAATGGGGTCGAAAAAACACTTACTCTTAGGATCAGAAACAACGGCACGTGCAATAGCAATTCGCTGCTTTTGGCCGCCAGATAGTAGGAAACCTCGTTCGCCAACATTTGTTTCATATCCGTCAGGTAGGGCAGATACAAAGTCGTGGGCGTTGGCCTTCTTGGCTGCTTCAATGACTAGCTCGCGCTGCTTTTCTTCACTTGCGTCTTGATGAACAGTGCCAATCAAACCGTGACGAATGTTGTTGAAGATGGTGGTACCAAAGAGTGTGGGCTCCTGGCTGACAAGAGCCATTTGTTGACGCAACCATCGGAGGTTAAGTTTGGAAATATCGTGCCCGTCCAAGTAAACAGTGCCCTGAACAGGGTCGTAGAAGCGTTCGACTAATCCAACAATGGTACTCTTGCCAGAACCGGATGCGCCCACCAGAGCAGTTACCTTACCAGCGGGGATATCGAGAGTGACGTCCTGCATGACAGTAACTTCCGGTCGAGAAGGATAGATGTGCTTAATGTTAAAGAGTCTGATGGAGCCCTCAATGTGCTCGAGCTTCTCGCCTTTGTCGCTGGAGGAATCGAGTGGTGATACTCGGTCGATGGTGTTGAAGATCTTCGCAGCAGCCGCAACAGCATTTGTGAACGCCTGGGCATTAGGAGCAACGTTACCAAGATTGAAAGCACCGATCATGGTCGCCATAAGGATTGTTAGGATGTTAGAAAGGCTGGTTTCGTTGTCGACAAGCATCTTGCTTCCCTGCCAGAACGCCAGACCATAGTTGAGGTAGAGGACCAACATCATGCCAGCGATCATCGAGGCAATAGCAGCCTTAACACGGAAACCAAAAAACTCAGCGTTCTTGAGATGAGCATCGTATTGCCGAGCCAGGCGTTCCTGGGTACCGAAAGCAACAGCGTTGCGAATAGAGCTGATTACCTCATCTGCAAGACTACCACCATGGGCGTAAGCTTCCAAGCTCTGCTTATTGTACTTGAGGATAAAAGCAGATCCACCGCCCATGTTGAGCAGAAGAGCAACGACAGTTGAGAAGAGAATTAAAGTCAACTTCCAGTACTTGATGAATCCGATGACAAAGGCTGAGACGAATGTCGCGACAGCAGCAAGAGTGAGAGAAACCTTTTCAGAGATACCATCTTGAATGAGGTTCGTATCAGAGGTAATTCGAGTAGTGACTTCTCCAGCACCGAGTTTGTCGAAGAAACCAATGTTCTGGCGCAAACAGCTTTCGAGGTAGTGTTCGCGAATCTTGGCAGAGATGTGCTCTCCGCTGTAAATGAAACCACAGGTAGAGATGTACACCACAATAAACTCGCCAATACCGAGGTACACAAAGTACAGGACGAATTCGACTAACTTGTCATTGAAAGCGCTGGAGCTCAGACTTCGGTTCACAAAAAAGTCCTGGAAGACGCCTTGGAGGTTACCGAAAACAACGGTCATGAGAGGAAGCGCAGCGCCACCAGCAATAGCGCAGATACTGGAGATTATAATGATAATAATGTCGTTGCGGGAGGCATATCGGTACAAAACAGCGACACCCTGCTTGACTTCTGGACTGACGACTTGGCGTCGCAAGACCTCGGCTTCCTCTGATGGCAAGTGCTTGTACTGATCTTCGAGGGATTCGGCTTTGGGAGGAACGACAACTGCCGAATCTGCCTTCTTTAGGTCCAGCTTCTCATTCTCGGGGTCGCTTGAGTTGGGTTTGCCTGGACGAACTGCATCTTGTTCAGTTGAGCCACTGCGACTTGAGGATGAAGGTCGCGAAGGGTTACTGCTGCTTGTCGCAGCAGCAATCTTTTCCGATAATTCGGCCATGGCGATTATATTTTTCTGGTTTTTAGACCAGCGCGAGTAACTGATGGGTGTCGAGTTTTAATGGGGTGAAGAACACCCTGAGGTGAATTGGCGACACCAGTAGGTGTAATAGATTCGAGGTCGATACCAACGTCGTTAAAGGTGAATCGGTCGTTTCGTTTGTATAGAGGTCGGTTGATCAGAAGTAAACCCAGAGTCGGGAGATGTTTTGTTTATGTATCATTCATTGTACAAGTTACAGTAAACCAAGTCAAGTCAGATCAGATCAGAGCGAGCCCATGTTTGAGAGTTGAGAGCACCAACAATTTATTTAAATAACTTGGACCAACACAAGACCAAGACCTTCGAGTCGGACTACCTTAGCGTACCTTGCTGTCGGACGGAACACAAAAAGAGGACCGGGAATACCTGGTCTCCCCCCACTACCGCTCCTCTATACGCTTTGCCTGTTCTTCAACTTGTAAGCGACTGGCTGTGCAGTACCTGACAGACCCAGATTTATGGACCTGGACTGTATGTACTGTAATGTACAGAAGGTCCCTATTCCTTCTTTCTTCTATCAGGCCCAGGATAAGGAAGGATGAGGAACAGTCACCCCGTAAGCCGGTCCGGACTTAGGATCTATCATTTGTCTTGGCCGTCGTCCCCAGATCGATCTGTTTCCCGGTGAGTAATACCTAGCAATCACTGTACTCGCGTACATACAGCAGTGACCGTTTGAGTCATCTCGCCGCGTACACTGTCTCTTGGTAGGTTGTCACTCAGTGTCTTGAATCTTTGGTTCGGACTTGTGCAGCAGTCCGACAACCCGTAATTCACAATATTTTAGAGGCTCCAGCCTAGAACGAAGGATAAACGGAGCGTCGGAGAGTCGGAGCTAACAAATAAAAGGCTCTGCACTTTGCATCCTGCGCTTACATTTCTTTTTCTCCACTTGGATTCGAATCTCCTGCCTTTTTCTACCAGTGGCTAATGCTAATCCCTGTCTCCGCCGTCGAAACGTTTGCTTCTTTGGGAAGAGATCCCCGGATATCTCGCGATTGGCTCCTCGCTTTCGCTTATGTAGACTGTCATTCATCATCTGCAGTAGGAGAAACAATAATAAAAGTGATAAAGCCGGCTGTTCGGCAAATCTAGCAGCCACCATTTAATTACATGTTTTGCCTGCCTGTCATGTCATGTCAGTTAATTACAAGAATCAAATTTGCCCTCGAAGCGATAATGACTATTAGATACTATGATTCTATAGTTTGCTCCAGCTTAACCTGAGATATTAGGTAGATACCTATCTTGAGCATATCCAGCGCTGTATGACAGGGGCTAGTATCGCCATAACACAGGCCGTTGTGTACCGTCTTGATGTCACCTCGATGAGGTTCGAGTATCGAGCTGTCGTTGTACAGTCGCAGTCACAGTCACAGATCGAATGCATACAGACAGACAGACAGGCCAGGCTGTCCCTTTGATTCTTGTCTCTCCACGATTCGATCGCAGAACGAAGAGACGAGTAACATACCTAATCTCGTTTCAGTGGCTCGTTCCGACCCATCTGGAGTCCGGAGGTCGGAAGTTTTTTGTCCCCGGTCTCCGACTGTCAGTCAGCATCTCACTGAATCGGGTCAATTCTAGTGCTGTCAGCCTCTGAGGCTCAGCGGTCGGGCCCTCCCGAATTTCGAATTCCGGGCGTTGAATCCTTCTGTATTTTCGTATCATTAACTAGGTCCCGTCCTGTCTGGAAATGCATTGTATCCGCTTGCCCGGTCATGCTGACCACCACTCACTGATCTCTCATCAAACATTGGACGGTAACAAATGAGGCCGTAGAACGACATGCTGTTATACAAACGGTGGGCTGGGTAGTCTAGGAGTGACTGGATTATATCAGCCATTTTCTGATGACCCGAGTATCTACTGTCAAGGGTGAATCTCAGGGACTTCTTACCTGTAGCACCCTTGTACAACTCACCCATCACCGCTGACTCTTACATGGGATCACCTGCGTATTTGATGGGTCTTCTGGGGTCTTTTTGGATGTTGGTATTAGTTGTTGATATGCAGCTTATACGCAGTGACTATGCACTTGGCTTTTAGTCATGGTATGCTCAATGCCATCCATGCTCATCCCTTTTGAAGAATGCCTTTAAACAGGATATTTACCTGAGACAAAGGATAGCAGCACCTGGACTACAGCATCAAACCCAGTCTCATCTTGATTACACCTGTACAACTCTCTTTCATTGATATGGAGCATGTTGTTTCACACAAGATGCTGTTTCAAGTTGATGAATAACCATCGAGGATATCCCTTGCGGCACTGGAAAAGACGGTGCCACTAAAATAGTAACGGCATTTTACTTAACTGGTAGGAATACTGTATGCATGCCCCGGAGGGCTCAGCAAGCCGTATATATCTTCTTCTGTGGGGCTTGAGTATCAGTTGAGGCACCAGCCAAGTTGTGATCGACAACTTGTTGTAAGGTGAACAAGGTAGACCATGATTAATTCGACACGCTCACATACCAGAACGCGACCTTTATAAACGTGACAACTACCGTATGTAGTGCCTTTGCAGAGCGTTGTTGTTGTTGTCTGTAGTGTCACCAGCAGAAACTCTATGTGCAGCAACTGGTGAGCATGTGAGATGAACAGACCGTCATTATCTTGTCAACTCTCCAACATACTGATGATGTGGATGCGTTGCAAATAATAAAAGGTACTGTACGCATTGATTAACTCTCTCCAACCCATCCTGTTGCTCTGTCTCTGGAAACTATAGTGAATGATCTGGAACCCCTCTAGTGGGGCTCTTTATGCCTGGGGTGTCCTGTCATGACGGCATTTTGGCTTCTTCCATCATCATAAATGCATCTTTTTTCACTTTTCGCTCCCAAAGTAGATACAGTACTATCTATAGTCGTGTCTTTTCATTGTTGACTTATAAAGTTCAGCCATTCAAGCTCGTCTGACATTATTAAACCTTAGGCAGCAACCAGAACGTGTTGTTTGTCTTCTTATTGGATGCTGTTGCACGCTTAATCAAGGCCCAAGCCAGCAAAGCAGAGCTCGATGACTGGGTCGCCACATCATATCAATTCTCGTTTTGGCCCATTCAAGCTTCAGCTTTCCTACCATTACCGCCACGGGCACGTGTCAAACTCTTCAGTCTAGTTACACGTTCCTTATCCATTCAAGCCAAGATCACCATCAACTTAAACTCATATCATATTCTCTGACTTTGCTTTTATTATCACCCAACATCAATTCTGGCACATCGCCACAACGCAACCCGGGTTTAGGCTCGTTATCATTCGTATAATCGACCCAGCACATTATGATACCCATTTCTCTTGCCTATTTTCTTGCACTCCCGGCCCTCACGCTGGCCGCTCGTCCAAAGGACGCTATCAAGCTATCCGATGTGCAATCTCTCACGTTCCGCGGAAATGGCGCCATGACGAACCATCGCCGTGTCGGCGCCATCCCTCAGCTGCGCTGCGTCTCCAAGAAGGCGCTCTGTGAAATCTACAGCATGGATGTGATGCGCTGCACCAACGAAGGCGCCGGCTGGGGCGACGAGGATATCCAATGGAGCTGCACTGCGTCACTCCCCGAGGAGCTTAAGCTCACCAGTACAGAGGTTATTTGCGAAGGGTACAACTCTCCTGATGATCCCTATGTTCTCAAGGGTAGCTGTGGTGTCGAGTACCGAGTTGCCTTGACAAGAAAGGGTGAGCGTCGTTATCCCAACATCGCCAACGGGGGCTGGTTCAGTGATGGTCGCGGCGGCACAGACTGGGGAGCTCTGCTCTTCACCTTCATCTTTATTGGCGTACTCTGTTGGATTATCTACTCGGCATGCTACAGAGCGCATGAAGCTGGCAGTAACCCTAACCGACCTCGGCGTCGTGGTGACGGCTGGTCTTCTGGTGGATGGGGCCCTGGTTGGGGTCCTGGTGGTGACGATCCTCCACCTCCCTACCCTGGAGCCAAGCCCTCTTCTCAATCTAGCAACACCTGGAGGCCTGGTTTCTGGAGCGGTGCAGCAGGAGGAGCTGCCGCAGGATATCTGGCTGGCAGTCGCAACCAAAATCGGTACGACAATCACAACGACAGCTACGGCAGCATCGGACGGGGAGGATCAGGATGGGGCGGTCACTCAGGATCCTCATCAAGGTCCAACGAGTCTAACAATCACCATCACGAGAGCACTGGCTTTGGTTCAACCAGCCGTAGGTAGATTATCATCCACCAACAGCTCGGAATACTTGATTACGAAATTGTCATTGATAGCATAATCGACGCTTTCCATTATCTGCTATTTCATACAACGTTTCTCAGACATCACCCAAACCATCTCCCTCGCCTACAAAGAGTATATACATGCGTGCAACGATTTGTATAGGATATCTCGCTGCGCAGCTTAAAAGTACACGGATGACTTTCCAAGAGTAGCCATCTAGCCCAGAGAAGAAGAAAAGCGTCAAGATGTGCTATTAAGATCATGCGACCAACGCCATCTACCGAAAAATAGACGTGATGGGGCGTCCAATGCCTGAAAAGGTATAAAAGGGACGAGCAATACTTGACGGAAGCTATTAATGAAGAAGAGGTATCGCAGAAATTATCGTGGAGAAGGTGGCAAGTTGAGTCGTGTCCGTGGTACCTTGATGCTTTCAATGATGGACGGGCATAACATCCATCTTATCGAACGCGCGGGAACACGTAGGACATTTGCGCATGCGATTGCTGATGCGATCATCGACACATTGGTGACAGAACAAATGGCCGCATGTCTTCAAGGCCGTATTCTTGAAGTTGTTGCGGCAAATAGTACATAGAGCGAATGTCTAATTATCTAGTTAGCAAGGACTTCACTATCAAGTTGTCTCGATTTGTTCGCTTACTCGAAGCATCTCCTCCTCTTCGGAGGAATTACTCAAGGCCTTGTTCTTCCAGGTGTCGCGATCCTTCTGTGCATGCTCAAGTCGCACCTTCATCTTCTCAACCTCAGTTTCTTGCATAACATTGCGCTCGCGAACCACAGCGGATGCGGCGTCTTTGGACTTGACCAAGTTCGACAGATCAGCAACTTGCTTGTTGAGAGACTCGGTACGGCGAACAGCGTCAAGACTCGTTGCTTCCATCTTCTTGTTCTCTGACATCAAAGAAGCGTTTGACTGCTTCAAATCAGTCAACTGTTTCTCCAAATTACCCAGAAGCATGCGGTTTTGTGATTCGAGATCCTTGAGTTGAGCAATGATTTCTGAGCTCTTGCTGTTCTGGTGTCGCAATGATCTTATCTCATTGTTTCGCGTATCGGCATCCTTTCGCGCAGCAAAATATTTTTGGTCGGCCTTGCTCTTCTCAGCAATCAAGATTGACATGCGCTCTTCTGTAGCGCTGAAGTCCATTGCCTTCCTATGAGCAAGTTCCTTCATCTTCTTGTATGCCTTTTCAATGGCAGGCAACTCCAGGTTGATCGAATCAAAATCCTGCTGCAGTTTTGTGTACTTCAAGCGAAGCTCCTCTACTGTAAGGGCCTCAATATCGGGGTTGACTGCCTGCTGGTCCTCGCTCGGCTGAAGACGTGAGAGCTGCGATTCGAGGGCCGTGATTCTGTCCTCCTTGGCAGATGCTAGCGCCTTCACTTGCTCAATCGATGCTCGCTCTTGGTCCAACCTCGCCTTGTGCTGCGTAGTCTCCGCCAGCAACTCGTCCCGGGCTGAACGCACTCGGGCTAGATCCTGATCCCTCGAAATAATCTCGGCCTCAAGCTCTTGCGTCACCTGATTAGCATCTGCTTCAAGCTGAGTTCTAAACATCGATCGCTCCGCCTGTAACTTCTCGGCCTCTTCTCGCAATTGCTTGTTTGTAGCCTCGAGTGTGTTGATACGTTTGATGAGATCCTCGTTCTGGTTCTTGAACTGTTTAAAGACATCGGTTCGGATGAAATCTTCGTCGGTTAGGGTATCTCTCTTCGCCTTAAGAGTCGAATTTTCGTCCTGCAAGGTCTTGATCTCAGCTAGAATAACATCTAGCTGCTCCTTTTGCTTAGTAGCAGCTGCAGTCGCCTCCTCGTACTTGAGTAATAGCTCGCCTGAATTCCCATTCGTCTCACTGGCATCGGTATTAGCGTCTCCAGAGGCGGAAGGTCGAGTGGCGTTGGCGAATGCTTGTTGCTCCAGCTTCTGGACTTGGGAGCTCTTTGCACGGTCTAGTTTCTTCTCCGCTTTGAAATAACGCAAGGTCGCAGCGTTCAGTTGTTCTGAAAGCTGGTCCTTCTCACTCTTCAGTCGATCCAATTTGAAGAAGTATTCCTTCTGGGCAGCCAACAAGCTTGCAACCTTGTTCTCCAGCTTAGCGGCGTCGGGTTCAATCTTGCCTCGTGAAGAAGCCAGGCGTCCAAGAAGCGCTTCAGCTCTCGATTTGATCGCTTTGCCCTTTTCCGATAGATGTTTCTGGAAGTCGTGAAGGTCCTTGAAACTGACGCTACTCAAATATGGGGGCTCTGGCAATAAGTTAGCAAGCGCACAATATGTGGAACGGGCGTCATACCTGAGGGCGTTAGTGAAGTGGCATCCGACTCTGAGAGAAGTTCCATTTCGTCGAGTACCTATACCGATGTTTTAGCTATGTCGGAAAATAGTGGGGATCGTGGTGAGGCTAACCTGTCGCCACCAAGCATCGATTATCCTCAGGTGGTCATCATGATGAACAGACCGTTTATGAAGCTCTTCGAGGCGTGACTCGTATGTCGAAGCCTTGCGACTATATTCTTGCATCTGACGATAGATGGCGCCCTTTGTATAGGCCTGGTAATCGGGTCAGCGACATTCGTCTATACGTCGAGCAGTTTGTGTGATGATTTGGGTTGATCGGAATGGTTTCTCATCAGATGCATTCGTAATGCACTTGGGAGCCGACTACTGCTGTCGCACGGAGCAGGCTAGCATCATCACTGGCTTGGTGAGCATTGCCGTCCAGGACCATCCCGATGAGAATGGCATGAAGCCTGAAAGAAGAAATCTGCATGAGAAGCAGAATGAAGAAAAGAAAAGGGCGGTCGGACACCCAAGCACTCGTGATAGAAGATATCGTGTGACTTACCTCAACCCAGCTTTCCTCCTTCATGTCAAGGGGGTCGTCCTTGGCCTTGGAGCCATTGACAGCGACTCTCTTGCTCGGAGGAGCTATTTCGTCAGCGCTGCTGATGGCAGGCCGCTTTCTATCCTCCATCTTTGCGAGTGTGGATGGACGAGGCGAGGCAGAGGTGGTCGTGAGAGGCATCAGAAGTCGCGTGGTACAGAGCAGAAAATCGGACGCGAAGCCCAAGAAAAGCGACGGGTCGGTCGTGCGAACGCTCTGAAGCCAAGTCCCGTCGCGAACAGAGACGTGCGAACGGTCATCAAGCGGTTGCGCGGGGAAAGCGTGTTGTGATGATGGAACGTTCCCTCGGGCCAGGAGTTGAAATTTCGAAGTTGAGTCGCAGTCAAAGAAGCGCGGCGTCTCCACCTCAAAGGGGCTTAGTGTCAGCCTAGCCAAGTTGGGACGACAGTGGAGTCCCCTCTATCTTTTTCCTTCACCCGCCCGCATTTTATTCTGAGTCCCGCCCAGGCGCTCGCTGCAGATAATTTTCTATCTCGATTTTCTAACCTCATGGTAGTCGCAAGCCAGAAATGTCAACCCAGCTACCATATAACAAGTCGCATACGATACATGCATAATAGTACGCTCTCGCCATGAGTTCTATGTTCAAAAAGAAAGGAGGGCCTGCCTTCAAACCAAAGATCCCCGCTGCTCGACGCCCCGCGGCACCGGCGCCCTCACAACCACCAAAATCGTCGCCTGCCTCTGTTCCTCCGCTGGTCACCGACGAGTCTCAATCTCAGCCAACTCCTCAAGAATCCTCCGAGTCTTCGTCACCGAATGAATCTGTAACCGCACCTGTCGAGCCTAAATCTCAGGATTCTCCAGAACATGATGGCCAGCCTCCTACCCCGCCATCGACAAACCCAGAACCCGCAAAGCCCCATGACGCTGCCGTAACTCAGGAAACCTCTCAGGAAAAGTCGCTAGATGGAACTCAGCATGGAACAGAAACTCAGGATACTGCTGTTCCAACAGAAGAGACCGCTGCGCCGGTTGCGACTGCAAAGGTATCGGAACCCGCGACTGCCCAGACACAACCGACAAGCGAACAAGAACAGAATCAGTCGCCGGGCAATGAAGAACCTTCTTTACAACCCAATGAACCTCAGTCGAGTGACACAGAAGCTGTGGCCTCTCCGGTGCTTCAAACTCCCACTCCTGATGACTCGGAAGGGCCGAGTGGAACTGAACCTTCAACGACGCCTTCTCTCCCAACAGACAGCCCCAATGAGTCACAACCAAAGCCATCAGAAGAAGTACAAAAGGCTATAAAACCGACACGAAAGCCACGGGCCAGAAAGCAGACCACTCAAGCAGCTCAAGACGAGACTGGCACAGAAGAAGGTGCCCGACCCAAGAAGCGACAGAGAAAAGCTGCCGAGGAGGGCGCAGCACCCAAACAGCCCAGAAAACGCAAAGCGCCAATGGAAAGCGGTACAAACACGCCTCGAACAAGACGGGCACGTTCCATGACACCAGAAGACTCAGAGTCCCAGTTGGTAGATCTTCAGAAGCTGAAGATGGCCGATTTAACTAAGGATCTTCATATTGGCAAGAAATTCAGCAGGCACGACGAACTACGAGAACGAGAGCGACGGGCCAGGATGAAAAACAAACTTGGAGCCGACGGGGAACGTGACAGTTCAGCAACACCCGAGGCTGGTAGCCAAGTTGAAAAGACTGGAAGTCCGGCTGCATCGCCGGCACCATCGGCTCCTGCTCCAGCTGCTCCTTCAGGGCCACAATTCCGTATCGTGGATGGACAGATCGTGATTGACCAAAGCTCGCTGTCTGTGGATCGACATGCTCGGGCAGCCGCAGCGGCTGGAGACATGGAAACTGTCGAAGAAAACGACTTTACTCGCCTCATCACCAGCAACTCGTTCATGAACACCTCCAAACTCAAGGGGCCAAACATTTGGACCGAAGACGAGACGGAGCTTTTCTACCGCGGGTTGTGCATGTTTGGCACAGATTTCGAGATGATTTCCAAGATGTTCCCTGGCAAGCAGCGCCGCAACGTGAAGCTCAAATTTAACCGTGAGGAGCGCCACTGTCCTAGGCGGATAAACGCTGCTCTCATCGGCGAGAAGACGGTCAAGATGAACATTGACGAGTACAAGGCCTTCACCGGGAGTGAATTTGAGCCAGTGGAAGCCATCGAAGCCGAACAGCGCAAGATCCAGGAAGAGTACGAGGCAGAGGAGAAGCGCCGCGCCGATGAGCAGGCCGAGGCTATGCGCAAGAAGCGCGAGGAGCTGTTCAAGGATGATGAGGACGGGGACGCAAAGAAGAAGAAGAAAAAGAAGAAGCAAACGGTCATCTACGGACTCAACGGCGAACCCATCGTCCAGGAGGAATGACGAAAAGGGTCAAGGCATATACCAGACCGAGACAACGATCAAGGTCAAGTCCAAAATACGGAGGAAAGGGTTCAGGCGGCGCAAACGGAATAGGCATGATACCCACAGGGTTTTTTGGTGTTTGCTTATGGTATCAACGGTTACATGGGATCGGAGAGCAGTCTCTACAGAATATTCATTGCTCCTAGGTTATAGCGGTAGAATACACTATGGAAGTTTGTAAAACTGGTGCACATGGAAGTGGAAAGTGGACAAGTGATTCGATAGGAGCGTTGTCGGCTCTTGTGCCTCTCTGCAGCACACCTCGGATCCATCCAAGTCGGAGCTTATATCACATATCCATGGACTTCCAGCGCGTCCAATACCAGGCAAGTGTTTCGGAATCGAGTCCTCGGGAACTGACAGGTTTTAAATTTCGTCAATTTCGTCAGCTATCTGTGTTGCCCTGAAGTTGCATGCATAGATGCCATGCAAAATTCCCACGCCCTACGTCAGCGCATCTCGTGATGGCGTCGCGACTTGCAGCAGGACGTCACCATGGTGGTTAAGGGCCCAACGCCTCATGACTACCCATATTATGTTGGGAATGCGTAGTTTTGTTGTATTTCCTCCACTGATAATCATAAAACGCATATTTCCGCATATTTAGCCCTAACCCACCTAGTTGTTGGGACCGGGCTCATCGTCCTCCGGTTGGTCGAAGAGGAAGTTGGCAGCGAGTTCTTCGTTCTTATCACAGGCGAAGTAAGCCTGGATGGCGGCATCTCTGTCGAATCCGAGACGGCAAAGCTGGACTGCGTTAGAATTATAGGAAACTCACTCAAATCGGAAGATCTTACCCTCTCAATGGCATCACGCTCATCCTCGGTGACTGAAATAGCCTGAGCTCCAGGTGGCAGGGGAACGTCGTCATCGGCATATTCGCCAAGAAGCTGGAGGAATTGGTCGGGATTTGAGGCGATCAACTCGGCCAGTTGGGGGTTACCGGCACCGAGCTGCTGAAGGATGGGCTCAAGCATTTGCGGTTGTTGCTGAACAACCTGACGAAGTTGCTGGAACTGGGCGTTGTGTCGTAGAAAGTCGAGGTTACCGAGGTCACCACCCTGACCGGCAGCAGCTGCGGCGGCCGCTGCAGCCGCCTCGTTACCACCGCTTCCTCCTCGAGCGCCGGAACCTCCATGCTGAGCAGCGAGATCGAACAGGTTTACACCACCCTCCTCACCACCCTGAGGAGCGGCAGCGGGCTGAGATGGTTGGGAAGCAGGAGCTGCGGGAGCAGCCTCACGCTGTTGCTGTTCTTGTCGGATGTTGTCGGGAATGCCCTGTAGTCATTGTAAGTCATCGCAACTCGTGATAATGGGGAAACATTAAACAAACAGTAAGGAGGTATTCGACAGCGCGGTCGGGGTTGTTGAACGCAGCGCGCATGGCCGCCTCGATTTGACTTCTCTCAAAACCCATAGCCTCCATATTCGCAATCGCCTCGGTACGCTGGGATCCCATAGCCAAGCCCGAAGGCTCTTCGGACTGAGCACCAGATCCAGCATCAGCAGAGCGCTGAGGAGTGGGTGTCGCGGGCACAGCAGCCTGATGAGATGCGGACTGCGCAGGAGCAGCTGGGACAGCGGGAGTGCGAGTAGGAGGTTGGGCGGGTGTAGCAGGAGGAGCGGCGCTGGATTCGGCAGGCTTGGGCTTGGGCTATCACGAAATGTCAGTAGATGGACTCTTGTCACAAGCAAATGGTGTTGCAAACCTTGTTCACCATACAGACCACGAAGCCCTTCTCCTCGATGTTGTAGGATCCAACAGTCTCGTCATCCTTGAGAATTTTGCCTTGAACTAACGTCAGCGAGCTGTGGGGTGGAAGACAAGATTCTAGTAAATACCAGAGTAAATGAGCTTCTGCAGCTGAGGCTCCCATCCCTTCTCGGCCGAAATCTTCTGCTTGACGGCAGAAATCTGTCTTGTGTTAGCTGGTTGAATGGTTTGCGCCAACAGTTGAAGTTGTCAACGCGGGGCAGACCTACCAGCTCTGAGGGCTCGACATCGAGCGTAAACTTTTGCTGCTTGAGATCCTATAACAGATTCAGTTAATTCCCGTAGATCAGACTATAGAAGCGACAGGCTGGCAACGAAGAGATTGGGCCAGCGGTGACTGTGCAGTCGTTCATGACGTACTTTGAAAGTGACCTTCATGATGGGCGAAGAGTCTGCCGTTGTTGTGTAAGGTGGGGAGGTGGGAGGCGAACGGCGACCTGGGCTTAGATGGATGGGGGTTCGTCTCGCTTCGGTGCGGGCTCGTGCCAAGATGATGTTGCGGCGATGTGTCGAAGAGGGAGAAAGTTGGGAGTGGGAGAGGAGAAGTGGGAGTTATTAAATCAGTCAAAGTCTGCGTGCAGTGCAGAAGAGATGAAAGCTTAGATGTAGAGGTAGAGGTAAAGCAACAACCTGCGTAGGTTGACGTTGCAAGCAAGCGCAGGCAGTGAGTGTGAGTGGCTAGGTACTGGTCGCTGAGGAAAAGGTGGAGAATGACACTGTGAGTTTGAAGGTTGCTCAAGTATGCTTTCACCTGAAGAGGTTTAGTGTCACTTTGTCAGCCACTCCAGGCTACCAAATGACTGGAAGGCGCGCGTACTGTCTTTCTGCCTGAGAATCATACTCACAGGCAGGACCCAGCGAGAGGTCAGTATGGATCTAATTTACTTACCTACTGACTTAATAGCTTCACTTTGTGGCGTTGAAATTCGAGACATACAATAGATATATTTTTTTAAACTATGTAATACAGGATGATCAACGAACAGAGACATGGATGAACACTTTAGCAGAGGCGTAGTAGATATGATTAAACCAAATTCTTTCACACACAACACATACAGTGTACTAACGGCAAATAAGTAAGACTGATCGATAAGCCAAGGCTAGGTGTTGTTGATGAGCATGCAGCAATATGATATAATGATATCGCTCCAGCATGAATAAGCGCCTCATCAACACCATGACGTTATCATTGTACTAGAGTGAATATTGGTCCTTTTCTGTCTGTGAACAAGTGTTGATCCTAAGATAGCAAAGAGTACATAATCACACTTCACCAGTTGATAGACTCATATGTTAAGTTATTTGACATTTTTTTTATATGGCTTCTTTCTTTTCTATCTTATTTTGCAATTCATCTCTGTCGTCCATCCTCGCGCCTCAAGCGTAGAGGGTTCCTTTCTTGAAGTCAGTCGTTATAAAAGCGCCGCGCTGTGATCCCTTTTTGGTATACATGTTGTGAAAAAATAGTCCCGTCCATCTCTCATCATCCGCCCATGTCCACATGGTAAACTACATCTACTGGTAGTGAAAAGAAACAACAATAAGAAAATGGAGTGCGCTGTCCATATCATAGTCGTCCGCTATGTTCCCGTGATTTCTCCCACTTGAGTTCTTTTTTCCAAATCGTTAAACGTTATTGATAGTTGTCAACTATCGTTGACTGTTATCCTCCTCTTTTGCTTCGTGTGTGCTGTCATTGTCCATCTTGGACCTGCGGTTGTTGTAATCTGACCAACTTGATCGAGCGCCGGCACCCATCACCCATTGAGGGATGGGAGGAGTGAGCGGTCGCTCAGCCGACGACCGTGAGTCTGTTTCCACTTCTCGCTCCTCCATAATACTATCCTGCTCCTCTCTGCCAAGGGGGCTTGGGTGCACGGACACGGAGGTAGAGCGCAGGGAGCGCACACTCTGGCGGTGTGTGATGACTTGGCCAGCGTTGGGCGAGGCCACGACAACAGTACCAGGTGTAGCCATAGGAGGAGGCGTGGGTGAGTCGGATCGGAACAGAGGGTGGATGTGAGATTCACTCAGTGATGGCTCGGGAAGGTCGGTCAACGATGGAGGGTTCAGTTGCTCTCGTCGAATAGACACCGGGCTGTAGCTACGGCTTCTCCTGCGAATTCTTGGTGGCTCAAGAGGCATTTCGGTGTTGTTGGGGGTTGACGTCCTGCTTGGTGAAGGGCTGCCGGGGATTGTCTCGAGAAAGTGGCCTTGGGTCTTTGGAGGAGGAGTTGTCGCTTCCATAACGACCTCGCGGTTGTGTGTATCGACGGAAGAAGTGTCCCAGGTATCGAAAGCATCCTCACTGGACTGGTACGCGACGGAATCAGCTGTGATGGGTCGACGGAACTCGCTGGAGGAGACGTGACTCCTGACGGTGGCAGATCGTATGGCGTTGGAGAGTTGAGCCTTGATAGAACTGGCGGTGCCGGACCTGGAACGTCCACGAATGGAGGAGGCAGGTGTGTGGAAATCCAATGAGTTCATCTTTCGGGTCATGGGGTCAACAGTATGGCTGTAGCGAAGCGTCTTGAGAGATGACTTGGATCGGTATGAGGGCAGGCCTCGACCTTCCTCAAGGGTGTGCAAAGAGAAAGTCTGTTGGTCACTTCGTCGGGTGAGGAAGAAGTGAACAGACAGGAAACCAGCCTGGAACATGAAGCATAGCCCGAGAGCAACCGACAAGCCGATGAGAAGGCTGTTCTTACTGGCATTGAGGAGATCGTCCTCCTTCTCGAGAGTCGATTTACTAAATTGAATGAGTGTGGCTACTGTTGAAACAGTAGCAAAGAGAATGGCCAGAACGGCAGCGCCAAAGTCAACACCGAGACATCGCGTTGACCAGCTGCGGAACGAAGTCGAAGGGTACGTAGAGAGAAACCACCCGATGATAACAAGGATTACAGCCTCGAGGGCGACAGACACTTGTGAAAGCGTTCGACCGCTTGATTCCTTTGGGACATGAACCGTAAGAACAATGAGAACAGCCATCACAGCCACTGTTGCCAACAGGGCCAAAGCGCCTAACGTAACCGATAGAGTGCGTCGCATTGTGTCGATTGTTTGCAAAGACTTTGTTCAGGTAGTTGACTTGCAGAGCCCCAGTATGATGGCCGGTAGGAGGCTAGCCTCGAACTAACAGTCCGTTGGTGTTTGTAAGTCGGAGCCAGAGCACTTGTTGTTCTTGTTGATATTCTGTAATGATTGTAAGGTTGGATTGCACCGCATAATCTGGCCTGGATAGGCTTTGTCGATCCTGATCGGCAATGGAAGCGAAAGTTGACGATAGATCCAAGGTGATGGTCGGTATGTAGAGTTGGATTGAGGAACCAAAGTTGCCAACGACAGGATGCCCCAGTATAGTCGTAGATAATCGGTCAGTTCAATTGCCAAATACTTTTGTTATTGACAAAAATAAGTTGTGGCCGGCGGTGTAAGTCGACGACCTGAAGCCCAGACAGGGAGGGACTGGATTGCCGAAGCGGTAAAGAGAGTGTAAGTTGATATAAAATCGGATCCCCGGATGGATAAAAAAAGAGCGTAGTACTCTGGAGGGGACAAATGCTGTTTGTTTCAGGTTGAGCAAATGAACCGAATCAGAGAAAACTGAAGCAGCAGTCACGAAGCTTTCAGTATAAGTCAAGGATGGATGATATAGAAACGAGTGTGTTATAGAGAGTGTGTGTGTATATATGAGAGAAAGACCTGGAGAGGGGAAGAGAAGAGAAGAGGAAGAGAAGCGGGTGAGCAGAGGCCAGGAATAAGTAAAAGAGTAGTAATAATCAAAACGAACTTGTGGATGCGGACGGACGTTTAACTTGGGGGTGTCTGGTCTGTCTGGTCTGTGTGGTCTGTGTGGGAGTGAGTGGATGGGTCGGATATCAGAGTAAGCCCAAGCCCAAGCCCAAGCAAAAGGAACAGAAGTGAGAAGAAGAAGAAAAAAAGCAACGGTTAATAGTGAGTGTTCCTGACTGTTCGTGCGTTTGTGGATTCTCCTGCCATGCTGTGCTTCGTCGGTATTGCGTGTCGTTAGCAAAATAGGTCCGGGACTAAGCAGGGGTGTAATGAACAAGGTCAAGACCCCCAGTCAACTCTCTAACTCTCTCAGACAATTAGCACAGGCACAGGCACTGCAAGGCTTGAGAGGTAAGGAGGGGAAACGTTTGACAAGGATTCCCCTTCCCTCTCCCCCTTCCTCGATTTCCGAAGAGTTGTCGTGGTAGTTAGTGGTGGTGAGGGCGAGGGTGTGAACCATGCAAATGTTGAGTGAGTGGCTGAAAGTTGGCTGATTTCTTCTTATGCAAGTCATGATAATACCTGGGTTGACCTTGCAAGTCCTTTCCCTTGGGTTCTTTTCTTTAATTATCCTGAGTGTCTCTAGACCTATTATCCTGTTGAATAGGTGGGTAGTGGGTGCGTGGATAATAGACCATGACAGCCGAACGGCTTTTGAAGTGGATAAAAGTTGAGTTGGGTTTGGTTTAGTTTAGTTGAACGTCTGGATGAACCTCGATCAATTGATGTTTTCCTTCGTCATTGAGGAGAGGGTGCACACGGTCAGACCTTTTCTACTGTACCAAGCAAGATAGCTCGATTGGCTCTGGCATCTCGTTTCTATCTCCCAGCCCCAAAGTCCCAACGGTCAACCCGTCAAAGGGCCATCATCAACGGCTCCCCCAAACTCAAACTCCCAAACGGGAAACGATCTTCTAGTCCCAAACGAGAAAAATTCAAACCCTCAAAGCCCTACAGTATCCATCGTTGGCAATGGCTAGTATTGTAGCGGTATAGTGAGGTTGACATGAGAATCATCTTCCCCGCTGCCTCCACGCAAAGAGAGGGCCGTTCTGTCAGGGCAAGACACGAGAATCCTCTTTTCTCCGTGCTTCTATTGGGTGAGGGAGGCCCCAGAAGTCAGAACCGGTTCCGCGGGTACCTGACTCTAGCCTGGCCTGGCTTGGTTGGCGTTGCGTTGCGTTGCAGTAACTAGGTTTGGATCGATCTAATGCCAACAATGATTTTTTTGTGAAAAGTGAGACTGGGCTTGTTATCTGTTGATGTTGGCATGACGTTGCATCGACACTGCCAAAGCTAGTAAATAGCAACGGCGACTATTCATTTTGGGTAATAATTACAACAGGCTGCAAACTTGGCATTCGAGGTTATCGTCACGATGGGGAGATCTCTTGATCATCGAGAAATGCCCCTGTAGCATCGATGCTAAACGAGTTAAAAAGCCACAGGGCTATGCTTTCCAGCGTAAATTGTCCATACAGGGAGAAGGGTTCTATGGGTTTGTATGTCGCTCACTACTCACTCACTCGCCCAGTCATATGTAGTAGAACCGTAGAGATATCCATTGTTACAGGCTTGACTGAACAATCAGAAGAGAGAGAGAGATTGGCTGAACTGTACTGTCCGGGCTGCTCCTCGCTTCGTTTCGCGTGGCTGCTAAGAATAATTGAAGGAATAAGCAAAGGCTTGAAGGCTTTCCGCTGAATAATCTTGCAGCTGGACTCGCAAGCAAATGCCAACAACGGATCCATGCCCAGGATAAGCACAGCCATCCAATCCTTGTCCTTCGTTTCATCTTTCTCTTCCCCGGGCTCCTACTTATTCCTATACTAGTAAAATTTTGTCTTTTCCTTCATCTTCAAGGCAGACACAAAACGTGGCAGAGAGAGAACAAGGCAAAGCAAGCTTCGTCCTTGAAACGAAATGTCTATTTTGGATAGAGTACAGCAAGGCTAGACAAGACAGTCAGAGAGCAAGCCAGAAATTAAATTTAATATGTATATTTGTTCGTTTATATTGGACTGACTGAGGCTGACACATGCAATGTGATCCTCCACTGTCAGCAGCAAAAGAAAATATCGCTGTAGAGGCATAAAAAAGAGAGGAAAAAAAGAAAGTAACGCAATATAAAGACGAACCACACCACAAATAGAAGAAACCACCGAAGAAAAATGCACTGCGTCAGGGCTTGTTTCGACGCTCACAACACCCTGTGATCTAGGCTTTTTTTCCTTTTTTGTTTATTACAGCACTCTTACTTAGAGTCCTGCCTACCTATAATGAGTGGTCTCGTTGCCATATCGCAACCAGTGACGCTCATGAGACACATTAAACTCCAAATTAATAAATGCCATCCCCTTGCTTCTATGGTCCCTGGTCTTTGTCTCTGATAGATCCAGACCCTGAAAAAAAAGGGGACGCTCTACTCTGAGGTCATCATGGTCTTTGCGCGGTCTCAATCTTTGTCTCCAGACTCTTTGTTCTCTGCCGCCTCCGTCATTGTTTGATACCCCTCTATGTCGGATACGATACCATGAGACATGTGGACTGGACTGTCTATTAACCATTAACTTGCGATAGTCAGTTGTCTTGACTTCAGTTGGTTTCGGTTGTGTTGCTCTTCCAAGACTTTGACTATTGCCCCCATGTCCTTAGTTACCTGAATATGTCCAGCAGCTATGTTACCCTATGGAGTTTGTTTACTCTCTAAATCAAGGTTTTTGGTATTAACACATCGATCACGGGAGACATCAACTATACGGTCAACCTCTCGGCAGTCGATGCTTCCGTGAGCCATACCTAGTACTGTATGTGTTTCCGCCCTCAATCTTCCGTCTGCTGTGTTGTCCTACCTACCTACGTAACATTGTTATGTGCGCGTGCGTGCTCACAACGGGAGTATCCTCAGCCTTAGCCTTAATCTGTCTTTACCCAAATATTATCGCAAGCCAAACCCAACTCTTTTTACGAAGCGGGCTTACCGAATGAGTACTTCTGCTATGACATGTTCTTTTCGTCTGTTCGCCAAACGGACCAATTTACAGGTAACGAACGTGCACTCGAAACAGGAGAGAGAAGGAGAATGGGAATGTCTTGGAACAGGGTCACCCTTGTCGCGGTATTTCCGGGGGTTGCTTGTTACAGTAGAAGTGAGTTGAATTGAAGTGAATGTTTGGTCATTCATGAATGGTTTCTGTTACTTTTTTTTTTTTTTCCTTTTGTAGGAGACATTCTCTCATGATGATAGTTTAGAATAGATTGATATCGTCCTATACGCGAATCGGTTGGCGGCAGTATCAAAAAGTCAATGCCTCTCATACACGAACATTTCTTTACTTTGTCTTTGCTGCGCGATTCATAGAGGCGTCCCCTGTAGGTCCGTGAGCTGGGCACATATTAGTGGTTGTCGATCACTGAATGACTGCCCTGGACTCGTATCAATTGGGCTTCCATTTGTTCTTCTGTAATTTCCGCTGATAGTTTACCGCCATTACGGTACTCTGCAATGAGTGAGCGAGTGAGAGTGGTCAAGGATTTTACTGCGATTATCCCGGTAGCAAAACTTTCTTGAATGGATCTTGGTCAGCATCTTTTGATGCTCATCCGTACTTGTTGGTTAGTCGGGAGGAGGGACCACCTAAAGCTAGATACAGCACTTTCTAAATTCATTATCAAGAGTATCTGTCAATAAAAAGCTGTTACCACCACACAAATATTGTATCTGCAGAAGTTGAAATGAATACGACCTGCACTTGAACCTATCGACTAATTGTCCAGTCTCGGAACTTTGTAAAAGGCATACGTATACAGACAACTGCTGTGCTACCAACTTCTGTTGTGCAATTCGATATACGTAGGTCTCCATGACTCTGCATATCATACCATATAGACTCATTGGATTCCTATTCTTTGCCTGACAAAGCATATCTACAAGTATTATCTCAATCTCGTATTGCGGGCCACAATCATCTTCACTTGTCTACTAATCAGTACTATCATGGGCTCTTCACTGTACTTAGACCACCAACATGCCTATGCGTCTCCGTCAATCCCGACGCCAACAATGGCCGTGGCTGGCGACGTCATTATTGACCGAGTATAGTTCACCTTCACTATCTGAGTTGATGCTGCTCGCCTTAGATGCAGTCGCTGTTCGGTTTCTTGTCTTCCTGGTCCATGATCTGCAAAACCCCGAACTGTCAAGTATCCAAAGCCATGGATTCGTTTAATCACGTCCAATAAAGAGCTCAATGGACAGTCAGGTCCAGACGATCTTTGCAATCACACAAATGCCCGAGATCCTCTTTTTATTTTTCGTCTGCCGTATGTGATCGTCCAAGCTTGATTGGCTTTGTCCGAATAGGACTATCAAAATTAGATTGGGATGATTGCGAGGTTCTTAAACGCCGAGAACTAATAAACTTTGACCGCAAGACTAATGCAAAACATAGTTCCAACTGTTAACTGCCAAAATTGCATCTTGTCCATCAAGAACTTTTGAGGCTCAACTTCAAGCGCCCGTAACAAGAGGCTTAGGCGGTAACTATTTCTCTTTGGAAATTAATATGGCGTCAAGCTCCCGTTGTTGTAGCCAACAATTGATCAAAGGTTCGGTCCCCATCGGCGCTTGTTGAGTAGTCGATTCAGACCGAAAGAGACTATCGGGCAACTTGTGTTTACTTGTTTGTTTACTTGGAGCTTCTTTTGGATATTTATTTTGTTTTGTCTTGTGTTATCTCATAGCTTGTGTCTTGGTTTGTTTAGATCTTCATCTGAGATGCGGGGGAGGTCGAGCTGAGGCTGAGCTTGTTTAGTCTAACGAATGATGACATTCAGCCTCCACGAGGTCATCTCGCTTGTGCGTGGCTGCATGGCCGACTGCCAATAGTTGATGGGATTGTGTTTTAAAACTCAGCAATCCCATTCATGATTTGAGCCGCATTTTCCTAGCTCATCGGAAATGAGCACTCATCAGCTTTCTGCTCTACTGCAAGTCTGAGACTAACATATGCACACTCCTCGATCCTCACATCAACTTGCCGTTTCGAGATCTGGATTGTGGGCCAATAGTTCGTCTACACTTCAGCAGTTGCAGTACAATTCATTAAACTTGCCAAGGAACAAGACTTGAGCACGCCTCTGAGGCTTGACCCATGGTCCATGGATATCAACTCAAGATAGACGGAGTAATTTCATCGATCGGTTACCCCACTGTCGGGACTGGGAAATTACACAAAAGTCCAGTTATTGCCTTTTCTTACTATCGAGTGACATGCTACGGAGTACAGCTAACCACGATACAGCAGACATATAACGTGGTTTAAGCTTTGACACTACCAACATCATCTCCGGTAAAGTAACCGTTTACAGTAGCTAGATGATCCTTGACAAGATGGACTAGAGTGGGTGACTAGTAGAGTATTCACAAGTAGTGCAGCAGGGTTCATCTCTTGGGTCTGGAGATGCAAAAAACTCAACTTGGCAGTTCCAACTTTAACGAAGCTTGTCTTGGAAGGCTTCGTAATCAGGCTCCGCTGGAACAAGACCGTATTCCGACAAGAGTGGAGGTCAGAGCGGACGGAAATATTGTCGACATGAGACACACTCCATCTGATTTTTCGGGGACCGAAAGACACTTGTTTTATGTCTCGGGTACACGTGAAAGACATCACTGTGGTTATCTAATCATAGAGTTGCACAACAAACAACTGCTGTCATGACGACTCCCTTAACAATGCCCCTTGCTTGTTGAGTGTCGTTCTTCGGCAGATATATGCCTGCAGCTGTGTGCATGACTCAACTAAGACTGCATGTCCCAGTTGGGTTGTCCAGTCTAGATTATGAACTATTGCTGAGACTATATGAACTTGGTTCCAGTTTGGGCAAACCGTCATAGTACTAAATCTGGTTCATGTCTCGGTATTGTGTCTTGGGTCTCATGGTGTGGTTTGCCGATATGGTTTTGTAGAGCACAAAGATCATGATTGTACAACACCTTGCATTTCTCCAGGTAAAATGCTGTCCTTTAACCATCGTAGACTACTTCGACATTGTCTCAAAGTAGTGTCCATTAACTCAACCAAGCTCAACCGGTTCGGGATCCATCAACTGAGAGCGTATGTCTGTTATCAAAGTACAGGGTAGCCAACCTTGATCTGGAGCAAGCAAGATCCTCAGAATTACATTTAACGCATGCAAGAGAAATAGACATGACAAGATGAATTAAAATCAGTGGATATTATCTTTTGACCTTGTTAAAAACAAGTCAAGTCAAGTCGGTTGTTGTTTGTTTGACTTAGACCAACTTAAGCCTGGTGGCTGGGGTAACCAATAAGTGTTGACATCATGACTCTGTTCACCTCTTTGGCTTCAATGATGAAAGGAGACAATAATCCTCAAATCAACTCAATCTCACATTACGACAGCATTACATCAACTCTCCAAGACTATGGCAAAACCTCGTGTAATTTACTGGTTCCGTACTGATCTACGACTTCACGATTCACCTGCTCTCAAGGCCGCTTTAGACCTTGACCCGGCTGTACTTTGGCCTATTTTCACATGGGACCCCCACTATGTCTATCGCGCCAGAGGAGGACTCAATAGATGGCAATTCTTGTAAGTCACATACTTTCAAGTTTGGTATAATATAACGGCATACTGACTAAACATAGACTCGACTGTCAAAATGATCTCTCCAAGTCCATCACAAAAGTCAACCCCAATTCAAAGCTCTTTGTACTTAGAGAAGCACCACAGACTCTGTTTCCAAAACTCTTCAAGGCTTGGAAAGTCACACACATTGTCTTTGAGAAGGACACCGACAGCTATGCCCGTGAACGAGACAGTGTCGTCACCCAAGCAGCCAAAGATGCTGGCGTTGAGGTCATTGTCCGCTCTGGCAGGACACTGTGGGATAGCGACCAAGTAGTAGAGAAACACGGCGGGAAGCCAACCATGTCTATAACCCAACTCCAGACCGCAGGGAGTAAGCTTGGCCAAGTCAAGAAACCGATACCTGCCCCCAAACATCTCCCAGACCCCGGAGACATGCCCGTCAACTTCGATCAAGATGAGCCGGAAACCAAACCAGACTTCAACTCAGAGTTCAGGACGGAAGGGGATAAAGCTTACACCAAGATAGCTGGACCAAAGGGTGACTTCGCCATAGAAACAATGGAGGAACTCGGCTTTCCACCTGCAACTACTCCCCATCGTGGAGGAGAAACGCTTGCGCTCAAGGCCCTCGACAAAATCATCGCTGACAAGAAATACACGGCTACCTTTCAAAAACCCAAGACGAGTCCAGCTCAATTCGAGCCACAGGCAACGACTCTGCTATCGCCGCATCTGCACTTTGGATCACTCTCTGTGCGAGAGTTCTACTGGCGGGTAAAAGACGTCGTGGATTCATACAAAGGCGCTTCCTCACCCCCTGAGAGTCTTATCGGTCAGCTGCTCTTCAGAGACATGTACTTCGCTGCTCAGGCAGCACTGGGGTATGTTTTCTCCCAGACTGCAAACAACCCGTACTGCCGTTTCATTCCCTGGCACCTGCCTTCGAAAAGGGATCCAGAAACAGGCCTTGTCACAGGAGAGCACCACGTAGACTCGGAAGAGGCAGAGATCTGGTTCAAAAGATGGAGGGTTGGTATGACCGGGTTTCCATGGATTGACGCTCTGATGCGGCAGCTGAAAGATGAGGGATGGATTCATCACCTCGGACGTCATGCCGTAGCCTGCTTTCTCACTCGAGGGGGTTGCTACATCGACTGGGAACGAGGCTGTGAAGTCTTTGAGGAATGGCTTATCGACCATGAGCCAGCTTGCAACGCAGGTAACTGGCAGTGGCTATCCTGCTCAGCCTTCTTCTCGCAGTACTTTCGCTGTTACAGCCCAGTGGCTTTTGGACAGAAGTGGGACAAGCAAGGGGACTTCATCCGTCGATACGTACCTGAGTTGAAGAATATGGACGCCAAGTACATCTACGAGCCATGGAAAGCTCCTCTGCCAGACCAGAAGAAGGCAGGCGTACGCATCAAGGGAGATGGCTTGAATAATGTTGAGGAGGGCACATATCCCAAGCCAATGTTCGACTTTGCCAAAAGACGCGACGTGTGTATTTCTTCTATGAAGACTGCATACCAAGTCGGACTTCATGGGAATGATGGCCAGGCACTCGACGGGACGTGGCGCAAGCTGTTTCCTACAGATCGTGGAGAAGTACAAGGAGACGTTGAGAGTGATCATGGAGAGCATGCTGATTATGCAGAGGATGGAGAGGGGAAAGCTGATAATGAGGCTAAAGAGGAAGGGGAGGGCATTGCCTCTGCTAAGAAGGGAGATGGTGCAACAAATGGTAAGCGGAATGCAAGACGACATAGCACTGAGAAGGTACCCAAGAAAGCAAAAAGCGTAGCTTTCCCCGCATAGATACGTCTTGTAGTAATGCTCATAATAATACAGCCTTGTGGCATACTTCGCACTTTTTGTCCATCTACTATTGCTAGAACTTGACACTGGGATCTGCTAGCCTCGACCACTCCATCGCCCAGCGATTATGCTCCTCCTTCAAAGCCTTGTCCGTCGCTTTGGAAGCCTTCTCGAATTCAAGCTCAGCCAATTCCCTATACGCTTCCATCCTCCCCTCATGCCCTTCATTGTAGAGCCGCTGCCGCTTATCCTCGACCCCTCCTCTATAAAGCAAGGGACCAAGCTCAGCATAAGCATCTGGATCCCCAAGCGCCTCAAGCGTCTTCTCTGCCTCTTGGATCTTTCCGAGTTGTGCGTACGACTTTGCGAGATTTAGCATGCACATATCCTTCCACTCAAAGATGCCATCGTCAACACTGAGGGCTTGGTTCAGTATAGGCACAGCCGCGGTGAATTTGCGATTCATGAAAAGGTTTTCTCCGTACACGGCAAGAGCGTTGCAGTCTTTTCCTTCAGACACAAGCTTCATGAAGCGATTCTCGAGAACCCTGAAATCCGACAACTTACCCCAATGCTCGTGACGAAAAAGCATTCTTGCTAGGGAAATGGTGGAGGGATTGTAGTTTGTTGCCGAGGCGGCTCCAAGCAACGAGCATCCAAAGTTTGCAAGGTCTATTGAACGGTGTACATGAAACAGACACCCCATCTCATGCGCGGTCTCTACTGGGATACCGATATCTGGCAGTAGTATGTTAGTTCCATTCGTTCGTTTCTCCAAGCTCTTTCACCCAACTTACCAGCGAGGTTCATACGCACAGGGTCTGCCCCGTTGACAACAGCTTCGAGATATTTCATTGCGTGCTCGCAGTATTCTTCTGGCTCAAGCGCGCTGATGACCTCGTCCCAATCTTGCATGGTCTTCTTGAAGAGGTCGGGGGTGAGGATTTGGGTAAGTTTTTTTAATTGAGCAATACTGGCTCTTGGAAGAGGCCGGGAAGGGACGGGTTTTGGTGCTGGTGGAGGTTTTCGCAGCGGAACTCTTGGGCCTTTGGAAACAGCATACGAGCGAGTTTGATGCGAATTGAAGGTGGTTGTTGTTGTTGTTGAGTTGCTCATTACATGTTGAGTATGTGTAGCTGTAGCAGCTGTTGCTGGTATTGAAGAGCTGGCGTGCAACAATTGGCGCATAATACCAGCATTTACATATCGAGATGTGACTGACATGTTGAAGACCAATATTTGGTACAATAACAAATGAGTAAAAATGCTTGAGTTAATGAAATCTATAGAAAGAGGTTTCTATCTAATAAATCTAACTAACTAAAGCTTGATAGAAGCTCGAGATGGTTGATGGATCCACTCATCAATTGTGGAGATACATCCAAGGTCTTAAACCAATCATATCACTTAAACTTTAGGGGTGCATCCAATGTCGAAAAACCATTCTCAGTCTGAAATTTTCATACAGTTCAAGAGAGCTTCGTCAACAATCTTCAACATTCAATCACAGCTCAAGCTGTTAATTTTCTATCTCGAACCCTGAGGCGAATACATTGGCTCTTGATTCTTTCAGTGTCTCTTATTCTACGACATAGTGCGACTTGAAAGCATCGCATCTGCAAACGCCTTTAACCCGTCTCAGCACTTTCACCTAAAGCTTTTTGTCAAGTGCAGTCAATACTCAACAGTAATGGCACCTTTGACACGCAAGAGAAAGGCCGATCAAAAGAAAACCCCAGAGGAGGCCCCCATTCAGACAAATTCATCAGACGAGAAGCGCAAGCTACCCGTTAGAGCCAAGGACGGCGAATCAACCGATATGTCTTCAGAGCAGCCCAAGGGCACAAAGGTCATTTTCGGAGATGATGATGATATGAACGTGCCAGTCGCTCCTTTGGCATCCTCAAAACCTGCTGCACCAGCACCCAAGGAGGAGGAGAGTGATGAAGACAGCGACGATGAAGCGCCTGAGGCAGTGTCGACTTCCAAGGTAGCCTCTGAGATTAAGAAGTCCAACCAAGCAGCACAGAAAGCAGCTCAAGAGTCAGTTTCACTTCTCCATACCCATTATTCGAACCACCGCTGACACGCGAACAGACAAGCCGCTGCAGAGAAGCGCAAGCGCCGGGAGAGGGATGATCGCTTCAAGCAGCAAGCTGAAGAGCGCAAGAAGCTCGAGGAGCAAGAGAAGGAGAAAGCCGAGAAGGAGGCTTCTGCTGATGAGGAGGAGCCTGCCCAGTCCCTCATCCAACGCAGCCAAACACAAAAGGCCCCCAACCTGCTGCCAGCTGAGTTCCTGACAGACTCCTCAAGCGAGGACGAGGCTGAGGACGACGATCAACAAGAGGAACGTCCCAGAAAACGTCGCGTGGCCAACGTGGAAAGAGAGCTCGCTCGTCAAAACAGAGGACCAAAGGATGAGCGTGTTGGCTCGACCGTTTTCCGCGTGGCTCAGAAGACAGATGAGAGGATGGTGCCCAAGATGAAGCAACAAACAAAGAACCGCAAGGATGACCTCTTGAAGAGGAATCGGAGCGCCACAAAGCCACGATCTGGTTTCTTTGTCAAGTAAACTTCTGCAAGGGGATGCTTCAGTGTCAGCACTTTGTTTAATGCCAGCTTTGTACCAATTACGGGCTGAGATACCTACACAACACCACAACACCACAACCACCACCTTTTTATCAAGTCACTTCGGCTATACAAGGCGAATTTGGATTTTACGCATGAGACTATACATAGATAAAATTTACACGCAGGCTAATTAGCCAAAAGCTTTTGTTTCTCTAGCACTGTATATTCTCCAGCAAGTTAGTCAATCGACATGCGCAAAGTCAAAAACTCCAAGTTTGGAGAGCACATACCTATTCGGAGATATTCCTATCCGGGCCATCGCTGACAGTTTCTGTAACAAACTCCTACCCACTCAAACATGTTCACTTTGCCTCGAAAGCTGCCACCCTGTACCTTGCTTGGCTTCAAGCAAGACAAGACACAGACCAGGCCAGACACGGCAAGGCGAAGCTGAGACCGCATAATGTCCACACAGCTCATCACTTTAACTCTAACATCCGAGCACTCGATTAGCTTGGGCCGATATCGACATTCAATGCCAGAGTTCCGTGTCCCAGCTACTGTACTCAGATACGCCACGCCAAAGTCTTGGAATCGACTCTTAATAAAACCGCACAGGCAAGAGCACTAGCATGAGCGTTGTGTCGTCTGTCCTGGGCCTGGCTAATAATGGCTCTCACGACCTACCCACTTGAGCAGTGCCAGGTCTCGTCTTGAATTTTGATCCGCAAGCGAGATCATGGATTTGCAAAGTATACGACGCTCTCGGCAGTGAAATACTACGTGACCATCGACGTTACCCACCTTGCTACTGTAAGGGGAACCGAGCCTGACGAGCAATGGCTGTCCTTGACCAAGACGATCAACGAGACCCAAAAGCCCTAAACTCGTGGCGGGGACCACCTTCAAACAGCTGCTCTGCATAATTAAATCAGCAGCAATGCATGCTGTCATCCGAACACACTCCCTGACCTTGTCTTTACTCGGTGCCTGCAGCTGCAGCAAGAAGAAGCAAAAAAAAAAAAAAGGCGAAGCATTTGGATCCCCGCGTCAGAGTGGGTATTTCTTCAATGAGAGAGTGGGAACACCCATTTCCGAGCGAGACGCTGGCACGCTTGAAGATGAAGCCTGGTCCTTGTCATTGTTCAGGCTTGGGGATATCCTCTTTCCAGGTACAGATTGGTCTGGTACTTTGAACCGTTCCCTACCGGGGAAGAGGGGATGAAACGCTAAAGGTCAGAAACATATCGTGAATGCCGGCCTCAAGTTTCGACAGCAACGATGGCCAATGCCAATATGGTTAATCAAATACTACATCGAGTGTGATCCGGCTGCTTTGCGGAAGTATAAAGCGTCACGATAACCCTCACCGGTATGGCTGCACGTATATGTTCCAGTCACTTGCCTCAAATGCAATGCATGTCTGCGGTACAGCAATTCTACAATGGTACCTTATACCTACAGGACAGAATGCATACGCTGCAGAAGAAACATATGATGGGTCCATCCGAATCAATGGGTAGTTTCGCGGTCCCTGGCTGCAGTTGCGGTGGGCATATGGATGTATAATATGGGCACATATAGGGATTCGCGGCACTGCTATTTATTGCTTTACGAAATGAAGCGACATTGAGGAGATGACAATACAACATAGAACATTTTACACTAATACCTGTCTACTGTACTTTTTCGCTAATAAGCGAGTGAAAACAAAGCGAGCGGGTAATATAGGCGGAGCATTCCTTTTTTACGACCCTGAACGCTGCAAGTCTGTATGCAGTACCTGAGTACCTACTGTATCCGTAATTACCTATACATGTACGTAGGTACATTCCTGAAACTTATTTCTTGGACGGATGGTCATGGTCGAATAAACCCAACCAGATGGGACATGTTGGTTACAGCTAAAAGTCCAATTGCCGCCAAAAAATCGAGATAGAGTTGGATATCAGTCTTTCTCTCTTTCTGTCTGCGTCCTATCTTAGTACTTACGGCACATGCAGTATTATACTAGCAATGCTGACAATACGGGAGATCGACGTGAGTGATTTCAGGTTGTCTTGTCACTGACTCGTGAGCTTCTCGAATCTGGACAACCCACCACCACCACCTCCTCCTCCCTTGACTGTTAGCGGTACTCGGAAGCTCGATAGACCCTAAGCTAAACTAACTTTAGTGCATTTCTGCACTAAAGCTGAGCCCTGGCAGAAGCAGAAGACACTGCAGGCAGTTAGCCACGTGGGAGAAACGTGATGGGTGAACAAGTATTACCTTTCTTAACTGCCACCAACAATAACAAGGCAAACGCAAAGCAGTTTGTCTCGTGTTGAACTTTGAAATGTCACAAACGACACCAAGCTAAAAGGATGAATCACCAACATGGAAATAAACAAGGCAGCACAAAATATCAACATTAACAAGCAGAGAGATTCGTCATTGTGGTCTGTCCAGAGCTGGCCAAGCCAAGCCATGAGATGCGGAGGGGGAGATAAGTCACCGTTTTGTGCGTACAAAAAAAGGTACAGTACACTCATGATGGGGTCTCCTGCGAGTGCCAGGCTCAAAGAGGAGCCCTGGACCATCGATTTGGGTCCTCTTTGAGACACTATTCGCCCTACTACGGGCCATAGAGAGCTTAGCTGAAGCACCTTCCAAGAGGCCGGCCAGGACTACCTGAAAAGGGTCCGTGTCGTTGTCCAATCCCAGTGCCAAGCCTCTGGATGAGGGTTGCGATCACGAGTCGTTGGAAAACGATCTCAACTGGTTGCGTGGCGTTTGAGTTTGCCCACGCCACGAGATGATTGCCCGAATTGTAAGCTGGGGATGTACGGATACCTACCTATGCAGGTAAAGAAACATATTTCAAACTTGCAAGGGGTTGTCCTCTTCTCTATCACTCGTGGAGACCTTTTCTTTATCTTCCTCGGAGTGATAGCCTTATTCTGGCATACTTACGGACATCGTAAATGGGATGTTATCAACTGGTAGGACCCTGTTTTTATCGTTCAGTCGAATACGGCATTAGTCTGAGAATGCCTACAAAGGTCCGTCTTAACACAAACGGGCAATTAATAGCTGCATGAAGAGGCCCATAAGGTTACGCTCGTGCCCAGCGGGATGGACCCTCGATAGCTTCACTATATGGTGCTTATTTTGTTATTGAATACTGGAAATTACTGCAAATTCGAGGTTTCAGGACAAAGTTAAAAATATGGATAACACTATACTATACAGTCAGAGAGAAATTGTCAATACCTACCTAGCCTTGAACGTATCAAGACATTGTCGTTGACTGAGGAAGGTGTTGGTCCAACTCGATTTCAGCTCGAGACAGGATGCAGCGGGCCGTCAAGGGATATGCAAGACAACCTGGGCAACAAAGTGCTCTGTGACCCTTCTTGTGTGTTGGGTTGGGTTGGTCTGTTACCCGGACTGTTCGCACCATCTCTCATCAGTGCCATCCACTACGAATAAATAGAACATCTGTTGGAAGCAACATGGAAGCACGCTAACTTCGACACCACACCCTTTCGTTCTGCACCACCATGGCGCTTTCATCCCATCTTATTCTCATCATTCAATCAATATCTGACCGCTACTGACAATGGCTTTCTTTCAAAGGGATAAACCTCATCACACTGCTGGCTGCTGGCAAACACAAGCAAAGGAAGAGTCAAGTTGCCTATTCTCCAACCCCCCTGTTGGTGATCGTTGGTGATCGTTTGCCTCCAAGACAATACTCCGTAGGCGAGATCAAAACCCCGTATCGGGTACCACAGGCCGTGTGGATGACTTGATAGATCATTTCTATGCCCCCGTGAGGTTGTCGATGTGGGTGAAACCTGGAAAGAATCACCACATATCAATCTCGATAAACAGCACAGTACCAAGGGAACCAGGAACGGAACCGCAATGGGGTCAGGCTTTCCCCTATTCAGATGTAGATGTTGCATTTGAGAAACAGAGGGGAATAGCCTTGATGGCGCCAGACCATGACTGCGACCGTCTTCTGATCAGGGCTAGCGGTTGGACTACTCACTGATGTGCTGTACTCTATTCAACATCGATCCTATCCATGTTCGTTCTCTGAGATTGTGTTTCATGCATGCACACACCTTGCTTGTTCTACTAACCATACAAACGGAAACGAAAACCACTGCAATGATTGATTGTCAAGTGAGGTGAGGCTCTTGGCTGATGCAATCCTCTAGCCACTCACCACCAAAGGATCACTCACACACATTTTTCGTCAAGACAGTCATCACCACGCGTCTGCATGTTTTAGGTTTCCCTTCCTCCTCTCATGATGGATCCAAGACAATAACTGCAGGCACTTATCCGTCACGGAAGGCTACCGGATGGTCCCCCGCCCAATCATAGCACGCATCTAGATAGAGCTCCTCAAACAAGGGCACCCTGAACGACAAGACTAGGTCAAGGGCCTCTCGGGACGCCATCGAGGTTAACCGAATAGAAGAGAACGACTAACCTGACCCAACCAACCAAATCTACGCCGTCTCTAGGACAATTAGGCTCGATTTGCCCTTAACCACCAGGCCAGGCCAGGCCAGACCAGGCCAAAGCTGTGATTGCGATTCTAGCATCGCCCAATTGCGAGATCCAGACCTAGAGAAAGGCTTTATTGTGTCCCCTTTTCCCTCTCTATCAATGACGTTTGTGGCTGTGATGCAAAGCTACGCCTCAGCGGAGAACGGACCCTCTTCTTCTAGGTCTAGAACCTGCTCTAACCTGGAGGCCGTTTGTTCTGGCTGTGATCTGCTGTGCCGTGCCGTTCATAGTCATCATTATGGTTTCTTGTATGTCTCGGAATGTGTGCGTTTCAGAACGGAAACGAACTTGTCCGCTACCAAGGAATAGTTCAAACCCTGAAACGTCCAAAAGGTATGAATTCCTTCCGTCATGTCATGTTTGTCCACTTTTCCCCATCTCAGACTTTGATGTGATTTGTATATCGGTATCTGTACACCAAGTAGAGTAGTATACAGCTGCACCAACTTGATTTGGTCACTACCAGCTTTTTCCCTGCTTGTCTTGGATGAACGGCTATCATCCATCGTATGCGGCCGCATTTCGAGTTAGCAGAAGAGTCAGAGCCAGTGCTGGTTCAATGGCCAGTACAGTATTGTAGGGGTAGGACGAACTTGAGGGGTATGTACAGATATCGACTCTGGATCTACATGGTACATCAGAACTGGTCTGTATGTTGTCGTCAGGAGTCTTCTCTGCCAACAGTGCTGCCGCCCAGGTTTTGGCCTAAGAAAAGCAACTCTCTGCAGCATAACTACCAAATATCACCAATTGGGGTATTGTAGCGAAAAGTTTCATCTTGCACTGCCCGCCATCTTACAGATCTGATCTCAGTTATCAAGTTTCTGACGTGACCCAGGAAGTGGAAACGGAAGACTGCACACCTGGCGACTTAGCCATGGTGCATCCAACTCTATTCTGATATGACACAGCTCGAGTCGATAGTTTCGAATCTGTCACCAGTTATTTCTCTATAATTTCTTGTTGCATCTGTAACGGGTCTCTGCGATGTTCTGAATCAGTGGATATCTCTTGTACGGAAGCTTGCCAATGAGCACCAATCACTACTAGGCCACATGAGTCTGCGGCCTGGTTCGCACAGCCTTTATTATTATTATTGGGCGAGGCGGAGATACCTCGTACCAGTTGACTATTGCTCTGCCATGAGTCGACACCAATGCACGCAGGCAGGTAAATGTATCGACTTCTGTGCGTCAAGACACTTTGCATGTGGAGAAACAAGTGAGACAACAGGCGATCTGATACCTGGAAAGAGCGTAGTCTAAGGATCCGATCTTCGACATCATGATGTTGGTCTTGGATGCTGATGATGATGATCGTTGTCGGCACGACAGTAGCCACGTGAATCAGACACGGTACCAGTTGATTCCGAGGACCCCTGATTTTCCCCTGGAAGCTCTGGTGGGAGGACCCTTTAGATCCAGACGGCTTGAAGCACCATGGACAAGAGCAGGTCATCCAGACACTTGGCCCTGGCTTGACTTCCCAATCCAAGGTGGCTCCGCTAAACGACATCAAGCAGATAGACGGTGCACTGACTGCGTAGTGGCACGAGACTGAAATAAAGCAAAATGGATAGGCACATCGATGATCTTCCAGGGAAAAGAGCTGAGTCTGGCAAGGCTTTGCAGGCAGGCAAAAGCAGGCCAGGCTCCCACTACTACGGTTAGCTTAGGATACAGAGCCATGATTGACCCTTTACTCAGAAGTTTGGATCGACTTTTGGTATTTGGAACCAGGAGGTTGGCATGTGTTGTCGACGACCGACTCGAGTCAAGAGATTTGATAGAGTGGAGCTGACCTATCGAGCCTTTGAAAGGGTTAGCGTTCACTCCCAGTACGTACTGTACCTACTGTACATTAATTACGTACCGTCCAGTATGCTTATTGGATTTTTCAATTCCCCGAATATCGCTCCTCACCCTCAACGGTTCGCCTCATCGGTAAAGTTCCCGTCCATCCATTCCGTTGTGGCAGAGACCTGAAAACTGGCAGAATGTATATCCCTAGGCCGTAGTAGGAAGCCAGATAGGTAAGTAAGCAAGTACCAAGGTACGTGCCTACCTACCAAGAGATGAACTGAGTCAATTGAATTGCCGGGGGAGACGCCTGGAGAAGGAGCAACAGGGGACCGCTGCAGCTTGACGTGAGTGCATGTGCGGTATTTGCCCTGGGTCTATGAATGCAGCCCTGGTCTTGGGCCTGCCTGATCCTGGCTACTGGCTACTGGGAGCCCCCGGTGAGAAAGCCCGGGCCTTTTTCTTTCGTGAGGTTGGACAGGGGAAGCCCCCTGCAAGCTTAATGGGAGATCCACCCGGCCACCGCGAGAGACGTATCCTAGTCCCCGGAAGAAAGGGCAAGGGGTACAGATACAGAATGGAAGGAAGCTACAGTCGAACGGTAGCGTACCGGTTCAGTCAGTCCAGTGCAAGCCATCAAAGCGCCAAAGAACAGGCCAACCTCTGAAGGGGATGTCCTCCGCCTGCTGGTTCCTGGCTTGTAGGTACCTACTGTACTGTACTGTAAAGGAAAGGAAGGTACCATAGACCTGGTTTCAATCGGATGGATTGGTTGGGTGCCACTCAAGCCTCAAGGTTAATGGCCCGGTCGTACGGTGCAAGTGCGAACGAAATGAAACTACCATCCTCATATAGCCCACCACGCCCATATACATAGTACTTCCTTCCACCTACCTTACCTTGGCTTTTGCTCTTGCTCTTGCTCTAGACGCTCTGGTAATTTCGTTTTCTTTTCTCGCTTCAACTCTTTACCTCACCTTCCCAGGTTATCTTTACCTTACCTCACCTTTCCTACATCCCGCCCTCCCTCCTTTTTCTACTTCTCCGTATTCTCCTTTCCCCCCTCACCTAGACGAGGTTTTCTTCTACAAAGCGGACAAGTGGGATCGACCACTCTAATACCCGGAAAGAAAAAAGAAACGAAGGATTCCTGCCTATCAGCGAGCGAGCGCAAAATCGACGAGTATTATCGCCTTCTTCTACGACATTCAATCTCTCCACCGAAACTCTTCATCTTACGACGCCCAGAGAAGAAAAAAGCAATTACATTCTTCGAAATTTCTGCGGTGATACGATTGTAGCATCTTTCTCCAGTTCATTTCTGCAAAGTGAGTGGCAATTTAGGGTCAGCATCACATCGCGCCCAGCTAAAAAAGCAAAAAGCAGAAACATCGGCAGCCGACGTGTCGCATATCGCAAAACATCGCAAGCGAATTTAAACAAATACCAGCCAGTTTCTCCCGAATACCCGCAGATAGTGTCTCTTCGCTCTTCTCTCACGACAAATATTGTTTCCTCCGCCTTTTGATTGGCTTCGAATTCAATCATACTTGCCAACCTATACTCAATCTTCAACTCGGTTTATCGCTCTGAAACATTCCGAAGTCGCATGGATCCCCCGCCAACAACCTTTTAACTCAGTCGATTGTGACCAGCAATTTCTGGCCGTTGGATTACTTTCAACCGGTAAACACCAAGTGCTCATCTTGCACCATTGATTGATTATACGACACCCTGCAGAAAAGGTGTCGCAACTAAATGTTTCGCCGGTTGCGCAAAAACCACGACCACGATAGTGCATCAGCGAAGACGCGGGACGAGGATAAGGCACTTGCTGTAAACCTTCGAGAACTTGGTTTGTCTGGCTCTCGCGCCTCCAGATCGAGCAGTCGGAGACCCCAAACTGGCTCAGACTCCAGACCATTTACAGAAACACAGTCTATCAATTCCAAGTCCCTCCGTGGACAAGACTCAGTCTCCTCTACTGGCTCAGTAAAGTCAGGACTCAGTAACAACTCGCGTCGAGTCGGTAGTATCGATAACAACGTCATGGCCTCAAACGCTGATCGAAGTCGCTCGAGGCGAGAACGCACCTTTGTGGGCAGCGAATGTGCAGTCTGTGAAGAACCCCTCGAGCACACCTTGCGGGGCGAGCGCATCTTGCAGTTCTCTTGCACACACGTCTCTCAT
Organism: Fusarium brachygibbosum; assembly: GCA_018886245.1. NCBI lineage: Eukaryota > Fungi > Ascomycota > Sordariomycetes > Hypocreales > Nectriaceae > Fusarium > Fusarium brachygibbosum. The sequence continues at coordinate 1,711,761 of MU249525.1, forward strand.
GAAGCTTGCTTTTACGAGTTTATCCGCGAGTTTGAGTCACAATATTGCCCAACATGTGACGCACCCCTACATTTGGATACTAGCAGAGGAGGAAACGTGATTGACATTGGTAGGCCAGCAATCTTTGGACAGTTGAACAGCACACTAACAAAGAGTCAAGAAAAAATCAGCAACATGGTTCGATCAGTTGGCACAGACTCCAGGTCTGCTATGTCACCGACACCTACACCAACCCCGTGGGAGTCCCACACAGGTCGAGCTCCTAGTGTTGAAAGCAACCAGAGGCGCCCCGTGCAGCAGCAGCAGCAGCATGCCGGTGGCCGCGATAGTGTGGCTCGAGGCAGCATGAGAGATAGCCGTGAAGCACCGCTCTCGGATCGTTATGGACCTTCACGACATGCTCGCAGTGACAGCGAGGCTACTGGAGTGGCATCATCCGGAGGATATCCAGAAACGACACAGAGCGGACCTGCCAGACGCCATGACTACGATGTCCAGGCCATGGAAACAACACCGACCAGCCCACGAGCAGTCACACGTAACCCGATACCGGCACCGATCGTTACCGTCCGTTCAGAATTCCCGACGCTCAATAGGTCACGACAACAACAGACACTTACCTGTCTGGTTACCGTTGAGGTGCCTGATAACAAGTGGAGGCCAGACCCTGAGGATCTTGGGGCTCCAGCTCCTCAACCTCCTGCTGGTAACCGTGCTGAAGAGGCGTACGGTCGTCCACCTTCGCCCGCTCGCAGTGCGCCTCGCTTCTACCCTTATGAGTCCACAGACGCTCTAGAGGAGATGACAGATAGTCTCCGTAACCGTGTTGACAACTGGCATGGTTTGGACTTCAGCAGATTTGGAAAGTTGAGACTCTACGGCACCCTTAGAGTGGGCAAGGACAAAGTCTCATGGCAAGAGTTGGAGTGTTTCCTCTTCGCTGAGATGCTCATTTGCGTTAAAGAGAAGAAGATCCCTCAATCGCAACAGTGGGACGAGAATGGAGCACCTCGCAAGGCAACACGATGCACTCTCAAGGGCTCAATTCTGATTAAGAAGCACTTGAATGAGGTATCGGAGACCGGGAATATCGACGAGAACGTTCTCACGCTGAGTCTTTCGGTTGCCGAACTGCCTCAGTTCCACCTTCGTTTCGAGAACCGAAACCAACTCAAGCTGTGGCAACAAGCTCTTCTTGACCTCAATGCTGTTGAGACATCTCCTGTCCGCAGCCCCGAGTACGATCGTGGCGAATCAGAAACTGATGAAGAGCTCGACTGGCAGCGTTCCCGCCCTCAGAGAGTCTCCTCTGTTGCATCCTCCTGGAACGGTGCGAGATCAACCACAACGGCGCCCACGGATTATACCAACTTTCCCCGAAGCCCCGCCATGGCAAAGTCGATTCATGTTCCCATTGATGTCGTTGTCGTTGTGCCCATCTCTTCCTCCATGCAGGGCGTTAAGATCAACCTGGTTCGAGATGCCCTCAAGTTTATGGTCAACACACTTGGCGAACGCGATCGCATGGGCTTAGTTACGTTTGGCTCAGGTGGTGGCGGTGTGCCTATTGTTGGCATGACTACCAAGGCCTGGCCTGGCTGGAGCAATATTTTGACCTCTATCAAGCCTGTGGGCCAAAAGAGCCACCGTGCCGATGTTGTTGAGGGTGCGAACGTCGCAATGGACCTCCTCATGCAAAGAAAATACAACAACCCGATTGCGTCCATTATGTTGATTAGCGACGCGTCCACCTCGGACGCTGACAGTGTCGACTTTGTCGTTTCCCGAGCGGAAGCCGCCAAGATTACCATCCACTCGTTTGGCCTAGGAATGACTCACAAGCCCGATACCATGATTGAGCTGTCGACGAGAACTAAGGCTTCCTACACCTATGTCAAGGATTGGATGATGCTTCGAGAATGTCTCGCTGGATGTCTGGGAAGCATGCAGACTTTGTCCCACCAGAATGTCAAGCTCAAACTTAGACTTCCTGAGGGGTCACCCGCCAAGTTCCACAAGATTAGCGGCGCCCTGCAAATAACCAAGCGAGCCACGGGCAGAGATGCAGAAGCGTCTCTTGGCGATCTGCGGTTTGGTGACAAGCGGGATGTTCTTGTCCAATTGGTCATTCTGCCTGATAACACTTCTCAAGAGCAGCTTCCTCAAGATCCTTGGGACAACATCGTCTCCGGCCTTGAAGCCCTGGGTGGCCCTATGGATAATGACAACGAGAGAACCCTTTCTGTCGAAGAGGTTCCCTTGATTCAAGCAGATCTCAGCTGGGGGGATATTCTGCGTGAAGGCACCGTCACCCACATGCCTCGACCATCTCTTCTGGCCATCACTATGCTTCCAGTCAGCGGAGGCTCGAAGAAGCCATGGCAGAACTCACCCCCCATTCCTCCTCACCCCAGCATCGTGCAGAGGCGTATGGAGCTTCTCACTTCCGATATGCTCACTCGTGCCCTCACCCTGGTGAGCCGCGGCCAGCATGATCGTGCGCACACTCTCCTGAATGAGACTCGATCAATCCTGAAGGGCCTGGGTAAGGGCGGACTTCCTCCCATCCCTCCTCCTGGCAAGTCCAATCCATCAGCCCCCTCGACTCCGCACCCAGGAAATGAGGCTTCGCCCGGTCTATCAACCACTCCTGATCGTAAACGAAGTCCTTCACCGCCTGCTTCGGCAATCTCTGGCACCAACGGTCTCCCGTCCTCGCAACTGGGCCGTAGCCGCTCCACTGATGGCCTCAGCCTCAGTGCTGGAATTGATGCCAACACCGTAGCTGCCCTCGACGCTGAGCTCGAGAGCAGTCTTGAGTGGATCAACCATCCTGCTGTGTTTAGCCGCGATAGCCGTAAAGCTGTCCTGCAGGCCATCGGCGTCATCAGCTCCCAGCGTGCCTTTACTTATCGCACACCTATCGAGGGGCTTTGGGCGTGCCGCGTTAGCGGTGTAAAGAAACTCACAGAGAAGAGTAGAGAGTGGCGTGAAGATGGTGGTGGTGAGGGCGGAATCACTGAAGAATCTTAGTCTTCGACTCCGTACATAATCCTCCTCCTTTTTCTTCCTCTTCCAAAATGCCATCACGACGAGAATGACCATTTGGTTTCTATTTTCATCTTCACTCATGACCCGTCACGACCCAAAACACCTACACATTTCCACATTCATCCATTCGCAAATGCATTTGCTACTCCATTTCTTCTGTTGGTAAGAGATACCAACACTGTCTCTTTCGACTTATCTCTGGAATTGTTCGATACCCCTTGAATCTACCAACTTTCTGGCGCAAATCCTACCTTGCACTATTTGTGTTTACTCGCTTTGCATTGTCTTGCGTTATTCGAGCCACCTTGGACTCATTAATATCGAGCAATCACAGCTGCAACAATTTCTCAGCCATACTGCTTTGACGATATTTTCGTGGTCTTATTGCTTGGGGGAGTGGGAACAAAAGAAAAGGCCTGAGATATGTCGATCACGTTTCTTTAGGCTCCGTTGTATGATTGAGTCTTTGTCCTAGACAGTTTGCACTGTCTTTTATATACTTCTTTTCTGGGAATATAGGTACTAGCCGATGTACATAGCCGCACGCGCGGAAGAGCTTCACGAATTCAATGCATGAACCCACTCAAACTTCATCCCTATGCCTGCTTAGTATGTGATGTCCTTGATGATATGTGCTTACCCTCATGTACAGACAGGGCTGAAGAAGCCGGAATCACTCACTTCCTCATTTTGAACACGTTGGCGAGCAAAGACTTCATTGCCTCGATCATAAGGATGGAGTAAATGCCCTGAGTTCGAGCCTGGAGCACCCAACCGTTTTAATATGGAGCAAGTACGAATTTTCGATTGATATTAACCCTGAGAGGATTGTGATCTAAATAGAGGGTATGGTACAATCAACCTAAGACTATCGGGCTTGCATAATTATATGTGCACATGTTTTGACTCCTATCTGCGAGGATATCTCTATAGTCATGACACTGTGTGGTCATTTCACATATCATACTCTTTGCCCACTTTATCCTTTTTGAACGTAGCATCATCCATTTAGTCCTCATCCCAGTTCTGTGGTTGTTAGTTAGATAGGGCAGATCACAGCAGGAAGAAGAGCAACATACAGGGTTGGGTCCCGGAGGCTTTGGTCCACCGGCTTGTCGCGCCACGATGATCTGGTCAACAGACAGGACTGTGCGGGCGGCCTCAGTGGCAAGCTTGATAGCCCATTGCTTGGAGATGAGAAGATCGAGGATGCCCTCATCCTTGGCATCAAGAAGACCAGTGTTGTCGTCGTTCTGATGCTGGTGTTAGCAAGGTTCTCACGGGTCATGAGTTGGCAGGAAACAAACCTCAATATCGACACCAATGTCCCACTGCTCACTGTTGGCATGAGCAGCGTACAGTCGGCTCAGAACCTCGGTGGCGTCAAGACCAGCACTCTCTGCGATAGTGCGAGGCACGACCTCGAAAGCCTCACCGAACTTCTTGATAGCATACTGGCTAAGACCAGGGGTCTTCTCACCATGAGCCTGTATTCTCTCAACAAGCTCGACTTCTGTGGCACCAGCACCAGGGACCAATCGAGGGTCGCGGGTAATGGCCTTAACAACATTGACACCATCGTCGACAGCACGCTCAATGTCGTCAAGGTGGTTCTGGGTAGCACCTCGAAGAACCAGGGTGGCTGTTCGAGTAACCTCATCCTCCTGACGGAAGACTGTAACTCGGTCACCGCCAATCTCAAGGGTCTCGACAACGTCGATGCTACCCATCTCATCAGGCATAGGGGCTCCTAACCGCGCCAGGGGGGTGGCGCCGACCACACGGCAGACTCTTCGAAGCTCGAACTTGCTGAGAATTCGGATGCACAGAATGCCAAAGCGGTTAAGGTAGTGCATAGCCAGATCACCCACTCGCTCACCACAGATGACGACACGAAGGCCGGAGTCGTAGAGCTCCTTGATGGAGGTCTCGAGTTGAGACTCCTCGCCCTTTGTGAAATCCATCATCTCCTTGGCGTTGTGCAGGAGAACAGTTCCCTTGGTCTCAGTTTGTCCAGCATCGATGGGGCAAGTGAAGACACCGACCTTGGCGCGGGTGGCCTTCTTGACCGAACCATCAGGCTCCTTAGGGAAGACCATACCCTTAACTACCTTGCTCTGCTCCAGGCTTCCACCCATGATCTTGACGACACGGATGTTGTCAACGTTGAAGTTGGCAGGGTTCTTGGGAAGGACGGCGAGAACAGCCTCAGCAACAAGATCGGCAAGGAAAGTCTCGTTTCCGTTTTGCTTGCTGGCAATAACGGTGCTGATGGCCTTGCTGAGCTCCTCCTGATCGCGCATATCCTCAACCTTATCGACAGAGAGCTCCTCAAGAGTCTCCAGGGCGAACTTCTGGGCCTTCTCGTAACCTATAACGATATCTGATGTCTTCAGACCCATGCGTAGCAAGTCCTCAGCTTTTCGGAGCAGCTCGCCAGCAAGGACGATAACAAGGTTGGTGGCATCACCCATCTCGGCCTCTTGTTGCTGACTGGCCATAACAAGGAGCTTGGCGGCGGGGTGGACGACTTCGAGTTCTCGGAGGATGGTAGCAGCGTCGGAGGTAAGAATCATCTTTTGCAGATGGTTAATAACGATCTTGTTGCGGCCATAGGGGCCGAGAGAGGTCTGGACGGTGGACGCAATTGCCCTGCAGGCGTCGATGTTGCGGAGGACAGCGCCATCTTCAGAGTCGTAGCTGTAGAGAGAAAGAGATAGTTGTTAGTTTGGTTCGCGTGAAAAGGCTGTGGTCATGAAAGTGGGATACGGAGAGACACATAAAGAGGCGGGGAGCTGCCAGCACAAGCAGAAGTAGAAACATAAGGAGGGGAGCAACAAGACAACTTACTTGTTATAGCCCTGCTTAAAGAGGCCCGCGTTAGGGGCGTTGGGGATATTGAGCGACATATTGAATACCACAGCGCTCTCGAAATGTGGCTATATTCGAGTTGTCGCAAGGAGTAGGTGTCTTTGGTTGAAAGATGAGGTTGATGCTCCTGATAGATAGATTTCGCCCACTAGCTTCACTGTCCCACCACAAAAACTTCCACAGGTGTCGTGGGCGGTCGGGTTAGTGGGTAGGTACGTACCCGGCTGCCTGGACCGCCTCATTGAGTTGCTTGTATGGATCTCAACAGCGTGAGTTAGTAGTAGTTAAGGAGAAAGCGATTTTACTTTGTCAGGACTAACAGTTCAAGTATGGCGCAGCTACTATTCTAAGTATAGTGGGTAATCTTTAATATATAATTTTTCTTAGATCAGCTTAAATTATTGTTTGACTCTTCCTCGCAATGGGAATACTGAGGTAGCCTTGCTCAATGTTTTTGAGGGGCACCTTTCTAGGATCCATTTGCCCAATCATTCACGGACCGCCACAAACCCCTTACAGCCTTGCAGATGTGGCTTGTGGCTGAGACTGTGAACCTGACACGCCCCGGCTGGTGCGATCCACGAAGCCTCCGTTGGTGACAGGTACCTATCGCTAGAGCCTCCCCCGAGCGACAGGCGCGGCTCCTGTCGCGATGCCTGATCAACGCGGATTCTAACTCAAACATCCATTGCATCTCCTCTCAATTTTATCCAATCCCGTCACTTGCCGCCAACTGCGTAGCTCCGCCGTTCTTGTAGCACTTGATTTTGTTTTTGTCTTTACTATATTTACCTTTCTATTCCCACGACTTTACATATATCAGCTCAACCGATCAGCAGTCGGTACAGTAAGGCACTTGGCGATTCAATCAAGTCGGTTTGAGTGCGCACGTCAATAATTGCGCCAACTTGACATTGGTCAATTGCCAGGTCTCAACTTGGAAGGTGTCTCTGTTAAGGAAAATCTACTGCAAATAGCATCCAAGTGTCCTGCCATCAATTATGCCAGGTAAGTTTATGGCTCTCAATGGCAATATCCATGCCAATGCCCGTACAAGATGGATCGTGGTGGGTTCCGTCTGTTGAGATGGCTTGCTGCCGGGCAGCTGCAACTTCAAAGCCTACGATTAAGGCTGAAGCACATCCCTTGCACCACCACCAACACACAATCTTCACGCACCTTCTTCTTTGTCGCGCACATCACCTTCACCCTCAGCATTAACCTCTTCGTTGTTGCCACTTCCATAACTTCAACTGTTCAGCATGACCATAACCATCAAACGCAAGGCACCCTCGGCTGACCCGCCTCCTCGTTCAACAGCAATTCCTTCAACTCTCCCTCCCTCTGTTGAGGAAGCATATCGACGAAAATGCGTCCAGCTCAAGAATCGCACAAACGAGGTCGAAGAGGCTAACGATGCCGCTCGTCTTCGCCTCGCGCGCATAAAACGCCAGGTCGAAAAGATGCGAGTAGAGCGCGCCTTCTTGCTTGAACAACTCGCGAAGCGCACAAGCGCAAATGTCGAAGACTCAGATGGCAGCCCTAGTCCACCTCCAACAGTATGTATACCCCAATTTCTTGACCACATCACTCCCTCCCCTTCGCCTGGCAATCCTTCTACCTCGGCCTGCCGCGCCTCTCTTCATCACGGCGCCCGGTTCAATGTTGATGCTTTTACGCTTGGATTAGGACTACCAATTCAGTACACCCAGTGAGTTAGCTGCTAACCACCAGAAGCCAAAAGATAAGCCTTTGCGTACGAAGCGAGGCCATCGCAAGTCCATGATGCCCGATGCCGACGCCAAGACACCAGCTGGTGCATCGTTTGCCAACGCTGCCGGTTCTCCAACGTCCGATACTTTCTCGCACCCACCCGAAAGCCAGTCCAAGCCAGAGCATGCCAATGGTGTCTCTGCGAATGATGCCAAGAAACCTGCTAGTGCTTTCGAGCTATTCTGCATTGACAGACGGTCTGATCTTGAAAATAAGGACAAGGATGGCGACGGAAACATGAACATTGATGATGAACTGGCTCAACTCTGGAAGGGACTCCCTGAGAACGATAAGGAAGAGTTCGAGGCGAGATATGAAGAGATCAAGAGCGCTGAAGCAAAGAAGACCCCTGTATCTGACAAGAAGGAAGACAAGCCCAGCGAATCCAAGCCTGCAGCCCTTGACGAGGACGTGGAGATGGGCGATGACACTGAGGACCAGGATACTCAGGCCGGCGAGAAGGCAGAGGAGTGAACAGCACGAAATGTATTTGTCTAAGGGGGCGTTTTGGTGGGTATACAGTTTCCTCGGTCATGACATGGACCATTGTAATGTACTTGTTTTGGAGTGGTCTTTTTCGCATCAAGAGAAAGACAACCAGTTCCGAGAAAGGATCAACAGCATAGATTTAAGTAAGAAACAACTTCTTCGCGCGCGTCATTGAGTCTTGCCGCGAAGCCCATCTATCTAATACTTTGAATGTTTTACACCAGTACTCCCGGTCCCTTGTGTTTTGCCTGGGTCTAAGTTCCCATATCAAACAGAAATGCAGAAGCTCAACATTACCAATGTACGCTGGAAAAAGAAAGCAGAAAATAGCTTGGTTGGGCAGATACTTATTCGCCAACGTATAAATCCACCACAATGTTAACAGCGGCAACGAGAATCTCGGCTGCGATAAGCACAATTACTGAGGAGTGGTTAGCTAGTCCAATTCGGTAACAGGGACACTGAACTGAGAACGTACCGATCCATTCGAGTTTCTCGTCGTGACCATGGCTGAGCTCTCCTTTAAGCACAGCCAGCAAATCTGCTATAACATCGAGGCGTTCTGTCAAGAGACCAACACGCTGGTCCATCTCCAGATAACTCCTGACAGCTTGGTAGACGGGCTCAAGCTGCGGTTCTACCCAGAAGAGCTCGGGTGTGTCGAGAACTGAGCCATTAAGATGAATATTGATACGTAGAATAAACAGCTCTCCGATCTGCATGTTAATCTGCGACCTCCTAAGCGCAATCTTTCCTGTCGTGGCTATTTGCGTGGGGATGTCTTTGCATGTATCGACTGTTGACGCAATCAACTCCTCGAAAAGCGAAGTCTGAGATGGTTAGCATATCTGACAGAATCCAGGATAGTAGCTTCACAAACCTTGACACTCTGCGCTAAAGCATGGGAAATGGCCAGCTTTGTCATGTAGTTGTTCTTGTCGCGAAGAGTAATGAAATCGTTGTAGATGCGAGCCTGGTAGTCCTTGGTGTAATAGAAGTTAAACAGCTCCGTCTCGACGTCGTCAGGCGCAAGCTTCTCGGTTTCAAATTTAGCAATCTCTTTGAGGAACCGAGCCTCTTGAACCTCGGTCATTCCCCAGATGACCACCACGCCGTAATCGAACAAGAACACCTCGGGCGTATGCACCTGTATATCAAAGTCGGGATTGGTCTCGCTTATCGAATCGTGATCTTCCACTGCTGAACCTAGGAGGTCCGCGCTCTCAATGCGAGAGCCGTTGCCATTGCCATTAGCACTGTCATGGACATGTACGTGGCCATTGTGTCCGTGTGCCTCCGAGCCGGCCTCCTCTGACTGTAAGTCAGCTCTTTGCTGCGCGACATCGATGGCGTCGCCCCCAGTTGAGTGTCGTCGCTCATAATTTTGAACTGGGTCGCGACCGCGCGCACTTTTTGATGTGTAGTTATACGGTGTGTATATGCATTCATCAATAAGCTTCGGGTTTGCGCCTCGGGTTTTTCCGCGTCCTTTCAAGAATCTCATGAGAGCCTCCATCTCGTATCTGTTTGCAGTACAATATGCGGTGACACGCGGCAGCCGGTCACGGTCCGCTTTTCCCAGTTTCGCAGCATCCCTACGCGCGGCTGGGTCTTTAATGCGTGTGTACTGCGAGTAGACATCCCTTCCACTCTCCTCGTCTTCCGGGTCGTCCAGGTCAGGATTGGGAAGCAGCTTAAGCTTTTCCGTCTTCTTCGTACTGCGCTGAGGGCCAATCTTGGGGCCAAAAGTTAGGTGTGCGACCGCAGGTACCGAGCCCTGACTGTTCCGCCTTCTTAGCTTGTTGTTGAGAGCTGTGAGCATGGGAGGGCCGCCAGCGACGCCGCTAGCAGAACCAACAGCATGATGCCCAGGAGCTCGTTGGAATTGTTGTTGTCGACCGGGTTCAAAGGTTTTTGTGACAGGATTGTCGCTAAAAGTGACGGATCGAGTTCCTTTGGGACGGTTTTCTGTGGTTGGAAGTAGAGGCGACGACTCGTTGGGTGCAGCGTCTGACGAAGTAGTGTGGGAATCCATTTCGGTTTAAGCTGGCGAAGCTTGAAGTGATGAGGTCAGGAAGATCGGTCGAGATAAATAGACCGTGTACAATGCAGTTCCAGTCGTGCGCATCACCCTTCTAAAGAGCCTGGAGTCTTTAGTTAGGAACAATGCCGCAACCGCGATCGAGATGGCGATCCAAGGTTAATTGCTGTTATTGTGTTGAGGTGAAGAACCTTTCTGGAGTCGAAGTCTAAGGTTGGATTAATGGAAACTCTACCAATGATGTCAGGCTCAAATTCATTTCCGCGACGACAGTAACGGTCCACTTCCATGGGTTGCACGAGCTTCCTGCGGGGCGCGAATTAGCCACTAAAGCAGCCTAGAACATCCTGCAAGCAACGAACATGCCTGGAAGACGTACGTACCTTGACAGGGCTTATAATACATTAACGTGAATCATGAGGCTTCGATCATCGATGCATGATATTATATGTAAACATTGGGTTAAAACATCATCTCCCTTGATTTTTTTTCTCTATATCATAGCATGGATAACAACATATATATAGCAGCAACCCCTCAGCGCCAAGATCGTGCAGCCCTCATCACATCATTACATCACATGTAAATCAATGACCGAATATTCATGTCCGGAAATTTAAACGTCAATGATCTTGACATCCAACTTGAGACCCGACTTGTCCAGCCGGTCAATCAAGCCTTGGCCCAGGCAGGCAGGCGTATAAGATCCTCCGCTAAGCTCAATGTCGTCTTCGAGGATTGTGGCAGCAATCTCACCAAGAAGGATAGCAGTCACTAAATTATGTGTTAGCAAACCTCGGAAGATTTTCAGACGATAAGTTGAACTCACACAAGTATATGCCACCATGGTGCCACATTCGAATGAAAGCCGCTTTGCCGACCTGTTTCTCAGAGTCGGGATACGCAATGCCACGATACTCGATTGAGTCCTTCGCAGTATCCTCGCTGTTGGCGCCCTGTCCCGGCTGAACGACACGCTTCTTGAGAAACTCTCTCAAAGGGGCAACCGACACAAGTAAAGCGCCACCAACAATCAGGAGCCAGTGAATGAAGATTCCATGAAGCCAGTTGCGAGCTTTCATGCGCTCTTGCCAGACGAAATTGGGGCCATAGAACTCTTCTTTTAGGGATGGCGTCTCAGATAGTAGACCCCAAGTACGCTCAACGACTGCGACATCGGTCGAGCCCGCTACGGATGTGGTCAAGAGTCCCAAGTTCGGTACGCTCCGGACACCAAATATCATTTCAAGGATAGAGCTTTTGGGCCTTGTTGGTTCTTTATTATGTGGAACAGGCGACTGAGCATATGGGCTACTGGCCTCTTTGATCTCGTTGAGCGTGAAGACATCCCAAATGCTCAAAGCGGTAGCAAGGGTGCCACCAGAGGGTGATGACCTATGGTTTGGTTAGTTGTGCCGAGCTAACATCATTGAAACTATACGAACTTGATCTCGTGAAGGGATATTGTCACGTCCTTTGTCTGAGAACCAAGCTCAGTGCGAATTGCCTTGGCTAGCGCCCATGTACTGAGGTCAGCAGGAGCTGACTCGATGCCAGCTTGTGGGATAAGGATGGCGCCTGTCCTCTTGGCCGTTGCTTCATACTTCTTTATCATCTTATAAACCCAAGCAGCTTCACCGGTAACATCCACATAGTGAGTGCCCTCCTCAGCACAGGCCTTATAAGCGTGCTCACCGTAAAGACTATATGGCCCAACTGTAGTAAGTAGAACACACGTCTTTTTTGCGAGAGTGCTTAGATCCTCATCGTTCAGATTTGCAATCTCAATGGCTACACAATTCTTGCTGTTAGTTCCTGGTCTTATAAGCGTAGATATGTTTCCTACCAGGAGGGAGTCGATCAGAATTGAGCTTCTTGCAATCTTCAACAAGAGCGTTCAGCTTGGCCTCATTGCGACCAGCCACCGCCCATTTGAGGTCAGTTGGTAGGTGTGTCGTAATGTACTCAGCTGTGAGCTTTCCAGTATAACCTTGTCAACAGAAAGTCCGTTAGAAATTGCCGTATACTGTTGGCTCTCGATCATAGCTTACCGGTGGCTCCAAAGACAACAATGTCGTACTGACGACCATGATCTTTGATGAGTGGCATTTTGGATTGGGTCTAGAGAAGTCAAAAGGTGCGGTGGGCAGAATAAACAACAATTGTCAGATATCAGCCGAAGCAACTTGGATGATGTTATGTGAGGGTTGAGAAGGCGTAGCTCAGTATTAAGTTTGAGAAGGTCATTAGTGTTGAGACATTCTACTTTACATCATTGAAGCTGGGCAGGTACAGGTACAGGTACAGAGTACCTCTTGACGGTTTCCTAATCAAGTCATGAAATGGCGACTGGTTACAGGGATCCTTGCATGCACATCTCGGCCTTTACCATCAGCATCTTATTTCGAGGTACAAACAGACCTCGGCACCTATAGAAGACACTTGGCTGCTGACAACACAAAAGATGAAATTAGCCAGTCAAGTCGTTGTGATTTATATTGGTCTTTGCTCATATAAATAATTGCTGTAAACAGGCTTCTTTTAATTAATAGACAGAGTGCTATCTCACTCTATAGAATCGCAGAAAGTCGTATCATTATGGAATGATGGAAAGTGTCCTCTAGAAAAATGAGATATTCTACAACGCGGCAGGCTGATCAATAGTGGCATTGATACATGCTGCATACTATCTTATCACATGAATCGCGCAGAGAATAGTTGCACTCTATAAAGTGAGATTGTCCGAGTCGGAGGAGCAAAGCATAGAGAGCATCTGCCGGTGTTTATCCGAAATCAAAAATCGGAAGGTGGGACCCACTCGCGAAAGTCGGGTGGGCTTGCCCTAAGGACCACAAGTCGCTGTTTCCATTGCAACATTTTCGGTGTCAGCCTCCCAACCGCAGTCGAGCAACATTCACCTCCGCCCGACCATCTTCCTCGTCTTCATCCCTCCCAAGACGTCCCACACATAACCTTCAAGATGACCAAGCGAACAAAGAAGGTCGGTGTTACGTATGTATCGCCCTCTCGACGTTATGAATCAAGTGCAAGAGCTAACAGTTGTACAGCGGTAAATACGGTACCCGGTAAGTTATCACGACGAAACTCCATGCCCGAAGCATTTCGAAAACGAATATTCCCCTCGGTCCAAATCTGCTGCGACTTCTCTGCTGTCCGCGGCTCTGTTTCCTGTGTCGACAACTGTTTGGCGAGCAAACGATGCACTGTTAATTCGATCAATTCGACCAAGAGGCTTCAGTGGGACACAACTAGGGCAGGCCAAGGACAGCACGAGACAGATCAGCAGAATCGATTTGCTCACGGCTGGATATACTCCTGGGACCACGGAAACTAACATGTTGGCTGCTAGTTACGGTGCTTCCCTGCGAAAGCAGGTTAAGAAGATGGAAATCACCCAGCACGCCAAGTACACTTGCACCTTCTGCGGAAAGGTTACCGTCAAGCGCCAGGCTACCGGTATCTGGGACTGCAAGTCTTGCAAGCGCACCGTCGCTGGTGGTGCTTACACCGTTGCGTGCGTCCTCCCATCTTTGCTTCGGAATATAATCCACGACGGAATACTGACTAAACAACAGCACCCCCGCTGCCGCCGCTATGCGATCGACTCTGCGACGACTCCGAGAGATTGCTGAGGTTTAAGGTTGGACTTTAGCGAAAGGGGAAAATGGCTTTGCTTTTCGGTATGGTGTACGGGGGGATATGATTTCGTGCCTACATTACGAGGTGACGATCTGGACGTCGACACCCGAACTTCGGTCACATAGAAGCCGATCGAATAGCAATGAACAAAAAAGAATTGCATGGTTTCGGATCCATTCAACGACTCGCCAGCTGCCATAAAGTGCAAGATATTACCAGTTTGTGAGATCGTGGCCAGCCTACGCATGCTTACTATCCAAGTTTGGACTCAACCACAATAAAATTCTGCTTATACCTCCTTTGTGGACTTGGATGCTACACATGTCGAATCTTCGGTTTCCGTTCCCACCTTACGTCACAAATGAGGCTCGAGTTGGTTCGGAATGACATCGATCAATGACGTTTCTTTCGTTCTGGCTCTACGTGGTCGCGCATCAGATTGTTATCGGGACAAAGTCAAATTCTTCGGTAACATCTACCTAATGGATGTTAAGCCTTAGGTAAAGGTGCTGACCATGACTGTTCTGCCCTGGACAAGGTCTGGTGGACCTGAAGCCCACCACACACAAACTCACACGAGAACAGTGGGAGCCATACATCTGTAGTCAACTCCATTATAGCTTCCTAGGGTTGACTCACACAATATGGTTCATTTCGTAAGGCAATAATGGCGCTGAATAGCTTAGTGAGAATGGGCCGTTCAGCACAGGTCGAGTGATGCTAAGACCCATCCGTAGTGGAGGTTGGTGTGAAGGCGAAGCCAAACCTGGGTGGTATATGTCACGAGGCCGTAACACACGACGCGCCAGGGTCATTTCAGGCCATACTGTTTACCTCGGGGCTGCATAGCCCATAAGTCGTGAGTACGCGTTCTCTATACGGGTTGAATGAGTTGATACGTATACACTTTGCGACTTGCGCTCAGTGAAGTTGCCTTCCAGAATGAGCAGGTCTTTTCACTGCATAAGCGGATTCATGCTGGACATAAACTAAAAAACAATGTCTGTGTAGATAATAAACCGGAGAAATGTAGAAGAAACCAAAAAAGTCACATATGAGTGAGTCCCAGATCTAGTTACAATGGCTGAGGAAGTTCTCCGAATACAAAGACTTGTAGGCACTCAACTGGCTGGCTTCTGAATACTGCGGTCACTTTGCCAGCAAGGTGCCTACCTAGATTCTCGTCGCATGGCAAGGGTTTCGGGTATCTACTTTACTTGGCAGATGTATCTTCCCCTCTGCCACTCGCATTACCAAGGTGCAGTAGACTGGCTCGAGTCTTGGCAAGGTGCTCACAATAGATAATCAGACATACACACCTAACTTAGTATATTGAGAGTCGAGATACCATTAACGGCTCGATACTGCATGTCGAGACTGCTGGCTCTTCTGAAAAGTCCATGTTTTACGGTGTTAGCTCACTTCATTCGCTTATTTTATTGAAGAGCACTTCGAGTAACGGAGTGTCTGGGTGTGGATTTTTTGCACTTGGCTTGGTGCACTGTAAATAGAACAAGGGACTGCCAGTCGCGCCGCGACTTGCCGGTAATAACAAGTCGCCAGCTATGTTCCGAGATGAACGGGGGTAGATTGTAATTATCGACTCCGAGACTCGGGCACATAGGAGTGAATGTGAGTGTAAGTACTACAGCGGAGTATATGCCAACTTCTTATGTACACAAACTCAATCAACACGATATTATGTTGACGATGCTTTAACTCGACTAATAAACACAGGAGCAATGCATACACACAAACTATCCATGTCATCAGGTCTTCGATTACTCCATTTTCACTCTCACTCTCTGTAATGCAGTCTGTAGGTAAGGACGTGGCGCTGAACCAAGACGGATAAGCGCTCATTGGCCCCAGTCACGACCAGTCCCTGACAGCCCAGGCCATACAGTAGAAAAACATTGATTAATTAACGTTGAAGCTGGAACTCTTTCCTCTTATTTTCTTTGCAGTTGCAGGGACTCTGGTCCACTAACGCATCACTACTCAGGTGTCAAGCCAGCCCAGCCCAGTTCTGCTTTGCCTCCCCATCCCGCCTAATCGATCTCCCATTTTAACCATCATCACCGCCCTCTTTGAATCGAATCGACTCGACTCAACTCTACTCTACCCGAGTCGACTTTATTCTATTTTACATGTTCTCATCTAAATACCGTCTTGTTTATCAAATCAGACATCATGGCTGAAGCGGAACAGTGCATCATATGCCTGGATCCTTTGCCTCGCCCCTCGGCTTCCCTTCAAGCTCCAGCTGCCCTCACTATAGCTGCGAGTGATGCTGCTCCTGCTGGTGCTGGTGGTGTTTCTGCCGCATCCGCATCTGCATCCACATCCACCTTTACTTCTGAGCCAACGCCTATTCCTGCCACAACCACAACAGCCACGGAAGTTCTCGAGGACGATTCAAATTATTTGAATATTGTCGCTGAACTTGACGGATGTGATCACATTATCCATGATGCATGCATTCGTTCATGGGCGAAAAAGACAAATACATGTCCAATTTGCCGATGTCCGTTTCATTCAGTTCGAGTATACAACGGTGTAGATGGTAAGCCCAAAGCCTGAGCATACTCTCTTTCCCATGTCCCTCGATATTCACTAATCACTTTACTATTGCAGGAACCGCCATCTCGAAATACGATGTCCAAGATAAAAAACAGGTCGCCGAGTTCGATGTAAGACAGTGGCTTGGTGAAAACCCCGAAGAAGATGAAGAGGAACAAGGCAACCCGTGCCCTATTTGCAACTCCTCAGAAAGAGAAGATGTCCTACTTTTGTGCGACAGCTGCGATGCTGCCTACCATACCCATTGTATAGGGCTTGAAGCTATTCCTGACGGTGACTGGTATTGCATGGAGTGTGCCCATCTTTTCCAGCTCGTGGAAGAGCCAGAAGCTACCGAAGCTGGAGAGCGATCACCTCGTCCTTCATACGTACGTCGCCCGAACCCTCGGAACGTGCGCGGTTACCATGTACGAACTCGAGAACGATTGAGACGAGCTCGCCGGCAAGCTCGAAATGTCGAGTGGCAAGGCGCTTGGGGGCAGTTCTCTGGCCGATTTTACGAGATGAGCGACTTGGATTTGGACAATCACGATGATGAAGACGAAGAGCTCGAGCAATACAGGCGATTCCAAGAGGTTGGACGACGCGAACTTGAACGCTGGCAGCAACGAATGGACATCGCTCGCCGCTTGGGCGCTCGTGATGTCTTTGTGAACAATATTCCTCCGGCCATTAGCGAACGACTTCAACCAGCGCCTGAACCAGTGCAAGAAACGGCAGAGGAAAGACAAGCTTGGGGCGCCTTGGATCGTGCACGACAAACCGAAGAGCCTAGCACCAACTCTCGCAAGCGCAAAGGGCGGTCTGTAACTGCTTCGCCCCGCGAGCCAGCCCAAGAACCTGAAAGGAAGCTCAAGCGTCCACGAACACGTCGCCTGCCTACCCAGAATGGCGAGGGTTCTAGCTCGGTATCGTCTCCAGCACCTGGACCATCAGCAGCAAGGATCAACATCAATGGAGCATCTCCCAGGAACGGCATTGCTGATCATGGCAGTATTGACCCTCCCCTAGTTTCGTCACTGCTGAAAGAACTTGAACCCAGCATCATGTCTGACGACGATACATCAATAACAAACAACGGGTGGCGGCATATGCCAGATGCCTCATCGCCAGCTCTCTCGCCAGTTATGTCACCATCTCCATCAGCATATGGCAGCCCTCGGGCTCTTTCTCTCACTCCTCCTCCCATGCCGAACTTCAATGCTCGGCCAGGTTCTCCAACACTCTCGCTCAGCAGCACTATTCAGCCACGATATGCACCCGCAAATTATTCGCCTACCCGTACAAATCATGAACGTACAAACCCTGATCATAGCGATTCGGAGATACGCTTAGCAAGGAATGCAACAATCAACTTTTCACCTACTCGTTCACGTCGTGAACGCACGAGTCGCGAACATACAAGTCGCGACAATAGCGACTCTGAGGCACGCCCCACGAGATTCCCGGAAGGTCGTCCTTTAGAGCTACGACAACCCCGACCACGCCGCCCGGACGAGGTTCCGGTTCAGAGAAAAGAGGAACCACCAACAGAACTCAATCTTACCCAAGAGGACAAAGTTAGCATAAACGAGATAGTCAAGGGTGCATTGCGACCGCATTGGCGGTCTCGAAAACTGACAACTGAACAATACTCGGTTATCAACAGAGACATCTCAAGAAAGCTTTATGACGAAGTCAAGGGTGCAGCATCGCTAAGCGATGAAGCCCGTCGACAATGGGAGAACCGAGCGACCAAGGAGGTGGCTCGAGCAGTTGCAGAATTGTCTGCTTAGCTTTACGATACAATGAATCAAGGCGGAAACAGAGTTAAGCAGGCGTTCAGGCAGGCATGATTGGGTGGGGTTCGGTTCCATGTGGTTTGATACCCAGCAATCAGCATTATTTGAAAGGCGGGCATGATTCTTTGCATTTTGAAAGCGCGGTGTCACAACGGAGTTGAGTCAGACATAAAGCAAAGTTTGGTACAAGATATGTATGATCATAGTTACTTTGCTCCTGACTTGTTTTATGTAACTAGGTAGTCATGTTTGAATATCATCTTGCCATCGGCGAATACCGGTGAATTGTCGATTGAATCAACGTTCAGATGGAAATAGTTGACTGAGCTCACACTCCTCGACTAAAAAGCCTTGTTTGCTTGACATATGCACATACATAGCTTTGAACGTCTGGTGACGATCTCGAGGAACCTCGCAGTACCCTTGCAGAGTCTACGGGGAGTAATTTTACGGTCATTGTTTTATATCAAAATCAACGTCAAGGTGTTGAAATGTCAGCAGTATCTATCTAACAGAACCCGGTAGGATAAGAATTTCTTGCAGGCCCCGCTAGCGAAAAAGACTGCGGAATCACTCTGGGCACACGTAAATGGTCGAGACGTTCTGGAGGTGGAACAGGTCTCGATGATAAGGAATGGTGCCTTGAGAGGGAAAAAAAGAAAGAGCAAGAGAAAATGCAAAGGCCGGGAAATATTTAAAGTCAGCCATGGCTCTGCACGGTGGATTCACTCCACAATGAGAGCTTATCATCACGTGTCGGATAAGAGACCACGAACCGCATCGACAGGTACGTACCGAGCAGCTAGCGGGAAAAGTTCGAGAGTGAGAGGTTGAATATCATATCCCATCCCGCTTTGCTTCTCGTCACCCAATCGCAACGTCTGGGGTCAGCGAAGATAGCCAGAATGACAGCTTCAAGTCGGGGTGGACGGGCCGTTCAGGCTATGCTATCCAGTAAGTTCATTTGCTCTTTTCACCATGTTCAATTGGCGCTTTCATGGGCCCTCTTAAACCCTCTCCAAAGCCGATATAAACTGACCTCTGAACCACTATAGCTTCTCCCAACGTCTGCGCCCGATGCGCTTCTTCCTCCCCCTCCGCCCTGCCTAGAATCCCAGCACGACTCTACTCATCCATCGCGGCAGCCGTAGCGAAAACCCCCACCGATGCCACGTCTCCCTCAACCGCACCGAACTCGCCGCCTTACGACGTCCGCTCCGGAGTGATTCTTACTCGGCCACCGCTGGTGACACGGAAACTTCACCCCTTCGAGAACGCTTTCTTCTTTTACCAGAAGCGTCTCGAGGAGCGTCTCAACACTCCCTTCATCACTGGTATCTACTTCAAGCCCGATACGTCTCGCCGTTTAGACTGGAACATCAAGGTTCAGGAGCGACAGGGCACAGTGGCCAAGGAGCTGGGTGTTTACAATGGCAAGAGTTCCAAGGCGTGGGATGATGAGCTCAAGGTCGGAGATGAGCTGAGCAACCAGGAGACTATCGTCAAGTCTCTGCTGAAGGATGCCGAGGCGCGTGTCAGTGATGATGCTGAGATTATTGCTCCTGAGGACGTTGTTCCTGTTGAGCCTCCTGCGGATCGTGTTACCGAGGCTGACCGCAAGGGTGATGTTCAAAGGCTGGATCGTCAGCTTGACCGAACCCTGTATCTCGTGGTCAAGGGCAAGGATGGATGGGGCTTCCCCGCGGATGTGATTCCCAAGGACGAGAACCTACACGAGGTAAGATCTACGCCTGAGGAGATATCATGAGCAACTGCTAACTTCACACCAGTCCGCCAAGCGAGTTCTTGACCAAGCTGCTGGTGTCAACATGAACACCTGGATCGTGAGCCGCATACCAGTCGCCCATGTCGTCTCTCGACCCAAGCTCAGCAAGGAAGGTGTCGTTGAGAAGAAGGGTGAGAAGACCTTTTTCATCAAGGGCAGAATAATGGCAGGCCAGGCCGATCTAAAGGAGAACCCCTTTGGTTACACCGAGTTCAAGTGGTTGACTCGTGAGGAGTTGGAAAAGGAGTTGCCCAAAGCGTACTTCAAGGGTGTGCGCAACATGATGACTGATCGGTAAATTTGGAGGGCTGGGTAGATATTGGCAGTACGGATAGCTACTGCGTGTATAATTACCATGTATACTTTGCTGTACAGAACAATGAAAAAGTCAAGATGCATCATTTTGGGTTCATGCATGTAATCAGTTGACATCATCAAGTATGACGGATGGGTGAAGAAAGAAATGCCATGGAATTCGTAAATATCAATGCCTGCATGTGCAGGGAATAGATGCCTATCTTCAACGCCTCACAAGGCCGCTCAAAGTACCATATCGAAGTTCCATCTCGTCAAGAAACGACAGCAGACAAAGTAAGCACTTAAAAAGCTGATCGTAATCGCATAAGGAATTGGTATTAAGCAACCCAACGCCAGTCCACCATCTCCATGCACAGTTTTACATACAATTCGAAAAACTACATTACCATCCCTTCGTTCCGCCTAAGTAGGCTTCGCTTGACCCTCAACAAAGTCAAGAGCTTGCTCTGTGCTGACGCAGTCGATCGAACTGGTCTTGTTGCGGAACGTCACACCATAACATCTGTCCGCGACATGTACAATCTCAGGTCGGAAAGTGGTGCAGATGAATTGTGTGCCAATCTCGTTGGATATAGAGTCAAGCAGAGCTGCAACCGCTGTTCGGTACTGGGCGTCTAGGTTGGCGTCGACCTCGTCGAAAATGACCATAGGGCTGCTCTCAGTTGCCTGAAGTGCGAAGATAAGGCATAGAGCACACAAACCTGCGTATGTCAATTACTGAGTCCTTGGTAGGGATGCGAGACGACTTACTCTTCTGACCACCACTGAGCTGTTGAATTTTCTGTTGCTCGTCAAGGTGCTTCGAGTTGAATGACACACTAATTCCGACACCTGTGTAGTTTTCAACGGCACCTCGAGCCTCACCATCAGATTCATCTGCGGGTTCTTGACGGCGGTCTGCCCGTCGCTGGATCAGCAGGCGGCCGTGACCAGCAGGCACAAGCTTGCCAAAGATGGTTGTGAACTCTCTTGAAACCTGCTTGAACGTTCGTTCGATGGCCTCATCCTTTCGGCGATCAAGATGCTCAACAAGTTCCTCGATGGATTCTTGAGACTCATCCAGCTCTTTACGTCGCTTCATCAGCTGCTCTTGCTGTGTTGTGAAGTTGTTGTACTGTTCAAAGGCTTTCTTGTTGACGTGCTTGTACTTCTTTAGTGCGTCGTTTACCCGCTTGATCTTGGATGACACCTGAAGACATATTAGTGGTCGCTTTCACTGACCCTTGGCAGGGGCAACTTACGGTCTTAGGATCCATGTTCTCGTATTTGTCGAAGGCTTCTTCGGGCAACACACCCAGATCACGAATGGTCTGGGCACACTCCGCGGCTTGTGTTGTCAAGACGGCTTTCCTTCGAAGACTCTTGTCCATCCTCTTCTGCTGCTTCTCAATTCTTGCGGATATCTCTTGTTGAGCCTGCTCCCGCTGAGCTCTGTCGTTCTCCAGTTGCTCTAATCGGGCTTGCGAGTTATCCAACTTAGCTTCTATTTCTTGAAGACTTGCCTCCACGGCTTTTTGTGCTTTTTGGGCCTTCTTCAGTTCCCTTTGGGCTTCCTTCAATCCACCAGCTGAAGATCCCGAGGTCGAGTTCTCAAAGGCCTGGCTATTGAGCTGGTCGAGCTTCATTTGCAGATTTTGACGAAGGTCAACCTCAAGGAGCTGCTTCTGCCGTTCCAGATCTCGCCGAGCCCTGCTGAGCTCGTTCCATTGCTTCTGAAGTTCTTGGATGTTGCTACCAAGTTCTTCTAACTGGCGCTCTTCTGCAGAGGTCAGGTTCTTCTTAAAATCTGACTTGAGCTCCGCCTCATGGCCAGCAAGATCTTCCAAGAAACTATTCATGTTGCTTTCAACTGCATTTCGGCGTTTGACAGCTGCGTCAAGATGACTTCGCTCGTTCTCGAGATGTGTCGACTTGTTCATCAACTCATGTCTGAGTGGCTCAAAGCCATCAACAGCTTGTCGTAGTCTCTCCCTAGCCTTCTGCAGTTCTGACATGGCTGCTGTGATCTCTTGATCCTTCAGCTCTGTCTGTTGTCGGATGTCCCGGGACTGGGCCAACAATCTCTCGTATTCGCCCCGCCACTTGTTCACTGCCTGGACAGCTTGCAAGCGCGACTTGCGAGGGTCGATATATCCACCAGTCATGGCACCCCTCTTGTTAGTTGTGTCACCTTCAGCAGTGATACCGTCTACGCCGTGGCTTCGTGCGTATTGGCTTGCTACGGTCAGGTTGGGACAGACAACAACCTTGCCGAATACCTGCAGGAAAGCCTTCTCGTACTTTTCATCGTATGAAATCTTACTAAGAAGAGGTACTGCATCATTAGACCTAGGGAGGTTGATCTGCTTAGGTCGTAGTTGAGCAAGAGGCATAAACGTAACTCGACCTCCCTGTTGTCTGTATAGAGTGTCTGCGAGGTAGGTGGCGGTGTCTGCGTTGTCGACAACATAATGGAAGAGACTTGCGCCGGCAATCTGCTCTACAGGTAGTCTGTAGGCGTCGCTAACTTCGAGCAGTTCGGCCAACGTTCCATATGCTCCCGGAATATCACGCTCTTGCTTCAATCGTCGGATTGTTGCTAAACCACGGGCAGTTGCTCCATCCATAGTATGCGACAGTTCACGCTCAGCAGCCTCTTTCTCTTGACGGGCATTAGCTATAACTGAGTTGAGCTTATCGTCTTCACGTCTGACAAGTTTTCGTTCATCGTTGAGCTTGTCAATAACGTCACCTGCCTTCGTTGCCTCCTCTTCAAGGGCTGCTCTCTCAGCACTGAAGTTAGCGAGCCGCGTTCGCAGCTCATTAACCTCTTTCTCTGCTTGAGCAATTGACCCTTCGACTCTTTGAACTTCTTCATCTGCGTCGATCTTGTTGGCCTTTTGTGTGCTGATATTGAATTCAAGTTCTTGGATTTCTTTCCTTAGCCATGCATCACGCTCGGACTTGTTTCTGAATTGAGAGCCACGGCTCTGTTTGGCGAACAGACGGTTGCGTGTGGCTTCGGCATGGTCGAGTTGTCGTCGGACGTTGTCCTCTTCCTGTTTTTTCTGGTTGTATGCTGGTACAATGGTAGAAAGCTGCTGCTCTTTCGTTGCTATCTCGTTCTGCACGGACTCAAGATCAGCAGCATGCTGAGCTCGGGCTTGTTCCTGAGCAGATTGACCTTCTTTCAAGTTCTTGGTCTTCATCTCAGCTTTAGCCATGGTCTTGGCACTGTCACGTCTATCCTCCTCTAGTTGCCGGCGGTCGATTTGCAGAAGCTCCATCTCTCTTTGTAACTTGTGGATTTCCGAATCAAGCCTTGATATCGCCTTCTCTCCCTCGGAGAACTCTGCTCGATTAGTATCGGAGCTATCGATGCCATCTTGCCGAGCATTGTCGAGCTCCTCGAGGGCCGATTGGACGTTGAGCTGTATGTTGTGGTAGTATGCGTATTCAAGACATCGTCTCTCTCTGTCCTTGTCCTGGAAGCCCCTGAGCTCTTCCTTTTCTTCCTCTAGCTCGTTCAGTCTTTCTTTGATGTAAACTAGAAGCTCGTCGATCTTCTCTCTCTTGTTGTTTGTCTCGTTCATAATTTTCAGTGACTCTGCACGACGTGTCTCGTACACTTGTGTTCCCGCTACCTCCTTCAATAAATTGAGCCTGTCGGACTCCTTCATATTTGTCAGGGCGGTGACTCGTCCCTGGGGCACGATGTAGTACGGATTTGATCGTGAGAATCCAGCAGCTTCAAGAAGGTTCATGACATCGGCCTTGGTGACCACTTTGCGGTCCACGGAGTATTCGTCTTTTTTCAGACCGATGGTACGGCGCAAGATAACCTCCTTGTTTCCGGTCGGGAATCGGTCGTCGCTATTGTCGAATATGATCTCGACATACGCCGACATGACGGCAGAGCCCGAGCCTTCATGGAGAAGACCCTGCCGTTCTTCGCGACTCATCTGGGTGTAGGCATCGCTGAGAACAAACCGAATGGCTGCGAAGAAGTTACTTTTTCCCGAACCATTACGACCAACAATGACGTTGGTCTTTGAAGAAAAGGGCTCGATGACTGTTTGGTCCTTGTAGCTACCGCAGTGTTAGCATCGAATATTGGGAGTGGAGGGGAAGCCCAATGCTACAACAATGCTAGCGAACGTACCTTTTAAAGCCCTGGATGATAATTTGCTTGATATACATGGTGAGCTGCGCCGGCGCTCCTGCGCAACATGCGAGGGGTAATAATTATTAAACTGCAAGAGGTTGCGCAATCTCGAGTAAGTTTGCGAGGTTGACCTACGTGATGCGACTTGATGCGCGTCTTTGGTACCGCGATCAGTGGCTGTCTTGGCGCGTCCTGTCGCGGGCTGGTTTAGCCGGAACATCATGCCTTCCGACTCAATCACATTCTTGGTCCGTGCGCTTGCTTGCTTTGCTGTCTTGGTCTTTTACGGGCATTGATCCTGGTTAATGATTCAGTCGTTGCTTCTTGTGATCATCGTTGCATTGGTAACCTTTACCTGTGATTTATTGGCATGGTTTCAACGCTGCATACTTCTACACAACTTTGAAGCGTAATGTTCCTCGGCTAGGGTGTGAGAGAAAACACATATCCTAAGCTTAGGGTACTGAAAATAAATAACCTAAGAGTGGGCGTAAAGATGGCATAAAGTGACTAAGTTATTTTGTCCCTTATGCGGGTAGACCTGTGTTTTCTGACCCCGAGGCTCGGGATGGTCTTCCTAATTATTTTCCCTGCAGCGACATACATATTCGTCGATTTTATCATGTAACAAACACACGAAAACTCTACATATCTACTGTCAAGTTCGCTCAAACCGGCACTTATCAGATACGAACGACCTACCAGCTGCAGTATTTCCTTTTAGTTTCATGTTACGGGTGCCCAGTTATGTTGCTACTGCCATGAGTCTTCTGATACATGTCATGTTCGCACGCTCGGAGCAGTTTCATATGTAGCCAAATTAGGCTTTGTCTTTCACCGCGGAATGGGACACGTCTTCTTATACCTGGTCCCGAACTTTGTAGTAGGCAACAAGACCGGATTATTTTACCCCAGGTAACTATGAAAGCATATAACAACCAGGAAACGAACAGCAAATGCAAGTGATGCTTACGCAGAAATCGAGAACAAAGACCATGAATAAACAAGACGCCATTTATTCATGTATGAATGAATGATACAGGGTAGAAAGACAACAACCAACCTACCAATCAACAGCTGCCAAGATGTTCAACTGCGACGGATTATCTTTCACCCAGACGCTAAAATCTGAAAGACTTCCAGCGCTCAGCAAAGATCTTCGCGGCTTGACCACACCTAAAGTGGGCCTCCTGGTTTCCTTGAACCAAAAGTGGGTAAGCCTTCGATGCAGCTGACCAAAGGCAAGCCTAGGAGAGAAAGAACAGGGGCATACGTGACGCTAAAAGGCAACAGGGAAATTAAGCGAGCACAAGGAAAGAAACCGTTGGCCGTGCTTCCCCAAGCCGCGCCGCGTTTATAAATACAAGCACTCACTTATAGAAGACCCGGCCTGCCCTCCACCCCGATTTTCCCAGTTGGCCACAGCAGCACTGTACCAGCCAGCACCAGCACCCAGCACTACCAATTTGCGCAAGCGGAAACAGCAACCAAGCAAACGCACCACTCCTACCCATCCAGGCAAGAGCAAGCTTTCCATGAGAGGACGGATACAACAAACAAGCTCCATCTGAACCCACTTTTATTTTCAGTTCACCTTTTTTTCCCTATCCCTGGTCACTCCCCCCTATCGTCGCTGGGTATAATACGGCAGCAAACGGACACTTGGCCATCCAATCCATCTACAGTCTTGAGCAACCCAATCCCAGCCTTTCCCCGAGCTCCTGCAACCCGGCCAACCGGAGCCTTTCTAAGGAACCAAAACCGCCGACCATCGTCACGACTGATCGGCTACGTCTCATTGCAGCGTATCCTTCTGCATAACATCCATCTCAACATCCACCCTAACTTGACTTTAAGTGCCGATGCTGCATGCGCTCTAGACAGGGGGATTTCTGATACTGGATCGTTTTAGACCGGTAACTTCGGCAAACAGCATTTGTAGTTGACAGCTTTGCTAAGCCTTGCAAACTCAACTTGAGGTGCGCGCTTTGGCTCTGA
The DNA here is from genome assembly GCA_018886245.1 of Fusarium brachygibbosum. NCBI lineage: Eukaryota > Fungi > Ascomycota > Sordariomycetes > Hypocreales > Nectriaceae > Fusarium > Fusarium brachygibbosum. The sequence continues at coordinate 1,738,256 of MU249525.1, forward strand.
AGGCTTGACGCCGCTTTTTTCTTTATCACCAACTCACAGTAAGTGACTGAACGCCCAGTTTGCATTATACCCCGGTATCTTTTCTTTTTTTCCCACCTTCCCCCTATCATATCTGATGATCCCTTGATATTGTTTCCCCCCACACTCGATTAGGCTGCGTCATGCATGATTCGCTGCCTTTCTTAATTTGTTTCTTAAAATGTCGGCACTTCTCGATATTCCGTCATCATCCTTTTCAATCTTCCCTATTACAGTACTCCAACATTTTGCCTGGGAGGCGCTTGCTGAATGAGCTTGCCCACCTGTGTCTTTGGTCTTGAATTCCGGATGCATGCATCTCACTCCCGGCGACCCACTATATCCCGTCACGTCGCGCTACACGGTCCCGTCGCGCTGGATAGCACATTAACACAGCTTTTATGTCACCAACTCTAACTGGTGACATGATACAAAATTTCACGCAGTTCAACTGAGCTTCAAAACTGACATTTGCCCCGCAGCGAGCGAGATGTTCTGATACGCGCTTATAATATTATCCCCATCTAATACACACAATGGCTTCGAGGTGAGCTTCCCCACATTCTCAGCTACAATGTCATGGCATACTAATTTTTTTATAGACTCGACAGATTAGTCACGTAAGTACACATGACTTCTTGATTGATGAACGCAAGGGTTACGGACTTATCCAAAGTAACTTTTGCTGTCCAACAATTTCATTATCCACATGTATGAAAACATGACTAACATCTTTTTAGAATCCTTGAAACAGGGAGCACGAGATTAATCCGTGATACTGCCGTTAATCAGCTTGCCGACTGGCAAAAGCAACATCCTGATGAACTTTTCAACCTTCTCTCTCGTGTTGTACCCTACCTAAGACACAAGGAATGGGAGACACGGAGAACCGCTGCTTCTGCCATCGGTAAGATTGCTGAGCATGCCCCTATCTATGATCCAAACTTTGGAGATGCACCTGTGGAGCCCAAGAAAGAGGAAGATGCCCCTGAAAACGGACACATCAAGAAGGAGGAAGAAGATGAGGCGAAAACGATACCCCACGATGACGGTCTCTTCAAATTGGAATCCCTCGATGTCGAGATGATTCTCAGGTACGGCAGGGAGCTATTGCGTGGTGGTGGTATTGAGTATGGACTAGCAGCGCTTGACCCTCAAGCACGACTGGCACACCAGAAGAAGACGCTTGTTGGGCGGCTAGGTTTACTTGGAAGAAAGTACGAAGACGAGGAGATCGCTTACACAGGCGGTGATAATCTTGCTGCGCCCGGGACTCCGATGGACACCACCAACGGTCATGGACAAAATCGTACTGATGGGACTGGTGGACAAGCACACGCACCTGAAGAGTCTCAGCTAAGTTCCCGCCAACTCAATGTGCTGAAACGAAAACGCAAGAGAGAGGCGATGAAGGCATCTCAGGGCAAGGGAGGATTTGGAGATCTGTCTGTCAGACGTTCAATGACATCAGGTTCCGAAAACATCGGAGATGACTCGCCAATGCCCGACGGAGAAACCAAGAAAAACAACAAAGTGAACGACTACTTTAACCTCGAACGTCCCGCCGATGTCGACGAGGACACTAAAGTCGTAAGCGAATTCAAAGGGCCTGTAATCCCTATCAAGTCTGAACTTGAGGCCGAAGAGACTATGGAAGGTGCTGAGTGGCCATACGACCGACTGTGCGATTTCTTAAAGGTTGACCTGTTCGACTCCTCCTGGGAAACCCGACATGGAGCCGCAATGGGTCTTCGCGAAGTTATTCGAGTCCACGGCGGAGGTGCCGGCAGACGCCGCAACAAATCAAGGGAGGAGAATGATGTACTCAACCGGAAATGGCTCGATGATATGGCCTGCCGTTTGTGCTGCGTACTGATGCTAGATCGTTTCACCGATTACAGCTCCGATACGTCTGTGGCGCCAATTCGGGAGACAATTGGCCAGTCTCTTGGATCCGTCTTGAAACATCTCCCTTCATCATCTGTGTACAGCACCTTCAAAATCCTCTACCGAATGGTGATGCAAGAAGATCTCAAACTTGATCGACCAGTTTGGTCTGTGTGCCATGGTGGCATGATCGGTCTCAGATATGTTGTTGCGGTAAGAAAAGATCTTCTTCTTCAAGACAGCGACATGATCGACGGCATCATTAAGACTGTCATGAAAGGATTGGGAGATATGGATGATGATGTCCGCTCCGTCAGTGCTGCCACCTTGATTCCCATGGCGAAGGAGTTTGTGACTTTACGACCCGCACAGCTCGACGGTCTCGTAAACATAATCTGGGAAAGTCTCTCAAATCTTGGTGATGACCTTAGTGCCAGTACTGGCCGTATCATGGACCTCCTTGCTACGCTTTGTGGGTTCCCCGAGGTGCTTGAAGCGATGAAAGCATCGGCAGCACAAGACGAGGAACGATCATTCACGCTGCTCGTTCCTAGACTCTACCCCTTCCTACGCCATACCATCACGTCAGTGCGTGTGGCTGTCCTGAAAGCCCTGTCGACCTTTGCCAAACTCGATGCAGAGACTTCGCAGGGTTGGCTCAATGGGAGAATACTGCGGTTAATCTTTCAGAATATCATCGTTGAAAGGGACAGGGAAGCGCTCAATATGTCTCTGGACTTGTGGATGTCCCTTGTTGAAAGCCTAGCTACCAAACCTGTTGTCTTGGCAGACGAATTCGCCGCTCACATCGACCCCATGATGCAGCTGACTTTGCACCCTATTGGTGTTTCAAGAAACCCGATCCCCATGAATGCCTCTCTTTTCCAAAAACCCTCTGGCGGCACCTATACTATGCCTGGCGCAATTCAACACACACCTCGCAAACCATCATCGCCCGATGGTTCTGACCGGGCCCCCAAACGCCGTCGAAAGTCCACCAAGGTTGATGAGACTCCTACAACCAGCCTGACTCATGATGTCGACGGCCACATGATGCAAGGCGACGTTGATCTTGTTGGCATGGATGTGCTGATTCGCTCTCGCGTATCAGCTGCCCAGGCTATGGGCTTCATCATGTCCCGAGTCCCTTCAGCCAGCTTGGACGATTACGACGCATTGCTGATTCCTGGCCTGGGGTCTGCATTCTCATCGAGTCAGATGACTGCATGCGTGGTTATCGACGAGTATGCCAAAAACAGCCAGGGTCTTGGTGATTCTCCTCGATACCTCGAAAACCTTCAACGCATTATCGATTCTGAACGACCAGCGGCTTACAGAGATCTCGTAAATTTCATCCAGCGAGTTCGTACGCAATGCCAGCAGCTGATTCACCTCTTCCGTGACCATGGCAAAGTCTCACACAGCAAGCTTCCAACACTGCCTGTCGTGGTTCAAGGAGAAGCCGAGGCTGGTCCGAATGCCTTTTCCATTACTATAGCCGAGAAGTGCATCGGTGAAGATTACGAGAAGCTTAATAAAGCAATGCCACCAGGTCAGCGCATGATTGCCAGCCAACAGCTATCTGAAGCTCGTAACATAACCATGTTGGCGATTGAAGAAGCCAAGGCTGCTAAAGCGGCTCGCGATATCCGTGTCAAGGCAGCGGCAGCATGCGCTATTGTTGGTATGAAGGTACTGCCCAAGAAACCCAGCCCACTCATCAAGGGCATCATGGACTCAGTCAAGACGGAAGAGAACCAGCAACTCCAAGTTCGCTCAGCCGATACGATCGCAAGGCTCGTCCAGCTGTTTACTGAGAAGGGTCGAAAGGGACCGGCAGACAAGGTTGTTTCCAACCTGGTCAAGTTCTCCTGCGTCGAAGTTGCAGAAACACCCGAATTTCCCGTTCATGCCCGCAAGACCGATTGCGTATTGTCCATGCAAAAGGAGGAAGACCGCGTCGATCATCCAGATGCTGCTAAATGGGCACGTGAAGCAAAGGCTGCTCGTATTACCAGACGAGGTGCAAAGGAAGCATTGGAAATTCTGTCCAGAACGTATGGCGCCAGCCTACTCGAAACCGTGCCCAGCCTCCGCACATTCATGGAAGAGCCTCTGGTTAGAGCATTTTCCGATGCCTTACCCGCAGAAGCGAAGGATCCAGAGCAGAGTTTTGGACAAGAGATTGTCGATGCCATGTCTGTTATCCGTACAATGACACCAACGCTTGACAAGGCATTGCAACCGTTTATCATGCAATTAATGCCTTTAGTTATCAAAGCACTTCATTCAGAACTCTCGGTCTTCCGTTACATGGCTGCCAAGTGCATGGCTACAATTTGCAGCGTTATGACTGTCGACGGCATGACAGCGCTCGTTGAGAAGGTTCTGCCATCAATCAACAACCCTGTCGACCTCAACTTTCGGCAAGGTGCAATCGAGGCTATCTACCACTTGATTGCCGTAATGGGAGATGCAATTTTGCCGTATGTCATCTTCCTGATTGTACCGGTTTTGGGCCGGATGAGCGACTCGGACAACGAAATCCGTCTTATTGCAACAACATCTTTTGCCACTCTGGTTAAACTGGTTCCCCTCGAGGCTGGAATTCCGGACCCTCCAGGCTTGTCCGAGGAGTTGCTGAAGGGAAGAGACCGCGAGAGAACATTTATCGCACAGCTGCTGGATCCGAAGAAGGTGGAGCAGTTCCAAATTCCTGTAGCCATCAAGGCCGAGCTGCGATCATACCAACAAGAAGGTGTCAACTGGCTTAATTTCCTCAACAAGTACCACCTCCACGGTATTCTCTGTGATGACATGGGTCTGGGCAAAACGTTGCAGACACTTTGCATCGTAGCAAGCGATCACCACCAGCGTGCTGAGGAATTTGCCAAGACACAGGCGCCCGATGTCCGAAGAATGCCGTCTCTTATCGTTTGCCCACCCACGCTTTCGGGACATTGGCAACAAGAAATCAAGACATATGCACCGTTCTTGAGCGTTACTGCATACGTTGGACCACCTGCAGAGAGAAAGGCTCTGAAGGACAGACTCGGCGAGACTGACATCGTGGTCACATCTTATGATGTCTGCCGTAACGATTCGGAAGTTCTGGACAAGCATAGCTGGAACTACGTGGTGTTGGACGAAGGTCATTTGATCAAGAACCCAAAGGCCAAGATCACGCAGGCTGTCAAAAGGCTAGCCAGTAACCATCGTCTTATTCTTACAGGCACTCCTATCCAGAACAACGTTTTGGAATTGTGGTCTCTGTTTGACTTTTTGATGCCTGGCTTTCTGGGTGCTGAGAAGGTCTTTTTGGACCGCTTCGCGAAGCCTATTGCTGCAAGCCGATTCAGCAAAGCTTCGTCCAAGGAACAGGAAGCAGGCGCTTTGGCTATCGAGGCACTTCACAAACAGGTCCTGCCGTTCTTGTTGCGTCGTCTCAAGGAAGAAGTGTTGAACGATCTCCCACCAAAAATCTTGCAGAACTACTACTGCGACTTGAGTGACCTGCAACAGAAACTCTTTGAGGACTTTACCAAGAAACAAGGCAAGAAGATCCAGGCAGAGGCGGGCAGGGAAGATAAGGAAGCCAAACAACACATTTTCCAGGCGCTGCAGTATATGCGGAAGCTCTGCAACTCGCCTGCTATGGTGATGAAGCCCGGAAGTAGCCTCTACGACGATACGCAGAAGATTCTTGCCAAGCAGGGGACCTCGGTTGAGGATGCACAGCATGCACCTAAGCTTACCGCATTGCGAGATCTTTTGGTGGATTGCGGTATTGGTGTTGAAGGCAACGACTCAAACGACCCTCTTTACCAACCGATCAAGCCTCACCGCGCACTCATCTTCTGCCAAATGAAGGAAATGCTCGACATGGTACAGAACAAGGTTCTGAAGGAGTTGTTGCCCTCAGTGTCGCATCTCCGACTCGACGGTTCTGTTGAGGCCAACAAGAGACAAGACATTGTCAACAAGTTCAACAGCGACCCGTCCTACGATGTGCTCTTGCTGACAACCAGCGTGGGAGGTCTCGGTTTGAACTTGACAGGTGCTGACACGGTTATCTTTGTCGAACATGATTGGAACCCCCAAAAAGATCTCCAGGCCATGGACCGAGCCCATCGTATTGGACAGAAGAAGGTGGTCAACGTGTACCGACTCATCACTCGTGGAACTCTAGAGGAGAAGATTCTGAACCTCCAGCGATTCAAGATTGATGTCGCTTCAACTGTCGTGAACCAACAGAACGCTGGACTCTCGACAATGGACACAGACCAGATTTTGGATCTGTTCAACGTGGGAGATGCTGCGCCAAATCTTTTGGCCGACAAGGAGAAGAACAATATCGAAGGGAGAGAAGAAGACATGGTCGATATTGAAACGGGTGACGTACGTGCTCCAGGAAAGAAGGCATGGCTGGATGATTTGGGAGAGCTATGGGATAACAAGCAGTACGAGGAGAGTTTCGACTTGGACGACTTTATGAAAACGATGTCGTAGGGAGGAAGTATTGCCGAAAATCGTTGGGGAAGCATGGAATGATGAATTTTGGACGAAACAGTGGAATATGCTAGAATATGGTGTTTTGGAACCTCGTCAATAACTTTGTGTACAACAGCCTAGATCGTACATTTAGCGAAGGCGTACGTTTGCTTATGGAATGACTATGAATAACCCTAAGGGTATAATCTTGACCTATCGACGCTGTCGTTTGCTACTATGTGTCTTGTTGACGGAACCTTTGGTGTTGTTTAAACCTTGTAGTACCAAGACAGCTGTAATACGCGTATGCTCCCTCCTGTAGGCTCTAGTCTATTCAGGAGATAGAAAGTCTGTACATTCCCCTTGCCCTGTGAAATTTTCACCATATAGTGTGAAAAATGGACTTCCTCAACCACAAGCGAGTTGACTATAAACTCGATATCACCGCGTAATTGGTTTAGTGGTAAAATTCTCCGTTGCCATCCAGTTTCGGGGAGCCCTGGGTTCGATTCCCAGATTACGCATTAAACCTTCCTTTTTGCTCTGTGTTCTTATTGTCAACGTTCAAGCAATCGCTGGCTCTTCTGTTTCGAGCACCTTTGTGGTGTTTCGCAAGCAAGGGACTCTACGTCGTTAAACTGTTACCCTAAACTATCACTACTTTTTTCATTTTTCGCTAATACAAAACGGCCCAGTCTTAAGCGTAACGGCCATGACTAGATTTCACCCAATTAGGCAGGTTTCGTGGTCTAACGGTTATGACTGCGGATTCTGATTCCGCCAGCGAGGGTTCGACTCCCTCCGAGACCTTCTTTTTTTCTCAATCTAATATTAGATTCTATAAATGGGTCTTTAATTTATCTTTATTATGATTACCAGAGAGTTGGTAAACTGCATTCTCTTTGTAGTTATGAAAACTTATGTTGTTATTGAAGCAGATAATGTAACTTGGTTAGTTCAGTTCCTGCTGATAACATAACTGAGATTCTATATTGACAGACTTAGAACAAGTTCCACGTGTAGAGTAATCGATCGACCTTGTAGTGTATCTATAGTTTCAGATAAGAGAAACCAGATCCCTTCTCTTCTCCTATATCATCAGTCAAAATTTTTTGCTACGTACTGCTGTACGTGGAGGCAGGTGAGAATGGTGTATCTTGAAAACTGTGATATGAGCAATACCGTGGCAGTGATGGGAGAGCGTGCATGTAAGGGAAAGGCAAACAAGGGTTGTGAACTGGACGATCAATTGAAAAGACAACAATCGTCGCCATGGCATTCTAGATTCGACCTCAAGCAATGTCTACGGAGTGTGGGCAAGGACGATATTCGCTGTAGCAGACACAACATAACCACAAAAACAGCTTTGAGAGATAATAACATATCCATTGCTCAGATTCAGATATGAACCTTTATTCGGGTATCTTCCCGCCCAGAGATCTATAGTGGTCCATACATGACCGAGGAAATATTCGCCATGGTATACAAAGCATCTCCCTTCTCATACACTCCAGTCTATATCCAAACTTTTCCAAACCAAGTATGATATACAGTAAGACCCCCCTTTTGGTCTATTACCCCCGTCTGTACAAGATCCATCTCCCCCCTTTACAGCTTGCCCTTGATCAAGTTGTTGATCATCTCGCGACCGGTGATGCGAGTGGTGTCCCAGAGAGTAGGGAAGTCGAGGGTGCTTGAAAGACCGTCGGCGAAGCCAAAGAAGAGCATGGGAGGAATCCAACCACGAGCGTACTCGAGAGCGAAGCAGCCCTCGGGCATCTTGTACTGCTTGACATCGCCGCGACGAAGGTGGTGGATGCTTCCAGCAGGGTAGACCTCGGGCGCGTACTCGCCAGGGACGTAAGCCAGCTGCGTTCCAGAGAGGATGTGGAAGTAGTCGTCGGCGGTGTGGCGACCAGTGTGGCCCTCGGTACCGATGGCAGTGCCTATAGCATGCTTGTTAGTCAATTGGATCTGGAGTGGTAGTAGGAAAACATACCAAAGATGATGAGGTACTCTGTGACACTGGCGTGGATGATGTACATGGCACCCATGGCACCACCAGCGTTGTTAAAGACCCATTCCTCCTTGACGTTGATGTGCTCGGGGTTCTTCTCGCTAAGCTCATCAACAATGTGCTTGACGACAGCCCTGGTATCCTCTCCGTGCTTGGCGAGCGCTCGCTTAGACAAATCGTCGAGGTGCTTGAGGTCAAAGATGTAGAACTGCTCGAGGTTCTGCTCGACAAAGTAGACGACGGAGCTCAGGAGCGCGGTAAGGAGGCCGAGAACCAACAGGAGCTTGTTGAGGCCGCTACCCTGCGACTTTGAAGCCGACGAGGGCTTGCTGGACTTGGACTTGCTCTTTGCCATTGTTGCGACTCTTTCCCAAGTTGAACGAGTAACAAGTTCAAAGATCGTGTGAGAGAAAAGGGTGCAATGCAAGTAAATAAACGGCGACTCCAATTTCTGTTGAGCCCCGGAAATTAACTTAATCAGCCAGACGGAGCTGGACCCTGGACTAGAGCTTCGCGGCCCCGGGACGGGGAGTCATGCCGTTTTTTCACCGCGCTCCGCTAACCATCAGTCAATCCAAATCAGGTCCCTGACAAGTTCTGTCCTCCTGGCGGTATGTGAAACCCCATAACTATATGCCACTTCATACCTTCGTTTTCGTATTTGTATTCGTTCGGTAACACTTTTAACTTTCACTCTTACCAAATATCTTGTTCTATTGGCTGCAAACGCAAAACTATCTAGAGAAAAAGCAATTGCTTTTCCTAATTGTCCCTCACCGCATCACCCAGACTACCATGGTATGCGTGTTTCTTAAAACGCCATACAAATTATACCCATCGAAACGAAACCCACGGCAAAACGTGCGCGCACGACACGACAAGCCAACTCCAATGCCCATAAGCCAAGCCGCGATAGCTCCTGTGAATCGCTAACCATTCGTTTCCTTTCCCATAGAGTTAAACTGCCAACTTCAATCCCTAGCATTTCTCTTCGGCCGACGTAATCTTCCACTCGACTCTGCCGCCTAGTCAATGTCGGAGTCTCCCATTACCTCTGTCCGGTCTGCATCGTCCACATCGTCGTCGTCGTGAAGGACTGTTTGGTCTTCGATTTCGGCGTCGTCCATTGTAACGTCGCCCATAGTCATATCGCCGGCCGTCATGTCTCCCACTGTGACGTCCCCGAGCGTAACATCTCCAAGTGTGACGTCGCCGTTGAGATCCCCGTTTTGTTTGTCTCCGTCGAGATCATCATCCAAGTCCAGATCCCCGTCATCTTCTTCGACCTTCTTCGGCCTGGGCCGCTTGACAGGAGGAATAACACCAAGCTCGTGAGCCTGCGGTCTCCAACGAGCTAGACGTCTCGTTGCCCTTCTCAGAGCAGCAGCATAAGCACTGACTTCCTCGCCAAAATCGTCCTTCTCCTTTGTCAAAAGGCAGAGTCCGCCCACACCCTTCTCGCGGAAGAGTCCTGGAGTCTTGTCCCGGTAGCTCAGGTTTCGTGGCAGAGAAGTCTCATCTTCACTGTCCTCAAATGGATCCTCTTGAGCATTGACCCGTTGATACGCTCTGAATATGGCGCCGTCCTGCCTTCTGAGCTTTCGACTCTTGTGATGCTGGCGGCGGAGACCTCGATCAAGAATGTACTCGACTCTTTGGCTCCTGTTTCGCTCAACAGCTAGTTGGTGTGCCGTAGGAGGTCGAGGTTTCCTGGCCACGACACCTTCGTTAACGTGATGCGCTGGTGACGAACCCTCGAAAATCTGATACTTGAGAGGAGCACCTCTGCGACTTGAGTTAAGACCCCGACCACCAAGCGCTCGAGGTGGTGGTGTTGACCGGGTGCTGTCCATATCAGACTCATGTTTGGATGGCCGTATACGAGGGAGAATTGCAGGGCCTTCGTCGGCGGCAAATGATGGCCGCATTTTGCCTCTCTTGGTGTCCCTCTCATTAAGATAGGCTTGGTCCATTTCTAGAATCTTGGCTCGCATCTTCTGCTTGGTGCGACCAAACTCAATTTCTTCCTCGGTGTCGACGTTCTCCTTGGCCTTTTCTTCTTTGGTCATCTCCACAAGCTGGGGGACTCCTTGATTTGCTACATCTAGCCCGTAATCGACGCCAGGGCCGAAAGGGTTCTCTTCGCAACCTTCTTCCGTGAAGTCGGATTCAAGGTAGAACCACATGAGCCAAAGGAATGCATTGGCTCGGGACTGGCTAGTGTATTCGGTTTTCATGATCAGGTCGTGAAGTTCACGGTGACGTGGGAAATGAAGCTCTGCAATCTTCTGAGCTGCGTTGCACATGACAAAAATAAGATTGACGGGATTTGTGCGTGGAGTGTTCAACGACTTGATTTTGTCGAGGGAGTTGGGTTCTTCTCGATCATCTGCGCCACCTTTCAAGATGGACTTGAGGCGAGGTGCATCTTGGAGCTGCTTGTAAGCATGAGGATCCTGGCGAGCTTGTAGTGAAGGGATGGCATGATATGTACGGAGCTGAGCTCGCATCTCAGGAAAAACTAATCACATTAGCAGAAGCGATTTGAAAGTAATAGTATCCAACCTACAATTCAGAGTAGTGTTCATGCGACCCATGTTGACAAGAAGACAAACCATTGCCATGCCCTTGGCAGCCTCTCTGTCACTGAGAAGCTTATCTCGAAGCACTTTACTGGTTTTTGAGCTGCGAGACATGGTATCGATGTAAAGATCGGCAAAACATTGTCGCTGGAGCCGTTTGGGCTCGTAAGAGTTGGTAAAGACAGACTGCTCATTATCGAAAACGGCTTTGAGAAAGTCGTATTGAATGTCTTCCCTCCAAAGGGGCTCGCCGTCCTCCTTTTTCAAGTGACGTATCTTTCCGATTGTTGGTTGATTCGCTGCATCCTTATCCTTATCCTTGTCCTTGTTTTGTGATGCTTTGCTTTTCGCACGGGACGACTTTTCTTGGGGATCAGGAGTTGCATTGCCCATCTGGGTATCGTCATCCTCGGACATGGCTCGAGAAACAAATGACTTGGCTTCGGGCTGAGCGGGAGAGCTTGGGGGGTCGACCTCGGAGGTCGCGGCGAGCGAGACAGGAGACGCCATGGTGGGTGACTGTAGGTTTTAGGATTGCCAGAAAATGAAGCTATTCGCGATGGAGCGTAGGAAATCGAAATTGAGAATTGGTCGTTAGGATGGATCAACGGCGCATCGCGAAAGAATATTTCGTTGAGATAGGAAAGTTCGCCAGGGAGAGGTAGAAATTGGTGGGGACTGGTTGATGATGATTTAATACCAGATTGCGCGTGCGCAGATTGTTTGCGAATGCGATGGTGATAATGCAGGTGATGGAGTTGGTGTGAGGTTCTAGAGAGAAGAAGAAAAAAACAAAAAGGAAAAAGGCCGAGTTAAATTTCTCAGCTCGAATGATGGATGGTATGGGAAGGAACGATGGTGAGTTTGAGAAGCGAAGTTGCCAGCTGCGCTGCTCTCCTACGCCTTTGCCTTGTCTTGCGTTAGTTTGCCTGGGGCAGCCGATGCGCCCACGAGCCGGGAAGTTGCTGAGGCGCGTCACGGTAACTGTACGAGCACTCAGCATTTCATGGTCAAGGTAAGGAGGTCTAGTGGAGCCAGCCTCTACTAAGAGCAGGTTGCCGTAGCTGGCAACCTCTGTGGCTTGAAAGATTGAGGTGTGGCGTAGTTTCATGCACCAGTCAGGTAGGTCCGTGCTGGTCGCGCTGCAACAGACAGCCCGAGCTAAAGCTACAATACAACAGCCTAGGCTTTGTGTTTTCATAGCAGGGGAGCCGCTCTCCCTCATCTCTCTGGTCGCAACATCAACAAATCTCAAAACCAAGGGAGCAACCGAGCTCACCACGGCTTCGGCCAGGACGACACACATACTAACCAACAGGGACACTATAGCCGGGGATTATCTTGTCATATTCGAGTTTGAGCGGAAAGTTAAAGAGACTTTGGCCCATATCTTTGCAGAACATTCAAGAGCTCCACGGCATTCGACCACCTACGCATAAAGAACCTATATCAAACGCTCTCCGCCAACCTCTTTGTGCTCTATCCACTTCAGACCTGAAATGGCGACTCCCGTTCGGACAGCCACCATCGCTGGCCCTTCAGTGACTGATAGCCCTGGTACCTGGCGTCACCCGCGACTCGACGAGATTACCAGACGTCGTAATGCGACGACCTTCTCAGAGAAGAATGTGCGCCAGATCGCCTATAATGTTATTGCACTACTAGGATTCTGGTCTGCGCAGCTCCTAGCCAGGCTCAACATTGGCTCTCAAGCGTGAGTTGCCGTCTGCTACCTTTGCGACTCGTCATAACTAACTTCGTCATTCAGTGTTCCTGGTTCTTTCAGAGTATATTTGAGCTGGGCGTGGTTCATCCTTCAACTCATTCCCTTCGTCAACATTGGTATCGCCTGTCTGCCTTTGATTCGACCGAAAGACGATTTGTCCGACATTCCTCTTACACCTGCTCAGCGCCAGTTGCTGGGTCTGGATCCCTCGTCGGCCGCGCCAACTCCCGACGCCAAGTTCAGCACCCCCCCTCGATACTCTCGTACACCTTCCATCGGTGGCTCAGTCGGAAGCCGTGGAAGCTATGGCAGCTCGCCTCTCTCTGGTCGAGGAAGCCCTCTTGTCCAGGGATCGATTGGTTCCCCATTGGGCAGCCCTCTTTTCCAGAAGAGCGTCAACAGCTTCAGCAACAGTTTCGGCAACAGCTTCAACGGCAGGAGATCTTCTTTTGGATCAACAAGTCCTTTCGCTGCTAGCTCTTCTTCCAATGTCTTCTCCGACCCTGCTTCTCCTGTCACTCCTGGTGGTAAGCGAACAAGCGTTGGGCTGAACAGCAAGTGGTTGTATGAGAAGGGACGACGGCCGTCTGGTAGCGCTTGGGGCAAATAAACGGTGATTCTTTAATGAGAGGGAGTGTTTTGAACAAGCATGTTTATGCAGCAGCACTGTATGCATCGTTGCCCATTAGATAGGGGACTTGGTCTTTTCTGCATGTACAAGATTTAGCTGAGTTGAATGAATGACCCGACGTAGATATACTTGGAAGAGGGTCGAACTGGAGGTTATGGAAACTCTTCAATAAATAAAAAAAAGTTTAATGATCCATCTAGTTGCGTGATCGGTTATGGAGAATAAGCGGAGGAAAGGCTTGCTGAACGGCGATGTTCCATTCGCCTACATGTCGAGATCTTGCTTTCATGGTACCAGGTTGACATCATTCCTAATCAACAACATATCCCAGAGCTTTCCAAACTTAGCCCACCTCTTACTGCCACTTCGCTACTCTTCAATTTTGACGACTGGACGACCGATTAGTACATGAGCTCGGGACTTTGCAATAATGTCTTCTGCCTCCTCCATCGTAAGCAAGCTGAGATGGCTTCGAATCCCGTGCTCAGTCACAAACTTCATCATCTCCTTCGTTTCCTCCATACTGCAATGCACAATACCCTTGACTACAATCTCCCTCAACACAAGGTTCATTGGATCAAACTTGAATCCGTTATCCGGGAAGCCAGCTGCGACTAATACTCCTCTTGGTTGTAATCGATGAGCCGCCCAGTCATTGGCGTCGTCATCGCTGGTGCATACAACAGCAGCTTTGAGACCGATATCATCCGTAAAGTCTGAGACCTTTTGGATTGTTTCTGGATCGTCGTATTTGAGGATAAGATCAGGTTTGAGATGAGAAGGGACCTCTGTTGCGAGCTTCAGCCCAGTCTCATGATTGTCGATGGCTACAACTCGATAACCTCGAGCTTTTGCAAATTGGATACCCAGGACCCAAGGCCTCCTATTCCAACGATAGCTATAGTTTGTCCTATTTGTACATCTGCCTGATTAATGGCGTGCCAAACAGTTGCCTGCGCCCCATCGTTAATATGTTCCGTCGAGATGCATGCCAGCTTTGTGGAACACTTACCCCAGCACACATCAAAGGGGCTGCCTGTTCGAAACTCATACCATCAGGCAAATGGACGAGAGCGCCATGCCAAGAAGTCATGTACTCAGAAAACGCCCCGTCGCGACGAAGGATGCCGCACATGGTTCTGTTATCACAGAACCTTGGGTCAAGGGACCCGATAGTCTGGGCTGCCCACTTACACCCCTTACAGTTGTCGCAAGGATCCATGAAGTTTGTCACTCCTACACGGTCTCCCACATGCCATGATCCCGGCACGTCAGAGCCAAGGCTGACTATAGTGCCGGCTGGTTCATGAGAACCGATAAACGGTAAAGGTACCTGCGTAAGACCGTGATGTACCATGAGATCGGTATGGCAAAAGCCAGCGGTGGCTATGCGAATAAGAACCTCATCTGGTTTCGGGGTGGGTATTGGGGCATCATCGCGAAGTTCATAGCCCTTGTTGTACTGTGAAATTGTTGGGAAATGACACTGAAGCTCGCATTCACTCCCATATGATTCTTACCTCGAACAACATCAGCGCTTTCATCTTCTGAGGAATCGCAGACTGGTTCGCCATTATTGGAATAATTTCGGTGATTATCTGCTTATACGAGGAGAGAGACTGTCTTCATAAGCATGTATCTTGGGGCGTGATGATGTTTTGTGATTATATATCTACCGAAGGTCTTATGTCATCGACTGCAGAAGCGCCTATTTGTGCAACAGAGCTGTCTGGAACACAAAGTCGGATTAAGAAGGAGCCGTAACCTTCAAACGTGCTTATCAGAGAACTGATGACTCGGCATACTAGTGCTCACTCTGACCCGTGTTGGCTTGATGAACGAGGGGGTTACAACGCGCTGTCCAGTACCTGTACAAGCAATGCAGTTGCATATTTGAACCGAGGTGTAAGATTGCCCTGGGCTCATAATGTGTAGATGAAGATGGTGATGCAAGGGACATTTCCGCAACAATGAATTATATTCAAGTGACATATGGCTATATAACTGGAAATGCTCACAGCTTCGTCAAGAAGCCACTCTTCTCGTTCTCAAAAATGTTGGTAAGTGTTCCAATATGAGGCAGAATCTCAACTGCAAACTCGTCGCCGTGTCTCAGAGCGTCCTTGGGTGTTCTACCCATTCCAACACCCGCTGGGGTACCAGTAACGATAACAGTTCCAGGAGGAAGAGTGGTGCCCTGAGACAGCCAGCTAATGATCTTGGGGACAGAAAAGATAAGATCACTTAGAAATAGTCAGTAAAGATGCATGTAGGTTTGGACTGAGGTCACTTACTCAGTTCCGCTCTCCTGGTATACCTCGCCATTCTTAAGACCTCGCATGTGAAGCTTGGAAGGGTCTGGAATCAATGACTTTAAGGCAAGTGTAGGGCCTACGGCATCATTAGCTAGGATTTTCTGGCCGTCTGAACAGTCAGTCTTACCAAGGGGTAGAGCTCCGTCAAAGCTTTTGGAGAAAGACCACTGAGACTGGTTCAGCTGCTGAGTACGGCTGGAAACATCGTTGGCGGCAGTGTAACCGAGAACATAGTCCAAAGCCTCAGCTTCACTAACGTTCTTGGCTGTTTTGCCAATGACAACTGCCAGCTCCGCCTCGTAATCGCCAGACTCGTCTACCTGGCTCAGTTTGGGAACGATTCCCTTGGCAGGCCAAGGGTCCACAAGAGATGTACTAGGCTTCCTATCTTCGGGTCAGCTTGAAGTTCAAGTAAAGTACTAGAAGTCACTTACATAAAGATGACCGGAATTGGTGGAGGCTCAAGTCCGCACTCGGCAGCGTGCTTTCTGTACTGAGATGAAGGGTTGGCCGATGGGAACTTTGAGGGGGAATTGCACGTACGTTCAAGCCGACACATCTTATAGTGCCAACCTCGTTCTGCGCAAGAGGAGACAAGACGCGGTCAATAGTCTCGGTGACGCCAGTCGATGAGCCTGGGGCAAGAACTGATGAGCCCGACCAGACATTGACAGCAACCTCTTGACCCTTGCGCAAGGCAGCGCCAACGTCAATGTTCCTGTCAGCTGGCTGGCCGATGAGGATCTTAGAAGGACTAGATCTTGGGACGAAGCGCACAAGGCCTATGGATGCTTGTCAGTATCCATGATGCTTTGATAATAGATAGTGAAAGAGTGACTTACGCTGAAGAGTAGATGAGGCCATATTCTATGTTTTCTTACTAAGGATGATCGGTAATTGGTATTCTGGGATCAGAAAGAAGATACAGACAACAGATAGGGGATAGTGAGCTCTTTATAATGATGGAGTTTAGCCTACTCGTTAAGGCCGGCTTCGGCATTCATGGATGGCATGTCGAGTACAGTAGCATCAATAACGTGCGGAAACTGGGGCCGAGTCGCGGATAGGTTTGGCTAGTCCGTCGTGGGGCCGTTCGGTCGACTATCAATTCGGGACTTGAATGAGTTGAACAGTACAGAGTATTACATTATTATAATATCAGGACAACTACCAGATATACAGAAAGACATATGGTTAACATGAAGACAAGACCTGTTATTACCTTTTCCAATTTCATAGTCTACGTATAAAATTCCTATTAGAGGCCAAGAGCTATCTCCGAATGGACGGGTAGGTTATATGAAACTAAGTTGTTACTCGCCTCTACATGTTTCATGAACAAAGCATCACACAACAAAGTGATATAGCTCTCATTTAACAAAATCGTAGGCGTCAACAGCTCAAAAAGACAAAAAGATACTGCGCGGTCCGGGGATCGAACCCGGGACACTCCTTATTAGTTATTTCCCACCACTTGGGGGAGGAGAGTTTTACCACTAAACTAACCGCGCTGCTGCTGCTGTATATTTGCTAGGAGATCTGAATTGAATGCCCAAGTAGGATACCGACAGTGAGGCTTTCCCTCGTGTAACGGGACATGTCCAATGTGAACCAAACGAGGGGATGTCGAGCTTCTTATATACGCCCCAAGTTGATAGGGTCCGCTTGGATGACCTGCTTCAAGGATTATGTCATGTGGGGCAACGCGACGAACCTTACTGCATTGGTTCTAAACTCTTTCTTTCTGCTTGCTTACCTCGACAACTGGCTTACCTTTACAGATACCTCGACTTAGACAGCAATCAATCAAGGCAATTCAGATCCTGTTCATGTATGAGCAGAGATCAAAATATCAGTCGATATTCTTGCATGAGGTATGATAATTCGATTCGGACAAGTGTCCAAGGGGTAGTCCCTAGTGACGCATAGTGCTTTGATGGTACAAATTGATGATGAAGGAATTGAAGGCCGTAGTAAAGGGAGACATCGGGCAGAGCAACCTAGGGGTTGTTACAAACATGCAATTGATCGAGGGAATGACGGAGTGAGGTTTTTATAAGATGGAAGTTGTTCACAAGAGAATTTTGTCTCAGAGTTTCTAGAGTCCCAAGAGTGGACCTCTCAGCGGAGCTCAAAGGTAAGCTTGGTAGGTACGTAGTTCTGGCCAACCCGACCCCTCCAACACTTCACCCACCTAAGCTGCGACAACTTGCCTCTGTATAAGGTATTCTACGTCACTTTCTTCCATCGCATCGCATAGCCATTCTTTAAACCATCTCCTACATAACTCTCGAAAGCTTTCACGATGGCCAGCAAAGTCGACCGCATAGTAGCTCGGCTACAAGCCAAAATCGAAGAGGGCGATTACTACGAGGCTCAGCAACAGACCCGTGTCGCCGCATCCCGCTACATCAAGACCTCCAACTGGCCCGCCGCTATCGACATCCTCTCAAATGTCTCCCAAGCGCTGTTGCGTGCTGGACAGGGTGGCAGTGGAGGTGATCTCTGTGCCATGCTGGTCGACGTCTACAAGCAGGCAGAGCTGAAACCCGATGCTGATTCCAAGGGTAGACTATTGACTTGTCTACGACTGTTTGAGGCCGGTGAACCTACAAGGAAGAAGTTTGTGGGCGAGATTATTGGGCAAGTAGAATATCATCACACGAAAAACGTGGTGAGCGGACAAGTCTAACATCGGAAAACAGATGGTCAGCCAAGTTCGGCGAATATCCTGCCGGA
Source organism: Fusarium brachygibbosum (assembly GCA_018886245.1). NCBI lineage: Eukaryota > Fungi > Ascomycota > Sordariomycetes > Hypocreales > Nectriaceae > Fusarium > Fusarium brachygibbosum. The sequence continues at coordinate 1,756,662 of MU249525.1, forward strand.
GACCCAGAGCTTCACCACGTCGCCGGATCACTCTACGCCGAAGAACACGACACATACGAGGCCGAGAAACATCTATTGTTGGGCACCAAGGACTCGCCCGAGGTTCTGACCAAGATGGAATACACTTGGTACAAAGAGGGTGAACCTCACCAAGCGGCTCTCTTTGCTGGTCGTGCTGTGCTCCCCTACCTCTTAGTCGGCAACGTGCGAGCCGCCAATACCTGCTATCGCCTCTTTACCAGCTCTCTTTCCAGCGACAACCCCAACCTTGGTGTCCAAGATGTATCCAGCCCTGCTGGTGACATCCGCATCTTCCCAAGCCTCCCCCTCCTCAACTTCCTTGGCTTCCTCCTTCTTGCCATTCAGCGTGGCGCACCCGAACTCTACCGTGCCCTTGTGTCTAAATATGCGACACAAATTAACGAGGCTGGAACATGGGGCGAGGCGCTTGAGATGGTTGGAGAGATGTATTTCGGTCTTTCCAAGCCTCGGCAGAGCAACCCTCTGATGGATATGATGAGCGGATTCTTTGGTGGCGGTGGTGGTCAGCCAGAGAAGCCCAAGCGTAAACAGGTTACGCAACGGCAAGATGCTCCTGCAGCAGAGGGCCTGGACTAGAAAGTCCGTGAGGTTGGGTATCGGGTATACTGTGTCGTCTTGACAAGAATACATAGACAGCAGGCGTTGTAAGGTAAACAAAAAGACTTGGTTAACCGCGGTGTTGTTCTTCAGGCTCAAACATCCAGTTATCTTCACTAAGAGCTGCTACTTTGGCTCGTAGACTTGCCTTTACAGCTTCAAGTAATTCTGAATCGTGTTAGTGTAATATGCATATGATGAGTGAGTGCGACGCGCACCTTCGGGCTGTTCTTGCACAGCATGACGATTTATCTGGTGGTGTTTAACGGCTTCTGCGAGTCTTTGTCTCTCTTCTACTAAACGTGAGCTTTCTTCGTCCTGTATCTAAGACAAGGGACATTGCATACTTTCACACTCTTGTGTATTATCCAAAGGCAACTCATCCTCATCCTCCATCATCGGCGTCGGAGGATCTCCAAGCTCAATCTCTCCATGCTTATCGCGAACGACTATTTCAGACGTATCGGACAAGACGTCAACGTCTAAATGCAGTGTCTCAGCAGATGTAGACGTAGAACCGGCGGTAGGTCGCCGGGTCAACTGGCTCTGGAATAGATTGCGACGGACACCAGCAGAAGAAGCACCGTTGCGGGTGCGCGAGATACCGTTTCCATTTGTAGCTGCCCGAGAGCGATCGGCCATTATGTAAAAGGGAGTTGAAGGGACGTGATGCAAAAGCAGTGTTTCTATCCAAAAGTTGATGTTTACTCCCTGGTCTGCCGAGTCAGATATGAAGCCAAGTCACCTATTGTTGACTTTGTTTTGTGTGGGGATGCGCCAGGGTACCTTCGTCTTAGTGATGGACCTTAGCCGCCAACTTATCAGTCTGGCTGATCAACTCGGGCAGTTGTAACTGCCTGCACATAGCGTATCAAAAGGAGGCCAATTTTCGAATACAAGAGCTGATTAAGTACCGGTAGATCTACAAGCTATGAATCATTTCTGTCTCACAACCCAAGGTTCACGTTTTCATGTTGAAATATCCACGGTTGCAGGTACTCTTTATCTCCAAGTTGTAAACATGATTGCATCTTAGTAACAAAAGCCCACCTACTCCGTATTTAACGCTAATTCTAAACCAATCCCAGATTCAAAGAAATGATACAAACAAACTCCTCATTACGTCGAGTTTGTTCAGGTATTCTTTCAGTCAATACTGGTCACTAGTTGTTGCTGTACGTGAAACATCAGCGTCGCAACTCATCCTCCAATCAATATTCTTTAAACTCCTGTTATTAATCGTACATCCAATGCTTGTCTGCGAGCCAATCCGTCAATGCGCCCGAACGTTTCCTCGACCCCATTGCCCGACTCGTGTCGATTCATGCTTCTCACAGAGAAAGGTTGTAGGAGTACTCGTCTTCCATGTTCTGGCTGATCCAGAGAACAACAGAGCTACAAGGGGTTAGCAAACGTACACATTGTCTCCATGGTAAACAAAGAACCTACCTTACGCCCACCAAAGCGTTGCTGAGCACATTCTCAATACCCATACCCAGCGCAGGCATTGAGACACTTGGGACAATAAACTTGAGGACAAAGACGGTGACACCGCCAGCCATTCCACCAGCAAGGGCTGCGAAGCCGAGGAACAAGACGACGCGAGCCTTCCAGGCCACTCCATTTCCACTATAACTGAAGGAATCGGCGCTCAAGCGTTGCTTCTCGACCGAATTGATAATGAGCATGCCCAAGCTGGAGAAGATGAAGGGCAGCCAGTCAACAAACTTGACATGGATATCGGAGCCGTTACGTGGAGATTTGGACCAGACGGCGGAGTCGAGCATAATGTAGAAGGCGATGGAGAACTAATAGACTTGGTTAGTATGGATCATACATCATCAATAGCCGGCGCATGTAGTCGCGAGTAATCGTAGAGATGGTATGAAGGAGAAGCAGTGCTAAATAGCTAGACTGCGACATATCAAGAGGTGAGACGTACAATAGCTCCTGCGCCATAGACACCGGCATTGCGAGCCCAGACGCTGTTAAGCCACTCGGGCCTTCGGAACTTCCAGAGACGCTCTTCCTCCATGGTTATAATTAGACGGCGATATATTGGGTTTCGAGTTACGTCGGAAGTGGATGCTGCGGATTCGGTTGTGGTTGATCGATGATGAACTTGAAGCTGTTGATGCTTGAAACCGGAAGCTGACAATGACGAGGCTCGCGCGTGGACGGGACCGGCCTTGCTGTTGCGCCGATGTCAAGTCACGTGAGTATACGTATCTTTCTCAGTCGGCGACATCACGAAAGGAAAAGTGGAGAATTTTTCTCGCGTGGCTGGATACGATAAACTGCAAAACACAAGAATCCACACGCGGAGACATAAAAGATCCCCGTCAAGGAGGCCATGTCACGTCAATTACCCCGCTGGTGGGTGCGAGGTTTCCTCCGCTCTCATACAGGACCCTGAAAACAACAAACTTGGTGCGTGGAGAAGTAACAAGTATCACCATGATTCCAGATACGGATTTTTATATGCACACAGGGTCTTGTTAAGACGTATTTGACTTTTTGGATATTCAGGGCAGATGTAAGGAACCAAAAACATTGTCATGTGGCGTCGTTGGACGTTGATGATCAAACTCTAATTTGCGAATATTGAATGATGATGGATCATGGTTGAGTTTACTTTACCTTGCATATAGTCGTTAAAAACGTCACCCAACGGCTCGACGTTGCATATTCACCTGCAAGATAACGCGGAGGAAAGGGTAGCCACAGAAGCCACACCAAGCACGTCTAAATGCTGTGAACCGACTACTTACTACCCACAGAGGCAATTGGCAACTGGAGAGCAAACTGTTGACAATTTGACAAGTGAGTCCCCAGCCAACAAGCGACAAGTACACTTGACTGCCTATCATGTGTCAACTTGCACCTACACCATCTCCTTGCGTGGGTGATCGTCAACATTCCATGGCAACCAACCATTGATCAGCAAAAGGAGCACAACACGGAAGTAACCTTCAAATGCCGTTCTATATGAACAGCCAGTTGAGTCAAGAGGCTGACCACCAAGTAAACGTGGCGGCCGGTCGTGATGAGTCGCACCAGAGGAGATGAAAATAGGCGCTGAAGACAAAACAATTAAAGCCGCGCCGCAATAGCCCTCTTTTATTAAAAGACAAGACGGCTGTCTCCTGAGCTTTGCAGTCTTGCGTGTTGTGCCCAGCCAGGCACTATCGAATACGAGCGAATGGGGTCCTTTAGCATCAAAGAGTCTAGACCTATTCAATCCTAACCGTCAGTCCTCCGACTGGCTCATCAAGTGCACTATTCCCCTTTTTCTCTCGCTCCTGGTCCTAGACAAACGCCTGGCCCACGCACTGACAGGCAGGCATTAGGAAGGTGCATTTCACCCCAGTCCCTGCCCTTCGGTCGTGCGACCCCGTCTTTCTCTCAGTTCCTCCCCATCCCATCGCTTCAGCCCGATCTTGACTCTATCAAACTCTACAATTAATTGCTAACGCGGTTTATGGTAGTGCGTCTCATCCACTCGCTTGGTTACGCACACTCACTCGTTAGCCCATACCGTTATTACATTCTTTCTTTTTCCTTCTTTTTATATTGCTCCTTGGCAAATCTGGCACCAGGAAACAACACTATCGGCTTAATTTAACAGTCCCTCGCTTCCTGCCTTCAATCACCGCGCCCCTTGTTAGGGCAGTATACGCGAAATATCCTTTCGAAATACACTCGACGTCTCTTCATTCTCAGATATTGAGAGAGAAGTACTCCGATCTTGCTGGGTACTATCTGTTCCACTACAAGGGCACGCCTGAGCTAAATCGCTACTCAATCTCCCCTTCGCATTCCGGAGCGCCCTCGATATACGTAACCTACTTCAGTCGCCCTTGATTATCTATCAGTCAGGGGATATTGTTTATTGTTACCGGCCCTTGATAATTGCCGAGGTTCTTTGATATACACGACATATTCTTTTGAGCAAGTGCTTGAGAGACAGACACTCGTCGCCCAGCATGCGGCCTACCAACTACCTACCGAGGCCAAACCTTTTGGTGTCGGCCTTTGCCTCGATCTCAATTTACGGCGCTGTCGCGATGGCCCAAGACAACAAGGACGATAATACAGACGATGCTAAGAATAACGATCCCTCTGCCGAGCCCGCGCCTGCCCCTGCACCGACCGATGCGAAGAACAGTGATGCCGAGAAGCCCACTGATGCCGCCGAGTCCGCCAAAGAAGCAAGTGATGAAAAGAAGCCTGCGCCTGCTAGTGAAACCAAAGACGACGCCAAGCCTGCATCAACTCAAGAAACTAAGGATGAGGCGCCCTCGAAGACAGAGGAGAAGGACGACGAACCTACGTCCACTGAAGAGGAGGACTCGGCCACCACTGTGACAGGAGAGGGTCCGACAAAAACCACAGATATTCAATCCACAATCACAGCCATTGCTGCGACTGGTCCCGAAGAAGCCATGCCTACATTGACAAGGTACAAGCCAATTCCTACTTACCCAGCTGCTGCCGTTCCACCCACAAACAACGCCCCTTTTATGCGGCACTCGAGCGCCCCTGATGGGACCGTTTTCATCGCCGTAGGTGCCATCCTTGGCGCGCTTGGCCTCGGCATTCTTCTTTGGCGTCTTATCGTTGGCATTCTTCTCCATCGATCAGTGGAGCGAGCTGCCAAAGCTCAGCATGATGAGACCGCAAAGACAGCTTTTCCTGCCCCCCCTGCGCCTTTCTACAAGTACACCGATACCGGCTCTGCTATGTCGCTCTCGGCTGGGCGTGGTGTACGACGAACTACTAGAGGACCTGTTCTCTCGTCGACCCCCAGTGCCTCCAACCTGTTCTTCTCCCCAACAGCTGCGGCGTCTAGCAATGGGCCAGGCAACCGTAGCTCTGCATTCTTGCCTTCCGGCTTTTACGCTGCCGGTACAAGCTCTCCTGGTGGCCAGCATGATCACAGTATCAGCATGACAAACTTGCGTCCTGATTCTCGCGGCTACTTTGGTACCCCTACGCGCCCGAGTCCCCCCGAGTCACCGTCGTTCCAAGCTCGAAGAGACATCAGCAACTCAACTCTCAACCTGAACCGACCACCAAGTCAGCGTGCCCCTAGCGCGTTCCTTGAAGACCTTCTCGCCGACGATCCTTCAAGTCTGCCACCTCCCCATATGCCTGGCGCAGCTGCCAGGCGCTCATCGCATGGCAGTGGCTCTCCCGGTGCGTATAATCGGGTTTAGAGTGACACCAAACTATTTATTTCATTAATGTAAAAGAACACATGAGCGACACAATATCGACCCGTCCTACTCAGACACGGGAAGTCATATTCGGTTCATTTTCAACGGTGGCGTCAGGAGAGAGGTCTTTATCATTGGGATTGGATAATCCGATACTATTTCACAACAGGATTCATGTAATACTTTACTCTACGCAGCTTTCATCAAGACGTTTGGCTTCAACTATGAGTGGGGCTCGGTTTGTCCTGCACAGCTTGGATAGACAGTTGAAAGCATGGCTGATGCCTCTATTCGGCGACATTCGTTTACGTTATTCAAAGATCGGATCAATCATACCGGGATAGCCAGACGGAGTTTTAAGGTTTTGGTTCATACTCGAGGGTTATTTTCTGGCTTTATCTGTACATATTTCTACAACAAGACGAATTCATTGTCTATCCAATCATCTAAAGGTCAAAGCGATCGTGTGACTGACTTGACTACACGACTGCCGGCCGATCACGATACTCAGGCACAGTAAATGTACTAGCTACAATAATACCCACTTGTAATTACAAATATTATGTGCAACCGTGAGTATAAAATCATGTTACCAGATGCAACGGCCGCGTTTGTACGTGCGTCACATGAGTAAGTCAAAAATAGACCAGGTGGGACGAAGTTATGGCTGTAGTATTGTTTTCGTGGCTACCAAGATGGAAAGCCCTTTGTCGGGCTACCTGTTGATTACAAAGACGGCCACGTCTATTGCCCTGCGTAACAATAATTCACTATGCATCATGCAAAAAAAAAAAAAAAAAAACAAATGGCTCGCCCTTTAATCTGTTCATGGACGAATAATCTCTCCCTTTTGATATCCTCCCTTGTACCCCCAACGCCATTGTACCATGTTTTATGTCCAATATCCAACACGACCAACTCCACGACCTGTAGCAATTAGCCCAAATAAGTATGCATCATCTTCATTATGTGTTTGTCCCTTTGGGTCTATGGTTTGTCTGTATAATATCAATGAGAGAAAGAAGGACGAAGGATTAATCCAGCGACGCAAAAGTCCTTTCACTCAAGCCTGTTGGGCTTATCGATGGATCGTCTTTCTGGATCTTTATCGGTAGACACGCTGTAGACTGAGTCGCGGTCGTTGTGCTCTGATGATTTCGCATTTGACTGTTCTCTCTCCTTTCGTTCTTCCTCTTCTTGTTGTCTTTCCAGCGCCTCGATCTCTTTGACTGTTTTCTTGCTTGACTCGACATCTTCTTCTGCCTCGGCCAACATCAATCTCACCCGCTCGATCCGAGACATGGCTCCTTCTAGTTTTTCCAACCGTCTTCGCTTCTCCATGTCTCGTCGCTCCAGCTCATCTACCCGTTGTTCCAGCTTAGCACGTGCTCGTCGTTCTTCAGCGACCATTTTGTTCGCTTCCTCGAAAAGAGCAGCGCTGAGCTCTTCCACCTCTTGGCTTGTAGCTGCCACTTTGCCTTCGGCCTCCTTTCGAAGAGATTGTTCCCTGTTCAGCGCCTCGAGAAGGTCCTCAGCTGAGGGCGACGGCGGTGGTTGGTTTTGTAGTTGCTGTTGTGGGCGGTGCGACTGGCTGCTTATGGAACGCAGGTTGGCAGGTCGGGAGGGGTTGGTATCGATGTGAGGAAGGTCGTGAGGTTTGCGTGGGGAGAGGAATGAGGAGAGTCGGCTCGTGCCGCTCTGGAGAAATGACATGCGTGCATTTGTAGGCGTCGCCGGGGGTTGAACCTTTTGCGCTGTCGTCGAGGAAGGGAGCTGAGCCCTTAAGCTTGAGATTTCATCTTCGTAGTCGGCCCATCGATCTACTGCGGCTGTCGCCTTTTCGTTGAGTAAACGGACCTGATTTTCGAGGTCTTCAATACGAGCTTGCGCCTCAAGAAGTTGAACCTGGGTATGGTCGAGAGGTAAAGAGTAGCCGCAGCCTGGGCAGCAGGGCGTGGAATCGGCGGAGAGAGTCGGCGCTGCCATTGTCATGACCATTGTCGTTGACATGGTCGGCGCATAGAGGACGGGATGTATGTAAGCGCTTCGGGACAACTAGAGATGACGATGGGTCTTGTGATGTGGTCAGGTGTACAGAATGTGTGTAGTTGTCTATATACGCAGGCAAAGGGAAGATTTATTTTTCAAAGTGTGTATAAGTAGCAGAAAAATAACGATCAAGGGATGAATATAAACCGAGTCGAGCTGTTTCAAAGAAAAAGGTTTCCAATCCATGGACAATAACAGGGGTGGTCGGTCCAAGTGTCCCTATTTTTGTCGCTGAACCGAATGCGGGCAGTGGCTTTGACGCCTGCGCGTGAGATGGCGGGGAGGCGCTTCGGCGGCTGAGCAGGCCTTCTCAGTGGCGCGTTCCTTGTTGATCAGGGTCCATTCAGTGGCAGGGTGCTTTAGAGTTGGAAACCAATGGCGTTTCTTGCTACACCTACGTAATTCTTTTGATGTCAGATGCATTGATTTCATTCGTCTTGTTTGTATCACGTATAGGGAACAAGGGGGTTGGCTGTTTCTTGTTCTTCCTCAGTCATTTCAGTACCAAAGCAGAGGAGTCAAAGGGTTAACGAGAAACATTAACTACTCCTAAAATATATATCTTGTAACAGCTGTTACATTATTCAGGTTACATCAAATGCAATATATCATGAAATGCTCTTTCAATTTTTTGATATTATTAGGTTTATCTCGGACTTCCGAGTTAATTCTAGTGCCTTCCGATTTCAAATGAGGCGGTCTTTGGGCTCAATTCTCATCATTGTGGACTTCCTAGATTCTTCCATACCCAATTTAGCGTATCGGACTTGAGCGATGAACCCAGCCAGGCGGATCATGGCATCTTTGAGCGTTCCTAGTGGGAGCATCACGCCACGAGACGACCAACGAACACGACTGGAACTTTGTGGCTGTAACAATACCATGACGCCTTGTTTCCTACAGAAACACATCACATCGTTCATGTGGGGGCATTCTTGCTTCGTCGTGGGCAAGCATGCCCAACTATATTATGAAACAGGCGAGGGCAGCGTGCCCTTGTTGCATTCCAACGCATCAAGGAAAAGCGGCATTCTAACAAAGCAATAAGCTCAGCTAGGCTTTGCGACTTTTCGAGGCTCACTGATGCCAGTTTCGGGATCTTTGTATTCTTTCCAGCTGACAGGAACCATGTCGTTGCCCGCCTCGCTCGTAGCCAGAATCACACCCAATTCGTTGGATGCTGTTGAGAGGTAGTAGTTGGCCTGGTCACCAAGAGAGATCTAGTACATATTGTTAGTATCGGTGGCGGCATGACACGATATGAAAAACTTACCACTTGCGCTCGTACAATATCACCAGGCTTGAAAGACTCGTAAATCTTGACCTTGTCCTTCTCTGTTGCCCTCACATCCTGCACTCGAATCACGCCCTGCCACTCGGTTTGGAGGACAGTGTCGCCCACTTGCTGGATCACCACAATGGCCTGCTTGGGCATAAGACGGAGCACACGCGCAAGGACAATGTTGTCGACATCGGGGAGGATCTCGCGCTTGCGACCATGACGGGATACGGAGATGGTGGCAAGCTCTTCTGTCGTCGGGGCGGTGATCTTATTTAGGCGCTTCTGAGGTCCTGGGCCCTTAGCCGCAGGCGTCACGGTGACTTGACCCAGTAGAGAAGAGACAACATTTCCTTCGTAAACGTGTGTACCGGCGCCGGGCGCAAACTTGGTAACCGGGCCCAAGATGTTGCCGGGCAAGGCAGCGGAGGGGACGTCGTCGACGGCCATTGCTCTCGGAATTGGGTGACGAAATGGCCTTTTTCGGACTCCGCACGGATGAGGATAGAGTGCTTGAATAAGCACTACAATTCAGTCGTCAGCTTGATTCCTTACAAAGACCGGAACTGAATATTCTGGATGACGAATGTCAGCCTTGTAGTTCGGGCTGTTCTAGCTCTAGATTCTTTTGCTTGAATTTCTTTCCACATCCCGTCGGAGCGGACTTGGAGTGTGGGGCCGACGTTACGATCGATATGTCTTATGTCAGCAAGAAACTCAGGCTTAAGTCCCTGCCGCTAACTCCGGTTCTGTCCATCATGACTCTGGCCGAACCGGAGCCGAGCTTTCAAGCCCAGGAAAGTGATTCTTCGATGATTCTATTGGATCCTGCATTTCCTCCTCGCTTACACGATGCAACAAGCATGCAGTAGTTCAGCTGCTGGCAGATGCGAGAGCGGGGGATGCGCCGATAGCTTTGGGGAAAGACGATCAAATCGGAAACTCTTCGTCGTGGATGGACAAATGCTGGGTTACCATACCTATCTCAAAGGCTAACCTCGACGGTTTCTCGGTCACCAGACTCAAAAAGGCGACCACTATTATGCATGACGAAAAAGGTTATGTTGAATCACCACATGGAAAGCTTAACCCCGAGTTGGTAAGCAAAACGTGCAAAACGTCTTGCATACAACAGCTTGGCCTCGAATTCAGCCATGGAATTTACTGCCGGGTTGTTGTCAGCTTCAGCCAGCAGAATCGAATGCTTTGGCAGATGGTCATTCGACATTGCATACGAACATCAGTGATAACATGCTCAACCAATACGAGTATACCATGCTCTTTAGATGGGGCTGATAACATGGTTCATCATATCCATGGTACCTTAACCAGTCACACTCTTTACCGGGACCGGCGCCAACGTTCATGACTACCTACCTACTGTACTCTGCTACTGTATGTACAGTACCAGTCGGCGTAATCAAGAGGTCTATTACGCAGATGTTTTGTGCCTGTTGGAGTTCAAACTTGAAAGGAAGGCCCAGCAAGGGTGGGTGGTAGCCAGCGGGATCTCCACACCTGCACACTTGCCAGAAACTGGCTAATGAGAAGAGTCTTCGTTTTCGCTAAACCGTTCTCAAAGGGGAAGCTATGCTGGTCATAGCTTATTCGTATACGCGGATGTCGCTGCAGTATCAATTGGGAAGGAGTTCAGTTCAGCGCGAGAGGCCGAGCCGAACAGTACAGTATCCATGATGTTATTATCAACGAGCCGAGCCAGTTTTCGGTTCAGGTTTCTGTTTCAATTCCTCTCTGTCATCTCTGCCATTGCTGATCATTCAGATGAGTTCTCAGAGGTGATATTTCCACTCAGTTACTCGTCCTCATCATGAGTCTGTCATAACCGTCATCGACAACGAAACGAATCCCGATCCTGCCTGTCTCCCCAGCAAAAAAAAGTTCCGACCCCCCTGGTGCTGACTCCGCGTGGCAGGCATCTACCTATCTTTGTTGCCGTAGTCCGAGTCTGTTGCAAATCGGATCAATAAAGTCCTGAGCGGACTGGCGGACTGTATTGTTATGGGCTGCTTTGTAATCCATTGGATCCTTTGTTTGCCTTCACCTTCACAATCGACGATACACTACGGATAGATCAATCCGCTTTTGCTAATAGCCACACCCACCCACACCCATTGGACGGAATCTTTTACAACTGGTTCTACTACCGTACTCCCCTAATCCCTTTTGTCGGATTTCTTCTTCTCTTTAATTTCCCATCTTTTTCTCTAATCTTTCTCTTTGGCCTGTCCTTACATCACGCCAAGATCTACCAGTGGGACCCCATCATCTATCCTTTTCACCCTTGGCAAACCCTTTCAGTTGTATCACGCCGTTAGAACCAAGGTCTTTTGTTTCCGGCTCAATTCCGTCGTTTTGGTGTCATTGATATCGTGACTCTTCCGTAACAAACTTGACATCGCTTGTGAACTGAGACGAGATATTATTGGTCTCGATTCAGCGTGTACAGTCGTTGGCCTCGGTGGTCTTGATTTGCTGTTCGACCTTGGAGAGGTTATAAGAGGTTGACACAACGCGAATATGCCAGACCCGGTGGATAAGGAACTTCAGCCTTCTGATGCTCAAGCTGCTCCTCTTCCCCCAACCGACTTCGAACGGTCTGGTGAATCAGATGAGGACCAAATAAAAGAGTTTGGAGAGAAGGGCAGCGGAGGAAGAAGGCAGTCTGGCGAATTCAATGAAAAAGACGAATCACGACTTGCAGACCTCGAGGAAGTCAAGACTGGTGCATCTGAAGCACCAACAATTTCGCCAGAGTCATCAGGCCCAAAATATGACCAAAAGAAGTCATGGCACAAGAAACTGAACCCTCTTCGCTGGGGCTCACCACCCCCAGTCCCTGAAAAGCCAGTAAAGAGTCGGGAACACGAAGCAGGCTTCCTCAGCAAGTTGACATTCCAATGGATGAGTCCTCTAATGCATGTAAGTCTAATCTATTATTTCGAGGTTTCAATTTGGACGATGATCGTGATAGATCTGCAAGCCACCAATATCTGACCGCGGCGCGGCCCGTCTTACAACCATTTATGCTGACGAGATATTCTTAGGCTGGTTACCGAAGACCTTTGGAAGCGAACGACATATGGACAGTCAACCCGGATAGATCTGTCGAGCCTCTGACTCTGAAAATGAAGGAGTCATTCCAGAGACGAGTCGAAAACGGTGAAAAGCACCCTCTATTTTGGGCTATGCACGAAACCTTCAAGGTCGAATTTTGGATCGGTGGTGCATGTGCACTCTACACCAGTATCATACAAGTCATCAGTCCTTTCACACTTCGATACCTGATTCAATTTGCTGCCGATGCCTATGTAGCGAACCAGACTGGCGGGCCTCCACCCCATATCGGCAAAGGTGTCGGCCTGGCCGTTGGTATTACCCTGATGCAAATCACCCAGAGTCTGGGGACCAACCATTACATCTACCGAGGTATGACAGTGGGTGGTCAGAGCAGAGGAGTTCTCATTGGCCTCATCTATGAAAAGTCGCTGGTCATCTCTGGCCGCGCCAAGGCTGAGGGTGCTTTGCAGAGCAATGCCCTTGCTGTAAATGACAATACTCAAAACAAGAAGAAGGCGAAGAAAGCAAAAAAGGCCAAACCAGATGCTTCAGATGGTACTGGTTGGGGAAACGGTCGGATCACCGCCTTGCAGAGTGTTGATACCTACCGTGTCGATCAAGCTTCTGCTCTCTTCCACATGGTATGGACATCTCCAATCTTGTGTCTACTCACGTTGGCACTTCTTCTCGTCAACATTACCTATAGTGCCTTGGCTGGTTATGGTTTACTGGTTATTGGTATGCCTTTCTTGACAAGGGCGATCCGAAGTCTGTTCCATCGACGACGAGCGATCAACCAAATTACCGATCAACGTGTTTCTCTTACCCAGGAAATTTTGCAGTCTGTTCGTTTTGTCAAATACTTTGGTTGGGAAAAGGCCTTCTTGGAACGTCTCGGAGATTTTAGAAACAAGGAGATCCACGCCATCCAGATCTTGCTTGCCATCCGAAACGCCCTCAACGCCGTCAGCATGTCGCTGCCCATTTTCGCCTCTATGCTTTCCTTCATCTGCTATTCTCTGACGCACAGTGGACTTACGGCTGCCGAAGTCTTTTCCTCGTTAGCCTTGTTCAACGGCCTTCGAATTCCCCTGAACTTGTTGCCGTTGGTCTTGGGTCAGGTAATTGACGCCTGGGGGTCTGTTCAGCGAATTCAGGAATTCCTTCTTCAGGAAGAAACAGTAGAAGACATGGTATTTGACACTACGGGAGATGACGCTATTCGACTTGAGGATGCTTCGTTTACTTGGGAGAAGTCCCATAAGGAAGAAACTAGTAAGGATGAAAAGAGCAAGAAGGACAAGGACAACCACACTCCTTCTCCTCAGGCGGAGTCTTCTGGAGATGATACGAGCACTCTTGTCGAGGAGCGGGAACCCTTCAAGCTTCAGGACCTCAACTTCGACGTGAAAAGGAACGAGCTCGTTGCTGTTATTGGTTCAGTCGGTAGCGGCAAGAGTTCCCTGCTATCTGCTCTGGCCGGAGATATGCGAAAGACAAACGGTCAAGTCACCTTCGGCTCATCCAGAGCATTCTGTCCTCAATATGCTTGGATCCAAAACACCACTCTCAAGAACAACATAATATTTGGCAAGGATATCGACAAAGCCTGGTACAACAAGGTTATCCAAGCGTAAGTTTTACAAGGTGAATTTTATCGGTTTAGTATCACTAACATCGCTTTACAGTTGTGCTCTTCAAGCAGATATTGATATGCTTCCCAATGGTGATTTGACGGAAATCGGTGAACGTGGTATCACCATCTCTGGTGGTCAGAAGCAGCGTCTCAACATTGCTCGAGCTATCTACTTCGATGCTGACATCGTACTGATGGACGATCCTCTCAGCGCTGTTGACGCTCACGTCGGACGCCACATCTTCGACAATGCCATTCTTGGCCTTCTCAAGGACAAATGCCGTGTCTTGGCCACTCATCAGCTCTGGGTCCTGAGCAGATGTGACCGTATCATCTGGATGGAGAATGGCAAGATTCAAGCTATTGACACTTTTGAGAAGCTCATGAAGGACCACAAGGGATTCCAGGCACTAATGGAGACTACTGCCATCGAAGAGAAGCGCGAAGAGGTCGAAAAGCCTGACGATGGCGAGGAGCCTACTGCGGACGAGAAGAAGAAGAGAAAGAAGAAGGGCGCTGCTCTGATGACTCAAGAAGAAAGGGCGAGTGCCAGTGTTTCGTGGTCCGTCTACGCTGCCTACATCAAGGCATCTGGCTCGATCCTGAACGCCCCACTGGTATTGTTCCTTCTCATTATATCTCAAGGAGCCAACATCGTCACGAGTCTATGGCTGTCATACTGGACTTCGGATAAGTTCAATCTGTCAACGGGTGTATACATCGCCATTTACGCAGCACTTGGTGTTGTTCAGGCTATTCTGATGTTTGCCTTCTCCGTCGTCTTATCTATCCTCGGCACAAAGTCGAGTAAGGTCATGCTTCGGATCGCTGTGACTCGTGTTTTGCGAGCACCTATGTCTTTCTTTGACACGACGCCTCTTGGACGCATTACGAACCGCTTCTCTAGAGATGTTGATGTTATGGATAATAACCTCTCGGATGCGCTCCGCATGTTCTTGCTTACTATGGGTATGATCACGTCTGTGTTCATTCTCATTATTGCGTTCTACTACTACTTCGTCATTGCTCTGGTTCCCCTCTACGTTGCATTCGTCATCGCAGCTATCTACTATCGCGCATCGGCCCGAGAGGTCAAGCGTTTCGAGTCTGTTCTTCGATCGCACGTCTTTGCCAAGTTCGGAGAGGGTCTTACTGGTGTGGCATCTATCCGAGCTTATGGGCTTCAGAATCGCTTCATTAATGAGTTGCGCGAGTCGATCGACAACATGAACGGCGCATACTATATCACTTTTGCAAACCAACGATGGCTGTCCATGCGGATCGATCTTATCGGTGTACTTCTCGTCTTTGTTACAGCCATTCTGGTTGTTACCTCGCGTTTCTCCATCAACCCTTCTATTGGTGGCCTCGTCTTGAGTTACATCCTGTCAATCGTGGGCATGATGCAGTTTTCTGTCCGTCAGCTTGCCGAAGTTGAAAATGCCATGAACGCTGTCGAAAGACTCTACTACTACGGCACTGAGCTCGAGGAGGAGGCTCCCTCACATACAGTCGAAGTGCGCAAATCGTGGCCGGAGAAGGGTGAGATTGTGTTTGACAACGTCGAGATGCGATATCGAGCAGGCCTCCCGTTGGTTCTCTCAGGGTTGACAATGCATGTCAAGGGTGGCGAGCGTATTGGTATCGTCGGACGTACTGGTGCCGGAAAGAGTTCCATCATGAGTACGCTCTTCCGTCTGGTAGAGATCTCAGGTGGCAAGATCACCATTGATGGACTTGATATCTCCACCCTTGGTCTTCACGATCTTCGATCCCGCCTCGCCATCATCCCACAAGATCCCACGCTATTTCGAGGAACTGTTCGTAGCAATCTCGATCCTTTCAACGAGCACACCGACCTCGAATTATGGTATGCGCTTCGAAAGGCAGATCTCGTCCCTGCCGACGCCGAAACACCCGAGGACGCTCGCCGCACAAACGACCCTTCACGTATCCATCTCGACACAGCCGTCGAAGAGGATGGTCTCAACTTCTCCCTCGGTCAACGACAACTCATGGCTCTTGCGCGAGCTCTTGTCCGAGGTGCCCAGATCATTGTCTGTGATGAAGCCACTTCCTCGGTCGACATGGAGACAGACGACAAGATTCAGGCTACCATGGCGGTTGGCTTCCGAGGCAAGACGCTATTGTGTATTGCCCATCGGCTGCGCACCATCATCGGCTACGATCGTATCTGTGTCATGGATGCGGGACGCATCGCCGAGTTGGATACGCCGTTGCAGCTTTGGAAGCAGGGAGGTATCTTCCGCAGCATGTGTGATCGCAGTGGCATCAGAATGGAGGATATCAACGGCGCAAGGGAGGAACTCGGCAGTGCGGTAGGAGAGTCGAGTGGACAGTGAAATGTTGGCGGCCTCTGGTCGAGCAAAAAGCTACTTGGAAAAAGACTAGATGCATTTTACAGCATGTTAAATATTTAGGGTATAGTCATAATCACATATACCTAGAGTGACCATTTTGCTGGAGTAAAGTTCATATATATTCTTTTAGGCCCAAAAAACCAACAACGCCTGAATAATACATGCCGCTCCCAAAATCTCTAGTCTAGCCACCCATCAACGGATGTTGGTAGCTCTCTCGCGGTCGTGCTATATACACTCATCTTAATCGACCATTTCGCGTCTAAACTATCCTAGTGGGTATGAACAGTCATGCTCCTCGTTCTATACCCGTTCTTCAAGTCTTATCTTTTGCATCAACCTGTACCCACAGCTCAGTCTTCGATACCGTTCCATGACTTCTCATCATCGGAGCGGTTTCCGGCGTCTGGCTTGGACTCTTTCACAGGCTTGGAGTCTTGCTTGGATTCAAGAGCTACCGCCTTACGACGTGGTGATCCTGCCCCGTTCGGAGATTCTGATCGTCGTCGTTTCTCGCCCTTGTTGTTGTTTTGGTGCTTGTCATGCTTCCGTGTAAGAGAACCGGGATCCTTAGTTTCGTTCTTCTGGGGCTTCTCTGAAGGGCCAGCTGGGCCTCGAGGACCGGCTCCCTTACCATTGTTCCACCTCTCAAGCATGCCAGCGACCTTGGGGCCCCAGACCTCTTCACCCTTGGCGAGGTCCTCATATTCGAGACAGTTCTCGCCTCCAATTTCAAAATCACTTTGGCGGGTTCGCGAAAGCTCTGCCATAAGACCAGCTGAGTCAAGCTTGGCGCCTAGATCGTGGCAGAAACTCCTGACGTAGAATCCGGATGTTACTGTCAGTCGCACTTTGACAGCAGGCGGTCCTTGGTCGCTCCATGGAGGTGGGGTGTTTGTGTCGGGTGCTTCGGGAACCAGATTCTGTCCCTTATTGGAGTAGGTTGGCTGTGGTAGCTTTCCGAGAGCGCCCGACATCATGGGAGGCTCCTTCGACTTTCGCGATTTCTTTGAGGGCGCATCCTTAATGAGGGCGTCCTGACGCTCTTCAAAATTGCGCTTGAACGATTCATGCGCCGCTATCGCTTTGTCGTCCTGCTGCTTCTCCTCGGGACTCAACGGCTTATTGGTTTCCTGTTGCTTCTTAACCCTCCAGACCTGCTCCGCCAGGTTGCGTTCCGCAGCTTCGGCCTCTTCGGTGGGCCATCGGTGGTTGTGCTTTCCGGGCTCGTACCACTCCACCAGCTCGATATCCTTGACCTCGACTTCTCTACCTTCGATCTGTCGAGGGATAGGCTTGCCCTCACGCGCATACTCGTAGAGGGGCTTTCCGTTCATCTTGAGCGCAGAGAACAGCGGCGGGATCTGAATCTGACGGCCGTGGAACGAGGCAATCTCCTTCTCGACCTTTTCGCGAGTAATGTGTTCATACGGCCGCTTGGTAAGAATGCGACCAACCCTGTCGTAGCTATCGGTAGCGGCGCCAAACACAATGGTGGTCTCGTATGTCTTCGTGCATTCGAGGAACTGCGGTAGTGCCTTGGTTGCGGATCCTATGCCTAGGATAAGAACGCCGGTAGCGAGAGGATCGAGAGTTCCTCCATGTCCGATCTTAACTTGGGAAGCCTTCTTAAGAGCCTTGCGACGGGCGGCTTGCTTGCCATTCTCGTTCATGCGCTTTGCGATCTCTGACTCAATCAATGGCTTGAAAAACTCCGAGGGGTTGAAAGCCTGCTGGCATTCGCGAATGACCTGTGCTGAGCTTTGACCGCAAGGTTTGTTGATGGCTAGATAAAAGCGGTCGTATTAATATCATGGGCTCCAGGAATGATTAACGTAGAGCAGAGTCAGCAAATCACATACCAAATACGCCCTCCCGGATAGAACCCGTGGCCATCCTAAGATACCTTTGTGGGAGGCGCATGCAAGCGCTTCCAGTGACTCAATTACGGCTTAGAATAGACAGGAAGAAAAAGAGGAAGGGAAAGAAAGTAAGGCTTGAGATGTGGTGGAGCTTGTAAAAAAGAATCCATTCAACACCCGCCTCAGCAAATACACCCTGGGACTGCTCGAGGAGAAAAAAAAAAAGTCTTATCAGCAGCATTCTCCGCTAAAACTAACTTTAGTAGAGTTTGGGTTACATTAAAATAAGGACATTTCGTCGGAAGTCCATAATCAAGCGATGACTGGGCACTCTGTGGAAGGAAATATTAACATAGGACTTATTGTATCTACACATTTACTCCAGGAATCAAGTAGCTACATCTCAGAGAATTCCTCCTCTGTTTTTCAGTCAATTTCATGCTCTCTATATGAACAGTCAGCGTATAACAGCTGGATAATTCTGTCGACCCATCAGAACTTGATCCGCCATTATCAGAGATATTCAATTGGAGCGCAGGCACTTTAAAGCTCGCGTTTTAGTGGATCCACAAGCATCCGAGATGCAAGTGCCCCTGTGAATTTTGGGAGCTCTCACTGGCCACTGCCCCGCCAATTGCCAATTCCATAAGCGCGACCGCGTTCCGCTACACCCACCTACCTCCATAGCGATCATGGTCCCTCAGGCACTAGGTAACTTCAGGGTGTCTGCAACACTTCAGTACCATCACCAAACATCAGCGCTGCACTCTTCTCACTCTTCATATTCAACGTAACCACTTTCGCAGCACATTGCGGTTTTGTGGCTTGCCTACCGCCTCTTCGGGCCAGAAACGACTATTCATCAACAAATACCTTGCTACCAATACCTCCGAATCCAGATTTATAGTCCTTCGTCCTGTCGCCATCGCCAAGTGTCCGAATCAACAGCCCAAACCGACCGCTCCATGAGTTCCATCCGAGCATAAACTAGCAAACATGGTCGGGCGTCGCCGCCGTGCTTCCACATCGAGTGTCGACACCGAAGATGAAAGCAAGGTGTCGTGGCGCCAAGAAAAGTCGGTCCTAAGATTTAATCATTCCGGTGTCGACCCAGAGACCTGCTTTGAACTCAAAGACGCTATCGTTCTGAACAAAGATGGGCAAACCCTTGAAAACGCCCTTGATGTGGCCACTCGTGGGCCCTACATCATCCGCGGGACCCTTCTTGTGGAGGATCCAGCGCAGAAGGCGCACCGTTTGTTTCCCAATCTATTGTCCTACGTATTACGTTTAATAACATGTTCTAGTTATCATGAAAGTCCGCAGATCGATCGAGCTAGAGGTCAGAAAATGCGGCCAATACTCTATCGGAGAAGACGAGAATGGTTCACCAATCATCTGGGTTGCGGGCACATGCGCTTGGTTCGAGCTCAACCCTTCAACAGCATACGCACCCATCTATAGACAGATGCAAGAGGCTGTGGCACTCTATTATCGCATATTGGCCATCTACAGCGAGAGACAACCAAAGAAAGCAAAAAAGGGTAAAAAGGATATCGAGAAGGAGCTTCATCAGGTTTTCCACGAGGTTTGTGCTTGAGGCCCCTCCATTTTAACTTTGCGGCCTTGTTAACTCTTTTCAAGTATGCCACCAGGATCGGAGATGGCTCGACCCTCGAGGAAGTTATTTCGCGATGCGATAAACATGCATCTTTTCTGATTGCACAGTGCACTCAAGACAGTACCGAACTCGATTGGCGAACTACCCATTTCTACCAGTGGTTGATCAAAAGACATAGGGTGAATAGAAGACTCTTCTTTTACGCCGCAAATCAGACTAATACGATTCCTTAGGATACTTACAACAACGAGATTGAGCGCCTGAATAAGCCGCCTCAACCTCCGCAGGAGGAGACTGCGGAAATGAGCGAGCCACCGGTACCCCAGGCACTGCCCTCGCGAACTCGCAATGGCTCTTCAGCTCCATCAGTCGCCCTTAGCAATGCTACCCCAGATATCATCGAACTCGATGACAGCCCGCCACCACAACGAGTATCACGGTCACGCTCTACTAGTCGCAGAGTCGATCATGATACCATCGACCTGGTGAGTTCTACTCAAATTTCGAGGGACCCATCGGCGATTTCAAGACCAGCCAGCGTGCATTCATCAACAAGCCCACCATCATTCGCCCCTCGCATGAGTGAGATCCCTTCCTTCGTACCCAGCATGGATGAGACTCCCTTCCAGAGTGTCCTGAACGCTGTTGAGTGGATCTATGGGGAGACGGTACACTCCAAGGCTGGCTTCACTCATTCATCCGTCATGAATAAGCTCTGGACCAAATATAAATTTCCCAGCTACAAGAGCGGGCAAAGAGCATCCTACAGAGTTCCAATTGAGGAGGTACTTCACTACAACGCGGGCGGGCTTCTTCAGGCACTCGATAAGGATAAGTATAAAGACCATGATTTCTACATCTGGCTCGAAGACATTTCTAAGAAGCCATTTAACCCTATAGCTATCAGGCCATCCGATTTTCCGTACCACATGGTACGACGCAAGCAATCGAGCAATGCCCATTCTAGCAAGCCGGGTCAGCCATTGCCCCTCGCACAAACCGGAACACCTACGGGACCGATTTATGACGAAGTCTCAAGTCCCGCTCGTTCATCGCCAGCTGGCAAAAGCATCAGAAGACCAGGCCGACCATCTGGTATAAAGTCCAGCCTTCGTTTAGCAACCGCCTCCAGGAAGCGAGCTCACTCTGATATGGATAGCGATTCTCAGGACGAAGGGGCAGGGCCGAAAAGATCTCATTATTTTTCTGACGAAGACAATATGATTGAAGACGAAGCCCAATTGGGTTCGTCTGACGATGAACCGGCTACTAGTTCTTCTGGGAAACCTATCAAGATTTTCCTTAGAGCAGACAACATACCAACGACTATTCCACGTGGCCCTGACGAAACATGGGTTTGCGAAGAAGATGATTGTGGATACGTAGTCCGTGGTGGTGATATTCAAGACTGTCATGAACGTATCAGGCAACATTTTAACGAGCACGAGCGACAGATGAACCGTGTGAGCCTCGCAATGACGGAGGGTTCACGCGGACATCTGCCGGTGAAGTACGTATATTTTCGACCTTTCCTGATACTCGTTGAGTTGAACAAACCTTCTGTTCTTCCCGCCCCCAAAAGCCCGGCCCCTGAGCAAGAAGTTATGGGTGAAGCCGAAACGGCGGCATCGACCCCCACTCTGACCAACAGCCCTGTGAGAGTTCACATATACCAAGCTCAGACTCCTATATCGTCCCCGAAAGCTCATGTACCCGTACACACACCTAATTTCAGGTCGATGATGGACGAGTTTCGAAGACGCCCTCATCCTGTGTCAGACAACATAGATCGACTAACATTTGAATAATAGTCACCTCATGGACAAGCTCAAAAAGCTTGGTGAGGCGTCCCAAACTGCCGAGCAGCTCATGATCGGCAGAACTGTATTGCCTCAGCGCATCAAACGAAATCTTCTCGTGTGATGGGAATGGCAGGCGACCCCTCGGGTCTCAAGCCTGATCTCCTTTTATTTGTATTAGATTGCTTTCGATCTAAAGGACCGAAAGATGATACCCTCAACATTAGCTCGGCGTGTATGTTTTCGATGGGCTCTATCAGCAGCATGGTACTTTTGGGACAGTTAACCTTGATTTTCAGCATGCGGATACTGCCAAAATCAAGGATAGGGAGTGTATAGGAGCTGCAGATAAATCAAGTTATGAATTATGTATGAACGACATCAACCATGTGCTTACATCGTCCAAATACGTGAGAAACAAACTAACGGTAGCAAGGGGTGGATTTGAGCAAAGAACATTATCATCGTATGAAATCAATTAGATGCGTGACGAGAATGCATTCCCATGAGAGTGTTACTTATCACATCATAGTACGCGTAAGAAAAATTACAAAATGTCATGGCCATATCTACTTGAACGATGAATCCTGCAAGAGATCTCTAATAAACCTAGTATTAGATAAATTTCACATCTGCTCCTGTACCTATAGTTCTTAAGCGACAATCATACCTAGCCAGCTCCTTTTTAGCCCATGGCCTTTTCAAATACGTTCCCTGTCTATCATCTTATAGCGCCGCGACCTTATAATTAACTCCTCTAATTCTCCGCTCCGTCAGTTGCCATCTTGTCCTTGCCCACGTTCTTGCCAACCTCGAGAGCAAACGCCTCCTCAATGGCACCCATTCTGCTGAAAACGCGCAGCCACCGCTGTCCCCATCGTCGGATCATAGCCTCGCGATCACTTGATCCGTCGCCTTCTTCCATTAGCTCGTCCTTGCTTCCCCCGGCCCAGCTGACGAGAGCGTCGTTTAAGGGGCGGAAGAGGTCATGAATCGACTTGATTTCCTTGGCGCGTGTCTCGTCGTCGGTATCGGGAGAAGAAATCACTTGGCGGCTGCGAGTGGCAACCTTGGTAATTGTGTTGGAGACGAGCTCAAAGATGTGTGGCTCAGCTAGACTCTCGCCTCCATTGGTGCCGTTTGCGGGTGTGCTGGCGACAAGGGCCCAATCCACCACGGTCAATGGGGTCAGGATAGAGTAGTTGAGAAGTTTCTCGATGATGGAGAGCGCAATGCCTGGGTGCGCATGCCAGTAGCTCATAACTGCTGAGATGATCTGAGCACGCGCCGTCTCTGAAGCGTTGCCAGCTTCAAGAAGTCTGTTTTTAGCACGGTCGATGCAAGCCAGAACATGGCTCAGCGACTTGGAGCCAACCCAGCAGATGGCGGTCACAAAGACGTCTGTGCTAGCAACCAAGGGGTCCAATGATTGCTCCGAAGCTTGGGACTGGATGCCGTCAATAAGAGGTTGAAACTCTTCATCCGCAGCCTTTCTTCTCAGAAGACCAGCAATCTCCATGCCCTCCTTGGAGAATGGCGTATCTAGATCATATGTCAGTTGTTTGAGCTTCTTAATACAGAAAAGTACATACCAGGGTTCTTGAATTTAAAATCAGGAACATCCTTCTCCTTCTCAGGGCCTACCAGAGGTAGGTAGGGTTCAGGCAGAGTCTTCTGAATTCTCTGGGCGAAACTGAGTCTCACCTCCTTATCAAGTGCGCCCTTCAGGAACCACTTGCTCGGGTGGTAATCAGGCAGTTGAGCATCGTCTACCCACTCAGCCCACTTCCATGTGAAGCCAAAGTTGCTAAGATGGTGTGAGAACCAGTCCATGAACCGGTAGCTCAGCGCCAAATCCATGCGGGGGCTGTTTCGGTAGAGGTATCTTATAGCCCTGCCAAGACTAGGCGCAATGGCTGCTGGTGCGAGCTTGCACGCTTCGGTAAGAACGGAGTGGTAGTAAACAACTTTTCGTTCGGGGGTAGGAAGTTGGAACAACTGCGAAAAAACGGTATCGACGGCAACATCCTCAGGTTTCCAAGTGTTCTTTCCTGTTGGAAAGTTCTTAAGTTCATCGAAAGGTGTAGCACGTTTAACAAAAGTGCCGTCAGCGAAGTAGCAATCTAAATCCATCAAGTAGCGAGCCGTCACGTTGCGGTTAAAGTCCAAAATGTTGATGGTGTCGAGAAGGCCGTCTCGGATAAGAGATGAAGCGATATCAGTGACGGCAGGAACTGAGGGCACATCCTGATCAGTGTATACGGAGAAGTAAATCTCAGGGAACAGAGGGCGAGATCCGGCGATAACAGTCGCAGGGATGGAAATGGCGGGAAGCGCGTGCTTGGGCGCACTCGAGAGTTTGTCTTGCGCATCAATATCCTCCAAGGGCATCTCCCAGGGTCGCGGCAAGCATGATAGCTCCCAGTTCTTGGCAGCTTCAGACTGAAGTTGTTTTTGGAGCAACATGCACACGCTCAACGATGTGCTGGGGCTCTCCTCCTTGCCTTCAGGGTGGTAAGGATCGACAAGTGCCTGGAGAGCATGGGGCTCCGAGGCAATAATGTCCGTCTTTTCCATCAATTCTGCGGCCTTCTGCTGGAATTGTCCAGGGGTAGAAACCATGATATAGGGAATGGTAAGAAGAATGATCTTAACGATTTCGGTACCAATGGTCTGCCTGAGATTAGTGAATGGAATCCAATTGCAGATATTCGAAACTCACGTCATCCGAGCTAGCTGTCTGGAGGTCCGCAGCTCGGCTGAAGAGCTCCTCCAAGATTGGGAAAAGGCCGTCTCCCTCAAGCAGAGACTGCACACAAGCCAAAAATTTGAGCAGCAGCTTCACGTCACGCCATTCGCCTTGTGCGATCTTCTCTTCCGTGATCTGCGCAATACGTCCAAGGATCTCGTCAACGAACTCGGATTTCAGTGTGTTGATAATAAGAACGACGGCGGCGACAAAGGGTGTCTTCAAGGGCTGCTCGAGCAGAAGCTGTGTCACGAGTTCGAGGAACGTCCTGCGAAGGTTTTCATCGTCGTGGTTTTCGGCCACCATATGCGCAATGGATTGGACTTCTTCGGCCCATCGACGCAGAGGGGAGTCTGCGATGCTAAGAAGCTGTCGTCGGACGCGCACGGGAAGGGGTGCGGAGTCAACCCGTCTTCGCTGGTTTCTGCGATCGTAGTGGTCATCATCATCTGTAGAATAACGTGTTAGCAGGCGCATCAAAGGCAACGCGACAGCTTCGCGTATCTTGTATTGGTGTAAATTCACTAACCTCGATATCTTCGCTTGCGGTGTCCACCCGGGGGTCGTCTATCGTAGTCGGCCATGATGCGCTCTTCGTCCTGATCTGGCAACTAGACGTGTATCAATGATGCGGTGTTGTTGGTGGATGAAGTTTGTAAAGAAAGTGTGAGGCTGCGTCACTGCTAAAAGTTAACCAAAGGAAAGAATAGGTACCTAGGGATACCTCCACTGCAGTGCACGAAGCGAACGAGCTAAGGTGCATGAACTAGGTTCGGATTGGAGCATGGGACGCTACTAGGGGAAAGGTATCGCGAGGCTAACACGCTAACACCTGAGCGCCGTCTATGCCTGAGGCATTCATCCAAACCTTAGATTGACTTCGGCATACCTAGAAATAATTGAGAATTGAGATATCGCAGAGCCCGCTGGATTTTACGAATACTAAATAGGTACTTTACGTAGAATGAATGTTTTTCTTCTTCTTCTAACTAGTAGTAGTCAGTTCCGGACCAAGTGAAGGTCATAAAGTAATAACAAATTCTTAAGCTAATGTGTATATATACATACACTCAGGTTTAACCCAACCCTTGAATACGATGTTTGCGAAGTTGAGGAGGATACATTTTCGGACGAAAAGAGCATATACGAGATTGGAATAAACAATCGTATAAATTTAATCAACTTGCGCGTTTGAAGTCTAGAACTAAAAGCTCCGTGCTTTTTAAAGACGTCAAACCCTCCCAACGTCCTTTAATGCGTCACATCATTCATTCTTTCTGCCTTTTATTTGCAATTCATAACCAGTCCCTTATTCTTTATATCGTCTTGGACCATCGACGACTAGACCAAACAATGCCAAACTCCTCCACGTCTTCGGGAAAGCGAGAGTAAGATGCCACAGGGCCATCCATAGCCAGCTTCAATTGATAATTTCGTTGCAGCATGAAGAACAATACCGGGTGCCGGGCTGCGTCCTCTGCAAGTCAAACCAGGCCGAGTAAACCATTTGACTTCACTCCAGCGCCTCCAACCAACATCAGGATCGTGACTCTCCGAGCAACCATGGCAAGCCAGAACGCGATACCAAGAAAGAAGAATTCAACAAATGTTATCCTCGCCATTCCCAAGCCAACCACTGCCGTAGCTTTGGGTTCCACCCCCGAGGCGCATACAATGAAAAATAGCACCGGTTATTATCCGCCATGCATCGAAACGTGGTCTAAAAACGTAATTCCCTGTGATATGCATCAATGGGGTCATCCCTCGTCGTGACTAGCCTTAAGGCAAAACTGAGAGTGGATTCATATAAAGGGCAAGCACAACGCCCAATCCCCTCCCTGCCGGGAAAGACTCCAACGCTCGCCAGAACAAACAAGCCTTCTCAACTGGCCCTCGACGCCTATACACCGTGCCTTGTATCAAAGACCGACGCCATTGGCTCCAGGGCCATATAGCGCCTGCTCGCCATCTGGTCCGGCCTTGGTCTGGACCCTTGCTCCCAACCACTTTTGCTCAGCGCAGTACTGGGAGTGGACGAAGCAGGTCTCTTCCAGAGCCGCGGAGAGCCGGAGAAGGGTACAAGCATATGCCAACTACCCTTTGCCTCGACGCGAGGCCGGCTCAATCCAGTTTGGCCATCATCTCCTGCTCCGTCAAGGGTGTGAAGTGGTCGATATCAAGGCCTTGCGATGCGAGCACGGGGCGAATGTGTGCTGGGACAAGCTTTTGGTTGAGGCTAGGAGCGATTGAGAGTTCTATTTAATTATTAGCTGACTTGCCATTGAAATGAAGAACCAAGTTTTTCATACCGTGACGAGTGAAGTCGAAGAGAGCCGGGAGCTCACGGAGCTGGCCTGTTCCATGTCGCGAGTCGGGAAGCTTAGTGTTGGGGTCGCGAAGCTCGTCAAAGAAGGGATGAACCATGGCATCAATTGCAGATTGTCGCTCGGTTGGGGTGTACTCGAGCAGTCGAGCAATGAGGTCAATGGCGTTGGCGTCCGCCTTTCGGAAGACTTTGTTGAAGGGATGAGGCTTGATTTGAGGGAACTTGTGCTCCATATAGTTGGGGTTCATTGTTCGAATCTGTTCCCGAGTAGGAGTGCCCAGAACTTTGATGATCTCAACGAGCTGGTCGATACCTGACTCGCCAGGGAAAAGAGGTTGACCAAGCATAAGCTCGGCCATCACGCAGCCAGTTGACCAAACATCTAATTATTATCAGCGAATGAATCAAGTAAAAACGCTTTACACACGGTCTTACCAATCTTCGTGGTATAGTTTGTGGCACCAAAGATAAGTTCTGGTGCACGATAGTATCGGGAGCAGATATAGGAAACGTTAGGCTCGTTGGGGACCAAAATCTTGGCGCTTCCGAAATCGCAGAGCTTGAGAATACCGCTATTGGGGTCGAGAAGAAGATTCTGGGGCTTGATATCTCGGTGGCAGATGCCTTGAGAGTGGATGTAGGCCAAGGCTCTGAAGAGCTGGTAGATGTAAAGCTTGACCTCAAGGATAGGCATGGTTGTCTTCATCTTGTTGAAAAATCGAGAGGCTCGGTAGACGGTCTCGGGCACAAATTCTTGAACAAGGTTCAGGTAAACCTCATCCTTCTATGAGGGAATTAGCGATAAAGAACAGATGAATGGTTTGGGTAAGAGTACATACACGTTCGCCGTTGGAGTAGTAGAAGGCCTTGAGCTGGACAATGTTGGGATGACGAACGATACGCATGATCTGGAGTTCACGGTTCTAAAATGAGGGTTAACTAACAGGCCATAGTACGCTGTGTTAATTGCACATACCTTGAACCTCTTGTCTTGAAGAACTCGCTTAATGGCAGCATCCTCTCCCGATGGGGACAGCTTGGTCTGGAAGACGACACCGAAGGAGCCGTTTCCTACGATCTTACACTGCGTGTACTGCAGGTCCCGAGTCTCTCCGGTAATTCCATCCTGAACCTTCTCGCGGATAACCTCTGCAATTGTGTCAGTTCAGGCACCATACGTCAAGCCAGGCCCAAGCAGGCCCAATGGCGGGGGTGCTATACTAACCTCCCATCCGGAGGCTGTTAAAGGCGTTTGGCCGATGAGCCGACATGGTTTAAATGCGTGAATCTTAGTCAAGACGCGAGTGCAAATAGAGTTGAACGAAATCGCCTGGGCGTCTCGACAAAAGAGAATATGCGAAGAGCTATTAAGTGGGCCGTGATGGGCAGAATGGAACGAGCCAATGCTTGATGAGTTTTGAAAGACGTTGAATGGCAAGCAAGAGCTTGGGTAGCGATGTTCCCTCAATGGAGAGAGAGCTAGATTTGCGCAGTAGACAAGTGTACGACACTTGAATGACGGTGGGCGAGTGATGTCTCGGTCGAGCAGGGTATCGGCACGGGCGCAGAGGGGCGACTCGTGAGGTTATTTCTGCACGTAAAAGCTCGTCAACCAAAGAATTTCTGGCTGATAAGAGACTGATGCCGTATTTCCAAGTAGACTATAAACTGTTTGTGAGTCGAAGGCAACAACAAGGACGATGCGCACGAAATTGGCAAGGCCAAGGGTATCTGGGGAAACAAAGAGAAAACCGAGGGGAGAGTCGGTGGTGTTTTTGGTGGCACGGGACAGGCTGGAGGGGGGGCGGGGCAGAGGGGAAGGGAGGGGAGGAAAGGGAACAGTGGGCGCGAGAAAGTGGGCAAGGGACGGGGTATAAAAAGCTGCTGGTAGCGAGGGAAAAAAAAAAAAAAGAGGACGCCGGGGGACAGGGCCTAAAGATAGATCGAGGTACTAATGGGAGTGAGTGGTAAGGTAAAAGGTATGGTAAGGCCAGAGGTGGCGACGTAGGCGTATGTAGGTGCAGGTGCAGGTGCAAGTTTAGGTGAAGGGACGGGCAAGCCGTGTTGGGTCAGGCTTCGCTTCTTGAAAGGCGGCGTTTGCTTTGCTTCGCTGACTGATCGTGCAGGGACGGGCCCAAATTGATGGACTTTTGAATGGAGGAAGCAAGGCAGAGAGAGAGTGAGAGTGAGAGGAGAGGGAGGCAGGAAGGGTAAGGTCGTTGACTTGACAAGTGTGCGTGTGCGTATGCGTACGAACGTGAGTGCGGCAGGATGCGCTATGCAACGCATGCATTTACCAGCATGGATTGTTTGGGTAGGAAGGTTTTATTATTCTCTCCCTCTCTTTTCTTTTGATTCTCTCCCGCCCGTTTCTGCACTGCACTTCAGGCTGTTGACGTTTGGATACCAGTGATATGCAGTGGAGAAGCAGCTGCCGTCACTGTCGTTGCTGGCTTTGATTGAAAAAGAGGCTGGCTATCCACGCTCTCAACTTTGATGGGCGAGCGTTTTTGATTCAGAAGGCCTCGAAATAATCCAGGGGACAAGGCGACGGGTAACTAACCAGGCGTGTACTGTACTCGGTGCTAGGGGAGTGAATGCTCAGGGAGTGCGGGCATGGAGGCTGGCACCAAGCGGGTCTGAAGGGGCGGGGTGCTGGCTTGATGGGGCACGCTCGTGACAGCCCATCGACAGAATGCAGCCAGAGAAGACGCAGGATGAAAATAAAGGCGTTCCGGAAGTGACGATGGTCAAGAGATTTTGGAAATTTAGAAATAGAGTAGGTAGGTAATGAATAAATGCATACAATTCACGGAAAAGGTTGGTGGGTTGAAGAGACGTAAATTGCAGCACTTACTATGTGTGATACAGGCGACACGAAAAATGATGACGATAGCGCTTAGTTGGGAGTCAATTGTGCTGGTGACCTCGAATCTTAGGTTGGTAGTCGCGGCAGCTAGTACCGAATAATCGTGAGATGTGTGAAGCTTTCAAATCAATCAAGCAAGAAAGTGACAAGGGCCTTCTGTTTGTTGGAGAAAGATACAGGCGTAATCAGGACGACTTGTTACGAGGCACGGTAGTTCAAGGTTGCTGGGCAAGTGTTCATGTGAGTGCAGTCGGGTGCGGTGCAGTAACTGTGCTTCTGGCGGCGTACGTAGGTGGTGATGCAGCGGGTAGGTACTGTAGCAGGGGCACAGGTAGGGAGCGAGTCTGCTTCCAAGTGGTGTAAACGATACGATGAGAGACGAGCGAGGCCACGGCGACACTCTTTTTTTTCTTCTTTTTTTTTTTTCTCCAGGTGTTTGACTTTATCAAGGGTCTGCAGAAACGGCGTCGAAGACAGCAGAAGGCGGCGGGCAGTTTAAGGTAGGCTGAGGCTGGGCTGGGAAGCGGCTCGAACGGACAGACAGATGTGATGTATGCGAAACGATGGGATAAGATACAGCCCAGAACGGAAATTCTTAGACCAGGAGAGAGTCTGAAAGCCCTCGAGGCATGCTAGGAACGGTGGACGAAGTCGATCAAAGATGATGGCAGAAGAGGAATGTCTGACGTCTGGTGGAATGAGCTGAGCTGGGCTGAATTGAGCCTCGTCTATGTCAGTTCTAAGCTTGCTTGCTTGCTAAGAAGCTGTTCTGAATGGGACTTGGTGGACAGACGGACGACCTCCATTGCTGCTGGAGCTTTTGGGTACCTACTATTAGGCGCCAAGTGACCTGGGATGGCACAGGAAAACAGTGTCTTGGGCGGTACTCTTCGGTCTGAAAGGCACCTTGTATCCGTAGTAGGTACTGTACTATAGCAGGACCTGAAGGTGGTGCTAGAAAGCGTGCACGGGACGGCTATGCGGGGCGGTTTGCTGCTTAATCGACACAGAGTGACGGCATGGCATGGATAGAGAGTGATGAGACGTCAACGAGCACCTATATAAAGTCTAGAGAAATTGAACGGCTTCCGCTAGCTTGAGCTAACTACTAACGCTACCTATGTACAGTGCTGTAGAGTAACATGCCTTGGGGGTGATAGAAAAGTCAACTCCCAAGTTAAGGGCACAAAATAAAGCTAAGCAAATCAACAGTTTTGATCTTGTATAAACCAACTAGGTAATTTTGTCTCTTGTGATGTTAGGAATTGGGTTTTTGGACTCCGGGGAGTGCATCGGGAATGGCAAGGAGGGGAAAATCTTGGTTGGTGTGTGAGGGGTTAATGAACCAGCATAATAAGGTATTCGTAGCAAGCTGGAGAGAAAGGCAGCACTCATTCCAGAACTATGTGTGCAGATGTTGACTGTTTGTTGATGCACTGCGGTTTCGGATATGGGTGGAGGTGAAAGATGCAAGCTATTCATAACAGGGGTCTTGTATCGTGAAGAATACGGAAGACATGTGAGACTGGCTATGCGTAGGTACCTTAGGGTAGAGAAACTGAATGATGGTGATGGTGGGGGAGGGGAGCATCGATTGGTGAAGTACGATACCTACTACATACTTTTTTTTTTGTTGCAGAGGCAAGAGGCAAGACGTTTCTACTCATCTCTTGGTCAAGCAGATCTCATTAACTAACGGCTTGAACTGACCGCATGGGGATTTATTTTTGGAAAAGCAGACTTCTTGTGTCTCGAGAGCCGCGTTGCTGACAGAACCAGATCAGTCGCGAATCAATGGGCTTCGAAGCAATTGGTTGCAAATATGTGAACGTCTTGTGAGCAATCCTACGCCCATTCAGAGGACCCGCAGCGTTGGGCTTGCTCATGTGCCCATCTTGAGACGGGTAAGGTCAAGGAGGACTTCCTAGGCAAGGTACCCAAGCGCTAAAGTCCGGCAGGCGAGACCTCCAAGTTACCATCTCATGGATGTCATGCAACTCTGTACTTGGCTTCACAGGAATTAGGTAGATCGTGTCGGGTCTGGGCATGTAAGGTGGCTCAGGGTACGGGTAAGGTACCTACTACGCAGCAGCTACCTAAGGTTAAGTTCATTTCAGACAGGGAATCGACAACGAGCTCGCGAATTTCTGTCGTAAAACAATAGGTAGGGATCTATCTATACCGTTAGATCACTCGTAGTTGACCATCCTAGCTATTAATCCAAGGGTATCGCAGTCCATATTGTATCCTTGACGGACTGGATCCATATCGGTGAGACCAAATAATCAGTTTGTAGGGAAGTGATCCATAGGCGTGCCGAATCGCTTGCTGCATGACAGTTAGCCTCGACCCTTAAAAATTTTGATACAACAATGCCAAACCCTACTTGCATTTCGCCGATGAACTGCCTGAACCTAGAGAGTATTGGAATAGTGGGTGGTTTGAGTGACGTGAAGCAAGTGCGGTCCAAGACCTTCCCCAATACATGATACGGCTTATAGGTTAAGTACCTACCTAAGGGAAAGGGAAGGTAAGAGTCAAATGGACAGCGAACCGCGACTTCCTGATATTCAGTCGCGTTGCCCTCAGGTGCACGCACACCACACTCTATTACCCAAGCTGGCCCAAAAACTATCATGAGCCTCAACCATAGGAAGAATCAATTGCCCATGTTAGTATATTCATACCTACAGTAAGGTATAGTATGCCTAGCGGATATCGGCCAATCGAGCTTCCCGTGTCAAGTTCGGATCAATCAAAAAACGCGAAAAGCAAGCAAGCAAGCGAGGGACCAAGACACAAAGGATCTACAATCTTGCCAAAAAGAGACGTGCAATTAGTACGTACTATACATCACATCTGGATCCCCGGGTGGGTTTGGTGATGAAGCACTGACCATATTCTGGCACTGATGCAAGTCAAGGCATCCCGAAAGCCACATGGCTGTCTTCATTAACACCACAGGAAGGCAATTCGATGGTCACTACATACACTTCTCCCCGTTGTCCATTGTCAGCTCGACTCTCGAAGAAGCTGTACCGATTGGGAAAGCCATACATGAACGAGGCCGGCACACGATCGTCGACTACTATTTCCATCTACCTGCAGCATCAGAATAATATTGCTTCAAAAGAATATTTCGGTTCACATGATATCGAGAACAAGGCCCGACTAACACAATACCCCAACACCAGTCAGAGCCTCAGAGGTCACGTCATGTCACCTCACTCTGCAATTCACATCGCCTCAGCTCACAATTACGGCCATATTAACTCAGAAGTTATCAAGGCGCAAGGACAATCCCAAGAATCGATAGCACTCCACAAACTTGTCAAGAGAACCTGACTGAACACAACTAACTATTCATTAAGCCGGTGCAGCTATGGATGCATCGACACACACATTCAGGGATTATTTAGATCTTTCGGCGGTCCAACATTGACATCGTTAAATCTACTACTATCGATCAAAAAGCAACATGGGTAGCCTGACAAGGGTCAAGTCGGGCAGACCAGACCAGAGCAGACTGCAGCTTTCTCCCCTGCACCTCCCCTGGCAGTCAGATTGGTCTAAGCTCACCGGGTTTCGGTTGGTTCCCACCTGATGCAGACGCAGAGCCAGAACTCGAGATGATGATGGACGTTTTTACTGTACACAGACAGAGCACATGCGCCTGCGGGGCCGTGGCACGGCGAGGCTGGGTGGATCCCTGACGTCTGAAGCTCTGGAACCTCAAGATCCAGAAATCAGGTGTCCAATTGAACGGTACGATTAATGCTTGCTGTTGCAGTTGTCATGCCCTAATTGCACCTCCACAGAAATTTGCATCTCTGCGATATCCTCCTTGCCTCCAGTAAGCCGATTGTGAGGTGGTCGATTGGCACGAACGCTCCAATTATCGAAGCTGCAATGGTAACAAACCTTCAGACCTTCACCATCTGATAATCTCACACATATGCACATGGCATACATCAGCTTGTCTTCGGGTAATTTTGGTTTCAGTGCTACCATGGCGGGCAATTCGCTGTCCCGCCAAAGCCCTAGGTCGAGCCATCAGTGGCCAGTGATGGTTGGATGGGAATTGGTGGTGTCGACGTGATCAAATGGTGCTCGATGTGGACCTACATATACATGGTTACTAAGTGTCGACGCCAACGGTGATCTGCCTACGGCCAATGAAAGTGCCAGCAGACGTCATGCTACCTATGGACGTCATCTGTCAAGACCAACGGTACAGCCAGTACCAAGGTACTGTTCGCCAGTGGGTTGGGTTGAGTTGGGCTTACAGCAAGTGCTGTACGAGCCAAACGCATCGGAACGGGCGATAGATCTTGCAAGAACGGAACGGAGATTCCCATGCCGTTTTGGCATGACAGGCAATCACCAAGGTCGCGCCAAAAGCCGATGCGGCCACGGCACATGGGTGACTAGCTACGCGACATCTTGATGACGCTGTCCCAAAGGGCTTGAACTAGTAGCTCCAGGACTGAGGAGTTGGAGTCCATCGAGCCCCTGGCACCATCGCCTCCACCTGGAGCGAAGCTGACCACGGGTCAATCAATGTGCGACGGCCGACCACTCACAGCCTACCGGTCGCGGAAACTGGAGCTTCCCAGGTGGTGGGCAGTCATGCTTAGTGGGTAGGCTTTGCGGAATGCAGATGGTCATGAGACCCTCCTATGCAACGCTAATGACCATGGCCGAGTTTTAAGTTCACGAAAGCGCAAGATCCATTTGTTCAACAAAAGAGAAAAAAGGGGTCCCAAATCATGCTTGAACCAATCATTGAGTTCATTAAACCCATCAACCCAAATTCGAAAGCTCTAAACTCTTGCGACTTGTTATCGCCAGGAACCAACCAACAGAGCTTGAATTCAAAGCGGCGTGAGAAGTTGTTTCCCTCAGCGTACGAGCCAATGGTTTGCCACGCTATGATCAATTAGCTTCCCTGAGGCTCAACCGACAAGTTGAAAGTCGCAATTCCTTGACTTTTCAGATCATCAAGCGTACTGCAGCAGGGACGCTAACTGTCTTACAGCACCCAAAGTTGGTCTTTATCTTAAACATCTTACGGTCATGCCGCAATATGATTTGATGTTGAGCGGTCCGAATCAGACACACGCCTTCCAACTGCGGCTCCAAAGCTTTGGGAAAGTGCCAACGCCACCAAGCCTGCATGACTTCTCGGGCATCTTTGGCCCTAAATCCTGGGCTTTGAAGCTGTGATATCTCCAGTCCAGCGTCACCTGACATTAGTCGAGATGGAGCTATGTTTTGAACTACCATGACAGCTCGAAGCTGCTAAATACTATGTACTAAGTTGAGAAAAGGCAATAAGGACTATTCCGTGAGCTTGCTGATGTACTTTGCAGACCAAGGCCAGATTAGATGAGGTCTAAATGCCCACCGGGTTAGCTTTGCAAGACCGCGTGGAATAAAGGTTGATTCGTGCTTCCACCTAAGATTTCAAACACAACAGCTTATACAGAAACCCTTCCAAAGGGACTCAACAAGTTGGCTTACATCTGGTTGGAGGCCAATCTAGCAAAACCTTCACATTTCGAGGATGTGAAAATAAATCACAAATATACACATCTTGGCAACAACGATCATCGACCAGCCAGTGACGACTGTTTTCATCGAGGCAGCTCGGGATCTTCTCTTCATGTCTATATTAGACCTTTTCTTCTTACGATCTCGTCAGATCTTTGCATTTCGCCAAGCAACTGAGATGTCAAAATGCCATTGGGTGTCGATAAGCACTGTCTGCGTGTGGTGTTGAGATGTCAGTTCAGTTTTCAGCCTCATGTCTTGATTTAGAACGACATGTATGATGCCGCTTATGCAATTACTCAAGAGGCACGTCCTGGCGGATTTCCATTAACCCCGAATGCAGGAAAGTCAATATGTTTACGACATGAAACCCAACGGGTTCTACCTTTTGTTGTTCCACTGACAGCGATGTGGTGTTTATGGCATCATCCAAAAGTAATTCATTGTTGGTCAGCCTATATCGGGTTTCCTGTTATACAAGGCCTCTTCAAACCCCTCGCACAACTTGACAAGGATCATCGTTGGCTCCGGCGATCCGTGACACGAACCCAGATAAGATCCGTGACACCCTGTTTCTCTAGTCAGGCTCCATGGTGATAACCGTTTAGTCGGCTCAAATAGGCTCCTTTGTCTTGTTGCCAGTCGCTTTGTCACCTGTGGTTCGCGGCGCGGCACATCGGGGCGAGTTGTACTGAGCTTAGTCGATCTCAGCTGCCACAAAGGCATTCATGAGGGTTGACAGTCCAAGTTTTTGAGCCTTCTATCAGACTTTGTTCAGTCATGGCCATCCTTCGTGGCAGAGGACAAATTTTTACTTTATAGCAAGCCGCTTTGAGAGATCTGGTTCTTCTCGTGGCTTGCGTGTGCCAAACATGCGACAAATTCATGTACAATGGTACCCCTGATGATTGTTGCCCGATAATCACGCAAAGACCTGGATCTCAGGATCTATGACTGACATAATGAGGGCTATACAAACATCTGCCGCACATCCTGATTCGTTGAGACGTGTGATTGGAAAATGTTACCCAGTCGAAACCACCTTACAAAGAATGAAGCCGCTTGCAGGCTTGAGGGGTGGGATGGTAAGTTCTTTGGTTCTCAAACTCATATACGTACTGGCAATTCATTGAATGAGGTTGGACAGTCGATGAAGTCAAGTGAGTGACTATATTGCGGCACTTTTGGAGTGGATGAAAACACTTTGCCGTCCTTGGTGTCAAAGAAGCCGAGAGGACTTCCTTTCGCTCTTTGACATACACAAGACGAACTACCGAGTGAGTACCTCCCCGTGCTAATATGTCTCTCTTATACATGATTTTGTGAATATTCATCTACCGCCTCGAAGGTGCTGTCTCAGTTATGAGGGCTTGAGCCATTACCGCGTATCTCAGAACACTAGATTAACAGCTACCCGTATCGACATTGACACGAGCATCGCACAGGCATAGGGATGATAAAGTTGGGTTTGTATTTATCAGTGTTACTCTGACTACTGCAATATTTGTCTCAACTGTTGAGGCAGTCTAACATTGTCGTAGGTTCTTATTCTTCATGCAGGTGGGAATATTGCTTCTTGTCATATATGACCGCAGACCGGAGCGTTATCCAGGTTCCCCGAGCCAAAGGCATCTAGTAGCTTATGATCTGACCAAAAATTCAAAGTTCCTAACATTGATGTAAGTAAGTAAACTGATGATCTGTGTCATATGACCCTGATACAACATATCTGCTGTTGTGTACACTCATTCAACCATTACCGGTCAGCATAATCGCAACGATCATCACATGGCCACACATCATCCTGCTTGCTCTCTAGGCAAGAAAATTCTTAGCCAGCCAAAATCACGCTCATCTTGTCACTCTTTCAAAAACGGCTCACGGTCCCCCTTGACCCCTGTGCACCCGCTTCCATATCCAGCGACGTGCATCTGTTGATACTGAGCCCCGGCTGTTCCCCAGGTACAAGGCATCGGGAGGCCGCCGCGTTGTGCTTGCGCAACGCAACCCAATCCGATTGAACTATTTGAAGTGAAGGTTGATCCTTGCTTGACTGTAACTGTATCAAGAGTCTAAGTTGGGAGGCGAGTCTCGCCCAATGTAACAGATCTCATGGGTTGTCTAGCTTGTTATATCGCGCCACGACTGCATTTACACGGTCTATCTGTGTACTTCTGGACTTGATGCTGACATGGAAAGACAAATGTGTTGTAATTGGCCATACGACCACGACACTTGCGATATGTTGCTCTCGGAGATTTTCAGTTTGGCTTAGTTGATCTCTGTAACAGTGTTTCGGCAACAAAGACCCATCAACTGTAACCACTCACTACCATACTACTCATATCAAGCTGTTGACCATCTAAATTACATTAAATGCTATAGATTGAGTCCCGAAAACGTCCTGTCCCGCCCTCTATACCAAAACTACCCTGGAGGGTTAGGAGCGATATTCCGCTATATGTGATAGGCTCGTTCGAAATCCCTGCGGCTACATATTGTGCAGTGTTAGTACATAACTGTGGTCATGAACCAGGCAGCCCGTGCTGTCGATCAATACAACGTAATTGACTTGGCTCCTCTCAAGTTGAAGGATTCATGAAGCATGGGAACTAGGGAGCAAGGACATCATTTAGAATATTGAACTCGACGACTTGACTTGGTAAGTTATCATGCACGTTTAAGAGGAAGCAGTAGAGCTTCCGACTAAATCATGTGATTTATCATGAATCATACTGACATTCAGCCTGTCCTTTTCCTTATACGTCATATTCCTGGTCCCATGATAATGTCCTTCTTCACGGACTCAGCAATAGATAAGCAATTGATGGTTCGCAATTCCAAGAAATGGCACATTTCCTTGGGCAGTTCCTCTCGTGTAACTAGTCTTCATCGTTGACCTTGTCTGCGACCATATCCTTGGCCGTGTTGATGACCTTCTCGGGCGGTCGTTCAGCTTGCTCCGCTGGAGTGCCGACGCCACTTGGGATTGGGGAAAGCTGCGCGCTCACTGCTCCGCTGCTCGGAACAGGGATCTTGATATCCTGGGGCGAGCCGGGTACGATCTGAGGGTTGAGTCCAGGGATGTGGATGCGCTTGGCCTCGTTTTGATACGCCGCGGGGATGATCTCGATAATTTCATCGCGCGGGAAATTGATCACGGGAATATCAGTAGTAGAGCAGTGCATCAAGTAAGCGTAGAGCACGCGAAGCACAGACTCATGAGCAATGATGAGAAGATCGGTCTGTTCTCGTTCGAGCTCGAGGATGATAGGCTCCAGACGGACGGCAAGATCGTGGTACGACTGCTTATAGTCAGCTATGAACACGATTTGAAACAGAAAACCCATGTATTTGGACATACCTCGGCACGAGGGTATCGGTGATGATAAGGGTCCAGTTCGTGCTTCTCAACCTCATCCGGGTAGATTTGCCGGATCATACGCTCAGACATCTTCTCACATACGCCGGGGTTGATCTGACTGAGCTGTGATCGCTGGCGGACCTTGTAACCCTTCTCCTTCAGGACATCAGAAGTCTGCACCGTACGCATTCGAGTCGATGTCCAGACGGTGAGTGGTGGCAGGGGAGCATCTGGGCCTCCTTCTGCAATAGTTGTAAGGCGTTCCTGTTCACGGTGCTTCAAGAGTGCCTCGGACATCTTTTGAGCGTAGTCTCTTCCTTCCTGGGATAGAGGAGCGTCGGCCTTGTATGAATCCTCCTCTGCCGTTGTACCAGCTCGGGCGAAGAAAGTCTTTCGTGACTTGATGTGTAGGTTTGTGAGATAGAAGACAATTCGGTGAGCGAGATAGTTGAAGCTGACGTTGTTGTAGAAGAACTTGGTTCCTGCATTGATCATCTTGATGTAGTTCAGTTCTTTCTCATTCATGGTTTCGAAGACAGGAATCTTCATCTCAATCCTTTGGAGGTATAATTTGGCGGCCTCGTCAGGTTCCATTCCGGCGAACTATGACCAATGAGTTGTCATTCTTAGCCATTTCGTCACAAGGCACTCACGTCTGGGGACGAGATCTTAACGTTTCTCGCATTCTCTCGCAGGATACGTTCGTCATCGACAAATGATTCAATGAATAAAGTCTGTTATGTAAGTAAGTGCTGGAGGTCGAATGGGTTACTAGGCTTCCTTACTTGAACATCGTGCTTTGCGAACTCTTTGGCCAGGGAGCGTCGTCCATTTGCAGTCGGGTTTACTGCATCGTAGATCGCCACTTGTCCGTTGTCGTGGTTCAGCCAGGAGTAAATGTCTTCGCGGCACTTCTTTAAGATTTTCTGGCGCAGAATAACGGAGGCCGGTGACGCATTTGGGAAGAAATAGTCATCAGGGATAGACCCGTCAGGGCCAACAGTTGCTCGACGGTAGTCACCCAAATGGAAGATCCGAGACTTTACACCGAGCCATCCCAAGTATCGCGCCATGGAGACACAGATATGCCTGGATAGCTGTAAGCTTAGACCGCCACTGTACTCAAAAAGAAAAAATACTTACGTTTTACCACGCGCAGGTGGCCCAACCATGACGATGGCGATGCGTCCAGAATGGAAGAGTCGGCCAGACATGGTACTGTAGAGCTGGGCTGGGGCCAAATCTTGCCCATGGGGAATATCGTGAATGGCATCGATGAAAGTAGAGCTCTTGCGGCGGTAGCGAGGGGCGTTGGCCGCGATCTCGGCGGTTCTAGGAATGTCAGTCACACCATAACTTCATATACGAAATGACCGCTCTTTGAGCATGATGCTATGAGTGTATATGTTGATCTACTTGACCACCATCAAAGCCACCAGATTGTATGGCTTGTGACGGTAAGCCACACCAATACGTCGATGGAAGTTTCAGAGATAAGGAGACCGCCCCACGATAAGGTGGCGTTTCAGAGACAAGGAGAAGAAAGCACATACAGAAGAGTGTCCATCTTGACTAGTAGCTGTGACGGTCTTTCCGATGGGATGATAACAAATCAAAAGGTCGTGTTCAAGTGCCCGTGGTCTATGAAGTTCAACCAGGAATACTTGAGATATCCCTAGCTCTGGGGAATTGTTCCGACTCGTAGGGACTACCGAACAGTCCAGACCAAAATCTGGGTCAAGGATACAAAGATCCCGATAGCCGGTCGTTGATGAAGCCTCCTGCAGCTCTTACTGCTGAGCTTGATGCAACTTTAACAAGGGTGAGATGAGCCTCAAGATAAAAAGCCAAAGAAGAAGCCGGTGGTTGCCGGCGGGGTCAATGTTGAACGGTCAAGATCTTGGGCGTTTGAGTCGACTACACTAGAGAAACTTGACTCGAACGAGGATGTGACTTTGGCGTTTGATATGAAAACAACACGGAAAAAGGACGGTGGTGAAGACAAGGTAAAAGTGAAAACGAAAGTCAACTGTAATCGTTGGTGCTCAAGGTTCTATAGAACACGGGATGGGAACTTGAGGGAAGTGATGGAAGGATCAGGTGCAAGTACTATCGGCAAGTGCTGTGTACCTATACTTGGCAATCGGCACGTCATGCTCAAAATGCTGTGTAAAGTGGTGCAAATGTGCCTAAAGCCCTGGGTAAGGATATCAGCTAGAAGTATAGGATACTTTGCACTACCAGACCAAACCCAGACAGGTTCTACAGTGGCAGGTGGACCTTCCACAGGTGCTCAGCCTTTCAAGGCCATCCATCCATCCATCTGGATCAGCTTTAGGGTAGCTGCGGCAACAGCCACACATTGATTTGTACGGCCAAATCGAACGCCACAGCCACAGCCGACTCGGCATCATCGGTGGCTAGTGCCTCTCCACTACAGAGCTGTCCAAGCCAGATGAAAATTATTCTCCATCTCCATCCAACTGCGCTCGTCATCACGTTCCTGGCGTTTAGAGGCCTCGGGATTTTAATCACATACGAGGTTATTTCACATAACTTCTTTATTTTTCACTAATTATATCATCGGTACAATCGCTACGACTGCCTGATCGTGTGCATCGTTATCGTCGATTAACCCTCGGCTCTCTCCTCTTCCGTCATCATCTCCATCCTCGCTTCGGCGCTCCTCAGTCACAATGGCATCCGCCGCCGCATTGGACCCCGTCAAGACGGCTGTCTTCTCCAATCCCCTCGCTAACGCCCTTGGAGATGTTCTCAACTCCTTCAACGAGCGGAGGGCCAAGTTAGGCCTCTCCAACCCAGGCACCATCGAGAGTCTTGCCAAAGAGGTTCAGCGCGATGTCTTCCTTAACAACTATATGTTTACCGGAATCCGCGCCGACCTGACAAAGATCTTCAGCATGGCACCTCTCTTCCAGGTCTCTCACCAGTTCGCTATGGGCGAGCGTATCAACCCTTACACTTTTGCTGCCATGTACGGAACAGGAAAGGTAGCTGCTATTTAAACACACCTTGTATATTCGAGGTCGCTAATTTAATCACAGGTCTTCTGCCAAGGTAACCTTGATAACGAGGGCTCTCTGTCTGGACGATTCAACTGGCGATGGTCGGACAAGCTGGTTTCCAAGTCTCAACTTTCCATCTCCCCAGGTGGTCAAGATATGGCGCAGTTCGAGCACGAGTACACCGGAAACGACTTCAGCGCATCCCTCAAGATGCTCAACCCCTCCTACCTCGAGGGTGGTGTGACTGGTATCTTCATCGGAAGCTACCTCCAATCCGTTACTCCTAAGCTCGCCTTAGGTCTCGAGACTCTTTGGCAGCGACCTTCTCTGTCCCAGGGCCCCGAGTGCGCCGTCTCATACGCCGCCCGCTACAAGTCCGCCGACTGGATCGCTACCGCTCAGCTCCAGGCTGCTATGGGCACCCTGAACACCTCTTACTGGCGACGACTCTCGGATAAGGTCCAGGCTGGTGTTGATCTGAGCCTCGGCCTTGTTCCTTCCCCTGGTGGTCTGATGGGTGGTGGTCTCCAGAAGGAGGGTGTTACCACCATTGGTGCCAAGTACGATTTCCGCATGTCTACTTTCCGAGCTCAGGTCGACTCCAAGGGCAAGCTGAGCTGCGCTCTTGAGAAGCGTGTTGCGCCCCCTGTGATGATGACATTTGCCGCTGATATTGACCACTTCACGGTATGTACCCATGATCCCCAATTGTCTAAGAAAATAACAATATACTAACAAATAACTATAGCATCAAGCCAAGATTGGTCTGGGTGTTTCCATTGAGGCTGCTCCCGAGGAGCTTCAAGAACAACAGGAGGCCCTCGGCGCTCAGCCTCCTCCCAACATCCCCTTCTAAGCCCCGAGCTCAGCATACTCCCCACAACACCTCCGATGACCTGACGTTCTGTCCCCAATGGGACGGAATGTCTTAATGATCGCCCACTGTTGACCAGGCCAGGACCAAGCCTCGACCCCTACCAACCCCCTTTTCGCCATTTTTGATGTCTTATTAGTCGTCCTTCCCACCTCCTATGATGCCACGATATCCATTTATTGGGGATGAGATTTGGTACATATATATCCCGGTTCCTAATCTCCTCCCTAAACTTTGGGATCAGCATCTGTGTATATTATTGTTGAGGACTTGTGTTGTCCTGGTCATGTGTATGAATTATCTGTAACGCACACAATGGAGAGGCGAAGAAAAGTCGGTCATCTCGCACCGTTCTTGCTTTTACGTATCTTTTGAACAAACTTCACTCATGGCACTCATAACGTGCGGCAGTTTTGTTCAACTCGTTGATAGGATGGGATGTGGGTTTGAAGGCAGCTAACGAAGTGATGGCCATGCCTGTTCATGTAACTCTGTATAAGGAAATAGACAAACCTGAAGCTATCATTTGGACCATGACGATGATATGTGTATCAACCTCAAGCGTGCCGGTTTAGAGTCACTCAAACAAGTCACTTTAGTAGATCATTGCAACGTCACATCACGATATATAATGACAACAGACCGCTGTCACTGAATGACATTGCTCGCTTCTAGTGTATCGTATTCCGTCTGTTCCTGGCATCTTTCGCCTTTGCGTGTATCGTGTTTAGGAAAGTTCTGCCTAAGATAACCATACAACAACCATTTTATGTTGTTTTGCCCGTCCTAAAACGCCATGCTAATAACAAATATTCTGTTGCCTTTTTTCTTTTCAAACTCCAGAAGAACCTGAAAGACGTATGCAATTCGGCTCTTGCTGCGTACTAAATCTTCATGCCGTCTTCTTGTAGCTTGCTGCCCAACTTCATTATGACAAGCAAGAGCACGCGTTTCTTCATCGACTGCCCGCCTGATCAAGCCCTTGGTATCTCGTTCCTATAAGCAAAAACTCTTGCACATGGAGGTGTCCAAACATCAAAGCGATCGTGATTCTGGGTAGCATGACATGGTAGTATTTGTTCTTTTCCCATTTGGTGGCGTGTTATCGCTATGATTTGAGAGCGCAGCTGTTACATCACCATGCATTCTCGTTCAGGTTGGTCGCCGCTCTTGTTCTTAACCTTGTCCTTCGATT
Source organism: Fusarium brachygibbosum (assembly GCA_018886245.1). Classification (NCBI taxonomy): domain Eukaryota; kingdom Fungi; phylum Ascomycota; class Sordariomycetes; order Hypocreales; family Nectriaceae; genus Fusarium; species Fusarium brachygibbosum. The sequence continues at coordinate 1,800,181 of MU249525.1, forward strand.
TGACCCGTTTGTGGCCATGTTTGTGGCTATGGTGTCGGTGATGGCGTTGCTCAGACTCAGGCTCAACTTCAGCCGGAACCTCTGTTCTGTCTGAAATCTCCTTTGACTCTCTCGATTCCTTGGAAGTTTCTGCCGTCAGGGCACCTGTTGAGCTTGGTGAAGACATACCAATACCGTTAGGCTCGTCCTTGGACTCTGACATGGGCTCTTTACTGGGCCGCATTAGTCCTCCTAATCTGCTCATCGAGAAGCTTAGGCGATTCTCCCCGTTCTGGCTGCTCGGACGACTCCTATTGACCAGTGTGAAACGAGATGCTGCACGTGATAGTCTCGATGCAGTTGGTTCCTCGCTGGGTGTTATGGCTGGGGAATGAGAATTTGGTGTATGTGGCGCTGATTCAGTCCAGACGGCACTAGGGCGTCGCGAGCCCGTAAGTGATCCTGGGAGACGTCCTGTACCATCCTCGCTCCTCCTTGGCCTTTCGCCGTCCATGGAAAGCCGAATGCTGGGTGGTTTGCTGGATAGGTGCTGGGAGTTCTCGAGAGTCGGAGTGTTGTCGAAATAGCCCTCTTCGAGACTGCCGAGTCGGTTGCTCCGCGAAGGGGTAGGAGGCAACTCGATACTGATTTTCGAATCATTGTATGAGGGAGGTTCTGTCTCCGTGTCGTCGACCGATGGGGGAGCAACTTCGACCATCGGCATGACTTGGTAAAACAGAAGATATGGCATCTCTTCTTTAAGGGCAGTTCTGATGTTATCCACATAAGTGACTCGGCTCTCTATCTGAAGATCATCGAACTTGACCCATTGCGCTTCCTCGTAATCAGGAGGTGGGTCAAAATCATGCCGCCGGTTGTCTTTCAATAGCTTAGGAGCCACTCGGGCGAAGGAAACATAATGGCCGCTTTGTAACGAGTCTCCCCGATGGCAGATAACGGACTGGAGGACGAGCTTATAGTCCGTGTTAAGAACGTTCATATCTTCCTCCGTTTTCGGTTCATCAGCAAGCATAAAATGTGGTAGTCGCAGACTATCAGGAATATCGATAAAGGTGTTGTGGCGCTTGGGCTGACCAGACTCGGTCATGGCGTAGCGTTTAAGGCAGATGCCCACAACAGGCCGTTGTTCAAAATTCAACGCAACTTCGGTATTATTTCGAGGCTCTGTGCTTGAGAGCGCGTGCCAGGCTTGAGATTTTGTTAGCTCATCTACCAGTATCAAAACAGATGACTTGAACTTACGGATAAGTCTGAAAAATTGCCAGGCAGGAATAGTAACTGCTTTGACGACTGTTGATCCCTTGCGCATAGCCTTCTGGAGCATCGTTGGAGTGTCGGGGGTAGTAGGGCGGCCCTCCTCATCCAAAACCACACGTTGAATAACACTCGTTGACCTTCCTCGCAACGAGGGTTTGCTCGGCACCAACTCAACAGTGGTAACCTCGCCTTCTGCTTCATCATCAGGAACATTGCCATCCTTGGCATCAGGATCTACCAGCGAAAGGAGAGGCGCCTTTTCCAACGTTGGCGTTCTTTCCACAGGGGTGGCTGGCAGTGGGGATGTTGGTGTAGATGACTCGCCGCGTTCTTCAGTGAGGATTCGAATCGTATCCCTGTGCTTCAGTGTCGGTGTATCACTCCGGCTCTTCTCTTCCACTCCGAGCTTCTTTCCATCTTCGCTATCTCGTTTAACGTCTACCTGAGCGTTAAAGTACTCCTCGAGGCAATCTTCCAGTTTGAGCCCCTTTTCTTCAGGATCAGGGGGTATGGCCAGGTTCAGCAGGCGCTCATACACAACTTTGTGATCGTCTTTATCTTTCTTTCCTTGGTGGAAAAGATCGACTTGTAGAGATAGCAATGGTAGCTGTAAGGTTTCTGTGATAAATGCAAAGGCTTCAGAGGTGTCTTGTTGCTCCAGCATCCGTGCATCTGACCAACCACAATCGGCCAGCGCGTCTTGTATTAATTTGGTCTGTTTGCCGTGTTAGTTCCAAGCGTATTATGGCATGCGTGAATGGTACCTACCATGTCTGTATGCACCAGTTTTCCTGTTCTGAGCATGTTTACCCACATTCGCAAAAGATTGACGAGTTTGTTGCGGTTGTCTTCTTCTGGGAAGTCGTTCTTGAGCATGCACTCGAAAGCGTCGATCTTGGCAAACATTGAGAACAAGAGCGCATCTAGATAGCATGTAACATTGCCTCGGTTTTCGGCGCCCACCATATCCACGCTGGGATCGTAAGGTGTGATGATTCCAGCCGCCGCTTTTTGTTCCATATCAATGAACTCGACGGTCTTGTCGGTATCGTAGTCTGCGAACTTGGTTGCCATGATATCGATAACGTGGTCGGCAGTAACGTCGGTTATGTTGAGTTCATCTAATCGTCGTAGGATCTCCTCGACCTAATTCGAGAAAAGGTTAATGTCTCGATCGTTCAAGTCGTGGTTCGATTCGTACTCGTGCGGTATCCTTCTCTTTGTCTGCGTCTCCTTTTGCTCCTTGCTTTGCACTATCGCTCTTGAACATGGCCATAAAGGCCCCAGTAGAAAGTGGACGGGGCTACATAGCTACTTGTCAGGATACCTAATTCTTGGCCAGGGCAGAATTTGGACATTTAAAAAGGAAACAGCAGACAGTCCATCCAGCAATTACCAAGTCCTGATGAGAGCATACCTTGTTCTTGTCCGAAATCGCTGGTAGGGGTGACGCTGGCGCAGCGGACTTGGATCGACGGCTCGAGCCATTCTTGTCGCGCAAGCTGAGGAACTTTCTAGGAAACTCCTTCATGATGGTTCGATTTCGTTGCAGAGAAGAGAATGTGTAGTTCGAAAGGAAAAGAGGGACTCGTCTGGTTTAACGAGGTAGCAATAAGCCACAAGCCTTCATTATCGGGGGCGCATCCGCTGCTGGTGTAGGTTGTTTGAGATTGACCGGGAAGTGGCTCGAGTGCGACGCGCGCGAGACGGGGGAGAGTAAGACGGGTTTGGTTTGTGCTGCTGATAAGAAGAGCTGGAAACGATGTAATGGACCGATGAAACAAGAAGACACGGTACAAAGAGTTGCTATCGAAGTTTTAAGGCAGGTTGAAAGTAAAAGTAGAGTAGGAGCTGCAAGACAAAACAAAGTTGGAGGGGAAGCTGTACTTGAAAAAAAAAAGGCCGAGACTTGCCCTGCCTATAACAAGTGATGGGCTTCGAAGGCCAAACCTCAGTGGCCGAACAGCCCACGGGAGCGGTCGTTGAGGGGAGTGACCTGAAGGATACTGCACTAAAATAGAAAGATAGACAGGTGGCGGGGGTGGACACAGCATGGACCCGACCTGAATCTCAGCCTACCAAAGGTACTAACTAAGGTTGTATGAAGTAAGGTTAAGGTAGTACTGTAGCAGCTGGACCCCTGTGCCCTGTCCTGTCACTCTAAAGTTTTTTTTTCCTTTCTTCTTTTTGGTCCCTTGTTTCTGTTGATGGAATTCAGGGTGCAGCTCGCATGGAATCATGATTGATGGCATCGTCACAGGAACCGTCCGAATCTCGGGCTATTAGATGGATATTCTAGTCCAGTACTGTAGCTAGTGTGGCCAATTCAACCGTTGAATTGGATCCTTTTTTTTTCTTATTCCATACCAATCGAAGATAATCCTTGGAGCCGATCCTAGCCAGTTTACGCGCGAATTCGGGAAGTGACAAGCACCAAACGGCCGCCTTGCAGAAGGAGCTAAAGCCAACATGGAAGTTATACTAATAGGGACGATGTCAAGTGATTTCCATGCGTATCAATGGAAGCCTGTTCCACTAGCATTTTACATCACTTATTCTTGTTATCATATGGATGTGTGATCTATTACTCACGTCCTTGCACCAGCCAGCCATCCTTCGCTCCGCTCTGCGTGGTCCGGGCCACATCACCATTGTACATGAATAGTAGGCTCTTGAAAGTTTCTCCAAAAATACCCTAACCCACTCGATTCTGCCTCAGCTAAACTCAATCAGAACTCTACTAAAGCCTCCCAAAAGGGCAACACTCTACGCTGTTTTGTGGCTTTGCTGTGTTCTACACTGTCATCATCATCGTCTTACCCCATGTCGTCAGGTCTTTTCTATTATTGCCGCCTGGATGTGTAACCTTTAGGCTGAGATCCGCACCATGGGTACAACAGAACTGGTGACCTTGGTAAAAAAGCGGACAACGTAGGCGTGTGAGTAAGTCAGGTCATCAATTATAGAATCGATTAAAGCCTGAGATAGATCGATCGAAGAATGGATCTCTAATCCGTACTAGAACACGTATGTACAGAAAGACCTGTGCCTGACAAGGACAAAAGTCCTCTTGGAGACCGAAGGTGTTGCACATCACCAGCCACACCATTGCGTTCCTGGCGCCTGTATAAGCAAGCAGGCTGCCTATCTACTAACCTATTTATCCAGAGTTGGTGGTATTATAAAACAACCAAATCTGATTATTGACTGCAAATCTTTGGCTCTGACGTATGTGCTTGCATTACACCAATAGACCGCCTATTCGGTTGCCTGTCAGTCCCTTTGTCAGATGTTATCTACTCCCTCTCTGTCTGATGAACGTACGGTAAGGTTCAAGTCTTCGGCCCGTACTCCAGGAAACCTGGTCGGCTGGGGACAGCAAACACTATCGGTGACAATCCTAGCTACGTATCCTGCCATGACCATCCATCTAGACTCATCGGTCCTTGCTCTTGGAAAAGATGGAGATAAATCGGGTCACGGGGCCCACGAACATCCCGCGCCCAAGCGTTTGGGACAGCTCCATAATTAGTAGGTGGTTTTGAATTCAACTTGGTTTCGGACTGAAATGAGCGATTGAAGTGCGTCGGACAACAGTAAAGCCCGAAGCCGACTGAGGCAACTGATTAACAAAGGGCCTCACGTATCTGTCACTTGAGTGCTGAAAGTTATCATGCGTCTTCTTTAGGCACAATACCACTGGTCGCTTTGGTTCAGGATTGAGATTCAGTGCTTGCATTGAACTATGGCTTCTAGATCTGGGTAATAGAGGGGCGATCGGAGTGCTTCAAAAATGGTGAGATGATCAAGACGGAGCCATCGTATTATTAAAGCCACATGATGCAGCAGGTCAACATTGAAAAGGAAGCGCCAGGAGGACAGCATGTATGAGCGATTAATAACACTGAAAGAGGGAAAGGATTCAAATGGTTTCATTTTTTTACGCCTCTTTGGAAACATGAAAAAGGATATGTGATAACTTTCATTGTCTAGCTCGACTCCAGAGATGTTGATAGATTACACAAGTGCCTCTATCTTGCGAAAGCGTTGGGCCACCCCATGAGTGACAACGACAGTATGCTATGAAGAACAAAGGACATGAGTAGATATCAGGTAGTTATTACGTCTCTGGCGAATTGGATAACTTCTGCCTTTGTAGGTTGTTAGTAATCTGATCCAAGAACATGAAGATGTCCACAGCCACGACTTCCGACACCAGCCACATGTGGCACAGCCTGACGCTAGCCGCTTAGATGGAAATTTCCAAATCCACGCGACAACCTCACATCTTTTTGTCGATGACCAATTCCAATACCCCACGACCCTAATAATGGCCACGGTACGAGAAGGGGCTCGCATGGCGAGCTCACTGGGACGAAGGCAAATCCCTCTACGGGCTTCCCCCCTTTGTGCACGAAGATATGCCTCGACTGGGGCCGAGAAGTCCTCAGCCGATCTGGCAGATCTCGACAATGCCTCCTCTTTTGCGACAGGTACCCCCGACCAGGCGGCCATTGAGGCTTTCAATGCCAGAGAAAAGGCTAAGGGAACGGGAAATAAGCTCCCTGGTAACAGGTTCGTGGCCCAACCGCTCTCTATATGACCGAACATCCGCTGAATGGTTTCTCGTAGATACCAATATCATCCTCCCAAATACTACCGTGGACCCCTCCATCCCGTACAGGTGCCCAAGTCCTCCGACCCGACTGCCCGAGACTTCGTCCCCGGCCCCTTCAACTTCCCTCGATTAAGGCACACATACGAGACCACGATTGCTCCAGATCTGATCACTATGACCTACCAGCACATCCCACCAGGCACAGAAGTACCCGTTTCCAACAAGGGCAACTTGAGAGAATGGGATGGTTCCTCGCCTTATCACAAGAACCGACCTCGTCGTGGACCTCGTGGAGGTGGCTCTTCGAGACTTGGATTGGTCGAGCGCCCTATCGAGTGGCACAATGTCCCCGAGATCGAGGCTATCACCATCAACTCATTCGCTCCTCTAAGTTCTCAGAACAAAGAGTACTTGCACGTGTGTCGTGCTGTTATCCAGGCTATCTCCGGTTCTTTTCCTGAGGTGACAAAGGTCAAGAACGGTGTTGTTCAGTGGGGTGTCAAGAAGGGTGACAAGACCGGCTGTAAGGTGACACTGAAGGGTGCTCAGGCCTACGAGTTCCTGGACAAGCTGATCACTCTGGTGCTGCCTAAGATCAAGGACTGGCCTGGTATTGAGGCTACTACTGGTGATAGCGCAGGCAACCTGGCTTTTGGTCTGCAGCCCGCCTGGATGGCATACTTTCCTGAAATCGAGTTTAACTACGATGTAAGTCTTTACACGGAATTGTGAAGGATCAGCAGGCTAACCACGATTAGATGTACCCTGCACGACTGATGCCTGGTTGCGATATCTTTATCAAGACAACTGGTACCTCCGATAGACAAGGCCGCCTTCTCTTGGAGGCTCTAGGTCTCCCCTTCTTTGGCAAGGCTAGACATTAAAACACAAGAAAGGGGTCATTGTGAGCTGGAAACGACTATCATCCTCAAGCGGTTGGTATGTAGTATAGATCATGTACAAGATAAATGTATCATAAATGAACATTCAAAAATCTAGGGCTAAAAGTGCCCACTTCATTCAGCCTTTTGTTATCTCTCTTTGGTCTATCAATCTGTATCGACACAAGATGTTTCCGACCAACGCCCAACTCCGTCCCAATGAACCCATTCGTTATATTTTGATGATTTATCCTTCCGATTTTTCAGCCTTGCCAATCTTCTCTCGCAGACCGTTAACGACTTCATCCACAGCCTCCATGCTTGTGGCATCGACCTTGTCGGTGTTGTGACCCTTCTTGGTCAACTCATCGGCAAAGAGATCCATGGCGGGCTGGTAATTGCGCACCGCCGAGCTGAGCGCATACACGGCTTTGCGACGGACATCGATAGGCTCATCTTCCTTGGTAGCCAAATCTACCAGCATAGGCACTCCTCCCACAGCAAGCAGACGTTCCTGGGTCTTCTCGTTGTTCTGCACAGCAGTGCCGACACACCAGGCGGCCATCTTGCGCATCTCGCGCTCCTCATGCTTTAGCTGCTCAAGTAGTGGGGTCCACAGGCTGAGATTTGCAATGTTGTTGGCATTGTCGAGGTTCTCGATGAGCTGCTCAAAGTTGTCAAAGGCGACAAGCTTGTCGTCAAGAGAGACCTCCTCGGCGTTGTCCGAAGTGATGATTTCCATTGATGCTCTCATGAGGTCAGCGTCGGAGGGGCCGCCCATGAGCGATGCCAGAAGCTCCGGGGTGAGTTGTGTCTTGGGCGGAGGGGCATTGGGGTCATTTTTGGTGGCATCAGATTGCTCGATGCTCCATTTGAGAAGTTCGTTAAGTCTGGGGTCATCCATGTTGTCGGTAATTTACAGATTTCCTGGGTACGGAGAGGATCCTATTGCACTTGTTGCAGAAGCAATAAGTAAGAATGTGTAGAAAACAAAAAGTCTTGATGTTGAATATTTGCACTTGATTTTCAACGTTACCAACCATATCGATGAGAATTTGCCCATTCTGGAATCTTCAAGAAGGCCCGCTCTAATCTGCAATTGGTTTAGCGCATACCTGCTCAAAGGAATTATCCATTCTCCGTTGGCCGATCAATGCTCTGCCACAGCTCAATATCAAAAGAATTGCAGCCCAATGACTGCCTTATGATGACTTGTACATATCACTGAGTCAAGCAGCAGAGTCGCAGCGAGTTTTTGTCATGAACAGACACCGCAATTCAACTGATAGCAGTCCGACGTGGCAGAGAATGATTTCATCATAGCTCCCCTCCAGCTCAGCAAAATTGCCCCACCTTGCAAGGTTGCCCCTCATCGCTGCTTTTGAAGCAGAGGAGGCGAGCTCTCAAATGCGAGAGCGAAGAAAAAAGAAGGGCGTAAATAAAAAATACGCACAAAATAGCGTCTGCCTAGGTAGGTCAAATGTGGCTGGCTGGGGTGACGCGCGTGTATTGCGTTGGATGTCAATAGTTATTATAGCAGCCTGGCGCAAGGCTACCACAATGGCAAAGTCTAGTGTCCAATATCATTAGAGCCTTAGGTGGACATACTTCGCATCTGAGAGGCGCCGGAGATCCCGCTGTTCGTAGGTAGGTAAGCGAAGGCATTCAATCTCACGGCCTGGCTTACTGGCCGAAAGCTCCCGCCAGTGGGTTTCCCCGGCTGGGTTAGGCAGGGGGGCAGAAAACAGGGGTCTAATTAAGAGTTGGGAGATCTAATGAGTATCAGTAAACAATTGACAGCCTTGTTGTTCAGGGGCTGGTCAGAGAGCGGTGTTGAAGCTGTTGGCTATCAAAAGAAAAGGATCTCGCCCAGGCTGTCTAACAAACATGGGTTCCAATGGAGCAGAGAACCTTGCAGTACCGGGGGGCTCACCACCGCCTCGTTGCTCACCAAAGAGAATTCTGCACAGCACAGGAGGTGAGATGATAGATAGCTGCGTAATGTGAAGCTATTCTAGTTTCCATCAAGGCATCTTTGATCATGAAGCCTGCTTGGCCAGTCGGAATGGCTGGGTGAGTAGGTCAGACACACAAGATCCGCGCGTATTTGATGTGGTTCGTCAGCGAGGAACTTGTTCGTAGACAGCTGCCTCCGCGTAACTCTGCCTTGGAGGAGCGCTTGGTCAATTAGCCGCTTGTGCTAATTATGGAGTGGAACTCGGAAACTGGAAGCTGGTAACCGGTCCCAATCTGCGGAGCATCTGGAGATTTGACTTAGAGATACCAGCCCCTTTTCTGTTGCTGAATTCAAGGGTCTTGGACTTGGGACGGTGTAGTGATATGATTCCTCAAGTAGACCTTGGGAAATATGGGTGTTGTCCGTATTCTGCGCAGGAATTGAAAGAGTGAGACGGAATTTTCTTTCAAGCTTTTTTGTGGCTGAGGCTGACTTGAACCGCCGTCTTCGTCCTAAGATGGAAGCTATTGTTTATACACATATGCTTGACTGGTATGCTGTTGCAAGCAAGTTCTGTTAGCAGCAGAGCTTAGTCGGATGTTAGAGAATGAGTCTGAAAATAGGTTGACAATAAACCATTGAAACATTGTAATACACTGCCAAGCAAGATAAAAGGGAGCCTCAAAGGCTGCAGCTTTAAAAAGTTCCCTAGCTGACGTCGTCGTCTGCTCGCGTGGCGGTGGACGTGAGGTTCTGCTTACGACGTCACCTTGTGCAGGAAGGATAAAGTCGAGACGGTGAAGCGGCCCGTTATACTCAGTCGGTATGTGATGCAAAACCGTCTACTACAAAGTGTTCAAGAATTACTGCTACCTGGTAGAATCTATCAGCTCCGTGTCACAATCAATTGCTCAGTACAATATCTCCATATCAATCCTAGGTTCTAGAAATTGGCCATCAACAACCTCTAGTCATTCCTACTGTCCAATTCTAGGTAAGCTCCCCACCTTAGCCACCGCTACCGTCCGTACTCCGCAACGATTGCCATTCCACGAGCTGCCACCGCTGCGGCCACTGGGATAAGTTCTTCTCTTCAGGGCAATGTATTCTGCACTACGGCCGCCACGAACCAATCAGTAAAGCGGCGAGCAGCTTGGAAAGACCTGTTTTTCTGGTCGCCCCGCCTCTTTCCAGTAGCAAGAGAACAGCTCCTGCTCTAGACTGTGCCTCGTCTGCTCAGTTTCCCCTACCCAGTTCTGGCAGGCGGTCTCTACCCCCCCTTGTCCTCAAAGTGTCCACCTCAGCAATTCGGGGCCCGCCCACAACTTTCTTGTGACAGCGTCGCCCGGCGATACTTGTCTCCTTTCCCCCCTCCCCCATTCTCCCGTCTCCGTCTCTTTCCCTCTCCCATTCCAAACCACTTCTCTTCAACTCTTCTATCTCCCGACCTCCGTCTCCTTCTCCATCAACGTCTCTTCTTTTCCCGTAAGCTCGCTCCTCACTAATTCTAGCATCTCATCTCATTTTCTCTTCTTTATACTACTTCGTCCTTTCTTTTTCCTCCTCGCCTTGGAATCTTGGCCGCTAATCCCGTTTCTGGACAGCTTTCCCATACACACACCGTAATCCACAGCCATGGAGGGTACGTCGCATCATACCGCGTCGCTGCATCGTCGGATATGGTCAATCAATCCGTTTCGAGCATCGCGAACATCATATAGGAACTCACGCTGACTTGTCTTTGCTTTACAGAAGAAGTTGCTGCTCTCGTCATCGACAATGGGTAAGCTCCCCCGCCTGTCTCACCGACCTCTGGACTATCTCCCCGCCTCTCTGCCCCCCTGCTTGGCCAGATCTGCCACCGCATCGTCCGATGCCCGACACCGGCCACGACATTGGTGCTCAACAGAACTGGCTCAGCAGACGCAATACCATTTCAACACGTCCATGATAGCTAACTCAATGTCAGTTCGGGTATGTGCAAGGCCGGTTTCGCCGGTGATGATGCTCCCCGAGCTGTTTTCCGTGAGTACCCCACTTTCTAGCCTTTGCTATCAAAGCGTTGATATCGCAACGTTTGGGCGCAAGCACAATCAAAATCTCAATGCTAACGCTGTAAAAAGCTTCCATTGTCGGTCGCCCCCGTCACCATGGGTAAGTTGTAGCAATCGCGGCACTTTTGTCGCCTTTCTCGGTGGCTGGCCACTGACCAAATTCCAGTATCATGATCGGTATGGGTCAGAAGGACTCTTACGTTGGTGATGAGGCTCAGTCCAAGCGTGGTATCCTCACTCTGCGATACCCCATCGAGCACGGTGTTGTTACCAACTGGGACGACATGGAGAAGATTTGGCACCACACCTTCTACAACGAGCTGCGTGTCGCCCCCGAGGAGCACCCCGTCCTGCTCACCGAGGCTCCCATCAACCCCAAGTCCAACCGTGAGAAGATGACCCAGATCGTCTTCGAGACCTTCAACGCCCCCGCTTTCTACGTCTCTATCCAGGCCGTTCTGTCCCTGTACGCCTCCGGTCGTACCACCGGTATCGTTCTGGACTCTGGTGATGGTGTCACTCACGTTGTCCCCATCTACGAGGGTTTCGCCCTTCCCCACGCCATTGCCCGTGTCGACATGGCTGGTCGTGATCTTACCGACTACCTCATGAAGATTCTTGCTGAGCGCGGTTACACCTTCTCTACCACTGCCGAGCGAGAAATCGTCCGTGACATCAAGGAGAAGCTCTGCTACGTCGCCCTCGACTTCGAGCAGGAGATCCAGACTGCTGCCCAGAGCTCCAGCTTGGAGAAGTCCTACGAGCTTCCCGACGGTCAGGTCATCACCATCGGCAACGAGCGATTCCGTGCTCCTGAGGCTCTCTTCCAGCCTTCTGTCCTGGGTCTTGAGAGCGGTGGTATCCACGTCACCACTTTCAACTCCATCATGAAGTGTGATGTCGATGTCCGAAAGGATCTCTACGGAAACATTGTCATGGTAAGTTTTGCAAGCCGAAAAGACCCGAATTGTACTAACGTCTCTAGTCTGGTGGTACTACCATGTACCCCGGTCTCTCCGACCGTATGCAGAAGGAGATCACTGCTCTTGCTCCTTCTTCCATGAAGGTCAAGATCATTGCTCCTCCCGAGCGAAAGTACTCCGTCTGGATCGGTGGTTCCATTCTCGCTTCCCTGTCCACCTTCCAGCAAATGTGGATCTCCAAGCAGGAGTACGACGAGAGCGGTCCCTCAATCGTTCACCGCAAGTGCTTCTAAGGTGTGTTTGCTTTCTTCATCAACTTTTGAGACCAGCTTACTGACTTTTGAAGCTACCCGACCGACAAATTAAATCCTCCCACTCGCGCAACGACAAGATCATGGAGGTGGCGACAGACGCTAAGCCTTGGGTGGTTGGCCAGCGTCGAGGTCGAATCTCGTATTTACGAAAAGTTTTTGACATGGTCGAAAGAGTGGGCGTTGCGCTTGTTACGAAGAGATGTGATGGCCCCTTTCTTGTAGTTCGCGTATAATGCGTGCCTAGGGGTAGAAGCCGAGGTTGACATACAAATACTTTTTTACTTTCCGCTTAGAATTGTTGAAATCAAACGAGGTGATGACATGTGCCGATTGTTCTTTTGCTACGTATGTCAAATTGGTCTACGTAATTGAAGTCGTAATTAAGTCACGAAAGATACTTTAAAAGTCTATCGGGTCAGTTTGCCTGGGGTATCAAGGGGTTGAGTAGCTTCAGAACTCTCTGCTTCGTCTGTGGCTGAACCTTTCTCTGTAGATAAGTCAGAGGCCGCCTCTGGCTCGGCTTCAGCTTCAAATTCAGCTGCAGCAGTTGCCCTCTCTTCCTCGAGCTTCTTGTATTTTCTGCGACTTTTCTTGGACGCACTTGCGGCTCTCTTTTCCTTTACCCGCCCGACAATGGCCGACCGACTCTGGTCACCGTTTTGTAGCTCATCTATACGCTGGGCGAGCAGTTCGCGGGCATGCTTTCGATTCTGGTCCCTTGAACGGGTTGCCTGCGACTTGACGACTATCCCGGTAGGTACGTGTTTAAGCTGGACGGCAGAGTTGGTTTTGTTCTATGTTGTAGCGAACATCATGTAAGTTATATGGGCAATGATACAAAGAGTGGTCTATGTAGAATCTTAGGACATACAATCTTTTGGCCGCCCGGACCACTGCCTTTTATATATGATTCTTCGATCTCGGACTCGGGTGGAGGTTTCGGCCTAGGTGGGAGAGCCTTTCCTTGATGGATGGATGTACTGGAAAAGGTGCGTATTGGTGAGGCGAAAGGCGAACGAGGTGCGCTCAAACGGAAGGATCGGAAGAGACTGGAGATATTCATTGATTGTCTGTTGGAGGTATATGTCTTAAGTAAAACAACAACGAACGACAGGCTGAGTACAGGCGAACTAAAGTCGTAATTGAGTCAAGTTGATGATTATTTGCTGTATACGAGGCTGCACTGAATTGCATGTGCCACGAGCAAGCCACAGCCGCCGCCACAAGCCCGGTCCTTCTATCTATTGTCAGCACAGGAACTCATGTCTAGGCCAGTAAATTGGGCACCCGCACCCCCCTGTAAGATCAAGTCTCGATGGGTACTTGGAAACCTTGGCGTCTTCCCGCAAAGATTCTGGTACCTAATTTTCGGGAGCGTCGGTACGATAAAGGTACCGCCAGATAAAGGAGGGATTCCTTATCCTTAGCCTCTATTCTCCGTCGTTTCAACCTTTCTCCTGGATCCATCACTTTTGAGCCATCAATTATTGCAAGCAACAACTTTACGACGACGAACACCAAGATTCCACATTATTAACACGACTCGACATTACAAAATCGACACAATGGCTGTTTTTGGATCGTTCCGCAAGTGGCTTGCCCTCAAGCAGTACCAGCTCGAGGTTACTTTCAGTGTCTACATGTTTACACCATGGGAGAAGTTCTTCTTTAGTACGAACCCCCGTCCGCCTCTCAGCTTCAGCTTTTATTTTCAGGGGAACTAACAGGTCGCCTTAGGCTCTATCGTCTTTCTTCTCTTCAGCCTGACTTTTATCGCCGCCTGTCTCTACCTCCCGCATCACATCTCATTCCTCGTCGGTCGCGCATGGTACTACATGAACGGAGAGCAAATCGACGTCGCCGAGGTGGTGCAAGAGGCAGTCAAGGATATATCCGCCAGCGCGCTATCTGGTGCAACAGCAAGCGTGGTAGATGTTACCAAGGAGACCGTCGAAATTGTTAAGGAGCTATAAAATTCGAATGACGATTGTCTTCTGGTATGCCAGCAACACACCGGAATGCGTCGGCGGCGCAAATTGTCAGTCACAACGACGAGATTCTGGTCAATTGAGGTTTCAACTCGACCTCAAACTTCAACCTAGAGAACCGCGAGATTTGGCTCGGGGATTCCTCTGGTATCACGATATCATGGATACGGATATATAACACTTTGGCCAATAGATGGCTGTAATGATAATAATACACTTAACTCGGTTACCTCACGGTCAAAACTTTGCGATCAAGAACTGTAAGATGAAGTAGGGACGCAAGCTCAGAAATTGGTAGCAGAACAAGCGTGTTCATATCAACATCAATCATAACTTTTATTACTACGATTCTGCAGGCACTTGACAATATGCTTGGCTAAAGGCGTACACTCGGAGTGAACTGTCTTCTCCTGCAACAGCCACCTCGTATGGCCTGTCAGCGTCGTCTCTCATAGCAGGACGCCAGGCAAGTTGGTGTACAGCCTTGGGTAAACAGTAACTGAAGAGCAAAGTTAGCAAAAATATCGCATTGTCTCGTTCCACATGGAGAGGCACTTACTCTTCACAGGCGGTTTTCTCAACAACATCAGTTCCATCCTCCTTGGTTAGGCACAGACTAAGTCGTCCGAGTTCCGTGCCAACGGCCAGGACAAACCTTCCGTCAACAACTTGAGGGACAAAATCAACAGAGGTAACCGGCGAAGCAGATGCAATAGAAGCTGTCTGCGTGAACTGCAACTTTCCTTCTTCGTTGGGCTTAGCCGCCCAGATGCGAACTTGCTTGTCACGGCCAGCGGTTGCAAACACAGGGGCTGAAGATGGAGCAGGCGCCCAGGCTGCATCGAGAACCATACGTGTGTGGCCCTTGGGGTTGGTCTGAAGGAGCTTGTACGCCGCGTCCTCCTCGGGTGCGCGTTCAAACACAGCCCATTGACGATCGCGACCAACACTCAGGAGGAACTGGTCGTCAAGAGAGAATCGTAGGCGAGTGGCTGTAAGAGAGTGTGCGGTCAGGGGCGGTCGGAGCTCAGTCCAGCGGGCTGTCTCGAACAGACGGATGACGGCATGGTTGGTCGAGCTGGCTTTGCAGGCACTAGCGACGAGAGTTCCGTCGTGGCTGGCTGCCAGACAGGAGATTTCGTAACCATGACCATAAAGCTTCTCGGTCTCTGGCCACAAGGTGTGTCGCGAGAGCGTCTCCTCAAAAGGAGGATGGTCGATTTCCAAGTGAGACTTCTTCACAATTGATGCAGGGTCCATGGCTTCACGGTCACGGTCATCGATGGGCTGGATCTCCTGATCATCTTCCACAGTGTCGATGGCTTTGTTGGATAAACCCAAGACAGGCATGTTGGCAGCATCTGGCATGTTCTCAACGTCCATGCCACTGCCGATACCTGCAAGGCGGTTGAGCATTGAGGCCACGGCCTTGGGCTCACTGAAAACTCGCATGAGCTTCTCGTCAGCCCCTGAGACGAACTGAGAGGCTCCTACGGAGTCGATGCAGTTGAGGTCGTAGCCGTGGATCTGAGGTCGGGACATTTCGTGCCATGTCTCAGTTCCTGGTCTGTTCCAGCGTGTGTGAAGTCGTGTAGTTTGGTCTGAGCTTGTTGATAGAAGATACTCGCCATTCTTGGCCCAAGTGACACCTGTAACTGCTCTGGTATGTCCTGAGATAGCTACACAAGGCCGCCAAAAGTCCTCGGAAGGGATATACTCCCATCGTCTCCAGCTACCAGTGCGGCCAAGACAGGCCACCGACTTGCCGTCATGGGACCACAGTCCTGTCCAGAAACCACCCGTGCTTCCTGTTGCTGTTGTAGCGCCCTTTTCTCTGCTAATCTCTCCCAGTCTCGCCATGCTAATCCAGATACCAGAGCTTGGATCGGCTTCCCAGATAGCGAGCGAGTTGTCCGCTGAGGTGGACAGAAGCTGCAGCTTTCCGTCGTCTTGTCTTTGCCAACGGGCGCTGTAGATCCAATCCTCGTGGCCTAGAAGCAGAGCTTCGAAAGTGACGGAGAAGTCCTTGCCAGCTGACTTGAGACGATGAGCCTTGTTCGATGGCGACTTGCCTGGCAAGTAGGCGTCGCTGGAAGGGTCTGAGCCGCTGGCCGCAGCAGCAGGTAGCTCTTTGCCCTGGTGGAATCTCCATATACGGACGTACTTGTCTTGACTTGCTGAGGCAAGGAGCAAATCGCTGTCAGGGGCGGTTGTCTCCCTGGCGAAATTCAAGCTTCGAATCCAGCCTTCGTGTCCCGTCAACGTCGCTTGCACCTCGAATTGAATCTTTTCGGATTTGGCCTCTGCCGTGTGTATTTGGACAATATCCCTTGTGCCAGCAGACGCTAGCACCAAGACATCATCTACGTCTCCAGCGTAGCCAAGCGACAGGCACATGGGGAAGTACTTTGGTGTCGTCTTAACACTTTGGAGGAGCGAGAACTCGTCATTCTCGAAACTCCAGATTTTGATAGAAGCATCAGCGCCTCCAGTTGCAAGAATCCATTTCTGAGTACCCTTGACCCTTAGAGCAGCAATGCAGTTGATGGCAGCAGTGTGTTCGGTTGATGTATGGATAGGTTTGAACTCTTCACTGCCTCGCTGAGCTTTCCAGACAATCAGCATCTTGTCATCTGATCCTGAAATGAGATAAGAGTTCTCGTCTTGGTCTTCTTCAGGGAGGAAAGCCAGGGCCTTGACAGTGCTCTTGTGGCCGCTGAGTAACTTGCTAACTCCCCTGGGCGGATCCAACTTGAGCATAAATATTAGCATTAGTTGGTTTAGGGGAACCGCAGTGATCATGAAAAACAGGGTATATTGACTTTAAAGCAACAAGGTGACTCAAATACTAACCAAAGGTCGCCATAAAGCAACATTGATATCAGCTCCAAAGGCCAAAATACCACATCGACTCCAATCCGCAACAGCCGTCTGTCGGTTGGCCCCGGAAGCGAGATACTCGACAGATACGGGTTTAAAGCCCATCTCTATCTTGTTTACTTTGTCGTTTTCTTATTTACTTGGAGTCGTTATTTTTGGAGGGGTCTCGGGATGAGTCTGAAAAGTGTGTGGTTCTTGAATGCTGATTGGCTGCAGAGATGTCCTACTGAGATTTTCGGGGGATTCTGCTTATGTCATCTGTTTAAACGCTTGCGGGTGGCTTCGAAACATCACACATCAAGAAAAGCAAATAATATCAAGTTTGACTTGCTCTTTTTTACTATAGAGATCGGATCTTTATCACAATAATTTCTTTATTTCTTTGTTGGTTTTTTTTCTCTTCATCGGAAGAAAAAACCAAATTCTTCAGTGCCTTCCACCAGGTCAGTCTCGTGGACAACCTTCAACTCTGACTGATACCTCGGGATCTCCTTTCCCCCCACCACAACAAAAGCAAATATCGCAGAGAACTCAGTGATCAGTTGACAGCTGAAAGGAAAGGCGAGGAAAAGCAACAAAGTAGCATCAAGATCACGTCCTTGGATCGTCACCTCGCTTCCATTCTCCTTCCATTTCACCATGGCCGAATCGGCATCTTCCCCCAGGCTCAACATCGACGTGGAGTTCTCGTAAGTTCGTTTCACCAACATCCTCATCTCGTGTAGATTATATGATCTATCAACTCTCACTCCCAGCCTCGACTCAGTCTCGGGCGTCAAATCGAGCCCACGCCCTCCCGCAGTTACCGATTTTTCCTTGAGTGTCCCACTAGCCTGAACCAAGCCCTGTCCCTGAGTTCCCCTTTGACAAGTCTCGTCTCTGTCCTCTCTTTGGTCCCCTCGCTTTGGTCCCTCCTTCTCTAGTTCAAGTTCCTTGGAGCTAACATTGTGGCACTGACAGTGGCGGACTGGAAATGCTCTTTTCCAACAAAAGACAGCACACTCTGTCGATTCCCGCGGCAGACCAAGACGGGAAACCCGCCGACATTGCGTATTTGATAGACCACCTATGTCAGAACGTCATGGACGATTCTCGAAAGGACCTCTTCGTTCTGGACAACCATCTGTATGTCTTGGCCACTGTTTCTCCTCTTGTCTTCTGCCTCTCTTTACCTCCGACTCGCTATGCACACTCCCCTTGACTCGCTGCCATACATAGCCACGTCGGTTTAAAGCATTTTTTATATCAACTCCTGCTTGGATTCATGGATCTTGTAGCTGACAGGAGTGGCAAACAGTCGACCGGGCATCCTAGTTCTCATCAACGACGCCGACTGGGAGCTCGAAGGCGAGGAGGCCTACGAGATTCAGAGCGGTGACAACATCTTGTTTGTCTCGACTCTGCACGGAGGTTAGAATGCTGTAAGCTACTGTAATTGACTCCTTTTGTGGCCGCCGCGGAACAGTCGGTGCAGTACCGGCTCCACGGGTATTGAAGAATTTCTACATACATACACACATAGGGACGCATACATACATACGTGTGTGTGTGTGTGCAGACAAATAGCACGTCTCCCTTGCATCAAGTTGTTGGGATATGGACGCGGACTTGGACTTGAACATAGACAAGGACATGGACATGGTAGGCATTGAGTGCATACACAGCCAAGCCCACATCAAGAATGTCTCGGGTTCACTTCAAGTTTCGACATGGCAGGACGGATAGGTTTGATACGCGGATACTAGTGACTGTCTCCTTTGGGTGTCTGTGTCTTAACTCACTGTCTCTCGCCTCACCTTGTCCGTTTCGCCACCCAGATGAAACGGAGTTTCTCCTGAGGGCAGTCATCCAGTACCGTACGAGGCAGGCTCGCTTGCATGCGCTCTCCCACCTCAATCAGCCTTGCCAACGGTTGCTTTGAACCAACGCCCTCGTCTCTGGTCTAGGCACGCATCGATCTCTATTCCCAGCGAAACCTCATCTTGCATCTAAAGCACATACACAGACAAGGAGCGTGCATTGTGTGCGTGCACACAAACGCTTTCAACGGCTTTGTGGATGCAAAGAGATAGAAAAAGAAAACTGGCTGTTGAGGACTTGCATGCCTCGCATCTGCAGCCCTCGGTATTGGGAAAGCCTTGTTTCTTGAGTTTTCTCTGAAGAGTGAAGCAGTTTCGCACACTATGACAATGACGGGCCGGGCCATTGCAACGCTGTCTACGGCGGTGAAGGCCTCTCACACTGGTTCTTGAAGCAGAGACTTAGAAATGAGGCTTGATGCATAGGCATATGCACACCGGAGATCCGTTTGAGTGTGTGTGCATTTGACTCTTCAGCAGCTGTCCATTCAGGGGAGAGTGAGAGAAGAGGGCAGAGTAGGTAGAAGGGGGGGCGGTGAATATTGGGGGAGGGGGGGTTGTCGATCCAGCCAGAAAGAGAGGCATGCAGCCCTAATCTACATGAGTATGCAGCTCTGTATCCTATATACAGAATTGCGACCTCGGTGTGACATGTGGATGCTATATAGCACACAGCATATTATGTCTCGCAAGAAAGTCCATTTGTCGTACTTTTTGAGCAGTTGCTCAACCTAAAGGACTCCAAAACTGAAATGAAAATTGTTCTCACAAAAAACAGCAATAGTATTGGCGTCATAATATGCAGGTGATAGTTTCTTGTCAAATCAGCCACCGTCATATCTTGCATTCCGCCAACGCAGGTTAACTATGCCTCACTTGACTTAATTTGACAGTCCTGACTTGACTTGACATTGTAGTTGGTTGGTAGTTTGTACGTCTAACTACCTATGCACGTACTGCATCAATTCTATAATTTTCTATGGAGCTAGACATCATTCCATGTCTGTATGTACAAACGTGACCAACTTATGCCAGTAAGCCTTTACCGAGATATTGTTTTCCCAACGCTCACTTTTCACTTAAGCCCCTGGCAGGTTATTCGATCGCGGAGCCAGGATCGTCATCCTCCATCGAGGCCTTACGTCTTGGCTCAGCTGAGTGCTCTAATGTTAGCACAAATACAAAGAACCATGCTCTGCAATCTGTCGATTTTGGGCATCACTATGGCCCCCAATTGGGACATCTGTACCTTGCCTTACCTTAATTTGCTTTCTCATCCCCCTGGCTCTTCGACCAACGCAATCCAGTTTGGTCCAGACCATCCCGTTATAGAGTCCATCTCATCATGTGCCCTGGATAGCCCGGCTGCAGACCAATTCTTTAAAATATTGATCCTTGTAGTCTATTCAATGTCCTTTAGCAGTATTGAATCTATCGCAAGCATGGGCTATGTCCTCTGTTCGGTCGTTTTGTTCCGACCCTGGGATGTCTAATAGGGCAAGACATTGAGATCATCATCACTGCAGTCACAAAGTCTTCCTTTAATGTAGTCGGTTCTGAATATGTTCATTCAAATTCCAAATCATATACTATCTAAACGCCAGTATTCCGATTTCGCCCCCCTGTGGCTACTCTCGCCCTTTCCGCACCCATTATATACAATGCTGTTATCCTTCCCCTGCCTGAGTCTGATAACCCAGTATAAATGCATCAACGCTCGTAGAATGGTCTAATAACCAAGAATGCGACCCAGCCACCCCATTTGAATGGGGTGAGTAAATACATTGGAAAGAGTTTGGCGCATACAGATGCCAAATGGACAGGTAGATGGCAATCGAAACATGAAGAAAATAGACAAGATGAAACACAAAATAAGTCCTCGTTCCGGCAGATGATACAGCCTTTTTTTTCTAACCTCCATAAAATCATGAACAAATCCATTCGCTCCCCCTTGCATTCGTCTAACAAATGTATCCGATCATTAGTATGGTATGAAGAGCACTCCTCCTATACAAAGACCGCTTGAAAAATGTGTAAAAAAGCAGGAAACAATTGGTATCAAAACAGTAAAAAGGGCGGAACCCCTGCGGCAATGTGTTCAGACAACCACCCCAAAATTTCAACCTCATCATGTGGTCTTTGCGCGACCATATGTTTTCAACTCCCTAGAAAAAGACACGCTGTTGAGATATTTGGCTTTTCGTAATAATTGCACTGTTTGGCCTCCCGTATCGTACTGTTGTAATAGTTTTCGTAAAACAAAATGCGTAACGCTCTAGATGGTGATAACGCCGTTCCATGTTGAATCCAAAAAATTCCTCAGTACATGCGCTCGTTGTAGTTCATCTCGCGCACATGGCTAGTCTCATACATCATGCCGGTGTTGTGAGGTGGCTGGATGTGGTGATGTCCTCCTTGCATCTCGTACACTTCATAACCACCCGCGTGGGACTCACGAGGCATGTGGCTGATGGCATTGGGCTGGGCACGGCTCATACTGTAGGCCGCGAGGCTGCCTGAGACGGGAAGGCCATGCGGCTGGTGAGGAGATGGTGTTTGGTGACTCGTGGCGATTTGAGGAAGAGGGTATTGAGGAACACTTGTGATTGGGTTCATAGAAGGCGAGTGAGAGGGCTTAGGCTTGCGCTCAGCAACCGTGCGGGCTTTTCCTCGACCTTTAATGCCCTTGTTGCTGTTCTTGTAGTGCGTGGCGAAGTATTCGAAAAGCTCACGGTCGACCTCAGGCACTTCCTCGCCCGAGTTGAGGATCTGGGCGAATCTCATAGTGAGGTTCTTAAGGGTCTTCTTGTGGAAGTTGTTTTGGTGAGTCTATGGCATTGTTAGTTGGAAAGTCATGTTTGACGCGACAGCCAATGCTCACCTTCATGTTACCAAGCTGAGAGAACGTCTTGTTGCAATCATCCAAGATGCAAACGTAGGGTTTTAGGCCCTGGTGAGTCTGCAAATGGGCGCGAAGGTTCCCTCTTTGAGCAAACTGACGGTCACACTTATCACAAGAGAATGGGCGTTCGCCAGTGTGACGACGTCGATGAGTCTTCAGGTTGCCCAATTGTGAAAAGGTGAGCTCGCAGCCAGGAAAGTCGCAGGACTAGATATGTTAGTGCAGTTCGTTTGTCGCAGGTGGTCAACTTACATATGGCTTCTCACCACTGTGCGTTCTGCGATGGATGTCGAGGTGGGTCTTCTGGGTGAAGCTCTTCTGGCAGTTGGGACCGTTACAGCGATATCGCTTCCTTTGGCACTTGTTGTCCACAGGACCAGGAGTTCCATGGCTGTCCAAGCTTGCCTCGGAAACAGGAGACATACCAGGGGTGAGTGGCTGCTGTCCAGCGTCGTGTTGAGTCTCTGCCTTGCGCTGGATAGCCTTCATCAACTCATCCACTTCAGTCTCGAAGTTGATCTGGTCGCCACCGTTGAGGGTTTCGTTTGAGACGATAGTCTTGGAGCTGAGGGTTGGGTTTGTGCCCGTGGACCGGGCTGTAGAGACCTGTGAATCGCTTCGTGCAGGAGAGGGTGCTTGCTCAACGTATGTGTATCTTGGCTCCCGAAGATATGAAGAAACTCGGCTGTGGTCGTGCTCGTGTCCGAGAGGGCGGTCATTGTATTCGACTTTGAAGGGCGAAGAGTGGTGAGGAGGTGTTGGTGGGCCTTGGTAGGCCGAAAACTGGTAAGGGTTGGGAATCTGGTAGTGAGGTGCTGTTATGCTGTTCACAGGGCCAGAACTGTAGGAGCCCTGGACCATGTAAGGTGCCATCACAGGTCGTTGAATAGAAGCAGTTGTGTTGGGTCGAGAGTCGAAAGGAAGCATGGATGACGATTCCATCATGGTGTAGTCTCCAGGGAGTTGTTGAGGCCAGCGTCCCCAGTTAGGGGCGCCTGATGTTTGAGCTGTGAGAGCCAGTTTGCCAGTTCAAGTCAGTCTCGCTCTCAAAGCAAGACCGACAGCTTGTGTTGGTTGGATTTGTCCCGGAGGGAAGTCGTAAAGACTTTGTGATATAGAGAAACAAGTCGTTGATCAAAGACCCAAACAGTATGTTCAGGTTGAATAAGAGAAAGGACAAGTTGAACTCGAGTAGGGAGACAGAAAGTGTATATGTATATGTTTGGGAGTGAGAATGATTGTAATAGAAAGATTCTTGGAAGTTGAGAGTGTAAGTTGCTGGTGAGACAGAGTTGATCGAATGGTTGAAATCATGGAGGAGAAGTCCAACTACATATATTCCTTTGCTTGAGTAGATAAGTTGATGTGCGACAAGGGTCAAATTCTCTTGTAGCCAATCGTACGGTAATGCTCAGAGATCCTCTGTAGGGCGGGTCTAGGAAGTCTGGTACCTCTCCGACTAGGCCCTGGAACTGTAACAGAATGTTAAACCAGGTCTCGTCATAATACTGGTCTGGATAGTAGACTGTGAGATCCAATACCCTCCCCACCGGCGGGCACTAGGCATAGACCCGGGAGAGGGGTGAGCTTAGAGGTAGATCTAGTCAGGACGTAGCGGGACCAGGGTCGAGATGGGGTTTTTTGGGTCGTAAAAAGATGATCAAAGAGGGGGGGGTGAAGGATGTCACGAAGGCTGTCCCCTTGTCTAGCTTCTTTTTCCGGACTGGACCGCGAGAAGTTGTCGCTTTCTTTTTCTTTTTCTTTTCTGATATTGATGAGTCTGGCGACCTGATAACCAAAGTTGAGACATTGTAGCGAGTATCAGCAAGGGGAAACCCTAAAGTGGAAGCTCCATCGAGAAAGAGCTGGATTGATGTCTCTCTTTTCTAATGCTTGATCGATTCCACTTAATTATGTTGATTTGGGCGGCCGTTAGGTATACAGAAGCGATGGCATAGTATTGCCCGTATTCTAGACTCCCGGTCATCAGGTCTCAGACGTGATTCAGTGAGCTCCTTGCTGCTTTGTTGTTATAGCCAAAGTGACTTATAGCTTGGAGTTCAATATGTGTCCAGGTCCCTTTTTCAAGATTGAAGATGTGAAGTTGAGTTTAAAGACGTAGGTGTGGCATTGGGACACGGGATCGTGACAAGGGTATCAGGACGCTAAAAACGACGCCTCTGCTGGGGAGAGCGGGGGGGGACTTGAACAGGGGTGGGGGCGTTCAAGGTGTGCGCTCAGGAACAGCCATGAACGAAAACCTCCCAGGGCCATCCCTGAACCCAGGCCCTAATCTCGAATTTTTCATCCTCTTCTTCAGGGCCTCACCATGTCCGGACGACGCCGGTTGGGCTTGAGCTTCAGGGCAGGACAGTACCCGGCTCAAGGTCCGGCTGCTGATGTTGACAAGCGTTTGTAGCTAGCACTTTGGGGCAAGAAGCTGTTCTCGCTGGTACTAACGAAAATAGTGGACTGAATTGTAAGTTGTGGTTATGCTTGCTTTGATGATGCTATTCTTGTGGTTGTTACTGACTTGGCCTTGAACGGCACAAACTTGGCACTCTGTTTCACTTTCGACACCACCCACGATGGTTGAGGACAGTTACAGGTCACTGTAATCAGAGAGTTTCCTCTATCGCGAGTTGGCATAGAATCCGCTTTACGACTCCGCGATTTGAAGCCATGTTGTCCAGGTGCACAGCATCGCGGCGGGTTCCGGTATCAAGAGGGTCTGCTATTCTGGCGTAAGTGCCTAACGCTCCTCTCTCAACAGGTGACGAGCGGTAAATTATGATTTTGTTCAGGACCGTTTCTCATCTCTCAGCCAGCTGTGCTCTCTGCAAAACCCCAGCCAAGTCGGGTGTGCAAAGTTATGTCTTGCGGAGTTGTTCCGGGCAAGGAGAAAACATCAGCACGTCTCGCTGCGGCTGAACTCTGGCGAAAGTAGCAAACATGGGATCCCTTGCGTACAATTTTTTGTATGTATACTGGCTCCTACGCCGCGTGGCCGCCTCTCTATAAGTGTGGATCGTCGTGGAGTTGACTTCACTTTTGATCATGAGGCGCCGTATACCATGCTTTGAGGAGAGTGCAAAATTAAACCTAGCGGCAGCTTGAGGTGTCTCGTCTTCGAAGGGCCCAGCACCTCGTGGCGCTGCATCAGTTCCACGGCGTCGAGATGAGTCCCGCAAACACAACGGCCAAACGTCAAGAGCAAGCGTTGGCTCCGCTGCATTATCTTAGGCATATCAACGGCTGAGTGCTGATAGTTAACGAGCGTTACATGACAATTGGGCAGAGACAAGCGGTCGTAGTTAGTTGGCGATTGAGATGAGTCCCTCAATTACGGGTCTCGGGGAGGAAAGTGGTATTCTATATACCTTCTTCAGTCCTAAAATCATATGGGCTTGGTCATACTTGCCTTACCCTAAGGGGTCCTGTTGATCGCTGCTTCCTTCATATTCCAATCTGCAGGCGGTGATGTCCATTGACAGTCGCACCTGCCTCATAGGTATAGAACCGAAGTGTGATCAAACAATTGGTTCCTTGGCTCCAATATCCCTACTTCCGTGTCGTTCCTTCTCTGGTCACATATTGAACAAGACAAAAACATAATATCGTTGACTCGTTGCTGGTTTAAAACGACCATTTGAAGTCTGATCCAGGTTGCATGCACAGAGCTGTTCAGTGAGCGCAAGTAAAATCGTTATAACCGATTAATACCCGAGATCGCATAAAATCCAGTACTTGGCGTGCCTGACTACTACCTGCTCTGTACTAAGGTAACTAGTAAGTAATAGCCCAGGTATACACAAGGATTTCAACGTCTAATCGGTGTTCAGGAACAGCTTCTCTCAATCCACAAGCCGTTGTGCGAATGCTTCTCTCGACTTGACTAGGGTGCAAGTGCGTCTGTACTCCTCTTGGTTTTAGACGCGACAAACAGCTCACTTGCAGCTGGAGGCCACAGGACCAAGGTTTTTCTTTCTTTTGGCGATTGCATCCAAGGCTCATGAGCCGGGATCATGCATCTTTCCACTGCTCAATCATATCTTTGAGCGCGCAACCAAGTCCGGACCAATTGAGGGAGCACGTCAACCTGCAAACGATGCTGCCCACTAGTTCCTTGTCTACAGTGCAGTATCTGACTTGCAGGACTTACCACCGAGAGCGAATATGAACACAAGACGTAACGATTGGCGGCACGTCTTGCAAGAGTATGGACAAACATGCGAATCCGGTTGACGGACAAACATCTACGATCGAAGAAGTCAAGCACAAAAAGACAGCAGTGCAGAAGGAAATTCCATTCGCAACTGCAGTGCATTACAGCAAAACAGAAAGGACATATCCTGGATTCTACTGATTCCCAGTTATGCACTATCTACTTCCCAGCATTACCAGGAAATCACGGGGACAAACGCCGGTCAGTTTCATAGACGAGTTGCGAATGCCCGTGTTTTCGTAATGTCGTCCCATAACGGAACGGTGTTGTTTTCTCGGCCGATGGTTAGTGAGAAAACAACCTAGGCACGTTATTTAGACACCCAGGTCGTCCACTATACCTATTAGGGCGTGTGGAAAGCACCTATTTTGGGATAAAGCCACCCTCAGCGCAACTTCATAACACAGATGGGAAAAAATGATTTATCACCTCGCACGCACTCCCTAATGGGTCATTTACGCTCCTAGATCTCGCTGCATGAGAATCTCGATTTTGCTCTCGCTGGAAGGGTTGTAGAATCGCACGAGCAACAAGTCAAAGGGGAAACAAGAGTACATGGCCGAAATCCATTCTCGTGACTGCCCAACGTGGGCGCTTGATCTTAGTGCGCTGCGCTTAGTGAGGCAATGGCACGCTCAGGCTTGTCGCGGGGACCATTACGTTTATCATATCTGCTTACCTAGCCGAGCGATCTTTATCTCACAGCAAGAAGACTACCGGTACAGCAAAAGTGCTAGCCAAGTTGGTTGCAAGTTCAACCCTCCAAGCTTTTGCATCTGTCACGAATGGTGGGGTCAGAGCACCAGGTCATCTGATGTGATTCTTCAGCGGCCTTGCAGCTTTGGTGACCCGATCTGAAATGCGACTTTTGAGATGAACAATCGGGGAGATCACATTGTCAATCTGCTGTGCACTTCACTTTGAGGCTGATATCTGGTCTTGTTGTTATCTACGCATTGACTCCCTTCGTTCTATATACCCATGTGCCGAGCCACAAAAGGCGGTGCGTAGAAGTGGCCAGCAATACAACCAGAACTCCGTGAATGCTTCAGACTATCGGAGGAAATGCAATGAGGTTTAACATGGCTTTTCCATATCTGGGGAAGCTTGAGAGGGAGAGTCCGCAAAATCCGTCCAGGATTTGAGCAAGGATGTTTTACGAGAGAATGGCATAGCGGGGTTGCGACGCCGCCGGAGTGCTAAGTTAGGCGCCTCTCGAATCTCTGACTGCCGCGAATCGTGACCGTTCGCTAATGCTAGACTTGGTATTGTGTTATCAGGCTTTTGAGGTCGCAACTTGAGACGAAGCCGTTCGTTGGCAGCTTCTCGAAACCATGTCCCTGCAGTTCTGGCTGCACCGACATTAGAAAATACCACTCAAGATTTTCTAACTGTACTGTACCACCAATAATGACGAACATCCCCTCCTACTCCTATCGGTGCTGCTTCAAAGACGAAAGGACTCACAAAGACTCACTATTGGGTGGGAATAGTCCCCCTGCCCGAGTTGTGAGTTGCTATGATAGGTCTCAGTACTCTTGAAGCAAAAAGTATCGTCCTTCTAGTTTCTAGACCAATTGACTCTGGTTACAGCAGAGGGAGTAATTGACTTGAAGACCACGGTTCCTTGCCATTAATCAAGTCAATCAGTTTGATAGGCGCAATGCTCGTGGCATCAAGTATTAAGTCTCTCGTTAATGCCAAACACTGGCTAGGCGCAATGGCAAAGCGCAGAACAACCATGGCCTAGAGAGGCTGGGAGGATACTAGTAGAAGACCAGGCGGGTGTCAGACAGGGGATTTCCTTTGCCAGGGTCTCTATGGGTTCAAATACGTATAGGGCAGTTCCAGGGACGATTGAAGCCGGCAATGGCGATGGATGGCGGGGCTGTCTTGCATCATGAAGCCCGGCTGGTAGACCCAGGCCCAGGCTCAGGCTGAGCCAAAGTATTTGTTTCCTTGACTTTAGAGCCGCCGCCGCCGCCTTATCCCCAATATCATTCATTGGGCAGCTAGTTTAATCGTTCAATCATTCGATCGTCACGTATAATGTGCACGCTTTTTCTTTAGACAACGGCTTTTGTGGTTTGTCAACAGTACGAGTTCTGGAGCAATGCTCTAACATAACATAAATACGCCAATTGTTCATGTTAAGAAATTCGAAGAGGATCAAGTTTGGCAAAGTTATTCAAAGCGCGTCTTTGCACGCATGTCACATTTGTTTCAACTACATATATTGGCACCTGCTAATAACCCACCCAGAGCAGCTGAAGATTACTCGACTTGGGCAAGATGTTAGACATAGAGAGAGAGCGTAACGTCTCTCGAACAATTCTACATGGTGGAGATGATGGGTCACGGAGTCAGCGGATATGGCCGTAGAGTAGGCTGATGAGGGTCGAAGGATTGAATTCAGCCCTGACAATCCAGGACTGATCGAGGGAATGCCCAATCTCATCGAAATGGAAGGAAGACTGGGCCGTGGTCGCTTTTCGACGGCTCTCATGCGCATCAAAGTCTTCAATCACATTTGTGCAGTCAGCCAATAGAAGACAAAGATGCTCTTCACAACATGACGGTTCCTGTCGGACGAAGCCCCATGAAGGACCCCTTGTTGCCAAGATTAAGGGACACCCACACCAGCTACGATGCATGAAACCGGACAGGCTGCAACAAATATCTGTACAGTGTCTGGCGCAATGCTGAGCAGATCTGCAGACAATTATTGTCACCCTTGTCCCTTATTCTCCCAGTGATCGGCCCTCGCACTAACTAGCCTCATGCATGCACAATTTATAGTATGCACAATACGCATCAAATGTGAGCCTCAGCTTCGTGAGTTGTCAGTTTCAGCACAAGAGGTGCTCATTCAGTTTGGAATTTCGTTCTCCTCTCTTCTTCCTTCTTGTGTTATGTCGTTTCACTTCTGGTGTATCTCTTCTCTTGCTTTCTTTTTCTTCGCCAACACCGTGCTCACTCTCTTCTCTACTGCTGGTTTCCTGGTGACACAGACGGTGATGCGAACTCCAACGCCCCGGCTTCGGTGCTTAGAACTGCTGTTTTGCTTTCATCTGATTTAATGCAGGGACGTATTACATGCAAGGGGATAAGAAACGAGTGAGAACGCTTACTTGATAGCCTGCTTCACTTTGAACCGAATCTACTTCTTACCAGTGGTGAATTGAGTTATGACTTGATATACAAAAATAGACATGTTGGAGATGGAGAACAAATCAAGAAGCTGTTTACAATCGTCAGCACTTTTCTTTTCTTTTTCTTTTCTCTTTTCTTCTTGGTCTTGACCACAATGGTGTGAGAGTAGGCCAAAGTCTTGACAAGGGGACCAATGGAACCCACCACAGCTGGGCACTTAATGAATGACGCGAGAATATTTCATGGGGCGGCTCAAGTATATTGTAGACTAATACTTGACAAGTCGGAATCCGTCCAGAAACGGGGAGAGGCCCTAGAGGTCTCGAAACAAATTTGCATGCCAGCATAAGCTAGAAGTGCATTAATTGATAAACTGCACCGTTTCTTTTTCGTTCCTTTTCCCTTCTCTCGTCTTCTTCTCTACACTACCTACGCGCAGTTTCGGGATTGGTTTGTCTCACAACCGGGATCAGTGTTGTACGCCAAACGTGCGAGATTGCCAGTCACTCACCAGGTTGGATAATGTAACTGTAGAATGCCAAAGATGTTTGCTTTGAAGCAAACATCGAAGTGCCAACCTGCATGTGCTCCGTGCCCTTATCCCAGCAAGGGTGTCCTGTTTTTTTAATGAGCATGATTTTATTATACGGGTGCAGTTAAAAAAGGTATTAATTTTACCGTCGTGGAGCGGCTGAAGGCCCTGGCTTGAGCTGATGTTGGGGTTTATGAGAAACAAGTCGGAATGGATGTTTCCGGGTTCTTGTGGACCGGTCCTCCGACCGTTCGGCAGTGAAAACCCGGAGAGATCGGAGGACAGACGGAAGGGAAGGGCCGTTCACTCGCCATTGATTGGTGCATCAACGAGGACGGCTGCTCCCGAAATGCTAGATCAGCCCGAGTCTCACTGTTCATAGCACGAGCGGGACTTTATACACTTGGTGCGCTGTGCCCAGCGGTTATCTTGATCAAGTTTGAGACATTTTGACTGTTATTTCGTCTATGCAAACGAGCAAGGAGCGTTGGTTGTTCAGGGCGTTGGTTTTTAGCTCAGCGATTTTAGATCACTCTTTGTGCTCGGGCTTGAGCCTTGACAGCGGGATGGGCTGGTGGCTTGGTGTTAGTTGGTAATTAGCTAGCTAAGTCATCTACGTCTACAGGAGGCGTCGATGTAGCTAGACTGATGGTGAGATGAGAGTCAGTGCCGCCATCAGGTCAGTGTTCTCCCCCACCACAGCGTCGGGTTCAACTAACAGGGGGGGCCCAGCTATAAGACGCCTTGCCTTGATGATCTCTATGGCTGCCCTGATCAACTTCAGACCAGACCTGCGGACAATGCAGTGCGTGCGTCACCAGATCTCCAGTGCGAATGGATTGCTGTTCGCAAAATAGAATGACGCTTGGCAAGGTCTCAATACTCTGAAACACGTGCATTGCTATCACTGAATTGCCTGAAGTGATCGCAATGTTAGATGACAGGTAATGTATACTATGAGCACGGCTGATAGATTAGGAACAACGGATTACTTGAATTGGGAAGGATTAGGTAGAAAATGTCGAGCCAAAGCGGAAGCGCGGGGAGACACGGCGGGCCATGTCCATCCGTGGAGACAACAGCAGATTCAGGGACTCGACAGTTCTGACTCTACTCTGACTCTGACTCAGCCTAACCTTCCTCATGGAAGGGGGGGCACTTTATCATTTAGGGTACCTGCTAATGCTGCAGAGTTTGTCGATGACCCTGGACGTTGCAGTTGTTAGTTTGGCACACCAGTTCCAGCATGTGTCTATATGTAAACTTGATGGTCCAGAGTGTGTCCTCTTGTCTCGTTGAAGAATCGTTGAGGCCAACACTGAAGGATGATCCTAGAGTTCTCCCACATCTCGACTCCCTCCTGCGCAGTATGTATTTCATGTTCTGCCGAGTCAATTTCACATGCCGCTCTTCTGTTGATTACTATACACCAAGACTTACGCAACAGCAACAGCCTGCCCCTGCTAAGCCCAGTCCCCGAGAAGCTGGATTCTTGCGATATGTCATTTTTTCGGTGAATCTGAGATCCCCTGTCGGTATTCCGAAATAGGCACTGCGCGAATGCAACCCTACGGCAATTGGTAGAGCAGGCGACGAAGCGGGTTCCCATTTGGTCGGCTCAAGCCTGGGCTGGGGGGTGGTTGTTATCTCCAAAGCCAAGGTCCAAGGTTACAGCCGTACCTTGCAGAACAGGACGTATGTGGATTTCAGCGAGCAGTGAGAGGCATGTAGCAGAAATCTGATACTGAGGCCCCCACACTTGACCTTGATTGAGAGTATAGGGTAATACATATTGATGCGACCGGGAAGGAAGCAAGGGAGTTTTACTACGTGTACATAATATCACAGCATTATTGAGTACAGAATCTAGTATACTATCTAATGTAAGGGAGATGGCAATGCTAACTTGTTAGTCTCAGACCAAGAGATCCGGCTTGAACGCCGCTTGGTCCGACGGCTGGTAGTGTTGATTAGGCGAGAGCATATTTCAATACTAATCAAAATAGCACGGATGGCTTCTGGCAGATGACGAACCTCGACTGGTCCTTGCCTTGTCCTTGTGAGGGTAGGGTCAAGCAAAACTCACAAAAACTGGCGAGTGTCGCAATCCATGTTGTGGCTGTCACCAGCCCCAGTTGATATATCACATTTTTCTTCAATTACAACCGACCAACCATCGTCCACCTCATTTTAATATCTTCTCCTTACAGACAGATAACCCTTTCATACGCATCCGCAGTCGTAGTATCAATAACGTGTTCTCAGCTCTCACCGCAACGGCATTCCCATTCATGGCCCACTGTATTGGGACCATAACATTGAGCTTGAGATGAGCCAGGGTGATGACCTCAGGCGAGGCAGACCTCATGTCGTATTGGCCTATAAGATCGACAATTAGCTTCTGTCGACGCAGAGACGCGTTGTAACGCTGCTTCCGAGAAGAGCATCAGCTTGCGAGCTGGAAGTAAGCGTTGCAACGTCGACAGCAATAAACATAGCTATCAGGTCCTCTTTTTTTTTATTTTTTATTTTTTTTAATCCCCCTTGGCTCTTTTCTTTTGGCAGATCTATGTTTTGCGCCTCCGTGTTTATTCCCATGTCAAGTTTGATCGTCCCATCAATCTATCTAGCGTAGGTATGTAAACTCGCAAGCATTACCAACTGGGATATCCATGATCGGGGGAACCGAACCGATGAGATCTATCTATGGGCTACGCTTTACTTTTTATTACCAATTTAGATATGAACAAAGTTCGAAACCGGCCACGACTATCCTCTTTGGCGTTGACGGGAGGCTTTTGATTAGGAGAAACGGGCGGCTAAATCTGGGGCCTGTCATCGTAACAGTATCCGTACCCGCGTGCTATTTGACTTTGCTTTTGCTCTATGGACTTGTATCAGAGTTGAAACAATCCATAGAATAGAAATAGGAAGAACCACAAAATTCGTAGAAAATACCGAATATGGCGGTTTGAACTGTGGTTTCTCCGTTTATACTAGGTAGCTGAATACCTGGCGGTCAGTGATATGTATGGCACGCATCCACTGATTTACAGCCGAACGTAACAGGATATGTACCTGAACGGCACAGCATGAATATGAATGAGTCGCGGCTGTGGTGCGCGTTGGCGCACGGTTCTGCTCTATCCACTGGACTGGAGTATCTCCGTACGCCTCGTCATGTCATGTGCGTGGCTTCCATTATCACGTTTGATGCACATATGTCATATCGCAAGGTCATGGCATTAACTTTCCTTTCTGTAACAAGAACCATATCAAGGGACTGCACCGGTATTGGACAGGCTAATAGCTTGGTGTCGCACAACCTGTTCCAAAGACATGGATAGACACTATGTTAGAGATCTTCGAAGTAATAACGTCATTCTCGTCTAACTTTCCTCTGCAAGGGTATTTACTGTATCTCTTCAATAGGTACGGATAGTATGTAATTTGCCCCCCGCCTTAGTACATAGTATCTATTGGTAGCCTCAGCTTCTGAACTCTAACATACGGCACAGCAAAACCATAACTCATTGATTGGATCATAAGGGTTTGTGACGACTGGACCTATTCAACGGATTGTGACCCGCGGAAATGGTACACTGAAACGGTCCTCTTGTCTCACAGGTTGGTCACCCCTGGCTAATAGTATCAAAGAATAGTATCAAAGACATAGATCTCGTCTGTTGCTTGGTTTTTCTCCAATCTATGATCTGCATAAACTCTGAGAGATGACTGTTCAACGCCATATCGAATCGCGGGATCGAATCTTGGTATAGATTCAAGACATTGAGTCATCAATCGATGGCAGGAATGGGCGATTGGGATTCAAAAAAAGAAAGTCAAGACAATTGACACCATGCGGCAGATGCGTTCCTGGTATCCATGGGATGTCTACTAGTAGTATCCAGCTGGATGGGATACGCCAGTCTGAGCGCGCAATACTAAGGTCAGCTACTGTACCAGATACCTAGTAGTAAGTTGTCTTCCATTGGGCAGGGCCATTCAGGCACCTGCTACTAGGCCCTCGCAAGTCCCTTTAACTCGTCCGGCCCGGGACGGAAGTCTTTCCTTTTTATTGTCTTCCCAATTGGGCGAAATTCCAACACACGGACACTGATTGACAACATGGGTTTAATACGAACGTGAGCCTGAAAACCTAGGAATCCCCTGGTAAGGCTGTAACCGCTAAAACCATGAACCTGACTGCTATGAGCACGGGCTACAATACGGTATTTGTGTCTGAGCCTCAGCACTGAGCACTGCGCCACCAAAGTTCATCTCGTCTCAACCCGTCTGGGAAAAAAAAGTGCACGGCGCACAAGGCAGGAGCAGAAGCTAAGGCCTCCGAGCATACCTAACTAAGGCAAGAAACAGGTCAGTGCTGTGCTGTAGCTACCGTAAAACAGTTTACCCGCTGCCGCTGCCGCTGCCGCTGTTGGGTTGGGCTGGGCTGGGCTGCTTGGCTCCCGAACTGTCGGGGCAAGAGCAAGATCTATCTGATCGCACAACAGCCACCATCTAGAAACCTTTGTCCTCCTTACTTTTCTGTACAACGCCACACAAGATGCTGTACTGTAGATACTGCACAAACATTGTGACATGCGATATTTGATGGATAATATCTGCCGACCTTACGTTACATTTGCATTGTTATCTCTTCATCTCTTCATCTCATCAGCTGGACATTAAGCCCCGTATTAGCGGAGAATGTAACAGAGAGGGGAGGGCACGCCACGTCATGTAGGTGAAAGATGATATATCTGATTTCACTCTGACTGGTTGACTGACAGACTGACGCCGCGTTACAAAGGGCGACAGTGAAAGGGTAACGACGACCCCATCGAGACAGGCAGATTGTCTAGCATCAGGTACCCAGCTGCCAGCCAGCCAGCTGAGAGAATGTCGTGAACAATCCCAGCACCACGCCGCCCCGCAGCCTCAGTCTCAACTGAACTACGATACAACTCAACTGCCTTGCCAGACTTGGAAACCAGGGGGAGCCGCCATCCATTCCAGGATCGATGCCATGGATCTTTGCTGAACCCCGTCACTTTTGCTGCAAGATCTCGTCTCTTCCCCTGCTCAAACAGCCTCGAGCCACGCAAGAAAGGCAAGTCGACATGCCCCGCACCGGATGCCATCGACGATCCCGGATTTCTGCCCACCAAAAGTCGCAAGCAATACCTAAACGGCAATATAAAGAATGACAAGTCAACAAATTCAAGATACTGCCACTGTAATCGAATCGTCAAGGCGAAAGAAAGAAAAATCAATCAATCAGAAACTCCATGTGGTGGTGGTGAGGTGCAGATACTACACGTGCGCATTAAGCAGGTAATCTCAATCTATCGACCAAACAATCCATCAAACCAACAGTAATCGACATCAGACATGTCTTCATATTGACGCATGGCATTCTCCGGCAAACAAACACAAGAAGCCCTAACCTTGCACTTCACCTATACCACACAAACGAGAGGCTCAGCCGAGTCGCGACTTAAGCAGCTCATACCCTAGTCCCGGCTAAGGCGCCTTTAGAAAGAAACGAAAGGCCAATGACGGCGTGGAAACGTCCTCTCGTCTCTTTTCTCATCAGTTCCCTCAATCCTCTTAGAGTGCATCGAGCTCCCGCTAAAGGGACCCATTCATTCAGCCCGACAAGCCAGACCCCTCTTCCCTCGCAACTAATAATGCCGCTGCTAGATTACCCTACGCCGACACTCCTGAACTTAGTCATATATCATTTTTCGCTGGTGTATCACGTTTTTCTTTGGAAGGGGGCGTCTCTGCCCAGACAGGCTTGCAGGCCAGGGGCCCTAAGAACTGACGCCACACGAATGTGAAGGAGGCATCTGGGATGCGACTTTTGAGATCGTGGCTTCTGCACCTTCCTCCTGCGCAGTTGGTCATCTCTCGATCCTGGCGTCACTTCCAGTGCGTCGGTATCGATAACGCCAGGACCAATTGTTCAAGACAAGACCGCAAAGTGGTTTCAAGCCTCACTTTGCCATAAAAAAATGTTATGATCTTCGGTAGGGCGAACGTTTCAGACGGCAAGGCGACGAGGCAAAAAAACTTACTATAGCAGCCTCATCTAACGGTGGCGATGTTGTCTTATGGCCCAGTGGTCTGGTAACGAATTCATGAGGAACGGGGCTCAGATACAGTATTACGCAACTTCGAATCCGTATAACGGCGATGTGCAGATTGCCTTGTCTTCCAAGCACTGATCTCCTTCAATTTCCCGGGTCATCAGCTATCCGAACGAACTAGAGCGACAAGTCGCCGTTAGCTAACGTCCCAGATTATTCTACGATCCATGAATGGGCGTCGGTATATTTTGTGATATGCGACGAGAGAAGATTTCGAAAGAAGGCGAGTCGCTTTCTGCACAGAAGCCCCCCGAAGGGAGTGCCCGAAATTCGTCGGTGCCCTCCATCAATGCTCCGATAGAGTCTGAGTACCCTGCTTGATCGGCTCTTGTTTCGGAGACAACTTCAATCTGCATCAAGGTGATGCAAGAGACATCGGCTTTGTTGCGGTTATAATTGCACGACGCAAGGGGCACTTCGCTATTGCGCCCAGAAATGGCCCTGTGCAGAGTGTAAAGCATCTTGTGCCGAAACAACAAACAGGCGGATGGCAGCTCCCATACAGGAATCAAGGTTGTTTGCCCTTCCTGAGGTCTATTGCATATGCACGATATTCCCTCATGGTAACCATCTGTGTGACCAAGTTGACTGATCTCTTGTCTCCTGTCCCGAGACTGTGGTGTCTGAGATTCGTGGCTGAACACCAAGGACAAAATAGGGATGTCATCTCTCCTAGCGTGACGTCTCGGGGGTAAACAAGTTCAGCTGAAGGTAATTAATCTATGCAAGATTCGATCTTGGAGGCTCTGGTTGGAGCTTGTGGGAGACGTCGTGCGGAGCCGACCAGGGTCTACATAGGTGTCGAGGTGACATCGCGCATACCTTGAAGAGGGTCCTCCCCACGAAACTCAGGCCCCAGCCTCTGCTCTTGAGGTCATACGCACCTTGTTTTCTGTAACTTTCAAGGTGGATGGTCTTCGCAAACTTCACCAACAAGACTCAACATGCCCATGTCTCTTGTTCGCATCATTCCAAGCAGCGATCCCCGTCTGCCCTGGTCACGATCCTCCGTCTCGTTAGATCAGAGATCTTCTTGAGGCTGGAGGAGGCTTGGCGTTCATCGTCGATGTCGACAAACATCTTATATCGTTGTCACAGAGTTAATGGTAATAGGGTACTCTGATTCTCCGTGTTGCTTCACAATATGCAAGTATAATTAAGGTCTTGTGCTCCTGAGAATCTCGGGCAGCCCGGGAAATAACAGGGGACAAGAGTAAGCGTTCTGTCATCCCAAGTATTCGGGATCCCGGGGTGCAAGCGATCAACCGAAGAGGGCCTGTCTGCCTCCCAGCACTTCGGCTCGTCCCGTAAAATTCGCAAGTTTCGCCGTATATGGAACGGGTTCACTTCCTCTTCGGGGTCCTAAATCCCGACGACAGTAGTATTCAGATATTCTTGGGTACGGGGAATCGTCTCTATGCGACTTCGTCCTCCAACTCTTCCTCTCGTCAGCTATGAGACGATACGACGCCATTCTGAAAATCCCACCATCTCATGGAGTGTCTCGATAATGCGAAAGTCCACATCAAATTCTTTACCTGTCACAATCGACATTGCTATCACGAGACATTCCCCCTGATACACCAGTTGAGGCAATAACCGCGAATATTCCAGGTCTGTTGTGGACCTTTCTTACCGACCATGGCAACATTTTCTAATACTACGGTACTCGCAAGCTAATACTCACAATGTTTAGGCAGGTGAGGACATATACTACGCGATGCTACTATACCCAGTTTCAACGTAGCAGTACAGCAACCCGTGCCTGCTTTTCACCTATCGCACCAGAATCCTTCACCTTGACCAGCGGTGATGGTATGGAGACAGGAAGCAAAATCGCACGGGCTGTGTCGTTCGCATGAGATCGCAAGAAAGTTCTTGCTGCATGTATTTAGACCTTGATGAGGGCTAAGCCTCTTCAACCACCAGGCTCTCGTCAGTTGCGACGGGAAATATACCTGATCAAGAAGCTCAAAATCGATTCATTATTTCTTGAGGGCCATTGTATTGGGCAAAAAACGAGAATACACGCGGCTATCTGATCCAGACGGGAGTGAGGTGAGGCAGGCTGTCATTTCCGCGTCGTCGATATGTGAGCGATGGATCATAGTGCTTGTTGGCTTCAAGATCGATGCAGCATCCAACCGCGAATCCATTCCTTTGTTTGTTGATAGTTGAGGCGCAGCATTTCTATCTTTGCGCTCATGGACCGATTTCGCTGCCTCGATCCAACCCCAGTTCGAGAAGGAGACGTCCGCTTTTGGCCGTGAAGAGTTTTCACATGGACAAAAAAAGTAAACCTGGATGCAATAGATCGGTCATCTTTGATAGAACCATCGGTATTGGTTTTTGTGCGGTAAAACCATTCTTGAGGCAGTTGATGGCGGCTGCGGAGAAGTTCGGAGACGCTTTTCCCTTTCCCTTCTGCTCACCCAACTTGTGGTGTGACTCTGACTGGGCATCGGGACTTTGAGGACTCGGATCACTTTAGGTGAGATCTTACAAATGAATCTAGGTACGAAAGTTCGGGATCGGGAACTCAAGTGGCTTGATTGGTAAGAGTTCTTGGAGTCTCCGGTCTGAGGATCTGGGTTGGGAATGCTTGTGGTGATGTTTCGTTGTGACGGATGTTAAGAGTAGTGATTTGTGTGCCGACAGTGAAGGTGCGACACTTCGGACTATCGAGTACAGTATTATATATGGTTGTGCGCCAGCGAAACGAACTTCTTGCTTGATATAATCGATTGCAGGTTTGGTTTTATGCTTCAAGTTAAGGTGAGTCTGCGGTGATGTGGATGCTCGGGTGTAGGGTAGATCGAGTTCGGATGCTCTGAAGGTATCGCAGTGACACTTATGCGTCACTGAATGAGTCGCATATGAATTATAAAATTAAAGGGGGAGCAAAGGCTGGTGGCTATTCAACATCGCGTTCTTTCAAGTCTGTCTTGTTGCTGCTGTTAGTGTCGACCATGTTGGTCGCTATCTGCTTGTGCGCCCACCTCTTCTTACATCCAAGGACAATGGCCGATAAGCAAGACCAAATCGAACGGTAGAGATACTGACGTGCCGTATTACTGTTACCATGAGTATCAACATCAATTCCAATGTTCATAGAAAGTGTTGATATAGAGCCCGTTACCCTTTAGTAACTATGATGTGCACGTCAAGTCACGTTGGCAGGAATTGTATCCAAGTCTGCATTGAGGAATGCAGCAGATCATGTGATGCGAGACAGCAGACAATCTGATCCAGAGTTGACATTGTATGAAATGGTACAACGTCTATGCCATGCTTTGTACGTTTGGCAAACCGAGGCTCGTGGGTTGTTTCACGGCATCACGGTCAAGAAGAAGCTCACAAGCAAATGTCTGGGCTGAGGCCGCTTGCAAACAACCTAACATATTAGAATCAGTATCTCCGAGTCACCAATATAAAACTGTATAAGAACCGGAAAACTTCTACGATCGGAGACCACTCTTAGTCTATCTATAGTAACAAGAGACCTATATCATAAAACAGCTACAAGGCACCATCTTCTACAACAACGAACCTCCACATCAATAAGAACGACCTGAGAATACCATAACCATGTGTATCGATGAATGCATAAAGTACGACTGCACAAAGTGTCAGCGCCGTATCCGGGCCACCGAGCAGAAGCTCTTATGCCCAGAATCGGACGCGGGCACATGCACGACGAGGACTGACTTCATCACCCGCTATCTTCCAGCTGACGAATGCGAGACTTGCGAAGAGAAGAGGAAGGAAGCTGAGGCGAAGGAAGAGGAAGAGAAGTTGAAGCAGGGCAGATAAGGTCTGTGGAAAAGCTTTGGAGTTGATGTTGATGGAGGCCACTGGCGCCATCATAGAGTGAAATGAGTGAACGAATTATGACTTATGGAATAGGCTACGAGCCTCTCTTGAACGAATGGAACCTTCTATGTCTATTTCAAAACAGTGACAATCCAAGTACCAACGCCAGGTCATGCGAGTTCCGCTCATACCCAGTAAGGGAGATAATACTTGACGTTCTCGTACACCAAGAAGGTCACCCACGTCGCAGGCATGACTCTCACCACACCTGGCACCAATCCACGATAGAACCCTCTGAGTCCGTCTTCGGTCCATATCCTTACCACAGCGCCTCTGATACCCCGTCCGAACCGCTCATCAGCCTTGTAGTTCTGTAGCCTGCTTCGTAGAACCTGATAGGGATAAGTAACCGCACCAGCAACAAACTTGGCTAAACTCGACAGCCCGATGGTCGCTTCGGTTGTCATGTGGTCTCTTTCGAGGCCATACTTTTCGCGACGACGGGCATGGTACAATCTTTTCATGGGATCGTACACAGCAAACTGCACAGCGCCGTGAGATACGCCTACCAAGGAGATTCCCAAACCACGGTAGAAGCCCCGAATGCCTTCGGTCTGAAGAATAGAGCGCGCGCCGGCGAGCATGGAAGGGTAGGCACCCTGAGAACCGCGATCAGAAGATACCATGCGGACTTTGAGGACCCAGATAGGATTGGTCAGTGTCGTTGTCGAAGCGCCCGCTAGAGCGCTCGCGACGAAGTAGTCACCCGGTGATGGGCGTCCATCGGGTCGACTCTGCCAGGCGGCTACAGCATTCTCAAATCGCGACTTGAAGAAGAAGAAAGATGCCCAACTAGAAGCGTTTCCAACGAGATTTGGCGTCAGACCGCGGTAGAGAGAGGCGATAGGATGAGGTGTAGATATCAGGGCGCGAAGGATAGATATCGTCGTTGGACGGACTGCACCAGGAGCTGTGCTGCGATAGACTATGATGGTGTTAGATATTGCAGTTCTTGAACAAGAGGGGGGAAACGGAGAATTACTTTGCATTCGAGTCTTGACTACATCAAGAGGATGGACCGTCAAAGTCGAGACAGTTCCAGCACTGAGACCAGCAATAGACTCAATGGTCGCGGGCGAGAGTCCCGCATTGTTGAAGTCGGGCATGTAGAAAAATTGTCTTTATTCCCAGAATATTGCTTGTCACATTTTATGAGTAAGAAAAAGAATAATAAGACGCCATGAGGTAAAATTGTCTGGAGTTGATTTTGTCGTTGACATAATTATTTGATATTTCAGCGGAGCTCAAAACGGTAGCTTAGTAGCAGTTCAGCCGAGGGTTCAACGTCACCAGCGCAAATATACAGAGGTCTTTTGCCGCATGAAGCCGACAACACTTGATAAATATTCTGATTTGAGAAAACAGAGGCAGAAATTGGTTCACGAGTTTTTAATTATGAGTGGATTTCCCTTTTTTTTCTGGGCTTCCTCGTCCTTGATCCTAATGTTGCAAGATGATACACGGCGATATTTCACACCCTTCATTTTGTACAGTTCGACTCAACCCCCCCGCCTAGCATTTTCCCGGCTTGTCGTCAACATCATATACCAACGTCATGAATGCTGGTGGTAGTCGTTCCTTCCCTTCTGCGTCATAAAGCATCTTTACAAGGTATTGTACACTGTTCCTTTGGTTTCGCCTCATTACAGAACTGCTCTTCGCTTAGGAGAGGGGAGAGAGAAGGCTAGAGAGGACATGTTAGCGTTGTCGAGATGCATATGGTTGGTAAAGCTTGATGCATACCGGATGACGGAAGGTCGGGGCTCGCTGCGGGTGTACCCTAGGAGTTATGGTCAGTATTGTTGTCACGATCGCATATCGTTATTCGAGCTTATTCGTACCGAGGTAGAGGATCAGAGGAAGGTAGCCACTGCAACAATTGTTAGTCAATGTCACGTAGCAAGATATATACATCGACATACTAGTGAATGGCGACGCGGGAAACGTCAATGAGCTTGGCAATGCGCTCCTATAATATCAGTTAGCGAAGCTGTATCGAGATGGTAATGTCAAGCTATGGCGCACCTTGGACTCCTCGGAAAGGGCAAACATCTTGAATTAAGTCAAAGTTTTGTTATTAAAAATAACTTGAGGGAGAAAAAAGAAGTATACAACGACACGACGTAGCTCGACCGAGATATATCGAAGCTCGAGGCTGATGATCTATTAAGCGCAGGCGAGGCAGACCAAGGCAAAGCGTTGACGTCTGTCCAAAAATTTCGGAATAAGCTGCCGGGGCCTGGAAATTCCACCTCCGAATCGCGGACGAGGCAGGCGGAAGAACCTCGGTCGACGCCACATTTTCTTTCTCATCTGCATCTCAGGTTAATGTGGCTCATGCGACAAGGCCAAGGCTGCGTCTTTCCATCCATCCTCAGCCAAAATTTCCAGAAGCTCCATGCAAATGTCATAGTCAGCTTCATCTCTTCACCATAACCTGCAATTTCTGGTCAATTTGCCATTTTCTTGCCAATTCACATACTGTAAGAGCTTCAAGGGACATTCGTCTCTTCACAATCCGTCATCATGGCGCAAAATAGACACTGGTAAGGCTCTCCATTTCCAAATCGCATTGCAACGCGACAAGCAAAGCTAACACGCCGCAGGGAACAAGACAAGGAGGCGACCGTCTACATAGGAAACATCGACGAGCGCGCGACATCGGCGATGGTATACGAGATCATGCTCCAGATGGGCCCCATCCACAACATCCACATGCCTCGCGACCGCGTTACGCAGACGCACCAGGGCTTCGGCTTCGTCGAGTTCCGCACGCCCACCGACGCCGAGTACGCGGCCAACGTCATGAACGGCATCAAGCTGTACGGAAAATCACTGCGCGTTAACAAAGCCAGCGCAGACAAACAGCGAGCCGCCGAAGTTGGCGCCGAGCTGTTCATCGGAAACCTCGATCCCATGGTCGACGAGAAGATCCTCTACGACACGTTCAGCCGGTTTGGTCCACTGCTGAGTTTGCCAAAGGTCGCGAGGGAGGAGTCTGGCGCGAGCAAGGGTTTCGGTTTTGTTAGCTTTGCCGACTTTGAGAGCAGTGATGCTGCTATCGATACGCTGCACGGCCAGTATATTCTGAGTAAGGAGGTCTCGGTCCAGTATGCCTTCAAGAAGGACGGAAAGGGAGAGAGACACGGTGATCAAGCCGAGCGAGCACTTGCCGCTGAAGCGAAGAAGCGCAATATCGTCCCGGAGGCGCAACCTGTCCCTCAGGCATTCCTCCAACCACCACCTGCTGCCGCTGCGCCTCCAGCTGGTTTCGACCATTCAGCCATGGGAAGAATGCCCGTTGGCGCACCTCCCCAGGGCGTGCCTGGTGGTTTCGCGCCACCTGGACGAGGTCCTTCACCATACAACGCTGGTGTTGCACCTCCTGGAGTTCCTCCCCGAGGTTCCGTCCCTCTACCCCCAGCACCATCTGGTCTGCCCGCGCGACCGCCGCAATCACAGGCCGGGTACACCAACCCGGCTGATTTCCACCCGGGCAGCTTCCGACCACCATCCGGGTCTCCTGCACAAGGTTACCCAGTTGCTCCTCCGCCTGGTTTCCCTGCACCTCCCCAAGGCGCTCCTGGTGCTCCTGGTGCCCCTCCACCTGGTTTTATGCCTCCTCCAGGCTTCCAACCACCCCCTGGATTCCGCCGGTGATTGCCACCTTCACAAACATCACAATGTGTTATTTATGCAAAAGATTCCCTCAGTAAGCTCAAGACTCTGTAGAGTCCAAGACATGAATTGACGCCGTTATTGCGGCTAAAAAGACGACCTTGGTCGTATATCTAATTACCTCTACCCCTGACATCAAGATGAGACCACACATATATATGGTCAGGTATCGTACAGACCTCCATAAACCCCCTCGAATCTGGTATACAAAAACATGAAAATAATTCCTCTTTTTTTAAAAATGCGGGCAAATCCCTCGCCTCGAACGCCGGATCTGCAAATTCTACCCTCACATCCTTCTCTGCCTTCAAGACCCCAAGAATGCCTCCTGCGCTTCTCTTGTGGCCTTCTCCCATTCATGCGCTGCCTGCGGATGATGACCTTGTACTTCGTACGACTGAGCCAGCATGCCGTCTGCGACACTCTGCCACAGAACGTTACCGCT
Source organism: Fusarium brachygibbosum (assembly GCA_018886245.1). Taxonomy (NCBI): domain Eukaryota; kingdom Fungi; phylum Ascomycota; class Sordariomycetes; order Hypocreales; family Nectriaceae; genus Fusarium; species Fusarium brachygibbosum. The sequence continues at coordinate 1,843,875 of MU249525.1, forward strand.
ACGCTGTGCCTGCTTCGCTGCTGCCATGGCGGACTTGAGCGCTTGCTCGCCGATGACGTTCTCGAACAGCCGACTGCGCATAATAGCGAGCGTGACGGCGGCCCCCAAAACATTGTTAGTGGATTTGGATCCAGCCATGGCAGCCTGTATATGCTGTTTCTGGTGGTTGAGTTGTTGGGGAGGCTCCGTTACGATAGCAGCCATGACATTGTGCCAAGCTGTTCGCAAATCAACATTGTGATGGTTGGCGCATAGTGGGTGTAGTCGATCTATCAGATCGAGCGTTTCTGGGTCGTTTCTCTCTGACGCATGCTGCATGATCCAAAGTCTGTTGAGACCAGCTAGCATAGCCAATTCGCGATGCGCAGCCTTAACGCCAGTTCCACGCCGGTCGAGGTCGAACTCAGGTCCTTGGAAAATCTCCATAGCCAACCGAAAGTTTCCTGTGGCCTGTTGGTAGACGCCGGATAGATAGAAAGCGAGTAATCGCAATATACCCTGTGTAGATGGCGCCACAAGAACCTCAAGTTTCTGGATAGATTGCTTCACCGAGTCCCATTGACAATGACTTGCTGCGTAAAGACCAAGTAGGCAGGTCAGATAGCACTGAGCCTCTAACCGCCATTCGCGTTGTGAAATGGCGTCCTGCAGGGAGGTTGATGGTCCATATGGAATTCCAACAGTTGTGTTATCCCCTGAATAATGTCAGTAGTTGTTGTATCGAGAGGGTTAGAATGTCACATACAAGTATCGAGAACTTTGACACCTTCTTGCCAGAATTCCGCTGTCCGACGACCATGCGCACTTGACTTATGCATGTTTACCAAGCCTGTAAAGGTAAAGCTATCGCTATATTAGCCAAGACAGTAAAAACAAACGGATGAGTATCGACTTACACAAGCGAGGCCAGCTCCATCTTGGTCATGAACGACATAACCAAATAATCCACTGGTGCGTCACCTCCACTTCGAATAATACCAGCTGTGTCGCTGCTGATTGTATGTCCTGTAGAAGGCTGCTTCTTGACCGGGATCAGGAAGTCAGACCTTACGTTATGCCAATCCCTACACCCATCCATGCGGTCTTGCAGCATCTTGAGCTTTTGCAACGTCAAATCTAGACTAGAATGATTGATACTCGAAACCAGATCCAGGAGTGACGTAAGTACATCAAGTTGCATTATATGAACTGACTCGTCGAATTGAAACTTGGCCACCTGGGCAATGCATGCTTGGACCTTTTCCAGGTTGCCATCTTTGGAAGCCTTCAGGAGAGTGAGACCCTCGAGAAGGGAGGCAAACACACTCACCGCGTTGTCGCCCCGATTGCTTGCAGTGACTTGGACAGAGCGAATGTTCTCAAGAGCATTGGCGTCAGCCGTCCGGCCAAGCTCCATATAGAAAGAGGCTTTCAGTAGCCTAAATGCATATACCCAGTGGGGATGCTTATAGCTATAGACATGTTAGTGAATGCATGACCTTTGATGATCTATAGACTTACGTTTCACAATCAGCGATCTGTCTGTCAGCTGCGTTCAAAGCAGCTTTGTGGTTTCGCTGGAACAAAAGCTTTAATCTGATATAGTGCATGCAGTATTTGAGGTCGGCCAAACCATTCTAAATCAGTTAGTCGTGTCATATGCCAAGGTTGACCGATGCTCGCTCACCTTTTCGCAAAGTGAAATGCCTTTTGTGATGGCAGTCTCGGCTTCCATAGAGTTTTCTGTCTCTTCCAGTAGGACAGTAGCATATCTTAAGCGCATCTTGGCTTCTTGACGGGGAGAAAGCCGGTTACTTTGCAGACATGCCTCCAAACATGCTAGGCCCGTCGAGATCAACTTTTGGTACTCATCTATGCGTGTAGTGTTCATAGACATGGCAACATCGTGGACAGAACCACGGGCTTTTTCGAAACACTCTTCCGCTACTGCAACCATGACAGGCACAGTGTCTACAGGCCGAGTTTTAGGGGTAGTAGCCGGCGACTTCTTGGTAATACTTGGAGAGCGAGCGCTAATCGCAGGAGAGTTGGCAACGGAGGAAAGTGGGCTGGGTTTTATCCGAGGAGTTGTCATTTGTGGTTGCAATTGGGCTGGCTGTTGCTGTGATATGTGCGGCTGAGGAGTCGATTGCTGTTGTAGTTGTGGTTGAGGCTGAGGTGGCGGAAGAGGTTGGGCCTGGGGGCTGCTCAACATGATATCGGATGGATTGATGGTGCTGGCATCATTTTGCGAAGGCCAATTTCTGGTCTGTTCAGGCTGCGAAGCAGGAGCAGGAGCAGGAGCGCTTTGCTTCTGCCCCATAGCAACAGGAGGAAGTGAGGGCAGTTTCTGGATGTCCTGCAAATTCACAAAATGCATCTGCTCTGGTTCTGCTTGTATAGGTTGATATGGTGCCGGTTCAGGATTAGTATCAGCTTTGATCTCAGCAACAGGTTCTTCAACTGGCTTCTGCGCAGGCTGCTGCTGAGCTGTTTGCTGTGACTGTCGATGAAAGTCTTGGCGGGGCTGTTGATTGTGTTGTGTTTCCCGTAGCACCTGTGGCCGAGCAGGCGATGAAGTTTGCCTTTGAACAGGCTGCGGTGACGGTTGAAGGACCGTTGTTTGCGGCTGTTGTTGGATGCGAGTGTGTTGTTGGGACTGTTGTTGGTATTGTTGCTGTGGCGGGTGCTGTGAGTACTGGGGGTGCTGATTTTGCTGCTGCGCTTGCGCTTGAGGCTGAGGAAGCCTGTACCCTTGGCTCTGGGATATGGATGGTGTTCTTTGCTGCGGCGAAGGGACATGCTGGCTAGGCCGTCTTTGTTGGACCTGCTGCTGCGGTGACGCGACGTGCCGTTGATACATCTGCTGCTGCTGCTGCTGTTGTTGGTGGTGCTGTGGCTGCTGAAACTGCTGCTGATACATCATATTCTGCCCGCCCGGTGACTGCTGATGCTGCCAAACATTCGATGGGGGAACGTATTGCGCTGCAGCTGGCTGCAGCTGATGATTTCCATATGTCTGCCCCGTTGCATCATATCCCTGGTAAGCCGTCTGCATACCCCCAAACTGGGCCATCTGTTGCTGCTGAAGGTACGCCTGCTGTTGCTGTTGCTGCTGTCCTTGTTGCTGAGGCATCGAGTAATATTGTTGCTGCTGTTGTTGAGGGCTCGTAAATTGTTGATAACCGCCTGGTAGGTACGATGAAGGCGGATTCATGCCGGGCACTGGCAGCTGCTGCTGCGAGCCCTGCTGGCCCTGCCCCTGGCCATGAAAAGGCCTGTAGCTCATGACCCCGTTATCCCTTCGATTTTATTTGACCTGTCGGTTCGTCCTCAGCATTCGAGTCGTTTTGTCGTCACTCGGCGCAGACCAACGCGATTGCGCTTCATGGTCTGCTTTGTTCGATCGTCGAGTCTCCCATTCACGATGGCTCGTGTCGCGTCGTCCGGGCAGCCACGGCTTTTATCGCTCAACTACCCAAAACCGTCTCGGCGTCGGTCGTCTTATCGCCAATTCTCGTGTCAGCGACTTTGATCGTGTTTGGTCTGAATCGTGAAAGGATGAGAAACACGGTGCGACAGAATCCTAATCGTCGTGTCGCAGAGCAACGTGATTGGGTGAATTCAGACTAGCAATTGCGGAACTGCCAGTGAGACTAACAACCAACCAACTCAACTCAACTCATGAGAACCTGAGCTAAGTTTACTTAATTAATCCAAGTTCAAGTTTCGTCTACTTCACAATGGAAAATGCATGCATCTTTAGAATGTGGTGGGAGAATTATAAAGTAAATTTGTCCATCATGCGCTATCGTCATTGCTCATGACATGGATATTATTATCTTACACTTTGTGATAAGCTTTGGACCATGTCTTTGTTATCGTACTTTTCAACCCAATGCTGTTAACAGATCAATCCGACCAAGTCAAAACAAATCCAAGCCCAACGCTCGCTCGTTTCTATAGTACCTGCTAAGCGGCAGGGCATGCAAGATCCTCCTTGGGTATTAGAAGAAAAACAAGATATGCACGTAAACTCCAACGACGTCTGCCCGTTTCGAAATCCTCCAACATATTTAACCCATACAAACCCATTCGGCAAAGACACACCATCGCGCCGTGCGGTCTGCAAGCACAAGGCCTCTCCACACACCCTTCTCCGAACACTTGATGATTGTCTCCCACGTTCCACCGTCACTAGCGGTTTCGCTGCCTGAGAGACTTCTGCCACCAACATGAATACCCTTACGATCCTCCTTCCTCATAAGTCTGAGAATTTTACCTCCAGGCGTTTGAATGGCCAACTTGGCAGGCTTCTTCCCAGCAACAGTGCCCGTAGCTGAGCTTGGGACCGAGCCGGCAACACTTGACGCACCCATGCTCAGCGCCGAACTAGGGCGGACGAAGGGTATGGGACTTGTAGCTCCTGGATTAGATGACGGCGTAAGAGCTGATCCACCCGTTAGCGAACTGGGATGTTGTCTGATGGCGAAGACGAAGGTATTGTTAAGAGCTAGTCGCTGGCATTGCGGCTGAACAACGTAGATATCGTGCCGCTGTGCGTGAGGAGTGGGATGCCTCGTGACAAACTCGTAAGGGGGGTTTTCGCCAGTGTGGACAATAGGTAGCGCAAAAGCAAGAGGATGTGGGATGTCCTTAATGCTGTGCATAAGTCCTCGCTTGCCTGCGTAAATCTTCAAGGTGCCCTGACCTTCATCGCCAGGTAGCAGGGCCTTGACTGTGTACCGCTTGATGCCGTTGAACCATTCAGCTTGAGCCAGCGCTCTCTTCTTAACTATTTCGCCGCTTTCAAACACATCTCCATCCGAATCCCGCGAGTAGCCTCGGACCTCGACTTCCGCGGCGATCTCCACATCGCATGGGACACTGAATTTGATATGAACCATCTCCAGATCTTCTATCCTGGTCGAAGCAGTGTTGTAGTCCACCATCTCAAATCCGTTGCGGAAGAAGGGCGCGCAGGCGCAAGGTAGATTCAAGAGAGTTTCGTGTGCCACAGGAGGGACGATATGCTGTTGACTATGATGTTCGGGAATATGTGTCCAACAAATTTCCAACGGCCTTGTCAAGAACCACCACGTGTCGGCGGTATTGTTCGCGTTCGAATATAGACCTCGTCGAGGGTATGAAGGGCTGGCAAGGCAGCAATCGATCATGCGCCACTCGTTGTCGATTAATACAGTATTCCACCAGTGGTTGGGACGGGGCATAATGTTGATTTCGGAGACTTCGCCGGGAGACTTCAGGTAACCTCGCACGATCTCACAGTGGATACCGATGGCAGCACACATCTCCATCACCAGAACGGCGTATTCTTCAGCGCAGGCTCTCTTGGACTGAATAACACGTGTCGTGTCGATTTCTCCCTCAAAATCTTCTTCCCAAACGATCTTCTCACAAACCCATGTGAAGATGGCCCGCAGCCGCTGTACATCACTTCTATACGGTCGACACACGTATGTAGTAGCGAGCTGGATGGCGGTAATGGCAGGAGGAAGGCCGCTAATAAATCGTGAATTCTTGTCCACTTGAGACAAGTTGATCGCCTGATAGTTGACGGGTTCGGGGACTGGCTCTCCATCGGCGCCTTCATCTCCTTCGACGCCATCATAAAGCTCATCGACAGGGTTCAGGGCAGGATGATCCATCATTTGACATCGCTCGCGACGTTCAGTCAATTCTATTGAACTGAGCGAGTTAGAACGATTTACGTCACGGCGAACCTGGACCCAATCCACGCCAGCACCAAGGCCCATTTCTGTGGCAGTATCTCTGTTGGTAGGCGCACTACCCATGCCAGGCAAGGGTGACGCTCCAGCCGGCATAGAACGAGCAAAGGGCGACCTGGGGGAGTCCATGCCTCCACCCATAACCCCCCCTCGGCTACTTGCAACACCCGTTTTAGCAGTGTCGAAAATCTTGCGGAAGATATTTCGCTTTGGAGGTTTCGGTTGCACCAAGCCTCCCAATTCCAAGGATGGATCCTCGTGGAAGCCGACTTGGGTTTGTGGCCGCTGTTGCTGAGCTGGAGAGTCACTCGCATGGCTGCTGTGATAGGTGACTCCTGTGAAAGGCGAATCGGGTCTGTCAATCTCTAGGTCTCTAGCACCAATAGCACTTTGAGCACGACCGCGATTGCCCAGGCGAGCAAGGCTTCCAGCACTAGTAGTACTGAAGGCACCTGCTGATGTACCACTCCACAAAGTTCTGGAAGTACTTTGAGTTGATGCGCTGATATTGCTCTCTTTGCCCGACGACGAATTTGTCGAGGTGGTTTTGGTTGTGAGTGTGCGTGCAACTCCTCTTCCAATCTCATAAGCTGATTTGCGAGCTCGCAGCTTACGTTCAGGCTCAGCAGAACGACTCATGGATGACTTAGGCCGCTCATATGGCACATTTTTAGGAGGCGGAGGAGGGGGCTGGTCATCATCTTGCTCGCTAGATCTTGAGTTATGTCGGTGCATTTGCTGGAAGCGCTTCTCCATGCGATCAACATAACTGCTCAGTTTGTCTTCTCGTGCACCATTCTGATAAGACACCTCCTGGGAAGATTCGCCGCTCCATGTCTCGTAGCCCTCATCTTTCGGTGCAATTCCCATGGAGCTTTTGGGTCTTGTCCGATCTGGAACCCTCCTACTCGATCCATGTGACAACATGTCAAAAGATTCCGGCGACCAAGGGTCGGCGGGCGGTGCTGGTGAAGGAGCATGCGCTGTCCGGTTGAGACCGCCACCTAGAACGTCTAATTGTTCCATAACACCATCCATTGCTTCTCTTAGGGGCGAGGGCGTCATGCCTCCCGCAGGAGATGGTGGAACGGGAGTGGATTTGCCTGGTGTGTACGGCGTATAAGACCTATCGTCGAATGACCCATGCCTGACATGTGCTTGAGGTGGGTTGGGTGGTTGTGGCGGCCGGTAGGAGTTATTAGAATTCTGTCTCGAGGGCGACAAGGGATTGAAAGAGGAATTGGATCCATGGCGTGAGATGTCAAAAGAGCTCCTGTGCAAATCCATGGATCCTCTCGCTATTTGTCTGTGAGGAGGTGGTGGTGGGGGCGGTGGAGAGTCACCTCTCTGTTGTCCTCCTCGATAGGGGACCATTGCACGATTGAAAGAAGGGGCAGGTGATGGACCTCTCGCAGCGTAACCATGTCCATGGTGCATTGGAGGAGCAGGAGAAGCTCCTCTGGCACCGTAACTGTGAGGAGGTGGTGCTGGTGAAGGACCTCTCGATTGGTAGTTATGCATCGGCGGTGCTGGTGAAGGGGCCCTCGATTGATAATTATGCACGGGTGGCGCTGGTGAAGGAGCCCTTGAGTGATAGCTTTGCATAGGCGGTGCCGGAGACGGAGCTCTCGAGTGGTAGTTGTGCATAGGTGGTGCTGGAGATGGAGCTCGTGAACCATAGTTATGAGAAGGCGCTGGTGAGGGAGCTCGGTGGTCATGTCTCGGAGGTGCAGGGGATGGGCCTCGCTCATTTTCATGAGTACTGGGAGCGAATGAGGCACCTGAATTTTGTCGTTCCTTGGGCTTCGGTGTCTCTTTGAAGACTTCGGGCTGTTTGGCGCTGGTATAGTGAGGAGCCTTGGCGTATGCTTCGAAGGGCTTTCGGAACGTTCTCGATTTCGACGGCGCACTGCTTGATGGGTTGTTTGATGCCGGAGTAGGAACAGATTTGGTTGTCGGGCGGAATTGAGAAGGAAGAAGTTCAACAAAGTTGGAAGGAAACGATCCCACGGTTCGTCGATCTCGGTACAGCCTGCCCACCCACCATGAGCCATCACCAGCGTTCAAACATTCTATCAAATCCCCTTCAATGAATCCAAGATCTCGCTTTGACTGTTATTCTTGGTTAGCATCTCATAGCAATTGCCAATGAATTCGAACAAACCTCTCCTCCCCATGAGTACACAGCTCTACACCAACATGGGAATCGGGTGGGAAGTGGTGGTGCTGTAGGTGCCATTGTTGTATGTAATGCGGACAATTCGAGCAGAGACTAGGTAAACAAGGTCCAAAGGAGGAAGATTTGGACTCGAACAATTTTCGAGAGGCGTCGCAGGAAGCTTTATCGGACTGTAGACAAACACATATCAAACACGACCTTGTCGAGATCAGGTAGGTTGTCGAAACACCAAAAACAAGTCATGCGAGATAGACCCAAAACGATGTCCCGCAGTCAGTGGAGGAAATGAATGAATGAGCGGGCGAGCAATAAAAATAATTACCACAAAAGGTGTAATTAAATTTACATCTACTCAAGACAGTAAGTAGTCTTTGAGATGCAACGCTCTGATAAAAAAAAGAAGAACGTAAGAAACGGTTTGGAAAAAGAAGTAATGGAGGTGACGGATGGATAGGCTGGTAGTAACGTATGAAGCTCCGCCTGTCAAAAAAGCGGTAGGACAGCCGCGGTGCTCGAGCGTCTGGCGTCACAAAGCTGAGAGAGATTGAGGTTGCTACGGTAACACGAGATCGGCGGGGCATAGGCTGGCAGGTTGTTAGGTGAGTTGTCCCACCGCCCGTCGGGCTAGGACCATGCAAGGGAGAAGAGCCCTGGACTTGACTGAGACAGAAACAATTGGTAGAGAAACTGTTTATCTCGATCGTGATTCGTAGTTGATACGCCTATTCTGCAAACATTTTTCTTTTTCGACATGTGCTTTATCGGAATTTTAAGATATCGGAAAAAGAAAGGCACTCTGCATTAGTTGTGTTACTGACAACCAACATCAACAACGAACAGCAACAACGAGTGATGATATTTATCCAAAATCATAGCATAAAGTCTTGTTGCTAGAGGAATGCCTACTGCTGCTACTCTGAGGCTCCCTGTGGTCTAGAATCTAGACAATGCTCAAAGACAACGTTGCCGGGTATGGAATAGGTAGGCACAGTAGAGTAGCTGATAACTAACAAAAGTCTGGTGCATTGGCCATGCTCAACACTTACCTAGTCTAGCACTCGAAGTGAGGCTGCCCGCACTTTTTACTTCCACTTCCCGTCCGGTCTCCATTTCCCTCCACCAGGGGGGGCTTGTTGCGTTGCATGATCGTGAAGATCAGAGCTTAATATAACAAACAAGGCTCTTGATGGGGTACGGGGATCTAGCATATGGATATGTTTGTTAAAACGACGCACTGTTCACTTATGCGATGGCAATTATAATCTGCTCCGAAATATGCATCTTTGTCACCAAGAACCACCCATGCTTGACTTATTACTTGGCCAACCACGGCCATCAAGCTGTGAGCTCATGTTGATGTATGCCTCAAATATATATATTTTTTGTTATAAAGTGGAATACTAAAATTGTCCAAAATCTCGGGGTCCTGAACGGACTGTCTCTACCCTTACGAGAGCGTTCACATAATATTGAAGTCGCTCGTGTAGATTGCATCAATGATCATCGTATGTCAGTTTGCTTTTTCCACACAATCTTGAACGTCACGATTTGTGATGTGACGATCGATCTTAATTGACTCATCAAGTCGTGTGACTGTGTCTTTCTATCCCAAGCAACCTCCGAGACGCAGCCTTTCCTCATAAAGAGTGCTAATGGCCATCAGCCGTCTTAGCCGTTGAGTGCAATAAGTCATTGGAAACCCGACAACAGCCTTGTCCAATTCCATATGTACTTTCTTGTGCCTGGGAAACAGAGTTTTTGGTTGCTCCCTCCACTCAATCCGGCCGGTACCTTACCTTAGTGTGTTACAGGGAGCGTAAGAAAATAGGAGACATGATGAGGGTGGACATAAACAAGTGCTCATGAAGAAATATGCAACCAGTATGTGACTGTGCTGCAAGTTTCATTCAAGCAATCTTTTTCTGTCTGGTTACAAAACGTCAAACAATCTTGAACACTAGGACATGTGCCAGGGGTTGCCTACAAGGAACAACAAGCTAAAAGCGACCGGGAGGGGTGGCACAGCTCTCCACTGAGTGCGGCACAAGCTGCAAGGCGCGGATAGTCATGAGAGACCTTGTAAGAAGCAGTTGGTATGGATGCAACCATCTGGCAGACGACTCCACGAAGCTGCATTCTTTCTCTACTCGTACTACTGACTTAAGCACCAGAGCACCATTCTGAACTAGAACCTCTCTCAGGATATCTGGAATCCTTCTGTATCCCAATTGAGAAATCTTTAATATTTTTTTTCTTAATTGCTTGGCCCAATCTTTACGTCACTGTCGGGCTGACCGTTTTTATAGCGCCGGTAGCTGTTCAAAAATTCAAGCTCAAAGTAAACAAAGCCAGGGGCTGGCTGTAGCTTTCGACAGGGTCCGCTTCCCAGACAACGGTCAGGACTACCGTGACATTCACCCGCATGACTTTTAATAAACTCCAACTCCATCTCAGAATTTCACTTTCTTTCAGCAGACATTGATTGAATTCGACTATCTGTACCGCATCACAATACCTCGCCCTTCAGCTTCACTCGCGAATCTATTCCGTTGTCTCTTCTGCTTGAGCAGCGCGAATCCAAATAACGTCTCGACATTGCATGACGTCAATCCACAATGGCTGACGAAGGCGTTGCTGAGCATTATCAGGTTCTCGAGGAGCTTGGCCGTGAGTTTGAACATCTTGACATTTCATCAAGCAAAGTAACTAACCTTCTGTTTTTAGGGGGAAGTTTTGGCGTTGTCTACAAAGGCATTGAGAAGGCAACTGGCGAAACTGTCGCTATCAAACATGTAAGTCCATGATTACTTCGGTTGCCCGGTCCACCAGCTTACAGTCAACAGATCGACCTCGAGTCCAACGATGATGATATCCAAGATATCCAAGCAGAAATCGCTGTGTTGAGCACATGCGCAAGTTCCTATGTTACCCAATACAAAGGATCTTTCCTGCGAGGACACAAGCTATGGATTGTCATGGAATTCCTCGGCGGCGGATCCTGCTTGGATTTGGTAGGTCTCACATCCATGAAACCCAACGATATGGAAGCTGACTGCTAACCGGGAATAGCTGAAACCTGCCAACTTCAGCGAAACACACATAGCCATTGTTTGTCGTGAGCTGCTATTGGGCATCCAATACCTACACAATGAAGGCAAAATCCACAGAGATATCAAGGCTGCTAACGTTCTCCTCTCCGAGACCGGCAAAGTCAAGCTTGCTGATTTCGGAGTCGCTGCCCAATTGACCAACATCAAGTCGCAGCGAAACACTTTCGTCGGAACCCCTTTCTGGATGGCCCCGGAGGTCATTCAGCAAGACGGATATAGCTTCAAGGCTGATATCTGGTCACTAGGTATTACGGCCATGGAGATGGCCAATGGAGAGCCTCCTCTGTGTCACATCCACCCCATGAAGGTTCTTTTCCATATCCCTAAGAACCCTGCCCCTCGTCTAGAAGGAAACTTCAGCAAGGACTTCAAGGATTTCATTGCCCAATGTCTCACCAAAGACTACGACCGTCGTCCAACGGCGAAGGACCTCCTACGCCACCGTTTCATCCGTAACGCCGGCAAAGTCGAGGCTCTGCAGGAGCTCATCGCCCGTCGGCAAATGTGGGACGCCAACCAGAATAGGCAGAAGCACCCAATTTACTACCAAGAGACCCTCCAGACAATGACTCCTAAGGACGAGCAGCAGGAATGGGTCTTTGACACAGTAAAGTCGGTTGCGCCACCGCCTAAGAGGCCAACGGTCAAGCAGCACCGAAAGCCATCATCAATCTTCAACGCTGAAGAGGCGATGAAGAAGTTGGATGTCAAAGACGGCCCTCTCGGTGGGACCTCCCCTGCACCTGGCACTGTTCGAAAGTCGACTGTCCGACGATCATCTCTTGCTCAAAGCACCACATCAATGCGATCTAGTGGCTCTCCCCGAGGCTCCGTTGCCCCCAAGAGACCCCTTCAGACGGATATGTCGTTTGGAAACTCGGGATCGACTATGCGTCTTTTCCGAAGAGTACCTTCTGACAGTTCAAGCCAGGGTAGCCGACCAACTTCGTCCGACGATGTTTTCTGCGACGAGAATTCCCATTCCGCCATGACAACTCCCATCGAGCCGTATGGAAAAGAGGCCGTGCTTGGACGTCGACTGTATACCAAAGCCGTGGAACCTTCCCTAGCCGAGCTGCATGCTCAAACCTCTGCGATGCAGAAACGAGAAGCGCTGGCAAAATTATCAGACGCCTTCGCGGCCTTGGATGCAGTTGACCCTGAAGGAGCTTACCATCTCATGACTAGTATGGTATCCTCCATGGCTCAAGACAACAAGCTCAGCGCATCTATCCTGCGACAACCTGCCCAGAAAATCCCGGATGACGGAACTCCTCAGGGTACCGTGATTGTCAAGAACACCACTCCCGCGGCCAGCCCAGCAAAACTTGTCATGGCTTCCAGCAACCCCCATCTCCGCAGCCACCGACGCCGTCATGCCGATACTCCTACCATGTACGAGAAGGACTTTGACCGGGAGAAGTTGGCTGTCGAGAACAAGTATCCTGGCCAGGAAGCCAAGTCTGGCATGGAGCACTGCAAGCAGCTCTCCGATGTGCTCTATTCGCGGTGGTCTGATGGTCTTCGTATTAGATGGCCTGCTGTCTGATTTACAAACACCCACATCGACGCTCCACGACTTAAGGCTATGGCGCACCCCAAGCGATGATGGCTCCTTGCATTAATCTACTGTATGATTTGGGTGCGAGGCTTTCTTGTACTAATCATTTTGCATTTTGTCTTGCTCTTTGTCGCATGGAAGATAAAAGCGAGACAAGAGGATTCAGTTGGTGGTCGCATTTTCATCTGCATTTAATGACTGTGAGCTGGCATGATGCTTACGATGTGATGATATCTTAGTGATGATCTCATCGGCATGGTCTGCTGTTTTTTTGTCTTTGCTCTTTGTTTTTGTTAGTTCTGCAAGTGTATGAGGCGTTACAAGGCATTTCTTTTTTAAGAACATGGGAGGTATGGAGGCAACTCTTGTTTTAACTGTTCAATGCATTGCATTTGATTTCGACACGGATAAGTAGGTAGCTAGATGCAGTTACAGACTGGATGGATCAAACGCATTATGAAAATGTCTCAAGATTCCCTATTCAACGTGACTTGGTACAAAGAAAACTCTTCCGGCCTGGGATAGAAATACAGGAGCTGAATGCTCTGCTAGAATCAGCTTTCGTTGCTAGGCCCAAGAGCCAACTTGATTCTCCAATTCTTGAACTCGTCAGACAAGATATCACCGTGTCCTGTCTCTTCCACTTTGAAGAGTTCGATAGTGGGCGACTGAGGCTCGCGCTTTATTCTCCAAACGCCCTCATCGTTGATGTTCTCCGATAGCCCTATCACACATCATATTAGAGGTCCGACCGTTTTCTACCTGGTCACAGGCAGTGAACTTACAATCCAGAAACGTGGCGGCGAAATTGACGCACATATCGGCGTTCCATTTGGGGTTTGGGTAAGAGTTGACTATCTCGGGAATGCGATGCGTCTCGATGTCTTTTGCCTCGACTAGAATACCGTCACGAGTGCGGAACCCAACAACGATGCGCGGCACGCCGAGAAGAAACGACTGGATCCAGTATTTCATCAGCTTACGGTTGAAGTTCTCCATGTCTCCCGCATTGCGAATCTCGGCAGACGTCTTAAGCTCTACCCAGTTGATAGGGCTGCCCTTTTCTTCGGGCTTGGAGTCCCAAACTATTGAGCGTCAGCTGTGAGAGAAAGAGAAACTCAGGGATAGCTTACTGGCATCGACTTCGCCGCCGAGGCAGAGAACAGATTTACCAATACCTGTTCGGACGACAGAGCAGTACTGGGCATTGTTGTTGACAACTTCATTCTCACGGTTTTCGATAAACTCGCGTGAGGTTTCTGCCCATGGCGCTGGCAGGGTTGATAGCGTTTCGAATTTGTACCCTTCGACGGATGTCAGCAAGCGATGGTCGCATGAATTAGAAAGAGAGTAGACATACCCCAGAACTGCATGACTTCTAGTGGTGGCCCTCTCCTTCGTTTGTTGTTGCCCTCGTTGGACCTGGAGGCCATCTTGTAGGCGTTGTTCTCCTCAATAAAGCTTTCAAGGTCAATTGTAGCTACAAACATGAACATCTGAAGGTTCTTACATGCAATCCTTTGAGAAACAGAAATGTTAGTGGTGTTGTTCGGTGGTATAAGGGATCCTTCATCTTGGGCATACTTGATATAGTGTAGCATTCATCTCGAAGCTGTCCGCAATAAGCCAAAAAAAAAAAAAGAACAACAGAGGGCGCTAGCCAGACTCACCCGTCCATTTGATCAAAGGGGGTAGCCATAATCTGCAACCAATACTTAGATCAAATGCTCACTCACAGACGGACGGTATCAGCCCACCTTGGTCATCATGCCTCTCCATGTAACGACATTGGCATCTATCTTTTTGCATGTTTCTTGCTCATGGGCAATAATGGTTTTGAGAAGGCTATCGAGATGGTCATCTCCAGTATCATCCAGCTTCTGAAAAGTATCAAATCCCTTGGAGAGGTCTGCCCCTAGCTGTGGTGTGTAGTAGTACTTGAGAGAAGAGTCGTCTAGGTGAAACTCGTGATTATCGTCATAAGAGAAGCATGCGAACTCCTGCAGATGATATGAGCAGAGTACAAGATGGAAGGAAAGTAAATGATGAACGGGATACGATAGCTCGTCATAGGTAGCTTATACACGCTGGGTTACGTACCTTGGGTCTTTTGACAGGCTGGCTTGCACCAGCAAATCGGCCAATAGGCTGAATAGAAAAGCGCGTCGCCATGATCTTGGAGGACAAGAACAATCTTTTTCATAGACTGAATGTTTCTCTAATGATTTTGTGGGCTGATTGATACGCGCACCGGGATATGCGCCTCTTGATGGAAGTTTGTCTGTTGTGCAGAACAAGTACCCAAATGGCCCGTAACGTTATGGCGAATCTTTTGATGTCAGAACAAGGTGGAAAGTACGCTACAGGCGGCCCGATCAGTACCCCGTCTGCTGTAAGGTATGGACCGCAAGTCCGGGCAGTGGGGGCAGCGGCTCTAAGCTACCTGGTACAGTGCAGGTTGTGAGTACCACAACCCCCAGCTACTATGGAAGGAGATAGGGTCAGGCAGGCATCTGGGTTGCTTTTTTGGACCTGAATAAACGCAATGATATTGCTTCCCACAATAATGCCTACCTAGGACAAGACTCTGACAATACCCTCGAAATCCATTACTTATATATTAGAGTTGAGGGTAAATAACCCATACCAAGGGCTTGCAATTTTACCTGCATAAACTACATCTGTAGACTTATGAAGTTTCAAGTGATTTAAATTGTGTCTTTTTGTCAACTCTAGAGACGTGTTGGAAGTAAGCCCGTTAAATGGATCAGCTCCATTGATAAAACCAGCAGAAGATTGAATGCATTGTACTTCATATCTGTTTTAAAGCAATGGCTTGTCTCCTGACCAAACGGCATCGTATCAGCTGCACTTGTAGTTGACGGCCAGCGGCATGTGTAGATGGAACAACCAGCAAACATCCTTTACATCCGTTCGTGTATAATTGGTGTATGGATCCATGCCAGCTCATAACTAATGCCACGTCGATATATATGAGAATCAGTCTAGACTAATATACTTTGTCGCAATCTGCTGTTCTCCCCCTCGGTATTCTCCTATTCTATCTATCGGATTCACAACAGCGCAAGTGTCAGGGCTGCTCTGGTATGAAGCTCGCCAAACAAAAAGCGAAAGCACAGGCTGTGAAGACATCCTATTGAGCACACGCTTTAGGCATAAAGAATCTTGGCAACTGGGAATACAAACAACGAATAGACCTCGTAAGTCGGACAATTTATGCTATTTATTCTATCTATAAATTGTTTTCTTCCTTCTCGCAACGATGTTTACGCTCAACCTTTCTGATACTCCTAGACCTGTCAACGACACCTAAAGAAGGCACTTAATTTAGGCCGTACCTTCCCCAAGAACAGGCGGCTCCTTAGGCCCGGGCACCTCACTTTATCACAGGTAGGTAGGTACTATTGTCTATCACTTGCCTGCCATTTTTAACATTCTCTCCCTCCCCCTTTCTTCTCAGTACTTCGTCTTTTCCTCCTCTTCCTTTGATTCATCGTCTGTATTTTACCCTTTTTTTTTTTTTTTTTTTTTTTTTTTTTTTTTTTTTTTTTTTTTTTTTTTGAGGGGGGGAAGAAACTTTCATATCCTTCATCAAAGCACTGTCCTTGTGTCACTTACATTACTGCACTTAACCAACCAACTGACTCTCCAACCCCAGCCACTCGCTGTCCGCTAGCTGGGACCCTGATCGCCCATTCCTCTCCCATACCAGTCCCTTGAACAACAATCACGTGCAATTTAGTGGAACTTACGACATTCATTCCCCAAAACATCAGCCGAGCTCCTGTTGGATAGCCTCGTCGTTATCGCCGCGCGCGCATAGTCTCGACTTATACCAAGCGTAGACCGCTGTAGCAGGTCGTCGCAAGGTCTCGTCGCCAGTCTAATCTTGTCGCAGCTCAAGGCCAGAGCTGCGACTTTAATCAACGGCAGCGGTTCTCGCTCTTGTCACCCTCGTGGCAGCCATACTCCTGTACGTGCAGGTCTATCAACTGTCGTACTAATGGTCAAAACGCGCAAAACTACCGCTTCTATACAAACACGAAATCAAAGGACATCATTGAATCGCAAATCAAAGAGAAAAAGGGACCAAGACAGTGAGTCGGATTACGTTGAGCCGCCGTCTGCTCGTAAGCGCAGGAAATCGGGCACCCCCCAGCGTAGTTCACGGTCGCAAGCTCAAGTTGAAAATCCAGGCCCAGATAGCCAAAAGACTGAAAAGGAAAGTTCAGAGGACTCAGACAAACAAGAAGACACAGTCTCAAAGGGAGGCTGGTATCGTGTTCGCAAAGTCCTTGATGAACGATTTAAGGAGGGTTCAGACGGCGAAACTAAACACGAGTACCTCGTCGATTGGGCACCAAGCCATCAAAAAACCTATCAGCCAACCTGGGAATTGGTTCGTTGCTCTGTAGCGTTGCTGAAGTGAGCATTTTTCTGACACTTTATAGGCCGAAAACCTGAATGCA
The DNA here is from genome assembly GCA_018886245.1 of Fusarium brachygibbosum. Lineage (NCBI taxonomy): Eukaryota > Fungi > Ascomycota > Sordariomycetes > Hypocreales > Nectriaceae > Fusarium > Fusarium brachygibbosum. The sequence goes on from MU249525.1 coordinate 1,860,944, forward strand.
GACGCATTGAAAGACTGGAAGAAAGTAAAGGACAAGAAGGAGCGCCAGGAGCTACAGCGTGAAGCCAAGCGCCAAAAAACAAGAAGTCAACGAGGGCTTCGGAGCCTCACACCTCGTACTGCTCAAGCTGAACCAGCTGCGTTTAATGGGAGACAACAGCTTGAGACTCTTAATTCATCACTTCAAAATCGCTCTCGGTCCAACTCTATTAACCAAGGCGTGCGATCAAGAAACAGCTCCAGACTTGAACCAGAATCCGCGTTATCAGAAGAACCAGTGCCATCAATCATTTCAGCATCATCTTTTGATGTCGAATCTGTAGGGTCGCCCGAATTTCCCGCTCGACCTATTCGAAACTTCGCCATTGTGTTGCGTAAACCCGACAACTTCGACCCTTCTGAGTACCAAAGCGTCCAGGGCAGCTCTCAAAGAATCTCAGATCTTGAGGGCGATGATCAGCGACTAGCGTTTGCATCTCAGCTGTCCCAAGACACTATCCCTGATTCCCAAGACCTATCGGGTCATTGGGATCCTAGAAGCCTTGAGAGTCAAGCTGGTGCACAGGAATCGGAAAGCCCTGGAATCCCTGCTGATCAACTATCAGCAGCTTCGGGCCATCCTAAACCTGGCGATCAGCGGAGGGGCATTCACAGTCCAGAAACCCATAGCCCTGTTCAAGGTGCAGCCGACCTGGAAACTGAAATACCTCGATCCATCGATCGTTCAGCAGAATTTGATCCACCATTTCCAAATTCTAATCAAGAAGAAGCTTGCCCCGGGGACGACCAGTCATACTACGGTGACGGAGGCTACACTGACATCGATAACCACTCTGACGACGGAAATTGGGAGATCAACTGTAATCGAGCCGACCGGGATTTTGAAGTCGATGATACTGAGGTAGAAGATTCTATTCGCAACCAACTACTCGAAGACAACCACGCTTTTCACCACAACGACAGAAATCACGATCACCACCTTTCAGAAGACAGTGAGTTCAGTCTGGATCCTAACGAAATATCGCTCGAGCTCGACCACATGACATTGAAAGCTAACCATTTCCCCCAGGCCCGACTGGAAATCAAAGTTTTGAGACTGCCAACACTGGAGTCACCCAAGAGCTCTCAAACAGTACAGACTCTTACATCCCTCCAAGTCAAAAGACTCAAGACAATACCTCGACCAACGGATCTTCTGGAAACGGGCAGCGAGTGGCGGAACGTTGCATCTCCGAAGCCATTGATAGTCCTCTTTCTGAGCACGACACTGATAGTGCCCAGAGAATTGGTTTGGAGAGAACTTCCTCGAGTTATCATTGCTCTGCGGGCGATCGACATACCAATACCAGTCAGGCACGACAACCCGATATCAATCTCCCTTCTCAACTCTCCGATCAGGGTCACTTCGAGACGTTCAGTATCAAACCTTCTCAGAGATCGACTTCCCCTTTGGAAGAAACTGCACAGCTTGAAGCACAACCGTCCTCCAGCAGTGAGGTCGTCCGCATCATCCCAGACTCGCAGGAGTATTCAAACTTGACTGCAGAATTGCACTCCAACGCGCCCCAGACCTCGACGGCGTCGAACAAGGCTCAGCTTACCCCTTTTACTTCTCAAGCCGAGGTTGTTCCAGACTCGGCAACAACTGATTTAGATATTCCGTCTCGCCAACCGGATCAGTCACGCCTAGCTTCATCTGTGAGGGACGACGCATTTGGCAGTTCCCTATCAACTGGCCAGGGTGTTCATCGTGTGCCAACAGCGTCATTTCAAGAACCTTCAACTTCCAATAACACCCAGAATACACCAGTCTTTTTCACTCAGCCTCAAGGAGTACACGATTCTCCTGCTATCTCCAGCTCTCTCTCAAGGCTCGAAACTACCGAGGTTGTGCAGGCTTCATTAGATCCGGACTCTCCAGCAAAGTCGACGGACGTGCCCCACAAGACCAAACATAGAGACTTCAACGAGCTGCAGGCGGCTCAGCCAAACTCCCAGACTTCCGAATCTCAGCCCCAGAGACACATCAATATTCAAGAACTCGGGTCTACTAGTGATTCTCAGTTCGCCCAAGCAAATTTAGGGATCAATTACGGTATAGAACGACCATTAAATCAACCGTCTCAATTCGGCAGTGCATCTGAGCCACCTTCTGAGTTACCCAGGCCGCCTTCAAGAACTCGAAAAATGGAGCGCTCGTATTCTCAGCCACAAAGTTCAGCAGCCGATGAGCTTAAAAGCTTTGTTGATTTTGGTGCTGATTCAGTATTGGGTCAAGTTGGTGACGGGGAAAGCCTAGATGAGACGACTTACGGAGCCTCAAATGAGCAGGAACACCTGGTTAGTGCCGGCACAGCTGGTCTCGATATTGCTGTCAGTTCTCCTGAAGCTATCATACAATCGCAGCCAGTCTACTCAGTGGATCCATGGAAACCAGAAGCTTTGGGAAACACGCCAGAGGCCCCTGCACCTTCAATCTCGCCAGCGTCCATCATGGCAAACCCTCATCGCTCAGCGGGCGACACGATGAGAGAGATGATCGATCGGGCGTTCAGCAATTCAAGGGAATCTATCGTCCGTTCCCTCTTGAGCCAAGAGCCTCATGATACAGCGCCACCCGATACTATCTCCCCAGCAGCCATAAGCAGGGTGATTGATCCTCTAGAGTCGAGTCCCACATTAAACTTGACAAACAGAGGCTCGATACCTTCCGAGATTGACAGTTCTGGTCCCCCAATCACGATGGGTCAAATTCCCGAAGAACAAGATTCTGATACCTCGTCACAATCGTCTCAACGAGAGGATGGTTACACACAACATGTCATCACTCTTCCGATGCAAGCAAGTAAGCGGCCGTATTATGGGGAGATAATAAAGGATTACAAAGCTGAAATCCAGGCTTTCAGCGCTTCGTTCACTGGCGGTTCTGGCGAACAGCCCAGCGAATTGCTTGTACAACAGATCCACAATCTTTTTGACAGGTTGTTCGACATTTGCGATTATCCGCCGAATGTTGTAGGAACGGTGCTTGAGTCGGAACCCAGCGCTGATATTGCCAAATTTTGCTGTGATTCCAATCCCAAGTTCAGTTTCCTTTTCGAGCTCATGACTGCTTTGGATGACAAGGAAAAGGAGGTTCTGATCGTGATTCGCAACCAAGAACTTATGCGACTTATTTTCGCCCTTACCGAAGTTGCGGAGATCGAATGCTCAGCCGAGGGCATCAATCAACGCACTAACTTTCCGTCAGCTACAAGAATTACTCTTGCTCTATGGGATGAGGATTTCAATCCTTTCAATTTCGACGTTGTCATCGGATATGACTATCGTTACATTCGTTCGCGCATTGCCATGCAATTGTCTTCTGGGACTGGCCGGAAGTCACCAATTGTGCTTTTAATGGTGACCACGTATTCCGCTGAGCATGTCAGCTTGCACCCCTTGAACAATGCATCTGAGCTTGAGGAAACGAACGCAATGCTTGCGTGCACTGTCAGTGCAGGGCGCTACCTCGAAGACCCCGAACGTGGTTATAGTGAGCCACATGAAATTGCTGAAATATTCGCACGCTACCTGAATGGTATCACTGATACGTTGGGCTGGGAGCATCAGAGAATACCAGGCGATGTTCTTGATATTTTCGAGAGCCCCGTGTCCCAGAATCAACTTCTTTTTGCAGTTGACTCCTTGCATGGGAATGGCCACAAGCGAAAGTTTGTAAGTGTTGGAATATTGGAATGTTTATTGATGGCGACATGAGGACTGACTTGTGTATAGAGCGACGGCGGCGAGGCTGCTGATGTCAAACGAACGCGGACACTTCCCCTTCGGGACCCGCCAGTCGGTTCCAACAACCCTCCTATGCCTCTTGCAACACGGCGGTGGCTTGACGGCGCATTGCTTCGAGGAGAGGCCAGCGGCAGAGAGGCGACTGCCTTGGTGCGTGTGGCAGTCTTAGACTCGCTCAGGGAACAGGTCAGACAACCTATGCAAGCATTATGGGAATTTACTAAAGTGTTCAGACGGATGAGTACAAGCGCAGGGTTTCATTGGCGGGCGAAGTCGAGATCGAGCTGAAGAACCACATTAACCGTCTTGACAAGGAACTCAAGGACTATCGGAAGACGTCAACCAAGATTGGATTGTCAAATCGTGCCGCCATTCAAGATCGAACAGTCTTCGAAAAGGAAAAGTACAAAGCTGAGGCGGCTGCACAAGCCGCCACAGTAGCTGCGCAGAAAGAGGGCGAGAAGTACAAGCAGCGAATATACGAGCTCGAATCTACGATTGGCCGTCTGAAGGAGACACCAGGAATCGCCGAAAGAGAAGATGCACTTGCCGCAGCGCAAAAACAGTTACGGACCACGGAAGAAAAGCTGAAGATCGCCCTGGCAGACGTAGATTTCATGAGAAGCCGGTATCAGGATGTCGATTCTACAGCAGCACAGTTGTCCAACGAGGTTAATGCATTGAAGGTCCAGAACGGAGACCTGAAACAGAAAGCTTCGGCGAACCTGTTGGCTATCCATGCACAGCAGGCTTCTGAAGAGAGGGGGATTATGCTGCAGCAAATTGCGAACCTACGAGCACAACTCCAGCAAAAGGACGCAGACCTAGTTGCAGCGCATCAGAAGCTCAACAGTCTCGCGAATGGGCGGAACACGCGAGCAGGCAGCATGCCTCGCAGCCCCCGCGTTCCAAGTGGAGTGAGTCCACGGCCCAGCCGGGTGTACACTGGTTCTGCTAGCAGAGGAACAAGTCCTTCCGGGCCTGGTACACAGTTCATGAGCCAACAGGCTCAAAATACCAGATGGAACTCTCTTCAATGAGAGAGGTTATGATTGTCAGGAAATAAATGAGACTTGGTAGGAGGAGAGGAAGAAGAAAGCGACGACCTTGATATCAATCAATGATGTTTGGGGGTCACTGTATCATACGGTGTATCGTTTAGTTAGGGTCTCAAATACCGACTATCGATAAGCACCCGTTGAGATATGTGAACTGTTCGTTATATAATGCATGATTACCAATGTGTACAAAAAGTAACAGATTTGAGCATGAGACCGCGTAGTACACAGCTTCTTTGTGGTGATAAGAATTCCTCATATGCCCTTATTCCTAGCCGAGTAAGCTATAGCCAGAAGCAGACATATTTTGAGAATTCAACGAATCACCAACTGATGAATAGATTGTACGTCAAATATACAAAGCATTTCAACTTTGAGAATCAACACAAGGCAGGAGTTGCCAAGTCGCCTGGGACTAAACACAATCGATTTGAAGCTGCCGCAATCAAACTCCCGCGTCTACCTCTTAGTCTGATTCCCTTCCGTCTCGGCCAACATCCAGTATACACAAGGCTCAAAATATTGAGACCATGGCGCCATTTACTTCTCCTCGGGGTAAAGCTCCTCCTTCAGAGGCACGCCAAGCTCTTCGCGGAGGGGCTTGAGCTCCTCAAGGTACTGCTCATACTGGCCCTTGTTCTCAACCTTGGTCTTAATACCTGAAGTAACAAGTTAGCAATTGGTCCAGGATCGCATATGCTTGCAAATCGTCGATGGTGGTAAATTGAGCCGATTCCCAGGAGGATTGTTGATCTGGTAAATCGGGCAGATGATTGCACCAGCCATCAATCGGTTGGAGAGACTGCAAGCGAGCTCGAGTCGATAAAATTCGTACCTTCGAAGATGCGGACGGCAGTACCGAAGTCGTTGACCCTTCGGGCGGCCTTGAGGGCGGCAGCAATCACCGAGGGAGCAGGGACAAGATCGTAAGCGAAGGCGTTGTTGAGGTTGCGCTGTGGTTCGTTGATAAGCCAAAAGTCATACGACATTTTCGGGAGCCAGCCGGAGAGCAGCGAGCTGTACCCCGTGGGGCAGACATACCTGAAGCTCGAAAACATCCTGAACACCATCGAACTCCTTCTCGAACCTACAAGATGTCGAATTTTAGCCATTGAGTGTCGTGAGAAGCCTGTACGACTGCATTGGAAGGTATTCGGGGAAAATCGCGTGGGGAGAGAGCTCTAAGCGGGCTTTGCGGCATCTTTTTTCCCAGCCGCAACACAACCACGCAAAGAAGCCAATCCAATTATTTCCACTTCCCCCCAAAAAGCGACTTCCAGGCAAAAATCCAGGCCATTGGGTTTCGAAATGGTGTCCTACCTGGCGGAGAACTCCTCGAAGGTCTCTTCAGCATGCTCGCTTCGTCGGGGCATCGAAGTGGTGAAGTGGGCGACGGCCGAGCGGGCCGCAAGGGGCTGCATGGCAGGTCGGATGGGAGCAGCGCGGACGCCGCGAGCGACACGGATGAAGGCGGACATTTTGGACGTAGACGGAGGAGGTATTTAGAGAGTGGTGATTGTCTATTGTCGGAGGAGAGTCGTGTATTGGTGGTAGAGGTAGTAGTGGGCTGGCTTTTTCCGGGCTCGGGTGATGACTGCAGACTTGTTTAGGCCAGAGGATGGGCTGAGAATTGATGACTAAGGCAAGGCTATACCTGATCGCGTAGGTGTGGGGGTAAGTGCGAATTGTACGGCAGACGTCTGAAGCATGGCGATTTTGCATGGAAAACACAGTAATGATACTGTATTTTAAGAGCTTACTCTAATTCACTTCATTCGTCACTATTAGGTATCAGTCAATTGCAAAAGAAGTTGGGTTAGAGGGTAGTTTCAATGGAGTTCAGCTAGGTTTTGGATAATCGGAGAATCAGTAACTACAAGGCATTCCTCAAAGCATACGTTTATGTATTCAGCTTCAGCTAATTCATCAATTGGCGTGGACTGCAACAGGGAATCAAATGAAATTGCAAGTGACCAATCGTTGAGCTGGCATTAGAATGATTACAGCACCCACCCACTCACTCGGTTGACATCTGCATGACGGGACAGAACAGCCACACCATGACACAAGCAAGCACGGCCACACGGCCACTTGTGGTTCATGCTTTGACAATAGGTAGGTATGTAGCACTCAAAGAAAGAATTGAGTTAACTTAACATTTGCTAAGCGAAATCTTGATTAAATATTCCCTAGGCTGTTTTGAAGAACCACGTTGAGTTTATCGATGGTTGCGGATCGATCCAATATGGGGTAATTACCGATATTGCTGTATTGAATCTTGCCGCGAGATGAAAGTGTGAAGGAGCAAAGGTTCACACTCTCTCTGTCCATTAAGGATACCATGCATACCTACCTAGTACCTAGTGGAGGAGCAACCAACCCTTTTAAAGACCTCTCATAACAGTTACAGAACTTGACCTGCTCTTCACCAAAGGAGAGTTCCTACTCTCCGCTCCAATCTCTTCGGATCGGTCCCGGGAATGCCGCTGACATGTGGTCGTTCTATCGTCGTGATACGAAGTACGGATATTAAATGACGATTGTCTAACAGGCTTTTATCCCGAGTTTGGCAGAACCAATGAGTAGCAATTGGGTGCCACCTCCCGGTCATGGCCGCAGTCTTGGCGTCTAGTAAGCCTCGGGACCACAGGCACAGACACGACAGATGGAGGCAGACCTCAGAGTCAGAGGGTCAGACAGGCGTACGGATACAGTAATAAGCAAACCTAACGGTCAGGTACAAGCTAAGCATGGTCAAGCTTCAGGGGATTGTGAGGTTTGGCGTCACCGCATCTTTGTTTGGTCTCTGGCAATGGATCGTGGACGTTTTATTATGCGCATTGTGCAAATCACGTGTCTGCCTATGTGTTCTGTACCCAAGGTGTAGTATGTACTAATGTACTCGGATATCCCGGGCATATCACATGTAATTCAACTCAAATAAACTCAATTGAATTAATCTCATCTCGGGCTTGCTTACACGTGTGGTCCTTCCTGCGAGCGCGTGTCATGATTCCCTAAAGGAAGATAGCCAACGGCGCACGAGCCGGGTCAATTCTTGGTTTCCGGGGTGGGTTTTGCCCATGAAATAACATAAATGCATGGCGATTGGGCCAAGTCTCGAAATGCCCCTTACAAAGATGTACTAGTGGCACCTCTATGGTAGGAAAGTGCGTTGCAAGGTGCCACTTTCACTTTGCTTTGCTGCTGTCCCAAGAGTCCACTACCTAGTGCCCGCGGGCACCGGAGATCCAGTGCAGGTGCAGACAAGTGCGCCTGAAGGAAGGTAGCGGTCGCGGTCGCGGTGTGGATGGGAAATTTCCCCTTTTTGATCTATCCGTCCTCCTCCCTCAATTAAAACTCTACTCTCCTTCTCCCCTTTTTTATTCTCCTTTTTAATTCTACGCATTCCCACCGTTGCCGTTTACCTGGCTTCTTCTTTAAACTTCTCATCTCTCCGGAGAACTTCTTCTTCTTCTTGTCATTCCTTGTCACTCTTTACTTGAGTTGCCTTCACGTGTCCTCCCGCCCTTGTCGCGTCTTCGAGAAAAAAAGCCACGTCGAATACGTAACTCATTTACATCTACCTAATAAAGGGTCTCGTGGTCTCAAATTGTGTCGCTCCCAACGATCAATCAACTCGCCCATCATGTCTGCGACTCCCGCTACCTTTTACGAGCAGCTGCCGCTGCCTACCATCGACCGTCCCTTTGGTATTCACCTGTGGCCCATCTTCGACAAGGCTTTCACTGCTGTTGTGGGCTACTCCGCCAATGACTTCAAGTTTGTGCCTTTCGAGACCCCCATGTCCACCTTGAAGTCGACATCGATCTTCATTGTCATCTACTACTGCATCATCTTCGGTGGTCGCGAGTGGATGCGCAACCGCGAGCCTTTCAAGCTCAAGGGTCTCTTCTTGATCCACAACCTCTACCTGACTCTGATCAGTGGTACTCTCCTGGCTCTCTTCATTGAGCAGCTCCTGCCCACTGTTGTTCGTGGCGGTATCTTCCATGCCATTTGTGATTCTGAGGGTGGCTGGACCCAGCCCCTTGTCGTTCTGTATTACGTGAGTAGCCAGCGAGATTTCACATGCACTCTAGCTAACAATTGCACAGCTCAACTACCTCACCAAGTACCTCGAGCTCCTTGACACCGTCTTCCTCTTCCTCAAGAAGAAGCCTCTGAGTATGTATTCCGATCAATGTACAAAAGAAGCTGCAAGCTAACATCTCCAGCCTTCCTCCACTGCTACCACCATGGTGCTACCGCTTTCCTCTGCTACACTCAGCTCATCGGCTCCACCTCCGTCTCTTGGGTTCCCATCGTCCTGAACCTCCTCGTTCACGTCGTTATGTACTGGTACTACTTCCAGAGCGCTCGTGGTGTCCGTGTCTGGTGGAAGGAGTGGGTTACCCGCCTCCAGATCATCCAGTTCGTCATTGATCTTGGCTTCATCTACTTCGCCTCTTACACCTACTTCACCTCGACCTACTTCCCCTGGATGCCTAACGCTGGCAAGTGCTCTGGTGAGGAGTTTGCTGCTTTCTCTGGTATCATCACCATCAGCTCTTACCTTGTCCTCTTCATCTCCTTCTACTTCGCCACCTACAAGAAGCAAGGAAAGGCCCCTAGCGGCCGACAGAGCCTCCGCCGCATGTCTCAGGCTCCTCTTCCCGACCCTCACCTGGTCCAGACCACTCCCGTCAAGAAGTCCAACGGTGCCACCACTACCGGCGCCAAGACCAACAGCGCCTCCGCTCGATCCCGCAAGGCTTAAGCGGCTGGTCACACTGTCGAAATAGGACAAGTGGATTGCAATCAGTAACTTGGCCTGTCTCGAGAAGTTGCTCTGGTAACGACTGCATAATGCTACGCGAGCATTCAAACCATCATCGCGTTGGAGTTAGATGTGGATTGATCTTAGCCGCTTCAAACGTATATAAAAAGCAGTTTGGAGATTTGCTATCTAAAAACGGTTGAGCTCAGTTGGCTTCACAACTGAGACTTGCTATGAATAATAGTCCTTATGTGGGCAGCAATAATGACGGAGGGTGTTGACGCTTCTCACGGGTTTTGTTTTACTAGGCGAACATGGGGGCATTTTGAAGGACGGGCATGGTTTTTGGGACCCAAGTCTCGGCCGACTCAGTTCGGCCCCAGGCTACGACGATCTATCTAGAACCCTTGTAATCAATTTTCGCAGCTATGTATGATAGAATTATTGATTCCAGAGTAAAGTCTGGAAATGAATGACCATTGATGGATCACTCATTGCATATTCTTTGTGTTAACCTGCATCGTGTTCTCCCCTTGATAAACTGGGAATAAATTGTCTTTTGTAACTTGATCGCAGTTCTACCCATTTACTTTGAGCTTTTTGAGTTTGCAGAACATGGTCAACATCCATATCTATCACGGATGTCAACCCCACGAAAGCGTATAATCCATATGTATTGGGTCTCAAGATGGCTGGCTTGTTGTAGCCTGCGAGGGCACAGAGGCGATCACCTTCCACAACTTGATAGTCAACTGCACCTAGGTATCCCTCACTTATCTCGAAAAATTGGTAAAGGTAAAACAAAGGCATGGTGGCGACAGTAGCAGCTTTACGCCGCTGTCTATCCCAGGAGCTGAGTTCTGAGAGGATGCTTGGGTTGATTCCGAACTGGGTCACATCTATTGTTGGAAAGGCCATCTTAAGTATGTCTGTCTCCCAATCATGACCCCAAGTCTTCTGGACAGTTCTGGATGGGTTTTGGTTGAAATGGGCGATTAGCATAGCCAGATTCATGGCATTATCGATCAGATCCCGAGTAGTGTATTGAGGCGAGTTGATGCGCAGTAACCGAATAATGGCCTGCACTGCTGAAATACCAGATACATAGCGCGAATTGCGCGTCATGAAAGAGCTTGCCAATGACATGAACGATGCAAGGATCGCATAATCCTTACCTCTGTGATGCTCTGTTGTCAAAGTGACTGCGCCCATATCAACGCCTCGAGCAAACAAGCTTTGAGTCTCCTCGACGACAAGCGGATAGGTGTCAACGTCCGCTGGCAATGAAGACGACATGTCGTTAGCTAGTGGTTTGAAGTTGCTAGCCTCATAGCACTATGGAACAGTCACATCCTTATTCTCTGGATAATTCGGAACCCAACTTGGTAGGTCGGATTCACTAAACTTTCCTATTCCTGCAAGCGACAGGAAGACGAGCGGGGCGTGTACGTGTAGCTTTCAACCATCCAGCTATATACTTGGTGTACACGTACGAGGCCTTGTTCTCGGGACTATAGTCTGGGCTGATCGGGATACCAGATACTCCAAAAAGACCATAAATATGATTCCGATGATCAGTGGCTTCCAGATTACCTGCGAAAGTAGAAATTATCCAGCCTTTGAATCCATCTGGATCAGGTATCTTAGTACGTGCCTGAGCAAGCAATAACCAGGATAGCTTGAAAGTCGACTGCTTAGGAGGTTTCATGCTGTATCTGATAGAAAGTCCGGCCGCCTCGTTTTGTTCCACATGCCTACGATAGAGCCGATGCTAGGGAATATCACTGAGGGTGGACCAAGCCAGGTTGAATTCTCCTGGGCTGATGAAAACGAGCTGGTTGGCAAGGACGACTTCTTGGAATATCCATGTCCTTTGCCAGTACTGATTTTGCAGAAAGTCGGCCACAGCAGACCAAGGATCGTTAAGGTGATTGTTGGCGAGGTCAGGTCCTCTGTCAAGACAAAGCTCTGGATGGTCCCGTAACCACTCAATATTGAAGGACGTGTTGGAAGCAATACTCTCCTGACAGTAATGCTGATATATGATCTCATCTATCTTGTTGATGGTATTGAAAGCAAGGGAGTAGTCCTTCGGTCCGACCCATGCAAAAGTAACGTGGGCAAATTGAAAGACACGACGCATGAGCTGAACTTGCTGAGATCTCTCCTTAATATCGTTCTGATTGATACATATCGCATCAGTCCAGAGGTATTGGCAAAAGGATTGCGTACGAAAAGAATCGTCGCTCAAAACACAAAGGAAGGCCGAGGCTAAGTTATCTGAGATCTTGACAGTATTACCCTCGATAGTGACTTGGCCATAGTGCTTGGGGTTTCCTCAGAGGTAGGACAGTGCTGCATATCTTGGTTTATCGTCGAGCGATACAGTGACAAGTTCAAATGAGAAGATGGGTCTTGAGAGATTTTGAGCAGTCGAATTTGAAATGTTTCTGGGCTGAGGGGCTTGTAAAGACGTGAGGAATATCGTTGGTTTATGAAGTTTCTTGGGCAATATCGCCATTTGTTTAGTCGGGAACGCAGAGGAGCTTGTAAGAGGCGGCGCATGATTAACAGAAGGTCGAGTCAATTTTAGTGACCAGGACGCAGGTGTTGTTGTTTTACTCATATTACCGGTCATCCATGTTTCTTGTCAGCCTGTTCCGTTCCGACGTTTGGGTTGACAGTGATTAATTATTCCCTGGGGTGTCCACCCAGGACATCTTGAGTTATCTCTTTGGGTCTAGGAGTACCCAAGGTCCAAGTACAACAGCCAGACATCTGATTATTTGACAACTATAGAAAGTCTGTCGACCAATCTTTGAGTTTGAATCAGGATTGTGAACGTGAATATAAAAAGTCACAGAGGTTGTGCTGATACCATTTTTATTTCAGCCTCAGCCAACGTCCTCAGCTCATGAGATGAAGCAGCTAATTGACGTCATGTTAAGGGTCCCAACGTTGATATTCTAACCAAAAGCAAACAAGCAGAAACAACGGCTTAAATTAATCACAAACCATTGCGACGCAGCAGCGTGTGTTTCTTCAACATGCCCGGTCAGCTCAAAGACAAGACATGGGTGTTTGAAGGATAACCCTTGTTGGTTTTTGGATGTTTCATTGGTTGTGTTTGCGAGAGATCCTCCAGTACGACGATCACGGAGGAAGAGACACGCTCAGGCCTTTGATTTGGGACTGGTTTTCTCACTAGAAACAGAAGCGCTTACACCAGTGACACGTAACTGTTGGACTCCGGCTGACTTACTATACACGGAGCCCCTTTTCCCAGATGCTGTTGACTAAATGTAACTTTGTTCAGGTACCTGTAAGGGGGGGTAAGCGTCAAGTGTAATGCAATGCAATATATGTAGTGTTTGCTGGTCTGTGATACGCAGGATAAGTTTGACATTGAACAAGGAGTCATCTTTGTCTTCGTCTTTGTCTTTATTCCATTCCTGGCAGCCAAGACTTTGTTTCTCGTTTCCGCCTCCCCCTGTTGATCTGCCCGTGAACAAGGAGCAAGGAGGTCCAATCTTGGGCTGATCTCTACTGTATTATCAAAGCGCCTGATCCAAAAGCCAAAGACGGCGCGCTTTCAAACGCCACTCAGCTTCTTCTCTAAGCAGCGCCTGAGGTATGCGGGCTGGCGGGGTAAGGCTGCATGTCGTTTGGATATAGCGTTTATCTCCTGAAACATTGGAAGCTTGTCGTCCAGTCTATATAAGGTAGGGATTCAAACGTTGCGATACTTCGTCTGGTCTTTCTTGCTGTTTGCCGCAGACGAGCAAGCACAAGCACGCGTTTGGGTCTTTGTTCCTTCCTTCCTTCCTTCCTTCCTTCCTTCCATTTCAATTCGGACCTACATCTAATTGGCACGTGCTTTCCATCCCCGGTCGGAAAAGGCAGGTACTACCCTAGGGGACGTTGATGATACCCCTGTAATTACCCTTTCAATCTTTCAATGGGTTCCCCAGAAATCAAACCCAATTGAATCGACTTGAATTGAGGGATCGACCAAAGGTCTCTTAATAACGTCCCCTCCTTCACTTTCTCCCTCTCCCTCTCGTCTCTTGTCGATCTCTCTTCACTCACTCAGAGTCTGAGCCTTAGGTTGGGTTTGTTCATTGTTTAATACTTGTTCTGCGGCGCATTTCTGTTCCTTTTCTCTTTCATATACCTACCGCGCGCCTTTCCCTCTTTTTTGTTCGCGCCCTAAACCTCCCCTGTCTCTATCCAGCTGTCACTTCAACCAGAACCACAACCAAAATCACGCCAAGATGCGAAACCCCTTCCGACGTCGGAACAAGAAGGACAAGGCCGGCAGTGGCGGCCAGAGCTCTGACTTTGTCGTTCCTTTAGAGTTCCGCCCTCAGGGTGCTGGATGTCCTCCGTTGTACCCACCAACTCGAAATTCGGCATATCTGCTTGCACATCTACCACCAAAGGTCCTTGAGCGCATCTTCGCTTTTGTTTGCCCGCATGCCCTCGACGAGAGTTATGATACTTGTGAGGGCAGTGCCAGTTCAAGCGACAGCGTCTGTATGCTATGTGACCTGCGCGATCTTGCTCACTGCGTTCAAGTTTGTCGCGCATGGCGTCCAAGCGCGGTCAAAGTCTTGTAAGTCGTGTCGTGGTGGCCCGATGACATACAGTCGCTAACCCCTGTCTACTAGATACCACAGCGTTCGTATTGATCCAGTCCACTATTGCCGCCTCGAGGAATGGCTTGCCGAAAGACGTAAAAAGACTTCCCGCTTCGACCGCAATGGCATCCCCGAGGACCCGGCCCAGGCTCGCCTACGTCTTCTTCGACGCACCGTTCGCGATGACCCAACACGAATTGGAAAGTTCGTTCAGTATTTAAAGCTTCCATATATGTTGCGCGAGTCTTCCCAAGTTGAGCTTGCACAGACCATCGCCGTCCTTCCAAACCTTAAATATGTTGATCTGCCCGAGGGCATGTTCTGCGACGATCCTCACTATGCGACCCTCCGACTTGAAGTGCAAGCTCGATGCCCAAATCTTCGAAAGATGACCTACGTTGGTGGTTCCGAGCACAGTTTAGCAATGCTGGCTTCAGGGCAGGTGTGGCCGAATATTGAAGTGCTGGAATTGAACGACCTCAATGTCGATCCTACAGTAATCCGAGCCGTTCTTGGCAGTCTCAGCAATTTGCAGGCGCTTAAGGTGTCGAACACACCAGGCCTTTCAGACGAGGTCCTATCATCATCAGACGGGATGGCTACGTTGCCCCCTATCAAGGAGCTTGTGCTCAAGGATACGCCTGATGTAACATTGAAGGGCCTTATTCAGTATCTGGCATGGCAAGAAACTCAGCAAGCTTTGACAGTTCTTACGCTCAAGGACACCGGCGTTCATCCAGCAAGCTTGCAAGAAATATTTACCATGGCTTCATCTCTCAAGACATTTGCTATTCAGTCTAAAGTTGCAGAGCAGTTCCCGAGCTCATTCAATTCCCGGCCATTAGCATCAAAGTCTCTGGAAACTTTGAGATTTGAGATTTCTCCAGCTTCAACAGGTCCTTTCGACAGTGTGACGATGGGTTACTATACCTACCTTGCGTCGTCTATTCTTGGCGGTGGCTTTCCAAAATTGAGGCAACTTTACGTTCACGATGAGAGTTTCCCCGATCAGCTTCAGGGGCTTCCACCCCCTAATGCTGCATTCGCTGGAGGTCACACACGCTCTGGTTCTAACACATCTACGAGGTCAAACCCTGGGTTTGGTTTTGCGCCATCCTCGAACTTGTTACCGGCTTCGGCAAACCTCCCTATGCCCAGGAGGCCAGTATCACATATCCAACCACCAAGCAAGCGTTTCAGCTCGAACAATCCTTTTGCACCTCGCATGCCGACCTCGGCAGCTCCCACACATACACTCGAAGTCTTTACCAAGAGCGACGAGTTCGGCAAGTGGAACTTTGTGTCAGTTGATCCAATGTTTAAATCTGCTTCGACAGCGTCTCGACGGCCGATGAGCAGCTACGGGCTGGCGGCCGATGTGACAGGATCTGGATGGGATCGAGGGGATGCTCGACGTAGTGTTATGGTTGGTAATGGAACTGGTGTGTTTTTGGCTGTGCCTGGCCAAGGGGGCGATGATGGTGCATTCAGTGGGAGCTCTGATCCATGGCGACCTCAAAGTAGCGGAGGATCACCTCGACGTAGTCGAGAACTATGGTGATGAATGTACCTCGCCCAGACTTGCAGGCAAGTTTACGGTTGTCTCGGTGGACCTTGAGTCTATTCGAGATGTCTTTACTGATAATGTTTTCTTTGTCATGTACTTTTTGGCAGGATTGTTAAGACAGTGACGGGCGATTAGGATTATGAGGTTATAGTGAGGCAGTGAGATTGATTTACCCGTGGGATTGGTTGTTATGCGAAATACCCCAGCAGTTGCACAAAGGATTCAAGTTGCTCGTATCGCTGGTAGATGGAGGTAATCCTAGATTAACTGGCAGATCTACCATTCTTTAGATCTAAAAGAACAGACTTTTGCAAAAGCATCAAAACATTCCAGTGACATACCCGGTATTTATTTTAGCTCATCTATAAGAGATGGGTTATTCGGAGCCCAATGATCGACAATAATCCATTCCGTGGGGAAGTTTGATGCCTCATACACATTCGTTATCAGTAATGCATTAAGCATACCCAAACTAACGGTCTTTTACATCATCACAACGTGCATGTACATCCAACTTGACTCGAGAGTTCCAAAATACTGTGCAAAGTCACTCGCCAGTTGGCAATTGCATCACATACACGCATCAAGATTCGGGGAAATAAGCAAGATTTTGTGACGTTTCGAGACTTTTAACCTTGTAACACGCATACGTCGATCGTTCTTCAGTTCTCAAGTTTCATAACCTGTGTGCACTTTATGACGTTATTATGCATGGTGAGGTATACATACCCCTGTTGGTTCTGGTCAAGGAGCTGAGCTTACCCTAGACCTCAATGATATTTAGGTGATTGCAGGCTGACTTCATTAACTACAACAGAGATGAAGCTTAATGTAGATAATTGATAGTTTCTAAAGTTGATTAAGTAGCCAGGCTCTTATACCTGGGGCATATATAATTGAGGCTTGACTACATACAGTCTTGTAACTCTACCATATCTTCTGAAGGCATGGACTAAAAGATGAGAACATCTCAAGAGTATAAGCTCCAACATACACGAAGGTACAACAAGGTTCATCCAATACTTTCTTCAACCTAGTAATTCCTGTATACAATCGGTAAGAGACCTTCCTAGAGATGTCTCAGAGCTGATGCGCATGCTTTGCATGATGTATAGGAATTACATACTTGTCGTCGGCAGGACTGCAATTGAACTATATGCTAAGACCTGGAGCCTGTTTGCGTTATTTCTTATTGTTTGTAACTACAATCTTTCGGGTACAAGTAGAGAGTCTTCTATCTCGACCTGCTTATCCGACCTCTCGTGCGGCGGGATACTCGTTTCTTGTATTGCCTTGGTGGCATCTAAGGACTTGAACCAAACCTGTTCAAATATCGAATCTACATCATGTTGGTTATGTTCCAGCTATGGTTTCAGTCGAGAGGCATCAATTTGTTGCTTGGGAATATCCCAGGAGGTCTCGAGTAGTCATACCCCCCCCCCCCCCCCCCCCCCCCCCCCCCCCCCCCCCCCCCCCCCCCCCCCCCCCCCCCCCCCCCCCCCCCCCCCCCCCCCCCCCCCCCCCCCCCCCCCCCCCCCCCCCCCCCCCCCCCCCCCCCCCCCCCCCAAGTCCTGCTTAGACAGTCTGTCATAGAGGTCAGCAAGACAACCTACGCTGGTATACTGCCAGCCTGTGTACGCCCTGCTACAACCTTCTACGCTAGGAAATTGTCCTCAGCCTTGTACTTTTGGGTTATACTTCTTGTCGAGGATGGCACAAACGACTTTCTTCCGAGCGCCCTGGGCACCTGCTTCAGCCCAAACCCCGTACTGGGCAACGGTATCGAGGCACTTCTGGTCAACATAGATACAGTAACGGAACCTGGGAAATTCCTGCCGAAGTGCCTCCTCTGCCCCAGGGCCATCTCTCTCAACGGAACATTGGAATGCCCATTCTGAGAACCTCTCGCGCACCTGCTGCTTCGAGGCGTTGTCCAGGGTTTCTCGATCTTCAATGATGGTCCACTCCAGAAGTGGCTTCAAGAGCGTTGAAAGCTCCTTTAACTCGAGCTCTTCCTCCACTGATGTCTTCAAAAACTCGATGTAGCTATCCCATAAAGGTTGAGACTCCTCTGTATACACAGTACGGAAAATGACGGACCCCCACCGCCTGAAGTCAGTCGCTTGCATGTCCCAAATGAGACTGGATAAGGGCTCGTGGTAGATCATGGCATGATTGAGCTGCGGGATGCTTTCGAGGGTTGGAGCTACTCCTGAAGGGAGTTGTCGAATGCTGGTGATGATGCTGGGTATTTTATCAGGATAGGCAGGAGGTATATAATGGGGCGGCGGAAGAGGACGCATCTTTGCTTGAAAGGATGAGTATAGATCTCTTTGATCAAGGGATGAGATAGATGTTCACGGTTCGAACAGGTCATGACGGGACACAACTCTTTATACATAGGTTCTGGCAAACTTAGAACAATCAAGTACGTGTCCTGATCATGGTAAACTTTTCAAGTCTGTGAAGCCTGTTCTATATAACTCAATATGCGTCGAGGGAAAAACTCAAAAGAGTATTGTTTTTTTTTTTTTTTTTTTTGTTTTTTTTAGCATGTCTTGCGGTTCAGAGTTATTTAAAATCTTGTAGTCTACAGCTAGACAGTTCGTCAACATCAAAATACCAAATTTATTGCCCCAGTTTTAAGATGCTACTTACAAGAACTATCATTAGTTGGAGTTCTATTTTCGCTCTTGCTGCTAACCTTGTGCTGGTCTTTTTCGTATTCCACCAGGCGGATCCTTGGACTGCATATTTGACAGCGCACAAGATGAATACGAGATTAGAAACTTCTGACGTCCCGAGATATTCTAGAACAATACGAAGAGACGAGAAACTCACCAAAAGAATTATGACAGAAAAAAATCAACTCGTTTTCGATTATGTAAAGTGACTGACTGACTGACTGGCCTGTTGGGTACACGTGAAAATGGTGGCACTGTCAGCTCTCGGCTCTATTCTGGGATTGAATGCCAGGTCACCAATCTTCAACTCAGCCCCAGCCTCAGCTTAGTAACTTTGAATTTGTAGCACTGTCTTAGGGAAACTCTTATCAGCAGAAGAGGGCTTCTATCTGACATAAAGTAAAAATATGTTGCGGGGTGCATCGGCTTTTGACAGCTCCGCGTCTCGGGACACGCCAAGATGCTCCAAATCCTCTACCGGATGCGTGTCAAGAATCACAGCCTCATCCTTTGGTACCTACACAGTCTGAAAGCGAACTTGTTTCTATTCCTACGAGTATCTCTTTTGAACGGAAACAGAAACAGACAGAAACCGTGGGGATAGCACAAAGCCTTGGGCTGTAGACTACAGTAGACTATTATGTGAGGGATGATATAGACGTGGGGCTGCTCACCTCACCCTCCCTCCCTCAGCCATGAAACAAACTCCAAGAATGAGCGAGGCAAGGGTGAAACTTCCCGAGAAACAGATTTTGCGGGAGGTCTTGGGAAAGTCGAATGATTGGGGGACAGTAGTAAATGGCAAGGGAGCAGGCGACAGATGCAACATTGGGTAGTTTATCAGTATTAGGGTTGACGAGGGAGGAATTTTATCGATGCCGATCAGAATGGGTTTTCGTCGGGTCTAGTTTCATTTCTTCGGGCCGGACAAGGCTGGAACGTGGAGGAATAGTTGTTCAAGCTATTGAGTCGGTTATCGACAGTTTTTAGTCTGGCTGATTGATACCGAGTACCAGGCACTCTCCGAGGTGAAGAGGAGTTTTAGAGCCAGTAACAACCTGTCAGTCAGCTCCGCAAGGGAGCGGACACTTGAAGATCACGAGACCCAATTCGTATTTGAGTCCTTAGTACTAGTAGGGCTGTGTTTAGCCTTGTATTCACAGTATTTTCTTAAACTTTTACAAAGTCCACATCCAAGATACCTACTGACATACAGAACTATGGATGGTTCTAAAAAAGGATGGCTAGCTGGCTAGCTGCTTAGTCTAGAGCAGAGCCAAATTTAGAGTCCAACATGGCCAAGATCAGATGATACTAGGCCTGTAACGGTTAGTTAGATCGAATGCAGAAGTGGCTGATGGCTCAGCTCTTGTAGCTCTTTGCTCTCCACTGTGACGTTGCAGAAGCTGATGTGGGTTCTGGATGCGGATGAGGATGTGGCTGGTGTAGGGTAGTCGATGTGGCGTAACCTGTTCTAGAGTCAAATCTGTGGACCTGGGGAAGCTTTTGCTTTTCTTTGCTCTGGTTCGCTTCGCTTCTGCAAGGCCAAAGCCATGGCGTCATTGAGTCTCAACCAATGATCAATCCATGTCCATATGTGAAAATCTTCAACACCAAAAAATTAAGGGTTCAATAGTAGTCTCTATTAGGGGGAAGATCATGTCAGTCTAGTTGATAGTTGATATTGCCATCGACATTCATTGGAATTGAAATGAGGGCATCTAGACAATGGTTGGCCTGTCTGTTTTGGTTAGACTTTATCACCAAAGACATTCCATCTATGGCCAATGGCCGCATTAAGCAACTTGACAACTTTGAGTTACAACAAGGACTTGACTATCTTAAGACTGCCCTGTAGATCCCGTCCCTTGGCAACTCAAAGCCGCGCTCATACGAGTGAGTGATGGGATGGATAGTCATGACATGATGTGATATGAGGCTGCACTGCAAGAGCGGAGCAAAATGACAATCTCATCTCGGACGGAAATGTCACTCACTGTTTTGTTTGACGTTATCATCGCATCCGGTCGAACCAGTACGATTCCGTCCATGTAGCACGGCACATACGCTCACTGTGTTCAAGTTCTACAGTACCTAGCCTAGCCTTATCATAAAGCTACAGTACAGTAAGGTAATTAATTAACTATGTCAGGTGCAGATTTTGATACTGGAACGAGATTCTCCGTGTCCATCGCCATCTCTAGCATCCTGACCAACCTGCGACACGAGAATGTGCCAATCAGAGCTCGGCGTCTGTCTGGACCCTACCCTGGGATTTGGACCCTGGCTTTCTTGGCGTCTTTGCCGACCAACCTGAGACTCAGAGGGCAAGGGGGAGGGAGGGGGGAAATCGAAATCGAGGGGTTCGAGACTCGATGGGAAAAAGGCTGTAAAGGGTGAAGCGTGAAAAAAAAAAAGGGCAAAAAGGCAAAAAGAGGAACGGTTGTGTCTTATAAATTCCCATGTCGAGGGATGGACAAGGGAGGGAGTGAGTGAGTTTGTGAGAAACCTTCAAATGAGGTTCGTCAAAAAGGTGCACACGGTTCATTGACATGGTTCAAGGGATTGGGAATATGTCCGAGAAAAGAAAGATGGCCGTCAAGTTATCTATTGTTTAGAGGCTTTTCTTTGAGTCAAATCGAAGGCTTGATAGACTTCAGATAAGATGGCAGACTGTATACGGTACAGAGTAGTCTGTAGCCTGTACTTTGTACCTACATTATCCGAACGCAAATGTCGGTCTGGCGATGGGGAAAAAAAAGGCGACAGAAGTGGGTGTCTGGCAGTATTGGAAAGTATAAGATGTGATTGGTCGAATGTTGTCCATGTCCAACTGGTTCGATGGGCAAAGGCGGATCACCGATGTTAGCGGGACTATGGGGACCAGTTGTGGTAGAGAGACTCGCTTTTGAGTTGGACGAGGGCGCTTCAACAAGGAGAGACTCTGTCCAATCTCGGATCGTCTTCTGATCGTGTGTTGTCAAGTTCCTGCATCTAGGTATCTAACCAAGAAAGATACAGATACCTACGGTAGACTACAGTACAGTGAGGTACAGTCCAGTGCCTGGCCTGATCTGAATTGAGGCATATCATAAATCTCTGTGCCTGCAGTTGTTACACTACAGCACGAGATCCGCTTGCTGAGTTGGCCTCGCCTTGACATGTATGCAGCAGCATCGTCCTGCTCTAGTGCAGTCTAAAGAGGGACGGTCCATACCGTGAAAGGGTTGAGATCAAGACTAGACGATACCATCAAGAGGCTGGCGTCTATTTGTTATAGTACTTACTTCAAGGGACCCGTTAAGCGTGAGTATGACACGATCGATAAGACAGACTGTCTACACTGTCCTGTACTTTGTCAATGAGTTGTATAAACTGGGAATTGGTGATGTGTCTCGGACTTGGACTTTGAATGGGTGTGGAGACTGTTTGACGCTGGGTTTGGATGTGATGGTCTTTGACTCTGCGACCTCGTTTTCGCGTATCACATCTCACCATTTCATCCCCCATCACACACCAAACCCAAGGTACCAAGGTAGTATGTAGCTGAAAAAAACACCACGAAAATATCACCACCACCACCAAACACCGTTTATTCTCTAAAAGCAATAAGCTGGGCGACCCTTGAAGCAGCCATCTCTCAAACATAGTTCAACGGGCGGCAAAAGTCAACTCTGATACAAAATGGTCAAGGACCCTGGACTGTCAAATCTCCCTCGTCCGAGATTCGTCCTTTTCTTTTCTGCCGTCGTGTTTGATGTGGCACCAAATACAGACTTTCTCTCCGAACAGGGTAGATGCTCAAGGTTTCTTTCTTACCTGTGCAGATCATAAAAGAGAGGGAAAAAAAAGAGACGGCTCAATAACTAGACTAGCCTTGGAAAACAAGCAAGACAGAGAAAGAAAGCGGTGTCGAGGGAATTTTCGGAATTTTTCTCTTCTTAATCGAGCGAATGAATGACTCTTGACTCTTTACGGTCGCTAGCAGCATCTACACCTGCATCTGCATCTTTTTACTGCTCGCAACCCAAGAGATGCCCAATCATGATATCTAGTCTAGTTTAGCTGTTGCAGCATGCAGCACGCAACATGCAGGTTCTGCCAGCCCGTCTCTTTTAACTAACCTGTATCCTGCAAGCCTCACCACTTTGAAAGAGACAGGGGGATGATGTCAAGAAGACTATCGTTCACTTTGGAAGCCTGACCTTGACCTTGACCTTACCTTGGCCTTGATCAGGCTTGGCTTTGTCAATACCCTAGATCTGATAATTATGATGATATTTCTTTCGGTTGATTGATGTGGGATTTTGTCGTGGTGGAAATGATAAACACTACAAGAGGCTGGTCATTCATGTCCACGTTGTCTGGTGACGACGCCGATTGTCTTTGATCCAGTCAGAGATAGAGACCACGAGGAAACCCAGAGGCTGGGTTGATGATCGCATGCAACATATAGTCATAGTCATTTACTGTACACACACGACACAGTAAAGAGAATCGATAAAACTAATTATGGAACATGAGTTGTTTGTGAACGATTTAATTAATCTATTATCAACTGTCTCGGTTACAATTAATTCGTCATATGGTAGATCACACAAGCTATCCGCAAACACGAGATGCAGGAAATGCAAGATGTAAACGGTTCCGAAAACAGATTAATCGGGATCTAAAGTTGCCGAAGTCTTTGATCAAACCAAACTGATTAGCGATCTTTTTCTGGTTTCTCTCTCTCTGTGTCACTGTTACTGTTGCTGGAATTTGAAACGGCTCCTGTTATGGGTGACCACAAAGATGAGCGAGTCCTGGCGAGTCCTGGTACGCCAAGGCTCAGGTGGCTCACTGTCCATCTCGTGGTGGAGGTTGCAAGTGGCTTCTCCTTCTGTCATGTTTGCTTGTGAGTGGTTGATTCTAACAACGTCACGTACAGAGTCTCGTGGCAGTTTCGTTTTTGTACCTGAAAGATTAACGCCAAAGAATAGGTACTTTAGTACCTACAGTAGGTAGCTGTACTAGAGAATCAACTTCAACTCTGAAGCCATAATTAATACTATTCCTTCCATCGCGTAAATTTTTATTCCATCGCTTAGTTAATTCTACCAAAAATGCTATGGCCTCCTCTTCAACGACTTTTCTACGGACTAAAGAATCCATCGTTTTATGGAGAGGCCAAGACCTGATACCCTGCGATGCTTGCAATGCCCTGCGCTATCAGGCTATGGATCCCCCCCAGACCCCTGCCACAATAAGCGCCCCTGCCTCGTCAAGTACACAGTGTGACTCCTCCCTGATCTTCACACGGTCATTCTCGTACCAGAAGGTGGCTCCCGGTGGATCTCACTCTGGGAAGGGACCTTGGCTTGGGCTGAACCTTGTGCTGCGCTCTGGAGTGTGAGTGCCCATCCTACTTTCAGTCACTCACTCACTCATTCTCCAAGACTGATATTAATCCTACTCCCCCAGCCTCTTATTGAATTGCTTCCCTCCTCCCTCTGTAATACTCAAACCTCAATTATTGATTGATCCATATCTCTCCCATACCTTTGATTCTTGATCCCTTCTCGACAAACAAAAAAACAAAAGACATTCTTTCCGCTTTCGTCTCTTTTGTTCCTTTGTCTTGGATCCATTGTCTCACCTGTTCGCTGCCGGCCACTTCCAAGACCGCTCTCCACGTCCACGATACCAAATCACTAATTAACCTAACACCTGACGACATTATTCCACGGCCTCGGTTTTTACGCTCCCTTCTCCTTCTGTACCCCGCCCTCTTCAAAGGGTTCTGGGAATTCAATAAATCGTCACAACTATATCGACAATGTCTCTCACAGTGACGCAACAACTACCGCAAAGGGAGCTTGATGCACCAAAACTTGATACCTCTCTCGCCCAGCGACATTCACAGTCTCGACCTCAAATAGAATCATTATCAGTCGAGCCTCCTATTTATTCCCCCTCCGCCGACGCCGACGAATCTTCTCGCGAAAACACTCCCACAACCATGGTTCCCACTCAACGACAACTTGCTTCTGCTCCTGCTCTCCCCGCCAAGAGCTCCCTCCGAGCTTCAAGATGCTTGGACGGTCTCCTCACTCACAAGCTGACCACCGAGGGTCAAGCTCCTTTCTCTGCTCCTCATGACGTTTACCTTTCCTCCGAGGAAGATGCTTCTTCTTCCGCAGATGACTTTTCCGACTTTGAGACCGATTCTGGTAGCGATGAATCTCTCGCTTCAGATCGAAGAGGCAGCCGTGAGGACACTGCCAAGATGGTCTCTGTTGTCTACGCTGGAAAGCCTTCAGTGATTGACCTTCCTCGGCGATCAGTGTCTCCCAGCCTCATCAGTGAAGCTTCTTCTCGACCTTCATCAAGAATGTCCACATCATCTCGACCTGCCAGCTGTCTTCGCAGAACCACGACTCTCCCACCTACACTCCCCGTTCTCGATCGTCGCATGTCTTTCTGCACTACTTCTTCCGGATCTGTTCTACACCCCCCACGAACTAGCAGCATGGGCACTGGCCGCCTCGAGAGGCAAAAGCCAGACTTTCTCAGCATTGACCCTTTTGCGGCCAAGACTGAGCCTGAAACTAAGGACGAACCCAATGAGAGACCAAAGACACCAAAGTCTCCTGGTGTGTTCAAGCGTACGCTGAGCTTGGTCAAGAAGCGCAGCCGACCTTCGCTCAACACACATTTCGCCAGCCAATCCAAGGACAACCTTTCTCTCTTCACACCTACACTGCCAATGGAGCAGGTTCAAGAAGAGCCAGGTACCGACTCGGAGGACAAGCCTCCTAAGCCTATTCTTCACAAGGCACCTACCTACCACGAGTTCGCCCAAAGAAGGATGTCATCAGCTCCAATGTCGCCCATGTCACCTATGTCCGAACCCGGATCGCCAATGACGCCCAACAGCACCCGCAGCCGCTTAAGGCAGGGTTTGGCAGCAGCCGCGCGACGACGAAGCGTCAAGGTTTAACCAACAAATACCCGACACAAACACTTGGCTTTGTACATTTACGAATTATGACTGGGCAACCAACCGGATAATGGGTGCTAGACGCCTCTAATACTTCTCCTTTGTCTTACTATCTTCTGTATCCGACCCAAAAGGGTCTTAGGGCAAAGGGCATCAGGCGCACTCATGGGATATATTCTGCTGGACACGAAAAAGAAACCGGCGTTGTACTGTATTAACTCACCACTCGAAACTGAGCAACCGGCGTTCTTTGGGATTTAGACATATCGATACACATATACACACACACATACGCTTTGCAAGCGTGGTCGACCTTGGACAGGTCTTTTGGAGGCATCTTTGTCAGATAGGATAAATTGATCATTAACCCAGCCGCAAAAAGACGGTAAAAAGGAAATGCATCAAAATCAATACCACGAACGAATCTACAATACCTGCAAATTTTGTTCACTTTTTTGTCTTTGCTGTGAAGTCTCAATTGGTCTGTTCTGTGAATATCATGTAGAATGTGAATGGTTTGCATGGATTATGCCCGAGGTTGCACTAACAGATGCGGTGAAGTGGTTGCTTTAGTTCGGCGCAGCCGGTACAAGTGCCTGAATCCGGGGTTGAACTCTGCAGCCACCGACAACATCAAACATGATGGAGGCTGGTAAGGCTAAAACTAAGGGTACTGTCAAGTGCTAACTATTCTATTCTAGAACTGTTTTCGTCGACGGGTTTATGCTGATGTGCCGCCTTTTCCATTAAATGCACCGGATCTGGAATAATTGTAGTTTGTGTATGTAATTCTTGGCAACAAAGTGTAAAAGACTATCGATTCAACTAGTAACCAGTTCCCCTGTTCCTCTTTGCTTCTGTTGTTGCGGTGATGAGAGGAACCATCCATCCATATCAGATCAAAAGACAGGGTATAAGTGAGAGATACTGGGGAAGTACATGAAACTGACGTAGGACCCAAGGCAGATCTGAAGTAGACGAGATGTACTTTCCGGATTCGGTAGGTGGAAATTTGAACTGAATCGAATTGGCTGGCCACTGTCAAAGTCCACGGACATTTTAATATGCCGTAGCTGCTAAGGTAATCTCGGGATGTCACTCAAAATTTGGACGAGGCTGGTACAGTAGGTAAGGTAGTTCTAGAAGGCGAGAAGAATGAATGCATTGACTGAAGGTATCGTCATTATTTCGCCTCGCTTATAGAAACTGGAGAATTAAAAAGTCGATAGAATACACAAGATAGCAGTAAAGGTAGATAGGTACAGTGTAGTAAGGATTATCTATCCCCTGAGCACGTGGGGTGATGTTCCCCTGTCATGTTAGTCCAGCTCAATAGGGAAATTCATCTTTGATTGAGATCTACCCCTTGAAATGCAATCACCCCCAGGTCAGCCCAGCTTGGTATGTAGTGAGGATAATACGGCACAGAGAGAGACAAAAAAAAAAGGGAACAGTAGGATCAATTGAAGGAATGGGGATTTGTATCTGCGTAACTGTACGTAGTATGTACTTGAATTTCTGTGCGGTACTGTGCTGCTGTCATTTATTATAGACTAGTCCTATTCGCTAATTAATTATATTTCCACCGTTTCCTGAGTCAAGTTTATTATTACCTTGCCGTTAGACGCACAGCCAACAGAAAGAAGCTCTACTACTCTCAGGTCACTCAGGGGAAATAACTCCACTGGGACGGGATTAGCTGTGGATCGTGAAAATGGGGGCGGGAAAGAATGGAAGTCAAAATGTCTCTGGCTTGGGTTTGAGATACTGTATGGGTTTGAATGTAACTGTATGATGTCTTACATTGCTTTTGCTGAATAGTTAATGCAACCTTTTGTTCTTTTTTCCCGAGACGTTTTGATGCAGGTGCGAAAAAGCAATGAAGAATAAACGGGTTCACATATCCTTCATCACATAGGTAGGTTCGTACATGGCATGATTATTTCTCGTATGTCTCGCTTTTATTAGACTCCTGAGAAATGATTCAAGAGTCTTTTTTTTCTGTAGTAAATCAATTGACCGTCTTTTCAAGAGTGGACTCTATTCAATTGATGAGCTTCCATTAGAATATCTAGCCTCGTCTACTAACTTAGCTGTCTCTAGCTGCGATACTAGCCTCTACTAACAGCTCACAGTAAATGTAAATCACTCTGTGACAAACAGAGCTCGTGTCAAACAGCGTCAGCGTCTCAGGCCTTCCAAGACACAGACCTACTGTATAGTATAGTACAGTACAGTAACTAACTAACTAACTAACTAACTAACTTGTTTCTTTCTCTTGCGTGATGTGATAAGATCCTTGCTTGTGGAGAGAGGCTAAAAAAGCACGTCTGTTCTTCGCTTCGCTTCTCGCCTTTGATTCAATTTCCTCTTGGGCTTGGACCTCTAGAGGGCGCCTCGCATGAGATGCGGTACTGAACTGATGGAAATGTGGCTGGGAATGGCAGAGAAAACTCAGGCCAACGCCCAGGGGAATTGGAATTGGAATAGAATCCATCAAAGAACGTTGAAACGTTGGGCTATTGACGGCCAAGGCGTTTGACTTTGTTCGAATTCATGGCTCTAGAAACAAAATACAACGCCATAAGAAGCGGTCAAAAACCAATAGTTATTAGTCCACCTTTTTTTTTTTTTTTTTTTTTTTTTTTTTTTTTTTTTTTTTTGTGTGATTCTACTGTAGGTAGTACCTATCACACGCCCCGATGCAACCGTTTTCAAACGCTGGTACTAAAAGAGAGTTGCACTGGGAATAGAGATTGGCGCTGGTAATATTATCAACGTGAGCTTTGCCCGCAGATCTTGGCGTGTATACTTGGGACTTGGACCCTGAAACATATCTTCTCTGATGATCATGCAAACGCTGCACTGTGAGATACTCGGACCAGATCTCCTCTGGAGCGGAATCTCGTGTAATAGTAGCGTACAGTAAGCTGGTGATCCTCGTCTGGGGGAAATTACACCCGTCAAGTTTCGGACCTCTGAGGTGAACGATCGGCGATCAGAATTGCTCTGTTGGATCTTTTAGTCTCTTGTGCTAAAACATCTGTGAGCTGGTACTTGCGGTGGCTGCTTTGATTGATAGGTGGAGCGGTTCGTTGCTGAAGATATATTGAAACGTACGCGTTCGACTAAGTATATGAAGACCTGCAAGATCGCGAAGGATGATAAACACCAGGATCTGGGGTCTCTTCTGTCTTGACTCTGCGTAGTTGTCTGTTGGGCGAGTCTGGTTGGCCAACTCCATAAGGTCCTGACTCGCAGTCAGAAACTATTTCCAACATTTTCTTTTTTCCCTCTCCTACCTCATCGTGGCACGTGCTCAAGCTTATCAACGTGCCTTAGCGGTTACAGTTTGATACAGCACGGGTGGTAAGTATGGACGTGCGTGGCACAGTAAGTTGGAAGCATCAGAGTACTTTCACCTTGGTGACAGCGATATCCCGACAACATGGCCAGTTTCACCCTTCGGACAATCGCGGGCGAGTCTGAGCTTGAGTCTTTAATCGTGAAACAGAGAACAGCCCGTTGGATCTTGGATCCAAGTTTCTTTAGAGGGCCCGTTAATGTATTAGTATCTCGTCGAACACAAAAATAGACACTGAGTGGTAGCGCGATCGAGTTTCAGGTTTCAGGTTAAGAGCTGTATACCAACACGAGTTCAGCTCGGACTTTGTAGCAGGTTAAGGTCGAAGTCGTTGGAGGATTGTGGCGATGCTTCATGTTCGCTTCTTGGCTGATGCTTGTGAAGAAAGCCTCTTGTAGCTTGTAGCAGAAGCTGGGATGACGAGTAGTTGGACTTTAGAGTAGAGATGACCTGTTCTGCCAAGTCCTGTCATCTCTATGCAGCAGAGCCCAGCCAGTGCTAGTGACTATAGTAGTTCACTCTGGGTAAGTTTGTGTAAGTAGCGGCCGTTAGTTGATGACAATGCGTTGAAAACTTGAACATGTCTATATTAGAACTAACTGTCATCGAGATCAGCGGGCGACAAGTGTAGAGGAGGATCGCTCAGTTGATCTGGACCGAGTGCTAGGTTTACTTACACTCATGCTTCTGTGCGCCTGCCTTATGTACTGGATCATCGAGAGGGTATCTCTTGCACTGTTTGTATACAAGATCTTATGTTGCGAGGCCGCAGATTCCGGCCCGTCAAAGAAAAGATCGTCATGCGTTTGCTTTTAGGCAAACCAGCTAATACACGGCCATGCCGATGTATCGGAGGGATGCTGGGACGAAAACAAAGAGCATTTTGATGTACTGCGAGGGAAGACCAAGGGAGTTGGGGGTGACCAAGTGTTCTTTGCATGGTGCTGAAACTCCTCGATGACTTACTCGACGTTAGTTGTAGACACCCGAGGGATGTGTAGGATATTACATTGCAGTTATGTTCGTTTATTCTAAGGCGTATTCCTTAATCCATATCCAGATGAGGGTTGTTATATGCTCGCTGATTAACCCAAAAGTAACGCCGATTATGCCTGGTATGACAGTATGGGAGAATGGAAATGAGGCATCTCGCAAAAGGATTCGAAGTATCCTTATCTGGCTCAAAGGCGTCCTTGAGGTCAATAAACTCAGTTAGAGACCCAAATCCTTGAATCAAAAGGGTAACGGGAATCATTATTCCCATGGAACTTTGAGGTAGTTGATACCTGACTAAGCAGCAACCTCGGCTTTGAAGTGACGATGACAGGAACTCTGTAATTATATTCGAGGCATTTGAGACAACGTTGATGTTTGTCTCTTACCAATACCTGATTTATGTTAGCAATGATTTCATCAAGTTTGTACACAAATTATCCTAGATCTAGAAGATAAACACGCCGTTCTTGTGGCGGAATAGAAACACTGAGAACAC
This sequence comes from Fusarium brachygibbosum, assembly GCA_018886245.1. NCBI lineage: Eukaryota > Fungi > Ascomycota > Sordariomycetes > Hypocreales > Nectriaceae > Fusarium > Fusarium brachygibbosum. The sequence continues at coordinate 1,891,299 of MU249525.1, forward strand.
GACCAGGCATCCAGGAGATGCTCGAAGGAGAGCGAGGAAAAGCAAACATGGGAAGCGGAACTATACATTCAACAAATCAAGGAAGTAGAAAAGACGAGATGGTTATGGGACCTTGGTAGGAAGAAGATCCGAGTTGTGTTTGCTGGTATCTGCTTTGCTACTCTAGTAGCAAGCACCGGCAGCCAGCTCATTATATCCAAGCATCCTCTAATGGCAAAATGGACAAGATTACAGGCAGGATAGAGTATAAACCAGATGAGCAAATATACACACTCCCAGTAGGCAGGCTGGAAGCTCGTTTGTTGCCCCCAACCCCCTGATGCACTCACGAAAAAGGGGCAACGAAGACAAAATTCATGCCTTATTACCAAGACTTCCAGTGGACGTCTCAATAGAATGATACCATCATAAAAAGAACAAGTTGAATTTTGCACACTTATTGAGTCCATGACTAGTCCCAGGCATTCACTTGGGCCAAGCTGCAGTTGCGAGGCACTGATGAATAGATATGAGGGGGTGATTTCACAGCCGTCTGCCACAGCAACAGGAACCTGGATGATAAACAGTAGAAATGCATTTTTCCACGGTTGCCTAGAATTGAATCGACCTCGCCGTTCCTCCCTCCGCCCACCAGCGCAAAAATTCCAACGTCGCGTTGTCAAGACCCCGTCGTTTCTCACCATCCACTCGAATTTCGTCCTCGACTCATCTACCCTGCCTGAAGCTCCTTACATCGAGCCGTCTATGATATTCACTCAAGTCACTTGTTAGAGGCTTTCTTTGCCCGCTTGAGGATCACAAATGGCTCCCAAGAGCGAAGGGCCGCCGACCCTGGTTATAGCGATCGACTTCGGTACCACGTAAGTTCTTCCTTAACACAGATTTGCCTCTTTGTTCTCTTTCTGATCTCGTCTTCGCTCAGATACTCGGGTGTCGCTTGGAAATTCGGCGATAGAGAGTTGGAATCAATCCAAACCGTCACAGACTGGGTCACCAGCAAAGGCTACCGCGTCGACGCTCCCAAGGTGCCATCAACCATCTTCTACCGTGATAGCAATGATCAAAATCCCGTATGGGGATATGCAACACCCTTCGGAGATGGTATCCTGCGCTGGTTCAAACTCCTGCTGGTCAATGAAAGAGATCTCTCCACAGATGTGCGAGATTCCGAGCAGCTAAAAAATGCTCGAGACCTGATGCAGAAGCTCAACAAGACCCCTGTGCAGGTCTTCAGTGACTATCTTCGAAAGATATGGGAGTATAGCCGTGAGAGGATCGCGGCCGCGGAGGAGCAACAATGGGCGAGCATCTACCGAATTCATTTCGTTGTCACTTTACCTGCGATTTGGCCTCACTATGTTCGGTCGCGGATGCTCGAGGCCATGAGAATTGCTGGCCTGTTTGATGTGACGGAGAAGGGAAACACGACATATAGCTTCATCTCTGAGCCTGAGGCAGCGGCCTTGACATGCCTCACGGAGAATACAGGCCGATGCACTCTCAAGGTAGGATAACAGTCTCCTGTTTTGATCTCTACTGACTCATCTTTTATAGGTCGGCGATCATTTCATTGTCTGCGATGCAGGCGGCGGCACTGTTGTAAGTCTTTATTACCCAATCCCCCTTCTTTCCTGACTCTCCTTTCCTTCCTTCCTTGCTTTTGCTCTTCTCACCAAATTCTAGGATATCATCACCTACAAAATTGAGAAGCTTAAACCTTTCACCGTCAGCGAAAGTGTCAAAGGAGATGGTAATGATATTCCAAAGGGACTTCGAAGTATTGTGCTAACAACTCCAGGTGGTCTATGTGGTGGCATCTTTCTCGACGAAAAGTTTCTTCAACTGCTCAGGGACCGTATTCCTAAAGAAACCCAAAAGAAACTTGCACGTGAGGTTGGTCAGAGAATCTTCAAAGATGATTGGGAGGCTGGCATCAAGACTGCGCTTTGCAAGGCAAGCAGCAAATACGACATCAATCTGGTTTACAGGGCGCCAGTCGACAGCCAATTCTTTCCCTCTTCGTTTTCTATTGAGGCGTGAGTCTCAGATGTCACAAACCGCCTTCCGCGGCTTACATGTGGTATCAAGCTAATGGACTCTGTAGGGATATGATTCGAGAACAGGTGTACAAACCCGTGATCGAACAAATCAAGGAACTGGTCGCGACTCAAATCAGACAGGTCGAGGAGGGTTACCAGAAGCCGCCCAAGGTAAGGCTGTCCATCAGAGTGGCTCGTTGTGCTAACAGTTTAGTTTGTGTTTCTAGTTGGAGGCTTTGGGAGGTCCAAGTACTTGTACGAGTGCCTCGATGATACCTTTGGAAAGAAATCACACATCATCCAGAAGAGAGGGACCGATCCGTGAGTATACCTTTAGACACTAATTTTGACTCACACACTGATTCTTCTCCAGGTGGTCTGCTGTTCTTCGCGGTGCCGTTCTTCATGGGCTATCGCGCGCCGGGCTCGCCGATTCCATCACTGCTGTCGTCGATTCTCGAATCTCGAGACACAACTATGGCACTGTCTTTAACGACTGTCCCTTTGACGCAAAAAAACATGATATAAGGGACCGTGAATATTGCCCTTACGACAAGAACTGGATTGCGGTCGATCAGACTGAGTGGTATGTCGGAATTGTAAGTCAGGCCCTCCCAACCCCTTTCCCCAAGTAGCTAACCGGTTGATCAGGGCGATGCAGTATCTACCTACAAACCGGCCACTTTCCCTTGCTACCAGGCTCTTATAAGCTCGAGACAGGGTCTCCAGATAGAGATTGTGATCTCCGACTCTGCCGAACCTCCATCTCGAAAGGACGAATCGGTCAGGACCCTGTGCGTTATCACAGTCCCCTTGGATCCCAAGATATGGGCCAAACTGCAAAAGGAGGTCAGCGAAGATGGCAAGGTTTTCCGCCGGATCAACTACGACCTTCGAATGATCAGTGACGGATCTTGCCTCGAATTCGCGATCTGGTATAATGATCAATGTCTTGCTTCGCAACACGTCGACTTTGAATCTACACAGATGGAAAGGGAAGAACCGACCAATGGTGGCGACGACGACGATGTTCAGATGAGCGAACCGCAGGAAACAGCGGTCGAACTATATCCTGTCATCGAACTAGATGATTCAGATGATGAGTACGTGGATTGTCCAGACCATGATGATGAAAGTAGCTCGGGTGGTCGTTCCACGACTGTTCGGGCAAGGCAAAACAGCCAGGATGATGATTTCCTTAGCGAATGATTTTCATTTCAAAAGCATATGGAACTGTGCCCATCGGATTGCGCAGGCTGGGAATTTTGGAAGCTATCAAGACCCCAAGATGGGCGGGCTTGGGTTGGAATCAAGGAGGTCACCGTGTGCTATTAAAACAAGAGTACTGAAGCTGAAATCATGGCATTCAGCATTTGTGTAGCTACTGTTCTTATATAAGATGACAACTACGGAGGAATTGCTTATAACTTGCTGCCTTCCTCCTCATGATCAGAGCCTGAGATGATTTTCTGAGTTATTGCTCAGATATAGTGGACATTGTAAAGACGGATTGATTGTCAGCTATAGGCGAAGTGGTGCAGAAGATAAGAAAATGACAAGAATTGACCAAGTAACAAGACTAAGCGTGCTGGTTTGTCGGTATCACAATGTTGCTATACTTCTGTGTTGTATTCCAGGAGTTGAACTCATGTCGTCTATTTATATGAACCAAGCTGACCAGGCCTACTCCAAGAGGAAGGGCACTTGGCATAGCTGAGACCAGCATGGATACTAGCGGCAAAAAGAACGTGCTTCTGTTAAATAACATACTAGAAAAAGAAAAAGGAAAAGCAAAAAGTAAATCAAAGTAACTGAGAATCAGGAATAAATGCCAAAAAAAGATTGTAACATAGCAGCTACTGGTTTCGATCCAGTGACCTCCGGGTTATGAGCCCGGCTGATATGAGAGTTAGTACGAATTTTGAATTCGTGTGAGTTTGAGTAAACATACCGCGCTTCCACTGCGCCAAGCTGCTTTTTCTTGGTGACAGTAAAGCTTGTGTTTTGGAATTATATACCCTACCCCGCCCCGCTTCTCTACCACGACTTACACCCCTCACAGCCTCGGATCTAATGCCTGGTAGTCAAGTCTGGCACTACCTACTCTTCGAATAACGAGAATATCTTTTGTTGTCATGTTATGACTCACGTCTCTTCTTCGTATGTCCTCGAAAATTAGCTACTAATACGGACACATGCATGCATTCGTGCCTCAGCTGATTGATGACAATGAACATCGTATCACTAGGCATCAGCACCACAAACCGCAGGATGGCTCATCTCATTTCCACCGTGTTTCTTCTCTTCTTCTCATCTAACAAAGCACACGAGCCATGGAGCAGCTAGCAGAAACATGTATCGAGTCGACAAATGTTACGCCTCACTGGCTGCCAAGCGGAAACGCATTCTGGTATAAGCAAAGCCACGAGCCAGGCAAACATCAGTTCTTCTTTGTCGAAATTGTACAAAAAAGCCGAGAGCTTGCGTTCAACCACAAACTACTTGCCGAGGCCCTAGGGCAAAAGACAGACGAGGAGGTCAACGACCTGGCCCTGCCGTTTACTTGGATTGAACCTGTACCCGAGGAATCATGCATCCGATTCCGGTTCGATAATCGCAAATGGCAATTCGGGCCCGACGACAAACTCAAAGAATGGGATGGTGACTTTGAAACAGAACCAGAAGGCTTACTCCAGAAAGAAGTCCCTTCCTCGAGTAGTCACACCGACGTCACAGTCGATTTCGTGAACCGCACCGGAAAGACACTCAAAGTGTACTGGATAGACCGGAGTGGGAAGCCTATTTACTACAGGACCATCAGCAACGGCCAGACGAAGCGGCAACTCACCTACGTGGGCCACGTTTGGCGACTTGCAGATATCTCAGATGAGAAGTTTCGGGCAGTCTATGCAGCGCCTGACGTGGGGATCCATGCCGCTATTATTGAGAACCTCAGTGACTCAATTCCTGAAGCATCCCCGCCTAGTGATGATGGGAAGTCTGAGGCCGATGAAGACACTACTGAACCTGAAAATGGTACCTGTCATGTCAAAGAATTTAACCTTTGGTACAAGGACGATGATGGCCAAGACGTTCAACTGTCCGAGGACGGTACCGAAGAGAATCAATTTGACAAGGGCCGTATATATCCATCACCAGATGGGAAATATGCAGTTGCGTGGCAGTATACACCGGAGCAAGACCACAAAATCAGCCTAGTGGAATCGTCTCCAGAGGACCAGATCGAGCCAAAACTTCACACAAGGAGATACCTCAAACCAGGCGACCGTATAAGGACAGACAGACCCCGTCTCTTTGATCTCAAGAGCCGAAGCGAGGTACCAACAGACGACACGCTTTTCAAGAACCCATACAGTCTGATTAACCTCAAGTGGAACGAAAACAGCACAGAGTATTTCTTCTACTTTAATGGGCGTGGCCACCAGACTGTCAGGTTGATCAGCATCAGCACCGACGGGAACGTTAGAACAATCGTTGAGGAGACAAGCAGCACTTTCGTCGACTATACGAAGTTATACTACAAATTCCTCAAGGAGTCAGGCGAACTTCTGTGGGCAAGTGAGCGGGACGGATACAATCACCTCTATCTCATTGACATGGCTACCGGCACTATCAAAAACCAAATGACAGAGGGGTCCTGGATGGTCAATGTCATAGAGTTTGTTGATAAAGATGATCGTCGAATATGGTTTCAGGCTTATGGAATCAAGGATAGCGAGGATCCGTATCATGCACATTTGGTGCGGGTCAACTTTGACGGATCGGATCTCAAGATTCTTACGGATGGGGACGGAACTCATTCCTGGACATTTTCTCCCGATAGGCGCTATTTGATAGACACATGGTCAAGGGTTGACTCTCCGCCTACAACAGTCCTTCGTGATGGGGTGTCAGGAGAGCAGATAATGGAGCTTGAGAAGGGGGATCTGAAAGACTTGCAAGATCAAGGATGGTCTTCACCAGAAAGATTCGTTGCTCCTGGCCGTGATGGCGAGACTCTCGTCTATGGAATTATCGTCCGGCCAGCCGACTTTGACAGCACCAAGAAATACCCCGTTATAGACGATATCTACGCTGGGCCGCATGACTTTCACGTCCCAAAAGCCTTTATGCCTCTATCTCGTGAGCGACTATGGGCTGATAAAGGCTATGTCGTAGTAGAGATTGATGGAATGGGTACGGACTGGCGCAGCAAACGCTTCCATGACGTCTGCTACAAGAATCTCCACGACTCAGGTCTTCCAGATCATATTGCCTGGCTAAAGAGTGCAGCATCAACTCGACCATGGATGGATCTGTCTCGTGTAGGAATCATGGGTGGTTCGGCAGGAGGTCAGAATGCCGTGGCAGGAATGCTTCACCACAACGACTTTTTCAAAGCAGGCATAGCAGACTCTGGCTGCCACGATAACCGTATGGACAAGATATGGTGGAATGAGTTATGGATGGGATATCCTGTTGACGAAGCATATGAGAAGTCGTCCAACATTACGCACGCTTCCAAGCTTAAAGGAGCGTTGATGTTGATTGTTGGAGAACTCGATGAAAACGTTGACCCGTCCTCAACGTTTCAGATGGTGAATGCATTGAACAAGGCAGGTAAGAATTATGAGTTTCTGTTTATTCCTGGGGGTGATCATTGCTGTGGTGGAAGGAAGTACGGTCGTGCTCGTCAAAGTGAGTTTCTCAAGAGGCATTTACAACAAGAGTCGACATTTCGAGTGGATTTGTATGATTCTACTCAAGATTGAAGACTTGGAGAGTTAGGATTATTTGGTTGAGTTGATATGTTAGACAAACTGTCTAAAACTGAGTCTAAATTGTTGCACTTGAATCCTTGTTTGATAGCTCCAGATAGTGCAACCTAAAGGGTCTTGTTAAACATCCACCACAAACAGCATCATCCTTCATTCAGACAATTGATTAGTTGCCAAGTTTTCAATTAAATAAAATCAAATTGAACTTTCTTTGTTAGACAAACTCTTGATTAGAGGCGCTTTGCTTTGCATTTGTACCAATCGGTAGAGCAATAGCATAGCTGAATTGAATCGAGTATTGGACAGCTGGCCTTCTGCAATAGGTCCCCTCCTCCACTAAAAAAGTACCGTAGGTAGGGATAGCCAGCCCAAAAAGTCCAGATCTAACTTAAGCTACGGCTCCAGCTTTAGCCCAGGAACCGTTAAGTTACACCCCCTGGCTTTTCCCTTCCTCTTTCTACTTCTTCTTTTTCCCATCCTCTCTCTCTCTCTTTTCCTTTCGACACTTCATCTTCCCTTTCTCTTCTTCAACCTACTCCTTACTCGGAGTACAAGTTGAAGATGAAGATCTCGTACTTGTCCGTTGGGCTTCTCGCCCTCTTTAGCCCCTTGGCTGCCGCTTGGAGCAAAGAAGGTATGTTTTACCATGTCTCTGCCTATAACTCTCCGTCTGAATTCATGTCTTAACCTTTTTTGTTCTGCTCTTTAGATCGCGAAATCTTCCGCATCAGAGATGAAATCTCAAAGTACGAGACCGACCCGGCCGCCAACTTTTACGATATTCTCGGCGTGCCTCCCTCTGCTTCGCTCGACGACATTACAAAGGCCTATCGCAAGCAGACCCGAAACTTGCATCCCGACAAGGTCAGGCAGTCAATGCGATCCAAGGCTGAAAAGCAAAAGAAGTCGGGCGCAAACGTCAAGCCTCCTACCAATGCTGAGATCAAGACCGCTGTCAAGAAGGCCGGCGAGGCCCAGGCCCGTCTCTCCCTCATTGCCAACATCCTCCGTGGCCCCGAGCGCGATCGTTACGACCATTTCCTCTCCAATGGCTTCCCTCTCTGGAAGGGCACCGATTACTACTACAACCGATACCGACCCGGCCTGGGTACGGTCATCGTTGGCCTGTTCCTCGTTGTTGGCGGTGGTATACACTACCTCACCCTCTACATGAGCTGGAAGCGTCAGACCGAGTTTGTCGAGCGCTACATCAAGTTTGCCAGGGAAACTGCTTGGGGTGGTGGTCTCAACATCCCCGGCGTCGATGCTGCTCCCGCCCCTGCTCCCGCTCCCGCTGCGCCCGAAAGCGAAGAGGAAGAGGCCCCTCCTCTGCCCCAGAACCGACGAGAGCGCCGCATGTATGAGAAGGCACAGAAGCGCGACGGTGGCAAGCCTGTCAAGAAGACTCGCCGAGCTCAGGTTTCTTCTGGATCTGGAACTGCTACTCCTACTCCCACTGCTGGTCCTACTGGCGCTCGCAAGCGCGTCGTTGCTGAGAACGGCAAGATTCTCGTCGTTGACTCCCTTGGCGATGTGTACCTCGAGGGAGAGGATGAAGAGGGAGAGGTTCACGAGTACCTCCTTGACGTAAGTAATACCCTGCTTATTAAGACATCACAAAACTAATATGCGACAGCCCAACGAGCTTGCTAAGCCTACCATCAAGGACACTGCTGTTTTCCGCGCTCCTATCTTCCTTTTCAACATCACTGCTGGCCGCTTTCTCTCCAAGAAGCCCTCCGACCTTGAGCTCGAGGTTTCCGCCGACGAGGAGGACTCTGACGTTCCCCAACCTACTCCCAGCACCGACTCTGCCGGCGAGGACTTTGAGCTCCTTGACAAGAGCACTGATTCGCTTAGCAAGGCCAAGGCATCTGGCGCTTCTCAGGGCAAGGCCAACAAGCGCAAGGGTAAGAAGAGGTAAACTGCCTGCTGAGTGGTGCTCTTACTTGCTTGCTTGATTTATGAAACAAAAAAGAGTTGAGATCTAGCTTGATGTGGAGTTGGTGGGAATTGAGGATGATGTATTTTGTTAAAAATGAGATGGATGAGGTAAATCTTATATGCCAGTCATGCTATAGTAGATGCCATCATGAAAAGGACTAGATTTTTTGGGAATTGAGCTATTTGTCCCAGGAACTGCAATGAATCAACTGCCGTGATGCTGAGAGTATGAAATATGAGAAGCTCTGTTCAATTAAATCCTAGGATCGGTGCTAGAAGACTGTACTTTCTCCTAGCCAGAACAACGCTGCTATATTAAACCAACCTGCATCATTGACCATCTCAAAGCCGGGTATTACGGACTTTTATATCCGGCCAACTGCACTTCTCCCAACACAGCATTAACCCATCATGGATTAAATAGGTAGAAAAATAGGGATACGATAGAGCCTTATCCCCGGTGCTGTAGTTTGCGCGATACTACTTGACTCTTCCGGAACTCCTTTAGGGAGATCGTCGACTATTGAATCCACTTTGACTGATTCAATCTCATTTTCTCCATCATCATGGCAACCTCTATATAACGACCTCTGGTCTCACCCACATTGTGTCTTATCATTCAAATATGCTCATTATTTTCTAGTTGCCGCTTCTTTACAACATCTTGTCAGCAGCGACTGCTAAGCTGCGATGACGTCCTCGAATAGACCCGAGGGGTCAAATGTTGCTGATGATAACATCACGGAGACAATTCCCACTGAGGATTCTACTGAAGAGACCAAAGTCCAGAGTTCGGATGGGTCAACGGAAGAGACAGGCTCTAACAATGTGGTTCTGCAGTCTTCAAAGTACGAGTCCAGTTGGATTCGTAGGATATTGACACCGAGGAATTGTCGATGGAATGATGAATCGCCACCAGCTTTGTCTATCGGCCATTGTCTTCTTTATGCTATGGTAAGTTTGATCATCCTACGATATAATCTTTTATTAATAATGGCAGGCCTCGGGAATTACGGTAGCAAACCTCTATTATAATCAGCCAATTCTCAACAAGATAGCCGCAACATTCAACGTCTCATACGAAGAATCCTCCCAAGTTGCAACTTTACTACAGTCAGGATACGCAGCTGGACTAATCTTTGTGCTTCCCCTCGGAGATATCCTCGAGAGACGACCCTTTATCATCAGCCTAGTCTTTGCCACTGCAACAATGGTGAGTTCAGTTTGCACCACCATTTACCGTATTCAGTAGCTGACAGAACACGAATGCAGTGGATAGGACTCTGTGTCACGAACGATTTCACCGTCTTCCGAGCCTTGTCTTTCCTCTGCGGTGCAACCACTGTGACACCGCAGCTAATGGTCCCCCTCGTGGGAGACTTTGCGCCCGTTCATCGAAAGGCATCTCTTCTGGCCATCGTCACATCAGGGCTCATGCTTGGTCTTCTCATGGCCAGGTTGTTATCCGGAGTTGTGACCAACTTTACCAGTTGGCGCAACATCTACTGGATAGCTTGTGGACTGCAGTATCTCATGGGCGTCGTGCTCTTCTGCTTCATGCTTGATTATCCATCCACGAATCCTGATGGCCTCAATTATTTCCGCGCTCTGGCCTCAATTCCTTATATGATGGTTACAGAACCAGTACTTATACAAGCGTGCCTTATCGCTTTTACACTTTCAGCCGTGTTTACATCTTTTTGGACAACCTTGACATTTTTGCTCGCTTCTCCGCCATTCGACTATACATCCCTTCAGATCGGCCTCTTTTCTTTAACAGCACTTGCGACTATAATGGCTATTCCACTGATTGGAAGATTGATTGATCGCTTTGTTCCTCTGCTACCAACAATTGGCGGACAGATCCTGGCGTTGATAGGGGCTATCATAGGAACATTCACTGGAAACTTTACTGTTGCAGGGTCTGTTCTCCAGGCTATAGGCATAGACGTTGGTATGCAGACCGCCCAGGTGTCCAATCGTTCAGCCATTTTTAGTATCAACCCAAAGGCACGCAATCGAGTCAACACGGCTTATATGGCGCTGGCTTTTGCTGGCCAATTGACCGGTACAGCGGCAGGAAACAGATTATATGCCAGTGGAGGCTGGAAGAGAAGTGGCGGTTTAAGCAGTAAGTCTATTCTACAGCTGTTTTATTGGTTCTCGAATATGAAAACTAACTTTGATCTTTAGTTGCATTTGTAGTACTGTCGATATTAATCTCTCTTGCAAGAGGTCCTAGAGAAGATGGTTGGGTTGGCTGGAAAGGAGGTTGGCATCCTCGACGAGAGAAGGCTGTGACAACGCCAGCGCCAACAGATGATGAAGAAAGAGGAAGCGAGCAACAAGATAAAGAGCAAAAGTAAAGGGATTATAGTTTATATTAAGTTATACAGTACTGAACCATCAATGGCAGTGATAAAGGGCCAGCGCCAAGTGCACATGGACTTCCCGGCTATTGGCTTCATCATGATATGAAGAAGGGTCTTTTCCGCAAGCATAGCCTAGTTTTTTTCGATATCTCGAGTATTGGTGACGGTTGGGGTAAGATCAACAATGGAATGATAAAGGTGTTTAATGCTTTGTAAAGAGCATAAAATGGATATGTAGCCTCATCCATGCTTTTCTATCTTGATAATATAGTGTAAGTCGACAATCCGTGGTTACGCTGGTGATAGACCATCACGCCGACTTACACACAACGGCATCATAAGCCAAATCAGATATCCGTCCACCGCGTATTGGAAGCAAGTTCACTATGGCTTTATATAATTCAAAGGGGAATATCGTATGCCCGGGATTAAAAGTCTACTTCAAATAAATGTCATTCTCTTGCAAGTTAACAATGTTCCATCTCATTGTTCTATAAGCCGCACTACAAAGAAAATAGACCGATGCCACCATACATACCAATGAAATGCTCTTTTCTAACCTACCTTACCTATCTGGGGCTCCAGGCCCATTTCATCTCAAGGTCCAGCCTTTACAGTGAATTCCATAACTCAACCACTTGAAGCCTTTACTTACCCAATGTCTTCTGGTTCTGGTTTCGTTTGTTCATTCCCTCATGTTCATTCAGACACGAACGACAGAGTAGGTCCGGGGGACCAAAAACCTCTGCGTGTTTGAGTTCGCAATACTCACCTTTGTCTACGATATTGCCGCAGTGTCGGATCTTACCAAAGGCCTCCAGCGCAACGGAGCACTGCCAGCAGGCGGAAACGCGGGTGATTTGAACGCACATGATGGGCGAAATTGGATTGGTAAGATTTGCTGGAGTGGCAGTGTAGAAGATTGCTGAAACGGTGAGTTTGGTGATGAATCCTATAAGTCTTGTGATAGGAATGAGATGTTGGTTGAGATGAGATGAGATTTATTCTGCTGGCAGTGGGCTGGGTTTTTATAGATTAATCAGTCCCTGAACACAGCCTGCTTCAAACTGTAGCTTTTTTGTTGTATGAACATCGTCTCGGACGAGAAGTCTTGTTCTAGTGTTGTTCATGGGTTGCTCTCAGCACAAAGGACAACTATACAACACACGAACATGCTCATCCCCAAGGCTCAAAGAGAACAAGTCTTCAACGTAAGAACACATCCCACCTCACGAGCTACAGTTGAACATGCACAAGAGTGTAGCCCTTAGTGACCAAGTACATAGAAAATCTTCTTTTAAGTCTCTTAACTTCTTTTGAACTACAAAGTCGACAAATACACGTCCCCCTTGGAGCCTTCAATCCTCAGGCCCCACGGAGACCAACCTCTCGCTACTTATGTCACCTTCTCTTCCCAAAGGATATATATCGCAACTCTTGCTACAAAGGAGACGCTGCCCTGCGTAGAATCATGCATGCCAAGTTTCCCAACAAGCTAACAAAAACTCCTTCCCAGTCCTCGTACTCATCCTCGTGTCCGCAAACGTTTAGCTTAGTATGTACGCTTGAAAGGCGGCACGGGCTTGCACTCGGCCTCGTCCAGGGTGGTGCCAATGACCTTTCGGTAAGACAGGTCGACCTTGCCGTGGGGCTCCTTCTGGAAAGAGAGTGTGTGCTTCATCCAGTTCTCGTCGTCTCGGTCGGGGAAGTCCTCACGGGCGTGAGCACCACGAGACTCCTTTCGGTTGGCGGCAGACTCGGCGGTTTGAATACTATCGTCATGTCAGTGTTGCTTCATTTGGCGTGAAAAGGAATAAAACTTACGCGCAAGTCAGCAGGTTTCGGAGCTCAAGAGTCTCAACGAGGTCAGAGTTCCAGATCATGCTGCGGTCCTTCATGCCAACCTGGCTGTACATGCCATCAATCTCCTTCATCTTGCGGACACCCTCGTCCAAGCTCTCCTGGGTTCGGAACACGCTGACCTCGGTCTGCATGGCCTTCTGCATGGCAAGTCGGATCTCGGCGGTGCTCTTAGGGCCGTCGGCGGTTCGGACCTTGTCGAGGGTCTCGATGTGCTCAGCAGCAGCGTCGGCGGCGGTGGGCTTCAGAGCATCACCAGGGTTGAACTTGTCACGAATGGTGTGCGAAACGGCACGACCAAAGACAACAAGATCCAGAAGAGAGTTGGCACCCAGGCGGTTAGCACCGTGGACAGACACACAAGCGGCCTCACCGCAAGCGTACAGACCAGGGACAACCTTGTCCTCACCCTTCTCATCGACGGTAAGAACCTCACCAGTGTATCGTGTAGGAATACCACCCATGTTGTAGTGGACGGTGGGAAGAACGGGAATGGGCTGCTTGCGGACATCGACACCAGCGAAAATACCAGCGGTCTCAGAGATACCGGGCAGACGCTCGGCAAGAATCTCAGCGGGGAGATGGCTGAGCTGGAGGTAGATGTGATCCTTCTCAGCACCAACACCACGGCCCTCACGGATTTCCATGGTCATGGATCGAGAAACGACATCACGAGAAGCAAGATCCTTAGCGGTAGGAGCGTATCGCTCCATGAATCGCTCACCCTCGGAGTTGAGGAGGTAACCACCCTCGCCACGAGAACCCTCAGTGATCAGGCAACCAGCTCCGTAGATACCGGTAGGGTGGAACTGGACGAACTCGAGATCCTGGTTGGGGAGACCGGCACGGGCAACCATGGCCATACCGTCACCGGTACAGGTGTGGGCAGATGTGCAGGAGAAGTAAGCTCGGCCGTAACCACCAGTGGCGAGAACGGTGTGGTTGGCAAGGAATCGGTGCAGAGTGCCGTCCTCCTGGTTGTAGGCGAGGACACCGCGGCACTCACCATCCTGCATGATCAGGTCGAGGGCGAAGTACTCGATGAAGTAGTTGGTCTTGTGGCGGAGAGACTGGCCGTAGAGAGTGTGAAGAAGGGCGTGGCCGGTTCGGTCAGCGGCAGCACAGCATCGGTAAGCCTGGCCACCCTTTCCGTACTCCTTGGACTGACCACCGAAAGCTCGCTGGTAACTTTTCAAGGTCAGTAGCCGCATCGAGGTGGGTTTCAAAGTCCAGACTCACATCTTGCCATCCTCAGTTCGCGAGAAGGGGCAACCGTAGTTCTCAAGCTCGATAATGGAAGCGGGAGCCTCTCGGGTCATGTAGTGAATAGCGTCCTGGTCACCTAGCCAGTCGGAACCCTTGACGGTATCGTACATGTGCCATCTCCAGTCGTCCTCGTGCATGTTACCTAGAGCAGCGTTGATACCACCCTGAGCGGCGACAGTGTGAGATCGGGTCGGGAAGAGCTTAGAGATACAGGCAGTGTTGAAGCCAGCCTCAGCGAGACCGAAGGCAGCTCGCAGACCGGCACCACCAGCACCAACAACGAGAGCATCGTACTCGTGGTCCTGAAAAGTGTCAATTGACTATGTCTTTGATTCGCGGATAATCGGATGGACGTACGATGACGGCGTATTTGTTGCTCACGAAAGGAGAGGCCTCCTTGGCTCGCAGAGGACCGTTTCCAGTAATAACTCGGGCTGCAGACGATCCATTAGTATCTCAAGTCGCGCGGCTGATCGGAGACAAAAGCGTACAAACAGGTCGGGTTGTAGAGAAAGCTCGGGTAGGGAACCTAGCGGCCCTTGTGAACTGTACAAAGTTAGCAGAGCGCATTGAGGAGACGTTGAAGCTTCTCGCGATGACAAGACAAAGTCAATCCACCTGAGGCTTTCCATGAAGCCATCGCAAAAAGGCCAGCCAGGCTGGGGGGAACTCACGGCAGGGCCGAGGGCCAACTTCCTCATTGCCATAGAAGAAGCCATCATCAACTAAAGTCACAATGACCAAGACCAAACTGCATCCGCGGGGAGAATCGAAGGGTGGGATTTAACGATATCCTCGGGAGGCGGAGGAGTAGGACTTTTGTTGGATATGGTTTGGTTTGGTCGGTTTTGGAGAAATAGAGGGATCACTGTCTGGATCGAATTGAACGGGCTCAGCCAATCGAGTTATTCCCCTTGATGTTTTTTTGGGTCTCTTGCTCTTCGCGAGGCTCTACCGGGACGGATTCTCTCGGCTCCTCGGTTGATCTGGCCAATCAACGATGGCTTATTAGCAGCGCACTTATTTGCTGTTCACTGGGACATCTGACACTCTCGACGCTATAAGCCACTGAAGATATAGTGACTCGGAAGTCGATGACCATGAATCCAATCCCTTGCAAGCGACCAAGTTTCCTTGGGACCGAAACGCGTGGCCAAGAGCCCAATTGGATGTTAATGTTCTGCTATCCTCATGACTCTAGTTTACAGTGGTAATGAATAATTCCACTCTCTCTCGATCTTTGTCCCGTTGCAAAGTCCAATGGATCGGGAGAAGTCGCCTACAAGAGATCCAAATCCATGACGCCAATACCTACCAGTTGAACTCATCACGTGCCGAAGCGGATGTACCTTTTGCCCTTCGGCTCCTCATCTGCCCCCGCCAACTCCGATATGAATTGGACGGGACGGCATGTGCTGACGGGTTGGGGGAGGCAAGTGAATGATCTGGGCTAGGCTGGGCTGATCTGGGTTGTCAGATCACAATCCGGAATGAACCCCAGGCTTCGGGTCCGGTCTTCAATGTCCGGTTTTCGTGTCTCCATGCTCACAGCCAATACAATTTCCCCAGTATTGTTCAAAACTCCATGTAGTCAGTCAGTGTATCAGGTAGCTTCATTCAACTTCTGGTATCAACTTCTATTCTGAATCGCCCATTCCTATTCCATTTTCTAGTCCATTGGGCATGTAACTTTATAGCACCCGCATTAATACAGTCCTTCTCTTCCATCATAAGCCAATACCAACCCCCTAAACCGTGTACAACAACACTAAAGGTATCTTGCTAAAACTAATTAGATAGAACTTGCCGCAGCATAATCAAGAAATTGTCGGTCAACTTGTGCACTTCTCCCACAGGAGGCTTGACTGGCTCTCCGGCGCTTCGGCGCAAGCGATCCTGTCGCTTTGCCCTGCGTCGCCTTTCGGCCTCAATAGGATCCATCTCGTCTTCCTGCTCTGCCTCTGCCTCATCATCGGATCCGTCGTCGTATGCCATATCCTCGAGGTCTTCACTGTCCAACCCGAAATCGGCTGAGTTGAAATTCATACTTGCTGGCATCAAGTCGTTTCCAGCATGTCCCTCTGCTGCCATCTTTTGCCGTGTCTTGTCGTTGTGCCACTTCTTTCGGGATTCTTGCCATGCAATAAGCGAGTTGATCTCTGCGATCGCCTTCTCCTTGTCTAAAATCCCGGCACTGACGCCACCCTCAAACAAAGCATTGACATTGAGGGTTCCATTCTTTGGACCCTTACGCAAGAACTCGAGAATGCCCTCAATCCAGCCCATGAGCTGAGTAAAGAGGCCGTTATCATGGGTGTGAACTTCGTGTACAAACTTGTAAAAGTTGTGCTCGTGTCGTTGGCACAGATCGATAAAGGCCTGGACTGTCTGGTTGGGATCTGCTGAAGCGTCCTGCTCTCTGCACTTGTCGACAACCTATACTCATATTAATTCATGTCTTAGTCTTAAGAAAGTTGTGCTTCTTACCTGAATCATGTCATCAATAAACACGGCAAAGTCTGTAACACTGTTGTACACGTTTGCGGACTTGTAAACTCGCACAAGCGGCTCATAGAAGATTGTGAACAGATCTCGGAAGAGCTGCAGTGTTACAGGCTCTTCAATCAATTGCAGCATCATCTCCTTATCGCGCTGCCTTGTGCATAGCTTAAGGTACTGCTTCATGTACGAGAAGAGTTGGGCTCCCTGGCGTAGCTCTTCATCAACGTTCTCCACCGCATTGTTGAAAGCGACATATGCATTGTAGAGTCGTTGGATTTGCTCCCCTGTAAGACCTGGCTCAATGAGATCAGATCTCAAAACCGCCACAATGATGTCCACATTGTCAGCCTCGGCCTCCTCGCGAATGGCAACCTTGATATGCTCCTCCGCATGTGTGTACTTGTAAAGCTTGCCCGAGAAGACAGGGTCATCGATCTTGGTGGCGAGAATATCGATCGACTTTTGGAAGCTCTTGATGCCATCGTTCAGTGTCAGGGAGAAGATTCTCTGCATCAATGACCGTGTTCCAAAAGGCTGAGCTAGGAAAATATCGAGAACGCCTGACATAACGGCCGCTGGGTTTGCGATTCTAATGACGTTCTTGATGACTGAGTATGGGATGAGAGAGTGAATACGTCTTGCTTGGGCAAAGAGCTCGGGAGAGTTATCTTCGGCAAGGAAAAGATGATAGATGACGGCGGCAATCTCGATACGAAGCCACTCGGCAAACTTTCGATACTGGATGCTAAGATCCTGAATAGTCTCCTTTTCCTTGATTTCCTGGAATAGCTTAGTAAGTCCGTTGCGCTCCACGATGTCGCGACGGAATCTGCAATATGTTAGCTCACACTCAACTCCGGTACGTGACAAGACTCACTGTTCCATGTACTCGTCAAGTTCGGCAGCTCGCTTCCTTGCGATTTCATAGAACTGTTTTTGTTCTTCCATGCGCTTCTCGTCTACTGCCTTCCTTCGAAGAATATCCTCGACATCTTCGTCTGTTGGGGTAATGGGCTCGCCACTCAGGAACTCTTGCATAGCATTAGTGTTGGCGAACTGAGGGTTGTGAAGTAGAGATCGCAGAAACGCCCTCAGTGAGATTCTCTGGTTCTCACGCCACAAGACGACGGACTGCTGTTCCAGTTAGTTTAAAGCGAGAGCAATATTAGTGTCCGTCACTCACCTCTGACTGATCTGATTTATCCGAGTCCTGTCTGTTAGCCGGACTCAATCTTCCACCCTCAGTGGACACCCGAGGAGACGGGAGCCTCGGAGAGTTGAGTCCCTTTGATCGATTCGATCGGAACGAGGCAGAGGAATCGGTTTTGCGGTGACCTATTCATTGTTAGCCACAGCCACAGCATATCAGAAAAGAGATGGATCGTACCTGGTGATAACATGGACGTATAACCGTTCGGCCTCGTCGAGACAGATGAGATAGAGGAAGCATCCGAGTCATTTCCGTTGCTGAACATGGATGTGAAAGCAATTGTTGTCGTTGTGTCGGACTTGTTCTTCTTGGGCATTTCGGGTATCACACGACCGGGAAGCTCTGTACGCAGTCGGCTGTGGAGTTTTGCAAAGTCGCTGTACCTTCGTCCAACATAATGCTCCAGCTCTCCCTTCTTCTTGATACGCAAGATAAACTCGGCATGCTTGTGCTTTCGAATCGTGTGCTTGACCTGGGTGACTCTCACGCCAGCGACGTTGACATCCCAGCCATTAATATAGTTGCCCTCGGGCAATGTATGCATCACACCCGTATCGATGGCGTTGCTGTCTACAATCTCAATCTCCGAGAATCGGATGCGCTCTTCGAATCCTGATGATGTTCCAATTCCGGAGACCATCATTAGCTCAACGAGCTTTCTGGCCTTGATGGCAAGCTTCCGTCGCTTTGTCTCCTCCAAGCGATCTTCCGAAGACGAGATTTGCTTTCCCGCGAAGGACTCGAGGAACTACATCATATCAGCGTCAAACGTTCGTGTTATGTAGGTCCATTACTCACCACTTGGAGTTTGTCCTGCCAGAACTCCTTCTCGCGCGCCTTGTCTAGAAAAGGAAAGTCGCGAACATGATGGACGAAGATATATCGCAGAATAGGCAGCTCGGACTCTTCAGGGGGGACTTCGCCATGATCGGATCGAAACGGTGCGCCGAAGCGTTGCAGGGCGGTTGTGGAATTGAGTTCGTTGATCTCCCACTTTACCTGCTCAGATATAAGTTCTCTCTTGAGGTCTGTGGCGCAGAGTCATGTATTAGCTTGAGTTATCACACCGCATGAATTTATAGAACAGAGCGCATCGTAACTCACAGTGCTCTTGCTTTCCGGTCAGTGCCTGACCGGCAGGCGGCGCGGCATCTTGTTTCGAGCGGACAGGCAAGTCGACGGTAGATGGAGCAGGAGCAGGAGCGCCCTCAACAACTACAGGCGTATCTCCGGTCTCAGCAGCCATGGCCGAGATACGGGAGCGTGTCGTGTTCTGTCGTGTAGTGTAGGTTTTCGTGTGAACTAGGGACAGTTCGATGAAAGAGGTCGGTCGTCGTTATAGATTTCTAGGATATAGGTAGGAGTAAATTTTCAAGTCGTCGATCTTGGGGCTTGGGGTATATTATTTCCGCCTGAACGATTGTTGCTTTGATGGGGTTCGGTCTGGTTTGGTACAGTAGACTGACTACCTTATGGCGGGGCAATGCTGCAGTCAGTCAGCTTCGTCTAAGTTAGTGGTAGACTAAAGGGGTGCAACTACGTAATGCTTGTCCTGGGGCTGCTATCGGGTCTTGTTCAGGGTATCACGAACAGACAGAGCAGTCTTCGAGTCTCACTCAACATACAATCAAGCGAAAATGATAATGCTTCACTCCTTTCTAGTCCGTCTCAACCTTTTAAGGTATTTATCGCTCTGGACATTTGCGTACATTAAGCGCCAAAATCGAGGGGCATGACGTGTGTCGCCAAGTACCAAGCCACTCGCCCAGACTCTCACAACCCTGCTTTTCGGGTCCTTTTTGCCGTACTATGGATGTGCGGCATGGGACTCAAACATATCAATGACCACCCAACTACGAGGTTTTCCTTTAGTGCAGGTAGCGCCAATGTAAGGCTGAGTAGATATTGGGTAGATAGATATCAAGGTAAAATAATCGATGACTGCAATACGAAGAGGCTTCTTGCCTTACCATTCCATATCCCCATTACTGCCAAGCCCAATTTATCATTCGGGAAGTTACTGTAAGATAAGGCATGACCACAGACTCAATACTGCATATCAACTCTACTAACCTACCCTAGCTTCATCGAAGCACTATTACAACATCATTCGCCAAACTGTACCTAGCTTTATTGTTCATAAAAAGCGGCTGATCCTCCTTGTTGATCCAAATATTACATACAATTACAGCCCAAACTCTACGACAAACAGTCTCCCCATCATAAGTTTACAACGTGGCTGCTGAGCAACATGGACCAAGCACAAAGTAGCAAAAAATAGAAATAAGACAGCTTGGATTTCGTCTCCAGACTATTCGGATATTACGGGTGAACCAATCATCTGAGTATACGGAGTACTAACTGGAGAAAGAAGAAAATACAGCCACATGTAATCTTCCACCCCGCCACGTTGAGTTACGCAACGTCTGTCTGTGCTTTATTGGTGAGAACAAGTTGAGTTAGTGTATAGAATTTGCTATGGTACGTGCTGACCGGCGTATTTGTGATTGTCACGCAAAATTCAAAGGCGAAGCGTTTCTGTTTGTGTTCAAGCAATATTGGGCAACTTAGGGTAACCCTGTTTCGAGAAATAAGGTATTCCAAAGATCCTAAGCACTTTTCACGGAGAACATTCGGCCTTGCCTTCACAAGTTCCCCGAGCCTGACCAGAACGAGTGTCCGCTCCTTGGCGGTCCTGGTCAAAGCAAAGCTAAGCCAAACAGTTTTGAGACGAGCTCCGGGACACGGCTCGGCAGTGGAGATGTGTGACACGGAGGCTCCGAAGTGTGGCGCCGGCTGCGGCTCGGCGCATGAGTAGTTGCTTGCCAATCTGCCTCATGCCTTACATGCATGGGTTAGCAGAGGTCATATGAGTTATCATTGCGTAAGTCTTTGCCAAACCATTGACAACGCTGTGAACATAAAATGTGTAGCTGTAGATATCTCAAAGATACTGCAAAGTACTGTCAATTCACCTATAACGTAGGGTTGCCATGGTCTTCATCAGTTGTAGACGAAAGAAGCACCCATCACACCTTGACTAATACTATATTAAGCTAACAAATAAGGCGAATTCCTACTACTCAACTAGCTTAGCGGCCTGGCCGTAATCACAGTGAAGCCTTATGCCGTTTATATGATATATGATGGTCCGGGGTAAGGATGTTGGAATTTGGATGAGCATCTGAATAACATCGCTGATCGCGAACTAGAACAAGATGAGCCTGAGAATATTCTATTGTTATGCATTGTAGAAAAGAGAGAGGGCCAAAAGCATCACGACAACGGCTACTGCATGCACATGTTCGACAGAAGAAAAAGTCAGCAAGGTCACAATACCGTCTTCTTCAACCTAAGGCAGCCTGATAGTCTTGTTGACTCTACCTTCTGCTGTCTTGATGTGATACCCCTTTCTTTTCGTGGTATCACCTATTGTTCCTCCTGATGATAGCCAATCTCTAATAGACAAAGGGAAAAATTATGATAGGTGCGCTATTGTGTCATAAATCATGGGGTATCGAAAAAAGCAAGTAAAGCTGAGCACCAACATCAAAGCTCATCAAAAGCGCGAAGATCGTCCCCTCTGTGCTTCGGCGTATGCGCCTGCTTTCTCTTCAAGTATGGCGACTCGCTTCTCTCATGTCGCTGGCGAGGTAGTGCTGTATGTCCTGCTTCTTTATGCGACTCAATGATCGACTCCGCAACTCGAGGCGTGCCTGAGCTACCCGCGCCCGCCCTGTTTAGTGATACGTAGTGCGCACCAAAGAACAATATTACCACTGCCAAGAATACGGCTGTGATGCAGATCATTATGGCCCTCAGCCTCAGCCGCGTCTTATCTTGCGATTCCTTGTCGTGACGTTCCCAGAGCTCGACTTGTTCTCGAACGACATCAACTCGATCGCTCAGAGCGCGAATCCTTGCGCGACCATCCTGAACACGAGTGGTGAGTGATTCGATGTTCTCCTGATGCTCTTTGAACTGCCCCATCGCTGCGATCTGCGACGTGATATCGTCTTCAATCTCGCAGGCGTCCTTCTCAAAGTTTCGATGGATGCTCTGGGATTCCTGAGCCAACTCTTTCAAAGCAGAAACGGTCGATTGAAGGGTGGTCATCTTTTCAAGCACGGCATAGTATGTCTCGTCGAGCCGTCGAGCCGTTGATGTAGAGAAAGTGCCTAGTTCGACCAGCGACTGCTTCAAGCCCCTATGGATGGGTCAGCGATATGCCACGACGGGCATAAAAGTGGAAGATATCTTACTCGACCTGCAAGGATGTCTTGGCCTTCTCTTCCTGGATCTTCTCTTTGCTCACTTTCGTTTCTACCGGCGCAGGAACGCTGACAACCTTGTTCTCCTCTTCCCTCGACAGCATCAAGCTCGGCCTCCGACTCTGGTCGGGGCTCATGTAAGGTGTTACGCCTTCCGATCGCGGCATGATGTCTACTGATGCTCTGCCCTGGTATAGCGAATTCGGAGATAGAGGATGGGAGACGGAGATGTGGTGTGCATGTGAAGTGCGGTCCTCATTATATCGATCGCGTTCCTTCTCCTTTCGGCGGTTGAGCTTGACGGGCGACGCGAGCTCGGTAATGGATCGCTTAAGCTGATGACGACTGCCTGAGCGTATACTCGAGACCGAGTTAATTGAGTCTCTGGGACTCGTAAGGCCTGCGGAGGCCATGGCGTGAGCGAACGAGCGTTATTTGTCAAAGCTGCGCTGGGTTGGGTTGGGTTGGGTTGCCGTGTGGCTGATCCCGATTCGTTCTCGCGTGCAGGTGCAGCAGCAGTCAGTCGACGTTACTACCGCAGATTCTGAGAGAAAAGTCTACGCCTAGACCCTGTGACGCATGGGGTGTGGATTACCCAAGCCAAAAAGAGGGCTTCTGGCAGTTGATTTCCTGGCTTCGTTGCGTGGGTGCGTGGTTACATCAGGCGATCGTCGAATGGTTAACTTCGGAGATGGTAGTGGATCCATGCAGGCCGGCAGTTTCACATGTCATTATCATAGAGTACCTTAGACCATCTCCACCCAAGGTCGAGATAGCAGCAAAAGTTAACATCCGAATACGTTTTGTTAATAGACGCTCAGGATACGACCATATAGGTTAGCTACTGTACTGGCATCACCAAAATCTTTCAGCATATGCTGCCACCTTTGACATCTCAGGTGGTGTCATAATTACCATTATGCCTACAATGTTTCTTGGTAAGTTCAGTATTCACAAAGCTAATAAGAGCTCATTGCAACGAAACTAAGGAAAGCAGCGTTCGTCAACATGACGTCTCGATGCTGTTGGTAAATTTTCTATATCTTCCTACTTTGAGACCATGAGTCAGTCTTCAGATTCCTCACTATAGCAGATAGGTTGAGAACGGAGGCCTCGACTTCAAATTGGAGTAGCCGAGATTGAACCAAGTTCTAATCAACAACAAAAGCACGCCCAAATTGCAAGCGAAAACAAACACAATTAGTCGGTGGTCAGACAATCTCAAGATAATATTCCATCCTCTGCTCAGCACTAGTCGCATATTCCAACGCCGAGGTATATTGTGCTGCTTCCAAGTTCTCTAACCTATTCTTTCCGTTGCAAGTTGTAGTCTGAGGTATGCCGCATCGTAAAAATCATAATGCTGTCGGTATGTATGTCTTTTCTCCCCGATTCCATCTCCCAATTACAGTCCAGCCCGAGAGATCGTATTATCTCGTTTACGAATTGATCAGCTTGTTGCGCTTCTCCTTGCGCTTTAGTCGCTCGACTCGCTTCTTGTGCATCTTCTCAGCCATCTTCTCGTATCTCTCCTTCTCCTCCTTCCTGGCTCGCTTTTCCTTGATGGCCTGGACCTTGCGCTGCTTCTGTGGTTAGATCATAGTTCTTTGCGCCGACAAGCAGGACTTTTGTGCTCACCTGTCGCTCTTCCTCCTTCTCTTCCTTCATCTCCTTTTCCTTGGCTTTGACCTGCGCCATGAGCGCGCGCTCTTGCGATCGCTTTTCATAAGATCTCAGGCCAGCAGTAGGTCGGAAAGCCTTCTTGGGAGCATGCCATTGCTTGCCTATAGGGTGGTTAGCTTGTCGAATTTGGTCGCGCGCAACGCGGAGGAACAATCTCACCATTCTTGCGCATGCCCAAGTTCTTCTCGGCCGCAGGAGCGGGGGCCAGGTTTGTATTTTCCGTATCAGACATGGTGTTGATGCTTGTCCTTTCTTGATAACGAGGCGTGTCGTTTCAGCGATCTTCGCGCGCCTTCACCAAATTTTCTGCCAGTCAAAAAAAGTTGCAGCGGGGCATTTTCTTCCAGGCGGTGAGTGGGCGGATAAAATCTGTGGCTGTGCTTCTCCATATCGCTTGTGGCTCAAATCCAGGGTCCAGACGGGATGGTTCCCCCCACACTTTAAGTAAGGGGTAACGTTAGATACTAAGGGGCGATCTTGTTACGTCGCTTCGTGCTTCTGTTTCATTATCCGGAGACTGCTGCCCCCTTCAAATGGAGTTTCTGATAAGTACCTACTGGCTTCGGCTTTCCTCTGACCCGTCAACCCTCGATAGTTTGATATGTCTTGGGCGTTGGAGCCGACGAATTCTTCAATAATGTGCCCTTTCGTCCCACTTAGCTTTCAGGCAAGGGAGAGTTATACGCTATTGGCTAAGTCTTCAGCTGCGAACCTGTAAGCCTCAAATCCATCCATCAGTCCATCCATCCCTCTTGTGTAGTGACTAGGGTTCTCGACTTGCAGGATCTTAATGTGGCTTTGAGTTCGACGCATGGAAGCCCAAGGCCGATACGCTGATCAAGTGATATGATTGGAGCAGGGTTAAGTGCAACTCGTATTGCAGGAACTGCATGTTCGTTTACGTTTAAGTCACAAACTTGTCTGATAGGGGCCTATCCAAGTATAGCATAATATGCATCAAGGGAGATGGCCTAGCCGAGGCAGAATTGTCAAGAGCCTATCACCGATGAGAAGCCAGAAATTGATATACGTGTTTCCGTGTCTGGTTAATTACCATCATTTACAGATGTCAGCGTGCAAATTATCATGCATCAGTCTGCAGAGACATCGGACAATAGACAGACATTCAATTGTCTGTCATGTGTGGAGAGCCAAGCCCTATGGAGAACGACTCTGGTTAATCAGACTTCATCAGCATGAACGTCTATAAATGAGCGCTTATAAGCATTGAACCGTTCGATTCGTCGTAAATAACATGGTAATGTCATAGTGGGACGTGTCTGATGCGGGTTTGGAAGCCAGATTAGACCTTGTTCCTTCGGTATAGCGGCCGAATCCTACTGTACATACTGTACCTCGAGATGGATGACATGCTATGGGACCCATAGCTAAGATCAAAACCCGGTCCGTCCACGAAATGACGATGAACCAGCGTGTGCTAAATTCGGGTACGGTATTTCTTAGCCCCATCAATACAGTATACGCACGATATTTTTGGTATGGGAGCCTAGGAGTGACTATCTGTCAATATTACCCCGAGGCCTCCTTCACCGCAACGCAGGGAGATGGAGTTTATGACGGAATGGAAAGGACATCGTAATTAGCTGGGCAAATTAGCCTATACCAGTCATGATAATAATAGGAATGACCGCGTGTCGAATGGCATTGCATGGCTTTCTGTTGAGAGAGTTGGCGAAATTGCTCATGCATGGAAAAGGAAGCCTTCATTTCACCTCCAAGTTCGCGCGAGGTTATTCGCGGACCAGCTGAACAATGGCAGACTGATCTGAGATGCGATCTCGCCCTTTTTTCCCTTCATGATTGTGAAATTGGCCGTTTGGTGAGCACTCGGTGGAGCGTGACGAGACGAACAGGGGAATTTGAAGTCATGAAAGAAGGAAGATCCCTGCTGTTGGTGGCTTAGCTGGTGGAGCAGGCCCCATGGGAGAGACTCTGGACATGAACCGCCGAGTAGTGGTGAGACACGAGGGATGGAAAAGAGAATACACGAGTTGACCGGTACGAGTGACACTAACGATGCATGCAGCTTCGCAAAGTTGAGATCCAATATCATGCGATTGATGCTGTAGTTTGTTTGCCAACGCACGATTGTCACGACAACCGCAGATCAAACAGATGCAGCCGTCTTGTTTTTTTGTTCAACTGCCAGGGCCTGCTTATTTTAGACGTTGAAAGTCCAGACAGGCGTGTGCTTTACCATGTTTGGCTAAATTTCCGATGCGCCAAGCGCCTTGCGATGGGTTCTGTCTGTGCATTATTTGCGGGTGTCGTCGGATATTGTTGTAGATCTACGTTACCTGTTAAGCGCTGATAATGGTTATCAGTGAATCCAGGATCGGTCTACCCTTACATACTGTATATGCTCTTGACGTTCTTGTTTTGTCGCTGCAATCAAACACCAGTATAGTTAATGTCCCTGTTATAGTATGGGAGGAGCGTTCCCTGTAATCTCGTTCACAGCATTTGTCGATATCCATCCGGTTTTAGTCTGTTGAAACGAACCTTGATAAAGTTGGGTCCATGTTCATCCCGTTACGATGTCTGACAACTTGATTGTTGAAAAGCAATATAAGCCAATAAGAGCACGTAGACTGATATCGTTGCCTCGGTGAATCTCACGTCTTGGACGAACAAGGCAATCCGTTTTCACAAGCGCCTTGTGATCCAGATCAAAGAAAGCCCAAGCCTCAATTGCATCCGTCATCAGCTGCCATGTTTTTCGAGAACCAAATCAAGGCAAGACTTTCAGGTACAGGTAACAGGGTGGGAACAGACAAGGGGACTTGGCGGCTGTTCCTGACCCCGTGCGTAGCGAATAAGGCGTTCAGGCGAGGGAGGGCGACAACGAGCAAAATTTATTGCGGCGTGATAGGGATACAGAAAACAAAACAAGCCTGTGAGTTTGCGATGCTGTCTGGCAAACCCCTTCTCTCATCTATACAACAATTGTTGTACGTATCAGTAACGGCCCATCTGTCAATATCTAAAACCGGAATCTTCTAGCCTTGTTATTAGAACGCTCGGACAAAGGACCAGGGTGGTACGTAATCTTCAAGGACCTCCTGGTTGATAGATCATGGAGACTAGTCTGGGGTTTGCTTTGTTGTGATCGTGTCCTGCCTCGTAATTTGTAACTGGGTGAATAGGCCCATGTATCTTGGACAGATCTCAGAAGAAGAAAAAATGAGGACCTGACCAACCCCAACAAAGCTTGCAAAAGCAAAGTATCACTGCGAGAATATGCTGTGCCATACTGTATACACCACAGTACAGTACCGTATTCTCTCAGCTCTTGCATAGCAGTTAAAGACTGGTTCTAGCCCCGATTCATCATGCAAGCCATGTCTTGCCTGTACGATGGTTTGGCGGCTGGCGCCAAGTCGCGAGGGAGTGGGTAGAGTACAGTCCAGTACGTAGGTAATAGTCGCAAGATGTCGACGCCGAGAGACAAACTTGCTTTGTTTCCAATGATGCCTATCTGTTTGGCGGAAGGCCCGGCAACATCGCGATCTGAAGACCGCGATTGTCATATGCGGGAACTATCGTATCCTTTTAACTTCCTAGTTTTTGATATGGTGTTTTGATAGATGCTCATCGTTGCTGATCTAGGCCCCCTTTCTGGAGATCGATCTGTTCGTTAACTTAGTGGCTGCCTACTACAGTAGCCCACTGGTCTCTCAATGGATATGATTGGCTTTCAACTTACACCAGATCGAGGTACATTTGTGTATGGGTTGCAAAAAACCGCCTCAAGTTGGGAAAAAATGAGGATAATCTGCACAAAGTCTATACATCTTACGATAATGCTCGAGCTGATAATGCACCAAAAACTTGCTCATCAAGACAGACTTTCTCTTAGTACGAAAGGGAAGGTTTCCTCCTACCAAGTTGACTGTATGCTTTCATGTGAGTGTTTCGTCAGCTCACACGAGAAACACTTCTTCTATGCGTGAAGCTGACTCGGTGTCGTGCATTGATCGTATGCCAACAGTCACCAACTGGCTGTTATCCGAATCTGTGCCTGATGCTGACCACCCTGCGGTAGCAATGCTTATTGCGACTTATCTGGTCGCTAATTGACCAGGATCTCTCTGTTCTCAACGTGCCATCGTATGAAAAAGGCCAGCTTAATATTCGTCAGTCCTGTTGGACTATTAGAATATGCTATTATGATATGGCAAGAAGTTTATGATGGCCGCCGCCAGCCAAGACCCTCCGTACTTGGTTTTGAGCTGCCTGCGCAACCGCCAAGGCCGTGGGATTGTCGCGGCCATCAAGCAAGACATCCTGCCGCCCGCTGTAACCGTTACTCTCCTCCACTTCTTGTTCGCCTCCCCCGCTCTCCCTCCAACCTGGAGGTCACCATCCTGGCAAAAGCGGCTGACGAAGAGTAGAAGATCTTCAATAGTAGCGGAACATCGAGCAACCACTTGCGAACAATATTGTGCCGACTAGGGAAAGTTGTCATTCCAACTTACAGCAGGACTTAGACTTTGCGCTTAATGTCACTTGCTCCTGGCTGTTCGCTTGTTCCCGTCGTGGCCTGCGTCGTTTGCACTTCTGCACGCAGGCGATGGTGCAGGTACAGCACTGTACATAGTCACTGAGGGATCAGGGCCGGGATCCTAGAAGGCCCCGATAGAAACAGCAGGCGAATAAGAGAGACCTAACACGCCTAACAGAGCAGCCCCTCGAGAGCGTTCGCAGGCACCGTAGTGCGTAGTGCCAGGAGAACAAAGGACCAGACAGGGATTTGTCGACCTGCGAGGTCACAGTGCAGATGTGGGCGGGCATGGAGTATCATGTGCCGATATTGACAGTACCTGTCATGAAATGGTGACCGCCATGAGCAGATTGTGTGTGTAACGGTTGTCAATGAAGATCAATCTCCACGATGGTATTGCTGTCCTGTTTCAGTAAGATTAGGTAGGTGAGGACTCTGAACATTTGTTCATCTCTTGGAATAAACTTTGATACCCGGTTGATCCATGTTCCTGTCATACTGGCATGGTTAACAGAAGTGAATTAATTGACAGCTATCAGTAGCATAAAATGGTAATTCGCGCTGTGATTATCGTCAACCAGTGAAGAAGTCAGTAACATGAATGACCGCCTTGGTGCAATTTGCCTCAGCAAAGGACAACACAGTGCGGGTCTTTCATGCTTGGGGCAGGGCCCACCGCCAAGCGGAGTGGAGGAAGCCCGGCCGCCCCTGGCTCCAGGCACTGGACAAGAGAATCCATGATGGAAGGAAGGGAGCCTGCCTGAACTTGTCCAGAGAGACCTGGTTCTGGTTCTGGTTCTGGGAGGAACAAACGATGCAGGTGCAGGCACAGGCGCTATCTGAGTTATTCTTACACCTGCCTGATACCTGTCGCTCAACTGAATGTTTCTTTCCTACCTGATAGGTACAGTTCAATGCAACACACCAGATCGTATCTGTTATCGAAAAGAAGCATGGTTCATCAAACATGTCCCCATTGGGATTCTTCGGCTTCTGTATCGGGTCACTCTAATCCCTCGATTCATGAACCGCCATCCATTGGCATCCACCCGCTTCAATCTTGGCACAGAGCGCAGCGCAGCACAGTAGGGCACAACAACAACAACAACAGCACACACCGCAGGCTGTTAGAGTCCTCGAAGTGGCGCCCCTTGATCAAGTCTTCGTCCATGTCTCTGGCCAGACAGCCAGCCCAGGTCAGATTATCCAGGCAAGGCCAGGTACCTGGACTAGGGGATCCGACTCCAGTAAGGACTAGGGGATTAGTGACTAGGAGCTAACCCAACCTAAAGACTAGGGGGGCCAGGACCTGGGGCCTGGCCAAACTTGGAAGGAAGTGTCGAGGTACTAGAGATGCAGGTCCTCCTTCGCCATTTCCGGCGGTCTGCCTGCCTCCGTGTTGGTTGCAGCGGTACCTGCCTCGATGTACTCTAATCACAGTGGACCCCTTGCACTTGCACTTGCTAGACGTGGCTGAACACAAGTCCATTTGGCTTTCCCTCTCTTGAGACTCCACTGCTTTTCGCTTGATCACGAAATCGCGTTTCTTTCCCCCTCCCCCGTCCCGTCCCGTCTTCTCTTCTTCAACTCTCCGGCCGCACTTCAACAACAACGCCGCCTTTTGCGAGCGAAGAATTTCTTTCTTCCTCTTCCCGACCTCCTCTTTCTTGGTGCGATTCCAGTTGCTCTCTTGTTCTTTGCAGAGTTGCGCTGGTCTTGTCCGTCCACTCCTTTTCTATACATTACATACCTTACTTAGTTTTACACTCACCATTCGAGTTGTCCGTCTTGTCTGCCAATTCTCCGCGATTCATCTCGACAAATTTCAAGCCCGTTTCTGCCGCTGCTATCTGGTCCGTTACCCAGCACATATCGTCCATTGTAGCAATTTGTTTTGCGAGACCGACACATTTGCATTCTTGCCAGTTTCATCTCAATCCAAGATCTTTAGACTGATCGTTGCCTGTGACGTCTCAGACGCGACTACCTTTTCGAAGCCGCCAAAATACTATTGCTATACAACCGCTCGAGTGGAACAATTAAGCGAGCCTGGCGGTCCCGGAACGAATACTTGCTTGTCCTATGAACTATTAATCCATCCACTGTTGTCCATCGCTTCGATTGCCGCTGCGCGGCTGAGGAGAAGATGGCAACCACATTTGGCCCCGAGCGGCTATCAGGCCCATCTCCCGGTCCAGCATTCGACAGCCCTGCCGACCGATTTGCTGCTTCGATAAACTCACTAAATGGATCTCAGTCACTGGACTGCAACGCTCAAGCTGATGAACCGCCTCCAAACCCTCCATTCGTCTTTCCAGCTCAACCACCTGGCCCAGCATCCGCACCTTCATCCTTTTCAAGAGCGACAGGACGTCGTCCCATGTCGGCCATTGAGACTCCCAACTTTAGTTTTGGGTTTTCCGCTGAAAATGCGGAGAGACATGCTCGGTCAGCATTGCCCGACTTCAGCTTCAATCCTGGTGCGATGTTGTCCCCAGATCGCGAGAACAACTTTCTCTTGACTCCTCCCATTTCTCCGCATTCTCCCAGAAATGGTGCATCTCAACAGCGACCCGGCGGTTATGGACATCGGAGAGGCGGTAGCGAATTCGTTGGAGGCCGCCTTCGTGAGGGCAATTCGATTGCCATTATGAGCACCAGTCCAACCAAGTCCGAGAGTGGGCTTGTGTCGCCAACCTTCCCACCCCCACCGAGGAGAGGTCATCGAAGAGGAATTTCAGGCGCCATCTCAACAAATGACCTGCCTATCCTTCAACCGCCCGTTTTCGATTCTGCCGGTCGTGGAAACAGCGCACCAACAAGCCCGACCGACTTTGGGCAGCCTAACAAACAAGGACCTCTTCAGCTTGACGAACAAATTACGCCTGATCCCGAACCTGTACCCAAACCGGAAGCACCAAAAGAAACAACAGAACCGGTCGCAAAATCATCACCTGAAGGCAGTCCTAAGAACCCTAAAGCTCGTGTTGGATTCTCTGACACACTCGAGTTCATACCAAGACCTTTATCTTTAGTATCCAACGAGACATCTAGCACTGTAACAGCACGACCTGGACATTCCTTATCTGGCAGTATCTCATCCATCATATCAGCAAACTCGCCTAGTGGCCGCGACAGTCCATCGCCTTTATCCCAAACACCGACTCGCGAGATATCGGATTCGCGGCCAAGCACAGCAGGTGCTGTCCTCGAGAATACTCACGATTTGGCCAACGCAGCCTGCTCACCAAAGCGCCGAAACTCGATTCCTACACTACTCAATTTCGCCGAAGCCCCCAAAGCGGAAGATCCTGAGCCCAGTCCGACCAGAAAGCGTTGGTCGTTCTTTGTTAGAGAGCACTCGAGTGGCAACATATCTCCCGGCAAGGCACGACCGCAGAGCGCTGGCTCACTTGATCTGTTGACAAAGATAGCGCCTCCATCCAGCAATGCACTTGACACTGCTACTGGAACCCTTGATATGGCGCCAGCCAAGCCCAAGAAGAGTAAGAAGAAGAAGAAGAAGGTCAAGGGGTGGGCTGGCGCTATTTTACCACGAAAGCCAAAGTCTCACACCAAGCGCTCGAAATCTGAAGGCGGCCGTCTTCCTACTCCTCCAGCACCCAGCGTTGCCCGATATGAGGGCGAGGATCAAATGTATGGAGAGCCCGAGTTGTTGCAGATTTCAACTCCCACACTCACTGTCACTGAGTCTCCCGATCTTCCTCAGGAGGACGAGGCACCAAAGCGATCAGCCGACGAATCAGCATATCCCATGATTGATTTGGATGCAGCTCTGGGTCCTTTCAACACACCATTGCCTCTGAATCCTGAGTGGGAGGCCGCACAGCGAGCAGCTGGTGGCGCTGGAAAGCGACGACTCCACAGTGCACAGGGTATGAAGGGCTTCAGTGGCCCTGGAATGCATTATCACCGACGTGCGGAATCTGCTCCTGATCTACCTCCTTTTGACCCTGGTCGTGCTGGTATGCACCGTTATAATAGCAGCTCCACTATGGCTGATGTGTTTGAAGAAGATGAAGAGGATGACGATGACAATGCTAGATCTGGAACAA
Organism: Fusarium brachygibbosum; assembly: GCA_018886245.1. Lineage (NCBI taxonomy): Eukaryota > Fungi > Ascomycota > Sordariomycetes > Hypocreales > Nectriaceae > Fusarium > Fusarium brachygibbosum. The sequence continues at coordinate 1,923,825 of MU249525.1, forward strand.
CGGATGAGTCCTCAGAGGAAGAGACTGACTCCGACAGTGACGCTACGCCTCCGGCTGCTGTTGTTCGGGATCCTCTTCGCAATTCTCAGGACAAGTTATCAGCACACAGCTCTTCCCAAAGCATGAGGCGAATTACTTCCAGTCTCAGTGACAAAGATCAAATATCCGCCAGCACAGTCAGAGGCGAACGTTCCAGGTCATCTCTTCACGAAAGTGTCATTGCCGAGGAGTTGCCAAGCGTAATCTTCCGCTCGCCATTCATGCCTGCGGAACGATGCGACACTGCCGACTCGGCCCACTCGTCACTCAGGAGGTTCTCTGGCAACAATGACCTCTCTCCCGGCGAAGTTAGCCCGCTGCACCTTCCTGCGCCAGCCAACGTACCAAACAGTCCTTACGCCATTAGCTACTCGTCCTCATTCCCGTCACCGAGGTCTCCCATGTCTGTTGAGGTGCAGCGAATCTCGACGGCTCCCTCTTCGGTAGCTGATGAGAACAACTTCCGGTCTCTCCTATTGATGGGAGAGCCTGGCCCTGAGGTTCGAGTTTCGGTGGAGTATGATATTCCTTCACTGACATCGAGCAACTCCACAATGACACGAGAAAGTATGTTTCTTCCCGGTCAGCGCCAATCACAACCCACGCTTCGAGAGCCTCGTCCTGTTTCAGTATCGTCTGCCTTTGGGCGTCGAAGATCAAGTCTGGCTAGCCTCAGCCGTCTCATCAGCAGCTCTCATGGTGAGCGGAGCAAGCTGTCTATGGAAGTCACACTGGACAACGATGAGAACAAGAAGCCCAAAAGCAGCCGAACAAAGAAGCTGGGCCGTATGATGCAGTTCTGGAAGCCCGCTAAGGAGAAGGAGCCCATCAAAGAGAAGGAAGGCGATACTAAATAATGATAAGGGAGATCCGACTCGAAGACACTCTACAAGCGTTGGCGTTCTATGACTGCGTCGCTGCATTTGCACGCGAGCATGTGTACAATACTTATTTTCTGGCATTAGTCGCCGAGTAACTGAATCTCGGCGACTGGGCGATTTCACATTATCTGCCATTATTGCACCAAGTAATGTCAAACTTAACAACAATATCGATCAACAAGCAGGGTACCAACAGACGCAATGAACAAGCCTTGGATCGATTGATTTTATCAGAATTTTGGATTATGGATGGAAATGGGCGCAGAGGTTAATGATTGCATGATTAGCATTGGTATCTGGCATTGGCTCACGTTGCTGGCTCCCAGCCAACATGTCTGGTTGAGTCGGGTCGAGGGGTAGTTTGGACCCCCGACAGGAGGAGGGGGATCAGCTTCTGGCTGGCATCCTTGGCGCCACTGCCGGCAGGAGAAAGTAGTGGGACATAAGATGTAGCTAGGTATATTGTGGAGGTTGGTGAGAAATGGACAGAACTAGTAATGAACATAGTGCTGAAACTCTTGAAGTTGACGAGGACTCGAAATACGTGAGATATGTTTTGTAATCGACGATAAGGTTATAAAGAATGCTGATCCAGTATGTGGTGTGGGCGATCACATTCTTGGGATAGGCACAGAGAGAGACCACATATCAGGGGTCATTAAGTCGTGAGTTTATTCAAGAATGCTGCCATGTGGTGTAGTGTAATGTAGTGTAGTGTCTATGTGAAATCATGACCCAATGAGTAGAAATGGCGATTTGAGCACAATAATCCTCCCAAGTAGAAAAAAAGAAAAAGAATCCGGTTCCTGAAACGCCTGGAGCATAACCCAAAACGCGTCTCGTCAAATTATGTCAGTCAATATTCCATAGCAATCCAGTCCAATACAATCCAATCCGATACAATCCAAAGCAACGACGCCATCTCGCTTCGCTCGCTTAAAAAGAAGGCACATCACATCCACTTTCTGGCCATATTAGCAAGACCACCCCATGTGTCGCCACCACCACCACCCCCACTGCCGAATGAGTGTGTATCGCGCTCGACGCGAACAGAAGTGTTGCCGCCAAAACCGCTGGCCATGCGAACAGCTTCGCCCACGAGACCGGAGGAGTCGCCTGTGGCAGCCTTGGAGGCCACGCCGAGCATGCGCTCAATGGCAGGGGGAATGCGCAGGCCGAAGCGGGCCAGGAGGGCAGTCAGGGCTCCGCCGGTGATGAGGGGCATGATGACCATGAAGAAGACCTTCCAGGGGTGGCGCTTGGCCCAGTGAACGAGATCGCGAAGGAGACGCTTGAGCTGCTTGTACGTCTTTTGGACGAAGCCCTGACGAGGGGAGCGTTTGTAGTAAGAGGAGCGACCTAGTAGCCGAGTTGGTTAGTACCAGCGCGTTCACCAGAGTTAGATACTACGGAAGAACGTACTGTTTCCAAAGAAGCTGGAGCGGCTGCTGTTTCCGCCTCCAAGTCCAAAGAAGGAAGCGCGTGAGGCATTGTGCTTGCCATAGCGGTCGCCACCACCAAAGATAGACTCTGCGAAGCCGCGGCCGCGCTCGCTCGAGTTTGATCGTGAGCGGTGCTTCTTGTGAGAGCGAGATGACTTGTGGCGACGAGATGAGGTTCGGGTCGAGAGCACAGAGGCACCGTCGTTCCAATCGAGGAAGCCCATTTTGAAGTTTTTGCTCTGTCCTCTTTTTTCTTTCCTATGGTGGCAATGGTGAAGGTGGAGGGGAAAAAGCAAGGGAGAGAGAGAGGGTTGAAATGAATTTATTGATCTGTGCGCATTCGCGAAAGGCGCTGCTGATATTCAATTGAGAATGAGAATGAGCTGGCCTCGTTGATTAAATGATTAATTTCAGAGGTCAATTGAGTTGGTTGAGTTTTGTGAGAAAATCAGAAAGAAGATCAAGAACAAAACGAGTAAAGGGTAGTATGCGAACAATTGCAGATGCAAGTCAGGGAGGAGCTACTGTAGGTAGAGCAATTATTAGCTGCTGCTGATTCGATTCGATTTGATACCCATAATGTCTTATCGTATCGAGCCTATCGAATCGTAGGTACAGAAGTGATAGTGGAGGAGGAGGAGGAAGGGGAACACGCGGAACTGCAAGCAAGCAAGTCTTACAGTTGCTCACCGTAATTCGAGTGGCTGGTTCCAAGGGTCTTCTCTCCACTTACACTCTCTCCTTGGGCCCTAACGCGCGGGGATCCTTGCTTCTATTGTCTTTGTTTCTGACTCTTTAGTCTCTAGAGTCTTGTTTCTTGATGCCTGTTGGGCAGTTTCCTTTACTAGCTTTGCAGGTCGCAGCAGGTTGCAGAAGAGAAAAAGAAGTGGTTCCCCCCCTGAATATTAATCCTTTTCGGTGGTTGTGCATATGTGCATGCGCATCTGGCGGCTCTTGAAAGCATGAACTGAGATGGTCTGACAGGGGTGCTGGTTATATACCCTCGTCGGCTTTTGATGGTGGACACGGAAAGATAGTAGCGAGATATGCGACTCGCTTGAAACAGCACGGTTCAGTATAGTTGACGAGCTCGATGATGTGAATGAGCTTGTTTATTGTAGACGAGAAAAGAAAAGAAAACTGGTTAATCCTTGTATCCCTTTGTATACCTAGTCGAGTGTCGATACCTGATCAGCAGCATATCAAGAGTCTAGGCCAAACTACAGACTATTGTTTATATAGCTGCCTGTCCAGAACCACTTATGTAAAAAACTCTTCGTTGATGCCCAGTTACATACAACTAACTACTGTAATTCTTCAACATTGGACTCACCAATCTCGGTCCAAAGGCCCGATTTACATGGAATATCCATGACTCAACCTGCCACATCAACCTTGGTTATTCGTTGTCTGTGAAGAATTTTCCATTAGCCTGAGTCACCCAGTGCATCCTCGTTGCTATCTCAACGTCTCGACACGTTTTCATATCCGTTTGACCCGTAGGGCTGAGAAAGTCAATATGGAACCTTTTTTTTTGTCAACCTTCTTTAAATCGTCCCGTCCCGTCCGTCCCGCTATGGCCCACGTTGTGGAAAGAGGAGCACGATCGTTTGTGTCAAAAAAAAAAAAAAAAAAAAAAAAAAGCCCCGAACCCTTGTGCCCAAAAAAGGCTTCAACCTTACACCGCCAGAGCTTATATGGTTACTTTAAAAAGTGGTATCGTAGAAACAAAGACCCTGTAACGATCACTTGTTTAGTGCCACGTTTAATTTATATCCTGGAGGGTTTCCTGGATGATACCCACAAGCGAGGTGTTGCATATATAACTGTCCTACCACTTCATGATTCTGGGATGTTGAGAACAACAAGCAAGCCATGAGTCACGCGAGCTCGTTCTAATTTTTCCAAATTAGTTATCTGGCATAAATATTTACCTAAGGAGTACGGGTATCTGCATAGTAAGAGCCGCTCAACGAGTACTCGTAAGCTTATGGAGAGTTCTGCGTGCTCGTACGGTTGTTCAACGAATCATGAGAATACCTTGGACATGACCTTCAGGCACAAGATATCCCCATACTGCAGCAAAGCGATGGTATTGATATGTGGAGCTGATTGCGATCCGTGTTCTAATCATGTGTCAGTGTTTCCTATGTTTCCTGCTAACTCTGTTGGACGGGCTCTTGTGTCTATCCACAATATCACTTTCACTCCAGTAGAACCTCGAAGAAGAGAGGAACAATACATGACACTAACTTTCAATGCGACACATCATATCAGTCAGCAGATGTTGAGACTTGAATTACACTCGGCAGGCCGCTCCAGTCATAAGTCACCTGGAAGCATATCAGGGCCTGGATGGTCGAATTGGTGATGTTTGCTAGTCACAGCAGCTCTGAAACCTATGAGAGACTCGGATAGTATTCTTGCTAAACTAATCTCCATTTGTACACCATGGACAGCTTAACGGTTACTTACAGGTTAGTGGTTGATTCCATAGTGGCCTTTGCCATGGAATAGTCTCGCACTCCTACCCAAATCGGAATACAAACCAAGTGAAATGGATAACTCTATGAATACTAATGTCGAAGTCTTTAAAGTTAGCCTCAGGAAGACAAACATCTATTAATATGACCTCCATTACGTGAGCTATAATACGATAGATACTGTTTGCTAACACAGTAGATATATACACCATGACAAAAAATAGAATTAAAAAGGCACAAAAAAATATGTAACGTAGCAGCTACTGGTTTCGATCCAGTGACCTCCGGGTTATGAGCCCGGCTATGATGAGTTAGAATATTGAATCTAATCATTCATTGAATATAAAGAGTAACTTACCGCGCTTCCACTGCGCCAAGCTGCTTTCTGTGGTGGCAAACAGTGACTCAGTTAGGGTATATGATCCTCCACTGACTGTTTGTGGGACAAAGAGGGTCAAAAGAAAACGCAAAAAAAAAAATTGAACCATAGCAGCTACTGGTTTCGATCCAGTGACCTCCGGGTTATGAGCCCGGCTGTGACAAGTTAGTCATTTGTGCATTATCCTGAAGAGTAGTTGTTTAAACGTACCGCGCTTCCACTGCGCCAAGCTGCTTTTTTGTTGGTGACAGGAACGTACAAGTTCTGATTTATATGGCTAACTGGAAGCTAACCTACCCTACGCCCTGGGACGATGAACGACATCATAACACTCACGCAACGCTCAACCCAACGAAATAATTTTCTATCAGTAAAATTCTATTCTGGTCATTTGATCGTGGAAAACCCGTAGGTTTTGTCTAACATGACCTCGTTTCCCCGATGAACGGCGTCAACCAAGTGCGACCTACGACCGAATTGAGGATATTCAATATACACTTCAACCTATCAACTATCCGTCATTCGCCTCTACAAGGTATAACATCTTAACATCAGCTATTCAGCTTATATCAAAGTATCGTTATTTTGATATAACGTGCTAGCAAGGAAGTAATCTCCAGGGGGTTCAACTCCCATACCTAAATTGTTAACCAGTTTTCTTGGCTAAAATACTTATTTCTCTTCATACAGAACCCTCCCCAAGCATAAACTTAGCAGCCGCTCTCGTGATTCTCTTGACAATCTCAAGCTCCTCTTCGTTCCTCGGAGCATAAACCATGACATCTCCCAAATACAAAATCGTACCGCTTAGGGGATGTCGCTGACCCCAACCTCTCTCCAGCACCAACTTGGCATCCTTAGGCGCCAAGTTCAGATGCATTGAACCGTCGTTACCATGCATGTGGCCAATTTCTCCGTACGTGCTCTTAGCAATGGGATTTGATGAATTCTCTGAAGTTACGAAGAGGGCTGGGCCATGTCGCTCAACAATGGATGTTGCGATTTTGAGCTTGGAGGGTGATTCTGATGCCAGCGAGGAGAGGAATGATTGATAGCGCTGCGATTGTCAGACACGTCTTCATATAATTGAATCCTAGAACATACGTCAATTATGTTTTTCTTCGCCAAATCCGTCAGCTGTCGACTCGGTGCTGTCCAACTTCCAATTGTCGGTCTCGGCGCATCTCGAACTGGAACGTCCTCCTCCTTCAAAAAGGCAACATTCCCATTAGGACCTGCTTTTTGGAAAGACTTTTCGTCGTAACAACTTGTATGGAAAGGCTCCTTTTTGAACGGTTTCAGCAAAATCTGTCCGAACCATCCGATGACGTTGTGAGGTGGTCCTCCAGGCCCGAGGGCGATATATCCACGGTAGTCCTCGACGGCGATGCGCAAGATTGGAAGGCCAAAGGCGGCGCTGGTTACTACGATTGCAATGAGTTTGTTTCGCGGTGGAAGGTCGCGGAAAAATTTGGTGAGAGTAGTGAGTTGGGTTGTCATGTTGGTGTAGATTGTTGGTAAGATATTAGGTATAAAAATGCAACGGTATAAGACACGAGACTAGCAACTGTAATTATGTTCAACTAAATACATCACCGATATATTCAATGCCACCAGTTTTATATTCCTTCGGTTTTTTCCCCACGCAGAATCCGAAATCCGATACTAAATCCCCTGACCAATAAACCCGCAGCTTCGGGTTGTTAGTTGTCGGATTGCACAGAAACTCATACGACTTTGCTACAACTTAACAAGCGATTCCACCCGTGTTCGATGTCATTTGTTTATTCTTTTAGGTGGGTAAATGGCGTGAGTTTCGGACCTAGAGGATGTGTTTTCTTCCTGCGGCTATTTCTACGGTGATGTAGGACATCAGTAGCTGGACTCACTCTATTGCAATTCTGTCTGTAGTACCAATACTCACTTCGTCGAGCATTATACTTCAATGCCATCGCCGCGAAGGGATTTTTAAAAGGTAGATATGCTATGTGCGTAGCATATGACTGTCCTAGCTACAGATACTATGACAAACAGTTCAAGTTGGCACGTGTATACCTCTATGCAAGTGAACAACAAACACGCACAAGGGTATTTCAATTCATTCAGTGCTCGTAACAAGTCGCCGGTATGTCTAATAGACCTTCTATATTGCCTCATTCGCCAGATACGGTACAGAGTGGCGGTGTTGACGTTGCTGAGTTCTGGCTATATCGTGAACAAAGAAGAATGCGCATCCAGCGTCAAGTTTGGTGGCACATTAGACCTAAAGTAGATGACAACTCGATAAATCACCTCATGTGTCTTACTCATGTACCGATATATTCAGAAAAGGAGGAAGTGCGGATGAGGTCTTATGGTGTGTTCTTCATTCTCGGGCCAGATGCCGAACCAAGGCAGTTGATATCTAATACCCTTTCGATTTGCATCAAACAACTCCCATGAGCCTTTTCGAATTCTTAATGGCTTTTCACAAGATTGCACAGTCTATACCCAAAGACAAAATCAACAGTCACTCGCGTGAAGTCTTCTCGACTCTAAACTCCTTACCAGGAGTCGTATTCAGAACTAGAGTACGGAATATAAAACCCCTTTAACGAAGAGGTAAAACCGTTCAGTAACTTATGAGTTATTGCCGCGATTTTGCTTCTATTCGGGATTTCCTGTGTAGTCCACGACGGAGTGTCAACGTCTCTTTGAACAATAGCTTCACAATGACCAAACCCGATAAACAGAACTCGCACGCAATCAGTGGAGCAACCAAGCTGCATCTGTCATTGCAATAGATACACCAGTAAGAGTCTTTTAGGTCAGGTATCGCCATTTCATCTATGAGGCTCACTCAAGATATGTATGGGATACAAGGTTGTGAAGGTCGTTTCCAGAACCATCAGTCACCGCAGACTTGTCACGAAAAGAGAAGATTCTTCGAGAAGGAATCACCCAGCTTGATATACTACTTCCTATAAAACCTTGTGATTATGCTGATAGCTGATTGAGTCTTGTCGTTGGGTCACACTCCTATCCAATCGCCTCAAGGGGCAGGATGGTGGATAAGATAGCTTCACGTACTGAACACTGGATCAAGACGCAAAGCCGCGACATCTGACTTTTATTATCTCTGGTAGTTCAGAGTTAGTGATTGAGGAGGAGCACTTGATGAGTAGTGGTCCAGTCGATTATCCAGTGACCAAGTCAGGGGCGTACCTTCGCAGGCACTCTTTGATCACGAACTCGACTATACATACCACGATATGAGTTACATTCGATACGACACCTTGAGGGCCTTCTAATTGAATTATGAGCCGTTAAATGCGATCAATTCCTTAATATATGATCGATGACAAATGTACTGTGCTGAAAGACTGAGCGACTCGAGCACAAATACTCTTACAATCGTCGCCAACTCAATAGAGATCAGCTACAAGACACTACTGCTATAACGAAACTCTTGGACAATCTATATGATAAGCAGATATTATAGTCTTACATCTATTCAATCGCTTCTTGTATTCAGCAAGGAGGGAAGTGCCCGGTTTGCAGGATGTTGTGATACATTAGTAATCAGGTTCTGCCAGATAGATCAAGTAAGTGATATCGACGAAATGCCATACACTACGTGGCAGACATAATACAAGTTACTTTTGCTCGTGTATGCAACGCATCGTCATGATTTTGAATGCTCAATAACGCATGCTTAGCAACAGGAACAAACACCACAAACTCACCTAACCTACATCCCAATAATCCCTGTAAGCACCCAGTCCTCACAAACACCTTGCATCTGAGACTGTTGCATTGGCATGCGCCAGAACCCCCATGTAGGTCATTGTTCTGACATTACCATTGTTACTTCAGCATCATCTTCTCACCAACGATGATAGCAATGATGCTACCCCCTCCCCCGAGGGGCTGATATCTCGGACTGGGTCTTTTCCGAGTGGTAGGTTGGCTCGCACTCATTTCTATTCCCAGTTCAGTTCGGGTTCCAGGGCGCCTCACCTTGAACAGTTGGAGTGAGGTGCCTCGCCACATACTTGTTGTGGACAATTTGGGATACCTGTTCGCAGGTCCCGTCTCGTCTGATACCGTCTTACCGGTTTCAACAGTTGGGTAACCGCGGTTTGTGGCCCGTATGCAGAGTATGTATCCATTGCATTGCTAGGATCCAGGGCGTCGGAATCACAGCAACAACGGGTTTGGTGTGAGAAGTGCCGGTGGGGCTGAACCGTATACCGTCGAACCAGCACATGATGATTCGCTGATGAAGGATGACAGTACAGTATAGTACAATAGTACTGACAGTATTCCCCTCAAAGGGTCTGACTCTACTATACGGAAAAGATTTCCCGTGGTTGCTTGAGCTATGAGATGTTAACAACCAACAAGACATAATCGACAGTAACAACACCAGTCAACTACTTATGCCAAGAAGACAAGCGGCGTTAAGTTATGTTGTACTCTGTATTTGTGTTAATGTTGCACAAGGCAGTGTCGGACCTCCGCTCGCTGTCAAAGACGGCACAGACGGGGGTTTCTTCCGATTTGGATATCGTCCTGAGGGCAGGACGGTGCTTGTAATTTCAAGACTAGCTGACTCGAACAAGCTTCTTTCTTCTCTGCTTTCGTCGTTGTTTATTACGGTAGTCTCCTCTGATCTGCTCTATTCTACTTGCCGGCTGTTGTTCATCTTGGATATAGTTACCCGACGTTACGGACTTTCTGGAAATGCCGAGTAGCGCGCGCACGGAAACGCACTAGGATAGTTTAGGTATTGGGTCCGGCACCTCAAATCCCTTGACAGTCCAGTCGTTATAGCTCCTCGGTAGCTGAGACAAAGAGTCAGTATCAATCACTTTGTCTCAGAGCACGCACGCACGCACGCACACATGCGCCACAGATCTCTCTTCGGTACATACATACGGTACCTGACCCAGCTTTACGTATTGTACCGTACTGTACTGTACGTGATTTCGGCCGCCCGACCCCAGAACTTCCAAAAAACCTTGTTGCTCGCTTAATGCCGTCAAAGATGCAGGACGAGCGGAATATCTCCCGGACAAGTCGCATAAGGCTTTGATAGTTGCAATAAGAGCAGCTGCACTGATCAATCCTGTATGTCATAGTACTATGGCAGTACAGTCAGTATCTGACGACTACTCGAGCTTGCTGAAAGAGCCATATTCAAGACCCCAGGCTCTTCAGTCTGACTGTGAGATCACGATGGGGGGTCGAGGATTGGATAAGCCGCATTCTACGGCGTCATTCTCGGCCGCGTCAGTGTGATATTGCGTCTTACTGGGCCAGCGAGGCACGTCAGAAGGGCTGAAGATACTGTACAGAGAGAGGTACAGTGTTTCAGTGTCTTGCCTGCTTGAGCTCAGATATGCATCAATCTTGGTGGATCTTTCACTTGTTTCTTTCTCCTATTTTTCTTGACGCTAAACCTAGCCTGCTTGATAATGCCGTGGATGTAAGTTGGGCGATATGCCGATGGATATTCGCCGAGTCAATGCACATATCCAGACCTGAGAGTCCATGACTCAGCCAGCCTTAGGGGAATCCAATGTGGCAGCCGGGTAAAGTACCATCAAAGACAAAAAAAATTGCGATCCAGTTAATAGTGGGTTACGCATGGAGGGTCTGGAAGGTGGTGGGCCGTCGTTGTATTAGAGCGCCGGTACTTTGTCGCTGATCCAGATCGGGCGAAAGAGCCGGCGCTAGACTCGAATCTATCATAAATGATCAGGATAGAGCAGACTATCACATGTGCGTCTATGCTTAGATTTCTTCTTTTTTTTGGGGGTCCCAGTATCCGTAGAGACTCGCGTTTGTGAAGCCTCACTGACGATGAGACGCTAGAAGCTCGTAATCCAGGGTCATAGTCGTTGATCGACAAAGCTTTCAGTTCTAGTAAACTCTAAAAGATGTATCCGTACTTCTGCAGTCTTGTTGAAGTCATCGTTGCCTTGGGTGTCACAGCTGCAGACATCTTACGTATTGCTTTCTCGAATCCGGCAGGTCGTTGAACAAAGCACAACAAGCTGAGTCCCAGTGGTGTTTCGCAATTCCCATTTGTACCGCCAACTCAGAACAGTCGCATACAGTACAGTATTGTAAGGAATGTAAGAAAGTTGACCATCGCGTTAAATATCGTGCATATATTACGCTGTACGTGTATACATATGACGGTACCAATACCTGACGAAGTGACTACCGAGCGGCTCAAACCAGGTACGGCAACCTCTGTCTTAGCGTTGTGGTTGAAGGGATGACCGTATCAAGAAGGATTTAAGGCCATCAATCTCCGAACCAGGGATGAGACCACGAGTGACAGCGGGAAAATCATTAGCGAATTTCGCAATAACGAGCGCTGTTGCTCATGAGGCGCAACCCCCTTGCCAAAAATCCGGTATGGCTCCGAAGCATATATAATTGGCCAGAAGCGATATACACCCCAAGAAACGACCAACTGCCAGGACTGCTTCCTGGTTGTCAGTGCACCCACCACTAGGTGTAATGTAATGTACCTGAGCAACACCCCTAGCTCCATCACATTCACTTCATGCTATTAGGCTCAGAGTGCCGAACTGAAGGATTGAGGCGGGACTTCGGGAGTGTACGGTACGATGTAGTGCTGGATGCATTTCACTTTGTCCTCCAATCATGATTTGCACTTGATGTCAGCAGCGACCCTGGTTTGCGATGGACAGTTGAGGGCCCAGACTTGTGTGAATTGTCTCGATTCGGGTAACAGTTCGGCACAAGGCGTTGTCCCGTAGACATGGGATTCCGAGTTTTCTTTTAAAGGTACAGCCGGGTTGACGGCAGTTGACTCGTGCATGGACCCAAGGTCAATCATGTTGATGCATTCATTCCCTAAAGTATTCTCGCGTGTTGGCTAATTCCTGTGTCGATATGGCAGCCAGCTAGCTGGCGAAGTTTTGTCGGTTATATGACAACACTCGCTCATGGCCAGGACCATTCGGTTCTTTCACAATGAGAAACAAGGAACAGTCCTCATCCGGAGGCGAGCTGGCTTACACGCTAAGTAGAAGGATTCCGCCCATCTCACCTTCCTCTCTGAATGAGTGTGGGCCCCTGGAGCCTCCTCTAGCGTAGGATTATGGTCTGATGTTGAGGACTTTAAAGGAATGAGATGTGTTTTCGCAGTTTCTGCTGCATGAGTATCCTGTATTCAGGCAGTCAGGGTACAAAGTTGCAGCAGAGCATTACCCACAAGCAAAGCATGGAGGATGTAACCAAGCAGGCAGTCAGCGAATCCACTGCATATCCACGAATCTCCGTAAGAAAACCCTGCTCCTGACAGAAAAGGTAATGACCGAGTATTATCGGCATCCTACCCTGCAGTTACATTCACCTCCCAAGAAGTCTATCTTCAGCACGCTGTGTGTAACAGCGATTGAAGAAGCGAAAGTTTCGCATCAACACCCAGACTACTGGGATGCTATAGTATGTTCCAATTTCGGCAGAAACAACTCCCAATTTGAAGACCAAAACGGAAACCCGTCTAAATTCAACTCGGCGGGCCATTGGTTCGTAAGGAATATAGTGCGTCCCAGCTAAAAGTCCAGTGACCAATCTGGCAAAGAGCGTGACTTTCGCACGTCTGTGGTTTATCCTGTGGCTGGGCGTGCGTAAGGATCTACACCTGGCACGTATCGTACTGTCTGCAAAACGTGCATGGGGGTACAGCAGACCGTTGAATGCCGACTGTCGTGCGACATGTCGAAGCAATTGCTTTCCAATATCCGCAGGCTCGGTACCGGAAGAAATCCCATAATGCCGGTGATGTCGCCTCGAATCATGATCTGCATAGTTCTGATGTGCTCATCTCGAATGCCCTTCCAAAATTGGCACTTGATCGTTTCAACCGCAGCCCTGCTGCAAGGACAGATATACCCGGCCGTCTTCAACGGAGTGTTAATTCCGGACTTGGGGCTCTAGTCCCCGAACCGAAGATCGACATTTGCCGTCCGCGGCACATCCGTCTAATTCCAGGTCCGCACCATCGAGCAATTGCCGGTTTACCTTTGGATCTAACCCGGATAAAGTAAGTTCAAGCGAGCTCTATCTGGGCTGTCCAGGGGTCGCGGTTTTATTGCGCGTTCGTTACGAAAGTAGCGTATGTGTAGTCAGCATTCTGGTGGTAGGATTGAATTGTCCGCTGGCCTGACATCAGTATGTATGTAGATGTTACTGAATCAGGAAAGTAGACTCGAGGTAGGTATTCTGTCTGTCTGTGTGTAGAAGTTTCGGAAGTTGACCCCTTATTGACCAAAAGTCACCTGCTTGTTCAGAAAAAAAAAAGCAGAAAAGCCTTGATGTGTCTATCTATTAGCCATGATCTCAGCACTCACTGTCGCACGTATCGTTTGACATTAATCAAACCTGCCCTGTACTGATTGTTGTTAGGCTGCGCTTAAATATTGATATGCAAGTCTTCCACACATAGTGCTTGCAACAACAGATGCACCGAGATGGCGATGCGGAACGTAATGCCGTGTGTGCATATGGCATTTAACGTTTGCCGGTGTGTTTATTCTGTCGATCCACTACCCCCATATCGTGTTGATTCATGCGGCCTTGTACGGGAGTTTGATTAACTCGGACGAATATCCTTGACTTGATCGGTGCCCCTCAAGCACGACGTGTTGGTGGGGCATTATGACAGGGAAATAATGAGACCATATCGTGAAAACGTTATTGGAGGCTGTGCAGGCTACAACCGGCTAACACATGGGAAAACCCGGGCTTCATGGCGTGCTGTTGGTTGGTTAGCAGCACTGCACAATAATGCGCCGAGAATTGTCCTTGCTCCTTCGTTGATGACGAGTTGTGTCCTGAAAAACGCAACTCTGGTTGCATCTTACACGGCCATGTGTATTCTGTAAGTGATAATTGAGGGAGATAATCGGTACAGCGTATTGAATTAGACCTAACTTGTTTCGGTCGAATTACCAGACGAACGTGGAATACGATTGGTGTGGCTGCGAAATGCCGAATCAAGGCAGGTTCCCTTCGTTCCCGTCGGGACCGAGAGAAAGAAAACTTAGCCGGGCCCAACGGTGTGGAGGGTGCAAGGTCACTGCGAGAAGGCTTTATCTTCACCCCTGCTCAGCAGCTTGTCGAGGAACCGTTAATTGGAAGCTTGGCGCACCCCCAACCCCAGCGTCCACGTTACGTTGGTCCGAATAACCTGGTGAGCACTTGGCGTCGTCCTCTAGCGGCAATTGCCCTTGCAAAGCCGATGAGAATCGTGGTGTAAGTCGAATGAGGGTTGTGTCTGTCCCTGATCTTTGATATTGATGGTAGGATGGGTTTTAAACGCACACGACTCAGTTTTGAAATACAGGCATCATACTCTGAAAAGTTATGATCGCAAGCAGCTATCACTTTGAGGCCAAGAGTCCCAAGATATAATATTGCAGCATTGAGTCAAGGGGGTGGTGATCTTAAACCCCCTACATCCTTAAACACCCCATTGCGGTATCTGAGCCAAGACACTATCTCATGAATGGGACGGTGAAGGTGAGAGCCAACTGCAAACCAGTCACTCTAAAAAGAACTCTGCAACGTTGAAGATTCATGTGCGATGATGCGTTTAGTCAGATGTTGCTGATCATTCCCACAGATTGCGTCTGTCACCTGTAGCTGAAACCACTCATTCAAGCAGGGCGTCAACTTTGGCATCCAGTGGTGGAAGCGGAGTGCAAGGTGTCCTCTGGGGACTCGGCCGAGCGAGTGGAGGAAAGGTCGAAGAAGAGAAACAAGGAGGGATTTGCTAGTGGCTTTTGCAGGTAGCGGCCCGGAGATGAAGCTGAATTAGGATATGGAGGAGAAAATCCCTGTCAGCACCATGTGAGATCCGCGACACGGTAGTGGATCCGGGGTAGAAGCCTCAGGGAAGCAGGAGATTTTGATTTTTTGATGAGTGATCAAAGTGATCTGACAGCTCGTTCTTGCAGGGTATTCGCCAGTAGCCGAGATAACATTGCCTTTTTAGCATAGGCAGATTACCGAGGCCATGCTGTCCACTGTCACGCCCGTGCTCTCATTGAAGGCATTCTCCAGCGGCCGACGCCAGCGGGCGTCAGGAGGTGTCCCCTGTCTTGTTGGAGCAATACGGTGCGTAACAGGCGGCTTATGGTGTGGATGTTGACGGTTCTTGGCCGTCTCGGGGTCACTCTGTCCCAGACATTTCTGTAGTTGAATCAGGTCCATGTCTGGTAATCGCTCAGCCTAACACGTACTGTAGCCAACGACATGTGTGTGCCGCTTGGATATTTGAGCCGTGTTTCTGGCTGATGCAATGCATGAGGCGCGCTAACTTGTCGAATCCACTTCGGTGTGTGGTCTACTCGCCTGTACGGTTAAATGAACCAATTCCACTCAGGCCGAGCTCCGAATAAATTTCCCAAAAAAAATAGCCGATGCTATCTTATTATGCGGGATTCGGGAGATGTTTGCAGACCGGCATCCGTCCATCCATGCATCAATCTCCGCTTGACGGGAGGTTAAATGGTAAACGAGGCTGCGCTGTGACACGTGCCTCCGAGTCTTGGGCAGCCGGAAATGCTCGTCGGTAGAACAAATGTGAATATGGAAGGTACCGAGAAGACCTACCCTGGCAGGTAAGGCCCGTGGATACCTGCGGTGGTGCACTACCTACATACTAGGTAGGTAGTGTAGGCGTTACTTACCATTGTGGCTTCCCTAGAAGGCAACTGCCAAATATTAAAATATCCACAGTAGTCAGTACCTGCCTGTGCAACCAACGCTCCTTCGCACCTGCAGATTATGGAGGACATGTGTTGGTGGCGCTCACCAAGACTTGAAACGACGCATGTTAGATTTATCGTTATCAAAGTGTGTCATGTTTTGGTCATCGTCCAACCATTGCTGAGTCTAGACAGGTGAATTATCTGTGGAGTAACGGATATCATCTCCTTATTTCCCCAAACACGACTTGTATTTCCGCTGAGGGGAACTATTGGAGTGGAGCGATGCGATCCGTTCTCTCGGGTCCTGCTCGTCATTGCTGACTCATGTTCCCCTATCTCGTCACCCATTGTGCTTCGGCGAACAGCATGTTTGAGCCTTTGAGCTAACAACGTAGATCAGAGCTCATCACAGTCACTACGGCAAGGCTACCGGCAATACCAAGATTCCCCTGGGAATCTCCGGGTTGACGAAGTACGCTACTCAGGACGCCTACCTATACCCGAGCCTACTCTACTCCACCACTGACTGGAATGACGGCGAAACGATGAGGCGTCGGTCAAGAGTTAGCGTCAAAAGATCGTACGACTGCCGCGACATGCCACTCCCTTTTTGGAACCTTGTGCCGCACGCAGCCAAGACGTCATACCGTGGATCCGGGGACCAACGATCTAGGATCATAGTCGGCACTGCGCGAAAAGCAAATCTCACCAGGAAGGTCTCGATAGGACTGCGGTGCCATAGTAGCGCAGAGGCTCTGCCAGCCCACTAGGTACTGCAAAGTTTATCGTCCCGCCCTGATCGACGTGAGCTTTGGCAGCCTTCCGAGCAGAATAAACGCGTATGAGGGGTGCGCGCAAAGTATCCAGCTATTAAGAAAAGAAAGAAAAAGGAAAACAACCGGACTCTTATTCCCCGTGTACAGACGGAATTCAGACGCGGGGCGTGATTATTCGGTCGTAACGACAGCTTGCTTACACTGCCATAGCATTGGAGGATACTTATGTCCCCCCAGGCCCGTATGTTCTGGAGACTCCAACTCCAGCCCACCGTTTTTCAACCAGGTAGGCGAACATGCAGCTTGCCAAATTCGGCAGTGTCAAGAGTCAAGAGCCATAAGGGATCCCCGTACTACAATGCTTGGCAGTCATATCTTACTAGCATTATCAGGATGGAACCCTCGATTGGGTATGCCGAATGTCTTCTCTAGCATAGTATTCTTCTAAAAATGACAACAACCACCCAATTTCAAGCTTCTGGCTGCCAAGCTTGGCCTTCCAGCCCTGCGAATCTGGGGCAGTAGATCGTCTGCGCACTAGAAAATTGTCCTCTTCACCATGCGAAGCATAGATGGTCCTGTCATAACGAATCGCAGAGCTTGACAGCAGAGTATGCATTCATATCAAGCTTCTAGCTTTGCCAGACGTACAAGTCCGGTCAAGAACCCTTCGCATATAGGATGCATTATTGTTTGCGCCTAGACTGAACCAACACTTACTCAACATTCTAAAAGTCTCACCAACAGGACCTTTGCAATCTACATATCGTATCACTAATCAACGATCCTGCGTTTACAAGGATTTTCAGACCAACTGATTGGGCGTTGTGTCATCACCAGTCAGGCTCTTGGGTCAAGTGAACGCCTGCTATTTTGCCATAATCTGCAGGCACGTCAGGCCAGATGAAGCCACTCGAGGACACTGCTTTTGATTTACAACGATGCCGCCTGGATATTGAGTTGAAATAGAGAGCCAGAGGTCCATGCGTCGCCATTTGCTTGCCGAATCAAGGACTGGTCTCAGCTGACAGTAGAGTCGACAGAAGCCATTGCGTGCCGTCTCGCTTGGCGCAGCCGTGGGCGTAAGCGACAAGATTGACATTCAAAACGCCTCTGCCGTCGAGCTTATTAAACTATGCGTCATGACCACGGTACTTCCCCTTTCCACAAACGCCCAGAGTCGCAAGCATTTCTACTTTAATAATAGACCCTCGTTCTGTTCTTGATAAGTAGTGACCACACGTCTCTTAGGCGATCCATTTTAGTATGGGCCCATATGCTGAGCGATTGATGACCAACTCGGTAGGGTCGCTTGGACTCGATTATAGCAGCAGATTCAGTGCAGCCGTTTTGCTCGTCCTAATTTTGTCTTGCGACAAGTCTGAGTCCAAACCTCGACCAAGGTTTTGTTTGGCGACATCACATAGACTATACTCTACCGACATACCTACTTGTTGCGTTGCCTGCCGGTACATGGCTGGTTGAGATGAAGCAGCTAAGTTGCTGACAGGAGGCATTTGTTTTTGTGTGACATGCTCCAACACTTCTGCCGAGAACGCCACAGCACCCCAGCAATCAAAGTCTTTGCACAAACGCCACCCGAGTCGAGGGACATTCCTCATGATGCCAAGACCAACGGCTCTTCACTATGGTTTGTAAAGTTCAATACTTTTGTCTTGTTCTGAGAAAGCGTTTAAGCGCGGCTACAGGCGGCGGCGGCCGCCTGTATCAGGCTGGGACACCTTTTCTGGAAGAGTTGAGATTATGATTGTTGTTTTAGTTAGTGGAAAGACATTGAATAACTTTCATGGCAGACCCTGGCATATTATTATTATTATTATTATTATCAGTTACCAAGGGAGGAAGGTGTTGACGCATCCATCGTCGGTCTGGCTGTCATGAAAATGTACCATGACATCTTCTTATCTGATGTTGATAATTACATGCTCAACTGTTGATGCTGGGCTCCTTGCTAGGCCTAGACTACTAACATAGGCTGGGCTTTACCTGACTACCTGACTCTTGTCATGGAGCCTTCTGTGCCAGATCATGACAGTGCCACCCCATTTTTTGGAGATTGTCTTGTTTATCGCGCGCGGCTTTCTGGAGTTCATCCCACAACCCGTCGGTCGCCTGCCGTAACGCCGGCGTCTGGCATCTAGGCACCCTGGGCTGTGGGGAGCCATCAGCCGTCCAGTCGTCCACCCTACCATCCCTCAGCCACACACCCCAGATGCTGGGCTGCCACGCCCACTCGGCCCCGTCCCCCGGTGCCCGGCAATCCATGCCTCGTCCCATCCCTGGGCCCTGCGAGAGTCCAGAGTAGTCTGCATAGAGGATCATCATCAAGCACCGGTGCTGCAACGTTGGCTGTACCGGACCGGACTGGACTGTACCGTACCGTACGGAGTACAGTACTCTATATGTACTAACTCTAGGGAGGAATACATGCACACACAACGAGAGCCGTTGGGTTGGCATGCCGTTTGGTGTCGATGGCCAGTGGCCTGGGATCGCTCAACTTCTGCACTAGTATCCGCAGGTCATAGTTACAGCCCACAGGACCATCTTGCCCCATGCAAATAAGGCCAAAGATATTCTACACGCCACACGTGCGGGTGACGGCACCACACTCTAAAGAGGTGCCGGGACTCGCACTCTAC
The DNA here is from genome assembly GCA_018886245.1 of Fusarium brachygibbosum. Classification (NCBI taxonomy): domain Eukaryota; kingdom Fungi; phylum Ascomycota; class Sordariomycetes; order Hypocreales; family Nectriaceae; genus Fusarium; species Fusarium brachygibbosum. The sequence continues at coordinate 1,943,230 of MU249525.1, forward strand.
GAAGGGGGATTGGGGGGCGACTGGGATTGTTACTGGGACCGGGGATATACAACTCCGTTGGACGTTCTTTGATCCGTTCTGTCGCAAATCTAAAGAGCCACGGCCACACGCCTGGGAGTTGTGTCCACACCCACGCCTCTCCCATGCGGAGGCGCTTCGGTCGTTGGCGAAGTGGTTTGCGACCATCGCCAGCCATGAAAGTTAGACAGTCAGGGCATCTTGTCAAAAAAGTCTCCGACAAATTTTGCTTGTTGCACTATATTCTTCTTGTTCGATATGCACTCTTGTTCAAGCTGATCAGTTTTGCTCTCCTCGAATCAATTTGTAGCTGTGGACTTGATCGTTCTTCTCCGAGCCTTGGACTGCCTGTCCACAATAACACCCCCCTAACGGCCAACCTTCCCGACAGTTTGGGTCGTGTTAGGATTGCTACATCCCCTCCTTTCCCCTTCCTGGACCAGCTTGTTCCTGGTCCTGGTCTATCCGTTTTGGGGTACCACCGCGTCTTTTACGGTGGCCTGTCTTAGCAGCATTGGCCCAGAAAGAGCCGCGCCGCTGGTGTATGTAATTATTGTATCCGACTCGGGAGGGATAGATAATTGCTGACTTCCCCCACCAGCCGTTGGGTGTGGTTTGCCTCGATTGACCTCTCGCTCGCTTCCACAGCAGTATTCTTTCAACCTCAGTTATGCTTATTTGCTACCACTCGAGCCATATCGAGTAGTTATTTCAATGGGTGTCTTACCTAGCATAGATTCTCGTCCCCGTTTGGTTTTCCCAAATACCCCTCCAGAACTGGAAAGCCCAGGCGCATCATCCTACTCTACTAACTCGAACTCATCCGCGGATCGACCTTGGATCTCGCCTACACCTACTTCACCTTCCATGAACAACTATGATAAGTCTCTGACGACAGACATGCCTGCAGATCAGAAGATGGGTGGAGAGCAGACGAGGCCAAAGTCGGCCACTCAAACTGCTCCTCGGCAACAGCAGCTTCCTTCATTAAGCAGCATCTTTGGACCCCCAGCAGCTGGTCGACCAGCACACTCACCTCTCTCCGAACATAACAACTCTTATTCTACCACAACACCTCGAGAGCGTACCCGTGCACCATCAGGCGACAGGCACCATTCGGCATCTTACTTCCCCCAGACGCTGTCGCCTTCTATAACACAACCTCGTAGCACATACGACAACAAATTTGAAGCAGACCGACAGTCACTCCATGCTCTACCGCGGTCCTATTCTGGCTCAGCATCGCCTAGATACCGTGATGGGGATCATTCTCGCCGAGAGTCAGTCGCCGATGGACAGTCTGGCAGATGGTCAGTACACCAGGAGAACCGAACTGAGTACTCTTTGGGATCTCGAGATGGGTCTTTCCGACCACCCCAGGATCAGTTTCGACTTCAGTTCCCCGACAACAAGGAACGCGTGGTTCCCACTTACAGCGGCCAACGGTCACCTCAAGGAGCCCCAATCCCACCACCAACACCGAGCACTACGGCGACCGAGGGTCTTCCCTCAAAGGATGGATTGGGTCCCAAGATTTGGACTGGAACACACTTTCTCCCTCGATTTGTGAGGGCTACCGAAGTCCCTGGAGAGGGAATGTGCTACTTTTACGACGATGGTAGCCACTGTAAAACAGTGATCGACGGAGAAGCAGTAAACGCCCATTGGGGTGTCACCAAGGCTGGCAAGCCCAGGAAACGACTCGCAATTGCTTGTGTCACATGCCGCGAAAAGAAGATCAAGTGTGATCCCGACTATCCCCGCTGTGTTCAGTGCGAGAAGTTTGGAAGAATATGCAAATTCAAGAATGCGTAAGTGCTAGCAGATCAGTTTCGATAACAGCTTTGCTTACTCTTTCCAGGCCTCGTGGAGGACACAACACATCTCCCTCAACACCACCGGCTGAGCTCGATGATGTCAGGAATCTGGATGGGCCATCAAGACCTACTCAGAGTGAGAACAGTTCGCCAGTATCTCCACGCACTACACTGCGACCATCTTCACCCGACACTGGCTCACACAAGAGACTTCGAGTGGGCTACGATAGTTATGTTGCCATGGGCGAGCCGATGCATGCAATTCCTTCTGCTGAACCTCCTCGACCTCAGCTGCCCATACAGCCCCCGGCTATCGAGCTACCTCGAATCCCCGAAGACGTCCTTAACCAAGCCTGGCGAACCGACCCCTGCCTGTCTGACCCGCAGTCGATCCGTTCGGTCATCTCTCACTTCTTTGTTCATCTTGATAGCACCATGATTGTGCGCTTCATTCCCGAGAGCGTTTTCAAGACATGGGTTATGAACCCGGGACTTCGAAAGTCTCCTGAGGACTTGATGATTCTATACAGTATCCTCGCTGTGGGAGTTGCTCTATCTGGCGGACCCAAGGCCATCGCTTTCGAATATGCATCCGTCGCTCACTACGCACAGAAGTCGACAACAGCCAGCTGCATCCAGCTGGTCCAGACGAGAATTCTGCTCGCCCTTTATTATATCTCCATCTCCCGCTCTGTTGAGGCCAGTGAGATGATCTCTGCAGCTGTCGCGACAGCCTCCTGTCTTAAGCTCCACGTCGAGATTGAGGAGTCGAGGGAAGCCGGTCTCGCAACGTTCCCCTTCGGTATGAACAAGGCAGGCTATTGTGAAGCCAGGAGACGAACTTTCTGGTCTCTTTACATGCTAGAGCGACTTGATGGCCGCTTCCCTGACCGCCTCGCTATGATCAACGCCGAAGATATCTATACTCGCTTACCTGCAGACTCTCACAGCTTTGAGCGTGAAGTGGATGGATACGCTCCAATCTTCAACCCTTACGTCTCGAGCTTCACGACATCACATGATCGTGAGTTGGGCATTTCAGCCTACTTGGTTGAGATGGTCCATTTGTGGTCCAGCGACGTTTGTCGGATCTACAGGATGGCTCGCCGCGCGAACTTGGCCGAATCGGATTTGGCATCGTCCCAAAGAATTCTGAAGCGTATACAAGAATGGCGTAACGCCTTGCCTTCTCGCCTGGCTTTTACCGCATCAAACCTCGAGTCTGCAGCACTGGCAGGAGAACTCGGCCCTTTCCTGACCATGCATCTTTTGTACAACCACGCCATCATCAAGCTCAACCGCCACACTGCCGCGGCTGGACGCTCCTCACCTCAAACCGCTTCGCTTCACATACAGACATGCTACGAACACGCAACACAGGTCTTGGACATGGCCAAGGCACTTGTGCGACTCCACCGTGGGGGCCAGACAGTATTGAGCGCTCCAGCACCAGTTCTTGCCATGGTATTGACTGAAGCCGTTGATGTTTTCACCGCGAGTGGTCGTCTATCTCATGTGAACGACATCATTGAGAACGTGCATATGGTACAGGGTGTAGTTCAGGCCATGTTCGCCATCTGGGACAATGTGCGCAGCGCACAGGAGGTGATTGATGGCCGCGTTGGAATGCTGCACCGCATCCGAGACCGTGGCAGTCAATCAGTCAGCCCAATCGAAGGCTACCGCGTCTTCTACAGCTCTGAGGGGCGTGAAGATGAGAAGGTTCTTCGCTGGCAAATCAACAACCCAATGGAGAAGCTGTATCCCAGGGATATGGACACCATTTACTCTACACTTTTTTAATCGATCAATCGATTTAGCGAACTGCATTGCGTTGCATCGCATGGAATGGCACTGGCCATATGACATCTGTTTGGACACTTGAAGGACATTGGGTTGCTTTTATCATTTGCGTTCATTGCATCTTTCGGCGCTGCAGGCATGGTGATTTCGCATCAGCATCGGAGCACCTGGAGTTATCATAGCATATATGTGACAGGCCGTCGATTCGAAGGTCTGCTTTTGTTTGTTCGGGACAGCGGTGCATTTATTGTTTTTTTGTCCTATTCGTATTGTATGATATATATCTACTCACACATACATGGAGGAGTTTCGGCGTCTTGCCCCGAGGTCAAGGTCTTACCTTTGACAGGGCTTAACTTAGTGTTCTGAAGCCAGGCAGGCACAGGACGATGACCAGCATACGAGGCATCTGGACCACACCAAAGTCTGTTAAAATACATTGATGCCCTACATTTTGTAGGGCTTAAAGATAAGACGAACCGAACTCGAGCAATTTGTGATGCAATGCGAATGTTTTCTACGTGCTTTGAGTGTTGCAGCTTAGACTATACGTTACAGTATTGAAGTCCGCGGACGATGTTCCTGCAGGCTTCGATACCCTGTCTAGTCTGCGGCACAATGATGATCCCATGACCTGTCGCTCTTCCATGCCGCAGGTAGACTTACACCCATTTGACGCTCCCACAATTTTCTGTCAAAGGTGCCTCGCTCCAATGCCCTTGGATCACCCGCATAGACAAATGTCTTTCCAGTCACCTCAATTGCTGTTTGTCCGTCAGTAGGGGCTAGTTGGATTAAATATGGCACAGCTTCGTATGCGTTGGTCTCGTATTTCGCAAGTGCAACCTCGCCCTCTCGAGACTGAACCTTGTACGCGAAGCCAGAGACGACGGACGATGGTGAGCTGGGAACGAGAGCGCGGTATGGCCCCAGTATGACAAGGCGTAGCCGGTGAGCGTCGCCTGATGGAGGGTCGGTTGGGATGATAGGCTGAGAATGTGGGCGAGCGTGGAAGGATTGGTAAGAGTATGTTGTTGGTTCGAAGGGAAAGGAATCCTGGTTGAGGGAGGTTTGAGGTTTGTGAAGCTGAGGATTGGCAGTATAAGAGTGTTGCTGTGATGGCTTCAATGGTGGAAGAGGAGGAGGCGGTGGTGGTGGCTCTGACATGTTTTGCTACTGTTGGGTTACATGAACTCTGAAGATTCGTGATAGTCTCTCTTCTTCGGATCTTCCAAAGACCGAGATTTGAAATAAGCACTAAAACTTATCATCTGTTGGCTTCTACTCGATGCCTAAACGAAAATCCAACCCTTCAACCAACCAACCCTTATTAGGACCGTATTTTGTTATATGCAGCTTATTCCACCAAACCACTTGCGAAGTACCATTTGGATGCAACCCGCCACGAAATTGCTTTTGTTTCTCGGCATTTGCTGCATTTTCCTTTTTTTTTCTTCTCCCCAAATAACCTTGCAGCATTTCAATGTACATCATGACTGTGCACCTGCAGTCTGGGTATGGTTACACTGCAGAGACCTTTTTTTAAACATAACGGTCAGGAAGGGATTCCCATGAGGGAGGGGGAGTGTATTTAGTAACATACAGCTTATAGGTACCTCTACCTCTACCTCTCTACTGCAGAGCCTTATTATACGCGGATATGCAACTAGCCTGATTAGGTAATATCCTGGAAACAACCTCTGCCGCAGAAAACGTCAGAGCTTCGTCTCTCTTTGTGGACTCTTTCTCATGATATGGACTTTTGAATATCCACAAATTTAGAGAAACAGAGAGAATGATCATGATAACTTCTCGATATGGGTTTTCCCGATAAACCTTCAGCTCATCTTTTGGGCGCTAATGGTAACGTTTCACCCCCTTTTTTTTTTTCTTTCTCCGTCTTACTCGCACTCGCATTCCTACTCTTACTCTCACTCTCACCCTCGTCTTTCCAGCTTTCAGCTTCACATTCAGGCGTGGCGTCTTGCTCTCAGTAACATCACATCGCATCACATCATATCATGTCACGACTCACCTACCAACTCGAGGCATATGCCGCGCGCTGATGCCCAATACATACTGTACTTGTCTGACATGACCAACAACATTTTAACTAACAAATAAAAAAAACTCAAAGGCCCGGTCCATGCCCTTGCATACTCCGCTTCACCAGGCACATACATCCTCACCGGCTCAGCGGACCGAGCCATCCGTCTCTACAACCCATTTCCCAGTACATCCGCCCCAGGTGAGGATCGCCACAGCATACCTCAGGGTCGTCTCATTCAGAACTACGCTGCACATGGTTATGAGGTCCTGAGCCTTTCGGTTGCGGCTGATAATGAGCGCTTTGTCTCGGCCGGCGGTGACCGTAGCGTGTTCCTCTGGGATGTGAGCACCGCTGTCACTACCAAGCGGTTTGGTGGCAATGTCCATGGTCACACTGCTCGGATTAACAGTGTGAGCTTTGCGGGTGAAGGTGATTCCATCATTGTGAGTGGTGGATTTGATACGAGTGTCAGGCTGTGGGATACCAAAAGCAACAGCTTCAAGCCCATACAAGTTTTCGACGAGGCGAGCGATGCTGTAACGTGTCTTGCGGTTCGAGGGCCTGAAGTCCTCGCAGGAAGTGTCGATGGTCGCGTTCGCAGCTATGACATTCGCATGGGAAAGGTCACCACAGATGTTATCGGTGCGCCCGTCACAAGTCTCAGTCTCACACACGATGGGCGTGCTATGCTAGTGGGCAGTCTAGACAACAAGCTACGTCTCATGGATCGCGATAACGGCTCTTGTCTGAGAGCATACACAGACCCAGCGTGGAAGAACGAGGACGTCAAGTTGCAAGCGCTGCTGGGCGGCAAGGAAAAGTACGTCATGGTTGGCGATGCCATGGCTGGTGAGGCTGCACCCAATGGCCATGGAAGGATCTGGGCTTGGGATTTATTGACGGGAAAATTGGCTGCCAAGGTAACCGTTCCTTGGGGGCCGCAAGGCTTTGAACCTAAGAAGAAAGCTGTTGGTCGTGATGGAAAGGAGAAGACGAGGAGCAATGTCGTGAGCTGTATGGCATGGAGGGAAGATGGCTGGGGAGACCAGTTCTGCGTGGGTGGGACATCAGGCGTAGTGACAGTCTATGGAGCGTTGTAAACATCGGATATACCCATCACACTGGAGTGCATTGCAAAGTCGTGCATATTAATTTATCTGTTGTCGAATAAAAGCTACATCATCAAGGGCGTTTTCCAATTCGTACATAGACAAGCTACTGTCATCATGAGACTTCGTACATATTGCTTGAACATTAATCGCTTCCCACCAGCGCCGAAACCGTGACCCAAACTGCCATGATTTAAAACTTCATACCTCTTTCTATGCATCAAATGTTTTCGTACATTATTGTGTGCTGGTTCTTCCTTAACCCATACCGACATACTTGAACCAGTTGGGTCGACAGTCTTCTCGATGCAGCCAGGCTTCACCGTCTGTAAGACGACCAGTGACGCAACCTTTGCACTTTGGTGAGTTGGGGCAGTTGAAGAAAGGAATATGCTGATATCCAATATCACGGAACCTGGTTTCGTTAGTCAAGTGTATACCAGAAAATGGCGAGCGACTAACCAATGGATCTTGCTCTGATCTTCAAACAGGCCGAGAGCAATACTATGAACAGGAGCATCGCCCCATCGTTCATAAAAGAAGCCACCCGCGCGGTCAAGGTGGTTAAAGTAGTCTTCGTAAGTCTTGCTCCGCCAAAACTCCATATCTCCAATCTCGAAATTGCTCCAGAAATGGCACGTCGAGTACCCCTGAGCTTTTCTGTTCGTCTGCGGTCGGCGGATATCATCAGTGACCCAGCCAACAGCACTATTCTGATGGATGTAACCTGGGTGCTCGGCAAGGAACTTGACTGTCTCGGGCCATAGCGAAGGAAGAGTCTTGGGGTCGTCGTAAAGATTGATTGTGAATCCGTATGTTTTGTTGTTGTCGTGCATATAGCGGAAGACATCGTAGTCGACATCGCAGAAGAAGTGCACATTTGGCTCCACGCGCCAGTAGTAGCGGATATCCTTGAGGGCTGGGTGCTTGTAGAAGAGACCGCTATTCCATCGACACATTTGGTGGTACGAGAGCTTGCTTGCGTACTGAACGCCGTTCTTCTCCAAGATCTTGGCTGACTCTTCGAATATTTGTTCGTCAATCCAGGAAGGCATCTTCCAGTGTTCGTCGGGGATGATTTCTGGCCGCAGAATCAGTATATACCCTCCTTTCCTGTGACGAATACCCTACCATAGTTGATCTTTGCTTTCGTCGCCGCCCTCGTCTTCCTCTTGAACTCTTCCGTGAAAGGCTTATCGTTGAAAAATGTCCAGGGGTAGTTGAACTTGGAGTTCCATGTCCTTTCGAGGTCACGCATCGACGCAACCATAGCGTCCACCTCCTCGTTCCTTACAAGGGCCAACAACGTAGCATCGATACGCTCGGTGTTTTTCGCATCGTGGGCATATCTCGGGCTCGTGCGATGTAATGTTCCTTCTGGTTCGTCGGTAGCTACAGGTCCCTCGTGGTTAGCAATGGAACATATTAACTTTATGCACTTTGCGACTCACGATCTAACATGGGATCTCGCTCGAAATTGGAGTACCGATCGCCGGGACCTCTAAGACCCCATGAAGGAGCAAATATCTGCCACATAAAGAAACACCAGATGATGCATCCGCCAGCGATCAACGCCCGGACTGGTCGCGCAACCGTCATGTTTTGGATCAAAGATGGCGCCAGAAAAATACCAGGATTGTTCTGAAGCCAAAAAGAGGGAAAATTGGGGCTCAATTATCCATGAGGCAGACAGAACTGAACTATATGAGAGACTAAATGATGTAGTTAGTCCTCATACAGCGAATCGTCTCCAAATTGGAAGAATTAATCGAGTCCTGAAGGATGATGAAAGGGGTTCCAAATGAATGAAGTTGATGTCACAGCAGATAAGCCAATCAGATCTGACCCGATAAGAGCTGCCATCGATTGTGGTGGAGCTTGGACCCTGCTATTGACGCGACGGACGCGCCATCAACCATTGAAACCCCGCCAAATCAACTTTATCAAGTCATGATACAACCGCCATTTGGCATGATAATGCGCAAGACATGAGAGGAGATCATGTCATTTGCTGCAAGGCTGGGTTCTCTCACTGGAGAGCTCGTTGAGGCGGTGACTGGTTCATCAGCCCAGGTATGATGTCTCTTATTCAGCAACTACAGAACATTCAACTCATGATAACACACAGACGAACCCTCGATACAAGACCCTGTACAACTCCAGCTTGCAAAGGCTAAAATCGCATCCATATCTACGAACAAATCAATTCGAAGTCGAGCACCAACTAGACGGTCTAGAAGAACGATTCCGTGTCAATGGCCGAGATGCCCTTGCCGATGCCCTCATCGAACGTCGGGAGCAACTTCTCGAGATACCCGACAAATTCCACCCAGAGATACTCTACTTGATATTAGAGCTCTCAGATCAGCCCACCTACTACGCCAAACTGAGCGATCTAGATGCGCTCAAGACAGGACCGAAAGACTCGGAGCTTGAGCTGCGCTGGGAAGATATCGCAAAAGAAGACGGATGGGAGGACGACGATGATGCTGCAATATGGAAGACGATAAAGTACACCGATAGCTCAGACGATGAGCTTTACGAAGAGGAGCCCAAAAGTGAATCGGAGGCTAGCACTGATCCATCCGAGGTACCAGCACTGGGACGGACAGCCGAAGATCTTATTATCCATCCCGAAGATGTTGACCAACTAAACGAAATTCGAGAGGCGCAAGAATGGCGGACTGAAAAGCCCACAGATGCATCGGGTCATGCCCGAAAAGTACCAGTCACAGAGTTCCACATCGTGCGAGAAGTCTTATTCATGCTACAAGGACTGAAAACGACTCTATTCGGGCCCAACGGTGTCGTTGATCCTTCATTTCAAATAGCTCATCTAAAATGGGATACCCATAGAGCTCTTCTGGGCTACTTTTCTGAGGCAGGTCGTCAATTGGCCATCCTGCGCAGTTTTGTCGACAAGCCGCAGCGAGCTTCGCATCTTCAAGTGTTCCAGGATACAGTGGCTAAACGACTCAGCGATTTTGAAAGGAAGGCAACAGGGATAGAGTCGCAGCTTGTTGCGCCCGAGAAGAATGTGGTTGTGAGCTTGCTGTCCGTCAAAGGGGAATTGGCCACCTCGCTTGAACCGCTATACTCGCTTTCCAATATTATCGCTCAGATACAGAGTATTCCGAACCAAGGAACCTTTCGGTACCTTGAACTTCTGTTTGACGATGCTAGCATGGCTCAGCTATCTGGTAAGCTAGATATTTATGAGTTTCTAGCACGCATCTTTGTTGAGTGCTTCAACGTCTACCTTCGACCCATTCGCCTGTGGATGGAGGAGGGCAAGCTTATCCCTGGCGATAAGATCTTTTTCGTTTCAGAAGCACCGAGTCAAGTATCTCCCAGCAAGATTTGGCGCGAACAGTTTAGACTTCGCCGAACGACTGATGGGAGGTTACATGCTCCAAATTTCCTTCAGCCCGCAGCTGCCAAGATTTTCAATGCTGGCAAGAATATTGTCGTTCTCAAACGACTGGGTCGTTGGATCTCTTCGGGCTCGGAGTGGGCGGTGCAGGAACCCCCGCTCAACTACGAGGCTCTCTGTCCCAAGGGACTAGAGCTTGCTCCCTTTTCGGAGCTTTTCGATTCTGCGTTTGATGGATGGTTACAGACAAAGTACAACACAACATCTACCACGCTGAGAAACACACTCTTTGAAGAATGTGGGCTTTGGTCTGCCCTTGAGGCTATGGAGCGTTTGTACTTCATGTCCGATGGAGCCGCAACGGAAACCTGGACCAGTAGCCTCTTTGGGAAGCTGGACACGCTTGATCCTAACTGGCATAATCGCTATACTCTCACTAGTGTTGCACAAGAAGCATTCACGTCCCTTGTTGATATGACAAGGGTGTCAATATACATCAAACCCACAGGACTACGGATACCGGTACTCGCAGCGCGGGATTCTGTCAAGGCGGCTCTGCCAAGCACAAGAGTCAACTATCGGTTGGCCTGGCCGATCCGCATGATTCTATCCGAAGACAGCAACGCACATTACGATGCCATTTTTATACTGCTCTTACAGCTGAAAAGAGCCTTGTATATCCTGCGCAAACGCAAGATTCTCGAGAATTACTGGGCTGATAACGAAAACTGGGAGGAGCGGGCACTTTACTATTCATTGCGGAACAATCTTCTGTGGTTCTGCACTACGCTTCAGACTTATTTTGCCACGCTGGTACTGGCGCCTAACTGTGCTAAAATGAAGCAGGACATGCACGAAGCACACGATGTGGATGCCATGATCTCTGTTCATGCTGCGTTCCTAAAACAGGTCGTTGATGAGGCATGCCTTGGAAGTAGACTAACCCCCATAAGAGAATGCTTCCTCGACATGCTTGACTTGGCTATTAGACTCGAACAAGCACAAACAGTCAACATAACGAAAGAGGCAGAGCGTATACAACATGTCTCTCGTCTATCAACCAGAAATCTCTCGCCTACACCCGGAACGCCTGGGCTGAAATCGAGATACGTTGTCGACAGCAGCGATGAAGAGGATGAGGCTATGGACGAGTCAAAGACCTTAAAAATGGGAAAACCGTTTATAACGGTGCTGAAGGAAATTAAGTCCGATTTTGATAGACATCTGCGGTTTGCATGCGGCGGTCTACGCAGTGTAGCCAGAGCTACAAGTGATGTGCAATCAGCAAAATGGGACATCTTAGCTGAGATGCTACAAACTGGCTGCCGAGACAAAAACGCAGGGTTTGCTTAGGCATCTTTATTTTTGGATATGAACACAATATGATACCCCTTATGAACCAACTCTCCTTTGTTCGCCCTGATCTGATGTTTAATACCGTATGTAGCAAAGTCAGAGCTGTCCAGCCAGTAGTATGGTCCGCGATTAACCTAAAATTCGTTCCTAAGCTTATCGGCAAAGAACTGCATCAGAGGTAGAACCTCATCTCTGTCCATCGGCATGCTCAACTGGCGCCGCTTCCACTGCACCACCTTTACGTCGTCAAACTCCCGCTTCACAGCGTCGACGGCGTCTTCGTCCAGTTGGCACACCAACACGCTTGTGCGGCTCTTGCGACGGTTGGTAATAGTCGACACCATCGATTGTGGCAAGGGGCCACCGAGGGATATAACACCTTTGAATGTTTTGTTGCCTGCAGCCTTAGTGTTTTCGCCTTCTGTGACGTCCTCGACACGAGATGTAGTGTCAAGAGCAGCAGCGAGACCAAGTGCAAGCGAGCCACCTTGTCCAAAGCCAAAGAACATGATATCTCTCATCTCCCAGCCGCATTTCTCAATAAGAACCTCGCCGATCAACTTCTCCATGACCAACTTGCGGGCCTTCTCGAAACCCGAATCATCAGCGATATCTCCCGTGTTGGGATCAACAGTGAGGTCATCACCCCAATGATAGCCGGGGACATCGGTGCCCATCAGCGCAGCGGGGAGGACAGAAGTGCCACGGACGGAAATTCCAAGGACGCCGGGGAGGTTGAGGTTCTTGGCGAAGCCTGCAAAGGGAACATCATGGTCGCCAAGGCCGTGGAAGAGAATGAGGAATGTGGTTGTTGATTCCGGAGGGTCGGGGAAATGAAGGGTATGAGGAAGGGTGGATGAGAGGGGGGAGAAGTCCTCTTCTGTGGGGACTCGAGGAGGCATTTTATTGTGAGTTTTGTGAAAGTGGTGATATGTGATGGTGAGGGTGTTGAGGTTGAGTTTATGAGGTTGAGAATCGGTGATGTTATAAGAGCGGGGCTTGCGTGTTACTTGACCTGGGGAAATGTCACATGAAGTGGCTCTGAAATATTCTGACGCCTTGATATGAAACAAACAAATGCCCACCTAATTCACAATGCCTCCAAATACTACCGAACTGTATCAAAGAACTCCGAATCACGGAAGAAGTACAATTCACGGCGCGGGATCGGAAGAAAGTGGGGGCCATCGGAGCCGACTCAGTCGACTCAAATCATGTCTTGAGATATCTAGATCTAGACCGCTAATATCGAAAATGACAGTAATAATGAGCACACCCTAAGCGGTGCTTTTGTATATACCCATGCATATCAAACAATATCATCAAATCATTTTCGCTGAACCAAATCATCTTTATCCAAGCTCCGGGCTTTAACCCGTGACGGACCAGGCTTCATCTTAGTCCACTCGCCGTCCGATGTCCAGATACCAGCCTTTGTGTAATCTCCGCTTTCACTTCCATCCATATATGCAAATCGGAAGTATTCTGGTAGGTTCAAGCTGCTGTTTCTACTCCAGACAAAATCACGCTTGGCGTCTACATCGCCGAAATATGTACGGAAACGTTCCACATCGTTGACAAGGATGCTGATACCGTCGTACAACTGGGCCGGCGGCTCGTTCCATTTGAAGGTGATGTTTGATAGGGCATCGGTTCCAGTGCCGAGGTTGATGACCGGGGTTGGAATTGAGGGCAGTCGCGAACCCTTTTGAGCGTCGCCTTGTAAGGCCGCGGACGTTTGTAGCACTGGATCAAAGCCCCATCGAGCAATACCGCTAATGAACAGACCGACGAGGATTCCCTGATATAGCAAAGCTGGTCGTGTCTGCATGCTCGTTCCGGGAAGAAGCAGGAGAGCAATTATGTAATGGTGTATTCGCAGACTGAGCCCTGGAATGGTAAGTGAGATAACAATAGCTCCCACGAAAAGTGCATAGAGCTTGAGGTACTTGATCAAGCGTCCTTCTTGCCTAAAGAACCACACCTGTGAGGTAATAATCGCTGCGAGCACAATTATTATAACAGCCAGAGCAGCCCTGGCGCCTGGTTGCTGGTCCAGATCGTGCTTGTTCAGTCGCTGGATGGGAATGAAGCTGAGTGTATAATTCTCCATACCCCCAACCCAGCACCCGCCTAGCCACAGGATGGTCTTTTCGATCTGGGCTGTGAGACCACGCAGGGTACGACGGACGCCCATCTTGTCATACATGACCCATGCACAAAACATGGCAGGCAGAAATTTGCCGATCAAATTGGAGAACAATGCCGCAACTGAGGTATGTGGGGGCGGATCAAGAGCCATGCCAACAGTCCAGAAAATGCCCGTGAAAACAGAAAAGAAGAACAAAGCTGGCGAATTGGTGAAGAGAGATAGAACTCCCGTGAAGACAGTCGAGACAGCCAACAATTCCCATCGCGAGTCGCTAGAGGAACAAGATATGTCTGGAGCAAAGCGGAAGGATAAGGGAAAGTATGAGTCGAAACCCACGCTTGAGATTCCGTGATGCTTGGAGGCAGTGTATCCTTGATCGCGACCGATCAACTCAACCACTCCACAACCACCATTCTCGTTAGAAATAACGCCAGCGTGAATAGCAGCTGCACAGACAAACGAATCTCCACGATAGACCGGCTCGTCAGATCCGTTGGTCCCAGGACCACCTACAACCATGGGCGCATAGATAACTTCTTGATTCCCAACCGCTCTAGGGTTGAGAACATGGTAGCTCTCGCAATTGGCCCTGCATCTGAAGGGAAACCCGCTACCGTTGAAAGGACGGCAATCGCTTCCATCCAACCCGCATGTGTTGCCTCTACCCCAATATGTAACGCCGCACCCAATAGTCTGAGGCGTGCCCCATCCTTCAATCTCACTCGCGACTGTGTCTCGGCGCTTAACGAGGGCAAAAGTAACGATCCAGATGGACAAATAGAAAAAGACAAGCCAGAAGCGGTATTTTCGTTTGGGTAGAAATCGCTCGACAAGAAAGAGGGGATATTCTTGTAAAATGGGGAAAAACGGTTTTATGCGATACGGTTGAGGGTTTGTAGGCCCATGAGACCATTTGGCGATCCAGTTGATGCTTCGTCGAACAGGGTACGGAACCCATTTCCATCGCTTCCACGAGCTCTCATCCTGTATGAAGCGTGGAGTTGGAGGGTCGCTATCGTCGACTTCTAAGCGAGAATTAGACTCGAGAGGCGCATCCGGATGATTGGCATTTCTTCTGTCGTGTTCAGTGTCGCTGTTACTGTTGCTGCCGCTGACGGGCACAACGTCGACTTCTACGGGATCGGAGCCTGCCATTAGAGGTTGAGATTCTTCCTCTTCATGGCTCACCATTGTCGAAGGACAAAAGAAGGAGAAGGGAAGAAGAAGACGGTAGATATGTAAGAAAGTTAATCGATTGCGTATTGACTTGGCTCTGGTGGCTCGGCGAATTTGCCTTGCTGGGGATGCCGGAAGACCCGGTGGAGGAAGCAGTAAAGTGGAGAAGAATGGCAATCAACGCCTTATCGGAGTAGGAATGTTTCGCAAGGGTGTTTTTGTGTCGCACTTAAAGTCCTCGGATCTTATAGTGGGGGAAAAGATGATAGGCGATAGAATCAAGATGGAAGTGAAGCAAAAGATGCATCAGGAGGGGGGGTTGTTGTCGGCCATTAGATCTGATTGTTTGTTACCTTGATGCGACACAAGAGACTTTCACCTATCGCAAGACGGATGGACTGATGTAACGCTGGGCCTGACTGTCACTGTCGCTGAAGCGTTCCAGAATTGATTGGTTGAGTATCAGCCCTGCGGCCCGGAAATGGTTCCCGCGAGAAGTACGCTAAGAAGCAGGTACAACATGCCCTGAACCAATTACAGTTACAAGGTGTCAGAAGCATTTCCATCAACTCGGAGAAATATCACAGCTTTTTGTTACTCCTCGAGCAACAGGCACAATGGATATCTAGAGTCCCAAGTGAATATCAGTCACGTATGGATGTTGTGTAGTAAGTAAAGCCCTTTGGTATGTTGGAATGCTTGGCTTATGTTATGAGTCAACATGGCCTAGATTTTAACAGCAACGGTGCAGAGTTATAAAAATTCCTGTAATGTTTCTATTAATATTGAGGGGTGATTAATGCATCGAAGCTAATTTATCTGTGTTCCTAGACTTGGTTGACTGAGGGGAGAGTATTTGCTCGCTGATCGAGGATGTAGTCGGCGAGTGCCATGCGATAAAGAGATACAAACTACCATCACAAAAGATCAAGTCTTGTATTTAGGCAACTGTGAGAGGCGAGGTGTATCCTCCTCTATATGGGGAATGTCGAAGTCCTTGACAAACTCTGATTCGGGAACATAGTATTTCATCTTGTTTGACCTCCAGAAAACGAGGAGGAAGAACAACGTCCCAGCTGCATACTTGGCGTATTTTTCTCATTCGTATGTCAGAAAATGTACAGCACAATTGTGAAAAGCGACTGTTACTTACTGCCTTGTTCGCTTAAAATTGGTCCGTCTTCCCCCTCAGGCTCTGGCTGAGGAGGAGGGTTTCGAGGGACAATTGGTTGCCGTGATAGAAAGCGCGCAGAAGGCATGGTGCGAGACGAAGACAAAGGCAAAACCAGTCTTCTAGAAATGACTCGAGGGAACTTGGAAAGTATTGATGTCATGTTGGTATAATGGCATCAAGTGTCTCGTGGCTTTTGTTGATAATATGAGTGATGAAGTTGTAATAAACAAAGGCAAGGACTTATTTTTGAACAAGTCGTTCGAAAATTAACCGGAAAAGAAAAGGTTTACGAAGAGAACCATCAAAGTTTCATATTCCCAGGCACTGGCATCCCGTAAGGCAGTCACTATCAGAGTTTGGACCTCAGAAGCTTGCACTCCTTATGATATTGTCACTTTCAAGGACTTACTGACATACTTGAAAATTTACAATGAAGTCCACAGGAATTTATATATGTACTCACTCAAACTATTTCTGCCGTATCTGAGTCCATACATCTGGGCAAGTCTCCGTTGACTTAAGGAGAGGAATATTAGATTCAATTATCAACCGCATAGGAGTTTAAATACACAGAGTCATAAATTTTGCTCTCATATATCAAGTGAACTTACAGGAGATTCAAAGAACTTTATTCAACTTATAAAACGACAGATTTTCCCTTACCATCAGCCGCATCCTCCTGCCTCATCTCACCACGTCTATCTACACGCCCATCATGCTCTCTCTATCGCCTAGACTCTCTAGAGTCGCGCAATCTGTCGCAAATTCTATCACCCTGTCACAAGGTTCTCAAACGATAGGCCATACCGAAACCCCTCGTGCTTCTTGTTCGCCATTTCCGGTCTTTGGGCGCCCCCCAATGCAGCGTACATCATCCCCAGCGATCCATCCCCTACGATATCGGATTCGAACGCAACATACTATTCCATGGACCCGTCAGTCTATAGTATACAAACTAGACCCTGAGACACGGAAAATGATTTACCAGATCCCTATCGCTACTGGAGAAATCCATGAGATGCTTAGCGTTATGGGTGAACCCAACCGTACACCCGAAGAAATAAGTTCTATTGCCACATACGCTGCAAGCACCGAGAGAAATCCTTCCGAGTGGAATGATCTCGAACGAGAAGTTCAGTCGATCAAAGGTTCTTGTGAGTAGCAGCGTTCTCTATGTTAGTTCATACTGTACTAATACTGTCACAGCTGAGGCAAACCTTCGTGTGTTATGCTATGGACTGCTTTTCTTCTCAGTCGTCGGTCTTATAGGACAAGTCTTAGGCTTGTTGTCTAGTGATTCGGATTTAGAAACTCCAGAAAAAGAAGGCATACCTTTGCCTGGTTTCCTCGCAAAGAGCACAGTCGAAGTAATCGATGCGGCAGTGGAGAATTCAGAAGGAAAATATATTAGACGGAGTCGTCGTGGTAGGGTCGCCATGTATAAGTTTCAGAGACCAAGACCAAAGACATCTACAAAAGAGGTTACTCCTTTACGAAGAGACAGCCGATCTTGAGTGCCTGCGCTCGAGACATTGATGTTCGTTTACCCTGGAGTGCTATGATCGCTCTGGTTGGTAAACTGACATTGAGAGTTCTTTGGATACTACCCGGGATCAGGTCAAGTATTAACACGAGAAATTGTTTATCTCTTGTGTTCTCTGATTTTCTTCTTTTTCGATCATCTATGTTTCGTTCGTGGTTTTAACAATCATAATCAACAATGGTGGATTGATCATTTATAACTGTTCATGAGGCAGAGCAAGTAAGACCAGTCATATAGCCATATACCGGATGATTAAGGAAACAGAATCGATATTGACCAAGAAATCTTTTTGAAAAAAGTACCAGCAAGAGTACCCAGTGATACACTCAGCCTCTCGTTGAAGCACCAACCTTACTGACTTACATCGGTATATCCTCGGAAAGGATTGTACAGTGTGGAAGGTGCGCACTCGCACATGCTTCCCACTTTCAACTAATCCTTGCTGCAAATACTCAAAGAGCCGTCTCACAAACTGCTTCACTGGTTGTATAAGGCAACCATACCTGGCCGTATTTTCGTAAGATATTTCGTTTCTTACACAAAAGGCTTCGTGTCTCACTGTTAGACTGCCATTATAACTTCTGGCAATTTGCTGGTCGCCATCTTTTCCTACTTCTACATTTTCCGTCTGCACTTTGCCATGTCAAGATGACCCAACCTACATCACAAGAATCGACACTCACAATGTTCGAGCTACTAAAACCCTCTGTTGGTGAGGCTGGAGTTGTTCGTTTGGGACGTCTTGCGTTTGCTGGTGGACGTAGAACGATGCAGACGCCAAACTACCTCGCTGTTGCATCGCGAGGAGTCGTCCCTCACTTGACACCGGACAATGTCTCGAAGCACACGACCTTTGATGCATCATACCTAGCGATAGAGGATTGTATGGGACATAAATATTGATCTAGTTGAATATTCTGACTGGATATAGTTCTCGAGAAGTCACAACCTCCTGTGCTCCAACTGCCACCTGGAACACCAAGAAATCTTCAAAGCTTCGCAGCTTTCCCATCAGATCGAGCTTTAGTCCTCGGTCCAAGACGGTTCCCTGCTGTGACGACACCAGTTGGAAACGCCGATCACCACGTCAGCATTTTTACCTCTACCGGTTTCCGCAAACTCACGATCCCTGAATTCGCAAAGACTATTGAGATCACTCAACCAGATATCGCCATCCCTCCAGCTGACTTGTTCCATTCAAGCACTACCCCTTCATCCAAGCGCCAGATCCGTATGGTCGAGAGGACAGAAGAATGGGTAGACAAGTTCTTCCATATTCTAGACCCCAAGGGCCGCCTCAAAGAGATGGGAATTTCTGTCTTCGCTCCTGTGCTTCCTGTTGAGTACCCTATGCAATGGGACTACCTGCGATATCTCGCTGAAGACGTTCGAGACTCCCTCTCCGGTCTCGCTGTGTATGATGTTAACCTTGTACCTGAACTGGTCAACTACCCCTCCCTCGGAGATCTACCACGATTGTCCTTCGGACCTTCCAAGAGTCCCCAAGATCTCTTACGACAGATTGCTCTTGGTATCGATGTATGCACAGTACCTTTCGCCAACACTGCATCTGATGCAGGTGTCGCCCTGTCATTCACTTTCCCACCCCCTGAGTCATCCGACCTGCAGCCACTGGGTATCGACATGTGGTCCAAGGAGCATACAACATCCCTGCAACCTTTAGTGGATGGCTGCGAATGCTACACTTGCACCAAGCACCACCGCGCGTTCATCAAGCACCTGCTGAATGCCAAGGAGATGTTGGGTTGGAGCCTTCTACAAATCCACAACCACGCTGTTCTCAGTGCGTTCTTCGCTGGTATTAGGGCAGCCCTGAGGGAGAGCACCGAGAAGTTTGAGGAGCTTCACAAGAAGTTCTTGGCTGTATATGAGCCAGAAATTCCTATGGGAACTGGCGAGAGGCCTCGAGCTAGGGGTTACCACTTCAAGAGCATCGCCGGCCAGACTAAGATTAATGAACCTAGCTGGCAGTCATATGATTCGGTCGATGCCAGTCCCCACCCCGAGGCCATTGCAGAACCTCTTGCAGCTGTCGAGGGTACATTGCCTATCGATGGGGTTGCACCGAGCCTGGAAAAGTGACGGAACTAATGTATCCAGCCGCCCATGTCATGTCAGGTACGGTTTCCGTTAAGACACCATTCCGACGATCTGGCTCGGTCCACCTTTGACCGCATTGTTGATCAAGTGCAGCTTTGGGAGGGAAATGAAGAGCTGAACTGAGATCAGCTCCCGGGGTGTGTGCCTGAACTACAATAAAATCACGGTGATATATATGACTACGCAACTGTTGAGTTTATCGGCTATGGCAGTGCATTTATTCATCACTGACACGGTTCTCAAATTTGTCCCATCTTTATCTTCAACGTTCATCAGCATATACGAACCTGATCATCTGATACATTATTTTCAGTGCTATGCTCTGGGACTATATAGGCAGCACTAAATAAAAGCCAATTCTTTGAACTTAAACGATTTGTTCTAGTGAATCCCTCTGGAGAAGTTGAAGCTGACCATCATGGTCGAAACCAGGGGCATTCACAGCTCAAGTCTAAATACTGGCAAAGGACAATTGACAAATTGTTGACTGACTGACAATATCGAGCACAACTGGGAGTGCCAAAACCTCTTTACCGACAAAGTTGAATTGTGTATAAAATCGCAATGATAGTCAACAAAAGCCGAGTGTGTTCGACATGGCGTTCGCCTTCTACGCCAAGCAGTCGTCGGTGATGCGACTCGAGCCCAACTAAAAAAAGCGGCCGACAAGCTCCGATCAAGTTGAGCGAAAAAAAGCAAGTTTGAATAAAGTTGGATCCAATGGAAGAAGCTATGATCCAAGCTCTTCCATCTGAAGATCTGTGGAGTTGCGGGAGCAGGGGTTGCACAGCCAATAGGAAGATCCAATTTGCCCACGAGCGGCATTTGAGCATCCCATGAAGCCACAGCCGAAGGCCCGTCTAAATTGGATCGTAACTGAAAGTGGGTGAGCGAGACGCTGTTAGTGTTCTCGGCTGACTGGGATATCATGAGCCGGGAGGCGTTCATATTCGGTCAACCACTTTGGAAGGGATGCATGTAAGCCCAGGATCGGTGATGGACCAGGGATGCTCATGTCAACAACGAATATCATGGCACCTGGGCCAGACGATGAGGTATGATTGACTTGTTTCCGCTAGCACCTACGCCATGGGGAGAACACCCCCGCTGCTGGCCCATGACAAGCAGATCAAAGTTGACAAGCATCGGAACTAGTTGCAGGGTCCTTTTGCAAGGAACGGCCCTGGCACAACTTATACACGTGCTATCATCCGCCATCATGAGGCGCCAATCGCTTCAGTAATACAACGGTGCGGATGCACTCTTTCATCCCAACATGTTGGAACAGACAACACGGTTCTGTCGATCTAAACCAGCTTTGGACGTTACCCTCATCGTCTCCAGAACTCAATTGGCCAGATGCAACGCGCCGTTAGGCCAAGATCAGTTCATCATAAGTCTCCTCAGCTTGGCCTACTGAGGAAGGCGGATTGCTCATCCATGACATGGTATTGCTTCTCGGACGAGAACTTGTCTTCCGAAAGGTAGCTATCCACGTGGGATCGTCGCACCGAGATGAATTATGTTTATAAAGGATGCTACCCTCGCCGAAAGTTTAAGCTGTTGAGCTCCCCTCAAGCTGCACCAGCTCGCCTCTTTTACGCCAAACACCAGCCCCCGTCTCCCAATTCTTGGAAACTGGGTTGAGCTTCATTACAATGGTCAAGTTCAATGCCATTGCCGCCTTTGCGGCCTCAATTGCCGCTGCCTCGGCACAGACTTACCAGCGTCTGGGCACATGTCCTACGCTTGGTTGCGTTCTTCCCCCAGACCAAAGTGACTTCCTTCCCGGTCAACTCTTTGATCTCCGTGTCGAAGTTCACGCTCCCGTCAACGGCTCCGAGGCCGCTCACGATGGCAAGCCTGACCAGAAGTTCAAGGTGACTATCGCCAAGGAGGGCGAGAAGGCCAAGGACTTTGCAAAGGCGTTTGGCCTCAAGGAGCCCAAGGTCGAGACATGGAAGTTTGACTGGTACGAGGACCTTTTTGCCGAGGACGAGGACAAGCCCAGCATTGTCAACGTCGCCTCCAAGATCTACCGCAAGATCTCTCTCAACGAGCCCGGCAAGTACACCGTTACTCTACACTACTACAACGGCGAGAAGACCACTGCCGAGTGGACTGTTCGCGAGCTCCAGCCTAAGCGAAAGGCCAAGAACGTCATCTTCTTCATTGGTGATGGCATGACCACCAACATGGTAAGTTTGCCTGTGAAGAGTAGGACTTGTGGAAGCTAATTAGCGTGGCAGATCACCGCTGCCCGTCTCTTGGGACACAAGAGCATCAACGGAAAGTACCAGACTTTGATGAAGCTGGACGAGTTCCCCGTGCTCGGTCACCAGATGACCCACTCGATCGACAGCTACATCACCGACTCTGCCAACTCTGCTTCCGCTCTGTACAGTGGTCATAAGAGCACTGTCAATGCTATGGGGTAAGAAAACTTTCTGGAAATCACGAACTCGAGCTAACAAATGCAGTGTCTATGCCGACTCTTCTCCCGACCCTTTTGACGACCCTAAGGTTGAGACCATTGTCGAGATCTTCAAGCGTATTTGGGTAAGTTTTGGTTCCAATTAAGTTTCAATTCTTGTTCTAATTTTATAAGGGCGGTGCTTGGGGCGCTGTTTCTACCGCTTACCTTGCCGACGCTACTCCCATTGCTCTCACTGGCCACACCCGTCTCCGAAGCCAGTACGGTCCTCTGATCGACCAGGCTCTTAATGGAAACAGCAACTACAGCTGGACCAAGCACGAGGGTCCCGATGTTTTCTTCGGTGGTGGTGCCGAGAACTTCATTGCTGGAAAGGGCTCCTACAAGGGCAAGGACTACTACAAGGAGTTCCAGAAGAAGGGTTACACGGTTTCCCACAACAAGACCTCTCTCCTCAAGGCTGACAAGAGCAAGCGAGCTCTCGGTGTCTTCTGCCAGAGCAACCTTCCCGTCTGGCTCGACCGCAACGTCTTCACCGATAACATCAAGGACCTCGAGAACGATCCCACTGGCAAGAAGGCTGATGCTACTGACCTGCCCGGTCTTAAGGACATGACCCTGAAGGCCATTGATGTCCTCAGCACACGTGGTAAAGACAAGGGTTTCTTCCTCATGTCCGAGGCTGCCTCCATCGATAAGCAGATGCACGCTCTCGACTATGACCGTGCTCTCGGTGACCTTCTCGAGCTTGACGACACTGTCCGTGCTACTATTGAGAAGCTTAAGAAGCTCGACATCCTTGACGAGACCCTCGTTATTGTCTCTGCTGACCACGGTCACGGTTTCGAGTAAGTTTCTTACATGCCGATGCCTATAGTATAAAATCGCTAACAATCACAGTGTCTGGGGTTCTGCTGATACCGAGTACCTCTCCAAGCAGGAGGACGACCGTGCCAAGCGTCGTGCCATCGGTACCTACGAACAGTCCGGTCAGTCTCAGTACACCAAGAAGGCCAAGGGCATCAACTACGGCACCGGCGCCAACTTCCCTACCAACTGGGAGCCCCGATATGCTATCGCAGGTGGAGTCGGTGCTGCCCCCGACCGCCGCGAGAACTACAAGGTCCACAAGAGCCCCCGCGAGGCCGCCGTCGAGCTCAAGGACGGCGACTACTACGTCAACCCCGAGGACGCTCCCGACGGCTTTGTTATCAACGGCACCATCAGCACTGACAACAGTCAGGGTGTCCACTCGCTGACTGATGTCCCCGTCTACGCTCTTGGTCCTTGCCAGGATACCTTCAGCGGTACATACAGCAACATTGACATCTTTTACAAGATTTCCAACTGCCTTGGCCTGGCTCAGGGCAAGAAGAACGGCTACTAAAAGTTTGGTGATTAGCGGTGGGCGTGAGTTTATGATGAGATGAATCAGCGATGTATATATAGTAGAAGCTAAAGAAGCAAGTGCTGCGTGGTGTAATAAAGGAACATTTGAGTAATACAGAGAGACCTATTGAGTGATGGCAGTCAAGATTCAAAACCTTCAATTATCTTAATAAGTGCAGTGGCTGCGTAAGAGG
Source organism: Fusarium brachygibbosum (assembly GCA_018886245.1). Taxonomy (NCBI): domain Eukaryota; kingdom Fungi; phylum Ascomycota; class Sordariomycetes; order Hypocreales; family Nectriaceae; genus Fusarium; species Fusarium brachygibbosum. Next base: position 1,966,939 of record MU249525.1, read on the forward strand.
TGCTGGTGCCAACTGGCCTGTTGTGTAGTAGGAGGCAGGCACGCAGGCACGCAGTTACCCCTCCTCTTTCCCCTTTCACACTTCCTTCCTACCCCTCCTGCATTTTCTATCTTCACCCTTGCAACTTCATCTTTGCATCCTCGCCCTTGCATCTTGACCAAGAAGATGGAGGGATACAACGCATTCGATGTTCCATTTGGGGCGCAATGCCCCAACTCGCGAGGATATACCAACCTTGTGGTCGCACCTTTCCTCCAGAGAGCATGCAACCGCGACCCCAGCAAACCAAATTTCGATTTCTCTAAGCACCGGATCATTGGAATGACCTCGGATGGGTATCCTGTCCTTTCTTCGATGCTTGACGACCTCAAGTCTTACCCAGGCAGCGGCCCATCAACGCAGTGGCACTACTTTCTACAGCATCCCAGTCACCAAACAAGCAATACAAATGACATATAGATGAAATGCATCCTGCCGTTTACCCCTCTGTTTCAACAGGAGAGACTGAAGGATTTCAAAATAGCCGTCATCGACCCTATCCTGGGCGGTGCCGTGGCTAAAGCCAACAGCAACCAGGAAGCTCAAAAAGAACGGACAGTTTGGGAAGCTCTTACCCAACGAGGCATAACTACTGCGCATCTTAAACGTCACCCGCTAGATGATGCTCTTGCATTCAAAGATTACCCCTCGACGCAGACACGATCTAGTAGGGTCATTCCACTAGAAGCTCAACTCTCTGTGCCGCCGACTACTTCACAGGCCTTGATATTTACATCTTTCGTCTTTCCCGCATTCGGGATGAAAGGTGAAACAATACCAGAGGACGTCTAGAAGGCGACCAATGATTACCAAGAGAAGCACCCGACAACATTCACCACAAGTATGCAGATAATTTATGCTGCCAAACTATGGTTTTGGGTAGAGGCCTCGATAACCGCCATGCGGAGCCATCGAGAGGTTCCATTCCAATCAAGCCTGTTAGTGTGGGTGTTTTTATCGCCTACTTTCCTGCCTGGCTCAAGTATCACGTGTTTTATCGCCTAGGAGCCTATGGGCACCCTTATGATTGTATCAGCGCGAACTATGCAAAAGATCTGAATTCGTCACAAGATTATCGAATTCGAGGGACTGGCTGGGAGAAGAGGTTCGCGATGCTCAAAGGTTCTGGCAACGAACCTTTTGCGTTTCTCACTCCGGTTATGCAAAATGGCTCTGCCACGACTGATGAGAAGGAGGACATGAAGATTAAACATCAACAAGAGATTTACGAACTGCGGAACGAACTTGTGTATATAAAGCGTGAACTCTCGCAGTCCAAAAGTCGTCTAGCATTCCTCCGGGAGACTTTCAACAATCTAGAAGGAGGAGGGGATGCCTCCTCTGATTCCTGTTAATCTCTGACCTCTGCTCGACAACGCAAGGAGATATTGGCTCGGGCACAAACCTGGCCGACTAAATGAGGCAGAGCCTTGTTGACGAGCTCTACTATTCTATTTTCCGAGAGATGATGCGCACATTGGACTTGATTCCGGCTTCACAACATAGCCAGTACATGAATATGGTCAACTCAAAAGTTTCCGTGCCGCGGAACATGTAAGTTTCGTTAGCCTCTACATTTTTGTCTGAATTTGCATGATGGAGTGTCAGTGTCGCCCGTAAGTGAGTCACTCGCTGGATAGAACGAACTATCGACAAAGAAGTACAAATGGCTGACTAGCTTATAGCACGAAATATTTAAACACCGACGAAGATCTGAGTGGAAGTATTTCGTTACCTTCTAGGTTGGTGGAACAAGTTTCCCGCAGCTGTGAGGCCAAGAAAGTAAAATGAACGAGGATGAGGTTTTCAAGGGCCATGATGGACGACAGGGCTAAGTTTGTAAAATGATGTATTGTTGACAAATTTGGTCCGGAATACAGACTTGCTATATGAGGGGTGTCCGATTTAATGACGAAGTCCGGGATAGCTGAAGGAATGTGGAAGGTGCATCAAAGTACGTTTGTTGATGCAGATAGGTCTGGCTCAATGTCGTGGCCAAATAGTAACAGATCTTCACGGCACAGTCAAGTCCAGCTGAGATTACTTATAATGGACACAACGTTCGTGTCTATCAAGCTCACTACGCAATATCCAGAGAATAATGTTGTACTTGCATATTCGTATGGAATCTTAATATGAGTAAGTTACATGTTGCTTCGCTATGATTTTCTAGTCATCACAGCCCGTCATCGTCATCCCTTGGTGTTCTTCATGTCGGTAGCAAATTTCAAAGTAATTCCAAACGCTTCATAAGTCTTCAATCGTAGCTTTTCATCCCCGTATGTCACACGCCAGAAGCTTTCTGGCCAAACTGTGGACGAGTTCCTAATAAAAGATCTGCCTGCCAATGTCATGAGTGGACATCTAATCCGTCGTCTGAAGGCCGAGCAGATCCATCATGCCCATGACGCCGCTCATATCAGAAGTCTCTGGATCCCCGTGGCGCTTGGGGCGAAGACACTCCCCATTGACCCAAACCGTGTGGGCATTGTAGTCATGCGCGTACGTTCGAAGTTTCTTGATCTCAGGGCAGCGGAATCCACCAGCAACGATGAGCTGAATGTCTCGAAGGTGCTGGCACATGGTCCCAAGACGTTCAACGTGGCTGTTGAACTTTCCTGGTCCTCCAGTTGTCATGACGCCGGTGAAGCCGATATCGACGAGTTGGGGGATGATGTCGCTCCAGTTTCCGTCCTCGGCGAAGTGGTCGAAGGCGCAGTTGAAGACACACCCGTATGGTTTAGCTGTATTGACGAGATAGCCACATTGCGACCGATCAAGAACGATTTTCACCCTCGAAGCCTCAGTTGTCCCTTCCTGATATCGCCTCAGACACCCAAAGACGAAAGAATCTCCGCGAAGAGGATTCATGACACCTGTCTCTTTGAGCTTCAGCATCGAATCGTACATCTCGATGAGCTCGTCGTTTGAATAGATGTAATCGTGCGACTCGCCGACATGAGCAGCTTCAGGAGCTCCACGGGGTCGAATGACACAGCTGATGGGGATCTGAATCTTGTCTCTCAGATACTCGAGCTCCTCGATTTCAGGGGTGAGACCGCCTACGCAAGCGGAATCTTTGCGGCAGAGAAGAAGACGCTTTGCACCAAAGTTGGCGGCTTTGAGAGCGTTGTGAGGGCCGTAGACGGTTACCTCGAGGGGGATGGGTCGGAGAAACTCGGCAGGTTGGGTAAACATCTTGTATGGTCTTGCGGTCGTCATGGATTTGAGGGTATCACCAGTTGAAATAGTTGGCAGTGCTTATGTGTTGTGTAGTCGTGAAGTTGGCAGAAGATGATTTGGGGAAGAGAAGTCGATACAAAATTTGAGAGTAGGTACTTGCTCTCATATGGTCTGGTGACAGCGCTATTGTGAGCGATTCTATGAAATATGCACTGCGAGTACAAGCACTGATGGTAACTTCCATTGTTGAACGCATCAATAAGGAAGCCATATTGTTCTCTGACAATACCTTTATCAAATTTCTTTATTGATCACTAAAATCCCTTGACGTAAAGGCGAGGCTCACTTTTCATTTGCTGTGATCCTTTTCTTGGTGTTGAGGCCAAAGTCCGATTGTTTGGCCATGTTGATCTTTATTCATCAGTTTTCGAATAGAGACAGCCGGTTCTTTCTTTGTGAGAATACGATCTGGGTTCATTATGACCGACAGAATGACTTGCTATTGCCCAGTCAAGCCTATTGTTATTGCGTGAAGATGTTCTCGGAGCTTGTGAGATTGTCTTTCTTGGCCCAAGCTTCCTTCGGACAATTTCGTATTGTTACAATGTACATGGGTATAGAACGAGGATGGAAATTGTATGCAATATGTAGCAAGTTGGTGGCAATTGAAATCTTCATAAATAATTCTATCCAGAGCAAAGTTTAAGTATTGAAAGACCAATTCTTTGGAACTGCGTACCATCATCTATTGTCTACCTTGGTACTCTCTGATGAGATGTTGGCCAAGGCCAAGCTTGTTTTTTCTTCCCCTCCAAGCATCCATGGATGAATCAATTCAAATCAATTAAACACGTCCCTCTGTCAAGGATACCCCGCCTAAGAAAACCTGCAGTGAATCACCCACCCCTGTAAAGAAACACAAAGCTTCCATTCATAGTGGGGGTGATTGACACCTGGACCACTAAAGCCACGCGTTTCTGCAGTGTTTTTAGGGGACCTGCAGAGGCAAAAAAATGACCGTGAAAAAAGCAGGGGTCCATTGGCGCGGGGCTTGAAGGCGAACCAATGACATCAGTAGAACCCCACCAAAAAAATGTTGATTTTCACCGCTGGGGAGCTTTTACAGCAAAGTCTAGAGTGAGAGGCAAGTGCATGGAGCTTTTTGATGGGACGACATAAGAGATTTTTTTTTTTTAAACTGGATTAGGTGCGGGTAGTCTTTTTTAGTAAGTAAATAAATAAAAAAGCTCTTCTCCTCACCTTCACCGTTCTTCCTCTTTTCTCTCTTCCCTCATACAACTCTTTCCTTCTGTTTGTGCACTTTTCGATTACTAGATACCCCTCTTCCAAGTATTTCCTTGAGATTATATGCGTCCCGAGGCTTTTAAATCTTCATTCAAAATGTCTGCCGGAGATATGCAAGACGAGCAGCTCAGAGAGGCTCTCATCACCTACGAGAAGCTTCAGGGCATCGAGGATGACTTCGAGGATGTCGAGCTCGAGATCCGTAAGTTACTCTAGTATCAAATACTTGATGGTTTCAATTGCTAACAAACAACAGTCCGTCAGCAGGACAAGCTCACCAAGGACCTCTACGTCAAGCGTGCTGAGGTTATCGCCAACATCCCCCAGTTCTGGCCCCTCGTCTTCGAGCAGTCCCCTCCCGAGGTTGATGAGTACATCCAGCCCAGCGACTCTGAGCTCCTCCTCAACGCCCTGACCGGCCTCACTGTTGAGCGCTTCGAGCTCCCCAACGGCGACCCTCGCTCCATCTCCATCAAGTGGGAGTTCAAGGAGAACGAATGGTTTGAGGACAAGGTTCTCGAGAAGAAGTTCTACTGGCGTTTCCATAAGGATGGCTGGGCTGGTCTCGTCTCCGAGCCCGTCGACATCAAGTGGAAGGAGGGCAAGGATCTGACCAACGGCATGCTCAGCCTCGCCAAGAAGGTCTACGACGAGGAGAAGGCCGGCCAGAAGCCCGGTGAGACCGAGAACTCCAAGAAGCTCCTCAAGCTCATGGAGGAGACCGGCATGGGAGGTGTCAGCTTCTTCTCCTGGTTCGGTTTCCGTGGCCGCAAGGTCACCCCCGAGGAGTCCGAGGAGGGCCGCAAGATTGATGAGCAGAAGAAGGCCGACCGCAAGGCTGGCAAGATCGAGGAGGACGATGATGATGACATGGATGAGGATGAGGATGACGACGAGTACGAGTACGAGATCTTCCCCACCGCCGACGACCTCGCTGTCTTCATCGCTGAGGACCTTTGGCCCGGTGCTATCAAGTACTTCAGTATGTATACCCATTTTACATTATGAGACAAGTCGATTCTAATAATCAACAGCCAACGCTCAGGATGCCGATGACATCCCCAGCGATCTCGAGTTTGAGGAGATGGACGAGGATGACTCTGACGATGAGGCCCCTGCTCTCGCCAAGGGTAAGTTTGAAGCAATTCCTTCTATTCAAATGTTTAAATACTAATTACTTGAGTTATAGCTTAAACTACCTACAAGGCACGGAAGACATGAAGACTACGACAAAAATGGGATACCGGTATAGAAAAATGGGATAGGTCTACCTGATCAGTATAAATAAGATCATTGGTAGTTAAAAAGATTAAAATGGAAAGAATTCATCAACTGCATCTCATACCTTCTTGATCTGATAAAAAAGAAAAACGTGGATGTGAGACACCAAGAATGTCAGCAATAAACAGCTTCCTTCTTACTAGTCAGAAAAGTGGAACACAACAGCCTTCAATGATGTCAGGGCACTTGCAAATCCGGGGTAGCAATCTACAGTAGACCGGGTGCTCCCTCTTTGTGGCTGTTGCTTTCAATGAATGAATATCAATCATGCATAAGACCACGTCAATCCTGTACAGAATGATTCCAAATTATTACTAACTCGGACTTTCTCGACGACCAAAACGGCACGATTCTAAAGTGCGAGATCCGAGAGGGTCACAAATGCAATTGGAACAGATCCTAGATTTGTCAGCCCATATTTTGTGATATCATCGTCACCAAAGGACACATAACAGTTCTTTGTTGTTGTCATACAAAAGAGACGTTACTTCATGTCACCTTGTTTCTCTTCCTATATATAACTCGGGCGCATTCTCCTCATGTGGGCGCGAACAACTCGAAGAGTCTTTGTGAGACCTACTATAACAAACACGAGACTGACTAACAGATATTCAACAATGGCAACTCCCTTCCAAATTCAGGTTGAGCCTCAGAACTCGGGGTTGTTGGAGTTGAAGCTTGGCCAAAGTGAGGCTTCAAAGGTGACAGACTTGCTTCAAAAGGATCTCGAGGTACTTCACTCCAGTTCAGTTTATATATCTCAGAGGCTAACACGATACAGAACCACCATGTCTTCTTCAACGAGTCAGGCTTCCACGACCATGTAAATTTCATCGCCATCTCTTGCCATATACCTCACTAACATCTTCAGCTCGTGCATCAAGTCCTCACCTTGTACGGCACCGGCGCAACAACAGACATTCTGAATAAAGCCTATGACGCCAACAAAACATATCAGCTCAAAGCGATGAAGCCAAAGTCCGACGTTGTCGACAAACTAGAGCATGGTTCAGATTGGTCTGAGTATCTTGGAAAAGGACGCAACTACGCCACCTTCTTTCGCTTCTTCCAGGATGAAATTGAGAGAATTGGCTGGCAAGACACTCTCAAGGAGTATCTCTTTAAAGACGACACTCGAGGTCACGATATGCAGAGCCGTCTCTTCGCCGGTATCCTCCATCCGCTGATTCAGCTTCTTTACGGAATGGAGTGGGAACAGCCCATGATCATTGCTGCGGCTCTTGCGCAGACTGCTGTTCATCGAGATGATTATCATGAGTTTCTGAGCTCAGCGGCTAAGAAAGCCGGGAGTGCTGATGCCCCGTCTAAGATGAAGACCATTCCCGGACTTTATGAGGATGTTGTAAAGAATGAGACGCTTGTGAAGAGTTCGCACTGGGAGGATTCGAATCGAGTTTTCGATGGCGTTCTTGCCAGGGCAAAGGAGGAGATGATTAACTTGGCGGCGAGAGTGAGAGTTGATGAGAGTGAGTTGGATGAAAGGACAGCGGAGATGGTGCATAATTCCGCCTTTGTTGCTTCGGGTGCTGCTTTCCATCCTCCTTACCATCCCAGATTTGACTTTATTCTTATGTAAGTACGCTCTCTACTCTCAAAGGTGTTTTCTAACCCCTGCAGGCACCACACAACATCTACACCCTTCTTCCTCACTCTCAACAAGCAATCGTGGATTCCAGCGTCTACCAAAGCGCGCTTCCTCGAGAACAAGATCCGTATGGATCTCCTACAGTACATAGCTCGCGGTTCCCCTGCTCTTCGAGTCGACCTGCTTCGTGAATATAAGCCCAAGGACGGCGACAAGCTGGTGGATAGGCCAGAGGATTTGTTTCCAAGGATCCATAAGATTATGGATGATGGACATACTGTCAAGTTGGCAAGGGCACTTATGCTGGCGCAGCGAGTGACGAAGCCTTATCAGGATAAAGAGTGGGTGCGCATTAAGGACGATGAGTGGCTCAAGGCAGTGTATGTGTTGTTGGATGCCAACGAAGAGGCCGATAGTCAGGAAGGAACTATGTGGGTTAGATCTGCAGGTTTTGACGAGGCATGGGAAGAGATTCCCAAGGCGAAGATGTAAAACACCCAAAAGGAAGGAAATTGTATAATAGGTGTGCATGGGTATTATGAATCGTATTTTACCGTCTATTCTAAGCCAATCCATTCATCAGATCCCGCATCGGACTCTTCATCCCCGTCAACAGCCATGAGCTTCACATCCACATGTTTTCCACTATCCAACGCCTTAACATCCTTCTTTTCAGTCTTATCCTGCGCTTGACCCAACAGGTAATCAACCATGTAAACATTCTCATCAGCAAGCCTCCTGATCTCGTCCCTCATCTTGGCGACAGCTCGTGCGACAACTCTCAACTCGATATCGGCCTTGGCGCGGTTCGCGGAGAGCCAAGCTCCATGCTTATCGACGATAGCCTTTATCCACACGAGACAGAACTCGATGTGTGGCGACTCCTCAGTCTGTGCGGCGACGAATCGGAGAAGACGAGAGACGTAGATGGTGGGGAGGTCGGCAACAACAAGTGGGATTTCGTGAGCGGGAATAGCTTGGAAGACACGCTTGATGAGACCAGCTTCATTGAGGCGGAAAGCCATGACCAAAGCCTTGAGGTAGTCTTGCTCAGTCTCGAGAACAGCCAGGGTCGAGGCCGGGGTGATTTCCATGTTCAAGTCGAAAGGATCGAACTGGATATCCTGGTCCAGACTGTAGATAAGGAGACCTTCTGTCGAGGCAGCACAGAAAGCAGTGCCAGCAGGTGAGAAACCAATTCCAGTCACGCGCACCTCGGGCGCCTTCTTTCTTGCTGAAGGATCGCCACGTTTTGATCCTGGCAGCGTGCTATCCACGCGGTCCTCGCGGTCTGAAGCCTCCTGATCATCGAGCTCTCCAGCTGGGCCAGCCTCTGTCAAAAGCTTGCTGTTGAGGAACTCCTGAGTACCAGCAAGGGAGAGGTTCACACTGACAGTAAACTTCTTCAGTAGCACCATAGTGGTTACAGAGTACAGACAGATGTATTTGCTGTTACCACCGGCCAACAGACAACTGCCGTCTGTGCTATATCGGATAGTGTTGAAGCTCTTTGTGCCAGCCATGTTTGCCGCTGTTCGACGGTCTGTGAGCTTTCGGCCACCAGAGACATCTCTTCGACCATCAACTCCAGAGGTTTGCTCAGCGTCTGTCACAGACCAGAAGGTCAATTGTCCGTCTAGTGTCGAGATGGCTAGTTGAAGTGAGTCCGGTCGGACAGCAATGTCAAGAACATCAGCCTGAAGTTGAAGAGGTTCACTCGTTTGTGTTCTACTGAAGATGGACCAGATACGGGCTGTGCGATCCCAAGAACCACTGATCAGAGAGTTACCGTTGGGTGTGAATGCCAAAGACGAGACCGGGCCTTCATGACCTGATAACTGGTCAAGGAGCTGGCCTGTCTGGACGGACCAGATGTGAATGTCGAAGGAATCAAGAGAGCCAGCAGCGACAACTTCACCACTGGGATCGACTGCCATGCAGGAGAATGACAACCTTGTAGGAGCTGTAAACGTGCGGAAATTCCGATATCGGATCAAATCCCAAGCTCGAATCGAGCCGTCCAAACTACTGGTAAAAAGCACGTTTCCTTTCTTCGCAAACTCACAGGCTGTCACGCCGCTCGTATGCTCGGTAAAGGTGACGATACAGAAGCCAGACTGGATATCCCAGACCTTGATTTTGCCGTCGTCGGCACAAGTGATGATGCGCTGGCCGTCGGGGGAGTAGACAAGGGAGTTCATCGCGTCAAAATGGCCCTGTTGCTTGAGAATATAAGATTCAGATTGCCACTCCCACACAAGCAACTGTCCGAGCTTGGACGCGCCGAATGCCAGCCACTCGCCGCTCTTGTTGATGGTAACAAAGTCGATATCGTTTTGAGAAATGCTCAGCTTGTGGATCATGTTGAAATCCGGCATCTCGTACAAGCCAAACAGACCATTGGAGAAACCAGCGACCAGAAGGTTCGTCTCAGGGTGGAAAGCAGCACATCGTACATGAGAGCTTCCCTGCATGAAGTAGTGTCTTTGGACAATGCGCCATCGCATATCCTCCTCGTCATCGTCGTCTTGCATCTTGTCCTCGTCTTCGATACGGTTGATGGGCTTGACATACTGCCAATCGAAGACCGCACCATCTTTGCTAACAGTGTAGATAGTCTCCTGGTTCTCGGAGAACCAAGCACCAATGACTGCCTGCTTGTGGCCTGAAAGCACTGTTGGAGTGAAACCCTCTTCAGGGTTCAAGCTCCATATCCGCGCCGTAAGATCCTTTGAAGCTGTGAGGAAGAATCGCGAGTCGCTTGACCACTCAATGTGGCTGACGGTATCGAAGTGACCGGTATGGGTGTGGTATCGAACGAAGGGGGCGAATTCGAGCTCGCCCTCGGCAGAAGCATCGGGGGTCGAGGGAACATGCCAGACCTCGATCTTGCGACCTAGTCCTACGGCGAAATGTCGTCCAGAAGGAGAAAACGAAAGCGCTGTGACAGAAGATCGGAAAGAGAAGTGGTAGATGGATATCCTTCGAGGGACATTGGTCAAAATCGCATGGCCGTCTTCGTCAATGGAGAGGAGGAGATTGCCGCGGGGAGTTAGACCGATCCGAGCAATGTTTTTGCGATGAGCGAAGGGAAGGGTGTATGATTTGTTCCTGAGATTATTTAGTTACGATTCAAGAGACGATTTGATTAGGAACAGGGTCAAAGCACATACTCTACCAGGTTGAACACAGTCACTCTGTTGCCGACTGGCGAAAAAAGATGGGTGCCATCTGGGCTATAGAGCAGGTTGCCCTGGCAGTAAACAGTGCCCAGCAAGTTCGAGAACTATTATATGAGGTCAGTATCTCACTGTTTGACACACAGTAGCCTGGGATCATCTTTACCTTGAAATCGGTCTTCATTATTATCGACAGGTCCTACTCATGATGCTTCTAACATCAAGTCGCAAAGCTTCGGCCAAAAAATCATCGTTGCGCCTTATCGATAAGAGCCAAATTTTGCGATCGCTCGGTCGCACAGTTAATCCGAACCCGTCCGTGCATCTTCTATCTGCCGCGATCTAGGGGAATTTCTCTGTGGCTGAAGAGATTGTGGCTGCTTCTAGCCCAAGCTCAAGGGACCAGCCAGTGCTGCTAGGGACAGTGGTTGTTTATTTCGACTGGACCCCTTGGCGCTGCAAGACCCGTTTTGTTTGGCAGTTTATCTCGCTGCCCCGTGTCCACTAGCCACTGTCCACCCACGGACCGTGTCTACGCTAGCCTATCAGAAGCAAGCGTCCCTGGCAATTGCTTTAGGGGGAAAAGGGCAGGAAATTCGTTCCCCTGAAGTGAAGCACGAGCTGTCCTGACCCCAAGTCAAACCTCCCTCTCCACCTTAACCCTTTGCACTCGTTCGACCTTCATCGCGATATTGCATTGCAGCTGGTTGTTGACTTGTATTGATTGTTTCTTTCAGTCGTGTTTATCGTCTTTAATCCTCTTTCACTTCACCGTTTTACCGTTGCACTCGAGCAATCAACAGACAAGATGGCTTCTGCAGCTGCCGAGAACGCTTCACCGATTGGTATTGCCAATCTGCCCAACCAGCGACACAAGATTGTCGCGAAGCGTGGCGCCGGTTTCACTATTATGGTATGTTTCCTGGGCAATTACTCTTCTGAATGTTGCTCGTGACGCTTTAACAAGCTATCTCATAAGCTTCTCCCTGATCCACGCTGACCGCATCATGTCTAGGTTGCTGGCGAGTCTGGTCTAGGCAAGACTACCTTCATCAACACTCTCTTCTCTACCACCATCAAGAACTATGCCGATCACAAGCGCCGTCACCAGAAGCAGGTCGACAAGACCGTCGAGATTGAGATCACCAAGGCCGAGCTTGAGGAGAAGTTCTTCAAGGGTATAGCTCTACACCAAGCCGAATATTCAACCCCTCGCTAACATCCCCTTTCAGTCCGACTGACCGTTATCGATACTCCCGGATTCGGCGACTATGTCAACAACCGCGACTCATGGATGCCCATCATCGAGTTCCTCGACGACCAGCACGAGTCTTACATGCTTCAGGAGCAACAGCCCCGCCGTCAAGACAAGATTGACCTTCGTGTCCATGCCTGCCTGTACTTTATCCGCCCTACCGGCCACACCCTCAAGCCTCTTGATATTGAGGTCATGAAGCGCCTCTGTTCGCGTGTTAACTTGATCCCTGTTATCGCCAAGGCTGATACTCTCAGCCCTGCCGACCTGGCCAAGTTCAAGCAGCGAGTGAGTAACAAGACATTGCATGTATTGCTGCAGGCACTAATTCTTCCAGATTGTCTCCGTCATTGAGGCCCAGAACATCAAGATCTACCAGCCCCCGATCGAGGAAGACGATGAGGCCGCTGCCCAGCATGCCCGCAGCCTTATGAACGCTATGCCTTTCGCCGTTATCGGTTCCGAGAAGGATGTCAAGACTGGTGATGGCCGCATCGTCAAGGGTCGCCAATACTCTTGGGGTGTCGCCGAGGTTGAGAACGAGGACCACTGCGACTTCAAGAAGCTCCGCTCCATCTTGATCCGAACACACATGCTCGACCTTATCCACACCACCGAGGAGCTGCATTACGAGGCCTACCGCGCTCAGCAGATGGAGACCCGCAAGTTCGGCGAGGCCCGTCCCCGCAAGCTCGACAACCCCAAGTTCAAGGAGGAGGAGGAGGCTCTCCGAAAGCGCTTCACCGAGCAGGTCAAGATCGAGGAGCAGCGCTTCCGACAATGGGAGCAGAAGCTCATTTCCGAGCGCGACCGCCTCAACAAGGATCTCGAGCAAACTCATGCTCAGATCAAGCAGCTCGAGCAGGAGCTGGAGCAAATGCAGGGCAGCGCTGTCCGCAGTCACGGCCGCCGCTAAGCGACATCCAGTGGACCTTTATGCGTGCATGCATGGCTGTAGTTAGACAGTCATTTCAAATTTCTTTTACCTGGAGCTCCATTTTGGGGTTTGGAGTTGAAAAATGAAAGGTCCGAGAAATACCACAAGAAGAGGACGGTTGGGGGACAAAGAGTCCCCGGGTATGCCTGCTCGCGTTGCCTGTTAAGGTCACAAATGAGTTGCACTTGGTGGGACTTGTTATCATGGCCACGGCATGTTGTGTAGGAGTTATGATTCCCTCCCCACGATTTTGTGTTTGTTCTTGGTTGCTGTACCGGCAGCTCACACCTACAAGTACGAGACGCCTTCGAAGCGAACAAGACGTATGGAGAAAGCCTTGATAGTCTTGCCCTTTTTTTATTACAACCTTTTACTAGAGCCCTTTCTCTCAGCTAGGCACATTTTAGTTCTGATGTAATTTCAATCACAATATTTTATGATACCAGCTTGGGTTCTGATGTGTTTTCACCATTTGTGGTAGAACCTTGATAATAGATACCCCATGTCGTATGAACCTTTACTAAGACTATCCCATTGTTTGTACAAATGCAAATCCGGGGAAATAATTACCAAACTCCATGCTGCCGGTTGATTGGTTCGTATTCGAAAGAAAAACCCTGTCCATTGACTTCTTGTAATTCTGGACTTCGGGACAAGTCCAAAACTGCTTTTGTCTTTCCAACTAGGACATTACCCCTGACTCCGCATGCTATAAGGCATCCATGCTGGCTCGAGTTGTCAGCTGCTCGTTCTTGTTTCCAAGTCGTGAAATCTGCAGAAACACATCCGTTCCATAACCCTCAAGACTATGTAGGTCGAGGTTTCCGGCCCAGTACTCAGCGTAGACACGACTCAAGGGCAAGCCCATGCCGAGCCTGAGATTGGGTGGTCGGCTTGTGAGAGATGACAGAGAGCTCTGATATGGAGGCGTTTTCAAGTCCGCGCGTCCCAATTCCTCTTCTACGTGAAGCTCCTGCATCGTTGCTGCCATTTTGGGCACTTGAGCAAGGTTCTCGAGACGTCTCTGGCTTTGCGGTCCCTTACTGAAAGACCAGAGATGTGGTAGCTCAGCACGGGGAATACCGCCACCTCGGTCGCACATCCGTATGATAACGTGTTGTTGGTTCTCGCAGATAGTGATCTCGACAGGGGGAGGCTTCACATTATTGGGATCTGAGTGCGTTCTCTGATGTCGGTCAATGACGGCCTGAACGGAATTCCGTAGAAGCTCGCCGATTATGTATTCGAGGTGGCTCAGGATGTAAGGGAATGAGGCATCGAGATGACCATCAACAGTGATGTCAGGAATCTGAACATCTGGACCATTAGTGGTACGTGCAAGAGCGGTTATGGCTTTTGAACAACGCTCAACGACATCTTTGGCGTAGCATTTGATAAATACTTCACCAATGAAGTCTGACTCGGAAAGTTTGGCACCAGGTGAGAAATTGGGCGAGTTGTATGTTTCTGTCAGTGAGAGATGTTGCTCAGCAATAACTCGTCTGGAGATACGCTATTTCGTGTTAGCGAGAATACCAAATGTGCTAAGCATGGGGACTTACCGATCTCAGGATGGTATTCATAAATTTGTCGAGGTCGTTGGGACTCATTAACCCACCACACTCCAGGATTCCCATCGCAAGCTGTGGTATGACAGTCAGGTGGCTTTTGAGGTTATGGCTGATGAGTTCACACAGCCTGTCGTTATCCTCCAGGGTCTTGACTTCCTTCACTTTGCGGAATGTGTCGAAGGCGTGGTAATATAAATCATAGACCTCTTTTATATGCTTGTTCGTGGTGACGACGTATGGTAAACGTTGCATATCTCGAATGCGATGCGCAATGCTGAGGCAGAAGTTAACCTCTGTTTTGTTATACACGCTACTCAGGGCTTACCGTGTAGGTAACTCGGTGCGAACATAATTGGCAGAGCTAATCAGGCGGGATTCTGTGAGAGATCGGCCAAAGACCATGAGTTGGCGAAGGCTGATGGGGCGAGCTTCTTTTGCGACCCAGCTGAAGCATCATGGGTTAGCTTTTTATCGTGTTCAAGGGTCCTAGAGTGAAAAAGAAAAAATCTTAAAATGACGTACTCATCAAGAATGGAAACAGGACGCCATGATGCGTTTGTCGCAGCGCGAAACTGTATGTTCGTATACGAAAATCGGGGAGTGTTCGTCAAGTAAGCGTGCGGATCTATCAATCTACATCGTCTGCTCTGTCGCAGGGCGATGGATGGCATGTCGTCACAGGCGCATGCGATGCTGTACTGTCTCAAATCGGTAGTGGCTGGTGTGTTGACTCAATTCGGTTCGGTCGCGTGTATAAGAAGCTCAGTATGTGGTGATGCTGTATGAGAATGTAATGTGCAAAGAGGAGAGCAAAGTAGAAGAAATCAAGAGTATGGAAGTCTGCATGTGCCGCCTCGGTGGAAAGGAAACAGCTTTGAGTGACTCGATACTGCCCAGGGACGGAATTGGAGTTTACCCCACATCTTCTGGCGATACCGGCCGACCCAAAATGGTGGGTTGCAGGAAGGAAGAAACACTTCCGCAACGTTTATCCCGATTGCGCTTGGCTCTGGAGGTCGAGAAGCATCGTTGAAGCTGCAGATAGGGCTGTTTTTTATGTATGACTGTTTATCATGAGTTTATTCTTCATGATGCACATTTATTTTCAGCTTCTCGTCATGTGAACCGACCTAGGGTAGCTTCATGACTTTAGTGGCGCCTGCTTTCTTAGCTGTCTGTAGCTTGTCATGGCTCCACGATACCAAGCTCAGGTCCATTATTATTGACAGAGTTCCAGTTGTATAAATACATATCATGTTCCAGGGTCGGTATTGAATGGCGTCTCACTGGGCTATCATGTTGACGTGCGCATCACGAATAAATGTTGCGTTTGATGCAAATGGTTATTACTGAAATTGCTTCAAGAGCTATCATCCGTCCAATGGCTCGCTGTCTCCTCAATATCAATGCTCGATAAGCTTCATAAGGATAATTGTTTCTTGCGTCAGACCGCCTCTTAACATTAGTTAGAAACTCTCTCCGTACATGATCTACGCAAATAAAGCAATTGCATCCATTGAAAAATGAAGCATGAAACTGTGACAAAGACTTTGACCATGAGATACCGACAACGTCATTGGCGGGGTGACCTGATGACGCCTGGTGTGGCTGTTGTCAGTTAAGGAAATACTGCTGTTACCACCGACTTTGCCGCGCTGTACAAGTACCCGAATAGCAGCTGCCAGCTATCGCCTCACGACGGGAGTCTCGTCAGTCTAAGGTCTCGCACAACTCTCTTGTTCCCGCTTGAATTGATGATTGATTACTACTGGCTCTCTCTGCCTGTTGATGCAAGGCGCTGGATCCCTCACCTCACACTCCTTTCTCCTAGTTTTACAAATCCATCTGGACTACAAACCTCTCCCCTTTGTTGTTTAGACATAAACCAGACCTGGGAAACGAATAGTCGAGGGGCTTATTTCAAGGACCTGAGTTGTGGGTTTCAGCCATTGTCCTTCGCCCTTTTACTGACATAACCGACCGCTCTGCTCTGCTCTCTTTTTTCTTTCGCCTAACCTAGGTAATCGTCATACCTAGCATCCATACCCAGCATCTGATTGCATCGCATTCACTGCCTTGCATTTGCGTTGCGTTCCAGGATATTCTCTTTTGGAGTATCTTTCTTTTTGTTTCCGTACTCACTGCAGCAGACCTCTCCCTGGCTCTTTATTTCCTGCCACCCGTCTGTTCGCGCGACTCGACACTGTCGAGCTCTAGCTGAAGCACTGCAATCGTACCTATCTATCTAGGTTGTTTGCTCTGCTGCGAGGCTTCCGCTTTCACGCTCGCGCATTTGTATCGTGAGATCTGTCGCCTGCTTGCTTTTTTTTTCTGCTTAAGACCTTTTCGAGTCTACCGTACCTGTCGGTAGCAACTTCCTCACAATGGTACGTCCCTGCCTGTTCCTGCCCCTTCCCGTTTCGTCTTGTTCTTTCCAGTCCATGCAGCCCGCCGTGAGTTGGCAGATGCTCTACGCTGAGCTGCGTCATCCTTCGCCTTCGGCTCTGGCTTTGATGTCCACTATACAAATTTGAATCGGCATTACTGCATCTACCTCAGGCATAGAAACATTGCGCAAATCTCCTTACCCTAGGACATCGAAATCATCATCATCTCCAATAGCATACCATCTCTGCCCCTCACCACCCGCACTAACCCCAGTCGTCCGAATACCGATATCATGACCTTGCCTCAATACCGGTTACCCCATCACATAAAGCACTTTACTGACGGCCACCATACTCAACAGACCCACGATATCAACTCCCCCAACGACATGGTCATGGACACGGACGATTATATTGGCGTGGCCAGCGAGCCCGAGAAGGTCGCCATCATCGACCCCGACAGTCTCGAACAAAGTGAAGCCGACCAGTTGCAAGACCTGCCCTTGGCTAACGACCGTGCGTATTCTTTCCACTATTCACTCGACTACCTACGCTTATCGCATACCTTTCATGAAATGCACTCAGTCAGGCATTTTTGTACTAGAGCTATCTAGGCTAACCATGCTTTAGACGATGCTATGAAGGACCTTTGTCTGCCCCCTCTTATCGACGAACCAAAGATCCTTGGAGACTACGATTACACATGGACTGTTGAGAACTGGCGCAGTTTGAATAAGAAGGAACACGGCCCTGTTTTCCAAGCAGGTGGTTTTCCATGGTCAGTTTGGATTGATCCCGGCCTTGCCGCTCACTCCTTTGCTGACATTGCTATTCTTCTAGGCGCATTTTGCTTTTCCCGCATGGCAATAATATTGATCAATGCTCCATCTACCTTGAACATGGCTTCGAAGCTGATGAGGTTCCCGACAATTGGAGCTGCTGCGTTCAGTTTGCGCTCGTCCTCTGGAACCCGAACGACCCCAGCCTATATATTCACCACACTGCTCATCATCGATTCACAAAAGAAGAAGGCGATTGGGGTTTTACTCGCTTCGTTGAGCACCGCCGTATGTTTAATGTGCCTTGGGAAGGAAGCAGTCGACCACTCTGCGAGAATGACACCGCCAATATTACCGCTTACATACGCCTCGTTGAGGATGAGACGGGCGTACTGTGGCATAACTTTGCCAACTATGATTCAAAGAAGGAGACAGGATACGTTGGCTTGAAGAACCAAGGTGCAACATGCTATCTGAACTCTCTGATGCAGTCACTTTACTTCACAAACAAGTTCCGAAAGGCAAGGGTTACCTTTGACCCTGTCTCTTTTCATATTTTGCTAACTTATGTAGGCCATCTACGAAATTCCCACCGAGGCCGATCCAAGCATGCACAACAGTGCTTATACGTTGCAGCGACTTTTCTATCAACTCCAAACCTCGGATCAGGCAGTCGGAACCACCGAGCTCACAAAGTCTTTCGGCTGGGATACACGACACATCTTTGAACAGCAGGATGTCCAAGAGTTTTCGCGCAAGCTCATGGAAAGAATGGAGGATAAGATGAAGGGAACACCTGCCCAAAATGTCCTACCAGAAATGTTCAGTGGCAAGATCAAAACATACATCTCATGCATCAATGTCGACTACGAATCAAGCCGAATTGAAGATTTCTGGGACATTCAGCTGAATGTCAGTGGAAACAAGAACCTCCTCGACAGTTTTGAGGACTACGTTCAGGTCGAGAAGATGGACGGAGAGAACCAGTACTTTGCTGGTGACCAGTACAAGCTTCAAGACGCCAACAAGGGTGTCATTTTCAACAGTTTCCCTGATGTGCTGCATCTCCAACTGAAGCGCTTCGAGTACGACATCCAACGCGATACTATGATGAAGATCAATGATCGATACGAGTTCCCCGAATTTTTCGATGCCGCGCCATACCTTTCTGAGGACGCTGATAAGTCTGTTCCCTGGACGTATCAGCTTCACAGCGTTTTGGTTCACAGTGGTGATCTGAATGCTGGACATTACTACGCCTTCTTGAAGCCCGAAAAGGATGGCTGGTTCTACAAGTACGACGATGATAAAGTCACTAAAGCAACGATGCGCGAAGTCATGGAAGAGAACTTTGGCGGAGAGTACCAGACAGCCAACGGCTACCCCCGTGCACCCGTGCAGAAGAAGGCTCCTATTATGCGCCAGAACAGCGCCTATATGTTGGTTTATATTCGTCAGTCGCGGCTGGATGAAATCCTTTGCCCTGTCACCAAGGAAGATATCCCCTTGCATCTCAGTAAGCTGCTATGCTGGTCAATTTCTATCAAACTATGTGCTGATTGTTGTAGGACAAAAATTTGAGGAGGAGACAGTCCAACGAGAAGCTCGCAAGAAGGAGCAGCGGGAAGCGCATCTCTACATGTGGGCGAAAGTGATCACTGACTATTCATTTCAACAATTTGGTGGAACGGATTTGTGCCAATTCGAAGCAAACCCCGAGTCCGACCCTGCCGCGCCCAAATTCTATCGAGTCCGTCGCGCGATGACCATGGAAGAGTTCGTTGCGCAGGTTGCAGCCGACATGAATGAGGATCCGCGAAGAGTACGACTTTGGCTCATGGTTAACCGACAGAACAAGACGATTCGACCCGACCAGCCAATCATGGATCTGCGCCCTACAGTTGATGAGACTTATTCCCGCTCTGCCGCACACCGAGATACCAGTCTGCGAGTGTGGGCTGAAGTTGCCGAGGAGGTCAATGCTGACGGTGAGCCTATCTGGCCGTCTTACCAGAGCCAGCCCAACGGTGTTATTGTTAAGAACGATACCATCCTCCTCCTTCTAAAGCATTTCGACATTGACGCCCAAACTCTGCGTGGTGTTGGCCACGTCTATATCTCGAAGGAGAAGAAGGTTGAAGAGCTGCTTCCTATGATCCTCAAGAAAATGGGCTGGGGTGAGAAGTTGCCAGCCGAGGAAAAGCTATTGCTTTGGGAGGTAAGGAAACCGATGTTATCGAAATGCTTTACAGATCTGACTCGCAACAGGAGATTAAACCTACGATGATCGAGCCACTTAAGCCTAAGCAATCTTTGAAGGTTGCAGAGCTTCAAGACGGCGACATCATTTGCTTTCAGCGAACCAAGGCTAATGTTGAAAAACGGGCCGGCGATAAGGCCTCACAAGAAACGTGCGTCATTGTATCAATCCATTGAAGGCTGTCGCTAACACCACACCAGAAGCAACACATCCGACCACTTTGAAGATGCGCGCGAATACTACGACTTCTTGGAACACAGGAGAACGGTTAAGTTCCACCCTCATCCTACCCGATGCGACCAGGCTCAGTACCCTCCGTTCGAGCTGGTGCTCAATTCTAAGATCACATACGATGTTTTGTCGGAGCGCGTTGGGGCGTACCTTGATGTGCAACCCACACACATTCGTTTCTGGACGGTAAACGCTTCGACACAGAATCCCAAGACGCCTGTGAGAAGGGGTGCGAACCCGACACTGCGACAGATTCTCAGCCCCATGGGCTCAACTGCTCTCAACTCTACTCAAAGGAACGACGCTTTCTATTTTGAGGTGCTTGAGATGAGTCTTACGGAGCTCGACACCAAGAAGAGTATTAAGGTTACCTTGTTAAGTGATGGTATAACCAAGGAGGTATGTATGCTTTCGAGAAAAGTGAGCACTTTGGCTGATAGACTACGCAGGACACGTATGACTTGCTCGTCCCTAAGACTGGAACCATCGACGACTTGGTTGAGGCTTTGATAAAGAAGGCCCAAATTTCTGGTGAAGCTGAAGGCGGAAGAATTCGCATTTACGAGACGAGCTCAAACCGTTTCTATCGCGAACCTCTTCGTGAGCATCCTGTTATTAACCTGAATGAGTACGCGACAATCTACGCAGAACGAGTTCCTCAGGAGGAGGTCAACGCCGACGACAGTCAGTTCGTCCACGTTTTCCACTACCAAAACGATGTTAGCCGTGTTCACGGCGTGCCCTTCAAGTTCTTGGTCATTGAGGTGAGATACTTCGCTACTGTATAAGAAATATGAGGTATTAACAAGCAGACAGGGCGAGAGCTTTGCAGACACCAAGAAGCGACTGGAAAAGCGAACTGGAATCAAAGGAAAGAGCTTCGAAAAGATTAAGATTGCTGTCGTGCGACGATCTAATTACTCGAAGCCGCAATATCTTAATGATGGTTAGTGATACCTATTTCCAATTTGGTCCGGGAAGACTAACAACTCTTAGATGATGTGCTGTCAACTTTGGTGCAAGGAGAAGATGATTACCTCGGCCTTGATCACGTAGATAGAACAAGGACACTGAGGAACGGCGTTGGGGACCTATTCCTTCGATAAAAGGTGCTAGCAGAGTGGGCGGAGTATGTCATTCAAGGCATGTAAAGTTTGAAGGCAATGCGTGTTGTCAATGATATGGCAGACACGGGTATACAACATTTGCCCACTTGGTGCGAGGGTGCCAAAAGCATCGTACATCCATAGCCATAGGCATCGGCGTTATCGTTTGACCGGCGAGCGCGTAGTTGTAAAGAGAACAAACGCAGGGATGGATTGCATGAATGTCTGTCTATGTTTGGGTTGGCTTTTACCTGGTCATAGGATGATGGACGGAAAGACAGGCGAAAAGCAGCATGAGTCAAGCAAGATAGTGGATGATTACGGCATAAGGTTTTATTTTTTAACGGCCGCATTTGAGCCTCCATCAATTTCCTAGCCGTGCATGTTTCCCTCAAGTTTCAGCACAATGTGTCAGCATAGGAGACCTACAGACACAGCTTCAGTGAAGTTGAGCGACAAACAATTTAAGATTATTATTCATGTCTGTCTAATCTGGCTCAGAAACGTCGCTAATGCCTTTAGATATCCTGTCTAAATCACAACGCTAAATCTGTCCAGCTCATTCCTCCTTCTTTCGCTGAAATGGCTTCTTAATCAGGTCTACTAACTTGCCCAAAGCGCCGAATACTTTTCCAAAGCCGAAGCTCCAGCCCTTGACACGGACTGTGTAGATAAAGAAGTATACGAGCATCCAATTGGATACACAGAATGCAAGGAAAATGCCAAAATCTATAATGTGAATTAGTATGTGGTTACAAAAAGGCAGAGTACATAATAACTTACCTCTCCACTTGTCGCTCGCGTTGATGTTGAGCGAGGCGAGGTAGTCGTTGCCGGAAGACATCGGGCAATACTCGCAAGAGCTCGTAGCACTGGGGTTGAGGAGATAACCGCCAGCAGAGCTTGCAAAAGATCCTGCGTATTCTTGACAGGTCTGGCCTGGAGGAGCATCGAACTTGGCAGTCTCCTCGGATGAACATTCCACGGGAGCGCCATCAAGAGTTGCTGCAAGAATGCCTCCAATCCAGTATGTCGAGGGGTTTGCATAGTACATCCAATATTTCCAGAAGACTGGCAGCGATGCATAAGGGCGAACAACTCCGTTGAAGAGACCAAACATGACGAAGAAGAACGGCAAGACCTGATATGCGTTAGTATTCTCAAATTGTCAAGTAAGGGTAAAGGCATGGATAGGACTTACGTTCGATATGACGGTAAAGCTAGGGGCGAATGCGCAAATCCACTGGCCCCAGCTTGTCATGAAAAGGTAGATAAGGAGTGTCATCAAGAACACATAGCCAGAGACAGAACTCTCGGTCGGCAATCCGGTAGGCCAATACCACAACACAAAGTATAGTACTGCCGAGACGACGGCGGCAGGAATGTCCGAAACAATGTTTGCTGTACAAAAAGCAACCCAGCCATAGATGCGAGAGGGATACTCTCGGGCTTGCCATAGAGCCATGTTGGTAAAGAACTTGGGCACAACACCATTAACAACGGTGGGAGGAACTGTTACAATCAGGAAACATGTGAACATGCGGTTTTGCATGTCCTGCATCGTGTAGCCAAGTTTCCAGAACGTGAAGCCGTTGAAAATACCAAAGATGACTGCAACGAAGAACTTGCCATAGATGTAGGAAGGATCGCGCCAATGCTGTCTGAACATGCGCTTGGTCAACTCGACGGTCTGTAGCCAAGTTGATGCAGCAAATTCAGAGTGTTCATTCTTATCAGATCCTGCCCCTTCTGTTGCAGAACTTCTAACTCGCTTGAGGCCATCGATCTCTTGGAGAACCTGCTGAGCTTCTTCACTTTCGACCCATTCTTGGTTCCAGTCAACCTTGGTGCCATCTGGTCGCCTGTGAGGTCGAGCAGCGGTCTCTAGAATGAACTCGGCAACGTTCTTGTTGGGAGGACAGACAGCGCCACGATCAGAGAAGTACTTGACAACATCTTGTCCATTCTCTCCCATGGGCCCAAAGTAGAATGTGTTACCTCCAGGGTTCAGAGCCAGGACCATGTCAAACTGCTGAATAAGGACGGAGCTTGGCTGGTGGATAGTACAGATAATTGCCTGACCGGCTCGGCTCAGCTTTCGGAGGAAACGCACAATCGAATAGGCGGATTGAGAATCCAAACCAGATGTAGGCTCGTCGAGGAAGAGAAGAAGTGATGGTTTGGCTGCCAGTTCGACGCCGATTGTCAACCTCTTGCGCTGCTCGACACCGAGACACATGATGACAGCGTCTTGCAAGTCGTTGAGCTCAAGGAGGTCGATGATTTTGTCCACATATGCAAGCTTGTCGGCACGGCTGACTGATGCATCCTGTCGCAGAATGGCAGAAAACTCAATGGCCTCTCTTACAGTTTGGGTTGTGTCGTGGAGATCGCCTTGAAGACAGAAACCAGTGTTTCTCTGGAAATCGGTACCAAGAGATCGTCCATCCACAAGCATTTCTCCAGTAACGACACCAACACTTGTACGTTGCGAGAGAATGTTGAGAAGCGTTGTCTTGCCGGCACCTGACGCCCCCATTAGGGCAACCATGATGCCGGGCTTAGCATATCCGCTGACCTTGTTCAGGAGTTTCTTCTCACCACCAAGGTAAGGAACCGTGTACTCGATATCTCGCCATGTGAAGATAGACTCGCTGTCAGTAATTTGCTCAAGAGCTTCTTCCTCGCTGCCCGGGTTGGGATCAGACACAACTCCAGACGAGCCACTAGCGCTATTCCCAACGGCCTTCTCGTCATCAACAGGTGCCTCAGCTTCGCGCGCTTGCTCTTTAGCCCTACGACTTTTCTTGAAGATCAGGGCACCGCCGCCGCCCTCAGCAAAGCTAACCAACTCGGTTGCCAATACTGTGACGAGGATGTATAGAATAGCAAAAGCAATGACAACACCGAAGTTTCGCCAAAGGTTTGAGCGGCTGTAGTTGTAGGCGGCTTGAAGATAGTCGCTTCCGGAAACTGACCGTGCGTTGACCGACGCACCGCTGATAGCGCATCCCTGGTATCCCGGCTCAACTCCTGGGCCCTGGGGAACAGTTTGAGACGGTGCACATTCCAAGTTCCTGTCGGACAGTTCATTGGTCAGGACAGCCTCGAAACTATAGCTGATAGGATTGATCCAGTATATCCAACCAAACCAGATATAGTCCTTCAACAGCTGAGTCTTGGGAATAACATATCCAGTGTAGATGACGAGTAGGTTCAGTGAAATTCCAGAGAATCGAACAGCGGTGTCGATTTCAGGGGACAAGCTGGCAAACATACGGTACATTGCTGTAACCATAATAGTCGTGGTATAGACAAAGAGCAAATAGATCCAGAACTTTGAAACGTCAACATCAAGTCCAGTCATGAAGTACATGGTGATGCCAAAGATGCAAACTTGAACACCTATAACAGGGAAGTCAAGTAAGACGCGAGCAAGAGAGACGGCAGATGGACGATAGAAAGCGTAGTCATGATGACGAGCAACGACAGCACGTCCAGAAACAGCTTTCATAAGTTCAGAGAGCTGAAGCCAACCAAGAAAGAGAATGGAAAAGAAAATGGTGCCACCACGGCTGAAAGTGCTTTCAGTGTCTTCGGTTTGACCGTAGAAGAGAGATCCGACGATAAGACCGTTCGAGATAATGATGAAAAGCTTAGTCCAAAGAGTCGTAGTGTCACCAAATAGCAGCCAAGCTTCTCGCTTGGTGCAGGCGAGAACCTGTCGAGGGAACGAGATTGTATAAGAAGACTTGTCGGAGACATGTTTCGACTTGGCCTCCTGAACAGCACCTTGGAATCTCTTCGCATCTTGGTAGTTTGACTGGTGAAGAGACTCCTTGTAGGCTGCAACATCGGCCAGGAGCTCTTGGTAGTTTGGCGAGTTTCGGAAAGCTGACTCTAATTCCTCGGGAGTTCGAGGAGCGCGATTCTCGAATCCAGGTCGGAAGCGTCGCTCGGTCGGATCGGTGATGGCGGTCAAGAAATCGGCGGTTGTTTGTCGTTCGGGACATTCGAATCCGAGGTCGATGAAATACTGCTTAGCCTTGTTGGCAGGTCCAGAGAAGATCTGGCGGCCCTGGTCGATGACCAAAACCTTGTCCATTAGCTCGTAAATGCCTTCGCCAGCCTGGTACAAGGTGACAAGAGTGGTTCGGTTGCTGATGTCTGTCATGATGCGAAGCGATCGTGCGTAATCGAGGGCGGTCGACGCATCCAATCCTCGGGTAGAGTTATCCCAGGCCATGACGGTAGACTTGGAGGCCAGTGTCTCTGCAATAGAGACTCGCTTTCGTTCACCACCAGAAACACCTCGAGTGTATTCATCACCGACGACGGTGCCTCTTGTGTGGCTGATACCAAACATCTTCATGAGAGCCTCCACAATAACAGGAATATCGGCCTTCTCCTTGACCTTGGTCTTGTTCATAAGGGCAAAGGCAAGAGTCTTCCATACGCTTAGAGAAGCAAAATGAATATCGTCTTCACCATTATAGTTGACCTCGCCTCGGTAGTGCTTCTTCTGGTCAGCCGCAGAAATTCCACTGTAGGAAACCTCTCCTTCAACGGCAGCATAAGACTCGCGGTTGTTGCTGATGGCCTTGAGGAAGGTACTGCAGCCAGCACCAGGTCGTCCTAGGACAAGCATCATCTCACCATCCCTGACACAGCCGGTGAAGTCGTTGATGAGTGTCCGGGTTGGAGCCTTTCCAAAACGAAGAGATGGGAAATACCGAGTGAGGATTTTGTAAAGGTCGGGGCCAAATGTACCGAGAATAGCATCAGGAACGGTTCGAACGAAAGACGTCGTGCTGCCAACACCTTTGACAGTCAGGTTTTCGTACACAACTCCGACTCGCTTCAGCGATCCGTCTTCTTGAGATCGCTTTTCGAAATGGCCTTCTCGCATGAATTGGCCTAGCTCGAAGCCTTCGCTCTCTTCGGGACCAGCCTCGACGTCGGTTTTCGACTCGTCATCGTCGACCTCCTGGCGATGCTTTGCAGAAGGAACTCGAGCAGCGTTGCTTGCTCTCCTACTTGCATTTGCTTTGCTGGCATGTGTTTCTGTAGTCCTTGTCTTGTGCAAGCTCATCAGGTTGTGTCTTAGGGACTCGAATTCTTGCATCGCCTCTTGCGAGGTGACATCTTCTTGTCCGCGTTCACCCCATTTTCCTTCTTGGACGACTCCTGTATCGGAGGAGTTGCTGCTTTCAGGGGTATGGTGCCCGCCCTCAACGGTTTGTTGTGATATGGGTTGTTGCTGTTGCCACATTGATGATTGGGTGCGGCGAAGGGCATCGCCGTCTACTGTATTTCCTAACATAGTGACGGCGATGGTACGAAGTAAGGGGACAAAGAGATAGATAGGTATTGGGACGGGAAGTGAAATGAATGACGCGCTGCAGAGGTCAATGCCTCGATATTTATAAAGACAAAATGATTATCGCTAGAACTGTCGGGTCCTGACTTATCAATTGAACGGGACGGCTCAAGGGAATTATGAAAGCGGAAAGACCGGTGAAGATAAGCTTCACCAAGGTCGCAGGACAGGCAGGAGCGTAGCACACTGACTGGGATGCAGTGATTACTTTGCTTCCCCAACAAGCATGAGATGAGGATAGGTACGGATAGGTAGTGTATTTATAATAACCTCTACTTTAGTTTGTTTTGTAGATGCACAATTTTTTCTTCCGCGATCCATGGTGACGTAAAGGGTGTCTCCTATACGCTAAGGGAGGCAGGAAGGGATTTAGACGAGAACGTGTCAAAATAAGTAGCTGACCTTTTCACCAAAAGAGGTAATGGAATCAGCTATGTTTTTCTGTCACTTCTCCGGAAGCTTAGTTAGCGAGTGGATTCTGATGCACTCAGCCGTGGACCCTCGTTGCGTTTCCAGTTGCTGAGAAATGGAGATTAGCTCTTGTTTCCGAATCTCTGAGACTGACCCTGGATCCCTTGGCTGGGTACTAACGTTACGGAGTTTGTGGAGGGAAGCAGGCTGCTGACTCTGACTCGGATTTTGAGATAACGCCCCATACTTTTCACTTTCCCGGACTCAGGCACTCACTCCTATCTTGCAGTGGAGATCATTAGTTACTGTACCAGTCGGACATAGTGACATCCATGGAGCGTAATCTATCGGATTTTAGCGCCTTCAAGTGCAATCACCACCAATTGGATGGAGGCTTCCTTGCTAATACGCCTAAATGCCGGGTTCCTGAGATGAGGTCTGCAAATGTCGCCATCGCCACTCAGTCAGCAAGTTGCATATTATAGTGGGTGCTCACCCCGCAGCAATCATGGATGGCAATCTACTCTGCTCTGTCGTCGGTGAAATGTTGTTGAGAAGTTTGTTTCGTATTGGTAAGCAATCCTGCCTGAATCAACCTTTTCCGCCAAGACCGATCTGCACGGCTCGTGCATATAAGCAAAAGAGCCTCCAACGTTATCGGTCACTAACTTAGTTAACGTTGGAGTGTTTATTATAAATGGAAAGCCCCTTCCGTTCAGTCCGTCTGTTTTGGGGTAAAATGTAAGTGAGCTTATGGCACTTATATTGATTACAAAGTCTCGCTCCGTATGGGCCTTATTCACATGTTGATACCTTGACTTTTTCGTCCGTTGAGTGCCGGCCTAGAAAACAACTGGGTGCATCACGTTATATTCGACCGAATTCTTCTCATTTTTCTGAATTCCTATTTCAACATCAATCTGCTGAAGTAATTGTCGGCCCGGCAACGATATGAGTACACGTGAATACACTAATGGAGAGATGGAGAGCGGCATGTTATGAATCTTGTGCAATGTTATACGTCAGGGCATTGAATTATTCAAGTGACAACATCACTATTTACTGTAAACACCAGTATATTTTCATGTGATTCAAAGGACTCAACTCGAACTGTCCTTGATTTCCTTGTCACAATCTAATCATATCTCTACGCTCTTTCCTCATCTCAATCACATGTGATAATGATAGTCTCAAATATCACAAGCTTAACGGCGAAAAGCAAGCAGAGACCAAGGAAATCTGACCAATGAACCTATGAGTCAATACCGTCTTACATGCATATGATCTCTAATGCCTTGAGCTTATTTTTGCTGACTGCAAGGTGCCAATTGACGATGTAGGGTAAGCCATATTGCATGGTTGGCCTTGCCATATGGTTCGGGCAAGACAGCACCAAGAGTCTATCACTCGAGATACAAACAAAGAATAAAAAAGGAGAAGTGATGATGGAAGATGGAAAACTGGATGCGTTTTGTCAAAGATTGTTGCTTCTCAACTTAGTAAAGAATCAATAAATGCCCATGATATGTACAACCAGGGAGTCTCAGGGAATAGGGAGCATATGTACTCCTAGAAGCCTACACTCAAACCATCTTCCTCCGATATACCTTGGTCAGTTCAGAGCTGCAAAAGACGAGGCTACCTGATTAAGTTTGCGTTGTCTCTGACACACTGAATGGTCATGTATAAAGGAAGGTCACACATACATCACTCACTATACTATTTCTATCTGTAGAAACGGGACTATCCATATGTGTTCATTTGCAGCGCTGGTAGTAAGCACGATAACAGCTAAAGGAGAGTAGATGCATATCACCTAATCAAACCAGAACGAAACACTATCTACCCTGCTACCATACAGTACGGCATTCCCATCCAGGCAGTGCTGTGTATTGGATGGATCCAATCGAATGGCGCAGCACATACAAGCAATTTCCCTAGATTCAACCAGAGATCGATAGACCTCACATTTCCCTTTCCGTACTGACGATCCCATCAAGTTGGAAATGCGCAGCACTCTGGTTGGACTACGAATAGGGAAATTAAGCTAGAACGAGAATCTGACCAGCCTTACAGGGCGCCTTACCCACGTCATATCATGCCGCCAACACCGAGCTCAGTGGAGCTAAGACTGCGGCTGTGCCTCAGCGGCGCTGGAAAGCTTGAAGGATCCGCTGATCTTTTCCCAAAACAGTATTGATGCAGCGCTCTGTATCGCCATGCATCAAGACTGAGTATCACAGCTTCAAAGTATATAAGTTGAAGCAATTGCCAGTGATGGAGGATATCATAAACAGAAAAACTAGCAAGACAACAATTGCATCTAAATCATTTCCAATTCAATACAACCTACTCAACAACAAATTACTCTTACCTTGACATCACATCATATCACATCTCACACAATGGGCAACTCAGACTCAAAACTCGTTACTTCTCAGCTCTCAGCTGAAGACCTTCAGGATATCCCAACCGTCATCCGCATGTCATACCAAAACTCATGGAAGAAATATGCATGCTTCACAAGCATGAACCTCAGTCTTGGCCCACCCGACGCTGAGCCTATGTACACTCTAAGCTTCCACAAGGGCTTATACGGCGACATCAGCATTCACAAAGGCCCCAGCCCCGACTCACCACCCATTGCAACATCATCAAGGATCAAGAGATACCACGACGACTATCTCATCACGCTTCCTTCTCCTTTGGGCAATGGCATTCACGAAGAAACTCTGCGACGACCCAAAGGACTGAAGGGCCGTTTCTGGTTCGGATGCCTCGTCGGTGACGGTTCAGAGCAGCGTGTCGAACGCTTCGAATGGCGCCGTTCGCGTGGCGCCGAAGTCAAGAGTGTCGGACAGTCGAAATGGGGCGGCTACAAGCTCGTCCGTCTCGGCAGCACCAACATCAAAGAAGAAGAGTACTCATCCAGCGAAGAGGATCTTGCCGAGGGCAGCAGCAACAGCGGCGAGGGCTACACCAGTGACGGCAAGGAGGTTGTGGCAGTATGGGGAAATGCTAGCTGCTGGAAGACTATGTCAGGTGTTGGGGAGTTCCAGTTCCGAGGAAGCGGTGCCACAGGCGAGTTGGGCAACATGTGGGCTTTGATGGCTGTCATGAGCTGCATGTCTATCTGGCAGAAGGTCCAGAGGGATAATGCTACCGCTGGTGCATCCGCTTCTTCAGCTTCTTCTAGCTCCGCTGCCGTCGCAGCAGCTGTATCATAAATGTTTTGGTGGATTGTGGTGTATAGACTTAGCGACTTTTCTTTTTAAGGGGGTTTGATGATATCCATGTTGCAATGCAATAATTATAGATTTATTTATCAAAGATGTTTTACTTTATAAATCACTTTACAGCTTCGTCCTGGTATTGGTTTCTGTTACTGGAGTTCCACTTGATAATTATCATCAAGCGGTTTGCATAGCTCACAAAAGCAGTCAAGAATCCACTAATCCATATTTACTCAACTCAGCACCTCGCTGAGCATCTCTTAAGGTTCAAATACTATTCGATATGTATGTGGCTATATTTTCAAGTGATTATCTGTCACTATCAAATAAAAGTAAAAGAAAATCCAAACTGGTGTAATTGGTAACACAGCCGGGGTTCACTCGTTTAGCGGGCCCTTCGGGGGTCGGCAGATCTAGGAAATTTTATGGGGAAACATCCGACATCCGGGGTCGATTCCCGGACGTGGGGATGATTTTTTGGGACTGTATGTATGGGTTTGGAGAGATGTCATCTTATATATCCCAGCAGTTGTGTGAGAAGCATATCTCTGATTAAGCAAAAGAAACTCTGGAATCTTTAATTAGAGCCACTCAACGCATGACAGTGCAAGAGTCTCAGTTTATACGATTTCCTAAGACGCAAGTGTCAACTATTGTCCTTGGCTATCTAGGTACTGTACTAGATACCAAGAAGGAAGGGTTGGGTTATGGTCAGGTTTGGTGCGGAAGCATTGCCATCCTGCTACATGGTTGGTTGAGAATGTAGCCCTGCGTCCGTTGGATAAGAAATATTATTCTCACCTGTATGGCTCGGTAACGTCTATTAGTGTCAACCGAAGCTGAATATGGACATGCTAAGGATGAAGAAACATTTAAACCATGCTCAAGTCTAGTATTTTTCATATCTTTGTAAAGGACTTTTTCCCGTCTTGTTGTTTCAAGTAATAAATGCCAAGATTGTAATGCATGAGATATAACAGATTCACTAACACGTTGTGACACGCGGCGATAACGCTTTGTGTTGGGGAACATATTCGCGTCTGTGCCACAATATGCCTGTGCATTGTTCCGAATTAGCATCCCAGTCATGCATATGGTCGGGTAACTTGGGCTTCATCTTTTAAGCATCATGCTGGGTTGTGTAGCACAATGAATTGAGAAAGTCCCGGTGACTTTTCGTTTCGGAGCATTAGATCTCGCACACATCGGTTTTCGTTACTCCATCTTGGCACCTGATGTTGTCTGACAACACACAGCATGTAAGCTGAAGGATGTTATTTCCATTTACAGATGTACTGACCGCACACTCATTTACCAACAAGAGAAGGATTTGCCTCCTTCTTGGTCTTCCGACTCTGACGTGAGCCTGAGAGAAGTATTCCGAAAAGCCTTTCACTAGAAACCAAAGAGCTTTGCACCCCTTTCTGTACAAAGGCAAGTATTGGTCGAATCAAACCGGCAAGCTCGAGCGTTACTGATACCTGGAACGTCTTTGTCAATTCACACTATCACTCCGTGTTCATAATCGCGATACACAAGATGCTCTATTCCGAAACCGCAGCCTTCTTCTTCTTCTTCTCCAAAGCCTTCTCTATGGCCTCGACCCTCTTGTCGATCTTCTCGAAAGACCAGCTGTTCCACGGCGAGGGGTAAACCAGAGGTCGAAGATCGAACCTGTGGTCATCTGGCGAGTAGTTCTCCACATGGACAGCAGGTGTCGCCACTGCTTGTTTGTGTCTGTTGATATACTAAAAAGGATTGTAAGCTTATGTAACAATGGCTTTGGTCAAGAGGAAGCATACATGGAATCCGTGGAATCTCTTGACTTTGGTGGCAACTTCTCGCGGAGTCATCTTGCCCTCACCGCCCCATTCTTCAAGAAGTCGGAGGAACATGCCGTATGGGCCGAGCTTGCTTTCCTTTCGTAGACGCTTCGGCAATTGTCAGTTTGGTAGTGGCTTGTTTCATAATTACTTTTACTTACACCGAAACGAGAGAGCTCGTCATATGTCATACCCATATCAGCTGAGATATTTGTTAATTAACCGTTATCAAACCCAGGAACTATGACTTGCCTTCGTCACTTTGGACGTAGTCTGCGGTAATGGGTTCAAGCTCAGCCGTAGCTATCATTTGTTAGCATAATGATGAGATGTGATCTCAGGGGCTTGGCGTACGAATGGCATGGATAAACTCCTCTAGGATAGGCATGTCAAAGCTCTTGGCAGACCAAGCGATGAACCTCTTCAAGTCCGTCTTACTAACAGAACCTATGGGGTTCACATCCGCGGAACTACAGTCGTACTTGGTAAGATCTGGAGTACATTGTTAGTCAATCGCACGATGGAACGTCAGAGCTACGACTTACAGCCTCGGAGGCACTCGTCGACGTTACTGGACCCAAGAACAAGCAGACTTCCTCCACCTGGCCGTTGTCGTACGGTTGGAAGCATCTGGGCATAGTAATAGGCAATCACCATGCGGCTACGGGCCTGAATGTTTTGCAGAGCCACTGTGGAAATCAGTCTGCTAATCGAAGAAAGCTCAAAGGTAAGATTGGTAAAGGGTTGATGAACTTACAGTTCTCGGTCGCTGATCCTCCATGAACCTTGAATTTGGGCTCAAATCCTGTACCCTGAGTGAGCAGGTTCTTAGTGGCGTTGAAGGTATCGTCGATATTCATGTCAGTGTGGTAGCTTCCAATACGCTCGGAGAGGTCCTTGGCACGCTGGCGAGTCTCCTTGCTACTCTGTTTCTCCATACCCATGTAAACAGTGTGAAAGATCTGGCTACAGAATTCCTCAGCAGTTTCGGGCAGCTTATCTGAGTACACGGCAATTCGCTTCACATCGGCAATGACTTCCTCGTTACCTGCCTTGATGGCTTCAACGACAAGTCGACACATGCTGAAGACGATGGTGGCAGTCGCACATGAGTCAATGCCTCCAGAAAGGGGCACAAGGTAACCAGATGCCTTGCTTCGTCGTACTTTTCTATGGTTAGTCTTCTATTGGCAGGACCGGAATCAAATTGCGCATCAAGGATCGCAACAAAGGGAACTCACGGTAATCCCAAAGCCAGCAAGCAGGACCAAGGGCCTAATCAGCACAAATGTTAGCACCTCTGGAAAGAAAACTTCTTTATCACCATGATAGAAACACGTCATGTCGATTGGGTAAGCACATACAATTTCTTCCTCTGGAACATGATACCTGGCTGGCCTAGGAGGTGTTGGAGCACGTAGTAGGTCCAGATCTTCCACACCCAGGCTGAAGTCGACCTCGATTCTTTCGTACACAGGCGCTTGAGTGGCTTGGAAGTTGCGAGACGGAGCAAATCGGTAGGCGCGAACTTCTTCGAGGTCCACAGTCGCTGTGATAACTTCAACATCGTCCAAGCTGAATTGAGAACCTTGAGCCACGATGTTGCCGTTCACCATGATAAGGGATGAACCATCGTAGAGAAGTCTGTCTCCGTCGGAACCTAAGGGGGTGTAAGAGAAAGCAAGATTTGAGAAAGTATTGAGATCAAATTACCGGATTGGTTGGCGTACAGGTAGACACCTCCGCTCTTACGAGTTGCTTCCGAGATCAAGGCGATGCGCTCATTGAGCTTTCTTAATGTATGGTGAGAGCCAGATGAGTTGGTAAAGATCTCGACGCCGTTCAGGGCCCTGGATGATAGTTAGCTGTTCAAAATCTCTTGACGCCTGCATTGTCTAATCCTGAAGAGGGAATTGAAGTTTCAAAGGGAGCGTACATGTTGATGTGAGGTGCCTGTGGGGTGAAGAGCTCTTCACATGTCTCGGCAGCGACAGTTGTGTCGTTAAGAGAGAGAACAACATCGCCGATAGGGACCTGTCGAACACCCTGATGCTTCTGAAGGGCAGGGGGGAGGTTGTACTGCTCCACGTATCTCGGTCTGTTCCATGGAGTAAAGAAGCGGTTCTCTCTAAAGTTTCTATAAAGCCGAGTTAGTATGCGAGTGTCCCCTTCGGGGCAGCTATCACATACCCATCATTGGCGAGGAAGATCTTGGGTCGAAGGCACAGAAGCTTTCCATCGAGGATAATAGCACGGCAGTTGTATCGACAACCCCTGTGCATAAGAGGAAGACCGACATCAATAAGGATGCCATGGAGTTCGGTGTCAGTCAAGATTGCGAGGAGTGATTCCAAGGAATGGTCATAGACATCAGCTTCAAGGAAATGGTCGAGACTATCGAAACAATGTCAGATTATTCTCCCAAGATGAAGAATTGTCGATAAACTCACCATCCATAGCCTGTAATCTCAAGCTCAGGACCCGTTCTCAGAGTAGCTCCAGCTTCCTTTGCCAGGATGATACTCTTGCGGATTCTTGCAAGATTGCCCGGCCAATCCAACACCCACTGGTTGAGGGAACATGTCGCCAAAGTGATTAGATCAGCCATCTTGAAGTGAAGATGCTGTCGACAGAAAAGTTCTTTGGAGTAGGTTTAGGTTGGTGGCTGTAACTACCCGTAGAGATCTGGGTGGGCCATTGATTTATGTATTCGGGCGGGGTACATACAAGCTTGCGATAGCGGCATACCTACGCCCTATAGATCAGCTTTGAGATTATTCTGCAATTGGCATTCAATTTGTTTTCTAGAAGCACGTTGAAATATGAATCCCAAGAAATACATCTCTGATAGCTTCTCAGAGTTGATTCAATAAACCCAAACTATTGTTCATCTGAGTTGCTCTATCTTGAATACCCAAGTTATGATGCAAATATCTCATTATGACTATCGATGCCCCACCAAATCTTGTCAAACCCCCGAATACCGATTGTCCGAGAACTCATCAACCTCAGATAATTCAACCACATTTGTGACCCAAGCGATATCTTCATGGAATTCGTATTCTCTATTCTACATCCGCGAACCATTCTAACTCTAAATAGTCTTACATGAGATTATATGTTACATGATACATGATTACAATGCCTCTATCTCTCACCTAGTGTAGCCTCCTTTGGCGAGAGCATCCTCAAACATCGCCTTGCAAGGGACCTTACTACCCAGCTTTGCGCACAGGAGGAAAGCACCACTGAGCTTGCGGTGCAGACTGTATGTCTCTTCAGGTGGGGGCGCAAGTCGTTCTTGAAGCATCACAGGGATGAGTGCCTTCACACGCTCTGTGATGGTCTGGTCCTTGAAGTCGTAGACATCAGGTGCATTGGCAAGGAAAGGTTCAGCGAGGGTGAGAACAGACTTTGTGTGCGCCTCAACCATGGTGCGGCTTTCATGGCCTGTCAAGTAGCCAAGACTCTCGGACAACTCCTTGACAGCGGCCTTATCGGAGCGCGAGGCCGCAGCAAGAAGTTGTACGTACTGGGTAACAAACTCATCGGGATACTCGCGAGAAGCTCCAAAATCGAGTAATTCAAGCTTGTTCAGATCCGCATTATAGAGGAAGTTCGTCCAGTTGGGGTCCGTCTGCATGAAACGGAACTCGGTTATCTCGCGGAGACAGAGTCGGAGAAGCTGTGTGCCGATCCAGTCGCGCTGCTCCTGGGTAAATGATTTGATACGGGTCACGCCAATGCCATCCATAAAGTCCATGGTGAGAACTTGCTTGCCCGATGCCTCGGGGTATACGCTCGGTACCATGAAGACGTCTTTCTCGCTTGAGCCGAGAAGCTCCTTATAGCGCTGAGCGCACTGAAGCTCGCGCTCGTAGTCACATTCCCAACCGAGCTCTAGTCGCGCATTGTCAATCGTCTTGTTGAGATACAAACCCCTAGGGAGGAGCTTGGTCGCTGTAAGGAGAATGCTAAGGTTGTCAAGATCCGAATTGATCGAGTCGGCAACACCAGGGAACTGAATCTTGACAGCCACTCGCTTGCCATTCTTCAAAACTGCCTTGTGGACTTGTCCGATTGAAGCTGCAGCAATAGGCTTCTCCTCAAACTCACTGAACAGCTCTCGCCACTCAGGACCGAGGTTTGCGACGAGGACGCGGTCACGTTGCCAAGCGGGCATGTAATCGGCACGGTCCTGGACGCGCTGAAGGACCTGTTGAATAGGGGCTGGGAGCATCTTGGTGTCCTGGAAACTCATCATCTGACCAAGCTTCAGGGCAGCACCGCGCATACGCGAGAGCTTCGCAACCAGGCGCTCCATGTTCCTTTCGCTCAAAAGAACGGATCCTTGGCCACCGCCGCCAAAGGCTCGGCTGAACCCTTCAGTCATGGCACCTCCCAACATGCCAGCAGCAAGACCACCGTAGTTCCATATTCTACTGATGCGTGATGAAGGAACGCTGGACTCCCTCAGAGCATGTGGGGTCTCTAGTGGTGCTACTGAATCTCCCGCAATCTCTTTTGCGGCCTGGATGACGTCTTCGTC
Source organism: Fusarium brachygibbosum (assembly GCA_018886245.1). Taxonomy (NCBI): domain Eukaryota; kingdom Fungi; phylum Ascomycota; class Sordariomycetes; order Hypocreales; family Nectriaceae; genus Fusarium; species Fusarium brachygibbosum. Next base: position 2,003,454 of record MU249525.1, read on the forward strand.
AATCTTCTTCTCAGCTTCGGGTACGATTGGAGCGGCTTCTTCTGGTTCATGTACAGGCGTCTCTTCCACGTGTTTTTCTTCCATAACCTCCTTCTGCGCTACAGGCGTCACGGGTTCCGCAGGTTCCGCATGCTTTTTAACGGGCTCCTGGGGCTTCACGGGTTCCGCTTCGAGGCTCACCTCTGGTGGTGATGGGCGAGGGGGCCAATTCCTCATGGGATGCTCTTTCACAGGACCTCCAACCCCAGGTCTTGCAGGTGCTGCGCCAGGTTTGCCCTGTTTCCTCAAAGAATCCAGAACTTTGGAGCCTCGTGCTGTATGGAAAACATTGACGTCGACTCCGGGCGGCAGATCAAAATCATCCTCCTTGGCTGGCTCTGACGTAGCTTGCTGCTGCGGGCTGGACCTGAGGTTTGGGATCGGACTGCTGAAAGGGACTCGGTCGGTTCTTATAGATTCCGGCTGGACATTTTGCCTCTCTTCCGGCGTCTCAACGATAGGCTCCGTCTCTCGTGCAGCCGGTGTGGTCTGCTCGTAAATCACGTCGTCATTCGGCCTCGTAGTATTATGTGTCGTATCTGCTGTCGGTGGGCTTTTCTGAGCATTTCGCTTTCTCAACGCCGCAGCGACGCTTGACGTTCGGCTGTAGGTATCGATCTGGCGACCCCGAAGAGCGACATGCTTGGCGGCGATGCCACGAGAGGCATTGAGCACTGCGGCGAGGTCGATAGCGAAGTCGACGAACCTCATCGAGTCGATACGGCCCTGAAGGTCCAGAAGCGCATTGAATGGAGGTGGTTAATTGTGTCTGGCGTGCTGGCGTTGGCTGCCAGCTTGACAAGGTGGGTTGCTAACTTGCTGGTTCCCCGGTTCGGAGAAAAAAGTCCATGACTTAATTGATGGGTCATGCAACTAAGGGGGTTAACCAACAACCGTCAGAGGTCCAGAGCAGAAACATATCCGAAATCCAGATACAGCTCATTCTAAAGCAATTAGTATAGCTTTATAGGTTTACATGAAATATCACGAATTGTTAGAGCAAGGGCCAGATAACCTGAGCATGGACTCGACATGAAAGTAGATCAGAGTACAGACATAAGAAGCAGAGCATCTTCGAAGTAGCTCATTATAACAGAAACTAAAGATAATTATAAATCTGGATTTTCCAAGATAGACTTTCGCTCCATGGTTGGCAAAAGCGCTCTGCTTCGTAAAATTGCCCCGAAAAAGGACTGTGCTTCCGTCAAGATGCAATAACCAAACAACGCCTACGCCGTGCTATAAAATGCATATCAACTTCAGTCCTTACTTTGATCCCGACGTTGAGCCAGGTCTCTTGACTGATCTCAAAAGAGACCCCCTAGGAGTCATGGGTTTGTTGGATTGTCCAAATGAGCTCCCGCTTGATCCGCGTCCAGGCGTGCCAATTTTGCTCCACAATCTTTGTGCTGCTGGCGTCAGACCTCCAGCAGATACTCGAGGGCTACTTGGGAATTTAGGAACTGGTGTTTTGTCGACCCTCCCTGTAAGTCCGTTCCTCGTAGATTCCTTTTTCGATTGCGATATTCGATCCACCATGCGCTCATGCAGTGTCTCTCTGTCGCGTTGCTCCTGTAAGCGAAATGGGTTTGGCGAGGCATCTCCTGGGCCCAGGTTGATGATGGGCGCAGGGAGGATCGGCTCATCTTCGTCATCCTCGTCGTCAACAAAAGCGTATCCATTCACTCTTGGCGTCTCTCCTCCTGTGACACTTGAGTCTTGGTCACTCTTCCGAGGCCTGCCTGCGATGGCGTCTCTCACTGCAGACATGGTGGGGGATGGTGGCCGTTGAATAACGCGCGGTTCAGGCATTCTGGTGTTTGCGTAGACAATTGATTTGGGCGCCATCTTTGAAGATTCCTCGGCTTTTTGAGAAACGGTGACAACGCCATCCTCAACTCCATCGGGTCTGAACATCAAGTTGTTCTTGGGATTTTCATTCCAGGTATCTGGACGCGCCGGACGGTCGTCTTTGTCTTTGATAGCAAGACGATCGCGTTTGAAGCCGTCATCCGTCAGGCTTCGTGTTTGCCCGATTCGATCTTCAACCTCCTTTTGTTTGATCATTTGCTTTGATGGTAGTTTGTTACCGCGCCAAAGCCAAGCGTATTTTTCAGCCTTTTTCTGGTTTTGCTTGTCAACAAGCTTGTAAAAGCTCTCATTATCTTCGCTTGTATAAGTCTCTTGGAACTTTGATAAACTCATATTGGTTTTTAGCCGTGGTTGAAACTCTGGAACATTTGAGGTGACGGAAGCTGGTGTATCCCCTCCATATGTCGAAGGCGTGCGGTCTCCAGGAGCGAAAGAGTTTGTTGACCTTGGAGGGAGTGGTGTGTTCTGGCGTCCTGGTGTCATGACATGCTGAAGTCTTCGTCCTGCACTCGATATCCAAGCGGCATCTTTTGACTCTAATGCGTCGAGATATTCTTGTTGTGTCTCCGTCTGTAGCAATCCAGGAAAGAAGTCTCGGGCTATGATTTGAGACAGCGTCTCTGTGTAGGTATCCTCGTCGAGTACTTTCTTTGGCCGTTTTATCTTTTTGGCTGGAGGAGGAGGGGGCATCAAATCGGTGTCTGTCCGCTTGCGCACCAGCGCATTTGAAGTCCCTGACCCGGACTCCATGATGTGAGTGACTGCAATATGAATTTGAGGGCTGTGAGTTGAGTTGTCTTGAGGTCCATTGGAACTATTAAATGGGGCGGTTTCGAGATATGCAACTAACCGATCCTTAGATTCAAGGCAGACCTTGTGTCTTGCAGAAGTTCACAAAGTTGCCGCAAACTCATCGAGTCGCGTGACCGGTAGATAGGTAACTACCGGCTTTACCTACTTAACTTAACATTTATTTAGAGAATATTGGAAATAAGCCTTAAAGCTTTGGTTTTAAGATTAGAGATTCTTTATTGTATAACAGCCAGAATCCACAGATGGCTAATGGCCCGTCCAGGCAGCCAGGGTGGCGATTGATAAAAGATTCCCCGTTTTTTGGCGCCTGGCCAGACGCTAGGCATTCCAGAGGCACGATTTGCACCCAGGTAGGCGATTCTTACAGGGGCTCTAAACCTATCAGGATGCCTAGAAGCCCTGAAACCTCACCCGTTAAGCCCCCGATGGAGCCGTCAGATTCGGTTCCATCATGACGCGCCGGCAGCGGGGGGCAAAGTTAACTCCACCAAAAGCCGCCCGCCATCAACCTCCAAAACTTCTTTGCACTTCCTCGCATTGTGGAACCGAGCCTTGTTTGGAGTCCGCCTCGCTTCTGCAGCATTCCACGAGCTTATTCTTGACCTGCAACCTTCAAAACCGAGTCCCTCTCTTCTTGCGACTAACTTGAATGGTCGACATTGCGCTCGGCGCAAAACTACCAGAGAAACTACCCCTCCCCCTCCTTTGTCCTTTGACCTTCGACCTGTTTTTGTGACGCCTACTCGACGAACCTTTAGTTTCTACAAAATGGACGCCGTCGAACTTAAGAACAAGGGCAACAAGGCCTTCCAAGCTGGTGACTACCCCGGTGCAGTCGACTTCTACAGCCAGGCTATCGAAAAGAACGATAAGGAGCCTACGTTTTTCACCAACCGAGCTCAGGTGCGAAGTCATACATACGATTCATGATCTTGATATTCGACATTTTTATTAACTTTAGGTACTAGGCATACATCAAGACTGAGGCATACGGATATGCTGTCGCTGACGCTACAAAAGCTATTGAGCTTAACCCAAAACTTGTCAAGGTTCGCCACGAGCCTGCTTCCGGATTGGGAAACATAAGATCGAATTCTGACCTGGGCAGGCATATTACCGACGAGGTTTAGCCAAGACTGCGATCCTACGACCCAAGGAGGCCATCGACGACTTCAAGACATGTGTTTCTCTCGATCCCAACAACAAAGATGCCAGACTTAAGTTGGAAGAGTGCAAAAAGATTGTCCGGCAGTTGGCTTTCTTTGCTGCTATCGAGGTCGGCGATGAGCCCTCTGCGGCCGAGGGTCTTGACCTAGACTCAATGGCTGTTGAGCCAGGTTATGATGGCGTGCGACTGGGCGATGAGATGACACAAGAATTCATTGACGACATGATTGAGCGTTTCAAGAATGGCAAGAAGATCCACCGAAAATACGTCTACCAAATCATTCTTGCCGTTAAGAAGATTGTCTACGACGAACCTACAATGGTTGAGGTGGAAATCCCTAGCGATGTCAAGCTTACTGTCTGTGGTGACACTCACGGTAAGAAATGTGCCTGCCAATGTCCTGTACAGCCAGCTAATCCTTGTAGGTCAATACTTCGATCTTATGGAATTGTTCCGCCGCAACGGTACCCCTGATGAGAAGCACTGGTATCTTTTTAACGGAGACTTTGTGGATCGAGGTTCTTGGTCGACTGAGATCGCTCTGCTCTTGTATGCTTACAAGTGGCTGCGACCTAAGCAGTTCTTCCTGAACCGTGGAAACCACGAGACAGACGACATGAACCGAGTCTATGGTTTCGAGGGTGAATGCAAGGCCAAGTACAACGAGCGAGTCTTCAAGCTGTTCTCTGAGAGTTTCTCCGCTCTGGCTTTGGCTACACTCATTGGCAAGAAGTACCTTGTCCTTCATGGAGGTCTCTTCTCCGATGATAGTGTCACTCTTGACGATATCCGAAAACTGAACCGACACGGCCAGCGACAACCCGGTCAGGCTGGCTTGATGATGGAGATGCTCTGGACCGACCCTCAGGAGGAGAACGGCCGAGGACCCAGCAAGCGTGGTGTTGGTATGCAATTTGGCCCTGACATTACCAAGAAGTTCTGTGAGAAGAACGGCCTTGAGGCTGTTATCCGAAGTCACGAAGTTCGCATGGATGGTTACGAGGTGCAGCACGACGGTCGCTGTATTACCGGTGAGTTGATATGGGCATCTTATTATGACCTTGTTGCTAACATTTCTATTAGTCTTCTCTGCTCCTCGATACTGCGACTCGACAGAGAACAGGGGTGCCTATATCAACATCGGCCCTGACTACAAGCTTCAGTACGAGCAATTCGATGCTGTGCCCCATCCTGACATCAAGCCCATGGTAGGTTGACACACAATGCCTGGACCCATATCTCAATGCTAACCCGATGCTAGGCATATGCGCAAAGCTCTCTTATGTCCTCTCTGATGTAGAAACGGCGGAGAACTTCTAGAAAGCGAAACTGGCGGCGATTTCAGGGTGTATTCGGGTCTCGGGCGTCTGGAAACGGTGCATTTGCAGGGTAAGCCGATGGGCGATGTACTTTCATACATTTATACCCCATCTAGATGATAAAATGAGGTCCAGTTCAATGATGATGAATATAACAAATGCCACTCTTCAAGCGTTCCATAATCGATTCTGCCCATCTGCACCAACCATGGCACCAAGCCAGTCTGAGCATTGTCGTAGTTGAAGGCTTATTTGTTCCCCGTTGTCGCTTGTGCCTCTCCATGCTGTGATGGCTGCGGCGAAAGAGCCGAGGTCTGGTCTTGGAATGCGAACCCATGCATGGTTGTTTTCCACCTTGAGAATATCCATAGAAATAGAAGCACCTGTAATTCCTAGAAACTGCCGAAGAGCAGTTGTACAGTAGCTTTTGAGAGAAAGATCGTCAAGAGTGACAGATGATGAGCTGCTGAGAGCATCTGTAACAAGCTCTAGGTGCGCATATGAGAAGGGCGGTTCCTTGATTGTGCAGGTGAGAATATCGTGTGATTTGTCAAGATCTTTCTGCTGAAAGATGTTCTTTTGGCTCGACTGGCTTGAATTTTGTGTCATTTTGCATTGATGGACCAGCAAACTTTTCTGATGATTGGGTGTTGAGATCCATCTTCAATTAGAGATTGAAGTTAAGGTGGATATTGCACTTGATGCATAACTCGCTTATATGCATGGCAGCTCTTCATCGCCGCCTTTGTCCGTCGCGAACTTGTGAACAACACTCTCCACGATCAACATCTCTTCTCCTCCGTCAACGCTGTATCGCGATCTCTTCTACGAAACATAGGCCATGTCATCCTCAAATTATGTCACAACGGGCCAAGCGCGCAACCTTCGAGCGTGCATGATCTGCTCCATTGTCATGACCTCCCAGGTACGCCCTTCTATTGTTGCGAACCCCGAATATGGATCCAGTAAACTGACATTTTCTCGATATCTAGCGCTTCCAAAACGAAGGTTGCCCCAACTGCGAAGAGTTTCTGCACCTCCAGCATTCCCCGGATCAGATCGAGAGCTGTACATCCCAAGTCTTCGAAGGTGTTATCACGCTCGCAAACCCGACCAAATCATGGATTGCAAAGTACCAGCGCCTCGATAGCTACGTACCCGGCATGTATGCCATCAAAGTCTCAGGACAACTGCCTGATGATGTTCGATCGACGTTGGAGGACGAGTATAGGATACAGTACATCCCGTAAGTTAACCCCTGGGTACGATGGCGTTGAAACAGGCTGACATGCTGGATTTGTAGACGTGACGGTACTGAGGTGGAGAACGATGCTTAAACTACATGGCGTTCGACTGATGCGCAACAATTGGTTATACTGTTTCTGGCGAAACCGGCGTTGAGGGATGAAATAGCAGTGATTATGAAAACCAAGAATCGAACATTCAAAAGTATTGTAGTGGTATCTATGATGGACAATCAAACCAATAACGCCCAGCCATTTGCTGTGATGTGTGCATGCATTGCATCCTTTCCATTTGACAAAATTCATGCCATGAAACAAAATGGGCCAATTTTAGTTGTTCTTCTGCTTCTTATTAGAGCCCATGCCAAAACTAAAGCCGGCGGATTCCCTGGACCGCTTCTTTTCCATTTCCTCTTTCATGATACGTTCGGCCTCGCTCATCTTCTTAGGCTGTTCAATCTTTGCTGATTTCTTGGGTCCTGACGAGAGCGCGTTCTTTTTGGCCTGAGCGAACACGTTCTTGGTCTGAGGCTTTCCAGCAAGCTTCATCGAGATGCCTCCAAACCCGCTTGGCTTCGCTGGTGCTGTCTCAGGCTCCTTTCCTTTTTCTGTAATTGTCTCGTCCGTCTTGGAGGACTCTGCTTCTTGGGCAGCCGCGCCGGGCGCAGGACTCTCTGATGCCTTCGTTTCGGGGGCGGCTGGCTTCGCTCCGAATGAAAGCTTGATCTTCTCGCCTTCTTGGCGTTTTAACTCGCGGGCTTCGGGGTCTTCTTCTTTTTCTTCATCGTTGGTGCCAGCGGCGGCTTGTGCACGTTTGATTTGCTCTCGGATCATGCGCTGTTCCAACTCCTCGTTGCCCTGATCTTGCGCTTCCTTGCGCCTTAATGCGTCTTGTCGTCTCAAGGCTTCTGGTGACTTATCGATCCAGGATATGTGTATGCCCTTCTCGGTCTCTTCAACTCGGCAGATACCCTCGCGCCCCAGGTGCTTCGCTAAGTCGGTAAGTGAACTGAATTTTGTACTGTTCATATGAATGTGCTCCTATTTTGCATTAGTAAGTTGGCTGGAAGAGAAAGACCTTGCGTAGAGCTTACCTTATTGGCAATGTATTCTTGATAGAAACGATTGATATGGACTTGCTTCTCTCCGTGGCCAGTCCTTAGAAGAAGAAGGAAGTCGCTCAGGAATTGTTTCGTATAGTCGTTGATGTATTTCTTGGGATCTTCGCCGACGAGAAGCATTTGTCGTACATGGCTTTCGCTCATTGTATGCTGCTTGAATCCGTTGGCATCTCTGCATTGTTTCTCACACGGTTGGCAGTACCATCTCAACCGCTGAAGACCCTTGGCCTTCATGCGGTTGGCGACAAATTTCGTGGATCCGACTTCAGCTTTACCCATGATGTTGGGGTTGTGGTTGTATTATGTAAGTTGGTCAAGTTTGATGTTCAGAACGCGGGCTGCTAGTCTAGTTAGAGTTCAAAGGTTTTGTGGGGCTATATGCAGGTCGGTGATGTAAGTTTAAATACAGCGCGCGTATGCACGTGCTCGCAAAATGGGCAACAAAGTCCAGGAGATCAAAATTACTTTTCATCTTCCTACAAAGATAAACTTACTTCAACTCGTACGGAAAACATCTTTCTTCGCCCCCTGACGTTCTTTATTATAAATACTTCTCCATTCACCAGGACAAGGCGTATCTGCTTGGCCTGCTGAGTAAGTCGCTTGTATCACTTTCTGCCCGGACTCACCGCCCCAAAGCCGGCATTTTTCCGCGCTTATACGCTAGTGCTGCAACTGCCTCAACACCAAACTCCAGCCTTGATATAATCCCGACACGACTTTCTTGACACAACCACGCCGCCAAAATGAGTGAACGCAAGGTTTTGCAGAAGTACTACCCGCCCGACTTCGATCCATCGGCTCTCACACGGCGTCATAAAAACAAGGATGCTGGACCAAGAACGCAGAAAGTGCGAATAAGTACGTTTATGAATCTCAGGGACTATGCCAATACTAACCTATATAGTGGCTCCTTTCAGTATGCGCTGTACTCGCTGTGGTACCTTTATCTATAAGGGGAGGAAGTTCAACTCCCAGAAAGTACTCAATTCTCAGATCGCTGTGTTTACTTACAGTCCGCTGACCATTTCCCAGGAAACTCGACCCGAGGAGAAGTACCTAGGAGTACAAATTGTCCGTCTAAGCTTTCGCTGTACCGCATGTCCTTCCGAGATCATTTTACGTACAGATCCTAAGAACAACGACTATGCTGTGGTTAGCGGCGCTGTACGAAACAATGAGCCATGGCGTAATCGCGAGACCGAGAACGAAGATGATGAGCAAAGACTAAACCGACTGGAACGCGAGGAAGCAGAAGCCGCTGGCGAGGAAGAAAAGAACGCTATGGAGGAACTCGAAGCTAAAAACCTGGATGCGCAGAGAGAAATGGCCGCCGCTGATGCGCTAGACGAGATCCGACACCGAAACGCACGAATCAACCGATCCGAGAAAGAAGGTATCGACTTTGTGAACACTATTGTACGAACAGACGACGAGGAAAGAGAGAAACAGGAAAAGGAAGACCAAGAGGCTGCTAAGAAAGCTTTCGCTGCTGCACGAGCTCAAATGGAAATGGAGACTATAGTTGAGGACGAGACGCCTGCTGAGCCAGAACCTGTTGCTCCTGCCCCAGCTCCTAGCTTTAAGCGGGTTATTAAAAAGAAGAAAGACCACTCAGCAGCTTTGGGACTTAAGAAGAAGACATAACGTAGTCAGGAATTGGGTGGAATCACGGGAGACTCAATACTCAACGGGAGCTATAACGATAATGATGGTACATAATTACAAGGCCTTGGTGCAGACGGTTGATTCATTTATAAATGTTTTCTGCCTACTCTGTGCAGCTTTCATCTTTGCAATCCGTGTATTTTGCGTAATGGTTGTCACTGGTTCACTTAATTACTAGACAAGTTATAAAGACAACATTCCATAATTGAGATGAATTTGATGGTCATTTATCATTCCGCTAGTTGCAGATACAGCTAAAGCTATATCGTGTTTCCTCCTCTGTGATGCTTGTGTACCCCTGTTCTTTCTCTCGCTAGTAGTACAATAGCTGCTCTCGCAGCCTCAAAATCCCATGACCAGAAACGCCTTGCATGTCGTGTTTGTAAGGAAAATAGAACTTGTTAAAAATAGGCCGTAGTATCATATGAAAATGAACTTTTTTAGGCACCAGTACTCCGTAAATGTTGTTGCTTCATGAGAGTGCCTTGGCTGTGTGAGGACAGGAGGCTGGGGTGATGGACTTCGCCACCATTGACGTCGTATTTGATGTCATGCCATCTCCAAGCCCCAACAACCAAGGCAGAACGACAAAAAAAGAGAAGTCATGATGATGAATTCTCTAATGATGTGGTGTCGTTGTTGAGTTTGTTGTCTCATACCATGCTGATGAGATCTTATGAGTAGTTGGGGCTGGTGTGGCCGTTGGTCATGGATGAACGGGCACGCTGAGCAGTAGCGTTGGTGGGAGGAGGGCTAGCGCCGGAAGCCTCCATCTGTCGCTTGGTGTGATCGTGCATGAAGCGAGAGTAACTTGAGAGGTTTGTGGGAGCAGGAGGAGACATGGACATGGAGACGGAGCCGTAGTCAGATCGAGCGGGCATGATGAAGGTGTTGTTTAAGTTGTTTGAGTGTGTAAGTTGGTTTGATTTGAGATGAGTTGCAGGTAACCGACTTCTTATGTAGATGAGTCGAATAAAGATGAATTGATAAATAGGCTTGTGCTGAAACGCCGGCTTAAAGATGAATAGGCTTGAAAGTGAGGTTGAAAAGTTGTTGTAGTGTTGTGATTGTGATTGTTGTGTTGGATGATGAGAACTGAATTCGAAGGGGAATCTCAGGGTCTTATTATACCAGAAACCGTACACTGCAAAACAGCCCAGCCCAGCCCAGCCCAGAGAATGAGCACAGAGGAGAGGAGCGGAGCGGGCAAGGTACAGGCTGCAAAGCTTGGGATTAGCCTCCACCCCCAGGTCCCTTGAAAATGCAGTCAGAGTGGAGTGTTTAGTTGTGTAATGGGGGTGCGATATTCCCTCGAGTGGGTGTGTGTGGTTCCGTAGCACATCGTCGTCGTGGATGGACCCTTCTTTTTTTCCATCTCACTCTTTTCTCTGTCTGGGTGTCTACCCGTGATGCTATCAGGAAGCACGAGACAAACAACAAGTTTCCCCTCTTTTTCCTTCAGAGACTCAGATGAGAGAGAGACGAAAACCGGGGCTCAACAGCCAATTCAAGCCAATGTTATGCCATCATGAGCGACTGATCGGCACAGATTGTCGTCGTCTAGCGCCTGCATATGGCGTAGCTTGACGAGTCGAGACTCCTACGCAGGCGGTACGTACTATGTAAGCTTCGGAGAGATCGTCGGTATATCCCTGCGCTCTGACGCTACGTTTTTTGATTCGTTCAAGTCAAGCAACCCCCGGTTCTTCAGGGTCCTTCTCCATCGCCACCACTTTTTACGTAGTTATGTCTGTGTGTGAAGCGACAGAGCTTGTGAGAGGCGAGGCTACGCCAGACAATGAGATAATTACAGTACGGCCATTTACTGTATTCGTGCTATTGCTCTTGTTGATCAATAGAACCCTGCACGCAATAGCTTAACTGCAATGGAATGGGGGCTCTAGACAAACAAAGAAAGACCCTGCTGATCCGGGCCCGGCATTGAAGTCATCTCGTGCATCATTTCTTTGCTTTGGACGTGGGCGATTGGAACTCATGTCTTGAAGCTCGAGCCAAAGGATGGGGCAATGATGCATTCGGAGCCATATCAATGTTTTGATTATCATGCATGGCCTGAGAAAACCATATCCTCTTACGACAATAACGAAAAGTGGAAAGCTTTGCCGGCAGGCCAGAGTCTCACGAGGAAGAAGGAATTGCAGAGCTTACCGCAGCTGCCTGTCGGCGCCCGCTAATGGCTCAAAAATCCATTGAATGATTAATGACTTTTTCAGCTTTGAGGCCATGAGACCTGTGGTAGGGGACCACGAGGAGCTTACTCTCTGAGCTTTGAGCGGGTCACGCGGCTGTTTTGAACGCACAACGGTTCGTCGAGGTTCTGGACCTTTTTGCCAAGAAGCAACCAGTCTTTGACAAAGAGGGGACAAGGATTGTCCGAGAAATTTCGATATGAGGAGGGATCATCGCTGCGTCTCTCGGGGTGGCATTCATCCGGGCCTTTTGAATCGTTAGGGCCATTTTGGCGTCTGCGAGTTTCAGTAATTTAGCCCAGAGATCAGAGAGCGAGATTACTACAAACTGACGAATCTCCAGATTTCGAACTTTTAGAGTGCAGGATCTTTCCTGAGATCTCGAGGTTGACAAGTGTTGGCGTATATCGAGAGCCACAAGTTTCAGAATTCGTTGGATCTCGTGTTGAAGATGTTCTCTTGTCTTGCGGCTCAAATGTCGCATCAACCAGCGTGGAGATGGATGGATTCTGATATACTTCTCGGGTGGGCGCACATCACTGGACCCATCCTATCATGGTGAGCCCAAAAGCCATGGAGGCCAAGGCCCAGGTGAGGGAATTTCGGCACCAACACCATGGGATTGTTACAGGATTCCCATGATCCCGAACCTAAATTCCAATCTTGGCAACTAATTTCCCATCCTTGATTGAAACGAAAAAAAAACCTAGGATCACGCTCGCTACTTTGTTGACGAATTGAAGTGACCTACACTGGGAAAACAGAGTTTGAGTAGCGAGGCTATTCCCACTTTCCCCATATCCATATACTCGGTGAGTGCTACACCGAATCTATTGAGATGTGAATATCCATCGTAAAACGACCCTGAATGTCCAAGGATGGTAACAGATGCGCCCCAGAATGAACTCATCCCTGACGTCGAGAGCTACAACATTGGAGAGCATTTCCGCTCCTGTACAGATCTGTATGTATAATTTTGCCCGAGACAAAAACACAAAACAAGCGCCACAAAAACGGAATTGCCTACCTAATCTCGTGTAGAAACGGAGGGAAATGAATAATAGACACAATGGCAATTACGTCGAGTGCCCATATCACCACCTCCTTCACCCACAGTGTCCAATTATCCATTCTGTGGCAGGCAAAGTTACTGTGCCGCTCAGCGAGTAAGGATTGGGAAGTGGTAGTCGAGATTCAAGTGGGCCAATGACGGCATCCATGGATCTCTGTTGAGGAGCGAGAGCGCCAATGAGGTCACCTCATCCGCCACGCTAAGAAAGATCTCCACTGTTCAGTTTACTGATGTCATCTTTCTTATTTCCAGGGGGGCTCTACAGTGCCGTCACTGTTAGGGGAAACGGAGGCTGTTCTGGCCGGGGGCTGTTTTCTGTGACGGGAGAGGCAGACAGACCTACACAAGATGCTACCGTATACCGTCATATCTCGCCTCACCTCACACACTCTCACCACCGTTTTGATGCACATCAAAGGAGAAGGGGAAAGGGGGAGGAAGGATAATCGTCATGAGCAGGGCCTCTTGCAGACGGATATCACATCCTGAACCGAACCCACAAGGCTACTGTAACCACAACTGTCGACATTCCGTCTGCGTCATTGTATTGGTCAAACAAGAAGAGCTCAGACGGGGAGGCTAGCAAATATCCTGTATCTCTATCGAAAGACCTCAGACTCTGGCACTGACTCTATCCTCAGCTCAGCCGTCACACGTCAAACTCACTTAGAGCCTCATCCGTGCCCCACAAGCTTGTCCTTTACAAAAAAGTGCTGGTGGTCCAAAACGGTTTCTAGCTTAGCCGTCTCGACCAAACAGAGGCCCGTGATCTCGAGGTCTAGCTGGCATTCTCCTCATCTCAGGAGTGAACCCCTTGCAGCAGGCGACTTGATACTCAAAAAGGCATGATGCGTCTTTGTCAAAAACTGAGGCATCTCGCCTCTCAGATCAGCCGTCGTGACACGTGATGACGACACTGCTCTTTCCAACTCGGTTTGTCTATTCGAAAATCACCAATGCCACTTACGAAACAGCCTCAACAGCAGCAAAAGTCGTGACCGGTTAGCCAGACACAGAAGGTCCTAGCAGACTCTGCCCCTCCATGTACCGTACTCTGCATTTCGCTGCATTTCCCTGGTCTTTCAGGCCCCCCCTACTGCAAAAAATCCTCCGTCTGAAGCCCCATCACGCCAAATCTATCCTTGTTTCTGATGTTTGTTTTGACGTCGTTTGAGAAACATGACATAAGGTTCTCTCGCCAAAGAGGCTCCGCATGCAAAAAAGCTTGATCAGATCGATCCATCTCTACTTACCTACGCAATCACAATAATCAGCAATGATTTAACATCCGTTCTACAGTAATGAGGCCTGTCAAACGCTCATCTTGCCCCCCCGGGGAGGACGTTTGCTGACCGTAACAAGCGACGGTGGAGGGTTGCCTTACGGCGAACATTTGCATCATATTACAGCACCTCTCAGGGATATGACGTTTGAGCGGCACCACCACCAAAAGGGGTCTCTCGTACTCGACAGCCCTTCAGCCTTCCCCTTTCTCTACTCATGACGGTAGATGGGTGCCGGATATGTCACCGTGAGTGAGTCCTGGTCTAGATTCGGACATATGTTCTTTCCATGAAGGTTGTCTTTGCCCGCTGAGATGAAACTAGGGCTGTCTTGTCATCGAGATATCCGGTCTGACATGGCCAGCAATCCAAGAGCCATCTATCGTCACCGTCTCCATTTATTACACTTGATCTCGATAAAGGTTTCTTCATCTGGGCTTTGCGTATACTTCTTCATCGAGATGCCGTGATCTGGCTACCGTATCAGTGGCGCTGCAGGTTACGATGAGTAACGGTTCCGGATCGAAATTGACGTACACCAAAATATCGAAACGGACTGTTGTCATAGGTGTGATGATAGACAAGACTACATAATCTCGATGACAAATTATTGGAGAATATCCGACATTGTCACCATCCATCATAGCCCACAATAACTGATAATGGTGATGGAGTGTAGCTTAGAACAGGTGTTGTCAGGCCAAGCGTGAGGTCAAGATTATTGAAATTTATGGACCAGGGGGTTATGACGGCAACGCATATTACCTTTTGGCAGTTTCTATCAGTGAGACTGTTCGATTGTGTTACGGTCTTCTTTCCTGCTTAGAAGAAAAGAATTCAATAACATAGTTATTGTCGTCGTCTCCAACTAGGATCGCTTCACACGAGATTATACTGATACTGTGCAAAGGATCACATAATTTATGTCATGTGACTCTTCCTCTTTCATGAACATCGAGTTTCCCTTTGACCACTCAGACGATCGCCTCTCTCTTCTACGGGTCTTAACAGCTTACTATTATTCGGACTATGTAGTCAAAGGTTGTATTGCGTACGAATGGAGATCTCGTGTCGCGTTACTTAACCTACAGCACAGCCTAGGACTTCAACCTTTGTAGCTCTGGAAATGATAAGCTGGGACTTTAATCAATCTGATGAGAACAGAATGCCATATTCTATTATCCAGAAGTAATTTATCCACGCCCAACATATAATATCTGACAAGTACTGCAATTATCTCTCAGTACCTGGGTAGGTTGGATTAGAGTCGACAGCTTGAGGTGGGCCCATGGGCCAGCTTTACCACACTTGGCATACAGTCTTCTTGGCTCAGCCATTTGTTAGTCGAAGTCTGTCGATAGACGTCGTTCAATTTAAACTCATTTGTTATCTTCTTGGGTGTATTATTGTAAAGCGAGGCCGTTGTAAAAAGGAAACGCCGTGATCTAGACCAGTTGTCCACGTCTAGACCCTTTGTTTCCTTGTTTTTGCGCACTTCAAGCTTGCTTTGAGTTTTCTGCTCTCCAAATATCTAGGTTTCTGAGAGAACACCGGAAAGAAAAGACAGGTTCTAGACTCCCGGCAGTTGAGAGATGGAGCACCTACTGCGAGGGTGACATTGCGGGCCTTGGCTGCATGTGATTGCGGACTTTATCGTTAATGCAGCCATAATAGATAGGTAGGCAGCTTTGAGACAAGCTTACAAGTGTGTCAGAAACAGCCTGTATCCGTAGATGTGTCGGTATTCGAGAATAGCATAGCCAATACCGTGGTAAGTTAAACTTCAGCGGAGGTTTCTAATCCTCGGTTTTGCATCTAATGTGTACAGTAATCAATATTGGCTTTACAACCCCCCCAAAGCCACAGCGGAGCAGACCTCGGAGTGTCCCCTGACAAAAGTCTCCGGAGCCCGCGCGAAGGGGTCCTTAGTGAGCGTCAAGCAGTGTGATTGGCCAGTTTCACTTAACCATCTTTCACAGGACGCCGCTAAATCATGTCGCGCGCGGCATGGCAGTTAATCTTCCCTTTGTCTTGTAAGCTCAAACATGCACGAGCTGAGAAATCGCATTGCAGAGTTGCAATTTGCTATATTGGCTCTGGGCTGGACGCGCGGTACGTTATGGTTTTGAGGAGTTTGTAATCTGCTGAAGAAGCAGAATGAAATGGAGGCATTCCAATTGTGTATATAGAGCTTGTTGAGTCCTGCTCTGGATCAAGAATATCTCAACTCAACTCACATTATAACAATACCACAGCAATCAATTGAATCTTAAACTATTACAGCAACAGTGATACGTACTCACTTCGAATATATGAAGACATCTATATCTTCACCTACAATGTCTGATATAAAAACCATCGTGGTCCTAGGCGCTGGCCCAGCTGCCATGCCCATCATCCGCCAAACAATGGTCAACCAAGTCTTCAAGCGCAACGACCTCAAGATTGTCGTCGTCTCCCCCAACACTCATTTCCACTGGCCCGTCGCAATGCCTCGAGTTGTCGTTCCCGGCCAAGTGCCAGATGACAAGGCTCTTGTCCCCCTTGAACCTACTTTCGCGGACTATCCTTCTGATAAGTTCGAGTGGATTCAGGGCAAGGCTGTCTCTCTCGACACTTCTTCCAACCTCGTCAGTGTTGAGCTGAACGAAACTTCTGCTGTTCGCGAGGTCAACTACCACACTCTTATCATTGCTACTGGCTCGCGAACGCGGGACGGTATGGTTTGGAAGGGCATTGGCTCTACACAAGAGGCCAAGACCAAGTTGCACGATGTGCAAGATCAGATCAGCAGGGCCAAGACTATCGTTGTTTCTGGTGGTGGCATGACTGGTTCCGAGACAGCTGGTGAACTGGGCTTCGAGTATTCTCAGCATGGAAAGAAGGAGGTCATCTTCATTTACTCCGGTGACTTGCCCCTTTCCCCTCCCGCTACAGACACAGTCCGCAAGTCCATCGTCAGAGAACTCGAGAACCTTAAAGTCAAGAACATGCCCAATACGAAGGTCATCAGCGCAACGCCCACACCCGGATCATCAGACATCGTCCTCGAAGTCCGCTCTTCTGACGGTAAAACCAAGCAGATCACCGCGCAGGCCTACCTTCCCGCAACAGGAATCATTCCCAACACCGAGTTCGTCCCCAAGACACTTCTCGACAGTGATGGCTTCATCAAGCAGACCACTCGTCTCCAGGTCGAAGGGCACAAGAACATCTTTGTCGCCGGCGACGCAGGCAACCTCGAGGCCTCACAACTCGGTATGGCGGAGAACCAGTCGATACATATATTCAAGGCACTTCCGGCGTACCTTGATGGCGGTGAAGTCCCAGAGTATGTACCTGCGAGTAAGACCATGTTCGGCGTGACGCTTGGCCGAAGCAGAGCGACGGGCCAGCTTGGTACCTGGAAATTGCCCAGTATCATGATCTGGTTCGCCAAGGGTCGGGCCATGGGTACTGATAAGTCTGCAGCATGGGCAGCTGGAAAGAGAACTATCATGCATACTTTTGAGAAGTAATGTATTGCGAGTTTGGGATTGAGTTTGGCAGCGCAAAGATTCCCTTATGTTTTATATTGTAAACTATAGATTTCATTAATAACTAATCAACCCCTTTTTTAACAAAATAGCCCCAAGATAGTTATTTGAAGTGACGAGCTTACACTAGATATTTATTTGAGTTCAAAAGCATTAGGAAATGTAGCCCCTGCTTTAGGTCCACGTTTGTGAAGAACAAACCCTTTATCTCCGAATACCAGTGTCGTTCGGGTTCAGGTCAGAACCAATATATAAGCACACTAACGTGCAACAGTCGACTTTGTGTAAATTATGGCGTTAAGTAACTGGGTCCATTTATTGCTAACTTGCAAGAAACAGCAATGCAGTCTTAGTAATTTAGCTCAGTGTTGTGCTACGCCGTATTTGTCCTGTCAGACAAAAGAGTAAAAAGCTCCGATCCTTGAAGAATCATTTGAACCTCCTAGTAGACAAGTCAATTCACTCATTCGTTCTCGAAATCATACACTGCGAATTCAAAACTACCAATTGAACTCTACGCTCAGCTCAAGGCTGGGAGCGAGTCTGTCAATATGTCGTTCTTACTTAACATGATCCGTGACAGGTTTATCACGATACCACCACAAGAAGAAGACTGTACAGGCAAGACATTCGTTGTTACGGGAGGCAACAGCGGTAACTGGGAACCTCATACACCATGCCACCCAAACTGACACTCTTCTCACCAGGAATCGGCTTTGAGACAGCCCGGCATCTTACAGAATTTAATGCCGCCAGGGTGATCTTGGCATGTCGAAGTATCGAAAAGGGCGAGCAAGCCAAGAAGGACATTGAAGAGTCGACTGGAAAGAATAATATAGTTCAAGTCTGGCAGTTGGATCTCGCTTCGTATGGAAGCGTCCGGGAATTCGCTTCTCACGTCAACAAACTGGAGCGAGTCGATGCCTTAGTCAACAATGCAAGTCTTCTCACATTTGAGCGTGGGATGATTGAAGACCATGAGTCAACGTTGACCGTCAATGTCATTTCTACGGCTCTTCTTACGCTTCTTGTCTTGCCTGCCCTGAGGATGACAGCGACGAGATTTAATACCGTTCCTCACATTGTCATTGTGTCTTCCGACGCAGCTTTTGATGCAAGTCACTACGAGTAGGCCTGTCAGCTCATCACTTACAGATAATCAGGGACACCTGCCTACAAAGGAGCCAAACATATTTGAGGCTCTTGATGCCCAAACCAGTGTCCTCGAGCACTACAACAAAACAAAGCTCTTACAAGCCATGTTCATGTCCCAACTCTCCCAAGCAGTTGACGCTTCTGGAAAAGGACACATACTCATCAACGCAGTACACCCAGGCCTGTGCGGTACACAGCTCTTCAGACACATACCTTTTCCATTCTCCTTATTTTTCTCAGCCCTTATAGCGTTGTTTGGACGGACGCCAGAGATGGGATCTCGGGCGTTGCTGGCTGGAGCTTTTGCGGGAGAGGATCTGCACGGGAAGTTTATGTTTAATGGAGAGGAATATCGGCTTCCGAAGTGTATGCAAGGGGACGAGGGCGATAAGTTAAATAAACGGGTGTGGGAGGAGCTGATGGAGTTGCTGGAGGGGATTGAGCCTGGGGTCACAAACAACATCTAGAGCCGAATAGACCATCGCCATAGACATTGTATATGAAAGGCTCACATTCCCTCTACGTCTTGAAGCAAAATTTTACGCTACAATGTGATGGTAAAAAGTCTAATAATTGCTAGATATCAAGCGTGATACTTGTAAGTGTTGAACTGAAGATGTTTGATGGGACTTCACATCTAGGTAGTAGGTAGTAGTCTAGACGTAATTTCAGCCAACCCCTATACTGTGTCCAGCTTATATGGTCGAAGATGAATGATATGAATAAGAGAGATGTCAATTTAATGTCATCTCTTCCGAGAAGTTACAGTTTGGTTATTGAACCTTCCTTGCCTTTCAACGGCGGAATTAATCCGCACTCCAATTAATGGCAGGTCCCACCAAGTCTTGCACCTTGCACCGCCTAAAACCAACACCCACTATGCGCGACAGCTCAAGCTTGACATCCGCATAAGTTATGCGCTCAGGCTTCAACAACGAATCTCTGCTCTAATGGATCTCTTTTTTAGAAAGTCTTAGTGTTTTCAAGTACCGATAGACAAAATTATACGACCGAAAGCCTCCCTGCAAGGACATCGCTCTATGGGCGCGATTCAGAGCTCCTTTGTCCATCCTTGATCCATCTCGCGACACCGACTACTATTCTCTACTTCCCTCGACGATCGATACATAACCTCCTTCACTATGGAGAATCCCGCGGCAGCTGGGGAAGCTATGCGTGCGGCAATTGAATACTGGTGCCAATTCGTCGCTCGCTGTGTCTCCGAACGACTCGAAACAGACAAATTCGAAGCCTACGTTAAGATCGTCCACGAACAACATCCTCTACCGCCTGCCCTCGTTGCCGACTTCTTTCTTCGCCCTCAACCTTCAGATGACAGTAGTCTTGATCCTCGAATACCCCCATATCTTCAAGTTCTCACAAAACTGGGCTATGTCGACACGCCGTCAATACTAAATGCTTTGTACAAGTACTCTTCATCCCATGCGCACGCGCAAGCGCAAAAACAACACCTGCAATCAAACACTGAAGAAGGAAAGGGAAAGGAAAAGGAAAATGGAGACGACAAAGAGAAGGATGAAGAGAAAGAGAATACGCAACCCAAGAAGAGCATCAGACGTTGGAAGAGCTCTTACTGGGCTGAAGAGGTTCTCTTCTATAGACTTACCAAGTCTGTAGTTGAGGGTAGAGCGATACAAGACTCGAGGACCGCTTTGGAGGTGGCCATGATAATCTCGAAGTTCATGGAATTATTTACTACTGCCTTGCCCGCAACCGCCTTTGCTGCTGACATGCTTGAGCAGCAGTTCCCAAGTGGCCAGCTGAGGGACGATATGGAGTCATCGCGGGCAGCTCTGGTCGCATTACTCTTGCGCTTGTGCGAGAACAACATCCTCGTCAGTGCTATAAGCAAACCATTTGCTAAAAGTATTGCGTCCGAACACCTATCTTTGGCGATCAATTGTGCTGATTAATTATAGATGTCCGAAAAGCGCTGTCTACAAGCCTGGCAAGCTTTTTGCCTGCACTACAGCTTGTACCGGAGATTGCTGACAAGCTCGAACTGTTCCGTACTGAGATTCTTGCCAGCTCTGACCCTGCAGACAAGAAGAAACAGGTTGCCAATGCTGCCATGGATGAACTTCTTGATTCTACTGTTGGGCTGGAGAATTTTGTGGTAACGCCGATTTCTGTCAGCAATACTAGAGCAGGGTTATATATCTATCTCAATGCTGCGGTAAGTGTGTCAACGTCCTAGGCTATATCATATACTAACTGGCCCAGCTTATTGGACGTCCCATCTTGGACGACCATGCTCTGTTCTCCTATATGAGCAACAAGTACGGAGCTGACATTCAGTCAAGTGCTATTGATTTGATTTTGGCATCATTCGATATTCTAGCTAATGCTGTGTTCCGTAATGAGGGGCAGAAAGACGCCCACCTCCTGCGCTCATTCTTGATCAACAAACTCCCATTACTCCTATACCAGCTCCTGCCTCCGGGATTCTCAGGCACATCGGCAGAATTCTGCATTACAGAAGCACTAACCCATGTGGACACCAGTCTGTTCCCCACGGCCTCGCTCATGTTTGACGAGTCTAGGAATAACAACCCTTATACTGAAAGTATCAGAGAGGAGTTTTGCGCTGCCTGTGTCCTTCATGGACTTGTGCAACGGGAGCATGTCGAGAGGATCCTGGGCGAGATTTCACTTTCGTACGAGCCGTCTTTGCAAAAACACTCCAAGGACAAGCTGGTACAAGACTGTCTATCTGATACAGAAAAGATCCAGGGTTTGGTTCGGGAGCTTGACAAGATGGATGGCAATGTTGGGGCTGTTTGCCAAGCACTTGTCGAGGTAAGCAATCTTGAGTCTTCATATTCGCAGCGTCTAACAAAGCACAGGTGCTACGGCAATCATGTCACAGCAAAGAGACAATGTCTCTGAAGCTGCTCTGTAGTCAGCTGGCAGCAAAGCCACAGTCATTGGATGTTATCCTCCTGTTTGAGAAGCTGCCAAACATACTCGAGCCCTTGTGTCAGCTACTCGACAACTGGCGATATGAGGAGGACCAAGGTGAATATCAGCCTGTATACGAGGAGTTCGGAGCAATCCTTCTTCTCGTATTGGCATTTACGTATCGATACAACCTGAACGCAGTGGACATTGGCATCACAACCCCGGACTCATGGGTAGCAAAGATAATTGGTCGAGGACATATCGGACGACAGGGTGACGAGCTTACACAGCGGGAGAACGAACACGTCAACGGCTGGGTCCATGGTCTCTTTGATACAGAGGCTGGTGGACTCGGTGATGAATTGATGTCTTCCTGTCCGCCACAGGAGTTCTATCTCATCGTAGCACCCCTTTTCCAGAGCATTGTGGTTGCTTACACGTATGGTTATTTGAACGATGAAAGCCTTAAGGGAGGCATAGAGTGTAAGTTTTCCGCTTTTGGACTGGCTGACATGTGCTAACTCAGATAGACCTCGTGGATACCTTCTTGCTGCCATCTCTCGTCCCAGCAATCCGGTTCCTGGCGGATTACCTATGGATCGACCAGAAGGAACAAAAGTCCATCATCAAGATCCTGCAGCTTATCCTGCTCCCAAGTTCCATTTCCGGGGAAGCAAGCACAATGCTTTCGTCCGTCAAGAATCTTATAGCAAAGCCTTTGGAGCATGCTCTACGAACATATCAACGTCGAGATCCTAAGAACCAAGACATTGAACCCCTCCTGCGAACTCTCAAGGAGAGCATTCCTCTATCCCGCCGAACAGGAGGCACGGATCTCAATGAGCTTGAGTCATGGACAGCCACACCTCCGAGTGGTCTCTCCAGCGCTGTCAAGCTCACCATTCAGGGCCTCGTTCACTGGAGTATTCATCCTGCCATGAACAGCATGCCGACATCTTATACCCATCGACAAATACTGGCCGGACTGAAGATTCTGGGCCCCAGACGACTGTTGCATGTGATCTTGGAGGAAGTAAAACAGCACACAGCAGCCGGAAGCGCTAACATTGTCTACGACGTGGCTACATCGTTGATTTGCGCGCCCGACGCCGCGAAAGACGCCCCGGTAACGGGCATGCTCGATGCTAATGGCAACATGCTCCCACCAATTCAGCGTCAGCGAACTCTCCGAGATCTTCTCAAGGTGGAAGTCGAAGGTTGTAGGAAGCTTCAGAAGGAAGACCCTGTGTTGGCTGAGCATGTAGTACGTCTGCACCGTCGCGTCGAGGCGCAGATGATCATTCCTCAGCCGCAAGGAATGCTTCAGCCAGCGGACATGTCACTCAATCTTGCCGACGATACTGCTGCTCTCGGAGATGCAATGGCCGCTGCAGCTTCAGGAGTCCAGGGCGACAATATGTCGGTTGACAATCTGGCTCTCGATGTTAGCATGGGAGGTGTGCCGTCTGATATGGGACTCGGATCTGCCACTGACGGTGGAAATCTGGATCCTCCAGGTGATGCCGCTATGTTTGAAGGATTCGACACGCAGGATATGGATAATTTTGATTGGGACATTGGCAACTCGTTCTAAGTGGATAAATGTCTATCAAGACAGAAGGAGTCCGAAATCATGGGTCATGCGGCGTCTGGTTGATTATACAGGTACAGGATAACCATATGTTATCTTCATAGAGGTGTTGTACTGCTGCTGATACGTCTCGTAGTCGTCGATAGACGGTATATACTACCTAGACATACTAGGAATGATACTCTACGCTTCAATAGTTCAGGGACTTGTTCCGATATTGCGAGGGTGCTGTCATCAAGCGCCAAGAAAGCCTCGGTTCCGTGGTCTAGTTGGTTATGGCATCTCGTTAACACCGAGAAGGTCCCCGGTTCGATCCCGGGCGGAACCACGCTTTTTGCTCGTTGAGTGCCTGTTTACTTTGTCTATATCCTAAGTTAACTCAGGGTGAAGCTGACCCCCCCAGCAATAGTGAGCGAATGATTTGCCTTGCTTTCAAGTTATTCATTAATACCTATAGAAATCGCTTGATTCATCAATGAGATCTCTATATCTATACTAGGGGTCAGCTTCTGGGGGGTGTCAGCTTCACCCTGAGTTAACTTATATCATTCGTAAAGATATGGGCGCCCATGTTAGTGCTGTTAGAAAGGTACGAATGGCTGGTGTGTTAAGTGTTTCTTAATGAAATGCAGATACTATATATAACAACTTAGAGTAAACTTTAATTTGCATAAAGTAAATACTATAATAGCTATGACTGCCTGGGTTACCAACTCCCAATAGAACACTGTTAACCCACCTCTCGAAACAAATAATATAGCTTGGAGAAGGAATAATTATCCTACTAAGTCATTCCACTATATACCAGTATAAAGATTACACCCTGCATTGGGGGACCCGGCCTGCCCCTTTAATAATCAAAAAGGAAACCAACAAACCACAGACACCCTTAACTATAAGAATAATTCCAACAATCGCAAAAAGGAAAAAAGTAATCAGCTGTGTCAATCGACCACGCCAGGAGTCGAACCTGGAATCTCTAGAGGGATCAGTTGCTGAGGACCGAAATCTAGCGCCTTAGCCATTAGGCCACGCGGCCTGATCTTGTTGGTGTCTGGTACTTCCCTATTATTATCCTCATGCTGTTTTGACAGCTCGTCGGGTAGGTCTGGCGCCATTGCTATACGCTAACCTCTCATAACCATCTTGTACTATCAAATCTGAGCTGCTAAGAATATCTGAAATAACTACTAAATTAAGTCAAACTTATATACTAAGGTCCGATCCCACTTGTTATAAAACGTTCCTACTTTCTTAAAGTTAATTCTTATTTATACATTAACCCCCATACTAGAATCGTAAGTCGTGTCTCATAATTATCAGTTCTCTTGACAAGTTCCATGCGAATCTAGACGAAGTTCCCACAACCAACTATATCTCACCTCAAAACTGCTTCAAAATACCGGTAGCACTCCAAGACATAGATACAATTGCTAACACTACCGTCATGGGAATATATGTGCTCTGTATATCATCAGGGTGTCCTGTTGGAAGAATCAGTAAATGGTGAAAGATCATAGAAACAGGTAATAATGAGAGGCCAAGGTTCGTTAAAAATCTTTGAAAAGGGGCGCCATTTATAAGAAAGTCCTCTGCAACCTGAACCGCTTGAAATTCTTCTGGTTCACTCAGATCGTCTTCACCTCCTTCATGTTCGCTCTCTGTAAGACCCTCATTAGTAGTCTCATCCGGTCCCTGAACTTGTTGCTGTGCTTTCTCTTCTGGTCTCTCCGAAGGTTGTATCTGAGACAACCGGTTGTCCAAGAATGCCCTTTCCTTACGTAGATTTTAGACGTGAGTGCTCTTCGTCTTCTTTTGTAAGTTCTGGTGCCAGTGGTTCGTCATTGACTGTTCTCCTAGGTCCTTGTCCGAGACCTACGCCCCTGAAGAATTCGAGCTGTCAAAATTTGCACCTGTACACTGCTTTGCAGTTCAACTTTGAGCTCTAGATACAGAAGCTTGAGTGATCTTAGAATGTTGTGCTTGAATCTATCCTTTGGCATGATTTCTGCGGACGTCTACAATGAAGCGGACGTCTGGATGGCAAGACAAGAGGTCGCCAACTTGGTGTTCCGCGGCGATGGTGTGAAGCGTCCTTATGATACTACTGATGCTTGACTGAATGACATCTTCGATTGACTGAATGGATGCTACTTCGCTATTGTTGTTGTCATCGTCCACATTGGGCTCTATATCGCCATGGTTTGTATCCGTTTCCTTCCGCACCTCGACTTCAATATTTTGCTCTCAGAGTTCGACCGAGGAAAGAGATATAGCTATACGGTGGCTCATATTATCCGGATTTTCTCCCGGCGTGAATGATGTGTATGTCATAGAATCTGCTGTCCTAGACTCTGTTCCTGGAGCCAGCACCAGTATTTGACGCTCAAGTTCAGGATGACCGGGCCGGTACCAGGGGGAGAGATACAATCGGGAGCATTCTAGAATTTCCGGTTCATCCACATTGCGCTTTCAAACTTTGGAGAATACCCTGAACACAAACTTGCCGTCAGATAAACTAGAACCCTCCATTATCTTAGGCAGCTCAGAACTGTCTTCACACACTCTCCAAAAGGAATGAATAACCCATTCTAGCGTCTCGGTTCTCGATCTATGTCTCAACAATGCCTGCGCGTCCGACAGAGTAAGAAGACGGTCCATCATTATGCTGGATATGTGTTCAAACGCGTCTTGATGGGGACCTTTCAGGAAAGGTACCAGTTTGAGGAACTTGAACCACGCTGGAACGCTCCATTTCTGATACGTCTGATCTGATAACTCAACCTGCGCTTCTGGATTGGCTCCATAAACAAGCATAAGTCTGGATAACTCCATGATTAAAGGCAAACCCTTGGCCTCGTACAGATCGAGATAAGTCACTGGGTTCTGAGGAACATAGGCTCTGGTGAAAGCTATCCACGGCGTATCACTAGCGGATCACTACCACAGTAAGTCTTATTAGGTTCATGCCCAAGGTTGAGTAGGTTCTCGATTAACGGTCGGTTGAGTAGCTCAAGAGTCACTTGATTGGGAGTACAAATTCGGGGCGCCACGGAAAGTGCAGAGAATAGCGGTGTTCTATATTTCTCCGAATACTCGTTGTTGAAGAAGCTTGTTGTTGTTGAGGTACCCTTCAATACGCGCTTCAATGACGGTAGATACTACTCGCCATCGAAAATATCAGTGATGTTGAACTGTTCCTTTGCAGTCATGCCTAGCATATGCTCCTCGACATTTTCAAGGAGTTTCTAAGTCCTCGAAATCCGGTAAAGTTTTTCTACAGTCCTTGTGAAATTTCGAAAGACTCTGTGTATAAACCAGACTAACGGCCGCAGGCACAGGTTGCAAGTCGATGGATTTACCGCTCTTGAAACGATTTAGTTTCAAGCAATAGCCGTCCCAATAATAGCCAGATGAGAATCAAAATGGGGCTTGACTTTCTCGATCAAAAGCTCAGAGATTCGGCGAGTACGTATCAGGCCAAAAATCGCTCAATGCATGAATGTCAAATTACCACCACTAACTTCTAGTAGAGTATTATATGAGTTTTTAAAGAGCACGCTGAACATCGAGATGCAGTCTTCGAACTGCTTCGCTGTCTGATGATAGAAGCTCGGTAGGTGTCTTGATTGCGAAATGCGCATCATCATACGCTAGGTATCTCCAACACTTCCTCCTACTAGCCTTCTCTTAAAACCTCCTCTATTAATACGTATAAGGAAAGCTCCAGTCTGGAGAATCTGCCTCGTTTTCAGGTCACGCAGCACTTGCTAATACGGGGCGAGGAGTTGGTGATGATGACAGGGGTGTCGTGCCTCTTGTTGGGAGGCTGAGCAAGAAAAGGTACGGTACATCGAATCACTTGAAAATGAAATTCGAGACGTTCAGATGCAATTAATCCCTTATTTAATTATTCCTATTTCGTTGCTTCGATCCGAGTGCAAAAATGGTAGAGCTCGACTTACACAATATGTTCCTGGCGAATGAAGCTTGATGTTTTTGAACTATTCCTATCGTATAGCTCCAGTCTTTTGACTGCGGAAAGCAAACCTGTTGGCTCATTATAAATTAGAAGATCCATCAAAATAACCAATCATACTCTATCTGGTGATAATGTTCGACGCGAGTCATAAGACTGCTCGGTTCCGGCCGAGTCAGCTGGGGTAGAAACGCCCGACTAGGCTGAGAGGTTCAATCGCACAATGGGTATGATTCCAGTTGGCTGCCTTCTCGCTTGACCCAAGCTCGATTTATACGGATATATAAAGCCTCATTTCGCCCTCAGAGAAGTACAAGATCTCAGCTCTCAGTGTCTCAAATACGCCTAAAAAATGTCTCCCAAAGACCTCTTCACAAAATACTTGAACTTTCAACGGAAAAAGAAACAAGAAGAAGCCGACAAGTCCAAACCAGTACCAGCATCTGTCAAATCCACCCCAAGAAGCATACCAGATGTTGTGGAACAACTTCAAAAAAGGCCTATAAACAAACCCAGCTCTACCAGTCCTCGGCCTACATATACCAGCCCCCAAGCTGCCAATGACGGAGGGAGCTACGTCGTGGAGAACACTTATGGGGGGTATTCAGGTTCTGGGGTTCATCATGGCGACGGCCATAAGGATGGAGGCCATTGGGGCTGGTCAGGCGTAGAAGACGGGGCAGGCGGTGGTCATCATGATAGCGGAGGAGGCAGTGGAGGTGATAGTAGTGGGGGATGTAGCAGTGGTGATGGGGGAGGAGGAGGAGGAGGAAGCGGAGGAGGGGATGGCGGTGGTGGAGGAGGTGGGTGCTGATAGGCAGTTAATGTTGGTTGATTTTCCTCTATTCGAAATATGATGGCTTATTATGTCGAGGCATCTGTCGGTAATCTGTATGCTTTTGTCTTACAGCGTTAGTGGTGAGATTTCTGGGTGAGACAAGATATTCCTACACATTGTGGGAGTTTCAATACTATCATTGTGCTTATTCCCGATTTAATGTCTTATCTTTCACTCAACCTCACTTCGAAGAAGTACTTATTCACTCGCTCTTACAAAGCGCGGCGCACTTAAGCTTTCAACGACCCCCATATTGACCGCAATAGAGCTCGAAGATAAGAAGGGATGAAAGACCTCAAGGAATTGTAATGTCAGTTTTTGATACCATTTCATACCCGAGGACTAGTCCTCTAGAGCTAGTTACTCAGATCTTATCATCATTTTGTGTCTCATTAATAAGCTCGAAAAAGTAAAAAGAGACAAGTTGAGGAGATCACTTACACTTGCTCTTACACCGAAGATCCTCTTACGTCATTGGTCCATCTCCCACATTTAGGTCCACTATTGAAACTCTCAGCGCGTCCTTCTTACAGTCAAGTTACTTTCCTGCCGACGTCCGTGATAGCTTCGTCCAAAACGGCATCCCTTAGTGCGGATGCGTCAGCTTTAGCCTCAGGCTCGGGTCCACCCGGCTCTGATGACAGTTCAAGCGTTACCAGTGACTTGAGCACACTCGCTTTCAAGGACAACTTCCAGAATGATCTCCTGAAAGCTATTCAGAACATCAAGTCCACTGGGAAATTTGCCTTTTGGGCAGGAGTCAAAACCCCGTCTGACTTCAACATCTCTGTAGATGGGGTCGGCAATGTTACGTTACCGCTTGGTGAATCGCAGGCCCGCCATCAGCCTCCCATCTAAGCACACCGGTGGTGAAGTCGTCTTGAAGCACGACGGTGAGAAATGGGTTTATGAACCATCCAAGCATCGCATTTCCTGTGCTGGTTGGTACTCGGATGTAACTCATGAAAGTCCTTCCGGTTATTTCGGGTTACCGCTGGGTTTTGACTTATAATCTTGCCATCGATCAGTCACTACCGGCACCGTCTGCTGCCCTTAAAAGGTCCGAGTCAAGGCCACTCCGGCATTGCATCAGATGATGGCTTGCTCAAAGTCGAGACTCTCGCCAGAGCCCATACGCATACCACGTACTGGAATACGAGTATACCGAAGCCAACATATCTTACAAGACACTAAAAGGACTTGATTTAACCCGTGTGGCCGCTCTTCGTCAAGCATGCAACGGGCTGTCTGTCGCAATATTCCCTGCATTGGTGGAAAAGGTGGAGAGCGGTAGTGTTGCGTTCGATCCTTGTGATCTGCAATATAACTATCGCGGTGTCATGGGCGAATACGACGATAAATCTGATGCAGAACACCACTTTATCGATGAAGTCCATCAATCAGAACTCAGTGTCAAAATCATTAAAGATTTGAATGATCACGGCGTTTTGGGCAAGATGTTCATCGAAGAGGACCACCTCCTTGAACCATTTGTTTTTGATGACAAAGCTGCCGACGAAGAAGATTATGAAAGACACAGGCAATGCTGTTCGTACTGTCCTACCGGCGGATATTTCTGACTTTAGCTGACAGTAATCCATAGGGCGCCCAAGCAACCCACTGATATCATGTTGGTGTAGGTATCATACTTCATTGGCGATAGTTCATCATACTTACAATAAGCAGGCTGTCGTTATTGTTCCTCACAACTCAATCGGCGATTTCCTCCGCCAGTCCCAAGGCTACTCTGGTGGCCCACCAGAGACGGTCCCCGAAAAGCAAATTAACTGGCTCACCCAGCTCTGTTCGCAATCAGATGCCCAGGACTACTTGATTGCCGCGATGGTGGATCTCGTTGAGCCCGCAGTGGCTCATATAGAAAGCAGAGGATCACGGTCGATAGACAAATCCGTGATTTCAAACGTCCTTAAAGCAGCCTTGCAACATGAGAAATACGTGTTGGTTGAGACTATTTTCGCGAAGCTTAGCAGTGTTCTGCCGCCTGACTGGTATAGTTGGTTGAGAGAATGGCTAATCAGGAACGATGGTGTAGAGAATACTTTGGAGTGGTTCGAAAAGGTCAAAAGAGGGTATGATATCACATCCTGGTGTGTTCCTGGCTAACTTTCTCGAGCTTATCGCTTGCCATGTCATCGCATGATGGGTTAAGTCATAAATTCGAGTCCATCAGTCACCTGGTCCCTCTTCATAGTGACTTGTCTCCTGCTACCCCTACTCCTGAGCCCATAATGGAATGGGCTCGGCAAATGATCCTCCAGTTTCTTGACGGCTATGGTCCTAGAGAGGCTACTACCAAGGATGGGTTATCCATCGTTAATATGGCACTGTACTTTGAGGTTTGAGGGTCCCATTCTTTTCTTAACAGAGTCATACGTTCTTCTATTCCTTCATAGTTACCCACCGCAGCTCTCGTTTACCAGGCTGATTTGTATTGAAGGGCGGTCCCCATTTTTGAAAAGCAGGTATCAGCCTCTTCGTTTCGCCTCAAGACCCTGTCTCGATTAATGGCCCTGATTGCTCGCGGAAAGCTTCCTTTGAAAGAAGCTATGAACCTCTATCAGGCTATGGCCCGTTTGTTCATTGCCTCACAGGACTTGACTTTGATACTTGATGCAAGGGTTATACGTACGCAAGAGGAGAAAAGGGCGCGTGAGCCATGGACGATGGGTGGAATGGGCAGGGACTTGTGTCGAGTTCGGCGTGAACTGGAAACCGCAATCACGCACGAGACTCTGAAGAACTTCTTCTTTTGTCTCCTCAAAGTCAGCACAGAAATGGATAACCTAAAAGATCAGTTCATAGCCAAGGCTATCAAGCTAGCCGACAAACTCCCAGCAGTCGAACTCTTCTCGATGTGGATACCTTTCTTGCACTCCAGTATTGAAAGTCTTGGGCGGGAAAACGCACTGCGTACCACACCATTGTATCAAAAGTTCTTCTCGGCCCTTGTTCTGGCTATGCTCAAAAACTATCTAGGACCTGAGCCCACCAGACCTGCGGACTGGTCTATGGCAGGCGTGAATTGCTCATGCGCTGATTGCGAAGACTTGAACACCTTTCTCGCCCACCCAACTAAGATATCTGCAAAGTACCCGATGAACAAAAACCGTCGCTATCACGTCCACCAAGAGCTTCAATATGCCCGCGTTGGCTGCACACACGTGACGGAACGGAATACAAACCCGAATACAGTGGTCGTAACAAAGACAGGTCGGCCTGAAGAGGCTAAATTTCAACAATGGCAGAAACGGCGGGACGAGTGTGCCGCAACATTTGGGAAATTTGAAAATGAGCATGTCAAGACACTTCTCAGTTCAAACTTCATCAAGGTTGAACGACTTGGCCTGAGATCAGCTCAGACAACTACGTTGCAGTCGCCAGTGGTTGGAGAGAAGCGTGGAGCTGCTGACGCTCCTGAAATTGTTGACTTGACGAGCGATTAATCGGGCTATGATTTTACTGTGATTTCAGTATACCTCAGCGATGCCATCATTCTGTAAAAAGGGGGTTATTTGAACATTCGTTGGATCTGGTTTTATCTCGAGGATATTAAGGCCGGCTGAATTCATTAGTAAAAAGGTTTAAACTCTTTTTGGGTATAATGAAAGGTAATAAAACTCTCTCTCTCTCTCTCCAGATCCCATGGTTTTGCTGTTTGGCCACGTCCCAACCTGCTATAAAGACACACCTCTCATGGACTTTCCATGATGATAGCCAAGGCCACAGGTATCAACTAGAACCCGTGACAGCAGCAACAGAGAGCGGCGCAGGGAGAAAATAGTTTGAGGTTCGGGTTTCCTTAGGAAGGTTTGTAGGTTCTATTATATGAAGATAAATTGGTATATAACATGCACCCAGCAGTGACTCACGACAGGAGGTTAATATTCACACGTGACACCTGCTTCCTTTACCTACCTGCCTGTGCGGTAGCCTCTTCTCCTTTCCTTTTTCTTCTCGCCTCACCAATACCACAGGCTTTTGCAATGTCGCTTCGCGAACACTCAGGGCCCCATGGTGCAGCAGCGCTGCGGAACCTTGACGATTTGCAACAAACTTGCGTTCCGAATCCCAATTCCGTTCACTCAAATTCTAGTGGCTCCGGCAAAATCGTTGTTCTGAACGGCTTTCCGGGCACAGGCAAACTCACCATCCTCAGGCGGCTCCAAAAGCACCTCCCTAGCAACACAACCTGTTTGCTTGACAATCATCTACTCATAGATCCCGTGGCGGCAGTCATTCCCGATCGGAGCGACAGTCACCATGAGCTTCGTCGCTTGGTTCGAGCGCCTATATTTGCAGAACTGGGAAAGCGTGCGAAAAGCGGCGACACTGTTCTCATGACAGCATGTCTGGCTGCTAATAATCAGCGGGATGATGAATTTTATCACGAACATCTCGATATAGCTCGCAAGAACGGTGTCCCTATCTACTGGATCAACTTGTACTGCGACCCTGCTATTCTTGAGCAACGACTCTCGACTCCTGAGCGCCAACAGGGTAGCAAGACAAAACTTACCGATATGGATGTTCTCCGAGATATACTGAAAAAGCATCAGCTTCTGGATCCTGGCAATATTGGGGATGCGAGCGTGACTCTGATCTTCGAGAGTGTGGATGTTAGTGGCGAGTTGGAATCTTCTGTGAGCTGTCTGATGGGTATAATAGCAAAAGAACCAAGGCCTTGATAGAAAGGGGCTCGGCTTACTACGAGGAGAGCATTGGCTTCCTATCATTTTATTCGGAATGACATATTTGCTCTCACGCAAGGGTTCAGGGGGAAAAGTAAATATTGTATCTTTCAGGTTCCATACTTGAGACTCTAAGTTAAAAATCATGATAATCCACCGAACCTCGTATCAGGCATACTAGTTAACAGAGTTGAGTTCGCTTTCTTCAGATATTAAGCAATTGAACGAAGAGAACTCCTGTGGCTGGCCTTTCTGGTGAAAAAAGAAAAATATCTCAAGATGCACTTTAAAAACTGCTCGAGATCTACTCTACCTTCAACACTTCTTGCCAGCATATAAGTGCTTCAAACCTCTGGACTGGTCAAAACCATAGGTTGAGTAAGCTGCTGTATATTATCTATATAGTCTACAGTTGCTGATACTCTAAGCACATACGACCAAAGGTAGTGGAAAATACGGGATCCCGTCCGCTCTCCCATAGTCAAGCCACTAACCGGCGGATTAGTAGTTGGGTCGGTGACGACCAGCGAATCCCCGCTGTTGTATGTTTTTTGATGTTTTAAGCTGTTTCTTCTTTTTGTCGCTAATCATATTTTTTTTATTTTTTTTTAAGAAAAGTCCTTTACTGTATGTATGCTCATCCTATGACGATGTCCATTTTTTTTTTTTTTTTAGAAGGAAAAGACTATTCTTTTGCTGTTAAACGGGTGCTCGATGTGCAATTTACTGAGTTTGTCAATCCCCATCTAAGTCCAATTTGCAAACATCACAACCACATACGACCATACCTATCAGAGAACTCGGGATCCCGTCCGCTCTCCCATAGATAAGCTGATAAGGGGCGAATTAGTAGTTGGGTCGGTGACGACCAGCGAATCCTCGCTGTTGTATGTTTTTATTTTTTGCCGTTCTGTTATACTTTCTTATAAGGCTTGCACGCTTATAACGGTGTTGTATGAACGGGTGATGAGGGTACTGGAATCTTGGGAGAAGATTTATGCTCAACAACTTCGACAATGTCAGCCAAAGAGCCGTGGCGTTTCCAGTGCAACTATACCAATGCATTGGCCAAGAGCCATAGAAAGACCCTGCATAACTGACTTACACACCCGAGCACACCACGTTGGGTAAGGTCATTTGTTTGACTTGCTATTGCGTTTTGTACATCTCAAGACTCTGTCTACACGATATCTCCTTCGTGCTCTCCGGGCCCAACTAGGTGTTCGTAACAACCTATTTATTTGAAAGACCTGACACGCATGTATAGAGAATGTAGATGCCCCGAAGCCTTGATACTACAGATTCAGAGTTCCTCCAAGAAGATGTTGAGCTTTCGTCACTGTTAATTTGTAGACTCGTATGTAGCAATGTCCTTCTGAGAAGAATCGGATGGCTTCTTACAATCAACTCATCAAAGCAACACCGCGGTGGGCAACAATCCATGCAAGGCTCAACTCCCACTGCTGTCAAATCAAGATTCATTCGCTTTGTAATCCCTAAAGTGGTGGGTTTAACCTCTCGGCCCTCGACGCTGCAAAAAGTCAAGCTCCTTCTTCTCCTTACCAGCGACCTTCTTCCTCTTCCTCTCAATCGCCCTGTCGACTTGTCCCTTACTCATGCCCTCGTATCTGTTCACAAGCAGCTGCTTCTTCTGCTCGCTCTTCTTCAGGTAGAATGGCGTTTTACCCTGCGCCACAAGCTCCTTCTCCTTCTTGCGGTGCTCCTTCAGGAGATTCTCCTCCTCCTGTCTGCGCTGGTTGGCCTTCTTGCGAGACTCCATGGACTGCAGCTGACGCTTGAGGTTCTCTTTCTCGTTAAAATTCTTGGTCTTTTTGATCTGCGCGCGTAGGTCGGCCATCTCCTTATCACGGTACTCGTCCAGGAAGGCGTAGGCTTTACTGGCCTTTTCTTCATCGACACGGCCGACTAAGGGATCGAAGCGCGGATCACGGTATTGGCGCTTATTCTCTGGGATGATCTCGCGACGACGAGATACGGGCTTTTTGGAGGTTTGTTCTTGGGGTGCGTGTTTAGAAGACCGTTTAGGTTTGGGGTCGTCCTTTGATCTGGTGGGTTTTCTGGGTGCTGGTGTTTCTGTCTTTGGGGTGTCGTCGTCGGTGGATTTCTTTGTTTTTGACTTGCGTCCTGTAGAGGGGAGTGATGCTTGCGCTTTTGCAAGGGCACCAAATGAGACAGATGAGAGGTCTATCTTGGGTTCGTTCTGCTCAGGCTATCTCTGGTTAGAAACAATTGTCAAACGCAATGCAACAATCTCACCTCGGACTCATCTTCTGAGCCGTCCCTAGATTCTTGATCGTCATCATCTTCATCTTCATCCTCTTCATCATCAGATTCGCCTCGGATACCCTCTTCCTCAACCTCATCATCTTCTTCCTCACTTGAGGAGTTCTGACTCTCGGGCTCTTCCTCCCATTCATCCTCCCTTCTCGGTCGCACTCTTCTTTCGAGTCCTAATGAGTACGACTGTTTTCGCTTGAAGGCCATGTTGTGAAGCTGCGTAAAGTGAGGTAAAACACTCTTCGGCGGATTGGTTGTGATGCGATACTGTGATGCGACAGGAACTTTTTTTTATCCAAAGCTTTGATAAGCCCCACAAATGCTTATCTTAGAGCCTCGCGGATCAGAAAACCTGACTAGGGGTAACAAACAGTAAAGTTAACCTCTACGATATAGAGTACAAGATTAACTAACCCAAGAGTGTACTCTAAAACAGCATCAACTGGTTTTCTGATTTTGTCTCTTCTGCTTTCAACGGCCAAGGTTTTCTGATACCCTAAGGCCTGGCTGCTAAAGTGTATCAGAGACAACCTAAGCCACCGAGTTCGTTAATGACACTCTAGACCAGACACTTAGCCCGGTTATTTATTTTTTGCAGCTAAAGACTACCTAGAGAGAGGTCTTCATCTTCATGTTGCGCAGAATTCGACAACTGGTGTCGACAGTCTTTCAAGCTTCACAAGCACCTTCGCCTTCGCCTTCGCAACATGCCCCTTTGCTTCGCGAATCCACAGCAATGACAGGATACGCATCATCAAACGTGCTTAAGACGGCACCCAAGTCGATAAATATACCCGGTCTCACACTGGCGCAACCAGGCGCCGCGTCCGAGAAAGCGCCCAAGGGCCCAAAGAATGGCCAAGCAGAATCTCAACAGAAGTACGTCCTGCCACATCCATTAGCCTTTCCGTTGATACTTACAATAATATAAAGGGTCCGTAAGGGTCCTAAAAAGAAGAACAAGAAGCCTCCTCCTTCTCAGGCGCGAATACTCCGTTCTCAATCCCCGCCAAAAATCCCCAGCAAAGCGTCTGGGGGCGTCCCAGAAGCCACGCCTGAATACCTAGCCCAAGCAGACCTCACGCCGGAACGTCTCCCTCAACCACGCCGTATACTTGTCGTCATTGATCTGAATGGCACACTTCTCCACCGTCCCAATAAGAAGCGTCCCTTCCACTTTACCGAGCGACCTCATGCGAAGACCTTTCTGACCTACTGTATCGAAACCTTCCACGTCGCTATTTGGTCCTCAGCCCGCCCCGAGAACGTTGACAAGATGGTGGAGAAGCTCCTCACACCCGAACAGCGCGAACAATGCCTTGTCATCTGGGGGCGTAATTCTTTTGGTCTTTCAGAAGCAGACTACATGACAAAAGTTCAAGTCTATAAGCGCCTCACAACGATATGGACTAATCCAAGAGTCATGGCCGCTCATCCTCGGGCCTCTAAGGGGGGTCTTTGGGACCAGACCAATACGATTCTCGTCGACGACTCGTTCGAGAAGGGCCGCAGCGAGCCTTTCAACATCCTTACGCTTCCTGAATTCAGCGGATTGGCTAGAGAAATTCCTAACGTCTTGCCTCAGGTACATGACTACCTCAACGAGCTATCCTATCAAGCAGATATCAGTCGCTTTGTACGACGGTCACCATTTCAGCTTGATCCAAAGTACGTCTTGCCGGAGGAACCAACGGACTGATGAGTTTACAAAGAGTTTGTAAAAATTGGCTTATTCTTGCCAACAGTACTTCGATATTCCACCTACTCTTGATTTTCCCTAGACTATAGGATTGGTCACAGCGGGCGTTATCATAGCCAGCAGGAGCTGAGCGTTGCTGTACGAAGCAGATCAAAGTCAGAATCATAAGACTTACTTCATAGATACCCAATTACACGTCCTTGCAGAAAGGTAGATAATACATTTTTGTTTCTTTCTTTTTTGCACGGGAACTCGCGATGATTTTGCAAAGGATTCGAACTTTTCCGCCCGAAATCGCGGGGCGCTTTGGGAGCAATACAGTACTGAGCGGGGGATCTTTTCCAAACTTAATTACACACGGGATTTGTTCAAGAAACTAATGATATGACGCAGATAATATTGACTGTACACAATGACCAACGACATCACATGCAATACCAATAAATATTGTCATACGCAATAACTGTCTGTATGAAACAGACAGACACATGTTGTTCTCTTTTTGGACTACCATAGGGAATCTACCAGCCGGCAGGGCCTTCATGAGGCATACAAATATCATAAACTCATTTACCCTCCCAACCATTTAACCATAAGCCATTATCGTCATCGCTCTTAATTTTGTTTTCCTTTTTTGTTGTTTTGTTTTGTTTACTTGAAGACCTTGCCGTCAGCAAGCTTGTACTCCTTGCCGTTGACGGTGATACCCTTCTCCCAGCCCCAAGCATCAGAGACGAACTGTCGGTCCTCCTCCTTGGTGGGGTCGAGCTTAGTGAACTCGTAGCTCTCCCAGTCGGGAGCGACGTCGAAAGCGGGAACGTGCTCCTGGCCTCGGATGACGAAAGCACCCTGGATGACGGAGTCGTTGTTCTCGCCGTAGACGGCAGCACATCCGAAGATGTACTTGCGGGAACCCTCAAGACGGTTGTTGAAGCCACCAATCAGGTTGTTGGACATGAAGGTGAGGGTAAGCTCATCGTTGTACTTGTAGTCAACCTTCCAGAGAGACCACTCCTCGAAGTTGAAGTTCTCCCAGAAGAACTTCATGGCCTCCTCGTGGTCCTTGATGTTGGAGTACTGGCGCTTCCACTCATCGAGAGGGAAAGAGGGGCGGCCGAGAGCCTCAAGAGGGTGCTTGGCCTTGGGGGCGGCGGGGGCCTCATCAGAAGCAGGGGCAGCAGCGGGGGCGGCGGCGGGGGCAGCCTCCTTCTTAGCCTCCTTCTTGGGCTGCTCGGGCTTCTTGGGGGGAGTGTTGGTCAGAGCAACAGTCTCGAGGAACTCAACCTTCTCAGCAACCTCGGAGAAGATGGGCTGGCTGCGGACAGTGTCGAACCATCGGGTGACAGCAGGGTGCTCCTGGCGCCACTGCTTGTCGAAGAAGTACTGGAAGCCACGGATGGCAATGCCAGCAGCGAAGATATCGGCGAGGGTGATGCGCTCGCTGACGAGGAAGGTGTTGTGGAGGAGGTACTCCTCAACAACGGCGAAGTTCTTCTCGGTAGCCTTGATGGCATCGTCGACGTTCTTCTTGTTGTAGGGAGACTCGCCCTTGAGGGGAGCGAACCAAGCAATGAGGGTAGGAAGGACCTCAGAGTTGAAGAAGGACATCCACTTCAGGATGGAAGCATAGTCCTGCTTGGTCTTGCCGAGAAGAGTGGTCTTCTCGTTCTGGGAGGTGACTGCACCATGTTAGCGAAACTCGCGACAAGCTGGCAAGATAAACAAGATGAGATGGGTTGCGAGGTCAGAAGTTAGACGGTATCCACAAATTAACTCTTGAAAAAGACATTTCAGACAGGGATAACTGTATAAAATAATGCTAGGTCATCATTCGCAAGGGAGGGGAAACGAGAGAGAAAAAAAAAAGTGGTGCCATGTTGGGCATCGCACACAGCTTCACTTACTGTAAATGGCAATGGCGATGCACTCAGAGAGAGCGAAGCCATCCTCGCCAACAAAGGCGGGGATCTTGCCGAGACCGTTGGCCTTGAGGTGCTCAGCAGTGGCGTTGCCCTTCTCGGCCTCGACGATGTTGAGCTCGATGTCGTTCGCCTTAGCCACAGCCTTGATGGCAGTAGAGCGGCAGTTGTTCTGAAAGAACGGACCAGTCAGTAACGACGCTCAGAAAAGCTTTGCAGGCGCAGATGCAAATGCAAATGCAGCATATTCAGATTCAGGGCTCGAGAGTATGTACCTCGCGGGTGAAGAGAGTTCCGAAAGCCATCTTGAATGCTTTGCTAGGCAGCTGAGAACAGGTTGACAGACAAAGAGACGAGTGAAGATGAGGAAAGGAAAAAGAAGGAGGGGAAAGTTT
Organism: Fusarium brachygibbosum; assembly: GCA_018886245.1. Classification (NCBI taxonomy): domain Eukaryota; kingdom Fungi; phylum Ascomycota; class Sordariomycetes; order Hypocreales; family Nectriaceae; genus Fusarium; species Fusarium brachygibbosum. The sequence continues at coordinate 2,042,304 of MU249525.1, forward strand.
TTTTTAAAGGTGAGATAATTGTGCCAAATTGCTTGCCCCGCGCTAGTGGGGTCCTGCCTTACTGCCCGAGCAACGCAACGCGAAGGGTGGAAGCGGTGGCTGGAATAGGTGGAAAGTGGCGGGTAAGATAAGACATATGTGGCTGTGATAAGTCTAATCGATTTGGCTCTTTCACGTGACCATCATGAGGAGCTAGCCGTTGATGGATCTCGAAATCCCGTGAAGTTTTTCTGGACAGACAGTGAACCTCGTCCGATACGCGATACCGACGGGGCCCTCCTCCGAATTGGCCATCATGTCGACATTTACACAGAGCCTACGGCAGCTGCGGTGCCAGAGCAAGGCTTTCCGAGCACCATGGCCCCAGTCCGCCTGGCAACGTCCATCTTTTCCCCTCGCCGTTCGAAGCATTGCTACCGAAACGTCAACGCCAATTGTCGAGCCTAAACCCGATGACCTTGCCGTGTCGACAGGCGCCAGTTCCAAATTCACGATACCGTTCCAGGGAGTCGAGCATGCCCGTGCTGTTCCGCTCTCGGCCTCGTACTTCTCCCGAGAGCCTCAATTCAATGAGATGTATCTCCGAATCGCTCGCCTCCTCACCAAATACCACGCCCTGCCAACAGTGCCATCAAGTAGTGCTCCTCCAACAGCCTGGGTCAAACTTCAGGAAATGCGCTCGAAGCTTGGTGAGCCGATCAAGGCCTCCCACTACGCCAAGGTGATCCGGGTTGCCAAGCGTCTGAACCAGATTGAGCCCACGCTTTTCCCCCAGGAGGTTCGAGCTGCTCTCGAAGAATTCAAGCGTGACATCAACCCATTCATGAACGTGCCTCACGAGGTCACAATTGATAAGTATGGTCGAGCTGTTGGTGTTGGCAAGCGAAAGGAATCTACTGCTCGTGCGTGGGTTGTGGAGGGAACAGGAGAGGTCTTGATTAACGGCAAGACCTTGAGTCAGGCCTTTGGCCGTGTCCACGATCGTGAAAGTGCGGTTTGGGCTCTACAGGCCACCGAGCGATTGGACAAGTATAATGTCTGGGCACTGGTGGAGGGCGGCGGAACAACCGGCCAGGCCGAAGCACTTACGTTGGCGGTTGCCAAAGCTCTGATCGTCCACGAGCCAGCACTCAAGACTGCTCTTCGAAAAGGTATGCGTTTGGTTATATCTATTATGATCAATTATTGAGTAATGACTAACCTCGTGTTCGCAGCTGGCTGTATTACAAGAGATCCGAGAACTGTGGAGAGAAAGAAGCACGGCCATGTCAAGGCTCGCAAGATGCCTGCCTGGGTCAAGCGATAAGCAGTTTCTACAGGAAACTGATATTGCAGAACTTTGGATTAGGTCTGTAACGGCGGATACGACGATGATGATGAGAAGGATGGTGAGTGGGACTCTGCTCGCATTCTTATCCGATATCCATGTACAAACAACACTTTTTGTAGTTTTAGAAATGCTCATGGCATTCCGGGTTGGTGCCAAACACTGTAATTTCGGCTTGTGATCCTCTGGAACGGCGCCTTGGTGTAAATATCAAAACACGACGACTCTTGGTAACCCTTTACAACCGTTGGCCGATGACCCGCTGCCGCTGACTAGAAATCTGCATGACCAATTCATGAAATCATCCTCTTTGAACGTTCGGAAATTCCTGAATAGCATGGGACCCTTGACAGGGACGTCAAACCTTTTCCCGCTTTGTTCGCCTCGGTCAATGTGACGAACTAGAACGGCGTACCAGGGATTGAAAACACTCCCAGTCTCTCGCTTGCCATGTAAGACATTTTCGGACGTGCTAGAGAAGTTTAAGTACCGTCCGGCCGAACCGGATTCCAGCAAATACGTCTGTAACAAGCCATTTGAACCCTGTACAGTGATCCTCTGCGGTAATTAACACAGCCGCTACCGAGTTGATGGCTCCCGTTAACCGCTCGTCCCATCCGTTGTGCTGCAATTGGCTATGGCGCGGTTCGATGATGGTAGAGCGAATCAGTGTGCCAGTACTCACAGGAACTGTCCTGACTATCAACCCCGGGCGTTAGCTACCACAGCTTTTATCGACGTTAGATCGGGATGGGGCAGGTGGAACATGCTCAATATGCTCAGCTCGGTGAACGCTGGATAATTCAGAATACAGAGTAGGCGGTGAAGAGCATCGTGTCCATTCGTACATTGTAATTGCGGCTACTCTTCCATGCCAGTGGTAGCAGCGTCTCCACGAGGCATGTAGTATACTCTGATGTGCAAGATCCTGTATTCGCCTGTGAGGCGGCGGGAAATCAGCGGTTCAGTCCTTTCATGTTCTATGGAAATATATGTTCTCGTGTAACTCGATGGTATGAAACGACGGGAAAGCCGATATTGGTTGCATCTCGTGATAATGGTCGTTCTGATGAACTGTAGGGTGGATTGTAGTAGAATGAATGAAGAAGGTTTCTAGAACAGTTTCAGTGGGGTGGCTTGAAGTGTTTCAGCCCACGCATGCTCTGGAAAAGAAGCGGTTGGTCTAAATTTCGAGATCCAGCGGCACAACGGTGTGGCGTACCAGGGACTCTGCTCTTCCAAAGTACTCTACTAGGGGGTAAGAGAAAACACGAACCCTAGGCCTAGGATACAGAAAATAAATAGCCTAGGAGTGAGGTAAAGAATGGCGGAAAATGACTGAGTTATTTTGTCTCTTATGGAAGTAGAGCTCAGTTTTCTGTAACCCCGAGGGTACCGTACCTGAGCACGATGAAGAGGGAACCAACGTTGTCGGTCTGGTAGTTAAAAATCACGCGGAGCTACCAAGGACTCAACGTTGAGGCCGTCAGTGTCACTTTTAGACCGTGCCAACGCGGGCCCAACTACCTACTACCTAGAGTTAGGTTTTGGTCTCGTTCGCCGTGGCTGAGGTGGAGTGTCGAGCATGGACAGACGGCGGTTTGAGGTCGGAGATATTTAGGGCGGACGTAACCACGAGTGGATACAGATCCTTGCAATAATGGCCAACGCCATTGCGGCAGGCTGTACTAGATACATGCGGTGTATCTTGAGTCTTCCCAATCTTGTCCAAGGTGAGAAGAATAGAATTCAACGGCCAACGGTTTTTAGACGAGGCTTAGATCGTCTTGATCGTCGTTCTAGGTGACTCGATCTAACGAAAATGGGGTGCATATGCGTGTTGATCGAGCATAACCGGATTACACCAGCTCATGCACAACATTCATTAGAACGCTCCGCTTAGAGCTGTTGGATGCTATGCAAGGCGGACAAGACCGCAATTCATGGCATACGTTTTCTCTTTGGCCAATAACTCAACTGTGGGCAGGACAGTGATTGGGCGTCCTGTACAACACCTTGAATATCACTATCGTCGCCCCCAGCCAGGCTAGAAACTGCGTTATGCTGCATAGCTGATGCGCGTTGCCTTTTACAGTGCTAGACGCGTGAAACATGATCCGATATGCGCGTCAGCTAGTGCGCTTCAGTAACGACCCTGGTTATTCAGGTACCGGTACTTGCTGTGGGGACGGTTGGATTGAGGGAGATCTCGGTGACAACCTTGTGATGGCTTTGTCAGAGCACCTGCAGCCGTTGAAGATGTTGGTCGATTTAGGGTAGCCGGTCATATTGAATCTCGAACTTGGGTAAATATATCGAGTATGGACAAGAGTTTCACTTTAAACCGAGGCGTTGACGATGGGAAGAGATTTTGCTTTGCAAGAACTAGTGTCATTGGTTTTCGAAAGACTGTATGTCTCGTAATCCATGACGTTGTGTTGCTAGAGATCAAGTTTTTGAATGTCGTCTTGAAGATTTGCATCGTGGAGTCGTAAAGTGTGGCGGTGAAAACAACCTACCCTAACTTGACTTTTTTTAGTGGCTGCAGTGCACCACATACTGCTAACCTGGAACTGAGCTCACATTTGTCTTCAGATTAGGGTGTGTATGCGTGATGAACTTACCTTTGACGCATTGAGATACTCTTAGATATCATGCGTCCATTGAAATCGCATCACAGTGTCCTGAGCCACTAACATTGAATATGGCTGCAAGCCTCACTACTATCTTGTTTGTGCCACAGATGATCATGGCAGTTGGTGATTGATCAGGTCACCTGGACTGTTAGCTAATAGTAGTGCCTTCTGATCAACTATCTAGGTACTTCTGTGCCCAATTCGAATGTGCTAGCATCCAATCTATCTTAATGCTCTTGACCGCTGTATCGAACTCAACATTGCTGTCCTGACTCGTACCTACACTGGGTGCCTGTAACGCACCTGCCTAGGTGCCCTGCGGGGACCAAGGATTTCATCTTAGGGTAGGTACCTCGTTAGGGAATAAACGCCTTGACCGACCGCAGGTTCCATTCTCGCTGTCAACATCGTCCTGCCTCTCCTCTCCCAACGCACCTACATATGTACACACAAGTCAACCAGGATCGAGGTCCCCAGTACTCTTCGCTGACATGTGTCATTGAATACCCGGCCTAAGCCCGTCGTCTTGTTTTGCTCGCTCACGGAGTGAGGGATCCCATCGACTGCCATTGGCTCCATTGCGGAATCAATCGAACTGACCGCCTGTCCCTCATGACAATACTACCGTGAGGGTCCTGTACCTGCGGCTGAACATCCCGAAGCATCCATCGAATGGAAGGAAAGAGCAAGCCAAGCTTCAGCATTGTTGTTGGCACGTCCCATACCAATATCGCCCTCTCCGGTTGACACGAGAGCCAATCTATGTACCTCCAATCTAAGCACGAGCACCAAAACTTCAACAAGGATGAGCTGCCATCGCCCTCCGCCATTCATTGGCCAGCGATTATTTTCGGCTTGCTTATATGGAACCACCTCCATATGTGGGTTGTGGACCAACACTATGCCTCAATATGGCTCAATGGTGCTTTTCTTTTATTTTCTTTCCCTGCGACTTGAGCCATGTTATGGCATTGCTTTTCCTGTCACCCTCAAATTCCTCCCTGGTTCCCAACTTAGGCCTGAGTTGCTACTGACATGCAAAGACACCATCCACTAGTCTCTCTTGATTGGGAAACGGGAGGGCGGAAATGAAGAAAACCCATGATGTTCGATAATGCTGGTAATGCCTTTGACTGTCTCTGGTAATTGTTGCGGATAATTCCCTGGAGCACGATCATCTTCGGTACCATCCAATACCACGATCGATACAGTGACTCGATTGACAGTGGCAACCTTCCCCATATTGCGCTGAGAACCAGGGCTTGTTTTTGACAAGCGGGTTGCTCTAAAACAACTTGGCCGTGTTTGACCATTACATTGGTCATTTCTCACACGATCTCAAAGGTAACAGAATATTCTCCTGCCCCAGCTAACAGAACATAGTTTAGCTTCTGATTGTTTCGGCTCTACTACACCTCAACGTCTTGTCTTTCACCCAGTTCTCGCTTTTTTATGTTACGTGGTGGTCTGTCGTTGAGCTGTCTTTTTTTCACCAAGCACTCTGCAGACTTATATGAATACAACCGAAAGACGATAAAAGGCTTACGATTCAAACATTCAAGCCTTGGTATTCATGGATAAAACTCATGGACCGTGGTGTGCTCGCTCAGTAATGTGCTAGTCACAGTCAAGCATGGCGGGTCTTTGTCTCAAGATTTTTTCCCTTGTCTTTTCGGCCGGCAGCCCACTTAACGCTTTCAGCAAAACATGAATCAAAAAGCACATTAAAGTCCTGATCACCCCTTGAGCACCCATGATGCAGAATTGCTACCCAGACCCAGGGTTCAGGCTACTCAAAGTATTACAGGATTACATCTAAAGTGACCATTGGCCACAAAGACTCAATGCTCATTACTGGAGCCGGTGATGGGACGGAGAGAGAAACAACAGCCGCGACAAAAAAAAACAACAACAACAACACATGTACGACCAAAGGAACTGGCGCCCTTCCTATCTAATGCATTGATACCCAGCTATTAAAAGACAAAAGAAAAGAGCAGAACATGATCCGAACAGTCACCAGTGGAGGACACGCCGGAGAAGACGCTGTTCAGCGCCCAGCACAAGCAATTGCTTTTGGAGCAGAATGTATACTACATACACACCCCACGAACCTATTTGTGGCCCGGTACTTGTCCAAATCACCCATGACGCCCCAGGTTCTGAGGCGCGCCCACTCCCCAACTCTTGGGCTCACCCCATGGCAAGCCACGTCGATGACTGCCATTCCCCTCTAATCTTCCTTGTGTCTTCTTACCAAGGCCCTGGGCCAGGGGTGTTTGTTACGTGGTGGATGGAGATAGACAACGCCGATCCTTCTACAATCTCCAGAGCCGTTGCCAGGAGCTCTCTGCTTGATGGATGTCTGTTCTCTTACATCTGCTATTGCTAGGCTTGCTTTCTGGACCGCCTTCATGGTCTTTCGGGCCACTTAGGCTCATCCCCTTCCTTGCCTCGCATCTCTCTCAACCCTCTTCGCTTTGGCAATGCATGCTCAATCATATTCCGTACTCTACTTTCCATTCATTGAAACCCAATGGCCCAGTTACACATGTAGTCACGGCTCTCGCCTCATACCGACATTCTTCAAGGGTTATATAAGATGGACGCCGGGTGCCCTGACGCCATTCACACAGCGTCTTTAGCTGATAGTCTAAAACAATACGCCTCATCTTGCCCTGCCTGCCTTCGCATCTACACCCCTCCCTTTTTCCCATCACAAACCCCTTCTCAATCCACTTCCATAGTCCACAGTCTCATCAGTCATATAGCCCCTGTCTTTAATGGTGGGCCTTTAGCATATCATAGTGTACATTTGGTGAGTGTATGCTTCTTTTGCGACGACGCTATATAGATCCTTTGGCTATCCATTGTTTGCCATTTACGAGTTTCGTCATCTGCGATTCGCATCTATTCCCGCGACCCACACTCGATCCTTCGATATCACACTCTCATCTTCTAGTAGTTATTGTCAGTTACATACTCCTCAGCGTGACCAGAAAGTCGTCACGACCCCGACTGGGCGGATTCAAACGCCCGTACCGGCTTAGTGAAAAGCTTTTTCCCAAGAGCACCATTCTGATCCCTCGTCTAGACCCTGTTGCGTGGTATTGGCCCCAGCAGATCGCAGTGGGCTCGAGCTTGTCATGCTCAAGGTCTCTTACATGGGGCTTTCACCAGGATCCTCCTTGTAGACGGCGAGACGACCGTTTGACAACTCATCCGCAATCAGCCCTGGGCCCAAAGCCCCAGACCAAACTACTTAGGCCTAACGCCTTGCTCTTCGTCATCTTTTTCGGCATCCAGCCTTTACCGGGCATGAACGCGCTAAGCTCTAGCTTACGATTGGGATTTGACTTGATAAACTACATTGCTACCCAGGTCCCCGGCTCAGCCATCAGCTCCCTTGCCTGATCAGTAAACAGCACAAAGCTTTGTTTGCGAATAATAGGCCGGCGGCACCCTGTTTGTAAAGACTTTTGTTCTTTCAGCTTGGTTACTATTCCATCTAACTAGCCATCTATTCCCTGCCTCAGCACACCCCCGACTATCGATCATCGCGACAACTCCCCGAGTGGGCTTCATATATTCAACGACCCCGCGGTGACCCCTCCAGCATCGTCAACGGCTCAATTGTACATCCTCTATCATATATCGAGATAACCACATCAGACCCAAAGGAGTTCTCATCCTTTCTTATCAACTTAGCCTCTACTATCCAGTAACTACTCCGGATCATTGAAACTGGCTGCCCTACAGTCACCAGTGCTACCGACCACCCATCGGCTGGGAGTGACGGCAGGGTCGTATGCCATCCAAGGTCTTCGGGGCATGGACGACGCGAGCCGGTTAAGGAGGCAGAATGAGCCATTAGTTCATTCAAACCCCAATCAAAGATATTCACTTCACGATCCATCCCAGCAGCGCCGTTCGGTTGCTGGAGCCTCCAACGATAGATACCGCCCTGCATCTCTTGCAGCTTCGTCGTCGTCAGGGCGTGGCATGGGAGCTGCGGGTAATTACAGCAACTACTATTCGGAACCAAGCGCATCCTTCTCTACAGCAAACATGCCTGGAACAGCAATCGCCTATGGCTCTGAATATGGCCACGACTCACGCCAGCAGCAAGGCTTCGGTGGCTATGGCACTGCAGCCACGATGATGTATAACGTTGCCCAACCGAACCCGCAGAATCCCGTCTACGATGCGCAACACTTTAGTTCGCGGCAACCCGCAGCTCTGCAGATGATGACACCCGAAGTTGCCTCGACCTACTTTGGGTCCGAAACGGGGAGCGCAGCTGGCCCGAGCCTGCATCAATCAGCGCAGAGCTCAAGCGGATCCGCAAATGTTTATCAGCAAAGCAATGCGATGAATTATGCGAGTAACAATATGTCTAGCGTGAGCGCAATACCACAAGCGACAGCGAGCGCCGACGTTTCCATGACAGACGACCACGACTACGCAGAAGGCGCCCTCGAAGAAAAATGGGTCAGCTACCAGCGCCAACTAGGGAGCATATTCCAGGACATATCTAATGGATCTCTTGAAAGCGCATCTGAGACATTGCTTAGTGTCACCAGTTGGCTATTGTCTCAAGTCGCTGATTTGGGTATGTACTATCGCCAGCCCCCCCTAGAACTTGGTGGAGAATGGAAAGAAGAACAGGACTAACTACGGCACATAGGTCTTAACCTTGATGACACTAATCTGCATGCTGATCGTATTCAGCTATGGAACGACTTCAACCACGCGTGGCTAGGGTTAGGCCAGCAGCAGATCGAGCTTATGGCCTCTTCTCAACAACTTTCAAGATCACAAAGCCTTGTATCTAAGGCTATGATTAAGAAAATGGGAAACGAATTAATTCGATTATGCGACGGTATCGAACGCCACGGTTTGGTAGATTATCAGTATGGTGTGTGGGAAGATCAAATAACAGAAGGTACAATACACACAGCTATGTTAACTTGGGCAGATGTACTGACATGAATTGATAGTCCTTGAGGACATCCTAGATCTATACGAAGCTTCAGAAGAAGCCAGTGGAAGCGGTAGTCGATAAAAGTGCTTTTTGACATATTGCACCAGGTTTTTCACAACAAATCACCCTCAAGGTTCTCTGACATCGACAGCAGCCTTTCTATGAAGGCATCGTCGTTCAACAGCTACATTGTGTTGCCCTTCTGTCGATGAGCCATGGTGGCGAGACTACTGCATAGCAGTTCGACTGGATTTCAACCAAGAGAACAACAAATCTTGATGGGGTCTTGATCTTGTGCCAGGCCTTTGTTGCTTTGTACCACGCAACTATTCTGTTTTTACATCTCGGTATACGACTATTTTGTTGCGCGCGCATCATGCTTACCACCAACTTCCCTTCGAAGGGTGGAAGCCCATTGGGCTAGTTTACGATTTCTTCAACATTACTGTGGCGTGTGTTCTGCCAGTATCAACTGGTAGTATACCAAGGCACGGTAACTACAATCACGATTGCATGGCGGGATTCACAGGAAAAGAGGGTATGATTCACCACTCTGTGCTATGGAAATGGATACATGGTTGGTCATGAGAAAGAGGATTGAAAGTGGAATAGGTACTGTCGGGCGCGTGGTTAATGATTTTGGGGACAAGGCGTTTTAGACTCACATCAAGTAGGTTGTATCTACAGATGGAGTGCAGAAGTCAGGTTTTGGCTGGGCTGGGATTATTCGGATTGGTCATTATTTTCTTCCCTTCTTCTCTTTTATCAGGCTCCAACAGACTTGGCTGCACTGTATTATTATCACCGCTGCGTTAGAAGGGCTGTGGTCATTGGGGTTTGGGTTTAAACTTGGGTTTGGATAATGTGATTTTGGGAGGCTGTATGAAAAGAGTGGACCTGGAAGTCCTCGCGGGCTTGTTGGCTGGATGGGAAATACCAGGGGCGAACGTTTGACATAGAAGCAATAGAAGTGTAATGTACTATTATTACCGCCGGCAAACTCGCCTATCTCCGTGGAGTAAATTAACATGATTTAGAATACCTAGGTACTGTACTATGATGACATGTCAATTGTGTCCGGATTGACGGTGTGATGGTTTCTGCCCAACGCAATGGAATGGATCCAGCTACAACTAAATAACACAGTCCGGAGCACAGATATGGAGGATTTCCGGAGTACTGTATCTGTACCCGTACCTGGAGCTTGGCTTCTCCCCCCCGCAATGTAAGCTGTTAGCCAAGGTATGGGCTACCTAACAAAAGCGAGGATGGACAGTAGATCGGCCGGTTGATAGCGACAAGACATGGATTGAGTCCGACCCATGTATCCCTGGCCTGGCTTGGCCTGGCTAAGACAGAAAAAACAAGGGCGTTCAGCGCAGTTCAGCGCAGTCAGTGACCAGCATCAGCAGCTGTGCCAGGGGGAAGGGAGAATTAATTGACGGCGGGAACTGCCTTCGGACCATTCCTCATCAAGGGTATTGCTTGCGAACAAAAGCGGGCTTTCCTAATCCCCGCGACAATGGAAAGCTGAGTGAGTACCTAATTAATTCTAGGCACTGTACCTACCTAGTCAGATTTCTATAGTGACAACATATGAGAAGAAAATAGCTGACTGAGTGTTGTTCAACCAACCAACTTAGGCGAATGTTTTAGTATCTGAGCTTCAACCTCGGTGTGTGGGTTATCGAAAGATTTATTGACACTTTTATTTAACCTTGTTTCTTTGTTTTTTTTAAGCTGTTTCCTGTTTATTTTTAATTAACCTGATTTGCTCATCTACAGACGGGAGTGGCTGGTTGTTGTTGTTAGTGGAGGTTGAGTTTGGTTCGTGTATCGAACGCTAACAGCTTGACAGGGAGCCCGGCAAGATACTTGGAATTACACGGAAGTTTCCATTCTGTAGCTACAGCGCTCACTCTGTGCTGGATGCTAGGCGAATAGGACGCGAATGCATACGTGCCTTAAATTCGCCTCGCGTTATGCTTGTGAACAGCACACCGATAAAACATTCGGTGACTTTGTTGAGTTCACCGACTGTCCCGTACGGTACTGGTTAATAAGAGGACTGCATCATGTAACGGACAACAAGAGTCTGGTTAGGATCAGCGGGTAGGTTACAGAGTGCATCTACCTCTTACATGCATGTAAGCATACCTACCTACCTGGGTATGCCAGACAGAAATAGAAACCGCGAATAACTTCCATTGAGTCCCCGAAACAAAAAGCCTGACCAATGTCGATGCATCAAGCCCAATTCGTCCACTTGCTTTACCGCCAAAAGATGACAAGGAAATATACTATTAATGCTATCTACTCAAGCATGTCGAAAGATTGGCGGGCGCCTTGCTAAGCTGAGCTGAACTGCAAGAGAGAGGCGCATTTGCATTTGCATTTGCATAAGTCTTTTTTTCTTTCTCTCTTTCTTTCTGTTTTGTGATACAACAGGTACGTACCTGTGCAGACACCAAAACAGAAACAGAAACAGAAACGAGCCGAGTCGAGTCGAGTCGAGTCGGTTGACTTCCCGCAAAGTGGCTTTCATGCAGGTACAAGCGGTCACTGGGAGCCAATGAATCGCGTGTGGCTTGGGGGTGTGTGATTTTGTGAAAATACGCGAGTCAAGTCAGGGATTGGTCTATATTATCCACCCACAGTGGATAACAAAGTTATAGACAAAAAGGGACGTGGAAGAAAAACAACATCGGAAAGCAAAAGAGACTCCATCATCGGGACGCGGAAGACATGGAATCATGCTCAGTTACATTCGGGAAACTCTAGTGGATCTAGGCTGTAGTTTGGGTTCCTTGTGCTAGAGGCAGATTTTCACGGCAACAAGCCTTGAGCTGGTGAGGAGTTTGATTTCGCTGAGTTAACAAGCATATCCTTGCTTGAAGAGAGGCGCGGATACCACACAAGTTTCGATTTGGGTCTGCGAGAGACACACGATTGGCAACGAGATCTGGACAGTTTGCTGATGGTTTTTGTCTGACATACATTTGAATTAGACTTACTGCTGTGCAGCACAGTTGCAGCATATATAATGAAACATGACTGGCTGGTCAGGTTTGTTTACTTCGGCAGTTACGAAGAAAACTTACTATGAAATATACTAGCAGTTGATTGAGTTGAGTCCGGTCCGAGTGTAGTGAACTCTCCAAAACTCCGTAAAAGCGAGGCCGCAGAGCTAACCAGAGTCATACGTAAACCCGGGGCGGAAGAACCACCTGGATGAGTCCATTACTGACGTGTTTTTGATAGTAGAGTTTGTTAGACCGTAATAGTAGCGGACGGGCTCCCGACTCTCAGGCTCTCAGACCCTATAATGCTCTGTACATACGGATGTGATATCTTGTGATTGGCTTGTGGCTGTTCAACCTCAGCTGGCTAAGTTGAGGAAAGAGCGAGGCGGGCTGGATGGAACCCCTCCCTCCTATACTTGCCGTATTATAGACGGGGATATTCTGCTCTCTCCAGCTCGGGCTTCATCTTCACATCCACCTTTTCTTCTTTTCAATCAGCGTGATCAATTTAGTCGATCAATTGACGTGGGCATGATCCGACCGCTTCATCCGCATGACAAGATTGAGTATCTCTTTTTGTCACCCTTTAGCCCCAATGGATGGAACCCTCAAGCTACCGTACTGTACCTACAGTACCCCGCCTGAACTACTGCACACTCTCACTTGTACCATCCATCCATCACCAAACGACTGCCCCTCTTACTATACCTGTTCACTTGGCCGACGCCTAAAAAAACAAGATCGAAACAGAACGAAAAGCAAAGAGTTGTTGGTCTCTCATGTCGCCCTACCCGATATCAGCCCAATTGATTTCTCCCAATTCTCACGCACTCGCCACAGTCATGAATTGCAAGCAAGATCTGCGGTTGTTTGATGTCCAACGGCTGTGGACGCCCTATCGTCGATCACGTTGCCACTCGCTGATGCGATCCAATGCGAAGCAGCCAAACGAGGCTGAAACACAATTGTCGAATAGCAGTTGATGTTTCGATACCGCAACTTTTAAAACAGCAACCTTATCATTTTTGCAAGAATGCTCTCGGAAAAGAAGCATTGAAGCACAGACACACACGCATCACATTAGAGCCCAACTATATCGAGGCCTGACTTGTAACTCCGCCCTTTTGACATCGCCTTGAACAAGCGGTGCTTCTGCGTCCTAACATCGAGGTTGGGGTGTGCAGTTTCATACATCGTTCAGACCCAGTTCAACAAGTCAACCTTCATGCATCGGGCAGCAACTTACCGCTGTCATCTGATCTGTCAACGTATCCATTCGAGGCTTAGCCAGAGCCTAGTCCAATTGCTCCCTTGCCAGGGCTTTCAGTACTTGCTTTGTTCCCCAGCCATCACAGCCATTCCCTTCTGTCCGTGCCATACCTCAGGGCTTACAGATAGCGGACTCAAGCGTGACCGACATCTCATATCAAGCTCAACTCCACACACTGCGACGCCTGACCGCCGAATTGTTGGGCATTAGCCCGCCCTTGTCTCCCTCGAGCAGCTCTTCTTGAGACTGACATCTGAAGCTGGCTGAATCATTGGCAAGCGAAAGCTCCATATCCGCTACCCATGCAGTATTTCGACTACGCCGTACTGTGCCGCTTACTATGGGTGTCTGGTATTCCAGCTGAGCGGATGCTAGTAATTAATTAGCGAATTGGACAGATTGTTCATGCCTGCAATTCCACATTTTTGGATTGTCTTGACCCTAGAGAGAAAGGCTGAACGACGGATGTATGATCTCGACGTCCACCATATCCTGAAAATGAGACCCCAAAGGTGTCGAAGGACATGCCTGAGATTCCTAGTCGATTCCACTGATAATGTCACCTAGTGTACCGGGCCTATCGTCGCTTACAAGCCCTCTATCAGATCAGATCGGCAAACTACCTACACACCTGTCACACGCCGCGCTCCCCCTCACGAACCAAACCCCGGGATCCATCTCCAGGCATTCGTCTATCGGCTGTTTAACGCCCCCCTAACACAACCGACGACGTCTGTTCGCTGTCCCAAACTGCCGGGGCGCGCAAAATCTACGACACCATTATCCAAATATGACAGGTCGCTTCGACTACCACCAAAAGATATACCCCCTTTGATCACCCACGATAAAGAAGGGAGAAGGAATGAGAAAACCAACCAAACAAAACATTTCAAGAAAATAACCCAACCTATTTGGACATGTGAGATGTATCTCATCTGCCCATATCCCTATAGAGATGGCGTTACATCCTGATCGACAAGCGAGGCTAGTTCCTGGCCAACAATCCTGTAGCTTCAGCCTCACCATCATGACCCCTACAGCGCGGTTTACGTACAGTAACTGTACAGTACGCTTTGTATATCAAAAGGCAATTAAGACCACGAAACATGCAACTGATGTTTCGTGTAACCTTGGTTCAGTTGCCGTGTTTCTCTTTGTGCACTTGAGACCTACAGGCAGGTGCATGTAAGGACAACCCTTCAGACATGGATTTCCATGCTCCGAATTTGATTGAGTGTGGCACTGTACCGACCCTCTGGAGACCGTGATCCCGGCATCGACTCCTCCCGTGCAATCTGTGGCGCTGTAAGACACGGAACTCTTTGCTTCTCCCAAAGTTGCCATTCCAACCCCCTTGTAGCATACTCAATGCTTTTTTTTTTTTTTTTTTTTTTTTTTTTTTTTTTTTTTTTTTTTTTTTTTTTTTTTTTTTTTTTTTTTTTTTTTTTTTTTTTTAAGCCATAGACACCTGTGAGTGAGACCCGATGATCATCGGCATATATTGAACCAGGGATGACAGAAAGCCACCGCTGAATTCAATACATTGACCGGGCCCGAAGCCGGGGGATCGACCGGCAACGCCCGCTCCCGACTCGGTCTCAAAAATGAGGGCCCAGGATGTCATCGCCGTAGTAGAATCGTGACAGTGGGTGTGCGGTACGACATGCCTTGTCTCACTATTTGCAAGGTTCAGTGCGAACATCGCAGCACGACCCCTGCAAGTGTACTTTCCACCTTTTTGGTTGCTGTGTTTTCATCTCGCAACACCACGGAGATTGTAGTTCTAGAGCAAGGTGCTTACTGTAACCAAGAGAGTGTATCTGTCATATATGTGCCATTGTGGAGTCACTGTTGGCCTTTTGTTTCACGGCGTTCATGAAGTAAACTAGAATGACAAGATAACCAGAACCTCGGACGCTTTACATAACCTGAGGGAGCCACTAATCGTGCCCTTGAAGAAGACAATATGTATCCTCGCCAACCTTTAACCCTTACGCAGGGGCGGTCTATGTTGATGAGGCCGTGGAAAGCCGCACAATGGCAGATCATGACCTAGATATAGTCTTCCGCCTCGACCTGACCCGAGATTGACTGGCAGTTGGCACTTTGATCATTTCGCGTATCAGATAGCATAAGTTTATGACATATAAAGAATTAACTAACTCTGAGGTCCTGATGCTTTACAACATGTCACCTGATTTGCCAGATGATCTCACATGGCGGCAGATCCAGCGCCCTTTATTAAATAACTCGATGATAGATGATGTTGCTGACCTGCTTCTTCGACCAAAACCGTAATTCATGCTCTTCTACTCTATGTTGAATAGAATTATTCCTGACTTAAGTAGGGAAGCAAGCTATAAGTACAAGTATTCAACATATTGAAGACCTGCCAGAAACGCATTTCACCAACTTTGTCGAAGAATAATATAAACTTCTGCCTTGATTACTTTGAAGCACCATCTGGTGTCTTATCCCATGTATTCCAAGGCCAGTGCCGTTCGGAATAAAAACCAAAGCCAGTCTTTGTCTGATGCGGCAGTCAGCAGTATACACAATGCTAGTATAGCACAACAGGATGTCTTTCTTTATCAGAGTCCACGACGGACACCATGTAGAAAAAAGGCATCAATTAGCCTAAGGAATTTAATAACATCCGCGTCGAATGATTTTCTTCAACGAGCAGTCCGAGTTGTGAAGTTGGACTAGAAGTCTCGAATGCTTCCAACATGTATGTTTCCTTATTCAGTGAAGGTCAACTGCAGTGACCGATTTATCGCTACTGCGAAGTCTGGCACTTCTTGTGTCACTATCAGGGGAGAGCCAACCTTACTTCTCTATTCAATACTGCTAGCTACAGGCTTCGAGTTTATAGCGTACAGTCCCTACAGCATGATGTGTACTTGACTACTGCTATGAAGTGTGTTTCACACCGTGACCACGAAGGTAGGGGAAATTTAGGTTGAGATTGGAAATATTGGATGCATGATTCTGAGTTATGATCGTTGGGTCAAGGCCACTTGTTCATTTAAATAAGGTTGTTGAGACAGGCAGCTGTTATTAAGTTTTGTATATGATGTTGTTGAGAACTTAGATGGAACGGTTGCTGTGTTAATCTGGCATTAAGAGTACTGATGCCACCTGCTGTATACGAAAGAAACCCTATCATTGTGTTATATCTCATGTGTAACCCAGGCCTCGGTTTCCTGGGATAAACATTTAAATTAAAAAATATGATTCCGAGTCCAATGTATTGTGTAAAGATGCTCTTAAACTGTGAAGAGTGCCGTTGGATCACCTTCCTTGGATATGAGTGTTGATGCCTTGATCTGGTGGACGCCCGATAGACATAGGAATACTGCATTCTCTTAGACAATTTGCCTTCATAATTCCACCTTGGCGAACACCTCTACCTTTGTGATCGCCATGCTAAGCCACTTTGTCAAGTGAACTGCATGTATAGAGATGATATCATTTTACGTGGACGATGCCGACCCAGCAGTCGGCACATTGTATATGATACAAGAGTCTTCAGTTGGACAGAAACAAACTCAAAGCTCTTGGTTGCATCAACTTGGAGCCCAGGTACAAATAGGTGAGTGAACTCATCATCCGAGCGAGGAAGTTGCAAGAACAATGAGTGATGGCATGGTAAATTGACACGTTAAGACTTGGATGTTAAAGTCATGTCATTTATGACCTTATTCGATGATGGTGTGTAAAGCAGTCTCCATTTCATGCAACGCATTTTCGAATATGCGATGCCCTGTGTCATTCACTCCTCCGACATCACAGCGATAAATTCATATCTCATGGATTCTTCTTGATGATTGACAGTATAACCTTGGTGGTCTCAGCTTCCCTAGTGAGATGCAGACGACGAATCATGCTTGCGGATACAGTACCTCATATGTTAGCATGGATATAACTGTACAGACGTGACTTGCACGACAATTTTCGGCAAGTCGGACACCCAAGGCCGAGATAAACTCGTAGACTGTGCCGTTGATGGCACCTTGTCACCGAGGCTTGCATCCTCCATCATTGACAAGACACCACCCTCGTGTATTCGTTGATACGGGGAATCTTCAGAGCCCACCATTTCATAATGGCAGAACAGCGTAAGCCGAGTACACATACAGGTGCTGAAATGCCGTAATAGTAGGCGTTAAGTCATGATCGTAATTGTAATTGTGTTTGTAGATTCGCTAGGTGTTCCAACCTTCATCGCACTATTCATGTCCACACGCAGCCATGAACCTCGAGTCCATAGTAATGTTGGACATCTATACCACAACCCCCCCACGCATCCTTTTGTAGACGTCCGCTTAAAACTGGTCTGTCGTATCTCGTTAGCTCTGATTGAACGATCAAAGACCTCAATCTTGTCCGCAATACATGTGGCAGCGCGACCATAGAAATCGGGACATCTCCAGATGACTTACCAACAGTCATGCTCATGCTAATATCGGTAGACTCCACCATCTTGGTGAACTCCTCAAAGCTAATCTTGCCATCCTTGTCGAGATCGGCCTCCATGATGGTCTTGTCCACGATCTGCTGCAGCTGCTGGTCCTTAAGGTTGCTGCCAACCATCATCTTGAGGACGATGAAAAGCTCTCCGTTGCTGATATATCCATCGCGGTCAATGTCGTAGACCTTGAAGGCGAATTGGAGCTTCTGTTCCTTGTTTCCCTTGCTGCTGAAAGCTGAAAGACCTGTAACGAACTCTTGGAAATCGACGTCACCGCCGCCATCCTCGTCGAAGATGGCAATCATTCTGAGGGAAGCTGGGTTAGCTTGTTGTAGATATTAGGAGCAGGATGTGGCAGACGGACCGTGTTGCGAGAGGGTT
Source organism: Fusarium brachygibbosum (assembly GCA_018886245.1). NCBI lineage: Eukaryota > Fungi > Ascomycota > Sordariomycetes > Hypocreales > Nectriaceae > Fusarium > Fusarium brachygibbosum. The sequence goes on from MU249525.1 coordinate 2,060,399, forward strand.
GGAGGAGATCTGGGGAAGACTGAGAAATTCATCGCGCTCGATCGTACCGGAGTTGTCCTAAGGAAAAGGTTTTTGAGTTAGCCGGTTCCGATTATTGAGTGCATTCTATGGTCCAGCTTTGCGCCACCATCACCAACCAGCATCACCAAGCTCCATTATAAACCAAAAAGTCGGGAAGCTTGCGCACCTTGTCCAGTTTCATAAATCGCTTTCGCAGACGATCAACTTCTTCTCTGTCGACTAGAAATCGCACATCTCAGCATATGATATCGCACCATGACCCCTCCCCCAACCGTGCGTTGAGGTCGGTTCCCAGGGCAGGGTTTCCTCACAGTTGGATCCTTGGACGAGGTTGTCCAGGACTGCGCTGGTGGTGTTGCCCATGTTGGCAACGTGGAGCGGATTCGAAAGGTAAGAAGGAACAGGTTTGTTTGGGCCGAGATCGAGTTTTGTCGTCGCAGACGCCGAGAGGGTATAAATAAGCGGTCCTGTTGTGTCAAGTTAATCCAAAGTTTGGTGATAAGGCTGCATTGCAAGTCTCACTGTCACTGTCACTGTTCAGCCGCTAAGTTTAGGTAAGGCAATTCTAGACCGACCGACCGACCGACCGACCAACCTATCTCCTGCTCTGCTCTTCTGCGCAAAGGGGCAGGTGCGCAGAGGGGTAATTGCCTAGCGGGGCGGGGGAGGAGCGAACAGGCCTCCGAGCAGCTCAGCTCCCGAAAATTATACGGTAGAGACGCGTACCGTTTTGTTGTTAGTGATATGGTCGACAATCAGATTGAATCAATTCCACAGGCAATTAATGACAATAGAGCCTCAAGATTAAGCGTCTTAGCTTCCAATATATGAATAGTTGCTGAGAGGACTGAATTTTTGAACAATCATGTAGGCGCAAAAAACGAGCTTACACCTATTACCATTTGGCTAAGACTCCGTTTTATACGGTGTCGTCCGGCCAGCAACAAACATTCTTGTGCTTCCAACGCTTGCATTCACTAAAAGTGTACGCTGTTAGGCAATTTGCACCACTAAACAGAGCGCGCTGACCAGGCCCTGCCGTATCTTACGGTAGCTCCAAGCTGCCCCAAAAATAAGGAGGCAGTGGTCCAAGCGCCCTAAGTACTATGCCCGCGAAGCCACGCTGTAGAGTGACTTCGTCCCCTCTCAACTGCACACTGTCATCAAGCCCAACTGTCCCGCTCTGCCAGTCAAAGGCCTATTCTCCCTTACCAAAACCTCCGTGCAGCGAAAAATCTTTGCGCGCCAAAACAAATCCCCAACGTCACCCCATCGAGCCCGACTACGCTGCCATCGAAATAAAGCTACAACAGCATCTTTTACATCGAGTTTTGGCACGATTTCAACTCAATAGACCCCGTTTTATGACTTGATCGCTTTTTTTCGCGGTTTTTCCGCCGCCTAACCGCCTTTCTTCCGACCTCCCTTTAACCCCCTGCCAACATGTCATCACGCAAGGTTCGCGTCAAGAAGTTGAATGTCAAGACGACACTTCCTGTTCTTCGCGAAGACCAAATCGATCCCAACGAGTACGAAGCCCTTACAACTGATAACCAAATCGCGACGGGTGTCGAGCAAGCTGAGGAAAACGTAAGTTCTGCCACCTCTCATGATATCACGTGCATATTCACGTGATATAACTTGACTCACCTTTCATATCCTGACTTGATTGGATGGTACTATCATCCAATCAGATGCCATCATACCCCACCCAAGCCTCAATACTTACAATTACAATAGGAATACCATCTCCAAACTATCCTCAAAGAGGCGGGAACCAGCAATGACCAAGAAATTCCTGTTCCTCCTCCCCAGGAGAGCGATATCAACTATGATGAGCTCTATCCTGTTCCTTTTCACAAGCCCTCGTCTTACATTCGCTTCTCACAAACAGTTGAGGAGTGCATATCATGCCTCTATGATATGACCACAGAGGACGATGAGTTCCTCAAGCAGTACAACAGTAAACCTCCCACTGCGGGAGTTCTCTCTGAAGATGACTTTGAGCACATCATGGAGGTGTTTGAAGATACCGCCGCAGAACAAACCCCATTCGCAGCAGTCGATAATACCGTTGCTGCTTATGATATGATGTTGCCAGGCCTTACTCACCTCAATCAATCGGTTTCGACAGACGTCCTCCAACATGCTAAGTCCGTGTACGAGTACTGGAAGTCAAGGCGGCAGGAAGCAGGGAACAAGCCATTGCACCCCAGCCTCAAGTTTGAAACACACCAGGAGACCGACGATACGGACCCTTTTGTCTGCTTCAGACGACGCGAGGCTCGCCAAACCCGAAAGACCAGAGCTCGTGACAACAAGATTGCAGAAACCCTCAAGAAGTTGCGCCGCGAACTCGAGGATGGCCGACAATTGGTTCTGTTGGCATATGAACGTGAAATGGTGAAACGAGAACTCATGTCCATGGATAGGGCTATCTTTGAGGAAAGGGCAAGACTCAAAGATATGAAACTTCGGCTGGGGATCAAAGGCGAGGACGAGGATCTTGTCAACCAAAAGGTATGTCTGTCAGGTCCGAATCAGCTCCTCTTGACACTAACTCGCATCGTAGCCTCAAAAACGCAAGCCCGTGGAGCCCCCCGTTGTGCGACAACCGACTGGAGCCCATTTGCGGCAACCTGTACGGTCTGATGGTAGAACGCTTGATGCTGATCTTGTCTTGCTATCCGACAAGTTGGCAGAGAAGGAGAATGAACTGCGACTCGATATAGAAATGAAGGTTCAGAACCACCGAAAGTGGAACCAGAACCACATTGACCTCACTCGAGAGCCACTGTCGCCGGTCAAGGAACAAGGCACAGAGCTCAAGTTCCGACAAGCCAAGACGCAGTACCTGATGACGCCTCCAGCGTCAACATCCTCAGAGATGGAAGTAGATGAGATTTCGCCTGATGCCATGCAAGTGGATAGACGTGAATCACCTGTCTTCCAGTTCACTGCTGGGTCAGGTGAACAGTCAAAGGGTAGCCAACCAGCCTTCCGTCGCCGCATCGGTCGCCTGAATCGATTGTGGATTGACCGAAGAGGTATGGTGACGCCACCACGAGAGCTTGGTGAAGAGAGGTCGGATCGGTGGAAATATGACTCGGACTCTGACGACGATGAACCACCTGTGTATGAAGTGGATCCATTCGACACCCGAGCACTTAAATTCCGAGCGACAATCCCGCTGAACCCTTATATGTTCAGAGGACGTCCAGCAGTCCCCCCAGAAGCTGTAGCAGCAGCGCAAGCACAGGCGGGTAATCGAGTGCTGCCATCGCCAGCAGTAGCGGCGGCGCATGCGCATGCTCAAGCACACGCTCAAGCAGCAGCACAAGCGCACCTGGCGGCGCAAGCCCAAGCCAAAGCGCAAGCGGTAGCACAACAACAGGCTCAAGCAGCCCAAGCTGTGTCGTAAGCAGAGGGCGGGGAGGAGGATTGTATGAATATGGCGGATATTTGTTTTATACCCATTATTGAAAGAACAGAGCGGCGGACCGTCGGGCAAAGTCGACGAATCCGGCGGTCATCAAATGCGTCGTGTATATTATTTAGTCGTTGACGAGGGCATTGCAAGGAGTTTGGGAGCGGGTGGTCGGTTTTCGGGCTTGAACGTGGGAGAGCCTGTTTGGTGGCCCAGATCGAAAAAAATGAAAAAGAAGAACGGTCAAGTTACGGCCGCAACAAGAACAGTTCCATAGTGATCGCCATTGTAGTATTCGTTCGTGACTGGTAGAAGAAGTCGTAGTGGGAGCGTGAGATGGTCATGTGGATGTCATGCTGTAGGCTGAGGGGAAACTCTTTAGGATCGGGATCTGATGTGCCGACTCAGCGAAGACAAATTCTTGGTGCTGGTAGAAGAACGATAACCTGGCAAGTAGAAGAACGCAAGTATATGGTCGTAATAGGTTGGGCGTAGAATGAACTGAAGCTGAAGAGTCAAGCTGTGAGGTTCTAACAGGTGATCAAGCTTGGCCGAGAGGGTCTGACTGATATCATGTTAGCATGGGTCTCGTTGCTGTGTAAGAGAGAAGGAATCATAGAATAAAGAGTACTGTACCTGTCATAATAACAAGATCCGTAGAGTATGCATTCCGTAAGGGGCACCAGAAGATATAGAATACACGGGGAAAAGATCTTGAGTGCAGAATGCGAGTGATGGAGGAGGCTTTGAAGTGGAGGGCGGGCTGCGGGTGAAGGAAAAGTGGCCGGCGAACCGGACGTTGTGGATTTACACGAACTTTGATTAGCCACAGCAGAACGCTTTCCTGACAGATTGTGGCTAGTGGACCTCGGAAATGCAGAAAAAAAAACCTCGATCTTTTTATTTTCTGCATGATGATTCTATAGCTTGTAATTATAGCCATGCTTCAGATATAGTACTGATAATTTTAAGAAACTATATCTATCAGTGACAGATCGGCTCCAGTTGAATATACTTTCTAGTGATAAAGGGCTGCTTTGATGAAATGTCTTCTCTCTTATTCACAACCATTCCAAACATCTTCCACCGTGCATCTTTGTTCTTTGCCAACCGTTCACGGTTTAGCTGGGACCCTGAAAATTGCAAATCGGAACCTCCCGCGACCCCCTCCAGAGACTTTCATTTTGGAAGGGAAGTGTGGCTGACATGACGCCTGTCGAACCTGATCGTCTAAGCGAGGCGAGGGGCTTGTAAAACCTGCTGCCCTTGTAAGACGGCCGATAGAAAGAGAGGATCTGCCCCTCTATCGATTAGAGAGGCTTATCACATTCTTGACATCACTAACAAAGATCAGATAGATATTCAAGTAACATTCTAAAGATATCAATCATAATACACATTTAATTGTTTATTCTTTCTGATTTATGACAAAAAGCCATATGCATATGCAACTCACCTGTGCAGGTACTTACTTAGACAGACCCTCATCAACGTCAACACCATCATCTCGATAACCCCCACCTTTTCATTCTCCCATCTTCAACCTCACTTCCAACGCCTCATCGCATCAAAAATGGCCTTCGCAAACAAATCCTCCTACATCGCCCTCGGTTGCGAAGGCTCCGCCAACAAGCTCGGTATCGGCGTCATCCTTCACACCCCAACCGAAACCAAGATCCTCTCCAACCTCCGCGACACATTCGTCTCCCCTCCAGGCACAGGGTTCCTCCCTAAAGACACAGCCGCCCACCACCGCGCGCACTTCGTCCGTCTCGCCCGCGAAGCCCTCGCTGAGGCGAAAATCACACCCGCAGATGTCGACTGCATCTGCTACACAAAGGGACCCGGCATGGGCGCCCCGTTGAATTCGGTCGCTGTGGCCGCTAGAGCGTTGAGTCTGCTCTGGGATAGACCGCTTGTGGGTGTGAATCACTGCGTGGGGCACATTGAGATGGGAAGATATATTACTGGCGCAGAGAACCCCGTTGTGCTGTACGTTTCGGGTGGTAATTCGCAGGTTATTGCGTATGCGGAGCAGCGATACAGGATATTTGGCGAGACGCTGGATATAGCTGTTGGAAATTGTCTCGATCGATTTGCTCGTACGCTCGAGATCAGCAATGACCCTGCCCCTGGTTACAATATTGAACAGCTGGCCAAGAAGGGAAGCAAACTACTGGATATCCCTTATGCGGTCAAGGGAATGGACTGCTCGTTCTCCGGCATTCTAGCGTCTGCCGATGCGCTCGCTGCGCAGATGAAAGCTGGCGCAGACTTCACACCTGAAGATCTATGCTTTTCACTACAAGAAACAGTATTTGCCATGTTGGTAGAGATCACAGAGCGAGCTATGGCGCACGTTGGATCCTCACAAGTCCTCATTGTGGGAGGTGTTGGCTGCAACGAGAGGTTGCAGGAGATGATGGGACACATGGCGCGCGAGCGGGGAGGGTCCGTGTATGCGACCGACGAGAGATTCTGTATCGATAACGGAATCATGATTGCGCATGCTGGATTATTGGCATACGAGACGGGATTCAGGACGTCCTTAGAAGAGAGTACTTGTACGCAGAGATTTAGGACCGATGAGGTATTCATCAAATGGAGAGATTGATTCTCCCAAATAATAAAATCATGATGAACTATGTTCTTGGGTGTATCTACAGGAGTTGAGTTGTGAAGTATCTCATGTCCTCCTATCATGTTGTCAAGTATGTTTGACATGCCTCTTGTCGGTTTGTTTCAGTCACCGGGTTCTCACTCATCTCATATCCAGCTACAACCTAAAGCCCAGCACCGTCCTAGAAGCCCAAGGCCTCGTCCTAGCTTCTCTCTGGAACCTATGTCCTCACTTGTATTTCATACATAGCAATCGTTCCAACATAATGTCGTAGCTTTACTACCTGCATGTCTGAGCATGCCGTAGCTCGAAGCTTATGCATCCGTTTGATACCCTTCAACATATTCGTCATCCATCCTCACTTAACCTTCGTCGGAAGCTGTGGGCTTGTAGACGATTGTTGTGACATACTGGATTGGGTGAGCATCATTCTTTTCGTATTAATCATGGCTGAACATACCTTATCTCTATACCGAGTAGTAGCAGAAACAGCAAGAATATTGTTCTTAATGCTACTGGTGGCAAGATGGTTCAGTATCGTGTGATTTGGCATATTAAGAACACTGTTGTCGTCCTTCATAAGGGTCGCTGCATTTAGTATCGGCTTGCTCAAGAAGCCTGGCAAAGCAGGAGGATTCGGTAGTCTCTCGATTGCGTTAACTGCGTATTGGTACGCTTGAGAATCTTCGGCCTGGTCAAAGTCGACAAGGTATTTCGGGATCTGACTACGATACGCTTCTGGAGGAGGTACAGGCTTGCCCTTGGGTTGCGACGGTGGCTTCGAGGCTTCAGGGGCCATCCCCTGAGCCTGTGAGATCGCCTGAGCAGCAGCAGCAGTTTGGGCTTCGGCATACGGAGCGGCCGGAGGTGCAGGGACCTTGTGGGCGTCGTCGGGGCTGACTTCGATGTAGTTGACGAGGTTGTTGCCAAAATCCACCGTAGTGGGCAGATCGGGAGATGTCTGCATAATACCATCCACCAAGAAGCGGACATGATGAGTGCCTGGCAAAACATAAACCGTCGTTGAGAAGCAGCCAGGGCGTCCCTCACTAGATAATACGTCAGCAACCGCATTTTGTAAACACACATTAACAACTCCTGAATCGCATGAGGGACGATCTTGTACAACGATGACCCGAGTCCACAAAGCAGCCACAGAAACACAGACGGTGTAGTGATCGCCCCATGTCTCAGACGATTCAATAAATAGCATCATGACACTTACATGGGATGCAACCGTTGCTTGCGATTCCATTGAAAAATGGTACCTGTTACATAAATCTTGTCGCCTCCGCTAAGCCATTCTAGCTTGGTTTGGACAACAGGTCTCGTCTTGTCAACTCGCAACTCCTCGCCGTCCTCTTCATCTACTGTCGTAGCGCTGAGGGCAGAGCTCTTGCGGGTGATTCCGTCCAAGGAGTCAATGGGCTCGACATCAGCCGCCTGATCCGTCTCTGGTGCTAGGATCGGGGATCCTGGTGTATGTACTTCCTCGTCGATAGGAAGAGGTAGGCGAGGGGGTCGAGTCAGATACATATCTGTAATACTGCTGTTGGGAATCAATGCAGGGTCGTGGACGTGGGCGGATTGATGTGACCGTAGAGAAGAGGACTCCATAGGGACGTCGAGGGGCTTGGTCGGTTCGTCGCGGGGATGAGATTTTGATTCGACAGATTTGGATTCGGGTGTTGCGGCAGCTTGTTTCTCGGCGATGGCCTTAGCATCTGAGGAAGAAGCAGTCTTGTGCACCGCTGTAAAGTTGTTATGTGGAGAGCCGCTAAGTGAAGACACCGCCGTGGGGGGCAAGCTCTTTGGCCGATTGATCACTGTCGAGCCCTGAGCCTGCGCCATAGAAGGCTCCGGCGGCGCGGCAGAGCGATGCGTATGTCCGGTGATGATATTGCGGGCATCCTTGCGCAGGTGATGACGGGGGGATTCATGGCCATGAAGATGACCGTGGGCCGAACCCGGAGTTGAAGCAGTCGGCGTGGTCGGTTTGGAGGACGAAGACGTGTTGTTACCCATATTTGCTACCTCCTGTCCCCTCAAAGGGATATCCTTTGGTTCTTGAAAGCGTTGGCGATCGTTGGATTGTGTCTGGAAGCTGAAATGGCGTTTGAGTGAAACGTTCGGATTGTCGGTATCTTATCGGTACAATGACACAAGCATCAAGACTGAATTGAATGACGCAGCAAAGTTGTCGAATAAAAAAAGATTTGTTGGGGAATTCTGTACGTTGCGCACTCAGCGCCAATTGGGCGTTTGTGTCAAGAAAAGAGGTGGACGAGCAGGAAACGGCCTGACCTGACACGGCAGGGCTGGTGTGAGAGAGAATCCGGGGGTGACGAGACGGGGTCTTTGTGTAGCGTGATGCGATGATAAATGATTCGGATTTCAGATGCGAGGGAAGGCGTAGGAATTTCGATGTCCAAAAATGAGGGATGATATCGTCTCGCTGTGTAGTGATAACGCGATGAATAAAAAAGCTATTGTCGATGTTGTTTTGCGGTATGTTCTGAGGCGTTTATTTCGTTCAGTCGTCGTCTGTTTCCTCGTCGTTGGTCGCGGGGGTGGAGATGGCGAGAGATTGATGAAATGGAGGAAGGGAAGGACAGAGAACGGGTAGGATGTCTGAGTCGTGGTGGGGAGTCTGATAGGTGACAGTCCGGCAGTACTTCCCTCTGTCGATTGTGTTGCGGAGGGCGGAAGTCACTCAACAGCTCTTGTTAACATGACCAGACAAGCTCTCATACCCATGAGGTATCCACTCAATCTCGATAGACATGAGCTCTCATCCACAACAGCTCAAGGGAGCTCCAAGGAGGTCTGACCTCTATCTACTTCATGCATAATCTATAACCATAGATATCTTACACCTACCTAGACAACATATTGAAGCATTACGTGTTTCTTGACTTATTTTTAATCCTTTGACAGTTCCTTCCTTTTTTCAACGCTGCATTTAATGTTCAACCTTGGCTAATGATGTAATTCTCCCTACGTTGACAACCTCACTCATATCACACCAAACACCACAGCTTCTCATCACCAGATACAATATGTCCGATCACGCACTTCCAACTTCCACAGTCGTGGCAGCGACACATGCTGAGCAAGCTTCACCGACAATCTCTCCCTTCATACTCGCTTTTGATATCATCGTCGCTATCTTCACCTGGCTCTTCTCCTTCAACTGGTCTGCTCTCTTCCTACGCATCTTTGCTATCGTTAGCTTCCCCTTTCGTCTTATCCTGTTTCCATTGTCGATAGTTTCGAATATTCTCCTTACTGTCTTTGCTCCTGCTATATACCTCTTTTCCTACACAGTAGCTGGAGTGCGCTCTGTTTGGGCATTTTTGGCTGGCTTAGAGGTATGTTCACGACCCCTACCTACCTAGATATGGTATAACAAGCTAACATGGGATAGCCACTATACACATTTGTAAGACTAGTAAAACCCGCAAACCTTCCTACCTAATCTAACATTGTTTTAGTTTGGTGCAGCTGCTGGCGTTGGCATCATGGCTGGTGTCGCTATAGCCATCTCCTCATCTATCATCACGTCCTACCTTGGAATGCAGAATAACGACTTTGGCCCCAAACGATCAGCTTCTAAGGAAAGTCTGCTCGAAACAAGTAGTCGGAGAGACTCGCTTTCATCAGACACGGATCTTGGATGGCAATGGCTGGACTCATCTAGCTCAAGACGCCGACCAACCAGTGGCTTGCTTTCACAGACGATTCACGAGGAGGATGATGATTCAGAGTATTGATCGTATATGAACGCTATGGTACACCAAGATACAGCCACGAGCTTCCTAGCCTAGGGATAATCTCATATCTCGTGTTTCTTTAAAAAATTAGAGGGTTGGTTGGAATGTGAAGACCTTCTGGGTGCATCTCTGATGCGTCGCTTCACGTAAACGCCAGATGTCTGGCCTTGTCAAATATTTTCTCTCTCCTTATTTCATTCCGTTGCGCCGTGTTCCTGCTATGCCCGAAACGACATGTGATTTAAAATCCTGCCTGTTCCCCTATGAAACTCCGTACGGCAGTCCCGGTCCCGGCTGTGGTCCTGGCACTTGTCGTCGCCCTTGCTCCTTTACTCTTCGGTATCCATTAACATCTGCCAGTGAGACCGTTGTCGAAAGATTCTATCTCCGATACCCATTGTGGTCAGGCCTATCTCGGTCTCTTGATCGGTCATGTCTTGGTGATCTGCTACGGCTCATGGTGCCACGGTCTCGGTCAAAGCGGCGATCCTCTCTGCTATTGCGGCGTCGACGGTCGTCCCTGGGCGGTGGACGATCATCTCGTGGTGGTCGATCGTCCCTGCGTCGACCTGGATCGTCTCGGTTATAGGCAGGAATGTAAGTGTCGACGTCAGGTCCTCTTGGCCCAGGCGGTCCTCTACTGCGAGGAGGTCCTCGCTCTCGGAAGTCCGCATCGTCGTTGTTGGGGGGTGGTCGTGGGGGCAATCCGGCGCCTCGTTCTCGTTGCCAAGCGGGACGACGATCATCAGGTCCGTTGCGGTATCTGCCCCCATTCACGCCATTACGGCCATTTCCATAAGGCTCATTGCTATTGAAACCTGCTGTAGCGCCGTTCGCGTCAGGACCGACGCCCACAGTTCCACCCTTGGGGGCAGGAGGCAGAGCGGCCTTGCGATCGTGGAACTTTCTACGATCCAGCTCGTGACTCTCTTCGTAGATGGGGATCTCGTGGGGCTCAAGTGGCAGAGGCTGCATCTTGAACCACGGGTGTTGCAAAGCATCGACTGCATTGATTCGTGTCCGCCAGTCAAGTCTGAGAAGTTCTTTGAGTAATGAGACTGCTCCTGAGCCGTATCTGAGTGCGATGTTAGTGACGAGACATATCGTAGCATTTAATGCGACTCACTGTCTGAAACGGGTCTCAAGGTTCCCTGTTCGTGGCCGAGGATTCAAGTGCTCGCCACCAGGCAGTGATTTCCATCGAGGCATGTTCTCTTCGTTGGGAGAGCCCATGAGGTCCCAGATAATATCTAGTTGAGCCGCATCACTCTCGCCTGCCAAGATGGGTTTTCCGTATAACATTTCGCCAAAGACGCAGCTGTACCAGTTATTAGAATCAACAGAGCATCAAAATTCTCGGGCTGTACTCACCCTACTCCCCAAACGTCAATAGCGGGGGTGTATTGCCGCAGCTGTAGCAAAAGCTCGGGTGGTCGGTACCATCTGGTGACAACTAGACCGGTGTAATCTCGTTTGCCTTCGCCCATGGGGACTCCGGCCTGTGGTGTCTGTCCGTCGTAGTGTCGGGCAAGACCAAAATCAGCGATTTGCAGGATACCCTTGTTGTTGATCAGCAAATTGGCCGCCTTCATATCGCGGTGCAAGATGCGACTGTCATGTAGATATCGAAGACCCTCGAGGAGCTGCAACATGTAGCATTTGATCTGAGGCTCCTTGAACTGGACTGACGGGTTGTCGAGGAGGCCGGAGAGATCGTGGTCCATGTAAGGAGTAGCCATGTAGACAATAGGCTTTTTGCGCTTATCGGCTGAAGGGTGGTCAGTTGAGAACGACAAAGGGCAGTCGAGCCTACATACTCTGTCTGGTAGGGTGCTCGATAGCCATATCCTCAAGCCTGAGAATGTTCTTGTGCGACAAAAGCTTAAGAAGCTTGATCTCGCGAAGGGCGGTGATAGGAAACTTGGCTTTGTCAGTGTGGCTCTTTCAGTGGGGTGGTACAGGGACATACGCCATCCTTCTCATGATGCATGATAATCTTCTTCAAGGCGACAAGGGCGCCAGTTCTGCGCAGTCGGGCACGGTGAACCTCACTAAGCAGTCGTTAGTATAATCGGTCGAATTTCGTTATTGTGACAATCGTCGACGTATGCGGCGATGGGGAAATCGTACCCAAAGGTTCCCTCTCCCAGCTTGCCCAGAAGCTCATAGTCGGAAATGCGCGAGCAGCCCTTGAAACTCGATCGTGGCCTTAAATGGTTCAGGGCAAAAGTTCGAGGCGAAGTGCCATCTGGCGTTGTGTCTGATAATTTCTCCATCTCGTCGAGTCGAGGTTGCGCGATGTTGGATTCGAAATCGGCTCGAGAGATTGACGGATGCGCGCGTCAAGAGAGTGAGGCGAGGAGGCTTCCTAAAGGATTCGCATCGCTTTTTAATCGTGGATCATAGGTAGAAAATCGACAGGGTTTCGACGTTCTAGGATTGATACGTAGTGAAAAGTCGAACAATTGGCGCTGATGGAAATTCAATAGGGAGAGAGGGCGTTTGTTTTTTATATTAGGGATGTTTGTCGCCCTATTGATTGATCTGATTGTCAATGCACTGACAATAAGGCCAAGGCGAGAGTTTAGAGAGGCGCACGAAGGCGGTGAGTCTGAATTTCTGGCAGAATAGCCGAAAGAAGGTTAGCGTTTAGAAATGATGGGCTTTCCAAGAATACGTATCTGCAAACCCTTGCGCATCTGGGTCCATCCTGTCATTAATCCAGGTTTAATAAATGATCGCCATTATCAAGATTCTCCCTCTTTTCTAGCGATTCTCTTGCAGTAGGGGACCATTCACGATCGCATTGGTGTGTACCTCTCGTCACATACAGTCAGAAAGCAACTCTACAGCATTGCATCAATACCTACATAAATACTTCTTGATTTATGTGGCTTCATAACTCTGGGTACTGAATCCTAAAGACAATCAACTGTTTGACCAACTGACGTAGGTATTGACGTTTGTAGCATGGAGGTTGCAGTGTCAGAAGTGTTTACAGCTGTGCAGTAGCTAGTATGGATGCATCCCCCGTAATCGGAGGCCTTAACAGTGATGGTGGTAGTGACAGTGACAGGCCAAAATAGATGGACGGAATCCACTTTGTTCTAGCCTTTTGTCATGGAAGGAAAACTGCCTGCCCACAGTCCAATTGCAATTTATTACCTACGCACGTCCACTCAATCAGTAATTATTATTCATTCTCCCCGCGTCTTGGAGATTGTTTCTCTGGGGTAAAGGATAAGATGTCGATACAGTTTATATCGTTATAGAATATGCGTTTGAGTATGAGTTGCGATGCAGAGTGCTCTAACCACGTACTGATTAAATCTAACCTTGTAACATATAAATCATCTTTTTCACCGTCTTATTAAATCTCATTTGATCACCTGCCAGGCCTCATCCCAACCTCAAAACACCACAAACAAAAAACGACAACGGCATTGAATAATAGGCAGCTTTTCCTACTATTGAGCAACTAAGCCTTTACAAGCAAATCCTGTACGACCTTGTCTTTCCACACCAATCAATGGTTTTCCTTCTCTAATATTTTAGCCTATCGCAGATTTGGCAATGTACACCATCTAACTCGCCAGTCCCCGCGAGATATCGAGTTTCTGTTACCCCTTCATAACCTCCAACGGATCCACTTGATGGGCTTCGTCTTTGTCCACAAGGTTTTTTTTGCTTTAAATAAATCACCCGGATGTTGCGCGTGCCGTAGATGAATTTTCTCTCTTCTCATCTTCTTGATTATGCATTGTTTCTTGTCAACTCTTGAGCTTTCGTAAATTACTGCTGGAGAGTCTGATCGACATAGACGCCGTTATCTTATCCTCCGCTCTTATCTATACTTGATCGATACAACAAACACATACTCACCATATTACTTTCAGCCAATTAGCAGGCTACCAAGTCTGAATCTTTCGAGACTCTTTCACTAGATAGATACATATACTATCAAAATGAGCAGGGCAGGCTCACCCGGTTCACCCGCCATGGCGGTCCCTGAGACCAGCTACCCGGAGTCTCGGGTCTTGATCATCGGTACTGGAGGAACAATCTGCATGCAACAAGGCCCCGATGGCCTTCAGCCAACCGACAACTTTTTAGAGAATGCAATGGCTCCTCGCCCATCATTCAACGACTTCTCTAGCCCGGGTAATTTTGGCAAGAGCCTCACTCAGTTACTCCATATACTGATATGTCATAGGCACCCTCCCTGCTATCCGTGACGGAGAAAAGATCCAGATTGACAGTCTTCGCACTCCTTCTACAGCATACAATCGTCATGTTCGCTATGGTATTATCGAGTTCAGTCCTCTGCTCGACTCGAGCTCCATCTCTGCGAATGACTGGGATGCCATGGCTTCGTGTGTTGAGGAAAACTATCATTTATTCGACGGCTTTGTCATTCTCCACGGAACAGACTCTCTCGCTTACACGGCCTCTGCACTCTCTTTCATGATGGAGAACCTTGGAAAACCCGTCATTCTCACTGGCTCCCAGGCGCCCATTTTCGCTCTCCAATCTGACGGTGTCGATAATCTCCTGGGTTCACTCATCATCGCTGGAACATTCACTATTCCCGAAGTCTGCCTCTTCTTCCACCACCGTCTGTACCGCGGAAACCGTAGCGCAAAGGTCTCTGCGACAGAGTTTGAGGCGTTCGCCAGTCCTAACAGCGAGCCCATCGCCAAGGTCAACGGTCTTGGCATCAGTGTCAATTGGCCTCTCGTCCTTCGCCCTACCTCGATTGCCAAGTTCCATGTTACAAAGGGTCTTGACACTACTCACGTTGCCTGTTTGCGTGTCTTCCCCGGTATCAAGCCTGAGATGATCGACGCTGTTCTTCATTTGCCTGATATTCGTGGTCTCATTCTGGAGACATTTGGAATGGGTAACATCCCTGGTGGCGCTGATGGCCGTCTTACACAAATCATCAAGGCCGCTGTTGAGCGAGGCATCGTCGTCGTGAATGTTAGTCAATGTGTTAACGGCTTTGTCTCTCCCGTATACGCCCCAGGCACCGTCCTCGGCCGCGCAGGCGTCATCTTTGGTCTTGATCTGACTGCCGAGGCAGCCCTCACCAAAGTATCATACCTCCTCGCCCAACCAAACCTGTCTACCAAGGAGATTCAAGAGAAACTCTCCCGATCACTGCGCGGCGAGATGACAGAGATTGCCCACCAGAGCTTCTCACACCCTTCAGGCTCACTCGACTTTGCTGCATCCCACCTCACTCCCAGCGAAACAGCGTTCTCGGCGCTTGGTTATGCGATCGAGAATGGCGAACTCAAACTTGTCAAAGAGCTTCTGCAAGGCGAAGGCGTGCAGTTGCTTAAGCAATCGGATTATGCGGGCAACACTGCTGTGCATCTTGCGGCGGTGGCTGGCAACACCGAGATCCTCCTGGAGCTGCTACAGCAGGGCGCGAGTGTGCACGAGCGTAACAAGGCAAACCACTCGCCCCTGTTTGTCGCCGTCAAGTCAGGCCAGGAACCCTGTGCGCAGCTGCTGCGTATCGCAGGTGCGCACTTGGCGGTGGAGGAGAGGGAGACGATGCCTGGCTATGTGACACCCAAGTACAGTCACTTTGGAAAGCATGGTTTGTGATTACATCAGATCATGCCTTCTTTCCCTTTTCCCGATTCGTTAGTTATGAGTCGTTTGGTCGAGCTTTTGGTTATGGCAAAAACGGAGGATGGATATAAGCGAAGTTTTTGCTTGCAGTTGTTGGTAATCTGCTGAGTATGGTTATGCTCATGGCGCGTTGGATTTGAAAATATAAAACGGTTAGGACTGAATATAGATGATACATTGAATGACGAATTCGCCGATGCAATAGCACAAGTCATGTCTGTCCACTAAGTCCAAATGAACTGACGTTGAATTTCCCTGACTAACAAGTGCAAAACCTCATAGGCTCTCACCCGAAACGTTCCCACTCGATATAAACTTCAACCTCTGACAAGGCAATTGATCATCACGCGATTGTGGATTAATTTAGACGATTCAACGACCGCCAAGTGAATTCCAGCTTCTCCGCGGGGATCCTATAAAGAGAGTACACCCACCACTCAATTTTCAATGGCATGGGCCGACGAGAAGGTGAAGTTTGAGGGAGTCAGAAAAGCATGACGACTCGTCGTGGGTCGAAAGTCGAGCCGGATTGCCGATTGCGCGACGTCACATAACGAGTCCATTTCTTACTAGGCATTAGTTAAATCCTAACTTATAAAGAGCCAAGATAATCCAAGTTTGTTTAAATAAGGTTGATTTGGTATCCATGAGGCAATGGAGACGCAATAACGCCATACCGTTAACGGCCACGAGTTCAAAACCTCTTCTCAATTCATTTCTCTCTTCTTCATCATGACTTCCTCGACGCCCCCAGAACACCTACCAGATCTGGACTCCAGCGAGGTCACATATCCAGGCTCTGAGATATCACCCCAAGCAGCGCCTACAAATCCACAAGAACTCAAACACCACAAACATGACAAGAACCGACGAGGATGGCGGAGAATCGTTGTCAACTTTGGGCCTTCATGGTTCACTGTGACCATGGGCACTGGTATCACGTCTATTCTACTACATAACCTACCTTATCACGGAAGATGGTTATTTTACATATCTGTTATAATATTCTGTCTGAATATTGCCCTTTTTGTGCTGTTTAGCTGTATATCCATCGTGAGATACACCTGTTTTAAAGGAATATGGTCTTCGACATTGCGACATCCTGGACAGGTTGTTTTTCTAGGCAAGTATTTACTATGGTCAATTGACGAGATATGAGACTAACAATTGAACAGGAACAATTCCAGTTGGACTCGCTACTATAATTAATATGATCGTCTTTGTATGCGTCCCAGCCTGGGGCGATAAAGCAGCTCACCTTGCATGGGCTCTCTGGTGGATAGATATCGTCATGGCCATGTCTTGCAATCTTTACATCCCCCATTGTATCATGCGCACAGAGGGTGTAAGTTGAATCCCCCAGTTTCCCCCCTTCCTTTGCTATGACCTCTAAATCCTGACATTATGACAACTTAGATTACACTCGACCAAGCAAATCCATCGTGGCTCTTCCCCGTCATCGCTGACATTGTCGCATCTGGCTCTGGGGCTATAGTCGCCAATGTTCTTCCCAACGATCAACACGCTATTTGGACTGTTGTGATCAGCTATATTCTCTGGGGAACAAGTGTACCCATGGCAGTTCTTATCCTGGCTATGTACTACAACCGTCTCATGATTCACGATGTTCTCCCGAGCCAAGCTGCTGTGACATCTTTCATTACCATCGGACCTCTCGGCCAAGGCGCAGCGGCCATTCAACTCCTAGGCAAAGTCGCCTTAAAAGTCTTTGAAAGGAACAACTTCATCCCTATGGCGCCCATTGCTGGACAATTCTTCTATCTCACTGGAATTCTTACAGCCCTCATCATGTGGGGGTTCGCGATCGTATGGTTGTTCTTCGCTCTGGCCACCATCGCCAGGCGCGAATTCAAGTTTAATATCTCTTGGTGGGCGTTCACTTTCCCTCTCGGAGTCTTTACAGTTTCAACCACGACTTTAGCGCAAGAGCTTCCTTCGCGGTTCTTCAAGGTGCTTGGGACCATCTTCTCGGTCGCTGAGACCTTGCTATGGATTATGGTAGCTTGTGGGACTATCAAGGCGAGTTTGAATGGCGATCTTTTCCAGCCACCGCCGCTTGAGGCGTGGGAGAAAAAGGCGAAGGAAACTGCCGAAGACGAGAAGGTTGAAGATTCTCCAGCGTAGACAAGCTGGGTTAACCATTCGCATACACAATCACAATCACACGCACATACACATACACATAGACAACATACAAGTTCGTATTCTTAATAGCTATAGGCAGGCATCGTTTCAGTTCACAACGACAGCAACGCACTCTGTCATGCCACAGCCATAAAATTGACATGGCAGGTCTCAATCATCCTGCCCGGTTTTCAACTACAGAAATAACGTTCGAACAGGTAATCGAACATTGTTGAGTTAACGATATCTTGATATCGACCCGGAGCGGAGCCGGATGATACGGAAGACGGAACAGGGGAACCTCCGGAGTGCCCCGTATTTCCCGTTCGTTATTGGGGGAGAGAACGGTCAAGCCCTCGGACCTCAAATACAATAACCAATTGACTATCACTGGAGGATTTAGCTGTCTGTTAATGCCATCAGCTGCGATAAAGTCCAAGTGTCACAACTTCAACAAGACCAGGCACTCCAACGGCGCTCTACAATTGGTCCAAGCTCCCCCTAGCTCTACCATCACAGTGATGAAATCACCTAACCAAGCTCCAGCTCCAGGGCCCTTCCCCGCTGAAACCCTCACTGAGCTTAGCTCGGTTGGTACCAAAGAAGCAGTTCGAATCTCGACCTAATTATTTCTCCACAGTCGCCATACCTCTAGCACCCCTGTTCCATGCATGTGTCGCCTCCCATCCACATCCATATCCGTCCCGTATGCTGAGGCCAGATTGTCACACCCACAGCTGGAACCTGTTTCCCCCCATATTCCATCATCTCCACCAGCTTCTCTTTTCTCCCTTCTCTTCCTTCTTTCCCCTCACTCCTCATCCCCCATCTTCTCCTCGTCTGCTTTCTATAGGTTATATCGAACATGTTCTTCAAGGCTTCTCTCCTTGCCCTCGCGGCATCTCACATCTTCGGCGCTGTCGCCCAGGTAAGTGTCGCGCGACAGCTCAGCTGAGCTTCCGACTCCAATTGCACCAAAAAGAAAACTAACAATCTCCCTATTCAGGACGCCCCTGATGCCAATGCCGCTCCCAAGGCTCCCCTTAAGGCCGAGATCAAGACTACTTTCCCCGAATCCGACATTCTCGGCGTGAAACTTGTCAACGGTCGCCCTACCAAGGCTGTCATCGAGGTCACCAACCAGGACGCCAACGCCATCCAGGTCGCCTTCGTCTCGGGCTCTCTGAACACTCTCAAGGACCTTCCCGAGGACAGCCCCCGTTACGCCAGCATTGTCCGAAACTTGACGGCCGTTCAGTACAACATTGAGGTCCCAGCCGGCGAGAAGAAGGAGCTTCCCTTCTCTTTCGCTCAGGATATGCAGCCTCAGGAGGTTCGCATTCAGCTTCAAGCTCTCGTTTCTGACTCTACTGGTGCCCTCCACGAGGTCTTGGTCCACAATGGCTCTGCCTCCATCGTTGAGGCTCCCACTAGCTTCCTCGACCCCCAGATGTATGTTTTACGGCCCATTATGTTCCGTTATCAAGCTAACCACGCCTTCAGTATCTTCCTCTACCTCTTCCTCTCTGCTGCTTTCGCCGGTACTCTCTACTTCGTCTACAAGACCTGGATCGAGGCTCTCTTCCCCCAGGCGAAGCGCCCCCGCACCACCAAGAAGGCCAAGAAGATCGTCGATGTCGCTGAGCCCCTCTCCGGTTCCGAGGCCGTTGCTGTTGTCGATGCCTCTGGCAAGGACTACGATGAGAGCTGGATCCCTGACCACCACATCAACCGCCCTGTTGCCCGACGCGTCAAGTCTGGCGCCAGCGCTAAGGTCAAGCGAGTCGACTAAAGAGGTGGAATGTCTTCTTTTCACGCATTGCGCTCTAATGCGCGTGTATTGTGTAACGAAACCATGTATTCAGTTTCATGGTTCGGAGACGCAAATGCCTGGGTAGACTGAGGACGATGGTATCATCAGGGACGATCCAATGTCAGAAAACCAGGGGACAGGCTAAAAGCATCTGTTGTATATTACATGTACTACAAGGAACATCAAATAAATGATAATGATGTTTTCACTGTTTGACGCACCAAGCATTTGATGAGATCCATATGCCACTTCATGTATATCACCCGCAATACCGTGAGAGTTGATCCTTATCAAAGACCAATTCAGCATCAGAATGATGGGGTAAGTGTTTAAGTAGGAAAAATCTAAAGCTCACTCTATCTTCATCCTCATGCACATAGACTCTCTAAGCTCGTAATATACATCAAATCCATCCTTAGGCCATGTTCATATGCATACCGCTTATCAAATCCGTGTCTAGTTGGCCGTACTGTTCCTTCCATCGGCTGCTTCTGCTGCCAGATATCCCATGACGGCCTTTTCCTGAAGCCTTGTATCCCTCTCAGGTTCGTTGCCCTTACGAGCAACGTGCCCAAACAGACATTCCCACAGATCATTCTCTTCTACGTTTTCGCCAGCCGTTTTGTCCTTGCTCATCAAGCGTGCAAGAGATGCTTGCTCGAGCTCAAATGTATTGGCCGCCTCGATGTTCACATCGAGTAGCTCCGGGGTGGACTCCTTCGATTTGCCCTTATTGGCACGACCCATGTGTTCCATTCGCCTTTGTACCGAGAGGTTGTAAATCGATTCCTCGACTGTGCCGGATACCAGATAAAGCCACACAGTTGTCTCATGCATCTGGCCAATACGATCCACACGTGCGATAGCCTGGAGCTCAAGCGCTGTATTGAGAAGGGGCTCGCAGAGAAAGACATGGCTCGCGTTGACAAGGTTGAGGCCACTTGAGTGAGCTCTGGCATGGAGTAGAAAGCACTCAATCGAAGGATCTTCCTTGAAACGTTTGATGCCATCCGAATCGTCAATGGACGCGTGCCCAATCCCGAATCGGGCGAAAGCATTCCGCAAGATCCCCAGAAATCCCTTGTACTGTGAAAAGACGATTGACTTCGCACCAGGGTCCGATTCTCTTAGCCACATCAGGTGTTTGACAAGAGTGTCAACCTTCGTGGTGAACGAGGGCCCATCCAACTCAATGTTTTGAATCTCAGCCAGCTTATCTGAGTTGAACTCTGAATAAATTCCTGTCTTCTTGAGCTGTCCGTTTTGCTTCTGTTGTGGGCTCTTTTCGGCGCCGTCATGTACTTGCTCTGGGTTGTCGCTGTGCACTTTGAGCTGCTGGGGGTTGATGGTGATGTCGTGCAAATTCGAAGACTTCAGCTTCTTTTTACACACGGGGCAGTTATGATGCGCTTTGAACCATAGCATCATACATTCTTTGCAGAATTGGTGACCACATACGGTAAGGACACCAATCGTGAACGAAGTCTGACAGATAACACACATCCGTGGCTCGTTGGACTTGTTGCCTGATTCCTTGAGATGTACGACTGAAAGAGAAGTTAGTTATGAACCAATTGCAGTAAACATGTGAGTGAATGTGCCACCAAGACGTGGTGTAGACAAGTCTTTCGGGGAAAATGAAAGTCTTAGGATCAAGCAAAAAGGAAATATTGATCGGTCGCTCAATGAAACCAGGATCATGACCAGCCAGATTTCTTGACATCCTCAAGGCAGCTAGTCACATGGGAACCACAGGTTTGCAAATCACTTACGGTATCTGTGTTTGGCTTCCGCCGCAGAAAGTTTCTGGCGAAGATTATCCTCAGTCTCCTGCATCTTCTCCTCAGCTGCATTGGTCACAGGGCCCTCGTAAGGGAGAACGCTGTCGGAAACAACCTGCAACTGGCGATAGTACTCCAAGCGTAGGTTCATAATGGTCTTGAAGTTTTCAACCTCCGCTTCGAGAGCTAGCTTACTTTGTGCGTTCAAGGTTTCTTGTGTCGCTCTAAGCTGTCGCTCTACGATTCTGCCCTCCATGATGCCTCGTGTTGTATCTTTCGAGAGTTTCGAAGTTAATGCCCGAAATTCGCTGATAACCTTTCGCATTGATGTCGAGCTCGGTTTTGTCTGGTCTCGTAGCACCATAAGCTCGATTAGTTTCTCTGGAGCAGGTCCTTGGCCGCTTTCTGCTAATCTTAGCGATGTCTTGGTTTCATACTTGATCAGCTCGTTCGTCTGTCCCGTCAGAGCGTCCTGTCTATCAGCAATGACGGCTCCAAGAGCTTGAACATATACCATAAGCTCGTCCTGGATCTTAGCTGACTCGTCATATTCTTCTCCAGTTGTTTCAGCTTCGCCTTCTTCATCAACCAGGGGTTTCAGGAGTAGTCCGACAATATGTTCCCTCCATTCGTCGATCAGATTGGCTTGGTCATTTAACTCGCCACACAAAGCCACCAAGTCGTCGAGGATACGACCACTCTCGATACCCCATTCCTCGCTGAATGTGAGTTCCGGGATCTCGACAAAGGATCGTTCGGACGCCTTCTGTGCCAACTTCATCATCAATCGAGTTGCTTTGCGATGGGATTCGCGTAGAATCTCCCTTCGGATGACTTTCGCTTCTTCATATCCATCATCCTCGAGCTTCTTCATCCGATGGAACTCTGTGGAATCCGGCTCAATCATTTCCGGGTTCTCTCGAATTTGAAAGTGTGCATTCGCGCAGAAAAAGACAGCTTTGTGTTCCATTTCCAACGCAGACCGGAGGCGTCGTCGACTTTCGGTTAATTGTCCCTTTCCCTCGACTTCACCATCATCAGACTCTGTATCAAGGTCATCGACGTTAGCGGCCACAGACTCTCCGCCTGTCCGATCTTTTAGTAAAGCTTTGAGCTCTGCTCGCGCGTCAGAAACGAGTTTTCGAGTCTGCTCGCGCGCTGATGTCCATATTTCTAAAGCCTCTTTTACTCGCGGGCTATTTTCGTACAGCTGGCCTCGTGTGAGTCGACTTGACAAATAAGCCCTCTCGTCCGTTCGAATAATGCTTTCGCTCTGTTCGAGCATTGCGTCCAAAACCTCATCAACAGTTCTCATCGGTCGGTTCTTGTTGTGGCCAAGTGCCCGGCGGTTATAGCCAGCAACTTCAGGGTGCAGTGCAGTTTGTCTTAGCCGCACCAACCAAGTTCTCATGTCTGCTGTATGATCATCCGGGACCCAGTCTTCCAAAAGTGGTGCTCCGTCAAGGCTCAATTCGCAGGCTTCTGCCATATCTCGGTAAAGAGACTGGTAGTGTTGCTCTTCAACAGCTGTGAAAGGCATGCTGATAACAAAGCGTTTCTGGGGAGGTATAACCAACTCATCTCTTACCATTGACTTCGTGTGCCGGAGGGCGATCGTGTTGAATAAGCGCTGGAAGGCAGGCTTGTCATAATGCATTAGGTATTGCCAAACACTGTTCGTAGAGCAGTATGGCTCATATTGCAAGAAAAGCAGTAGGCCCTGGAGGTCATGAACGCTACTCTTCACAGGAGTACCGGTGATACCCCAGGCGTTAATACGAGGGATGACACGAGCCACTTTGGCCGCCTGGCCGTAGCCGTTTTCAATCATCTGTGCTTCATCCAGACATACTCGCCACCATGAAATTTGGGTAAGGGGCGATTTTGGACGCTGGTATACTCGTGCATGTCGCCGCGAGCGCTCCGGGGGCGTAATTGTGTAGTGAAGCTCAGAAGATAATACTGAATAAGTGGTAATGATTACGTCGTGACCGGCGAGCTCATTAACAACATGTTCTTCGTCCTCGTCCGCAATCTTTTTTCGGCCCTCATAAACTTCGACGCTCAAGCTAGGGGCGTGACGACCGATCTCAGATGCCCACTGATCTCTCAGCGATGGGGGCGTCACAATTAATGTAGCACCAGTCGGCGTGAGTTTGGCTTGGGCCTCATCTATACTCTGGACGAGGGGCCGCGATCTTACGTGAAGCATGATTAGGCCAAGAACCTCTAGGGTTTTGCCTAAACCCATCTCTTCCGCCAGAATGCCACCTTTGATCGACGCTTCCGCTTGTCGGTAGAGTGCTAGGTCCCTAGTGACAGCATGTAGTGTTTCGCTCAAGTAGTACTCTTCCCCGTTCAGATCCGTGAACTTCTTGAAGTCGTATACGTTCTCTCGATCGCTAGCTGTGCATGGTACAATGCCCCCCTTTGCTTCGGACCACTGCACGCCTTCGCGTTGCAACAACCACTGCAATGACCTTTTTTGATACGGGAATAACGTTGACTCCAGGGCATCGATGTGAATAGTTTCCGCTACTTTGTCGTCCTTTGGAGGGACATAAGCAGCGTCGTAAAAGTCCATCGGGGATCCCGGTCGAGACGGCAGACCAGCTATGGGAGAACCACGCAATAGGAAGTTGATGAGCTTCTGGCTTTCCGTGCGATCATAAGTTGATCTGAGGTACGTGTCGGGTGACGGAGAATCGTTCCAGTAAAAGTTGAAGCAAAGTGCCATCTTAACCTGCCTTTCCCGCCACTCAAGCTTCATGTCGACTGTAGTCCACAGTGCGTTAGGTCGAGATGATCGGCCGAAGTCTTGGGGCAGGTGATTTAGACTTTTTATATGATTGTCTGCTTCCAGTCTTCTTAGACTGATGGTTGCGCGGAAAGGGTCGATTGGGCAGTCTTTGGATGAATGAAAGAAGAGTCGACTATCTCGTAAGAAAACAGTCATAAATTTCTCAACCTCCTTGCAAGAAACAGATACTTGAGAGGACGCTGTGCATTGTCGAGTTAGACTGAAATCGGCCTTTGCGACCAATAGAGAGGTATCTAGCTTGCGACGTTTAGTAGGCGGTTCGGGTGTTTGTGCTGAAGATTCATTTTCAGAGGTCGCAAGCCTCACGAAGCCTTCCACCAGAGAGGCCGGTATTAAATCTATCAACAAAAGTGAGCACGCGTGTCCAAGAAGATGAATGAAGAAGCATTAGCAGAAAACATGACTGTGGTAGCACGAGCTGAGGGTGTTGGCACATTTAGACAAAATTTAGGTGTTTGAAATGAAGATTCCGACAGTAACAGTAACCAGAACTCTGGTTATATGACCAAATAATCTCATGGTTCATACTGTTGACAGTCGAGGGTATCCATGTCTGGTAGTAGGTACTCACCATCGATTCCGACATGTAAGTGAACGCCAGGGTGTGGGGCGCGGCGCCTTGCTGTTGGCTTTGCTCTTGGCATTGCTATATTTTGTTGTTCTTACCGTTTACCTCCAACGGGGTCTGGATGAAGTCAGATACTGTCGTCAAATCTGGCGATGTTTTGGATGGCAGTTTTGGTTTGATGAAGTTGTAGGAAGGATAAAGAAGGTAGGGCAATAAAGGGCCCTGAGGTGGGATGGATGTCAGCCTAGCTGGGTGACTGACTGTCTTAGCTTCGCAGCGCCAATGGAAAACCTGGCTCGAGAGCGCCACACTTTGATGTGGCTGTGTCAGCCACTGCTAGCCTTGCTGACATAATGTGACCATCGTCAAATTTCGAGATCAACGTTCGTCGGCTTGTGAGACTTTGACGTTAACTCTGGAGAGCGGCTGAACTGGTTGCCATTCGACCCATTGGACTTTGTGAGTTCAATAGTCAGACCCAGTTCTCATTCTACAACTTCTAATACCATGCGTCTAGCAAAATGAAGGGCGAACGACTGAGGTCAACATTTGGCCTGCTTCTGCAGAGCGGCAGCGCCTTTTCAAGGACAGGACAAATCCGACAACTCCACAAGACACGGCCTGCGCACCCCATTCCCAAGCCCGTACCTTTCGTCCCCGATGTGCCGACTTTCCTCACCCTGATCGGCCGCGGTCTTAACAAATACGCCAACAAGTTCCCCTCATGGAACGCTCTCTTCTCCCTCACTTCGCCGCAACTCAAGGAGCTGGGCATCGAACCACCACGAAACCGCCGGTACCTTTTACATTGGATGCAGCGATATAGAAAGGGCTCTTTGGGACCTGGTGGAGATTTCCAATACGTGAAGAACGGAGAAGCCGTTCTGAAGATTGCGACACCACCTCCATCGACCTTGAAGGATACGAAATGGGTCGTTAATGTGCCCCACGACATCGCCCCTGCGGAGGACGAAGCTACCGAAAACTCTCCCAAGAAGAGCAAGAAACCCGCAGCACAAATTGGATCAGAACTAGTGCGACCAAACGGATACAAAGTTGTGGGTGCCCAGACGATCGCTGGACCTTATGCCAAGCCTTTGCCTGGAGCTTCAGGAGTTGTTGTAAAGGTCACGGAGGGAATGTGGGAGGACCGCCAGGGTCGCAAGATTGACGGTGGTGAGCGCAGAAGGGCCGAGACCCGGTTCAAGAAGAGGTCTGCGGAGCGAAGAGCTGAGCGTGAAGCCGAGTTGTTGGCCAATATGTAACAGTTGTACGAAGGCCAAAAGATACGACATGTACATTTACCACTGTAGTTTTAGCAGATATGACGGGGGCTTATGGACAGCTGAGCAAAAGCATGTTTCACTCAAGTATCGCTCTTGGGCTATCTGATGTGGTGAAAAGAGACTTGACCAAGATGCAATGATATATGATATTATGTTTTGATGGCTATCATATTGACAGAAGTCGGGCGGGTATAGTTCCTAATGAACATTCCGTAGGTAAGTTGCGTCTGGTGGAGATGGTTTCTGTCGCTGATGCTTTCTTGAGAGGGCATCAAAATCAACACCTTGTTGCCTGGCGAGTTCTCATTTGTTGGCTTCCGTCCATGAAGAAGCTCTTTCCATCAAGCAATGTCCCCTGTTCTCGGTAATCTGAAAGCTTATTTTGACGTCGCTTTATTGTGCTTGTTGATAAGTCAACCATTACTTACTTACTATTAACACTAACAGCACGATCTGAGCAATACCTAGCATAAACGGCATCATTAAGACGTATCACAAGTAATTCGCAATTCTACTGTGGCACTTCATTACTTAGTAAACTACGTAATTGGTTGGCAATCGTAACTGATACCTGCGAAATAACATCTAAAGACTGCATCCCGGATTGAACCAAAATGGCTTATATGATCAAGAATGCCTACATATATCGAGCGGGCCGTCCTTCCGCCAAATAACAGCGGGCTGTGTTAAAGTGAATTCTAATGTAATAATTCCATTGCATGTTCCCGACCGCGCAAACTGCTCACATGGTGGGTGTCAATGCCAGAAGGGAAGCAGGCTCTGCTGTCTGAGGCTATATTCAAACCTTGTTAGAACTTGCAACTTGCGGTTTAACGTTGAGCCAGGCAGAAGGAGTATGTGACACCGATTTGGTCGTCATCCGTTCATTTCTGGCTTTTCTTTGTGGCTCTTCTTTGATACCTATCTATCATGTTTGAGTGCTGTCATTGTGTAACTTGTGGATTGCATATACAGTGTCACAGTCTTTCCAGCAACCCTTTGGGGTTGAGGGTCCCTCGGCCACGAGTAATTCCTTGTTATTTCCTCGGCGGGACAGAGGACCCTGCGGTTGCAGTCATTGCTGCAGTTGTGAAGCTGGGTACGTTGCCCGTACCCTGTACTCTGCCTCACAAGTAGGTATATTTTATCAACATCCACCGAGAGGTGGCTTAGTTGTGAATTGCACACGAGACAACCTTCTTTCCCTGTCTAAACATGAAATTTTCGCTTGTTGAATGAGTACCCTCCTCATAATTCAGTGTAAATTTTGTGTTTTGCGTTGGCTATGTTGCTGTCGAAAGGGTGCACTATGCAGCCACATTTCCAATGCGCGCATGGGTCAGAAATAGAAATTGACATATCAGTATTCAGACTCATATGTACTGTCATGGTTGCCGAGTTTGTGGAACATCATCCTGATTTGTTTTCGTGTATTCACTTACTGTATGAAGGTTTATTGTCTTCCCGTTATGGCGTTAATGTATTTGCTGGTTGACTATACAGATTTGTTTCATCGATGTTCATTCCGTTCAATAGTTCAAAGCACTTTATACGGTTCTTTGACTCTGATGTTGATGTATCTGTTATCTAACGCAACTTGGATTGAGGAATGTCTTTCACTTTCCCATCCAATTGATCAGTTGACGAATTGCTGATGGTGGCCCCCAGCCTACCGCCTTAGAGTTTCAGCTATCAAGGAACCTTTGTTTGGCATACTAACTATGACGGATGAGGGCAAACAGAAAGGCCGTCTCCCCGGTGTCAAATTCAGGTGAAGCTTAACACGATGCAAATATTGCAGAGGCTGCCTAAATTTGGCTTGAAGCAAGGTTGTATCGTCAGAAGATTGATGTCGATCATCCGATATCACCGATACAACCTATGGACATATGGACATGGCAAGGCAAGACGAGCTGAAGCCCAAAGAAACAGAAGTCTCAGAGGTACTTCTCTGATTGATAATCAACCCTAAAGAAACCGATGTTTCCTGGGGGTTTTCTAGTGACGGCAGATCGTCAAATTGCACTGGGTCACGCACGCCCTTTGAGAGACATGTACAAGGACAGTAAGTACCTAGCGTGAGGGTTTTCTCTTGGTCACCTTGTCATTTCCCACTGTACAGTATGACTCTTCTTTTATGCTTGAGGTTGGACAACTTTATTTCATGTCTGCAATACAGTACATTGGTCCCTCCACACAGTTATGTCATTGAAGGATGTTGTGCGAGTGCGAACTCGTAAGGGTTGTCACTCTTGTAGGGCTGAAAAGAGACAGCGTTGGTGCTCGGCTCGGACTTAGAAGATAAGTTCAACATTTGCATCATCTATTTGATTGCCTAGCAATGATGATAGCGACGTGTCCTTATATCTCCCTATGCATGGATATACGTAACATAGGTATTAAACAGGACAGGCCATGATGTGGAAGCCTCAAGGCAGCGAGTCGGACTACGCAAGGCAGCCATTTTAGAAAATCTCCGATAATTTCAGCGGCCGCATAGTGAAGCATTAAACGGTGTGCAAAGTACAGATACAGTGTCTGTAGGGATGGCCTCAGCTAAAGGTGTCCAGATTCTCGGGACTGAGACTGTTGCTAACAACTTTTGGTTGTACAGTGGTTCCTAAATTAACTGCGATGACTCTTATAGATCCCTGTCCTGCCCCGTTCATGAGTACCCTGGCACGCAAGATCCGGGAATTTCGGATCGACAGTGACATAATTGCAAGGATTCAGAGAAACGAGTTTCCCAAATATTTAGCATTTGAATTGAGTTTTGTACCCATAAGTTCACAAGAACGGAACTGTGCCATAAGATAGTTCGTCCAATATACATCAAGTCAGTTGTATCGTATAAGCCACAGCATTGCATGCCCTCGATTGAGAAGGGCCCGTTTTCTAGCGCATTCCTACAGTACCATTCAATTCCCTCGTGGCATGAAACTGATCTAGGCTCTGCGCTCCTCTGTTTCCCCGTCCCCGTCCCGTCTCCGTCTCCGTCGTATATCTCGCTCTCGGCCCATGATACCCGTTTACTCACCATTTCAGGGCGAGTGGCTTGGCAACGCGGCTTTTCTCATCTCTAGTGCCCTTGGCTTTTTCCCCTGTCACTCACTCAGTCGGTCTCAAAGTTGACAGGCAAGGTTAGTGAGTGAGTCCTGCATGACAAGGCATGACAGGTTGCGAATGCACAAGACAAGGGACCTTGCAGAGGATGCGCGTGCAGAAGATACATACCTCTCCTCTTTCTATCACATAGCTCTTGACGTAGATATTGTACGTGGGCACATACGTACTGTGGTTCCCAATCCGTCGTGCTTAACTTGGCTGGGCCCAGACTATAGGAAAGGCCAGGGAACGTTTGTAACTCAGGTACCGCAGATGAGTGATTACAAGGTTTCTCGAGTATGACTCCTACGCCGTCATGGGTCCAAACATCTGCATGTACCTGGCGTACAGCAGATGAACCAGTTCCGCGACTCGTAGACTACATTAATAGTATACGTATACGTATTCTATGCACCACGAGACCTCATGGCCTCAGTCATCGAGTAGGATTTCGGATCTGATATCGCTTGCCAAACAACTGTTCTGTCACACCCTTCACCTCCACACGCCCCTTTACTCGCATCCTATTCGATCCCCAAACACCATCATGGGCTTATACTTTCTCGGGTATTATACTCTAAGCATAAGTCTCTCCCCCTGTAGAGCGTTCCAAGGCTGATGCGAATCCTCCTTGTTAGTCAAGCGACTGCTATAGTCTACCTCTCAGACCAATTGTAGACTCGCCTCCACCAATAGCCAAATTTCTCATACGCATTTGCCTCGTGCCCTCCTCGTAATCTCCATACGTCAATTCTGCCCTACCTCCATTACCTCACACCCAATTTTCGAGAAACAGTCAAACTTGACCCCGGTCCTGGCCGATTCCCCCCCGTCCCGCTGTCGCATGGGTCCTAGTTATTGGGTTCGTCAGGTACAGCCTATGATGGCCCAGGGTGTGTTTCTCTAGTTTAGCTAGGTTGTCTTAAAAATGTTGTTGCCTTATAGATACATGTATGTGGCCTTGCCCTTACTTTCGAGTTTTGTTTATGCCCCATTGCAAGAGCCTCATCGTTGAAAAGACTACAAGACAAGACATAATCCATTTGCCTGCTCATTGTTCACTATCAAATCCTCACGATCCAAGAATCAGGCGTGGTCTGTTTCAGTTCTTGTTGAACTACATCTTCTTGAACCCACCAATCTCTGTTGAATAACAACTCAAGTCTATACATCAGCCTTCTATATATTAGATGTTCTCTTACCGTCTGTATCAAAACTTCCAGTCTCGAACTCTTCAGCATTCTCTTTATATGAAGTTCTTGGAGTAGATGTCCTTGCCCAAACAATCGCCATCAAATCTACAAACACCAGAAATTCATATCCAGAGTCCCTCCCCTGAAGTCGCAAACCAAGAGACTCAGACACAGGAGAAGTCAAGTCGCAAACACTCCCAATCCTCAAAACTTACAACACCGCTTCGAACAAGGTCACTTCCCTCAGTTGCCAAGAACAGGGAGAAAGAGACTTCTTCAGCAAAGCACTCGCAACCCCATGAAAAGAGCAAGATGGGTGAAAGCTCACGACACAGCTCGCACGGCTCTCACAGCTCCCGCAAGGGTAGCTCACCATCACATTCTTCCAAAAAGTCAAAGTCGGCTCCAATAGATGATGTTGACTGGTCAGACATCACAGACCCTGAAGAGAGACGAAGAGTCCAGAATCGAATCGCTCAACGCAAATTCCGTAAGATTCCTGATATCACTCAAGTATTTGAGAAACTAACAGAACGTTCCAGGAGAAAAGGCGCGAGAGAACAAGGAGAGAGCGGAACGAGATTCTCGAAACCAGGAATATGCTGGCAACAGCTATCGAATTCCTTCTGTTAGTGACTTCAGCTCTTACTCAGAACCCTCGGGTCTTCCGTGGGGTAGTATGAACATTGGTCCCTTCGTAGGGAGAAGCCAAGAGGCCGAGAGTCGGCACAGCAGCAGTAGGAGAGGAACACACAGCGCAGACGATAGCTTTGCGACAGCGACATACGGGGCTTCACCATCCTACAACACGCAATGGGCGCAACAAGGGTATGGTGAAAGCACTGGAGGAGATGAGATGTACTATGATGATTCCTACCTGTATAATCCAAGCCCAGAGCAATGAACTGGCATGAAGCCATGGTAAGGTCATCCCCTATTAATTCGAGAGATGACAACTGACAATACATACAGCGGAGCAACCAGCATGCAAAGATTGATGTTTCACGATTAATGTCACTATACGAAATAATACACGCACTCTTCTCCGGAGTTCTTTTTGGCAATACCCCGCTCTTTCATGCAAATTCGGTGTTTTTTGAGCTGAAATTCTATTCTTGGAAGCGGCTGAGACTTGAGACGACATAATTTAAGACGGCCAGGGATGGTCGCACGGGGCGAAGAACTAAACTTAATGCTGAGAGCAATAGAAGTAAATCCCTCTTCTCTCCTTTTTTTATCCTTTCTATTCATAGATCATGTTGTAACTTTATCACTTGCTGTATTCCTCACTCTATTACTGGCGTTGGAGATGGAGGCGAAAGGAGGATAAACTCCACACAATCAGACAAATATTTGATCCATTGACCTAATCGTGGCCTTCATATGCAAAGTTTCTATTTTATTTAATCGACAAACACAAGACGTAACTTTGTAGAGCAGGCACGGATCCATGTATCAACGAATACCTTTTTACAAGAAATGCAGTGATACTATAGTGATGAAAATCGACTATCGAGAGCCTGATTTCCAGTCGGTCAGGCTTGGCACTTCCCGAGTCCCGTTTCTATTAGTATAATGATTTCAGCTAACTTAACTCACTTTTAAACTCCTTTATATCTGTAAAAATGCATTATTTATAACGGCTGTATCCGTCGATCTGTATGTCGTCCTAGACGGCTCACAAGCGACTGCCTAATTAGGCAATAGCAGACTCCACCTTCTTCGAGGTGGTTCCTGCCTCCACTCTCCACTTCAACGCCTGGATCCCTGTCACTTTTTCCCACCGCCCGGCAGAAAAAGTAGTGATTCTGCCCTCCAGTAAAGCGCATTCCATGAAGCTATCGTCAATTCTTCCTTGCGCCATCCATCACTGCAAGACCTAACCGCGAGACACTGTACCTGTTGTTTCTTCTTCGCGGGGAGAATTCTGCCAGTCAAGATACTGTAGCCAATTTTCCATCAAATCCTCCTCCAAACATTTTCCTCGACACTCTCAAATCAGCATCATGTCTTCGCGCAACAACCCTGAGACGAATGGGAAGAAGGGTATGTCTATTCCCCACTTCATATTTGCTTCCACGGCATTTCTACCTACTCGTTGCATGTCCCAGATCTTATCTAATATATGTGTCACGCAGCCAAGACCCTGAAGCCCAGGAAAGACAAGGCCGCCATCCTTGAGCAGCGCAAGGCGAAGCGAGCTGCCAAAGCAGAGAAGCGCGCTGAAAAGGCTGCCAGGGCCAAGGCTAACGCCGAGCCTAAGAAGGCCGTTGGCGGTAAGCCTCGAAAGGAGAAGTATGCAGCAAAACGAGTCGTTAGCGAAGCAAAGAAGAAGGCGAAGCTCAAGACTCGCGCCGAGAAGCTGCAGAAGAAGGCTGCCTCCTTGTTCAACGAGGCCAAGAAGGCTGCCGCTCAGTACCAGGCTTTCCTCGATGCTGAGGTAAGGCCATCCTTCAAAACTTGTTGACCTACATACTGACAGCTCCATGCAGAAGAACGCAGCTGAGTCCAAGTCTGAACAGCAGAATGACAATGACAAGAACGAAGATAAGAACGATGACGACACTTCTTCCGAATCTGATACTTCTTCCGAATCTGACGCTTCAGAGACTTCTGACGCCTCTGAGAGCAAGGGTGGTGTTCCCGTAAAGCAGGAGCCTACCGAAGTCCCTGAGGACATCCCCGCTGACGAAATCGTTATGAAGCATCGTCGATTGAGTAACGCTGGTTCCGAACGAAGCCGCATCTCCGTTTCCGATGTTCCTGAGGAAGCAGAGGAGGAGCCGAAAAAGTCAAAGAAGGATAAGAAGAACAAGAAGGAAAAGAAAGTAAGGGTTGTCAAGCCTGAGGAAGAGAAGGCAGAGACCGTCGAATCTAAATCCGAGGACGAGGAACCCGAAGTTTCTGATAAGAAGGCCAAGAAGGCCGAGAAGAAGCGCAAGCGAGCGGCCGAGGCTAAATCCAAGACAGAGAAGGACTCCGAAGAGTCTGCTGCTCAGGCTGAGCAGTGGCAGGTTGACAATCTTGAAGGCGGTTCTGCTCGACAGGCCAAGTTCCTGCGACTCTTGGGGGGTAAGAAGGCGGGTGCTGCCGCCCCTACGACTCACGGTTCTGCCGCCAAGGGCGCGTCTGATTCTACCAAGGCTGAAGCCGATATCCAGAAGCAATTTGAGGCTGGCATGAAAATGAAGAATGAGGGTGGAAGCAAGCGCCGTGGTCTTGGCGCCTAATTCTTCGAGGACTTGGAACCGGTCTGAGCTGGAAAGAGAAGCTCAAGACTTAGTAAAGTCCCTTATACAAAGGGCTGGTATTTTTATCTCACGGTTCATGGCATGGCGTCGGGTAGACAAAAAAAGCAAAGAATGAAACCCCTTGTTTTGATCTTCGAAAGAAATCGGTTTATATTAAATCCAGTTTGCGCCTATTCTCCTCAAGTCAAGTTCCATGTGATATCAAGACAGTTCCTCCAACAGTGAAATGCAATACAGCCTTGCCCCCTCTTTGAGGTCTTTTGGACGGTGGACTGGTGACCCACGCTCGTATATAGATCGCACGGCGCAAAAGCCGTCAACACCTCTTATACCTCCAAAGAATTGCAATGCCACCGCTCGAGCGAGGCTTGATCGGGGTATTTGTGTGTCGTTTGTTTTTGTTTTTTGTGTTTATGGTTTGCAATACAGAGGTTGAATCGAAGAAAAAGCTTAACCGAAGAATCGGGAGAGAGCCTCGAAGATGAGACCGCCGAAGATGACGAAACCGAGGATGCCTAGAGGATATTGTTAATATGTTGAATGGCTGTGTAACAAGAGCTCTGTTAGCTCAAGTACTTACTGATCCAGAACATGGAGATAGGTGACTTCTGGACCTTCTCGACCCGCTTCTTGACTTGTTGCTCGGCCTTGCCCATCTTGTTCTCATTGACCTTGGCAAAGGCCTCGTTGCGTCGTCGCTGCTGGGGAGTTTGCGCCTGGGAAAAAGATATCATGTTAGCTCCATCTCCATCATGAGATCGACACTGGCGATTCAGGGTTCCGCGAGTTAGCGACGTACCATTGTGTCTAAAGGTCAGGTGTTGAC
This sequence comes from Fusarium brachygibbosum, assembly GCA_018886245.1. NCBI lineage: Eukaryota > Fungi > Ascomycota > Sordariomycetes > Hypocreales > Nectriaceae > Fusarium > Fusarium brachygibbosum. Next base: position 2,094,672 of record MU249525.1, read on the forward strand.
GAGTGAAGGAATCGAGGAGACGAGAGTACAGGGATTGAATATAGGAGGAAATAAGTCGTGGAAAGTGAATTGCTTCGGATATGGAAATTGCGAGTGTTCAAGTACTAGTTCAGAGATCGACTAGGGGACAGATTTCAGAGGCCCTGTAAGTTAAATAGGCTGCTAACAATTTTGGGGACATGTGTTCCTTTCCCCTTATTAAAGGTAGCCCAGCGGACATGGGAAGGGGAAACTGAGACTGTCTCCTTCCCCCACCGGCCCCGCCCCCACTCTACGCAACTTCCGCCACAGTCAAGATGTGGCTGTGCTTATGCGAATGAAGCTTATCGATTGCTTTGCCATTATCCAATTCACTGCGCATCAACATCATGATTTCCGCGACATTGACGAGGCTTCGGCCTGCGATTGCACTAAGGGGCGCTTGTAGCAGGGGGTTATATGCAGCCAGCAGAAGAACGTATGCGAGCAAGACTCAGCCCAGCGCAACAGTACGCATGCCAATTCATATGCTGAAACCTTGTATTGACAACACTGTAGTCTCAGTTCTATCGCACATTCACACGACCGATCGCAAAGACGCTTCTCATCGCTGTGTTCACATACCAACTGGCATACTGGGCATGGGTGAAGCTTGAGACAGACGAGGTCCGGGCCGAACGAGATGGTTAGTCTTGAAGGATGCTTGCAACACGACAAGCGGCTGACATTACTCCTAGCGACTATCGAGAAACTTGAAACGACGATTAAGGAGTACGATGCTGCGACAAAGGTGAAAAAGGCTTAAAGGCTATGCTGTGTAAAGGCTATGCTGTGGATATGTAGTTGAATTTATCGCGTGGGAAACGGACGAGTTTCCGTATGAGGCTGTTTTTTGCAGTATTGATATACCAAATCGTTGAATAGAATTACAAAAGTCTATCTAAAGTGACGTTGTTTTACATATAACACTACCAAATTCTATGAGCCTCAAAGGCACAAACTTCAGAATGAGTCGATCATAATGTGCCAGCTCATCGTGGTATTTTAGCAAAGGCGTTCAAATCAACGGCGTCTTAAATTCCAAGCATACGCAAGAACCGTGTCTCTCACAGTGCCAACCACATCATCAATGACACTGCACTAAGCATAAACGTACTAGGACGAACGATCTCCGCCGCGTTGATCTTTGTCCTCGCCTCGCCCGGGTAGTTGCATGTTATACTAGAAGTATCGGAGTTCCGTTCTCCATAGCTCACGCTGAAACTCGGGAATCCAGGTTGCGGGCAGGTGAACTGCATGGCCGCCGGACAGGACTGGACGACGTCGTAGCAGATATCTTCACAAGGCAACAGCTCCTTGTAAGGGCCGGGCTCGACTGTTTCATCGATCCAGGCGTTGCGGGAGGCGTTGTTTGCAGATAATGTGAGTCCTTTGCGGAAATTATCAGGGAGCGTGGTCCCGTTGGGGAAAGCCTGAAAAGCATTACGGACGACGCTGAACCTGCTACCACCCATGACATCTTCACAGCGAGGGATGGTGACAGTGCAGAGCCAACGCTTGTAAGCCTCGCGGCACTGATCACAATCTCGCACAAGCGAGTAGCGTGACTCGGGAAGTGTTTCGCAGGGCATCTGCATCAGAACCCTCTCGAAGTTGGCATACATCATTCTTGCGTAGTCATCATAATGTTTTGCCAGGGCCGTGTTATTAAACTTCTTGTCGTTCCCTGGAACAGCATACTGTGTCTCGTTACAGAAATCGAGGTTCGTGACCATCTTGCAGTTCGAGCCTGATGGAGTCAGTTATACAAGTAAACAAAATGGTGGGGTTTTTTACTTACTGGATGATGTTTGAAATGAGGTGGCCCTGTAGACTGTACCCCCGCCACCTGTTGTTTCGGCCCTCTTGCTGTTCCCTTCTGGCATCTTGACGAGGATGCCCGAGTATGAGGTACTGTGGTTGAGACCTGCGATCAAGAATTGCTGCTTGGGCAGTTGGCCTGGTCCTCGTGTTGTGACGCCCGTGGTAACGAGATCATTGTGTCTCCCTGTCTTATTGCCGTTTGCCCAAATTTCGGCGCTCTGTGCAAGGCCGCAAGCCGAGTGTCGCAAGCCGTCAATGGATCTTAGTTTTTCGTCGCCAACGAATAGTTGGTAAGGAGGCGGCCTCTTCATAATTTGCTGGGTCTCACTTGAGTCCTCGGTCAGATTACTAGTGACAAGAAGTGCTGATGTCGAGTCGAAATCCATCAACAGCAGTCTAGCGGTGCCGTTTTGGGAGTCATAGTTGTGATAATACTCGTCAAAAGATATTGCGATCTGATACTTCCAGTCCCCATCGTGCTTTTTTGTGATGTTGGGAGCGGCGACACTAATGTAGATGGCATCAGTAGCATTAACGGTGACCATGGCTGCGCCCTCATCGAAGGGTATCCTTTGCAGGTCAGAATTCGTCTTGTTATAGTTAGATGAGTCTGGACACTTGATCTTGCCAGATGTTGAAGTGTAGAGGCTGAGTTGTGGTGCTGTTTCAGGATTGTTGTCCTTGTCCTTGGTTTTCAGGGTTGGTCTCGAACAGGTATTTGCCGATATGTAGACCGTTTTAGACTCTGCTCGACGGAAATTTTGATGGCCAGAACCCTCCTCAGCGTTTCTCGGTTCATGGGTGTCGTCGTCCCGCTTATCCTTGCCGAACAATGTCTTCTTATCCACGACATAACAGACAGTCTCGCCAGGACTCAACGGTCGACTATCCGGGCCATTGTTTGTCAGAAGCGGCTGTTCCGCTGGCGCACGACCGAGAATACTGCGGTCGAATGCGCCAAAGTCAGGTTCGTATATAAGATCGGATGTGTCGCTTCGTTCAATAAGTGCTTCGGCGTCGAATATAGAGTCATGCAATAGCTCCGAGGCATCGGCATTTCCAAAAGCACAGAGTAACAGACTTAGCGCTAGCGCAAGTATGTATGTTGTTCTTGATGTTGGTAGTCGTAGTACAGACGCATTGGGTATCATGATGGTCGGCGCTCCCTCCAGGGGCCTTCGCCTTTTTGCTGAGTACGGCTTCGATCTAGCGACGCGCAATCAGGAAACGAGTGTTATTTTTCGTAGCATAAGTCTTGTCATCAGATGCACAAGACCATTGTGAGATCTCCCAGAGTTGTGTCTTGGGGGGATTTCGTCTTGCTTGACAGAAGACGATTGATCAAGAGTAAAGATCGAACTAGGCGATTCAGCCCACGATAAGAATGGATTGGATCCAATGTTACTGCTGACATCGACAACCACCAATTCGATACACCAAGGGGAAGTGAGGCGCAGCTGTTCATTCCAGGGGTGCTGCACCGCCACAAGCGGCTCAGCGGTAGCGGGACTTTTTGAGTCTGGGCGAACCCGAACGGTTACAAAAAGCTTGGGCCATGCTAAAAATAAGAGATCCGTGGGCTAGCAACTTGGGCGCTACGTCAAGGTCACGGCAGATCGGATCAGATCGTGGACCGAACAAGCTTGAGCTTGAACTACCAGTAAACGATGAACGATTAGTGACATACCAAACCATACCTTTAGATAGTGCATAGGTTGTATGTCGCAGCGACAATTGAGCACGCGAACAGTTGTAGATGGACGGATGTCTGACAAATTAAGGGACCTTTCTTCAACACTGTAGATCGAAAAGTGAGGAGATGTGGGGTAAGCAAAAAACGACATAATCGCGAAACGTGTTCTCATGACGCTCCAAGGAGAGCGTCTTTCAAAATAATGCTAGTCAATACCTTGTGCATTCATTCATCAGACAAACAGGGTTATACGACAAGAGTCACCCCTTCGCGTTCAAACAGCTGCCCGGTGCAGCGTCTCTCTCTAACCTGTATAGTTCCTAATCCTGATATTGGTCCTTCTCATCCACCTCCGAATTGCGCAGCATTTTTTGGAAGCTACTCCATTCCTAAAAGGTAATAATTTTCCGTTCATGTATAACCGAAAGTACTTGGTCCGGGTCACGCAGCATACGCGAGATTTGGCTTAGCGACCAAGCTGCACAGCGGTGACCGTTTACTCGGTCTTGTCGAGGCCGTCGGCCTTGGCACGGAGACCCGAGGCGGTAGAGCCAGACTGCTGGAAGTATCGGCCCAGGGTAGGAGCCAGGAAAGATCGGAAAACGAGCTCAGCACCCCTATTCAAGTCAGTATTCGAACAAAATCCTTCAGAGAGCGGGGCGGGTGCAGACCCGCATTAGAACTTACCGGAAGGCGGGGAGAGAGAGCCAGAGGAGGAAGATGAACTTGAAGACGAAGTAAAAGGGGAACCAGTAAACGACCTGGACGAAGCTCTCAATCACGGTAAAGAGAGCGAAAACGACCCAATACTGGAGAAAAAGTCAGTAACCCTGCTGCCACGTAGAACCCGGTGAATCTCGGGATCCGCTCCGGCGGTTAGGAAAAGAAGGCCACGTACAGTCAACCACTGAGTATCATCCTCCTTGTTGTGGCTGAAGAGAGCACCGAGAGAGTAGTAGGTGGGAATGACGAAGCCAGCCAAGTTGGTAAGAAGCTGACCGCCGAGGTTGAAGATGATGAGGAAGAAGTAGAGAGCTCCGACACCGATGACGGCGTAGGCCTTGGGAACACCAGCCTGCTTCTCAAGGTTGTTGAGGGCGGGGTATTTGGAAAGCTAGATAGCAAGACAGTTGTCAGCATTTGATCTGGATCATGCCGTTGCGCAATTTGTGTCAACTGCGGAGGTGAACACAGTCGCAGCGCCATCAAGAACATACCTCACGGTCGAGCTGACCAAGGTACTGTTGAGCCTTGTCTTGAGCGGACATTGTCGGTAATGATGTATCAACAAGTGGTGATTTCGAAGTTTCGAGTGATGTTTGGAAGGTAAAGTTGTAAAAAAAGATGTTGGAGGGGTTGGTGTGAAATAGCTGACTTAGCGTCCAATACGTAAGAGGAGCACAGTTGGTTAAATGGAAGAAGCAGGCTAACAAAGAGGCAGCCCTGAGGAGCTTTTATCGCTGCGCTAGCTCCCTGAGATGGGGGGGAAGATAATGGAAGGCACCTGGTTTGTGTACCTAGCGAAGCGAAGCGGGAACAAAATTGACGCGGAGTCAGTTGGACGCAACAGTGTGTCAGTGGCTTGTGACCCTGTAGACTCGGGGGGTTCTTGTGAGGTGAGTTGTTAAAGCTGATCAGCAAGATACTTTAGGGTGAGTGATGGTGTGCAGGTGATAGATATGGATTAGTTGGTACTCAGATTATTTGTTCCAACAATGTTATTAAAATGGAGAACTTCAGATGCTCTCTTTTACGGAGTTTAGTGCAATCCTGCAGATGAATCTATCCGATTGACTTTTTGACCCAAAAGGTCAGCTCATGATACACCGAACTGCTTGTCATTACCGAACTCGATGATTATGGGTATGACGCAAGGTACTTTGTTATGTAGCGCTAATACACATCATCACATGTATCTGCACTAGCAAGAAAACAAATAAAAATAATTACATCATTTTCTAGCCGTGAGCTTGTGAACGGTGCAAAGAAACACCAAAAGGGGGGCTATTATGGGAGGCACATACCCGGTTCACCACAAACTCCTGAGACGCAACGCGATAGTCTTCGCCTTTAATGCAATGCAATGCGAAAGTGATATGCCGTTGTCAGAACGGTTCGCGTTCGGGGAAGCGGCATCGGAGTTGTCATACACTGTCTGTCTTATATGTTTCTCATTGTACAGGATTGTGACTGTGATTGTGATCTCGTGAGCGTATCATATAGTCGCCCACCAGCTGGTCTTATACAGCAGAGCATGTGCTTCCTTGACATCTCACATCTCCCCCAGACAACTGAATCGCTGTCAAGCACATCGACCTTGGCTGAATCAGTTATTGCCCGTGTCCATTCACACTGCAATGCACGATCAACAGATGTTCAGGGCAACCGTCATGTCCTTCATAGCTGGGAGGACATCCAATTCTTGCGGCGAGCACCTTTTGACCGGGAATAGACTAGCAGCCTCAAGCCTCAAAGACACAGATCGAGACACCATCGTGCAGAAGAGGATGCGCAGCCAGTCAAGACTCGTGTACCATGATAGCAGGAATTTCGGCTAATTTACGGTCTCGAAATGAGCACCAGACAGTCCAATCCGATGAAGCTCTCGTGAGACACGCCAATAGAACATGTGGATAGCATGGATCCACCAGGATTACCTAACACAACAGCGTACTTCCATAGGCTGTTCAGCACAGACTCCATTTCTCGTTGACCTCGCAACGACAACACAAGCACAACAACAGTTCCAGAAAAGACATACTGTTACCTTCAGCACCGCGCCAAAGATAACCCGCGCAGCCCCTTGCGCGGTATTGTTGTGACTTATTCATATCAAACCAGCTATTGCCGCATTTCTTTTTTGTTTCGCGAGTCCGTGGCTGTGGTTTTTCTCCCTTGAGTTTCATTGTTGTTGAATCGGCGCATCCGGACCCCCCAGCCAATGTTTGTTGTTTGGTAGCCCACAAATTCCTATCGACTCTACCTAAATCAACAACGTCCCCGTCTCTCATCTAAGTACCTATTACCCATGGAGCAGAGTAAGTAAACTTTCTCCCTGTTTTTACTTCGTCTCCTCCGACTTTCGACCGGACAACAAACGTAATATTCGACATCGCAATAACGACGCGATAACACTCGGTCCCACCAAAACATAAAGCTTTCTTGTCTTCCCAACCAGAACCTTCCTGCCTCTGCCCCTATGCACGTGCTTCGCGATTGTTAACAAAATTTGCGAACCTCAGTGGACAGTATTACAGCTGCCGGGCAGACCCAAGCTTTACCAGCCCGTTCCTCCGCGCGGTCGGCCAGACGTCCTTTGTCCCAAGCCTCAACAGCATCGCTAAATAGCCTCGAACCGTCAGGCTTTGCCGACACGCCGGAAATGTACCCATCAACATGGTTGTCCAGCGAGCATGCCCAGATGCACGCGCATGCTCATGGCCATGCGAAGGATATGAGTGCATCTCAGTTGTCAACGGACAGTTTGATAATGCAGATGGGGGGTGGTGGCCAAGATTTTCAGATGGATGCCTCTATGAGTGCTCCCATGGGTCATCACTTGCAATACCAACAACGGCATCCTACGCAAAGGCACCCCCTTCCGGCTGAGCAGTACAACAACAATGCCAGCTTCACCGAAGGGGAAAGTCAATTGATGGAACGCGATGACAACGACGAGGGCGATTCCCTAATGACCATGGGCGGAGCCCCGAAATCCACGTCAACCCGATCGAGCGCGAACAACGAGCTTGAAATGAGGCAACTATTTCATACTAATAAGCATCGTGGCCTCGACGAAGTGGCAAGGGAATTACACGGCAACGAGAGAGGTCCCAACTCGGAGCGAACGCGACAGGTGTTTGCCATGCTTTGGTATGTCCTCTGTGCATCAATATGCATAATTGGACACGTGCTGACCATGCTAGGATTAACTCAGTTTGTGACAAGGGTAAAGGATCTGTCCCTCGAGGACGGGTTTACGCCAACTACGCCTCAAAATGTGCCAACGAAAGAATAACTGTTCTCAACCCTGCTAGCTTTGGCAAGCTTGTTCGTGTTTTGTTCCCTGGTCTCAAGACAAGACGGCTTGGTGTCCGTGGAGAATCGAAATACCATTATGTCAACTTCACACTCCAAGAGGAGCCAACCGAAGTTCATGAAGCTCCAGCCCAGTTAGCTCGGCCTTCGGCTGAAGCCACAACCTTCCCTCCATTCAAGTATGCTATTATCCCGTCTTATGCCGCGTATGTCTACTGAACAATGACTAGCCAACTCTCGGCACCATCGAATATCAGTCTAAGTCAAGGGGCATTGCCTTCACCTCAGATCGGCACCGACATGAAACCTGCCGCAGCCCCACGCCAATCCGCTTTCCGATCCCACAGCCTATACAACGAACATGAAGTAAGAAATTTAGACAGCCTCAACTCCACAACAAAGACCCAACTCGAGCTCGCCTTCCCTCCCGAAACCGAAGAACCTTTCGACCTTTCGGATCCCCTTCCTCTGCCATCTATTGAACCGTTCCTTCCTCAAGGAACTGATCCTGATGCCGCCAAGTCTTTGTCGGCGCTGTACCGCTCCCACTGTACATCACTAGTCGAATGTATAAGGTACTGCAGGGAGAAGACCTTCTTCCATCTGTACACCTCTTTCCAAGGAACACTGACGATGCCCGTTCAAAAACTGCTTGGGAACACAGCCTTGGCGCCTTGGATCGAGGAATGTGATTTTGTCCTCTACCAACGCATGATGAAGATCGTTTCGGCTCTCACCCTCCAAGTTGTTCCAAAGCCTGTCCTAGATACCTTGAGGACCATTTCGGACAAACTTGTCCCCCATATCCGAGAGTCTTTCCAGGGTCAGCCTCAGCACGTAATTCGAGCCAAGGAAGCTCCCGCGACCCTTTTTGCCGGACTCCTCGACCGTGCACTCAGAGTAAACTTGACGGCTCACGCAGCAGCAAACATGCTTTCAAACCAAGAAAATCGTGCTCAGATGTTCTCGGATTGGATTACTTCGATACGAGTTCGAAAGATTGCCGAGTGCGTACCTACCCGAGGCATGGACGATGTGGTAAATGCTCTCCTTTACGATATTCGAGCTCTTTTGGACAATCCTACTGTGGCTTGGGAAGTAGAGACTGTCACCGTCTACGCAGAAATTGGTAGTCGCAACATTCGGCCAATGGACAGTGACAGCGCAAACATCTCGAGTCAAAATGTGCTTGACAGGTGGGTCGAGTTTCTTAAACGCCTGCCCAATAGATTCCCCTACGCTTCACCTACGGAAATAGTATGGTGTATCGAGCGTATCGGTACAGCAGTAATGCGAGACATCACCCTAGCAGGAGGCAAGAGCTTTGGTGCGTGGTGGGTGACGAAGACATGGGTGGATGAGATGACATGCTTTTTGGCGGAGACGGGAGGATTCATGAAGCAGAAGCATAGCCACACCACGGGGACCAACACAGCGGCCCCTCCTCCGCAGGCAGCGAAAGACGCAAGCCGACAGAATTCCCGATACAGCAGTGGCAGCGACGAACTCGACATGAACAATGCGTCTCAGAACCAAGGAGAACGTGCGCCGTTTCCTCCCGCCTCCAACAAAGTGAACCAAAACTCAATGAGCATGAGTGGCGGCGACATGCATGACGACAGTGGCATCGGGATCAGAACGCCCGAGGAAGACTTCCACTTGGACAAGTTTGACTACACCAATGCAGAAAACCACGAGCATGAGATGTTGACAGGGTCGGAGTTTGCTGCAGGCGGGTTGTGAGAGTTGGGATACAGGGCCAGCAGGGCTGTTGGTGTTGTCAAGCTTATACGGGGGCTGGCGTTCCGGAGCTGGGATGGTTTATACCCTTTGGTGATTTAATGGTGTCCAGCAGTTCCGCCAAGGTCTTATTCTCCGATCAGAAACGATAGGATGACGGAACGAAGACATGATGATAGGTCTAGGGGAAGCTGTACGACTGGCCGACTTCCATTCTGTTGGAAAGAGAGGCTTGATAGAAGAGGTGTTTGATTTTGTTATCAGATTATAATGCTTGGGAATCGGAGTCGCAGCATAACAACAACTGGGTATTGGCGTTCAGGCAACCCGACGAATTCTAGGATTGGTTGGACAAGAAAGGACAGGACTGACTGACTGTTCGAATATGGTGTATGTGGCTATTATTATGAAGAATCCTTAGTAATTTATCAACACAATTAAATTTGTTTCTGTGTAACATGCTTCATTTATGCAACCTGACTATATAGTTGTCAACGCGAACTTTTAACTTTGATTGGTTGATCAATGTTGTTGTGCTCTGGCAAGGTCTGGCCACGGAAACGAGATATAAGACCACCGCACCGTATTTCTTGACCTAGAGTTATCTGAACTGACATATATCCATATCTTGCACTTGAGTAGTCTCCTCTTGAGACGTATTTCACATAGGTACTGGGCCATGTAAGTCGGTAGACGGGAGCTCGCAAAGGTGAACTGAACCTAGGTTTACTGGGCTCAGTACTAAGGTAGTGGGTTAAACTGTGGGGGTGCTACTAGCGCAGTGGGGTCAGCTAACTCTGTCGACAAACCCAAACCAAGGAAAAAGGAGCCAAAGCCGAAGACGGACCATGGGAACCAAGGCCGAGTCATACAGAGGGAGAAAAGTATACAGCAGTAGCCTGCTTACCCTTGTTGGTGAGCAGTTATTCGGAGCTTCTTCAAGTCCTCTGTTTCCGATGACTGTGTACAATGGCATGACCGAGAAGGAAGCCATCCTGTTGTTGTTGTATATAAGGATACTCTCCCGTCCACGATGAGTTTTCTTCTGAACTTTTAATTATTGATCCGCTATACGAGAAATTACCGAGCAAAAAAGCACTTTGTTATTGATCTTGTTGGACGGACGCATCCAAATATCCTGAAACCTTGGCTCCGTTCCCGGACGGCTATATTCATATCCAGCTTTCGACATTGGATGCTTCAGGTTCATATAACGTTCAACAGCTCACCCACGTCCAATTGAACGTTTCTTCTTCTTCTTATCCCAGCAGGTTTTCTGAAATCACTGAAGGATTTGATCTCAGAGGCACATACAAAAGTTGACACCACTACGACAGCTTTGCGCTCATCTTATACAACCCAATTCGACCCTATCAGCACATCATATCAGCATATCATACTATTGCTCAGTCTCCCCAGTGGGTTCGTTCTCGTTTGAGAAGTACGGAGGCGACTCGGCGCTTGTCCGTGGGTACCTCAATTCACTGACTGTACTGTACGGACGGCATCGGTACCTTATTTTATTAGTGCCTCACTCAATTGAGAAACTTTTTTTTTTTCTCTCGCTCGCTCTGTTACTCAGCCGGGAAAAAACGAACTCCACCACCAACCGTTCATCATAGCAATTGAACTGGATCCACGTTGAGACACTTGTTTTCCCAAGTTTCTTTGTTTTATCCTTATATAATACTACACAGCAACCATGGGAAGCCTCTCATACAATAACTCGCCGTCCCTTGGCTGGGTCGTTCAGAAATTCGGTGGTACCAGCGTGGGCAAATTCCCGGACAAGGTTTGTTATTCCCTCCCGTTGATACTCGGAGAGGTATTGTTCATGTGGTCTTTATTTACGGTGCTAACAAATATGGTCTAGATTGCAAAGGATATCGTCAGGTATGAAATACCCTTCTGAATTATGAGAATTGGAGATGAGGAATGAATGATTGCGGGGAGGTGATTCATAATTGTCATATCTGACTTCGCCAATAGAGCCACCTTGTCTCAGAACAGAGTCATCGTAGTATGCTCTGCGAGAAGCACGGGCAAGAAAGCAGAGGGTACCACCAGCAGGTAAGTATTCAGAACATTCTCCCTCACACGAGAACAATTGGAATTGGTTAAGTGCTAACCATAAAATAGACTGCTGGCCGTCTATGTCAAGCTGAGAGGTGTTGGCGCTGCTATATGCTCTGATGAGGAGCAGCAGAACGAATTGGTTGAGCAAGCACGTGGATTGATGCTCGATATTTGCAACGATCATGTCTTTGCCGCTGAATCATTCATCAAGGACCAATCCCTTCGTGAGACGCTCATCCAGACCATCAAGGATGAGTGTCAGGAGCTGGTTGAGTATATCGTGGCTGCCAAGCGATTCAACCTCGAGATCAACTCAAGAGCAAAGGACCGTGTCATCAGCTTTGGTGAGAAGTTGAGTTGTCGATTCATGGCGGCTCTTTTGCAGGATGTGGTGAGTACTCACTTTGACTTGTGCTGCGCGAATTTCCAACCCCTCTGGGATACATGCATCTTCACAACTTACCGATTGTGATGAGAGTTTTGTTTCCTGGTTGTGTTCCATGACACTGGCATGTATATTCCGCGGGAGAAAGAATTTCCAGAGCATTCATACACTTACTTGCACTGTTTGAATACTAACACCCTGCTCAGGGAGTCGAATCTGAATACGTTGATCTTTGCGACGCATTCCACTATGACGCCGCAGGCCGTCTCGACGACAAGTTTTACCGTACAGCCTCCGAGGCTTTTACCCGCAAGATTGCCGCTTGTGAGGACCGCGTCCCAGTTGTCACTGGATTCTTTGGAAATGTCCCCGGCAGTCTCATTGACGGTGACATTGGCCGTGGTTATACTGACCTTTGCGCCGCTCTTCTCTCTGTGGGCGTCAAGGCCGAGGAGCTGCAGGTCTGGAAGGAAGTTGATGGCATCTTCTCAGCCGATCCCTCCAAGGTTCCCACAGCACGCCTCCTCTCGTCCATCACTCCCTCCGAAGCAGCTGAGTTGACATTCTACGGCTCAGAGGTCATTCACCATCTTACCATGGACCAAGTTATCCGCGCCGAACCTCCTATCCCTATCCGTATCAAGAACGTCAAGAACCCCCGCGGCAAAGGCACCATTGTTGTTCCTGATCGTATGCGCTCTGCTAGCCATCAGCTCACACGCGGCTCTCCCACTCCCAAGGCTGAGGCAGAACATCGAAAGCCTAAGCGTCCTACCGCCGTTACCATCAAGGACCACATCAGTGTCATCAACGTGCACTCGAATAAGAGATCGATCTCTCACGGTTTCTTCGCTCGCGTCTTTTCCATTCTCAACCATTACTCCATCTCTGTCGATCTCATCTCTACCTCCGAGGTGCATGTTTCCATGGCTATTCACGCGAGCAGCCAGCAGGTCGAGGCTTTCGGCAAGGCCACCGAAGAGCTTGCTGAGTGTGGTGATGTCAGCGTACTCACCGACATGGCAATTCTGAGTTTGGTTGGTGCTGAGATGAAGAACATGGTTGGTATTGCAGGACGCATGTTTTCTACTCTTGGTGAGCACAACGTCAACCTCGAGATGATCTCACAAGGTATGTATTTACTTCGAGAGGATATGTCTTTGGAAGCCTTGCTAATAACGCTCCACAGGTGCTAGCGAGATCAACATCTCTTGCGTGATAAGTGCACGGGACGCTACTCGCGCTATGAACGTGTTGCATACCCATCTTTTCACTTTTCTCGAGTAAATGTCAAACAAGAAGCGCATAGCATAGTTGCGATTTGCATGCGGTGGGAGTTAGTACTTTTGAGTTGCCATACCACGCCTTTTGACGCGGTTGTTGGTCATCACATGCTGTCGGCGTTCTTGGAGTTTTGCTGGTAAAAAAGGTATAGAAAGTTGCATAGGAGCAGTATCAAAGGACGGTAAATGGTATTCCAACATCAAATAGTCTAGGAAATACTGCAATGTGATTTATTGGACAATAATAAATAAACATAACATATAAAAAACAATTTGCACTGTTGTTTACATAAAAAAGGTGCGAAAATGAGATGATACAGGGTAGGCCTCTGTGTCTCGGAGGTTTCATGGGTTCGCATTAGCTGATTAGTTAGGTAGATATCTACAGTGCCGCCGCTGATGCGGGGCAGCTGCAGATTGCGATACCCCTGTCAGAGCCAGAAACACGGACCGAGCTGCAGCTTCTCTTGGTACATATAACATCACCCAACTCGAACCTGTTAAATTGTCTTTCAAATAATTCATTATTTTGGGTATTTGCAGCCCGATTCACCGACCCAAGCAATCAAACAGCGGAAACGAGCCCTCATAAGCGACTCCTAAGCTCGATCAGTCGCCCAATGTCGGTGTCGCTTTATACGCAGAGTCCGGCTGCCACATGCTAGACTAATTCACCTGGATGAATGGATTGAATGCCAACTCATGGCATCGAACAAGACATAATCAGCAAGTGACGACTACGAGGAGAGCAGCGCCCGCGAGACGTGATCGACGGCGTCACACATTAGACCAAACCGAAATCGCAGCACATACACCTCCCAACCATGTATAGATCCAAAACGGGTGCTGCCAACCGGGGCAGCATCCTCAGTACCCTCAAAGCGACTGAGATGCTTGATACGAAAGCCAGTCTTCCTGCGGGTACGAATGGCACCGTCATGACGAGAGCAAGCTCCTGCGACTAACATGATGGACAGAGATCTTGGTGGCTATCCTCGACTACCTCCCCGTCGCCGATCAAATGCGCTTTGCCCGAGTATCACACCGCATGCGAGATATGGTATACGACGATACACGATGGGTTTCAAGATTAAAGAGCATGGATTGTTGGGATGAAGTCGAGGCTCGACGTCGATTCGAAGAGGCGGTGCGACGAAGACGAGAGTCTGCCAACATTGCGGCCAAACAGACGAAAGGAATCGCAGTTCCCGCGCAACCCACCGGAACAACACTATTCGATGCGTCAATAGAAGAGGCCAAGAATCGTGCTGTGGCTGATATTCGTGATGGGTTCGAGACAATGGCGGTGGGGGCTTCAACCGACCCCACTGAAGACCCGGCGGCATATCTGGATGTCTTCAAGAAAGTACGAAGTATTCGAGGCGGCGCAAGGCACGAGTATGGCAAGATTTACGGTGCATTGGCACCGTTCTACTTTGACCTTGCGCGGGCCAAGTCTCATGCCGACCCCATCATCTTCCAGGCCTTTCGCGACCCAGAGAAGCAAGCGCAAATGCTTGCCAATCTAAAGAGGTTTGCTCATAGCGATTGGTCTCTTGGATGCTATGAGCGAGAGGAGAAACTTTCGAGCATGATGGGCATCTTTGAGAGTGCGGTGCTTCGAGAGTTTGAGCAAGGTTACGAATTCTGGGATGTGGATGGTCGGATGCATCGTTATGCACATGTCCTGCATACTCTCGACGGCGCAACGGGAGGCGTAGACCTCTTCATCCATAAACACCCTATTTTCAACGATGATGAGTTATTGGTGGTCAACTCTATGGACTGCCTTAACCAGGCGACGGAGGAGGAAAACATCACACTCGAACCCTCACGGCTATTCTTCGAGATGCTACTTGCCAAGGTCAACGAGCAAGCTTCAGTCATGGAACGCATCTTTCCGGAACCTGCAAACGTGTTCTGGAGCTTTGTGGAAAAGGTGAGGGAGGATATTATTATGGAGTATGCGACACCATTATTCGACGAAGCCCATGAGCGGAGCATGGCAGCATATCTTAAAGCCGTGTCCGGCGTCTTTGAGCAGACCCTACTCTTCTTCCAGTCCCTCACACCTCCCGAGGGATCAAAGAGAGATGTCAAAGAGATGGCCAAGGAGTTCTCATTGCGTGTCTTCGAACCTCACCTTGACCTGTATCTTCAGGCTGAATTAGACTTCTTCACAAACCATGCCGAGACAGAAGTCGCAAGTTGGGAGAAGAAGCTTTCTGAACAGGATTCGACCATTGAGTCCTTTTACATGTCAAACATCAACCGGTCGGCCGATAAGAAGGACTTTTTAAGTTCTTTCAAGAAAGTTGTCATGATGCCCGTTACTGTCCTTCCCAGCTTCCCCAAGGGTTCCCCTTTTACAACCAACAAGCCTTCATCAACAAAGCCAGCATTGTCAGCTTCTAAAGAGTTAAATGGTTCTGGTGCACTAAGCCCCCAACCCTCACGACCTGAGACCCCTAGCTTAGGACTCGATGGTCGAGGAAGCCCCTTGCCTGCTCAAGCGCCTACAGACGAACTCGCAGCCAAGGCAGCCATCATGGCGTCGAAGCTTGAGGGTATCAAGTCGCTGTTCAGCATCGAAGTGGCGCTCAATCTGGTGCATGCTGCCAAAACCAGTCTTGGACGTGCTTCAGTCTTTATTAGTCTTGGTGGACAAGCCGGAGGAGAAGCACGAGAGCAATGCGCAACTATTTTCGTGGTGTTGCTCCGGATTCTTGGACAGAAACACGTCAAGACAGGCTTTGACATGGCTGTTGACCATCTATCACATTATAATCCAAGAGAGGTTAGCGACCATAACAAAGCGGGTGTGGCACCTCTTGTTACTTTTATCGAGCTCGTCAACGTGGGAGATCTGATCTCACAGATGATTGATGTCTTCTACGAGCAACAGCTCGCAGCTCCCAAGATTGCTGACCGCAACGATTTCTTGGATCCAGCAGGCCTGGCCAAGAAGAAGTTTGAGCAGATGCTCGATGAGAGTGTCGCTGCCGGCTTAAACAAAGGTATTGATGTCCTGATGGATGAGGTTGAATATCTCCAAGGCACAACTCAGCCGCCTACAGACTACAACCCAATTGACCCCTCCGCCCCATCATCATCCTCTGCATTTGGGTCCGGCTTTGGTGGCAGTTCTAGCACCGTCGAGAAACCAGCCGCACCCGCTGCAGAGCCCGATATCGGTCCTACAGCTACAGCCAAACGCATTGTTGAGCTCGTATCATCACACACGAAAATGCTGGTAGGCACGACTGACAAGTCTATGCTTGATGTGTTTAATGGTGAGGTCGGCCTGCGCCTCTTTACAGCCATCTGCAAACATCTTAAGCGCCAACGCATCAGCACCGAGGGCGCAATTACCCTCATCGCTGATATGAATATCTATTATGAGTACATTAGAACTCTGCGCAACGCAGACCTGCTCGCCTATTTTGCCGCCCTGCGCGAGTTAAGCCAGATTTTCCTCATCGATCCCCGGCACGCGCGCGAGATGGCCACTGTCATTGCGGATGGCGACCGTTTCGGCGGAGTGTTCCGTGCCGAGGAAGTCTACGAGTATGCGCAGAGGAGAGCGGATTGGTACCAGGTCAGAAAGAGTGTCGAGAGAGCCATGTATGGGCTTGAGTGCGTACTCATGTAAGAGTTGGAGTAGATACTGCTCGTCTGGATATGTTTACGAGGAAAAGGATGTCAATATTATGAAGATATGTCAGAGATGAAGCGTTTGGCTGGGATATCCATAGTTCAAATTTATGAATATGAACTGATCTGAAGTGTCCAATAAAATTTCCATCTTGCATCATGATAACTGTACTGTTTTACTAACTAGATGTCGCGTATTGCTTTTCATCCTCTTGTGCAAAACCAAACGCCAAAGAATGCCCACAAAGTACATGCTATATGTCTGTACACCGATTATATCCACGCCAATCTACCTGTGTCTATTTCATGCCGCCAAAGTCAAGCTTGCGAGCAACCTTGGACCCTCTATCATCATCAATCACACCTGGACGTCGCTTGAGATCAGCACCCATCTTGTCATCAGCTCCTGTGCCGCCCTTTCGAGGAAGGTCTTGCTTGCGCGTGGGCTTTGGCTCGGAGTGCCACCAAGGGTGCTCGAGCATACCACGGGCAGTGATGCGCTTCTTTGGGTCAAGTATGAGAGTCTTCATGAGCAAGTCCACGCCGTCGGAGCCAACCGTACCGAAGCGCATCTCGTACCAGTCCTTCCCACGCACAGGGTGTTGTCCGGGGACAGCATAGCCAGAAAGTTTAGTGACACCAGGCCAGTTATCGTCTGTCGGTGTGCCAACGAGCTCGCAAACGAGGCGGACTTGGTCGAGGTCTGTATTGCCAGGAAGATAGGGTGCGCGCATGATGAGCTCTGCAAAGACAGTGCCAACGGACCAGACATCAACAGCGCCACTGTAGTGCTTTGCGTCAAAGAGCAGCTCGGGAGGTCGGTACCATCGGGTGATGACGCGCGAGGACATGAGCTGATGGGGATCGGCGAAGCTGCGCGCAAGACCGAAATCAGCAAGTTTAACCTCGCCGTCATCCGCAATCAACAAGTTGTTTGGCTTAATATCACGATGGAGCACAAAGTTTTCGTGGCAGAACCAGACAGCGCGAGTGAGCATGCCCATCCAGGTCTTGATATCTGCAGCACCGTAGCGGACGGATTCGGTATCGCGGATGAGCATCTCCAGGTCGCCTCGAGGCAGGTACTCGAGAACGAGGTTGAGGTTCTGGTCCTTGGAAGAGAAAACGGAGAGGAGGGAGATGATGTTTGGATGGGAGAGCTCCTGGAGGTGCTTTAATTCGCGGACGGCGTCGGGGGCCATGCCTTCGTCGTATTCTTTCTGGACCTTGATCTTCTTGATGGCGACGAGGGTGCTGGGCTTTGAGCGGAGGTGGCCCAGGAAGACAACGGCGTAGGTACCTTCACCTAGCTTCTTGCCTGGATATCGTTAGAGTTAAATGTCATAAGATGCCGAATGTCCCGTACCCTTTACATATTTGCGCTTCTCTTCATCGTTCATCTGCTCAGCAAGATCGAGTGTGGTAGGAATACTCGTTGGCGCAGGCGCTGAAGTAACAGGAGGCATGGGCGTTCCATTGGAAGAAGATGTTTGCGAGGTAACGTTCTTGAGAGGCGACGAGATCGCGCGCCCGAGTGTTTGCGCCTGAGCGGCCTCGATCGTATGGGTTACGACTGGCGAAACCGCCATGTTTGATGATGAACAAAGCGACTATCGAGGAATTGGTGTGATGAGCTGGAATAGCAAGCTGTAGCACTATAGGAGACCCTTACGAGGGTGCTGGATCGCGGGATAGTTCCAGAGGGTGTTACTAGGTGGCTGCGTGCTGATGCGCAAAAGATGGGCGTGATTCGATGCTTGACGTTGGTGTTGTTGAATCGAGTTGATAGTCCAGTCTGGAGGAAGCTGAAGATCCAAGCTTATCGTTATCGGGAATTCGAGATCGGAGCATCGGAGTTTGAGATGCCGACCCACTCTCTCGACTTACACGCGCTCAACCTCAAACCTACATCTTCTTCCTTGTCACCTCACCAACATTGAAGTCGTGAAAGCAAGAAACTCGCGTCGCGTTCACTACGTGACTACGTGTTAACTCGTGATAGTTTCACCAAGCAACAGGTGGCAATATGCCACAGCCCCTTCGGACTCCCCTCAAAGTATATACTCATGTCAGTGTTGGAGCAAAGTTGCTCTTCACGAGTCACAAGAAGGGAATATCAAGCATATGATTTGGCTTTTGCGCCCCAATTACTTTTATGATGGTTCTAAGACGTCCGTACCACTTTTGCCACCTCGATAAAGCTTCGACATGGAGGTGCCGCGAGGGGATCACTCAACGAAAAGCCCCAAAATCTCTGTTGTCGCAGAAACTCGAACCATGATGCGATTGATACTTTGATGGGGATGGGCTTGTGCCCAAAAGGACACGTTGTAATTGATGGCATCGCCGGCACTTTTTTAAAGGTGCTAGGGCCTCGCTCCCAAGAGGCTGATCAGGGACCAAGTTCCGACCATTGAGGCTTCATTGGCATATTTCAATGATTCTTTGATGATAGTTTAGAATACATGTTCTATTGGATAGAGAGATGACTATAGAGAATATGAAGTTATTTAAGGTTGGATTTGGGTCTTCTTCTTGGTCCAATTCAAGTCATCGGCATCATTTTCCATTTCATAGACCTTGATTGCACATTCTTTCCATTATCTTTTTGTTTCTGAAGTCTTTCTCAATGAGACTTTCACTCCCTTTCGTTGCGCTTTGCGCAATTCCTGCTGCCGTCGGTATAACCATTCCTGACGGCTCCAAGGAGGTTGGCAAAAGCGACTATGACAAGCACTATGTTCATAAGCACCAGGGGGAGCACTACCATGGAGAACACAAGCACAAGCATCTCCATCCCCATGACCATATCCATCATATCCACCATAAGCATCCTATCAAGCCTTGCCATATCCTTACCAAGGAAAGGGTTTGCAAGGGTTTCTATGGGCTCACCGACGAGGTTGAGAAGGTGATTCATGTTGTCCAGACCAAGGATTGCGGCAACGATGAGTCCTGCTGGAGTGTATGTTGAGAGAATTACTTCGATCAAGTCTGTGATGAGACTAACACATGAGATATAGGGTGTTGTTTACCACATCTACAAGCTTGAGCATCGTCTCGACATCCATGATAAGGAGATTGATTATACTACACTTAAAAAGTGTTTCGGTTGCGGCCAGGAGTCTTATGTGGTTGACTGCTACCTTGGTGTATGTTTTTCTTCTCGATCAGAAACGCTACAAAGGATCGTGCTAATATCTTCTACAGTATGCCGATGCCCTGATCCGCCTCCTGAAGGTACTCAAGCACAAGAGCAAGTATCTCGAGGGTGAGGTTGATCGCCCCGTCCTCACTGCTATCAACAGCCTTCGATCCGCCAACTATGTAAATGAGCCCTGCTTGGTCTTTCTTCCCATTTGAGCTGACACACTTGTTAGGCCCTGACTTACGAAATTGGTCGCCGCATCAGCTGCAAGAAGACCCTCAAGATCATCATGGAGAAGCAGGGTGCCGACGATGGCAGCACCAAGGGCAGCGTCCAGCAGGCCTTTAGCAAGTTCACCTACACTCCTCTGATCACTGGCGAGGACTTTGAGAACAAGGGCTCCTACGACGACCCTCGAGAGCAGAAGCACGAGGGGGAGAAGGATTACAACAAGGACGTCAAGGTCTACAAGCACCATCACGAGCATCACCACGGTCACGAGCATGGCCATGGTCATCTTCATGCTCACCAACATAGACACAAGCACGGCCACAAGTACTACAAGAACAAGCATGACGACAAGCACAAGCATGAGAACAAGTACAAGAACGATGACTACAAGAACGACGAGTACAAGCATGACGATGGCTACAAGCACGATAAGTACAAACACGATGAGTACAAGCGTGATGAGCCTCACTACAACCATCTTTCTGTTCGTGACCACCGAGTTCTTCGATTCGTTGACAAGGACAATTACTCACTGGAACCCAGTAACGAGCAGTACGTACAAAACCCCTACGGCGCCTATCGCAACCTGGAGAGGGAGACGAAGTGGAAGGAAAGCCAAGATGAGCAGGAGGAAAGGGCAAGGGATCTGGAGTGGTATCGACGACAACAGATGAGGACGTATGCTCATACTTTGGACAGGGGATTTGCTCCAGAGCCACCGAGATGGCACTCACCCGCCCGCAGCCCTTACAACCACTACAACGGTAATCGTCGCTGGGAATAAGAAAGACTGAGGTTGAAATTATCTCATAATGCTGCTGTAACTACCTACCTATGCAATTTTGACTCTTACAGTACTGGTAGAGTCTTTAGTTAACGTTGGGACTGTTTGAATGTTACAAAGTTTCATTATGATTGGATGGTATGAAACTCAAGAGGCCTACAGTACCTACAGATTACAGTAACGTGCTGCTCATGATTAGTTGCAGGGATTAGAAATAGAAAGGGTGTAGACTCCACATGTCGACGTAGTTAGCTGAGGCTTATTTTGGGCTGTGACAATGTCTCATGATGTAATTACCAAATGATGTCATTTTATCTCCTTCTTTTCATCTTTCCCCGTCGCTCTGCAGTTCTCCGACTCTCTCAGACAAATTCTCCATCAAGACTAGTAGATAGACACACTTTATTAATTATTCTTTATTCTTTTCTTCTGCGCCACAAGATCTGTAATTCACTGCCGCGTCACCCTGTCTCGCCACGTCAACGCCAAGTAATTCAATTAAAGAGTGATCAAAACCATACATAGCCATGCTTGGCTTTTTTCGTTGATTACTGTACTCACCATAACAGGGCTGAGGAAAGGAAGAGAGTGCTGGGTTCATATCCCGGATACTTGAAAAAAAAAAAAACATAGGGAAGCCCCCCCGCGGACCAGTCCGAGGATCCGAGATCTCTCAGTTATGTCACTATCCTCTTTGCAGTGGAGTTTTATGTATGACGATCATATGAGTAGGGACTAGAGCATTATTAGTGCCCCTCCAGCCGATGAGATGAAGCAAGGGGAAGAAAAAAGCTTGGAATTAATAAGGGACAACCCCGAGTTGCGTAACATGGACCCATATAACCATCCATAGCATTGCCAAGTATTATACCTCCATTAAAACCCTTGCACGTACATTTATTCTTTCGTATAATATTTCTGTCTTTCTCTTCATTTCTTTATTTTTATTTATTTTGGCTCGTTCCTGCCAAGCACGCAAAGTTGGGTGCTGTAGCTCAACTGCTTGTTGTATGTGATACAAAACACCAAGACTTACATCACCACATTAGAACATAACAGCATAACATATACTCACAATGGCTGTAAAAGGCGTCTTCTCATACTGGGTATGTTGTTACTACACTGTCCTGTCAATCAAATAAACACCACTGACAAAACCACAGTGGTTTCCTGTCCTGTCAGGATTAGTATGGCTAGGCATGCTGCTGGGCCTGCTGCTAGAATGGCGAGTCAATCAACACGGCCGTCGATATCCCACGCAGTCTCGCTACTCCGACGTCGCATACATCTCCAACGTCGGTGCTGACCGTCTGTGGCCCCTCTTCATCGCCGGATGCGTCCTCACTTCCATTTTCCTCGACGCTGCTTTCCTGTCGGAGCGATGGTTGCGACACCGTGGTCGTCTTGCGCCCAACAGGACCCTTATGGAGAAGATCCTTACCTGGCTCTCGATTGTCTTCGCCGCGGTTGGCACTGTCGGGCTCATCTGCTTGTCCATCTTCCGTACTGGCAGGTACACCAGGTTGCACCATACCTTTTTGGCTCTCTTTATTGGAGGTTACCTGATCTCTGCTGTCTTTATTTGCTGGGAGTATCAGCGTCTCGGAATTAGTAAGTCCAGTCTCGCTCTACCTCAACCCGGTGAAACATCTCGCTGACCACTCAACTCAAGACTACCGTGAGCATCGCGTTCTTCGCATCTCCTTCTGGGTAAAACTCACCTTTATCCTCGTCGAGGTTGCCCTCATCATTGCCTTCGGCGTTACCAGCCGCATCAAGCAGCGAAACGCCGCCGCCATCCTTGAATGGGTCATTTCATTCATCTTCACCTTCTACGCCATCTCCTTCGCCATCGACCTCTACCCTGCCATCCGCACAAAGGCCCACCATGCTAGGCACCAGAAGTACGTGCCTTCTGCTGTTGCTGATTCCAGCAACCCCAGTTACGAAGGATCGCGCAGCAACATTAACGACCGACGCGACGTCGAGATGGCGCAGAACGGTCCTCCCCCCCGAGATTTTTAATCGAACCCGCAAAAGGACATCCTTATCTCTAGTTCCCAAGAGATTGCACATAAAATCAGCGATCAGACAAACTCGGTGCCGTG
The DNA here is from genome assembly GCA_018886245.1 of Fusarium brachygibbosum. Taxonomy (NCBI): domain Eukaryota; kingdom Fungi; phylum Ascomycota; class Sordariomycetes; order Hypocreales; family Nectriaceae; genus Fusarium; species Fusarium brachygibbosum. The sequence goes on from MU249525.1 coordinate 2,117,654, forward strand.
TATCACTCAGCTTTACTTAACTTTACCCACCCACATACACCACTTCTCATGTTACATAGACTTATGTCGGAATGATTCCCCTTTTGCATGGCGTTTGGATGGAACTTGGCTTGCTTCTATAAGAGACTCTTGCATAATGCTTTTATTACATGTACCTTTTACCTAGATAAGAATACCAAACTGTATGATCAACTTTATGACAACAATTCATTCCACTTGTATAAGATATCCTATGTCTTTGACCAACCATTTCATCACTCACGGAAGCTTCGGACTCGACGACATGACTATGACATCAATCTTGGTATCCTCTACGAGACAATGCGTCATAGGTGAAATGGAGGACAGGTAACTACACCAACGAATAAGACAGCTTTGAACTCGAGACGTCAATTACAGCCTTTGTAGTACAGTACAGTATTTCCAGTCGTAGTAGCCAATATTAAACCGTAACGCTTTGCTAATCGTACCAACGATCAAAGAAACAAGACCAGGAAACCCAATTCTTGCGCCAAACACAATCATATCAACCTATCCAACCCCAGTTCATTAACCATAATTTTACCTTGGCGTATCATTCACTCAATTGTCCAAATTCTCTCTAAACCTGGAGTCTCTCGAGGGACTTTGGCTTTGGCGTCCAACAGGATCCTTAATTGCTGGAGGGGGAGTGATGGCAGGAACCTGATCATCGTCTGAGTCACTGCTTACAGGACTCACACCACGTGAATCATGTAGCACATCACGGTCGCTCGACTCGCCATTCGTGCCACGGCCAGCAAGCGCAACGTCTCGCATACTGGTTGCCCGGTTGTCAAGACTTGTAGCACTTTGGTTGGTGTCAGGGTCTTTGAGAGCGGCACCACCAATGAAACTTCCTCTCTTGTCACCTTGGCTTTCGCGATCTTTCTCTCCGAGGGACTTGCCCCGTGAGAAACGATTCTTGATCCATCCCTTGACCTTGGATGTTGGTGATGCCGCGTCGCTAGGCTTTCTTCGGCCCCTCTCAGCGCTACCCGTTTCCGTGTCAATGGCCGCTGGCGCATCCGGTTCAGTCGATCCAGCCGCTGCCGCTGCAATAGGAGATGAGGCAGCATCCTCACTTCGAGTGCTTTCGCCATCGTCAATGGCTTCCTCGCCCGAGACGGCTGTGTCACCTCTGGCCTTTTGCTTCTCTTCCCTAACCTTACGCCTTTCTTCAGCTCTGGCAGCCTTTTCCTCGGCCTTCTTTGCCTTGTACTCCTGCTTTTCTTGATCTGTTCGATTTGTTAGCTAATGTCATGAATGGCCATCTCAATAAACATACCCTTGAGTTTCTTGGTGATTTCTTTAACCTCGCGTTCCCGTGCCTTTTGCTTCTCCTGTTCAGCTTTCTTGGCTTCCTCTTCCATCTTGAGCGCAGCGAGGCGCTCCCGCTCAATTTGGGCCTTCTCGTTGATGTCGTCCAAAAGAGGCTGCATTCTCTTGGCCGCAATAGCGTCTACCTCGTGAGGATCCATGAACCTTCCACCTCCGATATCAATTTTACCCTTATTCTCATTGCGGGTTTCGTGGCTAGCAGTCGCCATCTGATGAGCTTTGACTTCCCACTCACTCATCAGAGTGGGGTTAACTTGACCAGTCTCGTTATACACCTTCTCATCCATGCCTTGTAGTTGAGCCTTGACATTACGTTGTGCTGCAGCAAGCAGCGCGTTGCGGTCGTCTTGGCGCTTCTTCTGATCGACTTCTGTAAGCTTGTTGGAGAAGAGCGACATTTGTTGACGAATTTTCTCGGATTGCTGACGGTCTTCCATGTCACCGTCACTGGAAGATCGACGACGCAGCTTGGTCAATGTAAACCGCCGCTTTGGGGTTGATGAATCATTTCCATAGTAAGACTGAAAGTCTCGGTTCTTCTGGTGCTCCTGTTCGAGTTTTGCCAATCGTTCTTGGGCTTGCTTGTAAGCAGCATCTTGGAGATTGACATATGGCTTCGGCTGCGCCACATTAGAGTCGCGCCCATGGTTCTCCTTGGCCTCGTCAATTATCCTTTGCTGCGAGAGGTACATCTTTCGGGCCATTGCGACCGCTGATGCATGAAGTTGCTCGTTGTTCTGTCGCTCGTCCACCTCAGGCTTAACCGGAGGGTTGGACGTAAACATGTTACGAGTCATAGTAGTGACCGGCACAGCACCTGCATTCTCGGTTGCTGGCCTAGACTTCATGCTTGCCTTGTGAGCAAGAGTAGCTCCGCTGAGGGCATCGGGACGTTTACTGGACTGTGGGGATGATGGTACAAGACCATCTGGAGCTGAAGGTGTAGATTTAGCTCGTCGCCTTGTAGTCGACATGGCTCCTTTAGCTGCAGCGAGAGACTTTTGTCCTTGCAGTGAAGTGTCAGACGACACTGGATTGGCTTGTCGCATAGAGTTGGTTCTATTTGTGTTGAATGCTTGAGTGGCGGCCGAGTTTCCCCATCCTTCATGTGCTTTTCGTTGGCTTGGTGATCGGTTCAATGCAGCGGTGGCAGAGCCAACAGCTTGAGTAGCAGCGGAATTCCCCCATCCTTCGTGTGATTTTTGAGGGCTTGGTGTGTGGTTTAATGCGGCGTTGGCAGAACCGACCGCTAGGAGTGCGGCTTTGTGGCCGTCAGAGTTGGAAGCTGGTTCCCATGATGGTGCCATCTTGTAATTCTTTGCCAAAGCTGCGGCTGCGGATGCCGATGACGTCTTATCAGGTTTCCAAAGTTCGATAGGCTTTTGGTTAGACCATCCAAGAGAAGCGGCAGCACTTGCAGCAGCACCGTCGGGACGAAGACCAGCAGACGGATAACTAGGAAGATCTCGGGGATCTGCGTATTTGAGACGACCCGAGTTGTTGGCTCCTATGTAGCATATAAGTGTCAGAAAGGGCTGGGCCACGCCGCAGGTGGATGACGAGTGTCAGCCATAAGGGACTTGGGTACATACCTGGAGCCGTTGTAGGCTGCGAATGGATCATGGTTGGCTGCTGGGATGTGCTGGTGGGCATGATAATGCAAGTCAAAAGAGTGCCTACTCAGCTGTTCGTATAGGAGCAACGAGTGGATGCTGCGATGATGATCGCGATGCGCCCAGCGCGTGGAGAAAAGAGTCTTTGCAGGGCCACAAGGCCTTGTTACAGTGTCTTGGTATGGGTTTCCAAGGATCTTGGCTGACTTGATGTTGTATATTGTTTGGTGTTTAATTGACTGTATCTGCCTTGTACATGGGTATGCCGGATGTTCGTCTTCAGGTGGGAATTGCTTGACTTGTGGACCCGACAGCGGTTGTCGTTTTACAGGGAATATGATAATAGGATGCGACAACTCAAAAAGGATGGGTATGAGTACTAAGTATACAATACTTAAGGATTTGGCGATGACGCTGCGTGAGTTGTATACAAATGTAGTATATCGGATGGTCGTTTTCAAGTTGAAGCATGTGGAAGAGTTTGGAGAAAGGACCAAGACAGAGGAATATGGGCAAAAGCAAGATTTATTCAACTTAGAACGATAAACGATGATGCTGTGAAATGAGACCCTCGTGGCGCTGGCGTTGGAGTCCTCACTCTAATGGCGTTGGCCCCGAGACGGTGCTTTCCTTCCTTTCTTTCAAAGGCAGGCATACGTCAGGGTCAATTCCCTAGCTCTTTCCCTTCCCGGCCCTGCGATGCGCTACCCCAGATAGTGCTAGTTGTGACGTCATGTAAGCCTTAGCGATGATCTCAGGTATAGACGCTAGTTTAGCTTCACACAGTGTTGAAGGTTCTATGGTCTCACCACCTGCTTCTTCAGCTTTAGGTGTATATGAATCTCTTTGCTTGAATGGCTGACTATCATAATGAGAGCTAAGCTGGGGAGAGTTTTCTGTCTCGACCACATTCTCTTGTCACCTCTTCAGCTCCAAACGGTTTCTACATGCCTCAACACTACTAGACTATCAGACAATACATAATGTCACACATACCTACTATCAATCCGCACTGTACCAGAGCAGTCTAGCAATTTTTTAGCCTCGTCTCTTCACGGGAGACATCTTTCTTCCTATTGGCATTATTTTAAGAACGACTAATTTAAGGCATCAACTACAGACCTGTGATACGAAAATATTCTAGACGGAAAAGGATTTAGACAAAAGCGGCGTCTTACTCCCTCAATACCAATTGGATCGGAGAACAGAGATCAAAGTCTTGTGCCTGAAACCTTGGTCCTCCCTCACCTGAGAATTAACGGTGCGTCTTGTCTTTCATTTGTCTTGGTTTGGGAATGGCCCCTCGGTGCTTTCGGCATTTATATTGAGATCGTCGCTGCTTGTCGCTTGCTTAGTTTGTTTTAGCGGTTGCTTTGAACCCTCCGATCTCTTGCGGCGCTTTTGGCTCGATTGATCGACCTGAAAAACCCTGGTTTCACGTCTGTGTTACACACTAATTATTGTTCCGGCTCCCTTCCTCTCTGTTTATTCGCACAGCCCAAAAGCCACGACATGTTTACTGGCTTCCGAGACCCTTGAAATTCAGTACTGACATAGTCTTGGCAGAATAGATTTCTTGGCACCACCATGACTTCTCACGCTGGTCTTCAAAACGTCCTGAATTTTCGCGATGTTGGCAAGACAGTCAATGACTTCTTGGGTACAAGGTAACACATCAATATCCCCGATAAGTTGCAGGAACTGTGACTTACACTTGTTAGACGGATTCGTGAGGGCTTGTTTTACCGTTCGGCGAGACCAGGTATGAACGACATCATCATATGGATATATGCATTGCTAAGAATCTATGAGACGATGCCACCCTCCCAGACAGACAACTCATTAGGGACAGTCTTGGTGTCAAGACAGTCATTGACCTGAGGACCAAGTAAGACCTTTATGTTATACGTATCACGATGACATACTGATACGTGCAGAACTGAACACCTCAACCAAGCCAAACGACGAAAAGAACAATCCAGTATTCCTGCGCTTGTCCAGTCCAATGAAGCTCTTGCTGAGCCACTCCAAATCTCTGGTCTGGACTACCGAGACGTTAAAATCACTGGCCGCCCGTTCGAGCTGTTTCTCCTGAGTCAGCTATCATGGTGGGATTTCTTGTAAGCAATCAAGAAGTACTCACATGTGTATCAGAAACACTGACTCCTTCCTGTAGCCGTGTTGTTTTCCTCTTTGTATGTGGCTATCGTACCGAAGCCATCAACATCATTGGAGAGAAAGTCATGATCCCTCGCGGGCTTGTAGGATTGGGTCTGGATACGCTTGATCAGTCCACAAGGGAGATTCACGAAGCTCTGTCTCTTTATGCTGAACCGTCAGCTCTTCCTTCGATTGTCCATTGCACTCAAGGCAAAGACCGAACAGGTAAGGTGAAATGCTTTGTTTTTTCTGCATCGATGTTGACTTTTGCATAGGCCTCATCTGCGCGTTGGTGCTTATGATTCTGGATGTACCTATCTCCGCCATCGAGTATGACTATGGTCTCAGCGATGAGGCACTTATTCCCGAGAGAGAACAGCGTCTTATCGAGATTCGAGAAATTGGCTTGACGGATGAATGGCTTCATACCGCTGATGACATGATTGTTGGCCTCCAAAAACACCTTGACAGCAAATATGGTGGACTCAATGCGTACCTGGATGGCATCGGATTTGGCGCTGATGATCGAGCCAAGCTGCGGGATGCTTTGCTTTACTAGTTAGACCAAACTTCAGTGCAGGAACCATCGTCACAGGGTGAAATCAAGTGTTCATCGTGAGATGTTCTTGTCTATTTCTTTCTAAATCGACCCTGTAGCCAGCATCTATACATCTTGAGCTTTGAGGCTCTGTTGACCAGCAATCGTCGATCAACACCAAGGTTCTCCACCTCGAATCGGGGTATTTCTGTCTTGGTTTCCTCTGTGTCTGTGCTCTGAGCGGTACCGTTTCCTTCAGCAGCAGGGGTGTCACTACCACTGTCCACGGCTGCTGGGGTCTCCTCGTTGGCTTTCTTGCCTGTCCAGATATCCGAAAGTTCATCCTTGTCAAAGAAGTAGACACGGGTGCCGTCGCCTCGAATGTAAAAGTTTTCATCCAGGTATCGACCCTTGCGGAACCGGACTTGGGCCAGATCTCCTCTTCCATAGTCTCGGAAGCAGACCAGGCCACCCGGTTTAAGAACCCGGTAAACGTTGTCAACAGCCTTGGCCCATTGATCAGGCGACAAAGCAGAGAAGATGAAAATCAACACGGCGACATCTACGGAACCTTCTTCGAGTCCAGGCGGTAAGCTATCACTAGCGACGTCCCATACGTCAGCCTGGATAAACTCAGTATTGTACGCTTCATTCTTGCGGATGACCTCTACGGCAGTCTTTGAGTAGTCGCAGGCATGGATCTTTAGTTGCGGGTTCTTATTCTCGGCCAAGACTGGGAAAGCTGTGTTACCAGCTCCTGCGCCAATCTCCAAGACGAGCTTGGGACCAGCATCTTCCTTGGTTACCTCGGCTAGAACAGGAAATTCCTGCTGAAGCCATTTTCGATTCTTGAAAAAATTGGCGGCATTGTTCTTGTAGAACAAATTCCACCATCTAGCGGGGTCCTGACTAAATTTTCCTGAATTTCCATGTTAGCAACTCTCCTTGTTTTGAGTTTGCAGAATTGAAAAAGTGTATGGAGAAGGTGTAAATCAGATGGGAGCGAAAGAATAAGAAGGAATAGTTTGTCTTCAGTAGATTCAGATGAACTATGCATTGGTGTTGTATCATCAGGACACCTGGGTGGTAAAGAACTCGATGCAAAAACTTGGGTGGTGACTTACTCTTTTCAAAATCCGAGACAGGGTGTTGACGCTGTTTCGCGAACTGCTGCTCTGCATACTCCTTGTATGCATCGTCAGTCTCAACGTGATCCCAGGCATTAAACTCGAAGACATCGTCTCCTTCGCTCAGATACCGGCTACCAAACTGGAAGGGATCACTCCGCTTCAAGTTGTTGGTAGGATCATGCGATCGGTGAGGCGGCACCTCAGCAGCCTCGGTCTCGGGCACGACGGCTTCGGTGACGGCCTCGGTGACCGGATCCTTGACGCCCAACGCGGCCATGTCCTGAACAGGAGCAGGAATGGGCTCGAGTGTCGGGCTCGCAACGGCCTCGCCACTTGGCGCTGAAAACGCCATCTTGGACTTGTTATGTCCTTGAAGCATGCACTCGCAGGCGCAAGTTGTGTGCTTGTCACAGCACTTGTATTTGGCACTGTCGAAGTGAGGATGAAGGATGCTCGAAAGTCTAGAAAAATTTCTGTGGAAAGATGGATTTTGTCTTCGAATATTTGATGTGGGGCTATCTATTGTCCAATGAAAGGACATAGAGTGGGCAGTCGGGATTTATGATATTCCGGTCCCCGCAACTCTTTAACTGGCAGCCAATCATGAATACCCTGGCCAAGCTGGTGCACGTAGCATCAAGCCTCCTGTGTCCAATTGAGCTGTCATTACGAAGTAAATCATCACCCCCAACACTCTCGACGCCCAGATTGAAGTGATACAACTACGCAATTGCTAAATTCTTATCACATCGGTGCGATCAAATTCACCTCACAACCACAACATGACTACTTCGCTCGCCCGGCCGCAAGCCCAGCTATCGCCAGCTGAAGCTCTCCATCTGGCGCAACAAGCTCCAACCATCCTGAAGAGCAATCCCAAGGCTTTCTCAGCTTCGCCTCTTGTATCCCTCTTCTCAGCAGCCGAGACTGTGGAGCTATGGACCATATATGAGAACCTCATTGTCACATGTCTCCAGACAGGCGACGATGATTCAGCGCATCTGTGCTTAGAAAGGCTGATCCTGCGATTCGGCAACGAGAACGAACGCGTGATGGCGCTCAAGGGTCTTATCAAAGAGGCAGAGGCAACAAACAACAATGAACTGCAGACGGTTCTCAAGGAATACGAGGATATCCTGCAACAGGATGGAACAAACATTGTGAGCATGTCGCTTTGTGGACATGACGACGTTGTACTAACAGACACAAGTATATCGCCAAGCGACGAGTGGCCCTCTTGCGATCTATGGGGAAGACACCTGAGGCGATTTCATCATTAGTATCGTTGCTCGACTTCAACCCTACAGATGCCGAGGGCTGGGCAGAGCTTTCGGATCTCTACATTTCACAAGGCCTGTACTCCCAAGCCATCTATGCCCTAGAAGAGGTCATTGTACTAGCACCAAATGCGTGGAACGTACGTTACTCCCTTTTCCTTATGACCGACCACATCTGACACTGCTCCACAGTTGCACGCAAAGTTGGGTGAGGTGACGCTGATGGCAGCCAGCGAGACGAGCGATGGATCTCCTCAAAAGTATCTCGCAAACTCATTGAAACGGTTCTGCCGAAGTATTGAGCTTTGCGAGGACTACCTGCGAGGATATTACGGTCTGAAGAAGGTTACCGACAGAATCTTGGCCGATGCTACCAAGTTCAAGAAGCAGCAACCTGAAGAAGACGAATTCTCCCTACCAGATCAAGATACTATCAAGAAGCTGAACCAGGCGGCTACTCAGAAGCTAGCGGAGATTGTCCGCAGATACGGAGCTCAGGAACCTTTATGGCAGGGATACAATGCAGATGAGATTGCTGCTGCTCGGGAGTTGCTTGACAAGTCGTCTTCAGAGGTTGTCCGGTGATCGATCATGTACGCAAGGGTTTAAACCCAATGATATGGCTAGGATGCTGCATTGCAGATGCTGTGACCCCGAACAGTGCGCACAAGGTGAAGATAAGCACCACAAGCCTGCCAAGAGGGTTTCTCCTATCAGGTGAAGGTGCGCGACTAGCTCGCTTCCTCCTGTCGACAAGTCTAAGGCCTGTGAAGGTGGAAGTAGCAGAGCATGCACAACATGGGTTATGGCGGCCCTTCAAGACCCCTGACTTACAAGTGGAGGCAGCAACACCGAGTTGGGCATTGCTGGGCTTTCAGCACGTGGCGCCATACAAGGACATGCTGGTGGGGTCCACCAAGGTTCTAAACGGAAGATGATCAAGTTTATTCACAGGGGAGACGGGCTATGTTTGCAGGATTGGGGCTACTCAATCCTTCTGCTGGCTTCGTTGGATGCTTAGGCAGAAATTTACCTATCTTTATCAGAGAGCTTGCTTTCCTCCATGTGTGATGGCTATAGGCGGCGGCTAGTTCGACTGGTATTGGCAATCGGGACTACAGCATGGTACACGGTTGGCCTTGTCGCATCGTGGTTAATATAGCATTGGCATCGAGACTCGCAACTCAAGAGTGGATTGTCTCCACGTTGAATGCGTAACATCATGTTTGTTCCCCTGGCGGCTCATGATGGCCGCTTTTTATGGATCACCCACGAACAGCGGAGTCTTGTGGAAGAGCCGACATGGCGCAAACGGGGACGATGGTCGATACACTCCAGATCTCTCAATTTTAGTTTGGGATTTGCTGCTTTGACTTGATCTCAAAGCATGTATCACTGCTAGGAACACGGAACGACCATAGCTATTTCACCGACATTCAGTGACAGATTATGAATTACAGGAATATCGGGTGTCAAATAAAAGTCAACATGCCGTGAATCTTGGAGTGCCTTCGCCACTGTACACTTGGCCACCTCTGGATGGCTGAGGCTCTGCGGGAAGGTGTAAGTGCTGATATTTGAGGTCGAATACTCTTAGTTGGGGGTATCAAGTTGAGGCTAGTCTGTGTGAATGTGAGAAGCAGTTTATGGAAACTCTATGTTGCTACTGTTCTGCGGCTATGGGTTAGAGCTTGAATTTGTTGTGATTCTCCCAAGATTCTGACAGAAAGTACTGTCTGCAAATGGCTCGTTATTGCAACGCTCTAGATACCTTGTTCGGTTGTCTCTTGATGAGCTGGCTTTAGGTTCCTCCTATCGGGCCTCAACGCTGAAGATGGGGCGCGAATCTCCATTGTCAGCCAGTCGCAGAATGGAGGGCAGCGGGTTAAGGAGGATTGTTGCAGGGCGAGGGGACTACTTCGATCTGGTTGACGGAAGGAAGAAGGGCAAAAGAAAAGTTAAAAATGACAGTAAATGGGGATATAAGGAGGTTGCAATTTGCCAGTGCCTCAGGTTTCTTTTTCGTTCTTTCATCTGCCGTATATTTGCTTCAACAATTGAACATCAAGCAGTATCACCACTTATGGAAATTTGACTGCTCCGGGTAGCGACACCTGCGCCTCGGTCCGTTCCGATTTCTTCGTTTTGCAAATGGTCAAATACTGAAGAGCAATTGGTCAATGCCGTTGCACAGCCTTTGTCGAACAGAACGACACCCATCCAAGTCACTCAGGCGGAACGACAGGTGAACTGTTTGCTGATTTACCGACTTTCATGATACTGTCAAAGATTTAGTAGTGTCTGATACCTGACTGAGGACCCGACAGCTTTAGATGAATACTATCGACGACGTTAGTATTTAGTTGTCGGTTCTTACGCCTCCTTCGGCGCTAACAGACAACGATATCATTCTAGCGGTCAGAGCAACAAAAGTCTATCATTCGACGACAATGAATGAATGGTTGAGCCACATCTCCACTGGAATTCAGTGTCTGCCTCCCCTAGCAACAGGAACGGTAACGAAACTGAATCTGTGCATCTTGACTGGAGGTTGCGTAACGTTGGGCTGCAGCACCGCCATGGATCCTTTCAGCCCAGCTGAAGAGTCAGAGTCAGAGTCAGAGTCCGAGTCCGAGTCCATACCAGAAAGTTCTGGCCCTAAACTGAATTGCCTGTTTACTTTCCTTGCCTTTGTTTGGCTGTTGTTTTCTTTTTGCTCTATTTTCTTCATCCTTTTCTTTCCGACCTCTGCTCGTTGTGTGTGCAACTAGAAAAATCTTTTCTGCTGGAAGAAGTTCTTTCGTCTTGTGCCCTAGCCTACCTAACTTACTGATTCACTGCCCTACCTAAATCTTGATTTTTATTTCGTCTGTCAGTCTGTTATTGAAACCATTTGTGCTCTAACAGCAAGTCACTGTTAACTTGCACTCTTTGGGCAACTCTGATTAAACCCACCCCACCACCTTCCCCAAATACCCGCTAAACAAGCTGGTTACCGTCCACTACCGATTCACACAAAAACAATCCATCAAACAGACTTTTGTTTTGTTGACGGGAATAACTTGGACGACATTTACCTGATACCAAGCTGCTTCTATCAGGTCTGTCGAGCATAAACATCTCAAGATACTCATATCAAAACGGTATGTAATAAATTTCCAATTGTTGCCCACTTTCTCCTCCTAGCAACGACTTCTCTCTCCGCATGAACATGAACATGAACATCCCATCCTGTCTTGTCTCGGTTGCATCTGGGGGTGGGCTCAACTCCAAAAAAAAAAAAAAAAAAAAAAAAGATGGCCCATGTGATCACGACTGGTCGCGTCAAAGCAGCAAGCAAACATGCCCCGGCAGTAGCTTAGCAGAAACAGGAAGCAAGTCAATGACTGCATGACATTCATGACGATGCTCGCTACCCTATGGCATGCGCTACGCAATGACAATGCTGCCGCTGCACAATACTAGTCTGCTAAGACCTTTCGTGCCTCGTTGCGGTCTGGTTCTCTCCCGGTAATGGCAATGCCACGTCCAGTCCGGTACCTACCTACCTATTGTAACATCGCGACCACTCTTGCAACAACTCTAGGTCCTTCCATGGACGTCAACATCATTGGGCTCTGACGGGCTCACTGTTCTTTTGGCCCCCACACAGGGTTGGGCAACCACTTTTATAAATTTTTAACGCCCTAGCATGGGCTTACAACAAAGATGAACGCGAACGGATACGGGGAAAAGCGACTTGACAGGCACAAATGGGTACGGGCGGGTTGCGGAAGCCTGGGATAAACCGGGAGTTTCGTGAGCCAAGGACTGCAATGGCTCCAATGACTTGGCCCAAGCATCCCGCCAGCTCCAGCCCAACGAGCGCTAGAGCCCTAGCAGCACGCTTGAGCAGGGTCCCCATTGACCCCATCGACAGGGCGACGAACCAGGGTTCCCTAGTCCAGCTTAGTCCAGGTCCAGGGCGGCTGACAACACAAGAACGAGGTTTTGGTGCCCAGCAAGTCTAGTTGAAACGCATGGCTCGGGTTCACGATACAGAAACGTCGTTATTCGACTACTGTACTGTTGTTCAATCGGCGCTATGTTCTTAGGGTCAAGCCGAAGATTACACACAACATCTTGCCCAGATTACCATGTGTATCAGATGGGGACTTGAGTTCGCAGAAAAAGATTTCTGCGCCGCTATGCTGCTCAGGGCTCATGCAAGGGAGAGAGATCCTAGCCAGTCAGGATATTGACTGTTCACGATTTTCGTCTCGACAATGTTTTCACCTCGTGCCCAATTTTACTAACTAACTTATTATTGTGATCTAGTTGAAAACATCGGTTTCCTCTAGCCTACGAAGTTCACATTGGCATCCTGTGACCACGAAGTTGGTTTTCTTTTGAAAGACTTAGACGGTACGGACACCCAAAATTTAAGTGCGTATATAAACACACACCCACAGCTCCAGTTCAACAAGCTTTCACCGTTGCGATACAACGGTCGTTCGTTGTTTCAGTTGAATCGTTCTGTGGAAGTCTCTTGATGTCTGTTCTACAATTGACCACATCTGATTCTCCACGCTCAACATTTGGGAATAACGTCTGCATCCATTATCTAACACCTATTCCAGATATTGTCCGGAGGTTTGTCCAGTGACCCATAAGTAAACGATCTGGAACCCCTCACCGCCGATCGATTTCTGCCGCTCTTCCATCCTACGGTACCGTGCCTTTGCTCGCAGCCGCCGCCTGAATCCACATCACCCCGCCCACACTACTCTGGGTCTTTGCGCCTGATCTTAACGTGCGCCATACAGCACTTCCATTTGCTTTGTTACGTTAGATACAACTTTGGTACCCTCCTCCATCAGCAACCATCGCTCAGTTCTTGTTCTGTGAACTCCGCACCCAGTTTCGCTTCACAAGCAGGCATTTTCCCCGTCTCACTACGCTGCTTTCGTGACCAGCCGACCTTTCGCCTGTCACGCCCTCGTCATCTTTAGGTGGCGCACTCACCAATTCAAATTTACGACCCCTCACTCGACGCCTGTTGCGCAAGTCCAGTTCTTCCTCGCCCCTCGTACCAGACCAACGCTTCCCGTTGTGTGTGTTTTTTTTTTCTAACTACTGAGGTGCACTGCGGCTACAACAAACCTCGTCCTCCGTTTCCCACATCGTTTCCTCTGTTGCTTTGGGGGCTGCTCGGCATTGTTTCTGCCCTGTCAGCTGAACGCTTGCTTGTGCTTGTTGCCTTCTTTCTTTGCTACCTACTTACTTTCAGCGCCTTTGCTCCGGCTCTCTCTTGCGGATTGTCGTGGGTAGAGGGCATCCCACCCAAGTATTTGCAATGTGAGTCCCCTCCCTCCATTACCTACCTTCCTTCCCATATCTTCATGCGCCTGCGTTCCTCCCCTCCCTCCCCTCTTGTCTTTCTCATATCCACCCTTCTCGTTGTCTCAACTGCGCCCCCTTTAGTTTTATTTACTTGTCTCTCTTGCGTCAAAACTTCATCTCTTGCGCATCCTGCTCAGTCACTTAGCTCACCTTTGTTTTGGATAGGCTCAAACAACGCCCCTCCTCCAGAGCCCCAACCTCAGGCAGTCGCCCTACTGAGACGTCTACTTCTTCGCACACTTACAGCGACGACTCTTCTCAAGAAACAGGTAGCCAGGACTATAGCTCCGACGACCTGTACGACGACGAAGACGACTACGAAGACGACGACGGTCTTGGCCCGTCTGACTCTGCTTCAACTAGCGACCACGACCAGCATTATCGCCATCACGTACCGGCTCAGCGTCAGCACCAACTCCCTCCTCAGCACCAATATCCACCACAGCATCAATTTCCCCCTCACCACCAGCAGCAGCTGGCTCACCACCAACCGCCCTCTCGTCAACTGCCTCCTCACCAGTCGCACCAGTTGCAGACTCGTCAACCAGGTCCTCCCCAGGATCTTTACTCACCCGAAGAGGAGCCTAGACAACCTCATCGACGACAGCGGCGCGATCGTACAGCGCCGCCCACCGCCAATCTGGAGGACCCTTATGGATATGGCGCGCCCCATGGCCGTGGTGCATATGGACTGCCACAGGCTGCGGCGCGCCCACGCCCGGGCTCAATGTATGGCAGAGGCCAGCAGCCCGGTTACCAGAATCAAATGGCACCTTATATGGGAGGAGGGTATCCTGCTAATGGCCAAATGGTGCCTTTCGGTGGTTATGGTGATCCTGCCAGCCCCTATGGTGCTCCTGGCTATGGCGGAGAAGGAAGAGGCATGTACGACATGATGCCTTATCAACAACAACCGCCACCACAAAACGGGTACTACGGTGCCATGCAGCCTCATCCATATAATATGTCGGCTCATATGGGTGGGATGCAGATATCACATCACTTGGCTACGCCGCCACCACCTCCTACTGAGGTACCCGCCAAACCAGCCACGCCAGCTCCTCCCAAGGAGGACCCGGACAAGATTCGATTGGAAGCTGAGATTGCCGCTTTCAAAGCCATGGAGGAGAAGGCAAAGGCTGCCGAGAAGCAAAAAGAGGCCGAAGCACAGATCCGAAAAGAAGCTGAGGAAGCTTTCCATCGAAGAATGGAAGATATGAGATTGGCCCAAGAAGAAGCCAAAAAAGAAATTGAGAGGGCCAGACTGGAGGCCGAGAAGGCAGCCCGGGAAAGAATGGAAGCCGAGCGAAAGGCTGAGGAAAAGCGAGCGCAAGAGCACGCTCGAGCTATGGCAGAGGCTGAAGAGAAGGCACGACTCAGGTTTGAAGCCGAGATGAAGGCCGCCGAAGACCGAAGAAAGGCTGAGGCTGAGGCTCGGATCCAGGCCGAAGAAGACGCCAGGAGGAAGTTTGAGGCTGCTGCAAAGGCGGCCGAAGAACAACGAAAAGCAGAGGCCGAGGCTCGTGCACAAGCCGAGAAGGATGCCCGTGAGAAGTACGAAGCCGAGATGAAGGCAGCTGCCGAACAGCGTAAGGCAGAGGCGGAAGCCAAAGCCAAGGCTGAAGAGGAAGCTCGTCTAAAGTACGAGGCAGAATTGAAGGCAGCCGAGGAACGTGGCAAGAGGGAAGCTGAAGAACGAGTCAGAGCCGAACGAGAAGCTCGCTTGAAGTTCGAAGCCGAGCTGAGGGCAGCCGAGGAGAGAAGGATTAAAGAGGAGGAAGAGCGAAAACAAGCTGAAGAGCTGGCGCGCGTGCGTTTTGAAAAGGCCTTACAAGAAGAGGCGGAGGCCAAGGCCGCCGCTGCGCAAAAGGCACAGGAGGAAGCCGAGCGCCTCATGAGAGCTGAGCAGGCGGCCAAAGAAGAGGCCGCAAAGAAGGCCGCCGAAGAAGCCGAAAAGCTCAAGAAGCTCGAAGAGGAGGCCCGCGCAAAGGCCGAGGCAGACACTCTCAAAAGGATTGAAGATGAAAAGAAGAAGGCTGAAGAAGCTGCCGCTGCCGAGGCGGCTGCGAAGAAGGCTGCTGAAGAGCTTAAGGCAAAGATCGAAGAGGAGACCAAGGCCAAGCTCGAGGAAAGTAACAAGACCGCGGAGAAGGCTCCAATTCGGTTCAAAGACGCCGTTGGTCGCAAGTTTAGCTTCCCCTTCCACCTATGCGCCACTTGGCAGGTAAGTAACGCAGGTTCTGGCCGCAAAAAGTTGCTCGCTAACATATGCCCAGGGTATGGAAGATCTTATCAAGCAAGCTTTTATGCAGGTCGATGTCCTGGGCCCTCATGTTATGGAAGGCCACTACGATCTTATCGCCCCTGATGGCGAGATCATCTTGCCCTCTGTCTGGGAAAAGGTGGTTCAGCCTGATTGGTCAATTACCATGACGATGTGGCCGATGGATAAGTTGCCTCCACTGGGACCAAAGATGCCTGGACCAGGCATGCATCATCCACATGGCAAGCATGGCCCTATTCCTGTTCCACCTGGCGGGCGTCCTCCCATGGGCGTACCCGGTATGCGACCACCTAATATGCCTCCACATGGCCGTATGCCAGGAGGAGTCCCACCAGTTCCAGGATGGGCACCCGGCGATATGCGTCCCGGAGGTATGCCAGTACCTAACGTTGTTACTGTCGGCCCTGCACCTGGCAAGTCAAGCAAGCACAAGAAGCCATCCAAGGACCACGGCTCAGGCATGGCTGGATTCTTGTTCGGCAAGCCCCAGAAGAAGAAGTGAGTCTCTAGTTTTTCCCTTGCCAAATCATGCAAAATGCTTACATCTGTTGTCTAGGTCTAGCAAGAAATGAGGGGCACTACTTATGGCTTCATGAGAAGATGAATGTGCGATTTTGATTTGTCTTATTAAAGTTTTTACTTGTTAGCAGATACCTCACCGGCCTCGGCTGCCGGCTTGATTTGGAAAACATCTTTTTGATTCTCAGTCTTATTATTGTTTTTTTACTTTGTTTGCTTTTCAAGATGGAAAAAATGAGAGCGGAATTTTGGTCCTTTCCCAACTCATGGTTAGCGTTTCATATCGCTAAGGCGTCACAAATTGTCCTATATGCATGTGGATCGGAGTATGATGATATGATTCGAAAGATGATACTAGGGGAAAGGGAACGATCCGTCGTTGGGGACTTGATACTCTTCTGGTAGGAACAGGGCCGAAGTGATCGAGGCTTGGGTAATGGCGCAAAGATGACGCTTCTCTCTTTTTCTTCAAGTTTGATTTGAATACGGCGGACCAGCTCGTTGGATAGACACGGCTGTTCTAGACACGCGTTATGTAGAATGATTGGAGTATGCAGAATGATTTGTTCACGTTTAGAAGTTGACTTCGTCGTTGTGGTTGGGTTGTGATTGCTCAGCTTCCATGTCTATGTTTGAGTGAGACGTTGTGCATACCAAATTCTATCTGAATCATCTATGTAGAGGAGGAGGGGCGACAAAACTTATAAGACAACGTATAGCGATGCCTACGTAGTTCTAGAGCTTTCGCTGTGAATTTAACTTTTCAAACGCTCGCTTCTCAAAGGCCTCTATCATCATGCTTGCTATTTTATCCGACACTGCAGCGCTTACAGCGCCGTAAAGGGGGTTGGTAAACTGAAAGTCGATGGCAAGATGAACCTCGGTACGTGGTGAAGGTGGCCCAGCAATTGACCTTACGGACCAGCGCGTCACTAGGCTCCGGAAGACAGCCGATGCATCAGGCCCTGTACCTCCTGGAACTGTCTCTCCACTGACGGCTTCGACGGATTGACCTGGTACACAGCGCAGCCGACTTGTGAAGACTTCGTCGAATCCTCCCCAGCCAACATGCAGGTCGGCAAGTGTGGGATACTGTCGGCCGGTAGTGGGGTCAGGATCAGACCAGCGAGTTACTCGAGAGCGGGAGCAGTATGGGACAAAAGAGGAGTAGGAGTCGACATCGGCGATGAGATCGTAGAGAGGTTCGGAAGGATATGGTAGAGTGCGATGGGCAGTCAGCCTTTGGGGTTCCGAGGAGGGGAGCGAGATAAAAGAGCGGCGCAAATGTGTTGAGGCGCAAGTGAGGTTGGTGATGTTGGATATGGAAGCCGATGAGCGGGGCACAATGGCCCGACGAGGAAGGAGATGAAGGGCCATTGGAAGAGAGTGAGGATGTAATTAAGTTATTAGTATCGAAGTGTCACCGCTGTATTGAGGTCATGGTCTCTGAATAAAGAATGAACCGTCGAGGCGGGGAGAAAAATAGGCAAGAAAGAAAATCTATGATGGTGTTGAGGCTCTGTTCGACTGAGTTGAGAGTAGGTTTCCGCCACGATCGAGTCCCTGACCCACCTAACTCAGTATAACCCGCTAAGCTCTTAGGGGATCAAACTGCTGTAGACACTCCCCAGCTCGGGCCGTCCTGGTTGCCGAGCCAAGGGCGGTCGGTGGTATGGAGGTGATTGATTCCGTCATGCTCAAGTACCAGGTAGTAGTAAAGGCGCACACGCTGTTGCTGTTACTGCACAGATACGTACTCAACACTAACCATAACATCGCATCTTACCAGCACGCGATACCCACTCTCCTTCGCTGCTGACAAAAGCACCCTCCTCCTACCGACAATACTATATACGAGATGCGCCGCTCGATCATTCCCTTGCGAAGCCCCTGAGACCACGTTCCTATCACCTAAATACCTTAGCACCTCCTCCAACGGTCGGCCCCACGCCCGCGGGGCAGCTTCTCAACATGTAGGCCGAATTGAAGTCCTGAATATCAACATCTTAGACAAGCGCTGACTATGTTGCGCGCAGGTTTGAAAAGTCGCTTTACGACCTCATCCGGGGGCTACGGAACCACAAGGGCAATGAGAAGGAGTATATCCAGAAGAGTCTCAAGGAGTGCCGCGCCGAAGTTCGCAGCCAGGATATGGGTTCGTTTGACACCCTAATACAGCTACATGGATGAGGCTAGTCGCTGACATTGTGTGGTTAGATCTTAAGGCGACGGCGCTTCTGAAGCTCATCTATTTGGAAATGGTTGGGCATGACATGTCGTGGGCGTCGTTTCATGTGCTTGAGGTCATGTCGTCGCCCAAGTACCACCAGAAGCGAGTGGGATATCTGGGAGCTGTCCAAAGCTTTAGGCCCGACACCGAGGTTCTAATGCTGGCTACTAATCTGCTGAAGAAGGTTTGTCGACGGCAGATTATGCTCCAAAACACCAGTTTCGCTAATCATGATTGTTCAGGACCTTGGCACAACGACACCGACAGTTATATCTCTCCCCATCGCGACTCTTCCCCACGTCATTACTCCCTCTTTGGCCCTCTCAACACTGCAAGATTTGCTACCACGACTGAGCCATAGCCACTCGAACATTCGAAAGAAGACGCTGGTGACGCTTTATCGCCTTGCTCTGGTATACCCCGAAGCCCTTCGAGCGGCATGGCCCAAGATCAAGGAGCGACTCATGGACCCTGATGAGGACCCGAGTGTCACGGCGGCTATCGTTAATGTAGTCTGCGAACTTGGCTGGCGAAGACCGAATGACTTCTTGCCCCTAGCTCCTCGGCTCTTCGAGCTTCTGGTTGATGGTGGTAATAACTGGATGGCCATCAAACTCATTAAACTCGTACGTTGCTTTGCCGTCGTTACTATCTCTCTACTGTGCTGACTCTCAGTAGTTCGCTACTTTAACGCCCTTGGAACCACGACTTGTGAGGAAGCTATTGCCTCCTTTGACCAATATCATTAGGACCACTCCCGCCATGTCTCTACTGTACGAGTGTATCAACGGAATCATTCAAGGTGGTATTCTGGGGAATTCCGATGATTCTGGCACTGATGAAATCGCTACACTATGTGTTAACAAATTGCGAGGCATGATCATGATAGATGGCGATCCTAACCGTGAGTGCACGATCATAGTGTCTATTTCGGAACATAAACTGACCAGGTCTAGTCAAATACGTTGCTCTACTAGCGTTCAACAAGATCGTTATGACGCATCCTTATCTAGTATCTCAGCAGGAGGATGTAATTCTGGAGTGTATTGACAGTCCCGACATCACTATCCGAATACAAGCTCTTGACCTGGTACAAGGAATGGTGACTGGCGATAACTTAATGTACATCGTCAGCCGCCTCATGAAGCAGCTCAAGTTGTCTATGCCCAGCCGAGATAAGTCTCAACCAGGAACTCCCCCTAACGATCTCAATGAATCCGAGGATGAGTTCGCAGAGCCAACCCCGAAGCCAAAGGCTGAATCGATTCCTTTGCCCGACGACTATCGAATTGACGTCATTGGAAGGATTCTAGGCATGTGCTCAAAGGATAACTACTCAAGTGTTTTGGATTTTGACTGGTACATCGACGTTCTTACGCAACTTGTCCGTATGGCACCGGCATCTCGCAAGATCGATGATGATTTAGGCCCGACGGATAAAGCCAGGGCCAATGTCTCGGAAAAGATTGGTGATGAGCTGCGCAACGTTGCTGTCAAGGTTCGAGTGATGAGATCAACAGCCGTGAGAGCAGCAGAGATTATCCTCAGCCAACTCAACGCCGATACACCGCCGGGATACAGTATTACCTCAGGTGCACTGAAATCAGTAGCTTGGATAATGGGCGAATACGCATCACAACTAGCTGTTACAGACGAAGGTCTAAATGGCTTGTTACAGCTTATCCCTCGAACAAATAACCCTGAAGTTTTAACGACAACCCTACAGGCCGCCACCAAGGTTTTTGCCACTATAGTTGGGGACGAGAGTGAGCCGTGGACAGCAGAGAGGAAGTCAAGGATATCACTACTCATGGCACGCATCATTCATGTCTTTGAGCCTCTCGCATTGCATCCTAGTCTTGAAGTTCAAGAGCGAGCGGTCGAATTCACAGAGCTACTGAAGCTCACGGCTGAAGCTGCTTCTTCTCAGCCGGCCTCAACAGATGAGGTTGACCAAGACCCACCGTTACTTCTAACCCAGGCTATCCCTTCGTTGTTTAATGGTTGGGAACTCAACTCGGTGTCCAAGGATGCTCAACTAAACGTTCCTGTACCATCAGACCTGGATCTGGATGAACCAATCCACGCAAACTTGGCCAAATTGTTATCGGAAGCCGACTCCATCACATTGGCGACTGATGAGTCGGATGAATTCGAGACATACTACCACCAAAGGCCCCCACCTACCAGCATTGACTCATCTGCGCCGGCCATTAGCAGGATAGCCGAACCCAAAGAGGATTACGTGAGCTCCTATCAACAAGCCGAGGAGGAAACCTACTTAGACGCGGATATCGTTGCCCGGAGAAAGGCGGAACGTGTTGAACGCAACAGAGATGATCCCTTCTACATTCCCAGCAATGAGACTCCTCGCACGTCGACTCCCATTCACAACATCCTTCAGAGCAGCAATGGCCCCGATCTGGACATAGACTCTATACCTATAATGCAATTAGATCTATCAAGAGCCGGGACTCCTGCTGCACAGCCCCCACGACCGCAGCCGAAACCACGCCAAAAGGTCGTTATCGCAGCGGACGAAACCCTTGAAGGCAGTGCAAGTGGAGGCCTTCGATCTTATGACTCGGAGAACAACTCAGACAGCCTTTCCAAGCCCAAGGCGCCCAAGCTCAAGACAAAGCAAGGCTTACTCGGCGTGGACTCGAGCGGCATCGGATCATTCAGCCTGGAGGGACAACCGTCAACTGGTCTCGACTACGAGCAGCAGCAGCGCGAGGACGTTGAGATGCAACAAGCCATGAAAGAGGTCGAGCGACTCCGTCTCGAAATGCAGCGCGCAAACGAACGTATTCATGTAGCGCAAGGTGTTGATGTTGAAGGCACCGTCGTCAAGAAGAAAAAGAAGAAGCCAAAGAAGGACGCCGTCACGGAAGGAGCAGAGGGCGAAGAAGTCAAGCCCAAGAAAAAGAAAAAGAAGGCATCCCGTGCTGCGGCCCTTGACGAGGGTGGGGACGATAGTAGTGCTCGCGGCGTGGAGTCTCCTGCGTCTGGAGGCGATGTGGCTGTGGCCAAAAAGAAGAAGAAAAAGAAGGCCCCTCGCGCTGTCGAGATTCAAGATGAGTAGGGAGACCTCAAGGACGGGAGGGATGAGATGGATACAAGCCGATCGGAAGACCGAGCAAGCATTCGACAGCATAAAAGGGACGCTCAAACATGAGGAGGAAGAGGAAAACCAAGCTGAATAATAATAAGCATCAAACTTTCTTGACTTCATTCCTCGTATCAAGTCGTAATGTATTCGTTCTAACTGCCTTGTACTGTAGAATGTCAAAACGTTTTTGAAACAAGTCTCTTAACGAATAGGGAATCGCCGTCATATCATGATACAGCATAAACACAAAAATAGACCAGATCCAGAAACCAAAGATCAAGAAAAAAAGCACAACGACTGTTCTTTTTTGCTCATGTTCCATTAACACATACACATGACAGGGTAGGCCATGTGGCCGAGTCTTTCGACGTTGCCTCAAACCCGAGCCTCTCCCTTCTATAACTTCAGCCTCGCTATATGACAATTCCCAACTCCGTTCAAGATGAAGGCGCATCTGCATCTGGTGGGATCAGAAGATTTTCCTTCGATCATGGGCTGTAACTCGGTTCCGTGGCGTACATCTAGTCCTCCATCGGAGCATCCTCAAGTTGCACTCCACGGGTTGAGTCTGAAGGCGGGGTCGATGGAGTGGATGGCACCACAGGAACACGCTTACCACCAACAAACTTGGTTGGCGTCCGTCCTGTGCTGTCACGGCTATCACGCTTGTCTGAGTCGGCATCAGACTTGTCCTTCTCTGCCTCGCCGTTGACGGGTGCAGCACCATCGGGCTCAGGGACTTCAAGACTCTGTCGCTTGATAACTCCACCAAGACTGGTACGGTGTCGGTCCACAGCCGATGCTGATGTTGGGCTAGCGATAGGGAATCGGGTCTCTGGTCCGCCAGTGCTACGATCCCGGCGGTGACCACGGGGGCCTGGGGCAGGGCTCTTATCACGGCCTCGGCTTGCGTTGGCCTTTTCAAGCAGAGCCCTATTCCGCTCTTCCATAAGGGCCTTACGATTGCTCTCATCAGTGCTAATGGCTCGAGGTCGGTTGTTGCTACCCACAGAAGACGAATGGTTGACCATGGACATGCGCTTGAGTGCGCTAAAGATTGCATCCTTGTGGGCGAATAGGTCTCGAACCAGTCGGTAAGCATGCTTCTCTTCCATAGTAAGAGATGTCTCAGTCCGTGGTCGCAAGATGCAAGGTGCCAAGGCACTGGCGAGAGATGCAACATAGGTTTCATCAGCAGAGGTCAAGTCGATAAGACGAGTAAAGTGGTTCATGCAAGCATCAAGTGTTGCAATGTTGGTAAGGCGGAGTTGCGACAGAGTAGACTGGAGAGCGGCGATACGGGAAGACTCGTCAGCATCTGTAGAGGGAGTAGAGTAAATAGTTCGGATAATTTCGTAAACATGAGAGGAGACCAGAGAATCTGATACAACGTTAGTTCGTTTGCTCTTCAAGTCTGTGGGAAGCATTTACTCACCAGGAAGCTCCAGAAGGTAGATCTTGAGCAAGCTAGCGACCGTGGGGATATCAAATTCATCAAAAACATCAGGAGAAACGGGCTTGCCGTCATTGACCTTGGAGCGCAAGCGATGTGACTGTGATAGCGGGACTTCCAACAGCCACACGCCCCGCCTGGCTTCGTCGCCTTCAAGATCAGGGTAATGGTGGTCCAAATAGGTCAGGATAGTTGTGACAATCATGGGCACTCGCTTCTTATCAGCCCTGGCACGAGCCTCGAGATCAATACCAAACGTCTGCTCATCGACCTTGTTGTAGTAGTTCTCGTACACCACGACCTTGGGCACAAAACTTCCAGTGCGATATGTCTCGAGCAGATACCGCAAATCGTTTTGAGGTTGAATGGTCTCCTGGAAGAGCATCATCTGGTCTACAGTAGACTGCAGGCTAGGAATGACATTTCCAATGGTGCCCGAAAAGTCGAGGATGACCGTCTTGACGGCTTTAAGGCGGTCGAGCTCACATCGCTCAAGGAACTTGAGGTGCAGGTGGATTGCTTCCTCAAGCTCGCATCGCAGCTCATCAAGCTTGCGAACGCCCTCACGGTACTTGTCATCAGCTTCACGTGCCTCCCGTTGCATGCGCTGGCTGGGCGTCTCGTTCGGGTGAGAGTTGTTGAGAACCTTCCAGTTGGCCAGGTACTCGCTGACGGTTCCAACTGGAGATTCAGCGCCTTCAGATCCGGTGGAAGCAAGTGAGAAAGTGCGGTTGATAGATTTCTTTTCGGGGACACCAGCCATTGTGAAGGCCTTGGATTGCCATTGGTAGAACATCTTGGAGCTGTTGGCGAATGTGCTGCCCACGTTGCCAATGAGTCGCAGGAAACCGTTGTTGACAAGATCTTGACCAATGCGCTCGGCATAAGCGACATTGATGTTGCCCATGCTGCGCTGCAGATACTCGACAATATCGGAACCGGAAGAAGTGTTGAGATATGTTCCTAGAATTGGCACCTTGGTCTCACCCATCTTGATACTGGAGAGCATTTGAGAAAGAATCTTCTTGACTTGCTCGGGCTGGTAAGTGTCGTCGCCAATCTCATAAAGCTCCTCTTCCTCGGGTTCCTCCTCCTTGTGTGGCTGGACCTTGATTTCGGGGATGTTTTGGCCGGCTTTAGGGCTGGTTTCGGGGTCCTGGAAAGCCAGTTTATTCTCCTCCTCGAGATCCTCGACTAATCGGCACTTGTTGAAATAGACGGATCGGAGCTTTTTGACAGCCTCGGCTTGGCGGTCGTGAGCTTTGATTCGGACCTGCAACTCATCTTGGGAATCCTGGATGCGAGCCTCGTGGGCGTCGCACCAGCGGGAGAAGGGATTGACGACGAGATCGCGGATGCTCTGAGCGATGCGACGATGGTTGCGAGCAGCATCTTGCATCTCATTTCGCATGCCATCAAAAGCCTATGATCTTGTTAGTTGGGATGCTTGGTCGAAAAGGCGCTGGTATCGCATAGCAAATCTGCGGCGCACACAGCAAGCGCCCTCGGAAGTGAGATATGTTCGCATACCTTACGAACGGTAGCCCCATCATCGCGACTGAAGCCACCGGCGATCTTATCAGCAGCAGGAGCAATATCACCAAGGCGCTGGCCATAAGTCTCCTCGGCTTCGGCACGCAGACGTGCGATAGTCAGGACTTGTCTGTTTTCATGGACACCTTGTTGCAGCTTGGTGAACAGGACACCTAGTCCTGCAGCATAGTCGCTCGACCAGAAGGAATCAGCAAACCCCGGCATGATGGTCTGCCTTGTCCAGCCACTTCGATTGATATAGTGATTATGCAGTTCCCGCTGTTGTTTTTGTCAGAGCAAGAATAAGAGCCCTAAGCTCGTTGTGGCGGTGGGGGAATTGCGAATGAGTGATTCGCAATGTGACGGTCGATGTAAGGGCGGACGTGACGGAGAATGTCGTCGCGATCGTCGTAGATTTAGGGGGTAATGTCGGTCGAAGGAAGTCGCAGTTGGTGTCGTGGTGTGCAGACAGATGATCGCCGTTTGTCGTATCCGCTGCGTGTCTCTGTCTTGCGTAGGCTAGGTTCGTGAGACGGCTACTGCCGATGCAGGGGCAGTAGAGTTGAGAAGTTGGATTTATTGTTGTGCGAGAACCAGGGATTCCGAATCGGGGGGTACCATGAACACCTAAACTAGACTGCGGCGTATTATGGACGGACAGAGAGAAAATGTACAGACAGTACAGTGCAGTGTTTTTGAGCTGGATCTTTGGTTCGTCGAACTTTCTGTCCTTGGCTTGGGCTGACACTGACACCGGCTGGCAAGGACAAGCAAGGCTGAATGGGGGGAAAAGAACAGGGCATTGACTGGACCGGAAGCTTGCGAACTGGGGTCTGTGTGGGTGAATTTGGGATGAGATGGAGATGATGGCTTGTCTTTTTAGCTTGAAGGTGGCTGGCGCTGGCTCGGGCTTTGGCGCTTGGTTGGCATTTGCATCCGCTGTAAATATTGGTAGTGGTGACGTCTTAAGGGCTAATGAACAAGGGACCTTCGAGACAGATCAACTCCTTTTGTATGCATATCACACTACTGTAGGATGAAGAAAGCAAGTTATGGTGATGAGACGTAGAAGATGATGATTGTAGAGACTTGAATGAGCATAGAGTCTTGTATAATATAGTGAGTGATGACCAGACAGAATCATGATGGAATTGACAAGAGGTGGATCTTGTCTCTCTTGCCTGGGCTGCCTTTTAACAGCCGAGCTTAGCGAATCCACAGTGGACGGTTGAACCAGGAGGAAGGAACGATGGAACGGACAACGTTGAACACGATGACCGAGCACCTACGGATACCTAGGACCCTACTTACTAGGTAGCCATTCTTCTATTCTAAAAGCTAGCCGACATGGAAGTCAATGCGAGTTCAGAGCTTGGATACTACCTACGTTAGGTTCTTGATTTGCAGTGATTCTACTTGCATACTTCAACACACGTTGAACAGAACATCTGTCTTTTATCACTGACCAATTTTCTTTCCCTGTCGTCGCCAATCTAAAAAGTCGTCAGCTAGCTACACTGGAACGTCACAGCCACAGCCAAAGACGGAAGCGGTATTTGTGTCAGCTTCAGAGGCCTCTTACTGGGCAGCTCGCTTTCGTTAGCGGATTTTAGGCTCTTCCAGCCACCTGGGTTCTTTGGACTCTCCTCTCTGGGCGGGCTATGACCTCCATGTACCCCTGAGGGAGGCATGTTGCTGTCCCTCGTAAATGGTGGGGACGGGAACCTAATTTTAGAGGCACTGGACGTTTCAGAAAATTATTCCTGGGTTAATTCAGGGGTCTTTTACTGTCCATCAACCATCTCCTATGACAACCTACTAGAGGATCGTTCAGAGTAGAGTGAGTAGGTGAGGTGGCATTTCAATTTCCAACCGTTGATGCCGCCTTTCTTTTGTATAGAAAGTTACCCCCTGAATTTGAACCTCGTGTCGACCAAAGTACCAGCCCGTACGGGTCCTGCAACAGGGCTCGCCTGGATCCATCCATTCTCACCTCAGCACTTGTTCGGGGTTTAGGTCTTGGCTCCAAAGCAAAACAAAACACCCAAGGGTTCAGTTCACACATAAGGAAAGAATGGATGTCAAAAATTGAATTCAAAGCATGTCTCTATAACTGTTATATGTATTGTATAGGAAATATTGCGCCTTTTTGTTGGGTTAGATCTATAGATCATCATCAGACAATTCCCCTGGTAGTGGCATATTGCCTTCACATACATCAAACCCTTTTCGATACTCATCTAGCAAAACTGAATAGGGAATTCGATCATAGCTCCAATCCGGTCTCGGAAACTCTTTGTAAATAAGATCGACCCCTACTTCAGAGAGCACATTTTTTATGTAGTGTTCTTCGAATATCTTCTTGGTATCGCTTGTGACTTGTTTAAGCCTGGAAAACCGACTCGGATCCCGTTTCTTCAGGTCTGCAAGACCGACCAGCCCTTTCTGTAGACATTCAGAAGAGAGGGGCAAGTCGGGTTCCACGAGATTAAGAGACGCAATGTTTGGAGGAAGAAATCGGGTGAGTGACACCTCGTTGGGCAGCTGTAACTCGAAGCTCTGAGTGTTGTACACTGCGTCGGTGTTGATAAAGAGTTCTTGTAACGCTGTAAAGCTCTCCAGACTAGGCATGGGCCCAATCTTCGTGTCTCGACTCATATGAGTCCGGATACGGAGGTCAAGATGAAGCGACTCGAGACTTCCATTATGTTTCTCGAGAACTTGGACAGCATCGCGAGCTTGTATCATGAAAGCGGAGTTTTCATCAACGTGGAAGGCGACTATCTCCGAAGCCTCGTATGTAAAGGTTCTCAGTTGGCCAGTACAAGAAGAAACGATCGTTTTTAGATGGTCGACACTCATTCGAAATCTCCGGAGATGGAGGGCCTTGAGACTCGGTATCTCAGGCAGCGACGTCGCATGATACAAACACAAAGTCTCGAGATCTGGTGAGCGGATGATGATCTGTGATGAGAGCCATACGGTGTAGAAAGCGCCGTTGATCTCAATGGCTCTCAGTGGTAGATTAGAGACTCCCAGAGCCTTTAGAGCTTCTATCTGGTCAAATGTCTGGTGGAGTGAGACATCGAGAACCAGATGTGGGAGGTTAGGTAACAAGGCGATAAGAATGAACAACAACTCAGTCGCCAGAGTGTTCATATGCCACCCTATTACCTCTGGAGTGCATCGAGAGTGAGCTTTGCCGAGTATCACTTCCTGAAGAAAATCATCACGGTAAGGCGCCAGGCCCTTTCTTCGGTCCCAAATCTCTGATAATTGGACTCCTGTGGCCTCAGCAACACATCCGAAAGCCTTTTGTGCATCTTCTAGTTGAACGTTTGGCGCCTCAAGTGCATGGAAGAAGACAACCGCCTTGGTCGCCGCGGCAAGATGTCGCTGTGAAGCGATGGTCCGTACGAAGGAAGCCAATGATGTCTCTACCGAAGGCTGTCGCACGAGACCAGGTGTCGAAGGCGCAATGAGGAATACATGATGAAGTATGTCCTGACTAAAATCACGAAAGCGTCTGTTGACGAGACATAGCGCCACAAGCACCTTTCGGTCTTTACAGTAATCCTTTGCCAATTCTACGGGGTCCTCGAGAAGATAATCTCTTCTTTTACCACAGCAGTGCAGGCAAAAGTAACCGAATATTTGACGAAATAGTTCTGGAGACAAGTCGGT
Organism: Fusarium brachygibbosum; assembly: GCA_018886245.1. Classification (NCBI taxonomy): domain Eukaryota; kingdom Fungi; phylum Ascomycota; class Sordariomycetes; order Hypocreales; family Nectriaceae; genus Fusarium; species Fusarium brachygibbosum. The sequence continues at coordinate 2,145,928 of MU249525.1, forward strand.
GAATGACTGACCCATGATGCGGTGGAGTAGAGAGGCGTCTAGTGTAGAATGTGTAATTGCCCGAAAGAAAGATATCTCCGTAGTTTAGATTGAATTAAGGCGGAAACAAAGAGCCTAAGGGTTTCCTTTGGTGATTGTGATGTGATGAGAGCCAAGATTCTAATTTCAGTCAAAAGAACACAAAAAAAGAATGAGTTGTAGAAAGGAGAGCCTTTGTTGGTATCCATTATGTGTGTGCATGGGCCTGTTCCTTCTCGTTGCAAAGACCAACCAGCAGCACCCGCCTGACGCATGTTAGTTGGTAAAAACTCTTGGTATCTGAGCTGATCTCTTCAGGCGGCTATGGAAGTAATTATGGTCCCAGTAGTTTCTACCCCAGTCTCCTGTCTATTATAAAGTATATATAGTAGCACTGGATGTTATCGAGTTACATATTAACAACTTGGCTCTCAGCCTTATACTGCACGGATAAATCTGCAATCTTTTTTTAACGTTGCAGATCATGATCTACATGGACACTGAGATAAGACAACGTTTCAACAAACATCTTCAGCTTCGGATCATAAGTGCCACCTTTTCTAATAAAGCCCCTGTAACGTTAGCGCTGTACGAACCAACATGGCAAAGACAAAAGAGCCCATTTATTTCCGGCTTCCTCGGCGCAGGACAGACGAGTTTCCCTTGAAAGATAGCGCCCTTTGTTGGCGCCCTCTGTAGTTCCCTTTCCGCCCTTCAAGACTCAATAATTGGCTATCTTTCTTTCAATGTTTAGCTTTAGGGACCTGCGTCCCCCACTTTCGACGTCAGCCATGGCGCTAGGAAGTCAACTTGTGTAAGTGATTTCTTCTACCAGACCTTCAGATGGGGAACTTAATCTCTTCACGCCAAAAAAAAAAAAAAAAAAAAAAAAAAAAGGGACCGAGCTGAATAAGTCTGATGGATCAGTGGTTTCTAAACAGGGCATTCATTGTATTCAATCTTGAGGGTTGTGCATCGGTAGCGGTGGTAGTAGTGGTGCTCTAGTCCAAACTCCCTTTTAAAGGAGCGTGTATCCCCTCAAGGGTGATATGAATTAGTTTTCGGTGCAATGCAAACAAGTCGTTCATTCTTCATTACTATATAGAGAGCCTCCAGTTCACTCTTTCACTGTTGGAATATCTCATCATCATTCACTTATCCATTCTGTTCATTTCTATTCTATACTTTATTACACATCTACTCTATTCACCATGCCTTCAGTCAACACTATCATCACTGCCCTTGTGGCTGGCCTTGCCATTGGAGCTCAGGCTGGTCCTTGCAGACCTCATCCTCCTTCAAGCTCCATGATCCAGTCTCAGGTGACTACTACTACTGCATATGTCCAACCTACCACCGAGACTTCTGCCGCATACTCTGACGTTGTGAGCAAGTCCGAGACTGAATCTTCTCTTTCTACCACAGCTGTGCAGGTCACTAGCTCTGAAAAGGCTGAGACCAAGTCTATCGTCACTGATGAGGAGACTACTACAACTGGTTATCCTGCTGCCGAGTCTACTTCTGTCGTCTCTGATTCTCTTACCTCTGATTCTCTTACCACCGAAGCCGCTGTCGAATCTACCTCTGCTGCTCAGGAGACCGCATCCACTATCCTTTCCACCACACAAGAGAACAGTGCTACCCTTCACACCACTACTTCGGTTCCCTCAACTACCTCGCAGGCTGAGGTTATTCCTTCGACCACTTCTTCAGAGCCACAGACCACTGTCGCTCCAACAACCACCTCTTCCGAGCCTACCACCACCACATCTCAAGCTTCCACCACAGCATCCGAAGCTGCCACTTCTAGTTGTGCAAACAAGTCCAACCTCACTTGCGACAAGACTGGTTTCTTCTCTTCCAGTGTCAACAACCTCCTCGACGTTATTGCCGACCAAGATATCGAGCAATGCAAGGCTGAATGTGAAAAGAACAAGGACTGCAAGGCCATTGGTATTACTACTGGTGGCCAGTGCGAGCTCTACGACACCAGCGTCTCCGTCATGGGTTTTGAGGCTCGGGACCCATGGTACTATTCCGTCTGGGATGCTTGTTGCTTTGAGGATGACCAGTAAACATATCACTTCATATTGGATGAGTACATATGGTAACTAGGTACATACTGGCGGGCATAAAATGTGACAGAACCTATGTTGGCAAGATGGTTCGTCGACAGGAGGATCTAAGAAGATGTTAATTTATAATTCCATAACTGTATTTCAATATATACTACCCATCTAGTTTCTAAAACCATGCTTTCAAGACAATGCTCTGCAAGACAATCTCTATTTAGTACTAGTATTCAAGCTTTTCAAGAACGTCACATTCCTTTTATAAGATTATCTGTGCCTTGAATATTTGAGCAATATTGGCAATTTTATAACAGAATCATTAAAACTCCTGGCTTTCACTAAACCCCACAAAAGTCTATCGTCAATTAATCATAATCATTTCCCATTTTATTTTATCTTTCGTCTATATTTTCGTTAAAAACCTTAGGCGGTTGGGTTAGCTTCGGTCTCTTGCACGTCCTTGATGGTAAGGTCCTCGGCCTTCTTGGTCACTTCAGCCGCATCGCCGCCCTTGCCGCCCTTAGCACCGGGGAATCGTGTTCCCAGGTTCTTGACCTTCTTCTCCTTCTTCACAGGCGGGGGGTAGGCCTTCAAAGTGACCTCCTGCCACTCCTTCGAGGCTTGGTAGTCAGCCTGGATGGGGTTCATTAGGGCAAGAATGCCTTCCGTCACAGCAGCCTTCAAGGTCTGGGGTGTCAACTTGAAGCAGAGCGTTAGCAAAAATCCAGCCCACAGTCCTCAGACGGAAAAACATACCACATCGTTTCGGTAATCCTCGTGAATCTGCTTGATGTCGCTGTAGACGAGTGGCTCGGCATCCCGTCTCTCAACCTTGAACTCACGGGTGCCTGTTCTCAAGCCGGAAGCTGGTAGCAGGACAAACTCTACAAGCGCCAGGACACCGTTGCCTTCAACTTCCTTGGGAACACACTCGGCCTTGCGGATCTTCTTGGTCACAGCCTCTGGGGAGTCCAGAAGATCAATCTTGCTGTCTGAGATGGATTGTCAGCACATATCGTAATAGGATACTTATGATACACTTACTCTCGTCACTTGAGCTCATCTTGTTACCGTTGAGACCAGCAACCATGGGGTTCATGAGATGAGCACGCTAGCCTACAGGTCAGTAACAGGTTATGGTCGCAGAATCTCAAGGACGTACCTTTCGGTATCCGAGCTTGGGCAACCACTCGGTAGCAGCAGTGAAAAGCTTCCTTTGATCAACACCACCAAATTGAACATCGCAGTCGAGGTACTGCTCATCCAATACTTGCAGAAGAGGGTAGAGGAGACCACTCAAGGGGGCATTGCCGGTTTGCTTGACAACCTCAGCACCAGCCTTCTTGGCATCGTGCTCCGAGACGACTGAAGATAGCTTGTACAGGTCCATGACATATTCGGAAGTCTTCTGGTAAGAGCTGCCAAGGACGAAGCGCAGCTGCTCAGTGGAAACTCCGCAGGACTTCAACATAGACTCGACGACAAACTTGTAGTACTCGGCGCGCTTCTCCACGAGCTCGATAGGAGCCTTGAGGTTGTCGAGGAAGCCATGGATATCGGCGAGGAGGACGGTGACTTCGCATCCGGCAGCGAGGTACTGGGCAATCTTGACAGCGGGGACGAGGTAACCGCAGTGAGGCCGACCGGTGGTTGCAGTGCCTTGGGTACCGATGTTAGTAGTTTGGCTCGATGGCGTTGGCGCGCAAGGGAAGATTGAACCTACCCCAGTAGATCTTGGGGTTACGACCCTCGGCGAGGATACCCTCAATGATCTCGGGGTTAAGAACCTCAGCAAGGTTCTCCTTGATGAGACTGAGTCTCTCCTCGTTTGAAAGAGCCATGGCGATTGTTTGTGGGGGATATTTTGGGAAGAGAAGATGTCTGAGGATGAATCATATGGATGCCCCGCGCTATCTAGTATTCTGCCCCTCGGGTGGATTAAACCTTACCTAATTGGGAGACTTCAGTGAAGGGTCAAAGTGCTGGTAGGGAGAGTGGTCTTTTATGTTCGCTTTGAGACAGCCCGAGCTCGCATCCAATGCATTGATACTCCGATTCGCAAAGGGCTCTAGAGTCACCGGTAGTGGTTTGTGGCTGAATTATTGGGTTCGAGTTGGTTATCAAGTACCACCTACGAAATTCAATCCATTTTCCTCTTTACCTTTCAGTGAGGGTTGGATGTAAGATGGATATAATTTCAACGTGATTGGAACATTTTCATATGACTAAAATAGCCTTGGAAATTCACAAGCTTAGGATGATTAGTCCTATCTATTTTCCAATCCTTAATAGTTCTTCTCCAAGTCATGATGGAAACCCATAAATTGGGCGTAGACGCGTTTCTGTCGTGTTAGTGCCCCTCCAAAAAGTTGCATTGATAGACCGCCAGAGCCTGACTCCCCGCCGGAAGGGAGCATACCTTTTCCGAAGATCGGCGTTTCGTGAAAACGGTCTCGCTTTTCAAAACGGTGTGACTGAACGGTGACTGACTCGAGTGTAGGTGAACTGCACAATATTTTGTGCATTGTGGCTGAAAGTGACCCCCTGTTCATCTTGTGGGACTGCGGCGTAGTTCCTGGGCTAGCGCCAGCTCGACCTTAACAGACATCTCTGAGTAGGGAAGTCCTCGAAGTAGCATTGAGCGTGAGGCCATCCCGTATCATCCGGCAGATGCGAATGAATGTGATAGAGAACTAAAGATCAATCGATTAAACTACGTGCTTCCTCTGGCCATGACTCCCGTCAATTCAATTCATCTCCGAGCACTTGCTTTGTTAATGCAAGTTAACCTTTAACTGAAGCATAACTACTATATTTGTCAGCCCGAGGTTCCAGGGCGTCAACCTCTCGTCTCGCTCATCCCTGTCACGTCGCTATCTCTACTTCATTCAACATACCTACTTACCTAGGTTAGTAGCCAACACTACCAACGCAACTTTCTCATCAGTCTTTTTTATCGCACACTTTCTTTTCATTTGTTATATCACAATGGGGCGGCAGGAACCTCTCCTATCATACAACACCACCCGACCTTCGAGGACCAGGGGCTTGAACAGATCAGTTAAGGGAGGACTGCTCTCTCAGCTTCATAACAACTCGTATCATGAGCCCCCCTCTTCACCGAAATTGACGCCTCGAAGGACTATCTTGGCTATCTTTCTTGCCCTCCTGGGACTCAGCTTATTGCATCGGCCAGTTAGCAATCGCTACAATGGCGTCCCTCGTTATGGCAATGGTCTCCGATCGCCTGAGGAGCGAGCACGTCATATTCTCACAACCACTCCATTGATAGGTATGGCCGTCTCTCACTTGACTGCGACCGGATGTTTACTTATGAGATGCATTCAGATGGCCATGTCGATTTCCCAATAGTGTTGCGTTTCGCATATGGCAACCAAATTTATGATGAGAACTTTACTCAGCCTTTTGAGCAGGGTGAACTTTCCGGGCATGTCGACTTGCATCGCCTTCGTAAGGGCCAGAGTGGTGGTGCATTCTGGAGTCTCTTCGCCCCTTGCCCGGCAAATGGCTCTGACTTCTCAGATGAGAATTATGCTTCAAGTGAGTCTCTTCGATTTACTAGTAATGGAGGCTTTCCTAACCAAAACATAGGCGTTCAGTTCACGCTGGATCAGATCGATGTCATGACTAGGCTGCAGGCAGCCTATCCTAGTCATTTCTCCGAAAAGATCGACAGCTCCAATGCCTTTGAGGCCTTCAAGCAGGGCAAACTGATATCGCCATTCGGCATTGAGGGGCTGCACCAGATTGGCAACAAAGCAGCCAACCTTCGCAAGTTCCACGAGCTTGGTGTTCGTTATGCTACTTTGATTCATAACTGCCACAACAAGTTCGCTGATGCCGCTGTCTTGGAAAACCCAACTCGCAAAGCCGAGCCTCTTTGGGGAGGCGTTAGTCCCCTGGGTCGCAAGCTCGTTCACGAGATGAACCGCATTGGCATGATTGTTGATCTTTCACATGTCAGGTATGTCGCATCTATCTTACATATACAAATACATCTCTAACATATCTCAATAGTGAGGATACTATGCTGGACGTCCTTGGTGGTGGAAAAAATTGGAGCGGTTCTGAAGCCCCTATCATCTTCTCTCACAGTTCGGCCTATAGCGTCTGTCCTCATCCACGAAACGTCAAGGATAATGTCCTGCAGCTCGTCAAGGAGCGCAACTCTCTTGTCATGGTCAACATCGCCCCTGACTTCATTTCTTGCGTCGATACCGGAAAAGAAAATGGCATCCCTGAGTTCTACCCGCAAAACTCTACTCTTGCACACGCAGCTCAGCATATTGTCTATATTGGTAACCTCATTGGATATGACCACGTCGGTATTGGCACCGACTTTGACGGCATTCCCACAGTGCCTGAGGGTCTCGAAGATGTTACCAAGTACCCCGATTTGATCGCAGAGTTGCTTCGACAGGGCGTTAGTAACGTTGATGCAGCCAAGGTTGTTGGCGGTAACCTGCTACGGGTATGGAAAGACGTAGACACTGTTGCAGCTCGGTTACAGGCCAAGGGACAGCTGCCGCTGGAAGATGACTTGCCCAAGATGAAATTCGAGGAGGCGAGAGAAGCTTCTTCGGAGGCTGCGTAAAGCTTATAGTACCGCGCTTGATAACACGGCGATCCAGAGTTCGTTTCCATTTGATCGTACACTGTATATACAAGTCTTGTACAACAAAGAGATAGCCAGGCTTGCTTGATCTCCTTGGTATAAATCTTCCCTCATAGCATCTCCGTATGCCAATCTATCGTGATTTTGACATCCAGGCCAATTCTCAGACCCAACGCCAGACAGCCCACAGCCCATCCCTGCGATGATTCGTTTAACCTCGTCGCTCGACCCTGTTGAGCCTGTTGGCAGTTGCCGTCTGCGTCCTTGTTCGTTGACCGCGCACTGGCAGACCCATTGCATGACGCCTACCACGATATGATCCCATATCCTTTAGTCGACGAATGTTCTCTTGTACCAAGCGCCTGGCATCCGTTTCGATCGTCATTTGTGATAACTCGGCTGTGATGGAAGTAACAGTTCTGGGAGCGAGGGATCCGACCTTGGCGAGCTTGTGAATCGAGTATTTCGCCATGATTCGAGCAGATGTCGTGGGTCCAAGAGCGTAGAAGGACTCAAGGGCTTTCTGTCGGAGGATCGTGTGAGGATATGAAGAGCATTTGGTGATGGTTGTTAAGGACTTACCTTGACGAGCTTCTGCTCGCCGAAGTTGACGCCTAGAAGGAAGACCTATGCATGTTAGAAAAATATAATTCAGAAAAGGAAGGATTGGTGCAAACATACCATGGTGACGGGTTATCGTGGATATCACAATGGCATGCCTCGATCTCGAAATCCAAGCGGACCTGACGTGCAATTGGAAAAAGATGGGCAATTCGGCAAAACCCGGGTTAATCTTTTTATCATTGGCACGGTGGGAGGTACAAGGCAAAGAGTCCACTGGGGAGCTTGGGGTGGAGTGGGGTCATTTGGTGAAGTGAGCTGCGACGGAGGATGTCTGACATAAAAGTCGGTATGCCTTTTGATCGACAAGTAGCCGTAGATATCTAATCTTTTTCTGTCGCTATAATCACCAGCAAAGAGCAGGGCACCAATGAACGAACTCGCCTCATCGGTGGCATTAGCCGCTGAAACGTGCTGGAACGCTGGGTGAGCTCTCCACTCCCAGTCCGGCCGTAGCGGGGGGACTATCCTATCTGCACGCAGTTTAGGTAGGTCCCCAATTCATCCATGAATTGCGCGGGCCAGTCTAGCTCCCCCCGGCCCCGGTCAGCGGTCTATGGTATAAGTGTCCCCTCCTCCGAGCTTCCTCTTTCCAACTTTTCTTTGTTCCTGTTCTGTATTCTTTGCACCACCATCAATTGGCAGAGAAACAACAATCATGTTCAACCTTCGTCGCCTTTTCGCGTCGGCCCTGTTCCTTGGGCTCGGCCTCCTCTTCCTCGCCCAGACGGCCGAGGCTGCTAAGGGTCCCAAGATCACCCACAAGGTCTTCTTCGACATCGAGCAGGGTGACAAGCCTCTCGGCCGTGTCGTCATGGGTCTCTACGGCAAGACTGTCCCCGAGACCGCTGAGAACTTCCGCGCTCTGGCTACTGGCGAGAAGGGCTTCGGTTACGAGGGCTCTGCCTTCCACCGCGTCATCAAGAACTTTATGATTCAGGGTGGTGACTTCACCAAGGGTGACGGCACTGGTGGCAAGTCCAGTATGTTATGGCTTCATCTTGACCCAGTTGTTCAATGGCTAACACTATCTTCAGTCTACGGCGACCGCTTCAAGGACGAGAACTTCAAGCTCAAGCACACCAAGAAGGGTCTTCTCTCCATGGCCAACGCCGGTCGCGACACCAACGGCTCTCAGTTCTTCATCACCACTGTTGTCACCTCGTAAGCGAAGCCCATCCCCAGCGAATCAATTTCTGTTGCAATGCTAACATACCCTCCAAGTTGGCTCGATGGCAAGCACGTCGTCTTCGGTGAGGTCCTCGAGGGCTACGAAGTTATCGAGAAGATCGAGAACACCAAGACTGGAGCGGCGGACCGACCCGTCGAGGCTGTCAAGATCGCCAAGAGCGGCGAGCTTGAGGTCCCCCCTGAAGGTATTCACGTTGAGCTCTAAGAGGCAACATCTGTTTTGCACTTGTCCTGTCCGTTGCTCGCCACCATTGATAAACTTCCAAAAAGGCAGGATTTGCTGATGCTTAGCCTTTGTCCCGTTAGGCCTTGCCGGCACATCTGAATTCGCTGCGGAAGAGGTTTCCACTGGATGGTCTCCTCTGCAGAAGGCTGGCCTCTTCGCCATCTTTGCTGGCGTTCTCTTTGTTGGTCTCCGCAGCGCCCGACAGCACTCTCGATTCTAAGCGACTCGAGACTCGGCACTCCATAAAGAACAAGACAATGCAATACCTGACATATCAACTCAATTATTCTTTGATCGTTCCAGTCGCCTCGTGTCTTTATTGTGATGAACCAACTTTAATCGTAGTAAACTCTGGCACTCTCGTAGCAACGTTCTTCGTCCATACCTAACTCACTGTACAGCTCTATAGTACCCCTGTCACGTGGGGCTGGCGGCTCACCACCAAGCGGCTCCCCCGCCATAGAAGAAAAAAAAAGTTGTGTAAGTACAAGACAACGACAAACAAGGCTTCCGATATCTTATACGGCCCTTACCCATTTACGCGATACAATCTCTTATAAACCGACAAAATGAAGGTCCTTAGTCTCAACTTCCTCACTTGCGCCGTCAAGGCCTGCAGGTCCTCCAAGGATTCATATCCCCTTCACCCCAAGGATGCAGAACTCGTCCAGGACGATATTGAGCTGAACCCTGACATGATTATCAACGTGCTGCCCCGTCTGGACTGGGAGGCCCTTCGCACGACAGCTTCTGAGGTGAGTTTGCTATGGCCCGGTGATGAAACTTGATTTCCGTGTTTGAAACATCTTCCTGACATTTTTATGTTACAGCTGGGTTTCCCTCAGCTCCCTGAGCAGGCTCCTACCGCAGTTGAGCTCAAGGGTGATGACAAGACTCTCAAGGATCTTCACCATCTCCTTCTCGAGACACAAATGTCCGAGGGAAAGCTCGTTTGTGGAAGCTGTGGGCATGAGTATGCCGTCAAGGAGGGCATCGCCAACTTCTTGCTGCCCAGCCACTTGGTGTAGAGACGAACAAGATCTGCTCCGAAAAAGTCTTTAGATGCGGAAGTCTTACGGGGATGCATAACCACTAGTAGGGGAATCTAGTGTTCATGACTGGAGGTGTCACGACGGAGTTTGGCGTTGAATCTTTATTACAGCTTCGAATCGCATCTGGAAAAGCACTCAATAAACTTGGATCGAGACCCATAAATCAGGTTTTCGTCCCTATGATCTGTCTACAATTGATGCTCGCAACGTTGTATGCCGATACTATTCCTCCCGTCAAGTCACACCAAAGAAACCCAAACTCCATAATCTGATATACAAGCATCATCCCGCATGGGAGATTGACACATGAACAGCGCCCGTTGATCATGTACAAGTGATTACTGCTGCTTCTTCTGGGCAGCGGGCCCCATGTCCTTCTCAAAGGCGCCGTAGGAGACCTCGAGACTAGCCAGAGCCCGGAGACCGACACCAAGGATAGAGAACAAAACAAGAGCAGTGATAATAGCCATGAAAATACCTTCAGAATGTTAGTACGTCATGGGAGTCTACGTAAAGTGAAGAAATATGTGCTTACCAGGAGTGAAGAACTGGTACTTCTCGAACAAGCCGCGAGTGTCGCGGGTAGCGTTGCTAGGCTTCGAGCCTTCTGAAACGTCGCGCTTCAGGTCCATGCGCAGAGGCTCGACAAATTCGGACTCATAGATTGTCTCCTCGGAGCCGGAGACCTTCTTCGATGCAGAGGCAGCCTTAGCCTTGGTAGAGGGTGTCCCAACGAACAGGACAGTGTATGAATCCTTCATCCACTTTTCGTTCGAGTTCCACTGCTTGGTAGCTTCTGTAACATTGTCAACATTCGATCTTTCACAGTGAGCGTCTTAGGGAACCAACCCTTGTCGTCTTCCGCCTTGATAAAGGTGAAATGAGGCTCAACCTTCTTCGCCTGCTCATAACACGCCGTCTGGATATAGTCTTGAATCGCGTCCGCATCGATCGATTCGCCGACAACCTCGGAGACAATGAACTTGCCCTGGATTTCCTTGCGCGCAATGGCCTGGTGAAGGTTGGACTGGGCGTTGGTTCGTCGAATATCGGCAGCGTTGGCACCTTCCTGAGCAATCAGGACGTAGTTGTCGGTCGGACATGAGGTCAAAAGGTCCTTGACTTGCTCGAGAGCTTGAGATCGCGTCTGAATTTGGTTGTTGCTGGTCGCATCGGAGAATCTGTCATCGTCATCGTTCAGCAGGGAGCTCGAGATATGGGACACGGGGGCGCGCGTCATACGTGGAGGTAGAGAACATGACTAGAGGCCATGAATCGGAGAAAGCAGCGGCTGAGCCACTGAGCGCAAGAGCGCTGGCTAGAATCTGGAGACGCATTACGGATGGTATTTGCTGGATATTGGGCGTTGTGTCTGCCTGTCGATTCCAGCTTGTGATGATAATGCTAGCATCAAGAGAGCTGATGCACTAACATACACCTTACGTAACTTCTCTGATAGACGCAAAGACCCGCTTGATGCACACCTCGGTGAGCATCCGTTGTGGGGCGACCCTGGGAAACTTTCGCGACGGTGGATTTTCTGTATGCTTAGGAACGATGCCAGCCGACAAAATAGTTCACTCGTTGTAAAATTCGAATTACAATTGCACTTCGGGCATCTCGTCTGTGCAAGCAACCATGTTCGCCAAGCCAAGGCCCAAGAAGAGCATTCTTCCACCACAATACAAGAAGCGAAAGGCGACACACGCAGTTGAAGAAGTCAATTTCGACTTCGATGCGCGACAGGAATACCTAACCGGCTTCCATAAGCGTAAGCAGCAACGCATCAAAAATGCACAGGAGGAGGCTGCCAAGAGGGCTCGTCAGGAGAAGCTTGAAATGCGAAAGCAGGTGCGTCACAATGCAATACGGATTAATCGGTCTCAAGATTCATATTATGCTAACATGTGTCGTCTAGATACGAGAAGAACGAAAGCGCGAGGTTGAAGAACACGTACAGACCGTAAACAGATTGCTACAAGAGTCGGAAGCTGCTGGTGCCGTTGGGCTGGAATCCGAAGAAGAAGACGACGAAGAATGGGACGGTATCCCTGATCAACCTGAGCTTGAGATTGTCGACCACGAAGAAGAGTACATTGACGAGGACCGTTACACGACGGTCAAGGTCGAGTCTGTTTCGGTAACAAGAGACGGGTTCCAGAAACCACAGTTCGATAACGACGACAAGAGCGAAGATAAGAAAAAAGAAGAGGCCAAGGATGATACGAAAGAAAAGGCACCACGGGAACCCAAAAAGAAGAAGAAGAAGTTCCGATACGAGTCCAAGTTCGATAGACAGCTCACAGAAAGGAAGCTGAGGGTCAAAAAGGCAGCAAGAAGGATGGGCTAAAATTGTTGGGGCCCGATGGATTTGGACAGAGAAGGATGCAAACAGGCGCACCATTTACAAAAGATACCCTTGAAAAATGAGAAAGGCCAGCTTCAATCAGCTAGTAGAAACGTAACATGACATGCGGAAACTGCTTCATTCGCTCATCTGGCCAACACTCAAAGATCCCTTCAACCACAGCATCATACAGCTGAACAAGTATACTGATGGCTGAGGGACATGCTAATAAACATCCTGCATCCGGCGCAAGTGTATAAAGGTTGAAGTTTGATTAGATGTTGCCAATCTCGGCCTGGAGCTCCTCCAGCTCCTTCTGAAGAGCGTTGTACTTCTGCGACATATCCTCGTACTTGGTCTCCCACTGGTCACGCTCGCTCTCAAGAGCTTGCACCTTGCGCTCAAAGTGTCCAGCCTTGACATCGGTCTGTCGGAGCCTGTAAAATCGCTTTGTTAGCCGATATACCGTTTATTGTGCGTAAATTTGATAGTTGCCAAAATGGCGGTAAGGGTCTCGCTAAGGGGGTTGAACGTACTTCTCGTTGGCCTCACGAAGAGTCTTGTCGGCGTCCTCGGCCTCCTCCTCGAGGAGCTGCAGCCTTCGCTGAAGGGTCTCGTTCTGGGTTCCGTGCTGCTGTCCCTCGTCGGCGGCCTTCTTGAAGTCCTTAACGGCGTTCTCGAGCTTCTCGACCTCACCCTCGAGGAGGTTGTTCTTGTGCTGCAGGGAGGTAATCTCTTGCTCCTTGGACAGGTTCTCCTGCTCGAGAACCTTGACCTTGCTTTGGAGCTCCTCGACCTTGCCGCTGGCCTCGTCGGCCTCCAGACGGAGCTGGTTCATTTTCTATCCACCATCGCCATGTTAGCATGGGTCGACGATAAGTCTACCCCTCCACAACGGTCCCTTCCTTTTGGAGTTGCATGGCGGGGTAGGTAGCATAAAGCTAGTTGGTGACTGACCTCCTTGATGCGATCCATTTTGATGAGCGACGAAAGATTACGTTTGGTTGAAGAAAAAAAGCTGAAGGGAAACTGGCGATGGTACAAAGGTCGTGTTGTTCGGATGTAAGATGAGGCGGTTAAGTACCTATCAAGAAAGGGGAGGTGATGCCCCTCCACAATTGAACTACGGTGGAGGTCACCGTGGTATCCAGCCTCATTGGCTTGTGGCGGTCGCTCGTGTGTGGCGCTCAAAGCTCACATGCCGGCACTTTCCAGGGGAGAAGCACCCAAATGGCGACCGTTGCCCCGCCAGCCAGCACAGGCCGACCAAAACATCCCGGCCTTGGAGGTCCAGGCAGATGAGCAGAGGACCCTTTCATCTTCCACGCGTAATTACCTCTTTGATTAAATCAAATTCAATGACGAGACCAGCATCTGCCTAATTCTACTCGAAGACAACGATATTCTGAACTCTTCATTCGCTTATTGCAGCCATCATGTTAGCGGCGCATCGTGACCAAGAGAACCTAGTTCTCAGCCAGCAGGTTCCAACGAAGCAGCAGCATAACTCACGGTTCCCAAAGACGCCCTCTCGATTTCCTCAGCGCGATGAGAATGCACCAACCGCTTTTACTGGCAAAGGCGGGGTGAAGACCATAAACAAAGGCAATGGGACTCGACAGGCCATGGTCACTCCAATGGGTATTGGTGACGTCTCGAGAAACAAAGAGTAGTGGGCTAATACAACTTCACATCACAGGAACCCGTGGTCGAGCTCCTCTAGGCAACAAGACCACCAATGCCAAGGCTAAGAGCGGGCAGTTGGGTGGTGTTAAGAACCTTGTTAAGGGCATCGAACAGACGCAACTCAAGCCAACTACACAGAAACCCAAGCAACGACCGGTGGACCTTGCGCCTCTCGAGATTCGACTTAAAGAAGAGCAAAAGACTCTTGAACCGCTGGAGGACGAGCCTGAATATGCCCCGCCAAAGCCAAAGGATCTCCCCTATGAGTCGGATTGCTTCCCCAAAGATCTATTGACGCTGGAAGGATTGAAGAAGGACAATCTCCTCAAGGGATACTACCAACACTTTTACAACCCAGTCGACGATGAGGGTGTCTCTCGGCAGGATAGAGAGTTCGCAGAGACGATGAAAAAGGTGGCGGCCAAGGCCGAGGAGAAGAACAAACGAGAGACAGACGCCTTGACTTTCAACATCGACGATTTATCAGATAACGAAGAACAGATCAAGAAGCCTACACCCAAGACTAGTCTTTTGGACGCCTCAGAGCTCAAGGCCAACGGCATCCGAACTAAGCAGCCATCCAGTCTGGCTTCAAGACGTGCTGCGTCTGCTTTGTCTATTCACTCAGATGCTAGTAGTAACAACAAGGGTCCCACAGTGGCGCGAACAACCAAGATGCGAAAGCCTTTGGCTTCCTTGTATCAGGGTAGAAAGCCTGCTGCTCGAAATGTTGTCCCCGTGAAGACATCACATGCCAGAAGTGCTACTGGCGAGGTTGTATCGCGAACCACTATTGGCTACAACCGTGGCAGGTCAGCGTCATCTATGGTCAGCGCTCAACGTCGTGGAATTGGCGCCCCTGAGGAAACACAGCGTCCAGTCAAGCCTTCGGGTACGATGAGCTCTGTCCAGTCAGATCTCACCATTACTCCAGCACGCCTTCGTCAAGCCGTCCAGAAGGAGCAAGAGACCAAGTCTCGGCCTCAATTCATGTCGATTTTTGACGAGGATGGTGAAGATGATGACCTTCCACCACTAAGCCAGCCGCTCCACATATCCGACGATGAAGATGAGGAGTTTGAGCTTAAATTGGACTTTTGAGCTTTGTGTATTGTAACATTAAAAAGGATTGGCGTTTGGTAATACTCATCGTGACATGGATTTCGAATCGATGAGGTGGAGTTTGAAGGGTTCTGGCATAAGATCACAGAGGCTATGATTTTAAGACTGTATGTTAATCGGATATTTTTAATTATCGAATACTAGCTACCGCCGCCACGTCTCGGCGATGAAAGAATTTCTTTATAAAGACTTGTCATCTGATGTTTAATTGTTCAAGTGGACTCGGGCTGAGCGTCTATTTACTCACTTCTTTACTCGCCATGCACTGTAGGTTAGGAGAAATGCCAAAAAGTATCCATCAACAAGGGCACGTTGCTTTAGGCATTCGAGCCATTTGGAGGAAATGATACAAAGAAATGAAGAAGGATTGGTTTCGTTTTTAGTTCGAACAAATTCAGCACCTTGTCTTTGTTGCTCAATGAGAGGAATACATTTCATCTTTGTTGGTTCGTGAAGACTGCGAGTTCTGAACAAAGCCCTGCTTTCATGCACGATGACATCGACATATTTGCCGCGTGGGCACCTTAGACAAGTGGTTCCAAAGAAAGAAACAAGACGTGCACCGCATATGTTTTTAATAGAATAAAAGAGTCTATTAGGCATAAGGGTGTTTGCAGACAAAGAGATGAACAAGCTTCTAATATATCTTGTCACCCGAACGCATTGGATGGTTGGTTGTACTGTACCTTTCTTAGCCTGAGTGGGACGCGTTAATTGGCAGCCAATGGATACCCCGTCAACCGTGTATTGACACCAAACACTACTGCCAATCACAGCAGTACTTATCCTACAAGCCACCCAAAAGTGTGGCTCTACGCTTCTCTCATTTCGACTTGGCCTTACCGCTAAAAGTTAACGCTATTCATCCCTGAACCAAAAGTCAAAGCAAACTGGACGCCAGGTCAATCTTCAACTTCCTTGGTCGTCAGCCATTTTTTCCCTTCTCCTACCAATTCCCCCCCTTCGCTGCCTTCCAACGTTTGGAGATTGCTATCAGTTATCGCCTTCACCTTCGTCGCGCGCATCAAACCTTTGGTCAAGGCTATTCGTCTGACCGCCGACGATCCTTTTTCTACTCCTTTACTGCCTCCAGAGTTGGTGGATGACGCCGCTCTGCCACATTCAACTTCACATTTGCTCGGTCGCGTGAAGCCTGCTTCAATATCTCAATTCCGCCCACATAACCGCTACCACAATCCACCCAATCCGCCTGGAATCGCCGCTAGGTCAGGATTCTCATTGATCGGTGTGTTTTCGACGCTTCAACGCAGGTATATCATGGTAGGAGCACGGGGGAAGAAGTAGGAAGAGCGCATCGTCACGATGACTCGCCCGCCAGGCGCGAGCTTCGCGGAGTTCTTCCCCACTGCTCCAAAGGTAAAAGCTCAGGCTCAGACTCGCGCAGACCAGGTTAGGGACCGCGATCGCTTTAAAACAGCATCGACGTCAGCCTCCATCAACGGCGCTATCGACTCTACAACAGGCACAGCTGTGCTAGAAGCCGACGCGAATATCGGCCCTAACGGCATTGTTTCAGCGTCGGATACTATGCCAACACAGCCTGACGACACCGAATCCCCATTCACAGACATCCCCAACACCGTCGACTCGGCCAGCTCATATAGCAGCGCGGCTTCATCAATATTCAGCACATCCACCCGCCACGGTGCCGCGGCGACTACAGCTTCGTCCCGTCTTCCCACCTCGAGCCTCACTCCCAGCGCCTTCAAAGAATCCCCCAACTCGGCCCCAGCCGCCGCAAAGCCAGATATGTCTACGTACCAGACCCCCGATCGGGCCGCGAGACAGTCCTCTCGAAACTCACCGGCCTCTGGCCCCAATGTCTCGATATCAAACGGACTTTCCTCCAATGAGCGCATTCCGGCTCGAGATCCGTTGCCCTCCGTCAAGGGCCTCAAGTGCACCTATGACCCGCTCCTCGATCGAGTACACAATAAGAGCGTCAGCAAAAGCGCCAAACCCACATATCAAGAGTTCGGTCGAGTACGTATAACTACAACATCCCTCAATGGGGGGGCGTCATCTGGTGAACATGGCTAATAAATTGATTAGGAAGATGACGCCCCCCCTAAGGACCCCCGACTGGCCAGGTCGGATGGTCGTCTCGGTTATATCAACACCGACTACTACCTGCCCAAATCACGACTACGAACAGCGCCTGAGAACATCAAGCCCTATCCCTACGACCCCAAGACCTCCATTGGCCCTGGTCCACCTACACAGATTGTCGTGACCAGATACAATCCGCTTATTCCCTTCAGCAAGGTGACAGCCATCTTTGCCAGTTTCGGCGAGATAGCAGAGAGTAGCAATAAGATGCACCCGGAGACGGGTAGCTATCTTGGATTTGCGACAATTCGATATCGAGATTCTAAGCGACCTGATCGTCCACCTGTCTCTGCCATCGATGCAGCTCGCCGAGCGGTGCGAGCCCGTGGCATCAAGGTCGATGCTGACATCGTCCGCGTAGAGTACGATGCTGAAGGTCGTAGGAGTCGGCGGATGTTGGAAGAACACCTCAAGAGGGAGAAGGAAAGGTTCGAGAAACTGGAACAGGAAAGACTTGCTCTTGCAGCTAAAGCACCCCCGACCGGACCCAAATCTGGAACAGCTCCTGTTTTTACGAGACCTCCCCCAACCGCCCCTAAAGGTCCATCGGCTCAGCGACCATCCATGCCACCTGGCACACCACAACTACCCTTGCTTGGCACCCAAGCCAAAGGTCTCAACCTAGAACCATCGAATCTCGCACAGAAGCTCGCGGACGATCCATATATTTATGTTACAGGCGATAGTGTCCCAGTCTTACCAAGTATCCTCCCGCATATGAAGAAACGACTTAAGAATTACGGCTTCGAGGAGATTCGCGTCGACAAATCGGGATACTTTATCGTCTTTCGCAATTCGTTTACTGGCAAGTCAGAAGCTGAGCGATGTTTTCGCGCTGTTAACCACACCGAATTCTTCAACTACGACATGACCATGCAGCTTTGCTTACCTCGTGCTCGCCGAGATGACGCCCCTGGTCGTCGGCGATCTAGTGCAAGCCCCGATCGAAAGACACAGGCTGAACCGCGGTATCGTGACGAGAAGGATAGAAGACGACGAGAGGAAGAGGCGGATCTTGAAGAGGAGAAGAAGCAGAGAGCTAAGCACTTTGACCCTGTGATCGAGGCTGTGGAAGTCGTTCGACGCGAGATGATGGAGCATCTTATTCGACATATCCGCACCAAGGTCGCGGCGCCTGCTCTCTCGGATTTCCTGAACCCTGCCAACCATGCTGCTAAGCGACGAAAGCTGAACATTGAGCATCCCGACGACATGCAAGAGATACCCAGTATCGAGGACGGCAACGACAGCTCCCGTGTGGGAACACCCAACTCTCGCGCTGACCCTATTGAGCGCCGAACTGGCCGCCTCGAACCGAAAGCTCTTCCAAGGATTCGCAAGACCAAGGTTAAGGGCCAGGCACAAAAGAGTGCCTTTGTTGATCCTTTCGCCAGAAAGCGTCCACCTGTTGCCCGAAACGCCTTCCGCTCGCTCCACCACCGCCTGAGAAGCCTTGATAGCGATGCGGAATCCGACGATGACACGGATACACGTGCGCTGTTAGCTCGAGAGACGGAAGAGGCCGAATCTCGTCCTCGCAGCCGAATGAGCACTGATGATGAAGCTTCCAAGGACGATTTCGTACCCTGGGAGCAAGGTGAGGATGACTCAATGACCGAGGCCAGTTTCGCCATAGCAGACACAGCAAGCTCCAGAAAACGGAAACTGGTTGCCTCTCTTGAAACGGTCTTCAAGCGCCAGAAGAAATCCGACGAGGAACTATTTGGTGTCAACCTTGAAACACTCAGTTCAGAATTTGAGGCACGTGAAGATTCTGTGGACATCATTCCTGAGCCAGAAACAGGCGATGATGTGGAAAGTAGAGTTTCCCGCTCCGAGACCCCAGCCTCGGCTATTGGCAAATCCTTAAAGAAGCGACCTGGGAAAGCCAAAAAGACGAAGAAGGCATCATTTGAAGAGCCCGAGACTTTGAAACCTCGGCCAGAGACAGGGTCCCAGCGCGATGAAGAAGCTACGGAAACTTCCAAGGTTAAACAAGAGAAGGCCGAGAAATTGTCTCTGGAAGAACTTGCTCCAGAGAAGTTTGACGAAAAGCTCTTTGCTACCGAGGCCTTGACACCTGCCCTTGAGTTACCGGACGGTGTTAAGCCCGACTTGCCAATATTCCAAGGGATGACAGTCAGTAGCCAAGATACACCTGATCTGGCCAAACTTGCCAGGAGATTCAATGCCAAGGACATAGGAAATCCGGAGTTGTGGTTATGGACTCGCAACCGTATCAGGGAGCTCAACTCTGCAAAACGCACATTGGACTCTCCTGTTACTATTGGAGGATATTATGTGCCCAACCCTACTGGCTGTGCCCGTACTGAGGGTGTCAAGAAGATCCTCAACTCTGAAAAGTCGAAGTACCTCCCTCACCATATCAAGGTGCAGAAGGCAAGACAAGAACGGGAGGCCCGCAATAAGTCGGGTAGGGACGCCGCTGCAGATGCCGCGGAAGCCGCCAGAATCGCTGCTGAGAAGCTGGTCGCCAAGGGAAATTCACGAGCGAATCGTGCTACCAACCGTCGCTACGTTGCTGACCTTAACGACCAGAAGAAGACTCTCGGACAGGACTCTGATGTCTTCAAATTCAACCAGCTCAAGAAGCGCAAGAAGCCCGTCAAGTTTGCTCGTTCGGCTATTCACAACTGGGGTTTGTACGCCATGGAGAACATCGCAAAGGACGACATGATTATTGAGTATGTCGGAGAGCAAGTTCGACAACAGATCTCCGAAATTCGTGAGAACCGTTATCTCAAGAGTGGCATCGGAAGCAGCTATCTGTTCCGTATTGATGACAACACTGTCATCGACGCAACCAAGAAGGGTGGCATTGCGCGATTCATCAATCACAGTTGTATGCCCAACTGTACTGCCAAGATTATCAAGGTTGAAGGAAGTAAGCGCATTGTCATCTACGCGCTGCGCGATATTGCCATGAGTACGCACCCCTCCCCCTAACCTTAACCCAAGCCCACATCACTAACGAATATCACAGACGAAGAGCTGACATACGATTACAAATTCGAACGTGAAATCGGCAGCACCGACCGCATTCCTTGTCTCTGTGGTACCGCGGCTTGCAAGGGCTTCCTCAACTGATACTACTATAATACAATATTTTCCTTAATATCTCTCTTCCCTCTTCTTTTCGACTCGAGCATCACCCTAGTACTATTACCACCGTCTTTGGGCATAGTAAGCATTTGTTTCGTGAAAGAAGCGGAAAGAATATGGCTTGGGGACGGTCATCATATTTCTCATCAAAGGCGTTGGGGAAAGGAAGAGAGTGTGGGATTTGCAGCTCAGGAGGTTCATTTGGTCAACCCAGAGGAGATTTAGGGACAAAAACGCCCGGGCAGGAAGAGAAAACATCCTTGGCGGGACTTCTTATACGGTCCTGTTTGATTTATGAAATCAGCTGAACAAGGTGGTTAGGCTTTTTTTGTTTTGTTTTACGACATGGGAATCAAGGAGAAGGGGTGGGCATTTTAGCTTTGAAGGGACGCTCAACCGGCCAGTGCTATACGTCTTTTTGCCTTTTCTACCTCAAGATCAGTCAGGTCGAGGAAACCTGACTGGTACTCTGTATATATTGAAGCAACCCCACACACAGATAGATATGGGCTATAAGGACTTGATGGCGACCAGCTCGAGGAATAAAAAAACGACAGTGAACGTCAGAAGATTTGTATAAAGTATCCAAACTCGTGAATAGGCAACGCTACGCTGAAGAAGGTCCACGTGTAAGTGCTGGTTCCCTACTGTTTCCCTCCTAGATCCGACTATTTCTTTCTGTCCTCCATTTTCATCATCCAGCCTATAGGTTGTTACACCAACTCATATTTCAACCTCTCGCTTTATGTGTCAAGGTTTCACCATCTTCCATCAAGACAACATGTACCCATTTCCTTCCAAGCCCGTTTGTTGTATCAATCGCGTTCCTTCTTGATCCTCACAAAACGATCATTAGGGTCGTCCGGAGCTCTCGGTCCGAGCATCCAGTCTTGCATAGCAAGCCACTCGCTCCAATTTGATTCAGCAGCTTGTATCTCATCTTCAGTAACATTTTGCAGCGGTCTAAGGAATGGGACTGTCTGCCCGTCATCCATGTCATATTGAGTCTTGACTCTCAGCCAAGTGTCGCTCTTCGCAGCAAACATGTAATTCCTGCGCTCACTTTCGTGTATGCGCCCGATGCCCTGTATCCAATCGTCACCAAAGAAACCATGGAGAACCGCGGGCGTGTCAAACCCGGTGACTATCAGACGGCGAATGTAAGGAATTAGAGTGATTGAAGAAGCTGCAAGGGCACTCAAGTGGTGGTGACCAGACCCAGATGCTCGAGAGGACGACGAAGAAGATGAAGGGCCATTGCGTGTGGGTGTTGCAGGCGTTGAATCGCTTTTCTGAAAAGGGAGGTGGATGTTCACACAAGCAGCTACGGTTTGAACTGCAGGGCTGTACTGAGCATGATCGACAAAATATCGCAGGCAAGAAAGAAACTTGGGATGCCATTCGAATATGTCGAACTGTTCTTGTTGAAATGGCTGTACTAACGTGTTAGTCTAATACTAAGCAAGTTTGGCAGGGTTGATAAGCCATGTTCAGGCCAAGAGGCCAGTAGGCGGGGTTGATGAGAGCAGACTTACGCTTTGAAATTGAAAAGACATGACGGTTATTCGATAAGTGATGTGAGTCAATGTACCGGTTGTGCTGCAGATGCCAACGATTGAGGCTGTTCAGCCGGCTCGTATCAGCAGTGGCTGGGAAAGATCTACGGTAAAAGGGGAGAACGAGTGACTCCCATAACCTGACCACCTCAACCTGGCATAAGTAGGTAGGTATGTATGGTATGTTGTCAAGCCCCAGTTCCCAGTCTTGACAGGAACTGGAACTCAAGGTCGAGAAGGAATAAGTCCGATGGCGGGTACCTTAGCTCACTTGGTGCCAGGCCGATGAGTTGAAACAGCCGGGGGCCGGCCACGAGAGGATCAATGAGGATCGAGCGTTAGGTTCTTTATAAGCCTGGCCCGCAAGCGACTAGATATAGTTCCAGCGGTGAAAGCAATGGAAACACGGCGATACAATGGGGCCAATACTATAGTGTAGGTGAAGAACAGACAATGGGTTAGAGCTCCGCGGCTAGTGATTGGTTGAGACAGGCAACCGGTTCGAAGTTGAGTGGGTGGTAGATGGAGCCTGGTGTAAGTCAAGCTGTGAAACGGCTGTAAAAGTACCGGAGGACGAGGCAGATAAGCACTGTAGTGTAATACGTCAGGATAAACGTAGTTGTAGGCCCAAATATATAGTCAGAATAAGCCAGAGATAGAGCGAGCCCTGACTCGAGGGGATAGGTTTTAGGTAATCAACAGCGATGAGAACATCGACTCTTCGTAGGCGTAGGCGAATGAAGTCCGCGTCGACTGCATCAACGATTGTCTTGTGAACAGTATAAATTGGTGGCTCAGCGCAACGAGGCACCTCAGGGTCGGGGGATTGGAGTAAGATATCGGCAACAAAACAAGCAAGAATCAGGATCAGAAGAATGAAACAAAGATTCCGACGATAAGCAGACAGTTGGGCTGAACTCAGTTGCTAGCACTTGTGGTGTTGATACAATGAAATTGTAGTAGGTACGATGCAGAAATAGGAAGTGCTGTACTGCAGATAGCGAGGACTGTAAGAGGTCAGGTAAGGAAGGCACGGAGGAGCTGGGGTTTAAGCAGGTATTATATATTGGGCCAGGAAGGCAAATATTTTGCCTGCAATATATCAAGGCAAGGAAAGGAAGGAAGGAAAGGGCCCTAGGGCGTGACGATTTGGCTGAAAGAAGCAATGAATGGGAAGGAAATCATGGGTCAAGGCTGAGGCGAAAATTAAAGCTGCCACTTGGGATTTTAGAAGCAGCTAGCTAGGTAGGTAGGTAAGTAGGTAAGTAGGCAGAAGGTGGTGAGTTGAGTTGAGTTGAGGTAAGGTGAAGAGAGGAAGACGGTGCCTTTCATTTGTCGATCGGGCTTCTCTCGTTCTAGGTTCAGTCCATGAACACACCCGAACTCAATTTAAAGTCTGTACCCAGTAACATAGTAAGTACCTTCCCTACCTGAGGTGCTGCCTCCCCTAACGTTAGACCCTGGCCTACCTGAGTCCGTCCGTACCTGCCCAAATATCCATACCTGCCTGAGGTCATGTTTTTGAACAAAAAAAAATGGATACTTTCCCTTCTTCTTTCCTCTTGTCCATTTTCGCCGTGTCCAGCTAAGCCGAAACACATAGGTAACTTCCAAGGGTGTGTTGAATTGAAGTGACAAGTGATAGTGCTAAGCGAGGACCCTAGAGCTTACCCCTGTCGTTGTCTCAACTCCCCTAGGTGGCCCTGTCAGGCTTTGCTTCTTCTTCAACAACGACGTCCAGACAATGTACGGATACTTACCTACCTGGTAATTAAAATATCCGATATCCATCCATACATTCACCTCACCTCGCCAATTCGAGAGTGGCACCCGCGCCGTACCATACAGCACCGTGCAATACCGCATAATGATACAGAGTCCAATTCATTCATTGGCATCAAAACCGCCGATTCGATACCCTTCCTCTGGGGCAGATCCACGTCCGTTCGAGTCGGCAGTACTGGACTAGTCTAGAGTACCTTAGCTCTACAGTACTAGTTATGGTACTACCGTAGTATTTATCTAGGTATGTGTACAGATACTACAAGCCTACAAGCACTGTCTTTTTCTGGTCCCCATCTCTTCCAGGACACAGCACAATCCACATTTCAGAGTACTATAATATACAAAATGCAGGGCTTTATTCCCTTCTGGTCATTTTGACAAGACAAGTTGTGAAGCCACATATCTCATTCAGTCTACAATTAGAAACCACCCTTCAGGAGACAGCCTCGCCCTGTCACACGCACACGCACACGCACACGCACACGACACACGACACACCTACATACATAGCTCCATCCTGTACACGCTTTCTAAGCCCATCCAGGCACTCGTCATGCATGCAGTAGTACAGCATCCTATGCATATTTTGGTCTCGGCTGCCGCAGACTTTGCCCAGGTCCCAGTTCCTCACATCCTGGTCGATCGTCTCCCGTGCTCGGGAGACTTGCGCCCACTCATGATAGCGCAGGCCCCTGGAAGACCTGTGTTCTGCCAACTGCGTGTCATCAAAGAGGCAAATCCTTGCTGTCTTGGACTTAGCCAGACTTGACGGCGTTGCCGTTCAGTGCCCTCGAATATTGATAATGCCCAGTTGGGTCATTGGCCCGTGTTGTTCAGCCTCCGTCAACTGCGCTAAAAAAGCAGCATAGACGACTTGAACCCATAATCCACCACAGTAGAGGATTGTTGTGGCCTCGTGGCTAGCATTTGAGCAATACCTGCATTGTAATGACCAGTCTTTTTATTGTGGTCCAGCAGTTGGTTCTCTTGGAGAATACGCTAGTATTCCTCAAAGGCGGTGGTTGGTTGCGAGTCTTCGAGTCTACCAAATTTCAAGACATTCAACGGGTACTCGGAAAGAGACATGTCCGCTACTGGCTGGCCCTCCCCTCTCGAGCTGAGGGCACAACAGGGGTACATTCCTGATTCCGGTAATACGGTTGATCAATTCTCATATTTTGATGTCTTTCTAGATTGACGTGAACCTGTCAACCATGCTCTAGGATCTTGGGTTCCTAGAGCACTCATGTATCTCACTCAGTGTCAGTTGACTCAATGGAGAGATTTCGATGGTCTCGACCGGCTCGCACCATTATTGAACAATGCCATTAAACTTCACATCTCATATGCCTAAAAATATTCATTGTCTTCCCTTGCGATTGGATTTTGCCATTGCTAAAGACAGAAAAAGGGCGGTGGAAGCATATACATAACTGACAGCCAAGGGCAGGGCTCCTAAAGGCGAAACGAAACACAACGATATAATATGGAAAGCCCGTACCCCACGACGACGGCATATATATTTTAAAGGGGATTCTTGCTCGGCATGACTCGTGTCTGATTTGATATCGAACCAGCTGAAAAGACAATTGACGGGCAACTTGCATAGCCATCAAAGTCAACGATGGCCATGATGGATGTTAGGCACAGCGACAGACCCACATGATTTCAACGACGAGGAACACTCGGTGGGCCCAGTTCAGCTCCTTTAACAGCGATTGATATGGCAGTTGACTTCGTTCATGAAATCGAAAGGGATCAGGAGCTTCCAAGCAAACCGGTTTTGACATATTTTAACCAGGGTCCAGCTTATCAAAAGACGATCGTCACACGCTGATTGAGTATAAGCTTGCAAGGTGTTGGATTTCTGGGTGGTTTGCGACGATGAGACATCCCAAACATAAAGCAACTTGAGCCTGGGAGAAGAACATGCAAGCAATTGGGCAGCCCAGCCCTGAGAGTATTGATTGGTGACGAAACCCGGGCGTTGCGATGAGATTGACATTGACAACGCTCAACAATGTCTGTGCAGAAAGTTAAAGATGGGATCTGCAGCTGTCTGGTGGCCCAATCACCATCCCTTCGGATGTACAGTAGATAAAAAGAGCATCCCCATCAACTGTACAAGGGTATCGTGAACGCTCTTTTCAGCTCCATCGGATCTTGGTTCGCAAAAGCAACGATAACCTTGTCACGACCCACGACCCACGACCCACGACCCTCGAGACAGGCAGATCAGTACATAATGCAGTCCAACTACGGTCGGCTACGTAACGTATCCCTTGTGTTGGGTCTAAATCTTATCAAATCATATATGCTTACACCATCTAGGCCACGTACTTGTAATCCACATGATCTTCGTAGTAGTTCATGATACGGTTGTTTAGTCCGCTCCTGTCTTGCCTCAGTACAATACCAGCTGAAAAGTTGCAGTGTAGGCAGGGCAGCGTTCCAACGCAATCACTTGGTATCAGAGCTGCACTGTGAGTAGCTCCGTAACTAGCCTTTCAGCCGACATGCCTAATTGGGTGTGGGAGTCGGATATAATTTGTCAAGCTACCGAGAAGAGGGTTTGGCAGCCTCCCTTGCAGGATGTCGAGATGATCTGACAGTGTCATTTGGGCAGCAGCAGCAAATGTGATGGCTGTATGAGGTTGACAAAAGCAAGGAAATCATTGACGACGACAGAAATGCAGCAGAACTAAGAACATTTCAATGGCCGGCGTCAAATCACTGTTATGCTATGACACCTCGGCAGAGGTGAACGATTATTAATTGCAAGATAGTTAACCACTATAGCTATGATCACAAAGGATCGCAAGAAACGCACACAAGTTCTCTCGTTGGAAGCGAGTACGTGCTGGTCTCGGTCCATTGAGATGAAGGTGAGCACGTCACCATTGCCATGTCGTAGAAGAGAATATCTATGGATCCGAGAATCAAATCTCACTTGTCAAGCATCATCAAGAACAGCATACCACGGATGACATCCCTTCCGAGACTTGGGCCCGCGAGTCATAGAAGAGAAGGTGATTGACGAGGCGGAATAAGGTTGTGGTTCCAGGACGTCGGAATCTGATAGAAGCATTGTGTTTGTGATATCCTACGACGTGCTGGATCGGGAGCACGCAGGATCTCATGTGCTACCAATCAACAGCACAAGTTGAGTTAATCTAAGACACCCGAGTGTGACACGAACCAACGTGATATCTCAGCGGCGGAAGAGAACAGGACAGAGCGGAAACCAATTTGCGAAGCGTAAGGCTGGGCTGGCGTGTGCTGGGTTGGTGGATGGCCGCAGGGACGTTGTTTCTCAAAGTGGCTGGCAAACATGACGGTAGATTGGTCTCTGTCGTAGGAAACGCCACAACAGGGGCCCTTTTCTGTGTCACAAACGCCTGTTTCTGACCAAGATCTCCTGCCCCTGTTGCGATGATCTACCGCTGTCACAATGTCTCGAATCGACGTCGGATCCGGGGCCGAAGAATCGCGGACACCCAGTGTCTCTTCAATTACGTGAACGCCTATCGAAGATGCAGGGCGTGCAAATCCACCGAGGCTCTTCACCCTTGGTATTGCGATATTACTGTTGTGACCCTTTCCTCATCGACTCTTGTGAGACGACAAATCTGGACTTGACTTGCCCTACCTCAGAGTACTCGCGTAGGGTCGTTTGATTGCTAGCACGAGGAAATGGGGTGTATTGATTCTGCCTGCACGATCAGTCAGTGTGCGACATGGCTTTGGTAAACCACGGTCGGATTGCGTCTCGCCTGCTCGATCTTGTTCGTGCAGGATCGTGGCATGGATCTGGATCTCCCGTGATCCCCTGAGTACAGGTTCATCTTTGACAAAGTCGTCATGTCTCGAAACAATACCCACCGCGCAAGATCGATTGGCGGGCATTGCATTGGTCAATTGGAGTAGGGTGCATAGTTCCATGTTAGATACGTACGTATTCGCTCAACCTGCAAGCGCCTTTCCTATCAGTTCCTTGGCGCGGTCACTATGGTTCATCTCAAGAGCCAACTGTCGCCCCTTTTCACCCATTTTGCCCCATGTCTTTTGAAGAATGCCTATCATCTTTGCCTCGTCAAGATCTGACTTACTCTCAAAGTCGTCGAACTGGTCATCAAGGAAGACTAGGCATGCCGCATCCTCGAGAACTTGGGTCTCCTCGTCTGCCTTGAGGTTCTCCTTGCGAATCAAGGCAGCTACACGGGACCTGGCCTCTTCAGGGATCGGTGGTTGAATCTCCGGAGAAGCCAGGAGCTCTGCAACTTGAGAGGCGGCTTGGGCCTTGAGTTTTGCTCGCCAGGTCAGATAGCCTGGGCGAGTCATGGGGTAGCTACTTCGAGGAATTTCCCACCTGTGTAAGTTGCGTAAGTTGTGAGCTGGACATGAGTAGAGATGGAGATGGTTACCTTCGAAAGTGCTGTGCTCGGCAAGCGAGTTGAAGAACAGGACTTGCTTCGGGGCATAGACGGGCGAGCCATTTGGTCATCTTCTGGGCGTACTTGAGCTCATAAGGGATCGTAGTTCCATCAGGATCCTCAGCTGTTCTGGAGTCTTCGGCATGAGCGGCGTCGATAAGCTTGAGGCCGCGGGCATACTCCGCTGGAAGAGGAGGTAGAATGTCAGCCATTGCGGATCCTCTTTGGTAAGTCGAAGTTATCTGGTAGTTGAAATGTCGATAGAGAAAGTCGAGTCAACAATGATATAGGGAAGAGTGACGATGAAAGTGATGGTCCGATGCTAAGTCTCAAATCGGTTGTGCGATGAGTCAGCAGGATTGGCAATGGTCCCATTGGGTCTGAACTGATGCGCAACTGGATGGACTACCTCCGAGGCCGATTGATATTGATATATCATGATGTGGAGACAACAATAACAATAACAACAACGACGATGACGATGAAAATGAATAGTAGTTAGGAATCAAGTAAATTCATTTTGGTGTTGCGCTCTAATTCGGTTCTTAGTCCAAGTGTCAGTGCTGTTCTGGACGCCAGTGAACAATTGTGGACGAACATTATATTCAGCCCGATATTGTTCTCTACCACAGTGATGTTGTTCATCCGTATGTACTAAAAGTGTCAGATAACCAATGTTCGATTCCTCTACGCAGTGACTTGAACGAAAGAGGTGTTTCGCTCGAGTTACAGTGCAATATATGACACTGCTCCCTCTGAACTCGTCCTTGCAAACCCACCTAGACCAAACAATACCCCTTGGCTGTAGGTGAAGAATTCTGTTACCTGTCAAGCACTGGCACTGGCAACATACACGGTTCGCACGCCCGCAGTGTAGCTCTGAGAATACTCGAACCCCCATTTCGAGAAACAAACGCTAGGCCTGTTTACACCTCCTCTGCTTTCCTTTCCTTTTCCTTCTGCTTCATCACGCCTCGTGCAATTTCCCTTTCCCCTAACCTCCAAGGTTTTCTGCATCAAACATCAGACCTTCTTGCATAACAGCAACACAATATATCTCTCCCCTTCTCTTGCTTTTTTTTTTTTCTTTCCTTTCTCTTGTCCTCCTTTGCCCTGATACCAAGCATTAGCCAAGTGTGATAGACTCCTTGTCGTCAACACTCTTGCGCTATCACATCTTGCCTCTTCCTTTTGACTCATCAAAACCTCCACTGCTCCCCCAAGAGTACGTCAAAGCTTCATCACGGTTAAGAGATAGTAAAGACTAACGCGTTGCTGAAGTATCGGTAGCATTATCGTTGTCCTCGAGATCACCTCGTCACACTTTTGTGCTCTCGTCATGGTCGCTCCCCTTTCACCGGATAGCTTCCACCGATACATCAACAACATCATCATGGGTCACAACCCTGCTGCTTCTGGCCTTGTCCAAGTGCCTGCCGGCACTTCCGCGCCAGCCCATGCTACCTTCACTTCGTCAGGTGGTGATGAATCGTTTGGATACGAGTCAGGCGTGTCTTCTTCGGTTAACAACGACGCCTGCAACAAGAACCGCAGCATGAAGTGCATTAAGGCGTGTTGTAAAGGCAAAGGCAAAGCGAAAGATCGCCGTGTCAAGATTGTAACGTCCAGCGAGGTTGAGTCCACCGACTATGCAGAGGCCATCAAGTCAGCTGGTGACGAAACTACTGCCAGTACCCAGTCTTCTCCTAGACACAGGAAGAACAAGGAAGTCAAGGGCAAAGCTGTTCAGGTTCAATCTGAGACCGAAGATGAATCTTCTGCAAAGACTGGCAAAGCCTCCACTGACCTCGATACCGCCGTCAAATACACCAACCCTTCTGTCAACGATCCCAGCTGGTCCATTTCGGAGGATTATCGCCTTCGAGGTATGAAGGAGGCGGGCGAGACCTGGAACTTCATTGCAGGCTCGCTTTGCAAGTCCAAGAATGATGTCCGAGCTCGTTGGGAGGTCCTCCAGAGCCAGACCGTTGCTTCCGAAGCCTCCACTGAGCCCGAGACTGGTGAAACCTCCACTGAGCCTGAGACCGGTGATGCCACTACTGAGCCCGAGACTGGTAATGCTACTAGCGAAGAAGTATCCGAACATGCTGCCGCTGAGGTAGCCAACTACAACGAAACTACCTCCAACAACAATACTGATGACCAGGATGAAGAATCCGAGGAGACTAGCGAGAACGGGATCGAGCTTGAGGATTGTGACAACGATGGTGACGACGAGACCGACCAAGGTTCTGACAACGACGACGCCGATGAGAAAAGCGAGAGCACCGAGGAAGAAACCAACTTCATCTCAAAGTCAAAGGGCAAGGCTCGTGCACACACCTTGGTGAACAACAAGTGGCACAGCGGTACCCGCAACCGTAAGGTTGCCATTGAAAACAAATTAGCTAAGGCTCGTGCGAAAGCGAAGGCCCAAGAGCACGATGACTCTTCCATGGAGTCAGGCCAGGGAGCATCCGGTAACACGTCGGAATCATCATGCCTCGGGTACGGTGACCCGGAAAGACATGAGCAAATGAAGTACCTCCATGACCACATCTATGGCGAGATGTACCCGGCCGATATCCACCCCAATCCCGATGCCTACCTGAGCAGAAGCGACTGTGCCCTTCTGGCCACCATCGACAGCAAATACAAGCGATCTCGCTGGCTCGAAATGCAGGCTAATTTCTTCAACGTGACCGGTCGCATGGTCCCTCTCGAGGCGCTTCGAGACAGATGTGAGGGTGCTGAGGCTGAGAAAGAAGCTGAGAAGGAAGCGCGCTCCGAGGCTCGGAAGCTCAAGAAGTACATGGACAGGACAGGGGACTGGGTCGAGGATCAGGCCCACAAAGTTTCGGAAGAGTAATGAAACCAAGTCATAGGTTATGCTGATCATGTCACTATAAGGTTTTGTTACATGGATCGTTCTTTGACCGAATCAGACGGGGAAAGACTCAGCTTGTTTCCGAGTCTCTATGCAAGGGAAACAACTAGGGTTAGTCAAGAAAGACTTTGCAGCTGGTTTTGACATTTGGGAAGTAAACAAGACGCAGAGTGGATAGAACGTGGAAGTTGCGTTTTGATAACTTAGACAGGGGTCAATATGGTAGTCACTCGACCATAGAATACTGTGAACCGGTAGATAGGAAGCAATGAACAGGGAGAGTCATCCTGTGTAACTGTTAAAAAAAAATAAGTACCATGCTACCTTAGTGATACATCTATTAGGTGCGTCCCAGTAAATGCGACCAATTTCTCAGCATCGAACTCCCCTCTATTTTTCCCAACCGTCAGTTGAATGCAAATTAGACGAGCACAACCATAAAAGCCAGTGTCCTTGATGTAAAAGCAGATAATAAAAGGTTAGATAAAGAGCTCAATGTATATGCAGACAAGAATCCAAGAATAATGATGGGTATCAAATAACAGGGCAGAAGTGAAATGATGAAATGCGCACCCAATCAGTCTTGGCCGGCATGCGACGGATCTGAACAAGACCCAAAGCTGATTGATAGATATGGAAAGGACTTATAAGCACCAGACGCTAGGCGATGTGCTTCTCCATCCTCGAACAGATCCATTGATAGATTGCGCCGATACCCCATCGACAATATAGCTCAATTTGTACTGAGCCAGATCAAATGTATGATATTCTTGTCGATATCTAAGATCACCACAAGGAATGGGAAGTAACGCGGCACGGTGCGGAACGGGCTGCCAGGTATGAAAGTACCCAGAATCTTAGTGTCTTTGACGATTCGGGAAAAAACAACCCGTCTCCCTGCTTATATCAGTGGACGGTGCCGCCAAGCTGGTTCAGAGTCGTGCTCCAGCATCCACAAACTCTTTGCGTTGCCATCAATAGTACCGCTTTCGTAGATGAGAGATAAGTTTCATGTAGAATTAGTCGAACCTCATCATATTGGGTTCTCCATCCCAGGAGGAGGTACAGCTCTCGGTACCGGTTTTTGATTCATCGCTGGGCCTTTACGTATGGTACCGCTGCTACCGAGGCCACGCTTCATCATCTTGCCCAGGACAGTAACCAGCTCGCAAGCATCACCAAACATGTCGTCGTCCATTCCCTCCGTGGCTTCGTATACCTCTGCAATGGTATCTTTGGCGACTTTTCGACTTCCCTCAGCATCGTGGGCGCATTCGTACAGAAATGCAGCATATTCGGTTTTAACTGACAGCCGAAGAGAATGTGACCCCCAAAGCATCGAATCAGCTAGCTGTATGGCCTCCTGAAAGTGTTGCTTAGCCTCGGGCAGATAGTCTTTGGCCGGAATGAGAAAGTTTGGCGATAAGGGAATATTCTCGAAGCCTGGGGGAGGCAGCACAGGACCTCCTTCTAGGGGGTGAGTGGGTTGAACGGATGAAGGCCTTGAGTCAGCTTCCATGTCGGCGGCG
Source organism: Fusarium brachygibbosum (assembly GCA_018886245.1). Classification (NCBI taxonomy): domain Eukaryota; kingdom Fungi; phylum Ascomycota; class Sordariomycetes; order Hypocreales; family Nectriaceae; genus Fusarium; species Fusarium brachygibbosum. The sequence goes on from MU249525.1 coordinate 2,178,342, forward strand.
CGTCCCTTTCCCTTGTCCATGCGCGATGTCAATGCAGCTGTTACATCTGGCGTTTGCCTGCCCAAGTGCGAGACTGAGGGCAGGTTGCCAAAGAGAGCAAAGATGTGAGAGAAGGAAGCGCGGAGCTTGTAGGCAAGGACCTTGAGTTCGACATAGTTGCCAACCATTGGTAAGACATATTGCTCAAGCATCACCTTGCCTTCTCGAGAGAGCCATATGATTCGTAGTACACGCCGTAACGCGTTAGGTGAAGGCTCATAATCAGGTCGACGTTGCTTCTTTGCAGCAACAAGTTGTTCGGCGAGGTTCAGAGACAAGCCTAGAATCTTGAAGAGCATGTTGGCCAGGAGAGGATTGTCATTCTCGACAGCTTTGGCCAGCTTGCCGAGAAACTTTTGGTCGACCTCGGAGGATGCCATGCAGCCCAACTGTTACTTCCAAGGCAGGTCTCAGGTACAGATAAGAGAGGCGCAGAAGGGTCCACGAGTGAGACTAGGGACTTTGCTTTAGTTTCGATATGATTTACCGACTAGGGCAACAGAGGGGCCATGGAAGGGAAAGGAGATGGCCTCGCATATGAATGTGAGCACGGGTGACAGGCGTCATAGACGAAGGCAAGACATGCGACGAAGGAGAAGCAGGGAAATAAGAGAATATGGAGGCAGGTAGAAGGAGGTTGGTTGAACTAACCGTTACCGAGCTCCACAGCTGCAAGCACAGATTGTTGCAGCAGCTCGCACGATGCAGAATGATGAGAGGCAGCCAGAGCAAACCAGGAACCGTAAGGCGAGAGCCTATCGCTTGGTCTGTAAAGGTGCGACTCTACGGGGCCGGCGAGTCAAAGTGAATGCGCGCGCGACAGCTGGCAGGCTGTGATTGGGTCCGATGCGTGTTGGTGATGGCCGATTCGGATGGTAACGATGAGATGAGATTTGAAGATCCAGAACGACAGCGCTGGGACAGAAACGAGTGACAGATGACGCTTGAAAGGTGCAGTATCGACCAAGGAAGCTCTTAGCAACCAATTGACTTATTTCGAGTTCAGAGGCGAATAACAAAACGAAAGTGCATGCGCATGAACGATCAAGAACCCAGTGTTGATCAACTGCGGATGCTTCAAAGTACAATGACGATGAATAAAACGCAGGTGAGCAAACGCGAAATTGCGATTGAGTGCCAAGGACCGCAAGACTACAAGCAGAAGGCTCAATAGCAAACGAAAGACTAGCAGCAGGAAACAAACGCAATGCTAGCAACACCGAAGAGCATGACGGAGAAACGACAGGATGTCAGGCTCGTCTGAAAGTTGTTATACGGCCGGCCAGTCGCGCGCGCTGTAGAAAATGGGACGTGAGCAAGAGTTGGCAGGCAAAGAGAAGCTGAAGCACCTCCAGGTTCAGCGAATGACAAGGGCAGGCGGTGAGCGGAGTGGACAGCAGGTCTAACAAGACGGTCAGTGGGCTATCGACTAGGGGGTTCTCTTCAAGAGCAGGTCTGTGAGATGGTCAACCAAGCTAGACCAGGGGTCCCTGAACCCAAATCAGACACCACTATTGACAGTGCACCACTGAACGCTGGGGAGCTGACCGGGGTAGGGGATCTAGTCAGATCGGGAGCTTGTTTGAAGGTGGTGTTGAAGTTGACTGACGAGTGTTTGCAACGTAGATAGTTGATAGTTTGGTGGTTTCTTCAAGCAATATAGTCGGTGTTTGACGAGTTGTACGGCTTTATGAAAACCACTGATTCAATTGACTTGATTGGGACCGTTTGTTGAGTTGCAGAAGTAAACAAGACTCACTCGCGCCAAGTCGATCAATCCAAAGCTATCGCAGTGCTATTTTTGTCTTTCAAGGTGGATGTCACCGAATGAATCCCTGATCTTGATAGTAGATCACAAGATATACGCAGGTCGAGTCCGTGGTAACACGACTGAATATTAATGAAATCAAGTCTCAAAGATGAGATCACAGAAGAGAATAATAATAAGAAATACGCGCCACACGAAGGATCAATCGACGCGGCACAACGCGAGCACGTTACGGGGAGCTTGGAAAGACTGAACCTTAGTTGAAGGCAGATCTAAAAAAGTGAGAAAAAACAACATGGACCCAACCAACAGGTCAATAGAAATATCGAAATGGGAAAAGGTGCGAAGAGGCGGCGGGGCAGGGATTTCGAGGAGGCTGGGTAATCTCAAGGGTGAGGAAGAAGAAAAGAAGGTCAAAAGGAAAAAGAAATACCAAGCAAGCATGACAAGGTCAGGTGGAAATGAGTTGGGCTCTTTCCCATGGAAGCTGAAAGACAATTTAGGCAACGCATATGTAATAAAAGGCAGGAGGTTTGAACACCTTTCCTTCCTCTTGCGTTCTGGACTTTTACATTTCCATACTGTAACTTGGGTATTTCCTAATTGGCCTTTCCGTTGCGACTCTCTGTTACCTATACGCAACATCTGCTTCGTTTAGCTAATCTCACTTACAAGTTACAACGGGAAGGCGTCCAAGGAGGACATATTCAACATTATTAATAAAGGGACTCAACTACAACTTACAAGATCCATCTACGTTACAGTGGCTCTATAACACAGTCCTGTTGGCCTGTGCAATGCCTAACGGGCATCAACGGTCAGCCCGATCCAGGGAACATGCTTGATTATGAATGAGCAGAAACCGATAAGATAGGCTGGTGCATACGTATAAATTCAGCACAGTGAGACACCTTTAACTACCTAGTCTCTTCCCTGGAAGCAGAGTGACACCTGGATGGAGACTGTCTTGAGACCAGACCCGCAGATTTAACTGTCAGCGTCCCATCACTTGTCAAAGCTGCCTACAATGATTTCATGCATATCGACAAGCTTTCTACTTTGACAGCTTGCAACTATGAGGTAATGCGACCCTCCCTTCTCAGAACTTGCTTCAGAGTTGTCTACACAGCTTTTCTGTCAGGCTTCAATGCAGCGTGAAAACTCTCATGGCCATTGCCCAACATGCATAACAGTTGGGTCTCTGACTGCGTACTTGGTAAAATGTGAAAAGGCATTCCCTGATACCTACTTCAGCATGCCATATTAATATAGACACCATTTCAACATTTAACATCATCATCCGATTGCTCCAGTTCAAGGCATTAATCAACACTAGAGTGATCCGCACTCTCCCCCAATCATCGTTTACCCTGTACTTCCCAGCCTCCTGGATTATCTCTCCCTCAACCTCGTATCTTCCACTCAATCATCACCCGTCCGACATCACGGGTGGCCTCTATTCATGCGACCGCCCTCTTGAACACGTAGCTTTCACATAATCCAATCGATTAATTTGCCTATTCGTAGTTCATCCTAGTGTATCTTCCTTCACCCACGGGCCTTGCCATGAATATTGAGACTTGACTTACACGCCATGTGCCCCATATTCCGCTTACCCACAGCCCCCAGCCTCTTCAGTTTTGGTGATATCCTTTTTCACGTCACTCATTCGCCTCTTCCTCTCCGCTCAGCCCCGAGCGGCTTGACCAAGGCAGATGCTTCAGATCAGCGGTGAGCTTCTTGGTTGGTTCTTCCAGACTCCCGGGACACTTTCTGTCTTTGGCCCACCAAAGTCTTCATCATGCGGATATCAACCGAGGTCATTGTTGGCATTTTCGTCTCAATGCCTGTCTCCTAAATCGAAAGCTGATTTGAAACGAGTCTGTCGCGTCTTGATGCCCCTGTGGAAGGATATGAAACCACACCATGGACTAATGCTCCTACTACAACCTTCCATGTCTCGTCACTAACCAGATGCAAAACTCACTAACCTACATCTTCCTAAGCACGTATTGTATCAAGGAACATATTTCGGAACAACTGAATCGATTTCCAACCACCTATGGTATATACGCCGGCCTGTTTTCTATACCGATGCTATTCACTCCCTTCAAATGTGCTCCCATGAGGAACCTCTGAAGCAGGTATACAGAAAAAGGACACCGATTTGCGCCGATCTACCCCAAACCAGTCAAGATGCATCCAGAACCTATATCATTGCTTTGAGCCAAACGCCAAACATTCCCATACCAGGACGTTTCCTCGTCCAATAAATTAGCTCCAAGCCCTGGGCCGCACTAATGCGCCTGGCTTACGACGCCTACTTCCGACATTCAAGTGCTCCGGATTCTTGTCTGTCGCACTGCTGTCGAAACGTTCGTGCCCGCCCACAGTAACAAGTTTCACCACGTTGCCAAAACTGAAGGCAATTGATCGCTGGCCCACTCGAACCACAGGGCCGAGTTCTGTTACGATCAAATGTCCAGCCCTTTCATCGGCCTGGAAAAGTGGTCGTGTCTCATCAGTTCTCGAGAGGCCACTCTGCGGAGCGCTCCAGATCTCCCAGCGTCCGAACAGGTCTCGTCCTGGTTCTTTGCGTGGCGATCGATGCCGAAGACCTTCTGTTTTCCGTCGTCCATCAGTCTGAATGTCGAGAGCCCTATTCGACTTTTGTCGTATGCCGACAACACTCCCGTCCGACAAAACACTCCATGAGCCGGGGTTCTGTATATGCCTCTTAGTCTCCTTGGCAGATTCCCAGGCACACCATCCGCTACTGGACGGCGTCGCAGAATTCTGGTAATAAATCATGTCGTGGTCATCAAGAGGGGCAAATGTTTGCACGACACAGTCCCCTGCCTCTGTGCCGGTATAGCACAAGGTGAACCAGGCGAGCCCATCAGTTCCCAACTGTGACGACGAGCGACTGAAGAACGCGCTCTGCAGGGAACGTGGAGCCATCCGTTCTGTCGAAAACGTATGTACGAGACTGTAATCTTCCATATTGACAAGATGAACTCGGCTGATCCCGGCGATCAGGAAGAGACCCAACTGAGCGAGAGGCACCACTTGATGAACTTCGTCATGTTCAATTCCTTCCAGTTCAACACTTCGAGAGTTCCAAGATAACGTTTCTTTGGTTGCTGCATGAACACAGCCTCGTCGAGATGCGGTAATGATGGCAACTAATGGAGATGCCTGCTTGCTTCCTATTAGAGCCATGGGGTCAGTATGACAGCCAAGATTCAGTCGTAGACAATCCTTACGCTTCCCTATCAAGGGCCGCACACAGGTCAATGGGCTTCGACATATACCATAATCTGCTCCTTCGCCCGCGCCCGGTATGTATTCGGTCAATGTCCCATTGCGACGCACCAATACTAGCCTAGGAATGTCGCGTTTTGGATCAGAAGAGCCAAAGAAGAAGGCCTCGGTTTTCTGGCCCTGAAGGTTAACAGACAGCGAAGGTCCCCAGGCATTCTCTCTGAGATTCCATAAAGCTATTTTGTAAGGAGACAATATGGCCAACCACTTCGAGTTGTCATCAATAGCCATGGCCAGAACCGGGAATGGGGCATCCTCAGACTCTTCGCCTTTGGCGATCGTGTAATGTAAACTGGCCGTCCTGGCGTCCCAGACCCGGATTGCACGGTCCAGGCCAACCGAGACAATACGACCGTCAGGCGCAGCTGTCAGCATCGCTATATCAAGGGTATGGCCTCCATGGAAAGATTTGACGTCCAGCGTTGGATCTGTGTCCGAGTGTCGGTCATCGCCACCAACTTCGTCTTCCCACAAAAGGAAACTTGTCAGTAGTCGAAGGCCGGCAATGACTACCAGAATAATTACGACAAATCGAGTGAGTTGATGATTGATAAAGTCATAAAGTGCTGGGAGTAGAGTTGGTTCCTTGTAATGAGGCATACGATCTGAGCCCTTCATGACGAATACAACGGGCTCATAGACCCTCGCAACGTAGCTATGGGCTGTAGGTTTGATGATACTGATAATCTCCTGGGCTGTCTCATGATCTTGTAGTTTCAGCCAAGATTTAGGACTTCGCGCTTGGTGAATAGAGTCCAGCGAGGTTTGTGGCGAACTGTTATTTTCCAATGCGCCGTGCCCTCGATATAAGTGCTTGAAAAAGTTGAGAATCGCATCAGCCTCAAAGAAGTGCCACTGGGCGATAAGGATAAAACCAAGCATGATAATAGTACCTGCTATTCGGGTTGACAAAGTGGCTTTACCTTGAAGAACGAGCTCCCATGTTCCCCGGGGTTTGAAATCGGATTCTCCACGATAATGGCGCATTGAAGCTTTTGCAAGCGCATCACTGAGCTCTGTTCGTCGGACGTCAACGCTGAGGACGGATAAAAAGAAGGTTGAAAGGTAGAATATGTCAAAGCCGATCGCGACGGCGACAAACATGCAGAAAGCCGAAACACCGGGGGATACCCAGCGAGAGAGCAGTAATAAAAGAAAGACATTTTGCAGTGAGCTAGCGATAGCTGTATGGGCAGTTTCTCCGAAAGCCTGACCAATGCGATTGCTTGTTGAATCTTCGGCAGGGGTAATGATAACGGCATTGATGAGTCTGAAAATGTTCTCGAGACTCATGGAAAGGACAACTAATGGATAAGCTGCTCTGGGAATTCGTGACAAATCCAATCTGAAGATGGCGCATACGGTGAAGCTGGACATGACGGAAAAAGCGATCTGAGATATGACAGTGATGATGAGACCGAATTTGGATTTGAAGGCTCGCAATTTGGACAAGCTCATCAAGAAATAGATAGCGGTCAGACCATATGCGACAGCTAGAATGGCCGTATCTTGTCGTGATATAGGACGAAACTGAAATTCGTAGAGTTGGCTTGCGGTAGACCGGCCATTAGGCGGATAAATATCCCATTTACTGGACACCTTGTCTGGGAGCAAGGCAGCTTTTCTTTCCCATTGTTCGCCCACAGGTGAATCCCGCAGGTAGATCAGTGTGATAACGAGAGCATCAGCGGCAACGAGACGCCGTTCTTCGAACCTTTTCCCACTGAAAACGATGGAATGTCTAAGGGTGACATTGACTGAGGTGGACTGAGTCTTTTTGTCGTTGACGGTTGCTAGAATATTAGGATCGACCAGAATATTATCCTCGATGCAATCCCAATACTGAAGAGGTGAGTGGAAGAACCAGGACTGATTATTTAAACCATTGATGGCATGGAAAGCATCTCGTTGACTTGTGGAAAGATCGGCACCAGGTTCAGGTAAAGAACGGGCAACGTTTCGAGCCCGGATGGGACTGAAGCTCTCAGTGCTTCCAAGTAGCTCATTCTGCAACTCCAGAGCAGAGACAAGTAAGTCTTGCTTCAATGCCTGCATGTAGCTTCCGTGAACCCAGATAGAGCGCATCATGACATCGGGGCGGATGGTTGCGCCATAAGGCAGCGGCTGAGCGACAGTCCAAGCATGGTGAGGTAGGTTAGAAGCGCCGTTGACGTAGTCGCTTGTGAAGAGATAGGGGATAGGATAGATTAGCATGGTAGCCACGACCACTGAGACGAGCAGAGTCGTGACAACATGGCTGGCGGCATATGATCCATACCGATATAGAGCACGGCGGATAGGATGAGTAGGTGCTAGGGCCGGAGCTTCCGTTGTTCTGCGACGGGATGTGAGTTGAAGACGGAAGACGGGGCGGGGAACAGAGAGCGGGACGGAAGGACGGGGATGGGGTGAATCGGGGCAAATAAGACTGACCCTCGGAGTGGGTACAGGAAGTACCAAATCATGAGGACGGTAGGTGAGATTTGAGTCGCCTATTGTCACATGTGCGAATATGTAAGAGTGAAAGCAACGGATTGAGTTGGTTGGGGGCCGATGTGAAGCAAGAGAGGGAGCTTAAGCTTCGGAATGTCTTGACTTGACTGGCGTGACATGAACGAGAATGTCTGTTGAAATATGGATATTGCTGGCAGTGGTTCGACCAAGGCGGGCAGCGCCGCCCGAGAGGAACAGACGATGCTCAACAGAGCAAGGTAGGGTGAAATAGAGCCAGGACCGTAGCAGCGACCAGGGCGCGTTGAGGCTCGTGTTAGCGATTTCCACAAGCGTGTACTGTCGTCAGATCAGATCAGATCAGATCAGGTTGGACCTGGCCAGATACAGCGCAGATCAGGTCACGAGACTTTGACCAAGCTGGGCGCTTGACGTCGGGAGGACAAGGACAAAGTTAAGGACCGGGACCAATACCAGTCAGTACCAATGGTGTGGCTTTCAACTGGTGGCTCGTACTTTGTACAATAAAAGAGTAAAGAAGATTTGTACGATAAATGCAATACGGGCAGGTGGGGGGGAAGGGACTTTGAGCCTGAGCTGAAGATGTATGAGATGGGATGAATGTTGGGGTTGGTGAAGGACGTAGAAAAGGACCGACGCTATGGAAAGTGGGAAAGAATGGATGTAAAACTAAAACCACCTATCCATACCGTCCGTACCTACCTAAAAGTTAGGACCGGATCGAAGCTATGACAACAAGGCGCGATGCTAGTCTACCAAGCAACTGCCCTGGATCTCAAGACCATTTCTAGGTTAAATTCAAAGTCAAAAGTCAAAAGTCTGACTTGGCTTGGGCCGCCTGAATGTGGCGGGTTAAAGAACGGTAGATACCTGTCGAGGTAGGTAGGTATGTCTCTGGGAAGACAGAAGCAACGAGACAACGCACTCAATTAGGAATTGGCAATGAATGTCCCGACAAGTTTGGGGATGAGATGGACCAAGTATTCCGGGAATGGAAAGTGGAAGGGAGATCAAAAAAGCCGCTAACTAAGGGCTCTCTCTCTCTCCTCTTTTGCCGATTCCATTGGCGGGAGAGGCCCGTGTACGAACGAGAACAAGGTCAACATTGGATGGATGTCTCTCACGTTTTAAAGAGGGACCTTGATTCACCCAAGTCTTTACTGTAACAAAGCCAAGGAACAGAATACCTAAAACAATTGCCCGAAGATACAACTCACTACTGCATATGCAACGGCAGTGAGTGGGCAAAAAGACCAGCCGTTTCTTCTGCCACTGACCCTGCATCATCCATCAATGGAATGATGGAATTGACCAAAAGAAAGCACAGCCCAGGAACCTGGATCTGCTCTGCGGGCACTGGACCAGGTTTGCAGCGTCTCCCGTGTCCCCCGAGTCCCCCCTAAAGGGCTAGTTGCAGCTCCACTGAACATCCATCCCATCTCAGATCGGCTTCCGTCTTTTCTTACTCCCATTTTAGCCTGTGATACTTGGCGGTTGCACAATGTCAATTTGGGCGTCAACCAGTCTTGCAGCACAAGAGACTAGAGAGCTCAGTATTGGTCACTACTAAACTAACCCAACATCCGCATCCATGTCAAGCCTCTGCGAACTGCGTATGCGACCCCTTGAAGTAAGGAGCTGCACTTGATGCCACCCTTTCGTCCTATTCTGGAAACCACTTCAAACCCATGTCTTTGCTACCCGTCTAAGCTGGGAAGCTCACAAAAGCAAGTCTTTATCATGAACGCCTCAATTTGCTTCAACTCCACATGTCATGAGTCCATGAACCACTAAAGCACCGTCATGCCTTTCAAGTCCTCACTGAGCCATGCTGTTGCCATGTGGTTTGCATTCCAGAGGTTCCAGCTCTTCCAGCTCTTCCAGCCATGGTCGTCAGCAAGGGTTGAAAGTACCACTGCGCATGATTAGTTCCAAACTCAAGACATGGCGTCTATTTATTCAGCCTCACTGGTCATTGTGTCTGAGCTCAGCGCACTGCCATACCCCATTGATTGGTATTACGAATTGGCAGATGAGGAATGGAACAAATCCTCCGAGCAACTGCCGGGATCTAATCAGTGAGCGCATTTATAATATTGTGTCTTATTGCATGAGTCTAATGAAGGGCACTATTTGGGTAGGTGACATACTGCTTGTGGTTCCGCAGCAGCAGCTCTTGCTTATTATTCCATGGTCATTTATCTAGCTCCTGAATAGGAATCTGGGGGAACATTCAATATCTTCTCAATTCTTGCTGCAGCTCATAGCAGATAGATCTTAAGTTGGGGTATTCGTGGTACAACGACATCCGTTGGTTCTGACATATTCCCGACGCTGAAGAGAAAGCTGGGTCTTTTTAATATTAGATCGTACGAACATAATTATTATGTCTTAAAAAAAGATAAAATCTTCCAAGATACAGGCAGTACCGAGTCTTACCATTCTGTATCGTATTAGTTCTCAGCTATAAGTTGAGAAGATATGATTAAACTTTTACTCTAGTACTGTATTCTATTTTGATGGATTTATTAGGCTGTGTATGGGGTTTGTGTGGACAAGTTTCTGTCGCTTCACTCCACCATCAACTCGCCCAATCCCAACTTCACTCAAAATACGCCAACACCATTGACTACTAAGAAACGCAACTTACTACTCAACACGAAATGTCTGGTACAGAACTGGAAAATAACCCTGAAGAGGGGGTCTTCTCTGCAGACAAGGCGATTGAAAATCTCATCTCCACCTTCAACGAGCTCAACAGCAACGTGATCGATGAGTTTCAGGATGAGCCAAGCCCGCTCGAGTTCATGCGATATGTCGCTCGTAACACGCCTTTCGTCGTGAGGGGCGGAGCTTCTTCGTGGAAAGCATGCCAGGAATGGAATTCGGCGTATCTCCTCTCTGTCTTGAAGGGTCAATATGTGAACGTTGCTGTCACGCCACATGGGTATGTCTTACTGTTTTTATGAGACATCGAGCTATAATGGAACTGTCGTCACTAACTCGCAACAGTAATGCTGACATGCCTACTGTTCCTCCTGGCGAGGAGTCCCTGGTTTTTGCCAAGCCTCACTATGAAGATCAGCCTTTTGAAGAATTGCTAGAGTATGTAGCTCGACAGGAGACGGACCCTGATTTTCCTGCCGATGCCGAAGTCCGATATGCGCAGACTCGTAAGCTCGACCACATTCACTACATACGAACGTACTAAACAATGCTATAGAGAATGACAACCTTCGCGAAGAGTACATAAGTCTATTCTCAGATGTACAGAAAGACATCCCCTTTGCAAGAATAGCGCTCGCCAAGGACCCTGATGCTGTTAACCTATGGATTGGTAACTCCAAGTCAGTGACGGCTATGCATAAGGACAACTACGAAAACATCTACATTCAAGTCTTGGGAAGAAAGCATTTTGTCCTGTTACCCTCACTTTGCCATCCTTGTGTCAATGAGCAGCCTCTCAAACCCGCGACATACAGGCGGGGAGAAAATGGCATGCAGCTTGAAATGGACTCTAATACTGCGTCTGTTCCCTTTGCTATCTGGGACCCGGATAGGCCTGAACAGAACGCTACTAGGTTTTCACATCTTGCTCGACCTCTACGAGTAACGCTGAACCCTGGAGATATGCTATATCTTCCAGCTATGTGGTAAGTTCCATTCCGCTCTCCCCTTTAAATGCACAGGTGTTCACATTTTCAAGGTACCACAAAGTTCTGCAATCATGTGCCGAGGAAGACGAAGGATTCGTCCTAGCTGTCAATTACTGGTAATAAAAACTCATGAATCTCTTTTACTTTTCCGTGCAATGCTGATATGAATCCCAAACAGGTACGACTTGGATTTCACAGGCCCCCTATATCCCACATCGACATTTGTTCGCGATGTAAGCCTGAGAAACAATATGCAGACTAGACCAACTCCAAACAGAGAATGAAATCAAGATGCTGTGTCTATTTCCATGCCCTAAACCAAAACAACAGATTACTTCTTCTTCTTGGAGATCCTCTTCTGCGCTCGCAACTCCTTCTTCATGCGAGGATCAACAATTCTGTAGCGGCCCTTGACACCCTTGGGACGTCCCTTGATACCACGGTTGAGACCACGAGCCACGACAAGTTTGGCTGCCTGCTTTGTTGGTTTCTTTTTCTGTGCCTTGGCAAGAAGTCGCCCAATGCTGTCTGCCTTCTCCTTTTCTGTCATGTTCTCGTCGTTGTTGAGCATGTCGGACTTCTTCTTGAGCTTCTCCAGCTTCTGCGCAGCCTTAAACTTCTTGCGAGCCTTGGCCTCACGCACCTTCTTGATGGGACGAGCGTTGTAGGCTCGCATCTTCTCCTTGATCGCCTGTGCCGCGGCCTTGCTGATGGGTTTCTGAAGCTTGTCATGTTTTGTCTCGTCTTCAACAAACCAGTCTGGCAGACCATCACGATCACGGAAGGCGTACTTGTTGAAGCCATCGTCGATAGCATCATGTGTTGTCTTCTGGCCTGTAGCGAGTTGATGTGCCAGAGTCATGGCCTCGGCAGTGATAATGTCGATGTCGAGTCTGCCATCGGCTCTTCGCTGGTCCTTGTCCCAATCATCCTCCTCGTCTCGTTTCACAACCTCGAAGCCGTCCTCATTGCCTTCCATCTCGGAATCAGAGTCAGCAGTAGCTTCCTTTGTCTTGACGGGCTTGGCAGCAGGTGTTTCGACCTTGCGAGCCTTGGATTGTTGAGCGACAGCTGCTGCTGCTTCTCGGTTGATTTCCTCATCCGCACTATCTTCTGCAGACTCCTCCTCCTCGGGTACGATGCCGGTGATACCTTGGAAGATATCCTGGTTGAAGAAATTTGTCGCCCTCTTGGACAATCCGTTAGCTCCCTTTGAGGAATCCAAATCGCGAATTAGTCCTTGTGAAGGGGCCGCATCCTCGTCATCATCGGAAGAATCATCCTCTTCAAGATCAGAGGAGTCGCCCTTCTCCTCAGCTTCTTCGCCAGACACGCCTTCCCATTCGTCATCCCCGTGCTCTTTGCGGGCCTTCTTTGCTCGGTACTTTGCGTCAATTTCAGATTTGCGCTCCTTGTACTGGTTATACATGGAATCGAGTTCTTGCTCCAAGCGATCCTCCTCAGGGTCGCTCTCATCATCGGTCTCTCCAGACGACCCAAGACCACTGTCTATTTGTTTCTGGGGTGTCTGAGAAGGGACAATCATTTTTCCACGATTCAGTCTCCGCATGGCGTCTGTCTTGTCGACTTTCTTGAGTGAGAACATCGCGCCTTCTCCGATGGGGCCAGTTTCTTCCATTCCGATATCCATAGGGGCGGTCATGTTGAGTTGCATGCGCACAACCTCACGTTGTTTGCGTTCATTTTCTTTTCGCTTTTCTCGCTTTCTTTTCGAGTTTTCCCGGTCCTTCATGTTTTGAAGCTCTTCTTGAATCTTGAGTTCCTCATCCATTGGCTCAACTTCGGCCACTTCCTCAGTATCCTCAGTGTTAAGAGCCTTCTTTGTTTGAAAGCCAAAGATCTCTCGAACCTTCAATCTCCATTTCAACAGCAGTTTGAAATCCTTTCTTCCCAGCACACGAAGGTCAGAGCAGCTGTTTCGAATCTCCTCCGTTGTCTCGGGGAGTTTGTCAAGTGCAGCTAAGGCTACATCTCCGTTGAGAGGCTGCTGAAAGGTGAGTTTGTTGTAAGAGCCTAGGACGGCGATGGGATCGGTGGTTTGAATAAACTCGCTGGCGGGCATCTCCTTGAACTGGGTGTAGTCACCCTCCTCATAACCATCTCGCTTGCGCTTCTTGACCTCGGGATTGTAGACCTGTGATGCAAAATTGTTAATAAGTATTTTCTATTTACCCATACGAGCTTGCAGGGACTTCGTACCTTGGCCTCGTTGTTTGGGGTCGGGCCGGAAAGCTCAGCAAAGACGTATTTGGGATCGAGAAGTCGGGGATCGATCTTCTTGGGCGCCTTGTACCCACGACACACGAGAAACACCTCGGCACTGACGTTTCGACTGGATGGTGGCTTAGTCGCTTCGACCTTGTCGAAGAACTGTTTGCAAACCCATAGGAAAGAGTTGTAGTCCTTGCTTCGGAACACTTTGGAAACAAAGTTACCACCCTCGCGCAAGAATTCAGTGGCGAGCTTCAAAGAATGTAACGCCAATTCGTTCTGTACGAATGAATCCTGGATCCAGGCAGTACCAACGTTGGGCGCTCCATCGTGGAGCACACTGTCTGCCTTCCATGTTTTAAGGTGTTGTCTGATCTTGGCTCGACAAGTGTCCGTTGTTATGTCCTCCTGAAAACTGATAACTCCAGGGATTGGCTTGATGTACGTCAAGTCTATACCGACGATGAGGCTCTCCTTGGGGCAGGTTGCTGCTGCTACTTGTAACCAACTCTGTCGGGAAGATCGTCAGCAGAAGTTTCATCCACGATCCACAGTAGTGAAAGTATTGTAGACCTACACCAGGTGCAGCGCAAAGATCCAGAACGACCTTGCTCTTTTCCAAGAAGCCATACTTCTTGTTAAGTTGAATAAGTTTGAAAGCAGCTCGAGCACGGTAGCCCTTCTCTTTCGCTAGTCGGTACCACTTGTCGAGACGCCCTTTCGCTTTCTGTAGCAATCGTTAGCTTCTCTTATGTCCAAATATTCTCTGGTGGCTTCATAGAGACTCACTTGTTTGGTGATCGCCATTGTGTCGGCGCGGGCGCGAAGATGGAATGTTGAGGTTGCAAACACCAAAATTGACACTTGAGAACTTCCTCAAGATGCGCCCCTCTAGAAATTTTGCGACAGATAATGGTGTCACGTGGTGATAAGTATTGGACACCGAATAGTGGGGTGGTTAGATTTGATAGATGGGTGTGGGTCACATAAAGCCAACACACCAAAGTCCCCATACAGAGACACGATAGCGACAGAAACACTCAGACAGTCTTACCTCCAGATCCATATTTCATTCACTGACTCGCAGTTTGTCGGTTTCCATAATCCATATGAGCGGCACCGATAATATAAAGGTCTCATTGTAGAACTGATCAGATTAGGGCCATGATCCCAACCGGACCAAGATATACGATGGTGATTGGTGAATAAACAGCAGCTGTGTATAAGCGAGAGTTGCTGTCTTAGCCTGCTGTCTTTATTTATGATGTGTTATTTACGACGTGTTACTGCACCTTACGGGCTGCAATTGTGCTTGCCTCTACGTTTTAGGATACAAAAATAAATAGCCTAAGGACCTGCTCTAAACTGGTCTTAACTGACCCACTGATTTAGTCTCTTATGCTCTCAGCGGCCAAATTCTCTGGCACCCTGGGGCTACTTCTCTCAGTGGCCAGCCTCTTTGGATCAGCAATGGGTCTCTCCAGTTTTGAACCACATAAAGTCCTCTCTTATTATCTATCAGCCAATTGGGCATTTTCCGCTGTGGCAGAAATACCTATAACGGCGGAATTTAACATTTAGCACCCTTGCGGACTGTAACAATTGAGATGTAGATACGATAAGAGAGCGTGACCTAAATGGGCTTAGTACCACTCTGCCCCGCCTTATGCTCAAGTCCAATAAATTGGTTCGGTTTGAATCAGGACCTAAAAGCGGCTCAAACACACCTCCATCGAATGCTTCAACTTAGGCGAGCGGTCGGTCCCTATCATCAAGACCTTAAGCTTGCATCACGGTAAGGTAAGGCAAGCATGAGTGGAAGGGTACTCGCTGCAGGGCTGAGGCCTATCTCACGCCGGGCTCCGGTCGTCCCTGTGAGGCACCTTCATCGTCAATCTACGGGTGGCCTCCTCCAAGCCGATGCTGCGATTCGAGCGACACGAAAACGAATGTGGCAGGGCGGAAACAATGCTTTCCACAATGCCGTCACTACGAGGAATGCCTCTTTTGCCAGATTCTTGCCTAAACTCATGGTCAAGTTTCTGAGAGTGCCGGCAATGTTTGGCGGTGTGGCCATCGGTGCTTTTGCTTGGGTACAATACCAAGCAGCTCGTACGTCACAATTCCAATGCCATCCATATATACCAAACGCTTTGCTAATTGTCACAGAGGCCGGCACATTCGCGGTGAATCTATTCAACACGACGACAGATACCGTTTCGAGCGCTGCTTCGAGCTTATTTGGCGGTGCCAAGGATATAGCTGATCAAGTAAATCGAGGATGGGAATCCACGAAAGAGAAGGCTGAATTACCCGATTGGGTCAAACAAATCCTGAAACTTCAAGAAGACGTTGGTACTGGTGGTTCGGGAGGTTCGGGCGGTGGTGAGCCGAAGCAGAGCAAGGTTGGCGCCGCAGCTGCTGTGGGTGCTTCAGCTGCTGCTTATGGCTACGACCAGTCGGACGAAGAGGATCCTCGAAATGTCGAACAGGTTGCTAAGGACGATCAGATGATGCTTCTAACCAAGAAGATGATCGAGATTCGAAGCATTCTCCAGAAGGTTGGGCAGTCGAGCACATTGACCCTTCCCTCCATCGTGGTTATAGGATCTCAGTCATCTGGAAAGAGCTCCGTCTTGGAGGCAATTGTTGGTCACGAATTCCTTCCAAAGGGTTCCAACATGGTTACAAGGAGACCAATTGAGCTGACTCTCGTCAACACACCATCTGCTAAGGAGGAGTACGGCGAGTTTCCTGACCTTGGACTGAGACATATCACCGACTTCTCGTCAATTCAGCGGACTCTGACCGAACTCAACCTTGCCGTTCCCGATAGCCAGTGTGTCTCCGATGACCCAATTCATCTAACAGTCTACTCCCCAAACGTACCCGACCTGTCACTTATCGATCTCCCTGGATACATTCAGGTTGTCGGACAGAACCAGCCTTTGGAATTGAAGCAGAAGATTTCTGAGCTTTGTGATAAGTATATCCAGCCACCCAATGTCATCCTTGCCATCTCTGCTGCCGATGTGGATTTAGCAAACTCAACTGCTCTCCGCGCATCTCGCAGGGTTGATCCTAGGGGCGAGCGAACAATTGGTGTAGTTACCAAGATGGACCTGGTCGATCCCGTCCGTGGAGCAAACATTTTGAATGACCAACAGTACCCCCTGAGACTGGGCTATGTGGGCGTGATTTCCAAGGCGCCGCAAAACCAAGGACTTTTCAAGATGGGCAACACCAACCGACTTACTCAAATTAGCAAACAGGAGAAGGCCTTTTTCGAGGCCCATCCCCGACAGTTCGGTGGTGAGGTTAGCGTTGGCACCACGACGCTCCGCAAGAAGCTCATGCATGTTCTGGAGCAGACAATGTCTGGAAGCCTGCAAAGCACTAGCGATGCTATTCGACAAGAGCTTGAGGAGGCCACATATGAGTTCAAGGTTCAATACAATGACCGTCCACTTTCGGCCGAGTCTTATCTTGCGGAGAGCTTGGATGCCTTCAAGCACTCTTTCAAGCAGTTTGCCGAGGAGTTCGGGCGTCCCCAAATGCACGAGCTTCTGAAGCAGGAACTAGACCAGAAGGTACTTGACTTGCTTGCGGCCAGGTATTGGAACAAGCCTATCGAAGATCTCTCGCCAGTCAACCCCGATCTGGACAACCTTGCAGATCTCCCCAAGGCTCCTGCCGACTCTCTTTACTGGCACCGACAGTTGGATGCTTCTACATCCGCGCTTACGAAGCTCGGTGTTGGACGTTTAGCCACAACTGCTGTGGCGTCTTCTATCCAGGCCCATATCGACTCCCTTATCAGCAACTCCAGCTTCGCCAGCCACCCTTTCGCCCGCCAGGCTATCATGGAATCTGCCTCGACCATACTTAGCGAAAGGTTTTACAGCACCAGCGACCAAGTGGAGAACTGCATCAAGCCCTACAAGTTCGAGATCGAACTCGAGGACCGGGAGTGGACTAAGGGACGTGATCACGTCGGCGGTGTGCTCAAGAAGGAGCTTCAGGACTGCGAGAAAGCCTTGAAGAACCTTGAGGACAGTGTCGGTGGAAGGCGAAAGATTAAAGACGTCATGACTTATATCGACAAGGCCCGCAAGGGCGAAGTCGTTGTTGAGGGTGACAACCGTAGCGGCGCCGGTGGCTTCAGCGCTGCTCTTCTGAGCAAGGGTAGGTTCAGCACAAACTAAAAGAAGGGTCTAAAAAGCTCAAGGGCTAACATATTTACAGGACGTGAGGCTGTTTTCCTGCGTGACAGGGCCGACATTATCAAAATGCGCCTGCTTGCAGTCAAGTCCAAGCAGTGTGCTGACCCCAAGAACAAGTACTACTGCCCTGAGGTTTTCCTCGATGCTGCTGCTACCAAGATGGCATCTACTGCTGTTCTGTTCCTTAACGTGGAGCTCCTCTCAGAGTTTTACTATAGCTTCCCTCGGGAACTGGATCACCGCCTTGGTCGCCACCTATCTGACGAACAGATCGAGAAGTTCGCTAAGGAAGATCCCAAGATCCGTCGGCACTTGGAGGTTATTCGCCGCAAGGAACTGCTTGAGCTGGTTCTTGAGAAAATGGAGAGTCTGCGACAGCTTGATGGCCGTGAACGCGAGCGAACAAATCCTAACGCGAGACGAGACCGCAAGCAAGGCCGATGGGGCCTATTCTAAAGGAGCTATCCTAAAGAGGGTCACTAAGGCTTAAGTTATCCTAAAGGGTGTCATTGAGGTCTAAGTTATCCTAAAGAGGGTCACGGGCGCCTCAGTTATTCTAAGAACGGGTTGCTGGGGCCTGTTCCAAACAAGGCCCTTGTTAAAATGAGACATGATGTTCACTGGGAGGGAGTTGAAGGAGTTGAATGATTGATTGTTGAAATGAAATTAGAATATCACCACTTTCTTAGAGACAAGACAAACTTGTAGCCATATACGCTTTTATTATCCTTATTTCAAACCATGTTGTGCCTCTTATGTACTACCATCTGTACTCATTTGCAGCGTCACTTCCCATCTAATACTACCACCATGACCATAGCCTTCGCCCAGTCTGTTCTGGATCAAGCCTGAGATACGCTGCCGTAGCTTACTGATGGACATCTCATCATAACCCTTGACCACACTTAACTTCAGGTTGGCCATACAAAGACCATAGTGAACCTGCCAGAATTGTGCATCATCAATAGCAACAACACTTGGTTCAGTCTCAATCTCTCGAAGGACGGCACTGACGCCGTTGTTGCCATCACTGCCACCATAGGACATGAGCAGCATAAGGCCCTGTGCGACGGCTAGTCGCATCCCAAGGGCAAACATGGCAAAGGCGATAACAGCACAAATAAGACGATCGAGCCATGTGTAGAGCGAGATGGAGAGGAGTGGAAGGAGAGCGATAACGGCGGAGAATGAGAGTGTGAGGAAGTGGAAGGGGTTCGACAGTACACTTGGTAGAGCCGCAAGGTACGAGACACGCATAAGTTTGGCAATGCGAGCATGATTTCGAAGACCATATGCCGAGACCAGGGTGCTCACCATAGCAGCAGCAGACACAAGATCAATGGACCCATCTGGGCCATCATGGCCGTGTTCATGATGAGCCTCGTGATTGCCAAGAGACTCAAGGAAATGCTTGAGAGTATGTGATACCAAGTCAAAGCCTCCGAAGAGGAGGAAAACAGACATGGCAAATCCAGCAAGGACCTCGGCTCTCTCAAGACCGAACGGGTGCCGAATACTGCTGCGTCGCCAAACCTCAAAATTGCCCAGGACATCAACCATGACACAGACAGCAGCACTGCCGGCATCGAAAAAAACAAGATGTGAGAGAGCTGTAGTCGCAAGAGATCCTTCTGAGCGGAAGAAGATGTAAGTAGCCACGGTAAGATGGCACATGCTCCAGTAACAGTGAATACGCTGATCCTTTGTCATGCTCTTCCATGCCTCGCGAGCGGTCGGAATGGGGAGAGAAGCGGGGAGGACCGGTGGAGGTCTCGGTGGTGGCTCTTTGAAGATTTGATGTTGGGATGAGATACTACTGTGCTTGTATCTGTGTCCACGGCGTTGCCCTATGTTCTGCAAAAAGACGTATCAGCGTATTGTCGGAGATATGGAAAGAAAGGCTACATACCGACTTGACAGGACCTGCAGAGATCACTTGTGTCTGGAAATTGAAAGGGTTCTTAAACCCAGGGGACGAAGGAGAGTCCGCTGTTTCGTCTTCGGCGTTCATTGTCGGGAGTGATAAGGAGGATGAGGACGCAGTCGTCGAGGACGGTATCAGTAGATTCGCAGCAGCCGAATTCTGAGCGACAGCGTCACGATTGAGTTGGCGATTGATAGCGATAGTGTCGTTATCTTGACCAACACCACCGTCTGTAAACGTTTCGCGCTTCGCGATGTCAAAATCGTCGTCGCTGTCGCCGTAGACAACCAGACTTGGCGGGCGGAGGTTCTGAGGAGGACAGGCACCTGGATAGTCCGACATGTGCTACTGTTTTCGGATAACGCGCCTCTTTTTACAGTTAGATCGACAGCCCGATCGATTGATTCCAGGAACTCCGTTTCGAAGACTCGAAAATCGGGTCACGAAGGTTCAAGGTTTTGGGCGCAGACTGGTTTCGTCGATAGCGCAAGCCTTGAAGAAACGGAAGACAAGATGGAATGCGTAGGTTGACGTCGCGATCCGATAGCCATTAGGTTGTGGAGGCGGACGGACCGATGGGGGTTTTCAGGGGTACTCCGGAGGATGCAGGGGCTACACAAGCGCCTAAGCCACAGTATCCATGTCTGTTCTAGCGGGCCAGCAAGTCCCTGGCCCTTTTTTGTGGCTTGCTTCTTTTGACGCCTCAAAGATATCGTCATTAGCTTCATGTCCTCTACCTGGCTTCAATAGTTCTTGCAGCTTTTAGTTTTGCGACAATTCGAATCATACGAACGGCACGGAAGCCATGCAGCTATTTCTTTTACATCAATAATACCAATTCGCGGCACATAGCTGTGACCGTGAATACTCTTGCTCTCACTACCGAATGCTGGCCCAAACTTCTCAACCCTTCCCTTCCCTCGACACTTGGAAAAGCGAATATAAGCAACCACTCTGCTTGGCGATCCCACTTACACCCTCATGATGGAGAGCGCTTCACAAAACAAAAGGGACGCTTCGCCTACACCATCTCCATCCCATCGACGAAACCCCTCAAATTCGAGCATCTTGGCGAAGTTCCCCTTTTTGCGAACATCGCCGGAAAAGCGACGTGAGCAGACCGAAAATGCGATCGACGACGATGGCCCAACGAGTACCCCTCGTCCCGCTTCTCGACCATCTGCGAGCGTAATACAATATCAACGAACGCGAAGACGCCGGGGATCTCTTAGGAAAGCTGCCCTGCTTGGTCGAGGAGCTCAACGCGAGCGCAGAGAGAGTCGGCCCCTGGTTATCGACACTTCACATGCTGCTGCATATGGACTCGACCCCACGGCTGTGCAGACCCAGAGTCCGTCGCCGATAGAATCCCTAGATCTGAATGCTACAGTAGGGAGTGCTCGGCGCACACATGTCGATGGGTTTACGCCTTTACCTGGAGGACTCGGTACGGTACCTGTACTTCCTGCGAAAGGGGCATCCTCACAGGCCACAGCTCGTCCAACAGCACTCGCGGATCAAGATGGAACATCTTATACATCTACAGACGAGGAAGATATGCTCCAGATACCTGGAAGCTCGTCGACGATTAGGCAGAGTCTGTCGATATCACCGGGACCAGACTCTTACTTCAACAGTGTAAAATCGACATCATCACAACGCAGACGGCTCACGAGCAGAGCAAAGTCCCCGTTGTCGTTCAGTGGTCTGTCATCCAACACATTGCCGGCCCATGAAGATTGGGACTACGCAGATACGGAATGGTGGGGATGGGTTGTTCTGTGCGCGACGTGGTTTGTGTTTGTCGTTGGAATGGGATCTTGTCTTGACCTCTGGAGCTGGGCGTGGGACGTAGGCAAGACTCCATATGCGCCGCCAGAGTTTGAAGACGACGACACGCTGCCAATTGTGGGATACTACCCTGCATTGATCATTCTCACGGGCGTAATGGCGTGGGTATGGGTTGTTGTAGCTTGGGTTGGGATGAAGTACTTCCGGCATGCTAAAATTAGCGGCGACTAATGCGTTGGTTAGACGTTCCTGGGCTTTGTTCTGAGCTAGAATTGAGTTCTGACACTATTTAGACTTGGTACTATTAATGATTATTAATGAAGATTTATTAATATGTTTTTCAATGCTGTCCCTTGTATTGTGATGTTGACACTTCTTTTCTGTGCTGCAATTTTGTCTCGATCCAGCTAGATCTTTCAAATCAGCTGCTCAATAAAGCCGCAGACTCGACGATCGTTGGCTGCTGTTCGCTTCCAATTCGATGTCAAAGGATATCTCGTTGGTGCTTGCAAAAGCTAAGCGCCGATGCAGCGGCAACACACGCCAGAATAACCAATCATGTCGACCTTGAGCCTGACCAATATTTTGGGACATGGGATCGTGGCAGTCTCAGCGGGGTCTGTGCAAGCCTCTAACGCGGGAATGACGAAGAGGCTCGATAGAACCGCCTCAACAAAGTTTAGGTCTGCGGTAATGAGAGATTACAGTGTATATTTGCGGCGATGTTGATTCTATGATGGAAAAGCACGGGTCTTTGATGAGAGACCCTGTTAGTTGGTTGTCCTACTGTCAGGCAGATGAGTGGCAACATAAGTTCTTTTAGGAAGGCAGATGTAGAGGTGTGGGATTTGATAGAAAACCCCCAATAACTGTACAAAAAGAACCCTAGCTGCATCTATTACATACCTAGTATGAAGTTATGAAGGGAGGTTTATATAAAAGGTGCTTCCCTTATCAGAATACAATCTTCTCGGTATGGAGGTAGTCTAGGGTAGGATAGGTGCTGGCGATTCGTGATCGAAATGGTGGGAAAATCTCCCGAGAGTATCAATCATTACCTGATTCAGTTTGAGCGACGAAGCCGTTGATTTGCATGGGGAGATCGGCAGCATATCGCCCAAATACGTCGTGCCTGGGGAAGTCGAGAACTCGCCGCCCCCGACGGTATGGCTCTTGGCTCAGTACGTTCCTTCATGGTAGATTCAGTTCCCATAATGCCTTTCATTACTGGAAATTATCACCGCTATTCTAGTCATTCCTACTTCACATTTTTTTTTTTTGCAGCAGACCGCAATTCTGAATATTGATGACATATTCATATAATAGCCGCCAATGGCGATTTGATAACCCCCAATTACTCACAAGTCGATAAAAATGCGGTACGTGGGGGTTCAAAGCCGAACCGAAATGCCCCAAGCGCAACCGCTTTCAAGGTAATTAGCTTCCTTGGCTGACGGCCCGACGCAAGCTCATCTCGTGGACATGGTCATTGGCATGTCTCGTGATGGTTTTCCATAGCGAGGTGACTCGGAATTTGCTCTGGACTAGCCAGTATTTAGCATTTCAGAACCTCAATGTTGACTCAGAAGAAATGCGGAGATTGTCTGGCCATTGTTGTTCACCTTGCCATGATACAACGTTGTGTGTTTCACCCGCATACAAAGCAAGCCACCCGCTGCATCAGAAATGGTCATGTTGGTTATTCTATGGGACTCAATCATCATGCAAGAGCTTATTTGACAAGCTTGGCTCGTCTCAGAGAGCAGTATACAAATATCATACTGTCGGTCTGGATGGGATAGATGAGCTACTGCGTTACTGCACTTATTGTTTGTCCACACAGGTGTCCGTCAAGGTCATTTGTTATGCGTAGTGGGATGGATTCATGCCGTTTACCCATTAAAGCTACGATCCTCATATCAGTCATTGCCAGACTTGGCGTCAGCCAAAATAGCGGCCTGTCATGCCATCAATCCTTTGTTCCATGGTCTGACTGACTCTGGATCAAAGCTCTGATGAATACCTCAACAAAGGACCATGCTCCAGAGCATTCCCAAGAATCGGAGTTGAGTATTGTTATAATTTAATACAGGTAGTTGGTAACAGACAAAAATGAGCAATAAATGCGAATGGCGCAAGGGAGAGCGTGCCCCTGTCGTCTCCAGCTACGCCTGAAACAATTCCACCAGTAGCCGTATGTAATCAAAATCAAAGCTCCCAACCTCACCAAATGGCGATGCCAGCCAGTTGTAATATTAGCAAAATCCAAGGCATTGCATATATTTTTTCATTTCAGCTGTCAACAAGGTACCAGGTATTGGACCTCTTGAGTGCACGAGCTTCCTCAGCTTCCTCAGCTTGAGTCACTTTAGTCACGTAGAGAGAGGCTCACTCATCAGCTTCGCTTTCATTGTAGTTTCGCCATCGCCGAGTTTCGATTGTGTTTTTTTCCTTTTCCCGCCATCAGTTCCCGTTTAGCCATCCATCCATTCATATAATTTCGCATGCGATCCACTATCAATCCTCCTGCAGCAGATTCGAGGCCTTGATGCTGGAAGAGGCGAGGAATAATAACTCAGTACGAGATCGGAAAAATCAGTTCGAGATGGAAGGGATCAATTATTGACTGGAGGGGACATTTTACCTACGACCCCAAGCTTACCTTCATAGCACTAGCCGTGCGCTGTAACAGTAAGGCAACGGTCATTTGAAATGGAGCGTATCCTTCAAGCCTATTTTGTTCCTTCTCCTATAACTACTACCTATATTCAATATCCGACTCATCTTGTCGAACTTTGATCAAATTCCTAGCTTGAGTGATTGATTACTCTATAAACTAACCACCACCTGGTATCTGAGCTCAATATCATTTCTCAAAGCAGTAGTTAGCAATCAATACCCTTAATACAGTCAAGTTCCTTGCTGCAGCTCATCAGGTGTCGGGTCCCTCCACCGCCACACACCTCACACCCACAGACCTCCCCCATCTCTCCCACTTCTAGGCCCCAAAACCCGCCAAAGAGAGCATCTCCCCTGGTGCGCCCGCCTAATTCGGCCTCCCCTTCTGTACAGTGCAGTGCTCTGTAGGTGGGCTGCTGGGCTGCCATCGGCCGAATGCCTGGGTTTCGAAAACCCGCCTAAAACCAAACCAGCCCAGCCTCTTCACCTAACCTCACTCACTCCCTCACTCGACTCTCTCCACTCCACTCCCGTCTTTTCTCCCGTTTGTCTCCCATCTATCCCATCCCCATCTCATCCATCAACTCAACTCACCTCCCGTCACCTCTTTAACCGCTCCAACGCCATCTTCAGCATATCCTCCATTGCATCTTCCTGCTTCTTTCTCCATTACTGTTGCTGTACAAACTCTTTGTCCGTATACCCTCGAAATCTTATCCTTGGTCGTTGGAAACCGTTCCCCTGTCTAAAGGTACTTACGAGTAATCCTGCGTCAATCCTCTCCACCGCGTCACGAACCGTTACGATAACCTCAAAACTCTATCCGACTCGCTCTTCCTTGGCCAGTCCCCCATCGAGGGGTTTGTCCTCATCATCGTTCGACTTCGCATTCTTTCGTGTCGTCCTTTTCACGTTGCGAATCTGGCCATATTCTCTGTAATCAGGCTTCAGGTCGCCACACCACCTCGACAATTTGGGACCCTGAATAATCCCTCCCATATCACACCCGACAAACCTTTTCGACCCTTGGCCATCGCCATCAACCGCCAACATGAGGGAAGTTAACTTTAGTATTCCCAACGTCAACAAGGCGTCCGTCGGTATTACTACCGCCCTATATGATCGCCGTGCGCTCGATTGCACCTCGACCCTCCCCCTCATCAACTCGCTCAACCATCTTGCCTATCTCACCACATCTTCTGCTCGCATCCGTGACATCCTCACCGTCGATGGAGGTATCGAGCGTCTTGTCTGCATTCTGAAACAAGGCCGTAGTAAGGACATGATGGGAATGTGGAAGTGGAACCTTGCTTTCCAGTGTGTCGTCAATATTGGTGTTCGAGGCACGGAAAACGTCCGCACTCGTGTTGTCGAGGCTGACATGGTCCCTGTCATCGCTACCATCCTCGATAATTATACCAAAGCTGTCGACAAATGCCGCGAGAAGGCCGAAGAAGCCAAACAGAAGCAGAACTACGACCACCACCGTCACCGAGGCCATGAGCACCGCTCGACCCCTAAGGCTTCCTCATCCAATCCAGCATCAGCTTCCGCTTCTGCATCATCTTCTTCTTCATCGGCAACTGTGGGTGCTTCTCCATTTGGTCATCGTTCTGGTTCTCGTGCCGATGCCACCGAACAGCGATCTCGCCGTCACGGTCCGCCGCCTTCCATCGATGTTTCAGCCTCTTACGCAGGACCATCTACTGCCGCCCCTCAAACCCATCCTCAGCAGCAGTCCCTAGATACTACTATGAGTGGTTCACAATGGCCTCAGTCCGCTTCGGAACGCTCTACATCATGGGGATCGGCTCGTCACCAGCCCCTGAGGGGACTTGAAGGCCGTCACGCCACGACTTCAGCTCCTCGTCAGACCATGCAGCCCCTTGCAACTGCAGTCCCGGCCACCGAGACTGTCGAGGGGTTTGTGAGACCCGTTCGTGATATCGATCGCCTTGCTTCAATGGCACCATTTGGCTCTGCAGATCTGGTTTCCCAGCCGACATCGCCAACGACGCCTCTGCCACCTCCTCAGATGCGCTCGCCTACTGTCCGCCCAGCATCCGCCCTTGGCCCATCCGGTCGATCTCGCCGACGCCCATCGATCCGCCACCAGAACTCGACTGCCGATGCCGATGACATTAACGGTGATAGCATGCCTTCAGACGAGTCACCCGAGACAGAGATGACAGGTACCGATAATCTGCAATCAGCTGTTGGTATCCAGGATATCACCATGGAGGATGGTGACACTATGCTTGGTGGCACAGCTCTCGATCTGGCTACGCCAACAGTTTCCGAGACCCATCAGGAAGCCAGCACCTTCAACATCAACCATCGTAGTCCTATGGATGGCAGCATTGCCAACAACAATGCCCCGACACCGGTTCCCGCCATTGGGCTCTCACCTAACCGCCCTGCGATGACCACACCCCCACAACCTCCTCTGGCCGCCACCACTGTCCCTCGATATCTCCTGGACCGTAACTTTGTCCCCAACCCTCAGATGGTTGCCGCGATGCCTCGGGAGGAAGATGTGCTCATGTCTCTGCAGCTTCTTGCATATGTCTCCAAATACTGTGGTCTTCGATCTTATTTCCAAAAGAGCCACCTTGTCCCACGTCTCAAGATCGGCAAAGAACTTGCCGCCATTGACAAGGATATCACCGCCATGGACGAAGAAGAGGACGTTCCTGAGGTCTACGATGAAGATGCCGACGACGAAGAGTATCTGCTTCCCAACGATTTCAACCTCTTCCCTCTCGTTGAGAAGTTCACAGTGCGCTATCACAGTACTGATATGCAGTACTGGGCTGGCGTTGTCATGAGAAACCTCTGCCGCAAAGATGACACTCGCGGCGGCATCCGCCAGTGTGCATACTACCAATGTGGTAAATGGGAAGAGTACACTCGCCAGTTTGCGAAATGCCGCCGATGCCGACGCACCAAATACTGCAGTAAGGAGTGTCAGAAAAGCGCATGGGCTTTCCATCGCCACTGGTGCGTAGCGGCCACCCAGTAAGCTGGTCGCTCGACAATGATTTATACGACAACCAATTCACAACAGCATCTTCTCGGCGAATTCTTCGGCATCAATGCTTGATTCATACACATTCTTCTTTAAGGGTTGCGAATGCATTGCACAGCAAAGCGTGTCATGAGCGCATGGCGTTTCTTCTCGATACCACTGGTTTTGCTTTCTCTTTTCATTGGCGTCTTCGGGCTAGGCATTAACGGTCATTGACTTTTGGGTGCATATCGCATGTCATTGCACTCTCAATGTTTCTTTTCTTTTCTTTATCTTTACCGCACTTCGCACAACCTTGCAGGTCTTCTTTTCTAATTATTTCTTATTGTTGCGACTGGCAATCGCTCAGAGACTCCTCTGAGTGCAGGCGTTTTTGAACAAGGAGCGGGCATATAGCAGACGAAAACAATGCTCGTTTATGTATATAGATACCTCTGACTGCTGGAGGCTCTCCGATGTCGCTACTTCGGGAGCATGGGCATCTGGATATGATTGATGACGGGGGAACAACGACGGAGACCAGCGAAGAAGATTCGCGACAGACAGATTGAGCACAGTCGACTGCAAAAGTTGGATCAGTGGATGCTGATGTGCATATTCAACAGAGTTGGATTGCGGCCTCTTGGTGATTGGGCCTTGAAAAGGGCATCATCACAATAGGTGTCAGGACTGCAAGAATTCATATGCAGTTGTGACCAGAATCTGCTACATAGTCCTTTGGGTATAGACGAAATGACCAAAAAATTATAAAATAAACCACAAAAGTCTCGTTAGTGACTGGCAAACACATTCATTTGGCATAGATTTGTACAGAGAAAGTATTTTTGATGATAGAAAATATGAATATTGACCAAATTGTTTCGATTTACATGCAAGAGGACCCGAAACGCCAGCCCTTGTACTTCATCTCTAGCCTTTTCTTTCAACAGTAATACATCACACAGGCCAACCTCGTCAACAACAGGTATTAACATCGCTCTAGTCTCCCACTCTACCGAGAGCCCATGGCCTTCCTCCTCGCCTTGCCGGGCCGCGACTTGGATACTCTGCTGCCGGCCTTCATCTTCTTGGGGTCGAAGCCGCTGAGATCGCCGGAGCTCATGGCGTCGCCTGACTTAGCGTGGCGCTTCTTGCCACCGAAGCCGTACTTCTCGTTCTTCTTGGCTCGCTTGGGGTTACCGGCTCCGGCACCCCGACCAGCGCCTGAGCGAGGGTTGTGGCTCTTCATTTCCTTCTCGACACCGACGTCGAAGATGTCGGCTTCCTTGGTATCAAGACCAGCACCGCCGGTTTCTGAGCGCTCTGAGAATAGATGTTAGTAACAGGATAAACATGACTTGGGTGCAATAGTACTTACTTCGCTTGAGGTTCTTGATCTTGTCGAGGGTCTCGCGCTTGGCCTTTTGTCGTTCCTGGAGCTTGGCGACTTGGACCTGCTTTCCGAACTTCTTGAGGTCGCGCAGCTTGCGGGCCTCCTGAGCAGCCTTCTTGTTGGAAGCCTCTTCAACAAGCTTAGCCTTGACCTTCTCCATGTGGGCATCCTCCTTGATCATCTCGGCGAAGTAATCTTTGGGGCGAGAGAAGGGAACACCCTCCTGGCGGAGGAGCTTGCGGGCCGCACGGGTGGCCTCGAGACTCTGGGTATAAAATGCGAGCTCGCGCTGAAGGTCGTCCTGGACGTCAGGGATAGATTCGGCCGTGGCGCTGCTGGAGACAAGGGACTGGTGTGTCGCGAAGGGAACAGACTTGTCTGTGGGAACAGAGATGCGGTTCAAGGCGGCGAGGAGGGCGGTTGTGTTGTTGATGGTGAGGCGCTGGTGTGGGATAATGTCCTCCTTATCTTCTTCGTCAAGGTCCTCAAGGTCTGACATGGGGATGTCATCTGCCTCAGGATCTTTCTCCTCGTCGTCCTCTTCAGCTGCCGCTGCCGCTGCCTTCTCAGCTGCCAACTGGGCAAGTTCGCTCTTCTTGAGTGTGTCTCTCTTTGGCTTGCGAATGATCTTCTCCTCAAGCTCGATTGAAGAGTCTGAGTCGTCGCTATCGTTGATGCCGTTTAGGTCGTACTGTAAACTTTGTCAGTGCAAGTTATGGATGCAAGGCGAGATATGAACAAACCTGGGCCTCCTCCTCCTCCTCATCGTCCTCATCTTCATCCTCCTCGTCGTCCTCGTCCTCAAAATCAGCCTCAATCTGAATTGTCTTCTCCTCCTTCTCTTCGTCCGAGTCCTTGTCGGCAGCCCCACGAGCGGCGGCGTTGCGCTTCTCAGCCTCCTTCTGTTTCTTCAAGAGCTTAAGCTTCTTGAAATCTGTGCCCTTTTCAGCGGCGAGAGCCATCTTTAGCTTGCTTTTTGTGACCATTTTTGCGGTTGTTTTGGTTGATGCGACTTTGTAGTGGTCTTGTGTCGGCGCAAGCTGCTGGGCAAATGTTACTGGTGCTAATAGGAAAAATCTCCAAATTCTGCCGCGGGACCAATTTCACCGCCTTGACTTTTTTTTAGTGGAACTTATTTTTTTCGCGCCTCTAGTATCCACTTTAACTTTCTTAGGGAATTACCAAATCAGGTTATCACAAGCAACGGGTGTTATTGCTTCAACACAGTTCTATAATAGAATGGTTGCCATACTTAGTTTGATATAAACCACTCTATTTGAAATCGAAGACCCTAAGTCTCAGGAGAAAGTGCTTAGACTTTATGAACCATTCTGGCATCAGTCTCGGGTGATGGCTTATACGATTCAGATCACAATTCACATGTTCGAAGTTCAAGAGCGCAAAAAGTTCAATCCAAAGACTTGTTTGTATTCAAGAAAGTTATAAAATCGTCCCCAATATGCGTCATTCTCCCACCTCAAGTGAGTTAAGAGTGGACAGCCAGTGTAAAATGGCTTCCTCATGTCGGCGTCCCGTCATTCAGAGCCAGGTAAAAACAATAGTAAACAAGCCAATGAATCCTCTCCTTGCCATATCGTCTCCATCTTCCTCCAATTTGTCGTTTGAAAGCAACGCTTCGCCATACGTTGTCGATAGTTGGTTTTGCGTTGTTGGTAGTTAAGTTGCTCTCAAAAAGAAAGTCCAGAAGTGGTTGGGAAAGCGAAGCTGCTTTACATGACAGTGCAGCTGAGAGGGTAGCCGGGCTTCTGAGCGGGCTTCTTCATGACGCTGCAGCTAAGAGGATAGCCGGGCTTCTGGTCAGCGGCAGTGGGCTTAGCCATGACAGTACAGCTAAGAGGGTAGCCGGGCTTCTGGGAAGAGGTGGTCTTGGTGGAAGGCATTTTGAAAGTTGGGGTTGAAAGACTTAGAAAAGTCGGAGAGTACTCTGTGTTGAGAATGGTGAAAAGAGTGTTGTGAGTGTGAAGTGAGTGATTGTTGTGGTTGATGAGAGAGAGTTTTGAGAGGGAGAAGCCATGATCTTTATACTCGAACCTGGTCAACTTGCCAAAACCAAGATGCCCTCTACGTTGTCCAGTATGATACGTATCTCTCGCTCAATTTCGGCGTTGACCGCAAAACCCATGATCCGTGCAAAACCACTTAATATTGTTCTCGAGATGGTGTTGCTGTCAGACAAAAGAATACCCGCCGCTAGTGCAGCCACCAACTTGTCAGAGTCCTTCTAGACTGTTTGGCTTGGCTTCTTTTACATTTGAGATAGCCTTTGGAAACTTCCGGTTTCTGTAAATGTGCCGAGTTCTACTGTCATGTGGTACACTGACATCGGAGCGCACGGATTGAATATTGATATTTCTTTGTAAATTGCTTAGTATTGTTCTCTCGCTTCATATTGTCTTCAAGCGCATCGCCACAACCTGCCCTGTCGGTTTTATTCGAACAACATGTCATTAATGAGTGAGGCTTTTGTGACCTCGGTGATGTTCCAATCTCAAGTCTCGTCGCGTAAACGCTCTTCGAGTGATCATTCATGTAGGTGACACAACATGCAGCGTGATCATGACTCTGCGCATTCAACCCATTCTGGCAAAAGAACAATACTTAAAAACGACTGAAAGGAAGCCTGGACATTTCAATTAGCTAGGATCCCGTACCAGAGATAGCAGGTGGCTTACCATTTGCCCTTCAATGTGATAACGACCCATGGTGAGCCTGCCTCATCCACCTCCTTATCCACCGTGGTTGAGAAGCAAATGGCACTCATGATACCATCTCCAAACTTCTCATTGAGGATGGCCTTATAAGCGTAACCATAGTTCTGAACGATCTCGTACAAGCGGTAGATGAGAGGCTCAGTAGGGGGCATGGGTCCAGCCTGGCCACGGTTAGGGAAGCCTGTTAGTTGGGCAGCCAGCGCCTCCTTGGGAAGGTCAAGGATCTCTGATAGTTTCTCAACATCCTCAGACGAGGCGGTGGCCTGTCCGTAGAACAATGCTGCCACCGCAACTTCGCTACGGCCGAGATGTTTTGCAATTGCCTCAAAGCTCAAGTCCTTGGCGGCCTTGCCGTCAAAGAGTGTCTTTGAGAAGGCAGGAAGCCTATCAGCGATGGTTGACTGTCTTAGATGAGCACGATGTCGTTATACAGTTATGTTACGGCAATCTTACGTCCAAAGTAGCGATGCGTCCTTCATTTGCCATTGTGACGGTATATGAGAATGTGATGTGTTGGTTGGGTGTTGGAAGAGAAGAGATTCACTCGCGAGCCTAGAGTGTACTAAGTTATGACGGAGATGCTTCCCATTCTGTTATCAACTTGCGGGGTTACAGACTCCATGACGTGTCAATGGGTTGCAGTCGCACTAGGTGAGATCAAGATTGTACTCGGTGATATACCGGAGACTCGGCAATTGATTATTTGGTGTGGTTGTCTGGCAGTTCTTTGAGATAACAATGGATACTTGTGCTGCGATATCCCAGCATAGCATTGCGGGTCGACTAGATGGATTGATGTTGATATGACAACTGCATAATTCACTCAATCATATACCCTCTCCCGGAGAAAATTTCCCTTGCCTCCCACAGATCGTCTGCGTTGAGGACATCCACGCCCTCGTCAATCAACAATTCTCTGAGTTGATTCCGCACATGAAGTGGCCAATATGGCATGCCCCAGTATCGCACTTTGAGACCTCGGCTATGAGCTTGCGAGATTTGATCCCGCAACTTTGCTAGTTGTTCCGGCTTGAGACCTTTTGAGCCAACTTTTCCAATCGACTTTTCGAATGAGATGCTCGTGTAATACGAGTTCAGGTTGTCATAGAGACCCTCATCCAGTTGGTCAAGCGGTGCATCCAGGAAGACATCTCGAAAAGGGGTGGCCTCGTTCACCAGATGCAGCTCAGTTTCGCCAGTTCCCACCACTGTGATGGGTCTCGAGACAAACTTGTCATCATGAACATGACTTAACCATCCTTTCTGGCGAAGGGGCTCAAGTCTCTCGAGCAATAGTGGCCATGATGTATTGGGATTTGACTTCAAGTCTACCAGTAACACCACTGTCTGATCAGGTTTGCGTCCATATACACCTCGAGGCGGAAAGCTCGGATTAGTGTCTGTATTTTGCGACTGGAGTAGTTCCATCAGCGGCCGGATATACATTGATGATAGAGTTCGGTCAGTCGACAGACCACCTAGATCATGGCCGACATAAAGCTCATCCTGGACAGCCCAGACATCAGCTTCGATACCGATGCACCCAGCATCTACGGCCGAGTGAAAAGGGATAAGTCTCCAGTAGTCATTATGTGAGTGACATGGCGCAGGAAGTATAGAGTTGAGCCCTGGACTAGATCTGGTTTTATGATTGTTGGTGTGTAATTCGGACACATGAGGCCAGATAAAGGATGTGCTGGCAATGATGAGAGCAAACATGAGAACTATAGAGCTATACATAATTAGAACCAACTCCATAAGAGCCGAGCCAATTAGTACTTACCTTATGGCTGCCCCTACTATACCAAAGGCAAAGACATAGGGGTTGGTCTTAGTTGCTGACCGCGCTGCTCCTTTGCCAACCCCATTAAGGGGTCCAGCCTGTGGGGAGGACATAATTCGGATTCTAGGGATGAGAACTATGAGCAAGCTGACCTTGAAAAACGCATTAACTCATGTGTCATCAGATATCGGTCTCGGGTTTCATTCGATGAGCTGTGAAGTCGAAAGTATAGAGTAAGCTGTTTTGGTACGCATTAATAGTGAGAATGGGCTCCACATTCTTGTCTTTCTCTGGTTCTAAGAACCTTTCGATTATTATGTATTACAAGAATGAATGGTTATGGAACATGGGAACCCTTGGAAATATAATCTCTAAAAGCCATTAACTAGGTGCAATTATAAGCATGGACTTTTACGAAGCTGTTGTGATCCGAAGAAGATATCTTCTTACTGTGAGATGGAGATTGGCAACATTATTTTATCTCAATACAGTGACCTCAAAAGCTGGTAGCGCATGCAGTAACTTACGGTGGATGTATCTCCCTGGAAAGTGGTTTTAAAACATTGCGGGGCCTTGGCATTGCGATAAGCCCCGATAAGAGAATTTTTGGGGCAACCCAAAGTTTCCATCTTCAAGTTTGTCTACAGCATTACAATCGCAAAATCCATAGTGACGTATAAGAGTCACCATTTTCTGTTTGATTAACAGCTGCCCTACGTCGGATACCATTTCTTTGATATTGCATCATGCCTCACAAACATAAGAGAAAGAGAGGAGACGACGAGTCAGAGTAAGTCAATATCTTACACTCCCAATTGCTCCATACACATCTAACCTATTTCTACAGCTTCAATCTCCCTCCTTCTCAGAAAGCACGACCCCTCCAAGTTGGCAAGAAGAATGCGACAACAAAGCCTGGCGCAGGAAAGAATTCAAAGACAGCCAAGGATGTCCCCACGGACGCAAAGGTCAAGAAGAGCAAGAAGGCACGCAAAGAGAACGATGCTCCACGAGCCTTTAGGCGACTCATGTCTGTCGCACAGGGTAAGAAAGTGAGATCGGGACTCGATGATGGTCAAGACGGAAAGACGACGAAACAGAAAGCAGAAGAGCTCAAGATCCGCCCAGGCGAAGACCTTAGGGCCTTTGCTCAACGAGTAGATGCATCACTACCAGTCGCGGGCCTCACCAAAAAGACGACAGTCAAGGATGGGAAGGATGAGCAGGGATTCAAAGTCTATCGCACACGAAAGGAGAGAAACATGCACAAGCTTTACGCTCAATGGCGAGAGGAAGAGCGAAAGATTCAGGAGAAAAAGGAGGAAGAGGCAGACGAAGCGATCGGACAAGAACTTGATGAGGATCCTACGGGCGCCGCAGCAATTGCTCGAGCAACACTCAACGAAGCGACGGGCAAGAGGGCGCGACGAAAGGGCGGCAAGGTTGATGACCCCTGGGAAGAGTTGAAGAAGAAGAGAGCAGAAGCCAAGATCGCCGTGCACGACCAGGCGCAAGCACCACCCGAGCTCAATAAGAACATGTCAAAACAGATCAAGATCAAAGGCGCTACCGCCAACGTTGCCGACATTCCCAAGGCCGCGGGCAGTCTGAAGCGAAGAGAAGAGCTTCAGGAGGCTCGAGCGGATGTTCTGGAGGCGTACAGGAAGATTCGAGAGCACGAACAGGCCAAGCTGCTGCGAGCAGGCCTTTGAGAATACCCAGCATAAGCGAGTTTAGGTTTACGAAATTTAGAATTGCACATATGAACCATACCATGAGCCTGCTATAGTTCATGTATGGATATTTGACTTTTGTTTCTGCATGACTAACAAAAGCTACGATGATCCTATATGTTGTCTCATAGAGGTTGTCTAGAAGAAGAGCACTATCAGGAATCTAAAGGTATTATGAATTGGATTGTAATATGATACCATGCATAAGAGTTTGTGCACCTTTAACTTAATGTACAAACGTCGCTTTTCGACTCTTCGCCGTGATTATGTCATCATTTTGACGTGCATGCGGCTGCTTCGCCCTCCACTCAGCTACCCCCCGCTATCCCCACTTCATCTGCTTCGTACATACAGCAACGGAGAAAAATAACATTTAGCATAACTTCCGCTGGGGCTCGTCGGTTCAATTCGCCCCAGACGACTTTCGTGAAGATTTTTTTTAACGCGTCGCTTCCACTTAAGAATGATACATACGGAATCGCTGATGAAATGGCGTCAGAGCTCGAAGGCTTGATCGCGAGCCTTTTGGTGCATATCTCATGTTACGGCGAAGAAGGCATGTTTTTTGTTTGGAGCAGTTTATCAGCCCCTGTTGTAAGAGAACAAGCTACTAACTGGTCACAGGTTGTCTCGTGGAAGATGTTTTGAAAGCAATTCATCATCCCTCAACTCACACAGAAGCACTCTCCGAAGGCGGCGCTATTGTACAAGACCGTACTGCTGCTACCATTTGGAGCTGGCTTGCTGCAAGACGGGACATTTCTGTTGGCACTGATCGCGAGTACAATCATCTTTCTTTAGATGAAGTTTTAGCGCTTTCAGCTTCTGCTAGTGCCCCTGGACAAGATGCAGAGACCTCGGACTTACAGCCAGAAAACTCAGCAGCAACCGGCAATGTTCGTGTGCATGCTTCTGAGGATACCATGTGGGAATCCCTTACTGGTCATGCCGTCGATTACAAGCGAGTTCCCAAATCCGAGTGGATGTTGCTTTTGGGCATAGCCTCGACAACCACCCAGGGAATTCTCCAGGGCGACCTTGGACGCCTGACGGATCAAGACAAACGATCGGTGCCCAAAAGGACTGATTCCCTTCTCAAAAAAGGGTATATCGTCAAGAGAACAACGCTTGTTCGCGGAACTAAAACGAGCAAGATGTGGCTGAAGCTCTTCGCTCCCCCCTTACCCAAAGATGGCGAAGGCACAGACGAAGCCCGGCCAGATATGACACTGACTCGACAAGTTCTCGTCGAGGACCTCGAGCCCGTTCCATGGCGTATCCGATGGACTGGCGAGTCAATTGACTACATCGCGTTGGCCACCACCATCATGGCTATTGTCAAAGAGTGGGGAGTTATTCAGATGAAGGACATGAAGTCGAAACTTGGCGTGCTAGGAATGCGCTGGCAGATGAAGGTACTGGCTAAAGTCTGCCGTTTTCTTAATCAGAGAGGCGTCATTCAGTACGTCGCTGCGAAGCTAGGAGAAAAGGTGTTCAAAGACTGTGTCAAGTATGTCAGAGACCTCAATTCCGAAGATTGGTCGTTGTACCTCTCAACAGGCAAGAGAAAGAGCAAGACCCCCCGAAACCCAGATCTCGACGGCCTCGACGGAAACAAACAGCTCATAGGGCAGGCCTCCAACGTTTCCGAGATATCAAAAGCACCGCCATGGTCCCTGGACAAACCAGTTCCTGTTATAATCGCGGAAATGGCAAAACGACTAGGAGATATCGGACTTACAAACCCCGATGTTTATGCCCTGACGCTGGGCCCTTCGTACAGTCGACATCTCTCGTCCATGACTACTGCATTGTCTGTACCTGATTTGCAACCACCTCATCTAGCGCACTTTCAGATTTATAGCGAGCACACAAGATCTGGCAAGGTGGCATCGTATCGGTACTTTGCACCACATGACCTCCCGGACCCTCCCCCATCCGCGACGGACACCACCGACCAGTCATCATCTATTGCTCATAGCTATGGTTTCTCGCCTATCCAATCTACGGCGCTATCATCTGAAGATTCGCCGACACTGGCTGAGCTCTGCAACATGGGCATGGCCCGTCGCGGAACCAAAGGCCGTCCTAAAAAGCCCAAGGCCAAGAAGGAGAAGGCCATGCCCACTCCAAGAAAAAAGCCAGGCCGGAAGCGCCGTGAGGAAGCATCGGGAATTCTCACACAACCTGACGTTACTGAAGAGGCTGGTGAGCCTCAAGAAGTCGCTGCCCCCCAAGAAGCTATTATGCTCCAAGAAGGTGCGGCAACACAGGCACAAGGAATAACCGCCAAAGAATCAGAAGTTCCCTCCCAAGAGTTTCAGAAACATATGGAAGCTACCCAAACAGAAAATGAAGGCACGGAACAGGAGCATGCAGCTCATGAGCCAGAAAAGGTCGACCAGCTTGTGGTGACACTCAAAGTGTCTCCAGATGCGCTCAAAGAACTCTTAGAAACACTGCAAGTAGCTATGACGACTCCTAGGCGGCCGACCCGAGCTAGGCCAACAAGGTCATCGGCTAGAAAACCCGAAACGGGAGGCACAGAAACCACGGCTGAAAGTGAGGAGTCGCAAACACAGGAGAGTGTCGGTGGTGACCTGAAAGAGGAGTGCTCTAACGAGCAGCTAATAAATGGGAGGAAGCGCGGCCGTCCAAAGAAGGGTGAAGTGCGAAAAAAGAGAAACGAAGAGCAACCTGACGGCAACCCGACTACTTCGAAATCCTGGGTATGCGAAAAATGCGGCAAAGCATGGAAGAATGATAACGGGTTACTTTATCATCTCACCAAATCCAGAACGGTGTGCAATCCATCGTTTGATGAATCAACCGTAACGCCAGCCCGACGCGGAAGAAAGAGAGCTGCGTCCGAGATTGAGGAAGAAGAAAAGGCTAGCGCAACCCCTACTACCGATAAACCACAAAATCAAGAAGAGGAAGAAGAAGTAGAAGAAGAGGAAGCCGTGCCGGAGGACGACACAGAACTGCCCAATGAGGGAGATAACGATCAAGAAAACGTCCCTGACAAGGACCTGGAAAAGAAACAAGATAAAGAACCCAGCCTCGTACGTGAGGATGGGCCGACACCAAAACGAGTATCGACATTACGTGGCCCTGTTGCTGCTCGTCCAACATGGTCCTCACGGCCGACCGTCAGCTTCAAGGTCCACGCGAATCCAGAACTTCATCGACCTCTAGTCGCCACATTCGACTCGCCGAGGCAGTCTTCGCTCTTGAACGGGACTAATGGTGCCCTTGTTCAAGGTGAAAATAGCCAACTACGACCGATCTTAGGGTCTTTGAATCGGTTTAATTTGCCTGGAGGTTCTCCTAAGACACCTTGCCCCAGGCCTGAAAGAAATGGATCTCAGCTAGTCGCAACTCCTCTCCCAGAACAACCCAAGTCCTTGCAACCTTTGACACATGGAACGCCTGGTAGATCTGGCTCTATGGCTAAGGTCAAGACACCAACAACCGTTAGCATTCCACTCTCCAAGACTGTCATGAACAATCGTATCTCCCAGATCGTTCAAGGTATTTTGGAGGAGCAACAAGGTGTCTTTCCGGGTGGTAAATCCTTATGGACGGCCATTACTATCCGATGGGCAGAATCCTACTCGGAAGTAGCGCCGCAAATCCGCACATACCAGGCTGCATTCCGAGAATTATTGAAAAATAAGAGTGTGGCTGAGCATTGGCTCACGTTTCGCAGCAGAAAGGGCGTCACCGAGAAGTGTCACATTATCGTCAGGCCTGGGATTGATCCCTTTTCCCCAGAAGCTGATGGGGTGATTCAAATGATCCAAGAAGCCCACCCGGATCCATACCTTCCTCCTCCATTTGATGCTCAAGTTGACAGCGATTTGCTAAAGCGTGGTCGTCGAGATCTTCCAGAAGAGGTTGAGATGCTCGACGCTCCTGTCTATGTTGCACGAGCTGCTCAGAAACGGGCTCTCCAGGACGAGTACGACGATGATGGCGATGATTCCCCCCCGCCCCTAAAACGAGGCCGAAAGCGCAAGAGTATGTTTGCAGAAGGGCGCCCTTCAAAATCGAGGGCATACCAAAACGGAATGGGAGAACCAATGCGTTATGAACACTTTGAGTCTTCCCATGGCGCGCCTGAGGCTCTTCAGTTTCTGGACCCTAATACCTTTTTGGATGAAGATGATGCTGAGGGATCCGAGCATTACTTCAGCAACGGATTTGCTACTGCATTGCAGCAAGGGGTTTCAGCTCATCTGTCTGGCGAAATCGTCTTCGATAAGCCGATTATAGTCTCCGGCTACGATGGTATTTGGCCGTATATTGGGCCTCAAGACTTTGAGATGCAGGGCGCAAGCTACACGCTGAAGGGATGGATGCCTGATAGCAACTGGTTCGCATGGTCATCGATGATAGAAATGATTGAGCGGAAAGCTCATTCGCTCAATCGCCAAAATCTTCAGCGTCGCGGCGGACTTAGCCCGTATCAGTCTTTTGTTGCGCGAACATATATCTGTACCGACCTTGAGCGCGCATGGTCAGACTCTTTCATCCATGCACCACCAGGAGCAGCGGGCCCTTACAACATTTTTGTCTCCTTCTCTAGTGAGGTCGGCGGCGAAACCATTGAGACTCCCATTATTTCCTGGCCTTCAGAATGGCAGCTTACGCCAAAGTCGTTCCCTGAAAGCGTCCCAGATCGTGCTTTGCTTGTGGACTCCCCGTCTGAAGAGGAAGAGGAAGGAGAAGATGACAGTTTCGAATGGCCAAGCTTCCCTGTGCTTTTACAAAGACCAGCATACAAGTTGTCTCATGTCAGCCGCAGAGGTCGAGGTGGTCGACCTCGAGGTTCTGGCGGCCGACCGCGAGCATCTGCTCGACAAATACCACAGCAACCGAGGGTTAAACGTGTGCGCCTCGTTACAAGAGCTTTGCTACCCCTTCCCGAGAGTGTGGAGGAAACACAAGGTCAAGTCGATCCCACGCCTTTGATCCGCGGAGAGGAAGCAGAGCGCCTCCTCGCTGCATTGGTTGCTGTACGCGTGTTGTTAGGCGGAGCCGACAAATCGATTGACTGGGGTCTCTTGCTCAAGCTCTTTCCCGATCTCTCCCTCAAAGACATGCGCCGATTCTGGGTTGACGCTCGCCGAGATCAGGGTGCGTATATCAGGAAACTTACCAAGGATTTCCAGGACCGGTTCATAATTGCTTACTCTAAGAACGAGCTGCCGGAATTCGACTTTGAGGATCCTATGGACTATGACTGGTACGGCCTGATCGACTGGACATTGGAGCTCCCTCGACGCAGAGGCATTGATCTTCCATCAACGAGGGATGCCCTAGAAAACGACTTTACCTTTCAGGCCGTCACTCCCCACGATGAAGAAGACCCTCGGGAGAAGTTCTACAACCCCCAAACATCTGTGTTCGCCCGCTTTGAGGCCGTCGCTACTCCAGCTGTTGTTACTGTTGACAAGATGCTCTGTGGACCTAATGATGAGCGCATCGAAATCACTGAAAATGTCGTTGCCAGGTCTTGGGTACGATCCTTGTGCTGCACAGATGAAAGCCGCTACACTGTCGAACAAATTAAGCAGAAATTCTCCACCTTGGCAGGGGGGGATCAAGACAAGATCAATCTTCTACTGAAGGAGGCCATCGATACTTTGACTCAGCAACGCATTATCTGCAAAAGTAAGCGGCCGCCGCTTTCCGGGAGACCTTTCAGACTCAACGAAGCATTTGGCCATGTACTCGGGAAGCTTGCGCAGCGGACTAAATACAAGGACGCTGCCGATTTCAAAACACAGCTGGACGCCGTTTTCCACCGTGATGAGGCCTATCGAATCCCTTTTACGCTAAACGACGGCTCAGTAATGGCGTTGATAAATCTCAATGCGAGCGAAAGGATCAAACTGGTTCCTGTAAACGTGCCTCACATTCCCTTGGGTTTCAAGCCTGGCCAGTACGAGATGCGTAAGCTGAAGAAATCGCTCTATTCTCATGACCTCGAAGCAGTCCCCACGGACTTGTATAAGTATGACGAGGACATAGATGTCCTCCGCAAGACCATCTTCGAAGGACCCCCGGCCGCAGGCAAAGGCAAGAATGACGTGCTTCCTCAATGGGTTGACTTCTTTGGACGCAGGGAAGCGGAACGCTGGATGGATGTGCTGGGTGCTTTCTGCTTTGTATACGCGAACAGAGGTCTTCTGACGATCGAAGGCGTGTGCAATGCTCTCAAGCCGGTTCTCGAGGAGTTCGAGGCCAAGCTCATCATAGAATGGGGTGTAAAAACAGGCGTGCTCAAGTACTCGGAAGAAGGTCTTGGACTCATGGTAGGAGAGTGGTGGTGGCTGGCTGTGCCCTGGCAATGGGGACGACAGTTCAAACACAGGGGTTATAATGAGAGTATGGATTAGGGCATGCATGGTTGATGGAAACAGTTCTGCATGTCTAGATTAGCATCAGAGTGGTACGGTCTAGAGTTGCAAAACCAGACAAATGCTCTCCACAAGTTCAAATTATCATAATATAGTTTACATCTTGTGGGATTAGAGGTTCCTATTCAGAAGATTAAAGATAGCACATATAATGGTCGTGTCTCTGAACCATGTTACAAGTTCCGGGCTGCTACTTGAAGAGTGTAGCTGTCGACCCGTAAGTGAGATGCTATTTATGTCGAAAGGTGGTCCAGTATAGGGAGTACAAGCATGATATCATCCAATTGTTTCCCACTGCTCTGAATGGATGATAATGCGATGCTGAGATAATGACATTAGCTTAGATAAAGAGAAGGATATGCTACGTATATAAGTGATATGAGAAGAATACGCAGATTAACACTACAGTATAGACTGATAAGCTAACTACTCTTTCATTCAGTCTTTCTACATCACGTACCTGTTTCTCTACTTGACAAGCATTATCTGGTCACTGTGTATCTAGACTTCTTGTACACCTAACAGCTTCTATTGATGAAGAGAAAAGAAGGAGCCACATGACGCTGACCGGTAAAATATAACTCGGGAATGCAATTGCTTCTTTCACATACGACCATACCTACCAGAAAATACGGGATCCCGTCCGCTCTCCCATAGTCAAGCTGGTAAGGGGCGGATTAGTAGTTGGGTCGGTGACGACCAGCGAATCCCCGCTGTTGTATGTTTTCCTTTTTGGAGTTGCTACTACCATGTCTCCTTTTTCCGGATCACTTGAGAATAAACTTAGGATTAGTATCCTAAATTAAGGAGTCTTTATTTTGGTCTTATGGGGTCTAGTCTAAGTTCATGAAAGTACTATATGATCTGG
Source organism: Fusarium brachygibbosum (assembly GCA_018886245.1). Classification (NCBI taxonomy): domain Eukaryota; kingdom Fungi; phylum Ascomycota; class Sordariomycetes; order Hypocreales; family Nectriaceae; genus Fusarium; species Fusarium brachygibbosum. The sequence continues at coordinate 2,220,394 of MU249525.1, forward strand.
GGAAGGAACCTATGATACAACAATGATCAGGCTTCTCAAAATTCTCTGGACACCAATGCCTCACTCCACGACTGGTTTGTATATCCAATTCTAACTCATGAGACTAGCTGTGTCTGTTGCGAATCAACTAGAGCTTGATGATGACGTAGTGCCAATCCACTTCTGGGGAGTGTGACAGGATACAAGATTTCCAGTCCGAGTGAGAATAACCTCTTGTCCTCGAACTTGGCCAAGTATTGGGCGGAAGAATTGGATCAGAGGGATACAGTTTATCGGAGGAGGTAGGTATTTCTCGTACCCCCTTCTTTGCTGATGCCAAATACTTCCTGATGACTTCGAGATCGCAGTTCTAATTGTGCCATACTAGGATGATCGTGTCAGTCGTGATACCTGACTGCAAGATGCTGGCAGCAACTGGTCAACATCCATTCTCTCTATCGTCCGGCCTGGGACGTAAACCCCTGCAGCGTGAATGCGGCTCCGAACATGTTCAGTGGTCCTTGTCTCCCTGGCCGAAGAATAATGGCAAATCCCCTTCTTATGCTTCAGAAGGGTATTGATAACCCTCTTACCAGAAATTCGTTCCACTGCGGCCACCCCCATGACCTGCTGGCTGATAATAGAGAATTCAGTATCAAGAACGACTAAACTTGTTCCTTTGGCTTCGCGATTTGTCCCTTTGCGCTCGGGAACCTCAATTCCTCTGATCCGTTGCATGACCCTGCCAAAATCCTCTTTGGCAGTCCATTGCTGCTTGGCTGCAGCCGCAAAATGTTGACCGAGATCATGTAAATCGGATTTTGTCATCTTTTCACTCTCCAAACTCCAGTGGTCGGTCCATTAGGATCCGAGAGCGCTTGATTGGGTGACATGCCACACATTCTAGGTCCATGGTGATCAACCATCTACCCTGTTTGAATTGACGCTGGCACAGACACGCCGTAATGAGGTTGATAGTCGCCCCGAACGGGCAGTGTTCGGTTATGAAATGTTGGGTTTTTATTCCTGGACCGGCGCAGAGGCGGCCTCTCCCATGAAAATATGTTCCTTGTTGTCTCCTGTCTTCTACATTATGATTAGTTAGCTACAGAGCATTTGAACATATCTGAAAGTGTGTAACATACCTCGGTGTTGTGCATCTGCGATGATGCAAGTAAGCGGTGCCTCTCAAAAAACAGGTCACCACGATCCTCTCATCAAGTCGGCATCATGCTCTCCCTTGAGTTGAGTAGGTGTTTCTTTGACTGGTGCATCCCCGACCACATAGTCTTATGAGGAAGTCCTGGCTGATGATTTGTTGGATGGGTCCATACCCTCACCTCTCATGTCCGACCAGACGGTGCAATCAGCCACTTCAAGATGTTTGCGGCTCGGGGTGAACTCGAGGAACTTTTCGCCATGGATTAAAGCTTCTTCCTCAGCCGTTCGTTTCGGAGTGAGATGATGTTAGGATACCGTGTCGATGTAGACGAGACGAAAAGCCAGGAAGAAATGGAGTTGGAGAGAAAGAGAACAAGGGGAAGGTTTTTTTTTTTTTTTGGCCCCTTATCTGGGTGTTGATTTGGGTTGTAGATGCTTTCGTGGTTACCCAGGTGGCAGGCAGCTGCCCGTCACTGTTACTGCGGCTGTCACCAACTTGCTGTCACTTTCGGGTCTAGCCTTCTGTTTCTTTTATATTTCATGGTCAGTTGAATATAAGTTCTTTGCCCATTTATATAATGCCCTGAGTACTTAGCGATGAGCTTTCCCCGTCGCTGAATACTACGTTAGTCACCGTAACATACGATATCACGGTCCAATGAGTCACACAGGGTTGCTGTCGTACCATTTTATTGTTGTCCCCGGGCAACAATACAAACCCATCTATCCAAAACGTTGCTGTATACAGTCCTAGTGATGTGGCTGGTTAACAATTACATGCATCATTGACCGGTTTCATGCAGCATGTGATACTCAATTCAACTGGATATCTAATTCGCTCCCTGGATTTACTGAAACCTGATAAAAATACACCGTACGCCAATCCAAACGCAAACACAAACAAACGCTCAATGCCTACGCATAGGATGTTCACACAGCAAAGATGATCTTGAGCACGAGCGCCACTAGAAGCACCACCAACACAACAATGGCTCGGTCTAGCCATAGAGGGACACCATCATCAGACGCCCTTCGCGCTTGTTGAGCCTGTACCACAGGTGCTTGGACCGGTGCTTGGGCCGCCGGGGCCGGGAGAGGGGTTGTTCGGGTTGGGGTGGGGTTCCAGTTGTCAGATTGCGGTTGAGCGGCCGGAGTGTTGTTATCAGCAGGACCGGCATCCGGCGCAGTTTGGACAAACCCTTCCGCAAGTTGAGCTGTCTCGGCATCATTGTTTGTCTGTTCAGTTTTGTTTTCACCCTCTTTCTTGGCTCCCATTTCATCCCGCCATCCCATGTTGAGCTCTTTGGGTACTTCGACTTCTTGGGCGCTGGATGATGCTTCCTTTGCTCGCTCTTCGCATTCTTGGATGATTTCACTGTTTGTCTTGCCGCATGATGAACACTTGAATGTCGATGACTCGTTAGCAAGCCGTTGGCGCACGGCATCAGTCGTCTCAAGACCACCTAGTTGACCGCGGGCGTCTGTTTCCATGAAACTTCGGAGTCTATCCGCAGATATTAGTATTTGCAATACTGCTGAGAATTTGAGGGCCAAACATACGCTACCAGAGCTGTCCGAACCCCCCATGCAGGTTGCCACGTCTCCTCATGATGACCGCTGATACTCAAGCAAATTTCACGATTGGCCTCGAAACGACCACTTGGCGTCATGAAACGGAAAGAAGGCGGTCGAAGAGGGTAAGTAGGAGGTAGAACTATACGGCCATGGTAGATTCCGTTACTGTAGACCGAGTTGGGAGGCCCGCGGAGTGTAAAGTGCCATTCGAAGAGGTCGGACTCGAGAGGCTCGGCTGTGTAATCGGCGGATGGCGAATTAGATATTTCAGCTGCTTCGCGAACTAAAGGCTTGATCAGCTATGAAGTTCATCGCAGGGTGGACAACATCTAGTAGATGAAACGGGGTCGTGACACTTACGTATACGTCGAATCGTAGGTGACTTGGAGCTGAACTTTGGGGTCGCCATGGCGAACGTATCCGTCTACTGGAGCTTCCGTGCAGTCGCTGTTCACCGAGGCGTAGATTCCCGTGAATGATATACGTGACGTCTAGAGAGTAGCTCTAGGAGAGCATCGCTTGGCGAATGTGGGGAGCTGTTCGACGGGAGCTAAATACCAAGCAACTGTAGGCGCTGATATAATACCCAGAAAGCAGCTCCAATAGAGCAAATGCAATTGGGTGAAGGATGTTACAGGTAAAGTAGAAAAAGGTCAGCTTAGTCTAGGTTGTTTCCAAACTCTTGGTGAATGAATGCCAGGTGGTATCTTAACTAAGATCTGGTCAGGTCTGGGCTGCCTCGGGGCCGGTTCCAGCTCTAACGGGAACGGCAACCCCACCGATGATGCACGCAAGACTCTTATAAAATACTTTACCCCTTATACGCATATTCATGCATCAAAGTTCGTCGAACGACGTAACGGGTTCACCCAATCACAAGCTCCTATTACCTAAGCAAACCAGTCGCCGAATTGGCTCGGTTCACGACTCCATCAAAACTGACGATTGCCGTATCATCACCATTCTCGTCGCCTCGTCCACGGCTCTCAATTCGGTCTCTACGTATGTCAATCGCGCCATATAGCCGATATAAATCTCACGCCGACTTCCAACATCCGCTAATATCACCGCCATCTGCAGTCCGAACCCCCGAACCGAGCGACATTTCCAACAACTTCATCATGGCTGGTCACGGTCACCACAGCTTTAACGGCCCTCCCAAGCCCCCTGTGGCTCACGTTCCCCGTATCTACCGATTCACCGCGACAGCTCTAGGCGCTGGCATGTGGTTCTTCGTGAGTCGCCCCCACAGACGGCGATCATGAGCTTGGATATGGAACATCGAAGCGAGACTTATGATCAATATGGACGAATTGCTAACTGGTTATGATGTAGCTCATGTACCGGGCGAAGAAGGATGGTATGTTGCATACAGGCTATCAAGCAAAACATTGGTTGTCCGTGTCGCAATGGCTAACATTCTCCAGGTGCCGTACTCCTCGGCCTCAAGCACCCTTGGGACCACTAAACGAATACCAACAACGACCACTTCTTTTTCTGCAATAGTTACAACAAGGAAGGCATCAGTCGCCGAAATTAAAGGACACGTGAATTCGATGCGGTGTATATAGAGCAAAAGAGGCTCTAGAATTGATACGAAATTTCCAATTGTGGTTACTATTGTGATCTTTATGTTTTCTAGGTATCATTGGGTGCTGGTATCTCGATCATTCGTTGCGTCACACCTTGGTACCGCCTGTTGTGCCATGCAGGGGATTGTACCTCATCTTCGGCCAAAGTTCCTGCACATTTGCACTATTCTCCTGGAGATCATGACTCGACCGTACCCTTTTTTGCAGCTTGCCATGCCTTATGAGGACAGAAAGCTCTGCGATAGTAGCAGAGATGCCAGGACAGGTTGCGGCATAGGAAGACGACATTGCTTAAACGTGGTCTGGAAGTCTCCGACCTGTGACTTTCTCGATAAAATCCAGATATATAGGCGATTTGAAGTATACCTATCATTAATTTGACTGTATTTCTCGCTAGTCTCGACAGTAGGCAAAGGAAAAGTACTTGTAATTCAATTTTAGGCGTCGATGTATTATACAACAACCATTCTACTTTTGATCCGTCCTGGAAAAGCACAGGCAACCTGGTGGTAATGACCATTCTATTCTAAACTCCCATTCGTGTATCTGCAAGCAATCCTTCGCTCGCTCCCATGGCTATGCAATTTACTTTGTTCTCAGCATTCTAGATCCGGGATGCTTCCGCGATCACTTTATATTCCTTTCGCTTCTTGCCCCTTCCTGTCACTGACTGCTGGATTGATCCGATAATTCGAGCCAGCTTCAGGGCAAGGAAGTGCTCAAATGCCCATGCAACAGCAAAATAGGCAGCACCCAACGCAATCAGGAACAGCTCATAGTCCCAACTCATCTCCGTCAACTGCATTAGATCCGTAACCCACTTGGCAGGTCTCAAAATCATGTAAACAGTTATCAAGAGCGCGATGAAGACAGTTGCTGCGAAAGGCCCTATAAGAATGTCAGTTCTGCTAATCAGTTCAGAAAAGGGTGACGACTTACAGTTTTGCGTAGTTCTTTGCCGGAACGGGCGTCCTGCGTTCAGGATGACACCCGACAAGATGTATTCGAAGCAGGAGAACAGAAAGAGGGCAGTGTTTTGTGAGTTCTCGATGCTAGGCTCGTCTTTGTGCACCACTGGAGGGATGTACCAAGACTGCTCCTTGACAGTGACATAAGTTACAGCCTGGAAAGCAATACAGATAAGCATGAATCCCAAGAGAGGCGTAAGGACCTTGCGCGACACCAAATCTGCAGTAGGACGCTTGCGGCAGAGTCTAGGTGCCGGTCCTGCCCAACCCATGAAAATGGCAATAGGTAGAATAAGAGCAAGGTCGATAAAAAGGAACTGGAAGTCTCCCAAGTTAGACGCTCGGGCATACAGAAACGTGACCGATGTGAATTGGATTGCCGAGTACAGACTCATGTACTTGAAGCAACTGAAACTTGTTACCAAAGCGGCACGGCCCTCCCTAATAGATGGTTAGTTCAGTCCAGGTTTGTGATCTGTTCCAACTTACTTGATGACTTCCAATACGCAGCGAATATCGAATACCCGGGAAGTGAAGGGAGCCGCCACAGAAGCTTCTGCTTCAGACAGAGAAATTCCGACATCTGCGGCCTTGAGAGCACCACAATCGTTTGCTCCATCACCGCAGAAACCACATGTGTAGTCGATGCTTTGTAACTTCTCAACCAACTCATGCTTCTCGTCAGGAGACATTCTGGCAAATACTTTTCCATTGATGAGCATCTACATATTGGTTAGCGACTGAAATGGCCTATCAAAGTGAAAAACTGACCCGTTGAAGTGCTTGTGGCGAAGCATAATCAACCATCCATCGGAAAACATCACCACTGACAGCTAGAGTATAGTTACGGAGGTTGGTAATCTCGAATGGCAGTGAAGCATCGGCCTCTGGAGGCGGTGGCAAAGGCTGATGGGCGTTAGTCGTGATTTGGTCAAGCTTAAGATGCAGTAAGGAGAGCTTACCAGCAAGGTCTTTTCGTTGAGATGATACAGGCTGTTGTCAATACTCTCCCATTGAATCTTGGCTTCTGCGTCGCGGAAGTCCCCTTTTTCCCAGTCAGTATACTTCTGTATAAACAGGGTGGCTAGCCACGTACCTTCAATGAACCGCGGTACAAAGCAATGCGCCTTTCGATCCATGAGACCACATTCTCGTGCGACACTGATGGCTGTCAGGATGTTGTCACCCGTTACCATAACTGCGCCGATGTTGGAAGCCAGAAGTTCTTCCAAAACTGCTGCGGTCGTGGGCTTGAGCTTGTTCTCGAAAACGATGAAACCAACAAAGTCGAGGTCGCTTTCGACTTCACTTCGAGTCATCTTCTGAGCCTTGACCCAGCTAAGCTTCTTAAGATGACGACTAGCAACACCGATGACACGATAACCTTTATGAGTATACCATGAAAGTAACTCATCATAATCCTCAGGGACTGTAAAGGCCCAATTAGTCAAATACCAGGACAGTCAATTTGCAGAGACACTTACAGCTTTCGGGACGACAAATTTCCTTCATTGCCTCAGGGGCTCCCTTTACAAAGATATCGCCACTCTTTTGGCCGAAAGGACGAACAATTACACTAGCACGTCGAAGGTTGGAAACGAATTCGAATGATTTCTGTACGCCGAGCTCAATGTTACCCTGTTCGAGTGTCAGTTATGTCAAAACAAGTGTCGCGAAGGTTCCATACATTAGGTGGTCGCGCAATAGACGGTGCCAGACCGCCTTGTTCTTCATCTTCCTCGGAAACGTTTTGCTTTCCTTCTTCATATGTCCAGCGGGTAAACTCAAACATCTTGAGATCCAGTGGGTCACCGACCAGCTCATCATCAACAGATCGAAGAGAGTGGCAGGTGGCCATAGTATGCAGTGCGGCCCGATAGGTATCCTGTGCGTTCTGTCGCGTGGCTTCGGCCAGCAACATCTGGGGTTCGGTCACAATCTCGCTGAACTTGTTGGAGTCGCGATCAACAACACGGACACCAAGAACGTCTAAACCTTCTTCCGTCAATGTTCCTGTCTTGTCAAAACACATGATGTCAATCTTTCCACCAACATTGACTCGCTGTGGGCTGATACAGAAGATCTGCTTCTTCTTCAACCGGTTCAGAGCAAAGTTGGTTCCGATGGTCAGTGTGGCAGGCAAAGCAGGAGGCACAACAATGGTAATGAGGTCAAGCGCTCGAACGATGATGAGATGCCATGCGAGGCCGAGCCTGACGAAATTTACCAGCGAAGCTAGGAAACCAATAGCAGCAACGATGGCCATGACACTGATATAACGGAATGAATCGCGGTAGAACTTGAACCCAGATGGCTTGGGAAACAGCATTGATCGTACCAGAGCACCTTTTGTGGTATTGAAACCAGTCCGGACAACGAGGGCGAGCGCAACGGCATCGTCCCCTTGGTCCTCCTGGGGCCTTCTGGCGCGGATGATTTTAGTACCACAAAAGAGGAAATGTCGCGCAGTCTCAGGGGTTACAGACGACGCAGCCAAGTCCATTGTGCGCAGAGTTTCATCCGTTGCTGGTATCTTCGAAACAGGAACCGACTCGCCTGTAAGCATGCTTTCGTTGACGATGCAGTCACCAGTGAGTAAAAGACTATCGCTGGGTAACTGAGTCAAGCTGGGATCACTGAGTTCGTAAACATCTCCAGGGACCAGGTCGCTTGAGCTGATGAATCGCCAGAAGCCGTTTCGAAGTACTCGTACATCGCATTCGAATCGTGAGATCTCGCGCAACCGCTTCATGGTAGCCCGAGTCTCAATAAGTGTAGCAGCGATACTGCCAACCGACATAAGGAAAATGGCTACTGCATAATAATAGTAACTGTCCATTGACCAGAGGACCAGACTTGCAATCTGAAAAACGTAGAAAGGATGTAGAACCTCATCCACTAAGAGCTGCCCCGTTGACTTTTGCTCGATATCGATGAGATTGTTGCCAAAGACAACTTCACGAACACCCTTCTCGTCAGTGTCCAGTCCAGCACGTGTGAGTCGCACATCGGTCCAGTTGGGATCCTTCCAACCACTGAAGAGCATAAACTTGTCCTTGAGTGGATGAAAGCATAGTCGAATGTAACGATAGTCTAGGGTCCGAAGATCGTCAACGATCGGATCAACGTCCTCATCTAGTGCGTCGGAGTAGAACTTTTCAGGCAAGCCAAAGATTGTTGATAGGGGTCTACCATAGAGTTCAGATCGAACATTCATGGTGATGAGCTCCCCCCACTGATTTTCTATGACAACCCATTCACACTCCCCAAGAGGAGTTGCTTGTCCCAGAAGGCCGACATACCACCGAGGCAACCATCGGAATAGAAGGTACGCGAGACCACAGGTAAGAATACAGAGCGAGGTATATATCGCAGATCCGATCTTGCTGGTTCTGAAACCGGCGATGACAATTGTGAGATCCTCATTCACCAGGTAAACCTTTTGGCTGGTACGTCCGTGGCGGCGGAAACTACCATGAGTAGCCGTACTATCCCGTCGTAAAAGATGTGCATTCACTGAATGACGAGAGTATACTGAAGAGTGTCGGCGTAGAACATAATCGTCTTCAGAGACACGGTAGTCGCGTTCCGGGGATTCGTCGTATTCTTCGGTACCGTCCACCCCAAACTCTAAGTCTCCAATATCCGAGACACTTCTTCGGACGTAGTCGCCAGCAATGCTTTGTACGGCAACACTCTCGGCATCGTCTTCGTCTAGGAAACCTTCGTTCTCGTCATCATAGTAGGTGAAGCTGGCGGTTGAATCGGCGCGAGGTCTTCGGTGAGAGAAAGCTGATACACTGGTGGGAAGACTTTCGGCGACAGGACCGGAGAAAAGCTGATTGGGATTATAGTTAGCATTTACTGTTAGATGTAATGCGCATCTATCCAGGCACGCGATTCATCATTTACCTCCTCGTGCGCCATTTCCACATCTTCGAAAATGCTCGATCTGCTCTGGTTAGAGCTCATGCGATAGAGCGAACGGCGCGCACTGCCATTGCCATTGGATCCGCGATGACCACGGCCATGATGGCCGTGATCCTGGCCCGGATCAGGGCTTCGACGACCGTCTTCATCCATCAATTAATTCAGCAAGAGATGCTTGGCATGGTACACACAAAGTCTCAAAAGTTGACATAGAATTTTGCGTGCAAGTTGTAAGTCGCGCCCCGATTACGTCGTTGGCTGAGCACTCGTGCCCTGACCAAGGCTGGACACGGAACCCCATACCGGTATACCGAGCTAGCCCCGCCAACAATCTTTGGTCTGTATCTAATCAGGTAGTAGGCAAGGCTGTGATAAGAAACACCTTCACCCAACGACGATAGACAATGCGTGGCATGATGTTAGTAGGGTTTGGTGGAATTTGTGGTAACGGAGCTTGGAGAGCTATCATTAAGACTTAAACATGACCAGGAACAAGCCTAGCATGTAAAATGGGGTGTGCTAAACTACTTCATGATCAGAAGCTGCTATGTCCAGATGTCCAGGTCGGTCAAGAAGTCCATCTGCTAGGTACCTAGATGGGGGACTGGAGTGAGTGGACTATGGGGTTGCCAATGCCTCGGGCTGCCTACCACAATTTTATTTATTTATCTTTTGTTGTCAACAGATGAAGTTGCTGGACGAATAGGAAGCTGCATAACCTGCCCACTCGGACGATACAAGGGCACGATTCGTGACGCATCCCTCGACTTTGTTGGTATCGGTCAACCATCAAGCTGCAGCCAATCGTGCAGGGTCCCATCACAGTGCGTGCGAGCCGCATTTCCTCACATCGAGTGAGATACGATGAGTTGAGTTAAGTTGAGTTGTTGGATATGCTTTCTCTTCAACCCTTCTATCCGAGCCAAAGGGGTCTTGCCTGTTGTGTGAGCTCTCGGATGATGGATGAATGACTTTTTGTTTTTGGTTGGCTGGATACAGAGAGAGTACTACCTCACGTAACGACACACAAATCATCAGTAGTATTTATGGGTTTGACCTCGCTTGATTCATACTCTTCAATGTAACGCAGTTCCCCGAGATTATGAGCCAGCCTTTTAGGTAGTAGCTACAGCATCAGTTCCGACTTTCCCCTCGGGCGAGGCCGGGTGTCTCCAGTCAACAAAACAAGACGTGCAGCAGTCAAGGATGGGTTGGTTGTTGTTCCTGATTAGAGACGCCACCATTCCAGAACCTCGATGACCGAGGTGAAAGGGCAAACAGTTCAAGGGCTACGAATACGGATACAGTATCTTGGTTTGGCGGCATGGACGAGGAATATGCATGACAAGGGATCCAAGAGTGTTGTGTTCTGGAATCCATCTAGAGTGTGGCGAGTGCTTCCGTGCACTGCGAATAGGTGAAGCGGAGTGAATCACGCATGGCAGCGCCACAAATGCATACTAGAGGATATCATAAAGTTTGACCTTCAGGTTTTCGGAATGTCAAAAATAAACAGCGTATGAATTAGCTTTTAATGGTATAGATTAACTTATCAATTTCGTCTCTTATGCTCTCATAGTCAAACTTTTTGATGCTGCGACCTAGCGACACACAAAGTCAGCAGGTACCGAGCATTTGTGTGGTGGGGTGTGAGCTCACTCGGATATGCACTGTGCTTCTGTGGCTGGTTCCTCCACTCCCTTTCTGTTGTCTCACTTCTCCGCTCTCTCACAGCGCCTCCACACTCCAAGCTACTAAGGCATCAGAGGATCCTCTCACACAGTCTGGGTTTTTTTAGGCGATCGACCAGTTGAGCTTGGTGCTTGGTGGGCGGCCCAACAAGTTCAAAAGTCAGAGCGAGCGAACGAGCGAGCGAGTGTTGTTGCTGCTGAGGTGGTTACAAGCCCAAGCCCAGTGCCCGAATTTTTTTCAACTTATCGCCCCCCACCAGAATTTAGCAAACGTCAACGGCCACTGCTTTCTCAACTTCCTTTCATCCCTCTCCTCTCAACCTCACCTTTTTCTTCCCCAAGACGTTTATTCCAAGCGCCTCTTCGCATTCTTTTCATATCAGACACTATGGCCGAGCCCATTCGTGGAAAGCGTGCTCAAGACGCCGTGGCTCCGTAAGTCATTTCTTCACCTTCCGATATCATCTTGATCTTTCTTTGTCTTGCCCGCCGCTTCACGATCCACGATGCTAACTACCCCACCTTCGATCAGTACGCCTCAGAACACTCCCGCAACCGCCGCTCCTATCTCTTCTCACGCTCAGCAGCCCGGCGTCGCTAGCATCAAGGAGGGTAAGTATTTTGGTTTGGTTTTTTAAGACCGGTCATGAATCAATCCATTAGGCTTGGAATCACGCTCTAACCCCGCTGTAGAGGATCTGGACCGTGCCGCCGCGGCCTCTGTTTTCGCCCAAAACCCCAAGCTTATCCAGATGATTCAGGGTCGCCTCGGCTCCCTCGTGGGCCAATCTTCGGGCTACATTGAGTCCCTTCCCGCCCCTGTCCGCCGACGTGTCGCTGGTCTCAAGGGTATCCAGAAGGACCACTCCAAGCTCGAGGCCGAGTTCCAGGAGGAGGTTCTCCAGCTTGAGAAGAAGTACTTCGCCAAGTTCTCTCCTCTCTACGAGAAGCGTTCCGCCATTATCAACGGAAAGTCCGAGCCTACTGAGGAGGAGATCAAGGCCGGCGAGGAGGACGATGAGCCCGAGGCTGAGGATGCCCCTAAGTCTGAGCAAAAGTCCGACGTTCCCGACAATGTTTCCGGTATCCCCGAGTTCTGGCTTTCCGCCATGAAGAACCAGATCTCTCTCGCCGAGATGATCACTGACCGTGATGAGGCTGCCCTCAAGCACCTCACTGACATTCGTATGGAGTACCTCGACAAGCCCGGTTTCCGTCTTATCTTCGAGTTCGCTCCCAACGACTTCTTCAACAACACTACCATCACCAAGACATACTACTACCAGAACGAGAGCGGCTACGGTGGTGACTTCATCTACGACCACGCTGAGGGTGACAAGATTGAGTGGTTGCCTGGCAAGGACTTGACTGTCCGCGTCGAGAGCAAGAAGCAGCGAAACAAGAGTACGTGATGACTTTTCAAGATGTCTTCTTTTTTCTTCTTTTTGTGGCCGGACGACTAACTTAGGATCTAGACACCAAGCAAACTCGAATTGTCAAGAAGACCGTTCCTACTGAGTCTTTCTTCAACTTCTTCTCACCACCCAAGGCTCCCACCGATGACGACGACGAGGATGCCGAGTCCGACATCGAGGAGCGTCTTGAGCTCGACTACCAGCTCGGTGAGGACATCAAGGAGAAGCTTATTCCCCGTGCCATCGACTGGTTCACCGGTGAGGCTCTCGCTTTCGAGGAGATCTCGGACGATGACCTTGACGGTGCCGACTTCGACGATGACGATGATGAGGACGAGGATGATTTGAGCGAGGAGAACGATGACGAGGAGGAGTCCGACGACGATGTATGCATTCCTCTTCCGGTTGATTTGAGAATAGAGCTAACACTATATCCAGGATGAGTCCGGCAAGCCTAAGCAGGAAGCTGCCGAGTGCAAACAGAGCTGAGCGAAGCGATAGAGCGCGATGCAACGCATATTTACACTCTTATGACATGATTGGCTTTTATCGGGTTTGAGGATTTTATCTGAGCCACCAGCCTACCTCGGAAAAAGGAGAGGCGGTGAACGACGGGAAGAAAAGGCTACAGAAACGGGAAGCGGTCGAAGCAGGTCGGCGAATCAGCCGGTGCCGTTTTTCAGAACACAAAGGTAGCATCGTCATTTGATAGGCATCGTTTGCACAGACCTTTGGTTTTGCAGCAGACTCTGGGACTGGAAACCTTTATTGATAGACACAGCCAGAGGGCAGAAGTCGGCCCGCGATATTATGTTGCCCTCCTTTTTTTGCAGCCTTTTTCTCTAACTTCGTTTTTGGGGTTCTTTGTCTTTGCTATTTCCTGTTGCAACTACGTTGATTCGATTCCTGGCATGGATGTAAGGTAGTGACTGACGGATAATTTCTTGCAAGGGTGTAAGGGGATTCAAGGTGCATAATATATAGAGAATGAGATTCTGTCGTAATGCAATCATTACCGTTGCTACGATACTTTGGCGATGCAAATTATCTTTGGATGGCGTGGTTTTGTTGTGTTCTCTGTATTTCGAACTCGTGGCTTGCATGAAGGCCGTTGATAGTAGACCATGAAATGCGGTGAAATGAGAAATCTACAGCCAGAATAACATGCAAGACATGTGTCAGGTCACCGCCACGTCGTCAGCGTGTAAAGAAACAAAATCCGGGGAAGTTCCAGTACGTCAGTGTCATATGTAATAGCTGACTAGGTACAGAAAACTATAATGCTGATCGAATATTCGACAATGGTTTTGTATTTGTCCAATATACCATGGATATCTAGGTAGTATAGGGTAAGATTACATGGATAGATACATACACAAGACCAAGAAATGGTGTTATTTCCAGCTTCAGTGTTGAGCAAATATGTACCCTGTCCTCTCCGCTAAATCAGAGAATCGAATTATAGAATGCACTTGTCTAAGTTCGAGCTGAGGGCACATAGTCTATGTATACAAAGTCAATAGTCTCAGAATCAAGATGCACGAAACCTGCAATGTCCGGGTTCAAGTGAAGTCCGTCCAACCGCTGCCCAGCTCCGCTGCATCCCGCTGCCGGGCTGCATGTGCTCCGACCACGCCGCATATTGGCTCAAGCACCGCCGCCAGCGGGACTGCTAGAAGCGGTATAACACATAACCCAGCGACCGGCCGCCGGCAGACGCAAAAATTGACGCCATTGTGTGACGGCATGGTGGCATTGCCGGTCTCGGTCAAGGGCCAGATGAGTAAATAACCACTGTCGCAACTTTTTTTTTTTTTTTAATGTGGTCCCTTTCAGGGCTGTATTGTTAGCGGCAAGAATGTCCAAGACGCCGAGCTTGGCTACTGGCTATATGCGGGCTTCCTGTAATTAATTCGCTGGTTTGCTGCTCCCAATGCTCGAACGATTGATATCCATGCTGTTTATGGCCGAGAGCGGACTATCGTACGTAAAAAGTTTTACACTTTGGCTAAAGGATGTAAGGTCGCTTCACCAAACATGACGGAGCCGCAAGGGTACCCTGATTCCATATTCACCTCTCGATGCCCTCTGATTCGGCGGCAATGGCATCGATCATGGATGAGTCAGGTCCCGGAAGTCGGTAGAGGCCTTTATTGAGCCTGAGTTCTTGCGCTGGATTCGGCTCGTCGCGGAGTGTCAGCTTTGGATGGATGCGCTGTGGACCATGGAGTCATCTCATCATAGCTTAAGTAACTTTAGTAAGTTGGTTGTAGATTTTGATCGCATCATAAAACCAATTGACTCCCCCTCCAAAACTCTCAAGCCTATTTCTCGCATTTCTACACATCCGCCACCATTGAACATATCATAATTGCCTGTCTTTGAGTAGCTGGCATCTCATTCTCTCCATACCATCTTGTCCATCACCTTTAAAAGACCTATAAGCTCCCCAATCTTATCGACCACCCCGCTGTTTACGACCCCTCCACCTTACTCCAACATCACACCACACCATACCATACCACACCGACCATCACCACATTTCATCATGACGCCTGCTCCTCAAAACATTGCCGGTGGCCTCTCCGCTGCTTCTCATCGCGAAGTTTCTCACAGCTGGGACCAAAATGCGGCCACTTCACCACTCGCCTCTTTCCAGTCTCCTCCCAGCCTCAGCGCTGCCCTCCCTAACCGTGGCGCGCCGAAGAACCTGAAGCCCTTCAACACCAAGGACATCAAGATTCTACTTCTCGAGAATGTCAATGTCACTGGACAAGAGATTTTGAGGGCTCAAGGCTACCAGGTCGAGGCCCTCAAGACCTCTCTTCCTGAGGACCAGCTCATTGAGAAGATTCGGTATGTTTGCGAAATACCCCGCCATCGTTCAACTTTTTCCCCTGCGAAACGGTGCCCCTCCATCGTTGGCCTCACGAATGCCCCTCGTTCATGAGCTACATATACCCCGCCACATGTGCTAACAAATTATTGTCGATAGCGACGTTCAAGTCATTGGTATCCGTTCCAAGACAAAGCTCACTGAGAAGGTCCTCCGTGAGGCTACAAACCTCCTCGTTATCGGCTGCTTCTGTATCGGTACCAACCAGGTCGACCTCGAGTTTGCCGCCAAGAATGGTATCGCCGTCTTCAACTCCCCCTTCGCCAACTCGCGCAGTGTCGCTGAGCTTGTCATTGCCGAGATTATCACCCTTGCCCGTCAGCTCGGCGACCGATCCAACGAGATGCACCGTGGTACCTGGAATAAGGTCAGCTCCAAGTGCTGGGAGATTCGAGGCAAGACTCTGGGCATTGTCGGCTACGGTCACATTGGCTCTCAGCTGTCTGTCCTCGCTGAGGCTATGGGTATGAACGTCATCTACTACGATGTGGTTACCCTGATGGCCCTTGGTACCGCCAACCAGGTCCCTACTCTTGAGAAGCTTTTGGGCGAGGCCGACTTTGTCACCCTCCACGTCCCCGATCTCCCCGAGACACGCAACATGATCTCCACTACTGAGTTCGAGCAAATGAAGACCGGTGCCTACCTCATCAACGCCAGCCGTGGTAGCGTCGTCGATATTCCCGCTCTCATTAAGGCTAGCCGCTCCGGCAAAATTGCTGGTGCTGCTCTTGATGTTTTCCCCTCCGAGCCCGCCGCCAACGGTGACTACTTCACCAACGACCTCAACGCTTGGGGCGAGGACCTGCGAAGCTTGAAGAACCTTATTCTGACTCCCCACATTGGTGGTAGCACCGAGGAGGCCCAGCGTGCTATCGGTATCGAGGGTAAGTCAATATGCGAAACATCATACGGAACTCACCACTAACATCCACATAGTCAGCGAGGCTTTGGTGCGCTACATTAACCAGGGTATTACTCTGGGCAGCGTCAACATTCCCGAGGTCCAGCTGCGTTCGCTGACTTCGGACGAGCCCGACACCGCTCGTGTAAGTCTACACCGAAAGCAAGGCCAATATGCCTACTAACTTGGGTCATAGGTCATCTTCATTCACCGAAACGTCCCCGGTGTGCTCCGAAAGGTCAACGAAATCCTCGGAGACCACAACGTCGACAAGCAGATTTCCGACAGCAGAGGCGACAACGCCTACCTCATGGCTGATATTAGCAACATCAAGTATGAGCAAATTAAGGATATCTACGACAGCCTTGAGGGTCTCAGCGGTAAGTCGAACCAAAATACAAACGTCCAGCTTTGCAATACTAATGGTTCACGCAGCTCGCGTCATGACCCGTATCCTGTACTAATTGATGATGCATGGGCCATTTGGTGGCCATGAGGCTCAACCCTTACCCTTGAACTGATGAAGAGGAACGCGATGCGACCAACAACGCACAGGACATGACTGCACAGAGATGGAATAAAGGGGGCGGCCCGTTCGTTTTTTTTATCGGGTCCTGATCCCCAGGCACTTTCTACGCATTGATGCATTGCACTCTGTTGAATGAAGACATATGCAGTTCGCAACCCAATGGCACGACCTCGACGATCGTGGCTGGAGGAGGTTCTGCGAAGAGATGGAATCGCCAGGCACATAAACCCATGCCTGAGCGAGGATCAAAAGGGGGCTGGATTTTGCGGCTGGTGCTTTGAATAATGACTGGTTGAGTTAAGTCGGTAACACTGTATGGAGTATTATGGCATGGATGAATTCAACGGACAGAAACAATTGAGCTTCAACGCAACTCAAGTTAGAATACCAAAAATGGGACCAATCTTGAAAGAGGATCCCTACGGACCCATATCACTTTGTTGACTTCTCAAAATACATAGTAAGTTGCGGTTTCTCGGCCCGCCCACGGGGAGGAAGATAAGCATTGATCGAGCCACTGTTGGTGGCTGGCGTAAGCTGGGCACTGCCTTGACGTCGAATCATCCTGGTTTGTCTTTTAAATGTTGGGGATATGAGCCGCATGTTACATAGGTAGTTGGCGGTGGAATGCTGCCGAAGAGTCGGTTGATGCATGAAAACCAACCTTTGTGGCTCGGACTGAAGGTTGTGGTACCTGCTTAGAACAATTCGCCGAGCCCAGGTACTATCTGGGGGGCTGGTACCCGGTTAGCCAGTCCTTGAGCCCTGGAGACTCTCCTTTGATGGACTCAAGGCTGTAGTAATATGTATTGGGGTTATGGTGGGGATCGATTAATCGTCTACTTGGCGTACTAGGGTTCAACCGTTCCCCAGTATTTTAGAATTGGCATCTCCTTTCTGTAGAAGGAATCTTGTAAATCAGTGTTAGTGGCGTGTTTCAAGCTTTGGCCCTGTTACCTTACTACGTAGTAGCACTTGACTGAAAGAACACTGGTTTCGGGTTCAAAGAAATTGATTGCAGATAATATCGGAGATAATACTCGTTCGTAGGTCTGTATCTGGACTACACTTGTGCTCATCTGTTTCTCGCATCCTCGTAACGGGTCTAGTTAGCTGTCAACACACTAGATCGACTCACATAGAATGGCTGGTCAATACCAACAATGCAATTCTCAGGCCGTGTAACACACGCTGCAGTATGCTTTATGCTGCTTAACCAATGCCCGTCCCATCTAGACTATCGTGATAGTACTTCTCCTTATTAATTCTGCAAAGACCCGTTTTACTCACCTGAATTCATGCTTAAACTCCTTTACACTGTAACGATATCAGATGTGAAGTTGTATCAGACAGTGCGATTTCGATCTCGGAGCGTTTGATCGCCAATGCCAATTAAATAAGGGGCCTGCGGCAAAGTGCTTTTTTTGGGCGTTAGCTCCAGCAGACTTCAAAAAGCTCCTTTGTCTTTGTTCTGCGGATCCCTAGATTGACCTAGGCAGTCGTTCAAATCCTCTTGAGCCTTGAGCCGGCCAGCATAACACAGTGTCGACTCAAATTCGAGAGGATTTGTCGGTCTCGCTTGTCCTCACCCCAGATCGAAGAAGACAGGACAAGGCCAAAGTTGCGGACGGGTCGGCCCCTCATTGGTTCGCGGGATCGTCCAGGTTGAGAGCCCCTAATTGTTACGAAGCCAGCCAGGAGCTTCCAGGAACTGAGGCTGGGTGGGCGTCGTAGGGAGGGATGTATTCACGGTGACAGAGCGTTGTAGCCTTTTGCGGTGAAGCACTGGCAAAAAATACACAAGAATGAACCCCTAGGTACTCGATCGGTCTAACAGTCAATGCCCCGCCCCCCTGTTCTCCAACGTGCCCCGTGCGGCTGCAGTATCCGTCCGGCCTTTCAATCAAATCAGGAGCAAAACGCGTGCTGGCATCACCGCATCCATAACTTTTGACTTCTTCAAGGTCTCTCGTTTTGCCTTACCTTCAATCTTGCTCGACCTCTTTGTCGGCGAGTCTTTTGTGTCTTCTGTGCGTGGGAAGAAACAGACTTTTTCTCCCGCCCTTGCCTTTGGACTACAGGGTCCTTCCCGCCAATAAGTTACAGTACTTCTTTGGATTACGGGGCACCGGTGTACCCAAAAGCTCATCGAGCGACTTGCGCAAAGCATCCTACAGCCATTCGACCGCATACTGCAACGAGCGTGCCGGTTGTTTGGATTGATTAACGCCCCTTTACGTTTATCAGAAGCGAAGTTTCCAACGACTATATCCCTCTCCGGCAGGCCGTGTTTCTCTACACCACTGTTGGCGAATATATGCATCCCACCGCCATTCAGCCCCTTAGTACCAATTACGCCGATACCGCTTCGACATAGTCGCCTTTATCTTTTATCTTAATACTCGCCGGCCTTGCGCTCGGTAATACCGCCATCATGGCATCCGCCTACGAGGTTGGCACAAGAGCATGGCAGCCAGACACCGCTGAAGGTTGGGTGGCTTCAGAGCTCATCAACAAGTCCGTTGATGGCTCCAAAGTCAAGCTGACCTTCCAACTTGAAAATGGCGATGTGAGTTTGCATTGAATTCGTTTGGGTGGCACCGGGTATCTCGTTGCAACTGTATACTGACTGTATTTCCCTATCAGACCAAGGATATCGAGGTGTCCGCAGAGGCACTGCAGAGCGGAAGCGACCCGTCTCTGCCACCTTTGATGAACCCGACAATGCTCGAAGCTAGCGATGATCTTACAAATCTGTCCCATCTCAACGAACCTGCTGGTATGTCTCTAACTGAACCACCATCTGCCAGAAACCAGCACGGCTGATGCTGACCCCATCCAGTCCTGCAGGCAATTCGATTACGGTACTTGCAAAAGGAGATCTACACTTACAGTGGTATCGTCCTTATTGCTACCAACCCGTTTGCGCGAGTCGATTCTCTCTATGTCCCAGGCATGGTTCAGGTTTATGCTGGAAGACAGCGAGCGACACAAGCGCCTCACTTGTTTGCTATTGCTGAGGAGGCCTTCATGTAAGATTGAGCTTCAGGCGCCCAGCTTCCTCCTCCACTAACTTGCTCTAGGGATATGATTCGCGACAAGAAGAACCAGACCGTTGTGGTTTCTGGAGAGTCTGGTGCCGGTAAAACTGTCAGCGCCAAATACATCATGCGATACTTTGCCACCAGAGAGTCTCCTGACAACCCTGGTGGGCGATCCAAGCGAGGTTCCGAGTCTATGAGTGAGACAGAAGAGCAGATCCTTGCGACCAACCCTATCATGGAAGCGTTCGGTAACGCTAAGACGACTCGAAACGACAATTCCTCACGATTCGGAAAGTACATTGAGATCATGTTCGACGAGGAGACGAATATTATCGGCGCAAAGATTAGAACATACCTTTTGGAACGTTCTCGATTGGTCTTCCAGCCCCTCAAGGAGCGTAACTACCATATCTTCTATCAGCTTATTGCTGGTGCGTCTGACCAGCAGCGAGAGGAGCTTGGCCTTCTGCCTATTGAGGAGTTTGAGTACCTGAACCAAGGAAACTGCCCGACAATTGATGGTGTGGACGATAAGGCCGAATTTGAGGCAACTCAGAAGTCCCTGTCCACCATTGGTGTGACAAACGAGCAACAATCTGATATCTTTAAGTTGTTGGCCGGTCTTCTGCACCTTGGAAACGTCAAGATCACTGCCTCACGCAACGACAGTGTATTGGCTCCTAATGAACCTTCTTTGGAGAAGGCTTGTGATATTCTCGGAGTTAAGGCCGAGGAGTTTGCCAGGTGGATTGTCAAGAAGCAACTCATTACTCGTGGTGAAAAGATTACTTCGAATCTGAGTCAAGCACAGGCCATCGTTGTCCGAGATTCCGTCGCCAAGTTCATTTACTCGAGTCTGTTTGACTGGCTTGTTGATATTATCAACTGCAGTCTGGCCTCTGAAGAGGTGTTGAGTCGAGTGACCTCGTTTATCGGTGTTTTGGATATTTACGGTTTCGAACATTTTGCCAAGAACTCTTTTGAACAGTTCTGTATTAACTACGCCAATGAGAAGCTGCAGCAAGAGTTCAACCAGCACGTCTTCAAGCTGGAGCAGGAAGAATACCTCAGGGAACAGATCGACTGGACATTCATCGACTTCTCTGATAACCAGCCCTGTATCGACCTGATCGAGGGTAAGCTAGGTATCCTATCTCTGCTCGACGAAGAGTCTCGACTTCCTATGGGATCGGATGAGCAGTTTGTCACAAAGCTCCATCACAACTTTACTCCCGACAAGTCCAAGTTCTACAAGAAGCCTAGGTTCGGAAAGTCAGCTTTCACCGTCTGCCATTATGCCATTGACGTCACCTACGAGTCCGAGGGTTTCATCGAGAAGAACAGAGATACTGTCCCTGACGAACACATGGCTGTCCTGCGCGCCTCAAGCAATGAGTTCCTCAAGACTGTTTTGGACGCCGCAACCGCTGTGCGAGAGAAGGATGCCGCCTCTTCTAGCTCCAACGCCGTTAAGCCCGCTGCTGGCAGGAAGATCGGCGTGGCTGTCAACAGAAAACCCACACTGGGAGGTATTTTCCGATCCTCGCTCATCGAGCTTATGAGCACAATCAACAACACTGATGTCCACTACATCCGATGTATCAAGCCTAACGAGGCTAAGGAGGCTTGGAAGTTCGAGGGACCCATGGTTCTCAGCCAGCTGCGTGCTTGTGGTGTCCTCGAGACTGTCCGTATTAGTTGTGCTGGTTACCCTACTCGCTGGACATATGAAGAGTTTGCCCTTCGCTACTATATGTTGGTGAGGTCTGACCAATGGACTTCAGAGATCCGTGAGATGGCAGATGCCATTCTTAAGAAGGCTCTCGGAACAAGTACCGGCAAGGGCATGGACAAGTATCAGCTTGGTCTCACCAAGATTTTCTTCCGAGCTGGTATGCTCGCCTTCCTGGAGAACCTCCGCACAACCAGGCTCAATGACTGTGCTATCATGATCCAGAAGAACCTTCGAGCCAAGTACTACCGACAACGTTACCTCGAGGCTCGTGAAGCCATTATCCTTACACAGTCTGCAATCAGGTCATGGAAGGCCAGGAAACAGGCTCAAGAGCTTCGCACCGTCAAGGCTGCTATTACCATCCAGCGTGTGTGGAGGGGATCCAAGCAACGCAAATCCTATGTTCAATTTAGAAAGGATATGGTCTTGTTCGAGTCTATTGCCAAGGGATACCTCCGACGAAAGACCATCTTGGAGGAACGTCTTGGTAATGCTGCTCTCAAGATTCAGCGTTCTTGGAGATCAAGAAGGCAGGTGCGGGCTTGGAGGCAGTACCGTAAGAAGGTCATCCTTATTCAGAGCCTGTGGCGCGGAAGAAAGGCTCGAAAGGAATACAAGACAATTCGTGAAGAGGCTCGTGACTTGAAGCAGATCTCTTACAAGCTTGAAAACAAGGTTGTCGAGTTGACGCAGTCCCTCGGTTCCATGAAGGAAAGGAACAAGGGTCTTGCATCGCAAGTTGAGAACTACGAGGGACAGATCAAGTCATGGAAGAAGAGACATAACGACCTTGAGGCGCGAACAAAGGAGCTACAGACGGAAGCCAACCAGGCCGGTATCGCCGTCGCACGACTGCAAGCGATGGAGGATGAGATGAAGAAGCTTCAAGTCGCCTTCGACGAGTCGACAGCCAATATTAAGAGGATGCAAGAGGAGGAGAGAGAGCTCCGAGAGTCTCTCCGGTTAACCAACACAGAATTGGAGACAGCAAAGAGGTCAAGTACTCAACACGAGAAGGACAACATGAGTTTGAGACAGGAACTGGAGTCTCTCAGAGACGCCCTCGAGCTGGCTCGAAGGAATGCGCCCATCAACGGAGAGCTTGCCAACGGGACAACGCCTGGGGCCTCAGTACCTTCTGGCCTCATCAACCTCGTCGCGTCCAAGAAGCCTAAGCGTCGCAGTGCGGGCGCGGAACCACGGGAGCTTGATCGCTTTAGCGGTACTTATAACCCTCGGCCGGTTTCCATGGCTGTTACTGGCACGGCGCATCGTCAGAATCTTTCTGGCTCGACCTTCCTACCTGGCGTCGATAATATCGAAATGGAACTCGAGACGCTCCTCGCAGACGAGGATGGCCTTAATGAGGAGGTGACAATGGGACTTATCCGAAACCTCAAGATCCCCTCCCCCAGCACTACTCCACCACCCTCAGACAAGGAAGTTCTGTTCCCTTCATACCTTATCAACTTGGTCACATCAGAAATGTGGAACAACGGTTTTGTGAAGGAGTCAGAACGCTTCTTGGCCAACGTTATGCAGTCCATCCAGCAGGAGGTGATGCAGCACGATGGCGACGAGGCTATCAACCCCGGTGCCTTCTGGCTATCAAACGTGCACGAGATGCTGTCCTTTGTGTTCCTTGCTGAGGATTGGTACGAGGCTCAGAAGTCGGACAACTATGAGTACGACCGACTTTTGGAGATTGTCAAGCACGATCTTGAGAGTTTGGAATTCAACATCTACCACACTTGGATGAAGGTGTTGAAGAAGAAGTTGCAGAAAATGATCATCCCTGCCATCATTGAGTCCCAGTCTCTCCCTGGTTTCGTTACCAACGAAAGCAGCCGATTCTTGGGCAAGCTTCTTCAGTCGAACTCAACCCCTGCTTACAGCATGGACAACCTGCTCAGCCTGCTTAACAGCGTCTTCCGCGCGATGAAGGCCTACTACCTGGAAGATTCTATCATTACGCAGACCATCACTGAGCTCCTTAAGTTGGTTGGCGTGACAGCGTTCAACGACTTGCTGATGCGAAGAAACTTCCTCTCCTGGAAGCGTGGTCTGCAGATCAACTACAACATTACTCGCATTGAGGAATGGTGCAAGAGCCACGATATGCCTGAGGGCACGCTCCAACTGGAGCATCTGATGGTAAGTCACCCTGGAAGGTGTTTTGAGAATTGGGCTAACCATTATATAGCAAGCAACCAAGCTTCTTCAACTCAAGAAGGCCACCCTGAACGACATAGAAATCATTCAGGACATTTGCTGGATGTAAGTATCCTGATGTTTTATTGTATGTTTCGCACTGACAATTATAGGCTTTCACCAAACCAGATCCAGAAGCTGCTCAACCAATACTTGGTTGCCGATTACGAGCAGCCTATCAACGGCGAGATTATGAAGGCAGTTGCCTCACGTGTGACTGAGAAGAGCGACGTTCTTCTCCTCCAAGCCGTCGATATGGATGACAGTGGTCCTTACGAGATCGCCGAGCCTCGAGTCATTACTGCACTTGAGACTTATACACCCTCTTGTAAGTTGCTTATCGGAAGAGTTGCCTTGTGTGTAGCCTGAAACTAACATTTCCCCCCAGGGCTCCAAACTCCTCGTCTGAAGAGGCTGGCCGAGATTGTCTCGGCACAAGCCATTGCGCAACAGGAGAAGCTGGACTACACAGATGGCGAAGAATACGAGAACGGCCACCAGCATGAGCTCGAGGGCGTTGATGAGGTGGAAGTAGAGCAGTAAGAGATAATGAAGCTGGTTTAGGCATTTCAAACGCACATAAAGGATAGAAGCCGCATTTTCAGGGTGTTTGATGTCGAATTTTCTAATGGCGGCGTGCAGTGTAACTGAAACAGATCTGAGGTTATTCTCGTTGTATCTGGAAGGCATCATGTATATAGAGCGGGACCTTGGCCCCCCTTCCCCGCAAGTCGGTGAGGGTGTTTGAGTTTGACTCTATCTTTGTAAGATGAGATACGGCTGCATCGGAGAGTCTGAGAGATGAGAGTATGAAGCGATATCGTGGTTATTTGTTCACTTGCTTGGGCGCCTATTTACTGTTTCTCCTTGTGATTGTTTGACGACGTTGGAAAAAGTTGGCTCTGATGCAACTATCGAGACTTTGCGCCCCTTTAGACGCATGCACAGTCTTCGTAGTTGCAATTTGGATACCCAGACACCCAAATTGTAAAGTTCGCCAATCTCTGCATCAATAAACGACAAAAAAGTTTACGAAAATGACCACTCGAAAATTGCCTAATATTATCATCACAGGCACGCCTGGTGTCGGAAAGACGACTCATTGCGAGAGTCTCGCAGAACGAACTGGGCTGCGCCACCTCTCAGTCAACCAGGTTGTGAAGGACAAGGAGTGCCATGAAGGATGGAGCGATGAGTTCCACAGCTTGATCGTGGATGAAGACAAGGTAAGTCTTTGTTCTTTGGTTGTTTCGACCAGATTCATGATTTATGAGTCACTTTCGCCGGAAATAAATACACAAGCTGACAGTATTATAGCTGCTTGACGCTATTGAGGACGATATCAAGGCTGGTGGATGTATCATTGACTGGCACGCATGTGACCTTTTCCCCAAGAGCTGGATAGATCTAGTCGTGGTTCTACGGGTTGACTCTTCAACGCTCTATGACCGTCTTACAGCGAGGTATGTGGTGGTCTTCACGAAAGCTCTTCCCAGGGCTTGAGACGGGAGAAGAAGAAGAAAAAAGAAGCCTTGGCTAATCAATTTTGCCCATAGAAACTATCCTGATTCTAAGCTTCAGGAGAACATTGACTCTGAAATCATGGAGGTGCTTCTCCAAGAGGCGCATGAGGCATTCGACCAGGAGATTGTCATCGAGTTGACGAGCAACAATTCTGATGAGATGGACACAAACGTTGATCGCATAGTCGCCTGGCTCGACCAATGGAAGAAGGACAACAGCGAGTAAGAAAGTTCTGTTAAAGGCAACTTTTAAGAAACAGAAATTCGCTCCAGGGATTTACAACTACAATCAGGCTTGGGCTACGTTTACTGCGGGTGGTGGCATATTTGAAAGACATGAGCTGGGTTGGTGAAAATAGATTTTGATACAAGCCTAGGGCAGGCTATGAATTGACATGAATCGTTTAACAAGGTTCATACCGGACAAATGCATATTTTGTCGCACAGTGGGGGTGGCCCATTGTTCAGCTTGATGACTTTCAGCTTCTATCGCTATCTCTCGTCGACGACTGTGCTTTTTTTCTTGCTTTAATCGGCGAAATTTGTTTTATCATTCACCTCCGAGTCTAGATTGTCCAACACTTTTAAACCTCTTCAAGATGGCGGCGCACAAAGTCAACTTCATCACCGGCAATGCTAACAAGTTGACCGAGGTCAAGGCCATTCTTGAGCCTGAGATCGAGGTTCTCAGCCAGCCCATAGATCTCGAGGAGATGCAGGGCACGCTTGAGGAGGTCACAGAGTCAAAGTGTCGTAGAGCAGCCGAACTGGTATGTATCTGTTTATTTTACAGCCGCTGGGGAATGAAATCATGGCTAATAACTAATGTACAGGTAAAAGGCCCAGTGCTGGTTGAAGATACAGCGCTGTGCTACAATGCCCTCAGTGGTCTCCCCGGAGTCTACATGTAAGTTGAGATCGCTGTGTGGAAATTTCAAACGCTGATAGTCAAAAGCAAGTGGTTCATGACTTCGATCGGTCACCAGGGCTTGAACAACCTGCTGGCTGCTTACACTGACAAGTCTGCTGAAGCCGTCTGCACTTTCGGTTACTGTGCTGGACCTGGCGAGAAGGTCATTCTTTTCCAAGGCCGATGCCCCGTAAGATATCTTCAAGTTGTGCTGCCACGGCCGCGCTGACAGATTTTGCAGGGCAAGATTGTGCCTCCCCGAGGACCACCTGCTTTCGGATGGGATGCCGTCTTTGAGTACGAGGGCCAAACGTAAGTCAGAACGTAGCATTGGCTGCTGTCCTCTGCTGACCCCTACAGATTTGCCGAAATGGACAAGGCGGAGAAGAACAAGATCTCTCACCGAGGCCGCGCGCTGGCCAAGCTTCAGGCTTGGTTCAAGGACCAGCAGTAAACTGATCTCCAAATAGACTATGCCGCAGAAGCATATTTCGTGAGACTGTACGCCCATAAGTATGAATGATGAGACGAATACAAGTACTGTGTAACTTACTAGAGCACTTCATATTGGTTGTGTCTACGAAAGTAGTGCGAACCGCGACGATATGGCTTCAAAAGTCCGTCGATGGAAGAGGGTTTCAGTCGAACCGTTTTCCCGACGAGGTTTCTGATCTTTGTAGAATCGTGAAAGCTGGGGTCGAATACCAAGAGGTTTGTGTGTCCATCCATCTGCTTCTCGAACCCGACGATGGTCAAAGAATGTCCTGTTCCAATTGCTTAACGCTCGACTTCCCTGCACATGGTTCTGTACGTCTTACCTGGATGCTGGAGATAGATCGGTGGCAGGTTGGTGCGATGAATCCGGTCCTCGACGCTGGTGATGCCTCCTTGAAAGTATCGCTCGATAGCTTCGAAGAGGTGCTGCTTAGACTTGCCGCGTTCAGGATCCTTGAATGCTTGAACCGAGCAACTGTTTATTATTAGCTGTATTTCCAACGACAGATGAAGTGTAACTTCGACTCACGGTATCTTCAGGTTGAGAAACACAGCCTGCGCCTGTTCTTTGTAAGCCTATCGCATCTACAGATGTAGCGATGTGAGATCCATACCTCTGGTGTGCCAATATACTTCCGTGTCCCCTTAACACCTCCTGTTTCTGCTCTGCCCTGGGCATTGATACCATTATCCCAGGCGTTCTCGATCAGGTCTTGGATCTGGAATATGGTAGGAAAGCTGCTACCAAAGTGATTTGAACCTTCGGATTGAGCAGAAATGATGTAGGATGTGAGCATCTGAATGTTTCGATAACCACAAAAACCGCCTAAACTTGTCAGACGCCCCTTATTCTGCAAGTATGTATACAGCCATTGACGGTAGAGGCTCACCTTCTTGCTTCAATTTGGAAACGTGCTGCACAGAAGGCTGGCAGAGGTAGGCATATTGGGTTGACGGGCTCTGTTCGAGGAGTTGACTCAGAACAGGCAGAACGTCTATAGTTCTTATCAGACGTTGTTTGTTCCCACGCCTTGCGGAGGTGGACTCACCATTATTAACAACCTGGCCCTCATCTTGAAGAAGAGCTACGAGCCACGGGGGCATTTTCTTCTCATGGGCAAACCTACCGAGTTCCGATCTCTGCACCAGAGTTAGTTCACTGGCATGGAATTCTATATCGCGAATTTACGTACCCCCAACTGGCCAGACTTTCGACGTCGTTCTCCATTCCTAGTTCGAGAGGATGAGCCTCTTTCGGGACTCTTACTTATGCCAGCCTCTTCCCTCTTGGTCTTGTGGCGAGTGCGACTACTATCACTGTGGCTCGACCTACTGCTGTGTCCTATGAACAAATCTTTCCATGCCTGGATAGCGCTGGCTTTCTTGTGCTTGCGAGAGCTCCCCCTAGTCGCCGAAGCTGGCTTTCGGGATACAGACGGAGCCTGTTCCGCGGCAGGCTCAGGCTCGGGCTCAGGTGTCGCACCCTGCGCTTCAAGCTCATGGAGCTCCAGATGGAAAGCTAGCTCATCAGGTTGGAGGAGCTCACCGCAACCGTCCTCAGGGCACAAGAAAGGACCCTCAGTGTCGGTGAAGGTCGGCTGTTCACCGTCTGGGTGATGTTTCTCGATATGCTGCTAGTCAAGGGGGAGCATGTCTTAGTTTCAACTCCATGGAAATCAGTGGTTAGAGGATCGGCGAGGACACACTAGAAGAATTTCATGTTCTCCTTGTTCCGGCTCGAAGCCGCAGAAGGGGCAAGGATCTGGTTCAGGCATCGGCATCGGAGTGAACTATCTTATCCAGTACATATCAAGATAGATAAGGGCTGATGATTTGTGTGAAGTAGAAGGCAGAAATGGGGACTCCAGAAAATAAAACGTTCCGTTCTATACGTCTACAGTTTTTAGTGGGTTTGCAGCTTGTTTTGTTGTTGTCGTCGTCTTTGTGTGCTTTAATGATAAAGAATCAGCGCAAATGTAAAGAACAAAGAACAAAGAAAGAGTCAGGCCTGTGCTTGGGCTCGGGTGCGGTGAGATGTCAAGTTGAGGCTGTGAATGGTGGCACACGTACGCACTTTCCTCAGGTAAAGCCTTGCAAGGCCTGAATCGAATCATGGGTACTAAGGCAGGCAGGAGAGACAACGCTTTACTACCTACAAACTGAGGAACAATAAACCACTCAACATCATCACTACTGATTTGTCCAAAAACTACACCATTAGCCATTCAATTCATCACCGCCAACTGACAAAACCACATGGCTCAATGAGAATCTACTCTAGTGCTTAGACTAGGTACTAATATTTCAATACGGACCCGACAACTGGCGGATCTTCCCATACATACATTGGATTCCATAGCGTCCCTGTCCCTCCCGGATGTTACCCTGTTGCATACCCGGGTTAAAGCACCTCCGATAGCGGGACCGTCCGAATAGAGTCAAGGTCATTTTCAATTTAGATCGTGCATTCACATTCACACTCACATTCACATGATGGGACCAATGTTGAGTGACGCAGCTGTGCAGACCGCCAGGGAAAAGGATTTATGGCTACCTACTGTACTGCCCTGTGCTCAGACTAGGAAACAAGGCATCGCACATTGTTGGGAACCAATTGCCTAGCGAGCTGTCAATCGGACTGGGCTGCGCTGGACTGGCAGTTTGGCACCGAGAGGCTGGTGCCTCTAGATTCATTCTAGAAACCAAGCCAGGTACGTATCGGTAGTTGCACATCTCTGCACCCTTGCAAGTACCATCTGTGCCAAGGTCAGCATGTCAGTCAGTCATTCGAGGTTGGTCATGAATCAGTACATGCACCATAGCACGAGTCAGACAACGAACAAGAAAGCAAGAGAGACAGAAATTTTCTAAAAGCAAACCCAAAACCCTGACCCGTTGATTTGAACCATATATACTCTAGTTGCAAAGGCAAGCAAAACGTGAAAGCAAAGCAAAGCAAGGATCCAAGCTGTACATAGTACTGTGTGTGCCACTTGCAGCAACGGCGGAGAATTTAACCAAAAGAGGGTGCTCATTCGCACATGTCAAAGCCCGTGTCCTGTCCTGTCGTATCCTGTCTGTGTCTGCCCTGTTCCCGACCCAAATTGCCTTGTGCCCCTGTAACCTCGTGGAACGATAAGGTCTTGGTCTTGTCTGGCGCTGGCTGGATTGGACTGAACTGGACTTGACTTGTGGACCGCCCCGCGGCCCCAAATCAATTAATCATCGTGATCGTGATGGTCTGGCAGAATGTTGCCTCTAGTAAAGCATTTGCGATTCCTCTTACATCAGAATGCAGTTGCTCTTGGCTGGTGCCTCGCCGGGGTTCTGTGACTTTTCGATCTGTCCGATCAAGAGCTCAAAGGCCTTGCCAACATTCTCGTTGTATCGTGCGCTCGCTTCGGTCCAGCCGCATTGTATCTTTTCGGAGAGCTTCTGTCCATCTTCGGGGGTTACCTGGCGTTGCTCGGGTCGCAAGTCGCTCTTGTTGCCAACAATGCAAATGGGAACGGAGTCAGTGCCCTAGACAACAAGATTTGTGGTTAGCTGGTTTGGGTACCCTGCTCGCATAAGCGAAGGCACTCACCAAGTGGTTAAGAATCTTCTCGCGGATGACCTGCACCATCTCAAAAGAAGGCAGTGATGATACCGAGTAGACGAGCATGTAGCCATGGATACCGATGAAGTGCTTGGAGTTGAGGATACTGTACTCGTCCTGGCCTGCTGTGTCGACGATTTCGGTCGAGTAGTCCTGTCCCTTGTACTTGATCATTTTGCTGAAAGTGTTCTCGATCGTGGGGTAGTAGCTGTCAACAAAGTGTCCGTCAACGAATCGTACGGCTAGAGACGACTTGCCTATTGATCCATCATGTCAGCGAATTGAACGATGGCAGGAAAGGTGATTGTGCGAAGACATCAATATGCTAAATTACTCACCGACAGAGCGACTGCCGACAATAGCGACCTTTCTTTGCTTGGGAGAAGGCATGGTGCAACAGCGTCAAGTTGTAGTTGAAGGAGGAGTGAAACAAAGTTTAAATTGCCGTCTTGATTGTTGAACGTCGTGTGATTATACACGCCCAAATAATAGACGTTGGGGTCGTACAGAGAGTCAGACCAACAGCGGAGTGACAAAAGAAGACAGAACGAATTAGTAAACGAGTGCTGTTGATGACGATGAGGAACGTTGAGCGTGGGTGCGAATGCGTATGTGAGTGTATGATGTGCAAGTAAAAAGGACCTGGAACTTCTTCAGGTGCACGTTAAAGTCGAATGCAACTGCAAGGCAAGCTAGCAGCAAGCCCAGTCTAGTTAACTAACTGTAAAAGCCAACCAAGGCCAAGCCCGACCTGGTCAAGAGTGACGGAACTTCCTGAAGGTCATTCCTGACGAGCGAGAATCCAAGGGATCCAATCCAATGGCAGGCACACCCCACCGGATCTGCTCCTTCTATCCCCCCTCCAAGACGAGCCCCTCCCCCTCCCTCGCTTTTACATCATACCTTTTTGGGGGTGACGCGTGAACTTGGCCTTTTTTATACAAGGCATAAAATCATAACTACATATGCACTTAATCATGCATAACACAATCAGGCTGAATAAGAACCAAGGAATGTCAACACAAGAAGATGTCAAGATTGATACTGCAATGCTCAGTCTTGTCTAGCGATTTCATTCAACCCTTTCTTGTCTGGGAACATTCGAGTAGCCCAGCCCGTTATACCAGCATTGGCTCTGCCTTATCCTATGATATAAGTTAAGAGTATTGTATTCAGAACATTGCCTCCAAGTTTTTATCCCCCTATCCATATCTCAGTATAATCCATTAATGTCGTTGCCGTCGTTGTAAGTGTTGTAAGTCATTGACAAGTCCTTCGAGCTCAGTCACCTTGTTATCCACCTCTCTGTACATGCCGATAAATTCCTTTATCGACCCAATAAGGCTTGGAAGCCCCTCACTTCCGGCCTGCTCTGCAAATCGTCGCCGGGCTGCGTCTACCAGAGACAGATAGCCTAGCAAGATGGAAAGATAGCCAAATGCCACACCGAGCTTTGCTACACCTGGCTTTAAGTTTTCTTCTGAAGCGGCCTTGATCACGTATGTCAGTGGTACATCCATTAGAAGCGTTGCGTTGTGTAGTTTTACCTTTCGCACCAGAGCCTGGTTCTGCAAGTATACTGCCACCAGGTCATCCAGTTGCTCACCGGCCATATTCTCTCGTGCAGGTGCACAGTGTTCTAGGATATTGATGCCCATGCCAAGTACCAGCAGAAGTCCATCATAAGTTTCTTCCTTTAGACGTTGATTGCTCATGGTGTCGAGGGCCGATTTGAATCCTGAGAGAATGGCTTTGGAAAGACTAGACAGCAGAATTCTGTCGCTAAAGGCTGCTGCTCCGTGTGTTGTGTTGGACATGTTGATTGACAACTTGAGAATCGCCGTCTCAACATCGCCAGGCTTTTCGGGCCATTGCTGTAAACTGTTTTCGAGAAGACGAGCCACATGGTGCGTCTGCTGCGCAACCCAGGTGATCTCATGCTCGTCGTTCATCGCCAGCCCTGACTGTGATTCCAAAATTGATACCACAAGAGCAAACATCGCGTCAGTTCTTGGGTTTGCGCTCACACAGTTTCCGATGGCGATTTCAAGATCATTTTCAACGTCCTTGACAACTACTGATGAATGTATCGCGTCAATTCGTTGGCATACAATATTTAGTAATTGCAGCGCAAGCGTCTGTGGCGAGAGCTTCTCAAGGCGCCGCCCATGCCAAATGTTCAACTTCGTAAGAATCTTTTTGACCTCGTTGAGTGAGTTCCTAGTTGTCTTGGAAAGCCTCATCTTGCCTGCAGCAAT
Organism: Fusarium brachygibbosum; assembly: GCA_018886245.1. Taxonomy (NCBI): domain Eukaryota; kingdom Fungi; phylum Ascomycota; class Sordariomycetes; order Hypocreales; family Nectriaceae; genus Fusarium; species Fusarium brachygibbosum. The sequence goes on from MU249525.1 coordinate 2,252,808, forward strand.
CTCGTCAATGTCCTCGGGCACCCGCAGAAGTACACTGAGCAGCTCCCCAAGCCCATCGCTAACGAGCTGCTGTAGCAAGTGGGCCGCAGGGCTGAAGTTGAGAAATATGACGAGAACGGCTGACAGGGCGAATCCGCTTATCACGTCCTTTTCCTGTCCGATATTGGCGGCGACCTTATCGCGCGTGGCGTGGTCTCGAAATTGGCTGATGAATTCTTTACGCTGTAGCTTCTGGCAAAGCTCCAATAATGCGCTCCTCCTCAAGGAAGATGGAGTGCTGCTAGGGGTTCCTATCCGAGCAAGCAGGTCCTCCATCTCATCGGCGAAGCGATTATTTGCCCCAGCTCGCCGTAGCTCATGCACGCTCTTAATTGCAGGTCGAATATCGTCATCTCCCATATCGTCGTCATCGTCCATGCCGAAAGGATCCGGGTTAATAGGCTCTGGGGGTGTGGCCAAAAGCGCATCGAGCTCTGCTTCTGTAGTGGCCATTCCAATCCCCTGGCTAGGCTCGCTGAGTTTTGAAGACGATTCGCTCAGGATTGACCGTGACTGGCCGTATGTATACTTGATTCGTCGCCCTTTGAGTGCTGCTGCGGGGCGATTTCTTTGCCAGATGGTGGAATCTTGCGAATGATTTTGAGAGTTGTTTTGTGATTGTGATTGCGATTGCGATTGTGACTGCGACTGTTGAGACGGGGTTTCGACTTCGTTGCCTGTACCGCTGTTTGAGCGCGATAGAAGCCTGACTTCCTCTATTTCAGGGTCCGAGTCTTCCGAATCTGTGTCGGCTCGTTGAGCAGCCAAAGCATCGATCAGTCGTGGGCGTCTCTTCTTTGGTCTTGGCGACTCATCAACGCGATCCTTGAATGCAGGCGGCGCAACACTCGAGCTGGTCTCAATAGTCGAAACATCGGACTTGCTTCGTGGCAAGGGTCGAGATCGCGCAATCTTGTCTTTGGGGCTCTTTTTTGTGATCGGCGAGCGGCGAGGGGGCGCAGCAGCTTTCCCGTCATTTTCAGAGGTTCCTCCTAATAGTCGTCGCGGCAGTGTAGTCGTAGAATTCGATTGTTTTTGAAGTACAGATGACGGTTCCTCGTCAATCGTGTCAGGAAACGCAGCTTGGGGGCGCTTCCGTTTTCTCGTGTCTGTCGCATCGCGTGCCTCTGCTTTGTGCTCTTCTCGGGGTCTTGTGCGGTTTGTGTCATTGGATCGACTGTCGGCAGGCAATCGGGGTGACGGATCTGATGTTGATCTCGGTATCGATGGTTTCGATGGCTTTGCGACAGATTCTGTCGCAGTTGGCGTCGTGAATGATTCAGCGGTTCGGAGGGGCATCGCGTCGCGCATGAAGCGCTTGCGCGAAGGTTTGCCGTACGTCACAACCTTTCGCGGGATAGGCGCAGCTGTTCCATTTCGCGATGCCATGCCGGGCTTGGTTTTGGGCTTGTGAGGAGGACGCGACAGAGGTTGTGGTTGGATTAGGTCAGGTCAGGTTATGACGAGGCTTATGATAGGCGATAAGTCAAGGTATGATGACGATGGACCTATAGCAGTTCAAGGTTGACGGTTAGCTGCTTGAACCCTCCTTAAATAAACGGCGACAGGCATGCGGCACGTTGCTACAGGTGCGAGTGCATGGAAAAAGATGAAATGAAGAGACTTGGAGAACGCAAGGAGGATGAATTGTTATAAATTCAGGGTCTTGTCAGTGAATCACAGTCAGGAAGGTTATGATGGTCCATTGAAGGCTTCCAAGGCAGGTTTAGTGCGGCCTTTGCCTTTACCTTTCTTTAGCAGAAAGCCTAGGTTATCTAACAAAGATGATGTTAAAAAAAGCTACATCTGAAACAAAATGAATAGAACAACAAAGGTCAATTGATTGAAGTTTTGTTACACGACATTTCTCTATCCCCTCCACGCAAATCAATGACGCTGTAGCAATTGTTCTCTCACTTCATCTCCACTGCTATCTATCAACTAACTACTAAGAACTAAACTTAACATGAACCCTTGCATGCAAAGCAAACGCTGGCGGTCTCCTCCGATATTGTACATGTTTCTAGGGTAGGGTCTTCCCCGCTACTGGCCGATTGACATCCCCGTTTTGCGCATACATATATGCATGTGGCTTCGTTAAAGGGACCTACCTACTGCCTTGGGTTAAAGCTACAGATTCTCTTATCCTCGGACTTGTTATTGATAGCAAGCCAAGATCCTCTCTTACACATTCAATCTTGTACTCGACTTTTCGTATCGGGTCCAACTGTCCTTGTTCACAGCTACCTATAGCTTTTGATTCGATTGTGCTCCGCTTGCCCACTCATAAATATTTGATCTGTGCAGCAAACCAAACTTGAACCCCCCGCCATCAATCAATCAATCGATCACCATACCCTCTCCCAAACACCATAACATACCTTGCAGCTAACAAATATGGCGGATAAGACGCAAGATTCTCACACGACACCTGTCGGCCCTTCATACCGTACTCATCAGCAGAAGCCCAGTGCCACTGTCTCTGTCGACGTCAACCTAGACAATGTTCATGTTCTGCCCCAGACCCCTCAGCTTATTGCCCTACTGTCGTATGTCCACTTCCCTAATCGGGCGTCTACACCTAAGTTATGCCGTGGAGCTGAGAAATGTCCAGGATGATCCGTAGCAAAGAGACGGAGCGAGCAGACTTCATTTTCTACTCCAACCGAATTATTCGTCTGCTTGTCGAGGAGGGTCTTAACCATTTGCCTGTCATTGAGCATACTGTCACTACGCCTATTGGCCGTACCTACAATGGTCTCATGTTCCAGGGCAAGATCTGCGGTGTGTCTATCATGAGAGCCGGTGAGGCCATGGAGCAGGGTCTCCGCGACTGCTGCCGCTCTGTTCGTATTGGAAAGATCTTGATCCAGCGTGACGAGGAAACGGCCCAGCCTAAGCTTTTCTACGATAAGTTGCCCGAGGATATTGCTGACCGATGGGTGCTTCTCCTGGATCCTATGTTTGCTACTGGTATGACAACATCCCGTCCTGTTCCACGACCTGCCCATGTCGCAATCCGTCTAACGCAATCGTACAGGTGGCTCCGCAACCATGGCTGTCCAAGTTCTCAAGGCCCGAGGCGTGCCTGAGGAACATATCCTGTTCCTCAACTTGATTGCCAGCCCCGAAGGCGTCAAGAACTTTTCTGCCAAGTTCCCTCGCTTGAGGGTCGTAACAGCTTTCATTGATGAGGTTCGTCATCTCGTCTGCCTGTATCGCTGTAGACCTTTGACTAACCGACTTTCCCTAGGGCCTCGACGAGAAGAAGTATGAATATTCGTTTCACGTAATACGTATGCTGACCATGCAACAGTTATATCGTTCCTGGACTGGGAGACTTTGGAGACAGATTCTATACCATCTGAGGGCAGAATCATCGCAGCGGTCATATATCATATCGAGTCGCAAGCGCAAGGAAAGGATTTGTCGAGCAAAGGACGTAGCAAATCTTGGTATTGTTACAGGGCGCGTAAAAGAAACGTTTAATAATCATCCTCTCCGTATTGGTCGTCGTAGTCTTCTTCGACTGCCGTTCGGTTGCCTCGTCCAGATCCTCCTCGAGATGTGCCACTGTAGCCAGGCTCCGCGTTGTCTTCCTTGGCAACGGCATCTGGTAAAAAATCAGTCGTTGTTGATGGATTCGCGCGTATAAGGTTGTAGACATACCGGCCGCGTCAACCCATTCACCATAAACGTCAACCGCAGCGGACAGATCTGTCGCAAAGTTAGTGAATCCATGCGCCGGGTGTAAAATATGTTGCTGGTTGTTGGAGCCGTACAGTTGACTGCGCACTGGAATTTTTGACCGCAAACACGGCAGTCTAGTTGGCCAACGCCAGCTTTCTTGTCGAGCTTAACCGAGACCGAGTTTTCGTGGTTACAGAAGAGACATGCGAAAGTGGTGGGAAGGGGATCTTTCTGGAATTAGTGTGAGCGCCAAAAGTCCTTTGGGGGAGGATGAGAATGAGAATAGGATGCGACGGACCTTCTTGGGCCCCATGGGCTTGCTTGAAGACTTGCGCTTGCCCATGATGTGTATATCGCGATTCGTGCGCGATGGGAGAGTGGAACGACAAGAAACGAAACGTGACGAAACAAAGCGATGGAATGCGAAAAGATGGCAGTGGATCGGATTTGCTGATGTCAAGCTTTCTTTGGGTGAACTTAACTTGACTTGGGACAAGGCGCCAGTCAAGTCAAGTCAGGGATGATATTGTGTTATCTTATCAGTTCAGCGCAAGCCCCGGCTGGGCTGGGCTGGGCTGGGCATTCACGGTGACTCTTGCATTTTTTGGCTTTGCTTGCACGTGCTCTTAGTCAATCAAACATATTTGTTAGTGCACAAGCGCGCGGCAGTTGGATGGTAGGTGTGTCTATAGGTGGTGTGGTGTGTATAGCGTAGGGGAACAGAGCGGGCATTAAGCGGGAAAGGAACCGAGTGCCCCGCCCCCGCCTCCCGGCGACCTCCGGAGGTTAATACTTGAACGCCGGTTTCCGTGAAGTGAAGTGAGATGGAAAGGGCAAGTGATTGATTCTTATCAGAATAGAAGGAAGGAGATAGTGAAGTATGTAGATCGGATTACTATACACATATGTTTCGAGGCAACAAGATTATTTGTTTCTGTTCAGAATTAGACATCAAGTACGTACATACAGCACAGAATTGACAGGGGCTCAATACAAGGCTTTAGACGGTGAGAGAAGTTAATCAGTCAAACAATCTCACCTTAGGCTCGTACTCAATAAGACCTATCACCGTCATCCTCTCAGTCTCACTTGGGCATCAGCGCCTAGACGCAGGGGAGTTTCCCTTTGATATGGCGGGGTAGCGTAGCTCTAGCCTCTACTGTTAGTTACTAAGTTAGTGGAGACCAGGACCTATCGAGGTGAGGCTTGAGGCTTTGAACCTGCATCCTTCCATCCTTATCATGTGGCCTCTTATCAGCGAATCGTGAACTGTCAATTGCCTGTCGAGTAGATTACACGCGGACACTGTAGGCTACTGTGCCTATCATGACTTCTCCTTGTTGGGAGAGCTCCCCTCTTCTCTCTCCTCATGATCCATGCTAGCCCGATTACGGCGTCCCGTTATACGAAAGTTATGATCTTATAGGGGCTTTTCCCGCTGACCTGCTGACCTTGGAGGTGACAGATGAGGTTAGGGTAGTGCAGCTGGGATATTATTATCTTGGTATCTACAAATTATGTATTATCTGAAGCTTATGGAGGTTGGGTATGCTACAGTTCCCCTGCATATGACGGTCGTTGAAGAGCTCGTGTCACCATGTCTTCCTCCGACCGCTTTTCCTGTTGTTCCGCTCTCCAGTTCTCTTGTCTCTTTTCTTGTTAATGAAAGAACTCTCTTCTCTTTTCTTTCTTTCATCCATTTCCCCTCATATTTGTTTTTTTCTCTCTGTATTCAGTTGTTCGCAATTGCATGCACTGGATTCTGACTACCCTAGAGACACACATCCAATTCAACACTTATAACATTTTCCACGGTCGACACCATGGCTGCCAACGACCAGCAATCCGACATGCTCGAAGCTCTGCAAGAGATTCAGCGTACTCAAGCCCTGCTCGTGAATGCCGTCGAGTCGCTGTCCGGCAGATCGATCGACGAAGCTACTGGAGATCATGCCAAGAACAACATTCTGGAACTGGATTCTCGTGAGGATGCCAATGAGGGCGAAACACCTTCAGTAGAAGTTCCTATTGCTTCAGGAGACAAATTGAAAGCCCCTGCGACCCCTTCTACCGCTCAGCGCCAGCAAGGCTTTACTTCGCGCATCATTTTAACGTGAGGATCTCCTCAACACAAACCTGACTAACACGGCTCGCTCACACAAGGTAACTAGGACTTACCCAAAGCAGATTGGAATTAATCCTTTGCCTATGGACTGGGGAAACTCAGACCCCGTTAAGCGTGGCCCAATCGTAGTTTCAAGGGCTGCTTCTACTATTCGACGTCGTAATGGTTCGTTTGTCCGTGCCTGTAATGCTTGTGTGAGTTCGTGTTACTGACATTCGTAATCTGTGTTTAGCTGTTGGAGGTTCGTTATATGTCCCATTCTACTAACTAGGTCTTTCGTTAACAGCGTTGTTCAGCCCAGTGAGTTTCTACGTTACGTCGTTTTAGAGAGTAACCATACTAAACATAATCACAGTGGTGGTTCGTACTCGATTTACTATGCACTTGCAGTTGCCAGCAACGAGTTGAACAGCGATCACCGGTTTGTCTCCTGTTCAGCTATAGAAATAACTTACTGACAAGATCGCCCACAGACCCGACTTCACCAATACCGAGCCGGCCGCCAACATTGGCCCCTTTCCTCAATGGGGAGACCACAAGAAGATTGTCGCTATGGACCCCTGGGGACATCTTGCTCCGTGGCTGTTCAAGGACACAATTGAGAAAGACAATGGTATGGGCGGCGATAGTAAGCAAGAGGAGACATACTGACAGCGCTCTTAGTCGACATTCGACCGACCATTGCAATCACCAAGGCTCATATGAAGGTGGGCGACGAAACAACTGGTAGATGTCCGGGAAGTACGCTAATAGAGCATGCCAATAGCTACCGGAACTTGCAGAGAGTGTAAAGGCCGGGAGATTGTAAGTCTGAATTGGTATCCATTGCTTTGCGCCAGCCAACTGACGGACTTTTTATAGGGTGCCTGATGGCAAGGTGTGCCTGAACGATCAGGGTGAATTGGCAGTTACCAAGTTTGCGGTCGAGCCAGTATGTTTTTTTCTAGATGGCAGTAGAGGAAGACGAAACTAATATTGCGATTTAGGTCTGGTATCTGCCTGGCGTGGCAGAACGATTTGGTATCGGTAAGTGCACAACAGCAGTTTGAAGTTGTTTCGTACAGCTGCTGATATCGCATAGATGAGGCCACTCTTCGACGCTCGCTGTTCGAACACACTGGTGGAAGTTATCCAGAGGTAAGTCGAGCTTCGCGTTCAGAAAATATGTAAACTGACCTGTCCAAGCTCATTACCCGTGGTGACATCAAAGTCTTCCTCCCACCTATTGGTACGTATTGCTCCAGACCATATTAATGGATTTCGTTAACATAATTCCAGGTGGTCTCACCGTGTACTGTTTCGGAGACCCTGCCAAGATGTCGGACGAGTCGGTTCGATTATCTCTGCGAATTCACGACGAGGTATGTTGCCAGCTCTAGATACTGTGGCATATCCAAGCCAGCTAATCAGCAACTAGTGCAACGGCAGCGACGTATTCGGATCCGATATTTGCACCTGTCGACCGTACTTGATCTTCGGTATCGAGGAAGCCGTTAAAGAGGCACAGAACGGTGGCAGTGGTGTTGTCATCTACTTCAGAAAGGAAGGACGAGCTTTGGGAGAGGTCACCAAGGTAAGTTGGCTGAATACCGTACTTCACTGAAAAGGAGTGGATCTAACTATGTCGGCAGTATTGTAAGGACAAAATCCTCTTAACATGCCGTCCCATCCGGATGAGCGACCTGCATGTAGATCTGGGGTACTAATTCTGGGGCAGTGGTCTACAACGCCCGTAAACGAGGAGCTGATCGCGCATCCGACTACTTCAAGAGGACCGAGAACATTGCTGGTGTCAAAGACATGCGATTCCAGGCTCTCATGCCGGACATTCTGCACTGGCTAGGCATCAAGAAGATTGACAGGATGCTTAGCATGAGCAAGTGAGCGCTTGAGGATCGAACACGTCGAGAACACAGACGGCTGACTATATCTTAGCATGAAGCATGATGCGATTGTCGGACAAGGGTAAGCTGATAGACAGGAGCTGATAAATCGGTCGAATCATTGTCGGTGCGAGATTAACTAATTTGGTGTACAGAATCCCGATTCATGAACGAGTCGAGCTTCCTGAAGAGCTTATTCCAGCCGATTCGAGAGTCGAAATTGACGCAAAGATCACAGCAGGTGAGTGAACAGACAGGCCCAAGCTCTAAAAGCAAGGCGGAAACTAACGGAGAATCAAGGCTACTTTACCACTGGTAAACGTATGACAACCGAAGAGCTGCAAGCGGTCCAAGGAAGAATATGGGAAGAGTGAGTATTCCCTTGACAACCGTGCCATCTGGAGTAACATAATGACTGATGACTGCGGCAGCTTCGACCATTAAAGCATCCATATCAAATCAAAGCCAAGGCGGCCGGATAGATACGGGCGGACAGGACAGGACAAAACAGGACAGACGTGGCGGGGATGCGTCAGCTTGTTCCCAAGTTTGCATGCTTCTGCAGGTCGGTCTGAGCCGTTTTGCGTGGGGGAAGCATCTTGATTGCTCCAAATCCATACGATGCCGCGATGCCACGGTGCCATCCCATCGGTGGTGTTGGGGTCGAGTGTCCCGAACGAGGTACCCGGTCAAGGCGTTGGGTGGTGCAGGGCAAATCGGAGGATTGCAGAGACCATATTTCGACCATCCATCACGATTCCAAGCGTCGCTTTGGTAGTCTGTAGAGGTTGCGAGATTTGAAGATGGACGTTGCAGTGTAACTTGTAAGGGATGGAAGTGGAACTCGGGATGGAAGCCTACGAAACGAGATAATTGTTCCAACAGAGTTAGCACCGAATAAATTTATGGGCCGCGACACCTTTAGTAGCATTGCGAGGCCCGTTATTCTTAACCGGTGAGGCGGTCACAGGGACATGAAATGGGTGAGCTGTACGGATACAGCCCAGTCCAGTACAGTACAGCACGGAGTCAGAGTTAAATAGTGTGTAATTGCGCCCGACTTTAAGAGAGATTGATTTGCCGACTACAGCGGCATATCGTTCATGATAAGGTACAAGTGCCTAATCTAAGGCATCCATAGCCATGGATGACCCATGGTCCTGTACTGTCCGGCACACGTGTAAGGCCTGTCTTGTGGTCACGGGCATGATCATGTATGACAGCTGGATGAGTATGGAGTACATTAATTAGCAAGAGCATGGACCAAGGGGACCAAATGCATGAGGCGGAAAAGACGAGATTAACTGATTACTTAGATAATTAACTCATTAATTGCAGACAGACCAGACAGCCTTGTATTGATTAAATTGAATTAAATTGGTACCGACTGTCAGTCAGTCAGTGAGTGAGTCTATTATTATCACTCTGAGGGAAATACTCCGGCGGATGGGTTGTCAACCCTGGCCTGTGAAGAACGATGACCGATTCATCACAATGACAATGGCAACGTTCATCCATGTTGACATGCGATAATAATGCGGTGCAATGGCTATAATATCACCGGGGCTGTCGAGAAATCGGGGACATTAATTGATCAATTGATTGATTGCGTCGGGTGATTTGCGTGGAGGATTGACATGGACATCCATCTTGGCCATCATGTCCATCAGGTACGAGATGAGGCCTTCAAGCGATATGAAGGTAATGATTGTCTAAATTGATACTCATCATCTTCAACTTGGCTAGAACAAGTTGATTGTTTCCACTTTGAATTAACATCGCATCACCCACCCATCATCCTGCTTTTGTGTGTCTGGGCGGGCAGTCATCCAGCCACTACACCATCAATTACAGACCCAATAGACGCTAGGAGAGAGACTTGGCTTAACCTTTTTACTGACCATTTTCCCTCTTTTCCCTCCCTCACCAAGTCAAGGAAGGTTTAGTTAGCACTGACATTCGATTGTGCGCGTCCATCGGTCATCGATGGTCAATTCGATGGATGCCATGTCAGATGCGGGTTTGTTTTCTTTTCCAAGGAAAACAAACATTTGTACACTTCCATCCTATGAGCGGTATGCACATTGACGACCTGTTGGGTAGCAATGCGACAGTAGCTTGACAACGATTCCCATAGTTTTGCCTTACCGCCAAACGTTTCTGTGACCTTTTTTGTCTAGGTGACCTGGCTCCGCTGGGTCCGAAAGTCAACGAGTGCCTCGTCAGGGCGAGTCACCACTGGCTTCACAGGCTTTCTACCCCTGCAAACCTGCACCCACGGGAAACCCGCCTGCGGTCCCCGGGGCCCGCGCAAGCCTAAAAAAGGGCCCAGGGGCAGAGTCAGAGCCAGGATGCTGGGGCCATACACCTCGAGACAACGCACCGCACCGCACCGCATCGCACAACGCAGCACAGAAAAGGGCACACGCACACTCTTTCTCTCTCAAATGCAGCCATAAGCCGACGACAAGTGGCAATCAGATGCCAACAACTGCAGAGACTGGGCAGACATGCTTTAATAGGTGATGCCACGGATAAATGAATCAGGGTACCTACGTATACGTACCCCTGCTTACTTGGTCCCAAAGCTTGATGAATGATGATTCTACAGACTTGCGGTGCAGCACACACGTATGCAAGGCAATGCCACCACCTCCCCTAACCCTTGTCAATTGCCATGCCATGCCCTGCTCGTCTTTACTTTACCTTACTTAGCTTACCCGCTGTGGACTAACCATAGCCGTGGTAGCTTAGCTTTGCACCACGAGGAGGTTGATGTGGATGCCTTGATATTGGAGCCGGCCGGTCTCTACTTTGGAATATGTATTGAACCTACTGCCAGCACTTCCGACCCGTCCAAACCTTCTCTCGCTTCCATTGTTATTCTTCTCAACAACAAATGTGAAACCGCCTTTCTTCACTCACTCACTCACCTACTCACTCACTCACACATACAACTACCATCTTGATCAACCATCACTACAACATCCACAATGGCCTCTTATACACACAGTCGAAGTGCGGTGAGAGCTCAGCGACGGGACTCTTCTTCATCCTCATCTTCACACACAATGTCAAACCGCCAAAGACCACGCCTTCTACGCTCAAGTGCAACTGAACCTTCAATCACCGTCTCCAATGCTACCGGAAACTCATTTGCTGGTCCTGAGTCGCCACATAGAGCAACTGATCTTCTCAACCGTGTTGCCGTCTATTCTCCGTCTCCCGAGCAAGCCTCCACACCAGCGGCAATCCCACGCCATACTGGACCCATGTCTATCTGCCGTGATCATCGCGAGCACTCTCCTTCCAGCAGCCCTGGAAGTCAATCCGTCGTCATGGCCGACTCTCCTTCTGGTATGCATCACACCTTCATTTCGAATTCGACACAAACTAACATCAATCAAGGTTACTACTTCAGCTTCCCTAGCTTTGAGGAGTGGAACACGGACAACCAGGACGATCTTGCCAAGGACTCTGATGATTGAGCGGTGGCGGAAAAGATGGTGAAGGGATCGATCACGAAAACCTCAACCCGAAAAACGCACACGACAACATTATTACAACAATAATCGCCCACCCAACACCGCTAAACTCATAACGAGATAGCATGGAATGGCTTTCGCTGATGGCTCAAAGAAGAGCCAGTGAGAACGAAGCCACAAACCCCGATGGAAGCAGCAAACGCATCGCCTAACAACATCAACGCCAAACTCTTATTAAGAATTGAGATGAGCGGAGAATGAGATTGTGGCGGGCTGAATGCACTCTGGAACTAGGTTTACGTTGGGTGGATTACGGCGACGAGGGCTTCTTGGTAGAAGAGAAGCGACGCTTGAAGCCAAGCTACACACGATGAATGAGGAATAGCTGCACTCCCCAAAAAGGTGGAGTGGAAAGAGTCTGGGTGAAGCTTAAAAGCCCATTGACTTCAAAAAAACAGGACGCTTTAGATCCATCTGGACAAAGCCTGCAAAAAGGAAAGAAAACAGAAACAAGAAAAACAGAAAAACAGCAAAAAAGAAACAGACAAATAGTGTATCGCATGGAAACTCAGTTCAATCTCATAGTCTATAAATCCTAGTTACCAAGATATAGAAATAGCATATATGACATACCCAATGTTGAAGTTCCTGCACAGAAACTGTGAGATTGAGTGACGACGTCGTGAGCGGCAATTCTTGTTTTGGTGCCGTGTCTCACAACAGCATAACACGGACTACCAAGCATCATCCAAAGTCCTAGGTCATAACGCATAACCCGAACTTTCCTGAAACACGCTCATTGTCAAAATGCGGTCATATGTTATGCGATTATTTTTTCTTAAACGCTATCAATACCAAACACTCATCTTGTCTTTATTTAGTCGCACTTCGCTCAGACTATGTTTCATGATCCTTTCAAGGTCACTCATTAACAGATCTTGTATTACTATGATACTATCCACCTCATGATAGTCTCTTTGCCTCAGCCCGTTTTTGTCTAATTGCCGTACTGCTGATCTTGGTTGCGAAATCATCCGTCTTACTCACCCCTTCCTCAGCAACTTCATCAGCATCAAGCACATCAATCTCGAACACCTCAAGTGACTTCCAGCCCTTTTCCGTTCTACGATCATTGATCGCCTTGCCGCCGCTGCGAGTCTCGGCAGAGACAACAATTGCATCGGCGTCTTCCTCGTGAATGGGCGGCCCAAAGGGATCGCGAAGCACTATACATCGTACCTTTACTCTTCCATCACGAAGAGTAGCGATCGTCTCATCAGGTGTAGACTGTGTCGCAGGCGATGTAGCTGTTGTATCATACTCGAGTAGCGTAGAGAGAAACGACAGAACAGCCTGAGTGCGCTCTGTCCACGGTTGAAGCTCCTCTGCGTATTTCTTTTTGGCAAGGAGCTCATCGCTTGATATACCCACGATAAGTGTGCATGTCTTGTCAGAATCCTTGGGAGGAATATTCAGAAGAATAGCACTCGCGTGAAGTAGAAGTTTGTGGCCAGGATGAAGATGGTCAAAGGTGCCTCCCAGACAGACAGTGTTGAAACCTTGTCGTGGCTCTTCAGTAGCAAGCTTCTGCTCTGTTGTCAAGCTGATCCCACCCTCAATAGCTACGAGTTGGCTTTGCGTGAACGTCTGTTTCTTCTCCGCAAGCTGAAGGAACGCGGATAGCAACTCGTATCCCTCTTCACAACTGGGATGATATACCGTCTCCCATGATCTTACGTTGGTCGCAAACGCGGCCAAGTCCAACACAGCCGTGCAATTCGCCTCATACTGGCCCTCGAAATTGGGCTCATAGCGTCGTCCCCTCTCATGGTCTATGAGAACAACTCTCACATCCACGCTTCCCTTTCCAGCGCCAACATCAACGGGAATGTCTTCCTTTGCACAGATGACTGATGTGAGGGTGTAAAGACTGGCGAGGAGAGACTGAGCAGTTGACCATGAGATTTTCTTCGAGTTGGCTGATGGACCGACCAGAATGGGTAGAGCAAGGCCAACAATGAGAGTTTGAGGAGAAGACGCCGACTTGAGCTTTTGGAGGACGGATGTTAGAGGTGCGCTGTAGGCGGCGGATAGAGTGGATGGTGATGAGGGATGAGGAGGTGAAGGTAGTAGAAGAAGTGAGGGACCCATGATGAAGTTCGTTTCCCTGAATGAGAGAATTGCGTTGCACTTGAGAAATCCGATTTGAGTCGTAACTATTTAAAATATGCGTTGCCTAGTAGCTACTTGCAATAAGCTCAAGCTTTACATCCATCATATCATGAGAACACACACGATAACTATGGAGCTGACGTAGATGGGTACCGTTGTGGAACAGATGCAAGTGTGGCTCTGCATTTGCCTGTGGCTAAGTGTGGCGTGCCTGAGAGTCACGTGCTTCTCTGCCCTCACTGGTCTTGCCCTCCGATCCATTATTTTTTTTCAAACCCACAGAAAAGCGCCGGAAGAACAGTTGAACCGCCGACTTTGGATCAATTCGCTTAGACCTAAGCTGCTCACACAAAGAATTGAAATTATTTCGCCCCTCCACCACCTTCTCACCAGTACCATCTCTCCAACGGTTCACACACAAGCCAGCAAAAATGGCGGTTGGAAAGTGAGCATCACCTACGACGAGCAGCGATGAATACAATGGGCTTACGCGATATTCCAGGAACAAGAGACTCTCCAAGGGCAAGAAGGGCCTCAAGAAGAAGACGGTCGACCCCTTCTCCCGAAAGGACTGGTACTCGATCAAGGTTGGTGATCTCGAAATTCGATGCGCAGCGATTCATCATGGCTAACTTGACTTCTCCAGGCCCCTAACCCTTTCAACGTTCGAGAGTGAGTAGCGACTACGAACCGATAAATTTTGTCAACTTTGTGGGACATGGCGATTAACGAATTTGCAGTGTCGGCAAGACCCTCGTGAACCGAACCACCGGTCTCAAGAACGCCAACGACGCTCTCAAGGGCCGTATCCTCGAGGTCTCTCTGGCCGATCTCCAGAAGGATGAGGACCACTCCTTCCGAAAGGTCCGCCTCCGTGTCGACGAGGTCCAGGGCAAGAACTGCTTGACTGCTTTCCACGGTCTCGACTTCACCTCCGACAAGCTCCGATCCCTTGTCCGAAAGTGGCAGACCCTCATTGAGGCCAACGTCACTGTCAAGACCACCGACGACTACCTCATCCGCCTCTTCGCCATTGGTTTCACCAAGCGACGAGGAAACCAGGTCAAGAAGACCACATACGCCGCCTCTTCTCAGATCCGAGCCATCCGACGCAAGATGACCGACATCATCCAGCGTGAGGCTTCAAGCTGCACTCTCACCCAGCTTACCTCCAAGCTCATTCCCGAGGTCATTGGCCGCGAGATTGAGAAGTCCACCCAGGGCATCTACCCTCTCCAGAACGTGAGTAGAGACTTTTGTTCTTCGACACTGTCAAATTTCTCATGCTAACATACAAACTACAGGTCCACATCCGAAAGGTCAAGCTTCTCAAGGCCCCCAAGTTCGACCTTGGTGCCTTGATGGCTCTGCACGGCGAGTCAGGTACCGACGACCAGGGCCAGAAGGTTGAGCGGGAGTTCAAGGAGCGTGTCCTCGAGGAGGTTTAAAAGGATTATTTTGGCAGGTTGGCGCGGGGTAGGCAATAGGGGCCTCGCGGCGAATAAACTCATCCCTACCAAATTGTTTCGGTCGTCCAAATGGCGTAGCATCACAAAAGGGAGCTCGGGGATTGGTTCATGTTCCTTTGAATGGTAAAAACAAACGTTCAGTCAACACGCCGAATGATTTATGACGTGTGATTTGTTACGATTTTGGATTCTGTGATGATTTGACGCTGGTTGTGAAGGACAAGGACGTTACGAGATGAGAGCCGTAGAAGAAATCCACCTTGATACCCTCCCTACGACACAATATTGATTCCATTCTCACAACATCGTTGAAGTTGTATTCACAAATGATGATCTTGTGTATCTATCTATCTACACACATATTACAGGTAGGGTCAGTCTGCGGAGGCGACTGAAAATATTGTCCAGAACTCGCCTCAATTAGTGGGACAAGATCCATGACATCCAGCTCAGTTGCGTCACTCGGGCTGTTGGAGAAATTCAACCACCGCTGTCGAATGTCAGTATGTGGTTCAAACCCTCCATCTCACATGCTAAGCACTCACCTTGTCTGAACGCTTCGGGCTGTTCCGAGATGAGCCAGTGACCAGCATCAATGTCAACGAGTCGGAATTTGGGGAAGAATTGTCCAATCAGAGGCAGCACGTCATCCGGTACATATTTGCTCTGTGTGCCTCGAACGAACAGGGCTGGCTTCTCAAAACGAATCTCGTTGGGGTTCTTGTAGGGGAAATCTCCAAGGTTGTCCAACGCCTTGCCAAGGGTGTTGAGAGGGATGCGGAACTTGCGCACCTTCTCACCTTCAGGCAAGTACATGTTGCCGAGGAGGAACTGTCGGATGGGTAAAGACTCCTCATACTCGCTGAGGATCTTGTCGGCTTCGGATTGGCGTGTGACGCCGGCTTCTTGGATCTTCTTCATGGCGCGGACGTACTTGGGGAAATCCCTGCTGAGTGAGACATCCACAGGGGCATTGTCGACGGCGACAATATCAGACACAAGGTCTGGAGAGCGAAGTGCCAGAGCCATTGAAGCTTTGGCTCCCCTGAGCCACGTTAATTCCTTTTCCTTTGTCGAACACTATCAAGTGGTGATGCCTTACATTGAGTGGCCGATCAGAGTTGTATCCTTGAGACCATGACCTTCGATGAACTCGGCTACATCCTGAGCCATGACGTTATAGTCATGTCGCGTGTCGTGAGGCGACTCGCCATGGTTTCTGAGATCCTGTGAATTGTTTTGAGTTTCAATTACCCTTTGAGACTGTTGTGTCGGCGCATACCAAGGCGTATACATATCTTCCCAGATCTCGAGCCAGAGCTCTATTTTCTCGTTAGCTCATTGGCTTACAAAGTTACAGAGCCCGACTTACTTGCTGATAGCCCTGTTGTTCTTCTTGGATCCAAACAGACCGTGGAGGAAGAGGATTGGGGATTTCTTCTTGTCTGTCTTCGGTTGTGCAGGCTCGTGTAAGTCGTATACCAACGGACCAATCGACTGAGAATATGGCCTAGTGCTTGCAGACACAGCCCGAAGACCCTGGCGCCCAGCCGCGGGGACCGTAGTCGCAACTACCCGTCGCAAAGAAAGCATGATTCTTCTCACAGCGAATACTTGAAGACGTTGAGCAAAGCCAATTGTGTAGATCTCAAAATTGCCATTTTGGGTAAGGTCTCACCGATTTGCATCGGTTTACTGCATACTTGCATATCTAATCTCTAAGCACCATGATGTCACCCCAACTTTTGAGTTTCCCAAAGACAAACAAATCTGTTGAACAATCCAATCGCCCTCAGCAATTTGTTCAGGAAAGAAAAAGGAGCAAATCAGAAAATAAAGAAACGGGAAAGAAATAACACTCAAAAACGCCAAAATCATGACCTAGTATCCAGTGACCGATGTGTCAAGTCTCGAAACAAGCCGAAAAGGATAAGACTGGGAGGTGTACAAGAGTTGGGGAAAGATGTGCAAAGGAAATAAGGTAATAAACAAACAGACAATATACTGCGGGACAGCTTAACTATCCCAGATGGCACCAAAAGCTGGCATGCCGCGTGTTTCGAGACCGTACACGACTTTTTTGGTGATTTTTTCGTTTGCTATTATTATCACAGCTTCGGCATCGAAGTTCTTGGCCACGTTATAACCCATTCGCACAAGATCTGGTCGACCCTGGGCTTTCGTGTCCCAGATAACCGCGTCTGGAATAGCATCTCGGACCTGACCGACAAGCTCTTTGCCGAATGTCTTTTCAGGTCGTGTCGTGGACCAGATCAGCTGCGTAGGACACGGTCGCTTGACTATATGTCCCAGTAGCGGTCCAATCCCGGAGCCTGTGGCAATAACCACAACACGGTTAAAGAGAGTTGAGATACGCATCACCCCACAAGTCGGCACACCACGCACCCAAATCGTACTGGGTGGGTTTTGGATACAGGAACGTGTCCAATCGCCAGCATTGGAGACTACCAGCGAATAGCCCTTGGCGTGTCGGTTGGCCTCTGGGTTAGGGATTGTCGCAAAGGAATGCCACTCGATCAATGGTCGCTGAGAAATGCGTGTGAAACTACCGTTTACGGGAACGGTATAATCGAAATGCAGTCGGACTGCATGATCGGAAAGCACCTCGGCCTCGACGGGAACCTTGCGCAGGAAGAACCATGAAGAGGCAATGCTGAAAGTCGCCACGATCAAAAGCCAGAAGTCTGGAGTCTTAACAGCGGCGAGCCCAAGATCTTGGCCTTGAGGTCGAGAGTCGTTGATGGCCAGAATCGTGCGGGCCCAAAACAGGCCCAGCGACGTCCAGCCGGCGAAACGGTGGAAACGCTCGAAGAGGTTATGGTACTGCTTCCGAAACGAAGGCCATGCAGTGGCTACCATGGAGCACAGAAGCCCGCACAGAATCCACGATATGACTTGTGTCGCCAAGGAGACGGTCGCATGACCTTCGCAGAAGCCTGCATTGCAGATTGTCCCACGGACTGTTGATACAACTAGCCATGCAGTGGCACAAACACCCGCTCCAGAGTGCACACCACCCAGGTGATAAATCTTGGCGCAGCGGATTCTGATCCAGAGTGGTAAACTCTTTGGCACCGAGCAGAAGACTGTATACAGGATGTTGATTACTGTTTCCTGTCGCACGAGCACTGCAACTACGAGGTTGATGGCAGTAATGATACCCAACCACTCAGACTCGAGATGAAGAGCGAGCACACAGACTAACGCTGCCAAGTTCAGTACTCCGATCAAACTGAACAGGGTACGATAGACGATGAAGATCCTATGTCTCAGGCCTCTGAGCGGTCGGGCCATCGTCTTATCAGGCATGCCGCGTTCGAGGTCCAACTTGTCCGTAAGAGTTGCCAAAGTGGACATGGAAGGTTGAAACTTTAGCTCAGCGCGAGCGTCTTGGACCTTCTCGCTCTCGCATGATTGCGTGGCAGTACTCTGCTCAGCCAAGGCAAGTATCTTGAGCCTATTCTTGTCGACTTTGCCATTCGGAGTTGAGGGGAGCTCATCCAACAGGTGGAGGTGTGCTGGTACTGCATAGTAGGGCTGGTACTGCTGCATATGCTTAATTGTCGTGGTTACATCGCAGTTACTTGGGGTGGTGAATCCGTGGATCTCTCCATCGATCAGCAGTGCAGCCGCCTGAGACACGCCGGGTGCCGATACCAGGGATGCCATTACGCCGTCTAGCTCCACACGAAAGCCCTGACTATGGTCAGATTGGAACGAGAGCAAAGTCTGAACTTCAGACGTACCTTGACTTTAACTTGGTCGTCGACTCGGCCAAGAATCTCGATTGAACCATCAGGTCGCCAGCGGCCAAGGTCTCCAGTGTTGTATATCACGGATCTGATCTGAGTGTCAGCTTTTGTACTATTAGACCGAGAAAGGCTACTCACCCATCTCTGGCGAATGGGTCTGGCTTGTATCTCTCTGCTGTCTTTTCATTGAGCCCAATATAGCCTCGAGATACTCCAAGCCCACCAGCCCACATTACCCCAACGGTACCCATAGGCGTCGGCTTGCCTTCGCCGTCGAGGACATATACTCTGTTATTTGGAGTCGGTCGACCGATTGACAGCTCCTTGCCAACAGTGTGCTTGTGCATAGTGTTGACGATCGTCGTTTCGGTTGGTCCGCAACAGTTCCAATATGTGCCATGTTCTGCCCACAAGTCGGCAAGTCTGCACCAGTCAGTAACGAATAGAGATTATGGCTTAGAAAGATTAATACCTCCCCGTGGTGGGCTCTCCGGCTGTGGCAACAGTCTTTATCCTCGGAAACTGTGTTGGATGGTATTTGGAAAGAATTGTAGGTGTGCAGATGAGCACATCGATCTATTCTGGTATAAGTCCTTGTTTAAGCGTTGGGTGATGGGACACACAAACCTGTTGAAGGGTTGCCTCCCAATTGGAACCTCGAAGGACAAGTGTGCCTCCGTTACAGAGGCAAACAAAGATTTCCCACGCTGCTATTTCGGGTCAGAATTGGCAGCGAAACGTATCAAAGGAACTTACCCATGTCGAAGCTGATGTTGAGAACCGAGCCAACGCAAGTGCCCGCCGCCACACCCAGATTCCCGGGAGACAAGCACACGAGGTTGGTGACATTCTTATGTGTGATATCGACCCCTTTGGGCTCCCCTGTTGTTCCTACAATACTGTTAGGCGAGTCTAGCGGGTATCTCGAGCGGAGTAGTTGACGTACCGGATGTGTATATCACGTAGCAGCCGGTCTCCGGTGATGCGAGATCGACGTGAGCGCTCTCTTCAAGGGAGGGAGTTGCTACTTCATCAATAACAACCACAGTATGGCCGAGGTTGGAGGCAACGCGGTGCTTTGTTGAAGTCAGGCAAAGAACCACACCACCCTTTGACTCTTCCAGCACGCGACGAATGGTTTCATCAGGAACAACCCCGCCATCGAGGGGAACGTACTGGGCACCGCATGAAAGGATCGCCAATATGCCGACAACCATATCAATTCCCCTTTTAGCAACAAGGGGAACTCTCGAACTAGGGCAAACACCCTGAGCAATGAGGTAGGCCGCAAGTTCTTGTGCATGGTTTGCGAGTTCCTTGTATGTCAACTCCTTTGGAGTGTCCGTGAGATCGCGAAGAGCTGTGACGTCTGGACAGCTTCTAGCATGGTGATAGAATGCAGAAGTTACCGTTGAGAATGGAGTATCAACACAATCGCCTTGGCCAAGTTCAAGGATAGAGTCGTGCAGGATATGATCCTGCGTCGGGTTCACAGTATCCATTGTGAAGAAAAATCCCCAAAGAGAGAGGAAAAGGTGAGAAGACAATGGGGATTGTTTGAGGTTGACCGTTGAATTGACCCTGAGATAACAGGAACAGCTTATATAGTCTTACATCTCGTGGCGGGAGTGGCAATCCGCCCTGAGAAAGATGTTTCATTCTGTCTATTGCAATATCGATACTCATTACAACCAATATCTTGTCAATTGAGCATTTTTATTTTCTTCTTTTGGGACTGTCTCTACCGGATTGACTACGTTAGGAGATATGGAAACTGCCCTGATTTCCCTAGCAACTTCGGCTCGAGTTCACACTGCGGAGACTAACTTGTCATAATTGTTTCTACATTCCTCACACACCCGCCCGGGGGTTCTGATTATACGGAGCCGGCCCCGGCGTACGGAGAATGTGGACGGAGCATCGCAGCCCCGTCAGTCACAGAGGAATGTGATGGCGATGAGACATGCTTCCAACCAGGGGAACTCGGGCCAAGGGACCGCTACTGGACTAACTATCGACGGATAGATCAGCTTTTGTCGAGGAAGGCTTCTGGGGTATTTCCTCGATGCTACCTTGCAAATCCGATGGGATGGATCTTATCCGGGGCTTCACTACACCCTGGAAACCGGAACCCGTCAATCTAAAGTGGCAGTGGACCCTTGTTTGAACCCATCGATTATGACGGGCCTTGTCTTGGAGATCAATCCTCGCCCTGTAATCAAGGGCGTGTGAAGATACCGTCATGTACCCACAGCATGTGGCTTCTCGATGGAGTCAAGGGTGTCTCTGATGATTCTGCTACCGACTTACCTCAACTCAATATACTGAACTACGCGTCCTTTTGGCTTTCGAGATGAACCTCGTCAGACCACAATGACTCGTCTATCGCTGCCTGTATTGATCTCCTACTCTGTGACTCAAGCTTGCGCTTGATCGCCCTTGCTGTCCACGACACTGCCTCTCATGGAGGGAACCGGCATCATCATTGCCAATTGCTCTCTCAAGTATGATCATGGTGTTACAGGGATCGTCTTTACAACAGGGAGCAAAAACACGTTTCTTAAATCATGTCCACTGGGTTGTTTGAAACCCTTTCTCGAGCCTCGGCTGACTCAAGAACTGGAATCATTATTGTAAGAAGATGCGGCTATTGCTTCTCAGATCGTTTGAATATCAAGCCATGTATTCGCGGCGCCTTCGAATACTCGATATCGAACCGATGCGGATATCGAAGAAACTGGGATTATGAACGCAGAGGCAACAAGATCACGCCGCTATCTGCAGGACCTATGGAGCGGCATGGCAGTGAACCAGAAGCTAATGTCGGCTCCAGTAGATGATCACACAGCAAATTCTCTCTGCATCTTGTTGCAGGGGTCATACTCGACCGACTGTGATAACTCGGGGCCGGCTTTGAGCCTACTATGATAGCAAACCCCCACTCAAGGGTCAGGAAAACTTGCAGGAAAACTGAAATTCAGAACTGCGACCTTCTCTATGCATCGCCACGTGCTGGCTTTACCCCGAGGTGAATCTTGGTCTCATCCCCAGAGCGGGAGGCACTCAACGGCTCACGTTTCTCTCGACAAGCTTCGATTAAGCTCATGTGGATGTTAAATGCATGCATACTGTACCACATGTCTGCGAGATTGACACTCTCTATTGGCCACAAAAGTTCATACTACATATACCAATCCCGAGTAAAGAAGCTTCGTGCTGTGGGTTGGTCTGCGACATACTCAAGGATGGATGAGTATCGGAGGAGACTATCGATCCTGCTGCGCTGCTCGCAGCTCGGAAGGACCCTTGCCGTTCAATGGGCCAAGGAAGCCATATGCCGAGATAGTTTGCCATGCTGGTATTGCCTCCCTTCCCATCACTTTGCTTTGCCTTGTTCATGGCTACTTGAATACAGCTGATGATATGAACCATGATGACGAATTTAGAAGGGTTCGTTTTTGACATTGGGGAAAAAGCAACAAGTGTTGAAATTTTTCTTTTTGGCGGAGACAAACTACGTTCAAGACTGACAGACTGAATCACGCCAAGAGTCGATAACTGCTTTTCACTTAGCATCTTCTTGGTCGGCCTTTTCGCCATATCGGTCACTCAACATGATGCATACCAACACATGGCTATTAACTTTCTCTTCGGCGTCCCTCTCAACGGGTTCATATGAGTCAAAGTCTAAGCCGTACATCCCTTCTGTTTCGCTTACTAGATCGTCCTATCGGATGGCTGCCCAGTGCTCAGTGCCTGGTGCAGTGAGACAAAGCTTGTGTTGGTGTTTGACGGACCGTACTCCGCAGAGCCCTGATGGTGTACGGCACGGTAGTTGCCAAGCTGATAGGTAGAGCGGCAATAATGTGAAAGCGACTATAGGACCGCACAAGACAGAAAAGGGTTTCGAAATCCGTCACCTTTCGGCCTTTCTTTGCCACGCGCCACGGCTTTGTTGGACTGTCCTGGCGTTCAGGAATGAGTAGATCTTGTCTCAGACTCGATACTATCTTTCTAGAAACAGACATGATGAATGGAACGCTGTCATCTTGTGAGAGGTGGACTGCCTTGCGCGTACATGCAAGAAAGGAAAGCACAGACGATGGAACCTTTTTCCTTTCCAGAGACATGCTCGCCAGGACAGACCAAGTTTGTGCAGGAACTCTTGAGTTGCTGTGGGTTGATCGTTACTAGATGATTCGATTTCCCAGCAGTATGATATCATTGCCATG
Source organism: Fusarium brachygibbosum (assembly GCA_018886245.1). NCBI lineage: Eukaryota > Fungi > Ascomycota > Sordariomycetes > Hypocreales > Nectriaceae > Fusarium > Fusarium brachygibbosum. Next base: position 2,275,676 of record MU249525.1, read on the forward strand.
GCAATAATCGAGCTTTCTGGAATGGCTGGATATTGAGATACAGACTTGCCTTTGCCTGTTAAGAGTCATAGCATGTCAAGTTGTCGTCAACCTTGAGGTCTTTGATCTTAGAATCGATACTCGACTTCAGCTCTGCATGGGTTTCGAGCATACCTTGGACGGAACGCAAGCTATGCTAAGCAATAAATATTTCCGCACCCAAAGGGTTGAGTGGCTTCTTTTCTCAACCCTCTTTTGGATAGTCGTACTTGGTCGGCTTATCTGTGCTTGCACCGCAGCCCACGTTTGTCTTGCCCTGAAGGTCATCCATATCCGCTATGGGGTACATGACGAATTTCACGCATGAGTATGAAGGTTCTTCCGCAGGCAGAGCAGGAATAAGAAATATCAGGCTAGGGAGCTCTGAGTCTCAGTCAAGTCCCCACATCCCATTTATGTAGTCTCAGTTGACGACCTGAGCGCCGGGACCATTCGTTCATTCCTCCGTTCATGATTGATTTCGTCCTCCCTTTCGTCACTTGTCAATATGATAGCTCAGTTGCCCATGTCTCGCCTGTCATATCACCCAGCCAGTACCGCGGTTACGGGTTCGTGATTTACGTCGGCACTGCACAAGCCAGGGTTATATATGAACAAGGGCGAGAGATCTACATACGAGCAAGGCACAAGTCACCAGACCTTCTGCCGAGGGATGTGATATCCCCTGTCAAGTTGACGAGCTATCGAAGCCACGCTAGACTAGAGGTGTCAGTTGTACTGTACGGATACTGATTCACTGAGTGCAGGATCTGAGACTTTCTACGCGAGATTTACAGCAAGGATGTACTGTGCAGTGATCTGATCAATGTATGGTTAGGTGTAAAAAGCAAATAATGGCTTGAGAGGGGGGTTTAGCCGATCAGTCAAAGCAAAGAAAGAAACTCGAGACACTTCTCAGCTCAACCAAAATGTGAGACAGTCTCACATCTTCTACAGTCGATAACTTTTCATGCACTCAGGAATTGGTACCTGAATGTCTTTCTACAAGTATGGAGCTGGTTATTAGTTTTCCCACAAGCATACCAGTTACCCTGCATCAAAATATTTGGAGCTTTTTGGGGGTAATAATGAGGGTGATGGCACCTTTCAGAGATTACAGATAAACTCATTGATACCCATGAGTGACTGATCTGACAATTACTGGGGTATACTGAAATTAGTCACAGCAAGATTGGTTCTGTTCAGAGTGTCAAGCTATATGGCTCGTTCGCTCTTAATTAAGAATATATATCGGGTATAGAAGGGGTCAATGCTTGCTTATTACAGAATTAAATCACAATCTCAGCTTCTTCATGGCTGCCGCCAGAGTATCTGCCGATTTCCTCGCCATGTCAGACTTCTTACCTAGGATCCACAGTCCCTTTATACAATCTTGCGCTCGACGCATGCTCTCCTGATAGTCATTGGCGTAGTTTGCTGGTGCTGCTGGACCGTACTCCAAATAGTCCTTGGCTTCTTGCAAGAAGACCATAGTTGCCTTGGCAAAGGCCCTGATGAGGAGTATAGTCCACGGCTCTGTAAGGATTGTTGCTTCGTTTACTGCATGGTGGAAATGTGACATTTGAGGTGCTGCTAGACTGGTTAGATTCTGGTTGGGTGTTGACACCTTGGCCAAGTCAGACAGCTCTTTGGCGCTCGATTCACGTATTCTTGTGACCATCTTGCTGGACAGCCGGGCATGAGATGCGTTTGCCTCGCCTATCTCGTTTTCGTCTACATACTCGATAAGATCGGCGAGCATAAGGGCACCGAGGTTCCAGTGAGCTGAGATGCAGACGAACCAGCTTTGAAGACGGCCTGGAACTGATTCGTAGTCGCGCAGCAACTCTTTAAAGAACGCACCGTGTGTCATGTTCCAGTATCGATATAGCGAGGTAGTGTTTCTGATGGTCTCTTCAACCTTTTCTCCACGGCCCCCTCTCCTCAAAATATTTTGAAGGTACGAGACATGTCGAAAGAGGAGAACCTTGACGGGTGCCGACTTTGTAACAGCCTCAGCAGCTGATTCATATGAGCAAGGCCAGTGTACAGCGTGATACATGTGCGGCTGTTCCAGGCTATCCTGGATGAATAGTGGTACATTCCATCGTCCGTTTGTTGTCGCATCAAGATCATCATCTGCATCGTCGTGTTGACTGTCTGCGTCGGCGACAACAACTGGACGCTCGCTCATCGATGAGGAAACAGTATCCAGCATAACAGCAAGCCAGTACAGCAAACCAACAGTTCCACGGTCCTCAGGATTCATCATGGATAAAGCGTCACTGTTTTTCGGGCTTGTGAGAGGTCCAGTGACGCCGCGCCGCCCTGAGTCGAAGCGGAACTTGAGAGCATGCATCTTACGGGCGGCTCTCTCCATAAAGACCGGCAGGCCATCTCGCGAGATTATATCGCCAAGTTCTGCATTTAATGACTTCATGTCAACCCTGGGCTGTGGCGTTGACAGTGTATTGGGATTTCTGGTCGTACGGCTAGGTTCATCATCATGGGTCCACGGCTTTTGTGTTAAGCCGAATATTAATTCCGCCGTAGCCACTCGGTACGACTCAACATCCGCGACATCTTGCAGAGCTCTTTTGGCGTGCTCCCAGATGTTACGCTGGATATTTCGGTCAAACTCTTCGGTGATATCGTCAAGTATATCCTCTGGTGTCTCGTCCTCAGCAGGAAAGCTCTGTCGTTGACGGCGACTGCCTTGGGCCCATTGCGTAGCAAAGGCCATGATTGCTAGTTGAAATGCTTTAGCGGCGGCTTGGTTTTCGGAACGAGTTAGTTGTGTAAGTTTGGATGTTGAAATTGCATGGTCAAGATTGATAGTGCGACGGTAGATGCGGTTTGACCATGACGATCCCCATTCAGTAGGAGCATAACTGCCTCCAGCAATGTAACCAGGAGCTCTGTAAGGGCATGTCACTTCAGTCAGCCAACAAGAGAGATTGTGCTCGAGCACATCATGGTAGATTTGCAGGAGATTTGTGGAGATGAATTGGTTGTTGGAGCTTGTCATCATGGTCTGGTCAACTGAGAACGGCGACAACGAGTTTGCGCGTCGATCAGTCCATGTCGATGATGTGCGACGACGTTTTGCTCTTGTCGATTCATCTCCACTCCAAGCATCGCCAGTAGGAGACCGGGAATAGGTTGTCACTGGGTGTGAGCTGGGCGAGGAGTTGTTATACTGATGGGGCATTCGCGATCCTTGCGTGGAACAAGTAGATAATGGCAACTGATTCGCTGAGTGATGGGGAAGAGGGTGCGCATTGCCTGGGTTGTAGGTTGGTTGGATCACGGTCGACGTTGGCGTAGAAGAGCCGGCGGTTGCGGAAGAATGTGTCACTGTATGGAAGCTGGGCAACAGGGACCTTGAGCCCGGCGCATTAGGCTCTTGGAAGACATGCGGTCTTGACCCTGACAACAAGCTCTTGTCATCAAAGGCGTGTGCTGCAGGAAATGAGTCCAGGTTGGGTTCAAGCCTCTGCCGCTTCACTCGAGCATCTGCGCTCTCGTCAAACGTGCCTGACGCTTGTCGGGGAGGCGGGGGCGGAGGAGGAACAGCAGTGACAGCACTCAAAATAGATGCAGCTTGTATCTGCGACCAAGCCCAGTTCATAGTGCACGTCTTTTTTGTTTTGGTACAATAGGAGCATGACTCGTGGCTATTTTCAGAAGCTGATTCCAAAGATGCTGCCATTAGTCATCATATACAAAGACATTAAAATCGCCCATTGACTTACCGAACCTGTCGCCGTTTGCCATGTTATTACATGCTGAAGAGCCAGGGCCGAGAAGGGGTGGTGCATCGCATCCTCGCTTCGACCTTCGGCATTGGTCGCAAGCATAATGGCTGCGCTTCATGATGCCATATGACTGATAATTGAGTGAAAGAGACTCTGTATAATAACTAAAAACAGGGCGGTTGATGTAGTTATTCAATTACACTCGTTGCGAAACAGGAGCAAGTGCAAAGGTAAAAGACATTGGATGTCAAGTTAGAAGAGAGTGGGTTACTAAAAATCCAATCCCAACCTGGTACGATCAGCATCCATTGGATGGACCCCACTACACAACATCCGCTTCCCCGGGGCTACCCAAGAGAGGTTAGAGCCCACCTACAAGACCCTGATGTTATTAGGAGCCTCTGCGGAAACATAGAGCTTCTCATTAGCTCTGTCATCGAAAATATCCTTTTTAAAAGCTCGATTCAACTCTTCATGGCCTGAAATTAAACTGCTTAGAAAATATAGTACAAAGTTACCATTAAATCCTTTGACCCTCAAGCAAGCTTGGGCTGTGTCTCTCTCGTGCGCGCTGGCATGCCATTACTCTTATGTCCTGATATCAGTCTTTCCCGCGATCGTTGCAGGATAGGCAGTGCTCTAGATACTGCCAAATCATCATAAGCCATTACACTGTCTTCAATTGATCGACCGTCGCATAACTGCTGTGCCAAGTCCCATCCATCGCAAAGTGCCAGGTTAGCCCCAAAACCAGCAAACGGGCTCACGGCATGATTGCTATCGCCTATAAACACGATAGGAATGGTGTCTATTTCCTCGTGATAAAAAGGTTTCTTGTCATGTGAGTTGATTGAAAAGACTGTCTTTGGATCGGTGTGGTAGACAATCGTTCTAAACGGCTCTTGAAGCTCTTTGCCAAGTTCGAGGCCAGTCTCAATAACTTGTTGTACCATCTCCTCGTCGTTGAGGTCTAGTTTCGGGACCTGATCCGCCTCGAGATGGCCAACACCCCATACCACGCTCTTCTTGTTGACTGGGGAGAAGAAGCACGATACGCCAGTTCCGGAGAGCATGAAGCCCCAATCTTTGTTGATGGGAGCAGGAGGAGATCCGTCAAATCGTGAGATGCCACCACGCAGGATTGCCCCAGCAAACTCAAGACCATCCTCGGGTCGTAGATTTGTCCGTAGCTTGCTGTTTGCTCCGTCTGCAGCGATGAGCACATCGCAGGTTTCCTCCAAGACCACTTCGTTTTCGTTGTATCCTTTTGCGACTTGAACACACACTCTGCCGTCTTCGAGTCGACGGGCTGAAAGGCAGCGGGAGTTCCACTGTACCGAATCGCTTGGTCCAAGATTGTTGTGGAGGACTTGTCGAAGGACTTTTCTTGCTATACGGACACTGGCTGAGGGTAATCCATCGATGGGCTTGTGTCGAAAGCTTGCGTACTCATTCCAAGCCGGACCCCATATCTTGAAAGCGCCATCATCATTGAGACCAGCAACGGCATTGTCTAGTATTTCGTCAAGGAGGCCCAGTTTGTTCAGGGCAACAAGGCCGCCCGAAGTGTCATAGCCCGCTAGCGATACCGTGTAGCCTTCACGCTGAGCGCTCAAGTCAGGAGAATCACGGTCGTAGAGGATGATGGTGGGCTCTTTCAGTTTTGGATCCCATAGCTTGCGTAGGGCAATAACAAAAGCTGATCCTGCGATGCCTGCCCCAGCGACAATAATGGTCTTGCCCTCCAGAAAGTGTTGTTGACGTGATTGTGTATCCATGTTTCTATGGTGTGCATGAAGTTATTGCAGAAAACGAAATTCGCAACGATCGACAGGCAGATATAAATACCTGCGACCGATGTCTGGCTTCACATGCTTTTGGCTAGAGAAGTAATTCGTCTGTAACACTCGCAGAGAAAGGAAAAATGGTCCGCCTTTAGTGATGGATATTGTTAGATACAAGTCGTGTAAGTCGTCTTCGGCGGTATTGCATACACTGATTTCCTGTTTAGTGTACACGGATTGCCTAATTGAGGTTTGACAGGGGGTTCGGGGTCTTTATTAGGTGTCACTTGCCTCGATATTGGATCGGAGTCAAAAAGCTTAAGTCAACCGAGGACCTGAAACCTGCCCCGGCATTTCCCAGTTACACACGGGAGACTTAATAAGATATCCATTAGTGAGAGAATATCCCGTGGTTCATCGACTGAATAACAAGGGTCTCTTCGTAGCTAACCTCGTATTAGGTTACGGGTAGCCACAGATCAATCAAACTGAAAGCTTGGGCTTCCGCTTGCCGACTATTGATTTCGACCGAATAGGCATTTCGTAAACTGTGCTCAGTATTGATGCGATAATAAGTTACCTTGACTTTGATGGGTGTAAACAATAACTAATCACGGCTGTCTGATTGGTTTGAGACCGACGTCAAAATGTCAGTTGGATTATTGGGAGTTATAACATATATTATCGATACACCCGTTGACTCCCGGGAGTGGGGATCCAACTAAGAGCTTAATGGACAAACCGTCTGAACTCTACTATGCAAAGAAAGGGTAGATAGAATGCCAGAAGAAGTGGGCTTGGAAGGGTCTCTTTTTCGGATCCATAGGTTGATAGTCCTTATTAATCGACTCTGCTTCGCACTTATTCCCGAATGCAAATTCGCACCGTCACCCCGCATTGACACCCTCTCCCCTCCATCAAACCTCCAAACCCCACCAAAATATTCATTCCTACTATTTCCAACCTTCAAAGGAAAAAAAAACTTCATTTCCGTTCTGTCGCTATCGTCATGGCGTCTGAACTCTCGGCTGCTCCCGTGCTATCGACACCGGACGACCATATTCTCGAGGTTCCTGCTGCAGACTCTATCCCTACCTCGACCCTCTCCGACGATGCCCTCCGCACAACATACGAGATCGTTCGCACGGCCGACGAGATCCGCGCCGGAGGATGGAAACGAATCGGTTTACAGTTCCCAGACTTCATGCTTGTCGACGCTCCGCGTGTTGTAGAAGCCCTGTCCAAGGAACTCGGCACACATGATGTTCAAGAAGATGTCAAAACGGAGAGGAGGATATACGTCCTTGCCGACAGCAGCTACAGCGCCTGCTGTGTCGACGAAATTGCTGCAGAGCACGTCTCAGCAGATGTTGTAGTCCATTACGGTCGAACCTGTCTTAGCCCTACGAGTCATCTTCCTGCGATATACGTCTACACCAGCCACGGTCTAGATTACGACGTGACAGTCAACGAAATCAAGAAGGAATTCAGCGACAAGACTGTCAAGTTGGTCATCATGGCCGACCTGACATATCAGAATCATGTCGACAAGGTAGTATCCCTACTGAAGGAACAAGGTTACAGCGACACGTTCTCTACCGCTGTGACCCGCGATCCCGCCGCCTTGATTCCCAACCGCAAGATCCTTTCGGAGGAGACTCATGACGACGAGCACTGGAAGGCCTACTCGATTATTCACATCTCTGACCCGCCCTCGGCGCTTCTACTCGCTCTTTATACACGCTTTGCCTCGTTGCACGTCCTCTCCACGCCCTCCCCGGCCCTCGAAAATCCCACAATGCGCACAGCAGGTCTACTTCGTCGACGATTTGCCAAAGTGCTGTCCCTCGCTTCCGCTGGTGTCATCGGTATTCTGGTCAACACACTGTCGGTTGCGAACTATTTGAGTTCCATTAACACGCTCCGCGAGAAGATCGCACGTGCGGACAAGAAGAGTTACACTATTGTTGTGGGCAAACTGAACCCGGCTAAGCTGGCAAACTTTGCTGAAGTTGAGGGCTGGGTCGTCGTGGGGTGCTGGGAGAGCGGTTTGGTTGAGGATGACACTGGATACTGGAGGCCAGTCATCACGCCCTTCGAGCTCGAGGTCGCGCTGATGAGCGAGGAGGAGCGTGTCTGGGGCGGCGAGTGGTGGGGAGGTATCGAAAAGCTTGGGCTCAACGAGAAGCCTGCGGATGCGAACAAGGAACCCGAGGATGCTGGTGTAGAGGAAGAGGAGGAATTTGACGATGTCGCTGGTGGTGTCGAAGGAGAAGAGTCTGCACCCCCGGAGTTCGACATGCGTACTGGAAGGTTGATCTCGTCAAGTCGTCCGATGCGACTCCCAGTTCGTAAGAATCCTGCTACGACTGCCGCTGCCGAGACGAGCGGCGATGGTCAAACCAGTTCGGCCCAGCAGAACGATGCTCTCATCAAGCGCAGTGTTGGCGAACTGGCAAGCATCAACGGTGTGGCAAGTCCAGGAGCCGAATTCCTTCGCTCTGGTCGAACATGGCAAGGTTTGGGTACCGACTTTGACAACGAGGCCAGCACATTGGTGGAAGAGGGTAGGAGCGGCGTTGCGAGGGGATATCAAGTCGGTGAATCAGGTCGACATTGATGATGGGAGGTTACATACAAAAGTGATACCATTTTAGCATCATAAGGCGTTGGGATATAGACAAAAACATAGGCGAATATTTGAATGGGTCCAGTTGTATTTCTTGATGTACTAAGTTCATGGTTCTTTTTTCTTTTTCATCGACTCGTGTAAAAGTGTAGTCATAAATAGTATATACAATAGAATCATCAACCGGAGCAGCCTCCAGGGCATGAGCTGCGGCAACATCATTATCTAGCTCAGAATCTCCTTCACTTTCACCTTCTCTTATCCTCCTCGGAAGACAAAGATACATCCATCATCAACATTGTATCATGTTGGTCATGAGTCCGTATAAATCCTTGCACAAAATGGAAAATATGTTCTAGGAGATTTCATAATGCATTAAGCCGCTTTCCCTGCGGCAATCTTCAGTGGCTCTTGACAGATTATGTCCCTGGCGTGGTAACAAGGACTGGGATCCCTGGCGCGAGTCGCGATGCGTTGTGTTCGGGAACCCATCCAGGGACATGCGACAAATTGGAGAGCTCGCGAAGCTACCTTCTGGCGGTCATTGGGCTGGGGTATTGTAGTACTCGGGAATGTATGTAAGTGGAGAGCTGGATACCCCCCGAAAAGGCGGTATCATTGTGTGTTGTTGTTCTGGTCCGTGCTTGCTGTCGAATCAATTCAAGCCAAGCGCAACAGCCGTGCTCCAGCTTAGACGTAGACACGGCGAGAGTGAGGACGGCTACGGCTGCTGTAACGAGAACCAGAGCGAGAGCGGCTTCGGTGGCTGTGACGGCTGGAGTGGTAGGATCGGTGAGAAGAGTGGCGGCGGTCATAGGCGCTCATGTGTCCGCCGTGCATGAAAGCGACGACCGAGGTGATGGCAAAGAAGATAACGTTCATGATGCCAAACGCCCAGCAGGCCTTGAGCATGGAGCAGGGCTTGTTGTTGACGAGGTCGTAGCTGGGGCCAATGACACGAACATTGCCGGCGGAGACATCCCAGTCGTCAGAACGGCGGATGCTGACGCAGTCGGTGTTTTGGACGTAGCGAAGGTAGTAGACGGCAGCGATGAAGGCGCCGAAGAAGAGGGCATCAACAAAGGCGACAAAGTGGGCGTTTGTCGAGGAGCGGTGGTAGCTGAAGAGAGTAAAGATTGCCCAGGCGAGAGCAAGAACCGAGACGATGAAGAGGATCAGGATAGAGTCGGGTGTCAAGGCGTTCTGCTTGACAAATCCATCAACGAACCAGGCAAGCATGCCCATACATGGGATCTAATTGATTGATTGTTAGTTTGGTTGTTCGCGACCAGGTAGAGATAAATAAATGGTATTTTTACTTACCAGAGTGAGGATCTGAAGAACCCGGAAGAAAACAAAGAACATTGCGAAGAGCATCTTTTCGGTTTGTGGCCTTGCAGCTCTATACGATGGGATATGGTATGTCGCGCAGAGGTCGCCGAGTATAATATATGTAACGGTTGATGTTGCGCCGTCCAAAGAACGGGGAGTTTATTTTTTTTTTGGTAGCGGGCAGTACCGTATAAGAAAGATGATGACGTGCGCAGTAACTTATACGAACGAAGCTTGAGCAAGAGGAGGGTATAAGCAATCGCTGTTATAGTCGGAGACTAAATGAGTGGTCGTTGATGATGATGATGATGAGGAGGAGGAGGGGGGAAAAGAAGGGATCAAGAAAGTGAGGAGAAGGAGCTGAGGGTGTGTGGGAAGAAAGGCCTGGTTTTGTAGCAAATTCAAGCCGTTCAAACTTGCATTGGATACTCCCAAGATTTCTTGATTTGAGTTGAGTACTTGGAACTACTGCAAGATGGATTTGATTTCAATGAGGTGGTTGGTGCTTTGGGAAATAGATGGCGCAGGACCACGGGAGGGAGGTGGGATAACCCTTGTAAAACCACCAACGCACCCCTGTTGCTTCAGCGTGTTAAGTTAGTGGTTGGGCTCTGTTGGCGCTTCCACTGTTTCCCTAGGTTAGGTCTGTTTTCTAGGGCCCTTTGGGCTCGTCTCATCTTGTTGGGTTTATGCTCGTTCGTATTATGAAATGTCGAGCCTGAAAATGGAGATGAAAGGTTTATGCGTCTGCATCGGATTGACTCGTACCCGGCGGTGTAAGTTGAATTGAATTATATTATCCCATCATTTCCCCCAGATTTTATCTCTACTGTAGATTTCTCTCTCTTCAACGGTCTTCCTGACCGGCGATACCGAAATTGGCAACATGACGTCGACCTGCACTAGCAATGCAAGCACTCTACAGCCAAATCATCAATTTTGCACCAAAGATATCACACAACTAATGTTGTAAGAGGCAATTGAATCGTGAATCAAGGCACCTTCTCTTCCCTATTTAGCCAAGAAAATCACTGCAAGGCCAAGACGATGAACGGTTCTAGACCCTGGGTTTTTTGCTGCAACGTCATCAAAATTCAAGAGGCTGGTAAGCAAAGCAAAGCAAAGCTCACAGACCTTCCCCCCAAAAGAGGTAAAAACTCTCACAAAACAAGCTGGCTGGAAGTGAGTGAGTGAATGAGTATCCAAAACAAGATGACCCGCTAAATGATTCACCAAGGTTATTAGACCCTTGGACAATGCGACCCCTGGCTAATAGTCTTCAGTATGGAGTATCTACTAGTCTACTCCATAACTATCTACAGCACTTGCTTTCATCGGTGGCTGGTAAAGATGCAGGTGCATGCATACATAACCAAGATCTAGTCTATACTCAGGAACATGTTCCAAACTCGCATGAGGCGGCTGGACTGGGCCGTTCCGTATGTTTCAGACCTCGATACCACAGTAGTATTTATTTATGAATCTTCCATTTTCGGCAGATCCGCATCGCAGCAGCACATCACTGGAGCCTTCTTTACGGGGATATCCATAATTTTTCAAGCGGTGGCTGGGGGACCAAGTCAAAGATCATCAGGTACCATCGAATGTTGCAGAATTAGTTTCACTATTTATCGTCTAAGCTAATTATTCCCGTCACTCATTAAATTATGTATACAGATAATCCGTGACTACAGGACTCTCGTTCTCTCGGTCTCTCCGGATTCTGTCCCTGAGCGCTGGACTAAACCCCGCGCCCCTGCCCGTGTCTGTGTCCGTGCCGGTAGACCCACTCCTCTCCGTGCTCCGGCTTCCGGCTGCTCCGTCCGTGTTCAGCTGTATAGGCAGATCAAGGTCATTAATGAGACCCAGATCCACATCATCAATATATTCTTCGTCGTATTCATCTTTTCTTTCCGTCTTTTCGATCCAGCAATAAGACCTTTCGTGCGCCCTTTCTCCGATGTTTTCACTCGGTCCCCGCTTCCATGGCGGTATCTTTGCTCCCTCGAGCCGTGGACTCAAGTGATAGTCGACCTTGTCTCTGTACTGCACCTTCTCATCATCCACAGAGATAGAAGCCAGTGACTGAAGGATACCGTATATAAGAATCCAACGACTGCGTCGTGCCGTCGCTGGACTCATGTCCCCGATATCGTCGATCTTTTCGAAGCGCTCGAATGCTTGGACAAGCTTGTTAGTAACGAATCCGCTGTCCACTTCATTTTCGTTGTAACTTTCGGTATAAGCGAGTCGTATCCTCTTTTCCAAAGCGCCCATGTGATCTGTTCGCGTCTTTGAGTCGTTTCTTCGAGATGAACCCATCGACCCGGGCAACAAAGGATATGGATGAGGAATGTGCGGGAAGCGATACTTCTTGTCAAATTCAATAAGCATATCTGCTATTGGCAAGCGGTCCGTATCCGACGTGAGAGTTCTGTTGGTTGTCTTCGATGCCAACGTCAACATGCTCCTTGATTGCAGTTCCAAGACACCCCAGACAATGTCTCGGTCCACCAGGCAATCGTACAGCGCGCCAAAGTCTTTTTGCAGCTTCATTGCCAGTGCCCGAGTCAGCCATCTGTCGGGTTCAGTGGTATCGGCTGATGACCCTGATCGGCTATCTTGTTGCGCTGACGACACGGGAGGCCAGGATCCATACTCGTGCTCGAAATGCTGCAAAAACATGTCTTTCAGTCTATCAATCGCTCTCATCTCTGAGACAGTTTCCGGGGTGAATATGTATATGTCCTGGAATCTGAAGCCAGCAAGGCGATCCTCGGCAGCCTGCACGCGGTTCAACATTTCCTTACTAGCCTTGTCCATCAATTGCCTTGTGCTTGAGGAGATGCGTTTGAAGTCCTTATACTTCTGCACAAGATCGTACATGCCCACGCAATGCGTGAAACATTCTCTCCAGCCTTCTTCCCACCTGACATCGGGCTCTTCGGCCCACATCAACAGTGATACTGCCACCGAAGGATTGCTTCGTACGTCGTCGAGATCGCGGTTGTATATGTAGCGTACTATCTGGCTTACATTGTCGTTGTTTGGAGGCATGTAGCTGTCGAGCCGGACGTGAAGGTCCGATAGAGCTTCATGTAGCGACATGCCTACAAGCGAGGCGTTCAGTAGTAGCGCAAAGAAGTTGCGCGTAGTGATCTGGTGACGCAGCTGATCGATGCTCTTGACGTTTTGTGGGGGCGGGAAATGCATCTTATACAAAACTTGTCCTCCCATATCCCCTATGCTGGTGCGTCCTGATGCAGGAGGCGTTAATAGACCATCTCGAAACTCTTGCCCGAGCTTTGCCTCATAATATTCACCTCGGGGTGAAGGCGGTGGATTCGCCTGTCCCTCAAGTGAGCCTTCATTCAGAAGCGAAAGAAGATATCGGCTGTTGGTTGCCTCGATGATATAAGAAGATATGCGCATCGTAGGTAAGTTTTGGCCTTTGCGTCCGAGATAGATCAAGACATCTCCATTGGGGTCCCATAGCTCTGGGTCTTTTCGCAGTTTGTTCCATTTAGTTATAGGTTTCCCTCCACCACACCAACGCTTTATTTGCGGTGCCGACACAGGAGGCGTCTGAGGTATTGGCGGTAACTTGCCAGTTGGAGGTGGGCCAGCAAGTGGTATAGCGCATGAGATTTGTGATCTTGGTGATGGTGAAAGAAGATACTGAGAAGGCGTCGATGAAGATACCGATGGTAAACGTGATTCTGTTCGTGTTGGTGTTTGTATATCCCAACCTCGACTCTCAGTAGGACTAAGACCAGGACTAGGAATGATTCTGGGTTGTAAAGTTTCAGCACTTGGTCGGTTAGATTCATCGTCCTCCTCCAACGGTTCCTCATCCTTTTCTTTCTTGCGAAAGGTAAAAGTCTTGGCTATGGTCTTCCTCACATCGTCGCTTCGTTTGTCGATTATCGATCGCAGTCCACTCTTCTCAATGGTGCTGTACTCCTCCGGCATGGTGGCTCTCCTCGTTCTGCCATGAACCCAATCCTCTGTTGGCGAAGCAAGTTGATTGCTCAGATACGCATCCCTATTCCAATCTGGTGCCGTCATTTGGTTCCCTCTCGCCGGCCAGTCGCCCCTATTTCCCATTGGCATGGCAGCATATTGTGGTATTGGTGGAGGATATCGAGGAGACGAGGTGACTGGGCCACTGGGCGGGTAAGAGGTATCGACATATATGCTTTCACCACTCGAAGACGTGGCTACAGATTGAGCTCTTCCATGCTTCACTGGGTCTTTTCCCTTTGCCTGCGTTGTTTTCTTGCGCGCATATGCGCTCCTTGCCGACATGGTTTATAGAATGGATATGGTTGTAAGTGAGTAGCTGTGAAGTGCAAAGGACGGCAAGGATATATAAAATACAACAGTCGGAGTATTCTTATGATAATCGAGTGGCGTTCAGAGAGCTGATCTGTAATAAAAGGGAGCTACTACTACCGCACTTGTTGGTGTGCAAACTTGCAGGAGGGCTGCCGCGTGGCAAGCAGCGCAGTTGAAATAGGATGAGCTGCCAGATGAAGAGACGACAAGGAGGCGTAGACTAGGCAATAGTAGTCTGTATAAGAATGGTCAATCACCAGGGATTAATGGCTAGCTCCCCGGAAAAGAACCGACTTGAAGAGCACGAAAGCAGCATTAAACCCGTCGAGCCGAGAATTTGATCCCTCTCTCACAAGGAGACGGCCGCAGAGCCGCGGTATCACGCTGTGAACTGACTGATAACGCCCGCAAGTCTTGGAGTTTAGCTAGGGCTGATGTGCTCAGGCTTTCCTAGCGTAAAGGCAGTTTAATGGGGGGGCTTTACCCGTCCTGGTACCTGGAATCCGGAGCCGGAATGAAGAGAGACAGATAGATGAGATGGTTCAATGTTATACCTTGTTATGAGTTATAAGCTGTAATATAATAAGGTTGGTGATTCCAAGACAAGGTGAAGGCCTAGATGCATCATATCCACAATAAACAATTCAAGTAAACGCCACGAAACAGGACGATTCATGCATTCGTGATCTATCATTTAAAAAGCATTTACAACTCACATAAAGACTTGGATCTCCGAAGTTGCCCATTCATCCTGTCCCACAGGTAGCCTCGCCTCCTTGGCATCCGGCCATCATTCGCGAGGTCTGTGCAACTGATAAGCATCCATGCCAGTTAATCCCAGCAACTGGCCATATGGCTGATAAGAATGAAGGAGCTGCAGTAGAGATAAACCCATGCTGTAAGCTCACTCGTCCAGTTCGGTCCAGGTGCTACTAAGCTGCAGGCTGCTTTATTGGGTTTAATTTACTGCTTATAAAAGGAAAGTCACATCGCTTGAACGGGGGAAGTGGTGACAGAGACGATCACACTCGTTGCTTTTTACATGTTCATTTCAGCTTGATAAGAAGATAAGCCAGCGGAAATGTCACCGCTCGCATTTCAACAGGTTCTTTAATTCAATCATTAATGTTTGTAATGGGTCCGACACACAGATGATCCGGGGTCCAATAATTAATTGATCATCCCATTTCACCCCCGCGTTGGCAAGGACCTGGTTCGGTTCTTTATCCTTTGTTCTTTATCAGATGGCAGATGATGGATGCACTAAACCGAATGCAATGTTGAACTTTTTTCGAGGTATGCATGTGTTGCAGAACCGTTGTAAGTTGAGCGAATGCACAGAAAAGTATATTAAATCACTGACATCAATGCCAGCTAAGGTCTAATGATCTAAACTACCCTGGAGTCAGATTGAATCTCTTCATTCCATATTAAAAGAATCAATTGAATGCATTTCGTCTTGGTGGCCATAGTATCTTGGAAGCCACAGGTAATCCGACTCGTTAGCAAGCATATGCTTATAGTGTGTAAGTAATCACATGAAGGAATACTGCACCAAGAGTCATAAGCTGGCCCCGGCAGTACCTACTTACTGACAGGTATACATAATGACGACTTTGACTGGTTACCAGGTATGAGCTCATTACAGAAAAGGGTTCTAGTGCATCACCACCATCTCACTGTAGTAATGGTGAAAAGCTTCCAGCTGTAGCAAGAATGACGTGAAGCCAAGAAGTAGTGGCTTTCTTTCCATGACGGCCTGCAGCCATTACAGAGCACTAGTACAAGGCTGTAAGCCACAGCATGCACAGATTCTACGGTTGGAGATGTTTTGATTGGCTGACACGATCATGATGGTGTTGAGCTGCTGTCGGCAGTGAAAACGGGCATTTTCCCGACAATAAGAACGAATGATGTAAAGGAATTATAGGGTTGCATTTTTTTTCCAGAACCAATATAACATTTAACACATCGTATATAATACAAAAAGGTAGACCTATAAAGGGCACTTCTGACACGCTTGTCAGATCCAGAAGGGTATCTTGCGGCCGTTTCCATGACATGACATGACAATAAGAAAGCCAACTAACAAACAAAACTCCGCCGCCGGTTCTTTTCCTCCTCAAGTCGAGATTACTTCATTACGTCTCCAATGATTTGATTTAAGCACCGTAGCTGTGGCCGGGCTTGGTGTCAGCATGAGCAGTGTGGCCTCGTCCTCGCATGAAAGCCAGGGCCTCCATGATGGTCAGGCCAGTAAAGATGGCCCAGATGAAGTAACCAAATGCGACGGCAGCCTGAGTGGCTTGGCAGCGGGTGTTTCCGTGGCAGTGAGGGACGCCGATGTGAGCAGCGACAGCGGTAGCGCCGGCAAACCAGAAAAGAGAGGTAAGGGCGAGAATACCGAGAGCGATCATGTTGTGGTAGATGCGAGGAGCAAAGAGAGGCGTCAGGGCGAGGTAGAGCAGCATGAGGATAGACCAGACAGCACAGAAGAGCAAGAAGGAGTAGGAAGCAGGCGAGTCGCTACCCCACCAGTCGGTGACATCAACCACTGGAGATTTGTTAGTATGTTGAATATGGTATAGACATAAGGCGTCAAGACTTACTGTAAGCTGTAAGGCCTAGCTCAATGATGAGGAAGACAGCCAGAACGGCATGGACGATGGTGATGATTCCCATAGCCATGGTGATGATGATGTTATTATTGGGTGTAGTAGTGTATGTTGGGTATCAAAGTATGTCGTGGTAGGAGAAAGGCTTCTAAGGAAGTCCAGTTGGATGTAGGAAAAGAGAAGAGGTCTGGGTCGTTGAACAGGAAGAAAGAAGGGTCCAGCAGGGGGGGGAAATATAGGTAGGTATTAAATTTAAATAAGTCACGGACGGCAGCGTCGGAAGATGATGACAGTGACTCTGGTCTGGTTTTGTCTTGGCTTGTCCTGTCTCTTCTCTGCAAAGAGAACAATGACGGACAGCGTCAGTCATGTGGCTCAGCCCGGGCATCAGGGAGGGAACCACCCGTCTACTGCTACTGTACGGAGAATAATCGAGGCCCTACAATTAACACGGAACAGCTAAGTTAATGGGCTACGTCAGTTATTCGGCAGTCACCTATGCTAAGCCCAAGCCAAGCGCGAAGCTTTCCCCAAGAGAGACAAAAGTCAACCACCAAAACCAATCATGGAGAAACAGTTTAGTGGTGCACGTCTCAAGATCTGCGCTGACGACGACGTTGAGTGGCTGACCATTTCCTGCTTTCAGTGTCAAGGTCCAAGAAGGGCGTTTAGAGGGTGTTGCACGAATGACGTGGTCGAGGCCCAAAACATCTAATGTTTGGGGGATGTGTGATGTCATTCTGTGGCGCAACACTCAACTCAGCCACTTACACCTCCCGAATACGAACACCAAGCATTCCTTCCTTTCTCTTTAGCCGCCTCTGGTTCTGGGCAGACAATCACAAGCATCATCAATATTTTAATACCTACCTCTAGAGACAACAGCCCACTACAAACGACAAGTTTTTCCGTGACGTGACGTGACGTGACGACTCTACAACAGTCTAGAAACTCTAGTCTCTCGTCGTTTCTTCGGCCCCGTCCGGATCACTACCGATCAGTGCGATCTCTACCGGTATTCCTCTGATCTACGCTACCAGCTTATGCTTGGCTGATGCTATGCCTTGCTATACTAAACCTTGGCTCGGCAGCTGAAACCCGGATCTCAAGACAATTTCACTCATTCATTCACACATTCATTGTCTGATGAATCCATCATGTCTTGACAAACAGTCTCAGCAAACCATTACATTACGCAAACCACTTTTGGCCAAGCAATTAACTCGACTTGGAGGTCCCAGAGATTCGCATGCAGACCCAGAGGCCCAGACATGTTTCAGTCTTGGCTGCTCCGTTTCAAACCGCTTGATTGACGCGCAAATCATTGGCCCAGCATTAACCTCATCCGTCGATGAGGTTAATGACATCTGACACGGATAACCACACAAAAAGACATTCGATATCGTCAATTGACAAGTTGTCATCTATTCTGAACACGCTTACTCTTCCAATCAGACCATGTCCTCAACTGTCTTTGGCATAAAGCTTTCTCGGGGCCCGTATACCACTGTTACAGTCGTCGTCTGCACAATCGCCCGCTCCTCCTCATCGCTGCTATCCTTGCGCGGATCCCATGTTTGAGTCTTGACTGTTGGACTACCAAACTTATTGATCGATTCTTGTCTCCGCAATTGCTTGATTGTTTCCCCTCGCTCCTCGTCCGGCGTATGTACTGTGACTTCTGTCCTCACGGGCTGCGCCCGGGCAATGGTTTTGAGGTCAAATCCGGGATCTACAGTCGGGGCGTCGAGTTTTCCTTTTCTCGATTTCTTCCCCACGGATCCTATCGTTCGGAACGGGTGTCCTCTCGTGCCTTTGTTGCTGCTTTCGATACAGGCAGATGATCCTCGCTCGCCAATAAGTCTTGGCGCGACGTGAATAAAGAAGCGACGGAGAGTCGTTAACGATGCGCAAATAATCAAGAGGTTTGCTTCGATAAAACTGTTACCGGAGTCAGTCGTTACTTCTTCAAGAGCCAAAGTGCACTTACATCCAGACTATCGCGCCGGAAAGAATCCAACTGACGTCGACAGCGCCAAATATTGGAATCAGGAGTACTAGTCGTACTACTGAAGTTACCAGGGTTCTATGACAAGTCGTCAGCACATATTCGGCCACGCATACCCTAGCATCACTTACGCAGAACCGATGACAAACAGTACAACGAGGCCAGCCTTTTGCCGCCGAGGCATCTGCAAGCGCAGAATCATTGGCAAGGGCATTACCAGGAGGATAAGGTCTGACAAGATGCCAAGACCAGCGGTACAGACATACACCGCCGGTCGGTTCACGCATGACCCCCCAAGCATTGTGAGGTCCCAGCTTTTCTTAAACGGGGCGCAGCCGAAAAGGATAACGAGCATGATGGCCAGGTTGTAGCCTGCAACGAGAAAGAGAACGCCGTATACGCTCCACCGCCACCATCGCTGGGGTGAAAGCTTCCGGTAAAATAGCGCCAGCGCCATCTTAGAGAAGGCGGTACATACTGCATACAGGATAGGGGAGATGAAGGTGAGCTTGAGCATCTCTGTCAGCAAAGTCCAAGAAGAACGACTGGGTATCCTTTACCTGGTTTCCAGTATTGTACTTGGCAAGAGGAATTTCCCATGCATGCACACCTGTTATACCGAGGATAAATGTCTCTACCCCTGGTTAGTCTCAGTTGTGAAGTCGAGCAGCTGGTGACAACTTACGGAGCGAGACAACTTGCACGCCGATGGAGAAAACCCACGCTATTAAAAGACATGCTGCTTCGTCTTAGCACACGACACAAGTCACAAGAAAAGATGAAGTCCTTACCGGTCTCCCAATCTGGCTTGCGCAAAATCCACAATTTTACGTATAGATATTGGAGAACAAAAAGGAAAGCAAGGCCCATGCCTACACCCGAAGCCGTATACGCCTCCATCTCGTGGCGTCTCTGGGGGTGTTCAAAGTTGACCACATAGCCCTCGGGAGGTGGGATAGCGACCGTGACGCCGTCGACGACGGGAAAAAGCGGCATGACGGCCTCGATGGCCAGCGAGGCAGCTACGGATATCCTGTTGTAAGGTCGAGAAGTGCAAATCGTTGGTGGCGTTTTCTCGCAAAGAATGAATGAGAACTTGGATGTGAGTATATGTCGTTGGTCTGGCCAGTTCTGATTGGTAAATGAATGTCGAGAATAGGTTGTTATGTCGAGAGTAGGTTGTTAAGACAATAGAAGGTAGAATGTTACAAGCCCATTAGGTGCCTCGATCTCAGATCGGATTATACGAAAAATGAACAATAAAAAGGGTATCACAATAATTATCGACCAGGCGCAAATAATACGCTCAAGCGCAAATAACGACAGAATTGAAGAATAGAAGAAAAGAGAGACAGGCCAAGTCAGTCAATGACAAAGAAAAGGCGGCATAAGAGAACACGCAACATGCGACATTTCGGCCTCTTTAAACATGATGCTCAAACCAGCACAATCCATCAAACGCCCCGACCAATTCTTTCGAAACAACGGCTTCCGTTCGGCCAGACCGTTTCTTTTCGCTCCACCGAAACACTCGGAGATTCGCAGACCGGGCCACCTGGTGGTCTGAGATTTTGCTGCAGAAGCCTTACAGAATTGAATTCTGGAAACTAACTCAGCGTTAAAACAGAATAACTAGGCGCCTAAGCCTGATCAAGGAAACAACGAGATCCACTGAAGAATGATCAGCAGTTCGGATGGTCTACGCGAAAGTACAGTTAGACTCAGGGAACAAATTAGGCATGAACTATCATCAATACCTAGTTAGGGGAATTGATGATTGATCTGCCTGCCGAAATATGGTTGAGGTAAGGACTTATGGATATCACTACAAAACAGAATACACCAAAGGTCTAATAAATACAAGTAGAGGCACTCAACCCAGTGGCAGTTGAGCTTGTTTCATATGGACAGACAAAGTCTTCCATTGCTGATAATATAACATCGGACGATTAGTAGGTTGCCCATTGTTCGACAACTGCCCTACGACACGCGGCAAACTAACCAGTAGCGCAGGGATCAGGCCAGCAGGGCTGAAGAGTCCTTGCGGGGACATTTAATACTCAGTCAGTTCTCTGCGGATTGTTCTGCAACAGGACCCAGGTTCCCAACTGTCGTTGTTTCAGCTAGAGTTCCCCGTCATGCAATGCAAATCTAGCTCGCCTTGTCAAGGGTTCTAGAATAGATGCGATTGGCTCAGCTGAACTTCGAACCAAGATATGGGGTGTCGAGTCATTGACTTTTAATGCGATTGGTAGATCAATTCATGTAGCGAGAAACGTCTTTTGGTGACGGACGGACGGGAGTTCATCCAGTGGAGATCTGTTTGATGGCATCCTCGTAGAGACGGCGCGTGTTTCCTTCTTCATCCTTATCATTATCCCCTTCATCATCGACCATCCTCTGCGGGGAGTAAGAGTTGTCCTCAACGTGCACTATTTTCGGAAAAGTCTCCTTCGCTATCGCGGTCCCGCTGCGACTTTGGCCTCGTCTATGTCGCGAGCTAACCTCAATGAAGCCATTTGTCCCCGAGGCTTCTGATGCACCACGGCTCCGCGAAACATCTACCAATTTCCCCAGCACGGCAAACTCGAGCTTTAGTTTGATGGAGTAGACGACGAGTTTGACGCCCCGTTCGGTTGTGTAGTAGCCCCTGTACACGATGACGAGAAGTGCCACGTCCATGGCCACAATGAGCAGGTTGATGGTTAAGAGCTGCCACATAATCTTGCGGCTGTTGTTGCCGAGCGACGTTTGGAGTATGTCGATTGCGCCCCAGAGATACAGACCAGAGATTACAAACTCTTGCGCGCAGAAAAAGGTCATCTGTGTCTTCTCGATAGCAATAAACAGGGGCGCTGGGTTATCTCCATTGCCACCGGGTCCAATGGTGAACAGCATAACCGTCTGAGTCGTGTGCCATACTACCCCGTTAACCACAATCATCCACAGCACAGCGCGGTGTATTCTGAAATTGTTAAGGACCAAATGCAATCGTGAGTACATCACAATAGATTGGCCGCTGATGAGCACGATCCAACCGAGTGAAGCAAGGACCTTGGTGAGATAGCCATTCGCAAGGTCAAGGTAGCCGAGGAGCCACCCGACGGCATAGGGTAGCATACCTAAAGTGGTGATGAGAAGACTCCAAAAGTAAAGGCCATGGCGGTGTTGGAAGGTTGTAAAGATGAGTGCTATGAGCTCGCAAGTATTGTACAGAGCCAGAGTCGAGGTTGTCTATGATGAATGGTCAGTACTTGCTCAGCGCGTTGAGTATGAAAACAATCGTGAAGTGACATACAATCACCAGAACAGCCTCTGGGCTGTACGTAAGCTCCTGTTCTCTAGGGTACACTGCGGAGAGAGCCATGCTCAATGGCAGATCTATTGCCTAAACGTCGAGTTTCCGAGTTCCATGAATATGGTTGACTGTGACCAACCGAGAGCGCATGTTTTACGTTCCTACCTTGCCGATCATAATCGGAGGTCGAGTTACAAGATACCAAAAGTCGATTAACAGCTTGAGCCAACCACATTGTCCCTTGGATCTTCAAGATGGAGGTGAATGAACTGCATCAGAGTACTAGTTCGCAACGCCATTGGTAGGAGGAAACGCCTAGAAAGCTTAGTGTCGTCGAGAATTGCTGCATTGAGCCATCATCCAATCGAGTAACATTCGCCATCTTTCTACAGAAACCGATCTTAATAAGAGTATATATCAATAATCAGTCTTGTGTCACCCTTCCAGAACACACAGGTGTTAAAGTGAGACCGTTTCTTCACTGTAGCAACATGGCAAACTGTTGAACGTTATAGCTCTAATTCCCAACGTCATAACGTGTATTCTGTCATAAAGACTGTCGAAATCCAATCCAAACACTTTTTTCATCGTCTAACGTTACTCTTTCTACTTCAACCCTATAGCCCAAGGCCGAAACAGTTGGCGTAATATGTAACTGTCGCACTCCAATCCGAGAAAACTCCAACAACGCCAATCTCACGGAAGACGTCCAGCAACTTGAAAACATCACCGTCGTTGTTAACGATCTTGGCAATGGTCGCGTAGTAGTAGTCACCGTTGGTAGCGGCGTTCTTCAGAGGAGGGGATCGCTCCAGACTCCAGGTGACGATCTTGAGTCCCAGCTCCTTGGCCTTCTTCGCGTACGCACTGGGCACGATCTTGCCGCCCTTTCCAGGCTGGACAAGATAAGGCAGAGGAGGTGCGATGTAGCGAACTCCGTCCTCGGCATAGCGAGTGAGGTTGGCTACAGCCGTCTTGAAGGTCTCGGGAGTGTCGCCCGTCTCGTCGAGGTACATGGCCTGACGAGCGAACTCGGGCTCGGCCTCGAGCCAGTACAGGATGTCGTCGTATAAGAAGCTCTGGAGGTAGACGTCACTTGGCTTGACACCGGCCTCCTTATGCTCGTCGATAAGCTGCTGCGCGTACTTCTCTTGAGTGTAGTCACCATCAAAAGGCATCTTGACCTCGGGTGTCTTGAGCTCAGGGGTATGCTTCAGGCCGAGTCGCTTGACAAGTTGGATGTGCTCCTTGTTGGTCATGACAGTGCCGCAGGTGGAGTACAGGTCAGTTCGCCAGCTGGGCGTGCCCTTGAGGAAGTCGGCCGCGTTGGTAGCCGTGGCGTTGAAGCCCTCCATCTTGGCGCACAGAGTCTTGTACTCCTTCAAGGTGATGTCGCTGGTGCAGCACTTTGCCGACGCAGGCTTACCATCCTTGGCAGGCTTGAAGGGCTGAGTGCACTTCTTGTTGAGCTCGGGGATCGTGACGATGTTGGTCGTGTAGTGAAGATCGCACTGGGAGTGTCGGCACACCAGCTCGCGATCCTTGGTGAAAGCAACATCGCACTCGAGGATTCCGGCACCCATACGAGCTCCAGCCAGGTTGGACTCGAGAGAGTGCTCGGGGATCTGAAGAGTGGCACCACCACGGTGAGCAATTGACCACTTTGAAGGCTTCTGAGGCTTCTCGGAGCACGACTGGAGCTTCTTCTTCAGAGAGCCTTCGTCCATGTCATTAACAAGGTAGTAAGGTCGAGGGCCGAGCTCAATCTGCTTGATGGGCTTCACAGTCTTGAACAATTCCTTATCGCCATGGCTAGGCTTGGGTGCGGCGGCGACAGGATTCACAACCACAAGGCCAGCAACGAGAGGAGTTGAGAAACGCATCGTGGGCAGAATAAGGCAGTCGATTGACACGAGGGAAGCAGGTGCAAGAAACAAAAGACACCGACAAGACTTGGCAGGAATCAAGGAATCGCGGCCGCAATTGACTCTAAGGCTGGACCAAAGACGAAAGACTTCACGACAACACCAGGGGATTCAGCAGGCTTTATGGATAAAGGGCCTTCGTAACGATCCCCGACTAGATAAGCCTATTTGGTTAACGTACCGAGATGACGTCGGGGATCCCCAGGAACAAGCTCATTCTAGTAGGTGTAGCTCCAACGTGCAGTTGTTTGCCAGCTCGTCGGTGTTGTTTATCGGACTAGGAGTCCCAAATTGAGAAATCACATCGTCGATCACAGCACTTGCAGGCCAGCCTCTACATAATCACAGGGTTTTGAGCGTCGGTGAATGGACAATCCATGCAAGACAACCATCTTGACAAGCACGTGTGGAGGAGATGTGGGTGTTGTTGGAGGTGTAAGCTAAGGATATCGCTTGGTAGCGTTGCACTCGAGGGTTCAGCTAGTTCAAAGCGTGGTTAGTCCAGAGCTTATGATTTGCCCAACCAAGTTTAATCGAACCCTTGCCCAAATCCATGCATGAGGAGCTTGGCCGTCCCCAATGCACTCGAGAACTTGGTGACAGTGCTGGAAATCAACGGTTCAATTGAAAGACTGCATTTCATGCATGTGCTCGCATGGATAACTCAATGCGCCATAATAATTGTTCTGTAACCCGTAAATGTGTCATTCACAGCTCGTCCTTGGCTCTGTCACCTTCCCGAATCTTGCGAACTTCCTCGGCTGTCGCCAGAAAGTGCTCAAAATCAGGCGCATCTTCTCCGATGCCCCAAGCAAAGACGCCCCCAAGTTTGAGCTGCGGCACGATACGCTCGAACTTGGTTTGGATGCTCCTCTTCGTATCAAACGACCACCATCGAAGCTCCTGCTCATCCCAATAATAGTAACTTCCATCGGCATCGTACTTGCCATCAGCTCGCGCTCGACTAAACGATTTAGCTACATCTTTAGGAACCTCGTCATGCCAGCTGAAGC
Organism: Fusarium brachygibbosum; assembly: GCA_018886245.1. Lineage (NCBI taxonomy): Eukaryota > Fungi > Ascomycota > Sordariomycetes > Hypocreales > Nectriaceae > Fusarium > Fusarium brachygibbosum. The sequence continues at coordinate 2,300,394 of MU249525.1, forward strand.
CACCGGTTTTGCCCAAGTCAGCCCCGGTCTTCGGATCCTCGAGGATGGGAGTAGGGCAGCCGACAGGCTTCGCTGGATCGCACTTCTCGGTCATGTACCACTTAACATAATACCCGAGACCTAGATTAACACGGCTAGGCGAAGCGCCACGGTCAATATATCGTTGAACGGCTTCCTTGGAATTCTCGACACCGCTGTGGTGCACAGTGGTGGTGTCTCGGCGATTCATCATATCGTAAGACATGATGTTCAGGAAGTCAACTTCCTTCATGATCCTAGGGACAGTATCGGATGTAAATGCGATCAAATCGGGCTCCTTGCCCGGGACAGCAGCAGAGAGGATCTTCTCAGGGCCAAGGGCAGCACGTAGCTCCTGGAGGAGGGAGACAAACGCCTCGATCTCCCATTCACGCTCGGAATTAGGGATTTCTTTGTAATCATCACGATTCCCGCTATTTTCATTCAGCATATCATCAGCAATATTTTCAGACTGTTGCTTACCCTGGGTATTCCCAGTCAACATCGATACCGTCGGCCTCTGTCGCCGCAACCATAGCCGCAACTTGGCGTGCCCAGCGTTTCCTCGAGACATCGGTCCTAGCAGCTTCCTCAAAGCCTTGATTATCTCCCCATCCTCCAATGGCTATCATTACCTTGACGTGATGTGGAACGCGGGTACGGACATCTGAGACTGAGGTAAACATTGGGTAGTCATCGGGCTGCTCGTCAATGTTGAAGAATTCGGAACGCATAAAAGCGATAACGACATGAGAAGAATCTTCAAATTTCTGTTTGGTTGGGACGACGTCGTGTTGACTGGAGTATCATGTTGTGGTCAGTGATGACCTTGGTCTTGATATAAAGCATGGACATACCCAGTAAGGTACATGATACAGCGAAATGACTCCGCGCTGGACGTAGCAGTTGCCATTACCAAAAGGGAAAGAAGCCAAGCGATAGGATTTTTCAAAAGATGCATTTTGGTTTATGTTTTGTTATTTGGATGATGTTGAAAATTCCACGTTGATATGGAGTTGTTGGATGGCTCGGTGGTGATGAAGTTACGTCTGGAAGCACCTGCTGCGGGCCAGGTCAATTGGCAGGTGCGATAACTGCAACAGCCCGCCGCCGCCTTCCAATCGAAAACCGCAAAGCACGATGGTCGAATCAAGAGCACCCAAAAAAGTACCTACTAATTAATTTCAGAAATTTATGTAAATTAACGTGTATTCGATAGCCATTTCTTTGGAGAACCATCAACCCGTTGCGCCGTCTTCATATCCATCCTGTCTAATAACATATGCAAGAAGACGCCTCTACCATAGTCTACACCCTACCGCAGCTAAAACTGCATCAAACGCTAGCCTTCCCAATTGTTTAAACAAATAACAAAATCCTGTGGTATCGTATTCGCTTCGTGTTCGTCGTCCAAGGTTTCAAATCAAATAAGTTCCCGGCTCTTAAGAATCCGACTGAGTTCCTTTAACTGCACTGGCTTGGAAAGAAACAAGTCCAGTCCGTTAGCATGTGCGTCCTCCTGCGCATCCTTCGAGGCGAGACCAGATATGGCCACTATCTGTCTGCGTGGCAGACCTGCCTCTTTCTCGAACAATCGAATTAGTCGTGATGCCTCGAAGCCGTCCATTACTGGCATCGAAATATCCATCAGGATACATTCATAAGCGCCCCCTTTGGCTTTGTATGACTCCACAGCTTCCAGCCCGTTTGATGCAGAATCATACACTAAACCTAACTTTTTCATATAGGTTTGAAGAATCTTCATATTAATGGCGTTGTCTTCCACCAGAAGGAATCGGGATTTTGGTGGTGGAGAAGCGGATCGCATGGTTGGTGCTGATGGCAACGGGGTCCGGGGCTTGTCGTCGTCCGGCCGTGCCCGTTTCTTCTGTGGTGAGAGTTTGGAGGCAAGGTCAAAGTACCCAGCGGCCTTGTTATTAAGTCCATCTTCAGGTGAACTTGGTTCTACTGCCGGTACGGTTGGTGGCTCATCAAGTGCTGTCGAAACACTGGCACGATCAGCGGCTGTTGCTTGCAGCTTAGTCCATCGCCTAAAGCAAAGCACGAAGGCTTTTGCAAGTTTCCTTGGCCCTACACTAACAATCGCCACGTCAGTAATAAAAGTAGAAGTAGGATGGTAGATCAGCTTACGGGCGAGATATGAAACTGAACAGCCCCCAATTTAATCTGCGATGCGACCTGTGGAGCTGGTCGAGCTGGCGAGCAACTGCAGCGCTGCGACACACCACGACTACTGGGGACGACAGCTCACTTCGGGGCTGTTTCGATATAGACTCCAAGTGAGACTCGTCGCATAGGATTAGGTCTGGAAGAAAACCTTCGTTCCCTAGAGGGCCGACAACATCCATTTGCAACCAGCCACGACAGACCTTCTTCAATGAGCTGTACTCGTCGAACTCCCCTGAGACCCAGCGTTGAGTTTCCGAACCCCTGCGAGGCGACGAAAACCCATTAATAGAGACGCGTAGGCGGGACAGTTCAATGACCTGGGATTTGAATTCGTCGCGATCAGAAGCTGTCTCGGTTGACTCAGCGCTAGCAATCTGTAGCGGAATTTTCACGGCAACACGGGTTCCTGTGCCTACTCTGCTTTGAACCTGTATTGAGCCGCCAAGCGCTCTCACAAATTTCCGCACAAGACTGAGCCCAAGTCCTGCGCCTGAAGAGTGGACGTTTTCTTGAGAAAATGGAGAAAATAGGCGATGGTTGAGGTAGTCTTGTCCGATACCACTCCCCGTATCCATGATTTCGATATGAACAACTCTGTCTCTAGGTCTTCCATGGCCTGGAGGGTCTTGATATGCAGTGACTTTAACAAAACCATGCGTGGTGTACTTAAGAGCGTTGCCACAGAGGTTAAGTATTATTCGCCGCAAAGCGCCTGATTCGACATGAAAGGCCCAGTCTACAGTTGGGTCAATGTCCAAGATCACAAGCACCTTGTCGGGACCGACCCCATTTCTGGGCTTTTGGTTTCCTGCCAAGTCCATACCATCGAGCCGGGCATAAGGATCACGGTTGAGCTCTTCCCCGGAGCGGCGATCGCCCAGCAGCGAGACAGACTGTTGTTGATAGGTGTGGCCTGCGTGGATACATTCCACGACTTCTTCCACCAACATATCCACATCAATATTCGAGGTTATTCGTATCATACCATCTGTTGGAGAGCTCTTCTTGTTCGATTGTGTTCCACGTCTTGGCGACATGCCTAGGCTGAGCGGTTGCTCGTTAGGTATCTTGGCGAAGTTGTTGATCCTCGTCCAGTCAAGCAAGTGATTGATCGTGTCCAACAAAGTCCGCCCACAAACCTCGAGTGAACGTAGCACATCACCTTGGAAAACATCTAGCGCAGTGTCACGCAAAAGCTCTGCACACAGCACGATTCCATGCAGTGGAGAGCGGAGCTCGTGAGATAATGAACTGAGCAAAGACGTGGTGGCCATGGATACGAAAGCGCTCTCCATCATTATAACGTCAGCCATGATAACCGTATTGAACGCCATAAGATAACTCAGCTCCCCTTGGACTGTTAAAATACGAGTAGGGGTCATGGTGTAAACAAAGCACCCTGAAAACCAGCGCTGGCGGTGCGAGTCCCAGAGCGGCACAAAGGCGACGCTGCGTGCCCCCGGAAAAATATCGCGAATAGCCCTGCCTTCATTTCTTCGCGAAAAGGGATCTCTGGCGCCCCCAGTTTTGTTGTTCTCTCCAGCTGGATCTTGTTGCAGATCTCGAGCTTTGTGCGCTTGGAAAGCGGCCATTGCGGAGTCCTCACTGGTCGGATCACTCGAGGCCATCACTCCTTGACCGTCGAAATTGAATACTTTACCCTTCGGATAACGGCGGAGTAGCCTCTGGAGCTGTCGTTCAGGAACAATTTGACTGCGCCCTGCTGGGGCTTCGCCGTTGATACTCGATGACATGGAAGTTGAAAAGCCTAGAACAGGGCACGAGGCTCCTTTTGTTTGGGAGTCGCTGGAGCTCCTGGGTGATGAGACGGAGACATGATCTCGACCTGTAGATGAAGAAGATGAGGAAGACGATGAGCGCTCGTGAGTCTGAGATTCATGCCGGACCGAGCCAGATCGAGCCCTGCCAGCGAAAGTGCCTATACTTGCATCCAAAAACAGAACCCCCTCGACCTCTATCGACTCTCTGATGATATTAGCAGCTTTGGAGAATATGTGTTTGAGCTGGCTCTGTCGCGATTCTTCTCCTGCAGCGACTGGATGGGGCTGCTTTTCCGTAGACCGAAAGGGGCTTGAGGGCCTGTTCTCCACCGGACTATCAAGAATAAAAGTGTCTGGTGCCGCCGTTTGTTCCGAGTTTCCAACAGATGAAGCATGCTCATGTCGGTTCTGTAAATGTTGCTGAGTTTGATTAAGTGCCCCTTCTTCTGTGTTGGCATCGGTGTCGAACGCGTATGTGAAACTGGAGTGCCAACCAGACATTGTGGTCTTCCCTTCGACGTAACTTCCTAGGCCACGTACCATACGCTCTCCAGGCCGTCGCCCATCTCCAGACCTCGTTAGTTTCATCTGGCCCAAGATAGATGCTGAGATATCTCGCATAATCTGAATGGATGCTGTATCGAGTGAGTCTCGTGGTTTGTTGTCCAGAATGCAGAATACACCGATACTGATCCCTCTTGGGGTTTTGATGGGGACACCTGCATAGAAGCGGTGTTCAGGCCGTGTTTGATAATACCATGTATCTCGAAATTCCTCACTCGTAGCGAGGTCACTTATGACTTTGACGGGATGTTCTGAAGACAAAGTGATTTGTGACATATCTTCAGGCTCGGGGGGACCTAGGACAGCGTCACAAACACCGAAGCCCCGAGGTATTGAGGTTCCGCAAAGCCAAAGGCTATCGGGACCAGAAACTGGGGGTGTACTGTGAGCTGATATGGGCATTGATGGAGTAGCCTCTGCGATCACATGCTGGTTCTGACTATCGAACAAGGAGATCATGGCACGAGTGGCACCAAGTCTCAAAAGTGCGACTTGTGCCAAAGCTGTCATGGCAGGATCTGAGCAGGGTCGCAATGAAGCAGGAGGAATGAGATTTGTGACATCATTGCGCACTGAGTTAGCAACAAGAACCGAGTCATATCTGAGAGCTGGTTAGACGGTACAGGCCACGATAGGTGAAAAGCGATGGTGGAAAGAGCTCCATGAAGTCAGCGATGCGTACGTACTTGAATGTCTCTCGCTCTCGAGTCGCCTCGGACACCTTGCTGCCCGTCATGATCGACACTACGCTTGTATTTGCACATGCAGCACATACAGCACGATCAAGCTGATGGTATTGTATCGTCAACGTTTGGTTGTGTTCAGGAACAAGACCGTTGGAATAGTGGTCTAGCAGAATCCTTCAACCAGACCAACATTGGATCGGAAGGATTGGTCTGGGCCGGGCTGCGAAAGGACGGATTAGATCTAATTAACAGGCGGACTCCCACCCGTATGGATATGTTCCAGAGCTACCTATTGCCACCCCGCCCTGGCCGGGCTGTGAGAGGTTCAGAGATGCCCTAAAAAGCACCTTACAGTGGAGCTTTCTGTACCTAACACGGGGATCTACCACATGAAAGACGGAAGATCGATCGATGGACTTTATCTAAAACTCCATTCTCATTGCATGGGCTTTTTAACTCAGCCAGACAATGTAATTGTACAGTCATAGAGAATTTCTAATTCGTTCGCAAAGACGTATCAAATGTTTGATGATTAGGCGCTCTCCAGTTTCAATTAAAAAGGGCTTTAGGCTACAAAAAATAAAGAGTCTAAGAATGTAGACTCCATGGCATAAATTAATATACTCATTTCGTCTCTTATGCTCTCACCGGCCGAATTCTTGAACCTTCACGGAAAGGATCGTTAAGTCGAGACTGCTACCACGATCCATGTTTTGCATAAGACGGATCTACCTACATACCTAAGCGGCAGGAGGGTTAGATAAAAACCGACACACTGGAATTATCAGACAAAATAACCAACCAGTCTTGGTCCATAATCTCATCATAAAATCCTAGGATATTATGCTAGCTTAGGCTCGATAACATAAAGTGTACCGGTTTTTATGTGGCCCACCTGCCTGGGTAGTAGATGTGTCTTCGTACAGTAAAAAACAGTGTTATCGATAACATTAACACGGTATTCGCAACTTCTTTTTTCTTCGTTATGACTCTCGAGGTTGCAGAAAACTTGACTCTACTTGCCTAGGGGACAAAATCACTTAGTCAATTTAGGTCATATTAGGCCTGGTTTTAAGATATTTGTTTTCTGTATCATCATGTTCGAGAATACCTGCACTCTGCCTCTTACAGCAGACGTCTTCACGACCGCGCTACATCCCTCAGAGCCCCTTCTCACGGTTGGCTTGTCAAGCGGCCATGTCGAGACTTTCCGTTTGCCGCCTGGCTCTTCCTCAGACGAAAGCGTCGATGGGGATACTAGCGTGTTGAGCGATGGAAAAGGCATGATAGATTCGGTTTGGCGCACTCGACGACACAAGGGCAGCTGCAGGTCTTTGGTCTACGCTCTTGACGGCTCAGGTAGGATCTTGAGCTCTATTTATGTCTAGACACTGCTAACCTAACGCGCTGTAGCTGTCTACTCTGCAGGTACTGATTCTCTGGTCAAGCACTTCGAGCCCGCGACTGGGCAAGTCATTTCTAAATTCGCGGTCCCGAACCAAAGAGATGTGCCCGATGCGCCGACTTTGCTCCACGTTCTGAATCCTCAGTGCCTCCTTCTGGCAACTGACTCCGGCGCCCTTCACATCTTTGACATTCGAGACGGTACTCCGAACAAGAAACCTGCCTCGACGCATCGTCCTCATATCGATTATATCTCTTCAATCACTCCTCTGCCACCGACGGAGATGAGTACCAGTGGCTTCCCCAAGCAGTGGGTCAGTACTGGCGACACTACACTGGCCGTGACCGATTTCAGGAGAGGAGTGCTTGTCCGGAGCGACGACCAAGAGGACGAGTTGTTGTCTTCGTGCTATATCTCGGGCATGGGCCCTAAGGGACATCGTGAAAATGGCGTCTTGGCATGTGGTTCAGGCTCTGGAGTGCTGACTCTGTGGGACAAGGGATCATGGGATGATCAGCAGGAACGAATCATCGTCGATGGCGACAAGAAGGGTGGTGAGAGCATTGATGCTACGGTCTTGATTCCGCAGGAGATGGGACTAGGAAAGAAGGTCATTTGCGGTCTCGGTGACGGAAGCCTACGTGTCGTTGATGTTGTCCGTAGGGAAGTGGTCGTTTCAGCCAATTTGCGTCATGATCATATGGAAAGTGTTGTGTCACTAGGCTTCGATTCTGCAAGCCGACTTATCAGTGCCGGTGGAAAGACTGTCAAACTTTGGGAAGAGCTTTCTGCTCTTCAGGGTGATGGTAGCGACGACGACGATGAAGAGGAAGATGAAGACGATAACGACGACGAAAGGGACAATGGTAAGCGGCCTGCAGAGAGCGACAGCAGCGACGAAGACAGCGAGGCAGACCACATTGCAGAAATGAAGCAACGGGCCAAGCGACGCAAGGATATGCAGAAGGGCAAACTGGGGCCTATGGGTGCACACGGTGTGATGGGCTTCGAAGGCTTGGATTGAGTTAAGCCATGTGGCGGGTGAAAAGTAGCGATACCCTATTGTCATTGTAGTTACCCAAGATAAAATGGCAGTCTATTACAACAAAGGAAGCGACGCGAAATGAAGTGAAGATATCGTTTTCTTCTACATACCTGTACCTGTAGAGGCTAACATTCGTAGCAGGCAACAAAAAGGTTTTAGCCCCTAATAAGCTTTAGAATACAAAATAAATAACATAAGAGTCTGGTCTAAATAGCAAAACTGACTGACTGATTTCGTCTCTTATGCTTTTAGCAGCTAACTTTTCTAATACTCTGAGGAGCTATTTCGATCTGTCAGAAGTTCATATTAATCGAGCCCCGGAATTTTACAATTCAAACAGTTCAGGAAATAGCAGGAAAGTTGACCTTTGAGCTTTAGGGAGCAATAATAAGCAACCTAAAAGTCTGGTCTCAAACAGCATAAACTAACTTACATATTTCGTCTCTTATGCTTCGGCGGCCATATCTTCTGATACCTGGAGGGACAGTTAAATGACTGCTGCAATTGTGTTAATAGACAAAAATCACTAGAGCATTCTAAAAGAGCAGGTTTAATGTTGACAGCCTTCAATGTTCAGATATCTGGCTATCTAGAAATTTTTGAAGAAGCCCACCCTAGGAGGCGGACATCCAACGACTCATGTGCAGTTGGTAGTCTTCCGAAACGAAGCACGATCACATAGTGAAATAACCAACAAGAACCCATTCGTTTTTGAGTCGAGAGGAAGTATTCTCCTCGGTCGATGCTACACGACCGAGGGCGATACTTCATTGAGGCCCAGTGGCCTCATGTTTGACTCGGGGCCCAGTAGCCCCTTATAATGAGTCTTCTCGAAGCCCAGTGGCTTCGGAATGCAAGTGCACTTTGTCTATCCCGGTAAGGGCCAGAAGCAGATACCTCGCCAACCATGACATGGTGTCAAGGGTTGCATCTGAACTGGTGACTAGAGAAAAGGACTTGAAGCAGCATCCTCCCCAGAATTGCTCTACACCAGAGAATCCTAGAAGATTCAGCCGCTGGTCAGTGTCTTGTAGAGAAGCGCACGACGTCCCATTGATCAAGTACCGAAGCAGTACAGAGCTCTGCGGAGCGCCGTGGCTCTCTAACACTGATGGGGACGTCGAGGAGGTGGTCGCGGCGTGCGTCCGCGCGAATATCGCATAAATCATCATGATCCCTGAAGCCGAGAAATCGGTATGTGAAAGGGAGGTTGAAGACTCCTCGCAGATTACAAGACGGTTTGGTTAAAAAAAAAAAAAAAAAAAAGAATATAGTGAGTATAAAATTGTCGTTCGTGACAAGCTCCTAGCGGTTTTAAACGCCTGGAATATGGAGATAGCTCCAGCAGGCATCTTCGGACTTAGGCGGTTGATCGGCTCGAGCAAAGTCCTCCATGACTTTCTCATCGCTGGGTGCCGAGAATCGAGTGGGGGAGCTCATGGTGAGGTTGTCGTCGTAGATGATAACGGCGGGGAGTGTCTTGGATTCGCTTGTGAGGTCCTTGGCTTCCTCTTCGGTCGCAGAATCGCTGGGTCCGGCGCCGGGGTGTAGTTCGCTTCCACTGTAGGTCGTGGGGATACAAATGTGAGGGATTCCTTTTCGTAGGCCAACAGCTCGAGCCAGAGTCACAGCAGAGCCACCTCCAATACTAACGACGCAGTCTCTGCTGGAGATGCGGGAGGGTACGGTAACAACGGCTGAGCTTAGAATTCGGCTATCGAGGTTCGGGATGATGGCCTGGATTTTGCGGGCGAGATTTAATCGTGAAGGGCTTGAAACAATGAGTGGCGACGACAGATGCAATCGAGCCAGCTCAGATGGCAGTCGATGAATGGTATCAGGACCAACAACTATTCGAGGTTTGGAATGACGGTGGGTTCGTCGACGTCGAGATCGCGAACGAGGGCGCTGGGCAGTGCCGGACGAGCCTGGACCTTGATGCAGACCCGGATGCGGACCAGCGTGAGAATACGGAGGAGACAAGTTGGTGGCCGGCGGCGTCACGAGCGCGGACGCCTTGACGGCGAAAGCATTAAACAGCTTCGCACGTATAGCGATGAGATCTGGGTCTGTGACTTTTTGCGGCAGAGGACGGTGTATGGCGCTGGTGGAGCGTTGCATGAAGGGCCGACGCCGGCAGTCCAGTCCGGATACTTCGTACGGCGATGGTCAAGGTAGGAAGTACAAGGACCAACACGCGCGACATCAATCAAGTGCCCAAAATGACAGAAAATGATTGAAGACGGTAGTTGGAAGAGAAGAGAAGATTTCGCTGGAGATTTGATGAAGGATCAAAGATTCACAAGTCAGGAACATAGCACGGCGAGGTGAGCTAGGGCACATCCATTAATTATGGGCAAGCAGATTGGCGGCTGGCTACCTGGAACAAGCAAGACTTTTTGAGTGAAAATCCCTTTCAGTTGCACCAAAGCACCAGCAACGACACAGTACAATAGCAGCACCTGTAGGAAGCGACCCTTTGCTGTGGTTTTTCTCGCCACGCAAAAGACGCCACGCTTGGTCGCTTCGTCCGTTCGCTTTCCTAGAAGAGGTGGGGGACACGGGTGTAAGGAAATTTGCTTTGCTTTCTTTTCTCCTAGTACAGTAACAGTAAATGAAAAAAGAAAAAAAAAAGGGTCCAATAACCAATGATGGACAGGCTGTTGGACAATTTGGTCCAGCAGTACCAAAAAATAACGGGTGTTATGAGTGGCAACTTGTCGGACAGACTTTGTTTGCTTGTTGCTAGACCCTGCGTGGAAGCGAGACCCTGAAAAAAAGATGCTTCAAGGGGGGCGGTGGTACAATGCTGCGGTAATGAAGACGTCAAAGGTGCAACGGATGGGGATTGAGTTGACCCCCAGAACCAGATTGGAGGTAGTTTTTCCGCGCCGACCCGGAGCATGACTCCGATTGTGGGGCAGGATCGGAGCTGTGGTCTCGTGGCTTTCGGAGGCGGCCCGCCAATTAAAAGTCTAGAATTGGCCATCTCTTTGTTTCTGTGGCGAAGGGATTATGGGGAACGTCAAGAACCGCATGGCTTTCTGACATAAATTCCGCATTATGAGTTGATCTCGAGTAAAATATTAAATTATCGAATGCTCACGATTTCACTATTGGTCACTTCCTAGACGCCACCAGGTTGAATTGGTTGAGCTCAGAGCTAAGCTAAGCTTCTTCTGATAGGCACAAACAGATTTAGCCCCCCTTGTAAAACACCAAAAAGACCCTGGCTGCGGAACGTTTAAGGAGTATTCTTTCCGGCAGCTAGGAGTTTGGAGCTATGCAGGTCTGGACGGGTTTTGAAACGGCAGTTGTTCATGCCTTGGACATATTTGCTTCTCGTCTGTTTTGTTTCGGTTCAGTGAAGGAACTGTTTTCGCTTGGCCCTGCGTCTGCCAAGCCACAGACAACTGGGGAACGAACTAAAAAAGTGACTTTACCCCAGAGATGGTGGTCCGTGATGCCGATGCGTCTCCACTGTTGATACCATTGCGGAACCATCGTGAATCGGGCTATCACTTGATCCTGGTTATATACGGAGATATCGCTCTTGGAGTAACAGATAACTTGACATTTTCAGTATGCCTAGGAGACGAAGTATAATATTCAGGCACCCTGTGCCATCTCATACCAGCTTTTAGACTGCTTGCATTTTGCACTTTGAGCATAGTTATTACATTTCTCTTACCCCTTGGATCGCTCATGACAACTGCATCAAGATCAAGGGCAAGATCTCCATGTATACCATGTATACCAGCAGACAACTCTACCTCTTCTTTGTGCCAGGCTTAGTTAGTCAGGGCTGATGATTTGGTCCCAGTTGCTCACAGAGCTGCGGCTAGACATAGTGGTGTTGTGGTGTTGTATCTATCTTGATGTGCTTTAAGCAGATGCCTGAGTCTTTCGCATTATAATCCACAAGTCTGGCTTCCCCCAGGCGACTTCGATTGAAGCAATGCCATCACAGAAGTACTTTAAGTTCATGGGGATGTCGTAAGTCGACTCTAACCCATTTGTTTGTCGGCAGATTCGAGGTTGACAGTAAGGTATAGGGTAGGTTATCCAGAAAATCGGTCACTCTTGTTGCACTCGTCTTCTTCATTGGAATATCATGATTCAATTCGAATTACGACATCATATACTGAGCATAATCCTTTACTTCCACATTAATATATTTAGTCTCCCTAAAATGATAATACAAGTGGAAGAATGCCGTTGCGTTTAGTAATAAAAACTTCGTACCGGTGGATAGGCGGACAGACAGCGGCAGTCCCCGGTGCCTCCCGCTCTTAGCTCCAAGCTCGAGCTCTGAGCTCCTGCCTCTCGTGATACTTTTCCTCGCTGGTCGTATGCACGTTCAACTCCTTTTCCTTTTCCATCATCTTCACGATTGTGTCATACTTATTCTGAGCGTTCGATTGCATTTACTACAATCGATGACTTTGCTTTTCTGCGGTATCATCTATCTTGCAGCTCCGATAACAACCATTACGGACGACACCGTGCGATCTTGAGCACCGCTCTCTGTCAATCAATTTCATCGTCAAAAGCTACCGCGACTGCGCAGTCGCCCGATCCCGTTCCTAAACACCTTAATAAAGGACTGTATTACCACTACCGGACGCAGCCGACAGCCGATTACTATCTTATCTGATAAGCTTTGAGCTGGCCGACGGCCCAAAGCTGGGCAGAAGAAAAACATGTGCGCTCCCTTAGCCAGTGTGGCGTTGGAATGCCTGCATAGTGCATAACGGAGATAGACAGAATCGAGATGGACGACAACAACTTTCCTGTCACCTCAAGTCCAAGCCAACCAGCCCAGCTTTATGCTCTTCAGAAAGGATTTTGATTCTTCCAACTGGTCACCTTGCGCTCGTGGGCTGCAGGGTCTGGAATGTGCCGTTCAAGACACGGCTTGGAGATGATGGTCAATCAAAGTATAGAGGATAATGGATACAGATGCTGCAACCTGACCCGAATCCGCGGCGACGGGCGATGCCACGACCCCAGACGATGCGCCGATGCGCTATCTCATCCCCTCGATCTAACCCCAGCTCCAACAGTCTAACTATTTTGTGACAGGCCACACTCCTTTGTCTCTCCCCCACGCTTGGTACAACCTCCGATGGCAGTCTTCCGGGTTGATAACAGTTCTGGGTTGCCATCATGGGACTTGGCTCAACCATTAAAAGGAAGCAATGGTGCACCCTTCAAAATCCAGATGAGGACTCTCAGATTACCATCACATGTTTTGTTAACTGATCTCGTCGGTTGATATCCGTCTCGCCTCACCTGGATTTCTTTAATCTTTGAGCTCGGACCCGCAACCGCCCACTTCGTCTACCCTTTGCCCCCTCCTCAACCATTCAGCAAGCAACGGGGGATCAGGAAGTGCTGATAAGCTATCTAAGCTATCTCTGGGATCCACGAGTTATCAATTACACATCTTGGGTAACTAACCCAAAAATACCTCTAGCTACAACCGACAAACGGCCTCGTCTGGCTGCCAGTCGAGTTCAGTGCTCGGGCCAAAGTCAATAGGAATTTATAACTTCCAATTGACCACACTCGAAGTCCCGTCTTGAGTTCTGACAGACATTCTGTCTTTGTCCGATACTCGAACACAAGACCATCTGACTTGAAGTTGATCGACAGCAAGATACCTAATTAGCTTCGGCTGTTAATGATCGACACCCCAGACAACCTTTAACGAGTCAAAACCGCTCCAACGTTGGCCCATTTCGAATTTCCTCACACAACTTCAGTTCACCACTTCAACAATGGATGAGGATCAAGGGCCACAATCCATTGCGCCTGAGCATGCACCCTCCAAGACAATTGCTCAGCGCTGCAATGGCCTCGTCAAAGCGTTCACAACTAAACACGGCCTGATCGGCGATTATGACTATGGCTTCCTCTTTCGGCCAAATCTGCCTTTCATGAAGAAGAGCGTTAACCCAAGTCCTTTCTTTGGACTCAACGACAAGATGCCAGTTCTCCTAGGTTTACTCCTGGGATTCCAGCATGCACTGGCCATGTTAGCAGGAGTCATTACACCACCCATCATCATCAGCGGCAGCGCCAATCTATTACCCGAGCAACAGCAATACCTTGTCTCGACTGCCCTCATTGTCTCGGGCATCTTCTCTGCTGTCCAGATCACTCGGTTCAGACTTTTCGGTACACAGTACGTGTGGCAATCCAAATAGCCATACCGAATGCCATGCTGACAATTATCTTACAGATATTATCTCGGTACTGGAGTACTATCTGTCGTGGGCGTTTCCTTCAGCGTAATTCCTGTCGCTCAAGGTAGTCTTGCCCAGATGTACGCCAATGGCTTCTGTCCTTCTGACTCTGACGGAAACCCTTTGCCTTGTCCTAAGGGATACGGAGCCATCCTGGGCACCTCTGCCGTATGTGCTCTTGTCAATGTTCTAGTTTCTTTCATCCCTGCCAAGTTCCTGTTGCGAGTACTGCCACCCATCGTTACCGGTCCTACAGTTATGCTCATTGGCATCAAACTTATCAAGTCGGGATTCTCCAACTGGATGGGAGGCAGCGGAGGTTGCATGACAGCTACTGACGGATTGTTCGCCCTGTGCCCTAATATTAACGCGCCTCATCCTCTGCCCTGGGGATCTGCAGAATTCTTGGGCCTGGGATTCTCTGTTTTTGTCGCCATCATCCTTTGTGAACGATTTGGTTCACCTATCATGAAATCTACGTCGGTTGTTATTGGACTACTGGTAGGCTGCATCATTGCTGCTGCTTGTGGCTACTTCGACCGATCCGGCATCGATTCAGCTCCCGTTGCCTCGTTCGCATGGGTGCACACCTTCCCACTCTCAGTTTATGGACCGCTCGTCCTTCCCCTCATCGCAGTTTATCTCGTCTGCGCCACTGAAGCTATCGGCGACGTCACGGCTACATGCGACGTCTCGAAACTTGAGGTCACTGGAAAGACATATGAGTCCCGTATCCAGGGTGGTATCTTGTCTGATGGTCTTGCAGGCTGCATTGGCGCTCTGATGACCATGACCCCCATGTCTGTCTTTGCCCAGAACAACGGCGTCATTGTTCTCACGCGCTGTGCTAACCGCAAAGCTGGTCTTGCTTGCGCAATGTTCTTGGTCATTATGGGCATTTTTGCAAAGTTCGCTGCGGCTCTTATCGCTATCCCATCAGCCGTTCTTGGTGGTATGACTACCTTCCTCTTCAGCGCCGTTGCCGTCTCTGGCATGTCGATCATCGTCCGTGGTGTGCCATTTACTCGACGCAATCGCTTCATCCTTACTGCCGGCTTCGCTTTGGGATACGGTGCTACACTTCTTCCCGATTACTTTGACAATGTCTTCACATATAAGGGAGACAACCGTTCCTTGCAGGGCTTCTTGGACGCCATTATCCTTATTATGGAAACAGGATTTGCAATTGCCGCCATCGTCTGCGTGGTATTGAATCTCACCCTTCCCGAAGAGTTGGGGGATGATATTGATGCTGCCCGATCAACGACCAACATTACGATGCACGAGGAGACAGAGCAGAACAAGGCCATTGCGGGATCAAGTCGAGACCACAGTATCGATCCGAAAAAGGAGGGCTGATAATGGGAATGAAGAGTACATATGCTCAGTATACTGAAATGAGCACGAGTCTTGCCAGTATTTATGTAGAGGATTAGGCAAAAGACGGATGCTATTGAGACATATAGTTGTTTAAAAAATTGTATCAACAAATACTATTGGTAACAATTCAGGCGTTCCAACTCTTCAAGAACTTCCACACCATGTGAACACCTGCCTGAACTAATTAATATCCTAGCTATGAAAGTTTACCAAAAACAAACGCCCCAACACTCCACATCCGTCCGAATCGTTCACTCATTATATAACATTAACATGTAGCCTTGTTCGCAGCGCACTCGAATCCTGTCCATCAGGAATTCCCGTGTGTCTGCATTAATTCGTCACCCCATACACAACTTGTGATCTACCCTCATAACGCTGCCTGTGGAAGTTGTTCATCTGCTTCCTGTAGCTTTCTTGCACCTCGCCCCATAGACCGCGATGTCCATCTCGTATGCACTTGCGTACATCGGCTTCCGTCTTGACCCTGCAGTGACAGAGACTTGGCGTTCCACAAAAGTAGGCTCTGGCTTGGGGGTTAGGGAATTTGATGCTGAGTCGTTTGAGGTTTGGCCAATTGGCGCTGCTACTTGTCGAAGCTGGGTTATTAAGTGCCAACCGGGCCAAGTTCCAGTCCATCTCGCCATCTGAATTGGACTGTTCATACCGTCGAGCTGCAACGGTAGAGTGGCCCTTCTTCTTCTCGATTGCCACAATTTCACAAGATGCACCATCTCTTCCCGATTTACGGCAATCGCAACGTTCAGGATTCATGTTAGTTTCATCGTCAACCTGAATCGTTACAAACGAAAACTTGTCGCCTTGAAGACTTTGAGTAAAAACGACAAGCATTGGCTTTACTGGACGCTTGTGGAGGAGGCCCGTAGAGTTTGTTCCGGTTGAAACACACACACTTTGAACCTCGCTATTGGAAGAATTGCTGTTGCTTGACATGCCACTAAAGATACTGAACGGGCGCCCATTCCTAAACGTAGTTGTAGTCGTACTGTTAGACCGAGCCGCACCAAGAGACTCCGATCGAGAGGGTCTCCGAGGGGGCGACTCGCGCGGTGGTCCCTGTGTTGGAAAGAGGTTCTGCCTTTCTGAAGGTGGCGAGCCAATGGGTTCTGGGGAGCTTCTTGTTGGCAAAGGCTCGTAGGGATCAAAACCCGCAGGTTGTCGTTGGTGGATTGTCGCAAGATTTGGATGACGCCCAGAAGGGTTGTTCATGAATCTATCCCTGTTGTTTCCGCCGCTCACTCCAGGGGTCGAGTCTCGAATGGCAGCTGAGGCGAGTGACGTGCTGGGCGGGAGCATTGAACCTGAAACCGCAAAGTTCCCGCTTCCTCTGGGGGAAGAGCTTGGGATGGCAGCTGGATCGGATAAAGTGCTAGGTGGAGGCATTGAACTTGACGCTGAAAAGTTTCCACCCACTCGAGCGGCCGAGTCCCGTGTGGCAGCCGAAGCGATTGTCGATATGGAATTCTGTCGACTGGCCGCTGTGTTGTTGATTGAATTGGCAGCAGCATCGCTGTTTGTGACAAGCGAACCCGCGGTTTGTTTAGGTATCCAGAGTTGAAGTGTGGCGTTCTCCATAATGTTTTTGACTCCATCGAGGACAAAGATGACTTGGCAGTCGTATTGTGTGTAAGAGTCCCACGGCTTAAAACCTGTTACTGCTTGCTGAAACTTGAATATATCGCCTCCGTCAAGAAAGTCCAGCCTTGCTATTCTCTCATTTTGACGCAGGATGATTTCTTGTGTCATATGAGTACCCAGGGGCAAGGCGTATTGGGGGTTAAACACCATGGTGGTGATATCGAAATCGATGGTTTCGGCTATCAAAGTTAGTATTTGCAGATCGATCATATAGATATCATAGATCGCTACCTTCTTGTCTTGGTCTACCAGTCGTCGCTTGTTCTGAGCCTGACATGATAACTCTGAAACTTCGTCCATCGGTGTCTAGTCTACGAAGAAGCTTGGCTTTCTTTTCAACACCTGCACTGTAGCTCCGCAATGGCCTGAGGCAATTAGCGGCGATGAAAACGAAGAGCACAGGCAACTTACACCTCAAGGAGCTGCTCCATCATCTCGTCCCTGGTTACCACGTCTACAAGAGGGGCAGGGTCCTTCTCGGGCCAGATAGTAAACATATCTCGCTTGAGCGTTGAAGTGATGATTCTGGGCGTAACCAGCTCTCGGCCAAAACGAGAACATTGGGAAGAAAGGTCCTATCGGAGTTAGTGCCAGAAGTTCGTTTGAAACCAAGCTCTTACATCTTCTAGTTGCCGAGTATACGAAGGCCAGTGCGAGGTCTCTTTGTTGGCTGCTGTTAAGGCCGGAGAAGCTTGGATTCGTTTGAAAATCCACACGCACTTTAATAGATTGAGATACTGGTCGACAGCTGGGACGCGATCCTCGACCAACATTCCTGATTGGAAATTGATTGTGCTCTTGTGAAAGTTGAGTATGAATGCATCCGATAGCTCACTCAGATCAAAATCGTCCTCAACACGATACTTTGGGTGACCGGTAAGCGCCGCAAAACGAAACTGGTCGTCCAAGTCAACGGGAACTTCCAAGAGAACGACACTTTGCTGAACCCGTTGCTCAAGCGCTTCGTCAAGGTCGGGAATCAGAACTCCCATCAGACGGCGAATGTCATGGTGCACGTCAGTGATCCGTTCTGCGAGGTCTCGATGCATGAGCTCAATGTCTTGCCGTACACGAAGAAGAAGGTCACTTTCCTGGTTAGTTTGCGGGACAACAAAACAACGCTAATAGTCTGTACTTACACCTCCAACGGTTTCAGAACATGAAGAATCTTGGAGTTGTGCAACATAATTCTCTGGCGCAGTTGATCGGCCTGGGGCTGGACGAGTACATTCCATTCTAGGTTGCGTAGAGGTTTGCTCCCCTTCCCGTACCGATCGTTGGATTCGAGAAGTTGGTGACAGTCTCGTAGTGTCATCTCGTAGTCTCCGACAATCTCAATGAGTGAAGTTCGGTCCCATCGTAGCCTGGCCGGCACTCCTGGTCTTCGTTGGCTTTGAAGGGAGTCATCTGCCCATGTAATCACTCTGCTAAGAATATCGAGGTTTTCTGCAAGGCCCCTGACATCTCTTCCAAACTCCGAGTATTGTCGTGCTGGGAAACAGTTAGAAAATGAAGGAGAAATGAGAACTACATGAGACAAGTCCACAGACGATCAGAAGACACACATGTTTGTCTCATTCGCGCAATTCGATGCTGATCGTTCGATACAGACAAGGAAAGCCTTGCAAGGCATAACATGTGTATAGAAAATAAAAGCACCAGGCTCTGCACTCACTCGCATTGTAATCCTCTTTCCAACCATAACGGTAGATATCCCAGGCCAGGCGCCCAAGGTTGAGGATGTCTCCGACCTGTAAAGGACCTGCCATCGGACGCCGTTTTAACTATTCACGTACAAATGACTTAAACAATACGAGTCTGTAATAGGAAGCTGAAGACGATCACTTGGGGAAATGCAGTAGTCGATGGAACCAGTAGTTTGCAGAAGAGAGGTGAGGGGCAGCAACACCATAAAGAAGTCTTCTCGACGGGGTTGTTCCTTGAAATGTGGAAGGAAGAACGGCGACACAGAAGCTGAACCTGACAGATCTGATTGGCATGAATGGCACCCCCAACTCGCCCCGAAGATGAAAGATGCAAGGGCTAGATGAGCCCTCGCAAAACAAGATAAGGGACGGATGTGTAAGTCCTGCATCCGTAAGACGCGTACACGTCCGGTGTGGCTGGCAGCAAATAACTCAAAGTGAGCACTCTGGCTCTGCGGCAAAGCAGAGCAGCTCTCACAGGCAGCTAGGCAGACTCACACGGGATGCATGGCTGATTCAAATGAAATAGTGTTGGTTACCCAGGCGGGTGACCTGCGCGAGCAACCATCCGTACCTAGTAGCGGGGTAGCTCCTACACCCCTTATCATTAAGTACCTACATGGAGTTTTCGAGGGTTTGGCTATTGGGATAAACTGTGTCTTTGCTGACTCTCTGGTTTTAAAGTCAGGCAGGGGTCAGGAAATATTGTATAATTTATTTCTTGCTTTGCAGGCCGAGTCCGTCGTTTCCTGGCAAAAACATGATTTTCCAAGAATAAGATTGATATTGGGCGTTCTTTCAGCTCATCTTGGCATTTCTGTAAGCATCCAGTTAGTCTATGTTTGAGAGCATCGGGGCTTTGTAATGCAAGGGTGATGGATTGGTTGTTTGAGTTATCTATCACCAAAACGCTAGAAGCGCAACGGCTAGCGTCATGGTGCTGTTGGAAGGTATGTGCAAGGCGTTTTGGCAGACGGCAGATAACGAGGCTGTCGGATACCAGAATGAGGGGGAAGTCTGCCTAGAATGACAAGGGAATTGAAAAGGTCACACGGTGGTGAAGAGGCTTGAAACGCATTCTCTGCTTGGTCGTTCAACCATTCTGGGCCGAGAGCTGAACGCCCGGCTTTGGTGTGATCACCAACGCCTTGCATACAGAATGTCGAGGGCGTTACTTAACACCCATGGGTCCCAGACAACCATAATGTCCAAGCTGGATCTAGTTGTTTGCCTGTTTGCCTTTGCGCATATCAAATACAAGACCCCGTCGGCTTGAATATATGTCAGGACCGGTCTAGGATTATCTTATCGCCCAAGCTGCCTCCAGACCAACTGAGTCAAGTCTTGTAAGTCCATCTCGAAGGGCTACTGGGTTCTGCAAGCACAATCATTATGGACGACTTTGCGACATACCAGAACCAGAACCGTCAAGCCGAACCGCCCCAGCGCGATGTTCGAGCTGTGGATAGCGACATTGATTCTCTTTTTGGCGATGACAACCCGGGCCAGATCTACACATCTGCGCCTAAAGAGGCGTTCAAACTTGGGTACTTTGATGTCATGTGTCTGGTGCTCAATCGGATGATTGGTAAGTTTTGAACTTTTATAAAGGTCGACTCATATTTCTTATGACAGGAGTCGCCTTGAAACAATAGCTTTGTTATTATGGTGATGTTGTGTTGAGGTTGGATTTAAGTTGAGTTGTAAGAGATCGGATGCCCCCAAGTGGGGAAGCAGACGGGAATTTCCATGTCAAGATCGATGGATCGCTCCTTCCCTGACCCAAACCTGGATTTCTATGTGTCAGGAGAACCCTCATAATCAATTTTGGAAAGTGCTCTTCGTGCCTCAACACATGGATTTATCATTTTGACCGAGACGCGATAAATAGCTGGCAGCTTGACCTTGGGGCCTTGCATTACCCTGGAACTTCACAGTACAATACGTCCAGTTACTGATCGTCATAAAATTATAGGAACCGGCATCTTTAACTCGCCCCAACGAGTAATGCAAGGAACTCGTTCAACCGGCGCAACACTTCTACTCTGGCTTGCTGGAGTAGTTTACTGTCTCTCGGGTGTTCACGTCTACATTGAGTACGGTCTCAATGTTCCCCGTTACACTATCAACGGCGTTGAGCAAAGTGTTCCACGCAGTGGCGGAGATCTCAACTACCTCCAATATGTCTACCGAAAGCCCGCATACAGAAAAGGCACTGTACTCCTAAGCACCTGTATGTTCGGCTTCTGCTTCATAGCACTTGGCAATATGGCAGGCAACTGTATCAGCTTCGCGACCAGGGTGCTTTCTGCAGCAGGAGATGATAACCCATCTCCTGGTGCCGTTCGAGGTATCGCCATCGGCATCGCAGTCCTCACTTGCTTCATTCATACCTTCTCCCGAAGAGGAGGCATTCTTCTCAACAACATGTTAGCCATGATTAAAGTCATGATGCTTCTCCTTATCATAGTGACAGCGATTGTTGTTGGGGCTGGAGGTCTGAAGGATGCCGCCGGTAAACCAGTGGAAAAGGAGATCGAAGACAACACTCGGCCCTCCAGTGCCTTCGCCGAGTCCGGTGATGCGAATGGGTATGCCCATGCTTTCCTTGCCATCATCTTCAGTTTCTCGGGCTTTGAGCAGCCAAACTATGTCATGGGCGAGATCAGCCGACCAAGACGGAAACACCCAGTCGCCATGCTGCTTGGTGTCAGTATCGCCATCTTACTTTATATGGCTGTAAACATCTCCTATGTAAGTCCTTGTTCATTCACTTATATTTGAAGACCCAATTTCTAATGTTGATCCAGATGGTTGTGGTTTCCAGCGAGGACCAAATAAAGGAGAATGTAGCACTGAGGTTCTTTGAGCTCACCCTCGGTAGTTTGAACAACAGCGGAACTGGAAAGCGCATATTCAATGCATTCTTGGCCATATCAAGTATGGGAAATATCATTGTTATGACGTACACTGCCGCCCGTGTCAAGCAAGAAATTGCAAAGGAGGGCATCATTCCTTATGCCAAGTTCTTTGCTCAGGATGGCGATATCTCGTTGGGACGTCTGCTGAATTGGTTCAAAAAGAGAGGGATGTTCAGTTCACTTCTGAGTACACGTTGGCTCTCGCCTGAGGATCATATGGAAAGAACCCCTGTGGGCGCCTTTGTTCTGCACCTTGGTTCTTGCTTTGTCCTGATCTTTGCCACTTGGACTATGGACGCCGAAAAGTCTTACAAATTGCTGACGAGCTTGAGTGCATATGTCATCAACGCCTTTTTCGGCATCTTCCTGGGATTGGGAATCCTAATCTTGCGCTTCAAAGGACCTCCTAACACTGACAAAGACGAGATACAAAGCCCAGCAGCGCCTCCCCTGACTTGGCGCCAGATGACAGGAAAACACATAAACCCCACACTGAGCGTCCTATGCGCTGCTATTTATATCATCGGTGGTTTATGGCCAATTGTTACCATTTGGATCAAGCCAAAGCCCGAAGAAAAAGCACTCCCATGGTGGCTTGTGCCCACTATCACATGGTCTGTTATCGGCGGCAGCGTATTTTGGTTCGTTGGCTTTATTGCTTTTGCAATGCGCAGAAAGTACAAAAGAAACGAGATCTTCGTGGTTGAGAAGAAGCCCGAATTTGAGAGTGCTGAGGGACCTGATGACTCGGATGGAAACACGGGCGGATATGTGCTCGTGCACGAGACAGTGTATCTGAGCTGGATTGCTGAAGAGATTCATGGTTCGAAAGGATCGGGAACGACTGGGTTCCAAGAGCGCCCAGGTGCAATGTCTGCTGCCCCAGTGAATCGATATGCTGGGACTGACTTTGAAGCCTTCTACCAGGAAGAGCATGTTGTTGCACCAACAAAAGCGTATAACTCAGGATATCGGCCATGAGCAGGAATAGGGAATTGCATATGTACTTAATCAAGTCATCGATCATTTGTTGGCCCCTTCAGTGTCTGTCACTACCACACGCTGTTCAATCTTGACAGAGTATCCTAGATTTGCAGAATGTTCCGGAACACATTCATTCACCGTTGAGCGAACGTTGGGAGAAATATTTCAAGTTCTACCGAACAAGAAGCTTTATTTGGTAAGGATGACATAAAGAATTGTCTACTATGTATGATTCCTATCATCCTCTGCCTGCGATTTCCCACAGCACGGCTCGATAAACCAATGGTATTCATAAAAGTCCTTTTCACAACGCCAATCTACCACCTATTCCTTTATTATTGCTGTTCGAAGTCCCGTGCCTTACGAGTGAGAACTCGTATGTTATCGACGAGACCTTCCACAAGCTCCGGATAACGATGCGCCGCACCACTGGCAGCTTTCCGGCCTTGATCGATGAGTAATTTTGGATCAAGTTCGATTTCGAGTTCATGCTTCTTTTCTAGCCGACCCTATGACAATGTTAGCAATGATCGGTGAGCGGTATCAATAAAAACGTACCCCTAGACCAGAATGGGTGACCTGCGTGAGGTCGATCTGATACGGCCCTTGTGTGTAGCTTAGTCTGTCCTTGTTCCGATCGGGGTTATCTCCGGGATTTGGAATCTGTTCCAGCTCCTCCAGTGTGCCATCCCAATCCATCTCCAGGTTGATACTGATGCGGCAGTCCATGGGCAGGAGCGGGAAATGGATATCGAGGTCTGCAACGCGAGCTTTGATAATTTTGCCCAAAACCTCCTGCGTTTTCTGGTCGTGTGTCACTCGTACGCGGATCCGTTTTCCCTTTCCCAAACGTTTTCTGACGCAGCCAGGAACTCTGTCCTGTAGTTCTGCAGGTAGATCGAAGAAACGATCTCTTTCTCTTCGATGCTTGTAAACCACCGGAACACGATGATTAGCACCTCCCGGACCACGGGGATGTGTGGATTTCACTATTTCGTTAAGAAAGTCGTTGTTCTTCTTGTGGGCGACCTAAACTCGTTAGAAATTGATCCTGGACCAACCAGAGGCATGAAGGGTAGAAAAGGCTTACCTCGGTCATACTACTTTCAAAGGCGACACGACTGCTATCCATCAAAATGCATTCGGAGGCCACACCGCGCTCGACTCGACGGTGACCAGTGTCTTTGTCGATCAAAGTGCCGAGTTTCGCTTCCACTTCAAACTGAATGCCTTTACTGGAGATTTCCATCATATCAGGGGCATTGAGCACGTTGAGGAACAAGAAATCAGCCACCTTTCTACTGATATCCTCGAAAGGCTTGACTCCCGTGATGCTAGGCTCCCACGGACCCAGGATCTCTTGTGGTCCTGGTTCAGCGGGTGGCGCGGCATGAGCAGCAGGAATTGCCCTGTTCGCCTCGGGCGAGGCATGGCGACTGGGACGGGTACTCTGTTCTTGCTTTCCGTTGATGTGCGAATGAAGTCTTTTTTGGAGGACAAAGTTGGCGTTCGATGGCATGCCGCCCATTCTTCGGGAGTCTTGTGCCCATATCGGTGGTTGCGAGTAGCGTCTGCGCTTCCTGCCTGTAGTTGCGGAAGGCAGCCCAGACTCAGATTCGCGCTTAACAGGAATCTGGTCACCATTGGTCTCACTAGACTTCATTCGTTTCTCCTCTGGTTCTTGCTTGGGACTGCTGTCGACGCGGTCCTCAAGCTTGCGCTTGGCAGGTGTTGCCGCACGCTCTGTATCTATAGCCATCGGTTGCGGAAGAGAAGCTGGTTGCGACTGTTTATTTCTGGCGTCTGCTGCCGCCAATGCAGCAAGCGGGTCGGGATTGCTTTGAAGTGAAGGGACTCGAGACTTGGGACTAACTGATGCACTTGGAGCGCGTTCACTTTGCGATTGCGATTGAGATCGTCGATGTACGTCTGGGGCCGGCGAGCCGTAACTACTGGATATACGTTTGGCGGGAACGGGAGGCGGAGGCGGAGGTGGTGAACTTTTTATTTGTGCTTGTGCCTGTGTCTGTGCTTGCGCTACTGGGGCGGCTGTTGTGTATGAAAGTCTTTGTTGGTATGGACTCGAAGGCTGTGCGAACACCCCAGGAATAGATGTTTGCCTTGACCCGGAGGACAAAGGCGGACCGACAGGCGTAGCTGGCTGGGACGGTTGGCGACTATGACCGTATTCCCCAGGAGGTGGGCGCGAAGCGGCGACGGGACTTCCTTGAACGAACCCGTAGGGATGTTGAGGATGAGCAGATGTTGGAGTAGGAGTAGAATGGGTAGAGCGTGTAGCGGAGGGAGGGCGTTGGTTAAGGTATTGCTGATTACCTGCAGCGCCGACAGGAGGTGTCTGTGGAATAGAGATTTGATGGTGTTGTTGCTGTTGTTGAGTTGCAGGATAGTGGCCGTGTACGTGACCGGGGGGTACGGCTTGTGGGCCCTGGGAGAAGCTTTCCCGAGGAGGGTATTGAGCAGGTGAATGTTGGTGTCGTTGGGCTGGACTCGCTACTTCTGCAGGGGACTGTGTATGGGGAAAGGGATACCCGGCAGCACCAGATGCAGCAGAAGGGGTTGTTGATGCTCGATAGGGGGATTGGCCTGGAGTTGGGCCGCTTGGAGACCGCGCATCGTGAAAAGAGCCTGCTGGTTGTAGCGGAGGCGGCACAGGACGTCCTGGATATGGCCCGGGTGTCTGGTACGGAGATTGTGGTGGGTACGCACCAGGCGGCGGTTGATGGGGAGATGGCTGATGATGCGACGGTGGCCGCGACTGAGGATGATGGGGATGGCCAGCATGCGGAGGATATTCCTGTGGCATAGGTTTTCCCGGCGAGGGTTGAGGTGGCGGTTGACGGTTGTATTCGCGATAATAGGGGTGTGGAGCGGGTGCTTGGGCTGGACTCTGTGATGGTCGTTGCATCTGCTGCTGCTGCTGTGGGTGAGGCGGTTGCTGAAGATGCGGCGGCGGTTGCGGCTTCGGCGCGGGTTTGACAGGAGCGCGGTCGCCGCCATCCGACGTGTTCAGAACGGATCGAAGATCCATGGTGGTGAATTTGAACCGACAAAGGATGAAGATTTTGCGACAAGACGACGCCGCAGTAGTCCGGCGCGAGGGAAGATCACAAATCAATTTCGACGCCAATCACTCGTCTGAAACCAAATTATAGACGCGAATAAAGCGCGGACAAATAGTGACGGGCGTCGTCCTCAATGGAACAGGATATTAATTGTCGTTGAAGCGATGGAGGACCGTCGTCGTCGCGCGAGGGGAAAGGCGCAAGTGGACATGGATGACTGGGTTGGATGTTTCTACGCCGCCATGGCGAGGCTGCCACGCTGTCGAATTGACGATTATCGATTGGCGAATAAACTTCGCGTAGAGCTTTAAGTCGAGACGGCGGAAAGGTTCTCGGACGAACGGCGTAGTCGATAGATCGTGTGCGCTGAGCGTTATTCGCGATACCAAAAGTTTACAGTCGATTTGGATATTTGGTGTTGGTGTCCTGTCATCGTTTTCTGGCGACAAACAAAGATGGAATAGGCGACAGCCTGACGCTAGAGGTCTCTCACTCCAGGGATGTGGGAGTACATGTACCAATGTACATGACGCGGGACAAATTTTGTTTGCAAACGCTTCCCTGCCTTTTTTTTGGCCGCCAAGTCCAGTTGCTAGTCGGTACATGCTTTTATGCCCTGAAAGCTATGAACATCCAAGTACCGATCCTGGATTTCCATGAGGCTTAGCAGTACCTAATCTCAAATCAGGTAAGCGGTTTCAGATTAGACACGCTACTTGACACCTTCATATGCCTGAAATATCAAAGGCCAGGGATAAGAGGTCAAGCATTTCGCAACCAGGGGCGCAACTTTCGACATCAGCCTTATGAATTGAGTATTCACAAAGTGTATGATATCCATCTTTCCAATAGATTCCCCAATGACTACTAAGGTTTTACATACGCCTGTTAAGCATTCACTTCCATACGACGTCATAGTTGAATGACCAATTAGACTCTAGAGTTCATGTGCCGCAGCTGTTAATCAATCATCTATCTTCTTCTTGATGTAAGAATCTCTGGCATTGGGGCTGTTGACATAAGACAACTTCTTATTGCGATCTTGCAGGAGTTTCTCTCTTGTAGAATGGATCTTTGCAGCCAGAACTCTACATATACATAATAGGAATATAGTGATGCAAACAGTTCTTGAACCAGTCACGTGTTATCGAACATCAGAGGCTTATGTAATTACATACTGCCTGGAGCTCTTGTTGGTCCGTGCACTCACTGCAAGGCAGAGCTGTGCCTGACGTGGACCATCCTCGAGTTACCCTTTCGGAGCAAAACACCAACCAATCCATCGCCTCCATCTCTCTTCATTATCTTGTTATCTTCTTTGTCTTTGCACATCCACGGCACATTCCGTCTCAGGGCTCTGTATCTGCCCTTGGACTTCTTTAAAAATATTACTTACCATTCAATTCGACCATCACCACCCAGACACACCCTCGCACCGCTGTAAACGTCCTTCGCCCCCAATCCATCACAGCTCCTCAAGATGCCTGGTATCGTCTCGGCAACTGGCGTTCTCGCCTTTCTTACCGATGAGGAGCCTGAACTTAAGGTCTTTGCCTTGCAGACCCTCAACGATGACATAGATACTGTCTGGACTGAGGTTGCTGCTGTGCTGACCCAGATGTACGTCATGCTCGCGTTACTCTTCTGATGCGTCGAGTTGTGTTTGCTAACGGTATATTCAAGCGAAGCGCTCTACGAAGATGAATCCTTCCCTGAACGACAGCTCGCGGCGCTTGTTCTCGCAAAGGTCTACTACCACCTCCAGGCCTACAACGATAGCATGGTTTTTGCACTCGCTGCCGGTGATCTCTTCAAACTCGATTCTCCCGGAGAGTTCGAGGAGACCATCATCTCCAAATGCGTGGACCAGTACATCGCCGTCACCGCTGCGAAGAAAGCGACCCCCCAAGCTTCCAAGAACACCGATCTTCCTGAGCTAGCTACCACCTTCGCCAGTGGTGCCGAGGGCGCTGTTATGTCCCCTACTACTCCCTTCTCGCGAACGACTCTGCCTCCCAAATCGTTGCTGTCTCGCGATTCGATCGACAACACCATGCTTGAGGCGACCTTCCAGCCCTCTTTCAAGCAGTTCCGCTCTGGCTCCATTGCTGAGCTTCCGGAACAGGCCACTGATTCTCTGCAAAGGGTCATCGACAGACTTTTCGAGAGCTGCTTGGAGCAAGGTCGGTACCGACAGGTCGTCGGTATTGCCGTTGAGGCCAGGAACCTGGACGTCCTTCGAAGTGTCATTAAGCGCGCGAGCGATGACGAAAAGAAGGCCAAATCAAACCCCCTCGAAAGCTCTCCTGGCCCAGCGGAGGATTTGATCGAGTACACACTTGGTATCTGCATGGATATTGTGCAAGAGAGAGGATTCCGAACCGAAATCTTGAGGCTCATCCTTGACCTCCTGAATGAGATCCCCAACCCTGACTACTTTGCCATTGCCAAGTGTGTAGTCTATCTCGATTCTGACGAAGAAGCGTCTCGCATGCTCCGCAACCTTGTTGAGAGGGCCGACCGAGCTTCCATCGCCAGTGCCTACCAAATTGCTTTCGATCTTTACGACAACGGTACACAGGGATTTCTGGGCAATGTTCTGGCATCGTTACCTGCTGGTGAGCCCGCCAAGAGCGCGGTCGACGAAAATGGTGAACAACCCGGCGAGAGCGAATCCCTCCTTCAGAATAAGCAAGATTCTCCCGAAAACGATCTTCCCGAGCCTGTGCTCAAGGCCTACAGCAACATCCGAGCTATCCTCGACGGCAGTAAGACAATCCGTCTAAACCTTGAGTTCCTCTACCGCAACAATCGAACCGATTTGAGCATTCTCAACAAGGTCCGCGACAGTCTTGAAGGCCGCAATTCTATTTTCCATACTGCTGTTACGTTCTGCAACGCTTTCATGAACCAGGGAACTACCAACGATAAATTTTTCCGTGATAATCTGGAATGGTTAGGTAAGGCGGTCAATTGGTCCAAGTTTACCGCTACTGCCGCGCTTGGTGTCATTCACCGTGGAAACCTTTCACAATCCAGAAAGCTTCTCGAGCCGTATCTCCCTAGACAGGGTGGCCTGAGCAGCGGTTCCATCTTCAGCCAGGGTGGTGCTCTCTATGCCTATGGACTAATCCATGCCAATCATGGAGCAGAGGCCTTGGACTATCTCAAGGAGCAATTCGGTCAAGCTGAGGAGGAGGTTGTTCAGCATGGTGGTGCGCTTGGTCTCGGTATCGCAGGAATGGCCACTGGTGATATGGACATCTATGATAAGCTTCGGGAGGTTCTCTTCCAAGATTCCGCCCTCAACGGTGAGGCTGTCGGTTTGGCTATGGGTCTCGTTATGCTTGGTACCGGCAATGCCCGGGCCTTGGAGGACATGATTACATACGCGCACGAGACTACCCACGAGAAGATTCTTCGTGGTCTCTCCATTGGTATGGCTCTCATTATGTTCGGCCGCCAAGAAGGAGCCGATGTCCTGATTGAGGGTCTCCTCAACGACCCCGATCCTACTCTACGATATGGTGGTATCATGACTGTCGCTCTTGCCTACTGTGGTACTGGCAGCAACAAAGCTATCCGAAAGCTCCTTCACACCGCAGTCAGCGACGTCAACGACGATGTCCGCCGTATTGCCGTCATGAGTCTGGGTTTCATCCTTTTCCGTAAGCCTGGCAGTGTACCTCGAATGGTTGAGCTTCTATCCGAGTCTTACAACCCTCACGTTCGATATGGTTCCGCCATGGCCCTTGGTATCTCGTGTGCCGGCACTGGCCTTGACGAGGCCATCGATCTGCTTGAGCCTATGATGAAGGACCCTACCGACTTTGTGCGACAGGGTGCTCTGATCTCCCTTGCCATGATTCTTGTTCAGCAGAACGAGGTCATGAACCCCAAGGTCTCGTCAATCCGTAAGACCCTCAAGAAGGTCGTCGGTGACCGCCACGAGGATGCCATGACTAAGTTTGGTGCTGCCCTAGCGCTGGGTATCATTGATGCCGGTGGCCGCAACTGCACCATTGGTCTTCAGACCCAAACCGGTAACCTCAACATGGCCGGTATCGTTGGTATGGCTGTCTTTACTCAATACTGGTACTGGTTCCCCTTTACCCACTTCCTGTCCCTCAGCTTCTCTCCCACCTCCATCATCGGACTGGACCACGACCTTGAGATTCCCGACTTCAAGTTCCACTGCGCCACCCGACCAAGCCTGTTTGACTACCCTCCCGAGCAAGAAGTCAAGACTGAAGAGGGACCCGCGCTGATCGCTACCGCAATCTTGTCGACCACTGCGCAGGCAAAGCGACGAGCTCAGAAGAAGGAGCGCGCTCAGCGACGAGAGAGTATGGATATCGACAGTGCCCCCGCCAAACCTAGTGGTGAAAAGATGGACGTTGATGAGGATAGGAAGGCCGATGAAGCCAATGACAAGAAGGAGGAGCAAGAGAAGGAACCTGCTACTTCTACAGATACGAAGAAGAAGCCCGAGAAGGAGAAGGTTGGCTATGAGATTGAGAACATGACCCGAGTACTTCCCGGCCAACTCAAGTACATCAGCTTTTCTGCCGGCCGCTACAAGCCTGTGAAGAAGGTGAGCAACTTCGCTAATAGCATCCAAGTCTGTGTATTTGCTAACAGGTTACAGCCCACTGGTGGTCCCCTGCTGCTTATTGATAGCGAGCCTGAGGAGCAAAAGACATTGTTGGAGGAAAAGCTCAAGAAGGTCACAACAGAACGAGCCCCCGTTGCGGGCCAGCAAAACGCCCGAGGTGGACGATCTGGCGGTCAAGGACGATCTCTGCTTGACGGTATCGCCGAATCTCAGCGAGGAGGAGCTAATAGTGCTATGCTCGGACAGTTGTTGCGCAACCAAGGCCGGTCGCCGTTTGGTCTTCTTGATGCCAACCCTCAGACTCCTGGTGGCAACGCTGCCTCAGGCGCTGCAGCCGCTGCCGGTGTACTGACTGCTGTTGACGAGGACTCTGATGATGAAGAGGCCAAGACACCTGGCGAGTTCGAGTACTTTACCGATGCCGATGCTGAGGATGATGATGAAGATGATGAGTAGACTGAGCTTGAGTAGACAGCTAAGCTAAGACGGCCTTTCGTAGATGCAGGACGGGAAGGCCGCTGAAGAAAGGAGATACCTCTGGCCTGGCTGGATTGTATGTATACTTAGAGGTTTTGACCAATCGAATAGAGCGGTATTGGGCAAAGCACGGGGTGTGATGGTCCCGAGATGTACCTGTATAATGGAGGATAGAAATCAACATTTTGACATACACAACACCATCTGGGCCTCAATTCGAGCCTTAATGCGCTAACACTGGACCGATTCAATAAATCTATAAATTAATCGTATTTTGTCGTTGGCCTTGGTGAATTCATGCTATTTATCGCTCGCTCAATATCAATGTCCCCTTTTCGCCTGTCCAAAACCTAACTACCTATGCTATTTACTCCCGAGAATCAATGTTTCCGCGACCCTCCTCGATAGGGCTTTCATCACAAACCTTGACGCGATGCCACGCTGTAGCAAGGTTCCCGCGAATATTCCATGTTGCAGCGTAACTCTCTGGCTGCGTGTTGTACGCTTCATCCGTGGCTTTCACGACAAACGTAGCGCAGCGCTTCCCTGAATCTGTTGTCTCGAACGCGTCCAGCGGTACAGGACCGTCGAACTTCCATCTTCGCCAGGCCCAGGCTGCGTGACCAAAACAGGGAGATTGCTCACCCTCTTTAGTCGAGCAGTCGGGAATGATGGAAGCCTGGGACCAGGTCTTGCCGTTGTCTGCAGAGATGTCGACACGGACGATGGCACGGCCGCCGCCCGAGTAGGCATAGCCTGTCAATGAAGCAGGCTTAGTATAAGTGTCATTGTTCTTTCTCCAGTCGCCAAGTTTGCAGGTCGTTATAGCACTCTGAACAGGCATTTCTTGGATAGCAGGGGCAGTATCCCAGTCTACTTCTGTCTGGTTTGGTCCAAAGCACTTGTAATCGCGTCGCTGCCATTGAGATGTGCTCTCTTCATCACTGAGGGTGACATGGTTCAGCCATTTTACAGACCGCGCAGCAACATGTCCTGGAACAATTGCGCGCAACGGGAATCCATGATCGCGTGGAAGCGCCTGACCGTTCATCCCATAGGCGAGTATCACGTCGCCTTGGGGGTCAATGGCCTTTTTGATGGGGATTGATGCACCGTAAGCTTCCAAGCCAGAGAATTGGACATGTTTGGCTTCAGACTCTCCTGTCAATCCCGAGTGCAGGTCGAACCCTGCGTCCGCCAGCACATCGGAAAGCAGCACACCTTCCCAGCAAGCATTAGAGATAGCCCCAGTAGTCCACGGGAGGCCGTTGGTCTTTTTTCCTGATCCTTCATTCATGTGTCGGCGGCGATTGCCAGAACATTGAAGAGCAGCAGTGACTTTGTGAGATTTGAAGCGCGACTTGAGATCACCAAGGGTGTATTCTTTTGTGGTGCCGTCAGGAAGCTCTACAGTGAGATTGTGGTTATTGGCATTTTCGGCGATTTTTGGCACCCACATGTGGTTGCGCACGTAGAACAGGTCGTTAGGAGTAAGAAACTCGTTTGTCATGGCATTTGCAGGAGTCTCTGCATTCCTGGGCTTTTCCGTCATGGTCACCAGAGCTGGATGTCGGGATGGGTCATCGGCGAACGGATCTTCAATCTCGTCTTGTGACGGGCGTCCGTTGACTAGATCTGCTGGGTCGACATAACCAATGAGGTACTGATTCAGAATATCGTAGACGTAGTCGTTCTTGTGTATGGAAAAGATATCCCAGTACCGATCAATAGAGCCACCCGCAGCGCGAAGGATAACATCGCCGCCGGGGTGCGCGCCTATCCATTCTGTGATGTCGTACACTTTATCACGGTGGATGACCCAAGGATGGTCGGAGTGAGCGTCGTGTTTGCGCACTTCATCGATGCGATAGCAAGGTAGAGATGATCCTTGTAGGTCGGAAGCACTTTCGGCTTCAGAATGGAAATCGCATCTTGTAGGGGACTGTTGCGACAAGCTATAGGCAACACAAAAGGAAGCTGCTCCAGCGAGGAGAACTGCGAGAGAAGCACTTGGGTATCTTGGCGCAGGCGCTACTTTATCAAAAGCAGAAGGCTTTGTGGCAGATGATGGTCTAAGTCGAGTCGCGACGAAGCAGCGAGATTGTGCCCTCGCAGGAGCTTGTGAGACAGGGGTAGTTAATGATCGTAGGGGCCGTAGCTGGCTGGCCAGACGTTGTGTCGATCGCGATAACATGGCTGTAAGAATTCTAGGATGAGAGATTACTGCGACGATGATAAGCAGCAAGGCATCGCCAACAAACTGCCTCTCAAGGCAATATGCGTGCTGTCGCAATTGATTTCCTGATATCAGTAAAACTGGAGTAGACAGACGCCACTGTGGACTACCCTTAGATGGATCCCGTCTTTAACAAAGATGACGTCGGGGAATCTTTCGGAGGTTGCAAGACCCTGAGATGAAGAATCTCACATCACTTTATATAATTCATCATGGCTGAGCTGCACTGATAAGCCAGCGGTGAGCCTGGGATGAACACGTGAATCAATTCGGAAGCTAGGAACGAGTCAGAGCGCAGAGTTGACGATGCCGAGACAATTCCAGACACGCATCGTGACCTTCGTAGTCGTACAGTACACGGTAGAAAGTGATGTTGGGCATGTTTGGTAAGGTTCGATCGGCGACTAGCCAGCGAACATTCGCCGATTCATGCCGCTGAAAGCCACTGTTCCTATTAATGTTACGTCAATTCACACACGAAGACGAAGCATCATTGGCTGGTTCACCGAAATGAACCCCGAATGGGAGGTGTCATCCCCTGAAAATGCCCTGAATGCACTGAGAACCCAGTAGATTAACCCCTGTATGCATCTGCAGACTGCAGCCACTATTGATCGATACGATACCAAGTGCCGTCAGATTGGTCACTCAAATGTTAGTCACCTTGATTCAACTGCCGACAACAACATACAACTTCTTTCTCCCAAGATAACAACTACCATGCTCCCAGGCCACCGGTCTCGTCCTTGTGACTGCAGAGTTTGTGGCATGTCTGCAGCCATGTTTGTGTTGAACATCAGGTACAGTAACTGCAAGTGGGTGTCCTGTGCCTTTGTGTAACTGCAACACAAGAAAACATCAATAGCATGCAGTGCCTACGAGACTTATATGCGTATCAAGCCCATACCATTTGGCCTCAACATGTTATTGAGAGTTAAAAACTGAGATCTCGGAAAATGCTCAAGGAGCCCCGTTTCATACGACCAAAAAAACATTGTTGTCCATTTACGCTTCTCATATACATTACCAGCTTGAGTCTGTTGGTGTCGAGGTATAGTGACTGCTACAGATTTGCAGGACAACTGGGACACTTACGGGACGCAGCTCGATGCCCTGCGATACGTATCCAACGTTCCTTCGATTTCTTTCTTATTCGAATCGACGTTAAAAGGAAGGGAGAAAGAATGGATCAAAAGGCAAAAAAGACAAAAACATACAACAGCGGGGATTCGCTGGTCGTCACCGACCCAACTACTAATCCGCCCCTTACCAGCTTGACTATGGGAGAGCGGACGGGATCCCGTATTTTCTGGTAGGTATGGTCGTATGTGCTTAGACTGACCACAAATTCATTTTATATATGGTCAAGATGACAATGACAGATTCACGATTCCCTAGGATCATGATGGAAGTTGTCCCTACTGGTCTTTAACTCAATTCTCTATTGATGTGGTCTATCTCTTTCGATCCAGTCTCGAGATATTGATCCAACATGAAATCTCAAAGAGTTTAACACAAATGCAACATGATATGTTTGGCATGCTCGTATAAAAAAACAGCATAAATTGACAAAAACCTGCCATCCTAGGCGTCCAATCTGGCACTCGACGGCCTCAGTCGGTACTCTTAGGCTCGGCAGAAGGAGAATCTGGCTCATTGTCCTCAGCGCGACTAGATTCGCCAGTTTTCTCGGTGCTTGAGACCTTATCATCCTTGGTACTTGTCTCGTCCTCTGCACCAGTCTGCTTCTCAGCAGTGATCTCCTTCACGGCGACAGTTGGCTTTCCGCGCTGGTCCTGGCTGGAATCAAAGTTGAAGATAGACGTCAGCTGAGAAAGGCTGTTTGCACCCGAACCAGAACCGTGGACAGAAGCAGGTTGGAAGCCATCGTCCTTTTCGTGCTGGTTTGAGGGCAAGATCTCAGGAACCTCGAAGACGACGGCAAGCTTCTCGGTCTTAGGAAGTCCGGTATCTGCTGCAGCGAGCTCGGCGACTTTAGGAAGACGCTGCATCTCGATGTCCTTGTCCTTGATGTCGCTTCCACGATCCGAACTGGTCTGAGAGTGGCCCATAGGCCAACCACCGCCTAGCCGTGCGATGATGGCTTTGCTGTCAAACTGCAAGGGGCCCGTGGCCTCGTCTTCCTCCTCCTTCTTCCAGTAGCGTTTGTTCTCTTGGGAGCGGAAGATATTGGTGCAGGCGTACGACAGGGGCATGAAGTTATCCTTGGTGAAAAGCATGCAGGGCAGCCGGACGATAAGAAGACCGAGTTGGCCAAAGGTTTTAAGCTCACTTTGGAGCTCTTTGGTGCGAGACTTGAGTACCATGTCCCGCACGATCATGCCGAAGAAGAAGCCAAACATCAGACCCATGATGACCCAAGCGAAGATGCCAGCTTGGCGGTCCTCGAATATAGACCAAGGGTCTGTGAACTCGAGATGGGTTTTGTTGGCCATTGTTGACTGGGATGTAATATTGGCAGTGGGTATTAATGGTGGTGGTGCCATTATATTCATATGATTGAAACGGAGGGATGATAATGGATCAATTTCCACGAGGAGACTGTGATAATTGTCTGAAAGCTGGAGTTGGGCATTGAGTGGGGAGCAAAAGAAGAGGATGAGAAATAAAGATTAATCAATGAGGAGGAGAGGACGCTTCTTTATGTGCTGGCCGTTAATATGGGAAGACTCCTCAAAGCTAATATGAGGGCATTAGAAAATGCAAAGGTACCTAGGGATAACAGAAAAGTTGACCTGTGAACTTTAGGGTACAAAAATAAAACGATCTATAAGTGTAGGCTCATGTCGCATAAGCTAATCTACTAATTTCGTCTCAATTTTCTAACTCCCCGAAGGGTACATGCTGATGGATCTTACAGACATTCTAACTTCAAGAACCTCGGATCAGAACCATCGCCATGGCCGAAGGTGTTGAGGAGATGAGAGCGCATCATTGCTCAGGGGCATCAGTTCTTGACCAGCCGTCTCGCATATACCCAGCGAATCGGACGTGCCTTCATTTTTATATCTCAGCCATCAAGGGAACATCTGGACGACCTCGAATGAGACAGAACCAGCACGATAAATATATTCGTCTCTATTGGAGGTCGAGGGCCATAAAACAGTTTAAGCTCTCTCAACAACCTTGAAGACGGTGTTACTCTGCGAACACAAAGTAAAAAGAATATACGCCCGAGCTCACACTCACACACAAAAAGTTTGCGTTCAATACCTACGTTGCCGTGTAAGTCGATTGCCAAAGTAAAAGTCCCGTGACTTTGGAGTTAAGTGACACTATTTCCATTTTTAAACTTTCACGTCACTGTCAAAAGTATAAATAGGCAGGACCCAAAAAGACGGGGTCGCTGAATCAGGACACTTGGATTGTAACTTCCCGATCTAACAACACTCGATTCAAACTGTGTTTAATAATCCCTCAAGCCTTGTGAATATCTGCCTACCTTTGTGTCTCTTGTTATGTGATGCCTGTCATTCAATAATTGGGTTATATCTTATGCAAAGAAATGATTACAACGGAAAAGGAGCCTGCCAGTGCTAGCAGTGCCACGCAAGTGACAGTAACACCAGAAAAATGGCAACTCCAATATCAACATCGCCCTCCGTATCGCCCTCGGCCTCAACTTCCTCCCTCCTCCGTCGCGTCGGCTCCTTCAAGACCAAAAACGACATTTCCGAGCGTTTGGGATCTCTGAGGATGAGTGCGTCTCCCGTACCTCTACTTATGCTTCTGCTTCTACCTGTCCTCGTCACATCAACCTTCCAAGGCTGACTTCAGAATGCCTTTTCAAGCCAGTATCAAAGTGCGCACGAGAAGCACTTCCAATCCTGCGGCTGCTTTCAAGAACCGCTCGCAGCCTGTTACGCCTGTTACACCTAACACGCCAGTATCGCCCAGATTCCCAAGGTTGCGCCCTCCAGTGAATGTTCCCCGTCAATACCTTCCTGCATGGGATCGCGCTTTTGACGCTATTTGTCACAGTACGGTGACCGAGAAGGCCAGCTTCGAGAAAGTCCTATTGTCTTTTTTCAAAAACCATGGTCGAAAGAAGCTGTCATCTGGATACTTCCGTCTTCCGGACTCGGTACGGTTTAGAATCTGCCTGTATCTACTTCCTGATAACGACAAGCCTCTACGCCTAAACAAATTCCCATTCAATCGAGATGTCTGGCGCTCACAAGACTTTGCGTCGCCTTATTCAACCCTGGGTCTACTCTCGCCGTACTTGGAAGTTTCATTCGCCTTTCGCGCAGATGTCCTCATCGCGTTCCTTCAGCAAACAAAACTACACGCTGTCTTCTCTCCATTCACAGGGCACAGGGTGAGCCCTCTGGCAACGACATGGCTCAACACCTACGGGCCCTACGCAAGTAACATCGTTATAGAACTGGACATGTCGCATCTTGGCTGCGGTCCTACCCCCGATGCTGAGAACCTCCTGGCCAACTCCGAACAAACCGGGCTGCGCCTCAAGTACTTCGTCATGTCGCAACTCAAGCGCAGCGATTCTTGCCCTATGGAGAGCCTCGTTCTTCTGTGCCGAAGGTTCTACGGAAAGCGGCCGCCGAAAGTAGAACCTGAGACAGTCAGCGCCGCAAGCAGCCGGCCACCTTCGCGAGGCGCCAAATCACCCGAGCCATACAGTCCAAGAGGCAAGACTCTCCAGCGATACGAATCCGGATCAAGTACTGGAATATTGCTGAGCCCTGTCTCCTCCAGCATTGCTAGCTCAGCTCTGCAAATGACTATCCCTGCTCGGGATGACTACTGTCCCGACTCGTATGTTTTGTTTTGCAACTACATACTTCACCTTAAGGGTCGCATTGCATCTATCCGAATGTGCGGCTTCGGCGAGGACTACACAGTACGCCTGATAGGAAGCTTGTTCTCCAATCAAAAGACCCTTGCCTATCGGGTTACGCCATCGACAATATGGCCCAAACTCGACGGTCAGAAGTCGTACGTCGACATGAGCGGAGGTGTTATTGCGCTGGATGAGCACGAAGTACCCGCCGCAAACAACATACCCAGTACCCTGCGCAAATGGGAAGGCTGTGTTCAGCTCCCGCCACCTCTCATCGGCGCGAACGGGAACCTTCTTCTTCCTGCCCTAGTGGGCGACTTGCAGCAACTGAGAAACAGCGTCCCGAGGAGCGAAACAAGTTTATCGGAACGCACATGCGAGGAACTGCGCAAAGAGACTACAAAGAGGAGCTTCTCAGAGAAGAGAGGATTTGCTTGGTTCAAGGAACCTTTCAGTAAGGGAAAGCTCAAGAAAAAGAAGAGAGAGTTGACGAGAGACGCCGCTACGACGTACTAAGACGACAGATACCATCACCGAGAACTGGGGGCACGATAGAAAGATGGCTGATGTAAAGATGGCTTATGTATGTTCTCATTAGGCCTTAATGTCATGGGCCGGGTATAGATTCATCAGGTCATAATAACGCGCGCACAATTCGTTTTTGTGCTGCCCAATAAATAAAGAACTTGAACTAAAACCTGCTCGATAGTCTTTCCTCTATCCCATAAACGCTCATTGCTTTTGCAAAGACTGTAAAAAGTTAGCAAAATTTGTCCCAATCTTTGCCTGTGGGGTATTGAAATGCAGCGCCAAAAACTTACAATTGCGAACTTGCTTCTCGCTCGTATCTTGCTTCCAAAAATCATCAAGACCCACGGGATAAGCGTCAATGCAGAGGCAATGCCTCCCAGTACACATCCTGCATTTTTCAAGCCAAGGTTGTCGAACATTATGCCAGTCAAGACCGGGAATATGCCGCCTAGTACATTGCGGCTGAAGCTCTGCGCAGCGAGTGCTGATGAGGCATACATGTGATATGTATCGGCAAGATAATTGAATGTGGCGAGATATACCGAGTAGATGCCCCAGTTGGCAAAGCCAATACCGATAGCTTGAGTGTAATGACTCGTGCTAGTTGGACTCAAGAAGGCAACAAACAATCCGGCGGGGAGAAGAAGCGATGTCATACATGAAAAGTACAGGCGAGCCTCAGGAGAGTCTGCGGGAAAGTGTTTCCTCATGAATCGCCAGAACGGAGACACTTCTTTCTCATGGCAGGGACCAGACCAGAGAGGATGCTTCATGAGATTCTCTTGGAGAATACCCACCACCGTTGCAACTATAGCCGAAATCATCATTGCAACGTAGATGCGCATGGACATGTTGTAGTTGTTGGCGTACAGATATGGCACGATGGAAAAAGACAAGTAGAGGACGGCCCACGAGAATGCGGCCCAGAGGGAGAAAGAAAAGACGACGGGCTCGGTGAAGAGGAGATAGAACGGCCTCTTGATTGAGGTGGCCATCATTTGAAGAAGAGGAGGTCGCTGCTCGTCGGCTTCCACGAGCCATCGAATCCTTCGTAGGCTGCTTCGCTGCTCGTACTCGCTTTTTGTATCGTGTTCTGGCAATGTCTCGACGCTTGACGTAGATGAGCTGTTGCTGGTGTCTTGCTGAGCATCAGTAACCCAGACTCCATAGACGCCTGCTTCCTCTAGTTTCTGGTACCATTCGTTCAACTTCTTGGCCTTCCGCGACAGCAGCACTGACCCTCGAGTTTCTTTGAAGAGCACCACGATGGCGATCAACAACAACCCATCCAAGATTACTTGATGCCAGAACGCCCATTTCCAAGCCAGGGTATCGTCCTCCAGGTCGTTGACGAAAGCAGCTGCCACCAAGGGTCCAAGTCCGGTACCAAATAGCACAAAACCACTGAACAGAGCCATAGGAGTGTTTCTCTCTTCCTTCTCCCAAAGATCAGCGATAACTCCACCGACGACTGAACTGAAGACAGAACCGCCAACACCAACAAAGAAGCGGGCGATCAGCATGCCGGCCAAGTTTGGCATGACAGAGCAGACAGCTTGGAAGATGACAAAAACAAAGCCAGCTAGAATAAAGACTGGACGTCGACCCCATATCTCAGAAATCGGAGCGAGAGCCATGGGAGCAAAGGCGAATCCCGCGCAAAAGGTTGTGATTCCAACAAGTGTTGCTGTATGACTTGCTCCTATATCCCTAGCCATTGCTCTCGAGGGGGGTGAATAAGTTCCAGCTGTGTATGCTGTGAGCATGGTAGCAATACACGACAGCGCGAGCATAATGTTCTTCCGGGCCCGCGGCATGGTAAAGGGCGATGCGTACGGCCGTAGATCTGGGCATTGTGGCAGATCTTTGGTGACAGCAGAGCTCGATCCATGGTATGAAGGAACTGTTGGCAAAGGAGTGTCGAGAGTCAGATATAAGTATGATATAGGATCTTGACTGCCAAGTTTCGGTTGTGTTGTCGATGCTGGGAGAGTGTTCTGTAGCCTAATCTCGAGGTCACCATGGTCTTGAGCGGGAGTACCTCCAGTCTGACGCAACCCAGGCTCCGTCATGTCAACAAGATACAAAGATATTGATAATCAGTTCAATGGTATTCCGTGTTGTGTGGGTGAACGACATTCGGTATATATCAATGTCTGAGCAAGAAGTGGAAGGACAAGGACAAAACCGTTGGGGACACGGGAGTCAATAAGGGCGAGAACGAGAAGCAGAAAGAAGGAATCCACAGCAAATTGCGACCATGTAATATCCGGGGGCACAAACCCGGGGTTATTGAGGCTGGGGGCTGCAGGGCAGGAGATGAGATGAGGGCCAACAGGCGGGATCTCGACGGGAATAATGGTGTCTGGGCAGGGTATCCGCTTGTTTAACGTTGCGGGACCTTGTTCTTGCGTGTGACTCGGCCATGAGGAAACGCTAACGGATAATAGATTCTGTCCGAAAGGTCATCACGAAGGCAGTGAGCATCTCATTTGCGGCACGGCCATGGACGCTGTAGTCAGAGAGAGGTCAGCTCGATGAATGGGACTTGACTCGTATCTTAAGTTTGGCGACTGGTCTTGACGTCTAATTCCAGATATGTTAACATCATTCCACCGTTGACCGCCTCGAAATTTACAAGAAAGAAATGCCAATGCCCTTTCGTGTTCCCTCAATCCGCCTTTTGGTGACAAGCGGGTTTCTTGCCGGGACACTTTGCCGTAGTAGTACGCAAAAACCGAGACCAAGACCCCGGGAATAAGATGGGTGTGATCTAAGCTGAACGCTAAATATTTAGCCAAGTCTTGAAACTCCACGTCACCTACGGCGGCTCCATAAAGCCATCTTGAAGATGCCGTTTCGGCAATGGCTCTTTTCGGACCGCCGACAATGGAGGGCAAGTTATGTAATTGGACAACGTTCCGAGGATTCCAGTTGAGACTGAAAACCAAGCACGGTTGTCCATGGAGGGGTCCGGTAATAGCAGAAGAAACCTCGTTATTGCCGTCCATGCCCGGCTATCTCGTTTGCAGATCCGATATCCCCGCCATCTGACCTTTGTCAAAATCGATGATGCATACGCAGTGCCCATTGGTGGAGATCTGCTTCTGCTACATGTGGCCGTCGAACGTGTCCAAATGTTGGTGAATACAACCAAAGCCCCAAATTATGCTGCTCGTGTCCCGAAGGATGTCTGAACAAATTTGTAGCACTTCAACAAGAACCAGTTAACAGCCCTGGGGGAGCAAAGCAAACATGGGTCGGCCCTAACTAAGCCCAGCGAATTTCATAAGAGAGAGCAATATCTTCTTTCTCCCCCTAGACAGCCCATTCCCTCATATTCCCAATAAACTACCAGGGTATATCTATATCCCCACGGCAATTGACTTAAATAACAGAGTAAGGCTTAGTGCCACTTGGCATAATTAACACACCGCTGCATACGCATGGAGAACACAATCTTGAAGTGTGGTCAAGGGAAGTGTTCAGAAATAACCAATATTGATAGAATCGTGGTATCTCATTTGTGGCCCAGAGTTGCAGCTTGAGATGCCGTGGCGCAATCACTAGTCGGGCCTCGACTCTCCAATGCCACCCTCATGACTCAGTCAATATCATCCGCACTCGTCTGTCCATTATCTTTCTCATCAATCTTGGGGCCCAACTGTTCCGTTGCCTCCTTCAGTGCTCCGTCTCCATCAAATGCATCGTCGTGCTTTGTGTCGACCTTGTCAGGCAGGTTCAGCGAATCGTGAGCACCTTCCTTCAACGAACCGTCCTCGTTCACATAATCCTTGTGATACAGCGAGAACAAAATGACAAGGTATGGTTCTTCCGTTTCTTTGTTGCGCAGGACATATCTGAGTTGATGTGAGCGTTTTTGGCCGGGCCTATAACGAGTGTAAATGAAGAGGGCTAGATGAGGTGATCGCTTATCCATAATTGGAGGCAACGCGGTATAACAGGGGGGAGCTTCATCCTACAGGAAAGGAGAGGGAAGGGATTGCTTACCTGAGACCTTGACCATCCCAGTACTTCATGATAGGTAGCTGGAAGCCGGGTAGGTTCAGAGCGAGGTCGGAAAAGTTTAGATACGGGTTAAAGAAGTCAAAGCCGTATGTCTGACCATACTCAAACACCCATTTCTCTTTGCTATCCGCCCTGAGAGCCCACTTCATTCGCGCCTTGCTGGTGAGAGGGGCGCCGACTTCTTGACGAGCCTCGAGACCATCCTCGTCGCCTCCTTCCTCGAACCAGAGTCCACCCTTTTCTTCATCAAAATCACCCTCGCCAACATGGATGGTGTTAAAGGAGCTCAGTGCAGGGCCATACAAGTAGGGCTTATCAACGTACGCATCACCATCCAAACCTGGATCAATCCACCATCGTACTATGCCCATTGCAGTGTTAAATCCCGGTGGCAGGCGGTCTCGAATAGGGTGGTCAAAGTCATTGCCGAACTGTAAGTCGGTGGCCTTGATGCCAGAAGCGTCATCAGTGTCGCCATTAGAGGGCTTCTTTGGTGTGAAGCGGAAAGAGATGCTGTATTGATCCCGATTGTAGGCGTGAGGTTCAGTTGAAAAGTAGGGAGATGTTGAGGGTGAGTCCCTTGGCAGGCCCTTGTAGTCGTTGATGCGGACGTTGAGTTCAATGTCAGCTCGGTCGCTCTTGATGGTGATGGGCTTGGCGGTGTTGACTGGGATCTCGACATGTTGGCTCGGATCGTAATCAGGACCAGCTGTGATGCGTAGGACGTAATTTTCGGCCATTTTTGTCTATGATTTCCAACTTCTCGTCTTTCTATGTCGGCTCTTTCTTTTCTTGGGGTTTTGTTTATGTCTAGAACGCTTGCTCTATATTGGAAAAGGAAAGTTGAATGACGTAACTGAGTGCGTCGCTAAGATGTTGCCGCGATTAACAAAGACTTAACCTACAGTCGTTACCAAAAAATGATGAAGAAGTTGAAGAACAACAACGCGGTCTCTATCTGTTTTTATTGAGAATCTTTTGATAGTGGCGTTGATAGTAGCCTTACAATTATGACGTGAGTGTTTTTTCACCTCTACATGCCGTTCAGGTTTCCGTCATTGGACTGACTGTACTAGCCTAAGCCCAAAAGCTGCTTCGCTATCTCTTTGCTACGAGATCATCAAGTCAACAAAGTGAAGCATGCAATCCAAATATCCATAAGAAGGCGACAGAGATGATTTCGGTGTCTATTTAACAGCAACTAGGTATATATCACCATCTTCTGTTTTATGTAGGTAGCTGAAGTTAGTAATGGACGCACAACACGCCACAGGCGCACCTGGCCAGGCTGCCGTATAAACGTGATTAATTTGAGGATATAGTTGAAATCGCTTGATTTGTTTTAATCCAGCTGTCCAAAGCAACATTCGTAGATAACCTAGGCTTTAACATATCACGTCCGTCGAACTGATGTGAAGTCAGCAATCAGGACATTGAATCGGTACGTATCTCGGATGCCTCAATAATGGTATGCCTGAGGCACGAAAAGTCCTGCTGCCTGCTTTCCTAGATTCTGGACTCCCCACAGTCCCGTCCTTATGACCTTCCAGTCCATCTTTGAATTGTTTCAATCGAATCCGCTTCAATCAACACCAAATGCCGACTTGAAGAACACCAAAGAATGGTGCTCAGCACATCTCCCATTGACATCAACACCAGATCTAATTTGCAACTGTTCATAGACATTTTTCTGTCTTCTTACAGATGAACGGCCTCTACTATCAAGACACAGCAGTCCATAGGCTTTGCTTTGCAATGGTCATTCGCAGCTGGTAGGACGAAATATCGCCATTTACCACAATGGTTATACCCAAACTCGCATCAGCCAAACACAAAGACAGACCGATTAATAAGTCCCTGTTCTATCCAAAAACGCCCTTCAAGCTCTTATCAGTACACCCGTATTAAATTGTCAAACGCCTCCATGAACGCCAATTCTTTTTGATCTACGATTCACGAATTCCACTATTGCAGCAGGCTACTTCAACGGTGCAGCCACCGGCCCTCTTGCCCAGGAGTCGACCTGTCTTGGACAATGTGCGCCAGCGCATCAATCACTGCGTTCATTAGCAACTCCGCAATACTTGTAAGTCTCTCAGCGAGGAGTGTTTCAACGTACTCTGCATGTCCATCTTGGACCTTGTAGCGAAGTAAAAGTCTTCGTTAATTTTGTCCTGCCCGTGTTCTCCCGGAAGATGACATGGGCAAAACTCAAAGTCTGTGGATAACGGGGGAAGATCTGGCGTGGACAGTCGGGTGTCAATTGGGGTCCTCGGATGCCAATCTTCACTAAGAACATCCCGTTCAGCGCCGCAAATCTCCAACTGCATCTCGCTGGGGTCCATGGGAGTCGAGCGACACCAGGAGCCAGTGTGGGCAAGTCCTCCGTCAGAGGCGAGATGTGAAGGTTGACCATATCCATGTGAGGGATCTAGAGTATTCTCAAGTGAGAACCGAAGACGCTTACGAGGCGAAGTCGGATATAGCTCATAGTCTGACTCGACTTTGGGGAGAGATGGATTACTGGTGTATGAACACAATTCCTG
The DNA here is from genome assembly GCA_018886245.1 of Fusarium brachygibbosum. Taxonomy (NCBI): domain Eukaryota; kingdom Fungi; phylum Ascomycota; class Sordariomycetes; order Hypocreales; family Nectriaceae; genus Fusarium; species Fusarium brachygibbosum. The sequence continues at coordinate 2,345,326 of MU249525.1, forward strand.
GTTTGATAGCTGATGCGAGCCACGTGATCGTGGTACCTGCCTTCGCAGTCGAGCATCAGCGTCTCTGATCCGCTCAGCGCCATTGGGGATGCCTGCCAAATGATCATAGCCAGATATCTCGCCCAAGTGGAGAGGATCTGCTAGACTTCTGGGCCTCGCTGATAGCCGTTGCCTCTCACTGGCCTCACGGTGACTTGGTACAAGGGTTTGGTCGTGGGCTCGCCTGAGTCCATAGGCTGATGAAGAAGGGGCAGACGTGGATAAAGCACGATGAGAAGTCATCTTGATGTGAAAGGAAGGATATGTATTGTCTGTGCAGAGATGCGATGCAATATATGGGCCTCAAGTGACGGCGACAGCAGGGAAGGGGAGAAAAGAGTATGAAGTGAGTCCTACTGAGACTCATCAAACTCTTGGATGTTATCAAGTGATGAAATCCAGAAGCAATGATGAATTTGAAGTGGCTTGGGGATGATTTTTGATGGATATGAAGAAAAGGTATGAAGAAGGGAGAGAGCAAGAGAAAAGAATCGAGGGGGGGAGGAGGACTTTAAGTTGGGAGGCCCAAGGACGACAGACCCCCGCACCAACCAATCAGAAGACAGCATCTCAACCTCACACAACCTCATCCTGGCACTTCTCATCCTACACACTTCATTACAACAAATGTCAACTTATTCTTTATGTTATTCGAGCTCGCATACATATTCGTGAACTCATGAGAGTTCTCTTGGTGTTGTATACCCATCTGTTTGTCTAGCCCTTCGAACCATCGAGTTGACTACTTGCCTTGCCATATGCCGTATGACAAGTGTACCAAACCCGCCGTTGGTGATCCAGTGCAAGTCCGGGCTATAGTGTAACATGCACGCGTACGCTGTGTGCTGTGAAAGGTGGCTCTGATGCACAGAGTCTCCATGGACTATCGGTCTGGTAGTTCAACTATCATGCTGGTCGACGGATTCGTAATAAAATATACGTCCTCATCCATGTACATCTGCTGTATTACCTCTCAATCCTACGTTCCTGATTCACAGGAGTACGCACTAGCCAGGACCTGTAGCGGATGGTTGCGAATACTCTGGAGTCGTCTACAATTGAAAAGTCATGTACAGTTTGTAGGGACTCGGGAAAACCAAGGTCGCATTGTCAATGGGCCAATGAGAGTTGCATGGGCAGATATCTGTACAGTGTTGGAGCTTTGAAGCCACACACCCTTTCGTCAGAGTCGGTATGTAAGATTTACATATCTTGGCGTTGAAAAGTATGTATAGGCTGAAGTAGAGATACTTATCGTCTCTACGTCCTGCCTAATCGTGTGTACTGTGCAATCTGACATAGGAGACAGCGACTGCTATGAGCAGTTTCAAGGTAAATACATCCATGCTACGAATACGAATATAAGTGTGGCGCAAATTATATACTTGGTCAAATCAAGTAGATCGAGGTTCTATATTGATTTCCGATTTTTACCCCAAGTTCCACAATATCTTGGTTGAACAGATTCTTGTACCACACGGGTGTATTCCAGTAGATCCGGAGTGCTTGAGCCGCATCATAGGCTCGGTTCGGACGCCTATTCCTCCGTAATAGGTTGTTATCTACCAATTATAGATATGTTATACATTGTGATCAAAACATTACTTATTTACAAAACAAAACTCGCACATGAGGAACATATCGATAATTCTGTCATACAATAATTGATATTAACGGTTGAGGGACGTTGCAAGACAGAATGATACGAAATCCTGAACTGTTTTTGAAGTGGGTGTGACTGTTTCTACACCAGACCTGTCAGATTAGATGTGGCTACGATTGATCAGCCACAAGCCACAATCCGTCAGTGCAGTGTAGTGCAGTGCAGTACCCAGGACCCTTGTAAATGTAATGAATGGATGACAGTCGATCAATGCCTAACGTTATTAGTTAACCAGCCAGCTGATGATGATACAGTGGTACGCCCCAACGATAGTAGGATCCGTTCAACAAACACGTCACCAAAGATTTTCTTGACCGACAAAAAATTCTCACCGAATCACATCTTTAACCACTTGTTTATTGAGGGCGTCAAAACATCAAGTCCGATTCACGGGCGCCAAATCAACGGATGATCGGTACATCTTTCGGTGAATGGGTCTTTATCCGCCTGTCCATCGCCTTCTTTCGCTACACGCCATTAATTTACATATCTTTCATCTTGCTCCTGCCTCTTCTACAGCCCGTCTCAGTGGTGTTTCCAGCTATCTGTGTTCTCCTGGCAGCGTTGCTGGCCGAGTTCGTGTTCTACCTGTTCATATACAGACCATTTCTTGGACGGCTCAAGCGTGACGCAGTTTACCCACCAGCACTTTCGCGACAAGATCGAAAAGCGCTGTTTGAGCGGTGCTTCGGAAATGTTTCGTCGCCGGAGATTTACTTGAGGTGGTGGTTCCTGGATGCGGATCCGAATGAAATTCGGCGGGATAACGTGAGAGAGTTTGTCTTGTGGGCTTTCTTTGAAAGACCCGATGGTAGAGTATTATTGGTAGAAGATGAGGAGACAGTGGAGGAAGAAGTTGAACACTATCTGGATCTTCTGGAGAAACGACTTGGACGACCACTCGAAAATGGTCGGGGAAATGCGAAAAGTCTTCGTCTCACCCTCGATGGCATCACGACGACATATCGCAGTCTTCCCTGGTATATCATCATCTTCATCGTTGACCAGGCCACCCACTTCGCCTTTCGTTGGCACGGATTCGAGTTCTATCGTCGACCACGCCCCTCTGCGCTTCGCGTATTCCCACCGCGTCCACAAGAGCTGTTTCCAGGCCGACAATCCCCCTCTTCACGATTAAGTTACTGGCACCGCCCACACACAGCCGACGACAAGCTTCCTGTGATTTTCTTCCACGGCATTGGAATTGGATTGTGGACATATGTTCGATTCTTGGCTGGACTTCATGAAACCAGCGATGGAAGGGGGAGTGTTGGTGTAATCGCTGTCGAAATTTTGCCCATCTCATTCCGCCTCACCCCAGCCATTCCCGATAAGACAGAGTTCCTGACTCAAATGACAACTATCCTAGAACACCATCGCTGGGAGAAATTTGCGCTGGTGTCGCACTCTTACGGCTCTGTCTTGACAACTCATATGCTGCATGACCCCAGACTCAAACATCGCGTGCCATCGGTTGTCCTCATCGACCCTGTTACCATTATGCTCCATCTTCCTGACGTGGCGTACAACTTTACTCGCCGGAAGCCCAAGCGAGCAAACGAATGGCAGCTGTGGTATTTTGCCAGTACTGACCCAGGCGTCGCGCTTTGTCTGGGCAGGCATTTCTTCTGGCGCGAGAATATCCTCTGGAAAGAGGATCTGTTGGGGACTCAGGATAACGGTCGCCATACAAGACATGCCGCAGTGACGCTGTCTGGTCGTGACCTCATAGTCGATACTGCTTCAGTCGCAGAATATCTGGGCGTTGATCTGGAATCGCGAACTCGGAGTCTAGTAGCTGAATCCCACAACGGTGTGGAGGTGGTCATGTTTCCGAACCTGGACCATGCGCAAGTGTTTGACGATCGCTCAAGTAGAGATTCGGTGATTCAGATGATTAAATCCAGATGCGAAAGCTAGTGGGTGGCATCTGCGGAATAGTCCAGAAATAGAGAAAACTGAGACAGACAATAATGAAAGAAAGAAAGAAAGCTCTTTGTTGTTCCCTTTAATTCTTTGTTCCGATGACATCGCCACCCCATTCAGTCAGGTCTGCACGGATAGGAGCTGGTCCGTTCTGAATCATGAGTAACTGAAAGTCTTCATCAGAGTCGTTTTTGATCTGATGTTCAATCCATGCGGGTACAAAGGCAAAGTCTCCAGGAGCCAGATCGTGATGTTTGAGCTCTGAATTGACGGCCTCGCTGACGATCAGAGTGCCATTGCCTGAGACGGCGTAAATGATGGTATCTAGATATGAATGTGAGATTTATGCTTCCGCACAAAGAATATCAACTGACCTTGCTCGCTGTTGTGTCTAACGGTAGACCTGCAATGTGGTCGCGTTGTAACGACTTGGTCGTGTCAGTAACGCAGAGCCGGGAGTCTGTGTTTGAGACAATCTACTCACCAGAGACACACATATTGTCGCACTTGCCCACGACGGCGGGACGTTCGATAACGGGACCCTCAACAGTTGGATGAGTCGGTTCGAGCTGCTTGGCTCGAGTGATATTGGCAGATGCAGGCATTATCATCGGAAGAATCTCCGAGATGATGGGTAGAAAGGAAGTCATCATTGGCAATTGAAGTGTTTTAATATGATGACAATTATTAGAGACGTGTGAACAAGAGTGCAGAGGCGGTTGTTGAAGTGTTTATAAAGCACCGGCGCGTGACGTGAGAGGCGAAAAAGTGAAGGTATTCCCAATGGTTAATGCGAAGGAGATGACGTCGCTACACGGATAAATGGGTGGTGTACAATTCGCCAGCAAAGCAGAGAGAGGGAGAGACAGAGAGAAGTAGTAGGTAGGACAAATGCGCAGTTTCGGTGACGACAAGAACCGTGTGACCTACTGGTTTGGTGTTTAGATCAAACCTGATAAGCAAGCAAGCATCAGGCCTCAAAGAATCCGGGTGCAGATGCGACCCGGATCTAGGCCTAGACCAGGGCCCAGATCCCCCCAGCCACCGTTGCTAGTATGGAGCGGCACAGCTTAGCTGCCCCCTAAAGGGATCACAGCTGATAAAGTGCCTTTGATCAGATTGATAATGCAAGGTAGATAACGACTGGGGTTAAACAAGTACGACCGTATGCAGGGTCTTTAGATATTCCAACGGCTTATGTTATTATTTCCTTGCGATACTCTTCATTTCTTTTTGCCATGAATTTGATCGGTTGCTATCATACGTTAATCAATCAGCTAACACTTAACTATGGATGACGACGATCCTCTCCACTTTGCCCCGGCAGTCGTTGTCGATGGAGCCTCGAAAATGTGACATAAAAATAATGCTTTGATACCTGAGTATGTAGAACAAATTGCACTCAACTGAACTACTGCACGGAGCAAAAACAACAACTCGGGCAGCTTCAATATCTTAATCCGAGGCGGTATTTTTAGTCCATTCCTGTCTTCCTCTCTAGGGTCTGCATCTCATACGGCTGAACTCCGCTTAGATTAGCTGCATAGGTCATTTGGGGTCATCGCTACCTAACTGAAGCTCCCTTCGCAGCTCAAAGCCCAGACCGTCTAGATCAATATCTAGCTCGCCACCCCTGCCTTGCCCATAAAGCTGAAAGCAAGTGAAATAAGGTAAGTCAAGGTAGTTTATGAGCTTTTACCTCTCTCCATCTTGATCATACAGGGACTCAATCTTCTCTCTTTCTCTCAGAAATAATGTCTATCTCGAGTCAAGAACTGGAGTCACCGCTATCGGAGCCATCGTCGTCATCAGAGTGTCAGTTACAGATGCCATCAGAGATATCGTTACTTCTAAATCTCCCTCCCGAGCTCATCGATAACATTCTTTCTCATCTCTCACCCTACGATCTGTCAGCTGCATCCGCTACGTGCCGAGATCTGCACAAGCATGCCCTCTCCGACATCCTTTGGCAACCTCTCGTCCAAGAGAATGTCCCTGGCATGGCTATCACCAGCCCTCACCCTTGCAGTAGCTATCATGAGCTTTACGCCTCACATGATCGTCTCTGGTTCCTTCCCCGGCAAAAGATCTGGTTCTGCGATCGAGACCTTACCGGCAGACTTATGCTTGTCCGTTACGACCCACGTCGAGGCTGCATAGAGGGCTACCAACTTCTTGCAAGCAGAGGCCGACCACTGCATCAGAGCTGGCTTAGTCAAGGCGATGTCTTGATTCAAGAGTTCGAACCAAAAGTCAAACTCCATCTCGACAAGCCTATCTTGCAGTTCCGGGTTGGAGAGGAAGCTCCGGTTGAGTTCACAACGCGGCCCGGTGCCAATCGATTTGCCGATGAGATGCCTGTCACGCTTGATGACCGAATCGACGCTCTGTTCAGCAACTTCATGCTGACATGTGAGCTCGATCAAGAAGAAGCCGAAGACAACCTCAAGAGCTCATTCCCATACGGCAACATATGGCCACCGCCTTCTGTACCTTCAGATCACCATGTCTCGGGTGGCAGCACGCAGATCACAGAAGAGGGCATCTTTGTCAACACACCAGCGACTCGGCCCCGGCGACGTAGAGATGTTTCAGAGAGGTTCTTCCGAGTTCGTCAATGGATGGAAATGGCGGGTGGTTTAGCACGTGTTGGTATGGCTGCCGGTATGACTGGGATATTTAACATGCTAAGATTGTCTCGTCCCGCAGCGGCCGGTGGTCTTCCTGGCGTCCACGTCGGCGAGGAACTCATCACCTATTCAACTCTCGATCCAAAGCTGTACACGCCAACACCGTTGAAGCCCTGGAGGGGTATCTGGGTTGGCGATTACAGCACCCACGGGTGCGAATTCCTGCTCGTTCACCAGCCCGATGACGAGGCGCCGGCAGCGGACGAAGAACTCGGGCTTATACGCGGAGAGTCGGAATCCGATGAGGCTTGGATAGCGAGACGGGACGAAGGTCGTACATATCAAGGGCGGCTCGAGGCGATCAAACTGACGGGCGATCCCAATGTTCCGCGAGGAGAGATCACTTTCCTCGCCAAAGACTTGAGCAACCTTGTTGATGGGCCTCCGGCAGACCCTCGCTTCCAAGGCAAGAAAACGGTTCACAGCCAAGGACATATTGCAGATACAGGATTTATATCAGGTAAGTGCGAACAGGAAGTTATAAAGACACTTAAGCTAATACCTTGACAGACAGGTTTGTGAGAAGCCATCTTATCCTTGTTAGTCATGATCGCATAGCGCAGCACTGGGTTGAGTTTGGCCATGTGAGCTATTTCCAGAGGGTCAATATTGATGAGTTCCTTAAGGTATAAGGGGAGAAGCTAAGGAGATTGATTGTATACTAAGTCTACCAACATCATCCATGGTTTAAGTTGTTCACTTCTACATAGTAGTTATTGAGCGGAGGTCATAATCTTTTCATAACTTTCACTGGTACTTAGATCTTGAATGTATTGCTTACTTCACGATGCTGCATGATGAATCTAGCTCAGCCATCATGTGCATTTGGATGCGACACCTCACGAAACAGCACGTAAAAATCCATGGACACGATAAATTCCACAGTACTGTCTTGTTATCGGAAAATGCGTTCTTAACCATATATAACGACACCTCAATCCGGTTGTCACTCTCAAATTTCGTCAATATCCGTCCTTGAGGTTTAGGGTAGCCCAAATATGAGCGAAGAGAACAACGTGATGCAGCCAGATGTCAATGCCATATATTTCTAAGGGTATCACGGAATAATCCAGTACATAAAACCCATGTGAAAATAGTTCCCAAATTCTACCTGCCCAAAAAAAACATTCATCTCATGAGGTCATTGACGTTGCATCGAGTGTCCTTTGCCAAGGACACTCGACTAGCAACCTTCTTTTATGCAACTGGACTCGTGTGGGCTCAAGGCCCGACGCTGTGGACGTATGGCTCGACTTGGAAAATTCGCTTTTGTTCATTTTTTGTTTTTGTATTGCAGTTTCCGTTTACTTGGACTTGGCCTTCTCAGCCTGAGCCTGCTCGTAGATCCAGTCGTTGAGACCCGCACGGTTTCTACAATCCCTAGTTAGCTTCACTTTCAAAAATGGATTCTGTTACTTACCGTGCAATCTCGAAAGCGTAGAACTGCATGCGGGGAACAAAGATGGTGGTGTTCTCCTCGTACTCGACCTTGGGGCTGTCGCGCACCATGGTACCGAAGTTGTAGTCGTCGACCTTCTTCTCGTACTTCATCATGAACTCGCGCCACCTGTTCTTGCCATCCTTGCTCTTCATCTCGTCCTCGTCAACCTTGGCGGCGGGGTCGAACTCGGGGAAGGCCTCCTTGAGGTGCTCCATGATCTCGTCGTCGATCTTGGTGAGGCGGAGGGTGGAGCCCTTGACGCGCTCGAGGATGGACCAGTAGGTCTGCATGTGCTGGACGACCTTGACGGCGAATTGCTTCTCGATCTGCGAGCTGTTAGTTAGTGAACCGAGTCTCTAATGTTTCAGATTGTATCGTGGGGTTTGACGCACGTCTTCGTTGTTCTGGGCATTCTCGGCATCGAAGTTCTTGGGCACGGGGGCGCCAGACATGTTATCGAGGGGATCCATGGCGACTGATTAATCTGATGCGATCGTGAAGGGGATTTTGCTGGTGTTTGGTGTATGAAAGCTGTGTTTGAGGTTGTCGTTGGGCAAAAACCTTGAACGTGGGGCAATGATGATGGAGGGGCACAGAAGCCACAAATGATATCAGCGTATAGTGCTTGCGCTTATTAGCACTGTTAATGTGGTTGTTAGATCTTGGATCGATAATTATGAGGATAATGGATTTAACAACTGACTACAGATATAAGCTGCATTTTTATACTTATGGAAATCATATCATATTAATCTTCTCTAGCATTTAGCTCTGGTTTGCAGGAGCCATAATTATTTGAAAGACTGACCAACTTACCTGTTAGTACAAAAGATGCTTCTGGTGCTTGCTGGAACTCCATAGACGCATTCTGTGTCGATTGCACAGTGCAAAACTTCGACAGGTATGTCCAGTTACTTTGCGTTGCACCAAACTGACAACGCATTTCTTCAACCATACAAGCAGCAAAAAGGAATGACCACAACCAGCAAAAGAATATGACTGCTAACTCCGGTACAGGGAATCGAACCCTGGGCTCCGCGGTACTGATCTCTCAGGTTATGAGAGCGCGAAATGTTAGCCACTACACCATACCGGATGATGATTGGTGATTGATGATATGGCAGCCGTTGTTGATCATCATCAAGATGAGTGGCCGTGCCAGCCTTCACATCACATCTAGAGTCACTTCTAGGTAGATATCCGGAAGTGCTTGTATTCATTTGTTGAACAGGAGAAGTTGTCTCTGCAATCAAGCTTTCTTCTTAGTGCGGGAAGGGAGTTGTGATGCCTTTGTCTCGTAAGTGAGCTTGCGCTTGTGGCATGGCAGTCCAAACTGTCAGAGTTGAACCAACAGACTAGCAGCATAAACATTACAGGGAGAGTGAGTGTAATGGGGAAATCTCGCAGCTGATTTCTTTATTTCCTAGGTATGCGTCTCTATTATACCCTCTGCCTGCAATCCGCTCCACTCATGCTGTGGTAACCTATTACATAACAACCGTTTGCACAGGGAGACTCGCATACTCCTACTGTCGACCACACTTCTTGATCTGTTTCGAGGAAAGAGTGATGTGAGATTGTATTTTTGCCTTGTAGGCTGTATATTTGTTGGTTGGAAACCTGGCCCTTGTTCTTCCGGGTATGATCCCAAAAGGAGGACAAAAGATGAAGATCGAATGCAACAACATGATATTGCCATGACATCTTGTGTCACAGTCATGAAGACTCATTCTTGTGGCGCTTGCAAGGGAAAACCGATCCAGACTAGGTGATAGCAGGTTACTGAATTCTATGTGAATGCTTGTCGTTGAGAAGCAAGAGTGCGTTTGCATGCAATACGGATGAGTGATCCCTTTCGTCACTATCGCTAGAGGTTAGTGGTCATAACTCACGTATGTCGCCAAGAGCCTACCAATATGCCAGACAAGTATAAATACCACCACTCCCCAATTAGAGACGGGGTTTCTGCCTCGGAGAAAGTGCCTCACGAGAGGCTCACGGGGCTGGCCCATCTAGGTGCATCTTAACGACAGAATGGATGAGGCAAGCCCTAATATGATAATAGTATGTACAAAACTAATTCTGTATGTAGCCGTCTAGTCGGGTCAACTGATTGTTTGCAACAGTAATGGGGCTCACTACAGCTGAACAAATCTCGACGACATTGAGTGCATTTAGTACAAGCCTTAGTTGTGCACACCGATTACATGAAACCCAGTAGACTTGCGATATGCATTAAGCTCTTTTGAGTAATAATGTTTGCTATCTGCTGACGGCCAGCCCCTATCTAGATCACCAGGAGCCTCACGAAGACAAGTTCAGCTCAAACACATCAGACTATAAATTACGACATATTTACATTGTTTCAAACTTTATTGTATACACTCCTTTATGTAAGATTCAAACAAAAGAGGGATCCTGCAGTCCCAGCTTAAGCTTAGAAGGAACACCAGAGGTAGAAATTAAATCAGTAACTGGGCAGCTTTTAACGGCCGTTAACGAGCAGTCCCTGCCACTGCTCAACGGTGATATACCAGCCGTACTGGGCCGGCACGCCTGTGGCAGTAGAAGTTAGTAGATTAATGTAGTTCCCTTGGAGCAGAAGGTGGACAATGTGTGTCGTCTTATCTTGCGATAGGTTGCAAGCACTAATTCTGAATGTAGCTCTCCCACAGAATCGATCGGCTCTTCAAGACCAGAATGGGTCTTGCTCGTTATATACAGGACAACTTAGATTCCATCAAGTATGTTCTGTAGAACCTTCAATTGTGTGCTTTGCTTACATGTGACCCAGCGGTCTCGAGCAAGCGATGGCTGAAGTGCAGCTGAAGCTGCGAAGCTTGGAGCCAGTGTCTGGGCTTATGCCGGACGAGGAAAGCTCAGCTGGCAGCTCGAACTAAAAGGCTGGATATTTGTACAGAGAGTATGCGAGAAGAGCTTTCACATGCGGTGATTCGTTAAAGCAGTGAAAATGATTTGAACAAGATTCGCGACTATCGTTTTTTGTCAAATGAGAAAGAACTCTTTGCTATATATAATTGTGATTGACACAGATCCTGGTTGCCACAGTGAAGCCATATGATAACTAATAATCGATGTTTATTAACATGTCTAGTAGTTTCCAGCCATATTTAATTCATTTGCTGGCTATATGTAGATGTAGTCTGGCCCATCAAATAGCACCTGCGGGTTATGTACTAATGGGGTCCTTATACTACTTACAAAGCCGGCCTAGTTGTGTGTCACAGTCTGAGGGCCCCCCTTTTTTTTAATGGGATGCTTCTTGATTTTCACTTAGTTGTTCTCAACGTACCTCATGGTAAGCAGCTTCTCGTGGATATATACGTTTCCAGGACCATCGAACCCCCAAGAGCCTATCATGCATGGTCACCTGTAACACAAGACGTGAGACACTCAACACCAAGGAATGTGTCTTGAGTGCATGTGTCCGCATCGCATAGCATCTCTTTACTGGAAGTTTTACTTCCAGTGTGGTCGCTATTCCAGTTGTAGGTACTAAGTTCAGAGCAGAAGACATCTTTCATAAGGGGGCACTCATGCCTGGGCAGCACCACATCAGATACTTGCAAGCAGTGAAAGCAGTAGGAATGCATTGAGCTCAAAAGAAGAAGAAAAACTTGGATCAACCAACAATTCCAAGCAAAGCTCTCGTCTAATGCACCAGTCAAAAATATCGACTCGTCAAGTTGAGCGCCATTTGGCAGTGGCAACACCATCGGCCCCTCGGTCGCCTTTAAAAGCCCGACTAAAGGCTATTAAAGAAGGTCCATCAAATTCAATGAATTCATTTTGGTCATGTAATTACACTTTTTGTCAATAAATTGCGGGCGGGGCTGCAGTTAGTAGTTGAACAATATCAACGAGAACAATACTAAGACCCTTGCCCTCAGCCTCGTCTGTGCACCATCACCACCACTCGCTCTTTCCTTTCATATTGTTCTTTGTCACCACAAACGCTCTGCCTCGTTTTACCTTGTCACCATACCGCCTCCTCCTAAACCATGTCGTCTCTTCGATATCCTCGACTGCTGCGTCTTGTTCTCCTTTTCTTCTTCCTTAATCCAGATTGAATCACCACTTTCGTTAATCTTCAACTTCATTCGCAATGGAACAAGACGTTAAATCATCGTGGAAACAACTCTTCACTTTTACCAGAAAGTCACACACCGGAGCTCTGATAGCTGCTCTAATAGCTGCAGCCTTCTCAGCAGCTTTCAAAACCATTCTCGCAGTTATCCTTGGAAAGATCTTCGATATCATCGCTGGCTTTGGCAATGGCACATACGACGGGGATGAAGCTCTGGCCCAGGTTTCCGACTGGGCAGTTGTCCTTCTAGGAATGGGAATTGGAAATTGGATTGCAAGCACAGCCTTTCTAGCACTCTGGGTCATATTTGGGGAGTTACAGGCTTGCAGTGTCAGACGAGACATCTTTGCGAGTCTTCTCTCCAAGGACATGGCCTGGTTTGATTCCCAATCCGAAGGCATATCTAGTCTTCTCATCAGAATACAGACGTGAGTACCTTATCCCTCCTTTGACCCCTTACTAACTTGTCGCAGGCAAACTCGCGAACTGCAGCTTGCATCCTCCCAAGTTCTTGGTCTTCTCGTTGGCGACATCATCACTTCCTTCGCGTCACTAGGCATCGCCCTTTACTACTCCTGGAAACTCACACTCGTCCTCCTCGCTACTCTTCCAATTTCAGCCATTGTTCTCTCGCTTGCCACTAAACGCCTGGAGCCCGCCATTCAAACTCAGAAGCGTGAGCTGGCCGTGGCTTCAAAATTCGCTGTTGCATCTATCACAGCCATTGATCTCGTCAAGGTCTTCAACGGATACGATCAAGAAGTTTGGCAATACTACCCGTCAATCAAAGCTGCAGCAAAGCAGTACCTTGTCCAAGCCCAGTGCAATGCCCTTCAAATGGGCTATGTCGCTTTTTGGGTCGTGGCCATGTTCGTCCTGGGATTCTGGTACGGCGTGGTACTTGTCAACAACGATGGTCTTGCTGCCGGAAGTGTCCTGACGACGTTCTATTCTACACTTGCAGCCTTTCAGGGCATTGAAGCTCTGATGCCGCAGTGGTTGGTCCTCGCCAAGGGTATGTCGGCGGGCGGCTTTCTCTCCAGTATTACTCGCAACGTGAGAAATGGTGGCATGGTTAAGCCCATGGCCGGTGCTTTAAGACCCCAATTCTGCAGCGGTGACATCGAGCTGAAAAATGTGAGTTCTCTCTCAGCAAGCTAACAAAGACGAATACTGACCCCAGCAGGTAAGCTTTGCATACCCTTCGAATTCCACGCTCAAAGTCCTCAAAGAATCGAACTTCTTCTTTCCATCTGGCGAAATAACCTTTATTGTCGGAAGAAGCGGTTCCGGAAAGAGCACACTCGGCAATCTCATCGTCGGCTTCTACGAGCCCCTAAGCGGACAGGTTCATGTCGACAACCGACCACTACAAGTGCTTGACAGGCAATGGGTCCGCGAAAACATTACTTTAATTCAGCAGTCAAGTGTTTTGTTCAACGAATCGTTCTTCAAGAATGTAGCATTTGGCCACCAATATCCTGATGGAGCAACACGATCCGAGGTGATGGGCGCCTGCGATGCAGCATTGCTTCAGTCAACACTCGCGGCGCTTCCAGAAGGACTTGATACCAATGTTGGCGCCGATGGATATAACTTGAGTGGTGGGCAGAAGCAGAGACTAGCACTCGCCAGGGCTAGACTTCGAGATCCCCCTGTACTTATCCTTGACGAGATCACAAGCGGTCTTGATCAGGTCAGCAGAACTCTCATTATGGATGCAATCCGTGCATGGCGGCGGGGCAAGACAACCATCATCATAACGCATGACGTTGCTCAGATTGAGGATGATGACTTCGTCTATGTGATGGACAACGCGTCTCTTGTTCAAGAAGGCTTCAGAAAAGATCTTGCCAATCAAACTGGTAAAACATTTGCCACACTTGCATCCACGGCGCAAGATACTCCAGAAGTGCCTGCCGAAATCACTACTGACTCTCCGATATCTCCCAACTCGCCCCTTTCTCCATTATTCCCTCCACCAGTGAGAGCATCTCGACTTTCGCAACTGCTTGTTGGAGAGTTGGAGTCGTTCAGCCCAGCCCCAGCAAGTGCATCGCGACGCATGACTCTCGGAACAAATACAGCAGCGGTCTTTCGCATCAGAACGGCTCGGGCTTGGGATATGGAAACCTTCTATGAAGCTGAGCGCCCAGCAACGGCTGCTATCCACTTACCGATGGATGACTTTTATGACGAAAAGCACAACAGCGCTCTCAGAAGCCAAAGTAGTCTGGATGGCTTTGAAACATCATACACTCTAGGACCGCTTGATGAGCCAGAGTACCTCTTTGGTGGATCAGAGCGCCCAAAGAGCATCACAAGACTTCGACGAGCAAGGTTGACCGACAAGGTTGAGGATAATGAGGATGAGACTAAGGAACTCCCTCCACCTATATCTTTGGTTGCAATCTTGAAGACTGTCTGGCCAGCCATCGGTCGAGGACATCGGTTTCTCCTTGTCCTTGGAGTGCTAACCTGTTTGATTGGAGCTGGCTCTATCCCCGCATTCGCATATTGCTTTGCACAGCTACTGGGCGCAATGTGGTCCCAAGGCGACAAGCTAGCAGAGGGTAAGAAATGGGCCATATTCCTCAGTGTCATCGCTGTTGTCGATGGAGTTTGTACCGGCGGTGGTCGCTATCTGCTTGAGATGGTAGGTCAAGCATGGATCAATACCATTCGCGTGGAAGCCTTGAAACGAATCCTCCGCCAGCCAAGGTCTTGGTTCGACCGATCGCGCAACTCTCCTGGCCGAATTAACGAATGTCTCGATCGAAATGCTGAAGAGATGCGCAACATTGTTGGCCGATTCGTACCCATCCTCATCACAGTCACCGTCATGATTGTTGCTGCTATCGCATGGGCTCTCGTCATATCCTGGAAGCTTACCCTCGTCACCCTCGCACCGCTGCCTGTTGTTATGGGCGCAGTTAAAGGCTATACTATTATCAGCGGGAAGTGGGAGGCGCGTTGCAACGAAGGAGCTGAGGAGGCCAGCGCTGCTCTGACTGAGATCTTTCTCAGCATTCGAGTCGTTCGGGCCCTCACATTGGAGAAGTACATGAGTGAAAAGTATCTCAGAGCAGTAACGCACACTCTAGGCCTGGGCAAGAAGAGAGCCGGACGCACAAGCGCGTTCTTTGGCCTCTATCAGTCGGTGAACTACCCTCTTACAGCTCTTGTGTTTTATTACGGAACTGTGCTTCTGGCTTCAGAGAATGCGATTACACCGACATCCGTCGTAGCAGTGGTCAATCTGCTTCTGTTCAGTATGGGCACAGCGACAAGTATTCTTAGTACGATACCGCAAGTCACCATGGCCCAGTCCACTGCAGCACAGATGTTGAAATATGCCAACATGCCTCTTGCGCCACCGAGCGAGACTGGCGGACAACAAAAGCCGAAGTCACCGCTTCCAGTACGACTAGACGATCTCGGCTTCTCTTACAAGTCAAGTTCGCAGAGGCCTGTCCTGAGAGGCGTATCCTTCGAGGTCAACGCCGGCGATTGTCTGGCTATTGTCGGTCGATCTGGCTGTGGCAAGTCCACCGTCATCTCGCTGATGCTGGGTCTTTATACCCCTTCGAGAGCGGCAATACTCAGCACGCAACCGCCCCTTAGTTTCGCTGGTATTTCTCATTCAAACATCGATATTGAGCATCTGCGTTCAATGATGGCATACGTGCCACAAACACCATTCTTGTTCCCAGCCACTATCGCAGAGAATATCACATATGGCCTGAATGAACTTTCGCCTCAACGTCACTTCCCCAATGTCATGGCGGCTGCAAAAGCAGCTGGTCTTCACGAGTTCATCTCATCTCTTCCAGATGGCTACAACACCCACGTCGGCGACGGAGGCCAAGCTCTCTCAGGCGGCCAAGCACAGCGCCTCAGTATTGCACGCGCACTAGTCCGAAAGCCAAGGCTTCTCGTGCTTGACGAACCAACAAGCGCGCTGGATGCAGAAAGCGCAGAGATGATCAGGCACACAATGCGACGAATCGCGAGCAAATCCAGGAGGGAGATGGCGATTGTTGTGGTAACGCACAGCAAGGAAATGATGGCAATCGCAGATCGGATTGTTGTGCTGGAGGATGGTATCAAGGTTGAGGAGGGAACATATCATGAGTTGCTGCAAGTCAGAGGGGCTTTTGCACAAGTAATAGGTGAAGGAGTAATAGGTGAAGGAGGATGAGAAGATAGTAAAGAGTATAACTGAAGAAAGGACTTAATGAGGTATTAGATGAATCTATTGGATAACGGCGGTTATTGCACGCATATACCCAGACACGTTGTTGTCGCTCTAATGGTGGAGCTTCAGACCCAGTCTCCCCACGAATTTTTAAAGTTCACGATCCAACAAGCCCTTAGCGCACGCCCATTGGACCGAAGCCCCTGAGGATTAGTAAGTCAATGCCACGCAGCAGGGGTCACGGGGTCAGATTGGAAGAAACGATCTAAAACGACCCGAACATTCCAACGTTATCCATTCATTTTATCTCATCGATCGCCACCATCAATGCCGCAATAACTACCGTTCACGTGTCAGACCATTTCGCATTATTTTTTTTTATTTCATTTTCTTACTTACAATCATTTATTCATCTTTTATGCGATACGTACCTGAATAACTGGACATACACCAAAGACCGCTGGGAGATCGGCGTCGTTCAGTTGCCTCTCATTATCTCTCATTTCGTTTCACTTTGATTCATTCACTCATACTACGCAACTCACATCCACTTATACAAACCCCCCCCTACTCAATGACAGCCCAGTCGCCCACAAAGCGCAGGGGTCGCTTATCTTCCAGCACCCAGGAAACTGACGATGCAGCTCTCAAGGTAACTCTCCTATCCAGTTCCTCGAACCCATGTACTTACAACGCCCCTCAAAGGCCCGTCGCGAGCGTAACCGCGAAGCCCAAAATATCTTCCGCCGCCGCCGCCAAGCCGCCGAAGCAGCACAGGCCCAGCGCGTCCGTCGTCTCGAGCAAGTTGTCGAGGAGATGAGCTCCATCTTCATGTCCTTTGTCGACGAGATGCTCACTACTGAAGCCATCGTGAACGGCCAGCCCAGTCTTGTGGGGAGCTTACGACGCAGCATGGAGAGGATTCTGGAGCTGGCGCATGAGGTCGTCGGGCCAGAGGAGGATCTTGTCGTGCTGCCGAGATCGAATTCTCCGAATGAAGAGAACATGCCGTCAGGCAAGTCACATAGTCCTGACAGCGAGCGAAGTGAGACGACGTCGGATTCCGGTTCTTCCTTGGCTGTCACGTTGAGACGAGTCCAGCCTGTCCAGCCGCCGCAGACTTCAGCATTGACGACCGCACTATCGACGTCAAACTCAACGGCATCAGTAACGTCCATATCACCGCCGACGCCACAATTCACAACGCTCCACCACCAGTTTCAGCAACCGTCTCTCGCCAAACCCGTCTCAATCCCGTCTTTCAGCCTTGCGCCCCAAATCTTCGGCAACGGCTGGCTCGGCACAACGCCCACCGCACCTGGCGAAGTCGTCACGACAGGACCACACCACCACTCGCCCTTTTCATTCCGCGTCGCCAACACCGCTCTAACGATAGCATGCCAACTCCTTGTAAACTCGCCGCCTGAATACGCCATGACCCCGCAACAAGCTCGTCTGTTCTGCAACACGCTCAAAGGTCGTGCCAAAGAAGAAATGCTTACTCGTTTGCGCTGGCTCATCGGTCCTGGAAAGCACGAAATGCATCGCGTTATTGATTTACCTTATGGACGATACGGACATCATGTTTATGCTCGCGGTGAGCTCAACCCGGCGACGATGGAGGACATTGAATGGCCATGGCCTACGCGACCGGCTGGATCACGCATCGATCATTTCACCCGTTTCTTCAGCATTGTCGGTGTTGAGAAGCAGCTTCTTGCGCTAGGCGCCCGGATGGTCGATAGCGAAACGCTGGAACTCAATCTGAACAACTCGCCCATGCCCAACGTCGCAAACACTGTGCCCAAGCAACCCGAGAGCTGGAGCTTTGTAAATTGCTTCTCGTTCCCGACGCAGCCCAAGAATAGCCCTGTGACCGTGCGGCTGAGTATGCCCGCTCTTGTAATGTCGCTGGCTTCGAGATCTTGTTGTTTAATGAGAGGACCGGGAATACCGAGGTCCGAGATTGGAAGTGCTATCGAAGAAGCCATCATCAAGGCTGGATGAGCACCGGCGAAAAATTAAAAAAGTTTCATTATTTGGATATATACGAAAAGGATCGAAATCACATTTTGGAGGAAACTGGTTTGGAAAATTCGTGGGATGGAAGCGTTGTTATTATGGCCTAGTAAAGCGACCTGTATATTGGTATCTTGAACCCCTTCTCTATCATAAGTCGTAATATGTCATTTGGAACAAGAAAAAAAACACACATATGTACCCGTAAACTACATGCCCTTCGCCTGTCTATTCCGTAATGTAACGTGCAACAGTGTCCGTTATCGCCTCTTGGATCTCAACAGCCCTTCCCATGAGACGTGGTGTCTCCATGAGCTCTTTTGCTCCTGCCGTTGCGATGATCGCATCTGGCCTCGGGGATTTGTCCTTTTCGCCCGTGGTCGGGCTGTATTCAAGGCGACAAATTTCATAAATTCTGCATCTTGACTTGGTGGCAAAATATCATTGGTGCCGCCGCTGGTCCTCAAGATGGGGTCATCCTTGAGAGTTTTGGGGTGAATCTCAAAGATAGCGCCGTCGCAAGGCCTTGCTAGCTTGGCCGCCTCTACGAGGGCATGCAGGTCAAGCTCTCTCTTCTGTTTCTCTCCTTCCTTCAATATTCTCCTCTGGTCCGATCGGGCCATTGCTTCTCTCTGTTCTTGTGTCATCGGTGTCTCATCTTCCTCCGTGTCGGGGGTCAAATGCATCATGTGAAGGATATTTTCGACAGGACCCATTTCTTGCTCTAGCTGTTGTTCCTCCTTGTCATCTGCCTTCTTGCGCTTGAAGCAACCAAAAGCTTTGGACATCGATGCGCGGAGCGGCCGCCAGATCGCAAGCCAAGAGGTAGAGACCAATGTGAAGAGGCTCTGAACCCAGCTATCTGGGATTTGGCGGATCAAAGCACCCAGAGGAATGGACATGACACCAAAGAGAAGACTCCATCCCCACTGTGCGCCTGTTAGGGGAGTGGTATCGAATGCTTCGCCTCCTTTGAAGACAATGATGAACTGGCCAACAATAGTGATGAGTTGCACGCCAATGAACCAGGGGTTTCGCAAGATGCCTTGATACCAGATATCAAGCTTGTTGTCCACACGACGGCAGTTGTGTTGGTTGAAGAATTGCATCCAGACGTAGATGTTCAGCACCAGCGTCTGTAGTTTTTCGATCTCGAACTCGGTATCAGGATTGAAAGTGTCCCAGCCGGCATAATGCACCACAAAGACGACTATCAGCTGATATATGGCCTGGCAAATGATCATCTTCCACATGGTGATGGAAATGATTGGTGCGTTGCGAGGTTCGGGCTTGCGCTTTAAGAAGTCGGGTGACGGGTGATCAGTAGCATAACCGAGAGACGCGAAGATATCCATGATCAAATTGATCCAAAGCAGTTGCACGACGGTGAAGACGGCGTCGCCGACGAGCTCTGAAACAACTGTGATGATACCTGCAGTAATATTGATGGTGAATTGAAACTGCAATTGGTCAGCTCATTATTTGTTCGTTCGGCTCGGGACACTTACCTGACAAAACTTCTTGACCGAATCATTTACACTTCGACCCCAGCTCAGAGCTTTGACAATCGAGGCAAAATTATCGTCAAGAAGGATGATAGATGCTGCTTCTTTCGCCACCTCAGTACCCTGTATACCCATAGCAAACCCGACGTCAGCTGCCTTGAGGGCAAGACCATCATTTGTGCCATCACCTGTCACTGCTACCGTCTCATTCATTCGCTTCAGATGAGTTACGAGAAGCAGTTTGTCCTCCGGGCTCGATCGGGCCAAAACCTGTAGTCTTGGGATAACGGCATCAAGTTGCTCTGGAGTCAAATCCCTAAAGGTTGGTCCATCCATGGCAATACCACCGGCTGTGTAGATGCCACACTCGGCCGCAATAGCCTTGGCCGTCAAGAAGTTGTCGCCTGTGACCATACGAACAAACACTCCAGCACCTTGGCATTGACGAACAGACTCGACGACTTCGGGTCGCAACGGGTCACGGATACCAAAGGCGCCGATAAAAATCATCCCAGATGCCAGCCATTCCAAGTTGATGTTATCGGGATCTTCATCGGGACCCTCGAAAATCTCATGTGCCGTAAAATCTCGATAGGCCATGGCAACTGGCCGCAACATTCTACTCGCGTAGTCTTCGATCGTGTTGCGATAGCTTATTCGATCACTCTCCGAGAGGCGGGCAACCGGAAGTCTGAAGGTCGGGTCCAAAACGACAAAAGCACAATACTCAAACACAACTTCCGCGGCTCCCTTGACCAGAAGTCGATATCGGTCATCATCAACCTTGATCAAGACAGCCATCCACTTGCGAGATGAGTCAAAAGGAAGAATAGCAACAAGAGGACAGTTAGCTCTCTCCTCAGCCAAGTTACCCATACCAAGATGCTGACGGCTGAATTGCAACAAAGCAGTCTCAGTGCTTGAGCCCATGAAAGGAGAAGGACCAGAATCGTCAGTTTCGAAGGCTGTTGAATTGAGCGCGATGCTGTCTTTAAGCAACCGCCGACAATCTGGTGAGAGCGACTTTGCGAGATCGATCGAGCTGTCACACTTGATGGTCGAAGCGCGTGACATGGATGCATCTGGATCTGGAGTAGCAATATCAGTGTCGTCAAAGTAAGACTCGAGTCCGACACGTCCAACCACCACAGTCATCTTATTCTGTGTCAGGGTACCTGTCTTGTCGGAGCAGACAGTTGTTGCGTTTCCCATAATTTCGCATGATCGAATCAGCCTAACTAGATTATTGTCTCGAAGCATGCGCTTTGTAGCAAAGGCAAGAGCAATAGTCACATTAAGCGCCAATCCTTCAGGGACAGTGATTACAACAACCGTGACAGCCAAGATCAGGATATGTAGAAAGTCTTCAGCTTTCTGGGATGGTCCACCAGTGATGCTGTTGAGAGTGGTCAAGAAACGGATCAAGAGAACGAGAAAGAAGATAGAGCCAGCAATAGCACCAATGATGATGAGTTGTTTGCCGAGACGACCAAGTTTTACCTGTAGTGGCGTTGCTTTAATATCGTCTCTCAATGACATAAGAATACGACCGTAGGTCGAGTTAACACCGACAGCCGTAACAATATAGGAGCCGACACCGCGCGCAACGGTAGTTCCGCTCAAAATGAAAGGATCAACTCGTGATGCATGTACTGAGTGGTTGGGATTTGGTACCGACTTGTGAACCAAATCAGCTTCTCCGGAGATGGAAGACTCGTTCATCTGTAGACTTGACGCCTGCACAAGAACGCCGTCGACGGCGACAATGTCGCCTGCCTCAAGATGCAAAATATCGCCAACAACAATTCCGTGGACAGAAATGCGCTGCAATTTACCCGATCGAACAACTGTCACGTCCCTCTGTTGCTTCCGCTCATTGACCTTCTTGAACTTATAATTCTTCTGCCAGTCGGTCGCGGCGCTAGCTATGATGATGACGAGGATCGCAACTACAATGGTAACACCATCTACCCACTCGATACGGGATGCGCCCACTGACTTGTCGGCGGACTGGTAGATACCGATAGCAAGCGAAATTGTAGCAGATATGGTCAAAAGTATGATGAGTTTATCGTTGAACGCAATCCACAGCAACCTGAGAAAGGACTTTTGTGCTATTTGAGGGAGGCGGTTGTCTCCAAAAACCCGTTTGCGATCAGCATAATGATTATCATGATGTTCAAAAAGACCGTTATGAAGGAGCGGCGGCGATGGCGGAGGGGAAGCAGCGGAAACCAGCGGTGGTCGTTCAAGTGTACCAGAAGCTACCGCTTCATCGAAGGTGACAGTTCCATCAAGAGTTGTCTCGTCGACGCTGAGTCCAGCCGAAATATCTGTACGAAGGCCAGCGGCTAAGCCCAGCAAGCCGCCAAAGGCGCGAAGCGCTGAGAGACTCCTTGTTGTCAGGAGCTTGTGAAGTTGGGTCGGGGTAAAAGCAAAGTTGTTTCCCTGAACGGGGTCGTCATCGTGCAAATCAAATGGCGGATCGTCGTCGTTGGGAGCTTGAGATGTCATCGCGTTATGAATCGGGGGCTGGTGTTGGCTACCAGAATTGGAGCTTGAGTAGGACCCTTCGCCAGAGCCGCCATAGCGTGGATCAGACGCAGTCGTGATGTCGTCCATAAATGTAAATCTGCAGGAGAGAAAAGCAGCCGTGAATCCAGGAAGCTGGTACGGCTGAACCACAAAGGAAGTTTGTCAAAGACAAAATAAGATGTAAACGGAAGAGATTGGTGGATCGAAGACGGCTTCAACTGAACGGGACGGGACCGTTGAGTGTGGAGGAAGTGCTGGAATCTGCGATTGAACGGTAGCGTGGGGGATGTTCTTACTGGCCTTTACCCCGAATGCGTTAGAGCCAGTCATGAGGAGCAGGAGAGTAAAGAACCTTATTGACAAACTCGTCATACCTGGGCGAGGCGTCTCCACTGGGAAATGACATGAAATTGGGAGATGATTGTGAGTGGTGCTTGGCGGACAATCTTTATTCTGGCTGTCTGGGATCCATGACAAAGACACACCGTATACAGCAACAATCACCAGCGACACGTCGCTAACCCACTGTAAGTGGTCCGCCTTACAGAGGGCGAAGACCCCGTAAGTTCATCATCTCGGAAGGGCCGAGACTCTGCTCTCGCGGTCTTTGGGGATCCTAAAAAATGCTTGGTATTTGCTGCTATCGCGTCTTGGCAGTCATCTTGGCTACAACGTCGTGTGCGTGCGAATGAGAGGTAGAGGCTTTAGCTGCTAACGGATGAGTCGTCGTCATCGCTATTGTAGTCGTCTTTGACATTGATGTAATTGAGATTTTCTTCGTCCTTGTTTTGATCATTGTCGTTGATTTAAGGATTTGTCAAAAGGGGAATGAGGAGAAACCTTCAGGAGGCCAACCTGCACACAGTGTCAAGACAATTAGTCAGGGAAGTGAAGTTAGTTAGCGCAGGTGCGCAGCTAGGGACGGCACCTTCCCCGCCAGTGTCTGCAGCCGAATTATAGAAAAGGCAACCACGGGCATCTTGGCAAAGGCCAACTGCCAAGAATTTACACTTTTCTGAGGCCAAAGATACAGTCACTGCCAAGTTTCTCGCGATTAGAGGCCAACGAGTCAGATGATACGAGTGTCATCTCAATTACCTCACCAAGAGATATTAAGTTAAGCTTGATAAGATCGAAACTTTGTTTGCTAGTACCTGTACCTGTATAGAGCGATTGATTAGATCTACGGCCAAGCTAGACCAGGGTCCTGCCTGAAGATATTTCTATCTTTTCTAGAGCAATAAAAAGCCTGATGTGCTAACACAAGAGGCGAAATTACTCTGTCTCAGGGTGAGAGAAAAGATGACCGCTGGAATCATACAAGACGAGATTGCTCAGTCAGTTTAGACTGTTTAGATCATACCCTTCGTATTTTCTGTTGCTCGCTAAGCTGGGAAACTTACAAAGTCAAACAGACTCCAAATTACTTTGCTGGCTGTGCTGGCTGTGTCTGCGCCTCAATCAAAGCCTCAACGCTTTGACATAGCGGAAGGCCCGGACATGACTGTTGACATCTACTAACATGAATGATAATGAAATGCAAAAGTCCAACTCTTATCGTTGCACTTAGAAGCGATACGTTGAATCCAATTCAGAAGAGAAAGAGGTACAGGCACAACCCACGTGGAAAAGAACACCAAAAATTCCCACTCCACCAAGCCAAACCCCAACTCGCTGTGTTTCGCTGGTCCTCTCAAGCCTCACATCTCACAAATTCATAACCCGTGCCGTCCCTCATACCAAATCCATCAATTGAACCCAGGCGCACAAAGAGTCACAATGGGACAAGAAAATTGCTCGTGATGCTTTGCTCAAACTACATTCTGCGTCACCCTATTGTATTCTTTTTTTGAACACTTCCGTTTGGAGCAGCACGTTCCAGTTTCGCGGTTAAGACACTATTGTTTTTGCCTTGATCACTATCACTTCCAAGCCTGGCTTAAGAAAAAACAAATCTCGTCTCCTCTAGCCAATTGTCACTCTCATTCCCTCCATCCGATCGCTTCGGTCCCCTGCCGGCCGAGACATGCATTCCTAGTAGATGCTATGCACTTCTAGATGTGCAAGTTGCACAAGCACACCAATGAATGAATGATTGGGGACATCGACTCTTTTCCCCCCATCGAAGCGGGAATATTTGTATAACCTTGAATCCATGTCCAACCAACTGCCCCATCCAGACTGTTTGTCTACAGTGACACAAGCTTAGTAGAGTAGCAATGAATCAACCAAAGACGGTAGAGACATGAGCCCGATTCAGTTGCATCGAAACTTGAGGCTGCGATTGGAGGCGTCGAATGTTAAGCTTGAATCAAAACATGGCGTTGTCTTTCGCTTACATCTCCAAGCATCGAGCACATGGTGTCTTGTTCTGTTTCGTTTCATACCATTCCATTCTATTCCTTCACGAACCCGTTCTCAACGCACCTTCCAGCATACTCTCCTCTCCTATACCGCGATCTCCATCAATATCGCCTTAGATCAACGCACTATCGGGAATGAATCTCTAAACAAACACAACCTCCGTATCAAGATCCCGCCGTTGTCCTCCTCTTAACTTCCGATTTATCCACAGCCCTCGAGCTGACTCGCTGACGGGACGGTACAGTTTGTCCAGAGGAGGGCGACATCCGATGCTCGATACCCGTTGGAAAAATCCTCCTCAGTTCCGGTTTCTCTTCTCGCGTCTAAGTCACAGGGTTAGGTTAGTCTGACAAAGACATTGCATCCCACATGGCGCCTCTTTAGATAGAATATCTTTTGTACGACGGATTTGGTGCTGAAGGTCTCGAACTCGTTCTTGGTCTTAGCTGTCTGTAGATGGATGCCCGGGTTCGTAGAAGATAAAGTTCTTCGCCCTCCCTACTTCCTCGAGTAACCTGTTCGTTGCAACCCGAGGCGAGCTACCAATCATGCAACTGCTGAGATTTCTCGTCGTATTCATTCTTCCAGTTGGTCTCTTGCCTCTGGTCTCTGCATTGCCACGCTTCTTCAAACGTGGGGATGATGAGATTATTACTCCCAAAGTCATGATCATATCAATGGTATGCTCCAGTACCATATTCCAAGCTCAATTCTCTGACATGACATGTTAGTGGTCCCCTGAAGCAGAAGTTTGGCACCACCGTCTTCCAAGCACCCACTTTGGTAACCTATCAGCCAAAGTTATTCACTCTCCCGGTCTCTCCATGCTATTTCCCTGCGTCACTTGCACCGAAAATGGCGACATCTGCCAGCTCACCATCGGTGAAGGGGAAGTCAACTCAGCCGCCTCACTCATGGCTCTCGCCCTATCACCCAAATTTGATCTGAGCAGCACATACTTCCTGATCGCTGGTATAGCCGGCGTCAACCCCAAGTACGGCACACTTGGTACTGTAGCTCTCGCTCGCTATGCTATTCAAGTTGCTCTCCAATATGAGATTGATCCTAGATCCCTTCCTCCCGATTTTCCCACAGGGTACATCTCATACGGTCGTGACCAACCTCACGAGTACCCCTTTATCACATACGGCACTGAAGTGTTTGAACTCAATGCCCAGCTCCAAGAGACTGCTTACAGGCTAGCTTCTAAAGCTGAGCTGGAAGACGACACTGGGCCAAAGGAGTACCGCGCACTATACGGCCGGATGGGCGAGTCGTATAGAAGTGCTTCTCAGCCCCCTTCTGTTATCAAGTGTGACACTGCTACGAGTGATGTGTACTATTCGGGCAGTCGACTCTCCGAGTCTTTCGAAAATACCACCCGGGTATGGACAAATGGTACGGGAGTGTACTGCATGAGTGCACAGGAGGACAACGCAGTATTAGAAGTCCTGGTCAGGGCAGCAATCGAGAAGATCGTGGACTTCTCCAGAATCATGGTCATACGAACCGGTAGGCCCTCTCTGTCCCCTAATCCAAGGCATCTCACTGACAACTCAAGGGTGCAACTTTGATCGTCCCCCCCTCGGCCGCTCTGACCTAGAGCATCTCACGGCCGCTCAGCAGAATGGCTTCGACATCGCAGTCGCCAACATCTTCAATGCCGGTATCGAAATCGTCAAAGGCATCATCCACGATTGGAACAAGACATTTAAGGGCGGTATCACAGCGGAAAACTATGTAGGAGACATCTTTGGCAGTCTTGGTGGCGAGCCGGACTTTGGTTTCGGTAGTTTGACTCGTGGGGAGCGCATAGCCAAGGGTTGCAGGACGAATTATTTAGCCGTGAGGGAGATGGATAGGCGGAGGATCTTGACACAGAAGTCTCTGAGAAAGGTTTAGGAGTTTCCTGCAAGGTTGGTAGTGTGTTATCTTTCAAGTATTACATCTGGCGTCTAGTGTGGGAGTGTCGAATTCCGTAGGGGCCAAATTTACTTTCTATTTTACCTGTTTAATATATACCCTTGTTATACACTGGCCCTTCATCTGTCAGTCTGCTGGACTACGCAAGCTTTCCCTTTTCGCTACGTAATGTATGCATTCTCTGTACGACCAGCTGGCTTTGCTCAACTTTAATTCGTAAATAAAGCACAAGCTGTCGTTATCCCTCGTCATGCCCCAATGGACATGCTTCATCGCCACAAATGTCAAGACATCATCTTGCACCACCTAACTATTGGCTCACTTCACCAGGGCCCCTCTGCCCAAATGTCATGTTGTCTCTCCACACATAACGTCCCCCAGCCAGATGCAACCCATAGCACAGTGAAGTGAAGCACAAGAAGGACTATGCTCATGCCGAGTCCCCATGCGCGTGGTCCACTTGAGAAATAGTCCCCATGGCCTTGTATCAACACTGGCGAATAGCTTGTTACTCGCGGTAGACCGAGGTCCAGAGCCGCTACACCAATGAGGGGAATGGCTACGTTCAGCTGAGCCATAAGAGGCCAGCAGGGACGGAGGAGAGTTGTCACTTTAATGCCGAAGAGGCCCAGGCGGATGATGTAGCTTATTAGCGGAGAGTGCGGACCTGCAAGATTCATGAAATGGATAATAAACACGGTCACTCTTCGCCTCAAGGCATCAGCTGCGGTGGTGGGCGGTGGCATGAGAAGCGGGGGGCTCTGGGAATTTCGTCTCTCGTGCATTTCTGCCGATTCGGATGCGTCACTGACGCTGACTGCTGGGGTCACGAGGGAACTACGACGACTTTCCTGGCTGCGAGAAACGATCATGGAGTGTGAACCACGATGTCGCGACAAGGACTGCCGATGAGGATCAAGGCGAGAACTTGACCCGCTCTTTGTGGGCGACAAGTCTCTCGAGGTTGATCTGGCCAACGCACCAAGCTCTTCAAACTTGTCTTGCGTTGCTGTCTGGTTACGATGTCGTGGACCTGCAAAAAAGTAAGACAAAGCGAATTAGAACAAGGGGCGAAGAGGCTTACCTGGAACTGGGGTGCTTGGGTGGGCAGGCGAGTCTAAATTTTGTATTCGAGTGCCGATCCCAAGATTTGGCGCAGGTTCTTGACTTGGACCATTTTCGAAGCTCATAGACTCGCCTCTCATAGCCTTGAGTACCTCATTGGCGCCAGGTCTTTCGGCAGGGTCGAGAGCCAGTAGTCTCTTCAATAGCTGATAGAGTCTCGGTGGCAGATCAGGGCGTTCACGACGCTCATCGTGGAAGCCGGTCCAATGGGTAATCTCTGCTCGGAGCTCATCCACGTCCTCAAGCTCTTCCTGGAGAGCATTCGCGTTTTGGTAGGGAAGTCGCCCGAAGCACATGAAATACAGGATCATACCAAGGGAGAAAATATCCGATTTCGTGGTGAAGTTTGCATATCGTCCCGAAGTAGTGTCCATCCTGAGAACTTCCGGGGCACAGTAGGAGATGGTTCCAGTGGTGCCAGAGGACTTACGAACAACATTTTCTGGCTGAACCTCGCCAAAGTCGCTGATGAGGCAGATTGTTCTGCCACCCTCACGGTGCATTAGACAGTTGCTTGGTTTAAGATCGCGGTGAATGTAGTTGGCAGCATGAAGATATGCTACGCCGGAAGTAATATCCTTGAAGAGTGAATAAATTTCCTCGACGGCCAATACACGATTGCCATTTAATAGATCCACAGGTGTCTCGAGTTGACCTTTCGATCTTCGACGCATCTGCGCTTTGAGTTCTTCTTTGGTTGCCTCACGAGGTGCGCCTCCTATGATGTACTGGTGAAGGTCACCACCATTGCAGTACTGCTGCAGAATGAAAGCGCATGCGACGCTGGGGCCGAAGCGGGTAAGTCGAACGTCTTCCAGCCAGACATGCCGGTAAGATACAAGGTTTGGATGGGAAAGCTTAGCAAGTAGTTCAACTTCGATGAGGACCTTCTCAAGCCATGCGTGATCGTCTCCAACGGGCACTCGTTTGCAGGCGAATTGACCCAGAGCACAACCATCTATCTCGTGTCGCACAAGAAGCACGACACCCTTGCCGCCTTTTCCCAACACTCTTTCTTCGACGAAAAACGTATTGAAGTAGTTTGGACTAAACGCATCTCGTCTGATCCTGCTGCCTTCTGCTTGCGCAACACCAGGTGTACTCGACACGAACTCGGCTTCTTCGGGAGCTGGAGATGGCGACGTCTGGTGGGTGCTCGGACTACTTGCACCACCCAGAGAAGGCCCAAAGATCCTTCTCACAGGGCTTGGAGGTCCATGGTCGGTGGATGCATCGTTATTGGAGTTGACGGCGCGGAGCATGCGAAAGTAATCGGGGTCGACATAGGTCTCTTGGCGGGCGCCAAAGGAATGATCATATCCTCGGTCAGGAGCATTTTCTGAGCGAGTAAGAGGCTGGTGGCATGTTGGGCAAGTAGAGATGCCTCTGATCTCGAGTCGATGAGATTGAGAATCACGAACAACGATGGCGTTGTGGTGTCGGCTAAAGACCAGGATTAGCTTGAACTCGAGGTTGCGACATGACGGGAGCTAGGAAAATGACGTACAGCACAATCTCTCTGCCCTCGTGGGGCTGGTATGGAATTAACGACATGTCCTTGGAACGGAAACGTCGGATGCTGAAGCCAGCATCGCACTCATGGTAAAGATGAGATGATTGATCGATGAAATGTTCGATATTGGTCTATTTGGAGCTGGGATGTGATGTTTGTTTGGTTGGTTGGTTAGAGTGGAAATGGAATGTAGATGGAAGTGGAAAGTTCTGCGGGGAAGCTTTTGTTAGTGGATCGACATGATGTTGATCACTGAGGCTACAGCTGACTGACATGGACAGAAGAGGTAAGAACACCAACCAAGCTTCGACAACAACACGTGGCAGGCAACACGAAAATTGCGACGATGCAAGCCATTGGACGTCAGATAATGTATCGGAGTACAGAAATATATGGATTATTCCACGAGGTCAACCCAATGAAGGGAAGTACGTTGATGAATTCATTCAAGACTGCTACTTAAAACCAAGGACTAATCTAATCTTTTAAATCTTTACAAACAGTAATTGTTATTGATCCAACACACAACTTGCCAATATAGCCGCAACTAGTAGTTTAGATAGCAATGCAATTTATTTACGCCAAAAAACATCTGAAGATTGGTTGTTATACTACACCAGCTTCTCATGATTCCAAATGGATTTGCAAAGGTCTAGGGTATGCCACCTCCAATTACAACGCCTCCTTCCTGCCTCTTTCCTCTCAGCCAAAACCTTCTCCACCGTCCCTAGGCTTCTTCAATTGCATCCAACCTCCTCCCTAAGTTACCATCTACCCACAATCATGACAGATCTTCGACAAGCTTGTGACCGCTGTCACAGTAAAAAACTACGATGCACAAAAATTCCAGGCTCAGTTGTCTGCGCACGGTGTGTCAAAGCTGGAGTTACTTGCCTCTTCAGTCCCCCAACTCGATCTCTGCGCCATCCCGACATCGTTGCTCTAGACTGGAGTATACTTGGTCTAGACCAACCAGTGGTCGAACCTCTGAGCATCGAAACGGATCACCTAATAGCAACACCACCTATTAACGATGATGTTAACCCAGCCGCATCTGCTCAGGTCACTGTAGTCTCTCAACTGACTGATCTCATGGCCGCATTCGATCGTATGCAGAATAGCTACCCTACCTCTTTGGCGCAACATCTCACTATACGCGACCTCAACGAGTTTATGAAAGTTTGTGAATTCGATCTCGGAGCATTCCTCGAAGAGTTGCTCCAGCGTTCCCAAAAGTTGGTCCACTTATACCCTCAAGTTCTCAAACAGCTTGAACCCCAGGATATAGAACCTTGCGAAGCCCCAGATTGTGTGCACAACTCGCAACTGTTTCTAAATTCTCGACATAAAGTCTCAATTGACCAGTCGCTTATTCATCTCTTAGTAGCTTGTCACCTCAAGCTGTTGGATTTGTTCGATAACATCGTCAATCTTGGACATTTGTGTTGTCACGCAGTCCCGTTGTTACCTCCAGAGTGCGAACCGAGACTCGACATCCCAGAGATCAAGATCGGTTCCTTTATTGCACCAAAGATCTCCGCTGCATCCATGGTGATAGCGATGGTGAACGAGCTTCAGTCCTCCCTCAATGCTAGAGCTCAGGACTTACACGATGCGGTTTCATCAAACCTTGGCCACGATGCGAGAACAACAAAGATTCTCGGCCTGCAGTGTGAGTCTTTGATAGAACATGCCTCAAACACTTGCACGGATCTCCACTCTCTTCGGGAGCATCTTCAGAAATTGGGGGTCATTGGATGAACATCGATCTATCCCCAAGGTCTATTACTGGTCATCGCACAACTGCAGACTCGCTTCGCAGGAGGCAGCCAACCTGACAACATCGTATCTTCAAAAGCCAGTAAAGTCACTCAGATGCGCCAGAACTGGAAGCAATACGAAAGTAGACTGAGATGTGGAGTACGTTCAGATCCATTGACAATGAGCCCTGACTCGAAAACTCCCAGAGCGACAAACGCTATAGCACACAGGACCGGGAGGCACAAGTCTCAAGTCTGGAAGAGCGCACGCGGTTGAAAGGTAGCTACGACCATGAAGCTAAGATACGTCTGGATCTATGAAAAACGGTCAATTTGCACATCGCTGAAGAGCAAGTGTCGATCCTGCAGTGTTTCTGGACAATGTTTCCAGAATCCCGGTTTTCGTCTTGCTGTTCCTGGCGCCAAGGGTTAATCGGGACCATTAAGATTGCAGATGGGTCAAACCAGTCTATCGATTGTTCTAGCCCTATGTCGTTACTCATGTGCCTTCAGCCCCGCTTGTACATAGGCGTTCCTGGATGTTTGTCGATTTATTTCTACACGAAGTACCCTCTCAGTAGAAAAGTTCGTTGAGCTGAAACATTCCCATGTCAAGCCACAATTGCGGGCAAGAGTCTGCGCCAAGAAAGATCAGGAGAGCCAGAATTCTTATGGGACAACGGAAGGCCTTTCTCGCTTGTGCATTGCCAAGATGAAGCGTGTCAAGTGCTCCCCCTGTTATGACACGTTTCTTCGCATCTGCCAAGATAAGGCTTCGAGCTTGAACCGTGCTCATTAGATGACAAGTTCCTGGAGCAAACATTTTGCGGATCTCTCATACCACGGTCCCAAAACAACGATTTTTCAATCTTCAAACTCGGCCGAGTGCCCTACGTCACCGAAGTTTCTTTCTGCACCACGTCAGGATCCGTCAAGCTGAACGCGATAGAAACTCGATAGTTCCGATCAGAGTCGATGTTGACACAGGCAGAGGCGTCGCTAGCAGATACCAACGCCTCTCCTTTGTTGAAGCCACGGCAAGCCACGGCGTTTCCGGGTTTTAATTGCAAGAAACGCTAAGAGACTGGGGTCGAAATAGTACCCGTTATTCAGCTGGTGATCTCCTTTTCTCCTACCATATCGAGGAAAACCCTATCGGGAGCACGCCAGCTAGGACATCGGATTGTCGGCATCGGCCAAGATATTCCGGACACGATTTATGTTAGTTGGCCGTTCCGAAGCTCAACTTAACGAGCTGCGGTACACCTTGGCTGTTAAGATTGTGGGTATTTGTGGCGTTGATGATACGCCGCTAAGAGAAATCTGGTTCAGGAAATACTAGGTCAAAGGAGAGCTGCTTCAAATTTAAACAGTTGAAATCTCTCATCGATATCAACAGGTTGTTATCCTTTGACTGATAATGTCATGTCGAATGTCATCCTATCTCACAGCCAAGGTTTCACCAAAGATGGCTTGCATCTTAACTTCAAGACTGTCTCTCCTTACCTCCATTCTAGTCTCTTCAAGATCCACCACCCGCCCTCACACTAACTCCTCCATCCCATCTCCCATTCAAAATGTTTCATCTTATTTCTTGTAGCTTGGCCCGGGCGTTACAAACTCAGCCGCCGTAAAAAAGAGCATCCCTGACTAAGGCACGCTCTCCGTCACAACACCACTTCTGCTTACCCAATGACAACTGAGAAGGCGGACCACCACCGTGAGCTATCGATTTACCCAACCCAGGAATGGCGATAGCTTCAGTGCCAAGTCGAACAACTCTTGCTTCTCCTGACTAACATGACCTGAGCTCCAGAATTAGAAGATTTCGAAGGATGGACCACCAGTCGCAACGGTGCGGTGTGGCTTCTGCGGTTACCGCTGTTGGTCTTGGATGAACTACGTCCTGTTAGTTTTTCGTCAGTGGCGAAGCGAGGTGGATGAGTCGGTAATTGCAGTCGAGATTCCGTCTGATACTGACTCTGTATATATGTGAACAATCCTGTTCCTATCTGAGTCTTGCTTCCTCAGCGGTAACACTCCTTTCGTTTCTGCTGTTGCTGTGCATTTACACTGTCACTCGTTAGACATTTGATACTCCAACTACATACACTCTCTTTTCAAACCGGGTCTATATTCCCACTTACAATCGTTATCACAATAGCCTAATATCCCCCCTCCGACATGCCCTCCACAAAGGTCTTTGCGGCCTTCCTGGCTGCCCTGGCCGTCCCTATGGTCAACGCCGGCCCCTGTAAGCCCAAGCCTGTCACTACCACCGACGCAGCTCTGCCTGGTGTCACAACCTCCGGCACTGTCACTGCTCTTACATCCGGAACCGAGACTGGAACTGCTACCACCGAGACTTCTGCTGCCACCACCACCGAGGCTGCTTGCTCTCAGTACACTCCCTTTGAGCTCCAGCCTGCCGACTGTGGCAAGAAGGGCAATGCTCCCAACTGTGCTGACAAGATCATCGGCACTCCCTCTCCTTCTGTAGACTGGACAGAGTGCGGTAACACTTGCGGCAAGACTCTTGGCTGCAAGTCTTTCTCTGTCAAGGGACGTACTTGCACCCTCTACAAGACTCTCGTCGAGGAGCTTGGCTGGACTGCTAGTGAGGGTGCCGACTCTAGCGAGTTCTACGATCTTGAGCTCTGCTTCACATGCGCTGAAGAGTCCAGCGCCACCTCTGGCATTGAGACTGCCACCAGTGTTCAGACTACCGAGACTGCTGCCGGCACTGAGACCACCGAGACTGCCGCTGGTGTTGAGACCACCGAGACTGCCGCTGGTGTTGAGACCACCGAGACTGCCGCTGGTGTTGAGACCACCGAGACTGCTGCCGGTACTGAGACCACTGGCGCTGTCACCGAGACTTCTGCTGCACCCAACACCGACACCACAGAGGCTACTTCCACAGAGGCCATCTCCGAGCCTGCCGCTACTACTACCGAGGCTGCTTCCACCACCGCTGATGCTTGCACTGCTTCTTACACTGCCGTTGACAGTGCTCCTACTGAGTCTTGCGCCGTTGAGGGCCGCTCTCGAAACGATCCTTCCATCGCCAGCTTCTCTGGTATCAAGAGCGTCGACGAATGTGCCGCCGAGTGTGCTAACTATGTCAATGAGGTCAACGCCGATGAGGTCTGCAACACCTTTTCTTATCAGGATGGCTCTCGCTGGTGCACACTTTACACCGCTTCGGTAGAGGAGCTGGACGTTTCCATTTCTGAGTGTCTGCCAAACACCCTCTGCCAGGTGGATGGTTTCTTTTACGACCTCCACGTCTGCTACGCGAAGTGCGATGGCGGTGCTGCTCCTACCACCACTGATGCTGCTACCACTGATGCTGCTACCACTGATGCTGCTACCACTGATGCTGCTACCACCGATGCTGCTACCACCGATGCTGCTACCACCGATGCTGCTACCACCGATGCTGCTACCACCGATGCTGCTACCACCGATGCTGCTACCACCGATGCTGCTACCACCGATGCTGCTACCACTGATGCTGCTACCACCGATGCTGCTACTACCGATGCTGCTACCACTGATGCTGCCACTACCACTGATGCTGCCACTACCACTGAGGCTGCCACTACCACCGAGGCTGCTCCTGTCTGCACAAACTACATCCCCAAGCCCAACCGTCCCAGCACCTGCGGTCAACAGGGCAAGGTCAGCTGCCGTTCCTCTCAGAAGCTCGGCCAACCTACCTGGGCCGCCAGCGCCGACAAGTGTGGCAAGATCTGCGGAACCACAGAGGGCTGCAAGACCTTCTCCTTCAAATACAACGGCTCCCAGTGCCAGCTCTACAGCTCCGCTTTGGACCAGCTCACCTTCACTCCTTGCAACACCGGCGTCAAGTTCTACGATCTTGAGAAGTGCTACACCTGTCAGAGCGAGGAGACCCCTGCTCCTCCTGCCACCTGCTCCAAGTATGTTGCCGACTTTGAGAACTGCGGCAGCAACACCTACTGCGGTACTCGCGGTTCTATCTGCGAGGAGGAGCTCATCCCCAACGCTGGCGATGCCTCATGCCTCGAGAACTGTGCCAAGAGCTGCATTAATTTTGGCGCTGAGTGCGTGTACTTCAGCTACAAGCCTGCCAACCCATGGGGCAACGCTAAGTGCAAGCTGTACAAGTCTGGCAAGATTACCAAGAACAGGAACTCCATCACCAAGTTCTACCAGCAGCCTTGCTTTAAGTGCCAGGACCGCCTTGTCCTGTAAGCGGAGCATGGGCGCAAACAGTAACCTGGTTGATGGTCACTTCGCGATGAGTCTAGAAAAAACCTTTGTTCATTTTTCGATGACTATGATTTTGAGGGGATTTTGTTGAGTAGCATTTTATGTAATTATTTTTCATCCACATACCTTTAGATATGAATATATGATCTGGGCGACCACTGTCTTGTCCCTGATCGAAATACTGTGAATTTCGCATGCCAAAATGCTGCAGAGGGGTAATGAACAAAGGGTGAATCGACCAATATCGTTGATCTATCATGGGACATCATTGTAGGTAGACGTCAGCATGATTTCTTCTGTCATGAAAACAAACGTAACTTTTGATACCCTTCTCATTTCGCCATATGTCGATATCGTACATGCTCTATTACATTGGTTTACAAGCTCATGCGATCATCCAGAACTGGCAACTGTACTTTACTGTCCCAGGTGAAGCATGAGTCTCCTCTTCGGGGTTCTGTCTCCTTGAGAGCACATCAGTCCTTCAAGAGCTCCTCGCCATGCTGTTCTAGCTTTTCTCTTTGCTCTCTCTCTTCCTTCTCCTTATTAATCTTGGCTTGCCTCCACGGAGGAACCTTGGGTTCTCTTTTCATAACCACTGAACCCATTAGCACAACATCCCAACCACGGAATGACGGGTAACTTACGTCTTTGGAAAAGATCATAACTCATAACCAGGAAAATCGGCATTCCAACCATAAACTTGAGCCAATTCCTCTCCAGTTGTTTATACCTCCTCTTATAGTCCTCCTTCTGTTGCTTTTCCTTCTCCTCTTTCGTCGGCTCCTTCTTTCCGACTTCTTCTCCCTGCGTTCTCTGTTTCCTCTCTTCCATAATTCTGTCTAGTCGTCTTTGTCTCGCTTCTCGCAGCTGTTCCTCTCTGTCCCTGGCTAAATTGGCGGACTTTTCTTGTAATCGCTGCTGAAGCTCGGCGGTTTGCTCTGATGTAGTGGGAGTCACGCGCACTTTCGGGGGCTTCTCGCTAGGTGTAGCGGAATCTTGCGGGTTAGGGATTCTGGCTCGGCGGTTTGTTGGTCTTGTGGTTGAGTATGCGCATGTTGGCGGGGATTGTATGTTGCAGCGAGTGGAAGGGCATTCGAGACGTGAGGATCGTGAGAGGGCTTTGGATGCCACTTTCCGTGGCACAAAGCGTAGAGACATCGTATCGAAGTAATTGAACGAGGGACTCGGATATGATTTAGTGAATGCCAAACTATTTTGAAGTTGCGGAACATTGCCAAGAATTAAAGATTGACAAAACAGTCGGAAAAAGATGGCCAGTTCCTTATCGATAAGACAGCTAAGTTAGCATCTGAACCCACACGTTACTGAGCTTCATTCAACTTTCAGACATACGGCATTTCATCTAAGACATAATACTCAAAAAACTATGCTCAATGTCGATTCTTCAAAGCTAACCGGCGTATTGCCTGAGTGTTTTAATTATACAATTACTAAATCTTCCCAAACGCCTTTTGCATTCATCTACACCCTTCGAATCGTCTGTTCAATCTTATACTACCTGCAATCAGTCGTCATCAGTGTATCGAGGACCGGTGGCTGCAGGAGTCTCTGGTGGACCGTAACTTGCCCCAGGTGTAGGAGCACCGTAGTAGCCAGGGGTAGGAGCCCCAGCAGCTGGAGTAGGTGCCGAATCTGCTCCCCATCCGCCTTGCCAGCCGCCAGGCGTTGGTGCGCTGATAGCAGCGGGTGTAGGCGCCGAGTAAGCGCCAGGAGTAGGAGCGTTCATGGCACCAGGGGTCGGAGCACCAAGTGCGCCGCCGGGCGTAGGGGCGTCGTACGAGTTTGATCCCCAAGAATCACCGCCACTGGCTCCTGGTGTTGGCGCGGTAACTCCCCAAGCAGGAGTCTTGGATCCTGAACCCCAGCTGTCGCCTCCTCCACCATATGCCGGTGTACGTGATCCAGCGCCAAACGCATCACCTGGAGCAGGGGTTCTTCCACCAGCCTGCCAGGCTGGCGTGCGTCCCCCAGATCCGTAAGCAGTACGGCTACCGTCGTAGGGGTTGACAGTTCGAGAGCCATCTGCCCATGCGGGGGTTCGGGCGCCAGACATATCTTGAGCCTTCCAAGCAGGTGTTCTTCCACTTGCAGCAGGTGCTATATCATGTTAGTAATATGAAGCTGAGCCAGTGATGAACAAACTTACTTCGTGATCCCCAAGCAGGCACTCTGTCAGAGTTACCACCTGCCATGGGTGTGCGAGAACCGCCCTGCCATCCTGGCACACGATCACCACCACCACGTCCAGCACCGCCGCCATAACCACCGCGACCACCTCGGCTGGCGATATCGATGGTAGCACCAGTCAACTTGTTCTTGAAGTTTAAACTGTCCTTAGGCACCGTGATTGTCTTGCTCTTCGTATGAAGTTCGACACGAGCATGTGTATCTGTGGTGTCCTTGACAATACCCAGAAGACCTTTGTAGGCTCCCTTCTTGATAATAACAGTCTGTTCAATTGCCTTATCTCGGCCAAAAGATCTGGGTTGTTGCAGGGGCTTGTTCTCACTCCCATTCTTGTGGAGCTTGAGCGCCGGGTTCATAGCTGTCAAATCAGGACCGGTAGACGCGGCAGCGTTAACTCGGCCACCCTTGGCAGCGATGGTATTGACCAAGTTGGCCTTTGTAACAAAAACACCAGCGTGCTCCTTGTTGTCGTTGGAGTGTAGGAAGATGTACGAACGGTGAATGTGAATGATCTTGCCTTGACGTTGCTGACCAGTGTACTCCTTGACAACATCCTCCAGGCGAATCTCAGAGCCATGGCGATCAACAGCAACGGCTGTCTTTCGCTTGGGGATCTTATTAGAAATCTGCGATGGCATAACCTGTCGAGGTGTTCCAAACTGGTCGAGGGCAACAAGCGACTCGCGATCAACCTTGACAACGCAACCCACAGTCGTAGGGTCGAGTTGTACGAGATCGTGTAGTGAATACTGACCCAGTGAGCCCTGGCCACCAATATCACTGGCTTCACGCAGATCCTTGCTGAAGACAGTGACCTCTGTGTTTGTCTGGTCGGTCAAGAGAGTAACCTTGTCATCCTTAATGTTGACGACCATTCCGACCTCGTCTCTAAACTTGCTACCGCCAATGACCTTGACGTGGTCACCGACATTGAAACGCTTGCGAAGAGCTCTGATGGGAACGTCAATCTCCTGCCCGACGAGCTCACCTTCAGTAACAGTGATCGAAACGACATCGGAGTGAACACGCATAGCCTTTCCAACAACGCCCTTCTGCTCGCCTGTGTAGACCTCGACAACATCACCCGGGAGGTAAGTAGCCAAAGCGTTACTGTCCTTGAGACTGTGTGCTAGCGCCTTGAGATCGAGGTTCTCGGTTCCGTCCTCGGCCCCTGAAGCGAATCTGGTAACCTCCTCGAGAGAAGGGTTTACGTCGGTGACCGTGAGTTGTTGGATCTTGATATCCCTGACTTGGAAGCCATTCTCGAACTCTTCGTTGTTGTACGTCCATGTACCGGTGGAAGGGTTTCCTTGGATAGCTCGAGGATTACGCTTTCGAGCCTCGATTTCGCTGAACAGTCTTTGAGGTGGCTTGGGGCCATTGCCGAAAGGTCGCTTGCGCTTGCCATCGCCGGTCAAGGCATCGTCTCGCAAACCATAGTCCAAACGGGGAATGAAGCGAACACGAGCTTCCAGACCGTTCTCAGTAACATCGATGACTTGGGCAAGATCACCATTGTGCTTCGGGGGCCTTCGAAGCCGGACCCAAGCTCCAGGCTCCAGTGTCGGGGTTTTGGAAATACGGAACAGCTCAGGCATATCCTTGATATCGACAAGAATCATCTTGGAATGAGGATAGACATTCATCATGCTGTCGAGTCCCTTCAGAATGTCGGTTTGACGTCGGGCTTCGACGTAGACAAAGCCCTTCATGACGGATTCGATGCCTCCGCGTTCGAACGCAGCAGTGATGGCGAGTTCGTCCTTCGTACCCGCTCGCTCTTCCATGCGCTTCATGATGGAAAAGACGACCTCTCGTTCCTTTCCTTCTTTACATCGAACGGCCCAAATGCTGGGATCATCCACACTAGGGAGTAGCAGTCGCTTTGGAACCACCGATACATCCCTGAAGCCTTTGCCAGAGCGTCTGTTACCGTATCGTTGTCGCAGAATCTCTGCTTGTTTCTCGGCGTCCATACTGGAGTCCATATCCCTACGGCGATCGAGCTCACGGTGTCGTCGGTCATCGTCAATACCGGTTTCCGCGATGTCGTCTGGGTGATCATTGGTGATGAAGTCTCCTATCTCTTCGCCCAGCATTTCGTCGTCCTCGCCTTCGTCTTCATCATCGACCTCGGCTTCGATATCGAAGAAATTGGCACCTCGCTCCTTTCTGCGCTTTCTGCGATGGCCCTGAAAGGGGTCAGCATTAATCAAGAGAAAGCAGGCAACAAACGCGCCAAGATGGACCGAGGTCTTCTTACCTGTTGGATATCTTCGTCTTCCTCATCTTCTTCTTCTTCTTCATCTTCCTCGTCATCATCATCGCGGCGTCTGCCAGTATCTTCCTCCTCCTCCTCTTCTTCTTCCTCTTCATCGTCATCGGCGTGTCGTGATTTGGAGGGTCGCTCATCCTCGTCATCATCATCGTCGTGAGGTGCGGGGCTGCTTCCGCGTTTCACTTTCTGGTCGCCGCCATCTTGTTCTTCATCGGATAGATCGGCGGGCGCAGGGTTGAAATCTTCCTCGTCCTCAGAATCGTCGTAGCGCGAAGGATCGTGAGAAGACATGGTGGCGAGGGAGTCGCGACACGTAACGTGTCACTGATGATTGTCTGAGTGTTTGTCGCTCGAATGTGAAAGAAAGAAAGAGAAACTAAGTAGAGGCGATGCGAAAAGAGAATATTAATGCCTATTTGATGGATGACAAAGATAAAGTATGAAAGAAAGTCAAAGCAGCTCCGAGTAATGTTGGAGCTTCAGACGGCAAAATGCCGGGCCTTGTGCAGTGCACTATTTCATGAATAGTGGGTCGCTAATTGTGCTGGTTCAGCATGGACCGCCATCCCATCATGCTGCATATGCAAGCAAGCATGTATAATTTGAAGAAGACTTTAATGAGTAGGTATGAAAGATTATAAAAATGAATGAGACGTCGGTCGCTATTAGAAACCGTTTCGAAAACACTCTTCTCTATAGGTATCACCTCCGCCTTTCTATCTGGTGCATTATCACCGCCAAAAGCCCAACGTGCAAGTACTTGTCTCTTGCTGCGCGTTGACGAACTCCTTTCAATGCTGTGCGATATACCTAGCCTTGGCTACACGCTCACGAGCCATTCATCATAAACAAACAGCGCGTGTAATCGAGTCAGCTTGGAACTACCCGTGTGTTCTTTTTTGAAACCCCAAGGCCGGCCCTTCAGTAAACGTGCGTTGGATGTAGGCCAATTCCAGAAAACCTATGGCTTAACAGACAGCAACATGAATCTTCCCAATCTTCACATAAAGCCAGCAGCGTTTCTGGGTTCATAAGTGTTTAGCAAATCCTCTCATCATCTATATCTACTCCAACGCTAGCCTCCAATGAAATATGCGTTCTATGCCCCCTTAACCTCCCAGCCAGGCTTTTGAGATCTCATAACCCACGCCTTATCAAAACAATGACACAGGCTGTTTTCCAAGCCCATCCTCATTTCACAACTCGAGTTATCTGTCTTGAACGAGAGCGGGAATTTCCGGATATAGGTTTGTGTTTCTTTCATATCAATCGAGGCCCCTCAACCACCACCACGTTTTGATCCCAGCAACTAGAGTATGTCGCAGATGCTTCAAGTCAACTTCCAAAAACCCCCAAAATAATAAACTCCAGGCTTTGCAGAATGCAATGTACCGTACCTTTGAGTTGTCATTCTACGTGATTCGAGCAACGTTTCTGGAGAACCGTCAGATACCATGCCCTACGCATTACAAATGACACCAGCCTGCCCATTACTGTGCCTTCACATGACTCTTGTTCCCCAGATACCGCGTCCTGCACCAACACCGAGCCACTCGCCGTACTCGGAGTTGGGAAGTTGAGGTACCCAGCCCAAGTTGCCAATCTCATAATCGCATTGCCAGCTAGCAACAGGGCTCCTGGGGTTGTCTTGTTGAGGGGTGCCGTTTATGGGCTGACCAGAGTTGTAAAGATCCCACAAAAGGACCTGGCAGTCGTCACCGCCCGAAGCAAGCATTCCTCGTCGATGAGGCGACCACTCGATGCAGTTGATGTTTCCACCATGTCCGCGTAGCTCGAGCAAGGCCTGACCCGGCTGTCGCACGTCCAAAATTCGAATGGCGTTGGAATCTTGAGCAAAAGTGGCAAGGAGATGGGTATCGTGAGGTGAGGTCGCGAGACGAAGCAGCGGCGGAGGATTGGCCATCGTTTGCTGAGCTAGTGTTGGACTAACGCGGCCACCGTTGGGGTCTATTGCGAGGTCAGTACAAAGTAAAAGTTAAAGTGTGTACATAGCTTACCTCGCTCCTCCTTGCCTGTGGGCTCATAAATAATTGTCGAGTGCTCCAGGCTTCGAAGATCAAACATGCGGACACTACCATCCTGACCACAACTGACGAAGACATCCACACTTTTGGCGCAGAACCTGACATCGTAAACCTCTTTATCGTGGGCAATGAGCTGAGTCTTTGCCGTGAGTGAGGGAATATCCCAGATGGTACATGTCGTATCTATGCTGGATGTAATGATGAGGCTGGGAGAGACGGTATTCCAATCGAGTGATGTTAGAGGCGCTGTATGATCCGGTGTCTTCGAGTTGGAGAGTAACGCGAGAGGAGTTAACTTGGTGGTGGCATTGTCGCGACGGCCGATGGTGCCACTGGGTGTGGAAGGGTTCTCACTAGGAAGAGACCACAGTCGCAGATGGTCGCCCGAAGTCGCGAGCAGGTCAGTAGACTGCTTCTGCGACGAAGGCGGCTCCCACAATAGGCGGGTCACAGGGTAAGAGTGGGTAGCTTCGGCAGCTTTGGTGAACTCAAGACTATACTTGGACGAACCAGGAGTGTAGACATCCTGAGGAGTCGGCGTGATATGACTATCAAGAATTTGAATCTAGAACAGTCAGCGGTTGGACACGCGAATTTGTCGTCTTGCATGACGCACAAAGTTATGTCCATCTTCCAGGTAGCTCCCTACAGCGAGCTTACCAGCACCATTGCCCTGGGCCGGCCATTTACACCAGTCAAAAGCGTAAATGGCCCAAGGTGCAAGATAATTGCTCGTTCCTGGTTGGGCATTGTTGGCGTCATAGCCCATAGCAGCACCGGTGCCATCGGACATGCTCGAATCGGCGCGGGGACGAATATCAGCTAGGCCAAGCGGGGTGTTGGAGATGTTGCGCTGAGATCCTGGAGCATTATACCTGGTAGTATCGATTGGCGACATGAGATGCGAAGAGGAAGCACCACTAGGCGTCGTGGGAGTATATGCATGATAGCTAGAGGAGCCCTCGTAGCCAGCGGCTGGGCTGGAGCGGGAGTAGCTGTGGGACATGCTCAGCGGGGGTTTGCTCGCGACGGCGGCGGACGGAGAGCCTGAATATTCGCGCGAAGACTGGCCGTGCTGCGACGGGATCTGCAGTGGCTGCTGGGAATGATGAGGGAGCTGTTGTTGCTGAGCTTGCGACGGCGGCTGGTGAGGGACGGATGAAGCAGCGGGAGAAGATTGCTGCATCGGCGAGGAGGACAAGTTGGGCGAGGCTGGGGCGCCGCGAGCGGACAGGCCACCGGCGGGTTGGAGGACGTTGGGCACCGAAGTATTGGAGGGGTTCCTATAATGAGAGTTTGAGGGTGAAGACTCGAATTTGATCTGAGGAGGGTTTTCGTATTCTTGGGGCGACATAGAGATTGGAGCACCAGTTTGGCTCAAGCCCGACATGTGCAATTCGTTGTGCTGGGGCTGGGGTTGAGGGCCGGATCCAGAGCCTGAGCCAGAGCCAGAACCAGCGCGAGGAGCAGACATGGAGCCCACCTGCGTCTGACGCAGTGAGGGAGGGAATTGCTGTGATTGGCTCATGATTGGATGGTTTGGTTGTTTCTTAGCTGCTTAACGACGGACCTGGCCTGGTCTGGCGTTAGGTTAACAGAAAACTTGACCTTGGAGCTTGAGGGCGACAAAAATAAATAGCCTAAGAGTGGGGCTAAGATGGCGTAAAATGACTAAACTATTTTGTCTCTTGTGCTCTGAGTCGATCCGGCAGGTTGTAGAGTGGCCTGGCGCCAGGTGCTAGCAGAGCGGAATGACTGAACTGCAGCAGCCGCAGCAACGTTGAGAGAAGAGCAAGAAAGGCAGTTGAATCTGAAACGAAGAGGTTTGAGCGACAATGAAAATTGAACGTTGCAGTTAATTAAATCGAGGTGGAGCAGGCAACTCTCCCTTACAGCTGGCCGGGCTGTGAGGATGATCGTCGGCAGTTGGCTTTTTGGTAAGCCCAAATGTCAGCAAAGGCTCAGCTTAAAGTTGTGTCCAAAGAACAAGATTAAGTTGCTGGCGTCTCTGGTGGTGGATGGAAGCAAAGAGGAAGCGGAATTTTGACAAGAAAGAATGCGACTGGGATATCGCTCGCGCAAACAAGGCAAGGTCTGGTCTGGCCCAGTCTGGGGAGGCTTGGCTTTGATCGAGTCTGGTTTGGAGAAGGGAGGGGATTAACCGGCGGGCTGATGGCGGAGATGAGACGGTTTCTTCCGTTTGAGCATTGGATGAAATATAGGTTCGGAGAACACATGGGTAACAAAGTACTAGCTATGATATTTTGTGCATGAGGATTGTTATACGACACCATATAATCCTTTTAGTGTACAGATACAAGTAACAATATGTACTTTGGGCTTGTGACTTCTGAGATCTATTAAATTATGGAGCAAATTCGAAGTGTGAATTCTGAAACACAATTGCTGGAACTTTGAATGGCGTTTGGGGAAGGACAAATCTCAAAACCCCAGTCCAGTGGACTAATTGGAGACTTTCTAAGACTTCTTGATCAGTCAACCGAAAACCAGATTTATTTTGGGTGACCGTGACTCTCCCAACTTAACTGTCATACTATAATCCAGCCTGTTTGGTTTATTCCATGCGTGCTACCATAACCGTTGAACGGATTTGTACACCAAGGTCAACTATTTGGCCCAAGTCCCGAAGCTTGACTTGACTATGAGATAGGATCATATAGGTGGGTAGGCTGCAGTTCTTTATGTATTCTCAAGCATTCATAAACCGATATAGATTTCATGGATGTAGTATCCTACTGCAGGCATCAGGTAACATATAATTGCCATCACATGAAGATAAGCCCGTGACGCCGTGGTGGTACAGATCCACTCCCCGCCCAGTGGATCTCAGCAGCTCATGGCAGGTGCACCCCATGTGGGCACATGCCAACCCCAGATCGTGTTCAAAGCTTCGTACCTAGCCAAGCTTAACAACAACTTTCTATGACCTTGATAAACTTCCACGACTCATAGTAACTTTACTCATAAAAGGTCGACCGAATCTGCGGTATACTTATACCAATGCAAAGAATCAGCTCTATACAGCTCTCATCTCTCTCAACCCGAAGCCGCACCTAACCGACCTCCAACGCATGTTTGCGACAACCTACTACACTCGCTC
The DNA here is from genome assembly GCA_018886245.1 of Fusarium brachygibbosum. Classification (NCBI taxonomy): domain Eukaryota; kingdom Fungi; phylum Ascomycota; class Sordariomycetes; order Hypocreales; family Nectriaceae; genus Fusarium; species Fusarium brachygibbosum. Next base: position 2,390,047 of record MU249525.1, read on the forward strand.
ATCGAGGCAGCCGTTAGTAGGAGATTCCTGAATTTTAAACGAAAATGTCGTCGCCTTCGATGCTAGATCGTATCTCTAGTTCTCGTCAGCGACTGCCCATTCCTCTGCGTAGCCCTCCGATTCGAGAAGCCAGCGAGTATGATTTAGACGAGCTCGAACCCAGAAGTGACGACGTCCTCTTCGACCAGGAACCTCCGCGCCCCAGACTTAGAAAGAATACGCAACCTACATCAACTACATCCACTCGTCGATCTTCTTCCCCTGCTTCATGGGACAGCAAACATCGCTATTCCAACTCCCCTCCTCATACCCGATCGAAACCAATCTTTGCAGGACCACCACCCCCGATCGCATCTTCTATGTTGATAAACCAACAACCCTCTCGACAATCTACTGCATCAAATCATGGCGATGGCGGTAGGGGCTACGGATTGCTTTCGGCCAGCAGATTCGGGTCGAACAGCCCCAGTCAAAAGCACGTGGACAATCGATCACGTCTCGATTCAATATGGAGAAGCCTACAGCGGCGAGAAAAGGCTCTCGAACGAGACATCCAGCAACTCTTGGATCTCCAGGCGTCAGGCCTGATTGCTGGCAGTGGAGAGGGGGGATCCGAAAGCAATTTTGGAAGTGACACAGGGACAGGAGAGAGTACATTTTATTCCACGGCTACGTCCAAGTCTCGAATGATCAACTCGTTACATATGCCCACGCGGTCTACACCAGATGGAAGTGTTATTCCCGTGAGGCAGCCTGCGCCAAACAAACCTCGCGGTCTGAAGACGGCTCGAGTTGGTTTACAGCGTTCTATGGCCGCTTTGTCAGAGCTTAAGGCCGAGGAGGATCTACACTTGAGCAGCGCTCTCGAGCAAAGAAAGGATGCCTTGGCTTATCTTGATAAAATGAGCAAGAGACGGGATGACATTTACTCTGAACTCCATGCGCTGGAAGACGATGAGGAGGAGCCTTTGGGCCAAGAACTTCGATCGCTGGAAGTAGAGCAACAAGGACTGGACCACGATATACAACGTCTTGAAGAGAAACTAGCTGGGGCAAAAAGGCGACGTAGGTGGGTGAGAGAAAGGATGGAAGATGTCAAGGGTCGACGAGAGGCAGGTTTGAGTGGATACAGGGCAGCTGGTAGAGACGTCGATATGGAGGTCAGAACACTGATGCAAACACCGCCCATCACACCGTTGGACATCGATGCTCTTGGGAACGGTGCAAACTCGCGACCGAAAGAGAACATGGATATCTTGCGAGGTACCGAATTTTTGCAACTCCGCCCAGAACGCCGTACGGTGGAGATGGCAAGAACATGGTGGCAAGGAGAAATTGCCGCCCTTGAGCGTCGCAAGGCACAAATCTCGGAAGACCGTCAAGCTTTAATCGAAGGCTCAGAAGTATGGTCTGAAGTCACTGGGCTAGTCGCACAATTTGAGGCCAAACTTCGAGAGCTCGTCAAAGCTAGCCAAGCTGGGGATGCTGATGAAGAGCCTCAACAAGCCGCCATGCGAAGTCAGCTGTCTGAAATGGATGACGTCGTTCAAGAGTTGCAAAAACGATTACAGCTGGCTGAGTCAAAACACTGGAATCTTCTTATATGCGCAATTGGCGCTGAGCTAGAAGCATTCGTCGAAGCTAAGGTTCTCCTGAGAGAGACTCTTGGGCTCCCTGAGCCAGCCGTCGCAGGCGATTCCCCTAGGCGTAATGAAACCACGGGCAAAGCAGAGGAAGCGAGTCAAGAGGAACGAGTGGAAGGCCATGATGAGAGCGATAACGAAGTTCCTGCCGACTTGTTGGTCTCTCGAATTGAGGACCATGACCACGATCCTACAGACAGTCCCCAACAACAGAGTGTGGTATTGAGACGAGGCAGCTCGGGAAACAATGAGGTACCGGTCGAATTCTTGGCGGAGCATCACGACCCGAACAAGATCGACTAGGATGCCGAGATTGCTGCGGTGATAAGGCTTATGAATAATGACCCAAGCAAGAGGACAGACTTAGATAATTGAGTTACGTTTTATATCTTCCAGGATGGCTCACACTATGTAGAATAGAAATTCATGGCTTCGTTGATTCAGTATCGTTGATCCAATTCACATGCATAGTCATATATATCCGAACGCCTATCTGAAAATCCAGCGCGTCGTCTCACGCGTGTCAGGCAGCCTTGGTCCATTTCTCGCGCCCGCAAGTCAAGTCGTCAATCGAAGCCCATGGCTGAGTCTGAGTGGAGGTTGTCATGGTATCAATAGCTTTGAAGGTGGGAATGTGTCTCGTCGCTCATCGAGTTCGTTCGAAATAACCGCTGGAACCGGCAATCGCAACGGATTGGTCCATGACCCATTCGCCAACGCCGAGGTATCTGTCGATCCAGCCGGAGAACTCCTTGTTCTCACCAGCGACTCTGTCGGTCTTGAAGCTGTTTTTAATAATTAGTCATGGTTGGGAGATGCGCGGATGTTGTAGCTCACGTCAAACCGGTTGATCGCTTCATGCCGGCGAGGAAGGCCGAGACTGAGAGATGTTAGCCCATATGACACGCAACACCGTCGTATGGCGACAGAAGTGATATAAGTTCAACTTACAAAGAACGGCGTCAAAAGCATAATGTGTCAACCGTCCGACCTTTGACCAGAGTCCGAAAGTCAGCAGGTTAAGGAGCTGTGAGGAGTCTTTAGCCACAAGGGCAGAGCTCCGGGGGGGTTGGGTAATTCAGAAGATACATACCACCATGATGAAGGTCTTGAAGATGAGTTGTTGAGAATTACAAGTCGTCTGGTCTTTCGGTCTGGTCGTGGATCGTGCTGAAGGATCTCGCGGTGTGCAAGCTTGTGAATGGAGTCGTTGTTGATCTAACCTTGGCTTAGTTCAGTATCATGCGACACAGCCCGCCTCGGGAACCAGGCGGAAGTGGAGTCGCCGGCAGCCCGGCGCAGAAAGCTCCGGGGAAGAGCCATATCACGTGTCGGACCCAGGCATTTGGATCTGTTTTGTTTATGGATGTGAAGATGCAAAACATCCTGAGATGCGGACATTGTGTCCAGGTATTATTGGCATCAATTTATCAAGACAGCTAGGCTGAAGACGGAATGGCTGATACGGGACATGATCTCCCCAGACGGACATTTACTGCTAAGGAGTTGTCGTGTAAATAACTCAACATGCTTCGCTTATACCAAGCTGATAATCTCAGCGGAAGATCCTGAAATGGAAATGCGCCTGAATCGAACGAAACTAGATCAATGGTGATGGGGTTCAATTATCATGTTACATCAAAGCACGTTGCGACGTACAGCCGCCGCTAGTTTCGTAGTCGCCGAGTAGAGACAACTTTTGTTCGCTCGCATTCCGGCGTTATTACAGGAAATCCACTCACAGCTTTTTTCATCTCAATGTCTGCGTGGGACAGGTTGAGGTCTAGACACGAGAGGGGTTCAAGGGTCTAGAAAGACTTCGCCGAGTGCATCGCCGTGTCTATCCCAAGAAGAGCAAGGGGAGTCGGAGTCAGAGTCAAAAGTCATAGCCCAATGAGTAAAACAAAATAATTAATCCCTCATCCATGAGGCATAAGATAGCATGGCGGCATATAGCATAGCATGCTTGGGCATAGGATCCTCTTTTTGCGCGCCCCCCGCGCTGCTAATTGTTTGACAACCAAAGTTTACTCAACGAGCTTGATATCTACCGATATCTGGAACGACATCGTTTCAATGCCGTTACTCAATGCAATGAGCTGTGTCTGAAACCTCATTCGTGCCTAAAAGGGTGAGGGAGGGGCCGCTTGTAGGTGGGTTCGCTTTGGCCTATTTTTCTGTTGAAAGACATGTCGGTCAGCCACAAGTCGTGTCGAGTTCTGAGACCTGAGATGCATTAGTCAGGAGATGGGGGTCTATCTCGAGTAGCTGAACCCAATGGTGATCTCCGCGGCCATGATAGCCCTTCTGTAGGTTGACGGTCAGAGCCGACCTCTGAACTTAGGCTGAACCAACGAAAGCCAAGACCTAAGAACGTTGAGATTCAGGTTTGATAGGTTGAAGTGAAAGATAAGAGACGTGATAATTCCCTCGCGTCATAGACATGACCTCTTGTTGGAAGTCTTAAGAATAGAACAAGCGAAACACTTGTCATGACAATCAATCACCAGAAATAATTACCATAGTACTATGTAATGGCCTGCCTATAGAGGAAGGGAATTGACCCCCTGAAGCTGAAATGTATCAAGCTAGGAAGCTCTTGAACTTCTTACCTGTATGCAATGGTAACGCAAACCTCGACCCAATCGTAGCAGCATGCCCTGGCAAACAACTGACTGATTGGATTCGAAGCCAAGCAAAGTTTCACAACCGTTGTTGAGGGCGTTACGAAACAAGGTCAGGGCCAATGCTAAAAGAGGAATAAGTGAAGGTTTCATTCGTTGGAGAGGGCGCTTCCTGTCTCCAACTCGGGCTGTTGGCACCAGCCAAATACCCTGCCGCTGGGAAGAGAGCGCAGGGTGACTCAACGATTTGTTCAAGGGATAGGATAATAGTCAGCATTGCCCGAGCGGGGGATTAGCACTGCGTTGTTGCGCGTCTAGAGGCGAATAGTGTTGATCATGACTGGGGAGAGATACGCAGCCATTTAGCATTGTCGAATTATGTATGATAACCCACACTCAAGATATTGGCAGATGTCGTTTTTGGGGTGGGATAACAGCCCGGATAACTGAAAGCAGTTCGCCAAACAACGCAGGAGCTGCAGTAGTGGGCGGAGTGCTTTGCCCCGAAAGGCCCGGCCGCTACAACTCACAATTAATTACTTGATCCCTGCTTGCAAGTTTGGAATGGCAAAAGCCACCTAACGATAGCGGGGTCTAGTTTTGGTGGGGGAAAGCTGCGACGTATAGAGGGGGCAACACAACAGCTTCGACTGCAACAGAAGTGAAGAAGCCATGATAACATCAAACAAGTTTCTGTTTTAAAGGCTTGTTTGTAGCTTAAAAATAGAATTATATCTTTAGAGAATATAGAAACTCGTTTTGACAAAACTTATGCAGTTCTAGTGCTGCAATCTGAATCTGACATTCATCTTGCACGGGAAGCGGGGTGGAAGAGCTCCCCATAATTCTCAACCAGATCGCCAGAATGAGAGAAGAAAAAAAAAAAGAAAGAAAAAAAGAGCTCCTCCTTATGGATCTCAACCACAGGCAAAGAGAGCTCAGGCTATGAAATCCGCCATCCACATCCATGCTAAGTACATGTGAGGCAAGTACTCCGTAGCGCTACGCCTGGCTTGGCTCTTACCCCTCCAGTCATGATGGCTGCAAATTTCTTGGGAAGGTACACATGTTTGTTGATTGGGGAGGAAAGAGCAAAGTACCCTTACCTGCCCCTTCCCTACCGTAGGTTTGAATGAAAGCGGTAGGTGCAGCATGTAGGTCTAGGTAGGAATTTAGCCTTACTTTTGTCTCGCCCGTAGGTTTGCTGTGTTTCTGCTGCTACCAATTTTTGTCTTTATTATCATCACCACACCAACTCTACTTCTTCCTCCTCTTCTCTTTTTCTTTTTCTCTCTCTTTCTCATCTCTCAACCTTTCCTGACCTTCGACGTCAAACAGCTTTACCTCCACTTACCCCTCTACGCCTCGACCTTTGCGAGCCCCTCGAACGTCGTCAATAATAATACAAGGAAGAGCGCACGTTCCTCTGCCTCTTCTGATCATATCATCCTCTTGGATTATTATCGTACGGTGCAACAATCGTACAACAATATCCATATTCTTCTGTAAGTCGACATGCTACTGTTGCTGCTGCGCTGCACCTGGATGGAGACGGCTGTTGTGGCTTGGGCCTGGAGATCCAGCTCCTCTGCGCTCCTCTGGCGATAGCGATGGGGAAATGTGTGGCAATACCGGTTCTCGCAGATGCAATTCTGGTCTCTTTTCTGGCTGTGCTTCAGAAGGCGCTTGTTTACGACCCAGAAATTACCAGCTCTCGGATTTGTTCTCGGTTCTTCTGGCCCGATTAGCGACAATCTGACGATTCTTGACTCGGCCCATCTATTGAGCTCATGGGGTCGTCCTGTGTCCTTTTCACCAGCCTACCCAGCCGTTTTGCATCGCGCCGAATGCTCTGCCCACCAAAATGCCATGCCCCATCACTATGCCTTTCCCACCACGTCACTTAACGTCAGATCCCACGTTAGCCCCATGCCTTTCCTACACCTCGCGAAAGAGTCTCCGTTGGCCTGCATAGCAAGTGTCCGCAGAACAACCTGATATCCCCTGCTATCAGTAGTGCGATCTACAATCGTTTGATCTACTGAGACATATATATTTGGCGGTTGTCCAAACTGCACCACACTTGTTGCTTCTTCACATCTCCATTCCTTTTGCAGCCAGAGCTACCCCGCCAAGCTCTTCTCCCACCATCAACTTGCTAACCACTTTCAAAATGGCTCAGAACTCAGAAAACCAACCCAAAAGCGTCATGGCTGCCACTGCTCAGGACCACCTCGAATTCGGAGGCAAGATCTCATGGCTTGCCTCCCTCGACACCGCTTTCCGACCCGAGCGCAACTACCGCCGCTCCTCCATCATCTGCACCATTGGCCCCAAGACCAACTCCGTTGAGGCCATCAACAAGCTCCGAGATTCCGGTCTCAACGTTGTCCGCATGAACTTTTCTCACGGATCATATGAGTACCACAAGTCCGTTATTGACCATGCTCGTGAGTCTGAGGCTACCCACGCTGGTCGCAACGTCGCCATTGCCCTCGACACCAAGGGCCCCGAGATCCGAACTGGTAACACTCCCAATGATGAGGACATTCCTATCAGCGTCGGACATGAGATGAACATCACCACCGACGATGCTTATGCTACCGCCTCTGACGACAAGAACATGTAAGTGATCCAAAAATGACGTATCTCTCCTCTGCTAACTCTCTCAGGTTTGTCGACTACAAGAACATTACTAGCGTCATCGAGCCCGGCCGTGTCATTTACGTCGACGATGGTGTCCTCGCTTTCGATGTCCTCCAGATTGTCGACGAGAAGACTATCCGTGTCAAAGCCCGCAACAACGGTGCCATCTGCTCCAAGAAGGGTGTCAACCTGCCCAACACCGATGTCGACCTGCCCGCTCTTTCCGAGAAGGACAAGGCCGATCTGAAGTTTGGTGTTGAGAACAATGTCGACATGGTCTTTGCTTCATTTATCCGCCGCGCTCAGGATATCCACGACATCCGTGAGATCCTCGGTGAGCAGGGTAAGCGCATCCAGATCATCGCCAAGATCGAGAACCGACAAGGTCTCAACAACTTCCGCGAGATCCTCGAGGCCACAGACGGTGTCATGGTTGCCCGTGGTGATCTCGGTATTGAGATTCCCGCTGCTGAGGTTTTCGCTGCCCAGAAGAAGCTCATTGCCATGTGCAATCTTGCTGGCAAGCCCGTCATCTGCGCTACTCAGATGCTCGAGTCCATGATCAAGAACCCCCGCCCTACCCGTGCCGAAATCAGCGATGTCGGTAACGCCATTACTGACGGTGCCGACTGTGTCATGCTTTCCGGTGAGACGGCCAAGGGTAGCTACCCCTCCGAGGCCGTCAAGGAGATGCACGAGGCCTGTCTCAAGGCTGAGAACACTATCCCCTATGTCTCCCACTTCGAGGAGTTGTGCACTCTCGTCAAGCGCCCCGTCAGCACTGTCGAGTCCTGTGCCATGGCCGCTGTCCGCGCCTCCCTCGACCTTGGTGCCGGCGGTATCATTGTCCTTTCCACCTCGGGCGAGTCGGCCCGCATGCTTTCCAAGTACCGACCCGTCTGCCCCATCTTCATGGTCACTCGAAGCCCCACAACATCTCGATTCGCCCATCTGTACCGTGGCGTGTACCCCTTCCTGTTCCCTGAGCAGAAGCCCGACTTTGCTCAGGTCAACTGGCAGGAGGATGTTGATCGCCGAATCAAGTGGGCTGTCAACAACGCTCTCCAGCTTAATGTCCTGACCCCCGGCGACACCGTTGTCGTTGTCCAGGGCTGGAAGGGCGGCATGGGTAACACCAACACCCTCCGAATCGTCAAGGCCGACCCCGAGCACCTCGGCATTGGCCAGCTTCAGTAAAGCACAAAAGTCTCTTAAGATGGGATCAGGAGTGATGGGGAATTGTTTAATGCGCAAATTAATGATAGACAGGGCAATGATTGTTTCCAAGGTCAGGGTACTGGATTACGAATAAGTCACGTAAAGAATAAACAGGGCAAGACCCTTTATGCCATTTAGTATGGACATCGAGCGATGCAAACCTAGTGATCAAACTCTATGTGAAGATTAAAATGACTTGCGAATAATGGAGGTGTCGTGCGAACGAACGTGCAAGTCGTGGTCTGAGTATGTTGGAACGACAGATGTGCATCTTCCTTCAATGACCCACCGTTCGGACCCTTCCAGCAGCATACTGTCCAGGATTGAAAAGCTGAGTTATAAAAAGACCCCGAAACAGGGTCCGAATCTCTTGATTCAAAGGTGCATTATGATACCCTGATCCTGGCAATGCGACGTGACAGGATAATTAGCGTTTAGAGATCCATGTCAGGCTATGGTCTGATTCTACTTCACCAAAGCCTGGCATGATGTGATATCTCGAGCCTCATCTGTCGGCCCTTTACTGGACCTCAAGTACCAGGCAAGGGTGTAAGTACAGTAGGGTAGCCTCATGAAGCGAGCATAACTGCTTGCCATGAGAGTGCCATGACGAGACGGATTTACCTATGCTTTCTGACTAACTATCATATGCTGCGGGTTACTCAAGTGGAAAGTGAAGGTGTCGCGCCAATATCACTTTGGAATGCAAGGGTATGAGTGATTCTATGCAGGGTGATGTCGAGAAGCCATCGAAGGATCTGTCTACCGTGCTACAGGTGCAGCCTGGCTGATCTTGGTGATATTGGTTGCATCTTCACGGCCCAACAGGTCGGATCAAGCCGCTGTAGTTACATGTCGTAGCTGGCATGATGCTGATACGCCTGTTCCTTGGCACCATAGTCAGGAATATATTTGCCTTCATTCCTCATTCATATCGTCGGTGCGCCATCATTGTGTATCGTAAAAGTCTGTAAGTCGATGCACGTAAGTTCAGGCTCCAAGGCTGGAAATCTCACAAGGCTACCTGAATCATATAATAATAGCAGATTCGGAGTGAAACTGAATGCCTTTCTCGGTAGCATAAGGAGCTCTTTGTCTCAAAACGTGAGGAGGACAAGCAGCAAGAAGAGTAGATAAGTTAAGTGATAGTCCCAAACTTTGTATAACGCTTTAATTGATTTCGTCTTTCATGTCTTCGAAAGTCAGTTCCTTCGCAGGAGCATCCTCCCTGGCCCCAATACCCCGAGCCTAAAAAAACTAAAGACGTAGGGGAAAATACACCCCCAGGTGGGTAACAGAAAGGTTGGCCCCTAAGGCTTAGGGTGACAAAAATAAAGAGCCTAAGAGCGTCGTAAAAAGAGCATAAGCTGACTGACTAGTTTTTATCTCTTAGGATTCCAGCGGCCAATTCTTCTGACGCCCTGGGGCCCCCATCACAAGCCATCATGGAGCATCTCCGCATATCCCCCAAAGCGACGGATATGAACAGGGAATAGCACGGACAAGCTATGAACCACTCGGCCGAGACAAAGTTCCATTGCGACGTCGGATGATCAATATGTTTCCAAGCAAAGCCCCCTGTCCAATGAGATTAAATAACCCCCATACGAAAAGACCCTTTGCGAGAAGCGAGGACCTCTTAAGTTTAGTGCGAATGGATAGCTGGACGAGCTTATAGCTCAACGGGAGGGGAAGAGGTGCTCCGACCGAGGTTCGTTGCATTGGAAGAGGGGATCTACAAACCAACAGAATCAGATAGGGACGAATTTCCTCCCGTGGACGAATTGAACCCTGGTTACATTGAATCAGTCAGTTCAGGCTATAGCCATGGATAATAGGCTAGATGTTTTTGTTTTCTTTTGTTCCGACTGTCTTTCTCCTTTCACATCACACCATTCAACTCGCCTTCTAAACACGACTGGACTCTCAATTTCCACTTTCCCATCTCCACTGGATATTTTAACTGTTGACCGAATGGGTTATTTGGGCATCAATTGCATATCGGAATAGCTTCCTGATCCAGTCTTGACTTGCCCAGACGAGTAAGAGTTTAGTCGAGCTTCTATTGCCCTGTCTTCGGATTGTCGCACGACGTGATAGCCATCTCACCCTATTTCGAACGACGAATCCTTCCGCACTTCGACCCTGACCTGCTTTAGTGGAGAGGGGCCACTGTATTACCTACATTTTACGAATATTCGCGAAAACCCGGGGAAGTTGACACTGCGCGTTCGGTTACCCAGGTCGCGGAGTTACCTAAAACGGAATTTCCAAGGCTTCATCCAGAAGTGTACCCCAAAACCACAGCTGCACTCTCGTTAAGATGAGTAAAGAGGACGATCAGACTCCCCAAGAGTCCCATACCCATCATCACCCCCTGACACGCGAACCGACGCGAGAAGAGAAAACCCGCGAGGCCATAGCCGAAGGCCACGACGCCGATATCCCCAGCAACATCGGCTTCATCCCCACCGAAGCGGACGAGCAGCGTCGAAGAAGTAGTCTCGCTAGCCATAGACGTGCTAGTCATGCGAGCAGAAGAGCAGCATCTTTGGATCCAGACAAGCAGGGTGGTGATGTAAGAGATGAAGAGGAAGGCGGCTCACAGACGCAGAGTGAGAGCGACATCGTCTGGTGGGATGGTGATAAAGATCGTCATAACCCGTACAATTTCGCGACATGGAAGAAGGTTCTTAATTGTGTTTTGGTATCGGCCTTGACATTTGTTACACCGTTGGCTTCATGTAAGTGAGCCCTATGCCTGGGTAGGTACCTGAACTAATCTGATCGCGCAGCTATGTTTGCCCCTGGTGTCCCCCAGCTCATGGTCGAATTCGGCAGTCGAAGCCCTGAACTGGCATCCTTTTGCGTTTCAGTCTATGTCTTAGGCTTCGCTGCTGGCCCTATGCTCTTTGCGCCTCTATCAGAGCTTTACGGACGTCAAATAGTATATCACTGCGGCAATGTCGGCTTTATCGGTAAGTCACGCTCGTCTCTCATACTATCAACTTCACTGACAACCTGAAGTCTTTGTCATTGCTTGCGCCAAAGCTCCCACATTGAGCAGCTTCATCGCCTTTCGCTTCCTCAGCGGCACATTTGGTTCAACACCCATTACGAATGGCGGCGGTACAATCGCCGATATGATCTTCCAAGAGAAGCGAGGTGCAGCCATGGCCATTTTTAGTATCGGGCCTCTATTGGGTCCCATCATCGGCCCTGTAGTCGGCGGTGTTGTGACTGATGCCCTAGGCTGGCGCTGGGTGTTCTGGATCATAGCCATCATGTCTGGCGTTTTATCCCTCGTCTTCTTCTTTGCCTCAGAAGAGACCTACGCTCCTGTCATTCTCGCCCGCAAGACGAAGAAACTTCAGAAGGAAACTGGTAACGATCGTCTAAGATCCAAATTGGATGCTGGGTTGAGTCCAGCGGATTACTTCAAGCGCGGTATCTTGCGACCATTCAAGATGCTCGCCTTTTCACCCATCTGTATCATCTGCGGTGTATACGTCGGTCTCGCCTACGCATACCTGTATCTTCTCTTCACCAGTCTCACACCACTCTTCATGCGCATTTACCACTTCAACACGGTCAACGCCGGTCTCACATTCCTCGGTCTGGGAGTTGGCAGCCTGATTGGCGTGGGATACTTTTCCTTCTCTAGCGACAAGTATATGAAGAAGAAGGCTGCGGAAGCTAAAGAGCAGGGAATAGTCGAGCTCTCTGAGACGATGAAGCCTGAATATCGATTGCCGCCGCTCAGGATTGGAGCTGTCCTGCTTCCTGTTGGGTTCTTCATCTATGGTTGGACTGCCGAGTATGAGACGCACTGGATTGTACCTATACTGGGAACGTGTGTTATCGGCGTTGGAAACCTTGTCATCTTCATGGTAAGTACATCAGACACCTACACAGTACAAAGCTAACGTGACGTAGTCCTTGCAAATGTATCTGATCGACACCTTCACCGTTTACGCAGCTTCAGCTCTCGCTGCCAACGCTGTTATGCGATCGATTGCCGGAGCAGTGCTCCCTCTTGCTGGACTGCCCATGTACGACAAGCTCGGTATGGGCTGGGGAAATAGTTTGCTTGGATTTGTTGCTGCCGCGCTCATTCCTGCGCCGTGGCTGTTCATCAAGTATGGTGAGCATTTGAGAAAGAAGTTTGAGATCAAGGATTTATAAGACGTAGTCATAGTCGTGTTAAGAACAGAGGATAAGACATCTTTGGAACATTTCTTTTAATAATAGTAATAAATCTATAGCGATTTTGGCAATTCTCGGCAAGATAGGTGTATGAGAGAGTCGAATAGTAGCTGGCGATATGAGTTCATGTAGATCGACCGATATTATCCTAAACTTAGACCAATATTTAGACCAACATTTAGACTGGCGTTTAGGTTAATGTTTAGGCTAACGTTTAGGCCAATACTTGGACTAATACTTAGACTCATGTTGAGACTAATTCTCAGTGGAGGGCCTTGTCGTCTTCTGCCTGCCTTTCTCCCAACCAAGAAACATGCCTGGACGCACTTCACACACCAAGCTGCGTGATAAGTTATCGCGATCACATAGGAACAAATAGTTGGTTCGTTACAGCTGTCATCAGCATAGTTCAATTAATCGCTAAATCAATATAGGTCGGCTACACCCAATCTTGGCCGTCCAACAGACACAGGTCCAGTCATTACAGATTATCTCACCAATCCCTTACAACCGGTGACGGACTTCAAGCTCGCCGGGTGCTTGGTAAGTGGGAACCTTCATCTCAAGAGCCTCACCAGAATATCCGAGATCCTCAGCAACAAGCATAGCAGCCTTCTCACCGATGAGCAGAGCAGTAGAGTACGTGTTGCAGCCCACGTTATCGGGACAGATGGAAAGATCAGCAACCTTGAGTCCCTTGACGCCGTGGACGTTGAGTCTCTCGTCGAGAACACCGTGCTTGACGATGCTGTTGCCCTCCTTGGGAGCCATGGAGCAGGTTCCGAGGCAGTGCCAGGTGGACTCGGTGTGGCGCTTGACCCATTCTACAAGGAGTTAATGACTGTATTTGAGTGATAGGTATGTATATGACTTACCCTCGACGGCCTTGATGTCCTTCTCGCTATACTTGAGCTCCTCGCGGATGTGAGCCTTGTTGGAGTTGAGGATGTTGGCGGCTGGCTTGCGATCCGCCTCGGGGAGAGGAGAAGACCAACTTCCGTGGCCGATACCAGCTGTAATATTACCAGGCAGAGCGTACGCCTTAGTAGTCTCGAGGTCGAGATCATGAGCACGAGCGGGGCTGTCGTAGTCAAAGAAGGGGTGCTAGCAGAGTCAGTGGTTAAGTTCAAGTAGTGAAGATTGACGTACCATATTCTCGACTTCACCAGCATAGGCGTCCATGCGTCGAGCAGTCTCACGCGACTTGATGTATCCCCAGACCATTGGGACCATGTCTCTCTCATCGTTCATCTAGTCTTATTAGAAGACACAATTAAAGCTGAGAGTGAGAGTAACTTACGAAACCGGCATCAAAGTCAGGAGTGTCATAAGGATCAGCACTTTTGATGTGAGTGAAACCACGAGAAAAAGGATACTCGAGGAAGTGAAACATGGAGAAGAACTTTCCAGGGGGCCTGTATCTTGTTAGTCTCGATGACCCAGTCCTTTGTTGAGGGAACTTACATGAGCATGTGGTCACCGAAGAAACCAGCAATTACAGAGTAGTGCATAACTGGCTTGTCAGGCTTGTTCTTAAAGTAAGACTTCCATCCATCAGTGAAGTGAGGAGTGGGCCATCTCTCAAACTCCTTGAGTTCCTCCTCGGTAGGTCGAATCTTGACACCGGCTTCGATACCGTTCGTGGCAAGAGGTCCAGTACCCTTTAGGTGCCACTCGTCAAAGACTTTCTGTATTTATAGTTAGTCCCTGTCATCGACCCTGCTGTCTGAGAATAATCTTACCTTTTGAACTTCGGGGTCACCACGAACAAAGTCGTCGAAGCTCTCAGTTTCAGGCTTGGCCCGATAAACAGAGAAGGTCAAGTAATGATCCTGGAAGTTCAAACCCACACCAGGAAGATCGACTTTGGGCTCGACACCCGCAGCACGAAGCTTCTGGGGGTCACCGATACCAGAGCGCTGGAGGATCAGAGGTGAAGAAAGCGTGCCGCCGCTAACAACAATCTGCTTCCTGGCGCGGAAGGTTCTTGTCTGTAGCTGGTTCGGGTGAAGGGGCTTGGTAGGAACGGTCTGGACACCAACGGCTTGACCGTTCTCCATGATTATCTTGTCAACCTTTGTGTTGCAGGCCAGGTACAAGTTGCTGTGCTTAGCACGGGTAGCGTGAACATAGGCATGAGCTGAGTCACTTCGACGTCCTGTGTCTCTGTTGATCCACTTAAGCCAGTGCTCTGCACCATGGCCGGTGCTAAGATCCTGGAGATCGTCGACAAAGGGGATGCCCTGAGACTCAGCGGCTCGGAGGAAGTCATCCTTGACGGGATAAGTGTAATTTCCAAATGAGACTTTGATTGGGCCCTCGAAGCCGTGAATATCAGGGTTGACAGAGTGGCGTTGATAAGTTTCGTGCTTTCTCATAAGAGGAAGAAGTTCCTCGGTGGTCCACCCCTTGGCCTGGAAGTCATCGTCTGCATCCACATTAGTCTTTTTTACCTAGGTTATACTAGATTTACCTACAATCTGAAGCACTAGCTCGAGTGTACATCATAAAGTTAATGGAAGAACCGCCTCCGAGAATGTGTGCGCAGGGAACAGTCGCCGCTCGTCCAGCGAGGTGCTTGCTGGGACGAGACTTGTAGAACGAAGCCGTCTTTGAATCAAGCTTCATATTTCGGGGATATATGCCAGGCCGAAATACCCAAGGATTGTTTAAATTGCTCTCCCCAGCCTCAATAAGAAGAACTTTGAGGTTGTGGTCGAGGTTGGCGAGTCGTCCGGCCACGACACAACCACAGCTTCCACCACCACACACAATGATATCGAACTCCTCAGGCAGCGTGCCTAGGTGGCTCGCGTAAGAATTGGAAGACGACATAATGAATTGTCTACCCAGAGAATATTTGCTGAAAAAAGAAGGATTGAGAGATACTCTGCTTGAGAGTTGCTGTTGTTCCAGGGACGGAAGACACCAAGCTTATTTATACACGCATCACTATATCAAGAAGATCACTACAGACTGTACATATCGATCTGAACACAGTCCTAGATGCCGAATGAACGCCGAAGTATGTCTGCGTGTCCAACGGATGCTGGCAAGAGCATCATCAACATCTGCGAACCCCTCTTGATGAAGATTGCGGGCACCAATGGGCAGATGCATCAAAGGGTCATCTGGGGTAATAAGACTGTGGATAATGGTTTCATTGTCTGTCAATCAGCTCTAGCAGGCATAAAGTACAGCTGTGATGTCTTTGGGAAGAGCTGTTGCTTGGCCTGCATATCCAGGATATCATCTGCTTTGCCGCTTGGACTTTCGGGTTAAAGATACCCGGGGGTTTGATATTTCTGTATCTCTAAGAGAAGGTTTATAGAAAAGCTAAAGACAATTGGGGGTTTATTTTCCAATTGACTAAGCGGCAGAGTCAATTGATGTTATTGAGTTCCGTGGTATCCGGATGTCAACTTCCTGATATTCAAACAACACAGATACTGCACAGACATTTTCCTGACTCGCACAAGGATATCCGATCTTCAGTCTGATCCCCCCGCCGGATAAAGCAAAGAAACAAGGTCTCTCACAGTCTCTCTTACTGCATGTGCATTGTAGATACATCATATCGCATACTGTATAATGTAGTCACCTTGATCAGGCAACCTTTCGACTTCCTTTGTCCCGAGGCAGTGCAGCTCTTGTTCGAATGCAGTCAAAACTCTGGACGATCCACAACCAACCAACCAAGTAAGTCCCAAGCCAAGACTTGTTGCTGTTGCATGTCAGATTACGACGCTTCCCCAGCTTTTACGGGCGTCGACTTGTCAAAGCTATCCTTGTCAGAGCTACCCTAGTTAACCATGTAAGTTGGACCCCCTCAGGGTCTCTGAAAACTTGGCTCTACTTGCCTAAGAGACAAAATAATTTAGGTATTTTATGCCATATTTGACCCGCTCTTGGACTGTTTATTTTCTGTATCCTAAACTTGGGTCAAGCTCTACCCACCCCCAAACATAGAACCCCCATGACTTTTGTTCCGGGGCAAATAGGATCGTCGTCTGCTACACCCGGACCCTCTCACTGATATGCACGATACCTTGATACCCCAGAGAAACTAAACTAGACAGCTTTCAAAATGCGGGGAAAGACAAAGCCAAGAAAAGAGAAAAGAGGTCAAAGTCCTCATGAGGTTTCGGCATTGACGTTTACGAGAAGATGACGAACAAAGAGAGACTAGCTTTGCAGCTTCGCTTACGGGAACAAGGTTTATTTCGATATGTCCTATACAGTGTTTTCAGTTCAACTCTACCAACGCTTCCCCGCAATCTAACCATCGTGGTTTTTGGAAATGATAAATTACTTATATCGGTGTCTATTTCTGACTGCCCAACTGATGATATATCATATTCCATTTAGGTAAACAGGCAAAAAAAAAGAGAGAAAATGCAAAAAACATACAACAGCGGGGATTCGCTGGTCGTCACCGACCCAACTACTAATCCGCCGGTTAGTGGCTTGACTATGGGAGAGCGGACGGGATCCCGTATTTTCCACTACCTTTGGTCGTATGTATTAGAATAATCTTTTCAAACGGTATATATAGATACAAAACTCGGCACTAATACACCGATGAACTTCACCAAACGAATGGTAACCGTAAGCTTTGGATAATCCACGCCGGTGTGTTGCACTCGAGCATGATAGGTTTGTTTTAAAAATCCCAAATTGTACATCTGCAATGCAACGCTACACCACATCCGCGTCAGCAGCGGAGAAGTTTGTCCCAAGTGATACCATAGTGTCATGTTCCAGTGAGATGTCGAGGAGGTGATAGAAAACTTGAGATCTCAACTTAGGGTACAGAAAATAAATAGTCTAAGAGTGGGTCTAAAATCACATAAAGTGGCCAAGCTATTTCGTCTCTTATGGTAAGTCAGTTATGTTTTCTGCGACCCTGATGGGTGGTGGACGGGTTTCATCAAATGTCCCTTGGCTTCGCTCGGTTCCTGCGGATTGTCTCAGTTCTTTTAGACTCGTGATGTTGATCAAAGTTTGGGCGATACAAAGTCAATGGCAGTTGCACGAGTCAAGCGATCAACAACTACAGTGCCCAAGATTTCCAAGATCAGGGTCCATCCCGAGGTTCCCCATGGAGTAGAGCAAGGGTCCCTGGTTATCAATCGATGTTATATCTATACCGTGTATATCCATCTGGCAGGTGATCCAAACACTCAGCTATGGCAGTGCTGGCCGAGATCGTCAATCGATCCTCAGGGCCGCTGACTTGTCCGCTTATCATAAAGTTATGTGTGTTACAAATGTCTACTAGCTTGATAAGAGTCAAAGTTGAGGTGCAGGTATTGGTGGACAAATCAGGACCGACTACCGAGATGCATACGATAACAAACAGAGCAAGTTTAACGAGTTGAAAGCCTCGGTTGTATGGTGGGAAATAGATATCCGAGACTGCGGCCAACATTCGATCAATTGAAACTACTCTCACGAAAGTTGTTATTTCATCATACCAAAACCCTTTGGTTGTGCTGACACAGCGGAAAGGTTTCGAATCTTAGTTAACACATTCCACGAAATACATATCAAGAGGCGTAAATTTGAGTGAGATATGAAACCATGAACCCAAAGAATTTGCATAGGTATCAGTTATCGAAATCAAAAAAAAGAGCTGTTGTTTGATATTGCAGCCATGACCAGTTATCTGTTCTCGTGTCTAGGAACCAATCTTAACGACCGTAAGGAGGATTGCCAGGCATCTCCTGGTACGTAACTTCATTTGCAGCAGAGTTTGGATATTGTCCTGTCCAAGACGATACAGGGCTACTTGGGCTTTGCGCTGTGACCGTAGACTCACGCCACTCGGTTGGTGCGGGTGAAGTAACTCCAGTCTTTTGATAGTGCTGGCTCATAGGCGGCACACTATCTCCCGGAGTCTGGGGGACATTTTGGTGAGGAACCATCGCCGGTTGAACTTGCTGGACAGGAGGAGCAGCGCTCCTCTTTTTGTTATTCTTCCGGATGAACCAGATTAATCCGAGGACTATGAATGAGAGGACAAGGAAGCCGCCGATTGAACCACCGACTATGGCTCCAATGTTGGTTTTAGATCCGCCGCCATTGTCAGTATCCGTGGTTTCAGTAGCCTCTGCGTCTCCAGCTGTTGATGATGATGATTCAGATGAAGTTGTGGTTGATTCGACAGTGTCAGATTCTGAAAGCGTTACATCTGTTGCGTCGCTGTCAAATATCGTTGTTGTGAAAGTACGATCTTTCTGGCTGTTGTAGATGAAAGAGACGCTCTGATCCCTTGTCATTGTGCGGGATGAGCATTTGTAGCCACGGATACCAGAAGGATAAGCATATGTTCCACAATACGGGGCTGAGGTATCGGTGCTGTTCACAGTTAGTTGAGGTGCTCTCGAATCACATCGTCAACTTACCAGAGGAGGTTGTAAGAATTCTCCTGGCAAACGTCATCACATAGCTCCGGATCCAGAGCATCTTCTCTGTCCAAGCATTGGAGATACGCAGTTGTGCCGCAGAATATGGCGGGAACATGAGCCAGTTCCCAGCTGCACAGATCTCCGTTTGAACAGGTAATGGCGTTTCCAGGTGAACCTGACAGGAAGCCACATGTTGAATCAGGACTTATGACAACTGTAAATGTCGTTGCCGGTGTGGTAGAGGCCTGTCGCTTTCCCAGATCCAGGTGTTTCAGGGCTTCAAAGACAAGCATGGGAGTTGGTGCAGGCTGATAGATGTACCCAGCATCTCGCCGCTTTGTAGCTTCAGATATGGCCAGAGCATTAGTCGAAAAGGCACAAAGGCAAAGGGCAAGCCAGTAGTACAGAATTCGTTCCATGATGATATTTCACCTTAATCAAAGGTAGAGTGACTATGGAAAGATAAAGGACATCTCGAGCGGGGTCTGCGAATCCTTTTGCATGTTCAGCTGAAGGGAAGCATGTTGCTAATCACAGCTAGGACCCATTTTGCATGCGAGGGTTGATTGGTGCCAAGACAAAGGCGTTTTAATGGGAAGCATTCAAAGACATGAGAGCCTGGTCTGATGTCTCACGTGGGCTGAAAGTTTTGAGGCCAGCTACGTTGTCACGATACAATTGATATTCATGTTGATGAACGTTTCGATGCCAGTACCACCAAGTTAGGAGAAATGTTAAGTCAAGATTTACTATTATGTTGATCTTGAATGAAGAAATTGAAGATAAGTCGAAATCAGCGGTCAAGTTCAAAATTCGTCCTTGTTGGCTGCAGGGAATGTTGTGGAAGCAGAGCTGAAAACAACCCTGTCATGGTTAACCAACGGCCATGCGAGGCGACCATCTAATCCTACCCGATGTGTCTTAGAGCTACAAAATAGTTTTTCAGCCTTTTTTACTTTGCGTCTTTTGTGCCAGGATGCATGGTTGAACCTCCGGGACTCAACGGCTTACCGGAACATTCACTCCTGAAGTTAAGGGTATCGGTGATAGATAACTTTAGGATTTGTTTTAGTCCAGTACAACATGAGCTCAGTCGCTGATTTCGTCTATTATGCTTTTAGTGACTAAGCTTTATGATGCCTTGGTGGGAGTTTCAAAAATATATTATTTGCTAAGGCCCGGAGATGTGAGACCTTGTGTCTGGGGTCCTGAACCGCCTACGTTGTTGCGCCTCAGTTGATGGAAGGAAGCGGAGATGGGACTATTCAGTGATATTCAGATCTAGAGATTTTCTCTCAGGTAAGTGAGAGTGTTGCAACTCAAAATAATATCTGATTAGAAGAAAAAACCCTTTTAAAGCTTCCTGATATATTTGAATTGTGTGTTTCCTCTAATTAATCTTATATGTCAATCATATAGCTTTACAAAAGCTGTTCTTAGTTAAGTTTGCTCGAAATCTTGCTCCTTTTTTTGATGCAAATAAATGCGGCGAAAGTCACCAGCTTAAAATAGGTAGTTGTATTGGTTCATCTGAATACTGACGGTCTTCTGTCCATACTTTCATTATCATCGTCCCTTCGCTCGATATAACTCACAGATATATCTGTAGTCGTCAGAATTCCATCCTCTGAACCCAAATATCTCTTTCCTCTCTTGTGATTTACATCCACGTCAATACTGCCATGCTCGCTATCCCTAGTCCCCGATGCATCCCCATCGTTTTCAAATGCGTCCATCCGCAGACCGTGCAAAGTTTGGTTCCTGTCCTGCAAATCAAGTGCCTCGTTACCTTTTGCCACTTCGACGAGACGATTAAGCAGGTCGAATTCGAGCTTCAACTTGATGCTGTACACAATGGCTTTGTACGCTGTCTGAAAGTCGTAGTAGTCCGCAAACTCCAGGACCAAAATGGGTATGTCAAGCAGTATTATCACAATATTGACGAGTAGTAGATGCCTGCGCATTCTTTGTACACCCTTCTGGTGCATCAATCCTTCCTTGCCGAAGAATGAAGAACAGGCTTTGATATAAAGAGCAGAGATGATAACCTCCTGTGTGAAAAAGACGGTGACTTGAATCTTTTCGTATATCTGATACGGATGGACCCAAGGATTCGAATCGCTGCTGTTGGCGCCGTACATAAGAATGATAATCGGAAGATGCATGACCACGGCGTTTGTGATAATCATGGCCAACACGAGCTTGAGATAGAATTGGTTCCAGAATATGAGATGAAGTCGAGAGTATAAAACGAGTGATTGGCCCGTGACCATGAGAACCCATCCCACAGAGATAAGCGAGATGTAAAGGATAAAGTTATTCAAGGAAACAAGGTTTTTGAGAAGGAAACCAATCGTATGGGGTGCAATGCCGTTAGTAGCGGCGAGGAAACTCCAGAAGTAGAGGCTCTTTCGGGTCTTAAATGTTGTGAAGATGGCCAAGTTGAGTTCCAGAACGTTGTAAAGGGAGATACCCATGCACACAGCTATAGGTAGTAGATACGAGGGATCATGATGATCCTCGCGTCCAGAATAGCCCATACTGCAGGAGGACGCCTCAAGGCTTCAAAACCGTTATGAATATCATGATGGGAACCTCCAAAGAGGTTGAAGAAACGAAAAAAAAAGAGGAGAAAATCGACCAGTTCATAGATGAACCGAGGAACCGTTGAACAAGCCCCGTTATTACCGGGATGATTTACCTCAGAAGCTCGTGCTCATAAAAAAGTGGCTTGTTTGGTGAGAGTTGACTGGTTTGTTTTAGCCACTGGTGCTATTGTTGTAATTAATCCTTCGTTTTAGGTGTGGTCCATCCTATCTATCTAGCCCATCTTAAGCCGTGGTCTCGGGTGTCACCTTGCCGTAGAGCCAAGACGGGTTAATTAAACCCAATTCTTGGTGTCTTCTTAATCTGTTGGACGCGGCTGATGGTATTGTGCTATGCTATCTACTAAATGCTACTAATCTCTTTAAGCATTCCATCATCTTCGTCCTTGCTCATAGTCCTAATGTTAAAGACAAGATCAGGCCATCAATCATCTTGAACTTCTTAGCGTCTTTACCCCGCAATATAGTAAAGGGGCAGCAGTAGCATCAGTGGGCAAAAGGATCTTACCCCTGTCGATGGATTCTACTAATCTCGCTTGGGCTTTGATAGAGGCGGCAGACCATGCCACTCCAGGACGAATCACTCAAACAGGGCGATGAACTTGCGTCGCTTTGACCATTTCCTTTGCTTTCTTAACGGTGGAACTATTCTTGGCATAGATGAGGCTGATACATATTTGATATGATACTCGGTTGAATGGAAGGTCTAAGCTCAAACCACTAGATCTGAACCGCCAACAAGTTTGTGTCTACATCAGAGAACCTGTCATAGTCAACCTCAGCTCAGCCTATCTAGTATCAACTCAAAGATGATGAGCTTACAATGCCTTCTTATCAATCCAGCCCACATGGCCAAACTTGCCCTCTGGAGTTTGAAACACGTCCTTGGGAGATTTATAAGGCTTCACTTCCTTATCAGTCAACACCTTTGTAATCCCACCATCCTCCAAAGCCTTGACATCATACCCAGGGCCGTAGTCATTCCACGTAGCCATAAATGTATAGTTATCCACGCGGGGCGTATCCGGATTCCATTTGATATATCCTGCTGGCAGAATAACAGCGTCGAAGTAGGATTGCATAAAGATGGACTTGTGCTGCGAGTTCCAGGGACGGCCCAGAGGGCATTGGGCGACCAAGTCTCTAGCAATGGTGGCGTTTGAGGGAATGACTTGGGAATTGTCGATGTATACACCGTATTTGTTGGTGAACGTGCTGTTTGTACCTTTCCAAGCTGTAATTCCACCGTTGCAGTTTCGAAGAGATAGTGTTGAGCGATCGATCCACGCTGTTCCAAACCCATAAAGGAAGTCTGTCTCCCCAGCAATGATATTATCATAGAAGAATGCATTTCCAAGTTTTCCAACGTAGACCTGTTCCAGTAAGTTAGCAGCCTAGATCTCCGCGATGAGTATCAGAAAGAAAACTTGCAGTATCTTGATAGCTGTAAAACCCACAAGAGTAAAACCCAGCATTCGCCCTACTAACACCAACAGCGTGAGCAGGCCCAACCGATCTCGGCGCAAAGTCGTTCCTGAAGTCGATATTGTACGCCCGAAAATCAGTGCAGCCAAAGGGAGTGTTGGGCGGCACAGGCCAACCCGTTGGACCAGCTCCAGTCAAAGTAGCATCCAGGTTTGGTCCTACAGTCAAGACACTTGTGTACACGTTATCACTCATGCTACCATTGTTGGTATTCGCCAAGTTCCACCAGATCTGCACATCGTTCTGTGCTGTGGTGTTGACGTCGATGTTTGCGTAGAGATCTTTTGTCCATGGCTTGTTTGAAGCGCCGATCAAGTGCAAAGGACCTCTTCGGGTGACGTTCAACTGTTCTGTATAATCACCAGGGGCAATCAGAATGTGTCCAGCTGTTGTAGTGTTTCCCAGAGAATCAATGGCGTCTTGGATAGAAGAGAAGTCGGCGCGGGGATCATCTTTGGCGACGAAGAGGGTTCCTTTTGGACAACCTTCTGTGGCACGTTTTGTTTGACGTTGACATTTTTTGTAAGTATCCACGGGGCCTTTGGGTGATGCGTTGGCGGTGGAGAGGAGAGTTGCGGCAATGAGGGCCGTCTTTAGGACGAAGCTTTTCATCTTGTGTTGTGCGTCCTCACAGCAGGACCTGTATCTGTGCATAGGAAACGTATCTCTTATTATACACGAGATATATTAACCATGCATTCCCCGCCAGATCTGTTGTAAGGCTCTCCACTGGATAGATCCATATTCAAAGCAGGATACCTGGACGACACCTATAAATCCACAAATCATCATCCACTTAGCCAGCGAGTTCAGATGAAGACTCGGATATGGAATGCCGTAGTGACTTAATAGTCGATGAGAACCGGCAATGGAACATCACAAGGCTAGATCGGGCTATAATATTCCACCAACGAAAGGCACAGATTAATCCCAGTAGCAGTAATTTGACGCTATTCGGAACTTTGGGGATGCAGCTCTTTGCGGGGGAAGCTCTAATAATCAGGCTAATTGGGGGTCAAGTTGGGGTTTTGCGGGGAGAGATCTTCCATATTATGTGCCCCCACGGGGTAACTACTATCGAATGAGATTTTGACTTTACTGGTATTATAGATTAGGTGACTATTGTCTGCTATAACTGGCTTCTTACTATTGAATTATCTGAGTCCCTTTCAGGGTAGCTTGTTGTCTAGCAGTAGGTTCTGTTCTGTTCGCGATGCTTGGCTGTTGCTATAAATATAAACCTGACAGTTACCTGCCATATTCAAACGTTGTAGAAACTGTCACTGCCATTGTAATTTCTTCTTCTAGAAAACTCCCAAGACTCTCCTTGTATCACAATTATCTTGACATAATGCAAATCTGCAAGCCAAGAAGCAGAAAGAACAGTCACCACTACACAACGTCATCCACCAATATCTCTAACGTTCCCACCCTCGGGGTATCAGGAAGCTTGGCTGCGGGAAGCATAAGGGACGAAATTAGTAAGACGGTTTATGCAGCTTTAGAACAGACTTTTAGGTCGTTTATTTTTGTACCCTAAAGATTAAGGATCAACCTTTCTATTCCCCCATAACCTACTCACAGTATGCCCTCAGTGCGGCTCAATGACGAGATTGATCAGAGCAAATATTGACCAATGCACCGTTGCATCAGGCGGCTCCGATATATAATATGATCGACTATTGCTTAAAATGTGGTGCATGTCACTCTGTTTAGATTAACTTTGTCTGAAGGCATCACCCATGACACTTAACCCGTGTAGAATTAAGCATTAGATTTCCATATTATAGCCTTTTTCAGTTAATTGGTAAGCTTATCAAGATCAATACGACATTTATCACGCCATTTGGTCTCCATTCTATGTCGCCAAGCCCGTATGTCCTCCCACATCCCGATGGCCACGCACTCTCGTTTTGCAGTTTCAGAACATATTTCAAACAAATCATTACGCAAAACAGTATAACCCCCTCGGATATAAAATCTCTGTTCTGTTCTGTTTTGCTCTTTTGTGGCTGATGAAACGCTCTGGGCGATATTCCGTGACATGTTCTGAAACAAACCTCTTGGCCAAAACAAGCCCCTTCTCGCGAGTATTGCCCAAAACCGTCCCTCTCTATCCGTACCGATTCGTTGAGATCCATCGTATCGTATCCTCCTGCAATTGCGGCTCTGCAAAGCCCTTGTCCGTTGTGTCAACTTCAACACTCGAATGGTTTCGTCCCGTAGGAAGAAAAGACTCGGCAGTAGAGAGGACTTCATAATGAGAAGGGACGAAGAAATGTAGTATAAAGATGGGCACGTATGACTTTTGGCTGAAATCG
Source organism: Fusarium brachygibbosum (assembly GCA_018886245.1). NCBI lineage: Eukaryota > Fungi > Ascomycota > Sordariomycetes > Hypocreales > Nectriaceae > Fusarium > Fusarium brachygibbosum. Next base: position 2,415,206 of record MU249525.1, read on the forward strand.
TCTGACCTAGGAAAATCAGCCTTCTCTTGTTCCTCTTTTCCCTTTCTTAATATTCTTTTCTTCTCTATTCTCTTTCTTTTTACCTCCTGGTGAGGTTTTGTAATCGTTTTCAGTTGGCTGGACCTTCTTTGTCGTTCCACTCATTAGTCCTACAGCTTGTCTAATTCTTCAACTACGCCAAAACGTTCATTTTTCGATTTCTTATTTTAAAATGATGTTCAAGGGTTTCTTGTGGGCTGCAGCCGTATCTGCTATGCCTCTTATCGAGATGTCCCCTCGAGAAATGCACACGATGGAGGAGAACAAACCCTTGACGAGTAAGTCCACTTCAAGTCTTCAACCCTCCACCCAAAGAAACGGGTCTGACACCTTGGCAGTTCGAAAGAATCCAGTTCTAGCGCCCCGAGCCAACCGAATCATCCCTGTCGTGGTTGGAGGACCCCAGGATACTTTCGTCCCCAACATGATTCGAGCAGCGGTTGGTGATGTGATCCAGTTCCAGTTCAGCAATGGAAACCATACCGTCACGCAAAGCGCTGAGGACTCTCCTTGCCAACCCCTTCAGGCAACACAGTCTGGTGTGATTCACAGTGGTCACATTCCTTTCGAGGATGGTCAGACTACTGTTGGAACATTCAATGTTCCTCTTACCAACACGGAGCCTATCTATCTCTACTGTGCAACTGGACCTCACTGTCAGCTTGGTCAAGTGATGGCCATCAACCCGTAAGTACACATGTGTCGATTTACAAAACAACTGCTAACTTTGAATCAGTCCCAGCGAGGAGAACTTGGTCGAGTTCAACAAGAAGGCCAATGGTGCTCTGGCCAATGTCGATGCTGGTGAGGCCACAGGTGGAACAGTCGGAGAGATTCCTCTGGCTGAAGCTGCTTTCACTCCCGCTCCTCCTGAAGAAGCTGCTCCTCCTGCACCTCCCGCCGAGAGTCCTCCCGCACCCCCAGCCGAGACACCTGCTGCTGCTCCGGCTGCTCCTGTAGTCGAGAGTCCCCCGCCAGCTCCCCCAGTCGTTGAAAGCCCCCCTCCCGCTGCTCCCGTCGCCGAGATGCCTGCTGAGATGGCTCCTGCTCCCCCGGCTGAAGTTCCAGGTGCTACACCTGAGGCAGTATCTATGGGAGAGCACTACTAGAAAAGTTCAGTCTTGGAAAAGATGGGATATTAGATATTCAGAGTAATGACTTAGAGTATTGTGACAAAGAAGAAGAGTTTCCCTCTCTTCCATGTCACTGAAATGATAGATTTATTGGGACAGGCAATAACTGGATTCTATGATGTGAAGACGATTCCTGAAGGCCTTGCATTTCTCTTGTCTTACGTGCTCGCATCGTGCCCTCTACCAAAGCTGACTGGGTAGTTTCAGCCTTATGCTTGCGATAGTGCGATGCCTTTCTTGTATTATAGCATATATCTGTTGAGGCTTTTCAGCCACGACAGCGCGCAAGCACACGATTCTTTACAATAAAAACATCATGACTTCAATTCCTCATACTAGGCTACCAATTTCCATTGTATCTATGTGCCTGATTAAGGCTCATGTCTCTTCCAAAGCAGTGACCCTAGCTCACGGTGCCGAATAGAGAACAAGACAAAGTTGTTATCCTTATAGTAGTCTCTTTTCCCATTCAAAGCTACTAGTGGCTTCTTGGACTCCCAAAGACCAAAAATGTGGGCTGTCGCGAGGCTGAAAGCAAGCTGTATCAAAGGACTGACAAACGAGTTACCTTCCTAACTAAGATGCCATCTCGGATGTTCGGCACCATGACTCATCTTGATAGATCCTTCGGCCTGCGGGACTCAATAGTTGAATCGGAATAGGGCAGCAGAAGACCTGATACAGAGTGTTATGATGCTAAGAGATAGATAAACAGAGGCTGAATTGTTTCGTCTTACGCCAATTACGAATACGGATACGACTTGAGCATTGTTCTTAATGGTTTACATTGACACGTCTGGAAACTCATCAACCTAGAATCTGGACCTTTCTCAACCATCAATTCACTACGGTCACTCACAATGGAGATATCTCAACAATTTATCCGGTCAGAAAACCTGACCGACGTCGAAACCGCTGGACAAGGTCTCGAATGCCTTGTATATAAAGCAACATCTCCCAACTACGGCTTAGTTGTTCTCAAAGTACCAAGAGTCAAAGTCTACCAAAATGCCAACGACTTCAATGTCGAGGCCAAAGACTTGATACAGCAAGAAATGCGCATCTACACTCTTCTTCAAAACGGGTTGGTACCTGTGCCAAAGCCGTACAAGTATCTCGAAAAGAATGACTATCCGGCTATGTTATGCGAATATGTGGATGACGATGGGACGGATATCACGTTTGAGGAGATGGGACGTGTAGCGGCGTTGATACATTCCACGCCCTTGTCTGATCCCATGTTCAAGACAGTTGCTCTGGAGACATCGGATGTGTTTTCGACGATAGAACAAAGAATGCACCGCCGTTTCTCTGTGTTGTCGAAGACAGTTCCTGAGGCTTCAAGCTGGATACAAGATTGGAGTCGTGTCCACACCATCCTTGAAGGTCTCAAACGCTTCCCATCAAGTCTTTTACATATGGATTTCCGCGACGTCAACCTCCGTCACAGCAAAGGTCGTATCAGCGCTGTAATCGACTGGACCAACGCTCTCATCGGCCCAGCAGCCATTGACATCTTCCGTACTCTAGAGTTCAGTCATCTCGGAGAGGGTTTCGCCAAGGGATACTCTGAGATTACGACTTTTCCCGAAGTTACTGCACAAGAAGAGTGTTTGCTTAAGTTGGATGCTGCGCTTGTGCTGGCGTTGGTCTTTACATCTGAAGCCCCGGACCCTGTTAGGGGAGCAACTGCGGTGGCGAGAGTCAAAGAGCTGTCGGAAAGTCTCTTGAAGTAAACTTTCCAAGGTTTTAACGAGGCCATCGGCAGTTTGAGCCGGAAGAAATAAAAGCATTGGTCGGGGGATAAACGTTCAACTGGTTTGTCTGCTTCTATTGAACGGTACAGTGCATAGCTTGGGCGTTACTCAACTTACGTGAGCAAAGGAAAGATATTTATTCAGAATTCAATATGGGGACTACAATAGTCATGAATTGGTGATGATACTGTACACAGGTGTTATCCGAGCTTCTTACTCTTGCGTTGTTATGTACAGTTCTAGCTCCTCTCTCTATTTTTATCGCCGAGGTCATCATGAGCTCACAGGGAAGCTCCTGTGGACCCTGGAAAGTGAAGGTGGAACCTCAAGCTCAACCTTTAACGCCGGCATCGGCCGCCGATGGCCCGGAACCCCGCATTCGGAATTTACCTCATGTCGCAATCGAGGGGCTCATGTCAATTAATTAATGAATTAGTTCATTAGCTTATGATGAGGTTCACTTTGTTGGGGAGACGCAAATTTGTTCATTTCTTCATTTATTCTTCATCTCAGAGCAATCGCAGATGGTTCAAATCTAGACTGATCTATATGGGAAAACTGGTCTTTCCATCATCTTGAAGAAACACGGCTTCCCAGCGGCGTGTCTCAAATGTCGTACTGATCCCAATCCCCAGACTAAACCCTTCGTTTCTTTTGCGCTCATCTGCAAGGTATCATAAAATTCTCATGCTTTTTTGCGGTATCTTTTGTAGTAAAGACGTAATTAATTTACTGGGGGAGAACCTTCTCCTTGGCAAGAGGGGTGAATCGGAGGTAAGGCTTGACGATGCGGAACTCGGGGAACAGAGTCTTGGCCTCCTCGTTCTTGACGGAGGGGTGGACGATGACGTCCTCACCGGGGACCCAGTTGATAGGGGTGGTGATGCGGTACTTGTCACCGGTCTGGAGGGAGTCGATGACGCGGAGGACCTCGGCGGCGTTGCGGCCGGTGGAGGCAGGGTAGGAGAAGATGGTGCGGATGGTCTTCTTGGGGTCGATGATGAAGACGGATCGGATGGTGAAGGCAATGCCCTTCTCATCGACGTTGGTAGCATCCTGCTGGTCGATCCTGGAGAATGTCAGATTTTGCACAGTGACTAGTCTAATGGCCAAGAAACTTACATGTCGTAGAGCAGAGAAACCTTGCGCTCCTTGTCGCCAATGATGGGGAACTCGACGTTGCCGCCGGTAACCTCACCAATGTCCTTGATCCATCCCTCGTGGGACTGGATGGTGTTGGCAGAGAGACCGATCAGCTTAACACCACGCTTGGTGAACTCGGGCTGGAGCTTGGCGAAAGCACCGAGCTCAGTGGTGCAGACGGGGGTGTAATCCTCGGGGTGGGAGAAGAGGATGACCCAGTTGTCGCCGATGAACTCGTGGAAGTCAATGTTTCCCTTGGTGGTCTCGGCCTGGAAGTTGGGGGCGGTAGAGCCCAGACGAAGAGGAGCAGGAGCAGACATTTTGTGTATGTGGGAGATGAAGTTTTTGGTGAAGAGAGAAGTTATGAAGATGAAGAAAGATGAGGTTGCGAGAGGGAGCGGGGGTGGGGAGAGGGATTATATAGACTAACTATGAGACAAAGATGGAACGAAAGAGGTGGCCGAGCAACTGCCAGCTTGGCTTCAATTGACGATTTAGGGGAGCTTACTTACTGTACCCAGTCTAGGTAGCTTACAGATGGCACCTTGTTGGAGCAGACAGGCATTGGACTGGAGCTAGTGAACGACGATCTGGACTCCATGGCCGTGCTGTTGAAAGACGCCACGAGGCCTGTGATATTGGTGATTGGGAGAGCCAAGCCTGGGGGGGCTCCGGTATTGGTGTTGGCGTTGCAGCCGTGCCCCTCCATGACCTGAATGTCGAATGCTTGTGATTATTCAATTGCTATTTATTGTTTCCGTATGTTATATACTTTAACATATACTACACACTTTAACTTTGTGAATACTGTTGTTTTCCTATAGTCTTATCTATTATACAGATACAGACAATACATAAATAACTCTTCCCCGGGTCCATCATGACAACCCCACCAAAATAAAAGAGAGGTCCTACCTATCACTCACCCCTCACTAAGACAAAATCTCCCCCACCATCCGTATCATTATCCGCCCCTCACTTGAACCCCAGAGGGGCAAGGCTCAGTATTGCGTGCTGCAGACACGCGATAATTGGTTGGTACTGGCGCATTGTGCCATCTGGCGCGGCAATGCTGCCATCGACCTGTTCCTGACGCAATTCCTGGGCGATGACCCGGGGAAATTTGTAAGGTTTAATGGCTTTCGGAAGTCGGGGATGTAAGATAAGCCCATCTTGAAGACGCCATGGCAGCCAAGCCATCACACAATAATCGCGAGGTGGCACCACATCGCAGTTATCTCAAGTCGTAGACGTTCCTTCATTTCTTTGGTAGACAACTTTTTGACTTTCAAAGACTGATATCAGCCCCGGACCAACTGGCATCTTTGGTGCTGGCAATGAGTCTAGGGTATTCCATCACAAAGGGCTGGGCATTGAACTTGGCAAGATCCAACCATGGAGTTCGAGGGGTGATTGACATTTGTTTCCTGTATATAAAAACTGGTGTTCCAGTAAGCAGCCATTGATTCGTTTGCTACCAGCGTTGATCACTAAGTTTTGTTGGCTCCGAATTCACGCGGCACAACGGTTTGAACAGAATACATGTCGCGGGTAAACCCGTTCATATCCGTCCACGAACGGAGCACAGTCATCGTTCTAATATTCTCTCTTAATAAGAAAGAAAGAAGAAATAGTAAGGAAGCTACAATATCAATCGCAAATTACAAAAACACGACCGACAAGAGAAGACGGGCTACAATGTCGCGCAATCTTTGCATGCAATTGCAAAGACAGCGTCCACACATAGTTGTGGACATGACCCTAGTCTTTAACAAACAAGATCAGGCCGCGTGGCCTAATGGCTAAGGCGCTAGATTTCGGCTTTCGAGCATTTCGAGAAATCTCTAGAGATTCCAGGTTCGACTCCTGGCGTGGTCGATTTTTTGACTTTTTCTCTTAGGGTCTTTGCTAGCTTATAAGTTAGCTTCTTTTTATATTGAGCTGTGCGTCATATGTTTCGTGGCAATAAAGTTCAACAGGGGATCGAGGCTGTGTTGCACGCATAAACGGAGAATTGTTTAGATTCAAGACATTCGAGGCTGTTTTTGGCGCCCTTTTTCTTTTCTGGTTTCGCCTTATGCACGACTGAGGCGCGCTATCACTAAGCTTAAATTATAGCTCAACTCAATCATGCCCTTCATTCATTCCTCTACAGCGCCTCATCTTCTGTGAAGGTACAGTACAGATGAGATAGAGTCGAGAGACAATCTTGGCATTTTCGTTTTACCGAGCCCTATTAGCATCAGTGACGTTCCCCAGTCTTCAATTGTGATCGTCTTGGCCATCTCGGCGCAAACCAGGGCTATTGACACAATCTGAAACTTGGGGCCTTTTTAGAGGTAAACTTAGCGTTAGAAGCTAAATTATCCTACCGCAGCTACGCAGTAAATCTACCGGTACAGTACCCTTCTGGAAGATCAAGTACTGTAAAGCATGACACGCGTCGGAGTAAGCTTTCCTTGTTTCCAATCGCCGCTCTCGGTTCATCAACATCAAATCAAGTGTCGTCCTGTATTAAGGGGTAGTGGGGAAAACATCAACTACAGGCATGGATCTTCTCAATTCAGAGTGGGATTTTTCCGGTTAAGGAGTTAATACAGTGAGGACACCCCAGACATTGCCAATTGATCATTCCATCCAAACTTGATCTTTTTTTTCTTTTGAGTCTTGTTTTACTGTGTTTTCTCTGGGTGTCTTTCTTGTCTTGGATTGCAACTGCAAGGGGAGAGACACATCCATTCTTTCCATTCCTTTTCCTTTTGGTAGAACATTCGTCTTGAGGATGATGTTCACCATGTCGCGCCCTTCAGTCTTGACATGCGTTATCATCGCGGCCAGCGTCTCTCTTTTCCTGGTCGTCTTCACATTCTTCCAAGAGTCATTGGAAGTCCCCTGGACTTATGTACACAGCAAAGCAGAGGAGTACATGAACACGAACACAACAACAACTACAATAATTACAACTACAACATCCTCATCGTACGTCCATCTTATTTCCATTATACGTCTTCTCGACCTAAATTTGGTGGCTGCATTAAGCTATTTCACCACCCCGCTGTCGATAAACTTGGCATCATCTCTTGGCTCACGCTAACGATCATCTTTATCTTTACGACAGACAAACACAACAGACAAACACTCCCGTATTGAACTGCGAAGATCCTTATCGTCAACCTGGTTATCTTTACATCCCGGCTGATATAAACGGTACCGACCAATACAAGAAGACGCAATGGATTCCTTTCTCCGATGACCTGCTCGAAGCTGAAGCGCCCGATTACGCTGTCTATCCTGCCGCCGGCGAGGTCATCTTTAATGCTACAGAACCCGAGCCTGCTTTTGTCAATCACTCTTCCACACCGCGACAATGGCTCCCCGAGGCCATCGCCGAGAGCAACCGTCGAAAGAAGGCCATCAACGCCAACGCCGATACCAAGGTTGACGCCTATGCTCCCATGAAGAACGACGGCGATTTTGGCTGGCTCTGGGGTCGTCGCATTATCTTGTTCAGCGACTCTGTCGATCGATTCATGATGCAATTCTTCTGCAGCGAGTTCAAGCACAACATGAAGCAGCCCAAGCCCCATACCATTGCCAGTTGCAGCATCCCCGAGTTCAACTTGACCTTTGTCCACTGGCACTTTGCCGGCTCCATGACATACCGCCCGGACTGGTGGTGGATGGACGACATGGAGGAAATCGCCTTTGAGGAGCGCTGGGACAAATACTGGACGCCCATGTACGACCAGGTCCGCGGACCCAACAACAGACCAGACCTGATTCTCTGGCAGGGCGGTCTCTGGGACCAGCGCGCTTTCTGGGAAGCTGGTGAAGCGAACCACGAGATGGACGTTTACCCCATGGGAACGCGCGTGCGCCAATTGGTCTGGCAAGAAGTGCGATTCGCTGCCGCTCGAATCCGCGCATTTGTCGAGCGCATCAACACCGAATTTGGCGACTCGCCGACCATGTTCCGCAGCATGACAATCCACCGTGTCAGCGATGCCGCTGATGCATCTATCTACGACCTCGAGCGATTATCCCGTGCGATCGCGGCCAAGGCTGGACACGAAGTGTTTGAATGGGGGCGCATGATTGCTTCCCTTTCGATGTTGTACAAGGATAAGACGCATCCCGGACGAGGACCGGCGAGTTGGCTTTGGGGAAACATGGTACTTGAGTACCTAGCGCGTGTGGGTGGTGCAGGAGATGAGAAGAGGAAGCCTTACTTTGATGGATGGGATAAGTGCCATTCCGAGTTGGTGAGCTGGGGTGGACGATAGTTGGCATATGCATATATTACGAATAGAATAGACTAATTACAATGTTCAACGTCTGAACTCAATGTGTGCCTGTTACTGTAGCCACATGCTGAGCTTGTGTGTAATTACGGAACCTACGTTGGCTGTTGAAGTTTGAGTTCTCAAGCGGTCAACGCATAACGATATAGAACGCTAATCGTCACAAAATACAAAGCCTATCGATATAAAAATCGCTTGCCATTCATGGATCGTCCTCCAAATCATCACTTCCTGACATAGTCAATCTTTCTCGCAAGCCAACATCCAATCGTCAGTCCAACAACAACACCCTTATCATTACGATGGAACACAAGTGTCCAGTCACCAGGTGGTTTCGCATCCATACCTCTCGGGTTCGCTAGCGCCCACACATCATCACCCAAATATCGCATGAACTGAGCCGGACTCTGGCCCAAGAAGCCGTCGAAAGTGCCAAATACCAGACCACCTTGATTGACGCAATGGAAGGTAGAGTTGATCTCCGGAGAGTAGAAGTCGCCTTCAAACGACGAGCTATCGATAGCAATACTGCCAAGAGTGAGACGCCTGGCAGTGATGGTTCTATTCTCCTTTAGACGCTGAATGCGAAGAGTATCGCCGTTGATGACAGCCGCCATGCCCTTAGATTCACCACGCTCAGGGTCGGTAAGTTTGACGGGCTCGACGTAATTGGCATATGTGACCAGAACTTGGCTCTTCTGACTAAGAGTCACAGTAATGGCTAACTGAGTGCCTTCGTCGAGATAGACACCAGGCCAAGAAGGTGATGCATCAACCAGAGCAGGCGCAGCTGGCTTTTGAAGACCCAAGATATTCTGGATGATATACTCCGATAGGGTTGCGGCGTCAGCCTCGTGGTTGAGCATGACGACAACTGATAATCGTTCCTCTGGTACGTGAGCTCGGTAGAGTCTGTAGCCACGCAGAGCACCTCCGTGGCCAATAGCTCCCACGCTTCCAATTTCGGTATGAGCCAGGCCTTGCGCATACACCGAAGGGACGCCATCGCTGAATGTTGAGGGCTGGAAGATCTTGCGGTACCAGCTCTCGGGATCAAACAGGCTACGATCCAGGAAGGACTCATAGGCAATCATATCCGTGAGAGAAGCGATAATACCAGCGTCACCGGCCCATTCGATGCGGTTCTCAGCGGGTATGTAACCACGTAGCTCATCTCCTTCGTAGCCAACACATGGTGGGGGTAGTTTTGCTGAATCCGCGCATAGCTCTGCAGTCTTCATGCCCGCAGGCGCAAAGATTCGCTCGTTGAGCAAGGATGCGAGTGACTCTCCAGTCGTAGCTTCAACTACTCGTGCTACAATGTTGAAGTTGGTGTTGGAATAAGAGTACTCGGTACCTGGCTCGAAGTGAAATGACTTGAGGCTATCAAGCATCGGACCATTGTGATCCGCCAACGAGTAAGGGTCCTCTGGCTTCGCTCCCCAAAGCAAAGTAATAGCCCAGTAGTCGCGAATGCCAGATCGATTATTGCACAGGTCATCCAGCTTCAACTTCTCAGTCTTGGCTAGCTCGGGTAGAAGCTCCTTTAGCTTAGCTTCAAACTGCTCCCTCACATCACCCTTGGCCTTTAGAGCTGGGGTGGGATTGCGCTCTAGGTCCACGACCAAAGCGCAGAGCATCTGCTTTGATATGGAGCAGATAGGTATCTGGGTCTCCGGAGTCATGGGTATCCGGCGGTTGAAGTCTGCATATCCCCAGACGCGATGGTCCACAAGGGCGCCGTCTGAGAGGACGGCGATGGCACCGCCTGGGCCGCGGATGCGGGAGGGGATTGTCTTTAGGACATCGTCTACTATTTGCTTTGTTACTGGCATTTTATTTCCCTTTCTTCTTGTCTTTGAGAAGTGGTCTGTTTGTCCAGTCGGTTGCTGAGTTGCTTGTGCGGGGTTGAAGTTCTGACAACACGTAATTGGAAGGTGGGACAGTCAGATTGAGACTGCACATTGATGGTCTGCATCTGATAACTCATGTTACATTTGTGTTACTCACAACATATCTGAAACAAATATTGGTGGCTATGCGCTATGAAACGATTCCGAGTCATTCTTTCATAGGGATTGTGACGTTAACTCACACTAAATCTTCGATTCTGTCAGAGGTCCTGATTCCTTTCGAAATTAGCAATGGGGTCTCTTCCAGACTCACGTCAGATATAAACTGATATCTGTCTGCCAAGCCGGCCAATTATGCCATGATATAAATTTAATTCCGTAGTATGTTGATCGGGTTGACATCTTCAGGACATTTGGAATCTTAACTGCCGAAAGCATGAGATACAGAATAAGTAGATCCGCTTATACCATCTTCGACTAGTCAACTATCTCTTAGATTGTTCATTTTATTTTGAATCCTACAATGCGCAAAGACGGTGACAATGACTCCCAGTAGCTCGCCGGCTGTTACCCTCAAAAGGCACTGTCGACGAGGACAATCTCTTTAGCGTTCAGATCAGCCATCACACCGCCAGGAGAGATCAGCACTGGAATGCAAGGAGCGGGGATGAGCTGTGGGCCATCGTGAACATCAAACGATTCTTCCACGGCTACTCTAAGAAGGAAGTCAAGCTGCTTCAACTCTAATATATGGAGTCAGGCCTTGCTGCAGTTGGGCCACGCAGTCTACCAAGTCAACAAGAGCACTGTATACATGTTGGGAAATAAATTCCAAGCTCCCCAAGAGAACGTCTATGTTAATTGTAATGCCGAGGTTTACTTTGCATATTAGCATAGTTTATAAGTTCTATCGACCGCCCGCCATTGGTTCGCGCTGGTATTGCAGGATAGTTTCTTGAGCCCGGAGTGACAAGATCAACATAGTATCAATACCATGTCTATAGTCTCAGTCGAAACACCTCTATAAGTTTCAGTGACAAACATTGCCCTTGTAAGAAAGCATACCTAGTTCATAACATATATCGAAGACCAAACCGCATCTGGTAACTGGTAACTTAGACTTCTGTGAGCCGAGTCTCAGCTTACGAGGCGTGAGATATATCATATATCATGTTTCGTATGCGCTCAGCTAAGCCTACAATATGCGAACTTGACAAAGGATTGAGCGCTTGTCCTCTAGCTTGTGCCACAAACGAGGGTCAGTTTGTGAGCAAGTATAGAGCCGCGTTCACTTGTCATTATGACGCAAACAATTGCTCTATCGTGAGTTTCATAGGATGTCGAATTACTGGATCAACTAGGGAATATGCCTTGGTGTTGTGGCAGGTCTGAGTTGTCTGGAAAAGAGGTGGTGAAAGTGCCGACGGGCCGGACGTGAGCTATCTGGCGTCGAACACGAAAATTCCACCATCAACCACGTTTGTGTGGCAGACATCGGAAACTTTGATAAACGCATTGCAGTGAGATATGAATTTATGCTACCCTATGATCGTTGCGAGCATAACTATACTAGATACTGAACTTCCCTGGCTTCGTGCCTAGGGCAATTCTATATAACCACCCTATTGCCTTTCTGTAAGGTTGGGTGTTGACTTTAGCCTCATGATGATTCGCCCACGAAATAAGCCGTCTTTAGTTGCTGATATTAGATTGGTCCTTGTACGTTCCCGGGGGACCAACGAACCCAGAAAGCTGGGTAACCCTTGTCGCTATTGAAGAAAAAAGTGCCCAACTGCTTCCACTGGATGTTCTAGGGGCTCAAGGGCTACCGGTTTTTTTCTTAGGATTTAGGGGGCGGCCCCATCGGTGGGCTAATATAGGACATCCCATCTCCATCTCCATCTGTCAGGAGGGGTGCCTGTCCTAGAAACTATAGCGAGTGGATTTTAAGACTTCTCCATCGTCCTGACTTTGCATTGCATATAGCAAGGATAGTAATATTAATATCAAGATTTAATATCTTGGCTTAGATATAATTTGTTTTTCTTTGTTTCGGTGATTGTTTTTGTTTGTTCCTTGAAGCACCCAAGATGCTCTATCCTAGCTAGACTGGGCTGTTTCCCCTGTGGCTTAGTTAGCGCTTAGTAGTAAGCATTTGATCAATTGTGCCGCAGTCGACTCGAATATCTGTCCCAACAAGTTAAAGTACCTATTTGAGATGAGCTTATTGGTTATCGAATACACGGAAATATATGCTCTGCCTAAATGTCACAGGCCAACTCTTTGTCTTTTGGTTACTCTTGAGATGGAGCCAGCATCTCCTTTAACTACCGGATTTTTTTCTCGTTCATGGTTCCTGAAACACGAGCATTGGTGCCCCCTTTGTCGTCATAACTTACGGTACTTACTTAAGTCGATCCCACCTGGCTTCAAGGTTCGTTCCAGAAGCTTTGTAGTGTGGTATCGCACTGGATTGGATCGAGGGTGTGTCCCCCTGTAGAGTTCTACTCTATCCGAAACCGAGCCGTCTTCCAGGGTAAACTAAAAAGTGTCAGGAGCTAATAGACTTTGGCCTGGCGGGGATCCGCTCTACCGTTCGACAAGGGACCTTGAACATAGTATGATAATTTCAGTTACTTAGTAGGTACCGTGGATATAGTAATATAGTGAGCAATTGAGATGTTGAACGTCTATGATTGACAAAAGTTTGGTATTCTGTGTTGGATCGCATGTCTTCTAGGCCGAACCAAAATAGGGACTCCTTCTATAACTTTTGGTGTCCTATTCTGGTCCGTGCGCTCAGCTGCCAAACCTCTGCCCGCTGCCAAACCCAAGTTAACCCTGTCGATTTTCTTCACCTCGCCTTGACCCTGACCCGAGCATCCAATTGCATTAGTCTAATCCCTTCATCACAACTTGAGGAACCCGTCTGTCCAGTCGTACGCCTTCGCTTCGTTGCCGCTGTACTTGCGCTGTGCTGTCCCGTCCCTGGCATATGTATGTCGGTCTAGTCAACTAATCAACTAACCCAAGGGAAAAAAAAAAGGGACACAGCGCTAACATCCATTGGACGATACTGTGTCCTGCGTGCATTTCTCCTCTCAACCTCCTTAGACCTTGCATCGCCATCCATTATTATTCCTCTCTGCGACGATCAATCTTGGCTGCTCTTTTCCCTTGCAGTAATAACGTACGTGCTGCATACGCCATTTCATCTCGTCACTGTCGCACTCCCAGGCCCTGTCCGGTTTTGTTCTCTCCACCGCGTGGCCCTTGGCCCTTGTCTTTCTCCGTCCCGCCCCGTCCCTGTCGTTCTTATCCTCCTTCGGGTCGCCCATCTCGGTCCTGTCTCCAGACGGAGCCTCTTCCCCCGCGACCGTCGACTCTTCCGTTCCTCCGCCTCGTCTCGCTCTCCCTTGGCCCTTGAGTTGACGACTCCAGCTTCAGCCCTTCCACGTTTTCCATCAGCCTTGGACCTTGGAGCCTTTGTTCGTCTCCCCTCGCTAATTAACCCTACCTGACCCTGCCCTTCTGCCCTGTCCTGACCCATCTTTGGCGGTGACGCCCCTGTCCTCACCGGATCGCACTCACGATCTCCAGCGCAACCTCTCGGGCATATCCTTTGCCTTGGCTCCCGTGTCGCTGGTTATCTTGTTGCGTCTGCTTCCTATTTGGTTAGCCCTTTGTACAAGCTCCTTTACTCTTCCCCGCCGTTACATGTCCTTTGTTTCTTTGACCAGACACCTATCACCTTATGCTCTTCTATTCACACCTTCAAGCCGACCATCATGGATGATACTCCAGAACTAACGTCCCGCAAGGGTTCAACAGGCAACATCGAGCCCCTTCGCCTTTCCGAGCTCAACAACGACGAGAAACCCTCCGGCCGGTACACCCCCGATATTCTCGCTGGCGTTTATCGAGGCATTCGAAAGCTACCATCTGTCAAGCTCTCTCGAAGTCCCTCACGGTTGAATTTAAAGAACTCGTCTAATAGTCTGCACTCTGCGCACTCTTCAACCTCGAGTGTTCCGACAGCAAGCGAGATACAAAATCCTCAGCATGTTCGAAACTTGACGCTTCAATATAGCCTTGCGAAACCTCTACCGAAATCACCTCCTTGCCGAGATTCGATATCCCCGCACGACTCGACCTCTCCCAATTTACCTAGTGTGCCAGAGGGGGAGATCACAGATTTGAGATTCCCCGATCCGTCACCTTCAACATCTCCCTTACCAACACCACCTCCGAAGCCAGAAGGCTACAGCTACCTCGATAGCCGACCAAGCACAATGGATTCAACCTCTGGCGCACAATCGCAGTTTCCGTACGGTGGCCACGAAACCAACAATAGTATGAGTAGCGTGTCAGGCGCCAGATACGACTCTCAAGATCCTAATGATAACCTAAAGCCTCGAGGCACCGGGTCAGGTTCTGGAGGGCCATCACCAAATGTCGCGCAGGGTCGATCTAACCCCGTAGGTGGGCCGTCCAATGGCCCTTCTACACATCTTTCTGGCCTCATGTGCAATGTTCACCGAACGACCGGACGCGAACCTCATGCTCTTGTTGGAGCTACGACTACCATCTTAGGAGACAAGCTTTATGTGTTTGGAGGCAGGATTCTGTCTAGGAGTCGTCCTGCTCCTCTGACATCGGACATGTACGAGCTGGACCTCATCCGACGACATTGGACAAAATTGGAAACGACAGGCGACGTTCCTCCACCGCGATATTTCCATTCCATGTGCGCTTTGGGTGATACTAAGATGGTTTGCTACGGAGGCATGTCACCTGCCCCGAACCAGCCTCCCGGTGCCGACCAGCAGCAGCCTGAAATTACCGTCATGTCCGATATCTACATTTACGACGTCAATACCAAAGCTTGGACTTTTATTCCGACACAGGACCCTCCGCAGGGTCGATACGCCCACTGCGCTTGTATTTTACCCTCTTCCGCCTCATTCTCTTCACATCGCGCGCCTCTTTCCGCTCTACAACACAATCCTTCAACCGGCAACCCTAACGAAGGACGAATCGGTATCAATATCGATGGCTCGGGAGGTGCTGAAATGGTGATTGTTGGTGGACAAGACGGCAGAAACAACTACATTGAACAAATTAGTGTTTTCAACTTGCGAAGCCTCAAATGGACGTCAACACAGCCTCTGAACAAAAGCTGGGGCGCATATAGGAGTGTTACTGCCCCTCTCCCCCCTTCGGTGGCTTCTAAGCTCGGCCGACGACAGTCAAATGGAATGCAACGCCCCGATGGAGGTATCAGCCAAGAAGCCCGCGAACCAGGCGCATCAATGCTGATTTACTGTAACTACAATTTCTTGGATGTCAAACTGGAGCTACAAATCCGGTCACCGGATGGCACTCTTACGGAGAGGCCAATGTCTGGCAACTACTCACCACCAGGACTGCGATTCCCGAACGGCGGAATTATTGATACGCATTTTGTTGTCAGCGGAACTTACCTCACTTCGTCTCGGCAAGAGTACGCGCTTTGGGCTCTGGATTTACGAACATTGACCTGGAGCCGTATCGATGCGGGGGGAAGCGTATTCAGCCAGGGCAGCTGGAACCGTGGAGTCTTGTGGAACCGTCGAAATACTTTTGTGATTTTGGGCAACCGGAAAAGAAGTCTCGTCGATGACTATAATCACCGACGTATCAACTTTTCCAACGTGTGCATGGTTGAGCTAGAAGCATTCGGCTTCTACGACAACCCCCGTAAGACCAGTCCCCTTTCGGGTTTCATCTCAGCCAGCAGCCCCTATGCTGGGCCGGGTTTGAGTCTGGCGCGCAAAGCTGGATACACTGCGGGTGGACGATATCATTCGAGGGCGAGCGAGGAGCTTGGCGAGAAATCATTCGCCATGCGGGAACTCGCAGATATGGATATTCTTTGTATTGGCGGCGAACGAATCCCCGTTAATTCGAGGATTGTCGGACGACGATGGGGACCTTATTTCGTGCAACTTCTTCGCGAAGGAACAGCGACACAAGACGGAAGCGATGCCATGACTCTTCGGTCCGGTCTGTCCAGCAACCCCTTGCGCGCGTCGGCCATCACAATTACACCCAGCTCAAGAGTAGCCGACAGTTCGGCATCGATGATCAGCACTATAGGGTCATCCTTGGGCTCTTCTAATGTGCCACCAAGTACATCAGCTTCGAGTATCTCAACGGGTGCTATGGGTCATGAAGCCAACCCGACAAATATCAATGCGGCGCCTACGCCTCATTCGTTACCGCCAAACTCGCGACCGCGATGCCTTTATCTCCCCCATACTTATCTTACGATCCAGGCATTACTCCATTTTCTCTACACGAGCTCTCTGCCCCCATCCACTTCGCCTCTTTGCACGCCTCAAATCCTTTGTTCGCTTTTGCAGATCGCTCGACCATACCGTATAGATGGTCTACTGGAAGCTGTCGTTGAACGCCTCCACTCCTTACTTGACAGCCGAAACGCCGCAGCGGTATTCAATGCGACAGCTATGGCGGCTGGCGGCGGCCGAGGTATTGATGGGTCCCTCAACCCCAACTTCTTTGTCGGGACACTGGATCCCGTCGGCTCCCCTACGGCTACGTCAGACTTTTCCTTGGGACAGAATGGAGGTGATAGCTTCTCGTCGGATCTGCAGACTCGAACCGAGGGTCTTTCCCTCAACACGAACGTACAGCAATTCAACAGGCCTTCCAGTGACGAACTGTCTGCTACGACAAGCCAGAGTGGCTCGGAATGGAGCTCATCCGAGATTGGAGGAAGTGAGCGCGACAACTTTGTATGGAGCGGCGAGCTCAGCAGCGTGATTGGACTGCAGAAGCGAGGACTCCGAGGACTTATGGAGGGCAGAAGAATGAGGGAGCGAACCGGCACAGCCCCTGGTGGAAACGGCATGGGCCAAAGTTACGCGGGCGGACAAGGCCAGCAACGTGTTGGCTTGGGCATAGCAGGATCATGAGTTGATCAGACAAGGCCTCTTTAGGGTCATTCATTGGAGGAGAGCGTTTGTGGATGGATTTTACCAAAATATTGTGACGTGTAATGAACCCACTCACGGAGTATGTGAAAGAGGAAGATTTAGTTGGAGCGTATATGAAGCATCAATGGATATATCACATCATATTACATAGCATACCATATCATTACGTCTATAGATAAATTCATTTGTCGATAGTCAATGTTCAAACCAAGCATCGGCTGAAAAATTGTGGTCGTCATTCGGCATTGATTATGCAGTATCCGTTGAAACAAGCTTAAAATATGCGATTACATTATCTTCATGGGTATCCTGTCGGTATATATACATATTACTATAGGTGTCTACAACTTTACCTTGCCTCCGTTCATCTCATTCCAGTCTTTGTCCGTGAATGGCACATAAGTCTCCCCCTTGAGCCAGTATACCTCACCAAGACTCTTGTGAGCAGGGTCGACGCCTGCCTCTCGCAAAGCGTGCTTCTGCTGCTTCATCGTACCTGTGATCTGTCCCCCACCCAACTCAGTCGCAATTCTCAGGAACAAAGGTCTAGCGTACTTGGGCAACTCATTGCGCACATGTGTCGCTATATCCTGCATAGTTTCGGGCGTGGGATCAGACGCGAGATGGACCGCTGCACAACCTGCTCGTCCGTCGTGATGGGGTAGGCTTACACCATAGACATTCGCTTCTTTGACACTGGCGTGCTTGCACATCGCCTCGCTCACTTCAGCCGTAGAGACATTTTCACCCTTCCAGCGGAAGGTATCGCCAATGCGATCGTGGAAGTAGACGCGACCTTCGCTGTCCCATCGCAAGACATCACCTGTCCGGAACCACACATCGCCCTTGCTGAACACGTCGCGAAGAACCTTTGCTTCAGTGGCGTCGCGGTTGCCGTAGTAGCCCTGGAATCGCTTGTAGGGGTTGTTGGAAGGAAGACGAAAGAGCATCTCGCCTGGCTCGCCAGCGCGGGCTTTGTAACATCTTCCTGTGTGGGGGTTGCGCTTTGGAAGATCGGTATCCCAGTCTACTTCCACGAGAGCGACGGATTGGCTCAAGATGAGATTGTAAATCCAGCCGTTTCGGCCAATGGCCCCAGCGGCGAAGTCGTTCTTGCTCAGGTTGAAAGTTGCAAAGGTTCCCTCCGTAGCAGCATAGAACTCACAGATTCCTTCGATGCCGAACCGTTCTTTGAATTCGTTCCAAATATCCGGCCTAAGGCCATTACCGAAAGCGACTTTGACGTTGTGCTTCTTGTCAAGACATTCGCCCGTCTCAGGGTCATATTGCGGTGGTGTAGAGAGTAGATAGCGAAGGGTCTCGCCGACGTAGAGAATAGATGTTGCACCCGAGGCGCGGACTTCATTCCAGAAGTTTCTTGCGGAGAATTTGCGACCGAGGGCCTGGGTACTTCCCGAGAGAAGTGTTGCACTGAAAGAAAAGATTGTCGCAGAGGAGTGATAGAGAGGCATTGACTAAATGATTAGCAGGGTATAAGATCTGGACAGGTTAGCACTTACTGAGTACATGATGTCACCTTTGGAGCGGTCAAGGAGCTGCTCAGCCATTGAACCAGCAACGATTAACTTTCCCCATGATACAATAGCTGCCTTGGGCATACCAGTCGTTCCAGAGGTGTAAATGAGAATCGCCATAGCTGAAAGGCTCTTTTCGGATCGCTCGGAGTCTGGTACTCGGATAGCTTCCATAGAAGCAATTTGCGCCTCAACCTCTGGGGTATGGACAATGAAGCGAATATCCCTTAACTCCTCACGAACATCCTTTCCAACATTCCCCTCAACATTGGGATCCACGATACACAGCTTGGTTGTAGCAGCCTTTATACAATGCACCAGCGATGCCCCGGAGAGGTTGTAGTTCAGAAACGCCGGCTTCGCACCAATACTCCAAAGACCCAGCCAGAGAAAAATGTATGTATCCGAGTTTTGAAAGTCCAGCGCTACAATATCGCCTTTTTTGACTCCCTCTTTCTTGAGCCACTGTCCATACTTCAGGACCTGTTCATAAACATCTTTGTACGAGTGACGCTTGCCCTCGAATATGAGCAGCGCACGATCAGCCGTGGATTTGTTCGTGGCGATGTTTTCGAGAAGGTAGTAGAGGTTCAGACGGTCGACCCATTCGCGGTAATACATGCGCGATGCGCCGAAGGTGACGCAGCGCAGGAGCAACAGGTCGTACCATATCGAGGCGCGGACGCTGAGGTAAGCTATAGAAGCCGCGATTACGGGGAGTGTTACTACGAGAGGGACTGGGAAGAGTTAGAGGGTGTATAAAGATACGGGATTTGGGTTTAGACTTACGAGGCATCGTTGTTGTTTGAGGATTGGGAGGGGAGGAAGGGAGAGGTTGTAGAGAAGATCAGTGACGTGGGTCTTTAGATGGGTTGATAGCGATAACAGGTAAAGGTGACGACAGAGCTCTCCACTAAAGTGCCGAAGACCGTGTAAGGGTTCTATGCGAGTAATTGGGGCTATTTATAAAATTTCTATAGTCAGAGTCGAGATAGAAAGAACATTATTGCGGCAGAGTTATGATGCTTATATTCAACGCCAAGATTGAGCAAGTTTACGGTGCTGCACAGATAAACTCAAAGTCATGTGAAGATTGCCTGCTCTGAACTAACTCGGAGGCTATGCTGATGTGATGTGATGTCAAGTGCCGTGCCCTCGGGAATAAACATGGGGAGGGATGCACAATGCCAAGAAATGTTTCTAGGTAGTTGGAAGAGGGTGAAGAAAGTGCTGACGGTTCCTGGCGATCCTTGACTGACACGAGATTAACCTTGGATGCAACCAGCACGGGCTTTCACAGGGCTGAACTAGATCAGATGGGGAGGTGATTCTCGAGCATTAGTCTGTAGAGTACCATCGTGTGAGGGAGGGAACGCGAGACTGGTACACATCCCGATAGGTTGGTGAAATGAAGAAGTCGTCTCACTGACATATTTGCACCGTGATATGATTCCACTTCTGATGGCTCAGCTGTAGCTTTATCTCGGCAATCCAATTAAACGGTTGCAAGAAAAGTAACCGTCTTTGAAGCCGTTACCTCATACGACTCAAATTAGCCTTGTTTAGTGTCATAAACGTTCCGTCAGCGGTTGACGAGCGGATAGGCTTTGGCGGATGAAGTGTTCATGACTCCGTAGAGTTCGGTCATGTTTTGAGCCATATTTCTGTACGGTCAGTCATCTGTCAGTGCACATCATGAACATACTTTATATCCCATTCAACAACAGAAATACACACAACACAGCTGATTGATTTGAGACGAGACTCTTGACGATGGATGCCACCATCGGCATCGGCGCTTATACTTGCCGACCTCACGTGATATCGTGATGTCGTGTCTAAGCTAAGCTCCATCCCTCCACCAAGTACATCGAATCGACAGGGAGCTTTGATAAGAGCAATCGTTCAAACTCCCCCGCCTAAACCCTCAACATCTACCTCTCCTGGACGGCATAATGGCGCCCGGCGACGTCAAAGACACTTCCGCGGCGCCTCAGGCTCAGGAGCCACCCCCCGAGAAACCCTCCGACACTTCGAGGAGAACCCGCATCGTCATCTCCTTTTGGCTGCTTGTCCTCTGTCTTGGTGTGCCAATATGGTGGAAGACTACGACCATCTATCGCGCCAATCTTCCGCTCGATGGGATGATGCAATGGGCTGAGGGAAAGGTGAGTTTGTTCTTTTTGGGGGAAGTGAATTGTTTTGGTGCTAATGATGCTAGGCTTGTCGTCCCGTGTTTCCCCTTCAGATCTCTATCAAGGCCAATGCGCTACAGGAAAACGAAGCGCAGAATCTTGTGCGATTGACACAGCACGCTCTCGATGATCATAATGATTTCTCCGGCCACCATCTTCGTCTTCAACTCGCTCCTAAAGGTGGCGCCTCGCCATCACCTGCTGCCGACGACGAATCGCACGTCGCCTTGACGATCCAGCTTGCGCCTGGCGAGAGCAACTCTGCTTCTCTCGACCCCGACTCAGCTGTTCTCAATATCGCATACCCTTCCAACGCAGTACCGTCCGCTTCATCTTCCTCCTCCGCCCTTGCGACCTACATAGCCAACGAACTCCAATCCACCTTCCGAGAAGAACAGTCCATCATTTCCTACCTCCTATCGACATCTTCAGCTCCTGATGCGAAGCCCCAAGGCCTTACCCCCGAGATCGTCGATATGCTCTCCAAGCGAACCACCCGATCGCTTCGATACTCGCCTACCTACCACTTGACCTTCTCGCTCTTCACCGCCGGCGCTACACCTAGTACATGGGATATCGAAAATGCGATCGAGCAATACATGAAGCCCATGCTTGATGTGCTGGGCCCTATCCATAACTTTACAATTGATACGCAGGTGCAGCTCTACGCTACACCAGGTGCTCAGTCCCAGGTGTTGAGTAAGGAAGATCTTGCGTCTTTCATCAATGCTGCTGAGTGGCCTCTATCGCCTTCCATTGCTGGCGCCCCGACTGTCAACTTTGTTATTTACATTGGCGATCAGAAGATTGGTCTCAATTCGGAGGCCGAGACGGCCCAGTCGTGGATGTTTCCCCAATGGGGCAGTGTGTATCTTCTCAGCCTCCCCGAGACAACGGCTCATGTGTCGAGTGAGACGCTGAAGCAGCCGATGCTGACTTTCACTGGACACTTGCTGTCGCTCTTGGGTACTCCTCAATCAGGATCCCTACCTCTCAGACTATCTACACTATCTCGTATTCGCTCAGCAGATCTGCTGCTACGCGCCTCATCAACATTGGGTTCATTGGCAAGATTGTCTCTTGCCCTCCCATCTATCTCCATTCCTCATAGCGTCGCCGATGGCGTCTCATCCAGCATGGAGCACCTTCAACAAGCATGCGCCAGCCTAGGTGCGCCCGCTGGACTCCTTCACGCCAGGATCGCCGAGGAAGAAGCAGAACGGGCGTTCTTTGAGAAGAGCATGGTTGGTCAATTGTATTTCCCTGATGAACATAAGATCGCGGTTTACTTGCCGCTCCTTGGACCGGTGGGTGTCCCGTTGGTGATGGGACTGATTAATGAGCTCAGAGGTTGGATTAAGAGGAGGAGACAGAAGGCTAAGGATGCTGGGGAGAAGAAGGCCCAATAAAGAATGATAGGAATTGATATAGATGTATAGTTATGATCTAATATTATGTTTTCTTGTTTTGCAACTCATTCGCTTATCAATGTGTCTGCTTGAATCTGTCAACTTACACGATAGTTGAGACAGACATGTTTCTTTGCACATATCATCCATCTCTGGTTCGTATCATCCTGATGTAGAGAAGTCCCAATTGACTTGATACGGTGATTGGGAGGCTGATATCCTGTTGAGCATATCCTCAATTGCATCAATAACTCTACTACCCCAATTCTGAATTACGTATTGAAGCCATTGGATTGGATTCTTGCTTGTGATTCTTCCGGATCTCGGCTGTAATTCCGCGTCCGTGCACCAAGCTTTCCCCAGGATTTGACGTATTCCCTCCACATTCCCATGTCATGTTTCCCATATCTTATCCTGCTTATCCCACTTGCTTCTGTTCCAACTCAACTCAATCCAATTCACTCAACCAACATGTCATGACACGGCCAAGATGCTTCCAGAACCAACAATAACTCTGACCCTCCCTAGTATAAACGATGGAACTCCCCTCGACTGCCGCATCTACCATCCTCTCTCGCTATCTGCGAATCCAGAAGCGCCGAAATGGCTGAAACATGCCGCTGTGGTGGCTCATCCGTATGCGCCTATGGGAGGATGCTATGATGATCCCGTGGTAGGAGCTGCGGCTGCGCAATTGCTTCGAAAAGGCTTCTTGGTAGCGACTTTTAATTTCCGGTATGTTTCTTGCCATGGCGATAGCGACTAGGTGCTAACAGGTGTAGAGGTGCACATGGATCCGCGGGACGGACTTCATGGACTTCGAAACCCGAACGGGATGATTATGCGACCATTGTGGCTTTTCTTCTACACTACGTTCATTACCTCGACCCCTTCAAACCACATCATTTAGAAAGCGTTCTACAAAGCGAACCCCCAACACCAACAAGTCCAGACGTGCCGAACAGTTTAGATGCGGCCATCACATCAGCTCCTCGAATACGACCCGTCTTGCTTATGGGTGGCTACTCATACGGCGCCTTCGTTACGACTCGGATACCTCCGCTCGATGCGATCCTTCAACCATTCATATCACCAATTGCAGGCTCCGATGCTGCAGAAGTCCGCCTTCGAGCTGAGCATTTAGCCGAACAGCAGAATGTCATCTTATTGAGTACTCGTTCTGCTATGATGGAAGGATCAGCGAGAGGGAGGAGTAAGCGCGGTGTCAGAGTTGGTGGTGATGAGAGTGGAAGTCCTCGAAGAAGCCATTCGAGTGCAAGAAGGAGCTTTTCCCTGGATGATGAGAGGTTTCGAAGGGGCGTTCATGATTTTATCGCAAAAGCGCGAGTCGGAAGGCATTCTCGCAACGTCTCACAGACGTCTCCGCCAAAAATTCCCAAACAACCTCAGCCAGGAGAGTATCTACCGAGAATCACGGATTTAACTATGCCGAGGCCAGCTTACCTCATGATCTCACCACCACAAGGCATCGTCATGCATGCATTAACCATGTCAATTATCCCGTCAGCACTGACAAAAAATAAGGATCCGCATGAGGTGGCAGCAGAGGAGAAGCTTATCAGGAATCCATCGTTGGTGATCTTTGGGGACGAGGATGGGTTCACAACTGTGTCAAGGTTCAGATCTTGGACAGCGAGGTTACGGGAGAAGATGGATTCTGGGTTTAGAGGGGTTGAGATTGAAACAGCGGGACATTTTTGGATCGAGGAGGGAGTCTTGAATCAGTTGAGAGACGCGGTTGGGGGATTTGCTACTGAGCTACTTGCGGGTTAGGAGTTTGGTTAGGGTTTTTGGGTTCACGCGATGGCTGGGGTCACCATCTTTAAAGGGACGGACAAAGGTAAAGCAAATGGCATGATATATGTAACAATGAAACATGTGAATATCGAACTCTCCAGTCGAGGTGTTAAATGTATATAGTAAATAGCCTTGAGCATTGGGAACATTAGGGATGACAGAATTTATTTTTGGTCAAGATTCATGACTTGCATCTAGATATCTATGGCTATATGTTCCTTTGACGAATTCCAGATTATCTACTGCTTCCACCGCAGCAAAGTAAAAGAGTGCTTGGGGAACGTAAACAAGCCCTCACCATTCCACTTAGACTCCTTGATACCAACCTCCTCCTTCTCCGCTGTGTTGACAACCTTGACATCTGTTCCGCTAACACTGTGAACCTCGACGTCCTTTCCACTCAAGCCCTTCAACTCAGTCTCGAAGTCCTTCTCCTCGTGGATGTTCACCACAGCAAGGTTGACAGTACCATCCTTATCCAGGGCCGCACTAACATCCAACCAAGGTGTCTCGATTGTGCCGCGAATCCACTTGGGATGCGTCTCACCGAGATACTCTCCTCCGCGAACGTTGACGGCGATTGTGGAACCGCGCATGTACTTGCTGTAGAGTAGAAGAGGCCACCAGGTAGGCTGCTTCAGGAGACCGTCCTTGGTGGTCATGAGAGGGGAGATGACGTTTACGCTTTGAGCGATGTTGGCCATGCCGACGTGCTTGCTCTGGCGGACGAAAACGTTGAGCCAGATGGCGACGGCGAGAGCGTCGGAGAGGTTGTACTTTTCTTCGGCGCCTTCTTCACCAGGAGCTCGCTCGGGATCCCACACGTTCCACTCGTCGAAGCAGATCTTTTGGCGAGGAACAGTAGGAGGGACGCCGTTCTCGATACGGGCGAGATCGATCAGGCCTGATGCGATTTCAATGGCACGCTCAGCAGAACGAGGTGCTGTATTTGTTAGTATACCATAATCAAGCAAACTTTCTAGGACTTAACATACCAGTAGCGTTCTTGTAATGATCTGAGCTGGCAGTGTAGATATGAATACTGTGCTGATCAATCAGACTAGCAGTCGTGCTGCCGCCCAAGCCGTGCACGTCAAACTTGACGCACTCCTTGATAACGTACGAGTCCCAAGTACTATGACCTGTCTCGCCGCAAAGGATGAGGGTGACGCTGGGGTCGAGGAGCTTGATGGCCTTGGCCCATTGGTAGGCCTTCTTTGCGTAGTCTTCCTTTGTCATTTGGCCGACTTGCCATGCTCCCCACATTTCGTTTCCGAGAGCCCAGTATTTGACCTGTGAAGGCTGCGTTAGTGAGATGCAGGAGAGGAGGATGGGATGAAAATACGTTGTAAGGCTTCTCGCGTCCGTTCTGGCGACGGAGATTGGCGTAGTAGCTTGGTCGGTCGGAGTTGCAGTACTCGACCCATGCAAGGGCTGTAGAGGTTAGTATCTTGTACTCAAAGTCGCAATATGGAGTGAGACGAACCTTCATCGAGAGTTCCTGAAAATTATTAGCATGTGTTTGATGTATATGGTTGAGATTACTGAGACTCACCAGTTCCAAAGTTGAGGCAGAGATAAGGCTCAGTGCCGACAACCTCACACCACTTCATGAACTCATCTGTGCCAAACTCGTTGCTCTCGGTACCAATCCAAGCAAGTTCAGGCCTATGCAAACGTCAATTTTCGTTCTGTTCCGTGGCATACGGAGTAAAGCTTACCTGGCAGGTCTCTTCTCTCTAGGCCCAACGCCATCTTGCCAGTGATATGTAGCGACAAAGTTACCGCCGGGGTATCGAACAACAGGGCAGTTTAGCTCCTTCATGGCCTCAATGACATCCTTGCGGAAGCCATTCTCATCGGAGAGGGGGTTGCCGGGGTCGTAGATACCGCCGTAGATGCAGCGACCCATGTGCCTGAGGAGCCATGTTAGTATGAGTGAAATGAGAGCAGGATGAGGATGAATTGGGAGAAGAATGTAAGACATTATGAGACATACTCTGTGAAACCACCATAGATGTTATCGTCGATAGTGGAGATGACAGCATTGGGGTCAACCGAGATGGTAGGACGCTCATCGTCCGCAATGCGAGTAAATGTAGCCATATTGATCTGATCTATGTACTTGCAACAATTACAAGAGTGAATGTTACAAGAAAAATAAAAGACAGACTTGAAGAGGGCTCACAATTTATGTCTGTCTGTCTACTCTTAGCCCCTCATCTCCAGTATTAAATTGGCATGCGTGTCTACTTTTGACTATCACTCACTCAACTTACAACTTCCCCTCATCTTGCCAAAGATGGCACTAAAACCTGTCAAGTCAAGTCAGGTCAGGTTCAGTTGTCAGGTGTACCATTGTTCGGTAACGTATCAAGCCCCTCGATCCCTGCCTTGGAGACCCTGGTTCGCGCGCTTCTTCGGAGTGGGCTGAGATAGTGATTGGTGCGCTTGGTTTTATCTCGCAATAACACGAGACTAAACGGCGTGAGGCTTTCGGCCGGGGGAGGAACTCAACTCCGAAGCTATTGAGATCCCTGTAGTTGTGGTGTGCTTGATTCATAGCTGGAGAATTACCAGTATTTGTCTACTTTAAAGATGAGAGATGATGGTTATTATAGTTATCTTCAACAACGATGCATAGTTTACAATGATACTCCAAAAGCTAAAATGCTTATCGTTTGCATGTGCACGTTAACTAAAGGCACTAGTAATGGAGACTACAGGGATCAGATTTAACGGCCTCTCCACTAGATAAACCATGTAAGTCAAGCCCCAAGTTTCCTCTCATTCCGCTCTCACTTCTCCTTTGCGCACCAACCAAACTTGCCTGTAACGAGGCCATCTCTTAGTCTTCAACGAGGCTCTTCCTCAACTCTCAGAGCCGCAATTGTGCGCTCCAATCGGAGTATACGGCACTTGAATCAACTTAATTTCCGAGTGACAGACACGTTGACAACAGGACATTCCGCCCATTCAGGACCTCCTCCAACTTATCCCCATGGGCAAAAGATCCTCCCCCAACCTGAAGACAGTTACCAATTGAAGCATATTTTCCCGAATTCTCCACCTCCGTGGGGAAGTAGTTAGGCGAACTCCAGTTTTTCCCTCTTCTCCCCATGGGCAGAGAGAGACGTTCGATGGCTGCGTCAATCTTGTTATTCCCCCCCCTTCTCCGCTTGGGGATCCTTTAGTGATCTTTGCTGAAAGGTTCCCTGCCTTAGTCTCGCTTTTACTGCTGATGCTCGTACAAATCATGACCGCGGAAAGCCGGTTACTCGGAACGGGCCCCTGTCTAGTAGTTGTCATATCCCGTTGTCTACGGAATATGTCGTGTAAGAGCACTATTTAAATAAGAAGCCTTGATCACCTCATTGCGTTTCTGTCCTCCACTTCTCTCCATCGCCTGCTTCAACAAGGCAGCAACACATTCATCATGGCTCTCCCACCAAAGTGGTACCAGTTCCTTGTCTCCGTCTTTGCATCTCTGGGATCTTTACTGTATGGTTATGATCTTGGTGTCATTGCTGAAGTTATCGCCTCTGGGAACTTCAAGAGCAAGTTCGGCGATGATCCTAATGCAACGTATGTCTCCTGTCCCGCTTACTCTGGTGTATCTAATAAGTTGCAGTGGCGCTGTAGTTTCAGTCTTTACTGGCGGTGCATTCTTCGGTGCCATGTTTGCTGGCTATGCCGGTGATCGTTTGGGAAGAAAATGGACCATCATGATCGGTGCCCTCATCTTCATCCTCGGTGGAAGTCTGCAGACTGCTGCTGATCACATTAACTATCTCTACTCGGGTCGTTGCCTCGCTGGTCTTGGGTATGTCTGTCCCCGTATACTCTAGTACATCAAACTAACACCATCAGCGTTGGCTTTCTCGTCATGATCGTCCCAGTCTACCAAGGCGAGCTCTGCCATCCCGACATCCGCGGCCGCGTAACAGCCCTTCAGCAGTTCATGCTTGGCATAGGCGCCCTCGTAGCCACAGCAATCGGTTACGGAACATACACAGGCATCAGCGACGACAACTCGGGCCAATGGCGCATCCCTCTCGGCATTCAGAACCTGCCCGCGGTTTTCCTGGCTGCTCTTATTCTCTTCTTCCCCGAATCGCCCCGTTGGTTGATTGACCACGGCCGTGAAGAGGAAGGTCTCCAGACTCTTGCCAAACTTCACTCTCACGGTGATGTGAACGATGCGTGGGTAAGGGCTGAGTTTGACCAGATCCAAGAGCGTCTTGCCCTCGAGCACGAAGCTTCTGCCAAGAGTTACAGTGAGCTTTTCACTGATAAATCGTGCTTCCGACGACTTTGGCTTGCCATCTCTGTCCAAGTCGCTGCGCAGATGACTGGTGTGAGCGCTATCCAGTACTATTCCGTTGCCATCTACGCCAAGATTGGTATTCAGGGCGATGAGACTCTTCGATACCAGATGATTTCCTCGGTCATCGCTCTCGTGGCTCAATTCCTCTGTATGCTCTTCATCGACAGAACAGGACGACGCTGGCCTCTCATCGGTGGTAACATTCTCAACTGCATCACCTTTATCATCGCCACTGTTCTTCTCGCCAGTTTCCCTCCTGGCTCTAACAATGGCGGCGGTGCTGCTGGCTGGGGATTCATTATTGTCACATGGATCTACAACTTCTCCTTCAGCGCCACCTGTGGTCCTTTGTCTTGGATCATCCCCGCCGAGATTTTCGATATGAAGACTCGTGCCAAGGGAGTGTCTCTGGCTACTATGATGTCCTTTGCTTTCAACACCATGATTGGCCAAACTACGTCTGTTGCTCTTGACGACAAGACAGGTATTGGCTGGAGATGGTACATCCTCTTTATTGTAAGTCCGCCCGTTGTAACTACTACCTCATCGGATTCCCGACTAACAATTCTCAGGTCTGTAACTTTACCAACGCTGTTTACTTCTGGGCTATCCTCCCCGAGACCGCCAACCGTCCCCTCGAGGAGATGCGATATCTCTTCACCGAAGCGCCCTTGTTTGTTCCCCTCATGGACACTTCCAAGTTCGCCGCTGGCCAGGACCTTGAGCGTCGTGTTGAGAAGGCAGAGCAGAAGGGCGAACTTGAACACCATGACTAGTAGCTTAGATGGAAAATCGAGTTGTCGTCTGAAGGGGGTGGGAAAGAGCGATACGTTGAATGCAGGATGTCGTACTGAACCGCCTTTTGTGCATCTACCCAACTTATAGTGAATAACGATTATAATGTTTACATGCATCTTTGAATTTAGACATTTTAGGGGGTCATTATGCTTGTAGACTATAAGGTCTAGGAATTTACAAAATTCTGTTACAAGACCGCATCTCCTTTCTTGAGGGAGAAGCTAGTTGACTGGGTTATGGGCTCCTTCTTCGTGGTCTGGCCTAGGCTCGGTGTAATCCCCCGTGCCCTACGCATAGCCTACACGCCATTTTCATCTGAAGCCAGTCCATTCTGCTTTTCTTCATCCAGCATAGACCCGTTCACCTTACCCTTTGCCTCCGGCTCATCCTGATCCGTCTTGTCGTTATCCTCTGTCTTCTTGTTCTCCTTTGCCTTTTCCTTCAGGCACTTCTGCTCCTCAACCCACTCCCCGACAGAAGATACAGCTGCAGCAGGGTCATCCTGGTGCATGAGAAGATATCCCTGGATCGCGGCTGGAGTAAACGTGTGCGCCGGGATAGCCTGCGCAAACTCGATAGAGAGCGCATCAATCTTGTCGGAATCGACTTCAGCGCCACCTTCAGCGTACGAAGTGCCGTACATCAATTTAAATAGCTGCATGATGGTCTCGGAGGAGGCAAGCTTGAACTCAATGGTATAGTCAACTCGTCCAGGTCGCAGAAGGGCGGGGTCTATGTTCTCGGTATGGTTGGATGTCATGACCAGCACGCGGCCCTCTTGCGCGCCCACGCCGTCGAGAACGTTCAACAGGCCAGATAGAGTGATTGGCTCTCGTGAAGTTCGAGGGAAACTAAACCCAGATCCTCTGTCTTTTCCAGCTTCGGGCTTCTTCTTCACTCTCTTGGCTGACACACCTGCTGCATCGATATCCTCGAGAAGAACGAGGCAGGTGCGAGGCAGAGTCTGGAACAAGTTTGCAAGACTGTCTTCCGATAGATCGGGAGACGAGAGGCTGATCATATAAATGTTGAGACCCATGAGTCCAGCAGCTGCGAGCGCTAAGCTTGTCTTGCCAGTGCCGGGCGGGCCAGAAAAGAGATAGCCACGTCGATACGGGATACCACGTCTAGCATACCACTTGTTTGTGCGTGGGTTCAGGTAGCGAGCGAGATCCTTAATGAGACTCTGCTTGACGTGTTCCTCGAGGGCAATAGTCGACATGGGACGAGAGGGCCTGGACATAGACTGTGCCCAGCTATGTATGCTCATATGAGACTGCATAGCACGGAAGACGCTTGTCCGACCACGCTGCTTCTCCAGGTACTCGATGCGGGCGTTGTGGATGATGCGCTTGAGGACGTTGGGGTTTCTGCCAAGGCAAGAGAGAACAACGGCCTCGGAGCGAATACCGAAAGGTGAGGGTGTCTCAACGGCAGAAGATCTCGTGAATGAGATGACACGATTCTCGTACCAGAACCAGTGTGTCCCGACAGACGGTGTCCAATGCAGAGGGCGCGCATTGTGTAGCGAGATCTTGGATCTGAGAACGTCCAGACTTGCTGTAGTATCAATATCATCGATCGAATCGTCTTCCTCGTTGCTCTCACTCGCCATCCCTCGAGGTGGACCGCGCATAGCGAAGGAGGGATCATTTCTGGTGCTGCTGGACGCAAGAAGGCGATGGTTATTGCGCGAAAGCTTGTTGTTCCGAGCGACCCAGCTCATGACATAGGTGAAGATCTCGTCGTGCCCTTGAATTTCCACGCTCGACACGCACTGCCTATAGAACACGCCTGTAGCGGCCTCGATGAAATAGGGTGCGATGTAGGCGAAGAATGCGACAGAAGGAATGGCGCTGCCGCCGGGCAAGAGGACCTCTATGAGTCGATTCACAGCTCCCCCTGTGAGGAGCCGGCTGCTCGACCTTCTGGCTGAGGATGCCATCTTGGCCTGGATATAGGACCTAAATTGAATAGGTCAGTAAAAGAACCAGAAAGACTGGCCAAACACTAGGTGCAGGGCCTGAGAGGAGGTGGAGGACTAAACACTGACCAAGATATTGTCTTCTCTGCTGCCCGAAGAAGATGAAGATGTTGCTGAGGTGAGTATGAATGCTGTGGGAAGTTCCCCTCTGGGATCAGAGACGCAGAGAAGATTAGGGCCCTTTATATTTATTTAAGAATGCAGGTTGATGCCGTGACAGCTGTTGGCACTGCTAGGACTTGGGCCAGGTTCGCACTGCAAGTAAACTTGGGACGAAGAAAAAAGAAAAGCATAAAACCTACTCTAAACCGCTATGAACTGACTCACTTATTTCGCCTGGTAGGTGCCTTTATGCTCCAGCAGGCTTCCTTACGCCCCAAGGAGTGTCTGGCTGCCTGCTATCAAGCAACCGTCTCACCTGCATATTCAATTTTAAGGCGACTTGGAGGTGTAACCATTCGATTCCACTTTAAAGAGTATGGGCCAATTGCCATACCCTGTCCTGTCCTGTCCTACACCAACAGCTATCACTCCCTGTAGATACTCAATAACTACCTGGTGAAGCTCGCCGCAAGGTTGCAGTACGCCAGTCCTTTTGGTACAGTACTATTCGTCCACCGGCATGTAATCCCTGATCTGTATCCACAAGCTAATGTTCCCGTGTGAGAGCTGGTAGCCTATCGGAAGAGTCATTGATGATCATGAGTGCCTTTGACCACGACTTTTGGTGTTGGACAAAAAATCAAGTGGAGCATTTCTCAGCCCTATCATCTAAGGTGCAGGATAATGCCGTTGGCATCTGGTCTATCTGATCCACTTGAAAGGAGTATTTCTGTATTTAAAACAGGTGTGGTTACATACTAACATGTTTCTGGTGATGGTAAGAGCATTTATTGGATTGATGATTATAGTGATGCTGTTCTTGGTGACAAGATACCAGTCGCACACCAACTCACCTACCCTACAGCTTGCGTCAACAGGTACTTGGAAGGAGGATAGGTATCGATAGGTGAAGAACCATTGTGAACTTTTGATACTATCTCTGCAAAAATAAGGGTCTTTGTAATTCGAACTTGTCGATCCTCCACTTTGTATCTGGACCAAAGGTGGTCAGCTTTAGCGGCATGGTACTGTATATTGAGGGAAAGGTAGAACACATCGCAAAAAAACACATATAAGATGAACATAACTGGGGGTATAAAATTAGAGATATGAAAATGCCTAGAATTCCGTATTAAATCATTGAATCCCCATAGATAACTCCTAAACCCCCTTGAACTCGAATACAGACCAGGGTATTCCCATTGTTCCTTCACAAAAGTAGGTCATCGTACATGTCGTCGACCAGTTGTACGTATACATCTTGTCAACACACTGCTCATATCCTCCGCTTACTGTAGTAGAGCATCTTGATTATTCTATAAAATCAAACCAGCCTGGAAACTCTGCAATAGATATGTTAGTTGAAAACAACGACGCAACTACCCTTGATTAGTTAGAACGTACCTTTTAACTTCCGTCACCATGTCCAGTATCGGGACGTTGTCAAACCTGAGCTTCCTCAACAAGAGCTCCATGCCTTGAGGCTCTAGACTGGCAAACTCTTTCAGACTATGATAATACGCCAGGTTTCGGCGGAGCTCTCGATCACGCTTTTCCAGTATCTGCAGCTGCAAGTCATCCTTCAAGCTCTGCAGTGTTGAGCCTGAAGACTGGCGCGTATCCTTTCGCGATTCTTTTCGCTTTTCCTCTTCAATCCGCTCTTCTGTCTCCTTGACTAATGCGGCGACCCTTTTGATTTTGACGTCGTAATTGCTCAAGCTTCTATCAAGCTTTTTGGTAGTTCCTGGGCGCATTTGTCTTCTCTTGGTTTCATTGAAGCATTGTCTCGACTCCATTTGGGATAGATGGTCTTTGTGGTTGCGGAGGACTCCGTACAACTCATCGAGTGCTTCACTTTTGATCAGTGGTGTGAAATTGACAGGGCCGGCAGTCTTTTTCTCTTGCATAGAAGATCTTGACTTGGCAATGCCCTCGACGATCCTTTCCTTTTCTTCTTTTTCTTTTGCTTCAAGAAGATTCAGTCCTGCTACGATCTCTGAGATATCTTGAGGCTGATGTTGCTTTTCTGTGGAGGTCTTTATATATGTTAGATGCCGATGTATATGATTTTGAAATCACGAACTTACCGTGTCATTTGTCTCTGGCTCCGTTGCCTCCAATGGTGAAGGTTCGATAGAGACAATAGTGTAAATCTGCATCTCGAATGAAATTCCTTCTTCAACAGTTCGAACGCGTTTGCGGTTTGGGAGTCCCATGACAGGGGTTTCGGGACTTGGGGGTGATTCAGGAGACGTCTCGGCGCTGTTCTCCCTTGAGATAGACATGGCATCTGAACCGTTTTCAGATGAAGTCTCTTCATGTTCCGGTACGAGAGGGCTCGAAGGTGGGTCGCATTCTATACCCTCATCCACTTGGTCCGAATTATCTGCAACTACGGTTGTTGGACGGCGAGCAACAGGAGCAATAGGTTCTGGAGCCATCTCAGCCATCGGATCTGGGCAAGGGACCTCCTGTTTAACCGTTTTCTTCCTTGATACTCAGACTTTGAAATGTTCCAATGCATGTCGTACATCCTGATATTGTAATTGCGGATGTTCCGCACCGCGCTCACACACCTGACCTCGCAAGAAATCCTTGACTTTCTTAAAATTATTGGACGTCAAGCTTGGATCCACAGCGACTTTGTAGCGTATACCATCAAGCAGAATACGCAGGTCTCCGACAATGTTCATGGTCCATTTCTTGGGCTCAAAGTCCTCAGCCCACTCCCAAGGCCATTGTCCCGTGAGCTTGAGGATATTCCGACAGGCGACGATGCGCGGATCGTCTGTTGGCTCTCTGTTTAGCTTGGTGATGATTTGATCATCAGTCATCCTGATTTGACGAATCTGTCTTGTCGGGCAGGGGACTTCGAGAGATGATGGAGGCGGTTGTGGAAGTAACAACGGGACATCTTGTTTCTTAGCAGAAGTGAGTCCGAGCTTGTTGCGTGGTGAATATGAGTCCTTGCTACCAAATGGTCTCCCAAGTGGTTTCCCAATTGGTCTTCCAGACTTGACGTATGAAGTCATACTTATTATATATATTATGATGCAATTGGCGAATGAAGTGAAAGAAGATGTTAACGTGTTAGAGACTCAGTCAACGAATAGGGGGGACAGAGAGAGGGTTTTATATGTACGGGGGGTCAGGTGACGAGATGTGATAGATCACACAAAACAGAGCCGAACGAACCAATATTTAGTCTTGACGAGGTGTGTAACAAAAGAGATATGACATTTGTGGAAGGAATTGGGTTGGGTTGGGTTGATCTGTAGCAGCTAAGAAAGAAGCAAAACTATTCTGGAGCTAGTCCCTGTAATCCTGAGCTACACTAATTAAACCGCGGTGCGGGTGATTTATTGCTCATGTCTAAGTCGTGTTGGTCTGGCTAAGTGTCGAAACGCGACAGTACATATCAAGCGCAATAGTCCCAGGCAAGGTCAACAGACGAGTTCTATTATCGTTCGGGAGCTAAGATATCTTTGCTCAATAATTAACGTATGCACGTGCTCTGGTGGCTAGGCATGCCAGAGAATGTAGCAGAACAGTCGCCTATGAAGAGTTGCAAGCTGGTAAGACAAGTCAAGCCCTGGGGTATATTGAGGGGGTAGCTTTGTCGTAGCGTTATCACTAATCAATTGTTCTTTGTGCGATAGTCCTCCTCTTATAATCATAAATCCTGGCGAGGACGAGGTTTGTTTGACCCATCTATCATTCCGCTGCCTGATATTGCTCCTGTGACTCGTCGTTCTCAATCATATCATCTAGAGAGGCAACAGCACGCTCTATCATAACATCCTCAGCCATAGCAACCAGAGAAACATTCGCTGTCTCGAGTTTGGCTAGTAAAGTCGACATCCCCGACGGCCCCAACCTCATCAATGTCTTCACAGCGTTGGAATACTCCACCTCTTGAAGGAGCTCTTGTCCGCGCGCCTTCAATCGCTTCTCTTCAGCTCGTAGGTCAAAGTCCTTTTGCGCAATGGCTTCCAGCTCTTCCAACACGTCTGAGTTTGCTTGTGATATCAAGAGATCGCACTCTTTGAGTCTTGTTGTGTACTTATGTATCGCCTTTTCGAGGTCGTCGGCGCTCATGGCCATATCCTCGTAATGCTCCTCCACGAAGCGCTTGCCTTTTATTATTTTCTCCCTTTCTGTTTCGTAAGACTTGACGTCTGTGCATAGCTTTTCGACTTTGTCGCTGCCTAGTTTTGTTTCATTGGCCTCACTATCTTCAATTGAGGTCGTGACTTCGTGAAGAGAATGAGTGACCACATCTAGCTCTTTCCGCTTTTCGATCTCGATCACCTCAAACTCATAAACGAGATTTGCAAAGGTCCTTGGACGTTGTGTTGGTATTATATCGGTTTGTGACTGTATATGTTAGTATCGATCATCACAGAGGTAAAAGAAGCGGGCTTACAGCTGCATCTTGGACCACTATGGCATTGATGCTATCGCATATATTGCCAGATAGTGCTGCATCTTGGGCTACCGTATCAGTGGTGCCGATGTATGGATTGCTTGGACCTGTCATCCGTGGACGCTTCTCTGGCAAAGCAGGCAATGACGGCGACCCAGACCGTTTCACAACCACGCTGGCCGCTTCGTTGTGACCCGTTGGTTCGACCTCATCATCAAAGTTGTAGCCAGTCCAATCTTCCCACCCACTCTCTGAATCGGGTATCTCAATAGCTTCGTCTTGATTATCCTCGCTCTCGTCACCTTCGCTCTCATCGCCTCCGCTTTCCTCATCGGACCCCAGCACTGTTATTTGCTCAATCTGAACCTGATTCTTGACAGGCGGAGTATTGATGGGCGTTATCACCTCCCTTTTCGTATAAAAGTCTGTATTGAAGTGGTCGATAGCGTCCAGAACATCGCTATGTTGGAGATGTGGGCAGTGTGTATCGCGCTTCTTTGCACACCCCAGGAGAAAGTTTTGAACAATTATGGTATGAGGCCCAGGCCCATTCGTTCTAGCGCTTTTACAAACACTTCTCAACAACCTCCTAATGTCCTCCAACATGATGATACCCCATTTCTTAGGCAAGAAACCACCGACAAACTCCCATGGCCACATGCCTGTGAGTTGTAGGATAGTTCGGGACGCAGCGCCTACACGCTTGCCCATTGTGGACCGGCGCATACACCAGTCTAACCTTTTAGCAATCTGCGTGTCGGACAGGCCATGCCTGCCGAGTCCGCGAATATGCCCAAAGTTGTTGGAGTTGGACTTTGGCAGTCTGACAGGGGGCATTGCAATAGGCAACCTGACAGGGGCCTCAGTTGACTCGGACTTTGGTGACCGTTGTCGTTCTTCTTCTGTGATGTCGATAACTGGTGCGACTCCAGCCTTTGGACTCTCTATTTCGTCATGGTCGCCTGCGTGGAGACGAAGAGAGAGGCGTCTTGGAGAGGACATCGCGTGCGTTGTGACGCGTTAATGAACACCAGCAGGTTTGACGCACGGGAGGAGGGCTATAACGGCAGCCTCTTAAGCGAACACTATTTCATTGCTAGGATATTGAACAAGTTGAGACAGAAGATGAGATGGAGTTTTGAGCTTAATTGTCTTGTTGGTGGTCTGTCAATAGAAATGGTCATTAACGATGAAATGAATCTTGAACCTGCCTGTCGCGATCCCCTGAATCGTCGCCACAGTTGGAGCCACAGTTGACGGGACGGACGCTAAGAGCGATCCCTGCGCCTGCCCTGCCCTTCAAAAGTTCAGATCTACACTGGACAAACATTTCACCGAAACATGATCACATCTTCCATCTAATCTTTGCCAAAATTTAATCATCAGAAAAGCAGAGAAAACAAGCCATCCTGAATCATTGTAGGACCTGAAACGTCCCATCTGTTGCTTCATTATACGCCGAGTGACCTGTCCAAAGGCCCATCGCAAGCGCTCGTCTTTCATCCCCCCAGACCCTTGTGCCAAGTACCTCCACCACCAAATCTGTTAGAGACGGTACTTGTTCCATCATCAGACCCAATAAAGACCCGCCAGAGATCTCAAAATAGACGAGCTAACTATTTCGGGAGTCGCCTAATTTGACTTAAACGCGCGCCTCCAGAACAAACGGGCCAATTAGTGCCCGCAGAGACCCACACTCTTCATCTCAACACCAGGAAGCCTTTCTTTGTATGGACTCTCTCTAAGACGACGGACGGACCTTGCTCAGCTGTCCTTGAGTGAATGACATTCTTGTTTACTCTTCAAAGACATCAAGAACCTTTCCTTGTTTCATCTGCCGGTGCAACTATGATGCGCATCCTTGCTCTTCCCACCTTGCCTTAGTCTTCCCGCTCTTGCTTCCCTTCCCTTCCCTTCCCCTGTCACCTTCGCGCTTCTTCTTGTCTTGTGTTCACACCACATGCAATGCAACGACCCCGTTCAATTTCCCCAGGCGCTCAACTGTTATGGGCCCTACGGACATATGCAGATCGGCTGGCTGTCGAGATCCTGGCTTTTCCCTTTTAGCTTTGTTTTCGCTATCCAACTTTTTGACCCATGCCCTTTGACCAAGACAGTCCATTACCTTGACTGCTGGCGCTTGCTCAAACCTCGTAGTACGAGATGAATATCATCTCTTCTTCTGCTCAACTGTGGAGAACATTACCCATAATTCTTTTTTTGTAGCCGCCCATTGTCTGTCTATCTCTTAACCGCCCACACCTGTTCAAACAGACGCCTTTCAGACCAATATCCTCGACCCGTTCGAGGGAGACCACCTCTTTCAGACACGACTGTACTGTTTCATTGCCTCTTTCAGCTACTCTTCGAGTTTCAGTGCCAGAGCCGCCTGAGTCGGTATTGGTCTTTGTCCTTTCCTGGGATGCCGTGATCCTCGTCCCGGGGCATTAAAGCTGCTTCATATCCGGCCTTCCCTTGGCCTCTTCTTTCCTTCTCCATTATCATCACAACAACAAATCTTCCTTCGCTAAGGCAATATTCTCTTTTTTCCTTGTTTCCTTATTTCCTACTCCTGTCACTTTGTGGATTTCTCTTGGCGCTTTTACATCTGTCGCTTTCTTGACCTATTGGGCATGTTTCCTTGACTCTATCTCTACTCAGAAACCCATTCGCTACCACTTACACAACTAAAAGGACCTCTCGCTTGGACGAGTCTCCATTTCTTTTTGGGCCGCCTATCTTCAAGACCGAACCAGACCATACCAGACCATACCAGACCAGACCAGACCGGTTGACCCGGACGTTTTGGCCTTACCCTATTTTACGCTTAATCCGTAATTTCGTTACAAGATTCACTCTGAATCCCTTTACTACTCGTTACTACGCACCCGTCTCCATGATGCCGAAACATACTCGGGCTCCTAGCTCCTCTCAGAATCGCTACAATGCGATCCCAGTCTCTCTAGCCCCATCTCCAATGTACAATCAGCAGCGTATGACTATGCCCAACTACTATGGCATGGGTACCACAGCTGCTTCTTCTCTCGCTCTTCAAACACAAACGCAACAACCTACATACGAGCCGTACGCTACATCTTCAGCTCCTCCAGTCTCTGTCCCTGAGCCCGTTCAAGAGCCAGTTCAACACCGAGCAAGTTCAGGAGCCTGGACACCTCAGGACGACCAGCAGTTGCTCACCGCACGCATGCAGGGTCTCAATTGGGGCCAGATCCAGGCCAACTACTTCCCCTCCAAGACACCTAATGCCTGCCGCAAACGTCACGAGCGATTGCTAGAGCGCAAGGGTGCTGATGACTGGGACAACCTCAAGCTTCAACGCTTGGCCAAGGAGTACATGGCCATGAGGAAAGAAATTTGGAGCGGCCTCGCAGCTCGAACGGGCGAGAAGTGGAACGTGGTCGAAGCCAAGGTAAGTAAACTCTTACTGATCCTCCGTGAGACATTGCTAATACAACTCATAGTGCATGTCGAATGGCCTCAAGAATCTGCAAAGCGCCGCCCGCGCCGCAGCCCGTCGTGACCGACTCGAGTCCGGCGCTCTCTCAGGGTATGACGACGACAGCGGCATCTCGGGCATGGGCCTAACACCGGTTGACGAACTAGACGCATCGTATAGCAGCCCCGAGACGAGTGCCTCCTCCATCGTGGCCCCGGCCAGCACCTCGTTCCAGCACCAGCAAATGCAGCATCACCACATGGCACCTGCGGTTCACTACAACCTCACCGCTGCTTATGCTTCTGGTTATGGCGGTCACGGATACTCGTCAAGCGTGAGCTCCAACGCCAGCGTGGGACATGCCTACGGGCACCATCATGGTGGCCATAGCCAGGGGAACAGTCCTCAGTACATGACGCAGCGACCGCAAAGTTCGGATATGGGTATTGGGAATCTTATTAACAGGCCAGGGCGAGGTGTTTAACACCCGACCACCCTCACTCCGTTTCTCTACGACTTATCACTTGACGAATTTTCTACACTCCAGCCTCATCAAGGCTTTCTCCGCCCCTTCTCGCCGTCCTCTCCTTCCGTCAGTCCTTATAATTCAGCATACCACTCTCTTTACTGCATGGCGAGCAGCATGGGTCATACTGGTGTTTATGGCGCTTTGGGCGATTATAACGACAATAACGCATGGTTAAGTTGTTTTGGGCCTGTAATGTTTTTACTGTCTTTTTTTGTTTGTTGATTTTAAAATGGTGGTGATGAGGAATAGTCAATGTACGTCTCCTTTGTATACTAGAGATAGAGATACCACGATATGAGGATGCATCTGGATTTGGAAGCGCATCGTCTTTCTGCAATCAATTGACACGCTCGATTAGCAAGCGATATTCTCTGAATGTCTTGGTATTTTGGTGTTTATGAAAGATGATCTACATTGATGATATATGAGCCGTGCAAATAGTAATACAACAGCCAAAATGCTAGATTTACCTCCCGTCACATACATACAAGTGTTGTTACAATATTCGTTCATTTATCCTACACATCATCGCACAGATTTCTGGTTCTGCGTATGGCTATTCGTGTTTGCCACGGCCATGCTCACCATCTCGTCGAGCTCTTCCTCCTCCCACTCTCCCTCTTCCTCGCCAAAAATGCTCCTCCAGACTCTGCTCCACATACCCTTCTTGTGCAACAGAGCAAGGATCATAACACCAGGGAGATGCCACACGCTCGCCCAGAAAAGACCCCTCGCACTGCCTTGGTTGCCCTCGTACTGCCAGAAGCGCACGGATTCACGAATGAGCCAGGCATTGATGGGGAAGCTGGTAACGGCGAATGACCACTCTGTTACTCCTGCGGCGCAAAGAGATAGACAAAGTGGGATGAAGACGAGGCTGTATCGTAGAGCGACACGACCATTGCGGGCGGGATTTGTCCACGCTAGCATGCGAAGGCCAGCTTTCTTATATTCCTCGCGGATTGGCCAGCTGAGGGCCATGAAGTGGGGGAATTGCCATGCGAATAGGAGACCAGCCATAACCCAACCGCCGATGGAGGACCCGTCGCTGGCAAATAGAAGCTCACGCCATGAGCCGTCCTTGGTTGCAGTTTCACCAGCAGCCGCAGCCCAGCCCATGAGAGGAGGGATACCACCAACCACAGCGCCGATCCAGGTATTGAAAGCTGTAACAGCCTTCAGAGGTGTGTACATCCCAGCGTAAATAACAATATTGGCGAAACCTAGTCCAGAAACTGTGGGATTGACGCCAAAGTATAGAGCGCCTGTTCCAACGAATCCAGACAGAATGGCGAACAAGACTGCGCTTCGCTTGGAGATGAGGTTTCGCACCAGAGGTCGATTTCGAGTTCGAGTCATTTTGGCATCGGTTGAGGGTTCGTAAAGCATGTTCAAGGCATTGGCGCTAGCTGAGCAAAGCGTGGTACCAATCGTAAGGAATAATAATGTTAAAGGACTCAAGCTCGGCGTCTCGGTTGTGCTCGGCGAGAGCATCTCAGGTACGGGGTATAAAGCGTATGTAGCCATGGCGGTAAGAACGACGAGCATCGTCAATCGGGGTTTGGAGAGCGAAAGGCATGCGGAGAGGTGGCGGCGTATAGAACTGGATTGCGAAGCAGCGTGTGTTGCAAGTAGAGAGGATGCATCGGGAGGAAGTGGCTTTTCGCCTCGAGCAGCGGCGGCAGCGGCTTCGGCTGCTGCTTTTTCGCGACGTTGAGCTTGCCGTTTACGATGGGGAGCAATTTCTGGTTCAACCTGTGTAGAGGAAGGAGGGTTTGTCGTGGAAGAGGAAGATAATGTCGGGTCAGAGGAAGCGGGAGCGGAAGCAGACGCCGAGCGGATGCCATTGGCGCGGCGCAGTATGACGAAATCGAGGCATGTTGATCGATCAAACAGTCTATTCGATAAGAAAAACGAAGAGGCCTTCCATGGTGTGGAAGCGACTATTCTGGGCGGTTGGAAGGCTGCGGCAGAGGACATGCACCGTCTACTTGAGGGAGCCTTGAGGAGGATCTCCGCGGCGGGGAAGAGGCATCTTGGTGGTCGCATTATGGCCTGGCGGATGGGTTCATGGTCGTCCTGAGCGGGGAGGAGACTCGGACTCAGTCCATGAGCAACACGCCGAGTAGAGGATGGGCGTGAGTTGAGCTTGAGCTTGAGCTTATTGGTGGAGTGATTCGACTTTCGACTTGCGATGGATGGCAGATTTCTTGAATGAATGACCCAATCAGGAAATTCCTGGGGAAGGAAACGTGATCTGTCACGTGCCAAGTTGAGCTGTTGGAGACGCTTTCCCCCACCAAGTTCTGCACATTCCTAATGCATGGATTCCTATTGATCGCCGCTAAACCCGATGTTTTTAAGCTCAATAGACGTTTCTTGTCTGTGACAGCCAAAGCAATTGGCAATTGCCGATTCAACTCCCCGATTCTCCCTTTCCGCGAAAAGAAAGTTACAGCCGGACAGCAGAGCGATGGAGTCTAGGAGTCTGGCAAGAACCACCTCTCGACCCACGCCTCCCCCGCATGACCACATCGATGTCTAGAGATTGGCCCAGGAAGTTGCTGCTACTCCATTAATAATTGACCCAGATCGTGAAATACGGCTGCCTGGAGGAAAGAAGCCCCTCCTACTAATGTGGTGTTTATTGCGACAGCGACCCAGCGATAGTGGAAATGGAGGCGAAAGACCACCTACGCTGATGGGCGTTTTGGGAAGCCAAGCCGAGCGAATGGCTGCTAAGCTTCTGTCAGATGCTGGCGTCTTAGGTGGGGGCCAGTCCGGCTCGTTTACTTTACTTGAGCGAGACGACTCCATCAGCAAGCTCACGATACATTCAAATAGCTCGACTGCCGGCTTGCATCGCATTCATAGCAGTCAATACAGTTAATCTCCCTTTTCAAAACGTCTCATTATCGTTCTTGATCTTTTCATACCCGCAAAATGACGACGACGCTGTTGGACGCCCTTCGGCAGACTACTCAGGTTGACTGCGATACCCTTGATGCTAATGGTACTGACCCAAGCACGTGTCTCCTTTACACTCAATAACTGACTTCAATGCAGTCGCTGAACAATTAGGTCCTTTCGTAGACTGTACTTCCAATCAAGTATGTCTTTATCTACTTCTCTGACGCAACTTTAACATTTGTTCAGGCAATTGCATTCTCCGAGATCTCCAGGCCGCTTGCAGGGGAGCCTCTTTTGCATCATGACGCTTTGGTCAAAGATGCTATCGAAAAGGCCCGAGGAGACTTGAAGCAGTTCCAAGGAAATGCCACGTTTGCGGAGTTTGTTGTCCAGATCTTGGTACGGTACCGGACGCTCGAAACAATGGACGTTGCTGACTAGAAAAGATGATCAAATTGCAACTGTTGATTGTCCCAAATGTGACGGGCTACGTGCACATCCAAACCAACCCAAAGCTGTCTTACTCAACTGATGGTACAATCAGCGATGCTCACAGTAAGCTAAGTTCGTCCTTTGCCATTACATATACTTATGGCTTTTCAGGAATCGTCAACATCTTCAAGGCGCTGGCACCTGACTTTGACACGAAGAGGGTGTGCATTAAGATCCCGGCCACTTGGGAAGGCCTTCAAGCGTGTCACATACTGGAAATGAAAGGCATCGCTACACTTGCGACCACCATGTTTTGCATGGAGCAAGCCGCTTTGGCTGCTGAGGCACAGTGCACTTACATTGCGCCCTACGTGAATGAGCTCAAAGTTCATTTTGAAGCAGGGTGAGTTACTGTCTGACACGTCGATGCTGGTAATCTAACACTTTCAGATACGTTGATCAACACAAAGCCTTTGACTTTTGTCGCGAAGCGCAGGCCTACTACATTGATCACTCGTTCCGCACGCAAGTTCTAGCTGCATCACTCACGTCAGTCGATGAAGTTATGCAGCTGGCAGGCATCCAACATATTACGATCTCCCCAAATCTACTCAATGGACTTGCTTCTTCTAATCTGTCAGAATGGGATGGTAAACTTGGCGATTACTTTGCGCAAGGTCCCGCCAACAAGAGCTGGGAGACAAAAGACTACAATGCTTTGGTCAAAGATGAAAGCACATGGAGGATGGCTTTCACCAGAAGCGGCTTTGGCACAAGTGAGGGTAAGATCATCCAGGCTATCAACTACTTTGTCGATTGTCAGGAGAAGCTGGAGGACCTGGTGCGACAGCATGCGGGATGATTCGTTGGCCCAGCAGTCAAGCAATGTGGCATAGCAAGTACCCAATATCAATTGCTGGCCCCAGACAAAGGAACGTTTACAATACCATAATGAACGACTTCATTCACGACCTTGACCGTCGCCTTCTCGTGATTTCACAATTTCTCTGAGTTTTCTTCGAACAAAGGCGCCGAGTCGCTAGATTGCTACGTGCTATTGATGCTTCATTGAGTTTCAGTTTCTTTGTTGGTATTTGCTAAGCTTCCCCTCCTTTCGGGTGACCACGCCTGGACTGGAGACAAAGAAACACACCCACACCTCAATTAGAACGAGGCACAAGAGGCTGGATTGTGGCTTCGTCAAAAGGTACGGGAAGCTTTGGCCTTGCTTGTTGCTAATTTTGTGCCAACAGACGTTATTGTGGTCCTTTTTTGGGTTGAGCCTGGTTACTCATTGGTCTCACTGTGTCTCGCCCATCTCAGTTGATACCCCTCGCCGTGATGCGATTGTATCTCTATGGACCGCGATGACCTGATGGACTGTCAAGAGTTCCAGGGAAATCTCTGTTTCCTAACAACTTAATGCAATGCGGCCCGAAGACCGCCAGTTCTTCAATTTCGACATGGACTACGAAGTCAGCTCCCCTCAAAGAACGACCGGTGATGCCGGCAAAGACGTCCAAAGACACAGACCACTCCAACGACTTGTCAAAGGCCAAGTACTTTTCTTTGTTCTCAACACCACCAAAAACCACATTCGGCATGCGTCAGATACCAGCATCGAGAACAATGGCATTTCGTTCGGGCCAGTGCGGCCACTCAACCAGCTTGATTCTCAAAG
The DNA here is from genome assembly GCA_018886245.1 of Fusarium brachygibbosum. Classification (NCBI taxonomy): domain Eukaryota; kingdom Fungi; phylum Ascomycota; class Sordariomycetes; order Hypocreales; family Nectriaceae; genus Fusarium; species Fusarium brachygibbosum. The sequence goes on from MU249525.1 coordinate 2,460,033, forward strand.
ACGTTCATTCATGGCGTGCAATTTAACATACCGCGCATCCCGTCATTCACTTGTCTTGGTCTCCGTTTATATTCTCGTTATTTTTATCGTTTCTCACTCTTTCCTTTCCACATCAAGAGATCCCAGCGCACTCACACACCCTCTTGCCGGAGTTCTAGTCCTTGCGTCTTCTCTTTCATCTTTCGTTATACCCAAAGACACGCGACTTTCCGTCGAGCCTCCAGTTCTGCGAACACTTCATTTTGTCAACGACCACTTCATTTTGTCAACGACCACCTCAATCGCCTATCCGATGGAGGAGCTCACTGAGATCCCAATGTCTCTGGCGCCGGATGATACAGACGGCTGGTTACAGCAAGCCGATCCGCCTGCAGACCGCATAGACCTCATGGTCGATCCAAAAAGCAAGCAATGGGCGGATGTACACAGGCATTTTACCAAGGCCTTAGATACAGAAATTCCCATCAAGAATATTATAAGGAAATTTTTCACCCATCACCAGTATCGTATGCTGGCGCCCGCCGAACGTGCCGACGTCAAGGAGATGCAAGCCGCCAATACGAAGAGATACAATGCATTACTTGCTGGTCGTTTTAAGGGCGTCAAAGATTCACTGGCGACAAAGTTCACGATGATGTACTTTGGCCTTCCCACAGCCCCTGTCGATAACCCTCTTGAGGAGATTGCCATAATGATGGGGCTTGATGAAAAAGAAGTTCCCAGATACAATGTCAAGCCGCCACTACATTTCCTCACGGCGCATGACCATCGCAACTGGGGAAAAGACAGTCTGAAATGTAAGTTATATTTCCGATACATTTATCCTGCTTGAAACTGACAATTTGGAGCCAACGAAGCCACAAACCACCCCCTACCACTCCCGAGAGGAATGGAACCAACTTTGGGCCTTCGTGGAGGCGAATCCGATTATGACACCCACATCCTGAGCGATGATTACATCCCTGAAGACGAGACACCTGCATTGTTCCAAGACGGGTGGACTTATCTGTACGGCCTCTATGGGCGTTTGCCCTTTGTTCCTCGGAAGTGGCGGTCTTTCTCGAAGGTCTTGCGCCAGTTACTACAGGCTGAAGGCAATGAAAAGAAAGTTTTTTCTCTTTTGTGGTACGATCTCAAAGTCGGAAAGCCACAGTACATCCACGACCAGCTACCTTTGAAGAAGGATAGCCCTGTAGTGGCCTTTCTTCACACGCACTTCGCCAGCAGTACGAAGTCTCACAAGGATTGCTGTGTTCTCTTCGCCGATGACATACATACAGAGCCCAATAGAGGGCCGCAGTATTGGGAACCTATGGAAGGTCAATTCGAAACAGACACAATCAGAATTGGACGCTCTCTTGGCCACGCCCTGAATGGACCTGAGGGTGAGGTTATTAGCTATGCTTACATGGCTTTTCCCAAGACCAAGACAAGCACCTTTAATATCGGCAAATATGGGTGCAATCAATACAACGCTCACTTCTCCGAAACCCTGAACATCCTTTTCGGAGCTCCGGAGGATTCAATACATCACCATGCTTTGTTTCGACTCTATGACAAGAACAGTCCCAAAGCTGTTTGGGCTGTCCCTATCGTCTATGGCGCCATGAGCCTTCCCCAATGGGTGTGGGAATTGCTGCATCCACTCAACAACCCCGGTGCTTGCTGGATGGTTGAGTGTTGCTGGCTCGATGTTGGTTCAGAAGCTATCCTAATGCCCAACTACTACCCAGATCCCAACCCGTACCTGGTCACACGGCGGTTACATGATGCTGCGGCGCCATTTAATCAGGCATACCGACAGGTTTGCGAGATTACCGCTGAGGCGTTCGACGCATCTACCTCCCGAAAGATAGACTCGGTTTTTTTGGTTGACGGGTACAAGGACCGAACGAACGACGACTTTTGCATTGACGGCTTTGAAGTTAAGCCTCGTCGTGACTTACATTCAGGGTTACATTTGGGGGACATGAATGTCCCAAGAAGCCTTGGCAGGAAACTGCAACAATCTCCGAACTACTACAGAACTGTCCAGGTTAACTGGCGTCCCGGACACTGTCGCCTTTACCCGGACTGGCACAGCGGGGGGGATGTCTCTGTTGAGATGCCTCGCTTGACATCGACAGTAGAGCAGTTCCTCGACGCTATCGAGGAATTGTACCGTTTGGTGGGACCTCCCACGTCCAAAGAGGCTCGAGACAGCTATTTCTTGCTTAAGGAGGCACCTTCATTTGACAGTATTCAGGTCCAAGACATGGACTCGCCATCTTACTTCATCGGAGCTGGTGCAACAGACGACGATTGGTACGACATCAGAAGGTCGATCACATCTCCTATCGTAACAGTCTCTATTGTCAAATCGAAGAAGACCGACTGGTCTACCTCCATAAGCAAGTCTAATATCTGGGGTCTGCGACTCAACCAGGAAGCCCTTAGGGGAAACGAGGTAATCGGAGGTGAATTCAAGCGGGAGGCTCTTTATTTGCAAGATGAAGATGGCCAGCTCATCGACACGCTTGACGGATATCCTGCAGATCCAGCTCCACTAAAGCCCATCGACCCGAATGACAACCTTTCACGCGTGGCCAACGGGAAAATCTGGTCTCCAATGTCGAGGCATCGCTCTGAAGCTTTTGTGCCACCTCAGCTGCTCAAAGTCAGGAACAAGTCAGTTGGCGGTTCAGGCGATCTCAGTTTTCCTTTTACTCAGGTAATTGAAGGCGCAACTACTCCAGATGGTGAACCGGAGTACGACATTGGTATCTTGGCAACTAGCCGGCCTCAATTTCATGGGTTTCCATCTCGGTCCGACGAACATGAAGACAATAATGACTTTGCGAGTGCTCCGGCCGAGGAGGGTGAGCGCCGGCGCCAGCCAACGTTCGGTAGCTTGTTTGGTGGCGAAAGCGAGTACGAGCGACTCGATAAGGACGATCGTGGAAGTGATACGGACGATAGCGGTGGTGAGGATAAGGACGATGACGGGGACGAAGTAATGAGAGAGCTCGATATTCGAAAATTTCTTCAAGAGAAGGAGTCTGAGGACGAGCCTGAGGATGAGCTTGAGAATGTCGTTACTTCGCCGTTTGATCCTACTTCCAAGTCGCCCTTGCGAGCCAGCAAGACTGTTGGGCCTGATGATCGAGTACACACATGGGCCACGCAACCCAGCATCTTCACCACTGAAGACGAGCGAGCTTGGCCAGCAGATGCCGAAATTGGATTTCCTATCACCGCAGCACCCGCTGAGAAGATCCATCGCCTATCCAGCAATGTCCCTATGTTTTCTAAATCTATCCTTACACCCACTGAGCAAGCCGACTTGCAACACGGCTTTTGGGATTTGCGTAACATGCTCCTGAAGCGTACAAACATGTGCCCCTTCAAGAATTGCAAGTTTACCTGGCGACTCGATGATCATGAGGAACTGAACACACATGCTTTGACTGTTCATGCAAAGCAGAAATGTCCTTTTTGCGACGATGCTTTGTTTAGCTGGTGTGATAAGGACCAGAGGATCAAGCACATCAGAGACAAACACCCAATTGAGGTGAAGAAGATGATAGGTCCTGGCATGCAGGGAGGCAACATCTCGGGGCCAGCGAGAGCCAACGTTTCTGCTCAGAAGACTTTTCAACCCCCTCAGCAGACGGATTTTGGCGCTCCAGCAGGAGCTGCTTCATCTCAGCCCTCATCTTTCAACCCTTTCGTCCCCGCTGTCGACTCGGAAAAAAATCCGTTTGTTCAGGGAGATGTGCCCAATCCTTTCAAGACACCATCGGCCACTGGTCCGACACCTGCAGCCGCAACAGCCCTAGCGGCCACCAAGGCTTCTATCAATTTTATTGCAGAGGCGTTCGCGGAGGAGATCAGGTCGTGGGGACCACAGAACAAACTCCAAGAGCCACCACGTCTCCTCACATTTCCTCTTCTTAACTGGTATGACAGTCCTGGAACCATTGCTGTTCAAGATCCTCCTAAGAAATGTCCGCTCCCGAGCTGTCTTGTTCCCGATATTGGACACCTCAGTTCCCATGGCGTGTGGACGCACTTCAAGAACTATCACCCCGATTTCAAGATGGATGCGTGCCCCTTCTGTAGGCTGAGCTTCTACGAGTACGGCAAGAAGGACAAGGATGGCGCTCGGGCCCTCATACGACGCGATGATGATGAGTGTATCAAGCACATGGACTGCCACGTCTACCAGCTCTGGGATATCCTGGAGCCGATTGTTCAACGATGGCCCAAGGTGAACATGCCGAGTTATGATAATGGGGACTTTCATTCGGTGAGCGAAGAGAATTTGAACAGAAAGAGAGCAGAAAAGAAAGTGAATAAGGCCAATGATGCTGAGCAAGCTGCTGCTCCTGCTCGTCATACTGTTGCGCCTCAACCTGCTGCTGCTCAGAGCACCATTAGTCAAGCTACATCTTCTCAGGTGGCAGCTCCTCAGACGACTGTTGGTACATCTGCATCTTCTCTGGGTAATCAGCAACTAGCTGCTACCGCACGATTGCTCAAGAGGTGCGCCTACTTTGAAAAGTGTGGTGCCTACGTTGGATCCATGTCTCATCAACAGTATCGTCAGCACATTCGCATTACTCATCCTAAGGAGATTTCGATACTTTCTTCTGATGATGAAGACGACGTCGATGAGGAAGAGGAAGTGAGCAATGACAGCGACGGGGAGTCGAAGGGTGATGATGATGACGGGCAAGATGGTGGCGGCAAGAAAGCTCCTCTCAAGGCTCGTCCTCTGAAGCCTGCCCCTAAGTCTGCTCAGAAAGCGACTCCCAGAAAGTCTTCAGCTCCAAACCCGGATGAGATGGATGTGTCATCTGATATCGATATGGTCGATACCGAGTCCAGCAGATCTAAGGGCTCTGCAGTGTTGGTATCTAAGAAGCCCCGGGCTACCAAATCATCGACTCTTAAGACTCCAGTAACCGATGCTGAGTCAGGTGCTAATGAGCAGAGTGATGTTCCTTCTACCGTCTCTCGTGGCAGACAGTCTGGGAGAGCACCTCGATCCAGGCCTACGGCAGCAACTACGACTACTGGCCCGGATGCTGGTACGGGTGCTGGTACAGATGCTGGTACGGATGGCGACACGGATGGCAATGCCGGTGGTGGTGGGTCTAAGAGCTCAAACACTGTAGGCCGAGGCCGAACTACCAAAAAGGTCAGAAGACGTCGGCCGACTGGGGACAACGATGGCGATTATGAGGACGACGGCTATGAGACTGACGACTTCGAAGAGCAAGAAGATGACCGGCCAGTTATCCGTCGTCGAGCGGAATCCCCTGACTGGGTGCAGAAACTTGGCCCTGAAGACCCCAACTTTGATCCGGACGATAAGATGTACTGCTCAAAATGTCTCCGAAAGGCGCCGAAGAGGCGGACAAAGAGTCCCAACCGGTCACCTATCGGTCGCGCGAGTGAACTTGAGGTCAGTAACTAACAATTCCATGCCATGAACCCGCACTGACATCTTGCAGTCTCACACAGACAAATCCCGATGCTGTCGCATTCGTAATGGCCTAGGTTCAGCAGAGCGTCTCCCGAACCGCAGCGGTTGGATTCCTGCTTCCAAACTCCCTGGAACACTCAGCTCCATCAAAGAGAAATTCCTTGACCGCTACCCAACCTACATGCGCACCATGTATCCCATTCTCAATAAGGACCACAATGCTTCCGTCTGGCGTTCCGACCCCAATAACCCAGCAAACGATGACTGGTGGGACATCCCTTGGCCCCCCTATGAGGGCCTGCCGCCTTTCCCAGGCGACTGGCAAGCACCAGGTCTGCCCTGGGATGACACCCCGGCTGGCCAGCAACGACGAGCCTTGTACATCGGGAATCGAGTCATCGATCCTACATATCGCTATCAGAGCGAGTCTGACTCCGGTGATGATATTAAGCCGGACGTCGATGACATTCCGGACTTCCAGAACGATGTAAACGAGGCATTGAAGAGGCCTGCTTCCGATACGGATAATACTGATGGACCGGCGACGAAGAAGGTCAAGAGCAGTAAGACTGGTAGGTCTCGCATGATACTCCGACAGAAAGATGCAATGACTGACTGACTGACTTATGTAGCAGTTAGCAAGACCCCAAAAGCCAAGAAAACTAAGAAGTCCCGCGGCGCGCAACCGGCGCAGCCTTCGCAGACGTCGAAGAGAAATCGACAACAGGGAGCTACTGCGTCAGCGTCCACTTCTGCAGCTCCCTCGGCGCCTACTTCCATCGCTGAGGATGATGATGAGGCTGGCTGATTCTTGAAATGTTGATATGCGATGGAGTTCGATTGATTTTATGTTTGACTTGCCATTTACCTGTTATTATTTACTCGTGCTGAGATTTTGAGTCGAGGGCTGGTGTAATCTGGGATGGAGTTAATGGAACCGATCGTCGATTGACATTTTTTTATTTACCGTAGAATAGATCTTATTTGTCTAAAATACACCTTGTCGCACTAACATGAAGATCCCAAATATTTCTTCGCCGTTGGATGGCGGACACACTCCATTGCAACGCCTATTTATCCCTTTGGCAACTCTGGCAGAGGTTGTCCCATTCTGATTACATGTGAAAACGACGCCGACACGCCTGGCAAAATATCCCATATTCCCTTTAAGACTCGTCTGGTCCAGCTCATTTTCTTCCTTCTTCCCCAACCGTAATATGTATATCTTGTTACAAAGCTTCAATGGCATTTAGAAGAACGTCGACTCCATCGTCACTCATTCCTCCCTTATCACCAAGTAGTGCGCCCACATCGCTGAGAATACCCAGCGGGATGTAGCATCCCGTCTTGGCCTTCTCCAGACTGTCTTTGAGTCGACTGGTGTGCTCCCATTCCTTGGCAGCTACCTCTGCGCGGTCAATCACGCGCGATGAGATGCCACACATGGCAGCGCAGTGCATACCGAAACTGCCTTCAGCAACACCATCTTCGAGCTTGTACAGGAATGTGACACGCCGCTCGTCTTCATCAACGTGAATCTGCATCCTGCGTGCTCGGATCTCAGGGTGGTTCTCAAACTCTGTCGCGAGGGAGTGATAATGGGTGGCAAAGTAGCCGACACACCCGATGTGAGTAGCGACGTGATGAAGAACAGCTTGGGCGACGGCGACACCGTCATAGGAGCTGGTTCCGCGACCAAGTTCATCCAAAATGACAAGCGACCTGGGAGTGGCCTCGGACAAGATCTTCTTAGTCTCAGACAACTCAACAAAGAAAGTTGACTGAGCAGCAAAGATGTTGTCGTTCGCTCCAAGACGAGACATGATTCGATCAACGGGGGTGAGGCGAGCGGAAGTGGCGGGGACATAGCAGCCGATCTGAGCCATGATGACAGCGACACAAGACTATGGATAATTGTTAGCTTAGTACCATGATGAAGGATTAAGGAAAGACCTACCATGCGAAGGACTGTGGACTTGCCAGCAGCGTTGGCTCCTGTCAACAGGTTGATCTTGGCCTGCTCGCCGCCAAGCTTGATGTCATTAGGAATGAAATCGTCGACAGTGTTCATCATGCAAGGGTGTCGAAGTTCTTGGAAGTCAACAGTGCTACGCTCCTCATCCACAAACTGAGGGCGGCAGCTGGGTTGGCCCAAGGAGGCGGATGCCTTGGCCAAGCTTACCAAACAGTCCAGCTGCGAAATAATCTTGATGGCGGATAGCCAGGTCTCATAGTCAACATCGAACTTCTGGAAGAACCGAGAAGCAACCTCTCTTACAAGTTGAGAGTGAGTCTCCTCCGCTTCCTGGAGTTCTCGCACAAGTTGAGACAGCTCGGGAAAGTACCATCGTTTGACATCCTTTGTGGCGGACATCTGGCGGAAACTAGAGGGAACCTTGACACTCTTTGGTGCCTCCAGTTGATAGATCTCTTTGCCCACGTCCGTGAATTTGAGCAGCTTGCACTTGAACTCCTTCTTTTTCTCTGCCAACAGGTCTTCAAGTTGTTGCTTGATCTCCTCAATGCGGTCTGCACTCTGGTCAAAGTCTTCGTCAATGCCACGTTCGGGAATGAGAAGCTTCTCGTCGCGAGCCTTGTTTCGGTCGAAAGCTGTCCTCCAGTAGCTCAAAGGCTCATCGAGGTCTGGCATTGATGAGATGAGACGGTCAACGAGACCATTGCCACCCTTGTAAGCTCCCAAGAGGCCCATGGTATACTCAATCTGCTCAAAGCCTTCCAGAACCTTGACAAAGTCTTCGGGTTTGCAAGCACCAGCATGGATGCGTGAGATAAGTCGCTCCAAATCAGGCATCTTGACAAGCTGCGAAGCGAATTGTTCGCGGACTGTCTGGTCGGCATTGAGCATCTCGACAGCGTCGAGACGTTCGTTGATGCGATCAATGTTACAAAGCGGGTGAGCCACCCATGATCGGAAAAGACGCTTTCCAAAGGGCGTGACACACTTGTTAAGAAGACTGAACAGCGTACCTTCGGAACCGCCATTAATGGAGTTGGAGAAGACCTCAAGATTGATAAGGGTCTGTCCGTCCAGGATTAGAGTTCCATTCTTCTGAATAGGGTTATAAAGTTCAAAGTTGCCCTGCGACAGCAACGGGCCCTCAAGCTTGAGAAAACGGAGATATGAGATCAATGCTCCCGTCGCTGACATGACGACGTCATCATCACGAAGTGCTTGGAGGACTTCGGGCCAGACCTCCTCGTCAGCATCCTCGGCCTTGAAGTAGTTTGCACAGTCAAGCTCGCGACGAGTTGTATCCGCATCCCAAAACTCAGTACCCGGCTTAAGGTGTGTCCAGATGGTCGTAGGGCTAGTGTTGTTCTTGAGAATGCGCAATGCCTTGGTGGACAGATGCGACTTCTCGAGGAGCAGTTCTCTGGGGCCGGTTTGAGCAATCAGGGTTTCAAACTTTGTCAAGTCGACATCGTCCACGAAGCTGGAAAGGTAGAAACGACCAGTGGCAGTGTCTGCAAAGGCAATACCGAAGGCAGGGAGATCATCCACGACAGACTCCTTGATAGCAACACAGTAAGAAGCCATGTCGTCTTGCAACATGCCACCATCGACGAGTGTACCAGCAGTGAGGATACATGCAAGCTCACGAGTGATGACCTTGTCTGCCTTCTTGCTCTTGTCTTGTCGCTCACGCATCTCCTTGCCCAAGTTGGTCTCCATCTGATCAACGCGAGCAACCTTGTATTGCTTCGCAATAAACTGGTTCACCCAGTAATCAAGCGAGCTCTCGGGCACTCCGACCATACGCATGTTGACTCGATCGGTCATTTTGAAGTCGAACTCCTGGTGTCCCACGGTGGCGTCGTTCTCGTAAAGTTCGTAGAACTTGCCCTTCTTGAAGAAGACAATGGTGTCCCAGAGGTTCTGCTTGATCTTCCAATACTGGGTTTCGAATGGAGAGAACTTGTTCCAGGCGCCAGGAGGGATATAGATGGTTCGCTTGTCATACTCTGAGTCGTCGGGCTTCCTCTTCTCCTTGTCCATAATGTTGGCAAGCCAAGGATATCTTTGATCAGGATCTTTCGTGTATGCCTTTTCTTTGTATTTGGGGTCCTTGTTCGCAACCCTTTCAGCAGGCTTTACAACTGCTTGCTTATCACTTGAGTTGGGATCATAACTCCATTGAGACGCAGTGGAGGCTTCAACATCGTCCATCAGCTCATCCTCTTCAGGGATGCTATCTTTCATGTCGACCTCGGGCATAGGGACAGGCGACGACTTGTTGGATCGTTTGCGCGGAGCGGATGATTTCGAGGACCGCTTTCTTTTCTTGGATCGGGAGGCATCTTCGTCTGATTCTGATGCGATAAAGTCGTCCATAGTGTCTACAGCAGTCAGGATTGGGTTGACAGTTCGAGTACCAAGGGGCGTTCTTACCACTATCTTCATCCTGTGCAGCTTCCTCCTCTTCTTCTTCGTAGTCATCCTCATCCTTAATGACCTGTTGAACTCTTGCTCGTCGTCGTGAGCTCGAACCACCACCAAATTGGAAAGGCTCATCTTCGTCGGAGGACTCGGCATAACTAACAACCTTTTTCACCTTCGGAGCATTAGTGATCGGCCCAGAGATTAGGCTCTGAATATCTCACCTTGCGAGTCGGACTGCTGGGCAAGGCGTCATGGTTCATTTTTGAGGCAGACTTCTGATGATCATTTAGCTCGTGACTCCCTAGAGGCGAGGGGCAGATATTTTACCTTGACGGTCGCATCAAGATTCTCTTGAGAGCTTGGGGGGTCGATAGCGTCGCTATCAGGGACGGGTGTGGTTTGCTTAGCGGCTGTTGTTGGGGTCGACCTGGGCTTGGATAGAGGTGTAGTTTTGGGAAGGGAGTTGGCTTTTGTAGTTTCTTTCAAGCATGAGGATTGCTTTGGGGTGGGAGAAGGCTTTGCCAGAGGTGAAGATGCGGCAGCGGGGGATGACGGCGGAGCTTTTGAGAAGAAGGAAACGATCGAGCGCTGCTTGGCTGAAGAAGTAGGGGCAGCGGCTTTTGTCGATTTCGCGGGCGTTCGCGCCGCATTTGATCGCTGGCTCGTCATGATGGGCTCGACGGTGGTAAACGGTTCCAGCAGAATGCTTCGATTGAGGGTACTGGACGCTGAGGCAACGGACTCGACAACCGTGAATCACCCAAAAGTGATGAAGAACTGTACTCTATGACGCTTGCGACTTGATGAGCAAGCGACTAGAAACAATTGACAAGAGAACAAAAGTCAAGATATAATAGAAAAATGGGTGATCTAAGGTGAAGTGAGGAAAGTTGAAGATGGAAGACCCATTGTCGCTGCACTAAATTGACATTTGGGTGTCGCGTCCTGTCGCGGCAAAGTTAAGGGACATTGGCAGGGGCACGCGTCCTCACGCGTAAATTGGAAAGTGACAGCCCGGCAACCACCGTTCGCACTGGGCAGGAACGGTAGGTACAACGGTCTCGGAGCTCCACTTTCTAGTAGATCCTTATTAGCATTATCTTATCTGATAAGAAATCCAAGCTAAGGAAGACGATAGCACCCATCTTACCCTGCAGAACATTCAAGTGATTGCAATGCAAGACCCGGCACTGGGCAAAGAAGCTGAGTTCATCAATGACGGACTCTGTTAGTAGGTTCACATGGTTCGGATACCTCGTATCAAATTTTCCTTTTCCTTTTCTGCCATTGTGGACTCTAGAATTCGTCGTAGCTCGTCGTAGACCAGTCATCATTACAGCATATGAGTTTCACTTGTAGAGCAAACCAAAAGTCTTGACAAGCTGCATGTGTTGTTGCAAGGGCTTTCCAATAATTTCCCCTAGAAATAAGGCTCAATACACAGGTAGCTAGAGAGACCGTCTTCTTCCATTTTGGACTAGAACGAGTCACATCTTATCTAGATGCTACTGCAGAGACGAAATACCGAGACGATTGTGTCGGACTCTTAGATCTCCACTCCTGTCCGGTTTATCTCCAAGGGTACTCCGTACTAAAGTAAGCGATCTTGTTGGTTTAAGCTTATTCGTTGGTTCGTGGTGAATTGCCATTCTGAGATTAGCTGAGTCCGAAAGTCCGAAAGTCCACTTCCTTGAACCTCTTCGAGTCATAGTTGTTTAAAAGACGTGAGATAAGATTAGGATTTCTAATCCTCCAGGGATATAAAATCTAGCTTCAAGTCGATAATGCATAGTGTCGAGTGCCTGCCTTCAATTGTGTGTATCAAACTCGAATTGTCCAGCTTAGAACAACGTTCTATGACAGCGGATCCGAATCCTATAAGACCCACACCAAATTCGGTATAACTTGACGGAACAAGTCATTTCATCATATTCTTCAAATTCTTCTCTTCACCGAACTATGACTGAGAAAGACGGACCGCCATCCGGCGTTCTTGATCACGAGCGGAATGCCTCCGAATCTCGTGAACCCTCTCTCTTCGACCAGAAAGAACTCGATCGTCTAGGTCGAGAGCGCCCAGCATGTTTCTCTTCACTCTGGTCTGAGCTGGGCTTCATTTTTGCTGTCGTGGGATCGATGATGGTCAGCGAATACTTCGTTTCGGGCTTCAATATTATTTTACCGTCACTTGCGACCACGCTTGAGATACCAGACTCAGTGAGGACGTGGCCTGCCGCTGTGATTAATCTCACCACAGCAGTCTTACTACTCCCCTTTGCGAGATTAGCTGAGATTCATGGTGGACGCTTCATCTTCCTCGGTGGACATGCATGGCTGATCGTCTGGTCTATCATAGGTGGTTTCAGCCAGAATCCAACCATGCTCATCGCTGTTCGAGCAATGCAGGGTTTAGGACCTTCAGCATTCTTACCATCCAGTGTGGCCATCATGTCTCGAATTTATCGCCCAGGCCCTCGCAAAAATCTTGTTTTTAGCATGTTCGGCGCCTTCTCTTGCATTGGGTTCTACTCTGGTATCTTCTTCGGTGCTCTCTCAGCCCAAGTCCTCGGATGGAAGTGGTACTTCTTCATTGGCGCCCTTTTCTGTGCCAGTATCTTCATTACTGGCGTCCTGACTATTCCGAAAAGTCATGAAGATCCTACGCCTGGCTTAAAGATGGACTGGCTTGGCACTGCTACCGTTGTGCCAGGTCTTTCACTTACTGTTTTTGCTTTGACTGATGGTGGAAATGCTCCTCAGGGCTGGCGGACACCCTACGTCTATGTTACTCTGATCCTCGGGATCCTGTGCCTGGCGTTGTTTGTGTACATTGAAGGGTGGAGAGCTAGTCAGCCTCTTATGCCTGCAGAAGTGTTCAAGACAAAGTACATGGGCCGGTTGGTTCTTGCTTTGTTCATGTGCTACGGTTGCTTTGGACTGTGGTTATTCTACGCATCCTTCTAGTAAGTTCATTTTACAAAACATTTCGAGCAGTCACTAACCCATTGATAGCATTGAATCCGTCTTGCATATTGGGCCCTTACTCACTGCCGCATGGTTTATTCCACTCGCAGCTGGTGGCTTCATCCTTGCTGTTGTTGGCGGTTTTGTCCTTCACATTCTCAGTGGACGACTGCTCCTGATAATCTCAGGACTTGGATTTCTCGGATCTACCATACTATTTGCAATGATCCCCGACAGTGGAAAGTCCAACACTTTTCTTTACTGGGCCTTTGTCTTCCCAGCCATGATTCTCGCCACAGTCGGAGTCGACATTGCTTTTAATGTCACCAATGTCTTTATTACGACATCTCTGCCTGGCCATCTCCAAGCAGTTGCAGGCGCTCTGATCACTAGCTTACTGTATCTCGGTATGGCCTTTTGGCTGGGCGTTGGTGAGATGGCCGTTTCTGTGAGAAAGGATGTCCAAGGAGCCGAGAACGTTGATGCACGGAGTCAGTATCAGATTGGATTCTGGACAGGGGCTGGTTTGGCCGCGGCTTCATTGCTTATCTTCTTGACGGTGAAGATGGACTCAGCAAAGGCTGATCTTACAGCAGATGAGAAAGCCCAGAGAGAGCAAGGGAAGACTACTGAGCAGGTTCAAAACTGATAGAGATACTGGATTGGCTAATGAACTAACCTTACGAATCATGACATGGCCTAGAGAGACCAAGTAATCAATGTATTAAGTCTCGGGATGATAAACAATAAGTTTTAGAATAGAGTGCTTCAGTTTAATTACAACTCAAGTTTACCCAGCTGACCTCGTTCATAAGACAGGGGTCCTTCGGCATTCAGACCGCCAAAGACCATCCTGTTCTTAGTTATGCCTGTACAGTTTCCTCCCCTTGGAGATCCGGCAACTTTCCGCCAGAAATGCCCCATCACAAGTTGGGGTTTTCTTTGCGGGGGAATAGAATTTTGATAGCAATGGGGGCGGACAATCAGTTGAATGAACGAAATGATCTGCAGCTAAGGATGGGGAAATCGAGTCCCACGGGAAATCTGAGCCGCGGATAATTCAGTCTCCACCAATCAGACACTATAACTCCAATAAGTGTATACCTTATTGCACGACAGTTGTTCTTGGACGATATTTCTTAGAAGAGTTCATCCGGGGCATAACCATGCAATGTAACCGAACCACGAATCTAGACATGCGTGCGGCGACTTTGATAGAATGGGGGTGGATATCACGATGTATTGAGACTGTGCTCCGAAATGACCCAAGCAATCCACTATATCTATATAAAACATCCTATAATCCACGTTATCTCGACCGCTGTCCCTTCAAGCTCTTACTTCGTCCTTCCTTCTTTGAAAGCTTCTCACAATGAAGGTCTCAAGCTTCCTCACCACCCTCTCGCTCTTCGCAGGCGCCATTGCTGAAGCAATTGATCTTCCAGCTGGCGTGCCCCGCAGCGTCGAAGAGTTCCGCGCAAAGCACCCTTATGAGAACCCTGTCAAGAGGAACCATCGCAAGGTCGTCACTATTCGCCACAGTAAGAATGATGGCGATGACATCTCGTCGGAGTTTTACAAGGGTCTGAAGAAGGCCAACAACGGAGGTACTCTTCACTTGCCAAAGGGAAAGACTTTTGTCATTGGAAAGCCCCTTGATCTTACTTTCTTGAATGATGTGCACGTTCATCTCGATGGAGAGATCAAGTTTACCAATGATACTGCTTATTGGCAGAAGAATGCTTTTACTCATCCTTTCCAGGTATGTTTCGACCTACATAACACCGAATGCGAGCTGACATTTGTAGAACTCTATCATGTTCTGGAAGTGGGGTGGAAAGAGCATCAAGATCTATGGAAAAGGTGTTCTGAACGGCAATGGTCAGAAATGGTGGAACGAGTTCGCCGGCAAGGAGATTCTCGACACGGATAATGCCTATCTGAGACCCATTCTCTTTTACGCCCAGAATGCGACTGGCCTTGATATTCAGGGCATCCACTTCAAAGATTCTCCCTGCTGGACCAACTTTGTTGTCACTTGTAAGCAAAAACCAGAAGTCGTTGGTGTCCGTTCATATACTGACGATATTTAGCCAAGGATATTTCCTTCAAGGACGTTGTCTGCACCGCTCGCTCAACCAATGCTACTGCTCTTCCCAAAAACACTGACTTTTTCGACTCTTTGAACGTCGAACACGTCAATGTTGAGCGTGCCTGGGTTGACATTGGTGATGATTGCTTCTCTCCCAAGAGCAACGCCACTGATATTCACGTTGACACTATGTACTGCAACGGTACTCATGGTCAATCCATTGGCTCTCTCGGCCAGTACAAGGGCGAGATGTCATTTGTCAAGGACGTTGTCATCGAGAACCTCTGGATGCTTAACGGTCAACACGCTTCTCGTCTCAAGACCTGGGCTGGACCTGATGTAGGCTATGGCTTCATCGACAATGTGACCTTCCGTAACTTCTACGGTGGAAACAACGAGTACAACGCTTTCATCGACTCATGCTACTTCAACATTAACGCCACAACCTGCAACCAATACCCTTCAAAGATGAACATTTCAAACATCCTTTTCGGTGAGTCTTCCTCATTTAGTCTTCCCAGTTGTCATAACGACTAATCCTTCTGTAGAAAACTTCACAGGTTATAGCTCTGGAAAGTACGGTAACGCTGTTGCCCGATTGACCTGCTCGTCTAGTAAGGACGCTGTTTGTGAGAACATCAAGTTCAAGAACTTTGACATCAAGACTCCTTGCGGTGGAAAGCCTGTTATTCTGTGCGATGGTGTCAAGGATATTGGTGTTGATTGTGTTAGTGCTACAAGCACCGAGGGCAAGGCTGCTTTGGCCAACAAGTGTACGGCTCCCGAGGCTTCTGCCAGCCCTTTCAAGGTTAGAAAGTTCAACGGTTAAGCGTTGAAGAATCTAGGCTTAATTTAGTACTTAAAAGAGTTGATCTTTATTTCTCCGCTTTGATATTGCCGGTGGTCCAAGACTTTCGCGATCTGATTTTCCCTCATCACGGTGATGGCTATGACAGGAACAAGAACGGAAGGAGTTAGACAATCAGCAGGCAAGTGGACCCAATATGGTTACTTTGCATTCATGATTTATGAAATATTTGTAATATTTGATAGGAAGTGGCAGTGTAATCCGGACATGGTGAACTCCTGTTGGTAGCCTTATTTGCAATCAATCTATCTTTCCTTTCCACTCCACAGCATAATCTCTCCTCTTTCAACCCAATTATTTACAAGCACAATCCAACATGGGCCGAGCTTGCGCTCGCTATCATACCGATCGGTCTTAAAATCTGCTCTGGGTTTGTGAGCTACCTCAGCAGACTCAAAGACCATGGCGACGCATTGACTCAGGTTACACGCCAGGCTGAATCTTTGGAGGGCAGTTTCCGATTACTTGATACCTTTCTGGAGCGAGGCCAGCTAGGGCCAGCACACTATGAAGCTGCATCTCATATTATTGCTTGCCTAAAAAGCTGCGAGGAGGGACTGAAAGCACTGACAGAATTCGAGCGAGGCCAGAGGGCACAGAATCGATTCGAGCATGGTATCCAGAAACATTGCTATCCACTACGGCAGGCGCAGCTTGAACAGTTGGAGAGCACGTTAAATTCTCTTTGCCAGCCACTTAGTTTGGCTATCCAGAATCTACAACTGTGGGTAATTCGACTCAAATTAAACCCTCGAATACTTTCTAACAAGTCACAGAGAAATAGACGTAGCCAACTCCAGTGCCCTGACTCAGAATACCACAAAGATACAGCAGGCAACAGACATAGTCTCAAACTTACACACTGCGGTCGCAGATTTGGCGTCACCTATCAATACCATTCATTCACAAATGCCCTCAGTGCAAAGCTCAGTCGACACGCTCATCCCCAGAATTCTTCCGCAGATCAACCTGGCCATCGAATCACACCTCCGAACCCAAAGGGAAGAGATCCGGCAATCGTTCCAGGAGACAGAGTCAGCAGCGATTCGACGACACAACAAAACGAATGAGTTGTTATCCTAACTGACTACACCTTACGGTAGTTACGTTGATGTTGTTGGCAAGATCGCCTCAAGACCAAGCGTACTTGCAGAACTAGCCTCTTCAGTTTCGGCTTGTTCTTGCCAGATGAGACGGTCAAGTGTCAGTAAAGCACATAAATTTTGCTCTCTGCGTCTGAGAGATGATGTTGTGACCGAAAGCCCGCATCAAGAGAATTGTGCTTTTTTTGTGGCCAATCTCAAATCCTCACAAAAACGGACTCTCAGCTTTACTGGCATCGCGAAATTGCTACATAGCGCCATTCAACTAAGCCTTTGCACAACCACTGGAGCAGGAGGATTCAGCATCAGCCCATCGCTTAGATATTTCCAAATAGTTGACGAGAAAACAGCTCCGGCATTTCAGGTCTTGGATTTAGTCTGGTTCTATGGAGGATATAAGCTTTCAAAGACAGAACAAGAGTTCTGCCTCAAGGCTGTACTTCAGAAACTACAGGAAATATTTCGCTCTGGAAGAGCAAACCCCACTGATGTCAACCAAGGTGGGTTTTTTATACTTCACATGTTAGCTCGTGCGGTAAGTAGATGGTTTGAGCACAAAGAAATAAGATAATAACCTATGGCTGCAGATAAACATTTGGCGTGTTCAAAGCTCGTCTCATGAACTGACTTGGGAATTGGATTCCTCTTCTGATCTGGAGGCACTGTTTGGCTTCCTTATCGCCCTTGGAACCCCTGTGGCCCTAACTAGCTTCTGTGGGCGGTAAGTACGTGCAAGCTTGAGAGAGCACAGGACTAACGTGGTGTCTAGGCTGGCATTTCACATAGCTGCTTATAGAGATGCAGTCCCACCGTCGGTTCTGGGGAGACTATGTATAGACGATGCTGATCCCACTGTAGCACCAAGGTATGTAGGTGACGATGCATCACTCGAGAGGATGACTCAGTATGGCCGTGAAAACGCGACGATTGTAGAAGGTACGTGGCCTACTTATTAACGACAGTTATGGATTATTGAACAGAATTGCTGAGGCTTTCAATAGCGTTGCTTGGGCCTTTGACACTGGCAATCATTCGTTCTGATAAGAAGACGGTAGAACAACTGGTCAGCAGGTATCCCGAGTCACTGGAAGAAACGAATTTCTTTGGCGCAACTCCTCTCTATTTCGCTGTAGAAAAGCCGCATATCCTGGAGACCCTTGTCAATAGAGCAAGCCCAGCACAACTAGTTCGATCAACCCTATTCCTGTCTGGCAATATGACGCCACTTGGCAGGGCAATAAAACTCAGCGGCACGATCTGCAATTCACAAGAAAGCGACGATGGGTCCCACTGCCCTTGTGTTGCTGCGGTCAAGATTCTGTTAGATGCGGACTGCCCGATCATACCAGACCGAGACTTCATGACAAATCCAGCCGACACCCCGTTTTCCTGCGCATCAAAGCATTGCAAGGCACTCGTTTCTCAGTCTTTGAGAAACCGTCGGCGCGAGTTGAAAAATATGGCCCGGAAGCGATTACCAAAGTCTGAATACCGCTCTTTTACCTCGTCAGCGGGCGAGTTGGACTTTTATGCAGTCGAACTGTATCGCCTCCTTTATAGGAAAGGTCCCACGAGCTTTGGCCGTCTATTGGCTGCCATGCATGATGAAATCGACAATGCTACAGGAAAAGGACCAATCTTTAAACCCGTATACCTATATCTTCAAGTCCCGAAGATGCGTCTATCTTCTTGGACTTGGGTTTCTTGACATCAATCCTCCCTGCGAATCTATCCGTACCCATCTCGGCTATTTCGACATCAAAAGGCTTGTGGCCAATATCACGCCACAATATGCGATATGGCTACACAGACATTGCCCATATTTGTGGGACTGGAACTTCCAGTTCAGCCGGCTGAAAGGATTCGATTTCATTCTAACTGACATATCTTGTCGTCATATGTTTAACTGCCGTGTGTCAGATAACGAAGATGGCATCAAGGAATGCATGACTACCACCGTCAACATCCTAGGCGACGAAGCCACAAACAAATGCAGTTGCTTGTGTTCTCCCGCCGGGTTCATGCCGTTCGACTTGGTAGCTATATGGCTAGTGATTCTCCCGGCTACTCTGGGGCCGATTGGACTGAGTGGATTGATCCCATCACTTCTGAAAGATTTCGGAGAAGTCCTAACGCTAGATCATCTTACCTGAGTAGTACACCAAGCAACCTTCAAAGCCCTCGGGATGACACACACATGCTTTGCTGGACCGGATTTGGATATCTATAGTTTCAAATGGCAACTGGGTGGTACCACATGGGAAGACGAGGAGTTGCACGCGAGCATGGATGATAATGAGAAGGCAGTATACTTGAATATCCTTGTCACAGAATTTCGAGACTTTATACTTAACCACTCCAAGGTTGTTGAGCATGGGCTTCTGGACGATGCAGATACTCCAAACAGATGTAAAGGTAACGAGAAGGTATTCGACCATCAACGTGCACTGGTGTTCTGGGACGAGATTTGGCCAAAAAGGGTGCGGGAGATCGAAGAGAGTCTAGAAGCGACGTGGAATCCCGATCCTGAAGTTTTGAAAGATATTTGTGTTTCTATATGGTACGAGGAGGACGAAGAGGATGACACGGCGTCAGAAACCTTAGAAGATGAGCGTACTCGACTTTTTGACGAGTTTATGGAGAACCTCGAGAAGATTTGAGTGTACTATAAGCTGAAAGGATTGGGAAGGGGACTTTTGATTTGTGTTGAGACCGAGTTTGTCAGAACCATTAGTCCTATCAGTTATTGTCCAATTAACAGACAAAACGAGCTCTGAATGATTTTTAAAGGCATCTCAAAAACAATATTATACTTGATAGGAAACTCTATTCTTGCTCGGTAGAGTTCGTCTTTCAAAGGATATGTTTCTATGTGCCTCTGAAATAGCAAGAGATTCTATACATGAGCTTAGGATGTAAGAACATCAACTCATACTCCAGCACAATCGACCATAGAACATGGCAGATATTGCGTCTCGTATGATATCCTGACGGCGTAGACTGTAGCCTAATCATACCCACTTGAAAGTTAAGGCTAACGAATCGTAGAGCTGATCGACATCAGTCAGCATCCACGCCAACGTCACTTCCCATTCAGCTTGTTCTTGACTTGAACTCTTCAACGACGTCAAATAGTCTTGACCAACCGGTTCAAAGAGCCGACTCGGGTCAAAAGCTGCATCAATCGACTTGAACAAGGGTTGTTAGTGATTCACTGACAGCTCCTGATATTAGGCGAGATACAGATCAAGAAAGAGCCATTGGTCAGCGACCGCTCTTGGCTTACACGCCGCAGCTCACTGTCAACTTGAGGCCTGAGGACACAACATCGTTTCACTCCCTCCCTACCTACTATATATATGCCACCCTACCTCCTCTCAGCCGCTTCCCCTCTTTTTCTTTTATACATGTTCTGTCATCTTTGAGCATTTCCATTATCTACCAGGGTCAAACTGACAAGAAGAAAGTCAACTACCCCCAGCACAACACCCACTTACACCATGGCATCCTCTGGTAGTGTCTTCTCCGAGACCCTTCAAGAGATCACCAACACCAAACTCCAAGAACTCTCCAAGCGTCGCTCTCGTTTTGAAGAAGCGAAGGCATCTATCTTATCTTCCATCGACACAGAACAGGATGCCGTTAAACGTCTTGTCGCCTTGAGTGATGGCGTCAAGAAGTCCTTCGCTATCAAGCTTGACAAGGACAACAAGGTCATCCTCGGCCGCACCAAGTTCAAACATCTCGAGATTGACCTGAAGAACCTCGATCGTTTTATTGGTCAGGCCAGGACCGACCCCTCTGTTTCTCCAAAGATGTTGGCCGATTGGGAGAGACTGCTTATTCGTCAACTAGACATGCAGGCTCTTCAGTACCAGTACGCCTGGCTCTATGGAGAGCTCGTTACCGAGTGGCTGTCTGGTGATAAGGAGAAAGACCCAGAAGCAGATGTCGAAATGGGTGAGGCATTCGAAGATGTCGGTGAACAAGCCAAGCTGCAATCTAAGATTGACTGGGAGAACACCGTATTCGAACCAGCTAGCGTTGACACCAATGCCATCACCAAGTACCTCGATCATCTTTTCGGCATTGGTGTCAAAGACAAGAAAATCATTACCAACTGTATCCAGCGACTTCGGCACTCCGTCTCGAGGCACGAAGCAAGCATTTCGACCCCAGACCAGTTCACTGTGGATTCGCTGAAATGGGTCATTGCAGGTCTTCATTCGTCTGATTTACTATCCAACGAGAAGCGAGAGGTTCTCAAGGACTTTGAAACGAATGATATGATCCTGAAAGAGATTGCTGATGTTCTCAACATGCGAATTAATGCTTTGGAGTCTTGGACCTGGAACTCGGAATCTCCAGTTTCTTTGGAAATGACGCGCAAGATTAGTGGTATCTACAATATCCATATGCACGAAGATCTGCTTCAGGCGATTTTCCTGCAGTACATTGGTGTCAAGTGGAGCGTTTTCTTCAAGCAAGCGTTCAAAACCTTCCGCAACTCCGGACCATGGAAATCGATGCGCCAGAACATGACTCAGGATGAGAAGAACCGCCTGGGTTACTACTTGGGCCCACTCACGGACGAGCCCTGCCTACAAAGCGAACGAGAAGAGGTGAATGGAGCAAAATACTTCATGGCCCAGCTCATGGATTATGATCATGAAGTGATTGATACGGCTGATGGCGAGGAAGAAGCAGAGTATGAAGAATTCGGCGCCGAGACGATGAAGCGAAAGCCGCGAACAAAGCAGACAGCCCGCAAATCGACAGGAGGAAGAGCACCCCGTAGACAGCTGGCTAGCAAGGCAGCTCGAATGTCTGCTCCGGCAATGTATTCTTACTCTGCCAGGGCCTTAGGAGCAACTGCTGAGTCAGCCTCGGATTCGGAAAGTGAAGACGACGATGATGGCGAAGATGAAGGTGACATCCGTAGCCCGATGGCTCTGAAGCAGACCTTGCTTCATTTGCTATCCTCCGAGATCACGATCAATACCCACCTTTACGGTGAAATCACGGCTTTCCACTCCGTTTTTGAAGATTGGAACCCAAGATTACCCCATGACACTGTCTTAACAATCTTGAAGTATCTTGGTGTCTCGGATACTTGGCTTAGCTTCTTCAGGAAGTTCCTTGAAGCTCCTCTCAAATTTGTCGACGAGGATGACTCGAGTGCGCGTAACCGCCGCCGAGGAACACCCGCTTCCCACGTGCTCAGTGATGTTTTTGGTGAGACAACCCTGTTCTGTCTCGATTTCTCGGTCAATCAATCTACTTCGAGCAACCTGTGGAGGATGCATGACAACTTCTGGTTCTGGTCCCATGACCACAAAGCTGCAGTCAAGGCTTGGGAAACTGTTGATGAGTTCACCAACGTGACTGGGGTCGAGATCAACCCTGCCAAGAGTGGCTCAGTCCGGATCTCGAAGGACAGCAATACGGCACTGACTATTGACGAATCACTGCCTGAAGGTGATATCCGCTGGGGCTTCCTGCGCTTGTCGCCAAAGACCGGTCGCTTCGAGATCGACCAGGCGATGGTTGACTCTCACATTAATGAGCTGTACAAGCAGCTGCACGAAAAGCGAAAGAGTATTCTTGGCTTCATCCAAGCATGGAACAGTTATGCTGCGACCTTTTTCACGTCCAATTTTGGTAAAGCAGCGAATTGCTTTGGACGTGAGCATGTCGATAACATGCTTTCGACGCACAAGAAGATCGAGCGTGAAGTATTTGCCAAGCTTTCGGAAGGCGAAGTCACAAGTGTGGCCGAGTATTTAAAGAGAGCATTGAGCGAACGTTTCGGCGTCAAGGACGTTCCTGACGGCTACCTTTACTTCCCTATGGAACTGGGTGGCCTTGACTTGCAGTCTCCATTCATTTCTCTCATGCAGATCCGTAACCGACTCATTGAAGATCCTTCCAAATTCATGGTTGACTTCGAAGAAGCTGAGCGTAATACATATGAAGGGTATAGAGAGAACTTCATAAACGGAAGGATCAGGCATGAGAGATACGCGCTTGATGATCCCGACTGGGTACCTGAATCACAGCATGACAAGGACAACTTCATGTCATTCCAAGAGTTCACTCGCTACAGAGAAGCTTACTGCTTCGGCCACTTCAAGGCGCGTAACAGACTGGACCGCGTTTTCCGCAAGCTTCTGAAGAGACCGAGCGAGTGCAAGGTCGACACCGATGAAACTCAGTCTGGTGCACTAGAGCAGCTTCGCACAGAGTCCAACCTGCGAGGTATCACTGGGTGGTGGAATAATATGGATGCTTATTGGACGTGGGTCACTATATTCTACGGTCGTGAGATTGTGGACCGTTTTGGAAGGCTGAACATTGTAAACACTGAGTTGTTGCCTATTGCTATGGTCACTTTGTTTAGGGATAAGCGTGTCAAGTGGCAGGGTTAGTTTGGAACGGTAACGACAGTTTGATACGAGATTGATACAAATGCTTTCTTTACGTTATGATGAATGGATTGGGATTATTTGCTTGGACGAACGTCGACTCTCGGGAACCAGATGATTTGTAGGGTTCTCCTACCCCCCATGTGGTGTCTGTCTTGTGCACGTAGTTCAAGGTGATATGATGTATAATGAGGCTCCGTCAGACTGCTGAGATTTGCGGAGTCCAATCCTCCATTGAGTATAGTTTCCTGTAGGCATGCATCACCGGCCGACACCAACAGTACCAATTGGGTCTCCCTGCCTGTACAACTTCCAACCGCCACCCGCTATCATTGACATTCAAGGTTCAGACTGGTGGAAAAGAAGTGTCTCTTGCTGAACGTGTACTACAGCATGCATCTAACGAGGAAGATAATTGAACAATTGGTTTAATTGCATTACTTGTAATTCACTAATGTCCTTATCTCGCAACTCCATTAACAATCATTGCGTGCCCATCATAATCCTTAGCATGTGACTTTTACCCTCCCCGGGAGGCAATAGTGGTCTTGCAGACTAAACATTCTCCTCCTCCCAAACAAACAATCTCGATCAATCGTGAATTTCACACCGGCTGGCTCGGATTCGTAGACCACCATCAAGGTGGATGTGGAAATATTGCGGGTGGGATGTCAAAATATCCTTGTCCAGTGAGACAACGCCCCACGGACGCAATCAGCATTTTCTGAGAGGCGTTTAGGCACCCTCATCATCATCGCCGACACGGATGGTACCTTCAGCGCCAGCACCATTGGCCCAGTAGCCACCAATCTCGGGGGTAGTGTCGCGGTTTTGGCGGGTAGCGGTGATAATCCAGAAACCAAGAACAGCCTTGGTGAGAACATCGAGGACAGCGTAGATGACGACCTCGGTACCGACCTTGACCTTCCAGGCGCCACCAGCAGCACCCCAGACACTGTCGCGTTATTAGTATGACGTCGATTGACTCGAGAACCAAGAAAACTTACACAATGTAGACGAGCCAGAGGATCAGAGCGGCGACGGAAATAGAGCCGAACAGTCGAGCAACCTTAGTACCGCGAGCTCGAGAGGTTCGGGAGCCGTGGACAGCAACGTGCCAGATGGTGAAGACAAAGCCAATGATGCTAATAGCGTACCATCCCCACTTCTGGGCAGTATTGGCGTGTCCGACAGCAGAGAAAGCACCAGCAAGAACAAAGATGACATTGGCAATGACGGCGAAAATGGTGTGAGCACCGTCAACACCAGCCAGCAAGCAAAGCTCAACAACCAGGATAGGCGTAGACAGAGCCCAGTCAACGTATCGCGCCCAGAAGACCTGGCGACAGACATCGTGGTGGGTGTCGGGAACGTGCTTGTGGTGGTCGCGAATGCTGGTGCAGTTGAAGTACGAGGTCTGACCCGAAGCCATGGCGAAGTAGGCCAGAGCAGAGATGATGGTAGTCAAGGTGGACAGGAAGTAGAAGACACGGCGCTGGACGGCGACGTTCCAGGAAAGAATTGCGAAGATGGCCGAGACGACAGTCATGGCGACGAAGAGAACCCATAGAGCGCGGACGCCATTGTGGCCGATGGTTTGGTAGTGAGTTGGCTCAGCTGTCATGGGAGTGTTAGTATAAGTGCATCATGAAGTTGATGAGAAGGAATAACGTACGGACAACAGTAGGAATGGGGGCAACGCCTCCGTGAGTCTTGAATGCCTCCATATTGACGATAAATAGTTCAGTCACTATATTCTCCTTCAATCTTCAATGCGGTCAAAGTCGATGGAATTATGAAGCTAAAGAAGACTAAGAGCTATAGAAAGACGCGGGGAAGAGCTGGGACCAAGAGCTTTAAAAGAGGAGAGGAGGCAGCAGCAAGATTGAGGCGGAAGCTTACGCCGCATTCGTCGCCTGAGGCGTTCCTTTCGATTCCGGTTGATTCACTACTGTACAGTAAAGAAAAACAAAGGAAAAGAAAAAAACAGGCTACACAACGTCATCAATGACATGTCGATTGCGGGTGTTTGACACAGAAAAGCAGGTATTCTGTGCGGGGGAATGAACGGGTGAGGCATGGAAGGCATCCATTGCATGCTGCGATTATCGTGTGTAAGAGGCGTCACTAATACGTAATTTTGTGTTGCACCAAGAGGGGGCGAGTATTGACAAGAGACGCGTTTTTGTTTTATGGGATCATGGGACTTTTATGATACAGTAATACCTTCTGTTTCGAATATTTTTGGTACGTCAATCCTTTGTAATCGGGGGGATTGAAGACCGCTGAAGTCATCGCGGATACAGTTACCTGGTAGCTAGAGTGAGCTACGAGCTACAGCTTGAGCTTTGACTTGAAGCTCTTCTGTTGTTGTGTTCCCCCGTACCTGGCTCAGTAACAGTACCTGTAACTGTAACACAAAAAAGGTCGATATGCACAACGCGTAACAAAAAATACGACGAAGCCAACCAATGTAATGCAAAGCATAGCTACAGCCACAGCTTTGCAGCAAAACACAACGTCACAAGCAGCTCCAATAAAGGTTAGATTGAAGATTATCCAGTCTAGACTTTGGGAGCTTCCATGTCAGGCTAGAACCTCTTAGACCAGTTGTAGCCACAGATACCCGCCACGATTCATCAAGGTCTCGGAGAAATAGCCACTATCTGTCTGTTGAGTAATCTCACTGGCTCGATGCATTCTAGTCACCTTTCGGGATCCGGTCATTTAATCCGACAAATCATCCATGCATTCCGGAGGATTTGCTCAGTTGCGATCCGGAATATTATTCTACCGTTCCATGTTTTTTCGTCAGTGCTTCAGCTGCCTTGGACTTCCAGTGCAGATCTAACCTGACCCAAATCTCGATCGTTTGAAGATCGCCTCTTTAACAGGGAACCTCGGGCGGGAAACAGAGACACATGATCTGGTGTCAACCACTCCAATACGGACGGTCAGCCTGATGTCTCAAATCGATTCAGCTGCGAGCAAGATGGATAAAGCAAATAAAAGTGTTGATCCTCGGAACGCGAAAAAGTGACGTACGGGAGAGTGCATGAAATAGGCTGGTCACGTTGAAGACATTCTCAGCCATACCAGCCGCCATTGCCGTGTCTTCATTCCATGGCAATAAATCCATCTTTGTTCAATGAATACTATCCCGTCAGTCTAATAACGCAATCATATCATTCTTACTCCGTCGTTTCTCCCCCGCAAATTCCCCAGACTTTTATTACAATCACCTGCCGACCTTCGGCTTGTCCCTAAACCTGGAGAGTCCAATAACGATGCAGAAACGACGCTTGACATGTGAAATGCAGTTGCAAAACCCAGATATCATGACGCATTTGGCAGCCACACTGCATCAGTGTACCACGTGCCCCTGTAAGGGCTGCTGTGCGTAGCGCTGTGATTGGGTTCCCCGACCCTCCCGTTTAGCGGTGAGCATATCCTGAAATGGATGTCCTATTTCTTTATGGGCTGGGTAAGAAGAGGTCAGATGTTTTACTGAGAGGATGAGTGATGTACTCTGTGATAAGTAAAAACAGTGATATCTCGACATCGGTGATTTTTGTTGAGAAAAGCAATTTCAACTGTCAAGAACCCTGCTAAATAAACCAGCAATTACAGGGTGTTTAGTGGACAACTGTCGCTGCTCAACCCTGTTTCCCCACGTTGAAAGTCGGTGGGGGATGGGTCCTGTCCTGTAGCTTTCGGAAAGTGGACTCTCGTTGTGAGATTGGACGGTTTTCCATTTACTTCACAAACTCAAAGAATTCCTTCTCTTAATTCTGGTCCAAAGTCAACGATACAATAATTCCATCATTATCAACGCTACCTACTATCACGGCCTCAAAGATCATCCTTTTGCATTACCTGTACATTTATCTTCTGTTTATCTTTGTCTCAGCGCCCCCTGCTCTCTTCACCCCACCACTTCCGCGACCGCTACGCACCTACAATTGTTTCTTGGCTTGTGACCCCGATCCCTGATACCCAACGACTGTTCGAATAACGCTCATAATTTGACGACTTCTCACGACTTTTCCTCCGCCTTCATTCTTTCAACGCCTACTGTATATACGAAATTACTTGACGACCCTGCCATGCTATAACTTCGTTCCTCCTCTACCGCTTCCGCAAACGAACGTCGAACCTGCGCTTCTCGTGCGTAGGCTGTCGCAATGTCCGACCTACTACTACAAACCCGTGCGGTTCCCTCTCTGTACAACAAATCCACGAAATCACCTGTAAAGTCGAATACGAAAGCGAAAAGACCGCCGGTTTCTTCGGTTCCTGTGGTCAACACCCTACAAAAGGCCATCAGACAAGCGAACGATACGTGGCAGTGGTGCAAAGATGGTTTGACAGAAGACCAGCGCTTGAAGATCAAGCAGCTGGAAGAGAGGAAGCAAAACTTATGCTTGTGCATGCAAAATGTAAGTCATTTGTGTTCAATGTTTGCATTCTTGGCTGACCTTCTAGGCTGAGTCCCATGCTCAATGGGAAGCTGCAGCGAAAGAGCTCGACAGCCTCGAAGGCAATGACGAATGGAAGCGAGATGCCTCAACAGGCGACTATAACCCCGAACTAATCCAGGAGCGACTCGACGCCCTGGACGATGCCCGCACGAAATGCGATGTTCACACAATGATGCACTTGATTCGCACAGCTTTGTCTCGTGATCTCGGCGGTATGGACAATGTTGATCTGTACCGACACTCCTACTCAGGAACGAAACACCTTATCGAACGATACGTCGAGTCGACAATTAAAACGATTGACGCGGTCGTGACCCAAAGTCGGCTGGATCACAGCATTGAGAACCGGGACTTACTTGAAGGCATTCTGTTCGCCCGGCAAAGCTACGGCCGAAGCGCATTACTCCTATCTGGGGGTGGCACCTTTGGCATGTCGCATATTGGTGTTCTGAAGGCCCTCTTTGAAGCGAAATTGCTGCCAAGAATCATTTCGGGCGCAAGCGCGGGGAGCATTGTCTGCGCCGCCATGTGCACACGAACGGATGAAGAAATTCCGCTCCTTATTGAAGAATTTCCATATGGAGATCTTGCGGTATTCGAAGATCCGAGTGGCCAAGATGGTGTTTGGAGTAATTTGCGCAGATTGTTGACAGAGGGAAGTTGGTCTGACATCAAGCATCTTACACGGGTAATGAGAGGGTTGATGGGCGACATGACGTTTCAAGAAGCCTACAACCGGACGCGTCGCATTCTCAATATTTGCGTCTCGACTGCTTCCATGTACGAACTACCACGTCTACTGAATTATGTGACTGCACCAAATGTCATGATTTGGTCCGCAGTCGCTGCTTCATGCTCTGTCCCGCTCGTCTTTAACGCTGCGCCTCTACTTGTCAAGGATCCAATTACGGGCGAGCATCATCCCTGGAACCCCACGCCTCAGCGATGGATTGATGGGTCCGTGGATAATGACTTGCCAATGACTCGATTGTCCGAAATGTTTAACGTCAACCATTTTATCGTTTCTCAGGTCAATCCTCATGTCGTGCCCTTCCTTTCAAAGGATGACCACCTGTCGCCTTTCAGAAAGCCCGACCGCACGCAACAGACCACAGGTGATGAGTATGATTGGCTGTATAAAATGACATCGCTTGCGCGCGACGAAGCGTTGCATCGACTTCATTTCCTGGCTGAACTGGGTATCATGCCCAACCTTACAACAAAGTTCCAGAGTGTCCTCAGTCAAAAGTACTCTGGCGACATCAATATTCTTCCCGATATGGGTATTAATGACTTGCCTCGGCTGCTGCGCAATCCCAGCCCCGAGTTCATGATGCGAGCATGCCTTATGGGTGAGCGAGCTACATGGCCCAAATTGAGCCGAGTGCGTGACCGTTGCGCGATTGAGTTGGCGTTAGATCGAGCTGTACATAGACTTCGCGCTCGAGTAGTCTTCTCAGAAAGTCAACGTGACCTCCGACGTTTGAACGTTACCGCTGGAAACATTCCGCTTAAACTACCTGTTAGAATCAAGGAGGGGCAGACAATTATTGAGCCTCCCATCGAAGTGAGGGACCAGAAGCGACATCGTCGCAAGTCTGGAAGCAGTTTGCATGTAGCACCCAGGCAATGGCTGTTACTCGACCCCAGCACCATTACAGATGACGAGACGGAACAGGAGGAGCGCCTTGAGATGGAGTCTCGTCGCCGTGCCGGATCGCCTGTCGCACAGCGCAAACCTTCCCGCCTCAAGCGAGCATCGCGCTCACAAGTCCATCTTCACACACGAGCTACGCTGTCGGCCGTTGTTGATGCAGAAGAAGCGAACCCGACATTCAACTTTTCCAAGCCCATCACACCACCAGTAAGAAGCCCTAAGGCTAGCGAACCCCAGGCCGTCTCTGGCGGGTCAGAGCAGGCGACGCCAGAACCTATAGAACCTTTGCCACAAGGTAACATTACCTCTGCGACGGAAGAAGCAGAGATGAGCGAGACCCTTCCCTCCAGCGACCATCGAGAGGATACAGATGCGAGTGACAACGAAACATACAAAGTCTATCAATTGGCGGACACCCCAAACAAAGTATTAACTGTAGATGAGCCTCATACTGGACCCGCAGCAAGAGCAGGCTGGATACTATGGGATTAGGGGTTTGATAGAGAGGTGAACAGATAAGTGTAAATATGAACAGGAGGTCGAACATACAGCAGGATCACTCATGAAGATGTTTCTAGGGTAGCATGGTTGATGAAGCGTGTCAATTTATTCTCGACGGTGTTTGGATGCATGGGTATGGTATGGTTGCATATTTCAGTAGTGGTTAGATATACCAATTACATTATTATATTATATTATTCACGGGCTTTTGTTCGAAGTGTAGGAGTGTGAAGACTATGTCTTGTTGTGTCTTGTAACTGTAGTTATGAACGCCATGTTCCAGTTGAGAGCTCACCTAGAGCAGAAATGCAGCACTAAAGTGAATATATTCTCCTGGCTAGGAAACAACCGGGAAACAGTTTCTATAGAGATGCTTAGTCGAGATTGGTGAGACATTTCATTTTCTAAGTGGGCTTTTGTTTTGACAATGGCTTGTGCAGTCGTTAGTCTGGTAGGGCTGTCGAGATCACGCTGTCCCTTGCAATCCAATATAACACTATCCAGAGAGATACCCTGTATAATAAATCTTCTGTCGAAATATTCTAGTATAAACTTGTCATCGTCCCTGAGTCTTATTATCTGCATCTGATAAACCTTAAATTATCCCATCCCAGTCGGAAAAATATGAGCCATTTATTATTGAGACCACATACGATTCCTATTTTTGTTTTCCTCCGCCACTACCCGCAGAAATGAAGTCTTGGTTGACTAGGTAGTCAAAAGGATCAACGTTGCATGGATCAGAGACCTTGGACAAAAGCGACGATCGCATCTTGACTTTTTTGTAGGTCTTTAGTGCCAAAGTCTTACTTGGCCCGACATCTCGCACTCGCTCTCTGTCCCCAAAGTAGCGGCTCAAAAGGTCCGACAGCATTTTCGTATCGTGCAGTCATGCCCTGTAAGCGCTATCGATGCAGTGTCCAACTTTAGTCAACTCCCTCTCAACCAGATTGACTTTTGCTCTGTCACAGACTCTAGTGCTGCAGTAGCGCAAAGCGGAGATCCCGGGTTTCCCGCTCCTCCCTCCCATGGATCGATGTAACAGTGCGAAACTCCCCCAAGCAATGGCATCATGCAGGGAAAAGATGGCGCTGAGAACGGAGCTACCCATTGTTAACTCACTCACAGCGGGTTAGACTGCTGCTGTGCGAGCAAGCTGAGAGTAAGACACGGCAGACAAGGCCCTGTTCAGCTGGGATGTACCCCCGCTCGGTTGCATTGACGATCATAACTACAACTGCCGTAATAGCTAGGATGGGAGATTGACAGAGACGTGATACCTGAATCAGGTTAATTAGACATACGAGTCTGTGTTGACTATATATACTCTCAAGTTCTCTCACATCAGTTGACTGATTATCCAGATCATCACATCATTCTCTGCATCTCCTTCACAATGCGCTTCTTCCAGACTTTTTCGCTTTCAGCGCTTCTCACTCTCGGCAATGCTGCTGCCATTGCCAAAGACACAAAAGTCCCCGAGCTACCCAAGACAGATTATGATGCCGTTGTCATTGGCGGTGGTCCTGCTGGTCTTTCTGCTCTGAGTGGTCTTGCTCGTGTACGCAGAAATGTCCTTCTTCTCGATAACGGATTGTACCGAAATGGACCTACTCGACACATGCACGATGTTATTGGCTTTGATGGTGAGTTGAGAGTATATCTTTGACAAGACTTGTGCTAATGAAATAGGTGTTCAACCTGCCTACTACCGCTATGAGGCGCGTAGACTACTGTCCTACTATGATACCGTCAAGATGGAGAATGCCACTGTTACAGACATCAAGAGCCAAAAGGGAGACTATACTTCCTTCTCCCTCTCCGTTGACTACCCTGGTCAACCCACCAAGAAGATCACAGCCCGCAAGGTTGTTCTTGCTACTGGTCTCAAAGACATTCTTCCTGATACTCCCGGCATTGCTGAGAACTGGGGCAAGGGCATCTACTGGTGTCCTTGGTGTGACGGCCATGAGCACGCAGACCAACCCCTTGGTCTCCTCGCACCTCTGAACAAGATCGCCGGCCTCGTTAGAGAGATGGCTACCCTCAACTCCAACGTGTATGCTTTTGTCAACGGAACTGACAACAGCACCACACAAGCCCTCGCAGACAAGGATCTTCCTCAGTGGAGAGAGTACCTGAAGCTTCACAACGTCACCGTTGACAACAGAACTATCACCGAAGTCAAGCGCCTCAAGAGCGGTGACACTCACAACGCCGACCCCAGCCTTCCTTCTGTGCCTGAGTTTGATCTCTTCAGCGTCGAGTTCACCGAGGGTAAGCCTGTCGAGCGCGCTGCGTTCTTGACAAGCTTCCCTGACGAGCAGCGATCTGACATCGGAGAGAAGGCGGGTGTTACTCTCTACGGTGGACGCCTTCAAGCTAACGGTAGTGCGGGTTTGGCCACCAACATCCCTGGTATCTACGCCATTGGTGATGCCAACACTGATAACACTACCAATGTGCCTCATGCCTTGTTCACTGGTAAGAGGGCTGCAGTCTTTTTGCACGGTAAGTTTATTTCTCCCTGATATCTGAATTCCGTGCTAATTATGTTTTTAGTTCAACTTGAGAGGGAGACACAGGCTGTTGAGCTCGCTGGATTGCCCAAGCGAGAGGCTGAGCTTCAGGAGCGGGATCTGTGGGAGACGATGAATGGCAAGCGTGGTGAGATGCTCTACGCTGGTGAATTTGACCAATAATCTGGATGGAAAGTCAAAAGAAAGAGAAGCTTATGCTGAGGATATTAATATTGGGGTACTGGATGTTTAATTGTGGTATATAAAGCATTTATGAGTTACGGACTTATGGTCAATGATAATACTTTGCTTTCAAGAACAGTGTTCATTGAATAACTCTTCGCATTTCAGGAGAGTCTGCTGTGCCTACTGCTATAAAGAGAGAAGGAAATCCGGACTCATTCTCTTTTTCTGTCTTGTGTTCGTTCACTGTATCCTGCGGCTCAAAACATATCACTGAGACTTCTCAGCGTCCCACTGCTTAAGCATCCCCTCAAGCTGCTCATGTCTCTTCAGAGCCTCACCAAAGGAAACCAATCCCTCCTCTCCGCCGTTGGCAAACTGTTCATAAATCGCTGCAATGCTCCTCCCAATGATCGGAATATCATTCTCCTCCTGCCACTCATGCCACTTCCACTCAACCTCCTCGACAGTATCCGTCTCGAAATCGTGAACTTCAATGACTACAGGCTTAGAGTAGCCTGATGCATTCAAGGCAGTACCCCCAAAGCTTCGCAGTCTGATCTCGCCCTTTTCGCCGTTGATGGTGATGATTAGAGGTGGTTCGCCAGGGAAGGGCTGGCCGCGACGGAAGCGGATTGACACAGCAGCATCCTTTTGTACCGTTTTAGATTCCTTGAGGGTTCCTGTTGCGAAGGTGATATCAGGGACATTGGTTGTAACTCTCCCGGTGATCTCATTCGTTGTTGCATCGCGGATTCTGACACTGGGTCTTTGTGAGTGAAGATGACTTTTAATGTTTGTGACATCTCCAAGAATCGACTGGAACGAATCAAATACTGAATTCATTAGCTTTGCTCCATACCGCAGTCCACTAGGTATTGCTTACTGTGTGCCAATCCAATGGTAAAGTCGTTTCCACCTATAGCACGCTGAGTAAAATACTGCAATGTTGAAGGCAGAATTTCTCTATCATTCGTTCCACCAGTAGCGTGAAGCTCACTGCTGAGAACCTTTCCAATCCGTCCCTCATTCAGAAGCTCACGAATCTTGACAACCGGTGGTGCAAAGCGTCCCTGGAGGCCAACAAGAGTTTTGATATTATTCTCCTTGGCCGCATCTACAAGCTCTTTCGCATGCTCGACATCTTGTGCTAGAGGCCACTCGACAAAAACCGTCTTTCCAGCCTTGACATTTGGGAGAGCGTTTGAGTGGTGGACATCAACTCGTGTGGCTACAACGACGAGATCGATGTCTTTGTCGGCTGCGAGGTCTTCTGATGTACCGTAGGCCTTAGTGTCGGAGGGAAGATTGTAGTGTGCAATAGCGTTCTGGGCCGCTTCAACGCTACTGTTCTGAAGAGCGACGATTTGATACTTTGAGCGACCGAGAGGAGAGAGGAGGTAAGGAAGATGTGCTCTGGAAGCCCAGCTTGTCTTCGCGGAAGATGAGAGTCCGACGATAGCGGTGCGAATGGGAGCCATGATGATATTTCGCTATGATAGAATTTTACTCAATCTCACTGAATGCGCTGTTCTCTGTTTCTCGAGTTCTGTGAATGGTTCTGGGTTGTTATATAGTTCAAGAGTGACAATGAAATGCTGGTATGGTGCAATCGTGATTTCTAATACCTGATTTGTAAGTCGGTAGATGGTCAGATGCCGAGTTGCAACGGCATAATCCGTTACGCATTAATTTGGCAGTTGATAATTCGGCAACTTATAAGCACTTTATCCAAAATAAGCAAATGGTCTTCACATTGGGCTTATTGGATTTAGTAACAAATGCTTACTTTTGCGCTATTCTATTTCATGCCAGTTCACCAACAACATCACGATTGGACTTTATTATATCCATCTCTCAATGTTACGGAGTCCGACGATGCCTCAATTTCTGTCACCAGCAGCAAAGATTAAATTTCTACTGAATTAGGACCGATGTTACAACACTTCTTATGCCTTCTATCTTACTCCAGTTTACTTGCACTTTTACTACCTCAATACATCTTCAACTGCCGATTCAAATCGTGTATAAATGAGTATAGATCATGCCGTTATTCGGAATCTGAAAGGATATACGCCTTGTTGCATCGATGCATCATGAAGCGTTTTGGTACTGCTTACTGTTGAATTGCATACACGTTCCGGCTGTCTGCATAGCATTCTCTTTAAACCCAAAGCCTCCCAGCCGATAGTTTTCTCATCCATTCCGAGAGAAAACAATCTCAAGCTTGTCAGCAACTAGCTAGACTAGGGCAGTTGCAATCCTATTTTTGCTCAAGTCTTAGCTGGATCATCCATCCAAACTTTGAGCTTGATCTCATCATTGGTTTCAAGGGCTGATGTATAAGCTTCAATGAAACTGGAAATGGAGTGAATTATTGGATCAGATGCTTGAGCAGATTCGATAGCTTAACAATTGATTTGTAACCTTGCGGAACTATCTCTTGGGAGATAGATCAAGGTGCATTGATAAAAAGGAAAGACAATATCTGTACACTTTGTGCCATCATGAACGATGCCTCCAATAAAAGTAACTGTCAATAAAAACACAAACCAAGATTGTGCAATATAATAGGCAAAACCAGTACCGATAAGACGTATACATTGGCTTTTCAACCATCCCTCGGTCGACTTACTATTCAAAGGTAAGCAGTGCAAAGCTTAAACAACATATTTGTTTGTCCCAAACCTTACCATATATGCTTTGTGCACGAGATGAAAGTCATTTTTGCAGACACAGAAATCAGCGCAGTTAATAAACCTTGGTTAAAGTTTTGCTTAATAGTAGCAGAATAAAATGAATTATCTTCCCACGGTATTTATACCCAAAGATGCACCAAGAAGCCAGGAATATCAGCAACCATGTCATCCTCACCAAATGTCCCTCCCCAAGTCTGGCATCTCAAATACGCCAGAACCCACCGCGCTATCCTAGAAGGAGTCTCCCCATATCGCTATCGCCGTACGAGCCAGGTAAAAGCCTGCTGTCTCTCGAAAGAACTGGGGGAAAATCTCAATGTTGCGGGTTCAGAGAACGGGTTCATTTGGTCAGCTTGTCGCGCATACAACGATGGCATTCCTCTGACCATTCGCCCTGATGATGTCTGGCTGGCTATCATCCAGCAAATTAGCTTTTACAGGTCCCGGAACCGAGACAAAACCCTGGAGGAGGATGACTTTGATATTCCAACGATGACGATGCAGGACTTTGGGAATCCTCGTGTTTTGGCTGAGGAGATGACATGTTTTGTCACCAGGAACTGCTTGTCCGTCCGGCGAAAGAACCTTTTGATGTCGGGCTCTGTAATGACGCGTCCAGAAGACATAACGGCGGCTGCTGTCTTGCTACTCGGTACAGCCCACAAGGAAGCCCAACGCGACTTGCGCTTTGGAAACGGTGGAACTCCTACAGTGAGCCTCGCTGGACAGTATGTGGACTGGCTGATCATGTTGGATAAGCTGGGTGGGTTCCGTGATGAGAGCAAAGAAGTTCAGCTCTTTATTGACAACATACGACCTATTTTGCAGCGTCTGTATTATGTTGCTCAAAATCCGCATGACCCAAAATATGCCGAATTTCTCAGGACTATGGTTAGGAAGACACCTCCAGACGGGAAGGATGACAAGTTGATGACTGGTTGGATCGCTGCCTTCTGCCATTTTGACTGTGAAGGCCAGGTACGGCAGCCGGACAAGGAGCGAAGCGGACAGGACGGCATGTCCTACCAACCCATCAGTCTCGACGATATTCCTCCAGGAACAGCGTCCATGCCTATACGACTTATCAACGGAAATAAGACCGAGAATTGCACACTGATGGGAGGATCTCTGTACACGTCGTCCGTGCTTTCTGAGCAGGATGAATGGGTCTATACGCCATTGAAAGGATGGATTTTATGCCTGGACGGGAACGCTGAGATGGCGCGAAGGAGAGGAGAGATTCTAGATGCTGTAAGGCGTGAGATATGGCGGGAGAGGGAGAAGGCGGCGAAAGAAATTGACGGATGCACCTGGAGCAGTTCTGCGGTTATGCTGTCGTTGTCTAGGATTGAGGAGAGATTGGAGAAGCTGTGATGTGTCTATTTCTAGATCGTTAATGTTGCCGAATACAAACTGATACGGAGCTTGAGACAGAGTTGATAAATATTTGGTTCTCAGTATAATTATACTTGTAATATTGAAATGAAGATGTTATATGTACGAGAAAAGACCCTGCCTCTATCTCTAAGCCCGGGGAGTCGCGCCAGTAAGGCTGAGAGTGTAATCAAGTCCCGCAGACACTTCGGGAGTCAACTCAAACCCGTTATACATGATGGGCTGAGCCGGAGCATTTGCAACAACGACACTAACATCATCCCCAGCCTGAACAGGAACAGTTGCAGA
The DNA here is from genome assembly GCA_018886245.1 of Fusarium brachygibbosum. Classification (NCBI taxonomy): domain Eukaryota; kingdom Fungi; phylum Ascomycota; class Sordariomycetes; order Hypocreales; family Nectriaceae; genus Fusarium; species Fusarium brachygibbosum. Next base: position 2,497,080 of record MU249525.1, read on the forward strand.
ACCATCAACAAGAGTAACATAAGATGACTCCCCGCCCTCTCGGTAAACAGCAACAGTCGCAACAAACTCGCCATCTGAAGTGACCTTGACCTCAACCTGGTTACCGGTAACTTCGAGAGGAATAATATTAGCGCCCATGTATCGAGGTGCGCGGTCCGCTGTAGGCTTGTAGCCGTTGCCGGAAGGTTCGACGTTGGCGAAGTTGATCTCTGCGCGTTGCTGAAAGAAGACCTCTTGGGCGGAAGCGTGACCGATGTCGACGTAGGCCATGCGTGCCCAGTATCGACCTACGACGTCACCGACAGTAGCGTTCGTAGACACGCGGCTGAGAGTGTGAAGAGGAGTTTCGTTGCTGCCCTTTTCATACTGAATCTGCAACTGTCGAATGGTATCTTGACCCAAACCCGCGAAGTCATCAGGGTTGTTTGTCAAGTACGCCAGAAAAGGCCAGGCTTGGTAGTAGTTGCCAGACTCTGGGGTACCATCAACGATGACCTGGTGGGAGTCGCCGAGGAGCTTCTTAAGCTCAATTTCGGTAGGATAAGTCTCTTGGTTATGGGCTTCTCGTGCGCTGGCGCATATATCCGAGGTTTTGTAAGTGTCTGCAGCCCAATTGGCGAGAGTCTCCCACCAAGCGCCAGTGTTCGACTGGTCAACCCAGGCCTGCTGATGATAATGCAATCCGTGACCATATTCGTGAACTGTCACACCAGGAACAGCGAGATAATCATCAACGACTTCCAACCAAGCTGATCCGCTCTCAGCATCAGAGTGCATCACGCCAGCCGCTCCGTTTAGAGTTCCAACGGTGTAGATATTGGTCTTGTGCAACGGGCCACTATCGGTTTGGTCGTTGAATGAAAGTCCGGAAGAACGCCACTTGAGTGTCCCGACAAAACAATCGAATGCGCCTTCGAGCATCTCGAGGGTTTTATCGGTCGCGTCGGGGGATCCTGCATAGACTCGAAAGTGAGCTGAGTCTTTGAAGTTGCTGCCTCCAGGGCCAACGTTCGGGTTTGCGGTATAAGATGCCTCTGCTTCCGCCGCCGGGGCAGAAGATGATGGGATACTCTGGGGAAGAGCATTGGCACCCACAGCGAGGAGGCTGATTGCCGTGTTGATGTTGATGAGACCCATGGTAGCGAATGAAGCAAAGAAGAACGAAAGACTTTAAAGAGGTAAAAACGAAAGAACAGTAATGAATGGCAGCACAGCTTGCAGCTTGAGGATGACAGTCTTGTTAAGGTATTTATGCTTCTTATAGATGCTAGGCGAAGGCCTTCAGTTAAATAAACATGCTACCAAGTCCATGTTGATTGGTGGATTATCCAGGTTTCTAGATAAACCGTTTCAATACAAGGTTAAAAAGTTTCAGAAAATTGGTCTGTGATGAGTTTAATCAACGATCCGAGGCCAGCTCAAGAGCACAACCCTGTAATGTAACAGTAGCTGGAGAAACATGGATGCCAGTTTAATTGCAAAGGGCAGGTGTCATTGTTTCATCTTATACCCGATAACGAACAACAGAAGAGCAATTTACTTGCGAAGCACAATAAATCTTGGAATTCTTATCTGATGCATTAAAAGATAGAACAAGACGTAGATATAGAAGAGAATAAGACAAATGAAGATTGCCTATCTGGGCTGGTTATGGTTATACCTGTCTATCATCGGAAGATAGCGTCACGTCATACCGACAATTAACCGCGCTGTCACGCAACTAATGATGACTCCATTTCACAACCATTGCAACCTGCCTATCCGGACCTTGTTTTAACATATCAAAAACCTGGTCTATAATCTCTCATCAGAGATACCAACTCCAAAATGCCACCAGACCAATCCGAGGATGTCGCTGTTCAACAGCCTCTCCTGTCTGAGCGTGACGAGAATGTGGCATCAGACGCGTCGCGTGAGACTCAGACCCGAGGAACATTTACTCGCAACCTCGGCGCCGCTGAAGCCTTTGGTATTGTCGTGAGTATCGTCATTGGAAGCGGTGTCTTCACGTCACCCGGCTCAATCGATACGAATGTACCGTCGCCTGGTATTGCTCTGGCGATTTGGCTCATTGGAGGCATCCTAGCTTGGACTGGAGCCACGACATTTGCTGAGCTTGGCACGGCTATTCCAGGAGAAGGTCAGATTACAAAAGTTACTTGCCGAAGTCTTGACTTAATCTAACGTGATATAGGCGGTGTTCAGCCATATCTTCAGCATATTTATGGCGACATCTGGGGCTTTCTCGCCGCGTGGACATGGATCGTCGCTGTCATGCCTGCGACTCTCGCAATTCTTAGTATCGTCTTCGTTGAGAGCGCTTACTCAGCCGCAGGCGTCATCAACGAAGATGACCGGCTAGAGCACAAGCTTCTGTCCATTCTTGTGCTTGTTGTAATGAGCGTTGCAAACTCCATCAGCACAAAGGCCAGCACGCGTCTCAACGGCTTTTTCGTGGTCCTCAAGTTCCTGAGTATCCTCGTCGTCGTGGTCGCTGCTCTTGCTGTAGTAGGTGTTCACGCTGCGCATCCTAGCAAGGAGGTTGGCGGAGGTGATTGGTACAAGAAATCGTGGTTCAAATATCGTGATACGTATAATCCCAACGGTCCGGATACGGATTGGAGTAAGTTGAGTCAGTGGGAGATTTTTGGTCATTACTCTGCCGCTTTATATGCCGCTCTGTGGGCTTATTCAGGTTGGGACAAGGTGAGCTTCCATATCTTACTCACAAGTCCATCTATTAACGTGAATTAGGCCATTTATGTCTCTGCAGAGCTCTCACAACCTGCTAAGCAGCTTCCTCTTGCCATAAACACATCCATTCCAACAGCCATACTGTGCTTCCTCGCTGCCAACGCTGGATACTACATTCTTCTCCCATGGAATGTTGTCAGCACCACAGACAGCGTAGCAGTAACCGCTATAACCCGTCTATTAGGACAAGGCTTTGGCATCGTTACTGCTGTACTCATCTGTTTAGTCGTTGCGGGTTCTCTGCTCGGCAATTCCTTCGTAGCAAGCCGAATGTGCGTTGCCGCAGCGAGAAAGGACTGGATCCCTAGCCTTTTCACCATCGTTGGACGAGTCGGTTTGAAACCTGCTGAAGAAGAAACTGCTGTTACTGATGAACCGACCAAGGATGCGGGAGATGCTCCCGTCAACGCCGTTATCCTTTCAGTGATTCTTGCCAGCTTCTATATCCTCTTTGGCAGTTTCAGAGCACTTTTGACTCTCAACGGTCTTGGGGAATACTCTTTCTTCTTCCTCACTGTTCTCGGAGCAATCATTTTGCGATATCGCGAGCCTGATCTAGAGCGTCCCTATAAGACCTTCTCTATCAACCCCATTGTCTTCGTCATTGTTAGCGGGTTCGTTGTTGTTAGAGGTGCCATCTTTGCGCCTGTGCAGGCACTTGTTATCTTTGCTATTTGGGTCTTGGGTCTCGCTTTCTACAAGGCGCGTCAGTATTGGGTTTCGAGATAGGTCAGACACGGCGATTCTTTCCCGTTACGTAGTACGTTTTCAGAGCAGGCAAGATTCCAATTTCACTTGTACAGCATCTATGGCGTTGAGTTATTCACGGGTCTCGGGGCATCAGAAGACGTGGCCGCCAAAGAATAAGAGAAGGAATTATTAAATCGATTTGTGTCATTTAGAGAAGAGTCTTGGATCGTTTGTTTATATACTCAAGTTTAGAGGCCAACTTTCACTTTTGCCTTCTACCTTCAGACGGAGAATGTGATTGTCTTTGTCGAAGTCGGGTCACTGTTGACCATCTCCCAACCAACTGCTGTGCGAGACCTACCGTTATCATATACGACTTCCCACGTATTGCAACCCTCATGAACACCAGATTCTGTCTCCGATACGAGTAAGGTGACCTGTTCCAGGTTTGGTGACTTATACCGTGTTGGTTGTGCTGTGTATATCGCCAGCATGAGGCAGCTAAAGCCGCGTATGATGGCCCGAGCTTGCAGAAAGCTACACTAGTTATCGCATCTAGTTAGGGTCTCTCAAATGATTGACTAGCCTAATCTTGCTACTGAACTTGGTCATAGCCAAAACAGAAATCATCGAAGCGGCTTTTAGCTCAGAAAGCTACGACAATGACCTGAAACAACCACGACTGGAACCAACGCAGAAGAGCTTTACCAGGCGGTCAAAAGGACAACTCTTGTTATTCGCAAATCCACGACGAAAATACACATTTTGTCTTTTCTCAACCCATCATTCATTCATTATGGTGGATGTCTCAAGAGAAGAACCAGTTTGCGCTATCTGTGGTTTCGGTATATGGACCAATCTGGTCCCGGACATGTGGCTACAAGACGCCGTCGTAATTAAAGGGCCTCGGTGCTTGGGCGAAAATCTTGAAGAAATCAGTCATCGAGACGAGCTGCTCATACGACATACCGCTACTGGTTACCACCCTTATGAGGGTTCCTGGGGCCACTTGACACTACTTCCCAGTGAGGAGATTGTGGCTCCGCGTAGGGAAGATGAGAACGGCTATATGTTTCATGGTTTTCACAGCTCTTGCACATCGATTGCTCGTCAGTTCATCCAACTATCACCAACAACCAGATTGGAATCCTTCTGCGATATCTGGATCACTTTGAACGCGCGTTACTCTAAAGATCCCGGAGACCACGTGTTTGCCAGTTATGCTCCTTCCATACCACAAAAGACCGGTAGAGGAACATACACATGGGAGCCCTATGAAGGTTATTACCTTACGGGTAATTGGTCTCGGACCGCATATGAATGGGTAGGAGGCATTCACCTCTATAACTAATTTTCTTTGTGACCTTACTAACAGATGTTAGTGGAAATATGATCCTCTCCATATTTCTGATCTAACAGCTCGACTTCTGGAAAACCTACAGTGCCGTCCTATGTCGCCGTCAACCGAAAGTTCCCAGTTTCAAAAAAACCTCACCAATCTGCCACGAGAACTCCTGGACAAAATCACAGATTATCTCCGATACGAACCCATGGGTTTACAGCCCACATACGTGTTACCTCAGTGGCTCTGGAAGCAGATCCTCGTTAAGATACCGTTTCTTTGGGACCTAGATGTACAGAAAGTCGAACAATTCCCTCAGTCCCCCGCCGACAGCGACAAGGAATGGGACTGGGAGCACTTGGTTCGACGGATCGTGACTCGTCCTGCTCGACGCCCCATATCACTACGGGACGAGGACTTTGTGCTTTGGGATTATGGCCAAGTCGGATTGGATGCACCTCTTGGCTTCACGAACCGGCGGCGAATCTGGCAGATCTTGGATGACATGGACCCCAAGGAGTTGGGCGACTGGGATGATCCGGACCTTATAGTCTGTGATGAGGAGCTAGGCGATTTCATTGCTAGTACAGTGAGAGACGGGCTGAACGTGGAGGATCCCTATGTTGCCGAGCTTGACTGCGAGTTTGACTGGGGTGACTTATCTCATAATATGGTTTCCGATTGGCAATGGTGACTGGAGTATATTAGCGCCAGTGTAGGTCATTTCAAAACCGTAGCACCACTCACACTCTGCAAATATCCATCACCTTATGCGCGAATAGTATGGCTCATTATCCATGCACTTTGATGATTCTAAGCTAGAAGCCCTGTATAGGCGTTTAGGGCGTCGCAGCTAAGAGACATATTTTGGACATCCCCTCATCCTGCACTGATTCGCCGGCATCAAGATACATTTCCTTGGCGAATCCAGCTGAGTGCATATCACAGTCGCCTCACGTGGTTGCTGCCCAAACCGACGTCTTACTCCTCATCACGTTTGACAGATCAGATCTGGAGAGACCGTCCCTACAGGCAGACTCTCAACGATGGAACCATCTAGATTTGTATCTGATTGCTTAAGAGAACTTGCTCTAACTTTACAACAGACAGAGACAATGTTAAAAATCTATCAGGCCATTCCCGACGTACCTGATGAGATCGTGTCACTGAAAAAAGACCTGCTGCTCATCTCACAGGCCAGTACCTCTGCTAGCAAGATCACCAATCAACAATGGCAGTCCCTGGGTAAAAATACGGAATCGGCTTGTATCATCGGAATCCAGTATCTCGAGACTGTTTGTACACACCTTCAACGAACTATCTCACGGTTCGCTCCCAACAAAGATGAACAGCTTTTGCAGCAGAACCAAGGTCTATTAGGTTTTCTCATAAAACCAACTTTATCCTTATTCCGAAATTGCAGACGCCCACTTGCTTTACTGATTAGAATTGCAAACATGTAGGTTCATCTGCTTGCAAAGGAAAATTACTAATATGACGATAGCTATGATCCCCGTGACAAGGCTGCCTCTGAAGAAAGGACAATGAGAAGAATATTAAGGATATCTAGCGAAACGGCAATGGCAGCCTCAGCCATACAGAGACAGCAAGATGAGGCATGCAATAGGATAACAAACACATATACCATATTTGCGAAATACGACAAGGGTTCAGATTCCGAAGAGTACCGACTAACATCTGACAATCGCGAGTTTGTCCACTTTCTTGATCTACTGGAGGCCCTAATCGACAACACAGAAACTACAGCCGAAGAAATAAGGAATGGCAGAGCCCGTGCTATCGATACACTGGAGTCTGGGGCCGACAGACACGTATCCAAGAGTTGAAGGTCTTGTTTCATCAGGACGAACCCTTGATGTCTCTCATATCGGAAGCCGTGTCAAAGGGAACAATCGGTTTCGAGAGGATTCAGGACAACTTTCGGAAGCTACTCCAACACTATGCTAGGAACCTCAAGGCAGAAGTAATTAATGATCGCCATCGGAACTTTGTGGGGTTTGTGAGCTACTATTCAGCCTCTATCTCGTGGGTACTTTTCTCAACGCCTTCCATACAGGATCAGAAGAAAAAAGCCCAGATTCAAGCATCTGAGCGAAGGCAGCAATACCTACAGAGGCTAGTAAGGCCCTTCGATATGACCAACGGAAGCAATAAGCGCTACATCGAGAATGATACGTATAGAGCCTTTGGAGCCGGCCATGATTTCGTGGATGAGGAGGAGTCTGACAGAGAGGAATTGTACAACGGATGCTTACCGCATTTGCATCATATGGAGAATTTCATATTGGGAAGCGTTGCTTATCAGACTCTCCTTCGCCGGCTTCACGAGTTTATCTACCCGTCTCTGCGATCCGAGCTCCGAGACCTACTTGAAGCGTGGTCGAGGCCTGGCCATGAATGCCATGCTGATGTTGCACATTACCAGCTTCCTAATCTAGTGGCGGGGTTACAACACATTACTCTCGACAGCATCAAGATCGGTTGTGAGGATGGGAACAACCATTTTGTGCATAAATTCGTGTGTTCATGCCAGAGTGCGGTAGAGCGCTGGACAGGAGAGCGCTGGGATTGGCCGCCGCTGCCTCTGTATCCAAGACCGTTGAAGCAAGAGGAGATACGAGTGCAATGGAAATGTGTAAGAGAGCTCTAAGCTTATATCAGCCGTGATACTCAACACTGACCGCCAACGATTTAGTCTTGCGGTGAAGATAGATGGGCAGAAGTTCCTCGGCCATTCGCAAAATGCCTCGAGTCAATCATTCGCAGTCTTGCTGGATCCAGTGCTTCCGGCGCACAGCCTCAGTCCCCTGCACCTCTACAAGATACCAATATGTCTGGATTGAGCGGGAGCAGCCATGTCGCCAATCAGTCTTCCGGGAGCGGTCAAGGGAATCAGAAGACAACAAGTTCGTCATCAGCCGACGCACTCCCATCCGCGCCGGCATCGTCGAAAGGCAAGACTGCCGACATAAATGTCTCCAATTATCGCATTCTTTTCCTTGTTAGACGGGGTGATGACTTCAAATTGGCACAAATCGGTACAAGTGGACTGAATTGTCACGTCTTCTTCCACAAGTTGTCAAGGCAGTACTTTCATCTTCGAGGATTCGTCCGTGCTTGGCTCAGCGTTTGGCGGTATTCTCACTGCGACTTTTACTTGGTAAGTTGCAGTTCGTACATATATTGGATTCAGCTAATATCATTGGAATTTAGTGTAAGAAGTTTGATGATCACGAGTTCGCCCCTATGAGAAAGGACACACTCCCCGACGTGACAAATAGCGACTACGAATATCGGCCAACTCCAATGGATGTCATCCCACCAGTCAGCCAACACGAGTTCGAAAAGCGCTTTTACGCATGCCATCAGCCACGGCCGCTTCTACACTGGTATCACAAGTGTAAGAGGCTAGGACATCAATCCCACGACGTCCTTCATGTTTTTCCGAAAAAGAAGACCGAATTCGAAGAGGGAGGAGACAAGAGAGAAGCATTCTGGGGGATTTATGCGCGCGAGGCCATCAGCCTTCGATGGGTGCTATTTTATAATCTTGTGTGTGCTTTGCCAATGTTGATTTTCTTCATGGCTTGGGTTCTTCCTTCAGGGCCTGGCACTGACCTGCAGAATCCATCTGTCCCTTTTTCGATGATGGCTACGATGCTATCTCTGTTTTGGAGTCTATTCCTTAGCAGTCTGCAGTTCGGGAAACCACGTTGAGGATGTTGCACTATGGATTGAGTCAGGGGTTTTTAATTCTGGGAGTTATGAGTGGTGTAGTAGAGTACAAGTATAATCGACTAAATTAAATACCGAACGACAGGATAAGCTCAGAAATGCAACCCGTTAGAAGACTCAACTTGGGCTTGTCGTTTCTTATCTTGTATTTTAATAGAAAGCAAAAAATTTGTCTGCGTCATCCGATTATGAAAGGTACAGCCCAGCTCAAACAAATGTCCTGACGCCGTGGACTAGGATTCAAATTCTATTGTGCATCACAATTTGCAGCGTCGCCTTCGGTAGTTAGTCTTTTGTCCTCAGCAACGTGAAACGCTTTCTCCTTTTTTCAAGGTTCTCGTATCGTCGAATAGAAAGGCATCAAAGGAAGAAACTAAATGGTAAGCGAGTGCCGATCCTAACGTTTGGGTCCAACGGTTCTGGATACCGCAAGGGTCTCAACCTTGCCTTGAACCACAGCTGGGGTAACATCACTAGTTGATTCAGTTGCATTGCAGCTGCTGTATGTATGTTGGCTATGAGGAAAGGAGGTCGAGGGATTAATACAAAATCACCAACGATCCCCTTCGCGTCTCTTTCTCCTCTTCTATCTGGATATAGTGCAAAAATGGGTTTCAAGGTTCTCATCGTCGGCGCAGGCCCAACTGGCCTCCTCGCTGCCCTCGCACTTCAGAGAGCAGGTATCGATTATACAATCCTTGAGCGTCGCAAAGAGGCTGATCTCAATTGGGGTGCATCTGTTTGTATCTGGCCTCACAGCTCTCGCATTCTAGACCAACTCGGTCTTCTCAAGGAAGCGTATGACCGTCATCTGCCCATGGCCAAGAAGTGCAATCTCAAAAGCGATGGTTCTATTATGAGTTGGAGCGACATGATTGAGAACATTGGTCACTAGTAAGTCAATAACTCCACGATCGGTGGTAGCGATGCTGACTTTGATAGTCATGGTCACGAATGGATGCTGTTCCAGCGTGGTGATCTGGTCAATCTACTAAAGGATAATCTTTCTGACATAACGAACCAACTCCTCGTCGACAAACAAGTCACAACCATATCTTCCAAGCCAATGGGCGTCGAAGTCACCTGCTCAGACGGCACCACCTATGATGCAGACATCCTCATCGGTGCCGACGGAATCAATAGTATAACCCGCGACTTCGTTAATGAAGAGTCTAAAGAAAGCGAGACCAAGAACGACGACTTTACAACCACGTTCTACGGCTTCTACGGTCATGGTGAAGCCCTCTCAACTGATCTCGTCGAAGGAACCGACTACGAGACACACTCTAAAGGCTTCAGCTCTCAACTCATCATGCCTTCGCACCAAAAGTATTTCTTTACGATTTATCTCAAGCTTGACAAGCCGACCAAGGAGAGACACTGGATCACCGTCGAGCAGGCTGATGAGTTGGCAAAAAAGTATGAAGATATTTATCTAGCACCTGGTGTCAAGTTCAAGCAGGTCTGGGAGGCCAAGAAGTGGTTCTACACAGCCCCATTCGAAGAAGGTGTTGCAAAGACGTGGTCTCGAGATCGCGTTGTTCTTCTCGGTGACGCGGTGCATAAGATGACTCCCAACATCGGGTTCGGTCTTAACACAGGGTGGCAGTCCACCGTTGTTCTGATCAACCTCATCCGCACGCTTCTCCTCGAAAACCAAAACCCGGATATCAAGGATCTGACCAAGGTCTTTACCGAGTACCAGAACATTCGTCTAGCGCATGTCACCAATGATGTCAAATTGGCTGGTACGTCGACACGGGCTGTCATGTGGGACAACATCCTCTGGAAACTCCTAGATCAGTATCTCTTCCCGTACATTAACGGTGATACCATCTTGGCCAAGCACATGTGCTGTCCGACTGTCAAGAAGGCTTTCACGTTGAATTGGTTGCCTGAGCCAAACTATAAAGAAGGAGAGTTGAAGTGGGACAATAAGCCGGTTGTTGTGGAGGAGTAGATATAATTTGACATTGCGTAGCATAGCATAGCCTTCCTTTTCTTCAGTAGTAATTGTAATACATTCCAAGCCTGTTCTTCAAACTTTCTTGCATTTGGGCCGTCTTTCTGTTCGTACATCCGGATAAACATGGTGTTAAGAGGCAAGATCCATTATCAAGGCATATGCTTCGTCGCATCGTCAACCGGCACATCCTCGTTAGGAGGCAACCCAGCATCATCTGGCATACCCCCCTTAAGGGAGGGTGTGTCAGCTTCAGCCGGACTCTCACGCTTGTCGCTGACCTCTCCCTGAACCTCATCTCCAGTCTCCTCCCACTCTGCCATGTCATTCCTAATGCTCTCTAGAAAATCATCGTCGAGCTGATCGTCGCTAGGATCTTGGCCCGCCATCTTCCTCTGCATTTTTCTAAGCATGTTAGTGGGTAGCTGACCATAGCTCCTCGTTCGGCGGTCAATATTGAGCATGCGATCGTCGATAGCCTTTTGCAGCTCTTCGCTCGTCATGGGAAACTCGGCGTCTTCTCTTATCACAGGGGACTCGGTGTCCTTGTTTGCCGATTTCGAACTCGCAACAGTATCGTCGTTCTGCAGCGTTGACTTGGGTTCGGGCTCAGGCTTAGGCTTGGGTTTTGACTTAGATTTAGTCCTCGCTGCTATCCTGCCCTCAAGAGAGTCAAGCGGTTTAAAGAGTTTTGCTCGAATCCGTTCTTCAGCCACCTGTGCACCGTCGTTCTGCATAGTCCACCATCGTTTTAAATGGCGGTGCATATTTTCAGCGTCTTGCTTGCTGATGGTTTCGGTATATTTCGTTTCAGGGTCCATGAAGAGGCATTTCTCGTATACGCGCGCAACCTCACACTTTCCCGAAGGGGACAGGATGATACAGCTTAGGAGAACATGAGGCTCGCCTGGATACGGTAGTTCATATAATTTGTGCATGACCAAGACTTCGTCCAGAGATCTCAATCGCTTTGCCTTCGGTTTCAAACGGTCAGCAAAGTGAATATAGTCTCAGGTGCCGCACATACATTCTGAATATAACGGATTGTGGATGTATGGGGGACCAATAGGGTCCGAACATCAGAAGACGACATCAGGTACGCCCACTTGGGGTCTTTCGACTGAAAACATAATTTTCTCAGCCAGGCTAGGCGGGATGATTCGGTGAGATTTTGCAAAGCTGCCAAGCTGAGACGTCCTGGGAATGTTTCAGATTCATTGTTCTATCTTGAAGCAGTGAGAAGGGGGCGGATACCCTGAAAGAATGTTAGCCGTGAAAATCCTTGATCGAATGTCTCGTCTTCTTAATAACTTACTGTCCAATCCTGCAAGATCCATTAAGTTAATTAACGGCTACATATGTCATTGACCTTTTAAAGGGGAAAGGGGGAAGGACGCACTAGATCTGCAACACGAACAACATAGCGCTCCTGGATGCCCACAGAGAGCAACCCATTGCGTTTATGAAAGAGGTCCATCCACGTCCTGGTAAAAGTGTTACTCAAACCTTTCTGTTCCGACTCAAAGGACTTCGGGAGATGTTTTGTCGCCTGTTTGATTTTGTCAAGTCGCGTCTTCACTTGATGAACCCAGTCGTCAGATTGGTTGGTTTTCTTCAACAAATCCCGCCTTATATTTTTGTGGTCCTCCTCATCTTCGACTTTGGTCTCATCGGTCCATTCCGTTTTGAGTTCATCTGTCGTCGATTCAGGCACTATCGTGTCTTTTGCTTTAGAACTGGTCACTTGGGATTTGACTTTGGTGTCATCGGTCAATTCCGTTTTGAGTTCATCTGTCGTCGGTTCAGGCACTGTCTCATCGGCCAATTCCGTTTTGAGTGCATCTGTCGTCGATTCAGGCACTATCGTGTCTTTCGCATTAGAACTGGTCGTTTGGGATTTGCGTATGAGTCTCCGTCTTTTGTACCATGATGTTGCAAGTCTGACGGTATTAGGTCTAAATTGTACAAGAATTGTGTATTCCTTTTTCTTGAAAAGGTCAGACAGAGCTTGATGCTTATATGACTTACATCTTTTGTTTTGCCCGTAAACCTGACGGAGCTTGATACGACGATGCAAAACGAGGCTGTATCATCGCCGTGCGCAAGCCGTTACAATGGCTGAGGGGCCTGATTGATCGCAAAAGAGTAGCCATGACTGGCTGCGATAGTTGCCTCGTCGTGTCATGCGACTCGAGGTTGTTTGGGAATTGAACAAGGGAAGAAAATTATGTGGCGCGTCAAGTGACCCACGGTTAGAACCATCGTTATCGATAAGACCCCGCTAACAGATAGTCCAATACTCTAACATTCTCGACACGAAGACGGCCATCATCTTTTGCTGGTGTTTACGATATAATTATGCGGAACCTTCGATAGACCCTGGTCAAATTTTGGATGATCGACCGCTTTCCCCAATGCTTTCTGTTGGTTGTCTTTGCTTTTTTCCTGAGACATTCATCCTTATCCGTACCCCACTAATGTGCTTTCTGAGATGTATGACAACTCCTTGGCGCAGATCAAAGACCTTGTCAAGGAAAAAGAAAACGAAATAAAAAACCGTCCAGTTGGAGACGATTTTCAAAAGGCACCAGCCGTTGCCGCCTCGATGGCTTCTTCCAACGTGGTCTCTCCATAAACAACATCAACGTCACTCGGCTTAGAAAGATCCCTCTCTGCTACTCCTCCGGGCAAAAAGCTCGTCGTCATTTCAACCCACTCATGAACAATCTGCGGTGCAAATATTTGACCATAAAAATTGTGTAGTTCGTCTTTTTCAACCGCCTTGATATCAACTTGCTTTTTCATAACATGCGAAAACGTCTCCTGTACATCTAATGGGGTATAAGGCTTGGGTCCGCGAAGCTCGCAGATGTATGGTTTTGTTAGAGGCGTCCAGTCCCTAATAACCTCTTCAGCCAAGGCTCTACCAATGTCTTGCATTGCAACCATGGCGACCTTAAAGTCCAAGGGCGTGATGGTGGAGTAGAAAAATGGCTTTGGTGCTTTGAGTGTCTCGAGTGACATGGTCCAGTTCTCCATAAAGTATGCGGCTCTGACAATGATGACTTCTGGAACATTAGTGGTTTTCAAAACCTCCTCAGATATGTGATTTGTCTTGAGTTCTCCCTGGCGACGTCAGATATATGAGTCTGTCAACCTCACAGTTTGTCGCCATGGCACTTACTACACCTTCGCTGAACTCGGCACCAACACTAGACAGGAGTACAAGCCTCTTCACTGTACCAGACTCTTCTATAGCCTTCTTCACATTGTTCGAGATGGTTTGGGCGTGGGCGATGATATCGCGTCCATCGTAAGCGGGCGGAAGAACCATGAGAACAGCATCTGAACCGGAGAAGTCTAGGGTAGCCGCATCCGCAACATCACCACGAACGGCAGTAAACCTTTCGGTTGATCTAAACTCCTCGGGTACTTTGTTAGGATCACGATAAAGACCTTGGACTTTGATTGAATTGTTTTGAGATAGCAGCCAGCGGATGGCTACCGTACTGGTTCTGGTATTAGCAGGCGCAACGGTCACCTGCATTGTGACAACATAACATACAGCAGGATAGGGATTGAAACAGAGACAATTATTTCATAGACCGTTTGCTGTTAATTTATAATTTGACGTTAGCAACCATGTCGCTCTGGAATATTCTCAGCATATAATTAAAGTTACTGATTGGCGTGACCATCTTCATGGCAATGCACTGCATTGAAGCGTGCAGTTGTGAATATCTTCACCAAACGATGTCAGTGGCTTGACTATGACGTAATATACGATCGGCACTGATATTAACCAAATATTGCGAGTAAGCAGGGAGGCTGAATGCCAACCAGCCAGCTTACCTGTTTTATCCAGTCGGAAGAAAAGGAAAATCTCAACACCAAAACTAAACTTCTCGTGATAGAATCAGAAGACTTTTCACAAGATCCACGTTGATTAATCCCCACTGAAATAGGCAGCGACATAAAGCTCTTTACCCCATGTCATTGAGTCTCCGCTTGGAGAAAATCCCCATGGAGTGGAAGACCGAGAATTTGACCGACTGGAACTGGAGAAGATAATAATTCGGGTCATGTTTGTTCAAGAGCCTGTGTTTTATAATTCCCTCTCCAAATAAGGGTCGTAGATTCGCATCTCCTATCTTGAGGGATATGTTGATCGTCTGTAACTGCGGTCAAGACACTATTAAATCTCCTAATCGACAGCTAGACTACTGTTCTCTATACCGTAGCTCAATCACACCAAGGAAACGATCATGTAATTAACCGATGCTACAATTGACGATCGCTGAAACGTTGTATCGACATTAGGTAACGAGTTCACCGGGAAATAACAGGTAAACCCGCAATAAAATGAGAAATCGTGTCATCGGGAATTAATATCGTGATTTCCAAAGGAGGCTCTGCGGCAAACGAACGGGTGAGAATCCACTATGAATCTTGGTCCGAATGAACGGCGAACAAGAAACTCCAACGTGGAGCCCCCAGCTTTGTGTCGCGTGCGTTAAGAAAAAAAAAAGGACCCAGTACAGAAGTTATGGAGGGGATGGTTCAGTGGATAATGGAAATTCAGTGGGTAAATTAGAGGTATGCTTAATTTTTCTCTGCTGGGAAACGGACATTATCATGTCTTAATTCCGCACTTGAAATGTTTCCAACCCGCCAAGGAAAATCGCCCAGAGTTCAGCTTTGTCGCCCAGCCCGCCAGCGATCGCCCAGGACGGGACATCTTCACCTTGGCATCTTGGCTCTTCCAAGTTGAAGGCATCAAATCCTTTTTACAAAAAAAATACCTGAACTGCCTGACTATCAGGGGTTGGTTCAGCGCGGGACGGGATGACAAACTAAAGGGTTACAGATATGACGCAATGATTTCACTAGGGGAAGGGGAATAAGCAGGCCCTAAAGAATTAGTGTGAAGAAATCTTCGATTCGTTTGATGAAGTCATGTCACTGTGGAGTTTGAGACAGAAAAGAATTGTGCTGCCTAGAAACATGTGGACTTTCGGTTTGACCGATTGGAAGAGATTTTTTTTTATTTTGTCTTCGGTAGTAATAGTAGTAGTAACAGTAATCCGACTTGCTGTGTTTGTTGGTCACATGTTTTACTCTGAAGGATTCGTCAAAGAATTTCTCATACGTCATTTTAGAGATATCAAGTTCATGACTCGGCCGAGTCTAGTTCTTCGACATCTCACTTTTACAGTTTCACCGTCACTGTTAGATAGACAAAGACAGATGCACCCCAGGCTTTCGATCAGCGGCGTTGGCTGTGTGATGAAATAACCACAATAACTAAGCTTGTCCGCTCTGGGTAACCCGTCACTCACATCTCTTGGTAGTAGTCCCAGCAGGGTCTTGTCAATCTCACCCTTGACCGTTGATCTCTCGTGTGTTCTTTGAGTGTCTCCGGATAGAGCGGCACGAGCAATGTTCAACTCCACACTTGCTATTGTAGAAACCCCACGTCGACGGCGCCATTTCCGGGGTATGATTCTTTCTTCCTTTGGGGATGATGTCAAGAGTGGATATCTCGCCCAACTCTTTGTTCGACCCTACTTACATTAGATATCCTGTAAGACGGTGTTGTGTTGTGTTGATCCCCCAGCATTTAAATAAGATGCTTCCCCCCGTCCCCAGATAACTTAACCTTATAACGGTATCGCATTATCACTTCTGGTCTGGTTCGGCCAATTGTCTTTTCCAAAATGCCGACTCACTTCTCCGATGACCCACCTCAGGTCATTAACCAAAGCGATCTTCACTTAGCCAACTCGCGCCTCGAGCAACACAACGGTAACCTCGACGGCTCAACAGACCACAGCGGTGACGAACGCAACCCAGCCGCAAACAACAATGGCGCTCGTCTCGAAAAGCTCGGTACCTACGACAAGTACGAAATAACAGAGGATGACTGCTACGATGAGCTCGGCTACTCGTTTCCCAAGTGGAAGAAGTGGTACATCCTCACAGTCGTCTTCTGGGTCCAGGTCTCAATGAACTTTAATACTTCGCTCTACTCGAATGCCATCCCTGGTATTTCGGAAGAGTTTGGTGTGAGTGCCCAGGCTGCTAGATGTGGTGCTATGATCTTTCTGGTCTTGTATGCTTTTGGCTGTGAGCTTTGGGCGCCTTGGTCAGAGGAGTTTGGACGATGGCCTATTATGCAGGCTTCTCTGTTCCTCGTCAACATCTGGCAGCTCCCTGTTGCGTTGGCGCCAAATTTTGCTTCTATCATGGTTGGTCGTGCGCTTGGTGGTCTATCGTCAGCCGGTGGCTCTGTTACCCTCGGTATGATTGCCGATATGTGGGAGTCGGATAACCAGCAGTACGCTGTCGCATATGTTGTCTTCTCTTCCGTCGGTGGCTCCGTGCTTGGTCCTATTGTTGGCGGTTTCTGCGAGCAGTACCTCGAGTGGCGCTGGTCCATCTGGATCCAGCTCATTCTTGGTGGCTTCGTTCAAATCGTTCACTTCCTCACTGTCCCCGAAACACGAAGCACCATTCTCATGAACCGCATCGCCAAGAAGCGCAGAAAGGAGAACAACGCCAACTTCTGGGGTCCTGACGAACTTGTCCCCTTCCGCGAGCGCTTCTCCGCCAAGGAAGTTCTCATCACCTGGACCCGACCCTTCAAGATGTTCCTTACCGAGCCCATCGTGCTGGTTCTCTCCCTTCTCTCTGGTTTCTCCGACGCTCTGATCTTCATGTTCATTCAGTCCTTTGCCCTTGTGTATGGACAGTGGGGCTTTGACGCTGTCCAGGTTGGTCTGAGCTTCTGCGCCATCGGTGTTGGTTATGTTATTGCTTGGTTGTTGTTTATCCCATCTATCAAGAAGAACATCAAAGAGCGACGGGAGAAGCCCGATGACGAGCGTGCTCAGTATGAGTCGCGGTTGTGGTTCTTGCTGTACACTGCCCCTTGCCTGCCCATTGGCCTTATTGGATTTGCCTGGACGATCCAGGGTCCTCCTATTCACTGGATTGGCTCCATGATCTTTGCTGCGATTGTCGGCATTGCCAACTACGCTATTTACATGGCAACCATTGACTACATGATCTGTGCTTGTAAGTATCTTTCGATGAAGGAACGATGAGTGTCATCCGCTAACAATTCCAAGACGGCCCCTACTCTGCTTCGGCCACCGGTGGTAACGGCTGGGCCCGAGACTTCCTCGCCGGTGTTCTCACACTCCCCGCGATCCCATTCTTTTCCAACATTGGCGCATCTTCCGGCAAGAACCTGGAGTATGCTTCGACTATTCTATTCTGTATCTCTTTCGTCCTTGTGGTGGCTGTATATGTCATTTACTGGAAAGGACCCGCTCTGAGAGCGCGCTCGCCCTTCGCCCAGCGTCTGGCTGGTGAGCGAAAGGACAATGTTGAGCAAGGACGTCGCGGCAGTGTCGCCTACGATGCTCGACGAAGGAGTAAGTTCACAGGAAATAATCCAATCGAGATAAAGACTAACAGTAGTTTAGGCTCAGCTGGTACTGTCGAAGATCCTGAACGTCCTCCTGTTGCTGCTCGTCCCAGTTACGGCGCAAGACAGTACAGCAACTCCAACCGTTTCTTTGGAGAGAGTCGTGTTACCCCTCGTGGAACTCCTCGAGGTACACCATCTGCCAGCCGTCGCGCGAGTGCCGCGAACATTCATAGACATCATTAGAGGGGATGTTAGGAAGGAGTGTATGTTATTGAGGATATTGGGATAGTCTGGATGATACCCTGTTTTCGAAGGAGTTGGATCAAATGTTTATACCAACATGCTTTGTAAAAGATATGAATAACGAACTCAATTTCCAATTCACATGGCTTGATCAGACTTGTGAAGATAATTCCGTTATATCCTACCATCATTCACACGCATTAACTGTTCCAAAATCCGATCCGGCCCTTGTTGAGAGTCAATTGGCAAAAGTGTCTTCAACAAATTCCGGGCGAATGGTTTAGTGGTATAATACTCCCTTAGCATAATTCGACCGAATAATCTGGGAGTGGTCCAGGGTTCGATTCCCTGTTCGTCCATTGCAGGTGGTTAAATTCCATCAAATATCCTCTTTTTGCGTTTGGCACAGTTGGTTCCTTTTTTTTTTTTTTTTTTCTTCAGTACCAGCTATGTACCTTCTACGGCGCGCAAGACGAACGCGAAGGCAACATGGACGACTCAGATTCAGCAACGCAACACAACATCGTAATCTCATGGCACTGCCAACAATAACATCTAAATCATGCATAAATATTTTATAGTTAATCCTATAACTTTCGGACCCCGAAATGCATACTTCTGAGCTCACTGAGCAGCCACGCCCATAGGCTTCGTCGCATTCACCTCACACTTGTTGTCAATCTCCATCTGCAACGTGATCTTTTCCCAAACAGCAGAGCTCGTTAACTCAGCAAAAGTGTCCTCGACAACCCGCGCAGTCCGCTCAACAATGTCATCAACATCATCCTTGGTCACGATAAAAGGCGGGCAGATCAGAAAATGATCACCGCTGTATCCGTCGTAGCCACCGTTGGCGTTGAACAGAGCAATCTCATAGCCTACGCTCATTCCCCGGGAGTGAAGCATGCCGTTCAGACCGAGATTGTAAGGAAAGGGCATTTTGGTCTGTTTGTTGGTGACAAACTCGACGGCCCAGAAAAGACCTCTTCCTCGAATGTCGCCGACGTATGACATCGGCAGGAGACGCTCTTTGAGCCGCGAACCGAGATACTCGCCCATGGTACCAACGTGAGACAGCAGGTTCTCGTCGCGGATGATCTGCTGGACTTTGAGACCCGCCGCCGCCGCTTGGGGATGGGCCATGTATGTCTGGCCGTGAGCAAAGCCTTTGCCGGATTTCTGGAACGACTCGACGAGTTTGGCGTTGACGAGGACTGCCGAGACAGGAGCGTATCCAGCACCAAGGCCCTTTCCGACCACGAGAATATCAGGGACAACGTCCTCTTGCTCCCACGCATGAAGAGTACCGGTGCGGCCCATGCCACACATAACCTCATCGAGGATGAGAAGGGCGTTGTACTTTTCACAAACGCCTTTCATGGCTGGAAAGTATCCCTTGACCGGCATCGCACACCCGCTCGCCTATCACAAGTCAGTTAAGCCACTTCAAAAAGATCAAATACACTTACACTCCCGCCAACCGTTTCCGCCACAAAAGCGCAGACCTTCTCAGGTCCAATCCTCTGAAATTCATCATCAAGCTCCTGTGCCAGTCGTTGCACATACGCATCATCATCTTCACCGTCCTTCTGGCCACGGTAGGCGCTGCAAGCTGATACTTGGGACGAATTCTGCGAAATCAGTTGCACGAATGGGTCCTTTCGAACCTTGAAGTCGCCTAGGGTCAAGGCACCTAATGTTGCGCCGTGCCATGCCCCTACGCGCGCGATGAAATGACTTCGCTCGGACTGGGGTATGGCGAGGTGCGAGAAGTGTGTTTTGGCTAGTTTAAGGGCGACTTCGACTGCTTCAGAGCCTGAAGAGTCCTTGTCAGCATTGGATACAACTATCAACAAATATTGACCACATACCAGATCCACACAAGACGGCCTTGGACATCAACCCATTTGTCGACTCTACCAGAAAATCCGCAAGATCTTCGGCTGCCTTGGTCTTGTAAAACCCAGGATGACAATACGGAACGTTGATCAACTGTTCGACAACGGCCTGCTGAACATCCTTGTTATCGTAGCCTAAGCAGGCGACGGCCGCACCGCTGGTCGCGTCGAGGATACGACGGCCATCGCTCGTGTTGAGGAAAATACCCGAAGTCGATTCGATCAGAGCCGCGGGGTGTTTCTGGAAGTTCTTGTAAAGAAGACTGTTTGTTGGCTTGGAAGAAGAGGATGCCATTCTTGTTGCTATTGTACTACCACACGGATGATTGAATGCAGGATAAATGGTGAGATTGATTAAGAAGGTGGTCGCGTGCCTTTTTGGTCTTATATAGCTGACATTGTCAACGACTCGTATTTCGCCATCTTTAACAAACACCTTTTGCGTTTAACAACAGGTGAGATGTAAAGTCGTTTCTTTCCATGCTGGCGAACTGTGGCTTGAGGCAATGCGAATATTGAAAAGTATGCCGTGTAATCAAGGTGTAGTTACACTGAATTGTGACGAGATGCCTTTTTTTGGTTCCCGTCTTGATCGGCGTGGCGTGCATTAGGTTCGATGGTTGGAAGCCAACCGGGTTTGAGAGACTGATGAAAATATCTCCTGTTAGAGTAAGATCAGTAAAGTCAAACTTGACTTCCTCAGGGATTATGAATGGCTCTCGGTAATCTACATAATGTTAAGATAATCATATTGCTTCTTATTGATATCGGGCCTTAACTAATGGCGGCCCGTCCTTGTGTCACCTAAAAGTAAACAGTGGTGTCTTATTTCCCCTCCAATCAACTCAACACAACCATTCTACAGCAGCTGAAAAGTCCTCACATTTGTGCCTGCGTGTGTTACACAGACGGATTGCGCAGTGGAAGGAACGAATCTCAGCCCCGATACCTTGTCTCTATGCAGTCTTCAAGCCCCCTCCAAAGAAGATCTTTCCTATTGGACTTGGCCGCTCAAGTCGGGCTTCAAGGCAGGAAAGCCCCCCCGTCTCACATTGAGCACTTTGTGGCTACTTTAAGCCGCCTTCTTTTCACCTTTCGTTTCTTCGTTTTTCTTATTATTCTCGTTGGTGAATATTCTTACACACTATTCTCCATATCGAGTGGAGATTGCATGGAGATGGAGATTCCGTTCCTAGCCCGTGTCTTTGATGCTTCCGATCCCTATCATGCATCTACCCTACCTTTCATCCCGTACCTTTTCCCCGATACTGCTGATGCTGACATCGATTTGCGTGTCCAGCCTCTCTCCCAAGGAACAACAAATAGTGTAAGAACTTCTTTCCTTGTCGCTCGTCCCAGGCGCTTGTCTCAGCGCCATTATACATGCTGAAATTTGACAGTTGTTCAAAGTCACCAATCATTCGGTGAATGAAGACGCTGTGCTAGTCAAAATCTACGGAGATGGCACCGACATCACGATTGATCGCAACAGTATGTTTTACGTCCCACCATCTCGTCTGGAACTTCCCTTCTTTGACTCATGTCTAACCCAACGTGCGACAAAAAAGAGGAGCTTTGGGTGCACAAACTCCTAGCCGAACGCGGCCTCTCATCCACTCCACTTCTTCGCTTCGCCAATGGCCATGCCTACCATTTTATTCCTGGCAGAGTCTGCTCTGAAGACGACATGTCTAAGACAGAAATTTTCCGTGGGGTTGCAAGGGAGCTGGCAAGGTGGCACGCGCTGCTTCAGCCTGTCGAACTCCAAGGAGCTAGAAAGGAGCTGGGTTATGAGGCAAGTGTTTGGTCAACTGCAAAAAGATGGCTCAATGCCATCTCCAATAGTCCAAGGCAGTCAAAGGCCGAAATTGAGGGCCTGCAGGAAAGGTTCCAGTACCTAACCGACAAGCTGCTGCCCACTGACGTTATGCCGGAGCCCTTGGTACGTCGTTGCATTCTTTTTCCCTTTTGCTCTTGTTTGCTCTAGAAATCTGCTAATATGTGAGTTCAGGTGCTTGGCCACGGTGACCTTTTGTGCGGCAACATCATTGTACAAAAGTCGGCTGATGGCATGAAGGCTGTGAATGGGGCTACAGATGTCGCAACAGTACGGTTCATAGATTACGAGTAAGTCACACCCATCCAGAGTCTGCAAAGCTCGGCCGAACACGGAGTAACCCCTCTTGTGTTCTGTATTACAGACATGCCACTTACTGCCCTCGGGCGTTTGAGCTTGCGAATCATTTCGCCGAGTGGACTGGCTTTCAGTGTGACTACACCAAGCTGCCAAGCACGTCAATCCGTCGAGCCTTTATTCGCGAGTATCTCAAGACTCACGCCGATCTCCGTCGGCAACACCAGCATCGAAAAGAGCACAATGCCACCAACTGCAACTTGGCGAGAAAGACAGAAACAGATCTGCCGACTGTCAATGACGCTCAGGTGGAGAAGCTCATGCGCCAGGTTGATGAATACAGAGGGTTTCCTGGGTTTTACTGGTAAGTTCTGTTACACCAGGCTGTGATACGATGTGCTGTGCTTCGTTACACAGACAGCCAAGACATTTGCATATCTGACCCGTCTCCGCGGCAGGGGTCTCTGCGCTCTCATTCAGGCTGAGACAGCGACCGGAACTATCGACTTTGACTACGCGGGGTATGCTCAGAAGCGCTTTGCTGAATACGAAGCATGGCGCAAGGTGCGGGACGGTAATGTCCAGTCTGACGAGGAGATGCCTTTGCGTGAGAAGAATTGGGCGCTTCCGTGAAGATGTTTCGTCAGCAGGAAAGCGAGACAGACAGGTCCTTTTGTTTTCTCAATACACTCATGAGGAGGGGTCCTTGAGCCGTCATATCCTTTTGACTCGATACCTTTGATACGACATGCGTTGTGCCATGTATGACTCGCTCTGCCGTAGCGCCTTTAGTCCTTCAGTCCTAGCCAAAGAGAGGGTCTGTCAAGCACACAAAGACCATATTTGGAACATCATTCGTCTGTGTCAGCTGTCGGTTTTGCTTGTTTGAGACAACCGCTTTGAAGTCCTCTTCTGAGCTGACGACACTGCCCCTTGACAATTTGTAACCCTGGGCACCTTGCTTAGGTTTAGTAAACACGGCCTTTCCAGACCGCATGATCTGGCACACATCTGTACTCTACTGTACTTTACCGCGCGTGCCGTCTGTGGCGGAAATGTAGTTAGTCTGATCGACGGACTGGCCGCTTGGCTCGATCGATGGAGATGAAAGAAATTTCTGTTTAAGTATTGAATTGGGTATTTATCTTGGGTGGTTTGGATCGAATTGGTCAGAGAACAGTTGAGGGAAGTATTGAGGCGTTCATCCATCTGTTTGTACATTCCCCCGGCTTCTCAAAGCCAACTTCCCAACTCTACTCAGCTGCTCATACCCAGAGTAGTCTTCTCTCCCCTTTCCTCTCCCTCACAATGGCCGGATGGAAACCCGCAACAAGCTTTCTTTCTACCATCGGCGCCGATATCCTCTGGCAATCCAGTCGGGACCTGAAGATTCTCATCCTCCTACGCTTCATCCGTTTGTTGGGCTATGGCGGAACTACTCTCGTCCTGGCGCTATATCTCAACACGCTGGGCTTTCACGATTCGCAAATCGGATTGTTCATGACTCTTACCCTCGTGGGAGACCTCGCTATTAGCTTTGTTCTTACTTGGGTTGGTGATCGTGTCGGCGTTCGATGCACTGCTGCTGTGGGTGCGCTGTTGATGTGTCTTGGTGGAGTGGCATTTGCGTATTTGGAGAATTTCTGGCTTTTGTTGATTGCGAGTATTGTTGCTGTCATCAATCCGAGGTACGTTTTTCACTTTTACTTGGTCCAGGCTGTATCTTGGTCTTCATTGCTGTTTCCCTCTCATTTGACCATGAACGTTTACTGTTAATGGACGACTGACTCGATTTAGCGCCAACGAGATTGATCCCTTCAAAGCAATTGAGGAATCAGCCATAGCTCGCCTGAGCACTTCTCACACATGCAACGACATGTTTGCCTGGTGGACCATGCTAGGCATGTTTGGCACCGCCGCGAGCAATCTTCTCACCGGTTGGGCCATCAACGCCCTTGAAGATGCGGGTCTGAAAAAAGTCTCGTGTCACCGCGTGGTGTTTCTCGCTTATGCTGCTGTTGGTCTGGCCAAGTTGATATGTTCTTTGTTTCTGAGCGCAGACGTTGAGCAAGTTCCTGAACAGAAGGAACATTGTGCTACCCCTCAATCTGGCTTCCACTCCGTGGATGGCGATGAGGAGGATGCACCGCTTTTGACGGAGAATGTCCCCAGTTATGGTGGTGTGGTCAATGATGTGCAGAATCCCCAGCCTCAGGCCCAAGTCCTTTCTTCTGCCCAGGAAAAACGTCTTTTTACCCCCGAATCATTCGACTTCATGTGGAAGCTGTCTATCGCCATGGGATTGGACTTTGTTGGTTCTGGTCTCGCGCAGATCTCTTGGATGACATATTTCTTCAAACGCGAGTACGATATGCCCGAAGGCGCTTTGGGATCTGCAACCTTCACCGCAGGTATCATCTCATCCATCCTCAACCTTGCATCCTCCCCTCTTTCACGAGCCATTGGCCAAGTGCAGACGATGGTGGTATGTCACAGTATAAACTCTGCTTCCCTGCTCATGGTCAGCGTCCCTGGGAACAAGTACGTCGCGCTTATCATTTTTATTTTTCGGATCGTTACTCGAGAAATCGACAATGCACCTCGTCAAGCGTTCATTTCTGCGGGGGTTTTGGATCATGAACGGACCTCGGCGATGGGTGTTGTGAATATTGTCAAAACGATAGGAAGTTGTCTGGGATTGTACATCACCGGGCTGTTTGCTGGGCTGGATAAGTTTTGGCTTGCATTCATTGTTGCGGGGGCTTTGAAGCTTTCGTATAATGTTTTGATCCTTGTATTCTTCTGGAAGAGGCGTTGAAAAGTCTTTCTTTATTTCAATATCGCATTCGGTCTGTCTTTACTAGGTTTTGTTTTCGCAGGCTGGTTAGATTGAGCAAGTTTGGGGGGGGGGGGGGCATGCATTCGATATGATCACTACGGTTATGTTTTCAGTTTGCATTCATTTGTTTTAGGTGCGATTGCGAGCTAGCATTTTGTTAGGTAGCGTCTTCCAATAAGCATATTTTGATGATTCATAGTGCTTTGAGGTCGTCTTTTGCCCGAACATCAGTATCAATCACCACTGTAATGCACCTTCATCTTACTGCAATGCCATAGTGCACTCATCTTGTATGAGGCTGATGAACGTGATATTCGATGGACCGCATGTAGGCTTTTCATCACGTGGCTGCACATAGTGAAAAGAAGGCCAAGGCCTGTTGCTCGAGGGAACATTAGCTTCACCTGCCCACGTGTCGTGCTCCGTTGCGGATGAGCTGTGGAGTCTTTGTCACTCATCATATAGGGCCCTAATCATGGGTTTCACTAGTGTTCCCTTCACTATCGCCTTTGTTTGACTTCAATTCCATACTCGAGATAACTGTAGAAGGTGGAGAACAAACTGCAACTTAGTTGCTACCTAATCTTTACAATTCGATCATTAGTCTACCTTTTTGAGACAAGGATAATTCCATGGAAATAGCCTTTGGGTACATAGAATTAGCTTGTTTAATTGTTCCGATTCTGATTTAAGGCCTCTAGTCTTAAGATTTAATGTGCCTTGATAAAGTGTAGAACGAAGATGAATGTGCCTAAGTGGAGTGGCGTTGTTGATTCGAATTTGAAGACAAAGGCGTTGGATAATTTGTGGGTTTGTGACGCGTCAGGCTCTTCTTTCTTTGAGTTCCGGGGCCAGTTTCTCCGACGTTCATGATGCACTTCATTGAGGTGGGCTGGGTTGACTCGGCATAGTCATTAGGGGACGGAGTAAGGGGTCAGTTGCAGTGATTGGGTTGACTCAATGTTTTCAAACTCACTACGAAAGATCATTGAGTCTATCCGTTAATGATTTGTAGTTAATATGACCCCGAAGTCGCTTTGTTGTTGGCAAGATTAATTGTTTCATACCCAACATCAAGTTCATAAGCTTGGGTTCCAAGGAGCCCCTGAAGGAGTTTCCCCTGATTGTTCCGACATTGGTGGGACAACGGGACATTAGCGTGATGAAAGACGAAGTCCTGGAGGCTTTCTTTTGTTTACCCTTTCATCGTTTGCAAATCTCAAAGAAAACCGTGATACGAATCCGCAACACATCTCACTCACCTGACACTCCTTCACAACCATCCAGGGGTGATACACAATTGAATCATGGATCGATCAGGCGACTTACGAGGCCTCGATCGTAGAAGGGTTCGTCATAAATATGCATTAACTAACCTTGGTTGACTTTGCCAGGCATGTGACTTCTGTACCAACAAACGGTACCAAGAAGCCTCGATGCTCTAACTGTGTCTTATACGGTACTCCATGTGCATGGACATCAGCTGTACGTCCTGCTGGACAGACTCCCAGACTTACGTGAGTAAGACCGGTTTGTTTAACGGTTCTTGTAACATTGACAAAAGTGACAGCCCAAACGAACGTCAGTTTGCTGGCATAGAACTCCGCCTGAAAGCTATCGAAGAGAAAATGGGAAGTAACACATCGGTAGATCCCATTACCGTTGACGACGATCAAGATAATGAAAACATGACCGAGCTCCCAGATGGCTCTCTTGGTAGAAGCGGCAATTTTGACACTTCTCACATTCCCAAAGCCGAACCTTGGGCAGAGGCTGTTGCTTCCGAGCCAAGGGACCGGTTCCCTGTAGAAGGTTTGGGCGAGTTAGAGAGATTGGTGTGTTCCTATCGCGATATTTTCAACCCAGGTATGCCGGTGTTTGACCCCAACGACATCAAGATGCCCGCGTACCCTTGGGATGACGACTTTAAGCAACGCGATGAAGTTTCATGGGCCACAACCAACGTTGTCACGGCATTGGCTATCAGGCATACGGTTAGCGAGAGACCAAGCCATTACGAAGACATGGAATCTCTCTGCGTCAAGAACGTTCAATCCGGCCTAGCCAGGCTCCTTTGTGAACCGAGCCTGCCAGTCCTTCGAATCATTCTCGGTCTAGCTTTGTTTTTCATTGGCACCGAAGATCCTGAACCGGCCAGTATGCTGATTGGTTTGGCTGTGAAGATGGTCCACGGGATGAAACTTCATCTAGCGTTCGACAAAAGGCTTCTGATATATCGTGACGAACATGAAAGGCTCTTTTGGATCACGTATATCCTCGATCGACAGTTGTAATTACTTAAATCCGAGCCATACTTACTTCAAGACCATGATATCGGCCTTGACCTCAATGATATGCCTACAAGAGTGGGAGTGGGAAACGTCATGGCACGTTTTGATCGGCCAAAAGAAGTTCTCCGGCAACGAGCAGAGCTAGCTCTAGTTCAGGGAAAGATCTTTGACCTCGTGTACTCTGTTAAGGCGTCGAAGTTTTCTCCAAGCCAGAAACAAGGAGCGGAACTTCGTCTGTGTCGCATGCTTGAAAAGTGGTATGCCTCTGTAGGTGAGCCTGATCTCCGCGATCCCTATCTGTCCAATCCACCAGAGGATGCCGAGAAAAAGTCTCGGCGCAAATATGAACTCGTGCTGCATCTAGCCTACTATCATTGTCTTTTCTCAGTTGCCAAAGCCAGCATTTGTAATGAAGATTGGCGGCGGCGCCTTACACAATTCAGCGAAACCTTCAATCGTGGCGGCGATACGCGTATCCTGGCCTCTTCATCTCCGTTGTTGCCCTTGAACTGGATGAATCTGGCAGACGCTGCTCGATATTTCCACGAAGAGGTGCTGAAGAAAATGTTTGGCGAAGACATGACCCTCAGATGGTAAGTCGTCATATAACTACGATGTGCCTCTGTGAAAATACCTAGTTAACGATAGTTAGGATCGCGGCTCCCGTTGTTGAGGCATCCATGACAATTCTGGCGGCTGGTCTCATCACCGTTTCCGAAAGAGATCTGTATGAGACCAGTCCGGATAACGACTGGTCCGAGAATCACGAGATGGAACACGACGAAGGCATAGTACGAGAATCTATCGACTGGTACGAGCTAGAATTGCGTGGAACTACTAATCCCCTACTATTGTCCAATCTCGGGTTTTGCAGAGATCTCGCGGATAGAGCTCTTGCAACAGTGGATGTGTTTTACCAGACCGCACCCGTTGATTTTTGGGACGAAAGGAACGATGGATTCTGTTGGGAAGCGAATGATTCTATTTAAATTATTTTTATTTTGCAATCCTCTTTTTTATTGTTATTCCTGCAGATAGACCCAAGGTGTTTAATGTTTTTCGCCTTAACACTTTATCTAAATCTTTTAGACACTTCCTATAATATAAAGAGTAAATGTAATGGGATTATATCAGTGATTATCTTTCCTGCTTATAACATAACCGTATGTATAGGGTGTGACTTCTAGATATCGATAGAGTCACGTGACTGGACGACTGGAAATATGTTTGAACTTTAGTCAGTCATACGACAATTTTTAGCTTGTCGTAAATTTCACTCGTCACAGAATTACAATGACCATCAGACTCACATGGTTATAGCACCTATAAAAATGGAAGAACTGCCCATAAAACCTTCGGGTATCTTCATGGAACATGACTTTATCACGCCAGAGCATGAAGAAAGACTTATTCATATCTTTGAGAATGAGTTAGAATGGCCAACTCGTCCAGGACGACTATCACTTCACTATGGCTACACCTTCAGCTACAAGACGTTTGGGATCGATGATGAAACACCTTTTAAGCCCTTTCCAGACTGGCTAGTACCTCTACTACCAACCACCGAGGGCCGTCCACCAGATCAAGTCTGTCTTCAACAGTACGCACCAGGCACTGGAATACCACCTCACGTCGATACCCACGGACCCTTTGATCAACTATACTCTTTGTCTCTCGGGTCACCACTTATGATGCAATTCGCAAACAAGGAGACGGGAGAGAAGATCGAGGTAGATTTGTTACCGAGGAGCATGATGCAGATGAGCGGTGACTCACGATTACACTGGACTCATGGCATCAAATCTCGCAAAACAGATACTCTACCTGATGGTACTGTTAGATTACGACAACTCCGATGGAGTCTTACATACCGATGGCTCCGGCCAGGCGCTGAGTGCGAATGCGGCAATGAGAAACTTTGCGATACAGCACAACGGCGCAATGGAGTTGAGAGGGAATACAGATGGAAACAATACGAAGAAGACGCAAAGAAAACTGAAACACCCAAGGCCGTGTAGTTCATCATACATTCATGAGCTATTATAGCAATAAATATACATTATAAAAGGCCGTAGCATCATAAGATCTACCGGCAAGATTTAGAAAAGAAGATCCTGTACCAAAACCGCCTATCATCAGGGCTTGGCAGAGAACCAAGTCTCCAGATCGACAGCCCAGTCAACGACACCTCCAAAATTGAGTCCTTGAGCCCACTCGGTACGCTTCTGCTTGGTTGTAGGACCCATGTAAGCAACCCAGTCAGTCATACCCTTGCCCTGGGTTCCGTACGTCATGATATCAGAGTCAGAGGCCTTATCGTACCAAGTCTTTGCGGTAACACCGGCCTTGCCCTTCTTAGCATCGTACGCAATAAGACGGATCTCGGCGTCAGATAGGTAGCCGGCCTCGCCGGTGCAGACACCGGGTTCAGCTTCAGAGACGCTGAAGCTGCCGGTGAATTCACAGGTTACGCCAGTGCACTTGGGGTCCTTCATTCGGAAGCTGCGCCCGTAGCTGGAGATTCCGACGACAACCTTTGCGGGGTCAACGCCAGCCTTTGTAATCATAGCCAAGGAGTCGAGAGTCTCGGTCTTGTTAACATGAGAGCGGAGACAGTTGCCGTTGGGGCAGCCAGAGTTGATCATAGTGTTACCATAGTCTAGATCTAGTTAGCATAAGTCATTGAATGTGTGGATGGCACAACGTACCCCATTGACCGTGAAGATCATAAGTCATGTAAACGATGTAATCAACAAGAGGAGCAATCTGCGTGACAGGGAAAGGCTTAAGGTACCAGTAAGCAGCAGGAAGAGCGACAGACATGGTCTTTCCACTGTTGCCAATCTTGGATCTCATGATCTTGAGAAACTCGACATAGTTGGTGGTGTCAGTTGAAGATCCCTGAGAGCCAGCAGAACCGGGGTACTCCCAGTCAAAGTCAACACCATCGAGCTTATGGTTGTTCAGAACAGTCATGACATTGTGTGCGAACTTGTTACGGTTCGCAGGCTTGATGGCGTCGCGGTAGATCTGGTAGGATGAGGCATCGGTAGAACCAGCCCAGCCTCCAAAGGAGATGATCTTCTTCCAGCTGCCCTTGACCTCCTTGAACTTGATGAACTGCTCGCGGGTAGCGGGCTCAATAAGGACTGAGAAGTCGGTTGTCAGACCGGCGAAGGCGAAGTGAATGTGTGTGTAGGCAGTCTTGATTTCAGGGAGCTTGGTAACGTCCATGTTCAAGCAGGGTCGACCAAGGTTGTAGCCCTGGAAGTAGCCCACGTTGAGGAACTTGGCTGGCTTTTTGGTGTTGCCGACGATCTTGGTTCCGCAGTTACCAATACAGCCGGGGGTGTTGACCTGGCTGGTACCAGGCGCGGCACCCTTGACGGTAGTGTTGGTGCAGAAGTCAGAGGTAATACCACAGAAGCCATAGCCAGAGCAGCAGGCGTTGAGAGGGCAGGGGTTCATGCCAGCAAGGTCCCAGCCAGTCTTGGCACTAGCAGGCTTCCTGGAACCAGGCTTCTGAGGACCACAAACGGCGCCAGCAATGGCCATGGGCATAGGGTTCTTTCCCTTGCTGAGACAAATAGGTTGACCAAGCTGAAGGCGGTTGCAGCCGTTGAAACCCCAGGTGTTCTTGTTGACATCCTCGATGAACTTTTGGGTGATGCCAAAGTTCTGACCGAGAGAGTAACAGCCATCACCGGACTTGATCTTGTAGATGAAGCATGTTCCATCCTTGCTCGGCTGAGGGGTCTTGTCAGGGAGGGTACCAGCACTGCAGCAAACCCACTGCTTGGGGGCGAGGGTAGAGCAGAAGTTCTTCTTGTTGTTGTACTTGTTGAAGTTGGCGGTAGAGACCTTGCACTTCTTGGCTAGAGAGGCACAGCTGTCACCGGAAGCGACTTGGATGGCTCGGCAGTCCGCGCGAGGGGACAGGAGGTTGTCGACGCCGGCGAAACGAGACTTGAGTTCCACGCTACGGGCCTTGACAATGTTGGTGGTGAGAATGCCGAGGTTGATGGATGACTTAGAAGCTCCAGCGATGTTGATGCATTTGCCGTTAGACCAGGCCTTGGCGGCGACTTGGACAGATTCAAGATCGGTGACAGCATCAGCAGCAAAGAAACCTAGAGTCTGAGCAGTCTTGTCGCTGGAATCGCAGACCTGGAAGGACTGGATACCCTTTTGCAGACTAGCCTTGGCCTGGCGGAGAATGCTCGAAGCGCTACCCTTCTGAAGCTCAGCACCGGCATAGAGACCAGCGATAGAAGACCCAGACTTGGCGAAGATAATGGTAGTTCCGCAGACAGCACCGTTATCGAGATAATCAGCGAGAAGACCGGCAGCAGCAGCAACATCATTCCCAGATCGGAGAGCACCGCTTCGACCAAAGGAAGAAGAAGTCTTGACGGTAGCCTTCTCAGCGCCACAGTTGCTAACCAGCGAAACAGACGTCTCGGCGGCACGCGCCTCAACACGACTTCCCAATTCGCGACGAGTCTTTGTAGAGGAGGTGGTGGAGGACGTAACACATGTGTAAAGAGTAGCAGAATCGCTGTAGTCGTTCTCGACGTTGAAAGCGAAAAGCATGGGCAGGTCACAGCCAGAGAGTTCCTCCAGACTGTGAAGCTGTGTCCAGTTGACGGGATCATTGCCTGCTTCGCTGCACGATCGAGGGCATCCTTCTGTGAGGGGACTGGAGATGGGATCTTCGGTCTTGATTTCGCCGACGGGCGGGACGGGGTTTACATCTCCGGGGTTGGTAGAGTTGTCTTGACCAGAAACGATGGAAGAAAGGAATGTAAGAAGAAGGAAAGAAAAGAGTGACGGGTTACGAGCCATGTTTGGCGAGCAAGGAATTCCTGAAGAATTCGATTGCTGATAAAGAGCGTGGTGATATGGAAAAAGAGAGAGTGAGTGGTTGAGACACACCAAGAATCGATGGGGGAGGCTAAGCAGGTATCGTGGTTTTAACCGCCTGAGTGAGTGACAGGCAGACGGACTGAGAGAGGCGCAATCTCAGTCATTGTCGAAAGAGGCGTAGTCTGGCATGTGTCTCTGTCAGTCGTGAAAAGGCCAAGACATGTTGGTTCGGGTAAGAAAGGTCCATTGTTGGACTAGTTTTATCGAGTTGCCCGATTGTACCCCTGGCTAGTGCAGGTTCTCTTGCTGTAAGGCTGCTGACCCTGGTCCGAGACCCTTGAGCTGTTCTTTTTCGGAGGGATGATGGTTCCGAGGGAAAGGATTGGTATTGTCTGGGATGATGATAATGGCTTGAAAGAGCCGCGTATTGAGACACACGAGGTGACTGATCATTGTTCTTCAACAACGTATAGGTAGATACTTGATACCGTTTCTCGTCCCTTTGGTTACAATTGCATTCGGCCGACAACGAGACTTTTTCCCCCTGCATCGCTTGCTTAACTCCGGTGATTTCCCTTTTAGCGCAAGTCTTTTTTGCATTTTGAGTCTAGATCCTTATGAGTTAATCAGGCTGTTTGTGTCATCACAGCCCACAAGGTCCCTCCTGAATACTCTGTTAGTGTTTACACTATAGCTATACAGCAAGACTAACATCTGAATCTGTCAGTCTTACCGCTAGCTTCAGGAAAAGCGGCCCTTTTGTCGCGCGTTTTGACAGAGTGCAGAACAGGGATTCTTTGCTTTCTCTCTTAGCGAGGGGACGAAAACCCCCTGGCCTAGAATGAATCAAGAAGTTGCCGACAGCCGAAGCCAGGACATGCAGCACGTGTTTTCCTCTTTCTCACATCGTTAGATGAGATGGGTAATTTTAAATGACGCTTCTTTCTGACATGAAAGCCACCTTCCGGGGAATAATCAACGCTTCTTGTTTAGTTTAGTATGACCGTTTTCAGCCACTGACATCAAAGCTTTAAGCGATGAGGACCGTGATAGTATCCACGGATACGCAGTAGATATCCATGGATGTCATTACCAATCTCTGAGTCCTTCGCTTAGTGGTTGATTGCATCGCCAAGGGATAGACAGACAGAAAAGGACTGAACACTTTGTCCGACGGCCCGTTTTTCTCGTTTGTTGTTGGTTCTCGAGTCATCTTTCGACATTTCAACTGTCTAGACCATTTCTGGAAACTCAGCCTTTCGGGGTCCAACCGCAAAGACTTGGCGTTTATTTTACCGGCCCGAGGCTTGTCATTTCTGTTGGTTCGATCAATTAATGTAACATCGCTCGCTTCGATGAATAGGCGAGTCAAGTTGAACAAGGCAGCAGCGACGTTTCAACGTTGTCTGAATCAGCTGTCAGAAAGCGTGACATTAAGATTTTCCATTGATCTTCGCCTTAGGGAATATTCCGGTGATACCTAGTTAAAATAAAAGAGCTGATCGCTATTTTGTTTTGTTTAGAGCTTGTTTTAGCACGTTTTGGTAGTGGATTCTCAGTGGAGCGTCTGCCTTGTGAGGCCCCGTGAAGATAAGAGTTAGTGATGTATCTGGTTTAGTGCGGTTTGAAGCTATTCACGCTCATGTTTTAGGCAATTTCCGTCGATAGCTTGGCGCTCCGCAGTTACAACGGAACCGAGCTTACCCTACACATGACAGAGTTGCTTTAAAATGGTCATGACCAGCATTTGAAGAGAATAAATAATAAGAGAAAGGGCTGAAATAATGGTATAGTAGCTACCTTGAATGTTGATGTAAAGTTAGAGCGGCCTGGACCAAGATTTGCTAGGACATATCTTGACCATGTCTTGGTAGAAGCTTTTAACAACATTGTCAGAGATCCAACAAACCAACCAAAAGCACGAGTCAGGTGGTCGTTTCGCGGCAATCACTCCTAAAAAGGAAGCATTTCTGATGAAATAATTACGAAATATGCACTCAATTCTATCACTTCAATAAGAGATCAACTTAATTGCTTGCTCAACCGTCAGTACATTCTGTTGAAGAAATCATGATGTCATCTACAACCCTCCCTTGTCTGGGAATCTTCGTGAACGTCACCATGATTGAAAGATTGCCACACCTCAACTCAATTGCATGTGAAATGAATGGCTTTTAAATAGAAAGATAAATCCAGTATTTATTCGTGAGTTAAAGCTCATTTTATGTTACAACAAGAAGCCTTATACCCAACCTTGATTATCATCAAATATCACCTAATTACCTTTTGATACACATACAATATGCAGTCAATCCTCCAAAAAACAACAGGTATCGGCCCCCAGGTCGTCAAGCCTGAGAATCTTGACGGCCGCGTCGCCATCGTAACAGGTGGTGCCCTCGGTATTGGTTTTGAAGTCAGCCGTGCTCTCGCCCACGCCGGCTGCAAAGTCATAATGGTGAACCGCAAAGAAGAGCAAGGCACGAGCGCCATCGAAACAGTCAAGAACGAGAAGCACGACGCCGACATTGACTGGAAAGAATGTGACCTAGGTAACTTGTCTCAAGTCCGAGAAGTCTTTGGCGGTCTTCGTGACTCCCTCGACCGACTTGACTACTTGGTGCTATCCGCCGGTATCAACACCAACCAGTTCGGCTTGGACTCTGATGGTATCGAGAGACATTTTGGTGTCAACTTTCTCGGACACTTTTACGTCTGCAATCAGCTGTGGCCTTTGTTGAGAAAGACAAGCAAGAAGGAGAACACACCACCTCCCAGAGTTGTGTTTGAGGCAAGTGAGATGCATCGTCTTGCACAACTATCGAATGTGCAGTTTAAGAACAAGGAGGAGATCAATGACCCTGATCTTGACCCGACTGCTCGATACAACCGAACCAAGCTTGCCATGATCTTGTTTGCGAAATACGGCTTGGCAGGAAAGGTCATTGCCGAGAATAAGGACAGGATCTATGCTCTCTCCGTCCATCCTGGAGCGGTAAGTCGCTCTTAAAATGATACTAGAAACTCGATACTGATGTGACCCAGGTCAATACTTCAATGCAGCAGCAGTGGAAGGATGCTTACCCCGGTCTGACAGGAAAGCTTCTTTCCTGGGCCATGTTGGCGGTTGGTCGTGATGTTGAGCAGGGTTCTTACAGTGCACTCTGGGCGTTGACTTCGCCTAGGATCGAGGAGGAGGATTTGAACGGCTATTACTTCGCTGATCCTGATAAGGAGGGTAATGAGACGAGTCAAGCCTCGAACCCTGAGTTGGCGAGCAATCTTTGGGATCTCAGCACGAGTCTTACCAAGGAGAAGCTTGGAGATGATGCTCTGGTTGACTGGAACAGTTCTTAAGAGCTTAGTACGAAGACATGAGATAATGACATGATGTTTGTGAGATATCATACAAGTAGTTCATAATTATGTTTAAAAAGAAGATAGATCCATTCTTTCTCCAGCTATCTCATCCCACTGAGCCTACCTTGCTGTGTTGAAGTACATCCACGACCAATTTTTACTTTCAAGGATGAAACTCATATCACAACACGCCGACAGGAAGAACTTCCAAGTATTACAAGGCAAAAATCGGTACATTTATTTTATTAATATTATACAGTCGTGACTCATTATGCTTTTATGCCTGGGCATTTGTATCGGCAACAGACTGCACATCAGCAGCAGTTGATCCCTTTCCAGGAGGTCCACCTTTTGCTCGAGCCTGAGGGAACAGTCAGAAAACCAGTCCGTTATCATTATGAATAGTTTAGCTTCAACTTACCTCAGCCCTTTGCACCTCAGCGGCATCCTCCTTAGTGACCTCAGTAGGAGGCTTCCTTGCAACCTCACCAGCCTTTTCCAAAAAGTTCTTTTGTCTGTCGTGCATACTCTGAGCAGTAGCCGCAGCGCCTCCCTTGATGGGACCACCACCTGTCAAGCTGGACTCTTCGGAGGCAATGGCTGCAGCCTCGGTTTGGGTGATGGGGCGGCCATCGACGGCTTGGGCCTTGATATCGTCCTTGGTGGGAAGGTTGGACATTTTGTAATTTGTGATATTAGACGTATAGTGGCACAGTGCTGGATGAGATTGGTGATATCCAAGTCGAGATTTGTTGGAGGATTGTTGTCGTTTTATCAATATGGCATTGCTTATGATATCATAACATGGCATCGTCAGAGCTCCATAAAATAGCACAAGCATTCTGCCAGGGTCATCGTAACAATGACCTCATAATAGAAGGGTTTGGAATTGACTTATGGGTAAGAAATCAATTAAAGGAATTCTTCATATATATTGGAATTGGTATAGATTTGGGTTGTGATGCTGCTGGGGCTCAAGATAAAGGGCTTCAACGCTAGCTATCATAGATAACACTTAGTGGCAGACATCTATAGCACTATAAATAGGACCAGCTACGAGATGAAAGGAAAGAGTCCCATACAAGTATGAACCGTGACATGACATAATTTAAATAGCTAAATTGTATTCTCTCGGGTCGCTAACGTAAAATGCTGATTATCTCTGACGTGTCAACCTTGCCAATATGGAACTTAATGTAAGACCAACAAGCGGCGTCAGCTTGAGAGGAGCGACATATGGCGATTACAACTTGTAATCCCTGTACTTAGTGGAATGCTGAGATAGATACCCCGAAGCGGAGGAATCTTGGTAAGCGTTGCTGACACCAGCCATATCCTCGTCTGACTCCGGAGACTTTTCTTACTCGTCGACTGTCACTAACCAGGTCGCCAAGCGGGACAGGATGATTATTTGCACCGAGCTAGACCTCGTAACATATATCTTTGTTGATGGCTAGTGGGGATATACAGCGTATAAATAATCTCTCAAGGCCTTGTCACTGATGTTATAAGCTGCCCAAGTTCCCCCAGTCTTCTCTTCTCAACCAAAAAATCATCATGTCAGAGTCTACAGCCATTCAATTCACACCGCTCCTGCTTAAAGGCTGCTCAGCCTTCTTTATATACCTGGGAGTCGTACATGTCGTCCGAGGCGTTAAGAAATATCTTTCACCAGATGAACGAGCCAAGCTTCCATCAGACGTTGTCACCCTCATGGACTCGCAATACCGCTTCTATGGCGGAATATTCATAGGCTACGGTGCAGCCGTTGCTTGGACAGCTTCCAACATTTCTGAAAGACACATCCCGTTGAAGATTCTTATGGGGGCCATGGTGATGGGTGGCATTGCAAGGGTTGTGTCAGGTGCGGTATTTGGCTGGGGGATTCCATGGCTTCGACAAGCTACTCTCACTGAGCTTGTTGCACCAACTTTGACGTACTGGTTTGGCATTCGAAAGTATGTTTGATACGGAAGGTTTGAGGATGAGTCTGTACAAGGTTTAACTTTGCACGAGTATCATAGTCTTTACTTTG
Source organism: Fusarium brachygibbosum (assembly GCA_018886245.1). Classification (NCBI taxonomy): domain Eukaryota; kingdom Fungi; phylum Ascomycota; class Sordariomycetes; order Hypocreales; family Nectriaceae; genus Fusarium; species Fusarium brachygibbosum. The sequence goes on from MU249525.1 coordinate 2,534,686, forward strand.
CGGGAATATCTACAACCAAGAAGGGCTGAGGCAGTTTTTGAACTCTAACGCAAAATTAAAATCCCCATTCAAGGTGCAGATTACTTAAGAATCTTTGTAAACATGCCCTCAAGTCAGAATAAGACACTGCAAAGAAAGTTTCCTGGACTCACCACCGTGAACTCTGCGACCAGCTTGAGTTCAACCTTATTCACTTTTTTCTTTTTTTTTTAAAAAAAAAAAAAAGAAAAAAGAAAAACAAAACTCCCTAGAGACAGATCAAGGTTTACATTTCCTACGTCTCCAAACATATATAAATCCCAGAGGAAGCCCGCTTGACACAGAAATTCCTCACATCCAACAAGTTCAGTATTTTACGTCAATCTAACATCTACTGCACAACACAATCAAGAACAACAATGAGTTAGTTGGTCTATACAAAAGTTGACGCGTTGCATCGCGACCTCGCGCTCAAGTACGAAAGACATTTCCCTCGGGTCCAGAAGATCTGGCGGGCATCCAACCAGGTCAAGAGAGGACAATACTTAAGAGCCGTTGCACATGGTGGATTCATACCCGACAATCCACTAGCCCTCGTTGATACGGAGAGCCTGATCCTCGATGCCACATGGGAAAAGTCCGAATACCTTCTCGATGTGCTCACACACCAAGCCACCAAGTCTCTGGAGGAGCAGTTCTGGGAAGAGTTGATGGAGGTCCTGGCGACTACGATGTCATGGAAGCTGCTGAGTACGATCTTCACTACCCATATGGGGCCTGCTATACCTACTTCACCAACGATCTGTATGGAGAGACGATAAGAATCTCGGAAGAAAGTCGTGAAGAAATCCTCAACACGTTTGACGAGGATATAGAGGCTGGTGTCCTGGTGCCGGCAGCTCTCGGAAACCTTGTCCTTCGCAGACAACTCTCCCTGATAAAAGACCTCAATGAGATATTTGATACGATACTGGAATTGCTACTGGTTTGGCCAAGGAATGCTTCAGACGTGAGCGTTTTGAGGGTCAAACCTATTTCCGTGAGAAGGAGACCCGAGAAGAGTTGGTCTTGACGGATTTGCATCTTCATCATCTCCTGGAACTCTTCGATTCGAGGATCACCGTGTTCAATGCAATGGACCAGGTGAAGAAGCTTGATAGACTTTACGAGGCTAAGCCTTGTGAACCCGAGCGGCTCTCCTTGAGAGAATCAAAAGGTCTGCATGCGATGCGCTGTATCGCCGCATTCATGCAGGACTTGCATTCGGTCTTGTCTTCGGAAGAACCTTGCTTCGACACCGGTGGCTGGGATACTTCGCCAGAGTTGGGAAGGGATCTGTTTGTCCCGGGTCTGCAGGAGATAGATTCGGAGCTGGAGCAAGTCAAGCAGGAGGGTCTAGCTTCTACCATCAATTTCAATGATCTTTTGGAGCCAAAGGCGGTGGAAAAGGTACTCGAACGACTTGCTGGCTTTGTCAAGGAAAAGACTAGTACAAACATGGAAGTTCTGTATCGGAAGCAGGTGAAGGAGATGATTCGAAAGGTGGAAATTCCCAAAAGAATTGCTCATGCGACGCAGGTGTTTCGGCTGAGTCATCCAGAGGGTCAAGATCCTGAAAAGAGAGCGGAGAGAAGAAGGAAGCGAGATGAGAGGCGCGCATCAAAGTCTTGCAGCCTCGATTCTGAACATCTCTAGAAAGAGTCTACTTTGGCTCGAGAGGCATGAGTCAGCTCAGCAACCATTGAAGCACTCCCGGATTTACTCAAAAAGCTTCAAGTACAAATGAGATTGTGAAAGACAGCTTTCGTCAGCACGTGGGAAATGTTGATACGATCGGGGATATCGCGCTTGTCTATCTCTGTTCAAGTTCATCGGCCGAAACTCTCAACAGCGCAACACACAATTCTCACGCCATGCGCTGTCTGTTATCTCTTCCCAGCAAAAAGGTACACAGGTCGCACAAAGCAGTCGAATTATCCTTTCTTCTGGTTCGAGCATTATCCGCAACATCTCCCCTTCATATCCGGTTGTCTCCCACCCCAAGATATCGCCCTCTTATCAGTTATACTCAGCAGTCTAGCTTTTGATTTTTTCCTCTTTTTCAGTATTCGTTGTATTCCATCCAAGTCTTTTCCCCAAGTTCCAACGATGGCCTTTGCTTATGAAACAAGCTTCTTTTCTAATTCATGCATCTTGTGGACCCCATCACCAAGTGGGCCAAAGCCAGGATCAACAACCAGATAGTAAACAATTATATCCTAGGCACAATGAGATCACGCTTGTTGTTTAGTACATATATAAAGTCTCCTACAAAGGTTATCAACAATCGATACTTGGCCCAATACGCTAAAAAGCCCCGAATTCTAGAGTCGCAAGACCCCTGCTCGCATGATCTCGTCTATGCTCGCTTCGCTATGACACGAGCCAAAGTTAGTCAGCAATCGAAACAAACAAGCGGTAAGGCCTCCAGCCTTTCGTCTCTGCAAATTTCATCAGCCCCCTTTTGTCTTTATCTTGGAAATCGTTACCTTGAGCCTCGAAACCAAGTCAGCAACATGACTGACACACCCTATGACGTACGTGATTTGTCTTGACCGTCTACTCATCATGCTAACATGATTTGATTATAGCATCGTTGGAAAGGTTCTAACCCTCCCAACCACATCATATCTTACTACTGCTAAACAGATATTCAGTGATTATCCTCGGCGACTCTGAAGTAGGCAAGACAAACATCGTCAGCCAATTCACACAGAGCCAATTCGATGCAGAGTCCAAGCCAACCCTGGGTGTCAAGCCCACCAATAAAATCACCCAAGTGGGCTGCAGCGCCGTCAAGGTTAACATCTGGGATACCGCTGGCCTAGAACGATACCGTGCCCTCGTGAACTACTACGATAGCGCCGTCGCTGTGCTGCTCGTGTATGATATTACCAGCCGCAAGAGCTTTGACAATGCGTCGCGGTGGCTCGGCGAGATTCGCAAGCACGGCGATCCTGGCATCGTCGTTATGCTTGTAGGCAACAAGAGCGATCTGGGTAATTTGAGAGTGGTAGAGACTCAGAGAGCTGTGAGGACGGAGGAGGGTACTTTGTTTGCTCGTATGTTACTCCGTTTAGCTCTCATGATGTTCGATCAAGGCTTATTCGTCGCAGGCAAAAACAAGATACTCTTTGCTGAGATATCCGCTCGTTATACAAGCCAGGTTGAAAGTACCTTTCAGACTCTTTTGAACAGTAAGGTTTGATGGACTCTGGTGTTTCGGTCTTGTGGCTTACTTAATTCCTTTTTAGGTGTCGACAAGAAGATTGCTGCAGGTTCGTCGTAATGACTGGAAGAACCTAAACAATTCAGTCTCAGGACTCAGTTTCATGTTGTGTTTGTTTGGATTGCACTGCATCATTCGATGAGAGGAAACAAGGTGGTACATTGGGCTATGGACACTCTATTCCATTAAGCCAACTGTTGGCCGTTCTAATATTATACTTGCTTTCAATCAAGTTCTAGATTTGTATTTCCGCATCATAAATTTCGAATAGCCCTTTCAATCTGGAGATTGAATCTTGACCTTAATAATTTTAAGGTTGAATTTATTATATTAACGTTGTGTTGATGGCTGAATAGTTCAAGATCTTAATGTGAGAATATGTATCAGGATTGCGAGTATAGTCCTCGACGGAATCCAACAACACGAGCAGAACTTTTGCTATGTCTACTGAATAGGAACTTTTCACTGGAGGGGATTACCGATGGACGTTAATCCATGACAACCTTTCTCCTCCTGCAGGAGCTCTCCATTATTCGTGTCAGCCTGCAACACCATGAACGCCAATTGTGAATTGTAAGAAACTTTTCCATAAATTTGCCATAATAACTTCAACATAATTCCGCCCGATGGATAGAGGCCAAATAGATAGAGTAACTATAAGTGGAATGTTCATCTTACTCTGCTCTTAGAGTTGGGACCGGACCGTGGATCTACAGCGGCTGTGCTGAAGGCCGATAAGCGATAGTGGCACAGAGTCCAAATACAGGCCCAAATACAGGGATAGTTGATTATCTGTTTGCCTAGGGCTGAATGATTGTGATCTTTTCAGTCACTAATTTCCTGTCTTCCAATCAAGAAGCAAAGAAATAGCTGGCAGTGCTTACTATGGGTCATGTTTGGGGGCCGTAGTCTAGACTAATCGCTGCGGCTCGTACCTAGAGCGAATCTTGTCAGCTGCAGGTTCCAGGGGTCTGAAGATCAAATGATTACAAAGTTCTTCTGAACCTCCCCTTCTCTACTTCGTCTCATCCTGTCTTTGTTTCTCTGCCCTCGAAAATGGTTGACAGAAGGTTTCAGCTTATCGACGACTACAACATCTCGCGAAAATACCACGGTATTCATATCCCGAAGCAATGGCAGGCCTGGGAAACAGCACACTTGCTCCGCATAAAGTCCATCGCCGAACAGCCTGAAATACCCGCACGACTTATTTCTTATGGCTGTAACAATGGTGATCCGAATGCTCTAAATTGTACCACGACTTGTGCCAACGCGACGCTCATGTACAGTAAACCAGAGAACCTGTGGAATTGCATGACCCTTGCGACACTGGGTATGTTGGTTGGTCCAGGAAACGACACGATTGATCGCGAGAGTGAGAAGAAGATGGATGACATTTTCCACTTTGGAACTGTTGAAAAGTTCAACACTCTTAATGTCTTCACCGCCGTCAGAAATTGTGCTTGGGCGTCGTGTTCTGATTCAACGTATGGGCATTGCACAGGGAGTTTACACGACTTCAAATGTTCACCTATAACGCCTCGCAATATTGAGAAGTTCGGAAGAGTCATGGCGAAGCCTTATTGTCAAGCTGCCAGTGCGGGTATTGATCTCGACATTGCCGGTCAAGGAGTGAGTCTCATCCCATATCCGTCAAGTTTCAACACAAGTCGCTGACATTGATTCACAGATTGTGACGGCGTATATCATCCAACTAGTCCTCGTTCTCTTCCTTGGTCTCTGCTTCAAACTGGCAACATCCTGGATCCGCACTTTCGGCCGAATAACCAGCTCAGTCCAAACAGGGTCGTCTCTTCGCGATACATGCCAACAAATACAAGCAAGAATGACACAGACTCGATTCGCCAATGCTACATCTTCCGCCATGCGCGACTTTCAAGAGTCGCAAGCTCTTTTCGCCGCTACAGTCTCCATCACAGCCATCATCACATTTGACGGCGATAACAAGGCTGGCCTGGCAAACATGCTTACTCTCTTTTCTTGGATGTTCAATCATCGTATCCTGCAGGGTCTAATCACAGCCGGTATGTATCCCGTATTGCTGGCGCAGTTAGTCATGCATCGAGCTGGGGAGCGCCGCTTCTACACCCTTTTCTTCGTTTTGCTTTCATGGATATTCATGACTGTTATTACTGAGTTTCAAGACTTTAATGCCGATGCATTTGAGCAGCATCTTAAGCAAGTTTCCACGGTAGAGGCTTGTGGAAACATGCCTGGACCAATGAGCTTCTGTCAGGGTATCAAGGAAAAGGAAAGCTATGAGTTCTTTGCGGTCACCTTAGCATGCAGACATGTTGTTCATGTCATCGTGTCTTGTCTCATCATTGACTACATCATGTACTTTGCCAACTCGCGTTTCTCTGGAGAGAAGGTCAAGTATACCCAACTAGGCGGAGCCACGCCGTCGTTCTTGTCCTTCACAGAGACGAAAGGTGCCAGAAGGAGCCTGGGGGTATTCTGGGTTATGGTGGAAATCCTGACGACAGCCATGATTATCATCAGCCTGCTAGAAATGGTGCAACTACTTGATATGCATACGGCAGAAGGCGGACTTTCTGCCTGGGGCTTCGGTCAACTTGTGGCTGTTGCTATTTGGTTCCCTGTCATGATCAAATTTCTCTGCTTGAATATTGGTGAGTTTCTGACTCCCATCGAGTGACTAGACCTGTTGCTGACCTATGCAGTTGGACCAAGAAAAGAAGCCAAACAGACCGACGATAAGCAAGACGGAGCACAGGTGTTGGAGCTTGTCAGCCATCCGTACAGCAAGGCAGACCATCCAGACCCAAGACCTGTAATGTAGTGTTCTAGATAATAGAAGTTATTGATCATATATCTTTCCTTCTTTCTATATGTTAATAAGAATCCCAATCAAACCAGTCAAACATGACGTCGAAGGGCCGCTTTGTGCCACGTGGACCTTTGTCACGCACGCCGGCTGCAAGACTATTCAGTGTATCCCCGGCCATATCTCCAGTCGATACATCTCCTAGTAAATCGCTCTGAATAGGAAAGACATCTACCGGGAGCCACTCCAGATATTGTTCCAAGTAAACCCCGATCTCGTCGCCCAGCTGAACTTGCATTTGTTCTAAAGACAAGGTGGCATTGCTATCAAATAAGCCAACGTTCTGTCCTTCGCTGGCAGGGAAAGGTTGAACCAGCGCTTGGCCCTGCTCCGAAGTCTCATGGCCAATTTGAACGAGGGCTAAACGATGAAACACAGTCGCAATTTTCTTGAGGCGTTCGCAGAGAGGCGCTAGTAGTTGGAACTGCTCGCGCAGACTGGAATAGTACGAAACTGTCGTTGACAGAAGTGCGATATCGTGCTGATTTGTAATTGTAGTTTTAGAGGCATAACCCTGCACTAGATTCTCAAAGATAATGAAGAACGGTATGAAGGGAAAGTAAAGCAAATGCCTGGGGCCCAAGATGTCAGCTTTCCAGTCGAGGTTACTGTGATAGCGAGACTCACCAGGTCATGGGATTGTATATGGACATCCAATTCGATACCATGGAAGGAAGAAGAGAAATAGCCTCCCGTGCAGCCTCAAGTCTTGAGCCCACACAAAATGCATCTCCCCTTGTGAGAACCATGAAGACGTGCAGATACTCAAAGTTCACAGTGCTTATGCCCAGTGACATTTCCCTCAGCTGATCCGGACTAGAAACAGCCCTTTCCGTGCTCAAGATACTGTCTAGCATCTATTCATCATTAGTAGCTTAGTCCACGCCGAAGTTGTCAGCTTTCGATCAAGGATTAATTCGCACCTGGTTTGTTCGACTATGCCACTTAGTCAAATCCGCCTTCAACTGGTCTTTCTTTGAGCGCACGGCTTCAATGTTGGACACATCAAGAACATCCCCCGTCAACTTTGAAAGTTCCATACGAGTTAGAAACATATGAGCACCAAAGACAGATGGCTCCCCTTGCCCGTTGGTGCCGCCGCCGGGATCAGACCGAGGCTGAAAACGTGTCAAGTGCCCGAGATCCGGAAGCGGGACCTTGGCATATGTGGTAGGCGGAAGAAAGCACGGGCGGCCAAAGGCCAGTGAACAAGACTTGTCGACAGAAAACAACATCCAGAATAAGCTCACCCGTCTCTGATGAGTCTCAAAGTCTGAGTCGTCCGACAAGTGAAGTCCCAATGCCTCGGCCTGGCGACATGCATGGCCAAGAAGCATCCACACAAGACTCGGAGAAGCATAATCTTCTCCATGAATTGCTAATAGTATCAGAGTCTGGAGGTGTACTTGGTGTGCTTCGAGGAAGATCCTGCTGTCATTGAGGGCTAGCTTCACATTGTATCGGAAACCTTTGGCTGCCGTGGTTTGATCCTCGGATAGCATTGTCAGGATCATATAGTTGACAAATACTATCCACGCTTTTCGTAGGACTCCTTCTGGCTTGAATATTACTTGAATGAGAAGGTCTTCTGGGGGCGGTATGAAGAACGCATCGCCTAAGCTGACGTGCTCCAAGAACTCTGCAAGTATGTTATCAAACTATTTTCCCTGAATATGTTGAGGTTTTCCTTACTTCCTATTAGCTGATAACCTTCAGACCTTTTGGGTACATAGAAGGAATTTTCTCCTAGCTGGGTATCAACTACGGCCGTTGTTAATGAACTCGATAAAAACTGTAATTCGCTGGCAGCACTCTGTTGAAGGGAAGATGACAAACTTCCAGTCGTCCCCTGAACAGAAGCTTCTGCATCTTGCAACACCGAAAAGTAGTTCTGTTTGCCAACGTATAATCTCGAAGCTCGATCGTTAACGTCAGGTACAGTAGACTGAAGGTTAGTATCCTTCTCTCGGCAAGTCGATGAGACGTCATTCATAGCCGCTACCGCTTTGGTTACGACATCAGTAAGGTTTTGAATTGACGTCTCAATATCCTGCAACCGAAGCTGTACATCGTCTGTTTTCTGAGCGTTTGCAACAACAGCAGTCGTCGTGGAACTGGTGCCGGTATCTGGAGTATCTCGCGAATAGCTGCATGGACCAGGCCATGGTTTGCAGGCTCCACACTTGGGAAACTCCCTTGTGCATCTAAAGTAATCAGGTTCGATGTCCTCAAATGAGAGGGAAGTCTTACCTGAACTTTTTCTGCCTGCAGTAATCGCACTGGAGTCCGGATTAGTGTCACGTCAGCAGCTAGGCGATGGGCGACTTACGGCGTAACGAGCCAGATCAGTGCCCGTCATTGTAAAGCTTGTCAGGATTTAAATGCTTTCTACATGCATGTAGTTAGAAGGAAGGCGGGAGATAGAAAGAGAGGGAGAAGAGAAAGTCTTGTCCGTCATCAAAGTCGAAGAGGAGAACCTTTATTGGTTAGGCTCGGGAATGTAAGTGCTTACCTTCCGAGGCCAGCCAATCAGAGGCGTTCATGTCGGTGGCAGAAGATGAAGTCCTCTATAGATTCATCCGAATTCCTCGTAACTCTTCATCTACTCTCTGTTCGGACATATAAAATGTGCGCTTGTAATCCGACCCGGAGCAGAGTAAAGGTATAAAAACTGAGGTCATGCCCTTTCCTTGCTCCAAGCAATGATTCCAACCTGGTTTATTTTAGAATACTCAATTATCCATCAAATCCTTCGAGTCAAAGTATCTAGTTGACTTTCAACATGTCCAGCTTATCCTCGCAAGTAGCTAAGCAAGCACCTATCGCCATCATCGGAGCTGGTCCAGGAGGCTTAACCCTCGCACGTTTATTGGAAGTCAACAACATCGACTACATCGTATACGAACGAGATATAAACCCCAAACCCAGGTTCATCAACCAAGGAGGAACTCTGGATATCCATGCCTCATCAGGACAACTTGCACTAAAAGAGGCGCAACTCTTTGACAAGTTCAAAAGCATTGCCCGTTGGGAAGCGTCTAGAGTTTGCATGCAGAATCCATCTGGTACAGTCAAGTCTGTTTTTGGAGAGGACCGTGACGCACCCGAGATTGATCGTCTACATCTCCGGAAGATGCTACTTGACTCCATTCCAACTGACAAGATTCAGTGGGGGCATGGTATCCGAAGTGTCGAGAGGGGAGCTACAGATGCTGAGCACGTTGTCCGCTTTGACAATGGTAGCTCTGTGTCTGGTTTTCGTCTCATTGTTGGATCTGATGGAGCGTGGAGCAAAGTTCGGCCTCTTGTAGGTATAGATTCTCATCTTTTCAATGCTAAAAGTAACTCTTGGCTAGGTCACGTCGGCCGAGCCCGAGTACTCGGGAAAAGTCTTTATCGAGGGAAGCATATCTCGCAATAACCCCACATACCCAGCGGCTGTCGACGACGCCGGACCTGGCACGATGTTAGCAATGGGAGATCATAAGATGCTGGCAGTTCAGCAGCTAGCAGACCATTCTTATCGATTTTATGTCGGAATGGATGCGCCTGAGGGTGCGTATCAGAAACATCTGACCGCCACTGATACCGAGAAGATACGCAGCAAGTTTCTATCGTCATCAGATTTCTTTGCTAACTGGGCCCCGGAGCTCAAAAGCTATCTTGCAAACGCTGAAGGTCCATTTCATGCATGGCCTTTATATCGATTGCCAGTTTCCTCCTTGTCCTGGGACCGTGTTCCTGGTGTTACACTTTTGGGAGACGCAGCTCACCTTTCAACGCCACTTGTCGGTGAAGGTGTCAACATGGCGATGCTTGACGCATTGATGTTATCAAAATTGATCATGAAATGCACAAACAATGCTTCTGTTGGAGGGTGTGAAAAGACACAACTAGAGAACGCTCTTGAGAAATATGAGAAAGAGATGCTCGAGCGTGGTCGGGATCACATCTCGCGGTGCATGGGCCGCGAAAAGGAGTTCTTCTCTGAAAATGCAGCTGAAGACTTTATCGAAATGGTCAACACTGCGATGGTCCAAGGCAAGGGAGAAATAAGAGCTGGCAGTTGAGCTTGGATTCAATATCTATCACAAATTGAGTTAGAAGGGTAGTTGATTAATTTGGAAAATCACATTTGTTCCCAGGGCTACAACAGTCACGATGAGAAGAAGCCAGAATTTGGATAAATATCCTTGTTTGTATAATTGAATGTAAAGTAAAACCGTGGATGCTGAGTGATTTATCATCTCGTTCTCAGACCCGGTATCATGTTGCGTAAAAAGAGACCAGAGTGTTAATGAACCCCGGTCTAACAATGTGCCCAAATAGTTTGTGGGTAAAGTCCATAGTTATCCCCAAATATTCGTATGCCTTCGTAATATCAAAACTTTGCTTTCATGCTTATAATGCAATTATTGGCTCTGAACAGTGACGGCCTTGGAGACCTGGTTCTGAAGGTTATCAGCCTTCTCCTTGAGGTCGCTCAAGATACCCTTGTCCTGATGACCGTTGGTCTTGGAGCTGCCGAGTACGTAGTCATCGTCGCTGCTGGAGTCTTGCTGGAGACCGTCAACACCCTCGGGGCCTGAAGCGTGGAGCTTGCTGTTCTCGACGCCGTTCATGGCGATCTGGTGAGCATTGGCCTGGCCGTTCTCAACAGGGGCGCCGTTGACGGTGTAGCCAGTGTCGCTGGAGTCGACAAAGGCCTCGATACCTGCACCCTCGCGGGGGTAGGACTTCATGATCTTCTTGTGCTCCTCAAGAGCAGCGACCATATCCTCGTGGCTGACGTCATTAAGGAAGACACAGTCACCCATGGGGTTGACTGGGACAGCAGCGCGGAGCTTGCCGTCACGAGTCTTAAGAATAGCAGCGGTGGCCTTCTCCAGAAGATCGGCGTCGAACTGGGGGTGGTCCATGGAGAGACCAGCGCGGGAGAAGAGGTTTAGGAGGCGCTTGTGCTCCTCGGAAGAGAGAAGACCGCGAATGTTGGCGAGAGTGGCAGAGTAAGCCATGTCGATGGAGATGGCATGGCCGTGGCGGAGAGGAGTCTCGGGAACGAGCTCGTGGAGGGGAGACCAGGTGTGACCGTAAGCAATAACACGGTCGAGCATGATCTCGTGAAGGTTAGGTGTCTCAAGCTTCAGCATCTCGTGGATACCAGCACGGCAGATCTTATCAGCGATCACCTTAATCTCAGGAGAAGCATCATCAGATCGACCAAAGCCAGTGTCGATGAGCTGCTCGCAGTACTTCTCAAGGAGATCATAAGTCTCCTTGTGAGCACAGGTGGAGATCTTAATCAGCTCAGCAAATCCGTTTCGGATCTGAGCAACGGGGAGACTGCGGAGGAATGTGAAGTCAAGGAAGGTGTGAGAAGGAGCGTGGTAGGCACCGAGACGGTTCTTGTAACGGCCGTAGTTGACAGCAACCTTGATAGAGACGGAAGCGTCAATGAGGCCAATGACAGTAGTGGGAATGCGGATGTAGTTGGTGTTGCGGCGGTAAGCAGCACAAGCAAAGCCAGCAACATCTGTGACGAGACCACCACCAACAACAAGGACAGGCTCCTTGCGGTAAATGCCAAAGTCGGTCATGGAGTCGACAATGGACAGAAGAGTATCCATGGACTTGGCCTTCTCGCCAATCATGGTCTTGTGGATAGTGAGAGGAATACCATAGTGGTCAAAGTAGCGCTGCATCTCTTGGCCATAGAGGTTGAAGATGTTGAGGTCCATGACGGCCAAGCAACGGCCCCAAGGAGAGTAGAGCTGGTACAGCTGAGGGTTGGCGGGGTTGAAGACGCCATCGAGAAACTCGAAGTCATACTCGATCTTCTCGTAGCCACAGACAGCGAAACCCTTGGAGGTGGGCTCGACGGTAGCACTCATATCAGACATGGTGGGCAGAGGTGAAAGGAAGGTAACACAAGGTGAGAGAAAGAGGTAAAAAGGTGGTAGGGTGTAGATGAGGCGAGATGAGGTAAGAGGAGGAGAGTGTGCAGGTTGAACTGTGAGTGTAGAAGAGGCAAGTTGCAATGAGGGCTCGGGATAAGCAGCTTTTTATGGTATCTCGAAACCCCTCAGTTGGGAAGGAGTCCTAGGTAGTAATGTCATGGAAAGAGGGTCCAGACGAGGGGTTTGGGAAGAGTGTTCGATCGGTTGCAGAGAGTGAATATCGAACTGCCGACAGCGGAAAGAAGCTTCAAGCCAGGGTCTTCACCAGAACAGGTCAGAGGTACTTGGAGTTGACGCAACGGGCTGGTTGAGGTGGGTGTACAAAGACATTCCGGACATTCGGAAATGTCTCATTGGTCATGGATAATATCCAAGGGATCTTTTTTGAGGCCAGAATGAGGTGATTGATAGACTAGGTAGCAGGTACCTGTAGACTAGGCTTGGAACTTGGGTGGTTGCGAGGTGCATTTCTTCTTCATCTTTACACACCACAGCCAACAGCAACGAAAGGAGACAAAATGAAACACGCAAACAGATAGACCGAACCAGGGTGTCGTACAGAGAAATGCATAGCGAATGTTGGTGTCATGATGTTGTTGCTATGATGGGGCTGTAAGGCTTTTAGTTTCGGGCTGTGCAATCTGAGATGGCATTGGACGGCTACGGGTAGAAGTGGCTGGTTAGGTACCCGTAGTGCCATGGCTGGACCCTTTGAGTGCTTTTGAGCACGGCATCCTGTTTCCTAGCCTGATTCGTCGAGAGTGTTGCGCATCCCACGTCTCGAGGTGTCATATACTGAGAAACAGAGGGGCAGTATTACGCGGAGGGAAAGTACCGTGAACATGGCTACTGTACTGTAACCTAGACCGAGTTCAGTCGAGTGGATGAATAGAAGTCGTTGGACTCGACACGTTGAGAGTCAAAACCCTGGATGGCGTGTGATTTAGGATGTCCAGGGGTGAGAGACGGTCAGAGGGCGTTCTTTTTTCATCCCTGGTCTGGACTCGGGTATCGAAAATCTCACGAGATCTTAGCTTCGTGTATCTTTCCCTTAGACTGGGGGGAAAGATCCGCGTGCGTGGGGCGATTTGATATGTCGTATGCGTGCCTGGATTGAGATGGATGTACTTTGAAGCGGAGTATCTCCTGTACTGTATTCTCGTAAAGACGGGTCAAGTTGAGAGGGAGCCGCGTCGATTACACTTAGACAAGGTACCTCTAGTCCACTCATCTTGCATGTGCGCGTCATTCATCGTTGAGCTAACCCCACGTTGTCTTGGCCTAACGTTTTAGTGAGAAAAGAGCTTTATGTGAGAAATGAGAAACTCAAAAGAGAGAATTGACGATCTTGTAGACCCTGAAGTGAGATGGGGATCTTATTTCAGAAAAGAGAGGGGAAATGGGAATGTTGCACGCGTGATCTACAATATCTAGGTTATGTGTCGGCCAACTGTCCATACCTATCTTATCTCTCTATTTTTCAGGGACCATTGTTGTACAAGACTTGTGCAACACAACATAACTAAACTGACCGGTCGATTAGAACACCCTTTTCTTTTCTTGTTTATGATATCTCTCGATTGTTGTTCCTTTTGGTCTCATGCGTCTTTAGTTGAAGGAATATCATCCACTCCTACCTAGCCCCAGTTCCCTTTGAAGCCTCATCGATGGATCGATACGTCATAGAAATAAGCACATAACGGAAAGAGGAGAAAGCAGAGAGAACCTCATCAACCGGTGTAACAAAACAAACAAATATAGAACCCCTCTTCTTTTGACCGGAATATTATTATGGGCTGTGCATGGTTTCTGGGGGTGCAAAAACTCTCGACCCATTCTATCGGTATTTTGTAGTTAGTGGTAGCATTGTGCACACAGTTCTTTTACAGAGTCTCTCACACATGGTGGTGATGCAAAGCGCTACCCGGGAGCAACTTGTGCAACCACAAGAAAGTACTTGTGGTGTTGCAATTGGCGCATGTACGTTTTCCTACTGCACATGAGACTTGAAGCAGAAGCTCGTTATTCTTTACCGGTGTGGAAACCCGCATACAGCGACTTATGCAGAAGAGATCACAATTAGGATGGGCTTTGAAGATGCAAAAGAGAGGGAAACGGTAATGGAAATGGTAATCACAAGGTCTCAAAGGATTATCCGCTTTTGGAACGCGGGCGGAGCTAATATTCCTGACGAGATGAAGCTAAAATAAATCCCCTCTTTCTGTCTTGTCTTGTCTTGTCTCTAGCCTCTTTGTATCTACTGTATCTGTATCTGTATTAGGAGTGTCTTGCATGTTTGGTACTGTACGGAGAGACCCCGGAATGCTTTGCTCCGTGATTTGCTCCACAGGGCGCCGAGAAAGTCGGCGTTCAATGAAACCTGAACGACAAAGTCATGACGTCTTTCAATTGACTTTTGTTTGTCTCGCACGTTGAAGCCCACTCGAGCTTGAGTCCTCCCCCGCCATAGCTAGAGCTCTCAAGCTTGTGAAGCTCTTTGTGATACTGCTCTACCTATCAAGTTGAGTAAATCCAAAGTGAAGCTCTCAATTGATCATTTACATACCATTTACCCTTCCATCTCTAGAGTTTCTTCACTGTTGTCGAAACTATGGCTAACCCGGAGACTTCCCGGGTGATGCAATTCGCCAAGAATCTATCTCTCTTCACACTGAGCTTCATCTTCTTGCCGACAAACCTTCTGTTCGCGCTGGTAGCTTTCCTCTGGAATCGCCTCACTTCGAAACCTCCTACATTGAACTCCAATAGCCAAAATGATCAAGACAATTTGGACAAGACCACAATCCTCGTCACGGGTGTCAACATGGCAAAGGGCCTCTCCCTCGCACGCATGTTCCATCGTCGTGGCCATCGCGTCATCGGCGCAGACTGTTACTCCCTCTCTCCCGGTCGCGTCTCTCGCGCAATCGACGTCTACTACCTTCTGCCTCATCCCTCGGACCCTTCCAAGACGAGCATGAATGATCCGTACCTAAATCGAATCACGGAGATCATTAAATACGAGGACGTTGATCTTTGGGTGTCGGTGTCTGACGTCAATGCCGCGATTGAAGACGCTGCAGTTAGAGAGATCATTGAAGCCCGCACGAGCGCCAAGGCGATTCAATTCGGTGTCGAAGATATTCGCAGATTACATGAGAAAGACGCATTTATCGAGCATACAAAGTCTTTGGGGCTGACGGTACCGCATACCGAGGCTGTAGAAGACAAAGAAGATGTCATCAACTTCCTAAGACGCAATGGAGGTCTTGAGTTGAAGCCTGGTGCGAGACAATATCTTGTCAAGCCTGTTGGTGTAGACGACGTTGCTCGCTTCACAATGCCTCTACTTCCTCTGTCCTCCGAAGACGCTACCCTGGCGCGCATCGACACCATCCCATTCGACTCAGCCAAATGCTCTTTCATCATCCAAGAATACATCACCGGTCCTGAATTCTGCACGCATGCACTTGTCATTCGAGGTCGCGTGTGTGCTTTTGTCGCATGTCGTTCCGCAGATGTTCTCATGCATTACTCTGCTCTGCCTGCAGACTCTCCTCTCAGCAAAGCCATGCTCGACTTTACGCTCAAGCAGGCTGAGGAAGGTGGCGAGAACTTTACTGGACATATGAGCTTCGACTTCTTAATTGACAAGGAGGACGAGGATGCTACCCGATCTGGCGCTGAGAAGGATGTCACGATATATCCCATCGAGTGCAACCCAAGAGTTCACACCGCTACTGTCCTATTTAACAACACACCCGAAATTGTCGACGAATACCTTTCCATACTCTCACCTTCCCAACAACCTAGATCCTTATCTAAACCTCCTCTGTATCCCAACAACCCTCAAAATTACTATTGGGTCAGTCAAGATCTTGTCGAGCTTGTTTTGTATCCATTCTACCTCACTCTCTTCAAAGGCACGATGGGATTTTCTAGTGTTTCAAAATCCATCCATACCTTTGCGCAGCATTTGATATACTGGAAGGATGGCACCTTTGAGTCTTGGGATCCTTTGCCCTGGTTGTGGATGATGCATGTCTATTGGCCTGTGCAGTTTGCTTGGTACATGTCAACAGGGTCTGTATGGACAAAGCTGAATGTTAGTACTGGCAAGGCATTCAAGGGATGAATGTTTTAGGTATCGTTGATAGTTTGGTCAGTAGTAGGTCTAGTTCCTATGTAGTGCACGTTTCATGTTCGGGCGTTGGAAAGGTTAGGTAAATACCAACAAGCCATCAATCGAAAAGGGAATTGTTCAACGTTCATCTTTGTAAAGTGAAGTACTGTCATGTCGATCGTTTCTTCGAATGCACTGTCACCGTACAGTGTTCCTGTACGTCACCGCACCATCTTTGTGTAAGAACTCCAAACCAAAAACACCGACACTATTCACAAGTTCCACTCTTCAAACTCATCAACATCATGAATACCATCAAATAATCACCATTTCGTTCCTTTTTGAACCATCAAATCTCTCCAACACCTTTTTGTATGAGTTGCTACCAACAAAGCCAGGCACGCAGGGATATCCCACCCCACCATATCTGATAAGCCCAAAAGTGTATACACACGCCAGAGTGGTATCCCTATCGTGAGATTGCTCACAGACCACGTCGACGCCGCCCCCGATTTAGGCTGTTGTCCCAAAACGTCCAATCTTCTGCAACCATTAACACCAGCCTCCTTCAATCCATGTCATGTGTTCCCTTTGTCCAAAGTAGTGCCCCCCTCCCCCAGATCTCATGTTAGGCCAGGGGTAAATTGCACTTGGATTCACCACCTGTCACCTGCACCCCGTACATACAGTACTACACCCTCTTCGCCCCTCCCCGTTTGACATATTTTCCCAGTGACCCGGTCAAGAGGCTTGCTTGAGGCTGCATCGCCCCTGGTGTCAGAACTGACACGGCAGTTCCTAGCGTCCCGGGCTGTAAGGGAGGGACGGGAGATTGTACACGTGGCGAGGCGTGTTATTCGCTTATTCCCGTGTCATGCGAGGCTCATGCTTCCTGTATGATGATGCAGAAGTGTCGACACTTTGTGATTGCTTCGAATTGTACCGAGTCTGCGCTTGATGGTGTGCAATGGCAGTCGGGTTGGTCTTCTGGAATAGTCTGAGGCACTTCCCATTTAGATACGGCCAATTAGCACAGTGTATCATGACTGCTTATCTTCTATCGATCTCATGACGCCTTTTGTGGGACAATTCTTCGTAGATAGTGGCAGCCGTTAGCTTGAGTCAACAGCGCAGTAGATCGTCTCTAAACTGCATCTATGCAACTTGATAATTCTTTATAATGTCAATTGAACCACTTCTACACAGCCCTCCTAGTACGCTCCGTCTGAGCCTCTACTGTTATCAGTAAATCTCAGCTGGATTAGAATTGCAAGACCGCCCCATCCAAGCTGACCAAAAGGCTGTATATCCCGAGAGTGAACTATGGGAACTGATTGCTCAGGATCCTACTAAGAGGTAGATTATCTATAAGCATTCGCGCAGCCCGGCGAATCTACAGGCCCCAGGGTATAGAGCACATTCAATAGAGATAGCAAGTTTCCTACAATAAAAATAGATTTTATCCTGCTCATGGATTCCAGTGACAGAGTAGAATCTCTCAGTTATTAATCACTATCTCACTGCTCTTCAACTGCCATGACCCTGTATTGGGTTTTCAAGATGCAGAAACGGGATGAATAACTTAAACTAAAATGTAAATATACTGTATATATACTTAGAAGTCTCTAAATGCCTATATAAACTCGTCTATTTAAGTACAAGGAATGGTACATATGGCTAAAAGAACATGCGCAAAGATATGAGGGTTCCAGTAATTAATGCCAAAGCGATAGACTGATGTCTGCTCGCTCCTGAAATAATTACTGGTGTAGATGGTGCCTCTCCAGGGGCTGACGAACTAACGCTGGATGCCTGTACCTCTTCAGTGGCAGCTGATTTGACTGCAAAGGTCGTTGGGATGCCTTGCTGGCCCTGATCAACAGCCGATGACAGTGAAGGATACGCTGGGGTACCAGGTTGGTATGCAGAGATACCTGTCGGGGCAGCCTCACCTTGTGTTGGTTGAGGCTCGCCATTGTTGGGCTTCGGTGAGACTTGGCCTGGAACATATGCTTGGCTCTTGTTGTCGGGAGAGTTGGCTTGTGATCCCTGTGTAGGTTGAACAGAAGGCTGGCTATGGCCCTGTTCTGGTCGAGAGGTCTCTTGCGATTCTGCAGTAGGAGCAGGAATATGAGGCTGGCCGCTCTCATAGCTAAGTTGAGAGCCCCCTGTTGACCCTGGTGTAGGTTGAACATATGGCTGGCTATTCTCGTCTGGAGAACCGTCTTGTGATGACATTGTAGGTTGCGCAACGGGATAGCTATGGCCGCTAGCATCTACCTGATAACCTCCAATACAGCCATCGGGCAGTTGAACCACTGGAGGTCCATAGCTCCCACTTTGACTGTCAACAGTGACATATGTGGCAGTAGTTGCTGTCTCGGCAACTACACCAGTGCTGCAAGTGACATATTTGACCATGGTCAGGTAAACAGTCCAGATGCAGTCAGAAGCGGGGAGAGATGTTGGAAGACGACTTCCAGATGTTGTCTGCATGGTAGTAATACCAGAAACCGAAAGCGTCTTTGAGCCAGCCTCTTTGGTTTCAGAAGACGAAGAATAGGACGAGGAGGCTGCCTGGTCATAGGTTGTGTAGGCATGAGTAACTGCAGTCGTTGAAGACGCAGCTAGAGAAGAGACTTCTTGGCTTGTAACAGAGCTTGGCAGAAATACTGGTGCAGAAGCCTGAGTTCCTGTAGTAATTAAAGAAGATGGCGATGAAGTGGTTGACGTGGTCGAGGAAGTTGTAGTAGAAAGTTCTGATGCTTGAAGGGCAGTAGTGGAGGAAGCCAAGCTGTCAGCGGATAGCGTTGTGGACTGTATCTCGGATTCCGTTGCTGTAGAAATAATTGCAGCAGTCGAGGTCTCGAGGGATGACGTCTCATCCTCGCAGTCGTCGGTTGACGTCTCGATACTGGCGGTATTAGTGTAGGATGAGTCTGTAGTAGTAACTAGAGTAGACTCTGGAGAAGTTGTTGAAGCTTGATCGGAAGCTTCCGATGATGCCAACGTAGCCTCTGTGGATGTAGCTGCTGCTGATGAAGACTCTGCTGTTGTAGCATCTGTCGATGTGGTCTCTGCTGTCGTAGCCTCTGCTGTCGTAGCTTCTGCTGTCGTAGCTTCTGCTGTCGTAGCTTCTGCTGTCGTAGCCTCTGTCGATGTTGCCTCTTCTGTTGAGGATTCTGCTGTTGAAGACTCTACCGATGTCGTAGTTGAAATTTCAATTTGTGTCTTGACAGCAACATCATTGCCAGTGAATGGCCTGGTCCCAGAATACGCGTCGATCAAAGCACAGTCGCCGCTGCCCTGAAGATATAATGCAACAATGCAAGTGCTGTCACCATCGCATCTATCCACACAATCTTGAAACTCATCTCCCTGAGAATAATAGGCAAAGATATGCCCACCGACTGTAGAGGTATCGCATAGGATATCGAACTTATTGCTGCTGGGACCGGTGTAAATACTGCCGGACAATTGACTGCAGCTTGCAGCTGCCAGCACACTTGGGACGAGAGACAGGCTTAGGGCCAAGGAGGCCCCGACACGCTTAGACAGCTTCATAGTCAAGTAATGTGCAGTCAGTAACGTGAATCTCAAAGTACTAAAGAAGGGTAAAGTGGAAGAAGATATTAGGCATCGTATACTTTTTATCAAGAGAGTTATTTACATGTATACCAGTTAAGCCTAGTGATATCTGTATTTACGATATTTGCAACAGGGGTTACTTGGTTTATTGGGCTCTAGACTTCTTAAGTAGACAGGGGAAAAGGTTTTCTATTGGCTCTTGGTCTAACTTGCTTCTTTTAAGCTGCCTGTGCTGTCAAAGCAGAGATAGTAATATTGAGGAAATTTCCTTTTTGAGCTTATAGTCTCCTTACTGAAGGCAATAGTTTTACTAGCTAATGCATAGTGGAGATTAGATTTGCGGTGAGGAAGCCAATAGTGTCTTTTTTAAGAGGGGCCGAAAAACATTTCAAGGAGAGACAGTCTAACTTCATTCAGATGTCACCTGAACATAAAGATTGAAATCTCAGTATTATTTCTACCAGATAGCTTGCCGCCTCACCTACACCTTATGGTGCACAAAGGATTGGCTTTTAGACATTGAGGTCTCTAATCTATAAGCGAGAAAGTCCTGCTCGCCTATGGAAAAAGCAAGCACAATAGGCAGATTAAGCTCGCAGCTCGATAGTATAACCGATGCTGGCTGCGTAGTTACATCCAGTAGGCCTTGTCTTTCTAAAGCTGGGCAGCGAACGATATTCGAAAGTGACTGATCGCTGTTACCGACAAGAACACCAGTCGTAGCTCTTTATTGTGTAATACCTTATTGTAAAGCAGCAATGTAGTCCGTCACGTTTGGGAATTGAACTCATTGCTGTAACGATATTAACACAATGAGGATGGTATTGTAATAGCATCGGAATCGTGATACAAAGGCTGTGTGAGAAATGTACATTTATATATCGAGAAATCAGGCAGAAAACTAGCAACCAGACAAAAAGACAGCAAGAGACTACACATCATTGTTATGTACGATCTGCCGTCTGAGAGGTAACTTATAATACTTCCTGTCATGGGTAATATAGAATATAGTGCTTAATACTACCTTTAAGAGCCCGATCGGTACCTGATAAATAGTGAAGTCTGACTGGCGCTCCTAAGTAAGGAAATTGCAAGAATTTAGATGAAGATTTTTATCTTGTTGAACCTCCCAAAAGGTTTGCAATATTGTGTCCATGGAACCTGGAGCATTTCTACAAACTTCGCAGTCCAGCTATTTCTCAAACCCGTAATCTTCCTTCATCTGCTTAAAGATCTATCTTCTCGATCGATCTTGGCTTCTTTTAACTCCCGCCCTTGAATGAGATTTGCATGTACATCATGTAAGAGTCAAGCGTGCCAGGATTTTCCTTTATTCATTGTTCGAGCTGGTATGACGAAAGCGAATTATCTTTTCTAGATGTTAGTGACACAAGGGCTTTCTAGCAACATTGTCTCCAGCGCTAATTCCAGCACCAGTGGTGAAGTGAATCATGGAAAAGAATGGAGGGCATTGCCGTAGGTGTTGCCATGAGACTATTTTAATATATCCCAAGTAAGAGCCTTGTTTACTATATCTGGTCGTTATTTGATTTGTTGCTGTTTACTGGTTTCAATAGAATTGCGCCTTCCTCCTGATGGATACATATGTTGGAGAGTTACACGTGATGCGAGTATCGATGGATGGATGTTATCCAAGATGGGTGCAGTGAAAGAGTATCTTCTAGAAGTCAACCGACACATATATCAATTTAAGCCAGTCATTTAAAGCCATCTGCTAACAGTTGTACCCAATACAAATGGTTGTTCTGAAGGAAGCCAACAGGCGGCGCGGGATGGAGTGTTGTTTTTGTGTCTGCGAATCATCAACATCCCGTTCAGATAATACGAATCAATATTATTAGAGGTTATATACAATCGCCTTGACAAGATTATCATCAGGAAGACTTAGCCATTCGCAATCATACAGTGCTTTTGCAACAACGCCATTAGTAACTCAGTACATGGGTCGTAAGGTAATTTCCAATCTGAGGTCCCATAGATAGCGCAACTGGCAGTCAGGAGCTGCTTTTCCGTTTTCGTCTCTTGGTCACTTGAGAAATAGGATAATTGGGAAGCAAAGGTTCCTGAGCTGACTATCGACTTCACTTTCACTCCCAGAGCCTTTTTTCAAGTTATATCAATGGAAGAGACGTGGAATTGCCTCCTTGGCTGTGTAATGATGTGAAATTGTTTGTCCTTTTCGCTCAAGCAGAGCCTCATCTAGCAATATCAAGGTACCAGTAAGATTGATACACGTGAAATCAGTATTCATGTAATGGTGGTCAGCTCATCGGGCTGCATATATCTTGCATCCGTCTTTGCCCGGTGATAGTGAAACTTGGTTTTCATTCGTAGTACTCGACTGTGGCTTCTGTTTCATGAAGCCTCATACAACATTTGTCTATCTTCCAAGCAAACGAAACTGACGGGTATCATACGTTCGAAGAGTCCGTACGTCTTGAGGGCCCATAAACCTCATCGGCAGACCAGTCGCTTCTAACTATGATGAGTTTTCTAACAGACAACATGTTGGAGGTCTGGTACTTAAACTATGATTGACAATCCGAGGCACTTCCCGAGAGGCTAGCTATGTACGAAACTGGAACAACTCTACATGTTTCAGGACTTCTTGGATGATTAGAGTGGTCCTTCCAATTCCAGGCACGTAAAAGTTTGTCTGCGGCGTGGAGTTTTGAGTACAAGCTGCCTGCCGCAAGTGAAGCGGATTTTTCAGCTGCGCCGTATTTCCCCGCCCACCAAGATAATTGAGACACCAAATACCAACTTCAGAATAGGCTGCATGTCAAGGTGGAGAGATAGCGTTAGCATGGACTTCAATAGGTCCAAATCCGATAGCGCAATCTCCCATCGTCGATCGCCAAGTCCACGTACACTAGATAAACCTTCGAGTATCTGCCGTCCCCAGCCACTTACGGCATGTTCGGCAGATCAGCATCAACTTCAAGGGAGCTTTCTTATATTTGACTACAGAAGATAATATCTCTTACAACTATAAAAATCTGTTGCACACTCCATTGGCAAGTTCTCTATTATCAAGACTTTACGGCAAAAAGGTGTTCCACGCTCATGCAGGATGGTTTCCAAGACTGAACCCCCCAAACAACCTAAAGGTCTGCCCTTCCATTGCGAGGACCCAAAGACCATAATCACTGACTACTGTCGGCAGTATGGGCAACTCTTGTGACAAACACAGACTATCTAAAAGGAGTCCTGACGCTCAACTACCGTCTTCGTTGCGTCAAGTCAAAATACCCACTGCTAGTTCTATACACCAGCACACTCTCCCAAGCCGGTCTCGAAATTCTCAAGAAACGAGATATTAGAACATTGGAAGTGCAGCGCATATCACCAAGCACCTCACAAGACTACCTCGACGATCCGCGTTTTCTTGAATGCTGGACCAAGCTAGTCGCCTTTTCACTCACGGATTTCTCGCGAATCGTCCTCCTAGACTCTGATATGTTGCCGCTTCACAACATGGATGAGCTGATGGACGTTGAACTGGATGCTCCCTCCCTGGGTGGTACTGGAGATATTATCCAAAGCAAGAGGCTTTTTGCTGCTTGTCATGCGTGCACTTGTAATCCACTACGAAAAGCGCATTATCCTCCAGACTGGATACCAGCAAACTGTTCGTTTACAACTCAGCACGACAAGCCTGAGGCTGCCCAAATAAATGGAGCTAGTCTATCCACAGGCTTGGGTAAATTGAACAGCGGGCTTCTCGTCATCAATCCATCTCAGAGTCTTTTCACTCAGATCCTCTCCAAAATGGATGATCCTAGCTGCTCAGAGTATAAGTTCCCAGACCAAGATCTTCTCGCAGATGTGTTCAAGGGTCGCTGGGTGGTCTTGCCATACATCTACAACGCTTTGAAGACCATGCGTGAGCCTAGCGTGCATGGGGAAATTTGGCGTGATGATCGGGTGAAGAACGTTCATTACATCATGAGCCCGAAGCCTTGGGATGAGCTGGGGGCTGATGATTCTTGGACCGGTCGACAGGAAATTCATAAGTGGTGGTTTGAGGCCTACAAGTCGATGCTTGCAGAAGAGAAGGCTTTGGGTTTATCGTAACTTGAAACAGCTCATAGCACGGACAGGTTTTCTTTGTCGAGTTTGGCGGTTCATACTTAGCTTGACATAAACCATCGCGTTGGACTATCCTATCACGGTTCCTCGTTACTATAACTCATCATTCCTCAGTCCTTACTGAGCTTAATACCAAGAGCTTCCACCGCCCTAACCATACGCTGGAGCCCCTCAAGTAAATACGTTCTCTCGTGAGCAAAGACGATACGGAACCAGCCAGACACGTCAGTACCAAAGTCACCGCCAGACGCAAGAAAGATCCTATGCTTCAACAAAACATCCGTCATTTCCTCCTCCATAGCCACGAGAGTCTCCTGCGATGCTTTACCAGCGTCGTGCTGTTTCATCACCAACGCGTTGATCTGTGTTTGATTGGGCGCAAACAAGTTAGCCCATACAAAGAGTCCAGCGTTGGATCCCTCTTTGTAAGGAATGCCGTGGTTTGTCAAGAATTCCGTTACTATCTTGTAGTTTTGTGCCAGCCGCAGTTGATTTGTCTTGATGAAAGCTTCAAGAAAGATATCGTCAGAGAGAATGCTCGAGGCGGCAAGGTCAGATAGTGATGAAGGGCCGGAAAACTCGGAATTTGCTACACAGGCACGCATAAAGGCCTCGTTATGAGTGATCAGACAACCAATCCTTATGCCGTTAGCACCAAAATCCTGGAACTGTGTCAGAGTTGTCTATCGTGCCTTTCGGGTTCCGCTTCAAACCTTGCTCATTCCCCACATGACATGGACGAGATTTCTATCGATCAATCCATCTGTGTTGATTGAAAGTGCCGACGTGAACTCAGGTGCATCGGGGACCTTTTCGTTTTTCCAAACTGATAAAGCGTAGATTTCGTCAGCAAGGAGATGAATTCCGTGCTTTTGGCAGAATCTCATGTAGGCCTTTATGACTTCGGGGGTGTAACAGCGACCTGCCATAGAGTCAGAGAATTGCTCCCATGGTACGGCTGAGCAAGGTGACCTAGAGGATTATGTGGATTGCACAGAAGCAAAACCTTGACACGTGTTCCCTGTTCTTGCGCGTCTCTGAGAGCCTTCTCATAGAACTCCACAGCCTCAAAGCTAAACGGATCTACGTCTCCGAAGGACACACCAACAATTCTCGCCCTGGCTTTCGGTAAGTAATGTATATAAGAGGAGGTTGGGTGACTCACTCGGCCCGATATCCAAAGTCAATCGGGAAATTTCCGTAGTAAGGTCTACC
This sequence comes from Fusarium brachygibbosum, assembly GCA_018886245.1. Lineage (NCBI taxonomy): Eukaryota > Fungi > Ascomycota > Sordariomycetes > Hypocreales > Nectriaceae > Fusarium > Fusarium brachygibbosum. The sequence continues at coordinate 2,559,798 of MU249525.1, forward strand.
CAACAAAACACCATCACCTTTGTCACAGAGCGAGAAGCCGCTGAGCTCGATGGCTTGGCCTACACCTGAAGTAATGATAAGCTGATCTTTGGTCACGGCTTCATGTGAATTGAAGTTTCGGTTGATGAATCGCGCAAGGACATCTCGTAGATGATGGGAGCCGGAGAAGCCATCTCCACAAGTAAGTGAGTGGCTGTCGACAATGAACTTGGGGAGGATCAGCATCCCATTTGAACGTAACTGCCTGGGAATTTTACGTTTTTGGTCATTTGTTGCGTTAATTCTCCGTGCATCAATGTCTATCGGACGTCAGCTCTTGGCCTGGACTGGTTTCGTCAAATTGGTAGCTACATTCTCTGCTACACCTAGACTAACGTAGCCATCGGTGTTGGTCTCTGGGTTCCATAGGTTGCAGAGGATATCCAAAAGTGGCTGCCTGTAAGCTGGTGAAGCGAACACTTCACCTCTGGTAGAAAGCTTGGCGTTTGGCGGCATCATTGTTACTGAATGTAGAGATTTGTTATTTTAGGAAAAAGCTTTATTGTGTGGTGTGCCTATCTGTAATCACTTTCTCGTAAAGAATGGTGGGAACCCCTCAGATATAACCATGCTTCTATACCGATCGAGCTGAAGGATTGACATGCTTGCGCAAACCATAGGATACCAAGCTCGTTGTCACCTGAAGGGCGTGCATGACATCACCATGTAGCCAGTATACCGCATCGCTCAACCCAACCCACGATTCATGACAAACTGTCTAGGTCATCGTCACCCTCTCGTTCGGCCCAAGCCCGATACCTCAGCGACGGTTCGTAATGAAGGTCAAATCCGATCTTCCCCAACCTCATTTTCATTATGTATCCCAAAGCACCTTCTTCGTCCTGAACCCACTTCGCCCGTCCCCAGTCCTCGTCGGACTCGTATTCGCCGCGAAACCTGCATTGACCAAAGTCTATCATGGAAACTTGATAGGTTCCGTTGTTGGGTACAACCATAAAGTTAGCGTGTCGAACATCGGTGTTGAGAATGTCGTGGTCGCCGAGGATGTGAACTATTCTGATAGCTTGATCGACAATGTCTTGCCACGATGATTCAGGTGCATTTTCAGCCAAGGTTGGTAGGGTGAAGCCATCGAGATATTGCAATAGAACGCCTTTTTGTCGGTAGAGCTCTTGTTGTTGCGCACTGAGAGTCGTGTTGGGAGAGGAAATGTCGAGGGTGACAGCAGTAAGGAAACGAGGAATGAACCTTCCCTGATATTCCTGGAGACGAGCGTACGTCGCGATTTCGGCTTCGAAACATTTCTGTAATTGAGAACCCAGGTAGGCCTCAACCTCAGCTGTATCCCAGTCTTCATCGCTGTCTTCTTCGGAATCCGATTCATTGCGTAGTTTTTTCGAGGAATTTCTCCACTTCTCCGGTTTGCAAGCTTTTCACAAAGTCGTTCTCGATATTGTCGGACCATGCCTCAACCTTGTGGTCTTTGCGGTGTTGCTCTGCACCTCTCCGATCAAACATTTTTAGAAACTGCACATTACCCTCGGCTTCTGTTGGGGAATCTGAGACTTGCTCCACTACCATTCCACAGGATAAGGTCCATGAGCGCTGTTGTTGTTTGATCCTCACTTGTATGGTCTTCTGCTGATGGTTTGAAGTCGCATTGGCGCTGGCTTCTAAGTCGAGGACCTTTCCAGTGGGATATATAAGATCAGCCACACTGGATCTCTCTGGGTTCGAAGTCTCCATGTTGGTCAAGCGTAAGCGCTGGTCCTCTGATCTTGGTTGTTGTATGTGTTTGGATAGTTGTGGTTGGAATGACGAGACTAATGCGCCTGGCCGTAATACTGCCTGGAATATCAGGCAAAGGTGATGTTTCAGCGGAAGGCACTCTTCGAGCATTCAAGGGTACATACGGAAAGAGAAGATCTCAAGAAGAAGGAGAAAAAGGTCTTGCCGACAGAGAGACTAAGGACCTTTATATACCCAGAAAAGCTAAAGGTTCGTTAGGAAAGTCATTCTGCAAGCACTGTATTTATTCTGAGGGAGTTATTGTATTAGAGGCATCGGTTATGATGGCTTAAAGTGTATTTATAATTGTATTTTCTTCAATGTGTAACCCTAATCTATCCCCAGGGGGATACAGAAGAAGATTAAAAAAATAAAATTAATAAGAGGAAGAAAACCTTCAGACAGGGCGTCCGTCGCCCTTTGGAAAACCTTATACCAGGGCATCTTGATATCAAGCTTTGGTTGCCATGCTAAAGTGAAAAAGCTTATATCTGCTTCTTGTTACTCCTTTAAAGGATTGGTGTCAGGGCCCGGATGGCATTGCGGTCGAGCATGTCAGAACTCGATGCAGTTTAAAATTGCAGTGCAGCAGCGGCCGAGTAGCAGAGCTGTGCATCAACTTGGGTCTGGGTGGTATATCTAATAATGTTGACTAGGGTTGCAGTGAAGGTACATCAGTTTCGTCTGGCTTTTGGCTCGCACGATCATGTAATGTAATTGATTAAGATGCAAAACTTGGTCCACTTGTTTTTAACGTTATTCCATATCCCCATGGGGATAGATCAAGGTTACAACTTGGTCCGCTTATTTCATTCTTTCTTTACTTCACTTTCTAAACGATAGGACCAACAGATCCTCGAATCTCGAACCACTCATAGAAGCCCGTTGTGACGTCGTAAACTGACTCAACGTTACCAACGAGGGGCTTGTTGTTTTTGATGCCCCAACTTTCCACTCCTCCTCAGTTGCAGCATCCCAAAGGTGCGTCCGTACGTCAAACGGCAAAGCCTCCACACAAAGCGAATGCATCGCGTACCCTCTCTTCAAGGAGCTATACACAGCGAGAAGTATGTTACACACCATGATCGTTCGGCGAACACTTTCAGAGAACAGCCATGCCTGCCAGGGACTCAAAGTGCTTGGTAGTTGGATAGGTGCGTGCTGCCACAGCTGGTGCGTGAGCGCCCACATGTCTTCGTTATCGCGTTCTACTTCATCTCCATGTGGGTCTTGACAGATTAGAAGACGGATGATTTGTGCCAGACTTATTGCTTGGGCGTAGGCTAGTATTTCTGGGAACGAGGAAGACTGTGTTGCTGAACGAAGTAACCGACGAATTGTGGACCGTAGAGCATCCAGTCGATGGCTTGCAAGATACTCGCCGCCGACCTGGTAACTGAAACATATATCCCGAATCACTTGTAGTTGAGGCGGTAGATCCAGAACATATATGCCAGGGTGGATAAAAGCTGTCTTGTTGTCCTCTGCGAACTCGGCTGGGAAACTTTGCAAAATTTCTGATAGATGGTGAAGCGTCCCTTGGTCAAAGACGCGCACGACTTCAAGATGTAGAGGATTAAAAATCCTAAAACCAGTACTCATGTGTCCGCTAACAAGACTCGGCTCATGGGCATCTAGTGTTGCGAGGGGAGGTCGAGATCCTTGGTAGTACCCGTCCCGGAGGACTTGTCGAATGTACATTTGTAAGCCTGTATCCAGCTCCCCACTAACCACGAGGAATGACAGGCTTTGACCATTTGAAAGGCCACTCAATATTTGCGGCTCTTTGGTGGGTTTGATCATGCTTGTATGGCGTACATCAGCCGTTGCAGGGGCTGGTTGGTTGATGTAGCCGCATTTGATGCGCTTGGCGGAGCATCTTTCGCAGCATGGGGTGGCGAGATTGCAGCGACGTCTTGCTTTGACACAAGCTTGACAGGATCGCTGCAAGAGAGTCATTTTAAGTTCAAGGGGCACTGATGTGTTACGGTGAGAGAATGGACATTGTTTGAGGAACAAGATATTCTGAGATTGTCGAGTTTGGGTGGTAATAGACTAGGCCTAGGGACAAACAGTCCAGTTATCTTGGGCTGATGAGACACTAACTAGACGCAGTGTTTCATTGGTGCAGCGAAGATAGTGCCATAGCTGCCCTGTGGCTTATCTTATCACACCACTACCACAAGGGGTTGTCTCACTGAGTGCGCTAAGATCCAGAGAGGACTAGTCTCCACTGCTCAGTTGAAAGAGGTTTAGACTCCACCATTTCTAAAAGCCATGATCTTGAATTCGCGTTATGATAATGATAAAAGCACCGACATGCTGATAAATCCATGGAAAGTATTGAAAGAGATGAGACGAGCTCAGGAATTTAGTTGTATAAGTAGACAACACCATGCCATTCTGTGTCGGGTTTTCCATCCACCACAACCATCTTGTCCTCTATCAGATACCATCACTTACCCTATTCGTCCGTATCAGCAGATACCTACTACTTTCATTCTTCAACATGACTACAGAGATTAAGAATGTCATGATCCTTGGAGTAAGTCTTATCGCGAAACACTCGAGGAAATATAATTGACTTATATAACTACCAGGGTCGCGGAAATCTTGGACCATACCTCATTGCCTCCCTCCTCGAAGCCGGCTTCAACGTTTCTGTCCTAAGCCGTGCAACGTCAACCACCACAGACACAACCTTTCATGGTGCCACTATTGTCAAGTCTGACTACACCCTGAAATCGCTTGTAGAAGTTCTCACCGGTCAAGATGCCGTCATCTCGACCCTGTCAACAGCCAACATTGCCGAGCAAAAAACGGTCATCGATGCAGTTGCAGCTGCAAAGGTCAAGCGTTTTATGCCCAGTGAATTCGGAAGTGACACCTCTGTTGAAGGTCTTGAACAGATGGCTCCGTTCCTTAAAGGAAAACAGGATATCATGGACTACGTCAAGACCAAGGAAGCCGAAGGGTTGACCTGGACGGCGCTTTTCACTGGACCTTGGATCGACTGGGTGAGTTTGCAGAACTGTTCCATCGATGATATCTCAGCATGCTAATTCCGGATGCCTTTATAGATGTTGATTGAGGGTAAAGGACTGCTTTGTTTAGACATCAAGGCCAAGACAGGCGAGCTTGTTGACGGAGGGAAACCAAAGTTCACCACGACGTCTGTATTTCAGGTCGGCGAAGCCACCGCGGCAGCACTTTCACAGTCCGACAAGACCAAGAATCAGTACGTACATGTTTCATCGTACAATATTTCCCAGGAACAAGTCGTCGAGGCTCTCGAAAGAATCTCCGAAACCAAGTTTACGCTCAAAGAATTGAGTAATGCGGATTTATATGCTCGAGCAACCAAGCACATCGAAGAAGGCAACTGGGGTACGGGATACTACGAGTTGGCAACTTCAACGGTTTATAGTGATACCGAGGTCACCTATTTTCCTGAAAAGGCAGAACACTGGAACAAGGTACTTGGGCTTGGCAAGGGGGAGAGCTTTGATGACATGATCGCTCGTGTTTTGAAGGCAGTGCAGTGAAGGTGGCGAGGATGACGGAATCTCAACGTCTTTTGGATGGTTAAGTTGTTATGCACTGCATGCATCGCAAACATCACACGATCTTAGTAGCTCGAGATTTGTTGATAAAAGACAACGCGTTGTTCATATATTTCATGCGGGTATTTTGTTATATAATGTTTGGGCCAGTGCTAGCATTTTCTTAAGTCCCCATAGCCTTCCTTTATTCGGCCATAACCTATGTTATAATAAATTTAGTGCCACAAGCCATCGTTGGGCTTGATACCCTTCTCCTTGCAGTAATCGTAGTACATCTTGGCAAAGCTAAAGATGTCCAGAGTGAACTTCAGGGTATCATCGTCGTTAAGGAACTCAATGGTGCCGGAAATGGTGAATACGATGTCAGTGTTATCCTGGACGGACAGGGTGTGAATGACGCCAGGGTTCTCGCAAACCCAATCGCCAGGACGGGCAACCCAGTCGTATCTGTAGATGTAGCATTAGCAACGTTGTATCGCATCAGGGGTAGTCAGGATAAAACATACTCTTTGTAACCCCATTCACCAGACATGGTGATGGCTGTAACGGTACCGCGGTGTCGGTGCTTGCCCAGACTGGCGGCAACAGCGGATCGCAGACCAACGACAAAGGTGCCGGTTCTGTTCTCCATGCGCATAGGCTTCAACTCAATGGGTCCAATCCAGGGAAACCAGACGGTATCGGTCTTCTCGTTGATGTAGACATCAGGGGCGCTGTACTTGTCGGTGAAGGCGAGCTCCTCACGCTCAGCATCGTTGAGGGCAGAGCCGTCCTTGGGGCGCTCAGCGAGGGTGGTCTCCTTGGCAGAGACGGGCTCGGGGACGAGATCCTCAGTAGTAGTTGAAGGAGCCATTATGAAAGATGTGTGTTATGTTTGTGCAGGAGTAGTGTTCCGGTAGTGTTGTGAATGGGACAAAGATAGAGTAAACTCAAAAAAAGAAAGGTTGCCAAGCTAGATACTCTTGTACCGCGTGGCTTGGGAGCTTAGGAAGTTAGCTGAATATTAAAAGACCCTGGGGCGACTCGAAGCGGAGTCGAGGAGGGGGAATTACAATTCATCATGAGACGATTGGTCAGTTTCACCATGGAGTGAGGCGCGATCGCCGCTACGATAATATTATAGCCTCGGCCATACCGCCATTTCGAGGGTTAGTCGGTAGGTCGGTTCGAGATACCCCGGCATTTGGACTTGACCTTTTAAAAGTCTAACCCACAAATACCGCCTGATAGCCCACATACCGCTCTGACAAGCCCAACGGTTGTGTTGTTAAGGGTCCATTCTGCGTTTTGTTGAAGATGTGCCATGTGTAAGTCCTGACTGAGATGTGATCGACGTTGCCAATGGTTCTAGACCGTCAACTATCGAAGACAGTGTCTCGGACGATGAAGATCCTGTGTTGGCTTTCACAATGGCATAAACATTATGTTACAATATGCACAGACCCTCCTACCCCTACAAAACAGTTCCAGAGAAGGAAGAGTCGAAGGATTTCTTTAATTCGTTTGAATACTCCACCTGTAGACGGATTAGACTCGGGTTCTGTACGTACCTCCTAGGGACGACGGGGGAACGGGGAAGCGGACAGGACAAGGTGGAGCTGAGGTTCCGGATCCACCGCTTATGCCGACATAAGGAGAGACCCCAGATTCGTTGCAACGTGGAAGGAGAATGCGGTCCGCAGTGATACTGTCCACGTCGGAATGATATAATGCGCCAAGATTGTGACAACCGATTTGCCGGAAAACGTTATGCTTACCTTGTGATGTTTAGGTCAAATAGTGATTGGACAGTAAAAGGTTGTTGGTTGGCATTGCTGCAATTTAGAGCAGACAACATAGCTTGGCTGTCAGAATTGCAGGGTGGTTGGTGCATAATTTAGAACAACTGACATAGACTTAGTGAGACGCCAGAGGACCCTTGGGCTAACGAGAAGCTGTTGGCGTAAGGTTAGTTAGTGTGTTTAAAGGACTCGTCTTCGCCTTGTTTTACCTGCCGCTAATCTTTCCTCTTCACTCTTAGTCTATTGTGTCGTTGTGCTACTGTAGCTAGCTTGGAAACTTCTGCTCAAAGAATATCCGTAACTAAGGCTGATCCTGACGGAGAAAGTCGAATTGAGACGACGCGAAGGGCGGGACCCCTCCAGCTAAAGCTCTTAGCTCTGCGACGCAACGGCAGACTTTGTTCCGGTGGCCCTTCGGTTAGGGAACAAAGAACCCGCCCGCTTACCGCGTAACTGTCCCTTCCCCGACGGAACTTAACGATGAATGCGAAGCCCGATGGAAATAATAATCTACAGGGGCTCGCTTGTCCAGAGCATTGGGCACTTTTATCGCCACTGGGATGAGATGAGATGGATGATGTTCTGCTCCTCGCTTCTTCGGGAATACCGTCGATTTGGAATTATTATGCAATTTCCAGGGTAAATGGGGGAACCGGGTACAGATTGTTAGAAAGTTCTGTGCATGAAAAGGAAAAAAAGCAATTATTTGAACAATGACTCTAGTGTATTGTTTGGTTGGAAGATTCTAGCGTGCAGTGACAGCCTCATTAAATTTAAAGAGCAACTTAACTTAATCTTGAGGTTAGTAGTCAGCCCAGTCTAGTCAGTCTAACTAGTCAGTCAGTCAGTCAACGTTCTGGCGTAGCGCATTGTTTGTTTAGTGCTCATGAGCTGCTAATAGCGCGTTGATAAAAAAGATTAGTCTACCGTTGCAAAGCGTCAGTCCACTCACTATTCAAGGTTTTGCTTCCTGTAGCTACCCAGTGATACCTGAGGAGGAAGCGGGCTCATTTGAACCTGGGAACTGGAGTAATATACGAATATTCCATCGTAATATCACAAGTCAGAATTCATGCTTAAAATCCTTTTCCAAGATCTGGATCTCAGAAGGAATTCCACCCTTAGGTCTCCTTCTTAATACGGAGATTATCGTAAAAAGGAAGAAAAAAGAGGACTCCATCATGCACCACAAAATTGAGTTCGAAGCCCGTGACATTTCTGCAACCTAACCCAACTTCCCCCCTCCTAAAAGGACCGACGGATGCTTCAACACAGCCTGTACCAGCGGAAACTAGGACTCAAGTCAGTGTTAGCTTGCCTGTTTTATCCAGGGGAGACCTGGGCTTAGGTGGGACACCTTGACGATATTGGGTGGGTTCGGCAGCTAAGAGACTACCGCGCAACGGTGTTGATCTTCAGTGACGACGCCAAGGGGACCCAGCAGCCCTGGCTCATCTCTTCCAGTTCTTACCAGAATCGCTCAAGAATTTCACTGTACGAGGTGCCTTTCTGACAGTAGATCGTCGCCTAAGCCCCGACTAATTAATGGTTTTGGTGTGTGTGTCTTGCAGCTTGTCCGGCTCCCTTTTCATGGCTCCTCATGGTTCCACTCGGAACCTAGACCAAGTTACAACGCTTGGAGGGATTCGGATTCGTTTCAAAGGCCCAAGCCAGCCAAGTTAACCATGAGGGTTATTTCATAAAAAGTAAGGAAAAAAATGTTTATCTCAAGCCAAGGAAGACACCCCCTGCGAAATTGTACATATCTAGTATTCCCGTTCCATCCTCTCGGGATCCTTTCTGTTGGTTCTCTTCCCTTTTTTCTCTTCTCGCTCTCCAATCGATCGCTGCCCACCCCCTCTGGTTCCTGAGCGAGTGAGCGGCATATGTAAGTGGCTTACTTGGCACCTGTCAACCTGGTTGTTGGGTCTTTTGTTTTTACGTTTCTGTTTTATTGCCTTGCCCTGCCCGGGGAGCACGCTCGCGTCAGCATGGAGTCACGACAAACCGATATCTGGGCCGTGTGCTTCATCACATTCGCTGCAGCCACCATCATCACGGCTATGCGACTGCTGAGTCGTCGCCTTAAACATATCCCGCTCTCTTGGGATGATTACTTTGCTCTTTGTGGATTTGTAAGTTTGCGATTGATTGAGTCTGCTTATTCCCGTCCCCCAATCCTTGCTAACTCTATTCCAGGCCATCTCAGTTGGTTGGATCATCATCGTGCCTTACTGTAGGTTCCCATTTTTATTATACCTGCGACGAAAACGATTCGACTCGACTCGAACGATATGCTGACTCAACTTGCAAGGGCTCAACCGTGGTCTTGGACTACACATCGATGATGTCGTCAAAATGAGAAAGTCAACGTTGATGGACGAATTATACCAAGCCAAGCTACTTCTCTTCATCGCCGAGCTTTTCTACGCCTTTGGGCTGTTCTTCGCCAAGATTTCTATTTTAAGTCTTTACTGGCGCATGTTCCGCGTTACCAATATTCGACTACCGATTCAGATTCTCTTTGGATGCTCGCTTGTCTGGATCACCTTCCGAGTAGGTACTTCGTCGACACAATGCAATTCACGTCTAATCTTGGAGTAGATCTTTATGGGAATATGGCATTGTGTGCCTGTCGAGAAATTCTGGGATGACAGTGTTGAGGGCTACTGCGCGATTGAGGACAAGAAGTTCTTTTTCGGAACTACTTTGGTTCACGCCATGATCGATATCGCTATCCTGGTATTACCCATGTGGCAGATTGGACGGCTGCAGCTCCCCATGCTGCAAAAAGCTGGTATCATGATCATGTTTACCTTTGGTTTCTTGTAAGTGGTTCACCCACCAAATTCGTCACTCCATACACTGACAAGTCCAGCATTTGTGCTGCTGCCATTAGATTGATTGTCGCCGCCCGCGTGTTCAATGACAAATCAGCTGATATTACATGGAATATCTGCGACATTGTCATCTGGGCAACGGTAGAAGTCAACCTTATCAACGTGTCTGGTACGAATCCCTCGTGTATCTATCTTTACCACCTATGCTAACTCGACTACAGCATCCCTCCCTACAATCCGACCAGCCTGCACGTTCATCTTCATGTGCCAAAACCCACGAACCCGAACAGGCGCCAGCTCGGGCAGTTACCCCAACACCTACGGCCGAAGCCAGACTAAGCAGTCCATCCGCCTCGACACGATCAACAAGACAAAACCCAACGACGAATCCAGCTCGACGCATCAGCTCGCTGACTCCGATGACGGCCACGGTAATGGTGGCAGAGCTGGCTCAACAGACGACTTTGAGGCTCACGCGATGGACCGTTTTACACCGGGTGGAAACCAATACTCTTCTACTATTACGGGACATCGCAGCAACTCTGGAGGTGGAGAATACGGATCAAGCTTTGGTGGTATCTTGGTCAAGAACGAGACGACGGTGCACGTTTCTAAGCAGTGATCAAACAGGCAAGCAACAGGGACCAGGGCGTACGCTAAGGATTAGCAGAGCAGAGCGTTGAGATATTTTGTAAAATTAGACTTAGAACGATTTAATGTGTAGATAGATCCAATCACTTGATTCGGATAGAACGTCCAGTATCATCCAGTTTAGATTTACGTGAAGCTTTGACAGAGGTGCCTTTCTCCACAGACAATGCACTCAATGGTCTCGTTCTACTCTCTTTTCGGTCAAAATCGTACGTTCTTTACTCTCACAACTATCCGCTTCCCTTTCCCCGAAGGCCAATGTTACAGTATTAGGACTTGGAGATTCAGGGGGATGAAGATCAGTCAGTGGGGTAACGTCGCACGGCAATTGGGGACTCGCCTACGCTACCTCTACCGCTGCAGAAAAGTAGCGTCGCGCTTGATGTAGAGTGTAGCATCATTTAGTCCAGCACAGTTCTAGCTTGATCGTCACGGTGACATTTTCCTCCCATGGAATGTCTCAGCTCAGTCTTTAGCTGTGCGACTTGAACGGCGACATAGGTACCTGACAAGGGAACAAATGAATGTTTCCAAACCGTCAAGCTACAAAAGAAACCCAACCAATTAATGCCTAACCTAAGGTGCTGGTCCACTGACGATCAGGCGCAAAAACTAGCTGTTAGTATTGCGCCACTACTGAATTTTAGCGGCAGCTAGGAAGAAAGTGCCGATATTAGACTATTTCTAACGAATTTAGCCTTGGATTCTCTGTTTTGTCGTTCTAAAATCGTGGCGTGCTTTTCAATCAGTTGTTACCCTTTGCCTTTACTGGACTCAGTTACGAACAAGCCAAGCTCTATATCTGAAACAGATCGATCAAGACCAACCAACAACTGACAAGTCCAAAGTTTATGTGACCAGGTTAGAACTGGAACGCCATCCAACAGCACTGATAGACAAGGATCGTTATCAACGAATAAAAATCTTATCAGATGAGCTCTCTCGTCGATCCAAAAGAAGTTCAACAAAAAGTGAAGCTGTAGCCACCGCGGCACATGAGCCGTGCCGCTCTGATGCATGGACGGCGACTGACTTGATCGGCCGCTCTTTGACGTATGTGCGGTTTCTGGGGTTCGGGTGCCTCCCTTATCGACAGGCATCAACTATACAGCCAATTTGTAAAGGTACCGTGTATTTTGCAACCATGCAGGTAAGTCACCAGGAACAGTTTGGAAGGCGATCATCAAAGACAAGGCGCAACCATGGGACAGTCGCTCTCTTACATAATATGCCCGTAACGGCAGAATATTTCTCACACATGGGATGTCTATGCTATCAGTATCGGAATGCATATAAGATGCATCGACCTGGTGAGCGTTGGCCTTACAAGTCTGTTGTGCTTTCAAACTAGCCCCCACACATAAAGAGGACTTTGACTCTTTCCTGTCCAGCCAGTAAGCAAGACCTTCTTCACCTTCTTCTTCTATTAACAAAAACCATAATGGATCAAAAAGAAAGGCAAAAAGAAATTACTGCTATTGTTGCATCTTGCCTCAACACGGGATCGAACCGTGGACCTTGTCATTACTAGTGACACGCTCTACCACTGAGCCATTGAGGCGATTTGTAATTAAGTTGAGACTCATAAGTTATACATTGCCTGTCACGGATCGGTTGAGAACGATCTGATCAGTTGCCCTTCTCTGTAGATTTATCTGGCTCAAGAGCTTCGATGACATACTGGATGGAATCCACTAAACTGACGTTTTTCAGAACACCTTCGGTACCCTAGATCTACTCTAATGCCTCATTGCTCGAGGCAGACAAGAGACCTTCGACTAAACCCAGGGGAACTTGAAGAAGTGGGTTGGCAGTCAGCGAGAACTTGATGACAGCCTCTCCGACGAAATGGGGTGCACTATACTGTTGATGGTGGATAACAGTGGTATGATGCAAGATGGCTTCGACCTATAAGCAGTTTCAGACGAGATGTTCTAAGAACAAGTTTGTATAGTGTCAACCTTACATTGTGTTTGAAATCATTGTGTACATGAGTTACTCACAGGGTCAACCTTCTTCTAAATCGTCTCGATGACAGTGGCGACTTCAGTCTGTTCCGGACGGACCATGTCATCTTTATGTTTCTCACCTCCCCATAAACCATTTCTGTTCCAACATGCCACTCTGACAGTCTTTGGCTATGTAAATAATGTCCTTGGTATGTTGGAGGTAGTTCATGGGCACTTTGTCTCCTCTCTGAATAAACACAACAAAGTGCCCATCGGCGACAAGAGCATCTAGAACTTGATGGCCATTGAAATTAGACGGAAGTGTGTCGACGGTGAAGCCGTGGACTACAACAGTATACGAATCAATGATAATGCAGCTCACATGGCACAATGACTCGATGGTCCTTACTTATCACCTGAGAGTGTCTTGTTTCACAGTCACGGGCGACTGGGCGACGAATGCATCCTTCACAACTTGGCGTCTTTTGAAGAGTTGCACGCTGCTAGCAAGAGCAGTTGTTCCGGCTTGTGGGTTATAACCGGAGTGCCAAACTTATATATTATCAACGTGCTGAGGTTCCGCAGCTAATCGTAAGGACATTCCTATCGTTCCAATCATCATAGACCTCGTATCACCGTTCAAGCACTTTTATCACCTATCTAGCATGTGCACCTAGCCATGCAGAGCAGAGGGACGTTGGGGTCTTGCTCGCAAGTACCAACAAAGGCACAAGTACCGCCGACACACTCGGACTTGCAGGGCTCGAGAGTCTTGGGGTCAGAGTAGAAAAGACCGCCGTTGTTGCAAGCACTATATCATGTTAGTGTCTGACAACTCCCAAGACCTTGATGAGAAACACTTACGCTTTAGGGGCCGCGAGGGCGACGGTGGCAATGGCCAGGATGCTGACAATGGAGAACTGCATTTTGATGGTTGAATAGACTGATTGATTTGTGTTGATAGTTATTCCCAGAATCCGGGCCATCGGCGTGTTTATATACAACCTCCGAAGCTATATGCGACATGCCAATTCCCAGGATCGAATCCTTCTGGTATTTCACATTCCTATTCCTAACACTCCGACGCCTATACGATTGAAAAGGCTCCATAGTTCGCATCCCAAAGTTATGGATTCAGAATACCAAGTTATGCTTGAGTCTTGACCTGCCGATTTTAGACTAGAGTCGCCTGAGGAAGGATGTGGGTGCATCAAACCCCTGCCGGGCCGTTCCTTTATTTCCGTGCACAGAGACCACTGCAGTTGAGCATCGTGTTCGGCCAATGGCATCCGATAGGATCCGTAAGTTCTTATGGGGCGACCTGGGGGACAAACTCCTTTCGGATGATTATCCGGGAGCCGACGGCCGCTATACGAGATACACTTTCAGCATGGATATTGGAAGGATTTTGTACCATAGTACTTTATGCAACTACGGACCAGTTTATAGGGTATCAAACGGACTTGAGGACAGCTCGTAATCAGTTTATGCACCGATAGATACAATTAGTTTCTAGTCATGTCTGGGTTGAACAATTGGTTGCGAAACCATGGCGGTTGTCAACGCAAGCAGCCGTCTTTGGAACTGAGAATTTCCCACGATCGCCAGTAGTGATGATTGTTGTCCGTTATTCATGTCTGTAATTCTGGAAAGGATTCAATGCAAATTCTCGTCCAATCTTTATACGAGGAAAAGCGTTAAGGATCTAGATTTTTGGATTTAAATCAATCTTGTTGTGCTATTACAAGAAAGATCCTCGTGACATAAACAAATCGTTTCGAGTCTTGCCTGTAAGGCAATTACCACATTCAAATCGCCTTTTGAATTAGGGAGAGTTGACTTCTATCGATAGACTCTTGTTTCCCTTCTCGGCGATGCTTCCAGCCGACTTCCGCCATCCGGATCAGCCCCGCCTTTTTCGGAACCGGTTCATGAATCGGAGCCGATACCGAGCTCTTTATGACATGGCCGTTTCCTCGAGCTGACTCACGAGGATTTCTGTATCAACAACTTATATCTCAACACCGATATTATTGGTTTTTTGCTCGTTTCCAGCGAAAACATGTCCTCAGTAACATACCAGATCGAAAAGCCACTGCGCGGCGACTTTGAAGAATGGTCCAGGCTGTTCCGCGCTTACATCGACTTTTACAACTCCAAGATCGAAGAAGATCAATATGCAAGAACATTTGACCGAATCATCGAACAGAAGAATGGTTTGCAAGCTTTGGTCGTCCGAAAAGTCTGCGGAGAGGAGAGATCATTGGTTGGAATAGCGCATTTCTTTCCTGAACAGACACCATGGAGCGAGAAGCAGATTCTGCTGCTGAATGGTATGTCCGGAACTACTAGTTCTTTGTTGCAAGTCTCTGACAAAGAACAGATTTATTCATTGACCCTTCGATGCGCGGCGAAGGACTTGGTAGGAAGTTGACTGAAGCAGTGGCGGACATTGGAAGAGAGATGGGATGTATGAGGGTTCAGTGGGTTACGAAGCATGACAATGCTACTGCACGAAAGCTCTACGATACATTGGCTGAAAGCCAGTTTGTCCAGTATAGGATGACTTTGTAATAGGTTTATGTACTGGTTAAGTCCAAGTGAATTGTGACATGGCATTACTCAGACTCATTCATGACGAGTGGCAGCACTGCGTGCATTATCTGTCCTCTTGTCTTGTATTTCTTCCCCACCTCTCCGTCACGCCAGTATCCAGATTCAGTGATCGATCCGCGCAAGTTATAATGAGGCAGATTCGGTAGGTCCTCAGGATCGATAGTTGCTTGTCTTACGACGTTGCCCTTCTTATCCATAAACACCAAAAGCAACTCCTCATCTTCAAAGGCCTCCTCGTCAAGAACGATCAACCAGAATCCAGTTTTGGCTATTGCGCAGATGGCGTCTTCATAGTCATCCTCTTCCGGTTCTCTGGAGTCGCACATGGATGATACCAGCTCCTTGACCTCTTGTACGTCTTGATCGTTGAAACCTCGCTGCAGTGCTGGTGTGGCTAATTCCGGGAGGATAGAGTATACGCTCTGCCATTTCTGAGAGCCCATGTTGAAGAGAGACGGATCATCGAGGATGTTCCACCAGCGTTCATCAGCTTGACCAAACAAGTCACCTGATGGGTCCATTTCTTCAAATGCCTCAGTCGCGTCTTCCATCCAGCGACTGAACTTTACATCGCTGTCACCACCGTAAAAGGTGCGCAGTACGACAAGTTTCTCAAACCGAGGGTTCCGAGGATCGTGTTTCTCAGCTATCTGACGAAGCTTCTGCGGACGCCAGGGTATCAAGACAGTTTTGATCAGCTCTTGTATCTCTGTTGAAAGTGATTCATCCGCGACAGAAGTAAAAGCTGAAATGTCATCTTCTTGTACAAAGGCTTTCACGAGCGCTTCTCGCTGTTCCTGAACTGATAGGCATGACACGTAGTCCCATTTGCTCTATGAAGTGCAGAGATTTGCATCAGTAAAATCAAGACAATTTAGGAGCGCAGTCATGGAACTTCTCACCAATAGGTATTGCTCCACAGGCAATGAGCCCCAAGGAGGAGTTCCAGTTTCTTCAGTCTGGCTCATCGTTCATTTACCCAATGAATCTCAGAAATGAAAAGTTGGCGAAGAGAAAAACGAGTTGAGGTCAGACTTTAGTTTGCTGGCTCACATGCTAATTGGTCAGGAGCTTGCTAGTTGCTAAATACATTGGACCGCCTCCATCAGTCGAGCTTATTGTCTGCTGCCAAGACTTGGGATTAATTAATAGAAACTAGATACCCAGGGGCTTGAGGAGGCTGAATGTACGTGGTTCCCCGAGCTCTTGGATTACTGGCTCTGGCCAGTTATCAACCGCCATTAACCTTCTACACTTTACATTAAAGCAATTGCTGAAATTGTCCTTTTTATTTTATACCGAATGGTGCCCAATCAGTAAGGAAACTTGCGAGACAAGACAGAGAGCGTGAAGCAATACGAAATGAAGTCGATGGAGCCCGAGCAGCTGACATCCAGCGCTTCACATATGTTACTGTCATATTTCTGCCTCTCGGTTTTGCCACGGGCGTGTTCAGCATGAGCGAGGCACCTGCGGGCAGGACACTGAAAAACATGATCCTTACATCTCTCGGCACTTTTGCAGTAACCGCAATTCGCATAGCTTGCGCGACGAACTTTGAATTGATTCGTAAAAATGTGGTCAGCCTTTGGAAAAGGGACTCAAAACAAGAAGAAAAGCCAACATCAACGTCTGACGGGGGACATGACTTGCTCGAAAGAACAGAGGAACGCAATGAAGAAACGGCGAATTCCAGTAGGAGGAGCACTCGGAGCGAACGAAGGCGCTGATCTAGTTAGAGTCCGGTCTAAATCTTCATATATCATATAGGATTATGGTGGCCATGGTCGATGAGTGAGTTTAGAGAGCAAGTCCTTCTCAAAATTAGTCAAGGACCAGAATATGATAGAACAATACAAGCTTAGTTTAATGAAATTCGGCCCTTGCTCTTCTCTATATTGTCTAATAAGTTATGATGATGCAGAAGATACAGTAAAGTGACTCTAATGAAGTTGACCGTCTATATCCGCGCCGTATATGAACCGTATTAAGCACCCAAATGCATCAGCCAAGCCTTCACATCATTACCCAACCTCTCACCAACATCATTCAACTCGTCCAAGTCCTGCCACGAGACCTCAACAGTCAAGTCCCCTCCTTTGACCGAAGCCACGTTAATCTGCATTGCTGGTCCAGCAACGTCAGCGCAAAGACTAAACCTCGCCTTCTCAACCGCCCAACCATCTTCCGCACCATTATCAGGTTTGCTGTTCACCACACCGAGGTTAGTCACCTCCCAAGATAGTTCACGCGGTTTCTTGATGGCAGTCTTGTGGTAGTCTTGCCAATCTGTCACGAGCTTCATCAATCCGACAACAGTATTCGTCAACCCGAGACTGACACGCTCTTCAATATCGTCCCGGATCATCTTGGCTGCGCGCCAGATCTGCGGCTCGAGGTCAGAGATTGGTTGGACAGGCCAATTGTTAATGCGTGCTAGTGCACGAATTTCGCTGACGATTTCGCGACCGAATGCGTGGTGTACAGAAGACACGCAGTTCTGAACAGTGGTCGCTGGGTCGAGATGGGCGTACTTGGCCCGGCGGTCTTCTTTCGTCATGAAGCGGCGCTGATCCATCGATGTAGCGACGTGGAAGGCGTTGGCTTTGCCTTCCGAGAGATCGACTGATATACATGCTAGAACAATACCGTGAAGAAGACCAGTGAGGGTTGTTTCGTGCTCTCGACAGAGACCGAGGAGTCTTTTCAGTGTGGTAGCATCAATGCCGATGCATTTGTTGCGCGTGATGTAAGGTGCTGGTTGGATAGGTGCCCATCGCGCCTTTGTAGTTGAGGAAACAAACGCAGATGGACCAAAGCTGTGCCAGATTTCAGAAACCGCAAAGCCCATTGTTACCTTGTGCTTGGCCAGCTTCTCCTGCGGTTGGGGAAAGGTGTCTCTCGAAACCGTAGTTGTCATGACCCTCGAGCCTGGGATAAGAGGTGAAGTTGAAGATGGCTGGGCAAGGTTGTTGAGTAGTGTGCGCTGAAACATCTTCGCACCCATACCGTCGATGTTTGTATGATTCCAAACAAACATGACGTCCACAAAGTTATCTGTTTGCGTACGCATCAAGAGCAGTCTCCATCCCGGTCTCGTCTCAAGGTGTTCAAACTTGGCATCAAGCTGATACTGCAAATTGGCTTCAAACTCCTTCTCGTAGCCTGTTGCATCGGCTCTCACATCCCAGATTATATGATCAGCCAAGCCGACTGTGTCAATGGTAACCCAGACTGGCTTCTTCGAACCTTCGCCCACGAGGCCGACCTGGAGAAGAGGGAATTGAGCAACTGTCTGTGCCACAGCGTTGTCAAATCTTGTGACGAGTTGCTCGTGATTGTCAAAGTTTGCTAATGAGCTTGGTAAGGTGAATCGGCATGTAGTAATGGTGCTGCAGTAGTGGTAGAGGTGGTGCATGCCGGACTGGTACAACTCACTAAACTTTATGTTAGCCGCAATAGCAAGCACACGAGTTGAATGTAAAACTTACATGTATCCCAGACGGCGAAGATAGGAATTTGGCTTTGGAGACATGGCTTTTGTTGTTTTAGATACTGAACAAGTTTGTATCTGAATAAAGCGCTGCCAGTTGAGAAATGTTAACAAATTGGAGGTACTTGTAGCATTTTATATCATCAATTGCAATGCCTCGATTCCCATATTCTCAGAGATCTCATATTGTTTCATCTTCCGCTTAGTCTTTCCCTGAATTTACCCTTCCGACCCGCGGACACATTCTCGGATTGATCGGCCGCCCGAACCAACTTTCTTTAACCCATGTTCCTAGGCTAGATACTATTCGGATACCCGGCATGTCGGGACCACGACGATTCGAGGCGGTGCAAGGGACTTGTCATCCAAAGTGGGCCTAGTTCGGCAGTTGAGGTTTGTCTCTGGTCTCTCAATAGTTAAAGCTGGGATCAAGAGCCGCGTAGAAATGCTGCTATTTTAATTACAGATGGTGAAACAGGGTTTGTAAAGCTTAATGGCTCTTATCTGTCCGAGCTTCCGCAATGAAAGAAGGGATTGTATTGGGCTTTAGTGTGTTACATCGCGAAAACAGAGTTTACTAGCATTGTGCGATCTGTCAGTGAGGCGGATAGTGTTTATTCTGTAGAGTATTCCTGCTATGATTTGAACTTTGATCTATTTGCAAATACTGTTCTTCTCCTTCTCGAACCGACGCTTGCATTCAACTTGTTCTCATTCTCAGTTCGGCCGGACTATCTGGTTTTGTTCTTCCATCATTCCGTCAAACTAGCTCCACCATGAGCGCAATCACACTAATCGATATCGCCGAGATAGTGGCCAACGTCACCAGAGAGTATTATGTCGCGGACTTTCTCAAACACGAAGTCTCAAAACTCGAGTCAAGGGAGACATGTTGGCCCCAATCAGGTGTTTCTGGCCTTCTGTACTTATTGCGCGCGAATTTATCCGAGACGCACTCGTGGAATCACAGTATTGTCGAACAAGGACCATACCATTTCAACAGCACTGGAAATACGTACTCGGTAGACTTTGCGACGAAAGAGTTTGTTGTCAATGGCATAGATCAAGATACATATATCACCTTGTCCTATGTTCATGGTAAGTCTAGAGGTCAGTATCTTTGACCTGGGTTAACTGTCTTATAGGGTTGTGCATGATCATTGCATTCTTTTTGGTTTACCCTATCATTTTACTGATGGAGTCGTCCACGGTGCTTTGCGATCTTATCAATCGGCCCGTAGCAAAGCACACAGTCCAGAAATGGGAGTCAGCCCTACGAGCTGCCGTCTTCACACCTCTTGTCATTGCAGGACTGGTGGCAGGGATAATAGCGATGGGCTCATCTGATCATTTCAGAACCGAACATGGGGTAAGATCGTTAGCGCAAACAAAGAATAACAAGTTAACGAAGAAGCAGATTCTAGGACTTATTACAGTAGTCTTCGCAGGCTTCGCATCACTCCTATACTTTTTCGGCTTCTTCTTCGATAAACGTATGCGTCGAACTATGCGTGGCATGCGGTGGCTTCAGAACATTCACTACTTCGACATGTTTGTCTGCCAAGTGATTCTCATGCTATCTGGTTTCGCGCTCACAGACGGCTTCGACGATCTCTCCGTCATGGGACTATGCTATATACAGATTTCTACAGCTTGGGCAGTTTCGCTTGGCATGATTGCAGCGTTTGTGTGGAATAGTGCTATGGTGCTGATGACAGCCCAATGGTTTCTTGTACGAAGGGCGAGGCCGGAGGGTGTCACTGCAGGTGCTACAAGTGGGAATAAAATGTGGAGGTTGGTAAGATTGTGGAAGAGAAGGGATGCGAGGGAAGAGCAGGAAATGAGTTCTTTGTCTGGGACTTGTGAGTCAAGAATGGATTGAGGATGTGTTGGGATGGGCGATACTAGGTTTATCACTTGGCGTCTTATGAGTTTTGCATATTGAGATATTGAAGAATGCTAGAAACACATAAGCCGTAAATGACTACCGATACTCCAATCGGAGCAACTATGAAAGCCGTGTCATACGATGCCAATATTTCCGTAGTCCTAAGAAAACAATAGCTCAACGGCCAAGTCACAGCCGAATTCTTGACAACGATCAATATCCGTCATCGACGCATGCTTTCCAACCGAAGAGCCAATAAATTGTACAGGATTCATCATTTACCCTAAAGCCAAGCAATGACTTCAGTACCGGATGCCCGCGGGGGCCGATATGGGACCCCGCGGATCGGGGATCTGTCCAAGGCTTAGCGCTTGATCCTGGCCTAATCCCAGTTCATAATTAGCACATTTTGGGCTGACAGGATACCCTTGAATGATCTGAGGCGGACCCCGCGGACGTTGAAGCTCAGCAATGATCCATGCGAGTGCGACTTGCCGGACGTTGAGTTGTTTATGCGGCGTCCGTAATCCCGAAAGGATTGTCAGTCATTCTCGGGTTGCGCAGCATAAACGTCCGAACGATGGATTGTCAACTATAATTCTTTGGAGGCTATCGAAGACTTGATGATTTATATGATGCTGGTGGTCACTCAATCACCACCATCATCAACACATCAATCTTAACTACCAATCACTGTAATAACAGCAACAATAAGACCAACCAGCCTTTACTACAACAACAAAGTCCCAATATCACTTTTCAAGACAACACTCGACAACACTACTCGACAAGATGGCGATCAAAGAAGGTGGAAAGAAACGCGGCCAAATCCCTGGCCCCAAAGGTAATTCAACACATCACTGTCAAGCTACTACACCACTAACCATCAAAGGCCTTCCCGTGCTCGGTAACCTTTTCGATCTCGACCTCGACGACTCCCTCACATCCTTAATAAACATTGGTCAAAAATATGGTTCGTCATTGCCCCGCCTCCGCTTGTCGCCTATCAAACAAGCTGACCTCTCCCAGCACCCATCTTCTCTCTAGAAATCGCTGGCCACAGGGAGATTATGATATGTAGTCGCGATCTCCTCGACGAAGTATGCGACGAATCTAGATTTCACAAACTCGTGACAGGTGGCGTTGACAAACTGCGCCCTTTGGCCGGTGATGGTCTCTTCACAGCACAGCATGGCAACCACGATTGGGGAATTGCACATCGGATCCTCATGCCTCTTTTCGGACCGCTCAAGATTAGGGAAATGTTTGATGATATGCAAGATATATCTGAACAACTGTGTCTCAAGTGGTACGTCCACCATATGCCTTGGATAATGCCCTCAACGTACGGATAACTGACTCTTCCAGGGCTCGTCTAGGTCCCTCAGCAACCATCGACGTAGCCAACGACTTCACCCGCCTCACACTAGACACCATCGCCCTATGCACAATGGGTTACCGCTTCAACAGCTTCTACAGTAGCGAGAAGATGCACCCTTTTGTCGACAGCATGGTTGCCGCCCTCATCGACGCCGACAAACAAGCCATGTTTCCCGACTTCATCGGCGCATGCAGAGTCAAAGCACTGTCCGCATTCCGCAAGCACGTCGCTACCATGCAGGGCACATGCGATGAACTTATCAAGGAACGACGCAAAAATCCCATCCAGGGTACAGACTTGCTCGGTGCGATGATGGAAGGGACCGATCCCAAAACGGGGGAGAGGATGAGCGATGATTTGATCGTGCATAACCTGATCACTTTTCTTATTGCAGGACATGAGACCACTTCCGGGCTTTTGTCCTTTGCTTTTTACTATCTCCTGGAGAACCCTCGTGTTCTTGAGAAGGCCAGGGCAGAAGTCGATGAGGTTATCGGCGACGAGAGCTTGAATGTTGATCATCTGGCCAGGATGCCATACATCAACATGATCTTCAGAGAGTCTCTTCGTCTGATGCCCACCGCTCCAGGATTCTATGTTACGCCCGAGAAGGATGAGATCATTGGTGGCCAATACTCTGTTGCCGCTAACGAGCCGCTGCTCTGCTTCCTCCATCTCGTTCACCGCGATCCTAAAGTCTGGGGTTCCGATGCTGAGGAGTTCAGACCTGAAAGGATGGCGGATGAATTCTTTGAGGCCTTGCCCAAGAATGCTTGGAAGCCCTTCGGAAATGGTATGAGAGGTTGCATCGGTCGCGAGTTTGCCTGGCAAGAAGCCAAGCTAGTAAGTCTCGTCCTAAAAGCAATCTGATATGCGTCGCTAATTCTCGTGTTCAGATTACCGTCATGCTTCTGCAGAACTTTGACCTCTCCAAGGCTGATCCCAGCTACAAGCTCAAGATCAAACAGTCTCTCACTATTAAGCCCGACGGTTTCAACATGCATGTCAAACTCCGCAAGGACCGAAAGGTTTCCAACCTTTTCAAGACTCCCAGTCTATCAAGCCAACAGCCCAGCTTATCCAGCCGTCAAAGCATCAACCCGATCAACGCCAAGGATTTGAAGCCCATCTCCATTTTCTACGGATCTAACACTGGGACCTGTGAAGCGCTGGCACAGAAGCTCTCTACTGATTGCGTCGCTTCTGGGTTCATGCCTTCAAAGCCTTTGCCCCTAGACATGGCAACGAACAATCTTTCCAAGGATGGTCCGAATGTTCTGCTTGCTGCGTCTTACGACGGCAGACCTTCCGATAACGCTACGGAGTTTATGAAGTGGGCCGAGTCACTAAAGCCTGGAGAGTTGGAAGGTGTTCAGTTTGCGGTTTTTGGATGTGGTAAGTACATCATTCGACTGAACTACTGGTGGCTTGATTGACTAACCTTGCTGCAGGCCACAAGGATTGGGTTTCCACTTACTTCAGGGTCCCCAAGATTCTGGACAAGTGTTTGACAGAGGCAGGCGCAGAGCGCCTCGTCGAGATCGGTCTCACAGACGCAAGCACCGGCCGCTTGTACTCCGACTTTGACGACTGGGAGAACCAGAAGCTTTTCGCCGAGTTGTCAAAGCGTCAGGGTGTCACCCCCGTCGACGACTCCCATCTCGAACTCAACGTCACCGTTATCCAGTCCCAAAACAACGACATGGGTGGTAACTTCGAGCGCGCCAATGTTGTTGAGAACACACTCCTGACCCATCCTGGCGTCCCCAGGAAGCACAGTCTTCTTCTGAAACTGCCCAAGGATATGGAGTACACACCTGGTGATCATGTGCTAGTTCTTCCTAAGAACCCGCCTCAGCTAGTAGAGCAGGCCATGTCTTGCTTCGGAGTGGATAACGACACTGCGTTGACGATATCTTCCAAGAGGCCGACGTTCTTACCGACTGACACGCCGATTCTTGCCTTCAATTTGCTCAGTTCTCTTGTGGAGTTATCCCAGACTGTTAGCAGGACGAGTCTTAGGCGACTGGCTGATTTCGCTAATAATGAGGAGACAAAGGCATGTATTCATCGCCTTGCTGATGAAGACTACAGCAGTGGTGTTGAGGAGCAGAGGATGTCCATTCTTGATATCCTCCGCAAGTACCCGTCCATCAACATGCCACTGTCTACCTTCTTGTCTATGCTGCCCCAGATGCGTCCTCGCACCTATTCCTTCGCTTCAGCGCCTGAGTGGAAGCAAGGACATGGTATGCTTCTATTCTCTGTCGTAGAAGCTGAAGAGGGATCATTTTCTCGGCCAGGTGGTCTTGCGACGAATTACATGGCTCAACTGAGACGTGGTGATTCTGTGCTAGTTGAGCCACGACCTTGTAGGCCTGAACTCCGCACGACCATGATGGTTTCTGAACCCAAAGTTCCAATCATAATGATCGCTGTAGGAGCTGGTCTTGCTCCATTCCTCGGCTACCTGCAGAAGCGTTTCTTGCAGGCGAAGACCCTCCAGCACACTGATCTACCGCCATGTACGCTCCTCTTCGGTTGTCGAGGCGCAAAGATGGATGACATCTGTCGCGAACAACTAGATGAGTACTCTCGTGCAGGCGTAGTCTCCGTTCATCGAGCGTACAGTCGAGACCCAGACGCCGAGTGCAGATATGTACAGGGATTAGTGACAAAGCACAGCGAAACTTTATCCAAGCAGTGGGCTCAAGGTGCTGTTGTCATGGTGTGCAGTGGAAAGAAAGTATCTGATGGTGTGATGGATGTTCTGAGTCCTATCCTGTTTGCGGAGGAGAGAAGGTCAGGTACGACGACTGCAGACGATGTTGATATCTGGAGACAGAACGTGCCGAAGGAGCGAATGATTCTGGAGGTGTTTGGGTAAATTGGATCTCAGGGACAATTATTTGTATTGGAGTTTGGAGGGCATTCAATATTTCTTTTGTTGCACCACATAGACCAGGATAGACCTTTTTCTTGAAGCATTCACTCTTGTATTTGAACTTCACTTGTTCGAAGCTCGTGTGACTGCTGTTGTAATGTGTTCATTTATTTATAAGCAGACACGGCTTATCTGCGGTGACTTTACTTTTGAACAGATTCTGTCGAGTCTATTATACAGATCCAAACTGATGTAGTAACGCCACCTTATGATCAGAAGAAAGATATGCACTCATTCAATTACTTCTCCTTTACTCCCGCTCAAAATAGAAATCCTACAGCTCTGCTCACACCTAGTATCTCTCCTCATCCTCAGGTCTCACATGAACCAAGGATAATTGCGACACGCGATCTGTCGGTGTACCGAAAGATCCATTAGGCTGTTTGTGTGAAAGCTTGACAACACGAGACGATGCGGTGCTCGCAGTTCCCGTGTACTGGCTACCGCCCTGGGTTCCTGTCTTGCTTTTCATATAGTTGAAGGCGCGCGACTCAGCTGCGTACTTGAAGTAGGGCCGGAGTGCAGGCAGACAAGCGATGACAAGGCCGATATACAGATCGAGCGAGTTCCAGAAATCTTCATATATATAAGTTGAAGAAACGGTAGAAGAAAGTATGTGAGACTTACGCATTGTCACCACTGATGCGTCATGAACGGCATAGACCTTGGTGTAGCGAACGATGCTTATAGCCATGTTGATGAGACCAAGAAGGAACGTGAAGTACACACCGACGCGAAGCCATCCCTTGATCATCAGATCAGGTACGATTAGCCAAGGAAGCACAAAGACTGGACTTGTTAGCTTGCGTCCTTCTGTCTTACAAGAGTGCAGACAATAAAGGCTTACTGAAAATGTCGCTTGTGAAATTAAGAGCCCAAATAGTTCTAAAGAATGACAAGACTGGATCCATTTCACATCGGTCGTCGGAATTAAGAGTCCTATTGATGTCTTAGTATACAGGTCGGCTAGAGAAGGGAGTCGAGTGAACTGACCACCAACGGCTGACAGGTGTGCAAATCGTGAACAGGAGAATGATGGTGACGGTGAATGAGGCGACAACGTAGCAAACAGTCGCCCAGAGGAAGGTCCTTCGCTTGGTCATGAACCTCGGAATGACCTGGTGATAGACACAAAGCAGAGCAGCTTTGCACAGGTAGAAGGAGGCTACAAAGGGGAGAGCGCTTATCCAGAATAACTATCAAGCTGTCAGCTCCTGCTATCCGCCGCGTGTCAATACCAATAGTCGTTTACCTTAAGGACCAACTGCTTCCTTTCATCTGAGACATCGTAGTTTGACAGACTGGGTTTAATACCGTCTTCCATAGCACCCATGTGAACATAGGTGATGCAAAATGAGGCAGTGATGATCCCCATCGCCCAGGCCGCCGTCATCCAAACGTCACTTCCCAGCAGACGCTGCTTCTGAAGGCCCAGTCGTAGCCAGATACGTGCGGCGATGACTACCGTCGATAAGGCAATGAGAGTCCATTCTGTTATCTGTCAAGAAACCTGTCAGCAGGCGTTTCGGTGTGTCGGTCTTGGGTACGGACGAGAAGTGCTGATGCTCCTGGAGCCATGTCGTCTACAGTACTATGAATGAAGTCGAGCTGAGTCGATATTATTTTCGAATCGATATCAGGCAGGGCGTGTTGTGATTGAGGTTATCTATAGCCGATAACACATCGATGCTGATAAATGGTCGTAAAACATGAGTACGAAAGAAAGCGAGTCCGCAGGGATGTTATGCCAAACGGACTAGCAACCTCTTTTTAAAAACCCAACTTGCCATCCGTCTTCAGACGTGTATCCCAACTCATCAAAGTTTTCCAACTCATTCCATTATTAGCGTATTCGGGAATTCACCGTCTGATCCTCCCGGCTTGGGATGTGGCGCATTCCAGTTGACGATGGCTTCGCTTAAGGACACTGCAATGCCTATCCGACCCAACCCGCTTAGTCAGGGACCATTTACGTACCTTAGAACTCGATAATCGCTAGTGGGTACCTTACGGCGCCGAGAAGAGATGGTCTGGCCTCTCTGCCGCGGCGGAGAGCCGCCACTTGGATTAGACTTTCTGGCATAACAGGTTCAGGGCATGGTCAAATCCACGAGCCAAGCCCAGAACTACGCCATGCTGATGGTCGAGATGCAGGTACCTGCTGCACTAAATCGAGTGGCTGAGACCTATTTATTCATCTGCATTAATACGTATCACCAACACTGCCTGTAGATCTACGTGTGCCGAGATTCCGCTCCATTGTTGGTCGATGAATACATGAATGCCAGATGGCGTGATATCAAAAATGGTATGAAATGTGATATTTATCAGATCGTGTTTGTTTCGCCGTTTTCAACTTTCAAGGCCTAGCCCAGGATATCACCTTCGAATCTCGACTACTAAAAAGCCAAAGCCGATAACTAAATAGTTAGCGGATGGGCGAGTGAAGCCCAAATCAAACAAAAAGGAAAGGGATACCGAAAAAATGGCCGAGCGGAAACTGTTTCTCAGTAAATGAAGGAAAACGCCCTTTACAAGGCGTTTGAATTCCGCAGTTGAACAACGGCAACATGCTTCTTCGTTGACAGCGTCAAGCTTTGAACTATTACAGTACCATATTTCTAGCTTCTAACGATTAATAGTTCGTGGTAGGCCCAATATACCTCTATACCTAATTTGTATTTTTACACACCAATTGCAAGCCACCATGCCCTTGCTTCCTCCCTCGGCAGCGAGTCGGCGACTGGTTCTAGCTAAGAAATACGAGAGCCCTATCGACAATACGCAGGAAATAAAATAAGGAACCTGCATTGGAGGCGTTCACCTTCGAGATCTGGAACGTGGAGACTGAAATTACTACCGATATTTATTTAGATAATAGTGTCCGATATCGAGTCAGGATATGTCCTCTTATGTGGCTAATTTTCGATATCTAGAATCAGGTACAAGAACCAGAAACAGAACCAATGGAGCCATATTGAGATCTATTAGCCTCGATTGCTACTGTACTACGGCCTCATCCCCTTTTTATTTACCAATCTACGAGGGGAAAGGATTAGCCGTAACTGTTTGGTACCGCCTTGGCGACATTGCATTATATCAATGAATAGACGACCCGGCTGGCAACAATCAACCTCGTTGAAAACGTTCTCAAAGCCTCGTTGACAGGTGGCGTAAAATAGAATACTTCAATATTGCCGACGGCAATGTTTGTAGTGTTGAAAACGGCTATTCGGATGTCATGGCGATCATGTCTTCTTTAGGTTGCAACGAAACCTTGACGGCTTTTCTTGACAAACAGTTTCAGGCTTCTGATGCAATCACATTCTCTACATTGAGTTCATGATAAGATTCATTCGGTATTGTCTCCATTGAAGTTGATGTCAAAGTTCAAGAGGAATCTTGAGGTAGTTTAGCCCCAGTTACTCTCCTTCAGAATATCTTCATACAATGCGAAAGACCTATTTGAGCAGGCCAAGACAATGATCGATGGCATTTAGTTTAGCATTATAACTCCATGTAACAGCATATGCCTGACTCAGAATCTACACGTCTATCCAGCGAGCCATCCACGTCTCGGTAACTTGCTTCGCCTCATCCACAAGCCCCAAGTCCAAAAGCAACTGCACGCTTCCTCGCACTGCACTCTCGAGCGCGCTGAAAATCCACGTGTGAGTGAATGTTGCAGCCTCACCAATAAATACAGTGTTAAACTCTGTCTGGTAGAAAGCCGGAAGGTAAAGATGCTGCTGTCCAAAGATCTGCATCGTGAAAGCACCAGCATGATGCTCCTCCTGCTCCCAGCACTGTCGCGCCCAGACCCCCGTCCAGTTCTCCTCCACAACTTCACCATGAATCTCGACCAAGGCATTCTTGATGTATGCCATGTGTTCCTCTTCAGACATGGCGCATGCAGCTGTGGCTTCGTAATCTGACAGATAAGATGCCATCATTGTTCCAGGACCTGTGGCGTTAATGTGCCATGAAGGATAACAGACTTGTCCGAGCTGCGGACTTGTGATTCGCGTGCAACCTCCGATGATTGGCTGGTCGAGATGTTCCCAGAAGCGAGTCTTGAATTGAACAGCGATTTTGCAGGCATTGGCGAAGAGTGTTCGGTCGATGGCACGCTTGAGGAGACTGGAGTAACGGGGCAACTTCCAGAACTTGAGCAAGTTGAGAGGTACGCTGTTGAGTACGTAATCAAAGTTCTCAATATTGTTAGCGGTCTTGAAGGGCTCTGATCCAGTTGGCTTCCAGGATACAGAGAGGGTCTTGTTGTTCTCGTTGTAGCGCAGACCATTGACCTTGGCATTGTACTGAATCCTGTCCTTGACATGAGGCTCAAATGCAGCAGGCAATCTGCTGAGACCGCCCTTGATAGTCACCCACTTACTAGCCAGGAAGTAAATAGTCTCGTACTCCCACATGGGCCAGTAGATATGCGTAGGTGACACTTCGTCAGTGGTGTTCAAGTCTGTCTTGATCACATCGCGAAGATAAGACACCTCGGAATAGTCAAATGAGCCATCTTCCTTAGCTTGCTTATAAGCTTTGAAGATGTTCTTGGTGTACATGCGGATTTTCTCGGGAGTAAGACCCTTGAAGTCATCCATAGCCTGAATAGCTTCTTCAGCTGCGGTAGCATTGCTGTAAACAGCAGGATTGCTATAATCAGGATTATTCGCAACCTCAAACTTGCTGGGAAAGGTACCATCTGGACGGCGAAAAGGTGAATCCACTGGGGTATTCGGAGAGCTCTGGATCCAGTCCCAGAACTCGACTTGAAGAGACTTGTTCCCAGTGTTCATGCCGTTGAGGACATCGGCCAGCTGGAAGATCATACGCTGATCCATGAACGGGAAGGTTTCGTTCGTTTCCGAGTCGGTAAGCTCGTAAGGGAAGCGCATAGGCCCAAGCTCATGGTACTGGCCGTCTTCGGGGGATGTGCCGTTCAGATAAGCTGTCCTTATACGGCCTCCTACACGTTCAGACGATTCCAGGATCTTCCAGTTGTGGATGCCAAC
Organism: Fusarium brachygibbosum; assembly: GCA_018886245.1. Classification (NCBI taxonomy): domain Eukaryota; kingdom Fungi; phylum Ascomycota; class Sordariomycetes; order Hypocreales; family Nectriaceae; genus Fusarium; species Fusarium brachygibbosum. The sequence continues at coordinate 2,589,719 of MU249525.1, forward strand.
CGAGTCGAGGACTAGCTAAGAGGTTGACTGTAAGCTTTATGCCAGGTTCTTCAAACATGGTCTGACTTACAGATGACATAAGGCCAGAAATACCACCGCCCAGGATGCCGAAGGTTTTGTTCTTGGTGGCAGTGACGAAGATGTCATCAGGCTGCTTCTGTTTCAGATATGCTACGCCGTCGAACCACAAACTATCGTCACCGGCTACGTCGGCGAACGATGATTTCTTCTCACTTCGTCTCATCAGTCGCTCAGGTGCGACAAGTCTATCAGATTGACCGATGAGACTATCATCCAAAAAAGCCTGAAGGCAACCATCTGAGACCTCATTGGGAACCACCCAGACAAACGACGTGGGACGTTTATCCTGATGATCCAGATGATGTTCAGCCAGTGGGTGTTGGCCAACATGCGTAGATCCGATACGTTGCTTAGCCTCTGAGATAGCTGCATCGCCATCACATGAACCGTAGACCAAAGTCAACTGCCCATCAACATCACCGGAATACTGCACCACGATATTCTGTGCGCTGCCTGGACTGAGTTTTGATGGGGAGACAAATTTTACAGAAGGTAAATTGGTGGGCACTGCATTTGCAAACAAAGCCAAGCTGCTCAACAGAGGCAGCGAGTAAGAATTCCCTCTCATATTGACAACTTCCAAGATACACGTCTATTAAATCAACTCCGGTAAACAATCATGTGCAATGCATCGTCTTCAGCAGGTGTCCTTCTTATATCTCCAACCGCCAACTTCAAGACCGGCCCGGAGCTACTAAACGACTCCGGGACCTCGGTCTCGGAACCGTCCCTTGCATTGACGAGAACTGTTGAAGGAAAGAATTCCCTCAGGAGTTGTTATCCCGATTTGCCCGAGAATCACTCAAACTATTCTCAATACGAGAAAGAATCCCGATGACCCACTGATTAGACTTGAATTAAAAACAAGCTTATCTGGCAACTCAACGACTTTGAGAACCTTGATAGATAAGCCGCTTGACGGAGGAACGTTTATGTATCCTTGCTGGAAGACATGATTGGTTCGATAGGATGCCCCATTGATTCTTGATGCCAAGAATACTCCACAGATAGAGACTTTCGAGGGGAGATAAGGTGGAGGCCGTGATTCTGGACCGGGCAGTGCAATGCAGTGTACTCGTTTATATAAAAACAAAACTCGGGATTATTAGTTAAGTTAAGTTTACGTTGACGTTTTGCGTTGTTAGTCTTGAGATTTTAGACTGCATTGGCCTTGGCGAGCTACACCGCAGTTCCCTTGAAGGGTAAACCAGGATGTAACAATATGTGTCATTCTGTACATTGTGGATCTTCTCAAAGACCAGGGAAAAAGTCAAAACACTACCATGAACTCTGAAATTGATTGGATCCTTCTCGCGATGAAGGTGAAAGATCAAACATACGGCTCAAGTATAGATGAATAATGTCAAGCTAATTTTCCTATGCTCAGCTTTGTAAGAACAACACCTGCAGTGAAAGGATCTTTTGTGCTTGCCGTATTTTACAGACTTCTAATTCCCAGAATGCTAAACCAACTCAAATATCTATTCATAAATTCCAAATCTTACTTCGTTGCGCACCCAAGTCAACTCAGAGGATGTATCTGAAATTCTTGTTCTGCATATCCGTCTCGTCCACCTGAAGAAGCGTGCCATCCGTGCTAAGATCCACGCGTTGAGACTCCTCTGGGTCTCTCTTCACACCCTGCTCCTGGTCCCGACGACGGTTCTCCCAGTTCAGGTACAAGTACATTCCAGTGACAAGCGCAATTGTAATTGCGAAGCATGCCAAAATGGTTGTGTACGCCGTCTATTCAAGTTAGCCAAGTACGGACGATTTCATCTTCGGTTAAGAACTTACATGATAGTGGGGCGCTTCTGTACTGATGAAGAACTGAGGCCCGCTCAGGTTTCCTGCGCAGTAGCCAAGAAATATCATAGCCATGACGGTCGACTTCTTGGTGAAGCCGGCAATGTTGCTAGCGGAGAGCGAGAGCATGAGGGGGAATGCTGGGGCGACCGCCATGATGAGCCAGAAACCTGCTAGACGTGCGAGTTTCTCCGCGTTGGGGAGGAGCTTGATCATGAGAATACCGGCGATTGCCATGATGTACGTCAAAACAAGGGCAATATGGCGCGACTTGCGGACGTATGTGGTAAAGACGGCTACCAGTATAACAGTGGTGAGTTGGAAGGCGGACGCGGGGAGGCCCATCAGGATAGTCTGGTGCTCATCGTAGCCGAAGCTCTTGATAACGATTGTGCTAAACTATTGACAAAGTCGTCAGTAACCATGAAAGAGATATGTTAAAGGCATACATACGCTAGTAGTTCCTCCGTTAGGAACACAGATGACGAAAGAGAAGATGAAGAACCACCAAGATTTGACGTCCTTCATAGTCTCAATAAACTGGTTGCGATCCCACTTCTTAGTCTGTGTTGTGCGCTGGAACTTCTTGGGTCGGAGAGAAGCAAATTCCCTCTCAGATGTCGTCAGGAACTTGGCAGTTGAGGGGGAATCGGGTAGCATGAAGAATGTGAGAACCGACCAGGCGATGGTGATAAGGCCAAAGATGAGAAAGAGCATCTACAATCATCAGTAAAATAAACTTTCACACAAAAAAAGCTTTCTCTCACCTTCCACTGGGCCAGCGGTCCTGTGTACCCTAGGATCCCATACGCAATCATAGCGCCCACCATGCTAGCCGAAGCATTTCCAGCGAACCAGAACGAGTGGCGAGAAACGTGCTCATGAGGCGTGTACCACATTCCTGTAATAAGTGAGAAGCCGGGGCTGATAGCGCTCTCGAAAACACCGAGAAAAAATCGGAGGACCATGAGACTAGCGAAGTTGTGTGCGACCGCGTGGAGGGTGAGGACAATGCCCCATATGAACCTATCAATGTGAGATTAGTTTTGTACAAGGACGTCGTATTGTAAGATGACGTACATGAGAACGCTGAGATATTTGCCAAGAGGGAACTTGACAAAGCCGAGGGAGATGGGGTATGAGGCCACGAGGTAGCCGATGTAGAAGACACTGGAGGCCCAGCTGAATTCTTGGCCAACGAGTTCCTGAGTTTGGGTGTCAGGAGTTATTTCTTTTCCCAGGTATCATGGCTTAACTTACCAGGTCTTCTCTAAGTCCGAGAATAGCACTGTATGCCAGACTGGTTTCTGTCGGCTATTAGTGACAGTCATGAAAGTGGATTCGTATACATACTGTCGAGGTACTGCAGACCATAGCTAATGATGAGTAACGGCATAAGACTAGTCTCTTGTCAGTACCAAAACTCCATATTGTCAAAGGTACTTACCGAAGATCAATCTTGCGAACAAGTTTCTTCTCGTCCTCTAGAGACAAGGTGTCAACCATCCCTTCGTTTCTATCATCCACTTCGCATGAAGGCGAGGGCTCCTTTGCGTCTTGATGAACCTTTTCCGTCATGATGTGATTTATTCCAAAGTGTGATTTGAATGTGATGAGGGAAGTTTCGAGATAATGATGGGTCCCAAGGTCCAGTTATATTTATTTCTTATCGTTACTTACGCTAGTCTCAAGGTTGGGGTTTTATCACCACCGGCTCTAGATCCGGGGACATTACCCCGGATTCCTCTTGCCTCAAGAGGGGAATGTGATTGGCCAGATTAATCGACGAGATAAGAGCACATGACTATTGGTGCAACATCCGACTCATTTCGCCTCTGATTATACAAAGTGGCTGAATCTAGTTGTAATTATTGCGAAAGATATCAATAAACACCTTTCAGTTATTCTCTATCTCGCATAGCACCCCGCGATCTTCTACTAACCAAGTCTCGAACCGCCTCCATCGAGACGCCCTCATCCGACCGTCCCTTAGCCGCCAGTACAACGTTAAACACGCTCTTGATAACGGGATCTGAAATATTCGCCGAAATCCAGTCTCGATGCACGGGATCGTGTGTTTCCACTCCCGCAATCAGAAGTGCCCATTGAAACCTCTCGAGTAGCTGCACTGGTCCAGTAGCGATAGTGTGATATGCTGCAGCCACTAATTCTTTCAGAGCCATCTCCATTTCGTGCGGTACTGGTGTTTGCCCAAATCCAGAATTACGGCTGCGATGGAGATAGATCTGGAGGGCGTAGAAGATAGTCGCTGTTACGAGAGCCATCAGGGGTGGCTTTGCAGCTTGCCCATTAGATCGTCTGGCCATGGCGAAGAGAAAGCTATGCTCCTGTGGAATGTCAGCACTGCTATCTGCATCGGATCTACAGGGCCACTTACCTCTCTTATCTTATCCAATTTCCTCTTTATCTCCAACCCTTTACCCGATGATTCTGAAATGCTACTTTGACTATACTGATTGATCTCATACTGAATAGTTATCAGACTAAAGTAAACATCCACAGTTTTCCTCGGGCTCGTCTCCGGGAGCTGATCGGGCCGAAACCATGCCTCCGTCTGGTCCTCAGGTAAGATTGGCATTCGCGATAACTGCCATATCCGTTGTCTCGTATCATGCTTTTCGCTAACATAACCCGCAAACTCCTCTCCACAACCAAAAAAGCCACAGAACACGTCTCTATCGTAGATGTACGTCAGGATGCGCGATAGGGTCACAGGTTCTGACGTCCCTCCGCCATGCGTGGAGCTGGCGCACATCTCATCAAGTGAGAAGGTCGTGACATACGCAAGAATCGAGCAGCTCAGCTCACGCAACCTTGTAACGTCAAATGGATCTCTTCTCATCCAGAACATATAGAGATACAAGAATGAAAGCATCATGGCGATATGGTCCGTCGGCGTCAAGTCCACAAGCGCCTGGTTGAACAGCTGCGATCCATGCTGAAAGTGAAGATGCGATTCAAGAGGTGGCCTGTGGCTAAAGCCATGGTGGATCGCCAATTCGCTATGCGAAAAGGCAAGGAGAAAATGAAGCGCCATGGGATTTTGGACGGCGAAGTTGAGAAATACGGAATGAGAGGATAGTGCTGCTCTGCGTGTGGATTTCATGGGTGCGAGGATATTTGAGTGGAAGGTCATTGCTTGCACGTCGTCGCTGCCGATTGATGGTGCTGGCTCGGTTGGGTTTGTGAAAGAGAATTGCGGGAAGATGGACAGAAGGTTGAAGGAGGGTGTTGGAAAGAGGATGAGTTGAGCAGTATTGAAAGAGGTCTCTTGGTTAAACTCGGGCAACGTGATTGAGTTAATATCTTCTGATGGGAAATCGGGCAACGCTTGAGTAGATGATTCGCCTTCTATACTTTCGTCCTGAAGAACAAATGGCATGTCTGTGTTCATGCTGTCTAGTAACTGCAGACTGCTTTCCCGTGCATCTGGCAACACCAGCTCGATTGATGGCTCTCTGATCGTGGCTAGGCCACTACTCGAAGAAGCATCAATCTCAGCATTAGACGACTTCGGAGTAATGGCTTGAGGCGTCCAACTCTGCCGTTCTTTGATAGGCCCAAAGCCTCGTCTTCTGGACGCCAAAGGCAGTTGTTGCGTCGTCCATTCGCAATGGAGACCTAGTCGTACACATCTTGTACACTGAGGACGTTTCTCATCACATTTGACCTTTTTGGTCAAGCATGTTAAACAGCCTAGACGCGTCAATCAGAGTCCTTGCAGGGCTTTAGATAGACTGACCATTCTTCGACCTTCCCCGCTCTACTCGGCGACGTTTTTTGTCCTGCCCATTTGTGTTGTATTCCATGGATTCGCGATTCAGACTGTCAAGGCCTCCAATTGTAGAGACTCAATTTAATCGACGGTCTGGCCCCCCCGGGTTCCGGATTGTCGGAAGGCAAGACTTGAGGCCGATCTCGCCCCCATGCGTCTCGAGCTAAGACGTCGTCGATTAAACTGACCAATCAGCCACGAATGTTTATCCGAGCGAAAGATACGACAAGACAGAGGGCAGAAACAACAATCACCTGGTCCGCTTCATTTTTGTTGCGTTCTCTCGTTCTCAGTTTCTTGTCTCTTTCTCAGTCAATTCTTAATGTTCTCTCGTTGTCAATATGGGCAATTCCATCTCATACACCGCCTCTGAATGCGAGGTCAATCTTCCCGAAAACGCTGGCTCTCTCAAAGGTCTTCAGTTCGATTCCAAGTCTTGCAGGTTTGTAGGCGTTCCGTACGCCCAACCACCAACAGGAAATCTACGATGGCGCAAACCACAGCCGTTTCCTAAGGATCATAGCTACGGTGTACCCTTCGATGCAACGCAATTTGGGCCAGTTTGCCCCCAGGCAAATTATTCCAAAAATGTTAGCGAGCATATTCCCAAGCACACATACAGTGAGGATTGTCTGAGACTCAACATCTGGACACCTGTGCCTGACCCTGACGTTCCAAATCCCAAATGGCCGGTCATGGTCTGGTTCCACGGTGGTTGGTTCCAGGTTGGCGATCCTAGTCAGGAAGAAAGCATGGATCCCACTGAGCTTATTTCGACGGGCAAACTGCAAGCTATCTTTGTAGCTGTGGGATACAGACTAAACGTCTTTGGCTTCCTCGCTGGGAAAGCTCTTCTTGAGGAGTCAGGAGGTGATGCCGTGGGAAACTATGGTCTCTGGGACCAGCGTCTTGCCATGGATTGGGTGTACGACAACATCTCGGCTTTTGGGGGCGATCCTGGAAATATCATTCTGGCTGGTCGAAGTGCAGGAGCATACTCGGTCCTCGCACAGACTCTGTACGACTTTCGAGGCGCAGATTCCCAAAGTCGTTTTACGCGGATGATCATGTACTCAAATGCCATCCCAACACAACCCAAGAGTGTCCAAGACTGCGAGGAGCAGTTTGATGAGCTCTGTGAGTACTTTGAGATCCCCAAAGACCTCAGAGGGACAGAAAAGCTACATCGCCTGCGAAGTATCAGCTCTGAGGACCTCTCATCAGCGATCATGGAGTTGAAGAACCATACATTCCGTCCCGTAACAGATAACCTCTTTGTTCACGCTGGAATCTTTGACTATTACCGCGATGGATCTTTTGCGCGTGAATTCAAGAAACGAGGTCTGAAGCTACTAATCGGTGAGGTTCTTGACGAAGACACACTCTACGCCGTTACAAATCCACCAGATCCCAACGTTGCGTCGCTTCGAATGCAAATATCGAATTATTATCCACCGCATGTCACTGATCGTCTTCTGAAGCACTATGCCCTGCCCCAAACTAATGACAAGAAAGCATGGCAGAGGATTTTTGGAAGTATTGTCGCAGATGGCCAGGTCAGAGCGCCGTCACGATATCTGGTGGATAATCTGGTGCGAAACGGTGTGGATATAAAGAACGTCTGGAGATATCTCATCGCGTACCGATTATCGTTTATAGGCAACCATGTCGCACCTGCTTCATTCGGTGTTAGCCATGCTATGGACCGACCCATTTGGAAGTAAGTGTTCCATGGACCACTCAAGTTGGGGAACTTTGTTGCTAACAGAAACAGCTACTCCATCACTCATGGCCCTACACCAGAAGAAAGACAACTAATGGATGAGTGGATTAGTGACCTGCGAGCTTTTGTCAATGACGAGGAGGGCTATGAGTACGGCACCTCGGAAGCTACAGAGTACAAAGTGATGCAGCCACAAGGCACAATTGGGATTGAGACGGACGGACGATGGGAGGAACTTTTGCAGGTCATGGATATCTTCTGCGCATAATAATAATCCAGCCAATAAAGTGTTGACGGTGGTCTTGAGTGGCGATCGGAGCAGGAGTTTGTCCGGGTGATGACTAGTAGGAAGGAAATGAGTAATGACGGAATCCTTTGCTGCGTCATCGCGACTCATACAACGACGAGTCACGAACAAATAGATCTTCGATTGACTTTCAACCCCAACCTTTCACATCCAATTACACCTCAACGCAGATCTACATAAATACAAACAAAATGACACCTCCGTCCTCAATTAAGGTTTTACTAGTCACCAAGACACGGGGCTACCGACATGACTGTATCCCCAGGACTATCTCCGCCCTCAAATCACTTCCATTCACAGTCTCAGCGACAGAAGATACAGCCGAGCTCCTCTCCCTCTCAAACTATGATGTTATCGCTCTCGGCCATAACACGGGCGATTTTCTAAATGAAGAAGAAGTCGACTCTTTGGCTAGATTTGTTGAAAATGGCGGCGGTGTAGTTGGTATTCACGCTGCTTCATGTGGTATGCCCTCGGATAGCAGATATACCAATATCATCGGTGAAGTGTTCGATGGACATCCGCCGCCGGAATGGATAGCACTCGAGGTTGAGAATACTGACCATTTCATTAACCGATGTGAGGCCCTTCCCGGAACAGACGCCGCACCAGATTTAGCTCCAACTTGTCCATTCAATATAGATTCATTTTCAGAAAAGGAATTCCCATGGTTCGATGAAGTCTACACTTTCAAATCCCATCCGCGCCTCCCCAAAGACCGCACAATTCTTCTCTCGGTGCACCAAACAACCACCAAAGACGACGAAAGAGAGAATTTCCCTCTATCATGGACTCAAACCGTTGGGAAAGGAAGGGTTTATTATACAGCCCTTGGTCATTTTGATGAAGCATATCACAACTCGTGGTATATGGAAACACTGCGTCGGGGCATTATCTGGGCTGCCAAGCAAGACCAATAAATAGAAGCCGTCTTGGAAATCGACTTGGCGGAGCTTTGCCGGTTGATGGCACTATTTTCCTGGGCGACATGGGGAGCTACTGTAGCTCATATGGCCAAGCAGAGCAAGCATCTGTTACCCCAATTCTCAGCGAGCTTGGCCGAAATAAGCTTTCGCAAAGGATTCAATTGAGAGTCCAAGCTTGGAAACCGAATACGGCGAAAGATATTGTCTGCAATTGTGCGAATGTTAAAAATGATTTTTAAAAGTGAAAATAAAAGTCTTCTTTGTCAATTGGGGTATAAATCCAAGACGACTTGTAGTCCCTTCTCAGTCACCGGCACGACGCTTCCATAGCGTGGACTCGTAGGCAGACTATAATTCTCCGAAACCTTGTAGTCCGGGTTCGCAATGTCAGTTGTCTTAGAGGAATATACCAACCTCGAACAAATTCGTCAACAAAGAGATAAAACTTTTCTCCATGTATATTGCCCGTGGTGGACTTGAAAGTAGAAGGTCTCTCGACGACATCAAGACCTGCATTTGTACCGATGCAGCTCGTCACACGCTTCCAGCTGTTCTGCCCGTCGTGCAACCGCGTAGAACTTTCCTGGATAACGTCAAGTCATTCTTTACCTGATATACCGTCAAAGTCTTTGGTGAAGCGATGATACGTGTCTCCGCCTTTGAGAACAGTCGTTTCAATCCGGTCATTAGAATCTTGCCAGACAACGGGTTCGCTGAAGGAGATAAAGTCCTGTGTCGTGGCGTACAAAAATGTCCACGTACGTCTTGACCTCGTGATTTAGATCGTCTCCAGCGTATAAGGGAGACACCCAGTAGACCACGTACTCGCTAATAGACTCATCGTGGTAAGCCTCGGAAGCCCATGTCATGGCGGCCGTTGGAAGGGAGACAAGGGTATGGGGCTGCTCGGACCAGTGGACCAAGTCAGTGCTCTCCCAGATTTCCAAATAAAGACTTCCGAAACGAAGCGCTTGCTCCCAGCCAATGTCGTTAATCTTGAGGTCCGTTAGGATGAGGAAAGACTTATCCCTCTCCGTGGGAACGCATCAAAAAAGGATCCCGAAGACCCCCGGTGCCCTTGTTGGACGTTAGGATCGGTTTGCCCTCATTCAACTCGCGCCAAGAGAGAGCGTCGTTGCCATTACTCGCGGCTAGGAATAAACTCTCCCCGTTGTTTTCATCTCCGACAAAGTAAGCAAAGACATACCCAGCTGCAGCCGATGAAGAGTCGTTGTGGGGCGAGTGTGGGATGGGGATGGAGGAGCTTGGCTTGGCTACGGAGGTTGGAACCAACGCCAAGATGCACGTGGTAAGGATAGAAGGGAAAGACATTGTTATTATCTTGTTATCTTATGGAGAATGAAACTTTAGGAGGGATATGGTCTCACACCGCGTTAATTACCCGTTTATTTTGTTCTATATACACACGTACGTCTCTATAAGAAAAGCAATACTGCGGAGATGGCTTCCCCGAGATTCATACTAGCGCCAGTAACTGCAGGGAGACGGTTTGACGGGTCACAATGAAGCGGCCCAATTGAGGGAAGATCAGTCCTATGGGTTAAGCTTAAAAAGAACCTTGGGATGCAGCAACTTGGAGAACCTTCCTGATGAGGAAGGATTGATATCGATCTTTGTAACATGAGAGATAAAATTCGAGATTTGCTAGATTAGACTAGAGTCATTTAGGTACGAGACGATTGACGCGCATGAATCAATTGTCGGAAGAAAAGGTCATGCTTAGGTGTGTCTGCAAGTTTCGGCATTCCTTTCTGCCAAGATGGAATGGAGGATCATGAGAATAAAGGCCAAGACGGTTGCCTCGACATCCCTGACTAGTCGTGTCAAAGCAGAAAGTCAGTGCTTGTTGTGGACGGTATCTTGAACATTGAAGTATCAAAGTGTCCAAATACTACAAGACCCTAAATTGATGATAAGTCTAATACCCCAGATCTATTGAGTATATCTTGCGATAAGCTTGACTGGGGAAAAAAGTACCCTGCATTTACAGGCTTACAGCACATCTCACTTTGTCGTCACAATAAGGTGATAAGACGATTGCGGGACTCCAGGTCCGCTTAGAGGGAGCAACCCACTAAAGCGCTTAATTCCCACAGCGAGTCACAGGTCACGTAAAGGGCCCTATTTTTCTCCTCCCTCGCCAAGCTCACCCACTGAAACCCCATCAACAACAAAAGGTAATACCTCCATGCAGAGACCACTTTTTCTTTTTCGTCGGAGGTAAACACTGGGGAATAATGAAGATCGAAAGAGCCAAGAAATCCACCGGGTTACCCAATTCGTTCTTCCGAATTTCCTCCATTTAATTTGTTCGCTGAGTGACAAGCTGGATGGCAACAGGATCAGCGTTGCTTATTGTAGAGGTTAATTTCACTTTAATTCAATCCTCGTGGGTTCTGAACCGTTTCGGAGTGAATTTGAGGAGTTGACATGGGGAAAATCTTGACCCCATGGGCAAATTGAAATTGTTATTTGGAGGGTCTTGATGTTTGACGTTGTTCCCACCGGACCAGGGTGATGATGGCGCAAATGCATGTTGAACGGTTGAATCACATGAAGATAACAAACCTACACAGTACAGTACGTACAGAATATGGTGTCGTTATGATTTCTTCATGCAGAATTTTCCAGATTTTTGCAGAATTATTCACGGGGCAAAATATAAATCCAATAATGACAAATTATTGCCTTGGCCTTGATTTACACTCCAAAACTCATCAACCTACCCGATACCATTTTCTTTTTCCAATTGCCACGCTTACCTCCGGATTAAAGGGCAAGAGAGAACAAAAATGACCCATAAAAGGCACCCGAAGACCCACGGCATTTCCCAAGCGGGTGACCCTAAGGCTCCGAGATTGCGGCGGATGATGGTATGACGTTTGCTGCAAGATTTTAGTCAAAAATCTTATCCAGACCCTGCCGACTCTCCATAATTCCTCGTCCGCACTTCGGCATTATTCCCCAATTATTTCTCGGCGAGGGATTCAATGAGGGGAAAAGAAAACTTGGAGTAAGGGACGTTGGTTTAATGGGTATTCTCGGGATTTAACCGACAACTCAGACTGTTCGCTTTGTCTCATTCTGGTAATTCTTTTGTTGTTAAATCTCATGTGAGATGATTGTGTTTAGTTATTGGCTTTGCAGTACACCATCAGACTATACTATCCATGTACAGTAAGTATGAAGTATGTAGCGAAAGTGACCGCAGATCCTGTCAATCGCTGTCAGCAAACATTGATAACCAACTGCATTGCATCCCAACAGATATTTCTAATACTACACGGACAAGCGATCAGACGGTGAAAAGGAACAGAAGGCCAAGGCGTCATTCTCCAACTCTTTAGCAATCTAGTCATGCAATAACGTGAACTGGGCAGGGATAAAGAACCGAGATATGGGGCATCTTGATTCAAGGGTCTTGTTCCCTTTTAGGAGATTTTCGAAGATCGCGGAGACTATGACGTATACTTGTCGCCAACCCCGGGTATCTCTTTATAACCAACTCTAAACGAGACGTCATTTTTACCCAGTTTAAAAATTTTCAACCTTTTTTACTGTAAGCTAGTGTTAATGAATTATCGTGATACAGTGCAAGAAGGGTTAGACGTCCCGAGAATCGACCTAATCATGCCAGCCAGTTTCTGTAAATGTTGCCTAGTCTTCCTTTTGCCCCCCTTTCCCATCGCTTCTACCGTCGCTATACAGTGTCTTACAGTACGTCATGCGGGTCCCCTGAATTAGCGCTTCTTTGGTCTTCTTTTTTCCTTCGCCGAGTGACGTTGTGGTGTAAACTATTGGCTCAAACCTTTCTAAAAATCTTCACTTTGTAGATTGTTGTAGAAACCATGGACCTGTGGCGATCCTAGAACGTGCGTCTATCAACTTTATCTAAGGTTATCTGCAATTCATTTTTCCAGGGACCACCAGCCAGCAGCAGTACAAGTTTCCAAGTTTCCGAGTCATTAACCCTGGAATACTTTTTGTCTTATCGGGTCCACTGTGCTGTGACATACGTAGAAAAAAACACCGGGTCGAGTTCACTTTCTGTGGAACGCCCCCCGTATCCACGCTCGACTCCAGAAGTTTTGCTTGGCGTCATTCTCCAGACCAGAGTGCTCGAGCTTATAAGAAATGTAAATCTCCCGCTCTTGAATCCGTTTCTTTTCTTGCTCCAGTCCAGTCCAGACCATTCGGTTCAAACCAGAAAACAGATTCATAAAAAGCTGTTCAATATGGTTCACATCGACAACGAAGAGGGGATTCCCCATTACTGGGGCAAGACTGGTAAGGGTCTGCAAAGACTCATTACCATTGTTGCTACCACTGACTTTCTTCTTTTCGGTTATGGTGAGTTTCTACCCTGACTGACGTCCCAGATACTGGGGAAACCTAATCTATGAGTCTATATGCTGACCGTTGGATGTTTCACTTCTGCAGATCAAGGTGTCATGTCCGGTATCATCTCCGCTCCCGCTTTCACAAACGATTTCCCCCAGGTCCTCGACGAGACATACGAAGGTTTCGTTGTCTCCATCTACGCTGTCGGTTGCTTCCTCGGTGCTCTCTTCATTCTCAACTTCGGTGACCGCCTCGGTCGTCGCAACTCCATCTTCCTCGGTGCTATTGTCATGATCATCGGTGTCGTTGTTCAGATCGCTGCTGTTCCTCCCAGTGGTGGTGCTACAGCCCAATTCATCATCGGCAGAGCAATTACTGGTATCGGAAACGGTATCAACACATCCACCATCCCTACCTACCAGGCTGAGTGCAGTGAGTCTCACAACCGTGGAAAGCTCATCTGCATTGAGGGAGGTAACGTCGCTATCGGAACGTTGATCGCCTACTGGATTGACTACGGCTGTACCTATGGCCCTGACCCCTTCGTCTGGCGATTCCCCATCGCTTTCCAGGTTGTCTTTGCCACTATTGTCCTTGTCATGATGATGAAGCTGCCCGAGTCTCCTCGATGGCTCCTCACCCATGGTCGTCGCGAGGAAGCTGAGACTATCCTTGCTGGTCTCAACGGTACTCCCCGCAACTCCCCCGAGGTTGTTGGCCAGATGGCCACCATTGAGAAGGCCATTGCTGCCACTGGTAACAAGGGCGGCAAGACTCCTTTCTCTGCTCTCTTCACTGGTGGAAAGACCCAGCACTTCCGACGTCTCATTCTCGGTGCTTCTTCTCAGATGATGCAGCAGCTCTCCGGTTGCAACGCTGTCATCTACTACTTCCCCATTCTCTTCCAGAAGTCTATCGGTACCGACCACAACATGGCTCTCCTCCTCGGTGGTGTCAACATGATCATCTACTCCATCTTCGCCACTACCTCTTGGTTCGCCGTTGAGCGCGTCGGTCGCCGCAAGCTCTTCCTCATCGGTACCGTCGGCCAGTGCGCCTCTATGATCCTCTCCTTCGGTGCTTTGATTCCCGGTACTGCCTCTGCCTCCAAGGGTGCCGCTGTCGGTCTCTTCACCTACATCGCTTTCTTCGGTGCCACCTGGCTGCCTCTCCCCTGGTTGTACCCCGCTGAGATCAACCCCCTCAAGACCAGAGCGAAGGCCAACGCTACCTCTACCGTCTCCAACTGGCTCTGGAACTTCTTCATCGTCATGATCACCCCCGTCATGATTCATGGAACCGGTACCAACGGTTGGGGCACCTACGCCTTCTTCGCCGCCATGAACGCCATCTTCTTCCCCATCATCTACTTCTTCTACCCTGAGACCTCCGGTCGCTCTCTCGAGGAGATTGACCTTATTTTCGCCAAGGGTTACACTGAGAAGATCAGCTATGTTACCGCTGCTAAGCAGCTGCCCCGCATGGCTGACCACGAGGTTGCCGACAAGGCCCGCGAGTACGGCTTCGGCAGCGACGACGAGAAGGCTGAGGCCTCTGAGCGCGAGAACGGTGTTGTTGTCTAAACAGGTCAAAACTGGATTTCGACCTTTCTCTCGCGTGTCTCCAGCATGACTGGCTGGACTTTTTGCATTATAGACTTTTGCATTACCATTATGATGTAACGGATCTTTATAAGCTACGGATTCGTAGCCATGATTTCTTAGATACCACATGACTCCAAGTAGTCTAGCTTGCAAATACAACTCTTTCATATAACTCATTAAATCCATGAATGTGACTGTACACACCTTTCGACTTTTGAGGATACATAAAATGACCTATCACAAGAGTGAACTAGAAAGATAGATATGGATGAGGCGGGGAGCTTAGTTGACGTGAACACTTGAAACATAGACTAAATAATAGTAACTATAGTATCTTTTGCACCACGAATCAGAGCCTCTTTTCCAGAGCGAAGTCTGAAGAAACCCACCCTTTCAAAAGTATAACCCGATACATCCAGTCGCTGCTTAATGATTAACCCTTGAGACTGGCTTCCGTTCGCTCCACATGCTACTTCGGCAATAAACAAGCAATGAAGATTTCCGACATTGGAAAAGCCATAATCGTAACGACAGATTATGTATCTCCGATCCCAGAGCTCTAACAGAGGTGCAGATACTCTGAGATAGCCACTTGCAACCGCACCTAGAGGATCCTTGCCGCTTGGGACACATTTCGCCTCAAGAATCTTCGCATAAACGGTTTTCAGCTTCCTGTCGTTATCTCTGGCAGCTTTTTCGTATGGCCCGTATAAGCGCCAGTGGCTGATGGATGCCCAAGACCACGTCGGTGCTCGGTATGGGGTAGTCCGCTCTCCGGGATGGAGCACCACCCATAGAAGCCCTGATAGCAGATCATTTTGCCATAGGCCAGCAAGATACTCTCCAGCGCCATCTCTCTGGAAGTGTAGTGAGCTATACCCGAGAGGCAGGGCAGCGCGTCCTCAGGCTTGGTAATATCCCTGCACGAGACTCCATTCACCACTTGAGACCACGTCCTGTACCTCTGAGGAAATGGAACCGCAAAGGAAGGACGCAGATAGAAACGTACCTTCATGTCTACATCGTAATGGTCCAACCTCATACATTGACAGGATAAACCAGACTCACATTCCCATATCAATTCTTTTGATGCGAAGTGAACCATCTTGGAAGCCAACAACTGTTCTTGCAAAGTCCACGCCCTTTGGCTTAATGGTTCGAGGGCTAGAGGGTGGCCAAGATCGCGATTGTCTTCACATCCATGCTCCAACGGCGCAAAGATAAGTTCATCAACTTCGTTCAAAACTGCTATAGGCCTTCCTCCACCGAGGTAGCCGCCGTCTTCAGCGTCTAAGAATCCCCCATGTGAATTCGGTGACATATCCACACCGAGCACAAGGTATGCGTCTTTGTATATGGTGGCCATTTTCCCAGATTCCTCTTGCCAATCATCTTGGTTATCTTGGATGATGCATAGCGCATCGATCCAGAGGAACTTCAAACCGAGGTCTCTTGTGGCAGTGACAGCATGCTGGAATGACAGGGGCAGGTCATCGTACCGTAGTCCCTTTTTGTTGATCTCAAGATTTGCCATAGTTGTTCGTATTTTGGTCGCGCCGCCCCAACAGTGGCTCAGGGCGGTGTAGGATCCCCTCTGGCCGGAGACCTCTCGGAGGTGTATCCAGTCTGAGCTGGCGTCGCTCACAGCCAGGACCCGGGTAGGTAGTAAAACGTCAATATTCCGGGAACATTTGGGATGATTTTCGTGACAATTCCGCAACCATTCTGTAATAAGTGGTACGTAGTTGCTTCTTCGATGAACAACTTCCCGACTAACACCAACAGCAGCATGGACTATTTGATCATGTCGGGGTTCGCAGTAGAGAAAGACACGCATGCCACCCCAAACACAATAACCCCCTCCAGTCCTGTCATACTGGATGATTTGTATAAATGGGCCACGAAACATGACGTTGTAATCCTTGTTTTTGTCCTGGGTGCTCTGGCCAAGTACTTTGAGAACGCCGAGATGTCTCAAGCGACATACAGAGCAGCCTATATGGGCACTGCTACTCAAGTCCAGCAATGAAACTTCATGATGCAGAATGTCCCCTTCTCGACATGTTTCACATGGCAAGATTAGTTCAGAGAGCGACACGGACGGAAGACTGCTCATTAAATCGAGAGATCAATGTCGCAATAATGGCGTTATTGTAGCGAGGATATCGGATATGGTTACAGTGAGCGAACTCTTACTTCTGTGGCGCTAAGACAATCTTGTAAAGAGAATGGCATGGAATGAGTAGGAAAGTCAACTTTTCCTGTGGCTGTAGCCGAGATGTCCTCTAAGAGTGTATAATGCCCAACACTCTTGGCTTTAATGCATTCATGCCTGACAGGTCGTGTAGCGGGTTGAGATTGCGAAGTCTGACATCCTGCGGACAACTCTGCCTTTACAACTGACACGTCTGCTAGCCAGTTACTCACAACGTGAACGATAGAGTGAACGAATGCAAGAGTTCATTGCGTCCGGGAGAACGATTGTCATACGACCGCTGCACTCTAGATCAACTAAAGAAAGCCCCACTTCTTTCCTCACACCTCCCTAGAGATCCTTTTATATTCTCTATGTAACTTATGAAAAGAGAAACACTAAATAGGTTTTAGGCAAAACTCTTGGTATGTGCTTTTTCTTTTGTTGAAAAGTTGTATCTAGTACTTAGGCTAATCCCCAAGATACAAGAAAATACAAGTTAATAAAATGGTTGGCATCGATGCTTGATGTTGATATAAAGCGATAATCATACAATTTGAACTTTCGACTATACTATCCACGGTACATTTATGAGCCTCAGTAACACCCTATAGTAACATAGCTGGCACTCATCTATAATCTTCCAAAAAGAGATTTCTGCCCTCTAGTGGCAGTATCGACGACGGCTAGATGACCTTGATCTAGAATGATGGTGGTGGTGGTGGTGGTGACCAGACGATCGCGAGCGTGAGCGACTGTGACGACGACGATGGTAGTCAGACGATCGAGATCGAGAACGAGAACGATCTCGACGATGTCGGTGACGCGAAGATGAGCGCGAGCGGGAACCATCATTACCCCAGCTCGCCATCTCGGCCTCATGCTTCTTCATCATTTCCTCCTCCTCCCGACGTTCCCTCTCTTCCTTTTCCTCCTTGTGATCACGTCTCCATTCCTGACCCTTGTGACCAACGAATGCACCGAGGAGAGCACCAGCAACAGCAGCAGTTTTACTTCCTCCAAACTTGTTGCCGCCAAATGCACCAGCGGCACCTCCGGCCAAAGCACCGCCTAGACCTCTCTCACCCGTTTCTCCAGGGCCTTGGTCGTCGAACTGGCTTCCAGGCTGAGTCTGAGGTGTCCAGGTGTTTGTCTGGCTCTGGTCTTGATATTGCGTGTTTGACATTGCGTAGTATTCTGAAGCCTCTCCTTGTTGGTTGTAGTTGTGAGGAGGTTGCTGATAGGGAGATGGGGCTTGTTGATTGTAGCCTGGGTGTGGGCTATGAGAAGGTTGGAACCCTCTCTCTTGTTGTTGATAAGAACCGTAAGAATCCTGGTGCTGAGGGGGTCCAGGCTGTTGGTAGCTATTGCTCTGGTAGCTGTCCTGTCTATAGCCGTGTTGTTGGTAATCAGGCGATCTCTGCTGATCACCATGCTGATAAACACCTTGTTGATAGCCACCTTGCTGGTAGCCACCACTTTGGTAGTCTGGTTGTTGGTAATAATGGCCACTCATTTTTACAGATAGTTTTCGTGTAACAAAGAGATAAGCTACAGGATTGAGAACAAGAAATTCTATAGCTCTATGGAATATTTCACTCTAGATATACTCAAGTTCGGCGCATTGACCGATATCCTCAAACACGTGTCGTCGTCAGCACGAAGCTTTAGCTCTTGACAGCGATCTTGGCGCCAAGTGGCTGTGCTGTCAGTTTATTCGGTGTTAGTCTGGTGATGGGGTCTAATTGTCATTAATATGGTGAAGGAGCTTACTTGGCCGGCTTTTAAATGCCGAAAAATAGGGTCTTGGCTGCTCAAGAGTGCTTGGGCCTCGGAGTTGCCGTATTTCCTCGATAAAATGCAACGGGGCTGTGGAGCTGTTTTGTAAGCTTCTGTCCATTCATGACTGTTATTCTCCGTCATCTAACTTTCAGTAAATAGATACACGGCCTATCCGTGCCGACTGCTCTGTTGCCAATTGTTGAGAGGCTATTTGTACGGTAATAAAACTGACACGATGATTGTTGCTAACAATTTCTGTTTGAGTCAGCAGAGATCGGTACATCCACTATTTACCATATGCTTACTAGTGCAGAGATGTGATTGGCGTCCTCGTATTTGACACTCCAGCCCCATTATTCTCTTCCTACTCAGCCTCGGAAGCCTCTTCCACCGTAGTCTATCAATGCTATGATATCAATGTCCTGCTCTCCTGACTCGGTTCTTCGTTTCCAATTCGCAGTCTCGTGTTTACTTCTATCCAAAAGAGATCCATCATCATGACAGCCACCAAAACCCTTGCAATTCGAGTCGGAGGCAAATTCAAGCGTGCATCGGCACCCAAAAGCAGAACAGGATGCCTCACCTGGTATGTTTGATAGGTCGTCGTTTTGTTTCTCGTAAAAAGGATACTGACCAAGATATCATTTAGCAAGTAAGTCTAGATCCTCATGAATCGCTTTATGTATAAAACTCATAGCGTTCCGATAGATTCAGACATTTGAAATGCGACGAAGCAAAGCCTATTTGTCAACGGTGTCAAGACGACAAGATGAAGTGTGACGGTTACTTGCCCCCAAAGCCTAGAGCTTGTAAAGGATCCAAGAAAAAGAAGGCATCTCCTCAACCCGTTACAATTGTCTCTCCACCAATCCCGCAATTCGATCACACGCCACTATTGACAGACCCTGAGAGATTCTACCTTCAACATTTCCTGCACTGGACCGCCAAGCAACTTTCAGCCTCCTCCGCCGCCACCAACTTCTGGTTACGTTATGCACTTCCACTGTCATATCAATTTGACGCTATCAGGTATAGCATGATTGCCGTGGGCGCTTCGCATCGCGCATTCATGGCCCATTCCCTTGGCTTTGGGCGTCCTGATTATCTGCAGCGCCCTGTCATACAACACTACAACAGAGCCATATCCTCAATTATACCCATGATGTCGTCTCCGAAAGGGTGGAACATACACTGTATTCTGATCTGTTGTATGCTCTTTATGGCATGTGAGGGACTTACTGGCCGTTACGATGAACTGCTGAAGCATCTCGAGGCCGGTGACACGATACTGCATTTACTTCAAGACCCTGCCACACCGGAGGAGTCCGAGATGACGGCGAAGCTCGTTGCGATGTTCTCTCAGCTTAGTCCCGAGTCCTCTGATTTTATGAGGGACCCTACTCGTTCTGGAATACAGAAGTGGTGTTCCAAGGATGTAAAGCATAGCGCCAATGACGTCGAACCGTTCGAAACCCTGGACGATGCTTCATACGCACTGCATCAGCTGCGATTCCTTCACGATTTCGCACCTCACGACCCTGACAGAGAAAATGGCAGGATGAATGATAAGGCCTTCCAACATATCCTTCGACAATGGGAAACGCGCTTTCAAGCTCAGGCCCAACGCGACATATTGCACTGGACGGATGAAGAAATGTCACAGTTCCACAGTTTTCAACTTCGTCAACGTTTTCTGCAGATGCATATGAACTCCTACGAGGATGAAGAATGGAGCAATCCAACGACTCGACCCTTCTTGCCTTTCTTGGAAACTGCGGAACTGGTAGCGGCGCCTCTAATAGCTATGGGACAACCTACATATTCTTTGGACGGATGTCTCGTGTCAGGTCTTTCATTCGCAGCGTTCGCAAATGAGGATGACGCTGTGAGAGGCCGAGCCCTCGATCTACTTCGGAAGCTGGATCATCGAGAAGGCATCTACGATAGTAACGATGTCGCTGAGATGCATGCGCTAGCGGCGATGGATCTAGGCGAAGTTGAACTTTGCTGTTCCGACTCTGACTCTGATGATGAGTCCGAGTATGGAGAACCAAATCCACCTTTTACATCACCTGTGGGAATACCGACTATGATTGAGGGGCTGGCTCGTAAGGCTGGGGTCAGAAGCAAGCGGTTGGAATGCTATTCTTAGAGTGTCATCAGTGTTAGAAACACTGGTATCAATTTTCTTTTGCGAAGCCTTTGTAACGATGCTTGTATATAATATTCTAAATTTGCGCTAGACAATGAATCGCTAACATGTCCATTCCCTCAACTCTTTACTGCTTGTTCTTCAATGCCTGTGTTCGCGACAGACTGTTGGGGTCCAAGTAAGGCTTCTCACCAATTCCAACAGCACGATGACCCTCTCGTCGACCAAGGCCATCATAATCATTAGTAGCGCTATGGAACACGCTACGGTTATCCCAAAATGCTGAATATTATTAGCTTCTGCCCCAAGGGTTGTAATTGTCTGAGGACTTACCAATATCATTGGGGTTTCTCCATCTGAAGCGAACCTGCAGGTCGTGGTTCTCTTCAATCCGTCTATAGAACGACTCCAGAAGGTCTTTGCTTTCACGAGCACTCAACTCATTGATACGCTTGGGGAAGTTGCCCACTGCGAAGAGGGACTTCCATCCTGTGACGGGGTTCGTTCGGACAACGGGATGAGAAGTCTTGAGCGCATCTCCGATGTTCTCGGGATGACCGCGAGGCTTCTCATAAATCTTGAAATGATCGGGTCGAGCGTCCCGGGCTTTAAGGAACCCATCACCCGAGTATGTCGCTGTCAAGCCCTCAAAGAACTTCTGGTAGGGATCGCTGTATCGATCATACAGCTCGTATCCCGAAGCCCAAAGCGTATCACCGCCTCCAGAGGGGAGTGTAGTTAAGCGCAGACTTGTGTAGTCAGCTGGATACTCCTCAAACTGAATATCGCTGTGCCAGCTAGCAGCTCCCTCCTTGCGGTCATCCCTATCCTTCTCTTTATCCTGGAAAAAGCGAGATTGTGAGGAAATGACACTGATTTCATTATCCTCTACACCAAACTCGTTGCTGCCGTTGAGAAGAGGGTGAATGTGAAGGGTTGATGATGATGGTTTGTTGGTGAGTTGCCCAAGACGATGGACAAGCTCTTTGTGGAGCTCGTCGGTGAGATTATCTTGAGCGCGGAAGAAGACAACGCCTCGCTCAGAGACTGCATTACGGTTAGTCACGGTTTTGGGCTCTACAGCGCTGGTTACTCACTGGTGATAGCGAGATCACGGATTAGTTCATCGGCATTTTTGGCGTTGATGATGTCGTTGACGAGATTAACAGTGGGATATTCACGGCCGATTACAGGTGTAGACTCTTCGAACTGGAACTTGTCCAGAGCGCCTGAAGCGACCTGGGGTTCTGGATATTTGTTTGATTGAACGTTGAGCGGGATAGTACGCTGCGTTTGTGTCTCTGTGACAGTGGTAGTCGACATTTTGGCAATATATTGAGTCTCAAAGTTATATAGCACAAGTAAATGGCAATATCGAGGCAACCTGCGACTAAAAGTCTCTCTTTATACTATTTGCTAGGTCCAATTCCCCATGGAGAGATGATCACACAATCTGTCATGACTGTTGCGACATCTAAGAGCAACCACTTAGACTATGTTAACCCCGACAAGATCCGATGACGGTGAAACGACATGGCGCTATTTTACTTGCGTTTTGTGACAGATTCTGGCACCATCAGCACTTCAGACCATTGGATGGAGAGAATGGGGCCTTTGTGACGCTCGTACGTCTTTGTGCGATAACAACTAGCCGCCCGCGCGTCGCTCGGTGTTTATTATGGACTCTATAGTTTCTAAACTAGATCGGGCATCTGATTAATGTAGGACTGTTTCACTTAGCTTAGTATTCCGTCGTCGGCATCATCGGGTTGTCGGTCAACTTGGCCTAGCATTGGTCGTTCCATACAAATAACGATGGCGTGCGAATACCCCAAGATTAGATGCTATCCACTTTGTAACCTCATCCTTGTATGGCGGAATCCGGGGTGAATCATAAGAGTCAAGTACAGTATGTGGAGAGGGCGAAGCTTGATGCCTAGATGCTCTGTTTTCAGGTTTCACTTGTCTTTGTTCTGTGTTGTAACTTATAGATGCATGTCTGCTGAAAGAGTAATTTATATTGCTGGAAACAGTTAGTGGGGGGGATATTAAGTGAAGGCAGCACAAGTCTGACACCAGAACAGGACAACTAAAGTGAAACTAACTCAATAAAGAAGCCATGAAGGTAATATTTCTGATATTAAATTCCTTGACCTTATAATGGAAAATATAGCATGAAAAATCTATTAGGGACGACAGAGGGTGCCAGGTAGCCATGATTCGCAATCAATCATGAATGCTTGATCTAACCATAAAGACTCTAGCGTAGATTGTGAGATAAGATAACTCCAGAAACCAATCTGGAGCGGACACTCAATCAATCCGCCTGACGAGTCCAAAGAACCATTTCGGAGCGACGCGCCCGTAAGTAGCGATATCCCGGTCGCGACCGTCCTCCCCGGAACTCACTCCGAAGAAACCGTCCAAACGCCCCGAGATTACCGGATCGGGTCTCGAATTCTTCCGTTATCGATAAGCTGTCGCTAGTGGGTCCGCTGATACTGATACGGGCGGAGAAACATCCGCCAGTCTCCGCCGTAACTTCCGCCCGTCCTCCGCAAGAGATTTTCCCATGAGTGTGTCACCCTCACCCCAACGAGGCATGGACTCTGCAAAGCGGAAGCGAGCCGCCAAAGCTTGCAATTACTGCAGGAAGAGGTACAGACACTCATTGATCGTTGGGTCATGTCGCTTATACTGATGCGTTTGCAGAAAGAGGAAATGCGATGGGAGACAACCCGTCTGTACGCTATGCGAAGAAGCAAATAACTCGGAATGCGAGTATCGCGATGAAGGGAATGAGAGCAAGTATGTCAAGATGGTGGTAAATGTTGGTATAGAGACCGTGTGCTAAATGTGGTAGACGTATCGCCATTTCGGTAGACAGAGTCGATGAAATCTTTGACCGCCTTGAATCACTTGAATCAACTTTCCAATCAGCCATAGCAAGACAAAGAGAGAAAAGTCCAGTACCAACACCATACTCTATCCCTAGACATGGCGAAGCTATCAGTCCAGAAGATGGAATCGTCGCAGCATCATCAGTTCACTCAACAGGGCCAGGAACACAAACCTCTTTATCACAGTTTGCCAACAATAATGTGTTCAACACCACCATGGACATACCACTATCTCATTCTTCAACGACGGGAAACCTTCTACGGTCAGCTCCTGCAAAGGCATTGTTAGGTCATTATCCTCCGGATTTGTTCTTACATATTGAGTTGAGGCGACCAATTCCCGAGGGACTGAGACTGAACGCGACGCCGGCTAGTCAGATCGATATTCCTTCACTGTCTCCCAACGAGACTGATCATCTGGTACGCAATTACTTCCAGCTGGTGCATAGATTCCACCCTATTCTTGACCAAAGAGCTTTCTACGAGACATACGATCGCGTTCTGGACCGCGGCCCACGACCGGACCTTCCCTCAGCTTTGGTGCTCGTTGTGCTGGCTCTTGGTACTGTCGCGGCCGAGACACCTAATCGAATGGACGCATGTTGGAGTCCTGGTATACGATTCTTTACACCAGCTGTTCGACTACTGTTGACTGAGTCTTTGTGCTCTTTCGGTGGTGACCCTCTTCTACCCCAGGCTCTGTACCTAGCTGCGCTGTATTACAGTTACTTGTCAAGGCCCTTGCTTGCATGGCGATTGGTACATATGGCTTCTACTGATGTGCAGCACTATTGGATAAGGTAAGCTACCCTTTCCAAGAACTATGAGCCGTACTAATGGAGATCCAGGTCTGAGAAACTACTACGAGACGGCCAAGGCGGCTCTCAAGACCAGTCCATCTTGCGCGTCTTCTGGGCTATCCTTGTTCTCGAATGGTAAGCTCTCCTCTCATCATGCCCCAGG
Source organism: Fusarium brachygibbosum (assembly GCA_018886245.1). Classification (NCBI taxonomy): domain Eukaryota; kingdom Fungi; phylum Ascomycota; class Sordariomycetes; order Hypocreales; family Nectriaceae; genus Fusarium; species Fusarium brachygibbosum. The sequence continues at coordinate 2,614,315 of MU249525.1, forward strand.
GAAATATTTCTGACAGCCACAGTGATATCCTTGCGGAACATCATCTTCCTCGCAGCGGCATAGAGAAAATCGTTGATAAACTCCCCTACCCATGGTCCGATGGCCCTTCCGAACCCTACATGCATCGCTGGCTAGCCGACCTCTCATCCCGCCGCCTCCTCAACCGAATCCACTACGTGCTGTACGCAGAAGCCGAGCCAGGAACAGGAGACATAGCAGACAGTTCCGAAGAAACACTGTCCAACCTCCCGAATCTGGCGCATGAGTTGAATCGCCAGCTGGGCGCGTGGTATCATCTCCTGCCTCACAGCATACGCCCAAATCTTGACAGTCCGCCGATTGGTATTGATGATACCATGGTGTCTATACGGTATCACACCACGGGAGACATTATATACAGGCCTTTCCTTTACCAGGTTTGTGCGCTGGCGCCAGGGACGTCGCCGAACCCAGCAACTCTTGAGAACGCGAGACAATGTCTTGTGCATTGTCGCAGGTACCTCAATGCTGTAGAACACGCAGTTCACGCACCCACAGCGTCCTTAGAAAATCTGTTACACGGGTATGTAAAACCTCTCATAACCTAAACGATCGTCACTAATGAGATTACTAGAACAATGGCTGTGGTATTGCTCCTCTCATTCGCCGCCTTCTCAAGGCTGGATGCACTGAGAGTCCCGGATCTGAACCAATTGCAGGACAAGGGAATCAGGATCTGCGAAAGATGGGCTTTTCCGGGATCGAGTATTGAACAGATGGTTGTTATTCTGCGCGCCCTACGAGCAAAATGTATAGATACCGGTGGATGACGAGCAATATACTCTAATTGAAGTTTTAAGCTATTTCCGACACCGGTGTCGCAATCTGTTTGCGTTCCCGGTCCCGGAAATAGTCAATTAAAGGGCGATCGATTGCCTCTAAGAATTGACATTAAGGGCGCACACTAGACTAAAGTCTCGGCGGTGGCGGGGCCGAGATCGTTTAGAACGTGGCAAGATCTTTCTGGAAGATCCAGGCTCTGAAAAGATTTCGCTTTTGCCTTCTATCACTTTCATTCGTCTTCACGTTAGATGATTGAAGTATTTTAGATTGCGTATGCTTGTCCAGGCTCCCTTGCCCTTGTATCGTAAAATTTACCCACTGCTCTTTCTATCCATTGCCGAGCCAATCGTGCAGGCAGCATCCAATATCAATTATTCAGTCCATTAATTCTATTCGCCAAAACACCTTGATCACACACAACAATGACAGTTCAAGCGCCAAAGCCTGTCACAATCCGCCCGGCAACACTTTCCGATGTTGGTCCCATCGCAGAACTCGGCGCTCACGTCTTCTCCATCACATTCGGCCACTCAGTTGAGCCTCACGAACTAGCAGCCTTTCTGGAAGAATCATACACAAAAGAAGCAATCACAAATGACATCAACGACCCAAACAGAGATGTCATTGTCGCTACCAACTCCGACAACGAGTTTCTGGGTTTCGCATATCTCACCCGAGGAAGCAGTGAGCCTTGTGTAGAGAACATGGAGAAGACTGTCGAGCTGCAGAGGATCTACGTTCATCCTGGTTCACATGGCGCTGGTGTTGGAAAGGCTTTGGAAAAGGCTATTGAGAACATGGCGAGGGAACAAGGGTTTAAAAATCTTTGGCTTGGTGTGTGGGAAGAGAATCCTAGGGCGATAAGGGCATATGAGAAATGGGGCTACAAGCAGGTGGGAGATCACGATTTTACGATTGGGTCTGTGGTGCAGACAGACCACATCATGGTAAAGGCGTTATAGGTTGTGATATTTTGAAGCTTTAGCGGGATAGATTCGGGATTGTAGCTTTAGATGCGTGTGCGAGGATCATCAAAACGAGACTGCATTAATTCATACAAGGACTTCGGAGGGACATCCGAGAAAAGATCATAGCCCAGATCAAGAGCCAGATATGGTAACTGAGTAACATGCGGCGATCTCCGATAGCGCACCTGTGAATAACCAGTGGTCAACTTCTTGCTCCTAATTCGTTCTGATGTTGCTGAGAAATGACTCCAACTTTGATTCGTCGACTACGACCGGCCCGGTCCAGGCTTTTTGGCTTTCCGGGGAAGTCTTTAGAGTGGCGGCCCGCTTGCTCCGCCAGGCCTTTATTATGGGAGCTCACCACTGACTGCAACGGCTTCGTTTATAAAAGCAACGCTTTATCAATTAAGTTTCAAAACACTAGGATTCCAGCTTAAGCCACAATCATGTATATCCGCGCCACTCATGCAGAGACGGACCTCCGAGTCCTTCGTCGTCTCATCCACGAAAACCCCCTCGGAATGCTCACAACCGGAATCAAATCCCCAACATACTCGTTCCTCCAAAGCAGCCATATTCCATTCCTACTCGACGTTCAGGATGAATCCAGCGAGACGGAGCTCGGTCGTCTAAGAGGCCATCTAGCACGGCAGAACCCACAGAGCAAAGCAATGATAGAGCACTGCAATTCGAACCCCAAACTGAACAGGTTCCTGGAGGACGAAGTTCTTGTCATCTTCACCAAGCCGGCACATCATTATGTAACGCCGAAATTCTATACCGAGACGAAACCTGCCACTGGCAAAGTTGTGCCGACGTGGAATTATGCTGCTGCGCAAATTTACGGCAAAGCGCGTATTTACTACGAGAATAACGAGGAAACATCGAGCTTTCTCGGCAAGGCTATCTCGGACCTTACAGATCACAACGAGACAAAGATAATGGGGTATACGGGCGGAGATAGACCTACGCAGTGGAAGGTTACAGATGCACCTGAGAAATATGTCGAATTGTTGAAGAGGAATATTATTGGCATTGAGATCGAGGTGACCAAGTTGGAGGGCAAGTTCAAGATGAGTCAGGAGATGGGACAGGGAGATCGGGATGGTGTTGTTAAGGGATTTGAGGGCATAGGGACTGAGGTTGGCGATGAGGTTGCCAAGACTGTTCAAGAGCGTGGGGAGTTGAAAAATGGAAAGAAGTGAGCATTTCTTTAGATACCTGTATGTAGTTACAAGCTCGGGGAGGAGATTGCTCAAGAGCAAGAATTAGAAGTACAGTTGAACAGTCAATACCCTGGCAGATAGTCGATGTGGAAATCTCTTAGATGATGCTGTATGGTGTCTCAGAGTAGATTGCAAACCTTTCGAAACCAATATCTTTCAAGAGATACTGCAGCTCCAAGGTAGCCTTACCTTCTGATACCAACCCTGCAACTTGCCTACCCGGAACATGAACTGATTGGTCGATCTGGCTACCATATTGCCGTTGAACTGATTAATTAAAAAGCTCAAGTTCTGACAGTTATCGGTCCTTTCTCGATTAATTGATCATCCTCATAGCCAAGTGATACTCGTGACGCGTGTTCACAGACATGCTGGACTGATAATTCTTCCTTGACGGAAGGGTCGGCAATGACGGCCGAGGCAGACATCTTCAGCAAACACGGAACCAAATTGTGGATTCATTGAGGGTTCGAATATGCACACCTTCCAATTTTCAGCGCTAGCCTAGGGGTTCGAAATTCCCCGAAGCCCGATAGAATGACATGACACAATACGCATTAGTGGTGGACTCACACGTGGACTCATATTCGAACAGTTCGGAACACGGTTGATTCGAGGTGTCGTGGTTAGAAACGGGTGACTGAGCACGTGAGATATGAATTCACATCCATGAAGCATATGGCCAATTACAGAATCCAACATCAACCCTTGTCTTGTGGTAAAAACTGGTTTCTGAAGTGCTGAAATGAAAAGGGTGGTAAGTCAGCTCAGTACCAGAGAGCTTAAACGCCGATGACGCCGTGGCGCTGGAAATACCGGGCTTTGGGGAAGCGGCTGAAGAAAAATGAGGTACCCAGATGTCATGTCTGTCTTTCCTTTCGTTCTGGTAATACGAGATCGCAAGGAAATACAAAAGTCTGGGGATGGTGGGGTTCTGGAGAAATGGAGAAAAAAAATGGAACAAAAGAAATATTTCGGCCGAGGCAGGACCGTTCGGATCTTGGCTTCAACATGATAAGCAAAAGAAAGACGAATGTCCAAGACGGGTAACTTCTTGGAAATTGTTCTTGGACACCCTGGAATGAATCGTGTTGGTTAAAGATCAGCGGGATTTGGAGAAATCAAGACTTGGCGTCATTGCTTCGCGTGCCAAGATTTGTACGGGGTGATCGGCAAACGGGACTTGGCATCGATCCAAGACTCCAGTACCAAGTGATTTTATCGTCTCTGGGCGATGAAGAATCTGGGGTAATTAATGAAGAAGAAGGTGGACGGAAGTAAGCACTTGGCTCAGCTAAACCATCACAAAGTGTCACTGTCAAATGGTTAGTAATTTGGTTAAAGAAGAATAAGAACTGTTAAATGACATTCCCTTGTGTCATTGACTGTGACTGTCATGTCCAACAACATCTCTTTGGCCGGATCTCTCGGGTGTCGTCATCAAAAGTTAGGTTCCCTATTCAGAAGACTTTGACAGGGATTACAAGGTTCTGTAACAGCCTGTATCAACGCTGCTGCAGGCCCCCCCAGCCTGTCATCCCCAAGCCTCAAGGCACCAAAGAGCCCAACCGGGGACTTGTCAACCTATCAGACTAACCCTACAAAACGCCATGAATTCAATTCACAGTCCAATTGCATCACATTCCAGCGTCATACCTACCAAGAACAATGTCTGTAGTTGTGGTTTGGGTGAGTTGCTGTGTTGTGTTCCTTCAGCTTTGGACTCCCCCAAACCTATGGAAAGCTCGGATGTTTCCCCAGCTTTTGCAACCCCGTGGGTGACATGCCATGGACATGCTTCTCTTGCAACCCCCCACAAACCAAAATGGGACGGACCGATTTGATGGTCTCGAGACCATTTGCTCTCAAGCTATTCGTCATTGGGCAGTTTCTTCAAGGCCTGACATCACCGTCATCCCTACACAAAAGATGCACAACGTCATGAGCACGACTGTATGTATGTATTTATTTATTCCTCATCTCCTGCTCCCATTAACATGTTTGTCACTCAAACGGCTTGAGCCTCAGACAATTGTTCAAAATTACACTGTCAATTAAGGTTACTGGCTTGAAGAGCCTTAAATCTGCCCATCATGGCACCGTCTTTCATGACTGTTCATTTCGATGACCAGAACCCCAACTCAGAGAAGGGCAAGGAGGCTGGTGCTCGTCGGTCCCTGGCTGGACTTGACTACTCACCTTTACCTCGCATTACCGGAAGGTCGTTTCTTCTCGCGACTTTTGTCTCTATGGGTGGTCTACTGTAAGTCATATTGTCTCACACAGCTGTACTTCCAGCACGCTGCATCCTTGTATACAATGGCATCAGCTCACACAATACAGCTTTGGCTACGACACCGGTCAAATTTCCGGTTTCCTGGAGATGCCCGACTTTCTCGACCGCTTTGCCGAAACCAACAGTGACGGGCAAAAAGAATTCAGCACCGTACGTTCGGGTCTGATTGTTGGTATGCTTTCCATTGGTACGCTCATCGGCGCTCTTGTCGCTGCGCCTATATCAGATCGCATCGGTCGCAAGTACAGTATTTCTGGCTGGACCTGGATTATCGCTATTGGCTTTGTGATTCAGATTTCGTCCAACACAGATTGGGTGCAAATTATGATGGGTCGATGGGTCGCTGGATTGGGAGTTGGTGCTCTGTCGCTTTTGGTGCCCATGTTCCAGGTGAGAGATGCTGATGACAGTGAAGTAAGAGTATGTGGCTGACCCTTCTTTCAGGCTGAGACTGCTCCGCCATGGATTCGTGGTGCTATGGTTTGTTGTTACCAGCTATTCATCGTAAGTAATTTCCCTCTTCAATAAATCGCATTGGCTAATAGGAACAGACAATGGGTATTTTCCTAGCTGCATGCTTCAACTACGGCACAGTCACCCATCACCCCAACAGCTCAGCCTCTTGGCGCATCGTCATTGGCGTCGGTTGGGTCTTCACCCTCATCCTGGGTATTGGAATTCTCTTCCTCCCCGACACACCTCGATTTGACTACCGCAAGGGCAAAGTTGACCGCGCTCGCGACACCCTCTGCAAAGTCTACGGTGCCACGCCTAACCACTGGGCAATTCACACTCAGATGGAAGAAATCGACTCCAAGCTTCGCGCAGAGAGTCAGATCAAGGGCAACCCCGTAAAGGAATTTGTCCAGATGTTCAAGGCCCCGCGTATGGCGTACCGTATCTTCCTAGGCATGGCGCTGCAGATGTTCCAGCAGCTGACCGGTGCCAACTACTTCTTTTACTACGGTACTACCATCTTTAGCTCTGTGTCAATTGACAGCTACAAGACGCAGATTATCCTAAACACCATCAACTTCTTGGTTACATTTATCGGTTTGTACATTGTCGAGCACTACGGTCGCCGCAAGTCTCTTGTTGCTGGAAGTACCTGGATGTTTATTTGTTTTCTCATTTTCGCTTCGGTCGGCCATTTCGCACTTGATCGAGAAACCCCTTCCAACACCCCAGATGCGGGTATTGCCATGATTGTCTTCGCCTGTCTCTTCATTCTCGGCTTCGCGACAACTTGGGGACCCATGATCTGGACCATCATGGCTGAGATTTTCCCTTCACGCTACCGAGCCAAGGGTATGGCTCTATCCACTGCTAGCAACTGGCTCTGGAACTTCCTGCTCGCATTCTTCACGCCTTTCATTACTAAAGACATTGACTTCCGCTACGGTTACGTCTTTGCTGGATGCAACCTTCTCGGTGGACTCATTGTCTACTTCTTCGTCATTGAGGGCCAGGGTCGCACGCTTGAAGAGATTGATACGATGTATCTCGAGAGGGTCAACCCTATCAAGAGTTCCAAGTGGGTACCACCTCCTCCTGAGGAGATGTCGAGAATTCGCAAGCAGGCTGGTACGGATATTGAGACTGCTGCTCCGGGCGGTTCGAGCGATGATGAGACTCTGGCACGACGTTCGGGTGTGACTGATGGTGGTCACGGGCACAAGAAGGAGGAGAATGCTGGCGCTATGCACCGCGAATAAGGAAAGCATAAAAAGTCTGGATGATAATGACTATGTATTTATAAGTTGAAGATGATGCTGAGATTGTACAACACCTACCTGTCCATAATATGAGATTAAATACCTACTGTACACTTCCAAAAAAAAACTTCTATTTAGAATGAAATATTATTATTTCGATTAATGCAAAATTTCAGTTGTCATATTCAACTTCAAACTGTGTCAACATTAATCTGTGATGATCCGTGGCAGCAAGCAGCCTTCATCTCGTCGCATCTTCACAAATTCCATTTTATTCAGACGCCTCGCCTCTAGTAATTTGTCTGTCATCATAATAAATAATTACTATGATAGGGAGTTTCAGCTCTGTAGTAGCTATAACTTTTGTTATTCACAAGCTCGACACTTACTTGGCGGCATATTGTTAGTGGCAGAGCGGTTACCGCCATTTTCCAGGTTGATGAATGAAGCATCTTTCAATGAGACCACCCTATTCACCAGTTTCAAAGATCTCCGCTATTTCCTCAGACAATGAACCTGATAATATTCAAATGGCTAAAGGTGGGGCTTCGTATCGCTTTCCTTCGCGGTCAATTAACCCCCCTCTATTGCTATTGACAATGCAAGAACAATGGCGATCAAGCCTTCATTATCACAAAAGGATGTGCTCTTCACTGCTGTACCCAAAATCTAGGATATTATCCGCAATGTGAGAATTCTTTTCTCGCCACAACTTTCTCAAGATCATCCCAATCCTCTCTTCAAATATCATCTATCCAGTGGTTCATATCACGACCTACAACGATTCACCATGTGCTGGACCTCAGCTTACTTCCTTCGCTGCATGACTTGCAAGCAGGACATCGACCACCGCCTCGAAGTCGACGCCCCATGTCGCAACAAAGTCAAGGGCCTGATCCAATGTTCCCACATCTACCCCGTCAAAGTCAACGTCGAGTGGGTCGACTTGAACAACTGCCTCATGTGCTTCGCCAAAAAAGACATGTTGGAGACTCGGATGAAGGAAACTAAGGAGCGCGAGGAGAAGGAGAAGCAGGAACAGGGAGAGGAGGAAGAGGAAAGCGATGATGCGCTGATCCGCAAGCAGCTCATCGATGATGAGAACCACCAGATGGAGGCTGAGAAGCATGATCGTGTTGAGGAGTGGCTTCAGGGAATTTTTGAGAGTCGACGTGGTGTAGGAGGGCGCCAGCGATAAACCATGAAAGGATCCGAACCTGCAATGAGCCGTATGTGATTCAGCATTGCTATTACTTCATGACATTCGTGAGTCTATCCTCAGTCGTGCCTTCTGAATAAACTTCTGCTAATATCTAATAGGCTATTGAACGACCGCGTCCTTTCCCAAATACTTTCACGAACATATCAGTTACGTTTCATCTACCAGCCTCTGGGATCGTTGTTCTCGATACCGACGAATGCAAGACTTACAGCCATGATAAGTGCGGGAATGGGTGAATGGAATCAGGGGGTTCACGAATTTAGCAAGGGAATAGTCACATATCTGAGACCGAACAGAATGATTCACAATTTGTGATGTCAAGTTACCTTTGAATGTGATTCAACTACGTGACAGCAAAACTGTGACTAGTCCGATGATATATCGTAAAGCTGGTTATATAAACTTATTCGTAGATTCTCTACTAACCAAGAAAGACAACAACAACAGCAAAAGTTGACCAACACACATCTCCAACTCCCCATATTCTACAGAAACGTCAAGATGTGCCAGAAAATACGCCGCGTGGCGTACTGCAAGAAGTGCTTAATGCTCATCAATACCGTATTGGTTGTTATCCGTGTGTGCCAGCACAAGAGGGAAACGGACATCTGCATCGAAGGAGAGCGCGATCCAATGCCTGGAGTGACATACACGGACTACCCCAACTGCCCCAAATGTGCTAGGATCAAGGAGGAGGAAGAGGCAAAGAAGAAGAAGGAGAAAGAAAAGAATTATTGACCAAGGGAGGGTGTTTGTGGTGAACAGAGGAACATAACGCTTTAATTAACTGTTCTTTGACATTGTGAATTGCGTGTGAGGCCCTTTGATATGAACATTTAAACAAATAAGTCCGAAATAAGTAGTTCTTGATGCAATAGATCAAGATTATCGTAAAGGCTTAACACTGCATGACCAACACTTTCTGGCCATCTCAACCACCCAACGCACACATTGACATCCAGACTGTAACTCAGCATCCATGAAATTTAAGCTTCCTCAGGCATAGGATATCGATAGCCACATCTCTGCCTACCATATAGTGGCCCAATCACTCACTGAAAACCACATAAGTGTTTCTTCTTTGTGAACCTTCATCTATCTCCAAGGAGATATGCTATTAAGGTTACAAACCAATCACTGAATCTTGCCCAGGCACGCAATCTGTGGTATATTATGCCTCCCTTACCCCGTCCAGCCTGTCTTTGAACAAAATCACAATCATCAACAGCCATCAAAGTCGGATCAACAAAGAAGCAACGTCTCGGAACAAGTCAACATGTGCAAAAAAAGAACAGAGAAATGGGTATGCAGATACTGCGAAAAGCCCGTCACGAACAAAACCTACGTGAGCAAGAAATGCGAAAGCCGGATCAACACGGGTGTCTGCAAAGAATGGGGAACGACAGACTATGAAACCATCGACGTGTATGATCCCGAATGTACATTCTGTGATCAGCCGCGAAAGTGGCCGCAGACTGATTTAAACAAAGAGATTAGACCTTGGATGTTGAACACCGAATAGAGTTTCTTTAGAACAATAAGATTCAGTCGCTCTTCAAACTCTTGTTCTCGAAACTTTGTTCGTGACAGAATAACAAACTCTTTTCAAGAACGGGTATAAAGGTCCTCACGACCGCATGTTACACGTTACATTTCAGCTCTCAAACCACAACACTGCTAACCAAACTTGCACAATCCTCAAACGTTACAAACACTCTCAGTCTCGAATAGTTCAGTATGTGTCAAACTATCGAAACAAATTGGGTGTGCGCCACCTGCTCCAAGTCAATTCTGAACAAAAGCTCAATGAAGCAGGCTTGCGACACTTACAAGAAGAAAGGTATCTGCACCCAGGCGACAACAACTCTGGAGACATATATCTATGTGGACGATCCGGACTGTGAGATTTGCAATAAAATGAAGAAGGATGACGACAAGAAGGGAAGTTCGAGACTCTAGAACAGAAGGGCTTTCGGAGGAAGTAGGGAATGGTTTGGCGGTTGGAGCGGATTTACAAGGTGATTAGTTGACATTAACGCAGGGTCGTTGATTAACTATCTCACTAGGTTATGATAAAGAAAAAACGCTTCAATTTTTGTGGCAGCAGAAGAACGTGTTCCAGTGTTTACAAACAAAAAGACGGACGAAAGTGAAGCCTTCCATGATATGAATACCGATTGACTTCCATCAACTCGAGGTACAAAAAACAAATTTGAATTCCATATGCCTCCCCAAGTTTCTTCCTACTTCAAGACTTATATCAAACATTATTACTCACATCAAATAAGAGTCGTACCCGTAAAATAAGAAAAGCAATGTGCTGGGTAGTCTATACAAATCTTCTTTGCAGTCACTGCGATCGCCTCGTTTTGACCAAGCGATCCGTCAAACGCGCGTGCTCCACTTTGAAGAAAAACGGAAAGTGTAGCGGTGATATCAAGCAAGGGAGTATTGATGACCATGTCAGCCCCTCGAAATGCAAGAATTGCGGCAAGACAAAGTAGAGAATGTCAAATATGGTTCATTTCTGGAAGGGTTTTATCTCATTAGCCAAGATCTGGCTTGTGAATTACAGCAGACATGGATAATTGTAGTCTTATAAGAAGCTATATAACCAGTAAGGTGTCTCTAGGATCCCCATCAGATAGCAGTAGAGGAACACCAAGTAATACAAATGATTTATGTAGATGTTGTAATATATGTATACCTTCGGCTCGTCAACCGAGGAGGCAGTTAAAATATCCATATCGGCATCGAACCCGATCAAGTGACACGGGATTAGTTCTCTCTAATCTTTTCTGTCTTATCTCGCTATCTAACGAATCATTTTCATTTCCAGCGCTGTCAGGTGGACCTTCGCATCTCTAGTCTAACCTGATTCCAATATCAATACCGGGCTTTTTCAGTCACCGATTTTCATTAGATCATATTTAGCTCATGACCGGAATTTACGCTCCCTTGATATTTATTTTCCTTCTTATGTCCCGGAATTCCGAACCCTCATCTTTATTCTCACCTCCACTAATTGACCATACACGCCCATGCCGCGAACAGGGACTCGGGAGCCACGTGTAAGACGCTCCTGCGAGCGCTGTCGGTAAGTCATTGATGAATAAGTTATATAAAAGAGTACCTATGGTAAATTAACATGATGTCGCTTTTTAGTCAGAAAAAGATCAAATGCCCTGCTGAGAAGCCGGGTTGTTCGCATTGTCGTATTGCGAATGAGATTTGCACCTATCTTCCACGCAATCATGTAAATAACAGTAATCGAAGAGCAGTCTTGTAAGTAGCATCGTGAGAATGCTGTGGCATTTACTGGACCTAACCATTGTATTTAGTAGACCACTCAAGGCACAGCATAGCGGTGCCTCGCCGAGTACATCAGTCGACTCTTACAGCCATGGATCGGAGTATGTCACCCAATCTCGGTTTCACAAGACGTACATTCGTATACTGAAAGCTGTTGCAGACCTTTGGCGAAACCAGGCGAGGGCCAAGATGTCAATAGCTGGCATAGCCACACCAGCTCATCACATAGCATTCACCAGCAGTTACCTCCAATAACCGCCATGCTTTCCGAGTCTCCAACGTGGTGAGGCACACAGCCTCATACTTCATCCATTCCCGCTGACAAAAGAAACAGGTCACCGGCGAATCCAGAACCGCCAGCAGATCTACTAAGTGATTTTGTGGGTGCATACCGCGAAAAGCTCTACTTTCAGCCCCTTCCACTCTTCGATCCACGACGGCTTCAATTAAAAATTGGTACATCGCCGCATTACCTCCGGTGGAGTTTCTTGGCTCTCACGCTTCATTTCACGAGTCATAGCTTTTACTATGGGCTTGAGGCAAAAGCAATTGAGTACTATACTACATCTGCGCGGAGTATCGTTGTGGATATGGCAGCTGAAGGACTTGCGCAGCTCGAAGTCATGCAAGCCTTGTGTCTCCTTGCTCTCTGCGATCACGTTGGTAAGTCTTCTCTGAGAACTATATACATCTTATAGCTCATTTTGAATCCAGCTGGCAAGCCATCTCGGGCGTGGATGATGGTTGGAATGGCGGCAAAACTCGAAGCTCTTCGTCTCTCTAACCCAAAAGCTGATCTCAACTCTCGACACTCCGACGATGCCATCTCAAGGTGTCACTGGAGCATTGCCATTTTGGAGAGCACATTCATTCCCAATTGCAACACTTTAGTCGAGATAACAGGCGCTCCAGCATATCCGAAAAGCGTGTCGCGTCCGACGCCGTTGCATTCTTCCCATGGCATGAAGAGCTACTGCGCCGACTTGACCGACGCGTACGAGGGGAACGTGCAAGATGTTGGGATTAATGCAACCTGCTTGGGGTATATCTCCGTTTGGGGGAGCATCATCTCTTATCTGAGAGATATCCGCAATGGAGCTAATGAGTATCCATGGCTAGCCACTTCAAGACACAGCCAGCTCACCGTCAAGCTGTACGAGCTTGAGAATATCACATCACACAGACATCTGATCCGCAACGCCCCTTTCCCCGACCAGCCTTCCGAGGATCTGAGCGAGCATAGAGAATACTGGGCACCATGGGTGTTGTTCCAGATAATGATGCACGCAACTCAAGCCGTACTCAACAACCCCTTCGTTCAACTGGTTGCTCTTCGCAGAGCAGGTCGAAACTTTCAACCACGGTCATTCTTACAGAACACAGTTGATCAAGCGTTATTCCACGCGGAATGGGTTTCCCGACTAGTTCAGATGTGTGCAGAGAGGCAATTCGAGGTTAATGACCCTTTGATCGGACAAGCTGTTGCTGGATGCGTTTCAATATTATGGATCTTCCAATTCGCAAGGGATCGAAAAGTGTCAGAGAAGGCAAAGGAGAATTTGATAACATGTGAGACATTCTTGGGACATTTAGCACGCAAGTGGCCTCACATCGCAGAAAAGGTAGTTCTTCATCCGTTCTTAACAACACCTCCGCTAACTGAGTCGAATTATAGCTGGAAATTCTACGAACCCTCAACGTCAAAGTAGCAAAGCAGCAACAAACACCCCAGGAGGACGAATCAGCCAGCGCCACTATCAAGTTTGAACCTGACATGATGTGGGAATTACTTGATCCTGCCATGTCGGGTGTCGACTGGGCCAGTCTGTGTAGCTCAGCCAAGGGTAAAGGATCGCATGCGACAACAAGTGCGACGATACGAGTCGCTACCAAGTTTGTGCATCCAATCAATAACGAAGTCGAAAGTGCGCCTGTACCAGATCCTGCGCATAATTTGTTTGATCTGGAGGATGTTTATGGGGAACCGTTTTTGGATCAGTTTTTTTCGGACTCTTTGCTGGTGAATATCTCATAGCGCAATTGTATTAGTAGGGACGGACTCCAGATGTTATTGAGTCCTGGACGTAATCAGGAGGTAATGAACAGAAAGAAACATTACTGGATCTGTTTCCAAAGTGCGGCATCTAAACCAGCTCAATTGTCTCCCTCACTATCACTGATGTCAAGAGTAGTCGCATCGGTCAATCGGAGATTCCTTGGGGGCTGTGTCAATAGGTGGGCCCAGTTGGTTTGAGCCTTGTGGTGCCAAATGTGCCGCAGTGCCAACGCAGCCGTGATAGCCACCTCCGGGCTCTTATATATTACAATAACACCGTACCTTTTAGTTAAGTTGCATGCAATCAAGTGATTGCGATGGCCTAGTAGTTAAGCTTCTCAACTTGATTTTGTTTTATTATAGAGGTTTAATTGCCACTTTCTAAAGAAAAATAGCTTCTCAACTCAATTGCTAACAACCTGGACCTGCAATTGAATTGAGTATCTCTTTTTTTAGTTGCTATCTACAGGGCGTTTGGCACCGAGCCTCCCTAGCACCACAGTACAAAGGCCCCACGGGCTCTCCAGTGGAAGATGTACAGGGGTTGTGTTGGTTGGTGGTGCTAGTGGCTTGTAAGGCTGATTTACAGCTATTTAGTGTAACCAGAATCTGAACACCACGATTGCCTTGGTGATAATTAATTACCTCTCACGGTGAAACTGAACAGAGTTTTTAAATCCAAGACCCAGAGCATAATTAAGTTAGTGTTAAGAATACGCTGTCAGCATGTTCTGTTTCATGGAAATTTTGGCTCTCCAGAAGCTGTCACTACAAACTTAGATCCACCAAGTTTTCAGCGAATGTATAATTCAAAAGTCAACTTTACGCAGGAATCGATTAAAGTCCGGCTCGATTTACACATGAGCCAAAGGTTTGGGTACTATAGAAGATAAAATACTCTATAGATGGTATTTTCATTGCCTGGGTTTCTTGCGGTACTCGGATTGTCCCTAGGCATGACTCACCCCGGTCATCAAGGCATATTCGGAGACTTCCAAATGCATACTGGCCCAGCAAAAAGTTAGACAACCATCGTACAGCTTATTATATGCACTCAGCCTTATTTACACTGCCTTTTGCCATGTGACTCACGCGGTAACATCAGTGCACCACTATACTATATAACAACCGCCATTCTCCAGCAAAAGAATTTCTGATCAGTAATAAATCATCATGGAAAAGGTACGCAAGACCTACTTCGACCCTTTGGCTACGTCCAAGGGTCAGATACGCGACATCCTGCAGGACCTCCCTGTAGGCTCAGCGCATCCCTTCAGCCCAGAAAGCATTTTATTGTGTCGCACCAAGGACGGAATTGAAGAAATCTCTATATCGGGCCATGATGAAGAGTTTTTTTATAATGCTGTTGATCTAGGCGAGATGGGTGAGACGCTGCTACGGCGAATGGACGGGTTCAAAAATCACCTGAGTATGTAACATCACCAACAACCATATTCCCTGCCATTCACACTGACCTCTATAGGTGTATTTGATGACTTCCAGATCGCACAGGCTCCATCCACAACCTTCAAGATCCCCATCGTTTCGGGAAAGATCTCCATCCTGGCAGTTTCAGAACGAGTCCCTACATACTACGACTTCTGTTTCGGAGACGCAGAATGCAACACTTCTTGCTGGTGTGCCAGAACGACAATCAAGGGTATGACCCACAGCGGCGATTGCACCAACAGAAATGATCTTTTGCAGTACGTCAAGTTGGACAAGGATAAGTTGACGGACAAACCTATCTGTGTCTTCATTTCTGGGTTCAATCGAACGCAGATCACGAGGTTCTTGGGGACTCATCCAGCACTATTGGTGGCAGACTATGACGAAAAGGTATGTTTGAGTACTAATGAACGCTCTTGAACCTTGACACTAACCTTGACAGACTTTGTACACAATCCCAGTGCCTTTGGACAAGGCCACCATTGACGACGCGACCATTTGCTGTCCCTTGGTGGTGAAGCGTGATGGAGACTCCCTCGTGTGCTCCATACTGCCCCAGGCTGCAACAGAAAGAATGAAGTCGTGTGAAGGGAATCGTACGGAAAGTACTTGTTTCCCTGAAGCTATTTCCAGAGCCGACTTTACTGTTACAGCCCCCCAGATAGAATCTGTCGAAAGTAAGTAATCTTGCAAGTTCACGTTTGAAACATTAGCTAATGTGATACAGATGTGGAGGAAAATGAAGTCCGAGAACCCGTTGCCACAGACGACAACACCAACGGTGACGCTGTGGAGAAGCGCAACGCTGTAATCACCACGAACCCTCACACTCTTCCTGATTTCGTGGATTATTCTGACGCTCAGATCATTCGCTTTGGTACTGGTCTCGAGTTTCTTGCTTCAGACAAAAGCGACGAGAAGGAGAATGACAAGTCTGCCGTTGTACTTCCTTGCATCTTCGGCTCTCAACTGGAAGGACCAGTACTTCTCGCTACTGGAAAGACTCCAAAGAATGTTCCATTCACGGATAAGAAGGCACTTTGCGCTTACTATGAAAAGCTCGACAACATTGTTGTGGTGGTTGACGAGCGAATGACTGATAATGCACGAAACCTTGCCTCCAGTTTGAGAATGAACGCCCTGTTCATTGTACAGCTGAAGACGAAGGAAAAGCTTGAGACTGCGGACCAGGTATCCAATGCATTGAGTGCAGCCAATATCAATGCGGTGACAGCACTTGCAGGGCCACAGTCTCTGATCCTGGCCAGTGCCGGCGATAAGTTTTACTTCTACCGCGGTCTGGTGGATCCTAAGATTCTGGACACGGCCAAATTGGAGTTCGGAGCTGATGTTACCGACACTATCAAGTCTGCCAATCTATCTTCCCTGTTGATTCCCAAAATCTCGAGGCTTGTCAATCTTGAAGAGGAGAACAATGTCGTCCTGCCTTACACTTCCCAGATTGTCAAGGCCCAGGATTTGGCAAAGCTCTTCGAAAAGATGACTATTGACGAGATCAAGGCGATGCATGAAGATGTTATAGCAGTGGTCCCTCAACTTCAGGCCCTTCTCAGCCAGACGGACCTGCAGCGCTTGTCTAAGAACCTTGTCGACACGCTCTCCGCCAAGGTCGACAAACTGATGAGTCCTATGAGGAACGAGTACATCACGTATCTCACCACTGAGTTCGACATCGACGACAAGGAATCTACGCTCAAGAAGAATAGGATGCTGGGAGAGTTGCGAAAGGCCAGCAAGC
Organism: Fusarium brachygibbosum; assembly: GCA_018886245.1. Classification (NCBI taxonomy): domain Eukaryota; kingdom Fungi; phylum Ascomycota; class Sordariomycetes; order Hypocreales; family Nectriaceae; genus Fusarium; species Fusarium brachygibbosum. The sequence continues at coordinate 2,631,140 of MU249525.1, forward strand.
AGACACAGAGTTCCCTCGAGGCGGTGATTTCGAGCTTGACGAATATGATGTCTTCTCAGACGACATCCAAGAGAACGCATGATATGAAGAGGCTGCTTCGACAGACGCAGATCAACAACAACGTTGAGGCGACAAAGTCGATGACTTTTGAGAATCTCACAGAGTTGTTGGAGAAGCATGCAGGAGAGATGGGTGTTATGCTGCTCAATATCGAGACGACACCATATAAGGAACTCTTAGCCAACCTGAAGGGTTCCATTATCGATGCCAAGTGAGTACCATGATTTTTAATATAAAGATTTGAACGTGACTAACCGTTTCTCAGACCTGTTTGTGCTCTTGACGATCGCATCCTCTACCTCGACGGCTTCGACGCAGGCATCATCATGGAGCAGTCTCAGAGCCAGCATGAAGGCCCTCTCCAAAGCCAGTCTGGACCAAGCCATCCCGTCCTTGCACTTCCCTACCTCAATAAGACCCGTGGGATAGGCTCCATGCTCGCATGGGTATGTTGGGATGAGTTCGTTAACCTCAAGAGCCCTTACAGCGTGCGCTGGATGGAAAAGTGTAACGAGCCCCACATCGCTGCCCTGCGAATCATGATGAGAGATACTCTGAGTCAGGCAGTGGCTTCGCGACAGTATAACTTCCAGGCTGGAGCTCCTGAGATTGGACAGTTGATGAGTTCGTTGCTCATGGCTGCGATGGCGAAGTTGGCAGGCATGAGGACGTCGGCTCCTGTTGTGCTGGACACAGCGGAGGATACTGTTACGAGGTTGATGAGAGGGTTGTTTGGCAATCTCATGACTATTGCTGGATCTGGAGTACGACCTATGAGTATGGTCTGGCAGCTCTTTGGTCTGACGCCTCAGTACGACATTCCTGTTTCTAACGCTGACTGGGTATGGTACGAGAATGTGGTTGAGCTATATCCCTACACCGGGTGGACACTAAAGCAGTTCCACATCAACCTCGCCAAGCTTCTCGACAAGGTCATCCTGCGTGTTATCACCAAGAACGAAAACACGCTTCAGATCAAGGCGAGTCTCGCTCACGATATGCTGCATTACTGTAAGCTTCGTAATATCCAGCTTGAGCACTGTCGCACCATCATCACCGCGTTCGAGAGGATGCTTACAAATAGCGATATGGATGTAGCGGCTATTGCTGGGCGATTATTGGAAAATATTCCCTCCAAGCTAGAGAAGCAGACAAGTGGATATACACGAATGATGCGATATCTGGAACATTTATCCAAGGGTGGTCAGCGACGTGCGGCAGACGATCTTGTCTACGCGAACGTGTACACCAAGCGCTCCGCGGCGTTCAAGGAACTAAAGACAGCAGTGGCTGAGGCATGCGAAGAAAAGGACTGGGACACCGCAAAGGCGAAGTGCCAGGCCGTTTTAGACAAGCACAAGGAGATTGCCTCGTTCTGGCAGATTGAGCCTGAGAAGCTGAAGGTCCAGAACTTACACTACTATAACGACTTGATCGATGCAAACGTGTCAGAGGACGCAGACCAGCTGACGAAGAACAAGACCAAGAAGATTGCCCAGAGAATCTTGGACGATGCCGAGAAGAAGAGGGTTCCTTGGCAGGTTGGTAAGGATGCCGCAAAGAATGGCGTTGAGCCCCTCGACGAAGCCTTTCTCGAATTGGTCCTCACAGGAAAGAAGCCCGACACAGAAAAGCAGGAGACATCCCAGGAACTCGACACCAAGACCGCTGCCGTTGAGGAAGGCTTTTCCGAGTTCAAGAACTCGGTTCTTCCCAAGTTCATTTCTACCATGGAGAAGGATCTTTCTGCTGAGGACGCGTGTAACATCCTCAATGTACCTGTTTCTTCAATGCGCGTGTTCGTCAAGGCCTTGAACCCTGATTTTGACTGGGAAAATTTAGGGCAGCAGTTCAAGGTTGTGATTATCGGACTTTTAAGGGAGAGGTCGAATAGATTGGAGAGTCGACCTGCCTCTAGGATGCTACGGATGCTATAAGAAAGGACCTTGAGATGGAAAATATTGTTAGCTAGTTTATTTAATGTCTATTTGTAATTGTGAATTCCCTTCTTGTGAGACTTATATGGTATGAAGCAATGATCTATAACTTCTGTGATCTGGAGAGTCTGATGTCTCTGTCGATTATTTGCATGGCCTGTAGACATTCCTCATCTCTGAACCGAGGTGCCACAATCTGGATTGCGCAGGGTGCACCGTCGGTTGCCTCTGGAACATCTAGACAGTGTTAGCAAAAGTCAACAAATTCGTAAAATCGGGGACACTTACAGTCTGGCTCGAAGGGAGTCGAGGCCTTGATGACTTCACCATCATCAAGCTTGGACGAAGTGCCGAAAGGAATAATTCCAGCAGGATACTACAAGAAAGTCAGTACAATCCGTACAAATCTCTGAAGAAATTGACTCACATCCAGAACATTCCACATCAAAGTATACACCGGGTTTCCATATGTATCATGTGGAACAGCTGTCGATGAAGCTCCCGGCGAAAGAACAACATCAAGGCCATTATCCCGCCAAGCCTCTTGCCAAGCCTTACCATATTCCAACTTAACCTCATTCAATTTGAACAGCTTCTCAGCCAACTCGAGGTCGGGTTGAACAGGGAACTCACCCTTTGAGAAAGGGTGCACCAGTCTGGCCACGGAAGCAACAAGCGGCTCGCCACATTCTCGAGAAATGGTGTCGGGATCGGGGCCGACCATGGTAAAGTACTGGAAGCCGATTCTGGCTCCGTGTCCTGCACTGCGCTTGGGAGTTGATGAGATGTGAATGATCGTATGGCCTGCACTTTCCAGGGCTGATGCAGCCTTTGCTAAAGCGCGGCGAACAGGTGGACTCAAGGGGTAATCAGGGTCTTCAGCCATAACTCCGATGGTTAGCCTCTTATCAGCGGTACCATTGAGACCCCTCCATGGAATATCAGCCACAGAGGGATCATAGTTCCAAGGTCTTTGACCCATGGTGACTTTCATGAATAATTTCAAATCTTCCACAGAGTTCGCCATGGGGCCACCAACTGGTGTTACACCAGGCATATGGATCCTAGGGAAAGGGTACTCCGATTGTCCACCAAAGGGCACACGATCTGACGTGGGCTTGAAGCCGTAGATACCACAGCAGAGAGAGGGGATGCGGATGGAGCCGGCTATATCACTGCCAACGCCGAGAGGAGAGCCTCTGAAAGAGATGAGGGCGCCTTCGCCACCTGTGGAACCGCCTGCTGTGAGGTTGGTGTTGTGGGGGTTGAGAGTGCGGCCAAAGATGTTGTTCTCCGAATCTGCAGTCTAGAAATGTGTCAGAGGATGCTTTGCATTTTAGAGCTTGTTATGTACCATCATGGTTTGAGGAAGATTGGTCTTGCAGTACAGCACTGCTCCTGCGTCCAGAAGTAGATCAACTAGTGCAGAGTTGGTATCTGGAATAGGTTGTCGAAGGAACTCGATATATCCAACAGTGGCATGGTGACCTTTCACGATATAAGAATCCTGGCAAGTTAGCACTTGTGCCTTTAGAGAAGCAGTGGTTTGTTTACCTTGAGACTGATAGGAAGTCCATGTAAAGGTCCTGCCAACTTGCCAGTCTCTTTCAACTGCTTATCGAGCTGTTTAGCTCTCTCAATACCCTCTTCGAATAGGATCTCAGTCAAACAAGACGTCTAAGAATGTTAGTCGTCGTCCAAGTCTCGCAAGTAGATACAACGAACCAATTGCTGAGCGAGACTGGCGCGCTTGGAAAAGGCAACGACGACCTCCTCTGACGTGATTTCCTGGCGGTGTATTTTTCCGAGCAACTCAGAAGCGGTGAAACGCTCAGTGATATCAATCTCTTTATCAGAAAGCAGTCCAGACTTTTGCACGGCCTTGGACTCTATCAAGCGATCGCCATCCCTCAGAGGCTCTAGTTGTTTGTCTGAAAGCAGCCATTCTTTGGGAACAGCTTCAACTTGCTTCTCGCGATGGAGAGCGGCGAGACTTTTCCAGCTCGTAGTAGCAGGCATTTTGATAACAAGATATGACCGATAATGCAGTCGGGAGTGACTGTGAGAGAGTGAAAGTAGGTGCTGGTGGTAGATGCAAGATTGTTTATCAAGAATAACGAAAAGAGGCAGATATGCGCGGTTTTGTCTAGACTCTTGGCGAAAGAAACACCCGAGTCTAGAACCATTCAATCTCCCCCGCACGAAACATTCCAAAGTTGGAAGAAACCATGCCGAGGAAGCATTGGCACAACGAAACAGGACGACACCACTTTTACGAAACTAATGTGATCTAACCGAAGCGCGCGTTTACCTTCCACATCGGGGTAATAGATGCGCCCGCTAACCGGCATATCTCAACGGCCCAGACTGGATCCATGATCGACAGGATCTGGATGCATGTCAGAACCAACCCATGATGCATCAAGATAAATGATGGTCTACGCTTCCCAAGACTAGTCATTATATCCTATAGTTTGGACACTGTCAATTTACCCCAGAATGCCATCCAAGCCTATACTCCCCGGAGCAAACGTTCATGTGCCCTCTCCCGGAAATGACTTTTCTCACTCGGAACCCTCATTACCCAAGATGCGTATGCCCCATCTTGAATTCATCTACCGCATCGTTGCCGAGATGGACAAAGGCGGGGTAGAAGCTATTGAAGGTGTAGACAGCACTGACAAGACTCGGCTCTATCTACCCATTGAAAGAGGAACAGTGCATGGTCCTCAGATCCAGGGTGTGATTGTGCACAAGAGCGGCGCAGACTGGGCTGAAGTGATGAATCCCAAAAAGGTCAATAACCACTCCTCTGCCATTGCTACTAAATTAATGAGGCTAACAGAGAAATATCTAGTATTTTATTCGGTTAAACGCCATGTACATGCTCAAGACAGATGATAATGTGCACATCCTTGTCAAAGCCCAGGGTGTATACAGGACCGGACCGGGAGTAGAAGATAAGGTGGGCGAGCAAGATACGGTTTCACAAGATGAGGTGGAGTACTTTACGCATATCCGATTTGAGGCACCGGGGCAGAGTAGATATGGATGGTTGAACGGGGTTGTTGCTATTGGGGTTATGACGATGTGGCATGGGAAACCCGTTATCGATTGTTATCGGTTGACTAACTTTCCTGGTAGGGTTGCAGCGAACTTGTAATGACCAGATAGACTCAAGTTAGTTTATACTTTCATTTTTGGGGACTGTGATGTGCCCTTACTTGTGTACTACGATAAAAAGGGCCTTCACAAAGCGTTGAGAGTTTTTGAAATAGGCATGAATCAATAATAAAGTAAACTAGCTTGCTATCATAACTCAGGCCAAATAGTCCATCTAATCATCCAACATGTCATCACACTCCCTGACTCCCAGACTGAACCCATCGCCAAACACAAACGCATCATTAAATGTTGGATCGCTTAGCAACCAATCTCCAGTATCGCGGCGCCAAAGCCGTACGGATCTTCTTGCCCCAAATAATCATAGGAATAAAAAGACATCCAATAGCAAAGGCAATACAGCCGCTCAGGATGTACATGTTCGACAAACCCATCGTGTTCATCCAGGGAACAATGGCAAAGGGAACAGCAACCGAGACGGCGTTGCGCATAAAGGCAATTCCAATAAAAGCTTCGGCTGTGAGCTCGCGGTATGTGTCGATGACGAGAGTAAAGGTAATGTCGCCGTTGGCACCGAGACCAAAGGCGAAGAATGCTCCGCCAATTGAGGGATAGATCCAGTGCATGCCCTAGAAACGTTAGCAAATCAGTCAGTTCTGATGTGTATGGTTACTTACTCGGTCAGCAGTGACGCCAAACATTATGATGCCACCAGCCATGAAAATAGTGGGAATGACAAGAGGATACAGTCTCATCTCAGGTTCAAAGTAGCCTCCATTTCGTCGCGCCAACCGCACAATAGCCCAATCCGCAAAAGGTCCACCGTAGATACTTCCAAAGACGTTTCCCACAAACGGACCAAGAGCCATGTATCCCACACCAGCAGTAGTGAAGAGATAGGGAGGCGCAGAGAAGACAATAGACGTGACTTGCATGAAGACAACAAGCCAGCAAACTCCAGAAGCGAATTGCAAAGCGGTAAACATGACGTGAGGCAGGGTGATGACGTAAAGAGGCATCATGAACAGCTTGGGAAGAGACTCGGATGTCGTGGTGACAAGACGAAGACGTTGGCGCCATGTGTTCATAGGGATGTTAGTGTCAAGCTGCGTAGCTATGCTGGTAACCTTTTCAATTTTGGTCTTTTCATCGATGGCATCCTTGGACTCGGGACGCTCTGAAGATGTTTCGTCGATAATATCGGTCTGGCCGACTGTGAGGGGAATGTACTTTGTCTCTTCGAAGGCGACGAGGAACATGATAGAGAGGATACTTAGACAGATGGCCAAGCTGTAATAGGACCATCGCCAGCCTTGCTCGGCGGCTTGAGTACCTGCGGCCATAGGAGCTAGGAAAGCGCCTATCATGACAGCGGTAAAGTAGATTGCATTTGCAGAGCCGCGGCGATGAACAAAGAAAAGATCGGCAATCTTGAAGAGATATTAGGATGTGATATTTGTGTACTGATGGAATGGATGTCTTCTTACCGTCATCTGCACAGCAGTCTCGTTGATAGCCCCAGCAAGACCAGTGATGATTTGCGTGACAATCAACTCCCCATAGCTCTCCATCCTAGCACTCCACCATGTAACACCCGCAAGAACCGCACAAGAGACAACATAAGTCGGCCGTCTTCCATATTTGATGGTAAATGGAATGAAGAACAAACATCCCAGCGCCAGACCCGCAAGCTGCGCTGAAGAAGCGTAGGTTAGCTGCGTGATGGTAACGCCCATATCAACAGTCATTTGTTGCCAAAAGACAGTTTGGATGGAGAGGTTAGTGAATGCGGCGACTGTGACGGCGATGGTGAAGCCAAAATTGAGACATTTGCGCCATGAGGACCAGTTCTAGAATGACACATGTTAATCGATTGAGTCAAAACTGGGATCTTGAGCTGTGAGATCTCACCAGTGGTTCGTTGGGATCTGAGGAGGGTGTTGGTTGGAGGACGAAGGATGAAGCGTCGGTTGATGCTTCTGCTATGCTGAATCAGTATGCGAATTGGTGATGGTGATCATTCATGGCAGGGGTTTCATGATGTTGGTACGTACCCAGGATCAACCGGACCTCGCCGGGGATGACCACGGGGTCAGAAGATGCCATGTCGATGATGATGATGATGTAGTCAATTGAGTAGAGCAAAGATGAGAGTGAAGATGGAGATTAAATGGGTTGAATTGATCTGCTGGGACTGCGCGAGGCATCCAAGTTATATAACGTGAAGTTTGGAGGTTTGGAATCTTGGGATAGAGTGGGATGCGAGTCGATCAATTGCCGGAGAACACCTTGATTACAGCCACACTCAGACACACAGATACGAAATATTGGTGTGCCTGCGTACATGCATAAGGGCCTCTCTTTGTGCACCATCGAGGCACGAGACAGACTTGATACATACGCAGCCTGATCTCAGCTCACCTTCCAAACTGATTGTGAGACATAAACATAGGGGGAGAAAAGAAGAAGCAGAGAACAAGAAGTGGTCTGTACGCAAAAATTAACTTTGGCTAATGTGCGCTACAGCCGTAATAATCTACGGATACCGCTCAATCCTTGTCGGTACTTGTCTCCAACATCCTTGTCTTCTGTGTTATCAGTGGCTCACAGGTCACTCGCTTCACTTGGCTTGGACCCATGCTCCTTTCTGCAAATCTTTCTTCTCTCCCCCGGAATATTTCTCTTTTGCTGGTCGTGACTCTCCACGTTTCGTCGACCCAAGCCACCAACAGGCCATGACTTGGTGGCTGTGATAAGATGATATGAGAAGAGATCAACAAACTAAACTACTTTGGGTGATTAGTTGCGCGGCGCCTCTTTCACCCCTTTTCGTCTATAAACTACTTCGTACGCGCCCCCGCAAACAGGAAGTTCGCTCTGTTTTTCCCACTCTCTCCCCTCTTTTTGGGTAATACATATCCCTGAATTGCCGAGACGCGCTCTCCCGCAGTCAACCAACTATTACTATTATTGTCATTCGGCTTATCTGATTTGAGCCCATTCTTTTCATTTCCCCGCAGATCTTCTATCTGACGCTAGGCTATCTAACCGGCTAAGGAAGGGTTCAGGGCCAAAGCTGCTGGCTGGAGAGGATAAGAGATATGGCCCGCTCCAGGGGAGGATGCCTGAATTGTAAAGCCCGGAAGCGAAAATGCGACCAAGGACGTCCAGAGTGTCAGGCTTGCTCCCAGAGAGGCATGAGATGCCAGGGCTACTCTACGCCGCTGAGATGGGTCAATGGTGTTGCTTCTAGGGGACGCTTTGCTGGAGCTCCCATACCCGACGCGTCATTCGTTCAGCCTCCCACGCTACCTCATCTTCAGCAACAACAGCAGCAGCAACCCCAGTACGCTCACAGTGTTGCTGGTAGCAATCCTGACATCCAGTCGGTTGACTCGGAGAATTCCCTGTCTGGTCCGACCCCAAACCAAGATCCTTCCAGCACAGAGTCCTCGTCGGCTTTTTCGCCCCGAAGCGTAACAGCTCCAAGCTCAGATCCTTCAGATCGGATCTTCAAAAGATGTCATTACTCCTTCTCCTCTTTTATGTTGCCGACCTCGGTAACAAACGGATAGTCACTAAAAGTTAGTCTAGTTATGCGCAATGGGCTCAACCAGCTGTACACGACGGAAGCGAGTTCCTGGATCAAGCCCTTCTTCGAGGAGATGGCGCTACAAAGTCCGGCCCTCGTCATGATAGCCGGTGCCATACAGGGCTACATGGATGATGGCATGTCGGTTAAGTCCATGGAGTACGTCGACTTGGCTCTGCAGACGTTTCGTCAGGAGCTTAATGCCCGGTATGAGAAGTTTCATGTCGCGACCGTGTGTGCTGGGTTGCTCGTCTGCTCATTATGTGTATGTCTGCGGTTTTTCACTCTTGCATCTCACTTTTATATGTTCTATCCTCTTATCTTGACATACCCGAGACTCCGGCTCTTGGTGTGTGCTTGCTGACTCTAGTGTAGTTACTTCAAGCAAAAGAATGGACCATGTACCTCGAACTCATGGTCAACGTCTACGACCTAAGAAACAAGTTGAAATCACCCGGTCAAATTCCCATCGACAATCTCTACCACCTACATGTTCTCGAAGTCCTGGGTGTCATGGACCTTCCCTCCATGGTCATCGGCAGAACCAATCCGCCCATCGGCGTCTGGAAGCTCCTCCGCCGTCTTCAAGACGACACCCAAGAAGGTCGAGCCGAAGGCATCGAAGTTGTGTCGGGCGTCCCGCGATCATTACTAGACATATTCTCAGGGCTAGTCGACAATGACCCAGAGTATACTGAGGGTCGCTTCTGGGCATGGCCCGGCGACATAGGTGAGTCTCTTCAAGTGCACTACTGGGAATCCTGGAGATTATCAGGAATCCTCGAAGTCCGTCGTCGTCAGAGGATGGAGCGAAAGGCAAGGGGTATTCTTGGCCGGGACGACGAAACACCCAAAAATCATCCCGACACGGAAGTCGTATTGTGTCGTCTCATCGCGTCAATAGATGCGCTCCTGAAAGCCTATGAAGAACCTCGCAACCAGCACTTGCTAGTGCACAATGGCCTGAAGTATCCTGTCATCTACGCCGGTCTAGAGGTTCCGCTGCTAAAACTACATCCTACCTGGAAGAGAACGATAGAAGATGTCAAAAGCTCCTTCTTAACGACTGAAACTGTTGATCTGATTAGGGTCACGTTTGAGTTGATCGATGCAGCATGGGAAGACGGAACCTCGACATTTGATATTGAGAAGGCGGCGCGGGAAAAGAATATTGAACTCGCGATTTTTTAATGACCCATGGGAAAGGCGCATAGTATCATTTAATAGTATATTGCTATCATTATCTGTAATAGTATCGCATTTTTACTCATGAACTCCAGGACTGTTCTTTATTTATTTCCCAATGAAAGAAGCAACCCGGTCGATGAGTGATTCAGTATACTCCGTCTCCGGAGCATTATAATCAACAGTATAAAACGACACAGACGCCTTTCCGTTCTCAACAACATACGTCTCACCGGGCAGCGAGCAATTGCCGTTGATACAAGCATTCACGCCCGCAGCATAAGGCTTGATGTTGGCCCACGTAAATGTTCCCTTCTCTGGGTCAAGTACCGCTTCGTTGACGTGGGCATTACCCGTGAATCTTGTCTGCACGAATTCGGGGTCATGGTCCTTTTCCGTCAACACGGGAAGGTTCACGTTGACACCATAGCCTATGGGCAAGAGAGGACCGTTCTTGGCGGCAGTGGAGATGAAGTTTTCCACGAATTTGACAGAGGCTTGGGCAGCCCAAGTAGCGGGGTTGGTGCGGTTGGTCAGTTCGAAGTAGGGGACTTCTTGGTTGCTTGCTGAGATGGCGATGGCGGGAAGCCCACGGTTTGTTGCGGCGTATCTACGAAATTGTTAGCATTTTATACATTGCCATACAGGGAAGATGTATACTTACGCAGCGCCAGCAGTACCAGATAGAGTCCATACGAAACCACCCAGGTTAGTGCCATAGTTGGGACCAGTTACCTATGTAAGTCAGCGTCACGCTCTAACTAACATTTTCCAAGAAGAAACATACCACAAGGTCAGGAACGCTAAAGTTAGCATATCTCGGCAACACATAGTCGAGAGCAACAAATGTGCACGCGGCAGGAGTACCGTTGTAGTACCAAATCTGGCTGTCCTTGGGATCACTTCCGACCTAGCACAAGTCTCAGTCTCGTCTCGTCGTTACTACACCTAGTAAGCTTACCGATGGTGCACCCTTGGGAATCAAGTCGTATTGAGAAGGTCCAGTCAAGTTGCCCTCAGCAGTAAAGTCGGAAGTACCACCCTTGCCGCTCTGCTTTGTGGCTGGTGCAACGAGCCAGACTGGTGAATATATGTTAGTATGTTGCGCGATAGGAAAAGAAGAAGGTCAATTCACCGTTGTGACCCTTTTCCTTGAACAGGCGGTACATCTCACGCAAGTTCGCCGAGCCGAATCCATCATCGTTGTTAAGAAGGATGTTGAGAGCCTGTGAGGTTGAGAACAGAGCTGCTCCAGCAAAGATAGTTGACAGACGCATCTTGACTTGACACCTTTATGGTATGATGAATATGGCTCTTCTTGCAGTACCAACACAAGGGAACAAGGTCAAACAACAAAACATTCAGAGAACAGAGTCAATTGAGACCTGACGATCTTTTATCCATAGACAACATAGGCGGAGCTCGCCAGTGTCCGTTATCGCAACTGCCAAGACTTCAAAAGTCCCCTACTCCATTGCTCTCTATCTAATGCTCGCGTGCTCTCCTTCCAAACGTGGACAAGATCATGCTGGGATACCAGCTTTTGAGGATGTGGTTGGTGGATGATTATGCTAGGGATGAGATACGTCCTTATCGACCATTCCGCCGGAGCTGATGCTTACAAGTTAGTGTTATAACGACAAGCTAATGTTATCTCTTTATCGCACTGAAAAGCGGGGTTCGCTTCGGGATCGTCAGAGCTTACCCGGCTATGCGGCTTCAAAAGGTCCGGTTAGCTTGGGGACGGAAGAAGGATAGTCCGCCATCTCGCAGCCTCTCATTGGATAAAAAGCATCGAAGAAACAAGTCAACGTATCTCAAATGCTTGACATGCGATAGATGGGAATTTGCCATGCTGCGGCTCTCTCTACTGCTCCCTTAACCATGTTAGCTTAAGCTATCCCTTTGCTCGATTTTTCATGGTCAATTTCCTGGCTGCTGTTTGCGCCTCTTAATGCTGGTAATGCTTGTTCATTCGACTGCAATGGTATTCTAATATTTCTTGAAATAGGGCGAAACATGAGTTGGTAGGTTCATTATGAGCAATGAATGATAGGTTACTGTTTACTCCTGGAAGTCTTTAAACAATTACTACGAGGGATATTCTTATTGCAGTCCTGTTGGCGATTACTTCTCTTTTGGAAGCGCTTACCCTACATGCGATGACTCATCATTGAAGGGTCCAGTTGGCGGCGGATATGGCTCTTCAGACTTTTCAATCATCACGAAATCCTAGTAACGACCGCTTTTTATTGCCAAAATGGACACAACTGCGGCTTCAGGTCTCCCACCCAACGTGGTCATCTTTTCTCCCCAGAACTCCTCATCCGTCAACTCTCTCCTCGAAGCGGGCATTTTCACACGCCTTGTTACCAGTGCAAGCACCACTCCCGAGAAACTTGCCGCTCTTAAAAACCACACCGGAGTCAAAGACGACTTCTGCTTGTTCCATCGAAACGCTGTTCTTATCTTTGACGCGCCTGAGAACGCAGATGTGCACCATGAGCATTTCAGGACTATCTGTCTTGCGCTGAAGGAGCTGGATATCGGGTTGGACGTAGCAGGCTGCATAAACGATGCGACGGACTCTCTGGCAGCGGGATTTCAACTCGATAAGGTGAATGACAAGTCCGCGCTTGTCATTGATCTTGTTGAGCAGGATGAGGATAGTGATGAGGAGGAAGAGATGTTTGTTGTGTAAGGATCTAGAAGGGTCATGGCAGTTTACGCAACAGGAAAAAGGCGAAGGGAGGGGATGAGTTAGAATTCATAACGCAAGCTAGACCTGAATGATAAATGCTCGCATTTTCTTTCCAAAACAACAAGAGGTTTTCGAACTCGAAGAGTCAAGGTGATGACAAATTTTAATGGTGTCTCACTCAGCCCTGTCACGAATTGTTCTGTATGGCTAGTTAGTGGTCAGCCTGCCAAGACTCAGCTAGATCTAAGCCCTGTGAGCCTTGCAAACAGCCCTGCTAGGCCCCTACCCGTAACGTACATAATAACGTCAACACAAGAAATAAGCAGCGTCAAACCCCTCATCAACTCCAACAAGACAAAACCTCGCCTCGATGGAGGCAGCAGGTCTCGCGATAGGAATCGTAGGCATCGCTGGCCTTTTCAACACATGTCTAGATTCACTATCCAGATTTCAATCGTACAAGTCTTCCAACGCCGATTCTCATATTCTCGATACACGGTTCCGCGCTGCTAGAGCAAGGTTCGAGCAATGGGGCGCCAGCGTAGGAATATCGCAAGGCAGACTTTTACCAGATCACCATCCAGGGCTAAATGACGAAAACACAGCAGATGTGATTCATGATATTCTTCATATCATTGTCAAGACCATCTGTGAGAATGGGGACGCACAGCAGAATTTGCTTCAAAATGAGAGGTTTGCTGGAATTTTACAATCCAGGCGAAAGAGGCTCAGGTGGGCTCTTGGAGGCAAGGAAGATCGTACTGAACAGGTAGAAATATTCGAGAAGTTGGTGCAACAGCTGCACAACTTGGTATCAGTCGACCGTAAAGGTCGCGAGCAGTCTGAAGGACAGACCAATGGTGGTTGGACAGATGTACGGCAGATCTTACTTAACATGGAGCAAGGAATGAAGAGTAAGTCACTCTGTAAATGTCAATTCCTTATCTAACAACCTTTAGATGAGATGCGCCGCGACATATACTCATGGCTGGGAATACCCTCTTCCAATGACAAGTATCAAGACTCTTTGGATCAACGAGTCGATAACACGTGCAGTTGGATCTTTGATCGGCAAGAGTTTGAGACTTGGCTGTCTCCAGAAGACCCAACCTCTCCAGGTCTGCTCTGGATCAACGGTCCTGCAGGATTCGGCAAGACAATCCTTTGTGCCCGCATCGTACAGCATCTATCCAAAACGCTGGCTACACCTGTTGCTTACTTCTTTTTCACACCCGACCTTGGCAGTAGAGATACTCCCTACTTAGCGCTACGGTCCTGGATATACCAAGTAGCTGACGTGCAGGAGGATGCTTTCGAATGCGTCCGTCGGGCTTGGGAAGCCTTTCCTACCGAGACGGCTTCTCGGAGAAACTTGATTGATCTCTTTACTGACATTGTCGCTACTGTACCTGGGTTGACATTCATTGCTGATGGATTAGACGAGTGTTCACAACTTGGCAGCGACAATACTTCGATGGCCCAGTTTCTGTCTCATGTGATCCGGGGAACCACAAAGAGTAATACCAGACTTCTATTTATCAGTCGAGATGAGCCAGGGATCAGGGATGCTCTAGAGGAGAATGCGCCAGAGCTATTCGCAGAATACAGGATCGTCCCAGACGATGTACGATCTGATACCGCAGCTTTCTCGCAGTCTATAGTCGACAGGAAGCTTTCAAACAAGAGCGAGGATATTAGAATGACCCTCTCAGAAGCGATGACGAACAGATGCGAAGGTCAGTTTCTGTGGATAAGAATGCAAGAGGAATCGCTCAGAAAAGGCATGAGTAAGAAACGACTGCATGAAGCTGTGGAGAACACACCTCCAGGGCTCGATCGCCTTTATGACCACAATTGGAAGAGAATTCTGGCAATGTCGCAGTGGGAACAAGACCGGGTCTTTGCGCTACTACGTTGGGCCGCGTTTGCGAGGCGGGCTCTTTCAGTCTACGAGATTACAGAGGCTGTCCTGATAACCCAGTTCGAAGAGCTAGACCCAGATGAGTACCCCGACGAATTCGACAATGAGTACATAAGGACAGAGATAGTGGGACTGTGCGGCCCTTTATTGGAAGTAAAGGAAATGTTTGTTCATATACCTCACTTTTCGGTACGCCAATACCTTGGTCAGCATCTCCCACTACCAAGCTGGATCCAGCAAAACAGCCAGCTGCAGGATTCCTATGAAAGATACCACAACACAGTAATCGCTAGGGCTTGTTTGCAGTATTTAAATCAGCCTCAAGTCTGGCAGACGAGATACAACTGGAATTCGACTGGCAGAAGTCTCCGGTGGTACGCATCTGGAACATGGGTCAAGCATGTGCGGAACGCCTCCCAGGACGCTTCTATTTGGGAACTTGCTACAGAGATGATGAGAGAGGACAACCCATTCTGGAAGCCATTTTCCGAGTATGTGGCCGAAGCCATGAAGGATCAGGGTGACAAAGACGGGGATCCGGCTGACAACCAACCACTCCACCCTCTTGAGTATGCCTTGAGCTACGAGTGGAAAGACATGGCAAACCACCTCATAAACGAGTCCAATGCCAATAGACCAGGCCCGTTCGGAAGAACTCCGCTTGTGAAAGCTTGCAGGGTCAATATGCCTGAGACGGTGGAGAGGCTCCTCCAAGCCGGGGCCGACTTGACTATCACATACCCAGATAAACAGACGCCTTTACACATGGCAGCTTGGTACGGTATTGAAGAGACTGTCAAGGTATTATTGAGCCATGGAGCAGACCTTTCGGCCCAAGACGAGACTGGCTGGACACCACTACATGCGGCTTCGGTGAGAGGAAACTTGAAGTGTTGCGAAGTTCTAATTAGAAGCGGTGCAGACTTGACTGTAAAGGACTCGAAAGGGATGAATGCCTTGCATTTGGCGTGTTGCGAAACCGGTCAGACTGAGGTGGCCAGACTGATACTGCAAAACGGGCCTGAAGGCATGGCGCTGGAACAGTGCACTGTGGGCCCTCCGCTGCATTTCACCTGCGCCACCGGCGATATAGAGACAACGAAAGTCCTTCTTGATTATGGCGGCGCCGCATCGTTTGCTGTTCTCAATAAGAACGGGGCTACACCGCTCATGATGGCTGCCGGCAAAGGCCACACGGAGCTAGTCAAGCTACTCCTGAACCATGGGGCAGATACCACGCTGTCAATCGCCATCAAGGACGAGGGTTGGACATTGCTACATACCTTGTGCTTTAGGAATGATTCGGACGAGTTGATCAGAGCGATCCTCCGCCCCGGCGTTGAAGACTCGATGCTCATGGTGGATCACAAGGGGCGTACACCGCTACACATCGCATCTCAATATGGGAGGATCAACGCAGTCAACTCGATTCTTGGTTACAAACACGCAAACATACGAGCCATTACTGAAGCTAAGAATACGCTACTTCACACTCCATTATGGCTCGCGGCGCGGAATGGCCACGCGGAAGTTGTCAAAGCTTTATTAGATCATGGGACTACGGAAACTATTTCTACAATTGATGACCGTGGCAAGACCCCGTTGTGGATTGCAACGCGATGTGGTCATACCAGTGTTGTTCACGAACTACTCAAACAAGGAGCTGGAGAAACCATCGCGATGACTTCTGTCGCCGGAGACACACCGTTGTGGCTTGCCGCGTACAATGGCCATGCAGATATCGTCAAGGCGTTATTTGACCATGGTGCCGAATCTACTATCGGAGTCGTTGACTATAACGGCGAGACACCTTTACACATTGCGTCAAGAGAAGGACACTTGGAAGTTGTTAGACTACTTCTTGACCACGGAGCTGATTCAACCATCGAGTGCGTCGATGTTTATGGTGAGACGCCACTTTATGCCGCTTCAGACACAGGCCGAGTTGAAATCGTCAGAGAACTACTTGCTCGTGGAGCCGAGTCGACTGTTACCACCATGAGCGAACCCGGAAACAGTCCATTATATGCTGCGTGTAGAAGTGGCGAGCTTGATGTCGTCCAGCAGCTACTCAATCACGGCGCCGTGGTAACCGTTACAGTTTCAAATAAGAAGGGCAATACGCCGCTTCACCAAGCGTTATATCAAGGCAACCCTGAGATAGTCAGACTGTTGCTCGAGCGCGGAGCTGGATCGACCGTTAGAATGCTGGACAGGAACGGCGATTGTCCTTTATATGTTGCAGCAGGGGGAGGTGACATCGGGATAGTTAACCAGCTGCTCGAATACGGGGCCGAGGCAGACATTACAACTCTGACCAGTGGTGGTAGACCGCCACTATTCGCCGCAGCCGAGAGTGGAGTCTTGGAGGTTTTCCAAAGATTGCTTGGGATTCCAGACGCTGAAACCACACTGATGCTCCCGGACAACTTCAGCGAGAGTATTCTTAGTGCCGCTTCACGGGGAGGTTGTGTCCAGATTGTCCAAGAGCTTCTTGACCGTGGAGTAGGGAAGCATATAGCTGTTCCCATAAAGTCTGGAGAAACACCTTTATCCAATGCCGCATTCAACGGCTATGTCGAAATCGTCCGGCTCTTTCTGTCTGTCCCTCAAGTTCCGGTCAACCATATGGACAACTATGGTGTCACACCGCTGTTCTCTGCTGCTCGCTTCGGCCATCTCGAAACGGTAGAGGTCCTGCTCTCCAATGCAGCCATTGAAGTGAACTGCGAGAACTGGAAATGCCTTACGCCATTGCACGCGGCAGTAGCCAACGGCCACGTCGAGGTTGCAGAAGTCCTCATCTCAAAGGGCGCCACGATCGTTGTGTGGCCTACAGTAGGTCAAAGTCTGCTATGGTGGGCAGAACGCACAGGGAAACTCAGTATGGTATAGCTGCTCGAGTCGAATGGAGTGACTCAAGACTCTCTTGGCCCATTTAGATATTTCCGCAGAGACGCTCCACCAGAAGATGCCGCGACTGTCGTGTTTGATCGCTCAATGGGGTATTGCGATGTTTGTACCCTGACTGTTGAAGACGATAAGGGACATGGATGTGACAAGTGCTGCGAGATGTTTGGAGAGGAAATGATTATTTGTTCCGAGTGCCTTGATAGAGGGTACGATGTATGCAGAAACGACCATACGCTTGAGAAGCGAGAGAAATTATGTTATTGAATAGATTCTGCCATGCCACAAGAGGAAGCAAACGATACTTCTAGATCAACCTCACTTCGCGTAAAAGACCGACGACTATGCTTATGAGAATTCCAAATAGGTGTATGTGCACAACGCTGAACAAGTCTATGCTAAGTTCATTTCTCAGAAGGCTTGCGTCCGTATACATAACGGACTTTCATGTATGTATGAATCTTGGGGTTTCTGATGGCTTTTCGGATGCTGAGCAGGAACAATTGGTATTCCTCCTTTGGCCACTGGAGTACGTCTTGCCACATCATAAGAGTGTAACCTTGAGCCGGATGTTAGCGGGCGTGGTATGAACAATTGGGGACGTTGAACTCACCTTCGATGTCGTTTTCCAGGCAAGCTCGAACAAATTTGCCGACTTCTCTAAGTTTAGGGTCCTTGGGCCAGTCGCCAACGGGAATCTGGTGATTGCTCGTTAGTTGGAGTGTAGAGGTAGGGGCGGGTTCGCGGACATACCTTATAGTCAACAGTATGGATCTCCTCAAAGCCAGCGTCTTTAAATCCCTGGACCTGCATATCGTACACGAAGAAGGGAGTATTGAGGACCTTTCCTCCCTCCTCAAAGAGCTTCTTGTACATCTTCAAGTTCGGCTCCAGGTCAATAGTACCGTCATCGCAGCGGAACTCAACATCGGCCTCAGCTGATTGGACCCAGCCTCCAGGCACGACGCAGCGGTAAGCTTCCTTGAAGAGAGCGGACCAATCCTTGATAGCGCCGAAGAGATAGCGGATGTGAACAAAGTCGAACTCATTGGGCTCCCAAGTCCAGTTCAGAACTGCATCATCGATTTCGAAGCGCACGTTCGGGGGAACCCACTCGGGTTGGCAGGGAGAGAGGTCAGTGCCAACAATTTCGACATTGGGATAACGGTCGGCGAATTCACTGTATTTGGTCAGTCAAATTGGTGAGACGAGCTGCAATCAGACTTACATCGCCCAGATACCTGGAGAATATGTTAACAGTGGCTTATGAAAGAATCATGAGAAGACTTACCAGTTCCTGTACCAACATCAAGTACTTTCTATTGAGAGCACAAATGTCAATCATATGTTCGGCAGATAATCGCAACGGCAATCGAGGCATACCTGCAACTTCTCTTCCTTCAAGGGAGGAAGAAATAGCTGATCATCCAACAGGATCATCAAGTAATGATGTCTAAGCAAATATTAGAGGCTATGAGCCACACTGAGATAGAAGAAACTCACGTCAAGTCAACGGACTCTAACTGTTGATCATCATTGGGCAGGAAGTAGTTCGTGGTGAACTTGTCACTATGATATGTGCGACCTTGACTACGGCGGTACTCAAGGATACTGGCTGACACTGAAGCAGTCGAACTCTCTCTGCAGATCTCATATAAGTAAGTTGAACTCAAAACGTGGCTTGCTAGGTTATTACTAACGCGTCTGAACCAAGTGCCGAATCAGCATCATCATCCTCAGCCTCATTCTGATAGTATTCGCGATTAACCAATGATCCAACTTGAGTGAGTCATTTATTTCGTCCACTTACATTCTCGTCATCTGCAGCAATAAGCTCATTCCGAGTGACCTGTGGCG
Organism: Fusarium brachygibbosum; assembly: GCA_018886245.1. Classification (NCBI taxonomy): domain Eukaryota; kingdom Fungi; phylum Ascomycota; class Sordariomycetes; order Hypocreales; family Nectriaceae; genus Fusarium; species Fusarium brachygibbosum. The sequence goes on from MU249525.1 coordinate 2,650,426, forward strand.
TTTCAGGTGAGACATCATGTCTCGGCGCCGCAGACTCCGAAGAGGGGCTGACAGGCGCTACGGGTTGATCCGACATGTCTTGTTTGTTATGTATGTACGAATATATGGCCAAAGTTTGTCGGTCGTGAACCAACAGTCAGCCTCCTTTTTTGATGTAAGGGGGAAGATCTGTCCAAAATTGAGGGGAAGAAAATGGGTCCTTTACACGTGATAGCCATGATTAGATCATCGGCTAAATGAGGATCATACCAGTTAATTCATTGATATTGGCCGAGATACGATACTCGGTAAGCCCACTGATTAGTAAAATATGGTTAATTCAGCGCCGTTAGCGCCCGTAGTGTTAAAATCATGCGTACGTTATTTCTCTTATTCATGTCTTGTAAACTGTCTACATGATATTGACTACTTGAAGTTTCTCATTATTGTCCTCATGATTCAAGTCATGCCAAGCCCTATTCTCCAAATAACACTCTCCAACCAACCGAAACATTTTCCCTTCTTCTTTCTCTTTGGTCTCTCTTAGTATAAACGGAACCGTAGCCCCAACGCACAGGTACAAATGATCTCCAACCTCTGCCTCCTCAGGAGCCAAGCCAAAATATCCCGTATCAGTAACAAAGCAACGACGCGAGTGACACGCTTCGAGAGTCAAGTACATGACACTCTCATCACTGGGCGGTAGACCACGCCCTGCCAGATGGAAGGGAATTTCTCTGAACGGCAAAATGCTAGTCTGACCGTTGCTCTTTTCCAGGGCTCTTTGACGGACAATGTGTTCCCAGTTTGGACCGAAGTGATGCTCCTCTTCCCAGTAAGATTCATCATCTGAGTCTAGCTGTTCGCTTACTTGCGGCATTTTGGGATTGTCCGATGATTCCTTTTCGGGCGTATAATAGGGCCTTGCGATATCGAGGAATCGAGAGAAATTGTCCTTCCAGGCGTTTCTTTTCCTTTCACCTGGACTACCATTGGCATTGCTGTCTTCAAGGCTTTGAATCATCTCCCACCAGTCATTAAAAGGAAATGTAAGCTGTCCAGCGAGATATGTTGTTCCGAGCCTCGTTATCTTTCCACGATAATATCCATGACCACGAAGCACCGAAGCTGACTCATCGTGCCCAATTACCTTGCGCATAACGACCTGGGGCTTTTCATCTGCACCAAGGTTGTCTCTGTTGGTCCAGAAGTCAACTGTTGCTGTATCCCAGTCCATCCCAATTCTCCAGTCCTCACCAAGGATGTGCCGTACAGGGGGAAGACTCCAGTCCGGGACCCAAGAAGGAAGATTGGTTGAGCCGCGTCCACTTTGAACAGCATAAAGAACCTTCCAGCCCACATCTTCCAACAGTATCCTGGCGCAATCTGTGTATACCTTTTCCACAGAGTCTTCATACTTGGGCGAGAGACGTAGCGGTTTATCAAGAGACTCTAGCAGTGGTAAAAGGCTATACACCTTGTCTCGTGGATCCGTCGCTTCACAATATCGTGAGTCGAGAAGAGCTTGCATCATTGCTTTGCCAGAGGTTTCCTGCCAAAATGTCTTCTTTGACTGAGACACCACATAAGGTGTACTTATTCGCTCGTTCCTGCTTGCCAAATAGTACTTGAAGTTCTTAATGGCAGACCACGAAAGCGATTTCTCGCCGCACACCAGAGTTTTCTCGGCTGATAGAAAGGCTTCTTGGATGACCCAGACTCGGGAGAACCAGGGCCGTGAAAAGAAATGCAAGAGTGATTCAGTCAAGATCTCTTCTGATGGAAAACTGAAGATTTCGGGCCCAGGTTCATGGCAATCGTGAATGTATTCCATCGCCAGATCGCTTTCATCTGTCCCTTCTCCAAGATAAATGACAACCGCAGCCGCTTGAGAGTAAATCTTGGACATGAGGCTCACTTGGTGGTTCCTCTCAGGTATGTTTGACTGATCGATGGCCAAAGCATCAATCCAGAGGACTCGTGGTCTGTCTTTGTATCGAAGACGTTGTAGAGCTAGGAAGCAATTTTTCGTCACAGTGAATTCCTGGGGATCCTTAGAGCCTTGAGCTGTGACATGGATGATGCTTCGATTTGACGGGCCCCCCCACGTGTAAGATAATGCCTCGTATGACGGCATAGAGTCAATGTTGGCGGTGACGAGCTCGCAATTGATGACATCGTCAGTCCCGGGTTGGAGGTGTATGAGCCGAATGTCTGTTGGGCTTGGGAGCGGCTGTCCAGGATATGACTGGCTGGACGAATCTGGTTGAACGTTGGCCATTTCTTGTAATAAATCTGAGGGGAGGTCTGTTACTAGAGTGTCTATACTATAAACAAGTTGTTGGCAAGCAGCTGTCTGGGTAGAGTCTTGTTGACTGAATGCACTGGTGCCTGATGAGGCTTTTTAACCAATGGGGCTTCGCCTTGACAGCCTAAACTATAAAAGACAATGCTGACTGATATTACAAATTAATAACGGGGATAATCAGTGGTGGTGTCTAGTCAATCGGAGGGCCATTCTATCGATGTCAGGTATTCTAATCGTTCATCTTTATCTATTTTCGTAAAGTCATGTACATAATCTCATTTTAGTTTTAGTTCTGTTTTAACCCTTATTGCAAAGAACTCAACCACTTGGACAAATCCTTTGTTCCATCTTCAGTCCTGAATTTCTTCCCGTCGTCCCAGGGCGCCACCTCAGCTGGTCTAACGATATGCGCCAGCTGCAGATGCGCAACTGCCATTGTCGAGTTCGAAGCGATTCTCACGCCCGAACTCAATGACACGCTCGTCAACAAGTCGATCTCGTGTTTTCGCACAGTATCTGTCGAAGTATCCTTCTCTTGGTCAAAGATGGCGAGCCAGTGTCCTGTGCGACGTAGCTGTGAGCGAATCTCCTGCTCTTCCTCGTACACGGCATCCTCGAGTGTGTTGGCGCTGAAGGCTGATGAAGATTCTTGAATGCCTCGGATTTTGCAGAACCATTCTACCTTGGAGCCTTGAACTTCCACGCCAAAGACTAGCGTGGCGATGAAGACGGAGGCGCGACGGTCATTCTTCTTGATGCTTTGCATGCCTTGGATGGCAAGGACGCAGCCGTAGTGGCCCGATTGGTCCCACTGTTGAAGGCTGATGGTACTTGAGTCGAGACGTGGGGACGAGTTGATGCTGTCGTATGGGATTGTGCCACTATCGAGAGTAACAAGGATCTCGTAGGTGCCATGGCCGTAGAAATCAGGCTGGATAGAGGCGCGCTCGCGGCTACCAGCGATGTACATCTGTTCCTCGCGCAACTTTGTGGAGCCTGTTAACACGGGCACAGGACAAGGTGGCGTGCGGTTACGAGTGCAGCGATCCTTTCCAGGTAATCTGTTGAGCAAAAGTGCAACTTGCTGGTTCTCGTTATCTCTTCGGGCATTGAGAAGAACGAGCCATTGCTCGACGGACTCTGTGATGGTGTTCATGATGGGAAGCTTAATGGACAGACCAGCGTTTGTCATTGTGTATGTCTTTGCTTCGTGGACGGGCCACTCGGTGTATGTGCTTGAGTCGATGAAGGTCTTGGGGGAGGGAGAGAGGATGCTGGCCCAGTCGTGTGGCACGTAGCGTTCGTCCCAGGCCCAACAAAACAGTGTTTGATCGTTGGAAACGCGTATGATTTCTTCTTGCAGGCGGATGAAGGCTCTCATTCCCTCGCCGTAGACGATTTGCATGTTAATGTCGAAGATACCCAACATACAGTAGGCGATATCCTCTGTTCTCTCTGTCTCTCTCTTGGCTAGCCACGACATGCGCTCTCCGATACTGGCCTTGTAAAAGGTACAGTCGAGATACTGCTGATCAATCTTGGTGACAAAAGAGATAGTGTTGGCAAGAGTCTTTCTTGTACCGATAGGACTCCAATCCTGGGCAAAGAAGACGACATTTGTTGGTGCCAGAAGCTCGGGCAAAGTCCACCCTCGAGTAAACCACCTCGACTTTCTGAAATTCTCCATGGGATCAAAAGCACCGGTATCGAGAGGCGGAACATCAGACAGGTAGACGTAGCAGACTTGGGCATTCTTGTACCAGTTGAACATGGCGTTCAAGGCCTCAGAGACCTCCGAAGAACTGCTCTTGTCGATGCAGTTGGTGTCGCACCATAGGTACATGTGACCATCTTTGCGAGCCTGCTCGCAGACGCGACGAATCTTCTGATGTCCCTTCTTGAGCTTCATGAGCTCCAGATTGCCCTGCCAGTCTTGGAACGTGGCCTCGTCGGGACCCCATGTGTGTGATAAAATTGCATATTCTGGAGGCTGGCCGTAGAATTCCTCTAGCTGAAAGGTTTTGGTGTGAAGGAGACGCATGTTTTTGACGGGACATTTAATGGCTGATAGATAAGAAAAGTGAGGGGAATAAATCGAAAAACGAGGAGATATCGGTACCTGAAATATAGTCTAGAAGCTGGAGTTAGTGACCCATACTGGAGATGGGTTCTGGCGGTGAAGCCCCACCGAGAAGTGGCATCCCTCTGATGTGGCATGCATATTCTGGAGGTAACACGATAGTCTGTGCTTGTTGGCATTTCTGAGTTTGAAGGTATTTGTTGTCATGAGTCATGGGGTTAGCTGTGAGTTGATTTGGTGTAATTGATGCCCAAGGAGATGTTGTTTCGATCGAGTACAGCAACCATCGTGACTCATGAGTTGTATCATTGAGGGGTTCTGGGTCATGACAAACACTTGATCTCGGACGATTAAGTTATTACAATACAAGGAATACTATCCCTTGTCCTTGTATTGTTTTATTAAAGTGGTTGCGTGATCTACCACTAACGCTGTCTCGCATGTAAGATGGTGGGATGTGATGTGAGTGATTTCGGGTACCTGACCAGGACCTGAGCTGAGTGGTTTGCTGCACGTGATGGGGATCAATCACATATGTTTTCTTTTTATACCGGGGTCTCTTTAATGATTATTGTTTTAGAATGCAATAGTTGTCTTTTTTAGTGCCGTTGAATGTTGTGACAGAGTCTGCGTCAGGCAAGCCAAGCTAATATTAAGCCACAAATAAGCCCTGACAGCCGTTGAGCTTGCATGTGCTGTGATCGTCTCCAAGTGTACCTACTCTGTATAGTAATCAATCATATCATGAAAACCAACGGTTATTTCTTAATTCGGTCCATCATATCATTTATTTCCAATCTTATCTATCTCTTTCATTTCTCTCCTCCAAAACACGGACCATTTTGTGTTTACAATTAATAACCCTCAGACGATAAAATGATCCTCGATCTCGATGACAGGCCTTTTTGACGCTAACTTTTGTCAGCTGAAAATACTTGCTTGCTTCTCTGTCCCGTTCACAAGTCACGCATTGACAGCCCCTCTCCGCTCTTCTTCTTTCCCACCTGCCATCTTGTCTTCCATGTCTTGTCTCCATCTTCAACCATCCCTCAACATTTTAGTTATACGCAGTAAAATATGAAATAAATTGACAATCCGTTCCCTAAGATTACCTCCATCGCTATCATTCTGTCGCTCATTTTGACCGCCGTCGATCACTAAATGCATTTCTTTCCATCAGCAGACTCGGCTCTCCTCTCCTCTCCTCTCCAATCGACCACCACAACCTCCCTCCTCGTCCCAAGGCTATCGGTCCCATTTTCGATGCAAACAACTTCAAAACCCCCGTAGAGCCTTGGGCTCCCGACGCCGAATACGATCTGTATCCTCCTAAAGAGGACCCTTATGCGCCATCCGCGATACCCGCTGAACCGTCATGTCCCTCCTCCCGTTACCCGCGATCGCGACTAGCCAAGGATGAACGATTGAGACTGTCCATGCTTTGGTACTACACGAGAGACATAAACGAAAATGAGCCCGAACTCCTTGCAGGTCTGCAGGAGAAGGCGTGTCTTGCGCAGGAGAACTCCGGGTGGGAATATGCTGTCGTTGGACTTCTCGATGCCAATGTCTACATTCGCTTGGCAACGGTTGGCCTTCAGCTCGCTATTCTTCCTCGAGGAGAGACTCTTTGTGCGCATACAGTGACACAACCTCCGGGCGTACGAACTCTTGTCAAAACATGACATCGTATCCTTCGAATACATGCTGAACTCTTTTTTCCCGTTTACTTAGAATGTCTTCCTCCTTCCCAATATGCTCGAGGACTGGAGATTTCGCGAGTCACCCTACGTCGAACAAGGCGGACTCGTAGCGTATGCGGGCGTCCCACTTCGAATCCAACACGAATCCGGCGAGTCTGTAGGTCTTGGGTCTCTCTGCGTCGCATCGGCGACAAGTCAACCCCCATTATCGAAACAGCAGCAGCTCGCGCTCGCTCGTCTTGGCGATTGGGTAGTTGCCGATATAGTACAATGCGCACGAGCACGACGCCAGCGAGAACGACACAGGCTTAGAGAGCTCATCGCGACACTGCAGAGAGAACCCGACGGCGACGATGTCCAAGAACCGATCCTGCAAATATTACGACAAGCATTTCCCGATGAATCCATTACTTTACAATCCACCGGCACCGATTCGTATGACATGAACGTTCCGTATACTGCGACCGCATCGGATTTGAAACATGGATTGTGGGAGGACGACGAGTACATTGACGACTTTATCGCGACATCAAATTGCAACGAGCCGCCAAAAGATAGGGTCGTTCGCTTCATCTCTGCACAATGCGAGTCAAAGCTCGGTCCATCCGTCCTTGTCGTCGCAACCAAAGACTTCCGACGAATATTCGACGATGTTGACTCTGGGTTCGTGCACACGTGTACTATCCTGCTCACACAAAGATGGCAGAAGCGCCTCTTGTCCGAGGTATAGCTGCTCACTGAGGATCTCAGGGCGTTAACACTACCTGGAAGTTCAACACTGCGACCCGGTGTCGAAGAATTGATGAAGCCTCTTGCTGAGTTGAATAAGTCGTCTGTTTATTTGGAAACTATCTCAACTGCAGGCCGCGAACTCATGTCGACTGTCAACAGCATGATTACGCTCAATCGCTGGGCCGACATTGCTGCCGCCGAGCGTCAGTATGCCACGCACAGCATTCAAGCGCTCGAGAATATACTTGTCAAGGGTTCGTCGGATGTCACCCTTCGAGACACGAGCACAAGAGCACCTGTCTTCTTCCACCACGACTTACCTCTCGACTGCCAAAGTCTACGCATCGATCTCGAACTCTTCCGCGACAGTGTCTTACCTCTCATCGTCAATGCCATACAAAACACATTTGAGGGTGTGATCGCAGTTACGTTATCCTACACACAAGATACCAAGACGCTTGTGGTGGATGTCGAAGACACGGGATGTGGCATACATGTAGATGATCAAGGTCGCATCTTCCAATTGTACGAGAAGGTGGGCGAGCACTCGACGGGCGCTGGTTTGGGCTTGACACTCGCTTCCAAGTTCTCGGCTTTGCTTCACTGCTCGATTGAGCTGGTGTCGTTGGAGGTTGATCGCGGGTCTCATTTCCGGGCTACTTTTGGTGACATCCGTTCTACAATGTCCTCTACGCCGTCTCCCACGATAGCCTCTCAACTCAAAGATCTGCCATTGAGCTTCCGTCACTTGGCGTCAGATTCCCCCGAGATTCCCCTAAATTCGCACCTGGCTAGGTACCTTACCTGCAATGGACTCGTTCAGTCAAACGACCCCTCAAGTTGTCTAAATGTTATGGACTACATTCGTGATTCGGGGGAGCGACAGAAATATCACGCGATATTGCCGAAAGGCCAAGTCGCGATCTGCCTCATCCCGGACATGGAAGACGTGGAGATTTCTCAATCAACGTCAAATATTATCTTTGTTCAAGGTCCCTTTTGCACCTCGTCACTTGATGCTGCCCTTCGAGAAGCCGACAAACTTTGCACGACGATGCAAAAGTCAACAACAAACCTCCCTCCATCGGCGTCGCCTTCTCTTACACAAGACGGTCAAGGCATTCTGCCGACGCTACCCAGTCAGCCATTTCCAAGCGGCCGCCACTCGTCTACGGACGAAGGCTATGGTTCCAACGCCACTCCCTCCAACAACGGCTCGCCGGTTCCTCAAGCTGGAATTGAAGAGTTACCTCCCATCTCCAATGACTCGATTCCAAGAGTTCTTGAGGCTGATAAGACATCCCCTCTCGACCTCCCCATCCGCACCGCCCCAAATACCTCCAAGCCCATGACCCTCATTGTCGACGATAACGCCGTCAACCTTCGCATCCTAGAAATGTACTGCAAAAAGCGCTGCCTGCCCTACCGCAGTGCAATCGACAGTAGCCAAGCGGTCGACCTTTTTACTCAACACCAATCCTCTTCCTCATCAGATCCTCCCTTCGACCTTATTTTAATGGACCTCCAGATGCCTGTCTGCGACGGTATTAGCGCTACCAGACAAATTCGCTCACTGGAGAAGACGAGCGACAAAAAGTCGGTACTGTTTATCGTTACTGGGCAGGACAGCCAGATGGATCGCGAAGCGGCGAGTGCGGCGGGGGCGGACAATTATCTTGTGAAACCGGTTGGGATTAAGATGCTGGACGGGAGTCTCAAGAGATACTTTCCTGGGTTGGTAGCTTAGATTGAATTGGTCGGGAATTAGCATTGGGTGTTATGGACATGAACCTAGTATATACTTTCTCTGGAGGCGTTATGATGGCGATAATGATACGATGATTCACGTATTGTGTGAACAGAAGGTTCTGTCGCTCTGGCAGTCAATCCTACACTTGTCTGACAATCTAATAAACTGTGAGGTTTTGGGAATTGAGTTTATGGCTACTCTCGACCTCGTGTTGCGTCGCGGTCGCTTCAACTACTGCCATACGACACCACCTCTTGTACCTGGTGGTATACTCGGCACTGTCTGCGCGAGAACCGCGACAGGGAAACGGTTTGTAAGTGTTGCGTCCAAAACTTAATAAGCATGTCTCGCTCCATCGCCGCTGTCAGATCCAACGAATCAGTCGCATCTCACTGAGTATGGGATTGACTTGTAGCGTCGTCGCATCTTTGAAATGCTTATCTCTCGCGTCTCCATCTCACCTCATCCAGATGTACAGCGAGGTACCTACGTAATAACAGCCCGGAGATTTAGGTCCATGACAAAGGGCGTCATCACCGTAGGATTAGGTTGATCATCGATTTTAGCTGGGGTATAGAGTCTTGGCTTTGTTAAACATGCGCCGTTTTATCACCAAAGTTACATCGGGGCTCGGCGCTCTTATAGCAGAAAGAAACAGAATGACGATTATTATCAGTCGTCCATGTGATTAATGGATCCTCTCTTCTGCGATATGCAATGCATGATCCCTTTAATCCGTCGGCCGGATTTAAGTGACATACTCTCAGTCCTGTCCTGAATAATACCCGAAGCGCCATCAGAGTACCAAGACCACCTAATCCTGTTTGAACCCGCTTGGCATACGCTTATCCCGCATCGCCGCCAAGCAAAAATAGCATCATCACTCGTGCGGATCAGCCCCCAAACTGTTGCTGCTTGTTGACATAATGCATACCCTTCTTGCCACTGACGTACGCCGTCATTCTCTTTTCTGCTAAGGGGATTAGATGAGTGCCAGCTGGAATAAAACTGCACCAGCGCCACTGTTTTAGTTAGCTAGGTTTCTTTTTTCTCTCTTCTTTGCTGCTGTACTAAATAAGCTTATTTTTAAGCTTATGCAAGTATACTCCTGTTCTTCAATATGGTTTCAACAACTACGAATATAAATAATACTACCTCTTCCACAGTGGAGAATGTCACGCTTTCATCTGCTCCCACGTCGCCTTCAATGCCTCCGAAGCATGAAACCGAACCACCACCAGACGACGATGTCGCCGCCGTTCGAGGTCCCCCGCCGCTGCCGTATAACCTGCGGGAACACAAACTTATGATCTTCCTGTTTTGGATGCTCATTCTCACAGAGTGCACGCTCATCCCCATCATCTTCTACTTCTGCATCGCCAACTTGACCGACATGCGACCGGGTGCCATGTTCGCTATTATCACAGCCATGTTTGGCTTCATCTCCGGTGGCGAATATGGACTTAGAGGACTCAGGCTGGCGCTGAAGAAGGATACGTACCGACCGCTGTTCGGGGCAGGACGTTGGAGTTTTGATACGGTGCATCTCGTGCTCGGACAACCCTACTTTGTCATGACGGCGCTCATGATCGGTTTCAGTATTCCCGATCCACCAATGATGAGAGGATTGAGTATCATCATGCCAGTCGGTATCCTCATGGTAACGACATACATGATGTGGACCGGAATCGCGCACCATTTCGGCTGGCATCTTCGTCACCACCGTCTAAGCTCTCACGTCGTAGGCCAAGTCTACCCGCCTTTAACATTCTGCATTATGGAAGACATCACAGCATGCGACGGTGGTGGTGGAAAGGAATATCGCGAGGCAGCGCTGAAACGATACAACGCGTCACCTCGTTTTCGACGAATGTTGGTCGAGATGCTCTGGGGCTGGGCCATTACAGGTTCCCTTTTGAGTATTGTGCTTATTGTGCTGGCGTGGACTTTGCCGGTTGAGATTGCGTATACCCTGGGCTGGGCTGTTCCGAGTGTTTGGGGAGCGATTGGGGCGTGGGTTACTATTAAATGGGGGCAGAGAAGTATCAGGATAGAGAATGAGAATTGGGAGAGGGATCAAAAGGTTGGGGCGTGAGATGGGATAGAATAGATGTATAGTAGTGTATAAAAGAATACAAAATAGACTGTTTTCTTCGCATTTTGCTCAAGATTGTCCATATATAGGTGATCTATTATTAGGCCGTGATGCATGTGTTTCAAGAATCCATAATTGTTCGTTAAGCAGCTCACGTTTACATAGAAAAACTCGAGAATCGGGTATATAGTGTATTTGATCTATGAGCCTTGATGTGTCTTCGGGGAGATTTGCTAAGGCCAAACACAAATCGAGTGTCGTGTACGATGATTGTTTACTCCAGGTGGCATGCAACAAGCGCAGCGGCTAACCTTGTGGATGTTAATGATAACAACAGAATACAAGCCTATCACATAATAACAAAATCACGTTAGAATCTAGTAATACTTACAAGTTGGAAATAAAACTTCCAGACACCTCGATAGCTGAATACTATATAGAATGCTTTATTATTTAAAGAAGTTTGCATTCTGCTTCTTGTATAGGGTGAGTTAATAAGTGTAATCTTCTCTCAGTTCCCTATAATTTCCTTATCAGTTTATCGATTAGTCGCTATCCGTAGCCACGTGACATAAAGTGTCTGTCTTTGATTTCTTATCTTATCTCGCTTAACATAAATAACCTCTTGTTTCAAGGGTGAAGCCGATGAAGATTTGTCAGGCTACAGTCTACCCACCTCTGGCAACGCTGTTCTACACAAAACATGCCATATGCCGAGTTCCGTGAGCTTGAGCAGGTTGAAGCGAGTTGAACGCATCATCCTGAGCGCATTGTAATGCCCCTTCTTCTTTCTTTTTTCCAACAATAGGAGACATTCCCCGTAGATTAAACTCAACATCACGGACCTCTTCGCCTTTACTAGACCGCAAATTGGACAAGTACGGATACACCGCCATACATTCAACTCAGAACTGCTGTAAACAGCCAATTTCATGACTTCATGGGTAACCCCTCTTCTTGGCATGGCAAAAGACTTGGCAATTAAAACATATTTTCATCTGGACTTCTTTGCCTTCTAGAACTGGCATCACCGATCTGTTTTAATTTCTTTAATTCGCCCGCTTGTATCGATCTGGCTAAAAGGCCTAGGATTAGAAAAGCCCCGTCTCTGATAGGCGGAATAATACCACTATTTGAAACAATCGACTTCTGATCATACCGAAAACAAGGTTGCAACGTGCTATAACAAATGACAAAGCATCGACATGCACGGTTCAACCAATCGCGCTGCTCGTCCTTTAGCCTAATGAGGACTCACTTTCCGGGGGACGGCTCAAAGTTGCTGTGCGGCGTCGAATCTGGGGTGCTTGAGAGTGTGCAGGGCATCCATCATCCCAATTGCAGTACCGACGGCATTTATGCCGGTTTTATTACCTACTTGATAGGAGGCGATTTGCCTGCCGTTTCCGTGTGGACTAGGACGGGTTAGACAATGCGTCTATCGCTGACATGGCGCATGTTGCTGCTACAGGCGCGCCAATCTATTTAATCTACTCGGAGACTTGAATGTGTATGATTCAGTTGAGCTGCGTGCAACAGAGACAGCTATTGGTGCGCTCAGATTCATAGGGGTAAATCAAATAGCCTGAGACGATAGTCATGTGGTGGTCAGGCTGTGAGCTGGTCATGGCTTTGCTTTGACTCTCGTATCTTCTTCCGTCTTGCTACCGAGCGTGCTAGGCCGTTGTTATTGCACCAGACCAGAAAGGATATGGCCCAGAAAGAGTGGAGGCTGAAACGGGACACCGCCAAGATGAAACCCACTATGATTCAGGCTTGGCGTTGTTTGTTCCTGTCGAGCCGAGAAACATGCCGTTTGGTGACGTCTTTACACGATCTAGGGTCGATTTGGCGTCCAAGTCCAACGTCTTTGACCGGCTTGAGGATATGTCTTTCAGCAATTCAAGGCGTCTTAAGCAAGAGGACTCCTTCTTGTGCTAGGCAAAGTCACTGTTCAGCAGGGATACTTATCTTTCACGCCGAAATTAGCGTAACATCGAGGTATTTGATCATCTGAGTGACCCGATGACGCTAACCTCATACCGCAAGCTCGGATCCGCCTCCGTGGTACTACAAATGGAAGAGGGCAAGAGGTGAGCAACGACATCCTGGTTTGGGCATTGTCCTAGGATGATCTGGACCAAGGCACACCCGTCTCTAATACTACAACACTAGAGCACGGTAAAAGGGACAAAAACATGGGGTTGTATGCAGTGGAGACGGAATTTCTCCTCCAATGTCCAATGAGGTCGTCGATAGAAGGGGCAATGAGAGCAGGCCAATGGAGATTAAGGGTTATGCTATGTGATGGGTCTAGAGATTTACATATATATATAATCTAGTGATCGTCCTCCAAAAGTCTTGGATCTTCTTCACTCATCAGCTCAAACACCTTCACGATGAAGCTCCTCAACAACGACATCCTCGCCAGCACTCTGCTGCTTCTCGCCGCTGTTGGCGATGTCTCGGCCCAGTGCGCTCTCCCCACCTCCTACAAGTGGACATCGAGCGGTGCTCTGGCCCAGCCCAAGTCTCCCTTCAAGAACTTGAAGGACTTCACCGTTGCTCCCTACAATGGCCAGCAGCTCGTCTACGCCACCGCCTTCAGCACCGCCTGGAAGTCGGTTGGCTTCAGCCCCGTCTCCGACCTCAACCAGCTCGGTTCTGCTACCCAGACTGAGATGACCGGTGGCAGCGCTGTCGCCCCTACCCTCTTCTACTTCAAGCCCAAGGGTATCTGGATTCTGGCTCACCAGTGGGGTCCTCACAAGTTCTCCTACAGAACCTCCAACAACCCCGCCAACGCCAACAGCTGGTCGCAGCCCCAGCCTCTCTTCACCGGCAACATCGCCGACTCTAAGACTGGCCCTATCGACCAGACCGTTATCGGTGACAGCAAGAACATGTACCTGTTCTTCGCCGGAGACAACGGTAAGATCTACCGCTCCAGCATGCCCATTGGCAACTTCCCCGGCAGCTTCGGCGCCAGCTCTCAGGTCATCATGAGCGACACCGTCGAGAACCTCTTCGAGGCCGTCCAGGTCTACTCCCTCAAGGGCCTGAACAAGTACCTCATGATCGTTGAGGCCCAGGGCAAGAACGGCCGCTACTTCCGTTCTTTCACCGCCAACACCCTCGACGGCCAGTGGACTCCCAACGCTGCCACCGAGTCCAACCCCTTCGCCGGCAAGGCCAACTCTGGAGCCACCTGGACCAACGACATCAGCCACGGTGAGCTTGTCCGAACCGACAACGACCAGACCTTCCCCGTCGACCCTTGCAACCTGAAGCTGCTGTACCAGGGCCGCAACCCCAGTGCCACAGCTCCCGACTACGACAGCTGGCCATACCGCCCTGGTCTGTTGACCCTCCGCAAGTAAAGCGCTGGGCTCTTGTAATGAGCAGTGCTTTGTGAGCACGGGTTGACTTACCTTTCTTCTGGAGGCTTGCACTCGTGTGGATCATGAATGTGGCCACCGGTCTTTGCTTTGCACATGGGTGGCATATGGTGCTTCACCTGTGACACTCATTCACCTGTAAATAGTTGATTCTGATTGTATATTCTTACTACGTACCTGAAATGAAATCATTCCTTCTGAATGGAAATCTATGCACATATCAAACAAACTGTCTGCAAATGCCTGTGACCCCAAGCGTGATAACTACATTGTTGTGAAGTTATATCAGGTGATCATGACGGCAACTCTTCTATTAGTTCCGCCGAGCCGATTTCAACATAGGACGGCCATAAGTAGTAGTCTCGATGATCTCAGGATGATGTGAAATGTAACGACGTCAACCAAGCAATGTCTAGCGCACGGTAGACTATTCTACGGCTAGAGATAGACCGATCTCGCCTTGAGATGAGAGCGTACTACAATGTTGTCCAAAAGTACCAGAGAAGTCAACACAGTCATCAGTACTGCCTAATAAGATACATCTGCACCGCAGCCACGATTTGCTTGCAACAAGACCTTGATCTGGCTCTTGAAACTTACATTTAGCTCCATGTCAAAGTAAGCCTCAACGTACGCCACATTGGAGTTTAATTTACCTACTCGAGGTCAACTTTGTCAAGTACTCTTAGCCATTACTAACACAGCCCGCACCCTCTATAACCGGGTACTCTATCTCAATCTCCGTCTCGATGCGGATCGCTGTAATAATAACTTTAGCGATCCATGTGGCTCGCGTTTTCAGCCTTGCACAAGCGACATCCGTCCCTTGACGGGTAATTAGATCAAGCCATAGCCCCAGCTCCGTCTCTGACCGGATCATTAACTCAAACGCCCCACTTCGCTGATTGGTTCACTAACTGTCAGTATGTCACTGGTTGATAGATTATGGACAATAGGAAGATAATGGGCTTGCCTAGAAGGTGCTGAGTTTCCTGTCAAGGCTGTGCTGAGTAGATTGACAATGTGATCTTAGTCTTTCTAGGGTGGTATGCTATTTTGAGGGTCTATGAGCCTCAATATGCTGAAAGGGCGGAGTGTTCGATGGGGAGCGAGCAGTGCCTCGACTGTGAAATAGAACTTCCGTAGGACTCATAGAGAAGGCATCAGGTATAAAATGAAGGGTTCTGTCGACCTCTGATGTCTTTTCTTCACCATCTTCAATCACATCCTCATCATCACATAATAACATCTATTCAAACTATCAACCAGTCATCAAGATGCTTCTTCAAACAATCTTCACAGCCCTCATCACCGCCACTGCCGGCCTCGCAGCTCCTCTGGAGCCCCGAGCAACCGACTTCTTCACCCCTTCTGCACTCTGGACATATAACGTCGCCAATGGCGCCATATCCTCTACTTCTGAAGGTCGTGTAACCAAACACCCCAGCAACGGTGGTAACGACAATACAGCGCTGTTCACATTCACATACCCTGAATTCGCCAGGAATAAGAAATGCCGCTTCGCATTCTATCTAGCCAATGGCGAGAATGTCATCGGCAGCGGCAAACTGGACTTGTTCTCTAGTCTCAGTCCAGCCCCAGGTCCGCGAGCTGGTTGGGGTCCTGGCAATCAGCGAAATGTGCACTTGGGACGTTTATCAGTCAATAAGGGAGGATTTGCGACCTGGGATGCTACCTATGGGACCTATATGACGAGCAAGACGAACTGCGAGAAGCCCGGCACAAGGGTTGGACTTGAACTTGTTGGGGTCTATGATACTGATGCTGTGTATTGGAATCCATCCAAGTCTGGGCCAAGAATCATCGTCACTGATAATTAGTGTACTTGCTGCAAGAGGAGATTCTGTCTTTGGGTTGTAATCGGTTTAAAGCGGACCGTCTTTGCTTATGTTCTTTAGGAGACTGAGTAATTGCTTATGCTACATAAAAGGGAAATTTTAAACGTTTGACTGCTAGCATTTGCCAAGCTTTAGTGCTCTAACCAAATAAATATATGTCGTTGCAAAAGTCGAGAGTTCAAGTGACAAAAACTTTACATCATGCACTACAGCTCGTATTCTATTACTC
This sequence comes from Fusarium brachygibbosum, assembly GCA_018886245.1. Lineage (NCBI taxonomy): Eukaryota > Fungi > Ascomycota > Sordariomycetes > Hypocreales > Nectriaceae > Fusarium > Fusarium brachygibbosum. The sequence continues at coordinate 2,666,559 of MU249525.1, forward strand.
ACTCCGTATGCTAACTGGTCTGTGGGCATGCAATATCAAAGCCTTGGTCAGACAGCTACGTCATGATATGAAAGCTGTTGTTGCAGCTCCTCTTTAGATATTGGAGTCCAGAATGTTTGCTTCTGCCAATCGGGACAAGGGTGTCCTGAGTCATCACTAGAATCTCAAATGTAGGTCACCTTTTCGTGTTGGATATCGTAGATCAAGTGATTGCTATCGCGAAGTTATCTTACACCTTCCATCTGCTAGACTCTTTCAACCAAGTCTCAAAATTCTGTAAGCCAGGCTCTTGCCGTCGCAAATCATCTATATCCGCCTTCCACCCAGCTGTTCTGAACCATTCAAAACTTTGAGATGCATCCTTGACTAGCCAAAGAATCGGCCAAGATACAACCTTGTACGTCCGTGGGAGTTCCTTTCCAACCACCTCTCGAAAAATTCGTTCAAGATCCGAAAAACTCAGATCATCACCTGCCAAAGCAACCGCCTTTCCGGCCCAAGCGTCTGCATCCAAGAGTGCTTTCGCTGCAAAGACGCCAATATCATGGGTACTGATCAATTGCATCTTACGGTCTTTAGGCATGCCCTCTGCCCATAGCGATGCCATCATCTCGCCGAAGAAGCCTGGATTGTAGCTATCCATGAACCCAGTTGGTCTGAGAATAGTCCATTGCTTTCCATTCTGATCGCATAGTTCGCGTAGTTTATTCTCAATGCGATGTTTTGCGGCGAAGTGAGGAATTTCTGTTGGTTGAGACCAGCTGACTTCATCGCCTCCTCGATCAACGCTTGAGAAGACGATATGATCTACTTGCGAGGCCTCGGAAGTAGCTTCTTCAATGAGGGGGATAGCTTGTGCCTCGTCGTCAGGTGGGACCGTGACAATAAAGATAGATGCAATAGACGGAAACTCTTGGAAAATTGGCTTGGGTGTTTGTGTGTTGCCTTCAACGAGGACGATGTCAGGGTATTGTGAGTGGAGAGCTAAGGATTTGGGAGATGAGCTGGACCTTGTCAAGGCTAGGATACGGTTGTTTCGAGGAGATTGCTTCAAGGTATTGACAAGGGCATTGATGGTGGCTTTGCCTTGTTGACCTGTTGCGCCAACAACGAGGATGTCTCGCGTCATTATGTATATAACTTTGCAGAAGGTGTATATCAGTAGTAGAATGCTTCTGCTTCTTGATTATTTGGCGCTGAACGAGCGTTGTTATATCCGACCCGGAGACTTCTCGGAGTCTTATAATTGGGCTTCTATTACTCCAAGTCACTAGTTTAGTCAAAACTCTAAACAACCGGTCTTGGTCTAGCCCAAAACACTGTATTGACAAGCACTAAAAAGTTAACCACTGATGAGAAAGGAAATAGAAAGGCTTCAGTATTCAGAGTCGGTCGCGTTTCTAATCATGAGTCTTTATTGCACTGCCTTGAGTGTGTGGCTGTGTAATCACGGATCCCTGCTCGACCCAGCAGTACGAGGGGCTATGCCCAATTCTCACCTTCATTGAGACTGACGCCCTCTTCGACCAAGTTGCAACAAACTCCTCTACAGAAAACATATACCCCGGCAGCCCAACAGGGTACCGGAGAGCATTCGAACCCTTATAATCGCCCATTATGTCCGCCGCAGACACAAATGTCGCCGGAGACAAGAACAATGAGGGGTCCATGGCTGTGATTACGCCTCCTGTCGCTGACTGCGACATGTGCTCAAAAGTCCTCGAATTTTATCATCGTCCCTTAAACCTAGGACCAGAAGCCCGGGGATATGAAATTATTTCGCTAGGGAAGGTTAACCAACTCCTCGCTATCAATTGCCCCCATGCAAACTGGCTTCGGGATATAGAATTTCTTGACGGTCCTGTTCCTCGCTACGAAAAGCGCAATCTTGGTCTTGGTAGGTTTGCGCCATGCCAACCGTGCTCTTTCAGCGTCCGCTACCAGACCCGTCGAAGAAGTGTTTTCAGCTCAACTCCTGACTTCGAATTGGTGTTCCGGCCCGAGATACCTGAGCATCTTGGGTGTGTTCGGATTCTCGATGGGAGTTGGATTGACATGGATCTCGTCAAAGAATGGCCCTCTCGCTGCGGGCAGCTCCACGGAGAGAAGTGCGATGAGACCATTGGGAATGTGCCACCTTTCACTCCTCGACTGCTGATCGATGTAGTCCAAGGCTGCGTCACAAACTGCCAGGAAATAAGACCCAGGTTCCTGACACTCTCGTATACCTGGGGGCAAAGCAAAAACTTTCGGATTATGAGGTCCAATCTCAAAGAAATGCAAAAGCCAGGGGTGTTGAGATCCACTCATATTGTCACGCAGCTGCCTGCAACGATTCTAGACGCCATGGAACTTACAAGAGCTTTAGGTGAAAAGTGGCTATGGGTCGACAGTTTGTGCATTATTCAAGATGATGAGGAGAGTTTGAAACATGAGCTCGCGGCAATGCATCGTATCTATGCTACTTCTTTCCTCACCATTATCGCCACAGATGGTGTAGATGCAGAATATGGTCTGAGAGGCCTACGGGACATCTCGAAACCGAGAGTCATCAGTCAAGTAGTGCAGCCACTTTTTCAAGGGGAGAGAATTGCCTACTGGGAAGGGTCTAAGCATAAGGATGAAGACACAAAGGGGCTAAGCTATCACGATCGGATGTGGACTTCTCAAGAATATGACTTTTCCAAAAGACGCCTGATCTTCAAAGAAGGACAAGTCAAGTGGGAGTGCAACTGCACGGAATGGTCCGAGGACCACATCTATGACTCAGAAAAAGAAAGACTCCGAAGGATACCACCCAGAAGCTACATTGGACATGAAGCTCAACTGAGAGTACCAAGTCTCAGCCGTTTAAGCCATCTTGTGCAAACATTTAACGCTAAAACTCTACGATATGAAGAAGATGTGTATGCCGCCTTCTCTGGGTACAACACATATCTGAATAGTATATTTCCCTCTGGCCTTGTGTACGGACATCCCCAGCTCTTTTTTGACATCTCGCTGTGCTGGCACTCGATTGGTAACATGGGAAGAAGAACGGTCTCAAGACGATATACCGGTGATCCGCTCCACAATGGACTGCCTAGCTGGTCGTGGATGGGCTGGAAAGGTAACATGCATTTTCCAGCTGAGCTAGAAGGCGAAATAGTAGCTTCTGACGATATGGGTTTCACTGAAGCTGTCGCCGAGTGGTATGCGAAAGAGTATCCCGGATCACTCCAGAAACAACGGATTAACTCCCAATGGAGTGAGTATAGAAATGCGCCTCGTGGATCTATGGCTGAACTATGGCGATGCGAGGAGTTTAAGCCACCAGCCACGTACGATACCATAACTCAAAGGACTGCCACAGAACCTCGGGCCATGCCCAAAGAGATGCCGCGCTATAGATACTACTGTTCTTTGGATGACAGCCCCACGCCAGCAACACGATGGTATCCCATACCTTTGAACTTGAACGATTCAAACGGGTCCCAAGCTGGTCTTCACAGTGGGTTCCAGTACTTGTGGTGCCAAACATTTCGTGCATTTCTTATCGCTACTCAAGATATCATTGGAAAATACCGAGGATGGCAACAATTTCACTTACTCAAAAACTTGAACGGTGTTACTGCCGGCGCACTGTGTCTTCATAATGAAGCTGATGGCGAATCGTTCCAGCAAAACACCCAGGTCGAGCTCATAGCTATTGCTAAAGGCTGGACATCAGTCCTGAGTCGCTATAAACCTTTCAGCTGTATGGAGACCGAAACGGATTCAGAATCCGAAGACGAACAAATCGCGACGGAGTCTTCAGAGGATGGAACAGAATGGTCAAGAGTCACTGAAGATGAGGAACCGTGGATGGAATATTGGGAGGATGCAAGAAAGCACAAGCAAGACTGTTACCATGTACTTTGGATCGAATGGAAAGACAGCGTGGCGTACAGAAAGTCTTACGGATTTGTGCTAGAGAAAGAGTGGGACAGAGTGGTAGAAGCTAGTAGAGTCAACATTACTCTGGGCTAACTGGCACTGGGCTGGAAGGTTTGGAATATGTCAAAGGATAATCATGGTTTAAATTGGTGTCTGGTATTTTAATTTACAATAAGGCTCGGTCTTTCTACCATGGTAAGCTGGATACTATTCTAGACCATGGCATCTAGAATTTGGTAAGCAGCATGGGCGAGACATTGACAGTCGATCTCAGTCATATCCATCGTGTTACCAACAAAAGAATTTGAGGGATCCATGATATTCTATTCACACTATCCAAGGACCAAGGAAATAGCCTCCAAATCCAGCATATCCCACTTATCAACCTGTATATGTCCACTAGCAAGACGATACGCAATCCCATCTTTCCACTCTACCCATAAAACCAAATACGTATCCTTCTTAGTCAACGTCTCGTCCCAGACCTCCGTAGACTTATCCTGCGTCCTGCTGTACGTCCTGACTTTACATACAGCCACCAATTCTACCCGAAGACCTACCTCGTCTTCAGACAGCGTCTTGGGGAAGCGCCCGAGAAATTCGTCATTAACTAAATTGAGGAATCCGATCTCTTCCTTCTTGCTATTGTAGAGTAGAGCATCTTTCCATTCTCCATCCTTTTGAACACCCCACAGTTGAGCTCTGTTCGTTTTACAAAAGAGATACTCTGTCTGCTCGGGCATATCGGGTAATGTCGATTCGTTGACCTCGATGACAGGGAAAGGGTAATACCATGCTTGTCCTTCCTCTGAATCCATCTCATCAACTGGCATGGACTCATGCCTGAAAATATATTTGTCGCATCCATCTGGGGACAGATGAGGCCCGTCATTCCATAGTGATTGGCGGGGAGCTTCGTGACGTGTCCATCCTGGCGGCTGTGGTTTGGTAAAGTCTTTATAGTTATCCCGGTTCTCGTACCATATGGAACGTATCCTTCGCCACAGTTCAGGCGGATCTGTAGGGCAGTGGCCAGTGTACCATTCAGTGATAGGCGTAGTCTCTTCAATCTCATCATAACCTCTCGTCATTAACGTCGCTTCGTTGTATCCTGGGTCCACAGTACCCTTCCATCCGATCCATGACCAGGAGGGAAGGCCGGAAGGTTTAAGCTGAATTGTTTGCGGCCTTGATGAACGAATGCGTCTTTCGAGATTGGCAGTTTCAAGGAACGGTTTCCAGCCCAGTCCTCGCTCAAACATCATTTCTGGTATCCCGTATAAGAAGCCGCCTTTGAAACGTCGACTTAGGACAGATAAAAATCCTGAAATTGCAGGGAAAGCATCCTCGTCGTAACGAAATGTCAAGTCATTGTACCGGGATACAAGTAGGCTGAATACAGACCAATCGAAGAAGCCAGCCAAGAGGATATTTATGGATGAGTCCATCGTCCCTGAACTGCAAGGATCCCTTTCAACCTGGAATTTGGGTGCTGATTCTTCGTGCCACACGCTACATTGACATATCCAGTGTAGTTGCTCCCCATGGAACACTATCTTTCGAGGTGATAACCTCCTCTCCTGGTATATCCAACCTCTTTCGTAGTAAGGCAGCCAAGCTTCCGCTTCCAGGCCGACGTATTCCTTTCTGAGAAGCTTCTGGTCTCCAAAGGGAACGATACCCTGTTCAAGTTGCCGAGGGGCCGAGACACCCTTGATGCCTGCCAGACCAGTGAGAGAATCGCCGTCAGCTGCCATAATGGTGACAATTGCGTTGGCGTAGATGGCGCCCATCAAAGCCAATTGTCGAGTAGTTGACTCCCGATCTTCGTGGGTGATACACAGTGCATCTGCCCAGAGAAACCTTTCCCCAATAGCTGCGGTTAAGTACATGGCATTCCGTATAATCGGAGGGACGTATTCTAAAAGGGTCGGACTTCCCAGGGCATTTGGTAGTTGAAGCTTGCCGAGGACGTTGGCATCGATAAGACAGCCGATATGATCCCCGTAGGTGTAACTCAGCGCTACATAGTCTCCTTCAACAATCCCTGGAACGATGCACCTTTTATTAACGTCGATCAACCAAGCAGGTCGCGTATGCCATATCTTGAGGGGATTATGACACGAAGCACCATGTGACGACAAGCAAGTATTCTTCCATGTATTCAAAACAGTCAGATCCGCCCATTCAGGGTCAAGAACACGGGTAGTACCAGGATGATTAGACACAGAGTCCTTTTCAACTAGGGCAAGATTCCACCTGTATCCACAGAGGTCCACAGTCTCATCGAGATGGATGGTGTACCCTTTCTTGTTGAACTTGATGCGGACCTCTCTGGACGTGTCATCGTCGTCTATATCTTTACTGTACTCGTAAAATAGTTCGATGAGCGGTCTGTGATGAGGACACTGGGTAGCTAGTGCTTTTTCGAAAGGTCCGAGGCTAATTATGTGCTCGAAGTTGTCGTTACTTGTCAGTCGTTGCCATACTGCCTGGCACGTTTCGCAACTAGTCACCCAGTCTGGTTTTTCATGGCCGACTTGCGATACAGTCGTCATTGCAGCTGTCTAGTTCCTACAGGGTCTTGAGTTTTGTTCTTCATTGATGAGAGGTTTAATGGTGGGTAGTATCTGGAACCGAGAAGGGACAGGGATTACCGTGGGGTTATTTAAGATACCACCAATGAGCTTACGAACACCTAATCTGAGGGCGGGGAATGAATGTACCGCAGTTTTACACAACTGCTTTTGAACCAGCTATTCACAGACAGGGCATTTTATCCCTTGTTGAAAAAGCTTATTCTAGGGCACAATCAGTCATATCAAGCTTTTGTGCCGAGCCCTCAAGCACAAAGCTTAGCTAGGTTATTTATAAGTATCGGAGTATGATACTTTTTATTGTGAAATTGTGACAGCAGAAAACTTCCCCGTGGAACCAGCTATTCTATGTCTAAATTGGGGCTGTACGGAACCAAGACAGCTAACAGAATATTCCAGTGGGGCCTTGGAGCTTTTCCATACATTTTATGAATGCCCATGTATAGGCCTATAACCCTCGACCGAGTTAAACAATCTCTGCCACTGAGAGAAGGAAATTGACAACATGCTGATCCCTACATGCAAGTAAGCGCGCTGCATTTGAGGTCAGCGACGCGGATACCATGAAGTGGCAGAAACAGTTGTCACATATTAAACAGATTAAAAAATTGAATTTAGTGTTAACAATTCTCATTCAGCTGCATCTACATGACGCTAGGTATATAACGCTTTCGTTAAGACATGTGACGTGTATGTCTAGTTGCCCTTGACACGACCATCAGGCTTTCCATCCTTGCGGAGACCATCATGCTCAGTGGGCTTGTAGTCGCCGCTGTCGTCGCTGGTGCTCTCGAGGCCTCCGCTGCTGCCACTGCCAGAGGTCTTGCCGCCCTGGACACCAGCCTCATGAGGGTCAACCTTTCCGTGGGCGAACTCGCCGGTGCCAACGCGGCCGTCGGGCTGGCCGTCCTTGCGGAGACCGTCGTGCTCTGTTAGAAGTGTTAGTGAGAGTTGGTGAGGGATGGGGTATGAGGAGAGTGTACCAGTGGGCTTGTAGTCAGACATGATGATGTTTGGAAGTTGTGGGAAGTGAGTTGAAGGTGTTTGTTGTTGTAATGGTTGATTGATGAGATGTGAGTGTGATGATGAATAAAAATCAGACTTTGAAGGGAATAGGATGTCCTTTTTATACATGATTCTTCCCATCAATTGTCACAAGGGATTGCTAAGATGCTGAATTCATTGACGTCACGATTCAAGTCGCGCTGCGCGTAAGAATTCGAAGCTCAGACTGTATCCAACAGAACAAACACATCTGTCATTGTCTCACGCGGATATCAACATAAAGACGTCATAATTTCCATTGATCGTGGTGTTGGTTGCTGTTATTGATGGACATGATGCGGGTATAGTGGTCATTGACTTTTGCTTTTGTTAATTCCCCGGCCCTAAATCGCCCTGAAGGTTAACGCTCAGGTACCATCGATCGTTGCAGATCTAGTGTCATCCCCGCAAGCGATTAGCAGTTTTAAACTATAATTGGTTAGACCTAGATCGCATCACATTGAGAGGTCAGATCGACGGAGACCATGCTCCGGTTTCTCAGATCTCGGTTTCAGCTTATCCGATTGTTCCTTTAAGCCACGCTATCATCAACGTCACGATCGAATGTCGGTGAGAGAGTAGAGCATGTCATCGAACTGTGTTTGTCTTACAATAAAGCCATGACGGAAGTTTGTTACAGAATTGCGACGCAGGGGCTGCCAATCGATAAGAGTTAAAAGGGGAAACCGGGGAGCTACTGTCAAATCCACGTGTCCATTCCGTCTGAGTGTTGTGTTCGGGGGGAGATCGTTTGTCATGAGTGGCCAGGTTTAAGCTTCATGCAGTTAATCGATGCCCCCTTTGGCTCGACGTAGAGGTAATCGGGAAGTATGATACCGCCTCTGACGAGATGAGAAAGAACAAGTGAATTCACATCATGCCCCCCTCTTCCTTGGTTATCGATAAGCATTTGGGGACCGTGTGCACGCCTGGCAACTGACACGGGCGCGAAGGATTCCTGGGCCGGACATCAAACTCTCATAGAAGATCATGTTAGTGGCAATCATTCGAAACCACTATCAAAGGTACAGGCCATCAAGGCCAAGGACATGTGAATAGCCTTGCCTTGGAATGTTCAAAGGCCAGAACCAGGTTGTCAATAGATTGAAGCTTCGTTTGTTTGTCGCAGATGATAGAGACTAGCTATTGTGTACTGAGGAGCCGAATACCAGTTGTGATCCTAGAAGCATATCATCCCGTAAGGACTTGAGTGTCAATAGACTTGGAGGGACTAAACGCGGTGTCCAATCTGTATACAGTCACTGTGGATACCCGGTGAAAGGGTCTTTCTAGAGAGGCTGCAAAGAAGAGCTTTTTTGAGGCGTTCGACTTCCGTACCTTGAGTTTCGGCGTTATCTTCTCTACTCCAGCGAGCTTAGGTCAGCGCGTTACTTGCGCGAGATCATGTGAACTGGATCTACAGCTCGTCACCGCAATCTCCCTTGAATTAAATAGACGCGGTCGGGACCTCCGTCAAACAGTCTAAATTGCCTAGAGTTAATATCGCCAAACAGCATACCTACCTGATGGATGGGAAGGGAACTAAATAAAAGAATTATTGAAAACGTTATTTTGGTACCTCGAGTCTTTCCGAAATACCAACATCCCAATCCCACCCCTCAGAAAGTCTCATGCTTTATGAGTAACATTCACCTCTGTTTCGGAGACTTGTCCAATAAGTCTAGGAGCACGGATTGTGATGGCGCTGAAGTAACTATCAGATCGACCCGGTCATATCGGAGGAGAATGGAGGATATAATCTGGTTTTCGGAAAGGCAGGTGGTATTAATTGGTGTTGGTATAAATCTTCTTTCGAATGAAATGAGGCATGGTTCGTTGTTCGCTGTCACTTCGGGGCTTTGTGGCAGCAAGAGAAGCCTGAAGAGGTGACAAATCACAAAGCCCTATTACAGTAAGTATAATTGTTAACGACCTGAGATGCCTCAGGTGAAGAGAAAATAAGGTTAAATCGTAGGTTAAGAGATTGGAATTAGAGTAAGACGCGGATAATGGCAAAGTGGCAAAAACGGAGTAAATAAGCGGGAATCCGAGGTGTTGTAAGAGTCAGTAACAGAAATGCCGAACAGGTATGCCGGAATCACTGGACTCGTGGCAAAGGACGACAAACGATATAAGCAGAGGGGACAAACTAAAAAAAGATTTTTTTGGGGTTTGTGTTGAGGCTGATATAACACCCGGCGGATAATGCATCGTGGGGCACGCAACTTTCGGAAACCACCGACCCATATAGCCCTGAGGGGAGGAGAACCGGGTCCACGGATAGCTCTTTAATTCGCTTGCGCATATCCTCGTTACCCCCTCGCGGCTGCTGTAACGTTCTGCCCACCGGTGACTGCCCATTGAAGCAGCCACGACATACGTGCATACTGCGACAACGTTTATGCGTAAGCGGGGAGGTGAGTACACTCTCTATGTTTATCGCAGGAGATTGTTCTACAGTATTTCAACTAAACGTCGCCCTTGTACTCTTTTCGCCCAACGGCGATATGAGAGGGAGTCTGGTCTCACAGGTAGCTTACTTTTTCCTTAATTGAGGCTTACCCTACAGCCATATAAAACTCGAAATGCCTCGTGGACACTTTTAGTATAGAGCTAGCTTCAATAGGCTGCGGCTCTGGTTTCGGTTATTTCTGGCCGAATTTCCGCCAATTCCTTGCTAGCTGAATAGAGAGCAGATGACCCGAATTGAGTCAGCTCTAGCTAAATATCCCCTAGATTTACTGTGGCTTGCAGTTTGCAGCTTGACAGCCCATCGGACGGCACGAATCTCATGAGTTTCTGTGGTAAATGGTGTGCCCAGACGGCAGCTACTTGCCGAGGATTCAGCAACCTTGTGGCGCTGTCTCGGTGATCAACCTCAGCTGCATGCCACTGTAACCCCGGGTTACTATCGTAAGATCTCACCAAATTAATTCCGGATAACGTGCCGCACTTGCCACTGGGTTAGGTGAGTTATACAAGCTTCTTAGGCAAATAAAAAAGGCAACAAGAAGGCACTTGCGCTACTTCTGGATAAAATCTAGCTTATTGAAGTAGTGATATTCATGCGTATAGCTTAAACTATACTTTAGGGCCAATCTAGGCGTGGTCAATCTCGTGAGATTATGCGGTAAGATCATATTGGCAAGCTTGGTTGGGTCTCTGGGACGTCTTGAAATACTACGTAGTAGTTAATCGACCAGAACGGTCTTCAAGGAAGAGACCCACGTGTCTTTGACTCTTTGGGGTCCATTATGCGATGGTCACCGACCCAACATCCGGGTGACTGTGTTTGTTCTTGATGCCCTTGATGGTTGGTCTTAGGCTAAGTGTAGCACCAGTCAGATGGTTTCGGCTGCCGGGCCGTCAAGTCTGACAGTTCCTACCTTTCCCTCCACTGGAATGTATTGTAAGGGTGGGGACCCTACCACCCCATGGGGAAAATACCCGGAGTGGCGACAGTAATAGGCTAGACTATTTAGCCTATATACACTCGTAGACTGGGGTAAACAAGAGATCCTCGGTTAATAGGTTAATATACATCTTCAACAGTTGATATTTAATCTTCTGCTTGGCACTCCTTCTTGGCGGTCCCGTTAATCTCTTGTCTTGCATCGCGGCTTATCCATATTGGACTTCCCTGTCCCTGTATAGTCGATTGAGTGCCCCATTCTCCAACCTGTGCACCTTGTACAGTCAATTGCCTGAAACCGACAAGGTCTTTCACGATGCCTTTCGCGGTCGGTACTTCGGTTACCAAGCAAGACCTCGCGGTCGCTCAGGCTGAGGCGCCTCAACTTGCCAAGGTCAAATGGTGGGCTGATCCAGGAATGCGCGTGCTATACTTTTACGCCGCCATTCTTTGTGTCTGTTCTGCTACTACCGGTTACGATGGGTAAGCGACGGTAAAGCTAGGAAACCGAAAGGATGAGACTAACTGGAAATCTCCAGCTCCATGTTGAACACTTCTCAAGCCATGGACGATTGGCAAGACTACTTTGGCCACCCCACAGGCTCGAAGCTTGGTATTCTCAACTCCATCTACCAGATTGGCAGCATCGCCAGTTTCCCATTCGCGTACGTGTTATCCTTGTTGGCAGGGGTTGAGATCTCCAGACTTGGCAAAAACTAACTTTGCTTGGCACAGTCCCTACATGGCCGATCACTTTGGCCGCAAGATCCCCATTGCTGTAGGATGTCTTATTATGATCCTTGGTGCTTTCCTTTCAGCCTTCACTGATGGCTTTGGCAGTATGTCTATCCCTGACTTTCAATACCACCTACTTTACTCTTCCGAGCAAGAACTGACAAAGCCTTGACAGTGTACCTTGGCGGTCGATTCCTCGTCGGTTTCGGAAACTCTTTGGCCCAGCTGTCTTGCCCCGTTCTCCTCACCGAAATCTGCCATCCCCAGCACCGTGCTATCGTCTCTGCCATCTACAACTGCTTGTGGAACCTGGGTGCCACACGTAAGTCAACCTCTAAAAGTTCGGCCCCGACAGCTACTGATATAGATCTCTTTTAGTCTGCGCTTTCATCGGTCTCGGTACGATTAACATCAACAGCAATTGGTCATGGCGATCCATCACCTTGATCCAGGCTGTGCCATCCTTGATTCAGATCAGCTTCATCTGGTGGATTCCCGAGTCTCCTCGTTGGCTCATGGCAAACGAGCGTCACGAGCAAGCCCTCGGCATACTCGCAAAGTACCATGCAAACGGCGATGTCAACAATGCGACCGTTCAGTTCGAATACAACGAGATCAAGGACACCATTGCCCTCGAGTACCAGGCCCAAAAGACCGGTAGCTACCTCGATTTCCTTCGAACTAGGGGCAACCGTTACCGTCTCATGCTTCTGATCTCCCTCGGTATCATCTCGCAGTACTCTGGTAATGCCTTGATTAGCAACTACTCCAATATTATCTACGAGGGCGCCGGAATCAAGGATCAAGCCCAGAAGACTGGATTGAACGCTGGAGAGAATATGTTAAAGCTTTTCGTTGCCATTGGTTGCTCGTTGGGAATTGATCGCTTCGGTCGTCGCCCACTCTTCCTTACTGCCACTGTCGGTAAGTAGAAACCACCCTGGACTGATCCCTTTTTGAGAGAGACGTAGCTAACTGTGGTGCTCTTAGGTATGCTGTTGTTCTTCTTGGCCTGGACGATTGTTGCCGCCCGATTCGAAGCCACTGGTGAGACAGAGATCAAGCGTCTTGGTTACCCCCAGATTGCCCTTATCTGGCTCTTCGACGTCTGTTACTCCATTGCCTGGTCTGGCCTGATTGTCGCCTATGCTCTGGAGATCTGCCCCTTCAGACTCCGTGCTCGAGGTCTCATGATTATGAACTTCTTCATCCAGGTTGCTCTCACCATTGGCAACCAGACCAACCCCATCGCTCTTGAGAATCTTCCCAACAACTGGAACTTCTGGTGCTTCTACACTGTAAGTCTTGTGTCCTTTACTTGAAACCGATGTTCGAAAGACTAACAAAAAAATAGGTTTGGATCGCTGTCGAGCTTGTCTTTGTCTTCTTCTTCTACGTCGAGACCAAGGGCCCAACCCTTGAAGAGATCGCGAGAATCTTTGATGGCGATGATGCCAATGTCGCGCAAGTCAATTATCACGATGCTGAGAAGCAAGCTGCGATCGAGACGACAGAGCAGGTGCATCATAACGAGCGCAAGGAGCTTTAATTGTACATGAGAGCCTGGCGACAGAGTCCCAACTTAAGTTCTCGGGTGCAGAGATACTGGATAGTTTGTTTACTTCTTTAAATAATTTACTATTATTAAAATTACCCTTATGAGGCAGATTGTTGCCACGCTGAATTCAGTAGTGCTTCATGTAGTCTATTGATGATGAGAGTAAGTGTTGGATGTGACATCAGATGAGTTTTTCATCCCAACTGCATTTTGTATAAAGACATTTTCCCAGTTATGAAAGAGTTTCGGTGATCTGTAAGACTTTGGACCATTCTCTTACCAGCTGCTTCCACACCAAAGTGCTTGGCAAAGTATCTACTTCTGGATACAGCCAATTAAACGCCATGCCAGTAGCGTCAAAAGCGCGCCCTTGTGATAGCGATGACGTCGAATCTGACATGAGACGACAAGTTTAGACTATATTCTACAATATGTATAACTTGAAGGTCACATCCAGCTTTAAAGTACCCATCGTCAATTGCCTGGTCAAAATACAATGGATCGCAGTTTCGACATTACAAGCACCGCGTCAATCCATGGCGGAATTATTCCCCTGGAGCCAGTGAACCAAACCAAGCTAAGGACAGCTAGTCTCAATCAACCATCTGCGAAAGTCGACACTGAACCCGACATCCCTGTTGCAGAAAACAACAATGACAATGCCTCTAGTCAACGCCATAGTGACCACCTCGGAATCTCAAAGACCAGAGGGGCCATCGTCATCATAACCCTTGCTGGCATTAGCTTTCTCAACACCATGGGCTCAGGCATCCTCATCGCTGCGCTTCCCAAAATTGCCCAAGATGTTGGCCTGTCCGAAAATCTCATCCTGTGGCCCGCGGCAGTATACGCGCTCGCAGCTGGATGTCTTCTACTCATCTTCGGTGCGATTGCTGATGTTGTTGGCGCCAAATTGATGTGGGTTACTGGAAGCTTCCTCTTTGTTGTGTTCACGTTGGCTGTTGGACTGGCTCAGACCGGCATTCAGATCATTCTTTTTAGGACTTTACTCGGAGCTTCTATCTCAATGTGCCTTCCCACAGCAGTCAGCTTGATAGCCAATACCTTTCCTAAAGGACCATGGAGAAACGTCGCCTTTGCCATCAACGGCATGGGCAGTCCTCTAGGTTATGCACTGGGTCTTGTCCTCGGTGGCATTTTCACCGATACGATTGGTTGGAGGTGGGCTTACTACATGATGGCCATCATCAATTTCTGCTTGTCAACGGGAGCGATATGGTCTTTGCCTTCTGTTTACTCTGCCTCCGAAAGAAAGTGGACCACGAGACTGAGGTATGAGATTGACTGGGTTGGAGCAGCAACAATGAGCGTGGCACTTGGTATGCTGCTCTATGTTCTGGCCATGATATCCTCATCTTACAAGAAACTTGATGATCCTGTCAATATCGTCCTCTTGACAATTGCCATTGTTTTGTTAGCTGCGTTTCCCTTTTGGATGGACTATCAAGTCAAGCATGGACGACCAGCTCTTATTCCCAACAGTCTCTGGAGGAATCGATCTTTCACGTCTGTTTGTATCGCTGTCTTTTTATGTTGGGCGTCACTGAACGGCATCGAATACTTTACTACTCTCTAGTAAGTCTCTCAAAGTTTCTGATACCAGTCCAGATACTAATTGTCAAAGCTTCCAAAAAGTGGAAGGCCTCTCAGCCCTTCAAAGCTCCCTCCGATTTCTCCCTCACGTCATCATGGGTGTAGCAGCAAACATTGTTACCGGTATTCTCATCGCAAAAGTCAAAGTGAGAACACTGGCTGTTGTATCGGCGTTTGTCACCATGGTAGCCGCACCGCTCATGGCGACTGTTGATGTTGGTGAGAATTACTGGCTTGCGCCATTCTGGGCCATGTTCCTTTCGCCCGTCAATCCTGACGGTAGGTCGCACCAGCCGACTCATTCAAAGAATAACACTAACTCAACTAGTCCTCTTCACCGTATCGAATTTAGTCATTTCCGACGCTTATCCCCCCGAGATGCAGTCCCTTGCTGGTGGTGTCTTTAATGAAGTAGCACAGTTTGGAAACTCTGTTGGTCTAGCTATTACTGCCGCTATTGCTGCGTCTGTCACAGAGCACTCGGGAATCACGGCGCGAGACGAAGCATTGATGAAGGGCTACAGAGCTGCATTCTGGACAATCTTTGCTAGCTGCACCACTGTCACTGTTGTGGTTTGGCTTGGTTTGAAGAAGGGAGGAATTGTTGGTAAGAAGCAAGATTAGTTGACCGTCTCTGAATATTCTACAGTGCTCAATAACTGCATTGGGATCCTGGCTAGTACCAAGCGGCCGGTATTTACAATGTTGATTAGGTTTGCCTTTACGCGGTCTGTCGAGTATTAATTTTAAAGAAAATTATTTTATAAGCTCTATAAATTAATTGATAGAGTTACTGTAGTCTAAGAAGTTAAACTGCATTCAAACATTATATTCTGTCCATATATAGCTTTAATCTGTCACTAGAAAAATATACTAATACGGTTCAATTTAATAGTGTCTCAGCGGTGTAAAAACATTTTTTTATGATTCATTGCAGCTTCCATTCCCCACTGTGGCAAGAAAATCCCTCTGGCTCGGTACAGTCAGCAACTGACTGACCATATCTTATCTGTCCATTCATATTTTGTCACCGCATAATTTAATTTATGCAAGCTAATGAACAACAACCAAACGCGACTGCCACCATTTTATTGTTCCGCCCTTGAAACTCCTCCAATCATCGCAGTTGCCCTTTTCCACCCTCATGGAACCGTCAACCTAATCTTTCATTATGGCTTCCAAAAGCGGAAAATCCGAAGACATTTCAAAGACCCCCTTCGGATACCTCTTCAATCATTTGTTCTTGCCTCCAAAACTTCCCGTTGCCGACGACTCTTCTCAAAAGAACGAGGCTGCTCTTCTGGAATTCGTGCAACGGTCATTGAAACGTTTTCTCTCTGTACACCATGACGAGGAATCGGTAAAGGCGGGTATCTCAATACTAAGATCACTACGAACATCGAGGGACTCCCAGGGATACCTGAAGGACGTCGCCGTTAGAGACATCCTGAAAGATCTAACCTCCAAAGGTACTGCTTCTTTACCTTGTTTGTGTGACACGAGGAAAGCTGACCAATCTTTTACAGTCACTGTAGCAGCGCTACACATCACAGAACAAAATGCTGGTGTTTTCATCAGCAGAAACTCGGGCTCAACCTCTGTGTGCTTCGAGGTTTTTGAGCTATTGCCAATTAACGAGGCTGCGATGTCTGTACGAGGACGTCTCGTGCGCTATTTCCCAGCAACTGCCGTGGAAGTCACCATGGACGATTTTGCAAGTGAAGACTTTCAGGTGGTCATGGCCAAGACCCTCGCCAAAATGAGCCATCAAACTGTACGAGAGACAAAGCAGGCGATAGGCAAAGAGCGGCATGAGAAGGATGAAGTCAGCGAGACATCAGATCCGATGATTGTTACACAACTCCTTGCAAGTATCCTCCGAGGTTGTGGTAAGGAAGTTGCCGTGCACAAAGTCTGTAAGAACACCCGAGACGAGATCACAGGGCAAAACACCAGATCTCCTTGGCGTCGCTCTTCGACTTGGCTTCTCGTTCGAGTAGCCCTGCAATTGGCTATGGCGCGAGTTTCTGCGGCTGGAAAAAATACTTACAAGGAGTTCATGGTCTTTCTTATGGCCCAGGTTCTCCATTCTGCCAACGAACAGCAGAAAATCCCCAGCGACATTCTTCAAACTATGTCTAACAAGGTTTCGTGTCGTCTCTGCAAGCTCCAGAAACCGAGCCATGGGCTTTGGTTGAAAAATATCCACGATGTTGTCTCAAAAACTTCGGAAGTTCTACATGAACGATGGAGATGTATCATTGAGAAAGCTGAACCGCCATCAAGCTTGAGTGAACTATCCAAGTTCAAGATTGAGGATAATGTTGCCTTCTCCCTCAGACACATGGAGAGTTTCATCAAGGCGATAGCTCAGAGAAAATCAGGCATTGCCGAAACCAAGTTTCGTCCTATCTTGGAACACGATCCTCTGCCCCAGAACCAGCTGCCATCCGTTGTAAAAAACTGGCGTGAGGACGACATACCTTTCAAGCTTCTTGCGATTGAACGATGGGTGGCAGAAAACCTTCAAATATGGATTGACCATCATATGAGGAAAACAGACAACCCAGTTCAGACCTTGAGACATCTTTTGGAAGCATATCACGCCCAGGCAGCGAACTATTACACCGGAAATCCAGAGGGAGCTTCCCGAATGGTTCTTACTACATCTGAACTCTGGTGTGCCGCAGATATAGCAGCCATCCAACAGCTTCCCCTTTTGGCAGAGTACAGCCCACAGATTCCTGTCATCTTATGGCAAGCGCTTCTGTTGGGTTCATTGGATGACATGAAGAGGCTTCGACGTCTTGAAATCTACATTCAAAAACGCATAAAAAACTCAGAGAAAGCAGATCGACCTTCTGTCTTCAGCTCATTTGGCTCTCCTGGCTCCTTTGCGGTCCAGTTCTTTTCCAAGTCGACTCGGCACCAGCAAATAAAATATGAGATTGAGGCAGAGGCCGCGACTAAAAGACAAGAGAAACGGGAAGAGTTTCGGGAGACCAAGGCGGAGTACATCAGATTAATGCAGAAGCATGCGGAGAGCGAGTGTGATGTTACCACCAAGCGCGATGGGGGAACCGTGGTATACATTCACCCATCTTCTTGTCGTCGTTGCGGCTTCGAATCAAAGGCCAATGCACTTGCAGTGTATGTGCACGAATGGCCGCTGCCTCAAAACGATCTCGAAGCGCAGGCTGCTGTTTTCGAGATGGATGCTCCTGTGGCCTTCTCGGAATGGAGAGACCTGACGGCCTATTTTATACATGATGTGCTCCTGTGCCAACTCAACGATCCATCGACTCCACGGACTACCTACTTCTTGAAGTCCTACCAACCTCTCAAACCTTGGTACGTAACCAAGAGGAACTACCGCATCAATTTGACTTCTGAAGCCAAGCCCAACTCTGTCATCAATCGACGCGCGTTGCGTGTCGCAGAAGCTGTTGAGTCCGACGTCTGTGTCGGCAGCGGTACCGTATACCAGTACTACGATCAGGTGTTAAACTCATTCTCCTCAGACCCGAAATTGACGGACGATCTATCCCGTCTGTGTACATTTACGCTTCCCAAGAAGGCACATGCCTTAAACTATTTTCTTCATCGCAGCTGGACGCAACCTGATGGCCAGACACCAAATGAGGCCATCGTCAGTCAATTTCAGTGCCCCGAGTGGATGCCCTTGAGCGAGTTCAGAGCCCTTATTGGAATGACATATGGGCATAAACTCCAGTGGATGAATATTCTCATGGAACTGGCCATGCCTAGGATCGATTTCAAGAGACCCGAGACTGCAGTGATTCTGCTACAGTTGAGCCTACAAGCCGGCCCGGAATCTTCGTCAGTCGCCCGATCCAGCCACTCACGTCCATGCGACGAGCTCTTTGGGCGGCGAATTCTAGAGAGCTTACATGACTCTGTCTCGCGTGTGCAAGAAAACTGGGAGTCCTACACTGCCCTGTGGTCCTTCACTTTCCTGAGTGCACGACTTTTGTCGCTGATTTCCAAGGAGCTTTCGCTGGACTTTATGGATCTTCTCAAGCAGTGCCGGAAGATTTCCTATACGTGGTTGAAAGCACTCCTCGAGAGAGCGGAAGACACAAGCGATGACTTGCAAAGGAAGGAATTCTTGAAAGCAGCCTCTAACATAGCATTGATATGCATTGATTCTTTCAACGTCGACGATGGCTTTCTACATCAGATCTTGGCCAGTCCTCAACAGGCAGCTATCATGGTCGAATGCTCCATTATAGTCCATGAGTACCTTGCACTGAAGGCTGACGACTACCAAATGGTTCAAGATATTCTCCTTGGCAGATGGAGACAAACCATGTATCGGGCTCGACCCATAATGGTGGAGCAGATTGCTCGTGACAGCTCGTTTCTTTCTGATGCTGTTGCAGAACGCTGGAGGTACTTCCAACCTACTTCACCCTGGTCGCCTTCTACTGGGACACACAGTTGGTACGAGACGACCATGGAGCATGTTAGGATGCACCTCAACATCTTGACTGGAGAGCTACTGGCCAACAACCTGCCTCTTTCACGTTTACCTAAGGACTATGAAACCCATCAAGATTACATGAGAATATTTGGCAATCTCATCCACAACGTTATGCCAAGCACGGTAGCAGGCATGGTCTTCTGCACAACCCAGCTCGTGCACAACTACACGGTTCACTTTGGTAGTGAGAGTAAAGGCTTAATCTTCCGTCTAGAAAATGGCAAGTCGTGCTACGATTACATCCCGCACCGATTGTTGGTCGGGCTGCTCCCAGACGATCTTGTCGATGACTACGCACATTGGTATAATAACGAGACCGGTGCGGTTCAATTCTGTCCCCTTAGCGATCCCTTTCCAGCTCAGTACAACAGGTGGTGCCTTAAAAAGCTTGACGGACTTTGGAAATTATGTGGAGAAGAGGGTGTTTTCCTCTTGCCGCCTTCAAGTGGTCTGTCTAAATACATTGCGAATGTCTTGGCTGGTCTGGAAGACCCGTTGAGACTTCACATGGTTTATGATACGAACAGGAGGTTATTGGATATCAAGATCCCCAAACTTGAGCTTGGATTTTTCTTGGATCAAGGGGATTGGGCTATTCGATCTCACCAATTCAAGGAGATGCAGATTGATGAGAACCAGTCACTTGGCACTTTAGTGGGACTCAAGAGCAAACTGATACTGCGAAGCAGGGAGAACCCACCATCGAGATTAATTCTGATTCCGGAGGGAGAGGTCGAGATCAAAAAGAAAAATAACGGCATTGTTTACGATCACGTTAGTGCATCTGTACGCCACAGAACCGCCCGGCGTGTCCAGTCTTACCACATCGACAATCTCCTTGGCCGGTTTGTTAGTGAGACAAAGCTTGAAAGTAAGCTCTATCTGGCCTACCTTCACGCTCTGACATCTTTCTGCCTTCCAGACCCGTTCATCGGGCGCCGGGGGACTGAGGAGGCTTTGGATATCCTTTGTTCCGCATCAGTCCGAACTCCGACGGTGCTAAGGACAACTAGTTGCAGGCTTCTGAACCTCATCGCTGGGCTCGCTCCAAGTCGTCACTACCATCCAGACCACCTGAAGGTGATGCAGGCCGTGACCTGGTCTTCTGAGCTTCCAATATCAGCTCAGGACGATCGGTTCTTCTCGGCTGTCAATGAGATCTTTCAAAGATCGTCCGAGATCGAGTTCCTATATCCGAACGCCGCACCTCAACCAGACCGAGAGCTGCACACCAACATCGATCTGGCTCAGCGTGCGATTTCTCGTAATCCTGGCCAACACATCTTTGGGTTCCGTACCGAGGATTATCTTGCGAGTGCCGATAAGGTGTACCAGTCAAGGGACAATACTAAATCAGAACGAGAGGTTCGGGCGACTGCGATGGCTGAACAGGCTTTCCACAGTGTACAGGGCGTTATGGATCCCGTTGCTGGAGGACTTGCTCTACGCTTATACAAAGTGATGGCCATGGGTAAAACAGTCAACTCTAGAGGTGCCCCTCCGAAGCGAGATATGGAGTATGACTCCATGTGGCTTCAGAGACCGAGCTCTTACCTATCGTCGTATTGGCCTCGGTTGCATCACGCCTTTCACGAGAACCCGCACTGGCTTAACAAGATGGAGTTGTCAGTTTGGATAGCGTCAGTAGCCTATTCGGCTGAGCATGATCAGCAAATCACCCAAGCACTCCTCCTGATGGCTTTATCGCCCTCTGTGGCAGCTGCACCGCTCCCTTCTAATGAGGTACGCGACTTGACAAATGGATATACCTTGCAACCCGACACGCTGGAAGCTGCGGCAGCCTCACGCACTGTCAAATTCAAGCAAGGCCCAGAAGGGAAGTCAGGCTCAAGAGCCGCCAAGGGAGACGGAAAGGATTCAGATCAACTTCAAAGAGAATATGAAAAGAACAAGAAGCAGGCTATCAATATCTTCAAGGATCGGCTGGCACGTCAATGGCCCTGTCAGGTTCCCAAGAAGCCGAGCGACCACCACATGGAGGCCTACATTGATGTTGATCGGGCAACCAAAGCGGTTCTTACACCCTGGAGAATGTGGTGGGCAAATAAGGGTTTCAAAGAGTATTTGGAAGGATTTGTTGCTGCGGTGAAGAACATCCCATTGAAAACAGCCTCCATCGATCGCACATTCGTGCCACGTGAGCTGCCCACCAAAACAAGTTATAAGGGATTCGTGTCTACCAGTGACCTTTTTCGGCACGAGGCCCCAGATATTGTCGAACCCCCTGAGTCGTCTATTCAACTTCCTATCGCCAAGGTCATAGTAGAAAGACCGGAAAGGAACCGGCTGGGGGATATTATCGATTTCCTCGAGTCCCAAGCATGTTACCAACACGAACGCCGATATTTGGATGAGCTACGACATAGCATGTCGAGTTTGAAGGATCTCAGCCAAAATGGTCTAGTCCGAGATGTGTCGACCGCTATTTTACCAGATCATCTATTGCAATGCGAAAGTCGATACCAAGACTTGTACAAGTCCCTATGCAGTACCGTTCAGCCTTTCCTCAAGTCTTCAGAGCCGCATAGTCCTGAGGATATGGTGGAGACAACTTTATCTATAGCTGGTTACCAGCCGAGGGTCTCTCCTTTGTTCTTCCTGCAACAGCTTAGAAGGTCGAACTGGTCAAAGCTGCCATCGTCTTGGAAGAATGCCATAATACACTATGGAGTCGCAGTCACGGCTTTGCAAAGGGCACGCCGACTCATCAGATCTCAAAAGGATCCTGTTGACTTGCTTCGAGAGCTAGAGAATGGAGGCCATGAGAGCTGGAGCCCTCATGATCATCCCGAATGGCTGCTGATCGAATGCGAAAGCCAAATACTGATTCGGGACGTTCAGCAGCAGATCGCCCAACATATGATCAGACCTCCAGGTCATTACAATTCTGTGATGCAGCTAAACATGGGAGAGGGCAAATCGTCTGTTATCGTCCCTATTGTGGCTACTGCATTAGGGGACGGATCGAAGCTTGTTCGAAATATTGTACCCAAGCCCCAGGCTAAACAGATGCACCAAATGCTAGTCACCAAGCTTTCTGGTCTCGTTGACCGACCGGTCTATCAACTGCCCTTCTCCAGAGACATCCATATGGATGTGGATAGGTCTGAAGCTATATATCGGTCACTACTTCGTTGTCAGAAGGAAGGGGGCATCTTGCTCGTTCAGCCAGAGCATTTGCTATCCTTACAGCTGATGGAGTTGGAACTTGAACTTGCTGGTCGATATGAGGTTGCTGGCGGGATGAAAAAGACCAGACTATTCTTCGAAAGTCACACTCGCGACGTGGTGGATGAGAGCGATGAGAACTTTGATGTTAAGTTCGAGCTTATCTACACTTTTGGGGGACAGAGGTCTGTCGAATATAGCCCATATCGGTGGTCCATCCTGCAAGAGATCCTAGGTCTCGTCTGTCGCTTTGCTGCCGAGGTGAAGGAGGAACTTCCGCATTCAATAGATCTGGATAGAGGGTCTGACGACAGATTCCCCATGATCCGTATCCTACGCCGTGATGCACAGGAAGCTATCTTCGGTCGAGTAGCCGACCTGATTTGCGAAACTGGCGTAACTGGGCTTCCTATTGCCTATCAGCCCTCTGGTATTCGGCAGGCTGTCAGGGATTACATACTTCAGAGGGAGCCGTCAGCAGAAAATATTGAAGCTGTCGAACATGGAAGTTTCTGGACCGGCAAGTTTATGCATCACATCCTTGTACTACGCGGCCTCCTTGCTGGCGGTGTTCTTGCCTTTGCTCTTGGCCAGAAGAGATGGAGGGTCAATTACGGCCTGGACTTAAATCGGGAGAAAAAGACCAAGCTTGCTGTTCCTTATAAAGCCAAGGACAGCCCAACACCTCGGTCCGAGTTCAGCCATCCTGACGTTACTGTCGCCCCTCACATGCCTAAGCTACTACTACGGTGGGCTCCGAGACCAGGCCCTCTTTGAGTCTCTAGAGCTTCTAAGTCGATCAGATGTTGCTGATTCCGAGTATCAGTCATGGGTGAAATCGTGCCCAAAACTGCCAGATGCGTTCAGGCACCTCCAAGGAATTAACCTCAAGGATCATACCCAGTGTGCATCAACTGTCTTTCCTCATCTTCGATTTTCAAAGGCTGCCATTGACTTCTATCTCCACCATATCGTGTTTCCTCAAGAGCTCAAGGAATTCCCTTTCAAGCTCTCAGCCTCGGGGTGGGATTTAGGAAAAGAGAAAAGACACGTCACTACCGGATTTAGTGGCACAAATGATTCCAGATACATCCTCCCTCTCGATATCAGGCAACTGGATCTCCCTGAGCAGAATCATACTAACGCACTTGTGCTGGAGAATTTGCTACACCCTGAAAATACCATTTCTTTGATGACGGATGAAATGGCAGGGGCGACCTTTCACAGCAAATATCTCCTGGAGACAATCGCAAACATGAACACAAAGCCGCGGGTTATCTTGGATGTCGGTGCCCAAGTGATTGGCCTCACGAATTCGGAGATGGCAAGAGCTTGGCTTCTGTATTATGCATCTGACAGAAACACACAAGCAGTTATCTTTTTCAACGATTCTGACGAGATTGTGGTGATGGATAAGCGTGGTAGGGTTGAGGAGCTACAAACATCGCCATTTTCAGATCAGCTAGATCAGTGCCTTGTGTTCCTTGACGAAGCGCATACCAGAGGTACAGATCTGAGGCTACCTACTAATTATCGGGCAGCAGTCACTCTGGGTGCACACCTCACCAAGGACAGACTGGTTCAAGCATGTATGAGAATGCGGAAACTGGGAAGAGGACAGAGCGTGGTCTTTCTTATCCCACGGGAGATTGAAGAGAAAATCCGCGTTCTTCGGGGTCAGGTCTCTTCATCATTAGCGGATATTACTGTCGCAGACGTTATCTGTTGGGCTATCACAGAAACTTGTGCGGGCTTGCGGAAGGCACTCCCGCTTTGGCTCAGACAAGGGGTCCGATTCAATCAGCAGCAAAGTCAATGGGAGAGCCTGAACGCACAAACTGACAGCGAAATTAGACTTACATGCGCTAGGCAGTTCTTGGAAGTTGAAGCTCAGGGGCTTCAAACGCGTTACCGTCCCCGCCGATCCCACAGCGACATTCTATCAATGGTCAAGCGGATGAAACCGCACGCAGCAGCTGCCTTTGAAAACCGATGCGTGGAGTTTGGTCTAAGTGAGCTCGGAGACTCTTCATTCAATGAGGAGCAAGAACGCGAACTGTCGCCCGAGATAGAACAAGAGCGACAAGTCTTGACACCGCCCCAGGCTGAGCCAGCAGAGCATCAAGTACACCCCGGCCTGGAAGATTTCGTCCTGGATGGAGTGTATCCCAGATGTTCATTTCAGCCAGCTTTCGAGTCCCTCGCAGACACTTCGGCAGCACAGTACCTCGATGTGTCCGAGTTCCCGGAGAACATTGTAGTTACATGCGACTTTGCCAAAACCGTCAATAAGGTGTTGGGTCACGTCGACTATCTGGATCTGTTCCAGAGACCAGTACAATGGATTCTGTCCGTCCACCGGAATCCCGGTTTACTCATCCTTGTTAGCCCTTTTGAGGTTCAACAGCTTGTCACAATCATCGAGCAGTCTCAGCATGTTACACTACATCTCTTTTCCCCACGAACAAACATAGGATACAAGTCACTAGATGACCTCAGCTTTTACTATATACCGGGGACCGTTTCGCAGCCGAGGATTCCAAGGTACATGGTTAGCCTCCTGTGTCAGTTCTCTGGTCAGTTGTACCTATCATCATTTGATGACTATGTGCAGCTGTGTGACTCGCTTGGCTTGGCATGGAAGCCTGGTAACGACAGCGTCACAATTCAGCCGGACGGATTTATTCTACCAAACCAAGGAGAAGGGGATGTCGTGTACAAACCCCGGTTTTCAAAGAGCCCAACACAGTTCTTGAAAGTTCTTATAACCCACATAAGACAAGATGGTAGAGATATAGGGAAGACTCATATCGGCAGGATTTTGGATGGAATGCGGTTGCTTGAAAGTGATTTTTAGTGCAAAGAGGTAAATAGTTTAGGAAAAATAAAAGCCTCTAGGGTATGGATTTCAGGGTTGACTCCACTTGAGAGCATCATCTCGGCCCTGTCGATCAACGGGGCATATCAGATTCAGCCCCCGGAATCTTAGCAGCCGTAGACAGATATCTAAAAATCTCCTGTTCCCCGATATGCAAATTACCTAGACGTTAGTTCCACCTATCAGTTCTCTCGAAAATGAAAATAGAGTTCGATAGATTTCCTTCCAGGGCTGAAGGAGGATCCACCGCGGAGCCGAAGTCAAGCAGAAGGATGCTTGGACCGTGCATGAGAATGAAATTGAGGCTTGAAACTTGGTCTAAAGTAGGAAGCCATTGCCATGTGTCCGGGAATAAGATGTTCTTCTGCAAGTAACCATCCCAAGACCACGTTTTATTGTAATACTACTAGTATGAACAAGCGCCCATTGTTTAGGTGACGCCACAGCAAAGTCATCTGGTTCTGCGGGAGGACGTTGTGCGGTTTAGATTGGGTAGCTTAAAGATGATACTGCGCTAAAGAGGTGCGGAACCGCAAATGCAGATTTGAGTCTGGGGTTATTATAGATCTTGGGTAATAATATCGTATCCAGGCGACGTTGAATGACTCGCCGTTGGGCAAATCTAACGTCTTTTATCAGTAATCAGGAGAAACATCACCACTCGATATTGAGAGGCATGATGAGAACCAACATGCAAAGATAGGGAGAACGATTAGTATTCGCTGGAAAAAATTGCAGCAGAGCCAAAGCCACCATCTCCATTCCTCCGGACTAGGATGAGGTTGCAGTCAGCATGCATGCCCTCAAAAATATCGTGGGGTACCTTGTTCTGTTGAAGTAATACTCCCAAAAGAGATGAGCACACGTCTCAGGATACCGGACGACTGGGAGCCGTCCTACAACTAGTGAAAGATCTTCATCGGTCGGAAGTCCGCTGCATAACCGTATGCAAACTAAGTTCCTCTACTGCAGGAGCAAAGCCTCCCGTTGGCCCCTGGACCTTTTCCTAGTGTATCAATCTGCTTCAAATATACATCGTATTGGTCCCTTCCAAACTCTTGTAGTCCCTGCATTCCTACCTTTCTTTAACACTTTGACAAACATCGTTCTTCCTTGCACACGTTCGCCAGGATGGGCGGACTCTTGTTAGCAGATGACTACGAGTTTCACAAGCCCGGTATCAATGACATGAACATTGCGAGCATCGCCTGGGGGTTTTCCCTGGGTGTGTCTATCTTCAGTGGGACCAAGGCTATGCGACAAACCATCAAGTCTTGGAAGAGAGGCACGAGAACAAATGTCTATCTCATCTTGCTGTGGACAGAGTGGATGAGTAGTGTGATCATGAGCGCCATCACATGGTGCTATCTTCGGGAGTACATACCGCCAGGCTTCCCTGTCTTCTTTGTCATTGGTATGTACATGTCCCACAGCCATGCGTGCAGTTTTGCTAATGTTGCGGTGCAGTCCTCCTTTGGGCTATCCAAATCCAAACGCTTCTCCAAATCATTATCAACCGAATCTCGATCCTGATGGTCAACCGACACAACGCGTGGAAACTGAAGCTGATAACCTTCCTTGTCCTTCTCGTCATCAATATAAGTGTTTTTTGTATCTGGATTCCAGCCCGTCTTCAAATCAGCAAGAAGCTCATCAGCGTCAACGCCGTCTGGGATAGAGTAGAGAAAGGTATCTTCTTGGTTGTCGATGCAGGATTGAACTTCTATTTTATTCATCTTGTCCGGTCTCGACTTATCGCCAATGGATTGACAAAATACACTCGTCTTTACCGGGTGAACCTGGCCATGATCGGTATCTCGATGACCATGGATGTAAGTACTGTCCCTTTAAAGGCTGGCACTATTGACTGACGCAGTACAGGTCCTCCTGATCGCAATGATGTCTCTTCCCAATGATATCGTCTACCTCCAATTCCATCCGCTAGCATACCTTGTCAAACTGCACATCGAGATGAATATGGCCGAGCTCATCACCAAGGTGGTCCAGGCGAGCAACCCCAGCGGCTACGATTACTCCGGCTCGCGATCTGGTGGAAAGAGTGGTGCAAAGACTGCCACTAACAAAAGGGCGACCGCCGTTTTCCCAGGCGGCAACCAGACATATATCGAAGCTGGCGAGAATATTGAGCTGCCTGAGCGGAAAGAAGATGGCATCAAAGTGTCTAGAACGTTTCAGACGACGCAGATTGAGGCTATCAAACCTAACCGTGATCGCACAGACTACGACGATCTTCAGAGCGAATCAAGCTCTACACGAAACTTGAAAGAGGAGCATTTCACCATTTGATCTTAGTTCATCAAAATTCTTCAGCCAGGATGACTGATCGACCTTGACAAATCTCTCATGCATGGATAAATGTCGAAACAAGAAAATACCCTTCACGCCAGCATTTAATTATTTCTAAAATATTCTTAGACCGTATACGATATTAATCCTTCACTTCTTGAGATGAAATTCAGCTCGTGATAGCCAGTGACATGATCCCTGTAGAAAAACTGAGCGCTAAGGTGCGGCTCCGCTCGACCGGTGAGAATGTGGCTGTTTGACATGGGCAAAACAGGCTTAACCTGTCTCTAACATCATATCAGATTAGGCGAATGGAAATAAAATTGAAGTGCAGTGCAGAAAAATGACTCGTTCCTTCGAATCGTAGAGTTGATCTTGCGGGACGTGGAAGGGGAAAAGAACTCGACTTGGCATCGATTATGTCTCATCACGCCATGATCTGTAACGTGTAAAGACGGAGATTTACCCCAGACTTTGTGCACAGCCTTGATGTTGATCGGACTTTATTCGCGTGATCACTAGTAAAACCCGCCTCTTCCAAGCGACAGCCGGGCAATTCATTCCCTCCTTCGTACTGCATCAGCCATAAGATCCAACTACTCTTGTTTTCTCTAAACTTGGCTGGCCTAGGCCAATTCACTCTTGCTGTTCTGGAGTGAAATCTCCTTGATAGAATGCTCGTCGTCTGACCAGTATTGCATCTCTTTGTGAACTGGTAACTGAGGAGCTTGAGATCCTATTTGGTGACTGAAGTGGTTAAATGCAATGAAGGTATCGCTGTCTCCAGCGATCGCGTTGTTCGGCGTAGCAATACGCATCGAGGCACGATGGACCTCGGCGGCATCTTCTTTGATCATTTGTTTGCCGGTGCAATGATAGAGGATATTGAGGGCAGGAATGGAAAGACCGTGGATGACGATGGAGAAGAGGACGAGCCAGTAAACAGTAGGTGCCAGAGCGCGAACCAGATTCGTCTTTTCTTCGTCGCCTTCACCATCTTGTGGGAACAGCTGGCGGGCATGCTCAACATAAAAGACAGCCCCGGCTCCAATAGGACCAAAATATCCCATGAACAAAGCCTCCTTCCAGTCTTTGCAGACGCCGGGCATGGCCTTGTAATAAGTGAGAATAGCCGGCAGTCGGCGGAAGACAAGGACGAGGAAGCCAAGACCAAACAAGCGAGGAATAGTGATACCAGTGCCTGTAGGATCGTGGAAGCTCTCCCAAGGTAAGATAGCACCGATGTA
This sequence comes from Fusarium brachygibbosum, assembly GCA_018886245.1. Lineage (NCBI taxonomy): Eukaryota > Fungi > Ascomycota > Sordariomycetes > Hypocreales > Nectriaceae > Fusarium > Fusarium brachygibbosum. The sequence goes on from MU249525.1 coordinate 2,695,559, forward strand.
CATGAATCCGCTGAAGTTGAGGAGAACGGCTATACACGAATTGACTTCGTCATGACGAATCTCGGTTTCACGCAGGTAGTTACCGTCCCAGTTGAGAGCGCAGCCAGCAACGAAGCAGGCGAGAAGATCGTCGGTTCCAATAGCTCCGCAGCTGCCAACTAGGAACAGGCCAAGAGTAGTGGGGAAAAGAACATACGACTCGTCGTCAACTAGCTTGCTGTGGAGGAATGAGTTTAGTCAAAGGACACGAGTGACTGGGTTTTTGTGACTTCATTGTACTTACTGCTTGAGAGCAAGCTTGATAGCCTTGCATGATACACATCCGACAATAAATCCATACGCGATGGACAAGGCAAAGACATATAACCAAGTTTCGACAAACCAGGTCTCAAGGGCCTGGGAAACACCACCACCAAGCCGACCAACCTCATCAGCACGCGCCATGAGAGCATGAGTTGCAGCGTGACCTGCATCAGCAACAGAGCTGATCACTGCATCATTGGCGCCAACACCTGGGATATCAGCATATTGAATTAGATACGTAGCGAGCGCAAGGAAAAGGAAGCCAAAGCCTTCGTTGGCACCAGCCTCGGCAGAGATGATCTCCCTCAGTGGACGAGCGACGTATTTATCGGCAAAGGGACCCTTTACAATGGCTTGGGAGAGGATCGGGTCGATGCAGGTAACGCAGGAAGCTATAACGAGGGCAGCGAGAAACGTGATCTTGGGTATGGTGACCATGATACAGGCTGCTGTGCAGAGCCACATGATTGTCATACTGGGCAAAAGACACAGGGCCATCTCTTTCCATCGTGTAATACAGTACTTGGGGGGGAGTTGATAGCCTGCGATGACAAGCTGGACACCAATCATGACACGGGTGAGACCCTTTGTAGCATTATGTCAGTATGAAACTCAAGTCAAATCTGAACCAAGAACATACCAGAGTGATGGCACTAGTCTGACCCGGTATTGCATGGCCCCATTTCTCGCTTTCTATAAATTTCGCAGATATGGGACCCAGAGCGACTCCGAATGCAAGAGCAGGTACTGAGTGATATTAGACGGCGCGAGGACGAGAGGAAGAAGGAAGAGTACTAACAAGCTTCACCAAGATACCAAGCCTGCTTGATCTTGACGGAGACAATACCGTACAGAATGATGAAAGTGCCTAGATGGATGCACATATGTAAGCCAAGAAGGCATACCAAGACAATAGTTGTTGGGCGTTAGGTTCACAAGAAAAGAAGCGAGATACGTACCCAACACACCGAGCACGATGTTCAGCTCGCTAAGACTTAGGACCGGCATTTTGGGAACAGGATATGGCCTGATTGTCTTGAAGACTAACAAGAAACAGAAGGAAATTGGAAAGAAAAGAACAGAAGAGAAAAACGAAAGGAAATAGACAATAGAGGTCCAGCCTACAGAACGAAGAGAAGATGAAGAGGAAAGGAAAATTGTGACAAACCACTCTTCCACGGGATCTCTGATCACTTTTTAAAAAGTGCCTACATGCCAGACTTGGAAGGAAAAAGATCAATACTACCCAAACTCAAAGGCGAACGGGTAATTCCAGGATTTGAAACAAGAAAAGCCCCAAACTGTAGACATGGCTAAATATAAACATATAAATACAAGAATAGCTTATACGTCCTTGCAAAGACATAATAAAAGAGAGGCAGAGAAAGGCCAAGAAGAATGAACTCAAAACGCCGAGCACTCCGAGATTCAACACACGTCTCAAGGCTTTGTTCAGCGCCTGTAGATATACATAAGGGTGCAGGATGAAACCCTTGGCAGGATAGAATATTTGAGTTATCACAGTTTGCTATCGCCTTGGCGTATGAGACGTCCTTGGCGATCGCCATTCACAGATTGTCGCGTTAATTAGAGCCAGCCCGAGACATGGTATAACTGCATGCAAAGTCAACACGTAGGAAAAAGATCATGGAAGAGCAGTCAGAATTGCGAAATTCCATATTAATCAAGGCAATGTGTGCTAAAGGCGTTGACACGATCAGGGTAGAGCTGTTGATTTAAGCTTAAAAGAAGAATGCCAAGGATATGCGTTTCTGTTACGGGATTGACCCAGTGCACGATATTCTAACTGGGGTTTATAGATAAGATAAGACATGGAATACAAGATAAGCCAGGTAGCAAGTTACGGATACAGTCATCGCAGAACAGGTGCGGTGCTGTGCTATGCCTTTTGCTTTGACCTCTTCTTTAATTGTTCATGTGACCGCAAAAGGACCAATGGAATATTCGGCCCCATCTCACAGCGTGGCTGCTGTTTTATGCCAGGGTTGATTGTTGATCCTGGGGGTGAAACATGCTGTGCCGCCAAGGGCCACGATCAGTATCGATGCCAAACGGGACATGTGTGATCGGCGCGCTCAGGCCTGGAATCTTTCGGATCAATAGATAAATGCCGCTACGATAGAGAGGAAGCTTGTTTGATCCGGTGATGCTCTTGTTCCATCATGCACCCGCATTAAGGAACTCCAACCGCCTATCTGTATCGATCTGAGATCTTGGGGCATTGCAGATACCATTAGCTTTGAGATATGGAATCTTGGATAATTCTCTATTTTTGCTTATTTGATAAAATCCTTGGCAGCAAAATTACCAAGATTGTGTTTGATGTTGAGGCTCCACGTAGCGAAAGTGCATAAACCTCAGAAAAAGCATATCTGTTCATCCTTTGCAAGGGATAGCATAACAGAAGTCGGAAGCTCCGACACAACAAGGTTCTCACTTACCATTACCACTATTGACATTAAAAAGGTAGTCAAAGAAGTGCATTTGGGAACATGTATGAGACAAAACTTCACAGGGCCGAGATCTCACTAAGATTTTATCTTAAACCAGTATTTAACATATAAGTGGTATTATACATATACATTCAACCAACCACAGAGAAAAGGTCAGACACAGCTACAACTACAAAACAGATTCAAACACTTGAATATCTATCGCTCACCATCTGCATTTAGTCCTTCTTGTCATTTCCAACCTGCTGCACTTCCACGCCCTGAATCTTGCTCCATCTGTCATCCTTCTCCATCCATTCCTCAACCAAGCCCTTAAAGTCAGCTGGCAAATAGGGCGATGTAAGTTCCGCAAAGCGACTTCCCTTGCGATGCGTCTCGACGCCGAGATCCTTCATCAGCATATTGCAGTATGGCAACCCCTCAAAGACAAGATCAGGCAGATCGGCGCCATAACCGCAAGGATAACGCCACTTTCCCCATTGCGTGTGTAGCATGATCTCGTCCGTAATCTCCTTGTCGGAAGAGGGGACGGAGCGAATCTCCCCGGCGAGGAAAGCGGCGATCCAGTGGCCCTGGATAGTGGCGCATGTTGCGGTGCTGACAGTTGAAATCATTCCTGCAAAGGCGAGATCACGGGTCTTTACCATCTGCGAAGGGACCATGAAGCGGTAGTATCGAAGGGGATCAGCCTGTTTGGGCTTGACGTTGAGCTCGGGTTGTGACTTGAGACCAGGATACCGAGACAGAACCTCTGCATCGGCTGCTTGACTGAGTGCACGCTTCTTGTCAAGAGAGTAAGGAAGACCGAGTTTATCTTCTGCGAACTTGATAGTTGACTCCTTCTTCCAGCCCGTCGAGCAAATAATAGCATCGGTATCAATAATTTTGCCCGATGAAAGGATCGCCCGTTTGGACTCAAGTGACTCGATATCATCAATGTGTACCCTAATCTTGCCCTCCTTGACAAGATCAAAGAGCGGGGTATCGTAGTTCAAGATACTCAGCCCACTACCAATCCAAAAAGCCGAATGCCAAGGCTTGAGCTTCTTCAACTCCGGATGAGAATCATAGCCATTGGCAGAAATAACATCGCCGCTAAGAGCCTTCCAGAACCCGTTGACGATGAGTCTCCCGAATGCAGTCCCATGGAGAAACTCCCTGACACTGGGAAAGCCATCGGCTTCACCCCATGGACAAGGACTGAACCATGTCATCCAGCGGATATTCAGAAGTTGATCCAGACGTTTCTTCAAAGGTGTAACGAAAGGTGGTGCGATCCAGACGGGGCCATTGCCGGTAGGGCGTACTATCAGGTCGACCTCTGCACCATCATGGACGAGGGCGTAAGCAACGTCGAAAGCCGACTTCGCACCACCGACAACAATTGCCTTCTTGACTTTGAGGTTGGGTGCTTCTTTGCAGAAGTCCTTTGCGTGAAAGAGTGGCGCGTTGAAAGACTCTGCGTTTTTGTAAGAGGGCATATTTGGTGTTGAAGTCAGGCCTGTTGCAAGGACAAGTCTCGTAGTGTCGATTGACTTGCTTCCAGCGGGAGTGTTGACAGTCAAGCGCCAACCTGAGTCTCCGTTTCGTTCCACAAGGTCAACAGCAGTATGGAACTGGACCTTATCATAAATATCGAAATGCTTGGCAAAGTCCGTAAGATATCGATGGAGTACAGCGCCAGGGATGTGACTGTTGGGTCCAACGCCATATGTCTCCTCGACCATTGGAAAGTCTGGGAATTCGTATGTTCCTTTCATGTTGTTTGACTTCAGGCCTGGGTATAGTCTGTTCTTGGACCATGTTCCGCCGCATGACTCGGCAGATTCGAGGACGGCAAGAGAAGCTGAGGGTTGAATTTGGCGGATAGCCTTTGCGGCAGCCAAACCGAACCATCCTAGACAGTATTAGTCTATGATGAATGATAGCTATGGGGTTCAAGGGTGAAGACATACCGGCGCCTACGACTACTACATCATATGATTCAGTCATTGTGATAGAGGAAAGGGTGATGAGAGTGAATGACCAAGATCGTGTATCTTCTGCTATGACGAACAAACGGTTTATGATGGTGTATCGAGAGGCGAATCGGGGGTTCTATATCTACCCTACCACAACCCGTGCGGGTATCCCCAAACACCCCTGTTGCGTCCACTGCCGAATGGCATTCTAAGTTATCCCTTGCCCTGAAGTCTAAGTTCAACCCATGAAACCTGGCTCGGAAGCGTCAAATGCCACGAGATAAGCAACAGCCATGCGGCTAAATTCCAAGACCGATAAGACTAGTAGTTACCCCAGATTTACACGTTCCGTAGTGGTGATGATCCCCATTCCGACCCCGCGTTCCAGATTCATGGAGTGCTGAGCTGAAGCTTCGGAACGACCACGAGAATGAGATCGTGAGGCGACAGACACATTCAGGTTCCGGACTGGGATTGATTGATTGTCTATTTTGATTGTGCCTTGTACCGCTTGCATGACTCGGCTATCAACTTGGCGCCCAGCCAACACGGCTGAGCAGGGTACGGACCTTCCGATCGGAAGTTCCGAAGGCATAGAACCAACAACATGCTCCTTTAATCTGAGACAAACTGGAAGAGGCAGTACCCGTCCGACTAAGGTTGCCAATGGCGGATAAGGCAAACAGTCCAAGTGCCCAATCCGGGGTAGTCAACATTGGAGAAGGCTTCCGCATAGATAGCTTTGTCTATATATCCTATAACGAGACACCAACCAGACTTCAATACCCCAACATTGACCAACCAAACAACAAGCTAATCATCAACATGTACGCAGATATCTCCAAACCTCCGGCCCCTCTCCCCCAAGCCAAGCCTCAAGCGGTAGCTGAAGGCGTCACCCTCCTACCTCCCCTGTCAAGACTAGGACAAGGTCCAGGCCTTGTAATCTTACATCCTGACTCAGAGAAACACTTGGATATTATTGAAGGCGTTCCATCGGCGCTCGTGAAATGGGCCGAAGAGGGGTATGCCGTTGTTGAAATACAGACAAGGGCGTTGAAGGGGGATGCTGGTGAGGTTTTGGGAAAGGCGTTGCAAGCTTTGAGGGGCTGTGAGGGGTTCGTGAAACATAGTAAGATTGGAGTTATCGGTGAGTTTCCCCTGCGTTACATTGTCGTGTAATATTTTCTAAATGGCGTGCTAGCATATGATCCTCAGCTGTGGAACCAACTTGCCCTAGTCCTCACCGACAAGGACATCGAAGGCGCCATAATCTACGCCAACGCGGCCGACTTGGATACACTTCAAGACGCCCAAATCCCTACTCTAAAGCATATAGCATCACGAAGTGCGAAACTAGAGCGCAGAGATGGATCGACAACATATTCCTACCCATCGGCCAAGTCTCATCTGGTGGCAGTCCCGTTCACCGAAGACTTTGACTACTGGACTGAATCTGTCTCGCACACAAGAAACTTGACGTTTCTCAAACCACTCACCAATGGCCCTTATTTCGACCTGGAGGCTATTTGGGATGAACATACCTATTATGAGTTTGCGGATCGGTCGGTTGAACATACCATGAGTACTATGGTTGATCAGCCTTATGTTAATCACGTTCCTACTGTTAGTACTCCTGTGCACGGTTATGATGGTGGAGTTAGTGCTGACCAGAGAATAGCTTACGGGTGGAATTGGTCGTGCATCGTTGACAAATTTTTATCGGGACAACTTCATCTTCCAGAATTCTGTCGACACAGAGCTTGAGCTCATCAGTCGCACAATTGGGATTGATAGGGTTGTTGATGAATTTATTTATAAATTTACCCATAACAAGACCATTGACTGGCTGTATGTGTCTCTCTTCCCGAACCGCCCACAACCCCACGCGATCAGGTCGCTAACATGCAACGCACAGTCTTCCAGGAGTCCCACCAACTTTCAAGAAAATGGAAGTCCCCTTTACGGCGGTGGTAAACATACGCGGCGATCGACTATACCACGAACATATCGGATGGGATCAGGGAACTGTTCTTGCGCAGCTGGGCTTGATACCACAGTATTTACCATTCCCTTATCCCGTTGGGGGACAGAAGGAGGGTGCCAAGTACGAGTATCGTGTTCCAGTGACGGGTATTGAGACGGCGTTGAAGATGAGGGATCGGAACTCGGTGGCTTCAAATGAGATGTTCGAGTTTAAGGTGAGAGAGATTTAGTCGGGAAATAACTAGTCTCTTGTATAGTATATTCATTGCATACCAATGCCAATACCTTCAAAGCTTCCATTTCATCATGTCAACCCGCGAAGTTTGATACGTTCAAAACTACATTGTATTGTACAAAAGAAAGGAATACCATGACCATGAGGCAAATTATACTTGAAAGGAGCTTCTCCACTAAGGATTGCATGCTCACGACTCAGAGCAATATGACACATGTGGACAAATTGTAGGGTTGTACACCATAGCTCCACAACCCGTTGCTTTTTATCAAGAGGATACGGCTTAGATCGAGGACGAATGGAGAGGTATAATCCCGCTAATTTCGCATAGGGCTGCCTTTCTTTAGCGTTCAAGGGTGACAGAAAGCTTGCACTAATAAAAACTCGCTATCTATAGGCGCTGCCAAGCATTATAAGTACGTACAATGTTTGATGCTTCGTCAAAGCCATGTTGCAGTCGATCAAACCAAGTCACGATATATCTCTTGCGTATTGCTTAAATATATACTTTGTTAACTGTTCCCGTCTAATTGAGTATCACATTCTCCTTTTCCTCATGGAAGAACATTCATCCTGTAATTAACACCTGTCTGATCACTCAGCACAGTCTCCATCCGAAACCGGGGCTTTATCAAGACCCTTTCAGATCCTTACCCTGTAATTGGCCATGTAACAAAGCCCCCATGTACCAGATCCTTACTAGTCCACCGGGGTAGTAGGAATCTCAAACTCTAATTCTGAGGAGATAACAAAGTAACTGAAGCATCCCCGGCCGGCAGTCACCATTTTTTTTATCTGCTGGTCTTGGTCTAGGCTAGACTACCCCGCATGGGTGCAAAAGTCAAGCCAACGCTGAAAGAAGAAAGGAGTGGTAATAAATAATTGTAATACCACGCACGTATTGATCCCGGGCCCTGTTTTTGGACTTCTCTCTTTGACTTGATCATCGCTTCCATACCGTAACTCTCGCATAACTCACGTAATCGCGCCCTGTCGAGGAGTCAAGTGCGACAAAATGTCCCAGGCACGAGGAGTAAAGAAGTCCACGAATCCAGAGCCTGGCAAACGTCGAACTCCCTACGCTCTCCGCGCATGCGAAGCTTGTCGTCGTCGCAAAGGCAAATGCGATGGACGTCAACCATGTCGTCATTGCGCAAGTCGTAACCAGAATTGCAGCTACAGCAGCAGCTTAGAATCCAACGATGATTGGCAAGCACCAGCACAAGCACAAGCACCAATACCGGCGGCACCGAGTATCATTTCATCTGAACCGATTCCGCCATCAAATAATTCAGGGCCGCATCAGACTGATCAAAGTGCAATCGTGGATATGCTCTCTAGTCTACAGGCGCAACTGAATAGTCTACAGGCGCAGGTAAACTCAAATCACCACGAAGCGACGAACCTGCCTTCACCTGTTACCATGATCGAGAGCGCGAGAGCTGTCATCAATCGAATCGACGCTGAAACCTCAAACTCCAACTCTGACACTGCCTCGACGCCTAGGTCTGCAAGAACAGTCACTTCTCAAAACTTCTACGGGCCAACATGTCCAGACTACGCCCTCAACGTCGGTCAACTAAAGCTACGCCACAGCCTCCATCAGCGCCAAGTCCAACTGGCAAGCATTCACGAAGACGACGATTCGGACGACGAAGACCACGACACGCAGAATAGACAGTTTTCCGCGTCACCACGCACCATCGAGAAGGGCGACCCAGCTATGCTCCTGACATTCCGCTCCGTCATCGGCCTCCAAGAAGCTATCCAGCTGTTATACATATACCAAGAGGTCGTCGGGGAGCTTCATCCTGTTGTTGATGTCGATGCGCTCGTCATCAAGACTAGATCATGGTACACCGATGCGGGGGCTGGGGTATGGGATGTTGTGGCTGCGAGCACAGGAGCTGAAGCATATGAGATGCTCTTGATCATGAACCTCTGTCTTGCTATCGCATTACGGGCGGACTCCAAGGTGGGAAGCGCTAATACAGAGGGTTTGCTGAGGGATAGCTTTCAGGATGCAGTCAATGCAAAGCTTGCGGCACCTGCGAATAGCATCAAGCATGCCACCATCATATTTCTCAAGGTATGCCTACCCCTCCATACTTTACGTCTGTGGCTTACAGGGGTTCTAGGGTTGGTATGATTTCTTTCAGGACATGCCTCGGTCGGCTTGGCGTATGTGCGGTATCGCCGGGCGGATGCTGATGGAGCTTGGACTTCACAATGCCGAGGTCTTTAAACATACCTTAAAGTCGGAAGCTGAGCGGACCGAGGCTTGTACTTTGGTTAGTAGTATCGTCATTCTCGATAGGCAGTGGAGTTATGCGACTGGTCTGCCCATACACTTTCATGAAACGAGCTTCAGCACTATTTCTACCTCGTCGGTAAGTACACCAGATACATATAACGATGCCTCCGCTTACAGTCTCAGGTCAAAAACCCGTATTTGAAAGCTATGCTATCATTCATCCTCATAAGCGACCGCTTTAGCGAACCTATCTCCAGAGCGGCGAAAGGCGAAGGCTATAATGATGAAAGCTCGTTCGAACTGATGACCTTTCAGATCGAGCAGTGGCGAAAGAAAGCAGTTGGAGAATATTCCATAGCGCAATGCCACACTTGGCAAACAGACCCATCTACAAGACCGCCGACGTGGGCGATACTGCTAAATCTCCGCGCGGAGTCGGTCCGAAGCCAACTTCTCAAGCCATTCTTCTTCTCAGAATTGGATATTGAGATAACCAAAAAGCATGTCCGGTCGGCGACGGAGCGTGTATATGATATCATCAATGTTTTGCACACACTTGACGCTACGACGGATATTTATAGAAAGCAGCATCCGTGTTATCAGCATATACTCGCTTGTACATCCGGACTTGCATTTTTGCTCATGGCGTTCATCAAACAAAACAGAAGCACCATGCTTCCAAGTCTAACTCCAGATCTGGTAGAGTCTCTGGGCGGCAGCTTTAGCATGGCAGTTAGTCTCACAACGAAATACACCAATCACTCACGCTCAGCCCGCAGACTTGCCAAACGACTCATAGAAATGAGGCGCAATCTTCTCAGTCTGGGTATTCTGAATGCAGCGAGTCCCGGGAGTCATGAAGGACTGGATGGTGTTACAGAGTCTGTGAGACGAGCAAGTCTTGCGCAGACTGTGTATGCGGGCGCGTATAATGAGTACTCGCCGCCTTTTAATAGCAATACCGTCTTCGGAAGCGGAATCGGAATGGCAGGGGTGGATACGGATATGCAGATTGGGTGGGACGATTCAATGAGATTACAGTGGCCGCTTGGGGACGTGAACCATATGTTTTCGGAAAGTATGTTCTAGTTGGACTCATGCATTATATACTGGGATACCATGTTCCGAAGCTGCATCCCGCTGAGGTGATGGACGTTCCTTTGGACTATAGCGAATAGCAATACATGGGTGCTTTAGCCGCCTGCGGGTAGAAACCTTGATGCATCGGGCTGTGGACGTGGGGACGGATGCAAGCTTGAGCTGTGAATTAGTGGCGTTGATAGTCCTGGTCTATCCCCTGGGAATATGCTAATAAGGTTCAACTTGATAGTCTTGACCGGAACGGGAATCACTCCATTGATTGTCCGGATCTGCAATATCAGCAACTATCTAAGCCTTTACAAACACTCCATGATCAATCTCCTGAGCCTTACCCTCATACCTCCACTGCTGCACATAAGTCTCTCCTCCCTTGGGACAATCAAGTCCCTCACCCTTGCCGTTACACGTCGCATAAGCTCCCAACAAGCTTCCTACAAATTGGCCCGCGCCGAAGCTAACAAGCCTCGCCTCGGCAGTTGCAACATTAATCTTCTTCCCTTGTCGCTCGGCCCCAAGGTTGTAATGCGTCGCGTTGGCGGTTTCTATGAACAGACTGACTGCTCCGTGCTCCCAACCTTTCGGAACAGGAACTGTCTTGGGTGCAGGTGCGTTTGGGCCTGTGGCTCGGAACCGGAATGACAGTTTGGATTCCTTGTTGCGGATTATGCCAAGATCGATGTGATCGACTTGCGTGCGGAAGATGGTGATGCCAGCTTCTTGATCCTCCTTCTTGGGCTTGAAGTCAACGTCGATACTGAACTTAAACAGCGTGTGTGTTTGACGACGGCCGATAAAGGCCACTCCCCGCTGACCGGATAGCTCGATCTCATCACCTCCAATTACACCAGTAACGTTGTTTCTGCTGGGAATGATTTTCAGACCCTTTGACGAGAGACTGAAAGTACCCTCCCTGGGTACACGATGGTGAACAAAGTGTAGGGGAATCTTCTTTGTCTTCTTCAAATTGTAATCATCCGGATCATCATTGAATGGTCCATTTCCCGGGACATTTCTGGTAGGCTTCGGAAGAAGACTTCCTGGCATGCGGCCTCGCACGGGCTGAAGGACTGGCCACTCCCCTTTATTCCAAGTCGCGTTGAAAAGAACAGCTTCCCGACCCATGGGGGAGACACCTTGCTGTGTAATTCTAGTAGCTAAGCAAAGACCCCACCAGTTACCTTTGGTATCCTGGAACAAGTCTCCATGGCCGACAGTCTGGAAGTACTCGTCTGTGCCGCGGTTTGTGAGGATGGGGTTGTTCTCGTAAGCTTCATACGGTCCTGTGATCTTCTTCGCGCGTGCAATGGTGATAGCGTGGTCCTCTGCTGTTCCTCCCTCGGCGATCATGAGATAATAGTAACCATCGCGCTTGTAAATGTGTGGTCCTTCAGGCCAGACACCGCCCGTGCCGTTCCAGATGTTCAGCTCTGGAGTAAGATCTCCTGTTTCAAGGTCTAGTTCTTGCAGCGTAATTCCATGTGTGGCTGTGTAAACCTTTCCGTCGTCATCCCAGAACAGATCAGGATCAATATGACTTGGCTTGAATGTCACAGGATCACTCCAACTCGCCTCGTTCCAAGGGTCCTTAGTCTTAAAAATGACACCAATGATATCTCCAACTCCGAGATACTCGCAGATGACATAGTATTCGCCCTTGTGATATCTAATCGTAGGTGCGTACATGCCCTGTTGCTGTCCCTCTGTCTTCCAGCTCACACCGGGAAGTTGTTTCTCGCGGTTCCAGACATGGCTGATGAGACGCCAGTTGATCAGATCCTTGGACGCATAGACGGGAAGACCAGGAAAGGAGATGAAAGTTGATGTGACGCAGAGAAAGGTGCCATCCTTTTGGATACAAGAAGGGTCAGAGTGCCATCCTGGAAGGACTGGGTTGGTGAATGCGGAAACGCCTTTGTTGGGCTTATCTGGAACGGCACTTCCCAGTGCCAAAAACGGGAAGAGTAAGGATGTGAGAAGCATCTTGGTGAGTGAGCAACCAGCCCTGATCAATACGATGGACCAGTTTTAGCTATGAAACGTTTGTTGGGTTTATATGTAAATACAGAATTTAACCATATTGCGGGGAAGTACATGGGCTGAATCGAGAACGGAAGCAGGTAGTTGCAATTGACGATGCCGATTTGACCGCTAATATTTACATCCTTGCTACATCGTCATAGTTGCACGATGATCTTGTCGAGAAGCATGATGGGTTGAGGGGTCTTTACATATTGAGACTTTTCGATGCTACTGTATACAAATAGGCTGATTCCATGCTCCAGACGTCAGCGTAAGTAGTCACTCAATGGTGGAAATAGGATGTAGGTATTTAGCCTAATTGTATATGCCGATCTATCCCAGACAAACGCGAGTTCCACTCTCCCGTAGCTGATTGACTAACGCAAATCTTGCAACTAATTATTCTCATAACTGATCAATCCATCAATGGTTCCCGCATGCAACCCACCAGTTATCTGGATATCGGCTGCAGTAGTATGTCGCGCCGCATCACTCAGCAAATAAACAACGGCCCCTGTAAGATCATTCTGCGTACTCAACCTCTGATTGGGCGGCGCCAACCACATTTGTTCGCCTTCTCTCTTACTCTTGTGCTCGCGGACATTCCTTGTCATGTCTGAATCAACAAAACCAGGAGATATAGTGTTCACTCTGATGTTTTTGGGCGCAAGTTCCACGGCTAGTGCCTTGGAGAGCATCAGGATACCTCCCTTCGAGGCGTTGTATGCAGCCATGCGATAGCCTGGAAGACCGATATGGGCAGATTGGGAGGCGAGCAGGACCATGCTGCCGGCAGTGCCTTGCTTGATTATTTGGCGTGCTGCTTTTTGAACAACGAAGAATGTTCCTCGTACCTGATATTGTTAACGACATGTCATGGATGAATATGTCTTAGGCCAACTAACATTAATGTCTTGAATGCGTGTAAACTCATCCCAGGTCTGATCCAAGAACGGCTTGTCAATTGCAATACCCGCTGCAGGAACAACACCATCGATTGTTCCAAACTCGCTAAGGATCTTATCAAAAGCGGCATTGATGCTCTCTTCCGATGTAACGTCCGTCCTGATATACACAGTCTTTGTGGAGAACTTCTCGCTGAGCGTGTCAAACTCAGGAACGGGTTGGGCCTGGATGTCTAGCACGACTACATTGCCGCCCATCTCACAGATGGCTCGTGTGCAGGCGAAGCCAATGCCTTGGGCACCGCCTGTAACGATGTAGTTGCGGCCACGGAGTTCAAACAAGGGACGGACATCTTGGAGAGGTTCGGGAGACATATTGGGCGACTCTGTGAGGGGGGTGCTAGAAGTGCTGGAGCTATTGTGAATTCCCGGGTAGTATACGAAAATGATTACTGAAAGTTGTGCGAGCTTTCAGCTCCCCTATCATCTATTTACTTATCATTCCAATCTATTGTGCATGTGCATTGTCGCACCGGAATGCGGAGGTGGACCCACCTTCCGCCATTCCGAACCCAGCTCGGCAGTGCCGCCTTGAGATATCGGGCCGCTCCCAGTTAATGCCGAACAAGGGAATGAGACCCGATCAGGAAGATTGGTCAATTGCGAGATTGTTTCTTGTAAGGCTTATCGGTATTTATGTGAGGCTTCATTATCTACCGTATCATGCTATCAAGATATCCTGACTTGGACAGATTGACTTGACCCGTAACAACCATGGCATCTCATCCACCCGCTGCGTGCTGCACAGTTGCTAGCCTTCACGAGTAAGTCAGCCTCCACACATATTTCCTTCAAGCCAGTCCATTAAGTTGTGCAGAGGCGAGCCCCAGGGCTCTGTAATCCAGATTGATAACAAGATCAATGGCTACCTAGCCAAGCCTTCCTCCGACGACTCCAAGAAGGCCATTCTATATCTTCCAGACATTTTCGGAATATGGCAAAATAGTAAGCTTATGGCAGATGCCTTTGCTGCTCAGGGCTACACTTCTCTCGTACTCGATACCTACAATGGTGACCCCGTACCACTGCAGATGCCTGATGGTTTTGATATTATGAAATGGCTGAACGAGGGGTCTGACGGAAACAACCCTCATACTACGGAAGCAGTAGACCCGATTGTCGTAGCTGGCATAAACTATCTCAAGAGTATCGGTGCTACAAAGATTGCTGCCGTGGGATACTGCATAGGCGCCAAGGTCCGTGTCTCATCGATTCCACAGTTTTCAGCTGGACTAACAACATGTTAGCATCTCATTCGTCACTACAAGGACGGCATCGACGTAGGATTTATCGCACATCCATCTTTCGTCGAGTCAGAAGAGCTGGCTTCTATCACTGGGCCTCTTTCCGTCGCCGCCGCCGAGCTGGATGATCTCTTCACGGTGGAGAAGCGTCATGAAAGCGAGAACATCCTGTCAAAGTCAAAGCAAGACTTCCAGATCAACCTGTTTTCTGGCGTTCACCATGGGTTTGCTGTGAAGGGAGATATGAGCGACAAGCGACAATTGTTTGCGAAGGACCAGGCTTTTGGTCAAGCTGTGGCTTGGTTCAAGAGGTTTCTAGACTAGATTAATCGGAAAGACGGTTCTTATATAGATAACTAATGGTGTATATCTAAATCTTAAAGTGACTTCATATATGTAGATACGCGATCTGTTCTTCAAAGCATCTCTGGCCAGGTCATAAAGTTGATCTTGCCTTTACACCAAGTTCTGGCTTGAGCAAAGACGTTTCCATAATCATTTGGCCTCATAACTATGTTCTCTTTTCCCACCTAACGAATGTTAATACTTTCAACTGTCACACAGAAACATACTCACAAATCAAGGAATAGCTTCCAAAGAATCGAAAACAGAATGCCTTGCAGACCATTGGCCAAGATTCGTGTTTTAAGTCCACGTCCCAGAAGACCAAAGACGCCATCTTGAACGACGACAGCACGCGCAGCTTCCGCTAAGGAATTCACCGTCAGCGATCAAAGTGTCCACGTAGGCCACAGCGATGACAACTTACAGTATGAAATCTTGGTGTCGTTAACTTGACGATATGTCTTGACTACTCTCAGTGAATTGGAGATCGAGTCAGATACAACCGAAGCACAAAAGCCGATAAATGCGAGTCGGAGTAACCACCACACCAGAGGGTGTCTAGGAGGTTCGGTTATGGCCTCGGATAAGTAGTTGTACTACTGATAATTAGTATTGGGTCAGTCTATACGACAGCGAGACATACTGTGGCGAACCATGGATAATGTCCAACAAAGGTGGCGGCTGCAGTAGCAAAGGCTCCCCACCACAAGCTACCGATTCCGTTGGACTTGATACGCCTTCGTAGAAGCGCTGTTCCTCTTGCTCCTTGGGCTTGAAGGGTTGTCTTGAGAGTATCAATGGGGGTGAGAATCATGCGAAAGGCTGCGGCACTGTATAGAACATCAACACGACTTCTTTTCTATGAAATCACTATGACTTACCAAAGAGATGCGAATATGGTTTTGATGGGTGAGGGAAGGTCTTTGAGGTAAGGGTTTGACTGCAGAAGGGCGAGAATGCCCGCGTTGGCTGCCGTATCCCCGAATCGTGAGATGGGGCCTGAGGAACAGTCAGACCAGCGATGCTTGGAACGAGGAGTTTAAAATGTTACCTTGAAACAGTGCAGGCGCAATGCCTTGGTAGTATCGTCGCATGCCTCCTTCAGTGTAAAGAGTCCTTGTGGCAATAGTGAAAGATGTTCCGTGTCGGTACTGATAGTTCATAATTGTCCGCAGAGGCTGTTTCCATATGTCAATATCACATATACTCTACCATATTTGCAGGTCGTCTCACCATGAGTAGTAAAACCTGCAATACCATAGCTCCAGCACCACTGAGTCCTCCGCCAAGCGCCCGCTTGAGGGCTTTCTTGAGGTCAAACTGTACCCATTAGTGGTTATCTTGCTAGTGCGTCTTGAGAAGTACCTCAGTTTCATCCGAATCGATCCATCCTTTGATAAAGACAGCTAGAACTACTATCGCCAGAACCGCCCAAAAGATTCTCCAAGCATACCAGCTCTTGGCTCTTTTCTCTGGTGTCGGCTCTATCTCCGGCTCCGTACCGGCTTGTTCCGTCTCGGCATGTTGCTCCGCAAGTAACGGTGTTTGCTCATCGCTTCGAATATGAGCTTCAGGATCACTTTGGGTAGACATTCTGACAATATTAATGTCAAAACTGTGTTTCTGATAGTGACAAGACGAAGAACATGATGCGTAGTTGGGGTTGGGGATGATGTGATCAATGGCCCCCACTAGCGTCATTGATTAGTTAGCGGTTTGCCTGCTAGAAATGGGGGTTTTTAGCGGGGAAAGATAAGACATTATTAATCTACCAAGACCACGTTGACGATAATCGCAAAGGAAGTGGTGCGCCTGACAATAGGCAGAATGCCTGTCTAAAGTTTGGCTTTTCGTAGTTTACCATATCTACATATACCGCAGACAGAGTCTAACTGGCACATACGACCATACCTACTAGAAAATACGGGATCCCGTCCGCTCTCCCATAGTCAAGCTAGTAAGGGGCGGATTAGTAGTTGGGTCGGTGACGACCAGCGAATCCCCGCTGTTGTATGTTTTTTTGATGGGAATAACGCCAATAGGGAAGGTCGGGGTGGTTGCTTTGCTGCCCTTGCAACACTAATGTGCTATATGAAATCTATCGCGTAGTAAATTGCTAAGTGGCTTCGGTCTCAACGCGCTTGTGATACTGGATGAGTGCTATGTATTCTTTTTCATTTGTGTCGGTTTCCAGTCCGATAAAATTGTTGGGATACGGCTTTGGGAATCTCAGATACCTGGGATCTGACAGTCTACGCTCGGAAGTTATGGACAGGTCAACAGTCCTGCCTTATAAGAAATAAATCCAGAATCTATACGTGACATGCCATTTAACTTATTTCCAACCATAAATAATTCCTGTCAAACAACTCTGTAATTTCATTGTCATGGCTGCGTTACCCTGTATCGTGTCGTGAATGTCGCTCATCCCCACAGATTTATCGAGCTAAAAATAAACATGATCTCCCCTTTTAAGCCCCACAAGTCTAGCCTTTTACCGTCTTCGACAACGGTCCACATTGGCTCGGCGTTTGTCTGACAATATCAGAATCTCATCCATCATTTTGATAGCTTCAAGAACAGAAACAACACTGAGAAACATTACAACTAATTCAGCGGTACTGGCGCAATGGTAGCGTATTGTTTTCCGGTAGCAAAGGCTCTCGTTTCGAGTCCGGGGTGTCGCTTCTCCCTTTTTGCTCCTGGCCCGTTGCTGAAGGCTGCAACAGAGGAACTGCAAGTTATTCTTCTCCTTATGGTGCCCAGGTGTCTAGACATATATCGCCGTTCTACTTCTCATCGAAGAAGGAATCTACCTAGAATCATTATACTGTCAATCGCGAAAAGTCCCTTTCCTCGCAGTGGCAAAGCACATTGCTATCATCTTGTGCTGACAGATCACAATGTCATATTCTCATGCCGTTCATTCGACTTGACCGGAGTAAATGAT
Organism: Fusarium brachygibbosum; assembly: GCA_018886245.1. NCBI lineage: Eukaryota > Fungi > Ascomycota > Sordariomycetes > Hypocreales > Nectriaceae > Fusarium > Fusarium brachygibbosum. The sequence goes on from MU249525.1 coordinate 2,713,396, forward strand.
CACTGCTACCAGTCCTACCGACAAAGAATTATTAAAAACTCGTTTGCCAGTGCCAGACACTGCCCGCACCCGACAAACAAACCACACCAGTAGGTGCCTTAGTAACCTTCGAACGCGAAATCAGGCGAGTAAACAAACATCATCTTTAGCTTGATTTCTCACTTTTATTCCATCTTACAGGAAACTTGCTTCATCTCACAGTGCCCATCATCGGCTTTCAGCACAACACTTGCATATGGCAAACATGGATCAAGATCCGCGCAGCAATAACGCCCGTTCCTTGCGTTGCAGAGATAAGAACGCGAGGCCTCGATATGGTGAGTCGCCCTACTGTCGCCACTCAGCTGTGGCACTGATAAATCTCCAGTAAACGATCTGCCCGATGAGACAGTCAAGGCTCTGGCTCGTCTCACCCACCATGACGGCGACGACGAAGTCCTTGCTCCTCCACGCAAGAAAGCTTGCAAGGAATCAACGAAGAATGTTGCTGGCACCAATGAAAAGCTTACCGCTATGGCATGCGATACAAAACCTCAGCCCCCTAAGACAACTGGTACGTACTTCCTTCTCAATGAGACCGCCAACTAACCCAATGGATAGGCCGCGAGTCCCCTTCATCTCAACCCCGACTCAATGAAATCGATAGTATCAAGGCAAAGATCGCCACTGAGCACGAATACAGCAGAGTGCTCACCGAAGAGCGACGAAACCTATGGGCCCAGATGGAGTCGCATGAGGCACGGATTCGGGAGCATCAGCGCCATATTTCTGAGAGTAACGAGGCGGTTGACTTGATTAACCGGAGGTTTTCGGCTTGCGAGATGCAGGAGGAGAACATAAGCAAGATTTGCGATCGCCTCTGGACTCTTGCTGGGGAACTGGATAATAGTGCTGTCGTGGTTGGACAGCTCTTGGGTGAGCTGGTAGTGAAAAGCCAGGTTTGATTGAACTCCCCCATCTGCTGCTAGGGCGAGGGAATCAAATCGCTAGTAAAGGATGTACTTGCCAATGGTGTGGTGAGTCTTTCTCCCTGATGAAGTTTGACATATATAAATAAGGTCTGGGATCTTGTGATTGTATGGAAGTGTTAGGAATTCAGACGTATCAAAAGTAAAACACACGGCATATATGAGTCCATCAATTCCTTTGTTGAAATAAGCCCGTTATCAGAATGAATGGAATGGCAACTATACTTTCTGACATTCATCCCTGAAACATCGGTGAGAATATGATTGGGAACCTGAAAGCTCTGCAAGCCACTCCCTCTCCCTCTCTGAAATTACCGCTGCACCCTCCACTACTCTGGACGACGTCACCATTGAGACGAGCATCACAGAAACCTTCGCAGAGACAAGCACAGAGACTGCCTTCGATACCACCTCTGCTGTCATTACTGAGACAAGCCTCACTACCTTTGTCACGACCTTCACCACTTCCAGTGAAGAGACTACCACTATCGAACCAGCCACGACCACAACAGCAGCTGGCTCTACCGACATCACCTGCCCCGCGGAAGATCAACAATGTGTTGGCAGCATAGCCATCTAGTGCAGCACTATTCTGGTAGGTCTGAGTCAAGCCAATACGGCTTACGATATCCGAAGCTGCGCCAATCTTTGCAATTTCGACGATAGCTGCGTCGGCTTCACGTATAGTGATGAACTCAAATCCTGTTTCCTAACAGACTCTCAGGTACCTGCTATTGCGTTCCAAGGCTGGGTCAGTGGTTTCAAGGACACATGTCAAGGCAGCCCCTGAGACGAGAATTCAAGACGATGGACGTCTCTGGTCTGACCTACAGGATATAGCAAGTAGGACATGAAAGACCTCAACTTCTTATGAGTGAGATTAGCTTGTGTACTGTTACTTGTGCTAATAAAATTTTATCTTCTTCTCATTCAATACTTGACATGTTCGTAACTCTAGAGTGAATCTGAATAATACATGAGGAGAATTTGTGTCATACAATGCCATGGGATTCCCACTTTCCGTTTTCTGTTTCAACTGTGTCGCGACGTGTAGGTACCGGTTTGAAAGACAACGATACCCTCTTGAACCACAAGTCTGCCGTGTTGAGGGCTAACAGTATCCCAAAGACAAGTGTTACCGCTGTAGTCGAGACGATAGCCCACCATTTCACCGCAGGGAAAAGATCAGTCAATGGATCAGTGCTCATGGACAACAACGCTGCGATTAAACTAGGTGGTATGAAGATAGACACCAAGACTGTCAGGTTCGATGTGCTTCTGGCCTCATCGAGGCTAATTGCAGAGTTGACGGCGCTGCTTAGACGATCGATGCGATTCTCATACTCGCTGAGTCGTTCCGTGACAGTCGTGTAATCGTACTCGTAGGGTTTGGTAATCTGAAGCATGTCCGTGAACCGGTCAAAGTGGAACGTCTGGCGTATGCAACCTTGGAGCATATCCCGAGCTTGGGGTACGGTTCGTCTCCAAAAATGGAGTTTCCTAAGGCTTTGCTTCCGACTGTCTCTATCTGTTTCAGGAAAGAAGGAGGGGTTTGCGATCCCCCAGTCAATCTGGTTCAGCCGTGTGTTGAGATAGTCGGCAAAGGTAAGCCATTCGCCGCATACCAAGTGTAAGAGAGACTGAACAGGCACACATCGTAATGTGCCATCCAGAGTTTCCAGCGGCTTGGCAGGAGACAAGGGCCTTTGGGCCCAATAAAGATATTCCTCGAACCAACTCATGTCGTTATTTGTCTCTTTTTGCCGCAATGATGGGGGGATTTCGGTAGGGGTGCTTGGGCGTTCGCCACGCTCGTAAAGCCGATGTTCGAATGGTGGTATATCGTTCCAGTTTCCATATCCTCGCCAAAGTGGGTAACCTGTTTTGGGGGTAGGTTCAAGCAAGAGGACTCCTGGAACCGAGATCAGATTAGCAAACCAAACTGCAAGCCTCTGGGTGTCATGGGACCGTACCAACTGGTGAGTTTGGGGAAAGCCAAAACGTTGCGCGGCTGCGTAGATGTCCAACCTTCGCGTTGACAGGCTCTGTTGCGCACTGTTTATCGTTCTTGAACCACCAGCTCGGTGGTCCCTTAGGGTCCTTATCCCAGAATATATCATTCTTATCAGCGATGACACGCCGCATGATATTGAAGTCATCCACTTCCCTCTCAGCTTCACTAAGCTCTTTCTGGTTAACAAAGTATCGAGAGCGTATGAAGCGCATCTCGAACCAGTCTCGCCTCTGCGTGTCAACTTGAAGGATGGACGGCTCGCGCCATCGATCGCGGACATTATTCCACACATATTCGGTGATGTGAGCACGGAAGAATCGCGGATCAATGCCAAATGCGCCTCCTAGAGTTTCGATCACATCTCGAGACAAGTCTTCCACTACAAACAGGTGAAAACCGTCTTTTTGCGTGGCGCTTTTGGCACGATCTGCAGCTTCCTTGAGCTGTTCAGAAGCGATGTGGTTTGGGGCTTGAGACTCGAATCGTTGGATAGTCGGCTTTCTTGCTGTTTTATACTGAAGCAGAGCCACATTGACTCTAGACACTCGGCGTCTTTGCTCGGAAAGTTTCGCTAGATACTTTTAGTAATTGGATTACTTTCATCATCTGCGAAATACTGGCCTTTCTGATCATGTGGATATTTATAGCGTGGAGCCTGGTTCTTCGGCTTCTTCTCTCCTGGGAATTCGCACCATCGTGTGGGTATCGTACCAACTTCCATAAAGTCGGCAAGGAGCTCGAGCTGAGGCCACCTTGGTACCAGGTGCTTCACGTAGGACAGGTAGTTCTTTGCCTCGCTATGTCCAGATAGTCAGTGCGTATCGCCAGATGGATTGTCGGAAGATTGAACCTACCATTTCCAGCCCAATACTCCAAGAGCATTGAAGACTTGCTCTCGCCTTTCGTCTTGGTAGGCATCGCCCAGTTGACTGTCGTTCATATCACGCAGTGAATCTAAATGGAGTTTTTAAGATGCCGAGGTAGTCATTCGATAGAACTGTTACCTGCTGTGGTCAATTTATATCGTGAAGTAAGAAGAGGACGGATGGAGAGGGGTCATTACTGCAGGATACCAATTTGTGAGCAACGATCGAAACTTTTATAGCTAGATCAAAAGGACGGCGCTGATTGACTTGTCATATTGCCAGGGAGCCTTCAGCTACAGCATTGCTCCAGCCAATTAATCCGCCCCTGTTCGGTTTTTCATGTAACACAACATCAACAGGGCAAGGGTATGAATCCAAAATCGCGCTCGGATTAGAGATTTGCTTGTCGGAAGTTGCTGTGAGTTGTCATGCCGCTCTTTCGAAAACCAACAGCCAAGACACGGCTCGTATTAATGCATGGACCACAATCCGACTTAGCGCGACCTATGCTTGCCTTTCAGCTGCAATATCAAGGTACGTTTGGCATTCATATTGCATTATTTGGTGGTACAGCAGGCCACCAAATGTGTTAGATCAACGGCTGGTAACATCCATGAATTGGAGACGTCAGGCATGCATGCATAGGCAGTGGAACCTTTGACCCAAATTAGGTCTCAAGGGTACTATACCCATGCCTAGGTGGTACATACCAACGCAAATGAAAAATGCGTGATCCCGTCCTGTGTGATAGCAGACCGTGTTTACCTTTACCCCCAAAGCTCACGTCACTCACTAATCTCCATCCATCATCCCGAATCACCGTCTACCGACGGTATCTCGATTTACTGTTGACGATGGAGTCTGTGCTCAGTAGATTGGGATTTTGCTACTACTGTAAAACCGCCATAGCGATGGCTTTTCTATCACCTTACGGAAATGAGATCCAGAGATCCCGGGAAGCATTCCGGTGCCAGATGCCGCGTCACCGGGGAGAGTGAAGTGGGAAGACCACCTATCGCTATCATGGTCGTGCTTGATGGTTTGAATAGAGCCATCGGTGTCCTGGAACAGAACGATATTGTATCCAGGTATCTCGGCGACGCTAAGGTGGCTTTCATCGTGGGCCTTTACATCATCGAGACCTTCAAGCTCGGCTTCATCCCGTTCCTCAGAATCTTCATCGAATTCACAACCCTGGATCAAGCCATCACTGTTGATGTACACAGCGAAAGCCTTTTTATCGCGAATCAGTAGAGTACGGGATAGGTCGATAGGGCTGTATAAATACTCCCTCGGTACTGTACCGTGGCGTAGGCCGCAGTTGTGCCCTCCATAACCCCAACGGCAACCATTCGCTGGTCTTTGAGTTCTCCATCGTCGTAAACCTTCTCGATTAAACGACGGCCTTCGATTATGAGAAGAAGAAGATCTCCATTTTCATGAGTCAAGTGGCTCTCTGAGCGGAGGGCGCGAGCGATGGCCTGGATCTCACGGCTCATATTGAGTTGCTAAAGCTCAGGGAATTGAGTGGTGATGAAGGTGCTGCCAAAGAGATTATTGAAAGGTTGGAGTGCTGCTTTGTATTTTGATTGTCAGCGAATACTCTCTCAACTTATAGTGTTTGTGAATCTGACGTCGCGGGTACTGAGTCCAGAAATTCTTTGACAGTGTCATGTATCTTCGATCTTATTGCGAAGCTCTTATAGCTACTGCAGTGATCATCAGGATCTATCCAATCGTGTGGCTGATCCAGGATATCTGAGCTCTGGCAATGCTTGCGCTTTGACTTCCAAGCTGTTGGCTGACGCGTTGATGGCTTTTCAGCTCCCCTCGTTCTTGGGGACCTTGCCTGCCGTAAAATGCTATATACATGTATCTTGGTTATCCCAGAGTCCACTTGCGTACGATGGTGGGTTGGTATTTCATGAACTCAATGGTGGCGTCTGATAACAAGCTATACGACGTTACCCAACACTTGAGGGTCGTGGCCTGATGCCTTTCAAAGCACCAGCCGCCGTAAAAAGAAAGGTATCGTGTTGTCATTGTATAGGCGGGCTGAGAGCAAGAAAGACAGTGTAATTGGTAAACCCTTGGTTCACAATTCGACACCACGGCACGGCCCTCGCCTGATGGGTCGTAGTAGACCAAGTCGGGAAAGTGATCAGCGACCTACAGGAGCTGAGCACGGTATGTGGATTTGAACTGATAGAGGTACTGATATGATGACGAAGGATGGCACACATCAATACTGAAATTGAATTTGGACAATGTTCAGCGGCTTGGGAAAGCTGAGATCTCTTGAGACCAAAATAACCTCGAGTGTGCATTATTATTAGTGGAGTTCCTAATATACTTTTGTTAGAGTGTCTACCGATTATAATCGCCATTTTCAAATCTCCCTAGCATCAAGAGCCAGTTATCTTATCGCGAAGGGACCAGGTCTAAGACATTCTCAATGCCTAGCCTAAACCTTTAAGAGTATGGTTTCAGCCATCATTCGCTCCCTTGCTTTAAACATCACATGCTTAACCAGTACACTCTCCCTTGATTGAACTTCTTTTAAAAGAAGTATCCCTCTTCCTTGACTAGAACTGGCCTCCTCTTCAATACCAGTCGCCATGAGGTCGAAGTCCTGGCTAACATCAAAAAGGCTGTTACCTGGCAGCGTGATAATCTTGTTTATCCTGGTTATTTACTATACTTTCAGCCCTACGGTAGGCACTATGCAATCTTCTGAATTGAAGGGCCATTATAAGCTGATACTGTGCAGTTCTTCATACGAGCTACTAAATTTTCATCACTGTCAATCAGAACATCAAAAGTCCACTACCTAATCCCCGCCTCCGAATCAACCCTCAACCTCTGCGCAAACATAATCTCATCACTCTCAAACCGCTTTCCAACCCCTTCCATCCTTGGCTACAATGGCAAAGGCAAATTCGATGCCAGGGAAGCACACATCGCAAAGCTCTACAGCATCCAGCGCTACTTATACGGGAAAGACGCAGATGATCTAGTCATTGTCATCGACGGACATGATGTCCTACCACAAATACCCGTCGAAGTGCTCATCGAGCGGTATTTCGAAATAATAGAACGTCATAATAAGGTTCTGGCAGATAAGTTCGGCCTTGCTGTTGATGAGGCTCGGAAAGAAGGTCTTCGGCAGAGTCTTCTGTTTGGCGCGGATAAAGCTTGTTTTCCGAGGCTGCGCGAAGAATCACAATGCTGGGCTGTTCCGGAGTCTTTTCTGCCGCATAATACATACGGGAAACACACTCAGGATCGTAGTATGCGCTACGCTGATCCTAAGTATCTTAACTCTGGGACTGTTATTGGACCATTAGGAGATTTGCGTGACGTCGTTGATGCAGCGCTACTCCTGATTGAGAATACATGGAACGCTACGTTCAAGTATCGGAATTCGGACCAGTATTATCTTGGAAGACTGTATGGTCGGCAGGAGGTTCACCGGAGCAAGGCTATTACGGGCAGTTACCCCCAAGTCAAGGGTTTACAAAAACTCCCACTGGACAGTGACTTTGGAACAGACCGAACGGACTTCCATATTGCTGTTGACTATGAGTCGGCGTTTACAGTTACTCAATGCGCCAACGTGGAATGGATGCGCAATATCGCCTTCCCAACCCCCGATCACAAGAGTATCGTCAAGAATGACAACCCGAAGAAACAACATCCGTTCAAGCCATTTACTATCCAAATGCCCGGCAATATCGTATCAGCTCTGACAAAACTCTACGAAGCGCTTGATTACGGACAGCCGGCTACTCAATGGATCAGGAGCATTAAACTCGGGACAAACATCGCTACTGGACATATCTATCCTTTTTACCATGGAACGTGCAAGAAGAGTAACTTTATCTCGCGATATACGGATCTTTGGATGTATCCATACGTAAGGAGGCTATTGGAAGCTGCTTCTCAGGTGAAGGGCCCTTTGACGCAGCGTATGATTGATCGGCGGCAGTGGATTCCTGCAAGGGATTCTCCTGAGGGTGGACTTGGCGGTGTGTATATTGACGATAGGGATGGGTTTGTTACTCTGGAAGATTTCTGTGGGAAGTACTTAGACCAGCTTATCCCGGATGCAGCGTCTGATGTTAAATGAATGAGTTATATGTACACAAAAGGCAAGAAGTATGTGCTATCAGTCTACAGACCAAGCCGCCGTAAAATGTAAACAATCACCAGCCATTACGTCTACTCTCGCGAGAAAGAAACGCCCTAGAGCGATCTTGTCCGACGCCACTACCCAGCACAATGGCGAGGATATTCCGCTCGATGACAAAAGTCCGAAAAGGCATTTGGGCAGCAGGAAAGCCTCCCTTGAAGTATCGTCAAGATTGTATATTCTCTTCCTATCAATGGCGGTGTTGTGATTCCCGCTTATGTCTCTAGATACAACGTTCCTCGTACCGCCTTTGTGTCCTCCCTTCCCAAGAATCCACTCTAACCTCTCGATCCAACTCCAGACTACTTGTATATCCAAAGGCCTGAAGCGTTGATGCCTGGTCGCACGTGATGCACACGCTGCCGAGTAATAGTATACATATACTAATGACTTAGTAGCGAAGATCAGTCCTGACGATTTCATAGTTGATGCGCGAGTTCAAGACGCAAGTCTCCCCTCCCTTAGAAGACGCCCTCCATCCTCGGCCACTGAACTCACGCGCCCTATTCTGGGTCCAGTCGGCATCATTTCGCACATCCTGAGTACCGATCACCGTGTTACTGCCACTAACCTTCCTCGCCTTGTAGACAGCGTTGGCCCCATTGTTTGATCCAGCAATGACCAGGTTCTCCCAGTTGGACCTAACAGGCCAGCTACCTCCTCTGTGGGCTCGAGCCCACTGATACATAGCCTGTACGCCACCCGAGTAGGGACCGTTTGGTCCCGCGTGGTTCTGTCTCCTGTGGTCACGACAGTAGTCGGAGATGAAATCGTTGCCGAACCCACTCTCCCTACCAGGGCGGGCATTCTGGCGTTTAGCAACGCCCTGTACGTCCTCATCGTCGTTCTGGTGTTCCTCAAAGCTTTTGGCGACCCAAATATTGATGTGGTCTCCATCATCACGCTTGAACATGGAGTGCTTATACACTATTGGCAGCAGGAGCTGATCAGCATCATATCTCAGAGCACTCAGGAATATCTATCAGGAGGGGCATACTCTCGGTCAGGTTAACACCATGAATGTCGGCAAGCTCAAGATCGCGAGCCTCGAGGATACTGTCGCGCTTAAAGATCACGAGGTCTCGATCAGACTCGTCAATGTCTGCCACAGGGACAGCTGCAGTTGCAGTAGCCAGAAGACAGGGGAGAAGATAATTGAAGAGCATTTCGATGGTGGTAGAGTAGTGTGAAGGGTTCGTGAAAATGTAAGGAGAGATGTTCTGAGAGAGTTGTCTTTCTAAACAGCATATTAACTTTCGGCGTCGGCGGTTGGTCACCAATTTATAGCTTTTGCCCTTCCCATCTTCTTCGTCCCAGGACAAGTATAACCGGAGTTCTTGTCGTTTTACTCGTATCGATGCCTGCGTTTCGTCTCGTATATTCTCTTGGTCCTTCAACATCAGATCCTCCGCTGTCTTGGCCTTCCTCGCTGCGACTATGCAGCCGCGAATCGGTCTTTCCTACGCTGAAGCTGCAGATAGGATAGTTACAACTATTCTCCAGCGGCCAAGCCGCGAATATGGCTCTTCCTGGCCGCCAAGTGCAAATGCACTCTGTCAGCTTATGCCAAGCTGCCAGCGGACTCTATTAGGCTGTGCTGCTTTGACGCAGTCTTGACTTCTACCCACACATGAACCTGTACTATTACCTAAAACATCGTTGCGAGATCCGGTTGGACTCTTGGCATGCCTCATTTAAGCGTGGGGGCTATGCACGTGACATGTTGGACCTCTCGGATCACTTTGTTGAAATGTGCCTAGGCTTGGTATCTGCATCTAGCTCTGCCATGAGTCGCCCGGGAGATGCCTGGCGTATCCGACCATAATGTGTTGGTCGGTCTGTATTGATAGCAGGAGACGGAGGATTTATTGGTTAATGCGAAAATCATGCACAACGGCTCATTTGTTCTGTACTATGCCGACATAACGGCCTTCTTAGCATTGTGGGAGCTAATTCAAGCGGGTTGGTGTCTTACCAGCGTAACCGCTGGGCGGCGCTACAACAATTCCATGTAGCAACTATTGCAGGGTGTTATTGCATGGATTAGCTCGGGCATTTACTGCAATGAATACAGTTATCTCGATAGACACGGCCGCCCCCGGCGCTAACCTCCCCGGGCCATTAATCCTTGGCATTCAAGGTCCGCCTTCAACAGGGGTTAAGAAGAGTAAGCTCAGCTGTCAACACTTTTCGTTTGACCATATGAGGTGAGTTCCAGCGCTCCCCACTCTCTTAGCACCGGATCAGATTGGTAGTTATACGAGGCTATGGATATCAAAAGCACGAGTAGAGAGTTATTTTGACGTCTCGCCCAGCTTAAATCTTCGTGGGTTGAACCCCTGTCGAGGAGCAAGGGCGTTTACAAGCCGAGGCTGATCTTGTATTAAAGGTGAAATCAGCCTAACAGTAAAACTCTCTTTAATAGCAGACAAATACATAACTATTAAGGCATGTATTGGGAACCGTTTGACTTCAAGTGACATCCCGATTATTTCGGAATGGCAAGAAAAGGAGTAATGATGCTGCTAATGGGGGTTCAGTTAAGATGTTGTTTTCAACAGCACCCGTGAGATTTCAGTCGACTCCATGAGACTAAACTAAGTATTTGCAGATATTCAACTGTTAGAGTAGACCTCATATCATAATGTTGGAAACTCAGAGAATTTATTGCTTAATTTCACTCCCACTTTTCGGTATTCTTACATTAAAGAGCTACCGCTTCCTGTCCAGTTAACTGATAAAAGTAAGATCTCTAGGGTAATTCAAACTGACGGTACAAAATTACCTCTACTTTAATTGGCTAAGATCTCGGCCGTAGTGGAATAAAACATGCATCAAACACACGATAAGATAAGATGAGATAAAGAATTAACGTGTGCGCTGGCCTTTAATGACTTACATTGCTAACTAAACTACCGAGCACCCCTCAAAATGCATCCCTTACCTACAGTTCCCTTTACACCTGAAGTTAAATCACATCCTCTTTACCGCAGTCAAATGACCATGCTCTCATAGTCTCTAGCGGCTCCTCATCCTCTCCTCCACCTGCGATTAGACCTGCTGTGAGATATCTGAGGAACATGAAATCCTTGAAACTCCGAGGAACCTCAACGTTCCTTGGATTAGAGGCAAGGCCTTCAAGTGAAGGCATTGTCCCAAGGTCTTGCTCCCCCATCTCATCCGGATGAAATGATGGGCTCAGGCACAGGAGATCCAGGTAGAGGTCGTGGATATCCTCCTCCAGCTGCTCAACAGATTCCGTGATTGGCTTGGGTTTGACGGCATGGCACCCAGGTAGGGTATTCGCCGCGGGGATACTCACCTTGGGGATGTTGGCCCCTCCCTTGCGACGCTGATACAGAGTTGGCCAGCTGTCCCCAGCCAAGTCCACTACGTCCTGATGATGATTGGAGCCGCGGTCGATGTTACCACCAGAACCAGGCCCAAACAGCTTCAGAAATAGCGCTAGGCGTTGCTCATTGCCACCCTTTGCCTTCCACTGCATGAATGCATCGTACTCTCCACGACATACAGTCTCGAGATTGGACCAGCCAGATCTCGCTTCTTCTACCTCTGCATACCAGCGGAATGGAAGATCACTCGTACCTTTGTGACGGAGCTTCTGATCGGAGATGTCACCTGATTCCGGATCAGTTTGAATCTTCTCCATCAGGCTTTCAAGCTAAGGCTCAACTGCTGAAGTATGCATTTTGTCTTCGGATTTGGTGGTTCAGATGATAGAAAAGAATTCTGATGGAAGAAAAGGCGTCGTCGAGAAAGTCAAAGTGGAATTGTGATGATAGAAAAAAGAAAGGAGTGAGTTTAGGGGCGTCATGTGCTTTATATACTATGGGTTCGGAAAGGTTATTTGCGATGTACTGTCTATATGCGTAGATGATCCAGTGAACACTTCAGTTGTATTTGTCAGTTTTTAGAACATGGAAGATAGGAAAAGGTAAACAGAAGAACACTGTAACCTGCTCGCACGGTCAACATACTTGATGTGGAAGCAAGTTGTGATACGGGTGTGAGCTTTTTAGAATGAGAGTTATTATTGCCATAATACTAGAAATATCCATCTCGTATTCTAGGGCGCTGAGAATATTGTTCAGAATGCGAGTATTGCCAGTGGCACAGTATGCCGTTTCAAAATTTGCACATATCTTGTTGTTCAATTGAAGGGCAGTGATCATCGTCAGAAGCCTAATCAGGATTTTTTATCCTTTTGTAAATAAAACAGCTAGTTTGCTTGTTCATGTGACGGAACTCAAGAACACCGAACAGTCTGCTGAACATCTCTACAGGGCCCCGAACACTCTGTAAACGCGCCCATTGCGTCTGCGATGAGAAGGACAAGTCACCCGTAACGTCCAGCAACCCAGACAATCATCAACATAACGCTCTCACATTAACGGTTAAGCAGAAACTCCACGAATGTCTATTTCACAGTATCTCACATCGCTGGCCAGACGTTCAACGCTGATTAAAATTATGTTTCTATTCGTTCTTGCGATTTCTTGCGTTTTTCTATCATACATTGAACAAGAAATTGCAACTCAACTAGACTGAAGCTTCAGACTGGGAGAAAGAGCGAGAAATCTTAGTATGGTCGAATTGCTTCATATGCACCAGATGCGTCTCATCATCATGACCATACTCCACCTCGACGATGGTATCGCAAGTAATCCCAACGGGATGAACCCTTCCGCGTGCTCCCTTGATGGCCGTTGCACTTGCACTTGCACCTGACTCTCTCTCCAAAGGATAGGTTCTAGTACGAGGTCTGTTGGGGTCCTCGCGACTACTCTCTTGGCCACTCTTGTTGCTGCCATAGTTGATGTAGCGCTTGGATTTGCCGAAGAGTTTCATAAGAAGGACGCGCATTGTAGGCATGCACGCACACCACATACCAACATTGACCTCAACGGTAGACCATTTCGCCATAGCAAGGTAGTCCCATGATAAGTTGTTGGTATGGCTGACTCCTGCGACAATACAGGCATATAGACGGAAGATACTCATGAAGGTGACGCTAGACACTATACGTTAGAGACGATGTTACTTCAAGCCAAGGGACAATCGTTTTACACTTACAAGGCACCAACACCAAACATCATCCCAACACCAATCTTCTTCTTCCAGTCTAAATTTAATCCTCTCAGTTGAGAAAGTGGAACACCAAGGATTAAAAAGTCCGAGGCAATATTGATAGCACCATTAGACCAGGCAACGCCATTGACGCTAGCACACTTGCCCGTGTGTTTGGGATCCCCATCCCACTTGGTCCAAAAATGATGAATGGGTTGACATTGGAAGATGGCAACGAGAGCAAATGTTATCCCGTTTATGCAGATAAACGCCACAGTTCCCCATAAAACTCTGCGTACACCCTTGCTTGGGAAGATACGAAGATAAAAGAAGAGCAAGCTGAGTTTCATGGTTGTTTGCAACACAAAGTAAGTGAGGACAAGCATCCAAAACCAGAAACCAAAGTTTGTTATCTGCTCGGGAGTGAGGGTCCAGATGTCAGTCCCTATGCCGGCAGGGGCTGCGCCGTAAGCGTTGATACAGATGCAATAGGCAGCGAGGATCATTGTTATCATTATGAAGAGGTCATCTAGGCCCATGGAGAGCTTATAGATTAGCTTAGTGCCGAAGCGAAGAATGACGCATATGCCTGATATAATTCCCATAATAGTATTGATGCTGACGAAGCTGGGTCGTACGTCTCGAACGGGGGCGCCGCATAGTACCATGGTAGCATTTTTTGTGACTGGTAATGTGTAAGCGGATATATAGAAATGGAACAGGGAATGATGTACATAGCGCTTCTCTGACAGTACAAGCCGCCAAAACGCATTTCTCGACGTCTTGCTGGAGAGGTTTATTTTCGCACGTGCATTGGACATCGTCAAGGCCACAAGTTGAGGTCAAGACATTTGTCACTAGACATTTCGACTATAAAATGTCAGCGATCTCTATTGAATAACCAAGCAAATATGCTACATACCGCACAGTTGGGCAAAGAGCCCAGGATCGAAGAAGCTCCTGTGTCTAGAGCGGCGGAAGCCAAAGGCAAAGCCATGAGGCAAGCAATAATGCCATGAAATAGCTTCATCTTGACACAAACTGTAGCAGGATGGAATCCGAAAAAGTAAGAAAGAAGAGAAAAGACATGTCAGGGTGATATGCAGGTATATAAGTATCTTTAACGCCAAGTGGACATGTCTTGACGGACATATTCCGATTAAAGATTTTAAAGCAAACACAAGGGCTAACTACAAACACTTGAATATTTTTTCATTAAATCACGTCTTCCTGAGACGACTAGCAGAATCAAGGAGGGGGCAATCCACATAGTAGGACGTGCTTACTATCGTTAGTTTGCGTTTGTTTAGACGTGCACAGACGGATTTTCATGTTGAGGTCTGGTCAACGCGAGTCACGAGTCGTTTTGCTAACTAACGTTACTGTATCACCTTTTGAAGCTGTTTTTAAACCCTTCTTATATTCAAGTTCAGGCTTGAGTCCGCAATTCATACCGAATCCCATCTCCTTGAGACCCCAGTGTGCCCTACCCGCGCCTCCATTACAATATCCAATCATAGGTTCAAGATGCGACGCTCGATACTTCTATCTCTTGTTAAATAACCAGAAACTTGGGTATCTCCATTGGGAGGGACGGGTAGGGCACACTGGGGTCTCAAGGAGATAAGTCAAAACGGTACAGCCAGTACTGGGCAGGCAGTGACATGCTTAGTTAGTAATCAATTGGCATATCTTCAAAGTATCTGGCCTGCAGTTTTGCAAACAGCGACTTCGATTTGGTGATTGCCGAGTGATGGATCGGTTGGGGTGGTAGTGATCCCACGTGGAACCATAGTATTTTCCGCGTAAATTAGTCAAGTTAGACCGTTTCTCTTAGCCAAACACCAGAACAGGACTCGGGCCGGCACTGCGGATCGCCTTTTAGCCTATGAATTAAAGTCCTCAAGGGTGCTAAATGTTAAATTTTGTACTTCTCACAGTGGCCAACCTCTTCGGATCAGCAACAAGTCTTTCCTGGTTTGAACGACATAAACAGCCAATTGGTGATTCTCCGCTGTGGCAAAAATACGTAGAAAACCGCAGAGTCGAACAATTAGCACTCTTGCGGACTGTATATGGCCAAAGCGGGAGGCGCGGTAGATCATAGACTCCACATCTCATTCGGTTCATCCCAGTGCCGAAGATCGGCAGAGTTTGCAGATCCTCGCAGATCCATTGAAATGCACAGAATTCAGCACGAACTGCAGATCTATGGAACCGGTCTAACCCAAGATCAGATTTGATATTCAGTAATACCGTGACGAAATACGGTAGTTGTAACACCTACGTGCCTCCACCTGTATTTGAGCCCAGATCTATCATTTCTTAAACCCAGCGAGCAAGTCCAGCGGATAAAAACATAAGTCGGGCTGATAAAATGCCTTAGATCTCTTGTGATTGTTTAGTTACGTGGGATGTATCTCCTTCAGGCCCCGAGCGTGTATTACCCGCACCTCCATTCCACTATCCAATCATGGGATGCTCGATACTTGTCTAGAGACGGAGGTGCGGGTAGTGTACACCCGCAACCTCAAGGAGATAAGCCTTGTTGTTAGCACGTTTATGCTATGCGTAAACTAATGACTAGTATTTGGCCCTAGCAATAGATGGTTGTTTCCTTTTGGGAAAGTGTTTCGTGGACCCTCCTTCCATTTTTATTATCTTGCTCCAATTTCTTTCCACTATTGCCGCTAATGACGTACCTTTAGCCATGCTTGTGCCACTTCACTGTCAAGACGGGCTCTTTATCCTTAAAGCCGGTTGGCCTGTAAAGATTCGGCAGTACGGACAGAGACACAGAGTTGAACCCCTGAGTTTAGCTAGCGTTGATCTACAGAGCCAGGATGTTTTAATCCGGTTTCATACCCACACTTCCCCTTTCTTACTTAATCTTGTATGCAATTGTAACGTTTTGAATGATTGACCAGTAACATGGAGCGTGATTTGCTGAGCAGGCTATAGGTAATGTATTGTCCACATATCGAAGATCCCACTGGTGCTAGTCGGGGACCAAAAACTAGGTGCCTGCTTCGTAGCTGATAACTATAATCTCCCAATGTTCACCTCGAGGCCCAAAAGTCAAGAATCAAGGACTTGGAGTTGGTAGCATCGAAACCTATCAAGAGCCCAACCCTCATGTCCGTCGCACTTCCAGACGCAGATACAATCCTTACAAGAGTCACTCCTTTGGGGTGGACTATTAACAGTAGTCAAAACTCGATTTCAAATCATTGAGGAGCACCCCCAATGGTCCCTCGTAGCCTGGACTCTCATCACACCTGTCGCTCTCGACATGTTGACACAAGCCACTCATGAGACTGAAAGGTGCTTCGCAAGTTGGACACTGAAATCCATAACCTTGAATGTCGGAACGGTAGGGAATAGCTTCGCAGCAAGTTAGACCTGCTTCTGTGACTTCGTATTGGCAGAAGCACATGTCCCAGTTTCCAGATGCAGCAGCATAGCAGACTCAGTGATAAACAACAGATCGCAGCCCGCGCATCCAATTGAGTTAGTTAATCTTGATATTATATGTTTGCAGACGAGAGGAAGAAAGGAACATTTTTTAGATTCTGCCTTGTCCAGGAGTGTCTTCCACATGTGATACATATGTGTTTAGCCACGTCAAGCTCGGCCAGCCCTTCAGCGGTTGTGAAGCGTCGATTATTGCAAGTTATGCATAGGTGGTGGACTGCCTGACACGGAAGGAATCTAAAAACCTTGACATCATCCCATGTGTTAGTAATAATCTCTTTTAATTCTTGCGGCCTCAGCCAACATATGACGTGGCTCAATGCGGGAGGCCGACCATTGTCGTGACCCCTCAATCTTACAAATTAAATAACATGCCTGAAAAGTAGTTTTCCTTCCTTGACTGCCGTTCAAACCACCTTTCTGTTCTAATAAAACACCTCTATTATCATTAACCTGGTCGCCATCAACCTCAGACGCATTAATAGTTACATAATATCTCCATCAACGTTCAGTATCAACATGAAGGCGACAAGCTTTCTCGCAACTATCGCCGGCTTCTCTACGGCCGCATGCGCGGGACCAGTCGCATACGGCGTCTGTCAAGCGGGATGCGCCTCGGTCGCGATGGCTTGCTACGCTGCAGGTGGTGCGACATGGGGAGTCACTATTGGAGCCACGGCCCCAGCTACGATTGTCGCTTGCAACAGCGCATTCGGAGCTTGTTCTGCTGCTTGTGCTCAGACAGCTCTGATAGCTCCTACACCATGATGATGCACTGGAGAGGAGTCACCGGAAACGGCGTCACTTGAGAATCGTCGAATAGACAACAGTATTTTATGCTGTCGTGGGTATTTCCCTTTTTCATTGGAATATTTCGAATACACTGACGGCAAGAGAATGGGAGAGGCTGGAAACATAGCTGTTAATAAATCTGGTTAAGAATTTGAAAAGGTCGGCATTTTGAAGAAGTGTGTGTTTGAAGGTGTTTCCCTTGCGATTGTATGTCAACCAACAGTAACCAAAGACAGTATTATCTAACAAGCCATATAATATTTACGTAGCCAAGGCCTAGTGTGTAAAGGGATATAAGATCCAAGGGATGCTCAGTCTCCCTTGTCTAGGTAAGACAATAAGGAGAGTTGTGAGACACGGGCTACGAACGTAAATCAGGCTGCGAGCTAAATTATAATGTTTCATCATCATCAATCTGGCTTACCTGGTTAGAAACAATTTGCCAGTCCGAGACTATTGCGTATGTGATTTTAACCCTCATATGTCTCGAAGCAATCGGTTCACTGATCAGCTCTTAAGCACAAGTACCCCGTAGCTGCCTGGTCTGACAGTCATATTGCTGCAAGCTAGAACCTCTGTCACCCCTCGGCAAGATGGCCAACCCGTTAAAAGAAAATAGTGAAGTGGCGCCTTTGCTACGGCCTGGAACCTCCCATGGAAGCTGCCAAAACCACTATGGCGCCGTTCAACAAGCCGAGAATCGGGTTTCAAACGGCTCAGACACGTTACCGCCTGATCGTGTCACTGATGAAGGATCTTTTGGGCCAGTTCAAGAAGTGGCCGACATCGCATCATCCAAAACGGACAGTGCCTCCATCACCGAGTCAGGTGTCTTTGATAACACCCAGGAGAATACCTATGCTTCCAGATTCATCGACATCTCACCCACGAGGTTCTGGCTCATCTTCAGCGCCGTGCTACTCGGATGCATTGTCGGATCCTTCGACTCAACCCTCATGGCCTCGAGCCATCCAGCTATTACTTCCCATTTTCATGCGTCAAACTCGGCCTCCTGGCTCTCTACAGCTTTTCTATTGACATGGACTGCCTTTGTGCCGTGTTTTGGTCGAATCTCGGATACGTTTGGCCGAAAGCCCATATACCTCTTAGCCATCACTATTTTCTTGGTCGCAACTGCGTGGTGTGGAGCCGCTCAGTCTATTGGAAGTTTGATCGCAGCTCGTGCTGTTTGTGGTCTTGGAGCCGGCGGTGTCTCGTCCATGGGCATGATTATTTCCAGCGACACCGTCCGTCTGAAGTATCGCGGCATCTACCAGGCCTACATCAACCTCTGTGTCGGAATTGGCGGATGTCTTGGCCTCGTCTTTGGCGGATACCTGTGCGACCAGGTTGGTTGGCGAGGCGCGTTCTACATTCAGTTGCCTGTTCTTTTTGTCTATCTTGTGCTAGCGATCGTTGTTACTCCATCTGATCTAGGCCTCGATGCTACCCAGCCAGCGCGATCTCAGTTTCAGTCTCTTTCGCAAATCGCTGCAGCAGTCGACCTGCCTGGATCTATTATTTTGGTACTCGGGTTAACGGCACTTGTGCTGGGCCTGAATCTCGGCGGCAATGTTCTTGGCTGGATGCATCCCTTGGTAATTTCGTCTCTGGTCGCATTTCTTGTCATGGCCATCATATTCGTACCGTACGAAAGACGAGTTCCACGAGCCGTCATGCCCATCAAACTTCTGACCCAAGATCCCTGGGCAAGCATTGTCTTTGGAAACACTTTGGCCTCCCTTTCCATCACCACTATGATGTTCAATACCCCCCTCTATTTCCAGGCTGTCAAACTTGCAAGCCCTACTGACTCGGGGTTAAAACTAGTGGTCTCGACCATCGCAGTCATGGTATCGAGTGTGACCACAGGATTCATTATTACCTGGACTCAGAACGCGAAGCCCATGATAATTCTTGGAGGAGTTTGCCTGCTTATCGGAGCATGCATGGCGGCGTCAATGAACGTCGAAACACCTGACATCATAGCAATGATTAGTCTTGGCGTCTCGAGCCTTGGACAGGGATTTTCTTTTCCGTCCCTCATGATATCAATCCTCGCCACCAGTACCCAGGGCGAACTGGCCGTGGCCAGCACGACACTCGGTCTTTGGCGGAATTTGGGGTCACTTCTTGGTGTATCTATAAGCAGTCTCATATTCCAGAATGCCCTAGTTCGAAAGCTTGAAGTTACAGTAACTGGGCCCGATCGAGTGCGGATCATCCTCCTCGTTCGCAAATCTGTCCGTGCAGTGGCAGAGTTGGATGCAGTTCACCAACCTCAAGGTAAGCTCTAGGCTCGAGCTGTGTTTACAAATGATATTGTGCTAATAGTAAATCTAGTCATTGCGGCATACTCATGGGCGCTTCGAGTAACCTTTATTTCTGCTGCCTGTTGGCCCGTTTTGATGCTGGCGATACACATCCGTATGCGTCTGCCGAGGCTTGCTGGTCGGAAATAAGAGGTCTACCCCGACGTTGGGTAACAAGTTTGGAGTTCATCAGCTACGAACACCATTTAACATGTGGGAAAATTCGAAGATTCATCCTCTCTTGTGAGAGCTTTCTTTAGGATCCTTGTAACTTAGATAGTAGTACTTACACAACATGAACACAGTGATTTTAGTACTCCAATGATTGACAGACTTGTACTCCCTTGATTATGGTACCGGAGCTCAGGGTTGGATGAGATTGTCTTGGTTTAATCTTAATTGTATCCGGGTATTCCAAACTTGACTGAGACACGATCTGCAAAATCGGGGGGTCACTGTGCCGTTGACATAGGTACTAATTCTTATTGGAAGTCTCAAGAGACATTTCTGCCTGATCTCGGACATAATACCTCGCCCTGCAGCTCAGGTGACTCACGGCATACGTAGTTACCGAAATGCCAGCTGAAGTGTCTTAGACACTGCGCTTCATACAAGCATAGTTGCGGTGAGAGGATGCTGGAGTATACTATTATAAATAAGCGAAAGATTCTGTATTTGAATGAACATTGAATGCTTCTAACCAAACTCTCCAACATAACAAAAGCAACCTACCCAATCTCTTAAACCATGTCAAGTGAAACACGAGACTTCCCTGGCCTTCCTCCTTTCCCAAAGGATGTTGCAACAGCGCCGCTCCTCTGTCTGTCCCTACAGAAGCTCCTGGCTTCTGACGAGTACGAGATCAAGAGACTCGTTGACGCATGCGAAGACCTCGGCTTCTTCTATCTTGACCTTCACAATTGCGGCTCTACGTCTGGTATATTGGACGACGTTGACAAGCTTTTCGCCATCTCAAAGGAGTTCTACTCTCTAAGCTTGGAAGAAAAGAAGAAGTACGATTTCAGTGCCCAGAACTCGTACTTCGGATATAAGTCTCAGGGTGCTGTCGTCGTCGACAAGAATGGAACTCGAGACCGTAACGAGTCCTATAATGTAATAAAACACGCCCACTGGGGTCAAGGTATACGCTAAATTTACTTTTACAGGTCCCCAAGATTGACATGCTTGGTATGGTTGATCCTTTGCCTCGACCCAAGCCATTTGATGAGGGTAAAAATGTTTTTGCATCTTTTTTGAAGCGATCGCACTCTATAGTAACACTTCTCCTCGACATCTTCAATGAGAGTCTTGGCCTCCCACCAGGGACGCTTTCCGCACTCCACCGTCTTGACGCAATGAGCGGTGACGCTGTTCGTCTAATCAAAGCACCTCCTCAGCCTCGGGACGACCGGAAGGCAATCACTCTTCCTGAGCATACCGACTACGGCAGCATCACCTTCGTCTTCAATCAGCTTGGTGGTCTTCAGGTTCTACCGCCTGGAAAAAACGCTGAGTACCTCTACGTCGAACCACTTCCTGGGCACATGATTGTGAACATTGGCGATGCGCTCGCCAAGTTCACCAACGGCCTTTTCCGCTCAAACATCCATCGCATCGTCGCTCCTCCGGGCGTACAGGGAGACTTTACTCGCTACAGTGTAGTCTATTTCTCGCGACCAAATGACGATGTCATCTTGAAGCGACTTGAGGGTTCGGAGCGTATTCCACCCCTGGAAGAAGGAATTGTGGAGGAGATTATAAACAGTAAAGACTGGATCTTGCGTCGTGGATTGGGTAGGAGAGCTACACATGCGAATGTGGATTTAGACAAATGTGCTGGCACAGAAAACCTGAGTCGACGTATCGCGGCTTAGCTCTCGGTGAGCTGCATCCTCACAGTTTAGACATAACCTCTTGGCTTCCATAGATTATCAATAGCATATCGTATTAACATATAACTCAAGTACTACTTTGCATCTTTCTAGGACCATAATCCACTACTAGACACTTGTCCTGTGTAACGTATACCAATTAGTAGCAAAGCGACTGCAGCAGCTACCTTTGACACCTTTTTGCCAATCACTGTTAGCCTAGAGCGATACATCTGCCGACGAAGCTCCACCAACGACATTGGCTCATTGAGATGAGGAAAGTCAACACTCGGCACTTCCACATCTAAGAATGCACACAACGGTTTCCAGCCATGGCTTGCATGCCACTCAAGTAATCGTCCCTCGGGTGTAAGTCTTCGAACCTTTGCAACATGTTCATCAAAGGATTCAAGAAGAGCTGGGTCAGCCTCCGGCTTATATGCCGGGGTTCCTTTGGAGATGACAGAAGTGGTGTAGTTTAAAAGAGTCCAGTAGCGTAGTGAGAAGCCGTCCAAGTAACCAAGCAGGGTCCATGATCTCCAGGATAGGATCCTGAGGATCGATTTACGCATCGACGTCAACCATTGATCCCGATCGCGAATGGTTAAAACTATCTTTGCTTCTGGGTAAGCCGCGATCAACTCTTCCACGAAGAGACAGCAAGGCTCATCAGAAACAGACTTGCACAAATAGCTGTTAGCGTGTATAGACGATTTCAGACTCTGGATCATGTAGCCATTGAAGGAGGGAGGCCAAGATTTGTGATTGTTCAACGTACATCGTAGTTCCAAAGGATCTCGTCGAAATCTTGGCGCGAGACAGGCTTCCCCACACCTTCGTATTTAGCTCGAAGAGCCTTCATCCACAATTGAACATGGTCATTGGCATCATTGGACAAGACTTCAGCAAAGTGATAGGAACGGAAGCCCAGGATCTTGAGTGCGGCACATGTAGCTGTAAGTAGAGTTATTATTCTCAATTCCTTGGATGTTTCAGTATTAAGAGGGGATCACATACAAGTCGTTCCTGTCCGAGGAAATGAAAGAAAGAGAACCTTCATAGGCTTAGGCCTTGGAAGAATTGGCTCAGACTTTTCGTAGAACTCCATGGTCTTGTTCAATAGTGGGACGAAACAACGGTAAGACAGGATGATGGTGTGTGTAGTGCGGATATCAAAGCCTCTTGGAAGGGAAGGGCAGAAAATACCAAGGTAATAAGGGAACTTTCCGAAATGTTTAGTTCCCACAGACAGCGACATCCGGATCACGGTACACCGCTCCCGAATTGCCCAAATCGAGTCCGATTATTTCGGGCCATGATGATCAGTCATATGCAAGGATATTACAGCCAACCGCTTCCTGCATTTCATCTAGCGTTGCTGCCGATTTCGTCTTATATCGACGACACTCCCCTGAATCTGTCTAGGTTAGCATGCAATAAACTTGCGTGTCTCAGACGTGGCAATTCCAGCTTCCATGATTCATTGTCATCAAAAGGAGATGCAGGTAGGTATTTGAGACATGCTGTAGGTACCGATTGTAGTTTCTACTCACCGCAATTTATCATGACCTGCAATGGGTTATCTTGAGGCATTTAAATAAGACCATATTTTAGAAGGAATGACGATTTGCTTTCCTGTACCCAAGTTGATAGCCTATTACCACTTGCAGTTGACAAATCAGTACCCTCGCCCATATATCTCAAAATGTTACCCGACGAAAGGACCCTGCGTTCCGCATTCCCTTCCCTGGAAGTGGATCAAATATTTCTCGACAACGCTGCCGGGAGTCAAGTCCTGGGGGACGTTGTATCATCCATCTCGGATTACCTGCTCACCACCAACGTTCAACTGGATGCTTCCTACAGCACCAGTCAGGAGGCCACGGCAACGTTCGATGGTGCGCACGATGCCTGTGCTAGGCATATTAATGCCCACACCGATGAGATCGTGCTGGGTCCATCGACTACCCAGCTCCTTAGGAACCTTGCGTCATCTCTTGACCTCAAGTCTGGTGATGAGATCATTGTTTCTGCCGTGGACCACGAGGCCAATATTGCGCCCTGGGTAGATCTTGCGGAGAAGCAGCATCTTCGTCTCAAGTGGTGGAAGCCACACCAATCACAAAATCCAAAGCTTCTTGCCAGTGAAATGAGAGAGCTGCTTTCTCCAGCCACGAGGCTTGTGACCTGCACACATGCCAGCAATATCTTGGGAACCATCACCGACGTTCAGTCTATTGCCGAGGTCGCCCATGAGGTTGGGGCTCTCGTCTGTGTCGATGGTGTGGGTTATGCAGGGCACAGGCCGATTGATGTAAAACATCTCGGTGTCGACTTTTATTGCCTCTCGTGGTACAAAGTCTACGGGCCACACATCTCGATGCTATATGCCAGTCGTGCAGGGCAGCATCTTGTCCGTCCTATGGGACACTTTTTCAACTCTCACGTCAGCCTCACCGAAAAGTTGGGGCTCGCAGGTGCAAGCTATGAGCTGGTGCAAGCTCTCCCTCATATTGTTGAGTATCTTGAGCCATCTTGGGACCGGATCATCTCTCAAGAAGGAAGGCTGCAGGCCACGCTCATTAACTATCTAAACTCACGCTCAGATGTAATCATTTACGGCGAGACCGTTGCGGACGTGGCAATGAGACTGTCTACCATCAGCTTTACTGTTACCGGCTGGAGTTGCCACGCGCTGGTTGAGGCGATCGAAAGTCGGTCAAACTACGGGGTCCGCGCAGGCTGTAATTATGCAGAGCGTCTCGTTAGGGAGATTTTGGGTCTTGGCCGAGATGGAGTCGTTCGAGTCAGCATGCTGCATTACAATACCTGTGAGAACAATCACTTGCCCCGCACTCAGAGACATTTTGCTAACGTGGGGGGTTTAGTGGACGAGATCCGAGGTTTCATCAAGATCCTTGACAAGGTCTTGTCCGATGGTCCGCGGGCTAAGCTTTAATGGTACATTCGGAAATCTCGCTTTTCGCTGATGAGGAAAGAGGAAAGTATCGATCGATGCACAAAGGGTCACATTGCATTATGTGTTTAGTCATTTTTAGTCCAGATGAATTGTCCTAAAACAAACAAGTGCATCGGACTATCGGTACAGACAGGGTTCTGTATAAACGGCAAGGATATGATTATTATTAAACTCGGAAATTAGCCAGTAAAAGGAACTTTATACCATGTGATGAGTTGTACTCTGTATGTCTCGCTTATGACTATTCACGTGCAGACTTGGTCTTGGTAGAAAAACATCTATCAGCAGATGTCGCGATACCAGTCACAACAGCAACTGCAAGGGCCTCTTTTAATCATGTGATAGTATAGGATGTGTTAAGCTATAGAGTATTTAAGAAAAGACCGTAAATAATCAACAGACATGCATGCTTCAAGTAGATTTATCAACAATCACCGAACAACCTTATCTCGCAAAGTCAATCTCTGACCCTATACTTCTGTCGCATCGACATGGCATTTAACACGCCAGCTCATCATGGAGATGGAGTAGTGTCTCAAACAGCGAATTGCGACCACATTCCTGTTATTGATCTATCGTGTTTGGACAGTCCAGATGATAAAGACCGTCAGAAACTGGCCGAATTGATCAACGATGCATGCACCAAAGTTGGATTCTTCTACATCAAAGTGAGTACCCGATTTCTTTGAACCCCTGTAATTTCCAATATTAAAAGCTTACAAGCGCATCTTGGCTTAACTGCAGAACCATGGCATTCCTGAGGATATGATAGAATCTGTTCACAATGCGGCTGAACGGTTTTTTGATCTCTCAGAGGCACAAAAGATGAGATACTATATCGGAAACTCACGGGTGAGTGGTGCTGTCCAAATATCCTAGAATGTTATCGGGTATTCACTGTATGCAGAAATTCCGTGGTTATACTCCTCTTGGCGCCGAAGAGTCGACAGGGACAGAACAAGACTTGGGTTCAGAACAAAAGACTGTTTCTGAAGCCTTTGACATTGGATATGAGACAGCGATGGACCTGGACAAGAAGTCAAGCGACCCACTCCCGTCAGACACTTTCGAATTGTACGGTGACAACCAATGGCCTGATGAAGATGTGATTCCTAATTTTGCCAAAACCTACCTTGATTACTGTGGTATTGTCCTGGAGACTTGCCGAAAGATGATGAGAATCTTTGCTTTAGCTCTCGAACTACCAGAAGACTTCTTTGACTCGAAAATGCGACATCCTGGTGTCACTTCGAGAATGCTGCACTATCCGGCCCAATCAGTTCAAGGCGAGGAGCAAGGAGGGCTTGGGGCGCATACGGTAAGATGGGGATCCAAGTTAGCGAAGCGTACAAGACTCACTGTTCTCAGGATTACGAATGCTTCACGGTACTCTCTCAAGGTCGTGTATCGGGTCTGCAAGTCTTGAATCAGCAGGGCCAATGGATGCTCGCTCCACCAATCCCTGGTACACTAGTGGTAAATATTGGTGATTGCTTGTCAATCTGGTTGGTATTCACCAAGGGACAAAGCAAATGAAATGACTAACACCATGCATGCAGGTCAAACAAAAAGTTCAAATCGACTATTCATCGGGTGGCAAACCTCTCGGGAAAGGAACGGTACTCGGTACCGTTCTTTTTCGGAGTGGATTACGATACTACAGTTTCAGTCTTGCCGCATTTAGTTTCCGGCGATGTTCCGGCATGCAAGGCCCCCTTCAAAGTCGGAGATGTGAGTAGTCCCCGAACGAGATGTAACCCTTATATGCGCCACGTCTGACAAGCATAATACCAGTGGGTTCGCAATAAGTTGTCTCAGGCGTATGTGGGGTTTAGCGGGGCTCCTTCTGTAAAGGTCTGATGATGCATAGGACCATACCTAGATATGGATATTTTATTGGATTGAAGGGTTAAAATCTAGTTCATTTTCAGACGTTCCTTCATGTCGCTATGGTATGTGGCTTGCTGAACTTCATGCAAGGTCATTAGGATGATTACCATGTCTCGGGCTGTCGGCTTCCGTTCTGTTATGTCTCAGACGTGTCAATGCAATTTCTTAGGTAATTGAAAGACGTTTCTCAAAATCGAATTGGAAATATTTGCCATGCACGTGGGTTGGAAGTGCCAGCCTGGAGCTATTACAAGGTGTATGTACTATAGAGGCACAGCCTACGACCATCTCACCGCATCCAGTGATCTCAGTTAAACAGCCGAAATCGACAACTCTTGCATAGACTGAGGCCACACCTTGATATCATGTAGACTGAAAATATCTTGGACGGCTATCGGAACTCTCTTGTTTGTAAACTGATTGACACAGAACAGGTTATCAAGTGGAAAGAAGTACATGCATGAGTGGGGGAGGAAAGTCGACGGTCCTCGTCTGGAGAGCTATGCTGTCGCCTCTGAAGATAGACGATCCATGGACATGAGAACCTATACGTTGTTTTCTCTTGAGGTGTCTGTTCTCTCAGTCTATGTTATGTAATTCATATGGCGGTGTATCAAGGAAGCTATATATATCAAGAAGAAACATGATAGAGATCATCACAACACGAGACAGTCCAAGCCTATTAGACATTTTAACGTTTCCTCATCATGACTATCTCGTCCAAGCCCCTCGTCCAAGCTGACGATGAATGGTCTCCTCTAAAATCTGTCATTGTCGGCCGGGCAGGTGTTTCCTGTTTCCCCAGCGGCCCTGCCGAGATGATGAAATCTACAATGCCCGCGGAACATCTCAACTCCTTCAAACCAAAGACACTCTTCCCACCAGATCTCATTGAGAAGGCAGAGGCCGAACTCGAGCAATTTGCCACTATCCTCAAAAATGAGGGAATCAAGGTTTATCGACCTCTGGATATCAACTGGCATAAGATCGGTGGATACACCGGTGCCATGCCACGAGATGGTCTCATCAGCGTTGGCAACAACCTGATCGAGGCATGCTTCGCTTGGTCCTGCCGTGCTCAGGAGATTGATATCGCATTCACACCTATTCTGGACCAGTTGGGCGTCGATCCTCGCACAAACATTGTTCGACGCCCGGCTAGCAGCTTTGCTGATACTCTGATGAGCAATAACGAAGCTAACAACAAATGGGTTATTAATAACTCTCGTCCAGCCTTTGATGCCGCAGACTTCATGCGTTTTGGTACAACCATCATTGGGCAGTACAGCCATGTCACCAATCAAGCTGGTGTTGACTATCTTACCCGCAGCATCCCTGAGGGTTATAGAATCGAAATGATCGAGGTTAATGATCCAAACGCGATGCACATTGATGCAACAATCCTTCCTCTTCGGGACGGCCTTCTTGTCTATAACCCAAGCAAGGTCACCGAATCTGGCTTGAGAAAACATGCCGTCTTTCATGATTGGGACCTTGTGCCATACCCATTTACTCCAAAGGACAGGACGGATCCCCCTCTGTATATGACTAGTCCATGGCTTTGCTTGAATGCCTTGGTTTTGGATGGAAGGAAAGTGGTGGTTGAGGCCAGTGACTTGGTGACAATGGAATGGTTTGAGTCTCTTGGCATGGAATGTATTCCCTGCCCTTTCCAGCATGTAAATAGTATTGGAGGTTCGTTCCATTGCGCTACAGTCGATCTGGTACGAGAAAAGTATTAGATTAGGATATCCAATAAGTAAGTGAGATTTTATCTCATCTGCGAAACAAGACAATAAATCTCTTGCAAGATATTATCCTCTAGAATACATATCATTTCTTTGAAGCATCATCATGTAATCTTGGTAGCGTGCTTCTACCGTCTTCTCGGCTTCTTCCTTACGCCTCTGCTTTTGTCTGTCTGTCCACTTCTTCGTCTTGATTAGAAACCTAATCCTCATTTCTATTTGCAGATAAGGCTGTCTCGGCCTGTTTGTTGGTGCGGCCAATGACTTGTTCTGTACTGGCATTATTATTTGGCCCGATATACGCCATCACAGGCTCCTTTTATCTGTCTTCCCTATTTATAATATATATAGTCCTCTCTTATTATAGTCTTTCTCTTCCTTCTTCTTTAGTTAATATACAGTCAATGTTACATACATACATCATACCTCTCAATAAAATGTACCTAGAGATAGGAATACAGACTAGTATTACAGGAGGAATGGTTCGCTTGGAGATATCAACGATTCATATAGCTTTAAACTGCGTTACCAACCTGCCCTAGACCTAGGGATCCCTGGGGCAGGGTGCTTGCGGGATATATAGGAGGAGAATCCGTCTACTTATACTGGGCAGCCTCAACCAGGCCTTGTGTTGCGTGGAAGATAGAACTACAGAGAGAGATGGCTCCAGTAGTAATGATTATAAGGAGCCCGGGGAATGTTTGGAATTTACTTGCCGAATATGTCTGTTCGGTCTGCTGGTTTATCCTCCGAATCGCCCGATACGTTAAAGACAAAGCAGAGGGGGTAGCGATCCCCGGTTCCGAAGACTATGAGGCAGCTAAAGAATAGTATGAGGATATATAAACTAATAGCGAGGTCTTATCGGATGGCGGTGGGGAAAATGGTAGCGCCAGGTCGACTGACAATCCATATAATTAATTATGTAATTAAATATAACTTAATAGCTATAATATTTAATACATTTTCCAAGTAACAATACAGGATTGAAGAAATATAAGAGAAATCTTGCAAGGCATTTCACAATCTATAAGAAGACTTTTCTATCGTTTTGAGGTTGTCGAACTTGGCGGTCAACTTCTCGAAGGTTATGGAGTTGAAAGTGTATTTCTAACTTAAATCACCATACGAAACTTGAGGAGGTTTCTATCCACAATTTCCTGCTTTTTCTCCACCAAATCCTCCATGTCCCAGTTCGCATTGATAAATCTGCCGGAAAGCCAATCACGCCGCTCACGACATAGCCAGACAATAGTGTCGGCGGGCAACTCAGGCGTGTCATCCAGATGAGAGTGCAATGCTTTAGGCATGTTCAAAGCCAGCTCGGTCTTCACTCCACCCGGATGAATTGAGATGGCGATTACTCCCTGCTGGTGGTATTCCATGTCGATAAACTCGTTGAAACGACAGAGAGCAAACTTGCTGGTCTGGTACGCCGACGCTCCGGGCATAATCACCTGTGCACCACCACTGCTGACGTTGATGACTGTCTTGATGGTCGAGTTTAGGACCAAAGGTATAAAGTAGCGTGATGAGAGGTAAGTTCCTTTGACGGTGACCTCCCACGTCCACCACCAGTCCTTTGGATCAGAGTCAGTAATAGGCTTCCACTCCTCAAGGTTCCCGGCGTTGTTGATCAAAATGTCGAGGCTGCCGCCGAGCAAGTCTTTGGCGGTTTCCGCGGCAGCTTTTACTGACTCTTCAGATGTTATATCCAGCTTGATAGTGTGAACTAGAGGCTCAGGCCTGTTTGCCGCCTTGGCGGCTTTTTTTACCGCCACTACAACGCCTGACATGTCAGAACGGGCGGCGAGCAAGATCTTGGAGCATCCTGCCACGGCGAAACGGGTTGCAGCCGCCTCCCCGATTCCTTTCGATGCCCCTGTAACGAGGACCGACTTTCCTGTGAGGTCGGCTTTCGTTGGATCGATGAAGGGATACGTATCGTGGCGATTAGAAACGTAAGCGACCAATTCAGGCCAATTTGTTGCATGGAACACAGGATCGTCGGCCAAGTTCCTCATTATGTGTATAGGTCTGATCAAACCACTAAGCAGAGAACTTTGGGTTGCTGCAATATTCCTAGAGCTTATACTTGTTGAGCACTGGACTTAAGGGATTGGTTGGTTCTTTCGGCCGTAATGGTGTTCCTAAGTCGGAGTTTTGCTTGGGATAAGGTTGTTGTTATTAGAAGCTATTCTCCCAGAATTGAGCTCGCAGGAGAGTCTTTAAGGTATCCTTCTTTTTTTTGTTTTTTCTATATAAGTGGGCGAAGCGGTGAGAGTGATGTTGATCCGGCAATCTTGGGGTGACATGACTACATCTCGGTCAGTTAGCGTGATATTTTACATTTAGTTACCGTGATATCATTGGAAAAGAACATGGGAAATGAGTTCCATTCTGTCTCTGCTATGACACGCGCTCAGGCGTTATCCCTATAGTGGAGATAAATAGCCTCATATTATTCATGGAAATAAATTCAATTATATAATGGTGCCGATCTGTTTTATTGCTGCTATAGAGTCTGTTTAAGTAAAGGCACTAAAGCACTCACCCTAGAGGATTAACTAAAGCGTACAAGTTCAAGACCTAACTGTTTAACTTTAAATTTTTTAAACCTCACCAATAAAAATTTGCAAATAATATATGGAGCTACTTACCGTTCATATAAGAAGTTAACGTGGATCTTTAATAAATACATAGAGCGAAAAGTGTTAAGTAAAGAATGGCTCTAGTACGCTAGGTGTACCTCATACAGCATGCTATATACTCAGAGAATTTATTGCATACTCTGAGATAAAGTAAGTGAATAATATAACGGTAATATATAAGCGGTGGCAGGTTCAGTGTAGTAAGTGCAACTAAAAAATAAATTAAGAACTATATTAGTGTCGTTGTCGAGGTAGGATTTCAAGGAACCAAGATGTAGATATGTCTGGCCGATATGAAGCAATTATGTAGATGAAACTGACAACCTATTATGAATGCAAAAAAAAAAAAATGAGAAACCCTAGTAGAACTTCTTGCCTCGACACGGGATCGAACCGTGGACCTTGTCATTACTAGTGACACGCTCTACCACTGAGCCATCGAGGCGAGTTGTAATTGGATGTGAGAATGCGGCGCAATTTGCCCACAAGTCGTGTGGCCCAATAGTATGCCAACCAACTTTGTGTGAGGCGATGAGCAAAGCATGGCTGTTGTTAAGGTCAGATGCACAGGCGATGAGGTACAAGTGGCTGTTCTATTAAATACTATTAACTTCCAGAGAGTAGCTCTTCCTACATGGCCGTTACTAGAGCTATACTTGTAAGACTTTTAGTGCTATAAGGGCAATAAGTATGCTGCTGGGTCTCGGTTTAGACGCTCAAAATATCTCGTCCTTGTTGCGCGGCTGGGCGTTGTCGATGTTCGTTATGATGGCTTTCTAAAAAGATATTGCAAAGAATAGATTTCATCGACTGTAAAGATACCAAGACGTCTTACGATATGAACCAACACCCATGTTTCAGCAAAGCTCCCCAAGAAGACTGTTACGTTGGCTGCCACTCGTGTTAGCCTTCCACTGCCATGTATATCCCCCCATCTTGACGTATAACTAGATCTCATAGTCAAAGTAAATAATACTACTCTAGGATCTCCCCACGAACTGTTCTGCCTTGGGAATCCCTCTTCAGTCTCCCCAGTCTTATGCAGAAGTCAAATCCCGACTCCCCCCAACGACGCAGTTCCCATTCTTGCAATGCAACTACCAGGACGCGCTTTCCGCTCCATGGCTTCGATGATGCAGATCCGTCATCAGGACCATATGCTAATTTCTCTTGATCTTGAAACCTCTCCACCAGCAACCAATGCGTAATCTCTGGATGTGGAAGGCTTGCTCTCATGGCGCTTCTGACGCCATCCTTGTCTCTGTATTCAAGCCTCGCTCCAATTCTAACAAGGAGCTTTACCACAGACAGCCTCCCACAAGTGATGGCACACATGAGTGGTGTCCCAAATGCAGACCCATCTTGCTCAATGTTTGCCCCATGATCAATAAGTGTTTTCACCATCTCCAACGCTCCTCTCGAAGATGCGATGCAGATTGGAGTACCAACGTCGCGGCCCTCTTGGTTGATAAGCATCCCCGCTAGTACTGGTGGAAGTGCTAAGAGTAAACGCTTGATATCTTCATGGTATTTGTCATACCCTGAGCCCGACCGACTATCTGCTGACAGTTGAAGGGCGATCTTGACGAAATACAATGCTACTCGAAGCTTTAACGAGCGTGTTCACTTGTGCAAAGCCCCGGGTAGAGAGCTTCTAAACTACGATCCCTGTAATCCGCTACACAGCAACCCTTTTCGTTGACTTTATGAAATACAAGAATCTTATTGGGAAGGTTCAAGACATAGTCTCCAACGGATATCAGTATGGTGAGCCAAACCAAATTGTTCTTACCAACGAGTCTCCTAATCGTCGCATCTACAGCATCACTCTCTGAACCTAATTCCATCCCAGTCCAGACCGGCACATTCTTGGCAGTCAGTACCGCCCTGCGAAAAGAGATGGACAAAATAGTCGCAGTAGTAAGTTTCGTCTCACCATTGACTTGAAGAAAACTGGTTGATTGGGATAAGGTCAATGTTCTTGCGAAGACACCAGAAAATTTGTCTCGGGTTAACAGCTCCGCCAATTCCTCGAAGGATGAATTGGTACAGAGGATTATTAGCGAGGCTGTCTCGCCAATTCCTTCCTTCGACGATACCTTGAGGCTTCATGGACCCGAGAGGAACCCGGCCAATTTGCGGAGTCCCTCCAATCAAACATCTACCACAGGCTTTCAGGCAATCCCCACTCCAGTCACAAGCGATTTGGCGTCTGTGATTGCCGATGAGAATCACATCGAAGAAGAAGAGAGGGACCCGTTGATTCGGTCCTTCGAGATGAAAATGCATTGCCTCATTGCACCTGAAGTATGGGACGCGTTGCTGCCGGTGCGCAAACAATCGGCACCGATTTGTAACCAAGCGGCCAATGGCTTGAAGATTCTTGCAGCAGTTTGCGGGATTCACGATGTCACTTCGACACTGCAAGCGCTTGTAGTGGATGAGCAACTGACAATTCGAATCGATGCAATCAAAGGGTTGGTAAACAACACGATATATGAACGAGAGCTACCTCTTCTCGGTTGGAATCTCTCTTTCCTCTACCAGTATGGCAGTGGGCCGATGCATATTAGTTCAATCAACCACGACAAGAAGTCCAGTGCATCAGTCCATTTCAACAGGACATCAAGCCATCCAACAGTCAAACCTCGCCCGAGCTTTGGGGGCGGGTTTCCTCTTATCGGTTTCGTTTACAGTGGCATGATATGCAATTCGAAAAAGCAACTGAAGAAGGTCGAAGAGCATCTGGTCGAGCAGTGCGACGACAATCATCCACATGCCCCAATGCGTCGTCTTTGACGACGACCTGATGGGAGAGAACGTTTGGTATGGTGTCGAAAAGACAGGCGTGATATTCTTCGTAAATGGGAGAGACAGCGGTATTCATGCCGCAGTGGGTTTAGAACGTCGCTGTTGTCAGTTAATCGAACAGCTACAATACGCTATATTTCACAGAGAAGTTACCAACAGACTTGTGGGCAGCAAGGAAAAGAGGAAACCCACAAAGACAGGCCTAAGCAAACCAGTTTCACTGGAGTCAGGGCTCCCAGCACCGCGTAAGTCATTCCCGCCATGAAATGCCCTCCCTTACACTTGTTGACATGAGTTTAGGCTACTCATACACATTCACTTTCGACGAATTCAAAGTCCAACCTCATACCCAGCCTTTTTTAACATTCGATAATGGCATCAATTTTGTTTGTCAACAAGACGGTCTTTGGACTATCTGTTCGGTGTACCGAGGCCCGGCATGGGCTCACAATGATGGGGGGAGTCCTCTGAAGTTATGGCCTAGTAGAAGCCTCTATCTACTGAAGCGTGATAGAACTGGATTCTGGTTACCGAAGGGAACTAGAACCAACGGTATTAGGCTTGTGTTTTCTAATTCAAAGCCGTTTATTGAGATCTACGGTAAGGGTGATAAGAAGATCTGGGATTCGGATTTGATGCAAGATGAGGATGAGTGTTAGAGCTAGCCAGTGTGTCAGTAGACATTCACCCTATTGGGTCAATATCACGCAATTAGTATCTAACGGAGTAACCTCACCTTCAGACCATCAAAATGAATGTTTTTCAATAGCTTTACTTGGCAGTGAATCAATTCATTCAGTGTTCCTGCGCCAGTTTATTTATCTTTATATGGATAGCAACCGAGTTCTCCCATCATCGTCTTGGAAATATATTTCGTGTAGTTAGTCAGGTTGGGAATTCCCGCATCCAATGTCTCAATTCGATTCCCGGTAAAACCAAAGGTCTTTTGCTTTTTCCACAAGAGGTGAACTTTTGATGAGTCAGTCGGCGAGCGTAAACAGCCTAGCGTAAAGGGGTCTTTGTGGAAGACGCCTCAGGTCAATACAATAGAGCCAAGTCCTTGTCTTCAAGACTTCCAAATCGCGGTTTTTGGTGTTCTCAATAACCTCCAGAGTGACTATATATACAAAACAGACTAACTCTGCGAAACTTGTCAAACAACTTCCTCCTAATCCATTACAATGCCGTCTGAACCTCTCAGCGGGCCGCTGTGTACCAGGTTCTCCCTCGCAAACAACCTCCGGAATCTGGGTCTCAAAAAAGGGAATAGTGTACTTGTCCACTGTTCCCTCAGCAGTATAGGCTGGATCAACGGTGGAGCCGAAACTCTTGCCCATTCCCTCTTCGACGTCGTCACCCCGGAAGGGACATTAGCTGTCCCCACTCAAACAAGTAGCAACTCAGATCCAGCCGCATGGATCGATCCGCCAGTCCCTCAAGACTGGTGGCAAACAATCCGAGATACCATGCCTGCGTTCAACCATCAGACAAGTGGGACGCAAAGAATGGGTGTCTTGGCAGAAACAGTGAGGAATTGGCCCGGCGCTGTGAGAAGCATGCATCCCCAAACGTCCTTCAGCGCAGTTGGTGCGAACGCAGTATTCATAACCGAAGGTCATGCCTTGGACTGTATGTTTGGTGAATACAGTCCGCTGGCACGCCTGGAAGAGCTGGATGCGAAGGTTTTGCTTGTTGGTGTTGGCTTTAACAAGTGCACGTGCTTTCACTTAGCCGAGTATAGAATTGGGTCGCAGAAGGCTGAGACTTCGTTTGCAACTTTGGTGGATGGGGTGAGAGTGTGGATGACAGTATCGGATGTGGATATAAACGATGAGGACTTTTTGGGCCTGGGGAATGATTTTGTAGAGAGCGGTGATGTGACGATGGGATACATTGGGGCAGCGCCATGTCAACTATTTTCCTTGAAGGAAGCTGTTAAGTTTGCTCAGCAGTGGATGATTTCCCACAGGGCACCCTCTGCATGCTCATCCACATGACTGCCTTGATATATGCAATTGCTATCAAGGTTACGCCTCGTGACTCTTGATATAGCGGACACTTCTGGCGTTCTGCTGAAGCATTTCAAGCCTGTTACTAGTGTTTGGTGCTACTAATCCACCTATCTAGCAATGAGAATCTCTATTTTGACATCTGGACGTGTAAAGTACAAGACGAGGGAGGATAAATCCTTGGGTCTGGCAGCCCGGAGAAACCTTCATCCGATATATAAAACCCCGCTTCATCAGCCTTGAAATGAGATTGTTATCATTTCGACATAGCCCCAGCAAGATCGAAGTTATCATCCCTACAGGATTAAATTGAGCCTCTTTTTTGAAACACGGAGGACTCTGAGTGGAGATCAATGTTATAGTAATAGGGCTTGGGATAGCGATAGGGAGGCATGCAGCAGTTCCGATCTTCCAAGGGATCAGCTCTTAACGTGAGATTATCCAATCAACATGGGCAAAGGTGCTTCGCTGCGCCATTTCACTGCTATAGGCCATTAGCCCAAGGTCAGCCCGAATACGGTGCTAAAAGGTCCCGCAGTCGTTCACGGTACTCTTATCGACCCTTGCTACACACACGAGATACTCGTGTCGCTGTTCTTGAACCAGCCGATCAGTTCAACGACCCAATTCGCCTTTCACTGAAGCGGATATCACTTACTGGCCTGAGGCACACGCAGTATGAGGCTCTCTCTTACGTCTGGGGTTCCATCACGGGTAACTGTCGCGTATACTGTGATGGAAAGCTTCTTTATGTCACCTCAAACTGCGAATCGGCGCTACGATATCTTCGTCTCAAGAAAAGATCCAGGGTGCTCTGGATCGATGCACTATGCATCAACCAAACTTCCAATGCAGAGAAGATCAGGCAGATCCCCATGATGGGAGATATTTATGAGTCTGCTGCGCGAGTATTGCTGTGGCTTGGACCGGGAAATAAAGACATTCCAGCTGTTTTTCGACGGGCCAGTTTACTCCATCCTTTTATATCATCACCATTATACGCACTCCGATCCTTTGGCCCAAGAGTTGGGGATCAGGTTCGGAAGTGGAATCTACTGTATTCCGTCACTAATTGGCTTTGGCATCTCTTTGGTTGGTGCACATAAAATGATATTATAGGTTTTGAACTAATAGAGGCAGCTCCTAGCAGTCAGCATGATGCCAAAGTCATGAGCCTCATCAGTCGGAATGAATGGTTCTCACGCATGTGGACAATTCAAGAACACCTTCTGGCTAAGCGTTCCGTGTTAGTCGCTGGACACGCTTCCTGTTCCTGGACAGCATTCTCGTCATACTGGATGTGGAGTATCCGAAGAATCCAGTCCCTCAAGGATACATCATTGCCTGCGTCACTGCGCATCGCCGTCTGGATCGCGTTCAAAAATGCTGCAGCTGCTACGAAGGGTCAGACTATAACATCTGCCCCTTTCAATATCTTTTCTGGATTTATAGAATGCGCACGCACTCACCGATCGAGAGACCCTCGTGATAAGGTTTTCGCCTTTTTACCATTGATGTATAAGCTTGAGCGTGGAATCACTCGGTTCCCTATCAACTACTCCCTCTCTCCAGGGCGAGTATTTGAAGACTTTGCACGATATACAATCAGACTTTCTTCCTCACTCAAATATCTGGAAAGCCTTCCACCGTTGAGAGGCCGAAGTTCGCTGCCCTCCTGGGTTATGGATGTTCAGATACCTGCCAAGTTTCCCATGCGGAGATGGGCAGAAAGTCAGCTTCACGCAAAAGCGACTGGCAACAGTAAGGTCGATCTTGATTTGCTCAGGAGCTCTCGACCACGTGAGATGGCTCTTAGAGGTCTCAGCATTTCCCATATCATAACACTATCTACCCCAGGTCCAATGGGAGTCGAAGAGCCAGATGAACTAAAACAGTGGTTCTTCGGCTGGATTAGACATATAGGCAGATCTGTTCAGAAGGGCGAGATCAAATGGGCATACCACAACGTTGAATCTGGATTGCATGAGTTCATTGATGGAGTGTTTCGCTTTGATCCCTTTCTGGGTGGAAGCTATATGTTTCTCACTGCGTCGGGCCATGTAGGTGTGTCAAATTTCGACCTCCAACTTGGGGACCAAGTTGTTCTCCTTGCGGGCTGCTCTTTTCCAGTTATTCTCAGGCCTTCGGCAAATCAGCCTGGCAAAGCATACTTCTTCGGAGTTGCCTATATTGCAGGCATCAGTCATGGCGAGGTGTGGTGCCAGGAAGAAAATACCACCGGGGACATCAATAATAAGTTGGAAATATTTACGCTAATATAGAAGGAGACGCAAAGCCGCCTCAAGTTACATTATATATTTTAATTCAAAGCGTACAGTCTATAATAAAGAAACACTCGTGGCTTCGTCCGTGGTATCTTTCTTCATCCTCAACAAAAAGCCCATAACGTATTCATAGCTCATCATAGTAACGGTTGCCGCTGGGACACTTCTTGCCACGTTGACTCCCATTCCTTTATAGAAAGCCCTCCAACCTTCTTCGCTCAATATCACTCTGTATGTGTCAAAGACCCCTCGGTACTTTGGGCGCAATAACATGCTCCCTGACTTGAAACCCCGATGACTTATGAACCCTCCTAGGCCTTCGAGAAATTCCGCTCCTGGAATCGGGCGTCTCTGGGTATGTAGTCTTGTTCTGATCACCTCGTGCGGATAAGTCAGACTGCCAGCGACAATCTTTGATAAAATAGAGGCAGACAGGATGCCGAACCATTCGACTTCCCTGTCGACAGCTGTACCCAATTCGTTGCCGTTAAATCTCTTCTTCAGATATTCGTAGGTTGGAAATTGGATTGCCACGTGTGATAGACCCAGCATACCAGCCCCAAGTCCGGAATAAAAGGCGCCTAGACCTTCCGTCGTAAACATCTTGTATGCAGCGTCCAGTGTTGAGTGATAATGCCAGTGAGGCCTATGGACTCGATTTCTGCGAAACAGACGCTGTCTGCAGGGACGGTATGCTTGGGACATGAGACGGACTTTGATGGCCCACAGAGGAGTTGTTACTAAAGTCGACACAGATCCGGCTGCAAGAGACGAGAGAATGTTAACTAGGTTGGGCCTTGATCCAAGTTCTGCTGTACTTTACGTCAGTAATCTCATTAACCGCTATGACAGAGTCATTACCCACAATAAAGTTGAGGAAGACTCGTTTTAGACTGTTGATAAACAGTGAAATAAATCCCCCAGGTAGGAAGATACCCCAGCAGTAGTGGGCCCATACCCCGATACATTCCACGGACACCTTCTTCTCTCCATATCAGACGTACCGTATGGAAGAAACCTCTATATAGCCCACGATGCGAACGGGAGCTCTTGGCTGCACGTAGTGGGTTCAGACGGAGCGGTCCAAGACGAATTGGGATCAAGCTTCCCTGAGACTGTAGCCGGACTTTTATCACGTCGAGTGGACAAGTGACTACACCAGACGCGAAACCCCCGGCAGCACCAGACACAGCGTGCAATTGTCCTGGCTCAGCATTAGTAACCCACTTCTCAAGCGGCGAAGGCTTGGCTGCTCTGGGCGGCATCGCATCTTGTGTTGAGGCGGGTAGCGAGTTGCGGTGATGATTGCTTACTACTTATGTTTTTTTCAGGGCTGAGCATGTGAGCTAATTTTGATTACCTTGACAGGGGTGACGCTAGTATGTTGATGTCGTGGCTACTATTGGCTACACAGCTCGGAAAGCAGCCTACCCTGAGGTCTCATATTCAAGTCCTTTTATAGTGTAAGCATCGGGGTATGACGCTTTATCATTGTGATAAGTAAATGGGAACAGGTACTGGGGCTGTCTGTTCACCGCGTTGTCATGCACAGTCAGCTCTCAGTAAAGACGGTGAATGTATGAGAAAACTAAAATGGTTGCTATTTGGTACTATTCTCTTCTGTCCTGTTCCTCTGTTCTTCTATCTGTCGACATCGCATTGTCATATTTGATATCAACCTGTAGATATTTAGAAACTTCAAACAAAGCTTGGTACAACAAAAGAGAACTTACAGCCGTGGTTCTAAGAATACCATTATATGTCATAGTCTCTTCCTCGCTCCCATTGGGCGTATAACCGCGTATTTCGGTCTGCGTTCTACTTCGATGCATATCCTTGAGATGAAATGACCCGCCGATGCCTGTACCATTCCCATATTTATTTGGCGTAATGTATTTCCCGGCTTCATTGGTGCTTCGACCTGAAAACAGACGAGGAAACATCTTGCGAAACAACGGACGCAAAGCTGGTCCACAGCAGGCGATGACAGCCAGATTGACCTCGACGCTGTTCAAAGTATCCACCAAGGATTCTCTCGAGTCGTAGCCCGGTTTGTAGAACTTCTTGTGTAATTCAATTACACGAAGGATTCCAACAATCGTCACTCTAAGTCTGGTCAGCACTTGTGTATGTAACCGCTTCAGCAGATCCTCACGCTCCGCCCGTAAGAAACACCACTATAAGTCCCAGCTTGGCAGCGAGTCTCATCTTCAGTCCGACAAATACCCATAGAGGTATCAAAAGGACAAGAAAGTCCGTCACGATAGTGATGATTGCAGTTGAGATATAGAACACAGGCCCGTCGATCTGATGCTGTGGTGTCAAAGACTGATCCCAAAAAGCACGGATGGGGATAGTCTGTAGAATGACTGTCAAGAAAATTGCGATCATGAGAGCAATGTTGAAGGCGTTCAAGGCGGATATGGACCACCTGGTGCTGCGCCGATGGCCGCCGAGTCGGAGGAGGAAGAAGAGAAGAGACGACTTGACTAATGCTAGGATGGGATTGTACAAGACTTGCATTATCCAGTTGTAGAACAGAACAGGTTCTATGTCGAAGTTCTCGGGAATATCTTTGGTTTGAAAGCCTGTATAGCCATATCTGAAGACTATCTTGGGTGAGATATAGCCGTTGAAGTGTGGTATTGTATAGCTTACAGTAGTAATTCGGAATGACCAAACCGACGGAGAATAACTATTTCAGTTAGCTAACAACTCTACCTAAACAATGCTTTCCTTACCGTTGCAGCAGTAACAAGCCAATCATCTATGAGGAGTTAGGGAACGGCGAGAGTAAATATGCCGTATGGTGGGGAACATACCGAGACCGATTTGCTTTTTACTCAACCTGTAGTATATGCGGACTGCCCAGATCAAAACTGACAAA
Source organism: Fusarium brachygibbosum (assembly GCA_018886245.1). Taxonomy (NCBI): domain Eukaryota; kingdom Fungi; phylum Ascomycota; class Sordariomycetes; order Hypocreales; family Nectriaceae; genus Fusarium; species Fusarium brachygibbosum. The sequence goes on from MU249525.1 coordinate 2,754,234, forward strand.
GCAGTCACTAGAAATATGATCGCAATCGTACCCTGCTGCATAGGCGTTGTTGGCAGTTCCGAGACAGGCACGTAACGAGTTCGAAGGCCATCATTTCCAGGCATTTTGGAGGGCACACGGCGTGTTCCAGAAATGCAGAAGAGGAACAAGACATCTCAATTCTATGTCTTCACATTCTAGCAGGCTAACGGCCACTTTATTGACGGCTTTCACTTCCGAACCTCAACAAATCCGCCACAGCCATAATACCAGGTAAACCAACACCTCCCGTCATAGTACAGTAAGCACGGAACTGTTTTAATATCAACTAGGGTCTGACAATCCAACCAATGTCATCGGGATTATCAGATCATATTTGCATCTGGGGTCTGTGCTGCCCTGCCAAGCCTATCTTCAGCTGGCATTATTTTCTTGAGTTGTTGGTCCTATGTAGCAACCAACGTACAGTTGTGTCGAAAGAAGGAAACCGTCCCGAGAGGACGCATAACCCTGCTAGAAGCGAAGCGAGGCGGCGCGAGGCATTAAACAGCATTCATCACATCTGCAACCTAAGAAATCTTCCAGAAGCTTTATTCTGGGCGACTTGGCAATGTTTAAGTAGGAGCAGCGAGCCTGCTTTTGGAGATATTCTACGTCTTAATTACACGTTAAATTGGAGAAACTATAACGATCCCTCTGCCAATCTGGTAAAGGCTGACAGCAGTCGAGATACAGAAACCCCGGAGGCAAGAAGGAGAGTATTCTCCGCATGGGCTCTGACTCAGGGATGAGATTTTAATCCCTAAATAAATCCAGGCCCACCAACCGGACAAATTTCCTGGTCCTTGGCAACCAATAACTCACTGTTTTATCTCCGTCTTCTCCAAAACGTCGCAGTCGGCTGCGAATCATGATCAGCGTGGAGAAGATTTACATGAATCGGATCGTCCTCCGTCGAGCCGATGCAAAGATCCTTGTAATCTGCATGGTGCGGGGGTAACTTTTTTTCTTACTCCCAAGACAACACCCTGTCTCTTGCTTGGGTTCGACCAACAACCAACACAACCAACATATTCGATTCTGGAGAATGTTCCGATGCAGGAACCCAGGGGCACAATATCTTATTATATGTTGGTTTGTAACCTTGAGGATGTGTTTGAGAACGTGCAGAAGCGAGATTTTGCATAATCGACTCATCCAGTGACAAATCCTACATGCTTGTCTGCTCCAAAGTGTGTATACTCGTACATATAGCTCATTCCGGCACACATAAAGCACGCTTGACGCAATCACTGTTTAGTGTGGTCGCTTGCATCCATCCTCTCTTCTCGGTTCTCCTATCACGTGTTTCAGGGTAGCGACATCATGCAGATCGCTCCTCGTATGCTCGCCGGGCTATTGGCCGTTCTTGTATCCTGTCAAGAATTTGTCAATGCAGCTGTGTCTGGCGAAGTCGGCGAGGCTGTGCAGGGCAGTTACCTGACAGAAGAGAAGTTTCAACTGACGGATTCTTCAGTCTCGGACCTCAGCGATCTTGATTCCGAGCACGCATCACTTTTCTTCCCCGAGAATGAAACTAACAAACGAAGCGTTGGTCTTCACACACGGAGGAAATGTAAGACCTTCCCCGGAGACGCTCTTTGGCCTAGTGAACCCGTCTGGAAGTTACTTGATCTCATCACTGGAGGTGCTTTGATCAAGACTGTTCCCATTGGTGCATCATGTTACGACAACTTTGGTGTTTATGATGAGGCTCGGTGTGATCATCTCGTTGATCAATGGAGCAACTCCTCGCTTCAGTCAGTCAATCTATACTCTTATCCATTCTGGGGTCTGTACTAAATTATCCCAGTATCGCCGACCCAACATCTGTCATGTGGCCACTCTATCAAGGCCGAACATGCATGCCCGGCGATAACCCCGCCGGAAACTGCACTCTAGGTGGTTTCCCTTCCTACGTTGTCGACGTCCACAACGTTGCGCATATACAACTAGCTGTCAACCTAGCTCGATCCCTCAACCTGAGACTCGTCATTAAGAATACTGGCCACGACTTTAACGGTCGCTCTGCTGGCGCTGGGGCTTTGTCTCTTTGGATGCAGCGCTTCAAGAGCATCCAATACCTCAAAAACTACAAGACCAAGTCCTACAGTGGACCGGCACTCAAGGTTGCTGCTGGTGTCATTGGGTCTGAACTTTATGAGGCGGCTGACAAGTATGATGTTACTGTCGTTGGAGGTGAAGGTATGAGTGTGGGCTACGCCGGAGGATTTCTGGCTGGTGGTGGACATTCTCCTCTGTCTCCTATCTACGGTCTAGGAGCTGATCAGGTGAGAATACCAACAGCTCCACACACTCTACTCATGTACTGACTCAGGTCCAGGTACTCAGTATCCAAGTCGTTACTGCCGATGGTCGCTTCATCACTGCCAACGAAGACCAAAACACTGACCTTTTCTGGGCCCTTCGAGGTGGTGGTGGAAGCACATTCGGGGTTGTGACTTCGTACACTGTCAAGGCTTTTCCCAAGATCAAAGCGTCCATCATGAGTTTTGCATTCGGGACCAGCGAGACGGTCTCCCAAGAAACATTCTGGAAGGCTATCCGAGCCTTTTGGGAACGTTTTCCAACATTCAACAAGGCTGGCAACTACGAATACTGGGGCATTATGCATGGCGAGGGTGATGCACTGAACTTTGCTATGTTCCCTTGGTTTGCGCCAAACCATACTCTTGCTGAGTTGAAGACTTTGTCGGCACCTCTCTTTAAAGTCTGGAAGGAACTTGGTATCGAGCCTGAAGTCAAAGAGTCAGAACATGACACCTTCCTTGGTGCTTGGTCTGCTGGCTTCGCTCGTGAAGCCGTCGGACGCGCTAGCACCAAGACAGCCGGTCGTCTCTTCCCCAGGTAAGCATCCGCTCTATCGCATACAGGAGCTTGAACCAATAGCTTGATAGTGAGAACTTCGAAGACCCAGCCAGGTTCAACAAAACCTTTGCCGCGTTGAAGAGTCTATCCGACAAAGGTGGAAACATCATTGGATTCGGTATCACCGGCGGTCCAGGTCCTCACCCAGATAACGCTGTAAACCCTGCTTGGCGAGACGCAGCCATGTGGGCAATTTCAGCTGTGGAATTTCCCCAGAGTAGTTCATGGGACGTTGTTTCTGAAAGGAGTAAGACTCTAACACAGGATTGGATGAAGCCATGGAGGGATGTCACTCCAGGTGGTGGCGCGTATGCTTCCGAGGCCGATGTCACAGAGCCTAACTTCCAGCAGTCTTTCTATGGCACCACAAAGTACGAGAGACTTCTTAAGATAAAGGACAAGACTGATCCTAAAGGGCTTTTTTATGCGCTCCAGGGTGTTGGGAGTGAGAGGTGGTATGTTACTGATCAAGTTGATGGAGTGCCTACTCAGAACGGACGACTCTGCAGAGTATAAGCGGTTACGTTCACGGGGACATTAGATTGATAGAGTTTATGAATATACACATTCAAGTAGTCTAGTTTAAGTGCAATTATATAACCACGCCTGCATCAACACACTAAAGCTCAAACAGGCCAATCTAGTTGACCTGGGTAAGCTGGAAGCTCTTGGGTCCGTTGTAAGACTGGACCTCAGCGTTGGGGGTCGTGGCCTGGACGAGCTCCTTGTTCTGAATGAAGTGCTTTCCGACGGTGTCGCTCTTGGGGCTGATGGGTCGAGAGATGGTGAAGGTCAGGCCGCTCTTGCTGCGGGTAACGTCGAAGGTGCGAGAAGAGTCCTTGCACTTGCCATCCTTGATGTTGGGGAGGAGGTAGTTGGAGGACTGAGCTCGAGCCTTGCACTCGACGGCGTTCTCCCAGGTATCCATAGAGTTGGGCTGGATGACCTTGAAGGAGTACCTTGTAGATGTTAGTATTGTGACTGATGACTGTAGGGAGTTGGAGTGGAAACATACTCGCAGAAGGTGCTGTGAGGGATACAGCTGGCGGTGAAGTCCCTGACCTCAAAGTTGGAGACGGCTGAGACGGAGGCAGCAGCGGTGAGAAGAGTGGCGGCGGAGAACTTCATTTTGGCGGTGTTGTGTGAATTGGGGTTGTTGTTTAGGTGAGTTGTAGTTGAGTTGAGTTGAGATGAGATGAGATGCTAAATGATCCTTTGGAGCAGAGGATCACATTGCCTTTTTGTACCTGACATACGGTCACATCAATATACGAGCCCATTGCCGATCCCACGACGATCCACATTCAAGTGTTCCTGTTTGTGGGGAAAAACAACCAAGCGTCACGATGCCCAGACCTCGTATTCTACATGCCGAACGGGAACTCGGCTCTTGAGGTGGGCAAGGGCGAGACGGCAGATCAATGCGACTTAATTCTATGCCGTTCAAGTCAGTCCCAAAGCAGGCGTTCTCCGCGTAAAGTCCTTGGATAAAAGGCGCGTCATGGGAATTTTTCCGTGCTCCCAAAGGGTCTGGACTACAAAGGATTTCAAGGGTCCTGTGATATAAATAGCCTCCACCTGTTCTTGATCGATTGCAGGTTTGACCTAGATTGAACTGGTGTGGTAAGGGGAGAATGAGAATGCCGGTGGCTGGGTGGATCAATGTTCTAGATTAATTCTATGATGTCACTAGACACTTTCCCTCAGTTGTCTCGGACGACCAGAACGCTTGGATACTGAAGACAGGCACGCGCATGACATAGCCAATGCTATCAGAACTGTATGGTATTCGTATTTGCTTCTCGGCCGAGTAAACTGCTTGTCCTGCATTATGTCTGTGCTTCATCTAATTCTCCGTAAACACAGAAGGCCTCATTTGCACCGCCATTTCAGCCTTGACCACGCACGACTCGCCAACCAATAGAGATTGTAACGTAACATAGATTCGAATGATCGTCATGCTAGACCAGTTTATGCGAGATTCAATGCTCGTGCCAAACGCAGAAATACGAGCATCTGCTAAAATGTTTCGAAACATGCCTGCGTTTCCACAGATACAATAGCGGTATTGGCAAGTGAAAATGGAAGATTTAAAAGAGCCAAAGATTATATGTTCACATCAAGACAAGACGAATATTTTAATCAAATACTACCTACGGAGTACAAATTAATCAAGACTAGTAGGAGGATATATCAAGGCGTTATCTTTATCTATCACCAGCTCTTGGAGTTTGTATGCATAATTGTAATAACCTCGAAACTTACCCTAGATGTCTTGAGAGATTGGTGGCAGAGAGAAGGTGGTTAGTCTTCTTCGATCTCAGCGCCGAAATGACATCACTAGGTGAAGAGCTGCCTGAATCCAGCTTAGTGTCTCCTGACCCTTGCATGGGTAGGTATCGAAAGCCATGATTCGATCCCCAACATTGAAGTGCTTTTCCCTCCTAAAGTTCACTTAAAAGATTGAATGCCCGACAACTTAATAAGCTATAGCTTTGGGACAAACTCCCTGGATATAAGATAACTTTCTAATTACTGTCATCTATTTTTAATGGCTAATTATAGTAGTATTATCTACGTATCTGGCACTCTTGATACTCCCCACTAGGTGCGTAGCCACAAGTGGACTGATACAGCCACTGTGGCTGGCAAAGCAGCTAGGATAAGATAAGATAAGATTAGATACGCAGCTTTACTGAGCTGGCCACCCTCTCAGCAAATCAACAAGTAGCTCTTTAGGAGCCAATTAGATTTTTGCTTTCTCGATGCCGAGGTTCAATTACTCATCAATTGAACATCACTAGCATTCATCACATTCCATGACGAGGCTAATGAGTTGTGAAGACCGAATTGTGCAATTATGCAGTTTATGCAAACTAACACCCCCTCTAGCTACCAAACTGGGCTTGCTTTGTACCGAAACCTTGAATAGATAGCCGGTTAGGCGCTATATATACTCATATCCTCCCTCGGCCTGGCTCTCGCTGCGCAATCCTTGATAATTACTTACCGTCTGGTCCAATCAACAGCTATCACTTGTGTGTTCCTCCAAAATGCCCTCCTTAACAACCTCCCTGATTTCGTTCTACATCAAATGGATCCGACAAACCAAGGTTATTTTTGAGAGTCCCGAGGCTACACGCAAATCTCTTTGTGATGGGTACATTCGCCCAGAAAACTTTCAACCTCCTACCAACCTTGGCTCAGATATCATCATTGACCGCGTTGATATGCACGACTGGCCGTTATACAAAATATCTTCGCAGGGCTCTTCGACTGACAATCAACCGCGCAAAACTCTTCTCTACATTCATGGCGGGGCTTTCTTTCGAGAGATTGTCCCCCAGCATTGGTATATATCTGCGCAAATTGCTCGCGAGACGGACCTTGATGTCTTGGTTCCAATTTACCCTCTTGTACCCCGACCAGGAGCCACTGCCGAGAAACTTGCAGCCGGACTTGTAGATATTTGCCGTTTGTGTACCCAGCCGGTTGTGAGTATAGCGGGAGACTCAGCTGGCGGTATGCTAGCCCTTGCAACAACGCAGCAGCTACGAGATGCGGAGTCCGAACTTTTCAACCAAGTGAAATCTCTGGTCTTGATCTCACCGGTTTTGGACTTGAAGCTAGACCACCCCGAAGTTGTGCGTTTGTCAAAGATCGACCCTTGGCTTGGAATCGGTGGGATACGCGAAGTCGTGGCGCCGAAAATGGCAGCGGGCCTTCCTATGCATGACCCCATAGTCAGCCCTCTGTACGGAAGTATAGACAATCTGCCACCGACAATCCTGTTCTCTGGTACTTCTGACATGCTCTGCGCCGATGCTAGGCGGCTGAAATCCAAATTCGCAGGGAGGAACATCGATGAAGCTGTACCAGGCAGTGTAGAGACTGATCGGTTAATCTATGTCGAGAAGGAAGATCAGATTCATGTGTGGCCCATCCTCCCAACTCCGGAAGGCGCTGAAGCACGGAATCTTATTGTTCATTTCATTAACAAGTACTTGGAAAGGTAGAACTACGTTCGATAAATAACAGGTATGAAGAACATAAATATCCTTGACATACCCGTCTCAGTTATGAAGTAGGTCGCAAATAGGTTCCAATTTCGATCTGGAATATACACGAGTTTCTACATGTAGCCCAAGTACCCCACCTAGCTTTCGGGGGTCAACGCCAAATAAGGCAAATCCTTCCGAGCTCAAGACCTTCTCTAAGCAGCCTATCGCAAAGGAGGATGAGGACAAGTGTTTCACGCGGACCGATATCGCGAAGGATGGCCATGGGATTACTCCCTACAACTATAATTCATTGAAGAAGCTCAAATCTCAGAATCATGGAATAAGGAGAGAATCCACTCTAGATGATCTTGGCTTGAAGATAGAAATACAATGCTGGAGGCGATGGATGAGATTAGCTACCTACGAGAGTTGGCAAATTACGATCTGGATTACCGAATCAACTATGATAGCAAGACCAGAGCAAAGAGAAACACGGATAGTGAACATCTTAGCAGCCTAAGGATAGAGACATTCGATTGGAGGATATTTAGTGGTTAGTACTGAGCTCAAGGTTGAAGTTCAGGAATATGAGAAAATAACTAGTATATGAGCAGGTCTAAAAGAAACCGAATCTTCATTCTATATTTATTGCCAGGTGGTTGAAAATTTAGATATCCTGGGAGATATAAATCTCGAACAGGTAGTGAAAAGAATCTTGGCCACTCGAGACCCGCTATTATCGTCATAGCCTGACTGTGCCTCCTTTGTATAAATCCTTCGATCCTTCGAGATTCCCACTGCTCTATTATTTTTCAAGGAATCGTAAGACGGCTAGGGCCGCTCCTCGAACTATTCTAGCCTGTTAGTGGCGATGATCTACCGAAGTACCAACTGCAACCAATTGGCACATGAAATGGTGGGACGGCCCCTGCAGCCTTATAACCTCTTGAGACATTAGCTACTCCTGAAGGATTAATTTGAGGTCTAGATCTCGGAAAACGTTAACCAGTAAAGGATGAGACGATGATTTGAGGCATATTGGTATATTCCTTGGTTTTCGAAAAAGATTAGCCAGACAAATCCGACAATGGCGTAGGTTTGATAGCCACAATGCTATAAGAGAGACCACCCTTACCTATATAAATAATAATACATATTTCATCCTCTTATCAGACACTCAAAAGTACATCAGCCCTCAATTCGTGATTAACCTTCAACATGGCTCTCACATGGAGGCAAACTTCTTCGAGTGTATTTGAGAACAACCGAGGTACCTTTGAACAATTGTACTACTACACCCAAGGAGAATTCGGCAAACCTGCTCCGTCCATCCTATTCACTACAGTCAAGTTCAAGAATCATGATGGTCTTGCCCTTGACCAAGTTGAAGCTTCCTTGAGGAGCGCATGGTCACAGACTAGAGCCACGGAGCCTCAGATTGCAGCACGTCACGGCGAAACAGGCAAGATCATCGAGGTTTTTGAAGGCAAAGCCCTCGAAGATTGGCTTTCCGAGACCTTTATCGTGTCTCAAGAAAAGGCCCCCGACGACATGTTTTGTGAAAGCGTCTCGCGCCGGTATCCAACCTTGTTTTACTTTCCTACTACGATGGAATTGACACTTCAGATCAACCATGGTTGGGTTGATGGCCGAGGCGCTCTTTTCTTCTGGGATACCTTCTTTTCCATCCTAGACAATCCAACCCACACTCCCGTTACCGCTGAGGTTATCAAGAAGAGCCTACCACTTACGATGGACACCATTCTCGACGTTCCCCAGGAAATCTCACCCGACGTGTTGGGATATGCTCAAAAGATCCTTGAGCGTATTTCAACAGATAGTGCCATCTTTACACCGGCCGATGATCCCAACGCGCCGCTGAAGGGCTTTTTCCGGCGCCAATGCAAGCTCAGTCCCGAGATCAGCAGCAAGGTAATCACCGCATGCAAGCAACGGGGAATAACTGTCACAGCCGCCGTCCAAGTCGCCTATGGCATGGCAGTCCAGGAATATCAGCTCGACAAGCAAGGCAAAGCGGGTGACGTGTGGGCCAGCTTCGCTAACATCGATGCTCGTCGTTTCTTCGCCAAGGAGTATTCTGAAGAGCTTCGAAGGGTTGCATGCCACTGCACCGTCATTCCTCTATATGTCCCTATCAACCCAGACACTTTCGACAAGACGACAGTCGAGCTCTCAGAGTACTACCGCAAAGCTCTCGACCACCCAAATGCAGAGGGCGCTCTTTGCATCCCGGCTGCCATGCCTTTCTACATGCAAAAGGTGGCCGAAGGCGCAGCATTCTTCCGAACGCCTCTGCTTACATCCCTGGGAGTCGTTGAGGATTTCATGGGTCGCAAGTTTGGAACGTGGGAGGTGGAAGACTTCTGGCTTGCTAATACGATGATGCCTCCATCTGCGCAGATCTTCCTTTGGACGTGGAGGGATCAGATTGTATTTGGAGGGTCGTGGAATGAGGCTATGTATGGTGCAGATGTGACGGAGAGGCTATTGGAAAGGACGGAGGAAATCCTTCTGAAGGCTCTTGGCTTCTCGTCTGCATAGGTCTTTTCATCAGGCCAGCTTGACCTATTAGGTGTCCAGTAAAGTAATTCTTGTCTGTATATGCCTGCATAATTGCTTTCATAACCTCAAGCTAGCGTTGCATAGAGATCTGTCACTGAAATGATTGGCTGAAGGATAGAGCGCAGTCAGTTCCACCAACAGCGAGCTAACTATGTGCTGCACTAAAATGCCATAATATCTGCATAAATACACAATTTCCTAGCAGCATTTATATCCAAACAAGATACTTTCAAATATTCTGCATTCCCCAACTCATCTAGTCTCGAAAGATTCGATGCCCTCAACTGATAGAATCTACTCTCGTAAGCTGCTCAGAGATCCTTTTAGCAAGGATCTGATGAAATCCCTGCGTTGGATGCGCCCCGTCGATGTACATATATTCCAACGCATTATATTCACAAGTCTCAGATTTGAAGTCCGGCACGGTCGTCCCCCTACGAGGCTTGTTAGTCGAAGATATAAAATATCAAGAAACTCTTCAACTCACGCCTTGTAGTCTGCACAAAATGCATTACTCTTGTAAATGGCTGTTTCGGGAAACTGTGAAGGGTCCTCCGTAACAGCTGTGATTAGAGGAACAATGTCAAAGAAGAAAAATATGCTGTGCTTTAGCTCATGATCCAAGTCACGGACGAGCTTCTTTAGTTTCGTATTCCAACTTTGACTCGCGGCTTCGAGTTTGGGTGCGATGTCTTTGGGTCTATTGTTTGGGAATAAAGACTGCGGGGGCGTTGAGACGAAGAGGAATTGCCTGGCGCCATAGCTGTACAAATCCAGAGTAAGCTGGCGAATGCGCGCAATAATTGCGACAATAGTCTCTTCCTGATCATCCTCGTTTATGGTCCGATATATATCGTTGATGCCTATGAAGACGGTCCAAAGTGTTTCTTTTGGCGGAAAGAAGTGTGGCTGTTGGTTTGCATATATCTGCAACTTGTCATGGACTTGGGTATCAACATCGTTCGGACCAGTCGTCACGATGTCCCTGTCAACCACTGCGCCGCCAACAGCCATGTTGTAGAGTAGAATGGAGGACCTGTTGTACTGTGTGGTCAAGTAAGTGGGCCACATGTTACCATTGGAGCTGGTCTTTCCCGTGTTTCCTATTGGATTGGAAGAAGAGGGTTGTTGACCAGATACGTTGAATCGAGTGTCTGTCCACGAGTCACCACTAGATTATAGTTAGATGCCAGTAGTAAAAGAGCCCTGTTACAATGACTGACAAGGACACGATTTTGGTAATTTTAGAAAAGTTGAACCGTTCCTTGATAGGCCGACTTGGCGATGGTGCTGCTTCGAGGCATGGTAGCAAGCCCAGGAGGGGAATCAGTCCAGACACTTTCATCTTGACAATGGTGATCGAGGGGAGAGCCAGACGAAAGAAAAGAGACGTGCTCGCTGGAGTAATAAATGGTGTTTACGGCCTCGGTCAAAGATGTGCCGAGCAAACGAGCTAGGACTGTTCAGGAAGCTGGGATAATCAGCCTAAGTTGTGCGGGGATGAGCGTTTAGACTCTTGGTGGCTATGGCATCCTCGGTATTTTCTAAGAATTGGGTTGAACCTTGTCAGCTATAAGATAGGTAAAGATTACAGAAAAACCACAACTGAATACAGTTTAAGCAATTATAACTAATACTTCTAGCACGATAACTCTGTTAATTCTATAGACCATAAAGGATATGGATGTCTCGCTGTATCCGCTACTGTTCTCCTGCATCTCGGTGATAGAGCAGTATTACCTTTCCTCTTATAATTTACCATCCAACGTCTCATTATTTCTCTTATACCAGTTATGTCTATCGAATAGTAGTGACCACTCAGCAGTTCAGACGGCCTTTGTAGTAGGTTGAAACAACGCTCTCTTCCATCCTTTCACCCCAGTTTTCTGTGCCATTCGCGTATCTCCGTAACAAACGCATCGGGCTGTTCCCAAGCCGCAAAGTGGCCGCCGCGTTCCAATTCATTCCAATGAACAATGTTCTTGTAATAACGTTCACACCATTCCTTGGGCGCAAAACTGTTATCGCCGCCAAACCAGCTCACGCCAACAGGCAGGTTGATCTCCCATGCAGTTGTGCTGGATGCGCATTCCCAATAGTAGCGAGCAGATGATGCACCAGAGTTGGAGAGCCAGTAAAGCATGATTGTGTCGAGCATTTCGTCTTTACTGAACAAGGTCTCTACATCGCCATCGTGATGGGTCCAGTCTCTGTACTTTTCGTATATCCAGGCAGCTTGACCGACAGGTGAGTCTGCTAGTCCGTATCCGATGGTCTGAGGTTTGGTCGACTGCTCAAGGGAATATCCTTTGAAACCAGTGTCTCGAAAGTTATCTAGGCGCATGGCTCGTTGCTCAGCGTGGGTGTCATTGATTGGAACTTGGACTTCTTTCTGTAAAATAGTTTAGTTTGCTTTCTACCAAGGGATGGAGGGTGTATCTTGCCTTGGGTTCAAAGTAGATGGAATTGAAATGAACACCCTTTAGTCCTTTTGGAGCTTGGTGACCAAGACTTGCGACCACGAAAGCTCCCCAGTCTCCGCCTTGAGCCACCCACCCACGATCCTCGTAACCCAAACGTCTCATCAACTCTGCCCATGCACGAGCAGTGCGTCGATGACCCCAACCAGTCTCAGTCGGCTTCCCCGAAAATCCATAGCCGGGAAGTGCTGGGATGATCAGGTGAAACGCGTCTTCCGTAGAGCCTCCGTAGGGTTCGGGATCAACAAGTTTATCGATCACATGTCTAAACTCCAGGACTGAACCCGGCCAACCATGCGTAAGCAAGAGCGGTGTAGCGTTCTGATTCTTTGAGTGAATGTGCAGGAAGTATATCTCCACTCCATCAATGGTCGTCGTAAACTGGGGATAGGAATTAAGCAAGGCCTCGCCCCGTCGCCAATCATATTCTGTTTGCCAGTATTGGCAAAGGTCTTGAATTACTGCTAGTGGGACACCTTGAGACCAGTCATCAACAGGCTCTTTGTTCGGCCACCTGGCTAATCGAAGCCGAGTTTGTAGGTCATCGACATCAGACTGGGCGATTGAGACCTTGAAAGGTTGGATGGAGTCATTCGTGGATTGCGCCATTGGAGACACTTTGAGAAGTGGAATTGTAATTGGAAGTACACAAACAACTTAGTTCACAAGACAGCTTCTGGAAACTTAGCCGTGGTGTCAATATACCAATCCTTGCGATATCTCGTCAGATGGAAGAAGGAGAAGAATGCTGACAAATTGCTCCTTCAATTGACTTGACAAGTTTGCTTGACGTCACTGCCTAAGACAATTTGTCATCACCCACTAGCCTAGGATGAATATCTCACTGCTATAACGACCTTAATCTGATCCAAGCTTGCAAACTGAACTTAACTAGGCGAATATAGATAAATGAACAAATAACTCCCTCGTCCTTATAGTTATAAGTAAATAGCTATCACTATAAATTATTCATATGTTAAGAAACGATGGTGTTTATTAAAAGAAACACATTGCTAATTATATTTACAGAATAGCTACACTAAAGAAAAGTTCGAATTCCCATCCAATCACTCAACTCCGAAGCTAAACTATTTTACTAAGGAAACAGAAGTAGAAGCCTTGAGGTCCCTGGAACTGAAGCCAGCCTTCAGCTTGATATCTCCCTTAGGGACTACCCAGTCCTGGGCAGAAACATCCCAGTAGCTCAAATCACGCCGCCTTAAACTGAAAGAAACCTTCTTAGACTGTCCAGGCTCAAGATGGACCTTTTCAAAGCCGCGAAGCACTTGAAGTGGGCTGCCGGCTGGGATATTCTTCTGCGGTAAAGAAACATACAACTGCACAACTGTGGCACCTGCAACTCGACCTGTGTTGGAAACTTCGATAGAACACTGAGTAATCGTCTCCCAGAGACGAGGGTGGCCGCCAAGTGCTAGAGTGACGTTAGAGGTCGGTGCGCGGGCAGGAATGCTCTTTGTTGAAGAGGTGACAAGCTTTGAGGACAGGCCAAATGTTGTATAACTTAGACCAAACCCGAATTCATAAAGAGGCTCCAACTCCTTGTTGTCAAAGTGACGGTAGTCGATAAAGAGTCCCTCTTCAAAGTCACTTTGCCAGGCTGAGGCATCCTCAGCCTGTGTGCCCGTGATATTGACGATGTCCGCGTTGTAATCCTCTTCCTTCTTGGCGATGGTGTACGGAAGCTTGCCAGAAGGATTGACCTTTCCTGTCAAGACGTCCATGATGGAGTTACCAGACTCTTGTCCCGGATAGTGCGCAGCGACGATGGCACTCACGTTGGGATTCGTGGCCCAGGGCATGATATCGGGACCGCCGGAGTGTGTGATGACGACGGTACGGCGGGGGCAGCGAGACGCAATACTGTTGACGACCTCAACAGAGTTATCGTCTGCGAGAAGAGTCTTGCGATCAAAGCCCTCTGTGGCAAACGACTTCAAGAAGACGATGCATACCTCGGGCCAGGGATACAATCCAGGCATACTGCTAAGGATAGCGGTGTTGTTAGTGACGTATTGAAGCCGCTTGTTGTTCTCCTTGGCGTAGGCTTTGAACGCATCTAGTGGACTGATAACATAGCTAGGTCGACCACTACCAGAGCCACCACCTGAAATGAGTGTTCCGATATCAATTCCGTCATGGTCGCTGAACAAAGTACCAACAGAAGGATCAGCGGCATCGTTACCGAAAAGGCCGATATTCGAAAGAGACTTGTTCAGGGGAAGTATAGAGCCTTCATTCTTAAGCAATACAGTTCCAGCAGCTGCGACCTCGCGGATGATGGCGGAATGGTTTCCGCGGACGTCACGACCGACAGGCGAGGGTCCTGGGTAAGGATACTTGAAGCCGTTGTATACGAGAGGTTGAGAGGAGGGATCGACAGATGGGTATTCTGTATCCTGGCCAAGATAGAAGTAAGGTGTCAAGATACGGCGTACCATGCCGTCCAAGTCGGACTCGGGAAGAGTATCGTTCTTGACGGCATCAACGAGGTTATCACCCCAGTATGTCTCGACAAGAGGGAGCAGAGAAACGGGTCCAGGTTGATTCATGTCAAGACCTGCTTTGACAGAACTCAATCCAGGAGGTGTGGCAAGAAAGTCAGACATGACATAGCCCTCAAAGCCAAGCTCCTTCTTCAAGAGGTTGTTGATAAGATGCTTGTTCTCACAACTATAAGTCTCGTTGATGCGGTTGTATCCGCACATAACAGATGCAACTCCTGCATGAACTGCATCAGCGAATGGCCAGAGATACAGCTCGTGCATGGTGCGATCGTCAATGTTGGAGGATACTGCGTCAACCATCTTGCCGTTGATCATGGTAGGCTTGCGTTGAGTTTCTTGTTCGTTGCCAACGAGATGCTTTGCTGTGGCTTGGACTCCCATTTGCTGGATTGCCCGGATAGTCTCATCCATGGCGATACCAGTGAGATACGGATCAGGCGAGAAGCCTTCCCAGTTGCGGCCACCGTATGGACTTCGACCTAGTGCACCCGCAACAGGCCTTGAATATTGTAAGCAAATGGATGTAGAATATCTTGAAGTATGAGACGGCTTACCCGAGAATGACGTGAGCACCTTTCGCCTTGAACTCCTCCGCCATAGCCTCTCCTCTTAGGGCCATCAACTGTCTATCCCACGTCGCAGCTGTAGTGACGCCAGATGGAAAGACGCTGACCAGGTCTCCAAGACGAAGTCCAATGGGACCATCTTGGATACAGAGACCTCCAAAGCCGAGGCGCTTGATGGGTGCGATGTATTCTATACAAGTTCCATCAAAGCTTCCAGTGACCATCAACGACTTTTCCTTGAGGGTCATCTTGGAAATCATTGAGTCAGCATCACGACGGGCGTTCAGCCATTTCTCTGTGCTGACAGCTATAGTGATGTGAGTATGTCATTACTGAGCGTGCTACGAAGACATACCAGAGAACGAGTCTTTAGAAAGGGCTGGCTCTGCCACAGTGGGCAAGACCAACGACAATAATGTCACTAGACCAAATCGATGCATCGTGAATAGTGAGTTGTTGAGATGTTTCACTAAACTGATGAATTACCTATGAGGTTGAGATTTATATAGATACTCTATTACTGGCACTGCCACACGTTGTCCTGGTCTCGCCGAGCTCCGCGCAGCCCCCAAATGAGGCCAAAATGAATCGTAACATGCCAAGGCTTTGACAATCCTTCGTGTCGGTACCTTTCAGCCCCATTAACCAGGCGGAATGAGGCGCATAGATCTAGAATCATGATCCACACTGGAGCTGATGTTACCTGATCTTACGACTTATCGTTGCATAGAATGATTTCAGCTGACATGGGCATACACCAATTTTATGGGAAGATGTGACATGTCGATTGTGTACCTAGATTACTGTTCCACTACCAGAAATACTCGTCAAATTCCTCCTGCAGATCCATTCCGACGCCTTCCACAAGTTCCGATGCCTTTCCTTTGGGTACGGAGACCTGGACTTGGTAGCTTAGACCCTCTCTCCCCCCTGTATGATTCCGAGTATTTGCCTTGTAAATCATGCACCAATTTCGGATCGGCAAAGCCTCCACTTCTAAAGGTTGGCAAAACATCTCCTGCTGCTGCCCAAAGTTCACTTCCTCCATAGAGACCTTGGTCCAATCGTCTACATACAAAGTGTCGTTGTCAAATGCAGGTGTCAGATCCATCAATCCATTAACAGCTTGGATGGATTGAATCCATTCATCACCCTTTGCCATCTTCTCAGGTGTTATTGATCGTACGCCTCCACGAACAGCCAGCGCCACTTCGCTCAAGTTCTTAGATGCTGAAAGATAGGCAGTATCAGCTGCTGAGATGCAATTCCCGAAATACTCTTCAGGCACATTTCGAGCTTTGCGTGCATCCACAATAGTGACAATCCGAGTCACTCGCGGATACGGCGTTAGCTTATTATAAACGAAGCGATTCAGTGCCTTCAGCAGGTAGGCTTTGAAAGCATCCTGGGTTGAGCAAGTCGCAGGCTGCAGCTGAGCACGCGTCCTTTTAGCAAGGGTGCTGAGATCATCTGCTGTGACATCGAATCTTGCATACTCCAGGGTTTTGAAGACGATAGTGTGAACGAGTGGGGCATATGCAGTTATCTTACTGCCCAAGGTGGGAGAGAATCGCTGTGATCGGCGGGGAAGTTGTCGAGGTATCTCACTGACAGATACCGATTGAGGGGAAGCTTTGAAGCGGATTCTCTCAGTGATGGGAGAAGGGACAGATGTCTTCTCTTGAGCATACATGCTGGACCAAGTCCTTAAGAGGGTGTACAGTGACAGAGCATCACCCAAGACATGGCAAAAGCTCACGCCTAAAACAGTCTGACAGGTGCTTGGTAGGTATGTTACTGTAACTTGCAATAATGGAGCTTGGCCACTCAAGACTTTCTTTGTCGTGATGCGGTTGATGAAGTTCTTCCAAGCAAAAGGTCTAAACACCTCTTTGGAATCCGAGCGCCAAAACAGGGGGATAGGGTAGTAGAGGCGCAGTGAGAGTTCCCCCTGTGTGGCTATCGATGGCCTTCTGAAGCGACCAAAGACCGGTGGGTACAGCGACAACGCTTTGGAGAGTGACACGCACACTCGGTTTTTGTCCAGGGACCCATTGATGACTAAAACAGCATCAACTGGCATAAAATAAGTATCAAGGAAGCTGAGAGGAAAGTCTCGATCGCCGTTCCCGTGGTCATCATGTTGGATGTCAATACGCTGCGTCATGACGAAAAAGAGATTTGAGAATAATTTAGAGCGTAATTACAAGTAACAGTACCAGGAGAGAAAACATTAAAAAAATGCCTATACAGATTGTCGAGTGACTGGCAGCTGCTTGAGCGCCTCGGCCAATTTCTCGAGAAACTCGCCGTTCAGCCCCCAAACTCCAGTGACAAACACCCCGATCAGCAACACCAGAAAGGTAAGCTTGACGAAACGATTCGCTGTGAGCCAGACATTGGCAATCTCCATACCGTAGTCTCTCAGAGCGGCTCGGAAGGGTGTTGTCCCAAAGAAGCAGATATTCATCACAAACGCACTCCTCTTCCGCTCCTTCAGACGTCTTTGCCTCATCTTATCCACATACTGTCGTAGCATCACTGCCCTCTTCCCAGCGGGGACGCCCGGGAACCGCATGATAGCTCTGCTCAGGTCCACTGCATCCTCCATGGCGCATGCGGCACCTTTTCCAAGGAATGGTGCCATACTGTCATATCTTAGCACAGAAGGATTATTGGAGTGTTTCGACAAACTCACTTGAATGTGGCATCCCCTACCAGCGTGACATTACCCGAATCCCACGGATCACTGACATCCACCATACGAAAAACATTCGCGTAGGCTGAGTCGGTGACGATGAGCTCCACTAGCGCTTTGATGGAGGGATGGGTCGGGTGTGAGTTGACGCGGGAGATGCACTCGGCTTTGAGCTCGCGGGGGCTCATTCCAGCCGGCGACTTTGACTGATCGGCGAAGTCTTTGAGGCGGCTTCCGAAACCTACCATAACGTATGAGGTTTCTGGATCGATGTGATCGGGATCTAGACCCTTGGCGTAAGGCTGATCGGGATTCTGCCATGTC
Organism: Fusarium brachygibbosum; assembly: GCA_018886245.1. Classification (NCBI taxonomy): domain Eukaryota; kingdom Fungi; phylum Ascomycota; class Sordariomycetes; order Hypocreales; family Nectriaceae; genus Fusarium; species Fusarium brachygibbosum. Next base: position 2,772,318 of record MU249525.1, read on the forward strand.
ATGATGGTGATTTCCTGGCCATTAGGATAGAGGACCTGGATAGTCAGTATAACTGCAGGTGGCAAATTACAATAAGCTTACAAGACTGCCCGTCTTGTACGGGATCATGCTCTCCACCTCCCGAGTGTAGGGGACTTTGAAGTAGATGATGACCAGATCTGTCTGTACCGTTTGTATACTTGGTAGCAGTCCGCGTCGGACTCGGGAAGTTATTCCGTCAGCTCCGACAATCAAATCGCAAATATGGTCCGTTCCATCAGCGAAATTCGCCTCGATTGTTCCATCCTTTAGCTCTTCGTACGCAGTAAACTTCTTTCCCGTCGTCAGCCATTTTTGTGACTCGTGAAGAAGTCCCTTTCTCAATCTGATGCGCGAAACCGCCGCTGTTCGTCGGAACTCATCCGGGAGATAAGTATAGAAAACATGCCCATTGGGTCTCATGAAGCATGAGTGGTAGTAGCCTTCCTTTGGCGTCTTAGCCACGCTGGGGAGTACTTTGGCCCATGTCTCAGGGGGCAAATGAGTCTTGAGAAGGTCGAGAATTTCGAGACTCAGCTGTATGCGATACCCGGAGAGGCTGTCTTCATTTTCGTAGCGCTCGTATACGTGCACATCGATTCCCGGGGCCGCCGAGAGTAATTGCCCGATGATAAGACCAGCAATACCACCGCCGATGACGGCAACACGAAAAGGTTTAGATTGGTCGGTCATTTCGAATTCTCGTTTCAGAGATGATTTTTGACAATAAACTTCATTCATTAAATTCTCATTTATTGGCTCTGAAGGGAGGATATATATATGGTTGCACAATCTATGAGGTACATGTTCCCACCACAGGCTCCCCTCGGAGAATTTCCAGGACACTTGACAGCTATCAGGCCACCCTTTTACGAACACTAACCAAATATTCCCCCGAGGCGATATACAGTACACTATGATGGCGATATTCAATCTTCTGATCTGGTACGATGGAGAGGTCAAATCGTCGCAGCAACACAGCTAAAATGAGCCGGACTTCCTTGAGTGCGAAACTAAGACAATTAATAACGTGTGACTCTGAATGGTATCTACATCTGAACTTACTGCTTTCCAATGCACATTCGTGATCCTGCTGAAAAAGGATACCAATTCCTCTCAGAGGCCTTTTCACCTGCATGGCTGGGGATCCATCTCTCAGGAATAAATTTGTCGCTTTGAGGATAAACGCGAGGATCTCGATGGAGGGCTGTGGTATCCGCTGTGACGAGAGTCTAGTCCTGTCAGCAGATGTATCATCGTCAGATTTGCATTGACTTACACCAGCAGGAAGAAGGCAATCTCCAATAGTCACAGGATCCAGTGCTTGCCTTGCAAAACCTTTCATTTTGATTAGTTATCGGGCGGTGGAAAAAAAGGCAGGGCTTCTTACCACCAGCTGCGGGAGGAAGCATTCGAAGCGTCTCGTGGATTACTGCATTGAGGTAGGGAAGATTGCAGGTATTCTCGTCTACAATCGGATCGCTTGGTGATACGAGAAGCTCATCCAGCTCCTTCTTGAGACCTTGATAAGAAGCAGGATTCTCCAATAGTTTCATGAGACAAAAGGTAGCCGTTACAGCAGATGTGTCACTTCCGGCAAGCCTCCAATCTGTTAGCAATCAGCGCGCTTTCGTGGGAGGCTGCAACTACTTACAGAAACACAAACATCTCGGCTTTGATGTCTTCCATACTCAATTTATCAGGATTTTCAGCCGAAGCTTCAAGAAGCATATCAAGCAAATCCCTCCGCTCGCTCTTCTTGTCATTGTGGAGTCGTTTGTCGATGATTCCCTGAACAATCGCATCAAGCTGTTCATCTCTAGGCTTACCAAAAAGACTCAGCAGAGGGATAGTTTGATACAAAGCTGCCTTCTTCATGTAGTTGGTGATCCTCGTTTTAAGAGGATGATGGCCTTGTCGTACGAGACCGAAAGAGCCGCCGAAAGAGCACTCAGCCATTATGTCCTGTCTGTGTCAATAATCACGTCTTTTAATCCACTGTAAGGCTGTCTTGTTTACCGAAGCGAGACTGCTGAAAAGGTCGTAAATGTTGACAACCGCTGTACCACCGGAGGCAGAACAGCGCTCTTCTAGTACATCCTCTAGAACCTGAACACAATCGTGCATCAACGGCTCGAGTGCCTTGAGGTAACTCATAGAAAAGCCATTTGATAGAAGCCTGCGCTACAAAATGGTCAGAACGTAGGCTCTCACGTCACCGAGTACTTACTCGAACGCGATACTTGGCCTTATCTCTCTCTGTAAATAGCGTCGCGATGTGCGGGTTCTGTCGATACTTTTCGTATAAAGGACTCTTGTGCAAATCCCATTCGACCAAGATCTTGTGAACGTAGACAGGATCAGAGACCAAAACCAGATTCGGGGCTACAGAAACAAATTAATTGTTGCCGATGGTAATGGACTTATTACTCATAGATATACTCACTGACGCGCACGACTGGTCCATATTTTTGATGAAGATCCAATGCAAGAAAAGGTGCAGTGCCCTTGAGAAATGCGAGACGCCATGGTAAGGGAGATAACTTGTTCCAGAAAGGCCCTGGAACTTTGGACAGCGGACCAGTGAAAGCCTGAATTAGCGCCTTCAGGACCCGTCGTAGCAGCTCCAAGCCCACTACCAACAGGGCCAAAGTCGTGTAGGAGGAATACGGTGAATTCAGCATCATGACCTGAACGTCGAGAGAACAAACTGAAATATCATCATTTGATGGATTTTGTACGCTAACTAACTTATATCGCTATCATTTCTTCACTCTGGCACATGCATCGGGTCGCATTAAAACGCGCCGAGACTCGCTAAAATGCTCCGAGCCCAACACATCGCTCAGGTAAATATCACCCGAATCGTAAGACTAAATCACACTCAAGAGACTAACGTTGACTAAATCATCCCACCAAAACAATCAGAGAATGGCGGAACAAAACTCAAGCGCCCCAAACCGCGCAGAGAACGCCAGCAGGACGATGGAAGGTTACAAGCTTCACCTTACGGTTATAGGGCATGCTACACAGTGAATGAGTTTTGAGGCAGCGCTGACCCGACACAGGTTGACGTTTGGTCTCTTCCTGTCTGCGCTGGAGACGACCATCGTGTCGACGACGCTTGACACCATCGCGAAGCATTTTGATGATGAGCGAGAGTATTCATGGATAGTCACGGCATATATGGTAACATTTAATGGTAAGTAAGACTTTCTAAACATAGATAGATAGGCTCTGACTATTTATTACAGGATTCTTGCTTCTCCATGCCAGACTGAGCGATGTTTTCGGACGCTTCGTCGTCTTCTATGCCTGCCTGTCCATCTTTGCGTTATTCTCTGGAGTCTGCGGAGCAGCGCAATCTATGAAGCAATTGTAAGCATTTCCAATTAGTATAATGATTACTAGCTAATCAGCGATAGAATTGTTTTCCGAGCTTTTCAGGGTATTGGTGCCTCTGGTCTTTTCTCATTGACCATGGTGATCGTACCCGACATCACGCCTGATAAATGGCTAGGCTTGTACTCTGGAGTCGTCAGCTCTGTGTTCGCCTTTTCGAGTGTCTTGGGCCCGGTGCTCGGTGGTGTTCTCGCTCAGCATTCGACGTGGAGATGGGTCTTTTTACTCAAGTACGTGAGCCATCCATACGAAGTCATTGCTCCATGTCTAACAATTCACCAGCCTTCCTGGAGCAGCCGTTTGCGCTTTCATGCTTATTCCGTCAATCAGAAGCAAGCAAAGCTTCAAAACTTCACCAACGGGTGGATGGAGACAGATCGATTTACCTGGCGCATTCCTCTTCTTGGCCGCCACAATTCTTCTCATTTACGCTTTGCAGAGCGCTTCTACCGCGGGTCAAGGCTACGGCTGGTCTAGTTCCATAATCATCGGCTCCTTAGTAGGTTCCGGGGTGTCACTAATTCTTTTCATCGTGTATGAACTGCTTTTGCCCCGATACTCGTCACTAGCTCCCTTTTTCCCTCTCCCATTGGTCCTACAACCTGATATCGCGCTTCTCATGATGTTAGTATCCACGGCTCTTATCTATTATTCTTCACACTAAGAAATCGCTTCCAGATCTTCCTTTTTCATGGGTAGTTCTTTCTACTCCACCATCATCCAACTGCCTCAGCGTCTACAGCACGTCAACGATAAATCTCCAACAACAGCAGGCGTTCTCCTTCTTCCGGTACTTCTCCCCTCAGCAGGTTTCTCTGCTTTATCGGGCGGGCTTTATCGTAAGTTTCCAGCAGCGACACCCTCACTTTTGTTCTGCGGCGGTGTCCTTCAGGTCATCGGCATGGGGTTACTGTCTACTCTACCGACTGGGCCATCTGTGTCCAACAGTCAATATGGGTTTGAAGTCATGACAGGCATTGGCTTTGGACTCATGCTTCCATCTTTTATGATTCTGGCAAGAGATTGGGTCTCTGAGCAACAATATGGTAAATAATCACCCGTTCCCTTTGGCTTTCGTTGCTGGCTGACCCTTCATCTGTAGCAACTGCTATGGGACTGGTGAACACATATAGAACTTTGGGTGGTTGTGTCTCGATTGCAATTTGCGGCGCAATTTTAAATAAAGAACTCGACAATGCTGGTATTACGACTTCACAGTCAGCTTATGGGAGTATTTATAACAGACAGTTCTTTGTCATGGCTATCTTATCTATACCTTCTGCATTGGCGGCCAGCATCATCCTGTTCAGACAGTACACCAAAAAGGGTGTTTTCAATTCGGACAGTGTTAGTACTAGTTAGGGCCGGGTCCAAGATACTCACTATCTAGTCAGATAATGCTGATTGGCCTCGGCGGATTTCTTATCCCACTTTTATACTCGCCGAGCCAAGTTATGCACCGTGCTTGAATAAAATACTTTACTGTCATAATTTCTTCAAGTCTAAGACATCCTCGTTCCCTTTCAACTCAGCCATACATTCCAGTGACTGCCATTCAACATGCGTATACTTTGTCTTCACGGCGCTGGAACTAACTCTGAAATATTCAGAATTCAGCTCGGTATTTGTTCAAGAGTCTTGTACATGACATGTCCACACAGGCTGATAGCAACAGGTCCGGTCATCCATCATCTACTTCAAGATGATCCAACAATTTCATTTGAGTTTTACGATGCAGAAGTAGAATGCCCTCCAGCTCAAGGTAATATTATTTCTTAGCCCCACCATCGTCAGTCACACGCATGCTAACTAATCTCGAGGCATTGAGGCTTTGTCTGAGGGCCCATTCTTTGAGTGGTACTCTTGGGATCATCTCCAGAGGATTCCGCCTGCCGAGACAGCCACCAACAGTATCGATAATGTCTTAGACATCATTGACGAAGAGGGTCCCTTCGATGGAGTCATGGGCTTCTCGCAGGGCGCCGCCCTTATAGCGTCCGTACTAGCTCATTACTCTAACCAAAACCCACTCGAGCCACAAACGAACTTGTTCAAATTTGCAATATTCATCTGCGGGTCTAAGCCTTTTACATACGATGGCATGACTCGTATTGACACCTGCGGTAAACCTGTTGTTCAGATACCCACCGCACATGTAGTTGGGAAGAAGGACCAGTGGTACAAGGAGAGTTTGGGGCTGTATTCGCTCTGTGATGGTCACTCAGCCAAGATTTTCGATCATGGGCAGGGGCATTCATTACCTGTTAACCCCCAGGTGACGAGAGTAGTATCTCAGATGTTTAAGAACTTGAGCGCAAAAGCGGACTTTGCTTGCTGATAGATTTCAGGTCATTTGCCCGACTGGTATGGTCGAGTCTAGGGTGGACCCACTGAGGTGAGAAACAAAAGAACTAGAATCCAAAGCAGTTTCATTTTATGAATTGAACACTACCTATGTAATAAACTCGCCTGAGTAGGTATTGTTATTTATTTTGGAAAAAATGTGTTCAATTTGTAATAAATATAGTTTTAATTTGTTCGTTGTAGGATCAGCTACTTTGTAACTTGATTTCAAACGTTAAAACCAAACTACAACATGTATAGCCCTTCTACAATGCCAATTATACCCTAAGGAACGGCTGAAGAAAAAAGAAAATAGTAAAAAGGAAGAATAAAGAGATCAATTATCTAAGAAACAACGGGAACATGAGACATAAATCCATGCGGATAGCGATTAGTCTCGTTCAAGTTGAAAATGGACCAGGAAACCGTCATTTAGTCATGTATTATGAACAAGGGAATATTCAGTCTAGCTACCTGCGCTACGAGAGGAACAATTGGTATTCCAATCAACCTATAAACCTCTTCATCGTTTCTCCAGCCCAATCTCCGATGGCCTTTTTCTCAGTCCATGCCCACTTCCCAATAGTAATAGAAGCTAAAGGGACTAAACCAATAGTCAGCAAACCAACAAACCAGAGATCCCAATTCTTAGCCTTGAATTTTGACATGCGCATATCTGCCGTTTGCAAATGCATCGGCCGAAGCTCCTTGTGGCCATCCAAACGTCCTTCAGTATCGTACATAACTTCTTCAATGAGATCTGCCCCCAGCTCCTTGCGACGAGATGCCGCTCGAGCGATGCGCTGCATGCGTACGCAGTTTCGCTGGTATGAGCCATCTTTGTCTTCAGATAGTAACCTGATCTTCTGACAGACGTCGTCAGGAGTGAATCGGAATTTGTCAAGGGCTTCTGATGTTCCACTAGCGACGAGACGTGGCACATTGGAGATCTGGTCAAAAAAGAAGCCCATTGCTATCATGGACTTTCCATGATAGAGACCTTCGTTGGCACTGGAGCCTCCGCCATGCGTCAAGTAAATGGTTGTGTGTTCATGGTCCAGGATGGCTCTTTGAGGCGCAAAGACTGTCACCAAGAAGGAGGGGTGCTCGCCCTTGAATAGTGAAGCGAAGCTGAATGTTTTTCCAGCTTTGTCGGTAAATTGCTGGTTGGAATCAATATCTCGACGTGCTGCTTCGGAGATGGACCAGATCACTCCATCTATGAGTCCCTGGTCCATGGCGGCGATGAGCCCTTGTGTAAGCTTTGATGCGTGGTCGTTAGACAGGATGATGTGAGTACCAAGAGCCAAGTACAAAGTCTTCTTGTGAGCGTCTAGGAAGGACTCGTATGGCTCTGAGATGGGAGGGTAATCATCAGCGAGAATGGGGCCGACGGCCTGAACCAGTGGTGGAATATCCTTTGGCACCTCCAAACCAAAGAACGAGTTGATCAACACTAGGTAGTTGGGTTTGCTGGGAGTGGGTAGTTTGTAGTTCACTCCAGCATTCTGCCTCATCTTCTGGGTCCACTTGACCCAGCGGAGGATCGAGGGAAGCGCTTTGTAGATGACAAGCTCATTTCGGAAACGCAACCAAATTGAAGCATTCTCAGATGTGAGAGTTCCCTCAATTTGAAAGCCTGGCTGACCGGGGATGTAGGAACAGGGGCACATCAGAGCTGGCATCTGAGGATACACCATGGCCATAGGAATATGGTCTTGGTATAGAATATCTTTGACAGCATCGACGAAGAAGTCAGCCACCACCATATCAGGTCTTGTAGCCGGGTCATCAACGATGCGCTTGAGATGCTGATACGTCTGGGTCCAGTATGAGTCAAAAAGGTACTTGGAGTCCATGACACCAGCAAAGCCCTTTGAAGCATCCCATTCTCTCATGCGAAGATAATGGGCTTCTAGCTCCTCATGTGAAGGGCCAGACCCCATGAGATGCAGCTGGCTGATGTACTCGTAGCCCTTGGTCCATGATTCTTGACCTTCAAGAGTGGCAAATTCGACAGTGTGTCCTCGCTGAGCGAGTACCTTCCCCAGCTCCAGCACCGGGGCTGTGAACAGTTGTTAGTGGCACGTAGGGAAACTCGGATGATGCAGTCTTACCAGCATGAGTGTAGCCGCCCACAGTGACAACCATGAGAATCTTACGAGGTGGGTTAGAAGGAGCCATGGTTGCGATAGCTCTTACAGAGAGGCAGGATTCTGTTGAGGGTCAGATTGATTAAACAGAACAATCATCAAGCAAAAAAGACGTATAGGACTGATATCGGCGAGATGGCGAAATACAGGTCGGGGAAAATAGGAAAAGAAAGAAACTCGCCGAGTGGGGGATGATCTGAGGTAAATCATCCGAGATCCTTGTCAGGAAATCCTTCGGACCAACAGAGTTTCTCAATTGAGCGTTTGAGAGTGTTGGATCGAACGATCCATCCACCGGCCAATCAGAATAGATGATCTGAATGTGAGTTAACATCTTATCGGTCTTGAGAAAATGGTGTAAGTGAGGGATTCATGTTGATTTAGAGAAGCTAAATTCCCGTAATTTTTGCTAAATAAATCTGTTCAACCATCACCCGTTACATTATTCATCATATCATAATTCATACTTATCCTTATTCAACATGAACGGAAACGCAAACGGGACCAACGGGCACACCACCTCAGCCCATCATAATGGCACAAATGGCAAGGTTAACGGAGCCCACAAGGCTTCTGTTGATCCAAACATGCCTATTGCCATCACTGGTATCAGTACCAGATTCCCAGGTAGCTCTGACTCACCCGAGGCCCTTTGGAAGATGATTTCACAGGGAAAGAGTGCTTGGTCAAAGGTCCCTGAGGATAGATTTGCTTTGGATGCTTTCTATCATCCTGACCCAGACAGGAATGGAGCAGTAGGTTTACTTGTTCTAATTATGTATGCGTATTGACATTAGTAGATGAATGTCATCGGTGGACATTTCTTGGACGAAGATATCGCATGCTTCGATGCTCCTTTCTTTGGCATCAGCCGTAACGAAGCTAAAGTGAGTAGAACTTCCAATTTACTATAGATGTATATGAGCACTAACATTAGCAGGCCATGGATCCCCAACAAAGACTCCAGTTAGAGTCAGCCTATGAAGCTCTTGAGAATGGTAAGTCTCTTCATCACTTCCGCTACAGAGCTAACACCCCACAGCCGGCATCTCAATCGAGCAAGCATCTGGCACAAAGACATCGGTTCACATTGGTGTCTTTAACAAAGACTACGCAGACATAATGTGTCGCGACCCTGAGACTGGACCCTTGTACCAGGCAACTGGTAACGGACAGTCCATCCTTTCCAACCGTATCTCCTACTTCTTCAACCTCAAAGGACCTAGTGTCACTGTCGACACGGCCTGTTCATCGAGTCTTGTCGGTCTCCACCTCGCTGTTCAAGGCCTACGCATGGGTGAGGCTGAGCAGGCTGTCGTGGGAGGTACAAATCTGATCTTCAGCCCTGACATCATGGTTGCTATGAGTTTACTCGGATTCCTTTCGCCTGATGGCCGATCTTATGCCTTTGATCATCGAGCCAAAGGATACGCCAGAGGCGAGGGTATTGCTACCCTTGTGCTCAAGCCTCTGGATAAGGCTATTCGTGATGGCGATCCCATTCGTGCCGTCATTCGTGGCACGGGCGTAAACTCGGATGGTCGAACAGCAGGCATTACCCTACCCAACGGCGATGCGCAAGCCGATCTGATTCGGGAGGTTTATGCCAACGCAAACCTCGATCCAGCCGAGACGGGTTACTTCGAAGCTCACGGTACAGGTACCCAAGCTGGAGACCCTATGGAAGCAGGCGCTATCCATCGCGTCTTTACAGCTGATCGTCAGCGCTCATCACCTTTGTACCTTGGCTCTATCAAGACCAACATCGGACATTTGGAGGGTGCCAGTGGTCTTGCTGGTGTTGTCAAGGCTGTTCTGTGTCTGGAGAAAGGACAGATTCCTCCTAACATGAACTTCGAGAAGCCCAATGGTCGACTTGACCTGGAAGCATGGAATATCAAGGTCGGTAACCCCAAGATCCTCTATACGTGATTAACACTGACCCGATAGCCATAGGTTCCCACAGAACTCACCCAATGGCCAGCAGATGTACCCCGCCGGGCTTCGGTCAACAGTTTTGGCTACGGCGGCACCAACGCCCATGTCGTCCTCGACGGCTACGACGCCTCCCAACACGATGCCAAGCTCATCAGTGGCTCGGACGCTCATCGACGGGTCTTTATCTTCTCGGGTAATGACCAAGAAGTAGCACCCGCACTCTTCACGCGCATGGCTTCCTACCTACGTGAAGTTACCCCTGAGAACCGCCCAGGCTTTCTTCAGCAACTCGCTCACACCCTTTCCCAGCGCCGTTCTCAATTGGGTCACAGACTGGCTATATCTGCTAGTTCTGTAGAGGACCTCATCGACACATTTGAGAACCGTAATCCTAGCCTGGTTAAGTCCCAGCGAGTTACGCGCCTCGGTCTCGTTTTTACTGGCCAAGGTGCTCAGACTGCACAAATGGGCGTTGGGCTTATGCAGCAGTATGGCCTTTTCGCTGACAGTCTTCATCGCGCTGGGAAGACTCTCAAAAGTATCGGCTGTACTTGGGATCTCATTGAAGAGCTACAGAAGAACGCTGATGACAGTCTTGTCAATGAGCCTCTGTACAGTCAGCCTCTGTGCACGGCTGTGCAGATTGCCCTTGCTGACTTGATCCGCTCATGGAATGTTCAGCCTACTGCCGTCACTGGTCACTCGAGTGGTGAGATTGCTGCTGCGTATGCGGCTGGTGCCCTTACTCATGAAGCTGCCATGATCGCTGCGTACTACCGTGGTGTAGCATCTTCTCAGCTATCTGCGGACTCTAGCCTGAATGGCAGCATGGCGGCTGTTGGGCTTTCTCCCGATGAGGCTCAAGGCTATCTTGACAAGGTGACAAACGGCAAGTTGGTCATTGCCTGCTACAACAGTCCTTACAATGTCACGCTCTCCGGTGACGTCCCAGCTCTCGAGGAGTTTGAGTCTTTGCTCCAGGACACTGGTGTCTTTTTCCGCCGTCTCAAAGTCCCTGTGGCTTATCATTCTCACCACATGCAGAAGATCGCGGATGTCTACCGCAAGTCTCTTGAGGCCCTTCCCAAGCAGAGTGATTTAGGTGCCAATGAAGTGCAGTTCTACTCATCCGTCAATGGCGCATTGACTCCCATTTCTGAACTCGATCCGGAGTACTGGGTCAAGAACATGACTTCACCTGTCCAGTTCAACTCTTCCTTCAAGAGCATGTGCCTTGGTATCAAGCCTGACGGAAAGCGTCTGACTCGTGGTAACAAGATGAATGTGCAGATGCTGGTTGAGGTTGGTCCTCACTCCGCTCTTGCTGGGCCCATCAAGAGTATCCTCAAAGACCATTCATTCAATGGCAAGGCTAAGCTGCCTTACACATCTTGCCTTGTCCGCAAAGAGGATGATGTCAGTGCCATTCAGAAGGCAGCTGGTGATCTTTACATGAATGGATACGCTGTCAACCTCGCACGCATCAATGAGCCTGTTGATGGACCTTGTCCTCGTGTTATTCCTGACCTTCCTCCCTATCCCTGGAACCACACCCAGCGCTACTGGCACGAGTCAAGAATGAGCAAGGAGTATCGCCTGAGAAAGCAGCCTCGAAAGGATCTGATTGGCGCCCCGGCTTCTGACTGGAACCCAACCGAGCCCCGCTGGAGAGGTTTCATCCGTCTTTCTGAGCTTCCTTGGATCAAGGATCACAAGGTTGAGGGCAAGATTCTCTACCCGGCTGCTGGTATGATTGCTATGGCAATTGAGGCGATGCGACAAATGGTCGATGATGATCAGGTCACTGAGTTTGAAATTCGTGATGTTCAAATCGGCAAAGCCATCATGATCAGCGAGGGAGATGGTGACCTGGAGACCATGTTCACTGCTCGGCCTTGGGGCACATCCGCTGTTGAGTCTTCCAACCACTGGTGGGAGTTCCAACTGTTCACTGTCACTGAGACTGAAGGCTGGAGTGAGCATTGTCGTGGCTGCATCGCCGCTGTCAAGGCTTATTCATCAGGTGAACTGGGTGGTGCCAAGGAGACCAAGTTTCGCGCTGAGACATCGCGCAAGACGGTCATTCACCATGAACAGGTCTGCGAGGATGGAGTCAGTACACGTCACATGTATGACGATCTCGAACATGTTGGACTCTATTACGGCCCTTCGTTCCAGAACATTTCCAACCTACGCAGTGCGAAGAAGCAACCCCTTGTGTATGCCAATGTGGCCGTCCCGGACACAGCACAACTCATGCCTCATAAATTCGAGTTCCCTCATCTTCTGCACCCCGTCACTCTCGACTCCGTCCTCCAGACTATCTTCCCAGCTCTGGCCTCTGGTGACAAGGACCTTTCGAGTCCTCTTGTCCCTACCTTCATCAAGCGCATGATGGTTGCGAACCGGCCTTGTAGCTCGCCCGGACAAGTCCTCAAGGTTGCATCATCGGCGCTTTGGAAGGGTTTCCGACACGCCGATGCCGACATCACTGCGCTAGACTCTGACAATGACGGTCTGGCCATGATTGAGATTCAGGGCCTGAGGTGCTCTTCTATCGCACACATGGTTGCAGCTGATACTACAGCAGACAGTCGCAAGCTTTGCTTTGACATGATCTGGGACGATGATCTTAATCTTCTCGAGGCAAAGAACATCAACAAGGTTCTTCCGCCAACGACCGCCACCGACGAGATCTCAGCTGAGATTCGCGACATGGAGACTGCAGCCTATCTCTACATGAAGCGGGCTGTTGACACCCTCAAGCCCGAGGACCGTACCAACATGTCGTCCCATCATCGTCTTTTCTACGATCAGATGGTTGACGTTTGTCGGCGCGCGGAGAAGAAGGAGTTCGCCCACCAATCGACAATGTGGGACTCTTGCTCTGAGTCTGAACAACAATCGTTGGCCAAGAAGGTCGCTTCGTTCAGCGCTGAAGGTGAGATGATTTGTCGCATGGGAGAGAACCTGGTTCCTATCCTCCGCCAGGAGGCCGACCCTCTGACTCTCATGTTGGAGAACGATCTGCTGTATGATCTTTATCGCACAGCACTTGGAACGGACCGTTGCTATGAACAAATGTCCAAGGTCATCCAGAAGCTCTCCCACAAGCAGCCTGACCTCAAGATCCTTGAGATTGGCGCTGGTACAGGCGGTGCTACCAAGCCTATTCTCGAGACACTTGGTGGTCATGAACCTGGATCGTACCCTCGCTTTGCACAATACGACTTCACAGACATCTCAAGCGGCTTCTTTGAGAAGGCGCAAGAGAACTTCAAAGCGTGGGCTCCATTCGTCAACTTCAAGCGTCTCGACGTTGAGGGTAACTTGCAAGACCAGGGTTTTGCCTTTGGGTCTTACGATGTTATCATCGCAGCTAATGTCCTCCACGCTACCGGAACTATGAAGAAGACAATGGAGAACGTCCGTAAGCTTCTCAAGCCCGGCGGTAAGCTCATCCTCATGGAGGTAACACATCTCCTTCTCCGAGGTTCAGTCATCTTTGGCAACCTTCCTGGTTGGTGGCTTGGAGCTGCGGAGGGTCGTACACATGGACCTACTCTGACTGAAGGGTCATGGTCCGACCTCTTGCGCAAGACAGGCTTCTCTGGGTTGGATATCTGCCTGCGAGATTTCCCTGATCCTGAGGAGTGTATGTACAGCGTCATCGTCACGACCGCTGAGCGAGAGGAGCAGAGCACGTACCCACAGGCTGTCATCCTGGACTCTTTTGGTTGCGACAACATCGCTATGAAGCAATTGACCCAAGGTCTTACGAACCTGACTGGTGTTCAGCCGGAGGTTTGCTCTCTGGACGACTACGCTTCGGCGGATGCTTCCGACAAGGTATGCATCTGTGTTGATGAGGTTTCGCAACCTGTGCTCCATCAGATGAACGAGGATAAGTTCCTTAAGCTTCGCAGCCTCGTTTCATCAAGCAAAGGCCTCCTTTGGGCTTCTCGCAGAGGAAACTCTCCTGAAGTTAGCCTGATGACTGGTCTTTCTCGATCTGTCCGTTCAGAAGATCAGACCAAGCGTCTCGTCACTCTCGATCTAGACGATCAGGCTACCGAGTCTACTTCCGATGCTGCAAGGACTATTCTTAACGTCTTCCAGGGCCTCTTCCGCCAAGAGGACGACATCTCCAAGAATGACTGGGAGTTCCGCGAGAGAGAAGGTCGACTCATGATCCCCAGAGTCATTGAGGACGTTTCTGCCAATCAGTACATCGCCCATGAGACCCAAGAGCCTGTTCCCGAGCTGCAGCCATTCCATCAGTCTGGCCGCCCGTTGAAGCTTGAAATTGGTATTCCTGGATTGCTTGACACGCTTCGTTTCAAGGACGACCCAACCTTTGCGGCACCCATTGGTGATGACGAGGTTGACATTCGTGTCGCTGCTTCGGGTGTCAATTTCCGTGATATCATGGTTGCTATGGGCCAGCTTGTTGATAACTTCCTTGGCTGTGAATGCAGTGGCATTATTACCCAGGTCGGTTCAAATGTCACTCATCTCAAGCCAGGTGATCGTGTTTGTACTTGGACTCTTGGTTGCTACAGCACCTATGTACGCAACCCGGCAACCTTGGTCCAGAAGATCCCCGACGAGATGACCTTTGAAGTCGCTGCTTCTCTTCCCATTGTTTACTGTACTGCTTACTTCGCTATCATCGATACCGCCAGACTTCAGAAGGGTGAGAGTATCCTTATTCATGCTGCGGCTGGTGGTGTTGGTCAAGCTGCTATCATGTTAGCCAAGATGGTCGGGGCCGAGATCTACGCAACCGTTGGAACAGCCGACAAACGCCGTTTCTTGATTGAGACCTATGGTATTCCTGATGACCACATCTTCTCCAGCCGAGACAGCTCTTTTGCGGACGGTATTCGCCGCATGACCAACGGGAAGGGTGTTGAAGTCGTCCTCAACTCACTAGCTGGCGAACTTCTTCGCGAGACATGGCACTGTATCTCTATGTTCGGTCGCTTTATCGAGATTGGAAAGCGCGACATCGAGATCAACACCAAACTGGAAATGACACCATTTATTCGCAACGTCACGTTCGCATCCGTCGACTTGACCGTCATCTTCCGCCATCGCAAGCCACTTGGAGCCGCTGCCCTGAACTCGGTCATGGAGCTTTTGCGACAGAATAAGGTTCATGAGATCAGTCCTATTACTACCTATCCCGTGTCTCAGATTGAAGATGCCTTCAGAGTCATGCAGGCTGGTAAGCACTTGGGTAAGCTCATCATCACAGCTGGTGCGGATGATTTGGTCCGGGTTCTTCCCAAGAGCGAGGAGACCCTTCAATTTCCGGCTGATGCTTCTTATCTTCTTGTTGGTGGTCTGGGAGGTCTGGGTCGAGCTACCTCTGCTTGGCTTGCGGAGCATGGAGCTAAGAACCTGATCTTTGTTTCACGATCTGGTACGTCTAAGCCTGAAGCAGCTTCTCTTGTTGAGCGTCTGGAGAAGAAGGGAGTCAACGTCGCTGTTCTTCGATGTGATGTTTCAGACTACGAAAAGCTTTCTGCTGGTGTGAACGAAGTTCTCAAGACTATGCCACCAATCCGTGGTCTTATTCACGGGGGAATGGTTCTCAACGTGAGTTCACTTAGACAATTCATTGTACACAAATACTGACATACTCCTAGGATTCCATCTTTGAAGCTATGACTTACGCACAATACCAAGACGCCATTCGCCCCAAGGTCACTGGAACCATCAACCTCCACAACCTCACTAAGGATATGCCCCTCGAATTCTTCATCATGCTTTCTTCTGCCGCTGGTGTCGTTGGAAACTCCAGTCAAGCCAACTATGCAGCCGGTGGTGCATTCCAGGATGCCTTCGCCCACTATCGCACCGAGTTGGGTCTTCCCGCCGTGACTCTTGATCTCGGTGGTATTGATGATGTTGGATTTGTTGCTGAGAACGCAGACTATGTTGTCAACCTTGAGCGATGGGGCTACTTGACCATCTCCCAGGCCGAGTTCTTCTCCATGATCAAGCAGGCCATTCTGCAGCCCAAGCGCTCAAAGACAAACTGTCAAGTTGTCACTGGTCTTGGAACTCAAGGTATGGCAGAAGGTAGTGATGCAAGTCCCGATGAGCTTCCCTTCTGGTTCCGCGACGCCAAGTTCTCCCATCTTCTTCAAATGGGTAGGAAGCAAGTCCATGAAGCTGATTCAGAGAATGGCCTACGCCTTGCTGAGTCAATCCCTGCAGCTAAGTCGCTTAGCGAAGCCACCAACGTCATCTGCGATGCTATCATTGAGAAGATGGCTAAGATGCTGGGTATGCCTGCTGAGAGCATCGATTCTTCACAGTCTATGGCTGCTTATGGACTGGACTCGCTTGTGGCGGTCGAGTTGAGGAACTGGCTGTTCCGGGAGGCAAAGGCGGACGTGGCGGTGTTTGAGGTCCTTGGAAAGGGTTCGCTGGTTGCATTGGCAGGCGATATCGCGTTAAAGAGTAAGATCCTTCCTGCCGCGTTACGAAAGGAGGCTCATGATGGCGATGCTTAAATTCTTTTCCATTGGTGAAGTGCCATTATAAGGATGGTACCGGTTTTTGTTAATTTCGAGATTGTTATACGCCCTGCTTTACTACTTTGTTATGGTTAAGTTATATTCTGTAAGGAGTTTTGGGAAGGACTTGGAAAGAGAGACATCTATAAATTCTCGAGTAACATGATGCTTCTCTTCTGACTGCCTTCAAGCTGGTTTTCTGCCTAATATCTCTGTATCTAAACACGCAGTTGTCACACAGCCTTAGCATCATGAATCATATCCTATCACAATAACCTATCTTCTGACAGTTCTTTTTCGACATTTCTAATTCTATTTCATATCAATGGACTGATTACAGGCCAGAACTGGGAATTCCTTCATCTGTAAACAGCCCACAGGTGGTTTTGACATGGACACGTACTAACGGTCAGCTTCATGCCTGATCCAGAAGAGAGTGATAGCTTCACTGACGCCCAAAGGTCAACTGATAATAACGAGACCGTGAATTAAGGTGCCAATATCTTCGTCAAGATCAAAAGCCTCTAATATTGTAGAACAAGCAGATTCAACAAATGGCAGCCCATAATACTCTACTTCTTCAAACTCTATCATATAACTGTTCTATAGTCTTATCTATGTCTCTTGTGATTGTTGCAACGTATTTCTTGTCACCGACAGTAATGACCGAATAGTAGATTGTACCTCAGCCATTGTCGCGGATGACATGCAGTCGGCTATCCCCAAACTACTCGAGTGTATGAACTTGGACTGGAACGTCCTTACTGTTTGGTATAGATGTTTTAGTTGGTAGTCCACGACCGTTGCCAACAATATCAGTCGTAGCGGTGGATCCAGCCGTAGGCCTGCGACTCTGCAGTCTACCGAGTCAAAGAGCGCACAGCCTCTATTCTGGGTCGATGATGATGCATTACGGATCGCGTGCAGTATTTGGTCGTATGTAGATAAAAGCAGTGATAGTGGTGTCAGTACTAGATGTAGCACTGTTTGCCAATCGAAACAGACCGAGTTTCGTTCATCGCCACCTTTCTTGACGCACTGGTGCAATAAATCTGTGACAACGCCAAGCGTCTCTTGTACCGGTTTCATGGCATTTTCCACACACTTGGCCGGCTGATGTTGAGTACCAGACTCCCATGTATGAACCGATGGTAGTCGTGTACGGAGTAGTTCCTGCTGTAGACCGGACAATCGCTCGAGTGGGCTTTGCTTGTTGGTTGTATCTTTCGCTTGTGATGCAGATCGTAGGCGGGGATCGATGATGGAGTCGTGCGAAGCGACAGGTGGACTTGTGGGAACAGGCCATGGGTCCTCGGTCATGGCAACGTCAAGAAATGGATGGGTGGTATTGAAGTTTCCGAGGCTGCTTGTGAAATCAAATGAATCGAATAGGGCTGAGGAGTCTGGAGCAAGATCGATCAGTAACGTGCCAAACAGAGATTGGCGACCGACACGACTTGCCTGTAATGCAACTATCCCCGAGTTGTGGAGGTGAGGGAGGCATGGATATTCCCGAATCTGCGGACAATGCGTCTGCATCCGACATGCCATAGAATGCAGTTTCAGAAATAGACTGTGGCCGCCCAACTCCCGTCTCCTGCTGGGTCTCTCTTGGAGACATGGATGCTTTACTTGGTCTTCCAACCTTGAGCGCAGGGCTATAAGTGCAGACAGAGTTGTCACCCAAACATCGCGAGCAGCCATCTAAGTCTCCAGAACAGCGTAGTTTACGTGAATGACAACGATCACACGCAAGCCTCTTTTTTATTCTTGTTCCTGGTGGGCTGTGCATTTTTGCGGAGATGCGTGCAAGCAAACAATGAATTGAACAATTGAATAATGGAACAAAAACCGGTCAACAACGATTGAGTTTTTACTGGCCGAATTGGAAATGCGGAGGAAATCACCATTTGACATTTTGTGAAGAGAAATGTTCTATTTGCATGATAATGTAGCAATGCGTATGTAGGACTCGAAGGATTCAGGATGGTTCTTGGTTCCAAATTGGGACATGCTTTCACGAGTCTCCAAGTCGAGACGTGAAAGCGATTGCCCATGAGAAAAGGCAGGCCATTCGTTTCTCCACTTGCAAACACTCCCTGTGGGTAGAATAGATGATATAATGGGGGGCAAATTCTACAAGGCTTAGGTCAGAACGCACACATCGTACCACCCAAAGTAAAGGATCAAGAACCCTGGACCGGCACAAGAGTCGGCATTATCCTTTCATCAGAACATTGAAGTCTGTCGGAAACGGTAAACGCTCTTTGGCGGAAGTAGACATTCCTTATCCGAATGGGGGGCCTGCTTACTGTATATCCTATCTACGCGATGTCGCAATCATCTTGTCACGATATCGAGGACTTGAGAATCCTTGAAGTCGTACCGCCAAGAGAGTTCCCACTTACCGGATCCAATAATCTCCGAATTAGCTATTAAGCCAAGCGCCGCTGGCCGAAACACACACACTGTCAGCCCTGCGTCACGGGCCGAGATGGGTAATCTTTAGCACGCGCAGGGGAAGAGGATAAGGCTTCCCGGTCGGATAATTAGGGTGTTTCAACCATCACATCATGAACTTTGCCTATTGATATCGTACGTTGATCAATCGAAGGAATCCTCTGTGGATCTTTCCCAAACTCGACCCATTATTCTCCTTGAGCATAAGCAGATATGTAGTCATTGCTTATATTTGTTGTCTCGAGGGCCCTACTTATTCCCCCACTCCCCCCTGAGCTGTCAATCTTATTTAATCCGGAGCAAAGCTCCCCATAATAAAGTAAGTACCAATTATAAGTTTGAAAACCCAAGGTAAATGTTTCAGCTATTAGGGAGAATACAAAATCAAAGTTTGTCAAAGTTAAAAATAAATAATTTATTATTCAAACGTTTCCTTGTGTGCAATAAGACTATTATACCTCTAGAAGAAAATGTATAGCAGAATACTCAGTATAGCTAGAACGGGAAGGCGAGGTCACGAGAGAGATACATACAGTCAGCTTCGTAAGCCTGATTGGTCCCGATAGAGCGACTGTATGATCTGATGTTAACTTGGATTCAACGCATTGCGTCTCGAAGCATTGCGATTTCTCAATTTTGTTGACACTGTTGCAACGGTCGATCTTTGCTTCACTTCGAGATCCTGAAGTGCTGTTCGGTGAGCTGACTCCCGGTCCCTGGCTTACAACTCAGTAAACACTCGATATCCCGCAGCATAGTGTCATTTACGACGTCTTAACTTCACTCAAATATTTGGTCATCTGGTCGTCAACAGCCTAGTGAGATCATTTCTCATATTGATTCCTGAGAAAAGGCTACTATATAGATTTATAACGAGTCATATAGGGTAGACTCGACAAGGCTTAGTGCTGTCTGGGTGCTAGCTTTCTGCCTTTTCCACACAGAATGTGGCGCCCCTGTCTTCTCATATCTAATCTTATCCTAGCCTTTTCCTTCTTATCTCTCTCTATCTTCAACCTCAGCCATGAGCTATTATCATATATAAAATGGTTTCGTTCAACCAGTCTCGAGAGTCCACCGCGACTCTCAGATGTCTTCCAGTTGAACTATTTCACCAAGTCGTATCCAATCTATCCAACAGCGATATCAAGAACCTACGTCAAACATGCACTTTCTTCCACAAAATTACTCAGCTTCGCCTTGACCGCGTCTTCCTCTCA
The DNA here is from genome assembly GCA_018886245.1 of Fusarium brachygibbosum. Lineage (NCBI taxonomy): Eukaryota > Fungi > Ascomycota > Sordariomycetes > Hypocreales > Nectriaceae > Fusarium > Fusarium brachygibbosum. Next base: position 2,792,382 of record MU249525.1, read on the forward strand.
CCTAACCCACGCGACATAGAGGTTTTTACAGCTATCGCAGAACATGATGCGTGTCGACTGAGAATTCAAGAAATAATCTATGATGACGCGCGCTTCTGGGATGAATACGCGACGCCGGAGGGTGTGTCAATTCCAGAAGATGACGAGCTTCAGGTGGCCACGGGAGTCCCCTCTTGGTATCGTCTTCTTTATAACGAAGACATCATAGACGCCAAAGAATGTTCTGAAACACACACTGAGAGGCCTGGCGGTCCTGCTGTGAAAGAGGCCTTCATTGCTCCGTCAAATGTAGAAGAATCCTATAAGCATTACCAGGAGTTACTACGAGGGCAACACGAAGTCATTTCTCAAGGTCGTGATGTTGACGCGTTGAGATACGGATTAACGCGTTTTCCGAACTTGAGGAGAGTCACTCTCACCATCGCGACCCACGGAAGGCGGTCAGAGCCATTCTACTACACGCCTACCATCAGAGCACTTCCCCGCGGCCTCATTTACCCTTGCGCACGGGGTTGGCCTGGGACTGACAGGCATGACGAGGCACCAGACGCTGAGTCCTGGGAAGGAGAAGAGAAAGAAAAGTGGCGCGGGTTCTGTATCCTCACTCATGGGATCGCTCGACATCTACGCGAGAACCCGTCAAGCAGGATAACTGAGTTCCGTATTGATGTTAATCAAATCCGCGCCGGGATCAACTTTCGTCTCTTTGATAACATAGAGAGCAGCGAGTATAAAGATCTCGTCACAATCCTCGGCCACTCTGGCTTGAAACGCCTTGATCTTTCTCTCGACTGTGCCGGTAGCTGGGACCATGATGAATGGGCTGTGAACAATGGACAGTTTCACGATCTCCTCAGTAACACGACTGATTTGCAACATATGAGCCTCTCAACCAACATAGACTTTCAATGTGATCTATGGGATATAGTCGGTAGAGAGAGTCAATGCTTTCCACTCCGTGGCATCTTCCCCATCGATAAATGGCCCAACCTCCGCCATTTCTCTCTGTCACGCTTCTTTGTCCGACAAGAAGACGTTATGGGTTTTCTAGCTGCACTACCACCCACGCTTGAGTCAATTGAACTCAGCTTCCTGGAGTTCGCTCCATGGTATCGAGACACCTACCGGGGGTTATTCCAAGATATGCGTCAGAAACTGGGTTGGCGAGAACGTGTGCCGGAAAAGCAGCCCAAGATTATTGTCTTTGTTGAACGTAGGCGTACGGGCGCTGTGGTTGATGTGAGTCTTGACGCTGAAGACTATCTATACCGCGATGGGGAAAATCCTTTCACAAAGGGTAGTGATCCATTTTACCCTGAGAAACGTTATTACGTCTTCTACGATGTTGGGACAGAGGTGGATGTGTTTAGCCCCAACTATAAGCGACTAGACTTTTCCATCTATGACTAAGTTACTGCGAAATCCAGAACTTAAAGAATCATAATATTTAGTGAAACTTGTCAAAAAGTCTAGCGTTGAAGTACTTGTGAAACCACTGCCTATATCTGCTGTAGATCCAATGTTGAGCTCCAAAAAAAAAAAAAAACCATTCGTCAGCGACCTGAACAAGCTACCTTGAAGCACCACGTGAGCAGCTTGGGAGTCCGCAGTTACGGGCTGTACACGTTGTGGATAGCCATGTTACAGCCGCTTATCCTCAAGTCCAGAAACAATTTTGCGACACGTGCATAAAGAATGGGTCTACAGGACGGTGCATGTCAGCCTTGCCTTTATGTTAGTTAAGGTTATCCATTATGACGGGCTCATGCTGACGGAGAATTACCCTTAAGTTCACGACAGCGCTCGGGCTGTGTCTGACAATTCTTTCCCTATGTGGTTAGACTTTGCGACGGTGACAGCAAATGAACTTTTACGATCAAATCGTCGTCATCAAATGCGTATTCGACGAGCAATTGTACCAAATGCGACTAGCAAAAGAAATATTCAGTAAATTGTTAGAAATGAGGGTGGAAGATGGCTTGTGGTAGAGACAGCAGCAAAATATAAATATCAAGTCATGTCCTTCGAAAGATTAACTAAATCATCAACTCATCCGTTTTTCTCATTGACCTTTATCCCAGAATGAAATCTTCACTCTTATTTGCTCTTTGCGCTGCTTCTGGCCTTACGCAGGCCAAATTAGCAGATAACAGTAGCACCAAAAGCCCCATTCTCTATCTCAATGAAGATAGCAACTTCAACTTTGACATTCTCACTGGTCTAGGCCAAGCTAGCAACGACGGCGCAGACATCAATCCCGTTCTTGCTGCTGCAAAGGACATCATCCCAGGCGACTTTGCAAGCTACAGCAAAGCCTGGTTCAAAGTAGCAAACGAGACCAAGGCTCAGGCCCTCGATCCGGAAATCGCCTATGACCCAGTCAATATCAGGGCTACTTGGTTCTCGGTTGCCAATTACTTCCGTCGAGCTGATGTGTACAACCGAGCTGATTGGGAGGACCCTCGTATCAACGACTACTGGAATGAGCAAAGAGCCGCTTTTGACAAAGCCATCGCTGCCCTGCCTGTCCCGGGTATAAGAGTCGAAGTCCCTGCTGATTCTTTCAACATCTCGGGAATCTGGTACTCGCAGCCGTATACCTACAACAGTACCAAGAAACTCCCAACACTCATCCTTACTCAAGGCTTCGACGCTGCTCAAGAGGATCTGTATTCGAGCGTTGTTGCCCCGGCACTTGCCCGAGGTTACAACGTCTTTTCCTTCGAAGGCCCTGGTCAGCCCACTCCCCGCCGAGAGCAGGATCTGGGTTTCATTCCAGACTGGGAACGAACTGTGACACCTGCCGTGGACTATCTACTTACAGAAAAGGCTGCATTCGTGGACACCAACAAGCTGGTTCTGTATGGACATTCCTTTGGTGGCTATCTTGCGGCTCGTGCAGCTGCTTTTGAGCCTCGCCTTTCAGCACTCATGCTTAACGGTGGAGTCCTCGACGGATACGATGCTTACACCAACTTTCTTCCTCCCAAGCTGCTCAAGTTGCTCGAATCTGGTCAGAAAGAAGCCTTCGACAAGGCTATGAATGATTTGCTAGACGACCCCGATGCTTCCACTGATTTGAAGTGGGGTATGCTTCAAGCTCAGTGGGCTTTCAAGACCAAGTCAATCTACCAGTTTTTCCAAATGACAAAGGAGTACACTTTGAAGGGTGGTCTGTTGGATCGCATCAAGATCCCTGTCTGGCTTGCCGACGGCGAATACGAAAATCTTATGGCGGGCCAGTCTCAGCTCGTCAAGGAAGGTCTGGGAGATAACGCAGAAGTACATTTCTTTAATGGTACTGCTGGATTTCATTGTCAGACTGGGGCTTCCCAAGAGCTGGCTAGGGTAATATTTGCTTGGTTGGATAAAGTTCTGGGCGCTTAAGGGATCTTCAGCCTCAGCCTTCGAATGCAGCGGGTCATTTGGGATTGCTGCCCATGCAGTTTGTTTGAACAACTCAAGCGTATTGGTACTAGAGCTCTAGCATCTCATTGCCCTTAGTGTCTTGACAGCGGTGAAATGAGGGATTGGCTCTTGCACATTTTCAATTGGTTATGGGTATGTTTGTTGTGTTGGTGGCTTTCACAAACATCGGCCCCACGATGTTGGTGATATCGCGCCAAGCTTACCATGGGATTCGCTCCCTACATGCGTAGTTCGTCGTTTGTGCGAAATAGACAAGACACTCTTTTAGATAGATAGTTCATTTATTTACTTTAGGTTCCCAGGAGAAGGAATTTGTGTTTCATGCATACACATCTTGTGCCGTTTCTTGGATATATAAAAATGCAGCTGTGGTATCTTTAGATGGTCTTTTCTTGGGGGGTCTCGGACCCCTTCAGATGGTGTCTCTCCCCACAGAAGGAACTAAAGGTTAGTGCGCACAGATGCTAGAAATTCTTTCACGCGACAGAATCACTCTTTGCCGCTGTCAAACTGTATGAATCCTTCCTTGGCATGCCCTACCAACAGATATCTACCTTTAGCTCAGGGAACAAGGAAATACAATCACATCTAGCAGATTTCCATTGCATCTTTTTGTATAGATATCATGTTATCCCTCAGCCCAAGTTGTAAATTAAGAGACGTTGATCAAGCTATAGTTGCTCATAGACCCAAATCGATTTATTATGCGAGTCGCAGTAATCGGCGGAGGTCCATCAGGCCTGGTGACGTTAAAATATCTTCTCACAGCACATCTAAGTCTGGACTGTGAGCCAATTGAGACACGACTCTTTGAACTTGATGAGACCATTGGTGGTGCCTTTGTCACAAGAGTCTATGAGGACGCCGAGGTTAGTCCAACAACTGGCAATTCCCTTGATCTTTTGTAGCACCTGAACTGAAGCCATTATTTGACAGCTTGTGTCCTCGAAACAACTGACAACATTCTCTGACTTTCGTTGCTGCCAAGAGAAAGACTTTCTCAGCGCCAAGGACTATGTCCAATATCTCAAGGACTACTGTTCCCACTTCAATCTTTGGCCTCACATAAATCTCGGAGTCGAAGTCCGAAGTGTAACAACTATTTCTCCCAAAGGTTATACTATTGAGTGTTCCAGGAAAGGTGACGGAGCTTTCACGTGGGAGTGTGATGCTGTTACAGTATGCTCAGGACTGCATAGAGAGCCGAATCTTCCTATCATCCCAGGGCTACATAATGTTCCCGAAGTCATCCACTCGTCAGAATTCAAGACCAAGAACCAGTTTGGGACCAACAAAACCGTCATGGTCATTGGATCAGGTGAGACTGGGGCTGATATAGCATATCTTGCTGTCAACTCGCCGACGAAACAGGTTCTGATGTGCCACAAGGACGGCTTTCACTTTGCACCCAAGGTAATTGCACAAACTACCTGCCTTACGAAGCTAATTACTGACATTGTTGTATCAGCGAAACCCCGGGCCAGTTCTGCTACCCATTCTCGGTAGGAAGCCCGATCCAAACGAACCAGGTATCCCCATCAATGTGAGCCGAGCAAATCTATTCGACACGACTTATGTCCACCCTATGCTGCGTAATAGCATGATACTCTGGGACTACTACAATTACTATATAAAGTCTCTGCTCTGGATTGGCTCAGGTACTACATCTGGTATGGATCAGTGGATTGGAGAAATCAGCAAAGCCCGTCATCATCCTTCCAAGAGTACGTATTTCTTTCTCTTCCACAAATGAACGTGACTTAGACTCTTATCTTTGCAGTTTTCTTCAACAAGTCCATGAAAGTGTGTCCGTACCTGAGTCTTCCATATCGTCCCAAGCGACCAGGCCCCAATCTCTGGCTCTACGCTTTGCGGTCGGCACTCGTACAGACACCGATTCCAGATACCCACGGGAGGCAAGTAGATATTTCACATTTGCCCAAGAAGATCAACAAAGATGGAACTATTGAGTTTGTCGACAATGGACGACCCGAGTATGAACGGCTCAGGCTCCAAACCGTTCGACCCGACATGATCGTCCTTTGCACGGGGTACAAACAAACATTTCCCTTCCTCCAAACTTTATACCAGGGCCGGCAGAGACACCCTTCATCCTTTGTGCGTGGGATCTGGGAGAAGAATCGTCCAGAATTGGGCTTTATAGGTTTCATGAGGCCATCTCTGGGATCCATTCCACCGTTGGCCGAGATGCAAGCCCAGCTCTGGGTGCTGAACTTGGTAGCGCCTCGCAATCTAACCGATCTCAGACCTGAGGATGAGGAACACTACAGTCTTCATACAAAGTCTACTGACAGAGTAACGTATGGGGTCGACCATGAGAGCTATGCGTATCAGCTGGCCTTGGACATGGATTCGGCTCCTTGTCTTACCGATATTTTACAAAGAGCATCCTCCACCAACATCACGATAATGTTTCGACTACTTGTTATCTGGGCTTTTGGAGCTCATTTAAATACCAAGTTCCGCCTTATTGGACCGTGGGCATGGAAGGGAGCTGAAGAACTACTGGTGTCGGACGAGTTTTGGCAGACGATCACGAGACGGCCGATAGTATTTGGTAAGACCCAATCAACCGCTGTCAACTCGAGACTAACAATTTAGGACATCTTCTTGTCTCGGTCGTGCCAATGGCCATTTTCGGTCCTCTGAGTATGGTATACTACATTCTCTATTCCATGCTGGGCTTTTTTACTCGATTCATACAGTAGACAAAGCGTATATGGGATCACGTCCTATGTCTCTTTGAGAAATACCATCCTTTTTCTTGTTTAATTGCAACATCATGTTGATTTAGGCGGCAACGTTGAAAATAACACACTGGTGCCTAGAAGTGGACTTGCTGGGCCCAGAAAAGCTTCGTCTCGTTGAAAAACGCATAACCAACAGATTTCACTAAACTGCACGGTCTCTCAATCACAGTGCAGAAATTGCCTTGATTGTACTAGATGAATCTTAGGTCAAGACGTGAGAGTTCATTTATACCAAGTCACTGATGCCTTTCGGAGTTGGAAGGTCTATTACTACATATAGATGTTAAATAAGAGTCAACTTTATGAGAATTCAGTGAGAACTTGTGTGGTGCAAGATTGGCGACAAGGAAGCTGTGATTTAGTGATTGTCAATGCGCCAAGAGTCCTGTCCTCCGATTGGGCTATCCATTACTGTTTATGGATATCGCCATTGAGCTCAGACATGATTTTGTTAACCTGTTGGTCAGAACCCAACAGGCCGAGGGACATGACTTGGTGATGATGATGCCTCAGGCAACAGACCGACTCAACTTATAAGCGGTATCTTTCCCAGCTATTCAACAGCTCTATCGCTCACAACCGCTATATCTTGTCTTGTCCTTCAAACCTACAACAATCCTCCATTCCAAACAGGTCCATCAGCTCAAGATGACCTCCCGTGGACCGAAACCACCGATATTTTTACCTCCGCCTGACCTGACTCTTGAAAGTCGCCCAGTACCTCGAGAACGCCACTTCTCTGTTCGAGCGTTTGGGCCGGGCGCTGACCTTGAAGCTCAAAAAGGATTCCGTTCCGTTGAGGAGTTAGAGCAAGAGCCAGTTGATGCTAGCTCTGTCGGCGATAGTTGGGACGACGAGGCGAAAGAACTCTTCGAGGCGCTCACCCGTGAGAGCGATATGGACTGGCGTGAAGACGACACTGATACGGCTGAACAAACCTGGGGTCCTACCATCGTTGTCACTGCGTACTCCGAAAAGGCTAGCAAAAATCTCGACCAGGCTATCACAAACCTAGTCGAGACCATTCGTCGTTTCCTCCTTCATCGCTTTCATACTGGACCGTTCGCACAAGAGACATTCAAACGTCTCGAGATCAAGGTTCTTGAAGATAAAGATCTTTTGGAAAATGCGTCCGATGATCGAGTTCGAGAGGAGTTCAATGCCTACGTCCGTTCTCTACGGCTCTTTCCTTCTGACATGCAATGGGAAAAAGAACAACAAAAGCATTTCCCAGATGGTCTCAACAGACCCAACGGCCCTAATCGCTACGAATTCTGCCTTTTACTAGATGGGAAGACGATTGACAATCTTGCGAGAATTGCTTTCCCTGACGACCCGGATACGGAAATGGACCACTTGAAGGATTACTCCATTAAAATAGTGAGCCGCAGTTGGAGATACCCCAAAACTGCGTTCGATCAATACGGTACAGACAACCCTTCAACTGTTTACAAAGGGATAGATATGTGTCCTCTTCTTCACCTGACAGATGTCTGCGCCAGCTTTGACCATAACATTATCGAGGATCTTTTCCCTCTGAATCATTACTGTTATATACGCTTCTAGATAGATCTATTTGTTTATTAACAGGAGGTTTTACCTTACATACCTCATAATATAGTATTGAGTTAAACACTAGGGTAATATCTCTCAGATTGATACTGTATGAGTTGTGTTGAGTTTTTATTATAAGAGAATACAAACTAAAAAGTCTAGTTTATAATATTAGCTTTCTTCACTTGAGTGCTTTATTACATATCGGCTAAAATCACTTTTATTTTAGACGGTGCTGCTGTCTATAAGTTTCCACTATATCTCGCACATATGGTCCCAAGGTTGCTTAGCTAGCCCGGCGAACCCTGTGGAAAGTATTACGATCATGCGGGACTCGACGAGATTTTTCCATTGTCACATTATGGTAGCGGGTTGTTTTGAGATTTGGGTGAAAGACATAAGCGCTGTTGGATATATGTCATAGTCACAAGCTCTTACTACCCAATGGTTGAGTGAGGATCCCGAAGTAGATTTCGGGAAGTATGCACAGTGACACTCATACTAGAGCCATGATCTTTCTCAAAAGTCTGGTATACAGTCATTTGCTACACTTGCGCCTCAGCAACAAGCCCCCTCAGGTACTAGGATATTTACAAAATTCTGCCAATACCCGCACCGAGCTTGACTACAGCAGGCACAAGCTTGAGTGGAGTCAATTTAAATTTGTAGTCAGCCTTGTAAAAATCGCCCTTCTGTGTAATGTTGACTCCAGCACTTCCCCAATCGTTCTCTGTTTAACAGTTAGTATGGACATTCGATGAGCGACTGATTCAATACGTACTTGCACCAAGGTTGGCAAAGCCATCCAGTTCTTCGTCTCCACAGACACAGGTGTTGGGGGAGTCCTCAGGAATAACCAGACCATAAGTGCTGAGAGCCTCGCTGGTGTTGCCTCTGAAAACGTTACCCTCGACGAGGACCTGATTGTGTTAGCTTTTTGGTACGAAATTCTTGGTGTTGGCGATCTTACCTGGTTGTCAGATCGGCTGTGGATGGCCTGGTACAAGAAATCCTCGTAAAGGTTGTTGTACACATGCTGGTGGCCGAAACGTCCAGCGGGTCCACGAGTACCCATGTTTCGCCAGTAGTTGTGATGGTATGTGACGTGAAGGTGGCCAAAGTCGAGGTCGCGGAAGGTAGCGTCGTTACCTACAAGAGAGGACTTCCAGTGGTCGTGGAAGTAGTTCCACGAGACGGTGACGAAGTCAGAGGCGCGGATGATATCAACTTGTCCATCCTGCATACACGATTAGCTGTCTTCCACAAAAATGATCATTGTTAGCTTTCAACTTACGTATTTGTCAGGGCCACCATCAATGTCGGAAGAGAACTCGTTATGATCAACCCAGACGCGGGTGCTGTTGCGGATGGTGATGCAGTCATTGTCGAGAATCTCAGTGATCTTCAGGTTCTGAATAATGACATTGTCGCCATTATAGATGTTCAGTCCCTTGCCCGTGATGTGAGCGGACAGACCGACACCAATGAGCGAAGTGTTTGATCCGACGGCAAGACGAGCAGGAAGAACGACCTTGCCCTTGAGCTTGACAATCTTGGGTGCATTACCCTTGACAGCCTCGACGAGCTCTTCAGCAGTCGTGACAGTAACGGTCTTACCACCTTTTCCGCCAGTGGTTACACCAATGGGGTTGTCCTTTGCGTAACCCTCGACACCCCATGTAGCAATCTTGAGGTAGTCAGAAGGGAAAGCGACGATGAGGGTCGCGAAAACGCAGCAAATGGCCGATGACAACTTCATCTTGACGGTGGAAGCGAGGACAAGAGGAAGGATGAGGGTCCGAGGTGCCAATGGCTCAACAGTCTGTTGTTCATGGTATATATACTCAGGGCCTTTGCGGTGTTTTTCTCTCCATGCAATTAAGGCCTTGTCTCCGTTCTTGGCGAGCTTGGAGCTGTAGCTTATTTTGTGTGTACGCGGGGAATCCCTGCTCCGGACCACTAAATAGCACCAATTATATTGTCCAAACGCTCGAGGTTCGTGACAGCTGATTCTAACTGGTGGAAATAACTGTTCCGCCTCATTACGGTTAAAGAGCTAGCAGTAGGGTCCTTCCGTAATGGTATGTTAAGTCGGGGTTAAGCAGTACATCAAATTATGTCCTGGCTGGGAAGAATTGGCAATTTCTGTCTTTCCCGTCATTGTGGGACAGAAGGGCAGTTAAAAGCAAAGTCAGCATTAAAGAAGATAAAAGTGGTATTCTCATTCTAATGTAAGTGACAATTTAGAATCTCTACACTCTATTCCACCATGAGGCTTGTCTAAAGTTACAATATTAGGCACTAGAACTGTAGCTCCCCCAAGTCCGGACCTTTATTGATTCGAGGTTCTATGCCTGTATCTTTGGGGGTTGGGGTTAAGTGGGGGCGGGCAGTGACATACCATGAGCTAAATTCCCAGAACGTTCCGTCGTCCAGTTCTAATAACCTTCAAGTAAAATACGAGCAGGCAAGTTGTAACCCGCGTCGCCACAGAGTGCATTTCATCTTTTACTTGTGCATCAGGTTTCCAACTCCAATTAGGCTCCCTGAAACACTCAAGAGTGAATGAGTAGAAGTTATATCTCTTTAGTATATATACTCAATAAGAAGTTAGACAGCTTTATGAAATAAATGTCTAAAAATTCCTTACCAAAATTACCCTACACTAAGCATCCATCGTTTATCTTATCTTATCCTATCTCATCACGTCTTATCTTGCCTATTCTCGCCTTATCTAATCGGGCCACTTCACTTATCGAGACTAACAGGCATTTATCCATATTCACTTAGACAAGATTGCATTTAATGAGAGTATGCGATTAGAAGCGCACAGCACTTGATTTAGTCGCATTTGTCATTGCCGAAGACACTGTTGTATAAGTTCATTCATAATAATAATTCCAAGTGCCACTGGACTTTGGACTCCGACATATTTGCTAGTCTTGAACAGATGCAATGACTGACGCGGTAACAAGAAAGATGTATGCAACGTGGTCGACAATGTGATTGTAGACAGTATCTCCTTCCCTAATCTATTGATTTTGGTCTTATTGCATGAGAAAGAGTCTGTCTGAACACTAATATCCGTGAATCCGACGTATCTAGGCGTCCTAGCTTACAATACCTTGGAGTGCCCGGAGATGAATCGTTCAGACATTGGTGATGTTCTTGATACTATATCAAAGCCCTATAGATGGATAAGACATCCTTGCATACACTGGGAGAGATCACGAATCATTGAAATGTATGATGTATGTGACGTTTATTTTAATGCTTGAAGAAGAAGAAGAAAGGGAAGGGCTACGAGAAATGTCTCTATTTACATGTATATGAGTATAGTCACGTGACCGAGCACGTGATGACCTTGAGGTTTAACACGAATACGTGATGACTAAAGAAACTATTGATCCCCAAATACAATTAATGAGAATCTAGCCTTGAGATAGATTCGGCGCAGCGGCATACTCAAGATTGGCATTCTCATTTGGCACAGCCTGAATGCCCAGCTGGTGCGTGTCAGGAACACACATAGGCGAATCTCGCATTTGTCTTTAACGTCTTCCTATAGGTGCTGATCTCTATGTGATTCACCTGCGCTCGGACCTGGACCAACACGTCGATTCTGCAAATCAAAAGGCTGTAAGGCGTATTGCTGTTGGTCACCGTCAGTGCATACGAGAGTTGACTTTTAGATCTCGCTAAGTGTTGTTCAACACCATTTGCGGTATAGTAGAAAGGATGGGGAAACGGAACGGGAGCTTGAGTGAGAACCTTATTATAGTGTTAGAAACAAATTTCGCCGAGAGAAGCCATTAAATAACTCTGTCAATTAAGCTTAGCTGTGAAGCGGAAAATATTACGATTAAAATTAAATGCCTACTCTTTCTCCAACAGCTCGACCGAGTTGTGGTCTTCCATAGCCGGCACCAACCGCGACACAACGGCCCATACTCTCTCCTTGGTCTGCATAGTATAGGGGCATAAGTTCCAAGAGTAGCCGGCCATCAACGACTTGCGGTACTCGGCCATGACTTCGGGATCATCTCTCGAAAGCTTGGGACCGCCAAACTCGTGCAGCTTGGCGAGGTAGTGGTCCAGTACTTCCATCTCATGCGCCCTGCGGTCCTCGACCGTGAGTGCGGTCATGGTGAAGTAGGCAATGTCGGTAAAGCACGATCCGATGTGGATGACTTGCCAATCGACAAGCATGGGAGTATCTTGCTCCTCAGACCAGGCCATGTTACCTAGATGAGCGTCGCCGTGAAGAATGCATTGAAATTTGGGATTTCTGGTGGCGAACCACTTTGTAATGGCGGCAGTCATGCGTTGCTGGTCTCTCATGTACTCGGGAACCGGAGGTCGGTCCTCACCAAGCACAATAGCGTCCCACATACTGCAGAGACCAAGTACCGATGTCTCGTAATGACTGTCGAGCCAAGGAACGGTAGATGCCTCAACACCCCATGTTGCGGCATGTAAAGCGGCAAAGTGCTCCACAGTCTTCTTAACGCGATCGACTGACCAGGTATCGACAGGGTCGGCGAAGGAAAAGTTTGCAGCAGCAAGGTCCTCCATAATGAGGATGGCGTTGTTGTCACTTTTCTCGGCCCACAATTTGCGCGGGACATTGAGATGGGGCACCTGGGGGGCCAAATTGTTGTAAAAGTCGACCTCGCGGTTGTAAAGTGACAGTATGAATGGGAACTGAGCCAGCATGGCAGGGTTGAAGCCACCCTTGATGCAGATGCGCACTGGCTTGTTGGTCTCATCACCTTCGCCCTGTTCAGGCGTGGCTGTCATCAGGACCAAAGTGGCCGTTCCGCCAATGGTATTGTTCAGCTCGAGAGTGGCATTCTTAACGCCGATCTTGGGCGAGAGCCAATCAGTGGTGATGTCTTGGAGAAGACTGGGGAGGATTTGAGTCGTAGCCATTGTATGTATGATGTGACTGTGATTAGACAAGGAGCAGAGATGAAATTGAATGCAACTGACGTATCATGCAGAAAGCTGGGAAAAAAAGAAAGTTAAGTTCGGAGGAAAACACGACATTTGTGGGCTGAGGGGTAAAGGGGAAAGGGGTTACTTGTTATACTCTCGAGGCTTCTGTAACGCAATCAACAAGCAAACATGGTTCAGATCCCGTCCAAACGGTCCTCCTTTCCTATCATGGTCAGCATTTTTCATGGTCAGCACTTACTTGAGTATGGGGAGGCCTGGGAAAGCAAATTATTTGATCCCTGACCCTGTATATGTGGGCTGACTATCTCGGTTATGCGCGTGCCTGACGAGAGCATTCTGTCTTGCGACATTCTCTCCACATTCAATGCTTCGTACCATTGGATCTAACCAAGCATAATTCGGCCAACCATTCCGGGGGGGCAAGGATCTTCCCGCATCCGTCGACATGATTTGCGTGCTAATTGTCCCTCGGACCACAATGGGCTCAGTTCGCGAATAAGTCTTGTCTTAATTAGTTGGTGGCCTGCCAGGGCAGAGACCGACCCCCAAGTCTATCATGTTTCAATTCTCAATTCCTTTGTAAAAAGTGAGCGCTAGCCACCGTCAAAGGTCCAATTACTACGTGACAGCTAAAACGGACCTTTGAGAAAAAGCAAAAAAGATAGATAAATAGTCATTGCCACCATGGCAAACTTGACGAGTAAAATAAAGATGCATATCAATTTCGAGACGGCTGAAGACGCAAACAGAAACATGTCACAATCTCTTTCTTAAACAGGGAATACCTTGCGAGCTGCCAAATAAAGTCACGTTCTCGTCGACGCATGCTTTCTGCAAGGGGCGATGGATGCTGACTGTATCTCCCGCCAGTTTGTCTGCCTTGTGGGACTATTCGGGGGACTCATAGGCGATAAGCTCATTTTACCATTCTTTCTTTAGCCGCGTCAAGCGACACAATTGTTTCTTCTGTGCACCAGTCGGTAGATTCATCCAAGGGTTAAACGCGTAATACTCCCAAAGCAGTATTTGCTCTCATAACCAACCATACTTGGCACGATGGGTAGATCGGCATGAGCCTCCCGAGTGCATACGGTAGTTGGTTACAACAAATCTCGTAAATCTCTTCTGTATCATCTCCTGGCCTGGCAAGGGACCCCACACGATTACGAGACATGATTCATAGAAATACCTTTTTCGACCTCGGTCCAACATATTATATCATATTTCAGAATGTGAGAAGTGAAAGGCCCCCAGATATTTCTTTTTGCTAAACCCGCTGACAATGCCTTATACTAGCGAATGGTTTCAACGGAAACTAGTTTCCTCGGTGGACTCGACATGGAGACAACAAGGAATGAGATCCAATCGTTCAGTCAATGAAACTTATCAAATCCACAAACGGTTAACTAGTTCACTCGGCAAGGTCCTAGTCCGCCCCACGCGGATAGCCCATCCCTGCCATCCGCCCGGTCGCCGCTGCGGCATAGAGACAAGGGACAAGGGTGTTATTCAAAATCTTCAAGGCAAACGGTAAAGCCGTCCCGAATTTAATCTACAAATGTCTTAGAACTAAATTTGTTCCTGGCTATATGGAGTCTAAATAAGCCTCGACTATCCCCGTGCTAGTTTAGTTGCCGTCCTTAGTTGTCTTTAAACAAGCTACTACTATCGTCCAACTCTGTAAGTACAAAGTACTGGGCTGTACTCCTTATCAGTATCGATAATCGCTAACAGATCAATTGCGGTACAGACAGAATATGGCTGTACGCGATAGTCTCGGCCCTGTGATGGCCGCCTTCATTGGCATCGACGGCTTCATTGTCCTCGCTCGTCTTACAGTTCGAACCAAACTGACGACGCTCGGATATGACGACTATGTCATCGCAGTAGCCATGATCGCATTCGTTCTCATGTGCGCCTTCACATTCGTTTCCCTTCACTACGGTTTCGGCATCTCGGATCCCGCAGTCATTGCTGGCATGGCCCACTACGACGTCATGGAAGCCCAGCGATACTTCACCATCGCTCAAATAACATACGTCGCCGGATTCCCCATCGTTCGCATCAGTGTCGCGCTGGTTCTTCATCGAATTGTGCAGGGCTGGCCTCGCACGCAACAAATCCTTGTGGGAACTATGGTGTTCATCGGCATCTACGCCCTGGGCTGTCTTCTGGTCGATGTTTTCCAGTGCATCCCACTCAAAGCTGTCTGGGGAGATGGTACTGGTAAGTGTCTTACTTCAGCGCAGCTGGCAGGTCTTGGTTTTGCCGTGGCTGCATTGGATATCGCATCAGCCCTGTTCTACGCTGTACTGCCTGTCTTTCTACTAAAGGGCTTGCAGATGGGCAGAAGAACCAAGGTTGCTATCATCGTTCTGCTTGGTCTTGGCGCTTCGACGGTCGTTATCAGTATCATTCGTATGCAGAGCCTGGTGCAAATTGTGACTGCCAAGGATATAGTTGAGGCTCTGGACAAACAGCTGGAGTCCTTCATCTAGTAGGTTCAACCCATTTACCTGCTTGATATTTCAGTGTACACCTTTACTAACTGCAAGATTCTTCAGCTCGGTTCTCGAATTTGGTATCTCCATCTTGACTGCTTCCTTGGTAGCATTCCGGCCACTCATCAAGTACCTGCCATTTGGCAGCATGGGACGCAGTTCTGGTCCCAAGGGTCCTTCTGGAGATAGCAGTGGTCCAGGAATCAGTGGCCAGAACGATTTTGAGATGGGTCGTCGGAAATACGTCAATATGCCTGACCCAATGCCCTTGGACTCTGATGATGGGGATAGCCAGCGTAACATCCTGCATGAGACGGGCAGCCCCCGTGACTGGAAGCATTCCAACGCTACTGTCATATCTACCGATAAATAGATAGAGTCAAAATTCCTTATGTAAACAATATCTTTCATAACGCACAAACCTTGTCCGAGACAAATATCGGCAAAGTTGAGTATTTAGCGCCATTACAAAATATAAACAATTTTAGTGTCCCATGATATTTATAGATGTCGTATTGGTCAAGCGTTTCTTGAATTCCCAATCTCGGTTGATACAGTAGCCGAATGAGACCTTGAAATCGGATGAAGCCGCAACTACCGCGATTTATTACCTTGGCGACAAGATCGTCATTCACGCAATGAAGCTGGCTGTGGTTGGTCGATATGGCAACTAATTGGAAAGTTACCACCGAGAAGGCGAACATAAGAGCCAAAGGCTGATTTATGTGGCGGGGCTAGGAATCTGTAACGAAATCTTGGAGGAGTCAAAGCCACTCGTCTTGTCTCACACCCCTGGCATAAGTCTCAGCAACAAAATGTCGCCAAATAATTAGCTCCCCCAAGATTGCTAATGGTCTGGTCCATATTCAAGCTAAGGTATCTTGCTGGCCAGCACATGGCTTTTAGCCGAAACAAAACTGTCGATTTGAAACGTGTTCGACCTTTATCTATTTCCAGGGGGATATGCAATAAGGTGAAAACCAATCAAATATGTTCGACACTGATATCATTCGCCAAGAGATCCACGAAACGCATTACTCGTCAAGTGCCATCTCCCCTAACTCCAATATATCCTTAAGTTCGGAGAAAACAGTTAAGTATGGCTCACTATGACCTCTGGCCGCTGCTCTAACCAGAGTTGCAAAGGCACCCACTGACAACCTGTCATCGGCGTCGAGATAGCCCCTTGACACTTGAGCAGCTTCGTGGTCCCAAAATGCCTGTTGAAGTTCCCGCAACGCCGAAGTGTTGCTTTTGAGAAGTTCCTGTTCAAGAGCCTCCACTCGTTCCCCAAACTCCATGATCTCCTGCATGAGCTTCTTATCGCTAGGTGAATTTGTGGTCAAGTCGCGTTTCGATTTGAGGTGTTCCAGCTTGCTGGTCAGTTCTGACAAGCCTGCCACTCCCGCCTTCTCAGACTTGGTCTTCCACATGTTGAGAAGCATGACTGCTGATTGTAACTTCGCTGTACCCAGGGGCGGATTCTTCAATTGGGCCATTACATCTTTGACTCCCCTGGCGATGCTGAGCTTGACCGAGAGCACGACGAGAAGCGACCTTTGGTCGGAGATCTTCAATTGTCTATCTGCAACCTCTTTGTCCAACCTAGACCTTAAGGAATTTCTCGGAAGCTTGTCAAGTGGCGGCACAGTCCATGGAACTGTGGCATCGAGCTTGTATCCAAAGGCTGTTGAGAGCGGACTATCAACAGTAAAGTGCTTGATGAGATTCTGGTTTTGGGACAACGGAATGGAGAGGCCCCATTGCTTTATCAGAACGAAATCATCTGAGAGATCCTCGACAGCCTTTTCTTTGTCGCTGATCTGGATTCCCAACCTGAAAATCTCAAGGGTAGCCTTTGTGGAATCATCCATGTTTTCCTGCCATCTCTTCTTCACTGGTGCCATCTGAGTGTTGAGAGACTCTATTTTTACTTTGTGTTTGTCTTTCTTCTTAGCATAGAGCGTTACCTTGCCGTAAGATTTGTACAGCCAATGGGATTGTAGCATAGTTCGGTATGTATTTGAGGACTTGTTCTCGTGTTGCCAATCACCATCTCCATCATGGGACTTATCAACATGCTCGATCGGGACAGTGGTAGTAAAACAGAATATTCGTTGCCTCCTCCACCCAAGTTCTTGGAGGTCCAGCCCTCTTCCCGGCCTCCGTCAATCTCGCTGTGTGTATCACAATCGAGGTCTTTGATCTTTGCTTCGTACTCCTCTACGAGTTTCAGATTTATAGCAGCGCTTGAATCGCATCGCTCGATTTCCTTTTTCAAATTCGTAATTTGTTCACGGCAGTCTTGGATTTCCGCGGCAAGTTGGGCTTTGGCACGTACCACTGCATTAGCCAATGCCTGGTCATTGCACACATGCTCGGAAGATTTAGTATAGTGCAGAGCCGAGAAGTTGACCGGTGTTGCCGTTGACAGTGACCTGAAAAACATGGACAGAGAGTGATTCGCAAAGTAGACATCCAGCGGAAAGTCGGATACTGGAGTATTATCGACAAAGTGATGGATTGCACCTGGGGGGCCGAACTTATCAAATTCTTCCTGCCGGACTTGGCACGTGTCGGATGCTCGGTCATCCACATCGATGTTTGTGTGGATGATATGGTACTGGAGATTTTATGCTGTAGATCGAACTGAGAAGCTTAATAACGAAACCATCCTTTTCACTAGGCCCTGGAAGTCCCCTCCATAGTTTGTGTCGCGCCTGACAACGAAGCAAATGGCATGGACTTGTCCGATCTCTTGGAGAGTCAGGAGAATTTTGGGCTTGTGTCGCTCATCAACGACTCGAAGTTCTGAGGTGGAGGCCTTCACGTTTCCCGAGTCACTCAATCCAGGTGTATCGATCAGACGCAGAAGCAATGTCTCTCCAGTATCCTCTATATCATGGCCAAATTTAAATTCATCGACATCGTCCAAGTCAAAGTCGATCATCGGCCTGACATATTTGCCATTGTTCGATATCTCTTCACCGCCGTCGACTTGTCGCACCTTGTGGTTCTTCATGGGAACGTCGACAATATATTGAGAACAGGTTTGGGTCTCGGCGATATTGCCCTGACCAATGGCTACTTGGCGGGCCATTTCATGCTCATTGCCGTATTTCAAGACTTGTTGGACGAAAGAACTCTTGCCATTCTGTGTCATGCCAATGACGATAACATTCTTTCTTGTCGACATGATTACTGCCATGCGTAGGCTGTTAGGTTGTTGGGAATGTTTATCTCATGAACAGACAATAACCCTAGAAGCTTGATGCAGATGCCCATAAACTGGCTGTCAAAGGGAAGTCATTAGGCTGGTGGCGTCCCTGGAGCGTGTGATACGCGGATGTACAGTCTTAAAAAGGTGCTTCGATAAGAATCTAGCATAGCTATGTGCCTCGCCATTATCCTGCACCCTGATCACAGGCAGAGGGGCTATGGCTTTGTGCAGCTTGATGAGACATGTAGAGTTGAAAGCGCACATTATTGAACTTTGAGTGGAAGCAGGGTTGCATGTTCCCCAATACATCAAAGCAAGCCACCAGCCGGTCTCACTCATTAGGTTGTTCAGCTCATAATCTAGGACGTTCTTTCTGACCCCTGCTACTGCGGCTGACTTCTCACGAGCGCGCCCACACCCCTTGTACATCAACCATTGAGACCCCGCAAGTCCTTGTGTGTTTCACTGACCGGCTAGACCGGCAGAGATGCACATTATTTTGTGCGTTAGCAGTTCGTAGGCCCTGGGAGAGCATCGGCCCCGATGTCATGCTGCTCAGGAAATAGACACCATCACAACATAATTATAACTTGGAAGAAGGAGTCGGCAATTTGATATATGAATTTAGGATCCAGTACCTTAACACAGCACTAGCTAGAATCTCTCTGCATTGTTGTTCTTAGGAAGTTTCTTCGCGATACACGCGACAGCGACTTCCAGCGCAGCAACAAGGGTGGTTATCTGGCAATGTGCTGGCAGCGTCTGTCTAGACTTTCAGCCAAGGTGGATTTCGGCATTTTCATACCGAGACTGCACGAAACGAGTGTAGGACTGACAATGCAGCTGATTGACGATGAGCTGAAGCTGCTTGAAATCGGTATAAAGAAACGCCTGCTTCAGTGCATCACTCTATCGGCTCCCAATGATAACCAAGGAATCAGATTTTTCACTTGAGTTCTCATCGCATTCAAGGTTATTTCGGCTCCATCATTTCACGTCTCTTGCGCCATGCTCATCAATACCATGCATGAAGGTACAACGCTCTGTCCGCCAACAGACGCAGCCTCCCAGTCGGATATTCCTCCAGCTTACGATGAGGCGCCTGCCATCAATGTCATTGTCACTGGCGAGTGTCAGCAGGGGAAAAGCACTCTGATCCAGCAGCTGTCTCATTATGCTGGCTCCCGACATGTCTATCGGTATTGGTGATGGCAATAAGGCTTGCACCATGGATGTCGGCAACTACGACTTGTCAATCAGGCTCCGCACCTTCAAACTCATCGACGATGCGGGTCGGGAGATTGGAAGGAAAGAATATTCCGAACTTGTAGCACTTGAAGATGAAGTCAAGGTCGTGGAAGTTAGCGGTCTTGATAGTCCAACTATCAGGTTCCGCTTCATTGATACGCCTGGTCTCAATGATACCCAGGGAGACGACTTTGTCATCATGAGTCGGATCCTGGGCCGCGCTGCCGACCTGGGTCATATCAATGCCCTGGTTTATGTGCGCAGTGTCGAAAACCATTTCGGCGCGTCTTTCAAGAGCTTCTTTAGATATATTCAGCGGTCCATGCCCAACATCTGCAGTGGCCTCATCGTGGTTCATTCCTGCTTCACTGTGGACAGGGTTGAAGAGTTCCTCGAAGAGGATCAAAAACTGGAAGACATTCGACGTCAGGCATTCGCAGCGGCGCCTCAGTTAGAGCTAGAGCATTTCTTCATGGACAACTCCCCCGACCCCTCATCTCCATTTGCTGTCGTTCAATCCTTGAACGAGATCTACCGATTTCTTCAACATCTGAGCTCTCAGAAGCCTCTCCCCGTCAAGGATATCAAACTTCTGAAGACTGACATCATGCGACACAAAGATATACATGTGATCAATGCACTGAGACGGCTCGAACATAGCCTGGACAAAGAATGGAATCAGAGGAAAGGAACGATGGAACTGGTAAATGCGAATGCTGCAGCAGCGCAGCGAGAGACCAGAAAACTAAAGAACAAGATTGAGACTCGCAAAGCCCAGATACGAACTTTGAAGACCAACGATGAGACCTTGTTGGGGAAGAAGAGCTGTGTTGCGCACTACAGTTTTGTCGGTGACCTATTATTCCAAGAAAAGCTGAACTTGGGCAGTAGGCTGCTCGCCTACGACTCAGACTACGAGCTTTCATCCGTCACCAAAGTATGTTCACCTGGTACCAAGTGGTTAGACGAGGACCTACGAGGTACACACTGGCACGCCGAAATCTACGGAAATCAATTTCGAGACATCAACGGCACTGCGACCTTCTACACAACTAGTGGGCTCAAGCACAAGAGGGAGATTGTGGCACTTGAAGAGTCTGTAGCCGATCTGCAGGACCAGCTTACAGCGCAAACGGAGACACTAGAGAGGAACTCAGGTGCCAGCGGACCTGATGCAAGTCTTGCACGTTTGGGTGATAGAGTTTCCAGAGTTGAGAAGATTACGTCTTTGGTTGAGCGAGACTCATTTGATGTGACGCTCTGGCCGCTGTTTAGAGGCTTCTACACAAAGCATGCGGTTCCTACATTGGATGACATTCGGGAATTTGTTCACTTTTATGATGAGGATGTTGGGAAGTTGTTGTAATCACTTTTCTTCCCTAATAAAGGGGCAAGATCTTTGGTTGAGCAAAGTTGATGTGATCATGCTATTATTTCATAATCATGTTTCGCTTCGGGTTGAATTCTAGCCTGTGCCAGACTGCTTGATCGAGAGGGGTTCAGATGCAGCTCTTGTGGCTGGCTAGCTGAGCTTTTCCACATAAATCGGGCCATCTACACCCTGAATGGTCCCCATCAAAAGCTGAATATCTCTAAAAGGTTAGATGTTCAATTGCGAATGAGACAGTTATGTATGACTTTTCAGCTTTCAAACTTGACTGCATTCAGGTGATCAATGTCTCAGTCTAGCCAGCGATGGACTATGCAGCCACTCTGCCGTGGGTCCCATTTTGGGCGCGGCGTGTCTAACTATTGTATACCGGGCCAATGGGCTATGAAACTTCAGTCAATATGTCTTACTTAAGATATTTACATTCGGGGCTAAGAGGCCCCCATGTAGTTATTCTTATCATAAAAAGGCTGAGAAGCCAACCTTTTATCCAGTCTCTCAAACACCAACACTTTCATTTCATCAAATCTTCAGAGCCAACTCACAATGACGCTCGAGAACTTATCTGCCGCGGACCTCGTCCAACAGTTCGACAAGGATCCAAACAATACTGAACTAGCAGAAGAGTTACACCGTCGCATGACAGACTCTTCTCGCAACAAAGACCTATTCCAAGAAATCAAATCCCTCAAGGATTCCGTCGAGGGAGTTCCCAAACCCCCCGCAGATTTCAAAAAACCCCTTCCAACATCATGGGCAAACTGCATCGGTCAGCAACAATGCACTCCCAAATACTTACTCTATCCAAAAAGTCGTGAAGATCTGGTCGCAGCTATCAAACAAGGAGCAGAACAGAAACTTAAAGTACGAGCTGTTGGCTCAGGACACTCGTTTTCTAATATTTGCCCTACTAATGGAATTCTGCTCGATCCACATGGCATGAACAAATTTCTCAAGCTTAATGCTTCATCTCTCAAGGAGCCGTCTACAGCTTCGGATCATGTTCTTGTAGAGAGTGGAATCACAATCAAGGATCTCAACTCTCAGCTTGATAAGATGGGGAAAGCACTTGCGACTATGGGTGCGTACGATGGACAGACGCTTGCTGGGGCCATATCTACTGGTACGCATGGTAGTGGTAAAGACTCCGGAAACCTCGCAAGTCTTGTCCGTGGAATTATTCTCGTCGCTGAAACTGGAACTCTCTACCAGATCGAACCGAAGGATGGAATCACTGATCCTTCCAAGTTTGTTCCAGACGTTGCTGAAGAGCTGAAGCAAGATGACGACTGGTTCAAGGCCGGTCTTATCGCCATGGGTTGCTTGGGCCTTATCCACTCATACACCATCGAGGTCGTGCCTACGTTCTTCCTGAGTGAGAAACGGGAACTCACAACCTGGCAATGCTACAAGACTCAGCTCGCAGGCGGTCTTTCATTTGCTCCCCTTCAGAATCACTACTTCGAAATCGACCTCAATCCTTATCCCACTTTCGGTTACAATGTCGCAGTTACTACCGTCCGCAATATTGACTCCAAAGCCACAGAACCCAGTGGCAGTCGTGGATTTGGCAACTGGCTTGCTGGCCTCCTGGCTCAGCATCATTGGGTTGAGGATGTCCTCGTATGGATGCTGAACCGCTGGCCAACATCTAGCCCCTGCTCAATCACCACGGCCATGAAATCACTTCCAGTTACCCACTACGTCGACAAGAGTTTCAAAGTGCTGAACATCGGCGCTGTCGACGACGTGAAAGCTTATGCCATGGAGCTTTCCTTCGACGCCAACCACGACATCGTCTCCATCGTCGATCGAATTCTCGCGCTCTTTCAACAAGCCGCTAATCAGCACCAATGGTATCTCGCAGGTCCTTTCGCCCTTCGCTTCGTGAAAGAATCAGATGCTTTCCTAGCACCACAACAAGGTCGCACGACGATGATGGTAGAGATGGATATGCTCTTTGGTATTAAAACAGGTGACCAGCTTCTCAAGTATATGAGACAAGAGCTATGCTCTGGGTCTGAAGGTCAGGGTGTTAGAGTTCATTGGGGTCTTGATCTTGATACTGTGAAGAAAGGAGATCTTGAGACCATGTATCCAGAGTCGGGGAAGTGGCTGGCTGTGTATAAGGCGTTGAACTCGACGGGGATTTGGAACAGTCCTTTCACTGATCGCTTGGGAATTTCTATGCCAATGGAGAAAACGCAATGACTATTCCATAGGTGTTATAACCGCATGTTGTCTAGATAGTTGGATATACTTAAACGGTTGGGACTAGCTGAAGAACGTTCTCTTAGTGATCAATGGCTACGGCTTTTGTGAATTCCCTCAACAAGCTTCAGTCACGTGCTTGTTGTATTTGTCTTCGTATTCTTCATCTGGCCGTGAATCAAAGATGGGTCTAGATCCATCTGAAACTTTCAATGATTGAGAATTAAGTTCTTTGAAAACAAGCCAAGTATTGCGTGATAAGACATGCTGGCAGTGGTGTTGTCAGTCATAGGATGGCGTGAGCCGTACGCATGTTGATAGAAGTCTAAATTGGATCCAACACACAGTATATGGCTATAGCAGGTCTTCTTTTTGAAGTTTTCCAATCTAATAGCCACGTTACTGCGTTGATGTAGTTGAATATTCTTGACACCCTCATGCGCAGCACACCACTGTTTCATGATACACGCAACTCTGAGCTATGCTAACATTCATCTACCACGGCTTTGTAGCCATCTCCCTCCCTCCTGGACAGCAGCCAGATGCTGGAAAACTCGCACTATTACCCGTTGTGGTTCTTTTACTAGCGGTGGTGACAATCTCGCTCATTTCATCCTTACCCACGCCTGTCATCCTCCTCCATCCTTGCTTGTTTACATGTATGACATGGCTGACGCCACTCAAGGCTCTATATCTCAATCAGACCCCAAAGGTCGGTAAGCTCCAGCGATTCCAGTAATTGGGACTCCTCTAAACTTTCATAATCTTCCAGCACCGGGGCCAGGGATCTGGATCAGCTAGACGATGCCGCTCCCCCGCACAAGGGCAAAGAGTTGAGACCGGAACTCTCCAATGAAGCTCATCCTTTATGGGCAAACTTGGATTTGAGTTCAACCTGGATCATTTGCTTCAGACCTGCGGACCTCAAATCAATTGCTTAAGCAGAGGTTGTCTTTTAACGTGTCATCTGTTTAGGGCAGTTCAGTGAGACTGATACGGTGCGCCACCTGGTGTGTCAATATACCTTCCACTATGGTTGCATTGCGGTGTGGTGTCTCATGGAACACGAGACATTCCCAGTTCTCCGTCTATGACACTGTTCTCGCTAGGCCTTCACTTCAGAAGCCCTGTCTAGTGCATATCTGATTCTGCCAATAAGGCGTTATGTAGTACTGTGCCACGACTCAAATACTCCTGGCGCTCTTTTAGTTTCCGATGCCGATCTCATTCAGCTTTCCTTACCATCTCGCGTGGCTGTGGACTTGTAGGTTACTACTTTGTGGAGGCCCTCATGAGTCTCATTACGCCTGTGACTGGTCAAGGGCCTAAATTCAACAGTAGCCTTCTTGGGCTCATACCATACTGTCAACCTGGTGTACGCCCTGATATTGCAGTACTTCATTAGTCCTTACACATTAGTTGTCTGCCGGCGGAAGCGACAGTAATCATTTATTAATGGTGTAATAATTGCGTCAATTTGTGTTTGTAATGGGCTCAGTCTGCCGCCATCAAAGCTAGGCTGAGTCAACTTCCAAGGTTCCTTATTACCACCGACAAACCACTTCCATATCCTACTTCACCTCCCTCATATCACCGTCAATGCTTGGCTCAACTCTTGGATTCGACATTTCAGCCTTTTGTTCTCCTCCTGCAATGTCAAAATTCGCTGAGTCGCGACATCCAGAACTTCTCCTCTGCTATAGAGGTAACTGGCATCAAGTGGGCCAGTTTCAATCTCAACACCATTATGTGACGACACCGATGTTTGTAGGGCGGTGAGCAGTCTTTCGAAGCGCTTTTTCAGGCGGGCTCTATACTGTTTCTCTACGTTGTTGTGGCAGCTGCGCGCTTGTTGAACGCTTGGGGTAACTGCTGTCTTCCAACGCAGTCGTTTTGGCTTATGAGATGCCGAGCGCAACTTAACCTCCACCGAATCCTTTTCAAGGACATTCTGCATCTCTTTGTGGTTGTCGCTGAGATTGTGCGCCATCACTGTGTCACTTTGAGAAGACTGGCTTGGAGTTTCTGCCGTCCATGTCTCAGTGGACATGAGACCGAGGATAGGCGCGCCTCTGGTATGGCCCATTGGATTGAAGCTCCCATCACCGCCCTCTAGGGTGCTTCCATACGAGAGGCCAACACCCAACATGCAATTCACCTCTCTGTTGGCACCATTCTCATCAGGCTCTGATGCAAATGATGGGTTCGGTGAAGTTTCCGTGGGACCCGTCATTCCAGGTTCACCACACGGCTGGTCGAAAATGCCTTGTCAAGAGCCGTGAGCATTGCGAAATAACGGATAGTCAGTGTGTATACCTACCCTGACCAGAAGGACTCAAGATATACTCGAGTGGCGGCTATTGCATGTCAGCACTGAACGCTGCGAGAAATGTTGCATGTCATGACATCAAAAGGTTTGTTGGTCACAGCGACAGGCGAGTACAGTGGAAGATAATTGACTGTCACCTGTTCGTGACCATGGGACGCTGGCGTCGCTTACGCACCTCGAATTGGCTATTGCCAATGCCCCAGTGAAGGATCTCAACATTACTTGCGGTGTCGCAGCTCGACATGTGGAAGTTAGGTAGGTGGACAGGGTCGATTAGTACACAGGTGTTGCACGATTCTCTTGTTGATAAAATTACCAAATGGGATGGGTGAGCTGTTGTCTGTTGAAAAATATTGGGTTTTTCTTGAAGTTTGATCTTATAGGTACGTGATTGTGGCATTCTCAGCTTGTCCGACTCCGCCGCCAAACCTGGGTTCCTGACTTCCCAGAAGCGCCTCTTATTTCCGACGCCATCATGCAAGTCAACTAGTGTGGCGTCAAGGTCTAGATTTCCGAGGAGCACCATGCTATTTTCGAGCGTCGTTGCATCAACAGGAAACATGAACAAAAAGCCCAGCGTCGATGAAAATCATGGCTTCTTCGCTTTATACTCAATACCATGTTCATGTTTCCCATAACTCTACATACAAGTCTTATCGTTAATCCCATGGATCGCGATATTTCTCCCCGCGCTCTCATCAGCTCGGAGACAATTTAAGGTTGACAATGGACTTGAAACTTTGTACAGTTGTTTCTCGTCTTTTCCCACGCGGAACAGCCTCGATGTGGACCCCTCTCGAACGTCCTGGTCACATTCATACAGCAATGACGATGGGCCCTGTCACCCTGTGACATCGCGAGGTCGCCTTGGCGACAGCATACGAAATTGCAAACCAATTGAATGGCTAATAAAACAGGTGGGCACGGTATTCGCATAGCCGATCGACCAAGCCAAAACGTATACTGTATGCTGCTGAGCGCATGGCTTGCTAAATGAGGATTCAGCGATATTGAAACAATCTTCCGATTGCCAAGTCCAGGTGGCTGGACATGAAATTTCAGGTTAAAAGGCAGAGTTATGCGATATGTATGTATTTTCTGAACAATCTTGCTTTACTGGAGTTGATGAATCAACCTCAGGATGTCAATTACAATGGTTGGGCTGATGCGGTATCACTTCAGGAGAAAAATGAGGGGTCAGACTGGGAGAGCTTGGCGTCTTGTACGAAGGACTCTTCGACGATCTCAAATTTTGCTACAGCATCGGGAAGGATATACCAGGCTCAACTTCTTTCCTCATGCTTACGGACACGTGCCAAGTTTAATCTTGGAAAGGAAACCAGAGCTCTTGAGGAATACTTCGTACCGTAGTCTTTCTTTGACATCAACGTAATGGCAGATCAGAGTCTAGAACACGCCATCTGAAGGGACCAATCAAGGAAGTTTGATGACATGGAGCTGTCTGACCCCCCGGTTGGTAGGTAACAGAAAGGTTGGCCCCTAAGGCTTAGGGTGACAGAAATAAAGAGCCTAAGAGAATCTTGTCTCTTCGGATTTCAGCGGCCAATTCTTCTGACACCCTGGGGCCCCCCTCGGAGATCTGCGTGGCTTTCAGTATCCCCGCAGGCTCAATTCAGATGACACGAGCGATCCACTGTTCTGTGCGCCTCTGCTGCAATGTATCGTCGTAACAGAACGCAATCGTATTGAGCATGAATATCTCGCCTTTCAATGAATCGTGGCACACGGAAGATTTTCGAGGCTGGGTCACCAATGGATGGGCGATATCCAATATAAGAAGCCGAGAGGCTAGTTATGCCTGGTCGGTCAGCCTCGTAGAAGACGCAAATGCGCTCCAAATATTGATCAAAATGCACAGATTTGGGCGATCGAAACCTTTTCCCTTAACATTACAATCAGACAGTTTCAAATTCGAACGTGGCCTTTGCTAGGTCTTTTTACCATGCTTAACAACGTTCTCTCAGTCCGGTTGTAGTTGCAGTGAACTCTCTAAACTTTTGAAATGGATCATGCTTCGGATCGTCGAGCTTTGAGTATAGTGGTATAGGAGTAATTAGAGTCAGATCCATCCCCCTATGTCGCTGGGTGCAGTCCTTGGACCGCAGCATGGTTGCCAGACCAACTGCTGTGACAGTACCATGGTCCACGATGTCTGCAGTAAAGCGAACGAATTTGTTGCCAGAGTGGGTTCAGATAAGGAAACCGGTCTAGAATGGACTGCTGTGCTTGTTTTTGGTTTGGTCTTGCGTACCTTGAGCCAAAAGAGGAGCTCGAAAAGGAACAAGATCATTTGTTTGGTATGGTGCAGATGCCTCTCTGGAACTCAAACATGAAAGAAGGATGTATTTTATCTTGCGTTTGGTTCTTGAAGGAAGCGAAGGTCCAATTATAGGTACACAGTTGTATTGATAGTCACATGTGCTGGCCAATGACAGTGGACAGCCATTTTATTGACAGATGGAGATTTCACTGCTGTGGTAACACCATGACCTGATTGTTTCGGTGCTTTGCAAGAGAAATCGCAACACTGCATAAGCTCAATTCTTATTTTGTGGCCTTTTTTCATCATGACATGTCTAACTCTAGGTAGTTGACCAGGCGCGTGGTCACTATTACGTAGTACTGCCCTGACAGGCTTGGCTTGAACCTTACCAGAATTATCTCCCTGGAGATAGATTGGGGTACACAGATAAAAAGGGTACTCTTGAACGTACGTTTAGCTAACATTACCGAGGCCCCCAAAACAATTACAGTATCACAATAGCAAACAGATGGCCGCACAGGGTTCCGTCTCGGACTAAATCGTCCGCCGCGATACGACAACAGAGACTGCCTCATACTCTATGGAATATTCTTTTTATCGATCAAAGGAAGGACTGCATGATGCATTCCGTTCCATGAGAGCCCAGGCTAGTTTGTGCAAACTCATCTTCTATCCCCTGGATCGTATAACTCGAGTGTACTCGCGATAAACTATGCTGTTCACAGTGCACGCGAGGAGGGAAAGGATATGGCCTTGACTCTGCCTAAACTTTGTACGTCGCGACATATCAAAGTCAAGGCGATGTCTTGTTGGCAGCAGGACCTTTCGCCCTTGAATACCAAGACCGAATTAAATGTGAAAAGTACCTGGACATGACTCTAAAACATAGACTATACGTCGTCCGAGATTCAAAATTAAAATTTTTAACTCAGAGGAGAGGATTAAATTAGGGCACAACACGCTTTCGACATAACCATCTTCAAGTTAAAATTCACATCAAGGACATGTGTGAAAGTGAATGTCCCCAAAGAACTTTGTATAAAACTTAACTGGCGACTTTGACTGGAGCACCTGGAAAATTCGAGAAAGACCAATCTCCCAACTTTACCTTGCTCAAACAAAGCCTGCTTCTGCTACGCAGCAGTCTTCTTCTTCTTCCATTTTCATCCCGTTATCAAGGTAATGTGATAAAACTACTCCATCATGAAGACACACTTCCTTGCTTTGGTCGGTCTGTTGGCCATCCCATCAGCCAGCGAAATCCTCGACCCACTCCCCGAAGCCGCGAGCAAAAAGGAGCTTCGCTTCCAGCCCTTACTCGACTTTGACAAGGACGGATGCTACAACACGGCCGCAATCGACGCGAATGGTCGTAGAAACCCTGGAATCATGAAGAGCTTTTCGTCGCACAGCCGATGTCGTGATAAGCTGCAGCTCGTCAACAGCAACGCCTACTCTCGCAAGCGATGCAACCACGGCTACTGTGCTATCATGTACGAGTACTACTTTGAGAAGGATCAGTCTATTGGGTTGAGCGGACATAGACATGATTGGGAGAACATCGTCGTCTTCACCAAGGGTGATAAAATTGTCCGTGTCGCTGCGACTGAAGAAAAGGTATGTAAACGTTGCCTCTGGACTGTCGCTTCTCTAACAGGCCTTCCTTCTACAGAACAAGTACCGGTACTCTGTAGACTGTGTCGATCTTGGGAAGGATTGCCTCATTCCAAAAGATGGAACCCATCCTTTGCTAGTCTATCACAAGGTCCGCGGTGATTTGCACAGCTTCCGCTTCGCTAGGCAGAAGCGGTTCGTGGACGAGAACAGCAAGAGCCACGAGCTCGAGGAGGCAGAGAACGTGTTTGGGGAGTTCTACAGAAGTCCCCTTGTAGGGTGGGACAACTGGACCAGCGACGAGCTGCGAGACAAGATGGTTAACTGGCATTCCTCTATCAAGCCCAGCATTGGTGACAAGAAGTTTTCCAGGGCGCTCGAGAAGGCTGCTGGAAGTTTCAAGGCTGTTCCGGATTTTGATCCCTGGCAGCTGAGGGACGATGAGGATTAGTCTTTGTGCCTCTGATTGTCATGATATCTCTTGCAGGGTGGATAGTGTTAGACACTTGCAGGTGACCGCAAAAGATAGGCGCGTCCTACTACCTCGGTATGAAGGGCCTCTTGAGAAATCAGTGTCGCCTATATTAACGCGTGGATTGGGATTCTGATTCATAATTCTCGCCCGATTGTAATAGTTGAGCAATTCAGTAACACATCTGAGACATGATGTTGATTTACACCCCAAGTAATGAATTGTATAAAAATGAATAACGCGCGTAATGATTGGTCAACTGCAATGTAAGCTTTCTTGGAAACGAACGGCTCGAGATGACGTGCACTACGTGATTAGTGACGAACTAGTCTTATCTTAGTGGTCTCACCCACTGATTCTTATCTTTCTACTCTGTAAAGGTCTCAAGTTTCCACCACGTTCCCTGTACGTCATCGATTCCATCCCTGTCATGTCCGTCCTTTCACTACCTTGACCCCAGTTATTCCAGGAACCTGGAGCTGCAGCTTCTTGTTCTTACTCCATCTTTCATACAACATCAGCACTCCAACTCCAAAGCGTCGCAATGCTTCACAGTCTGCGCGCCATTGCGGCCGCAGCTCTACCTTCAATTGCCCTCGCATCCGTAATCCAACAGCCCATTGACTCGTTCGATCATAGTCAAGGCTATCAATTCGATCCCCTTCTTCACCTCCCCGGTATCTCGCCCTACTTCGACGCCGTAGGCTTCGGTCTTGCACACGCTGCGCCAGAAGGATGCACTGTCACAGCTGCATCGTACCTCATTCGCCACGCTGCTATTTACGCCAACGATGCCGAGTACGAGGATTACATCCAGCCTTTCCTGTACAAGCTTGAGAAGCACCGCGGTGGCTTCTCCGGTCCGCTGGAGTTCTTGAATAAGTGGTATTCGCCAATTGACGAGGATCATCTGGAGGATGTCACGCCCTCGGGTCTGAGGGATGCTAAAAAGGTCGGGTGTCATCTTGTCAAGCGATACAAGCATCTTGCATCATCGGTCAAGCGCGTTATTGCGGATACCAAATCTCGAACGTACGATACCGCCAAGGCGTTTCTGCAGGCTTTTCCCGAGGATGGAAATATCGAGATTACGAGGTTTGACAAGAAGAATTTGAACGATGGAACGCGCGCTCTTCTTCCTCACAAGGCTTGTTCTAAATTCTCTAAATCTCCTGGCTCCGATGAGCAGATGGAATTTGTGAAGAACTATGCTTCGCCGATCTCGCGTCGCTTGCGTCCTTACACACCCGATGACTACGAACTAGCTCCCAAAGATGTCTTTGCTCTTCAGTCCATCTGCGGCTACGAATCTGCCATCAGAGGAAAGAAGTCGCCTATCTGCGGACTCTTCTCCGATGCAGAGTGGCTGTCGTATGAGTACGCTTGGGACATGAAGTACGCCCACATGGTTGGCCCATTCAACCCTCTGTCCAATTACCTCGGCTTCCCCTGGTTGCATTCCCAGTCGAAGCTCTTCAACAAAATTGACAAGCACTCTGACCTAATTGACGACGAGTCCACTGGTTCTGGTTGGCCCAAGGAGCAGCGTCTATTCTTTTACTTCACCCACCGTGAAGTCCCTCCTTTCGTCGCCACGGCACTAGGCATCTTCAACTCTTCATCTCACGAAGGCTATGACGAGTTTCCCACCACGCACGTGAACCACGTTCGAGCTTGGAAGATGTCTGATCTCATTCCCTTCCTGGGCCATGTCGGTATGGAGAAGATGACATGCAAGCGACCCGATACCGAGGATGATTCTGGTGACGGACAGGAGTTTATCCGCTTCATTGCCAACACTGCGCCTCGGCCTCTGCCGCTTTGTCAGAGTGGACCGGGCGCCAGCTGTCCATTCAAGGAGTTTAAAAAGATTGTCAGTGCTGGTATGGACAAATATGGAGATTTCGATGGTGTTTGTGAGAACGAGAAGGAGGATGAGTTGTAATGTGGTACTGTCGATTGGACCAGGGCTGTATGATGTAAATTGTAAAAGTAATAGAGTGAAACATAATTCAGTAGATTTAAACGAATACGAAGTGTCTAATCTGTAAAGGTAACCTTGATAACGCGGATCCAGTTGTTGTTTGTGAAACCAATCGTCAGCGTCTCGCCCGACTCATCCAAATGAGGGAATGCTATTCCAGCATAGACCAGTCCACCATCAATAGGCTCATCCTTGTAGATTTCTTTTCCTTCAGACCATGGACCTTCAGGACTTGGGGCGCTCTTCAAAAACACCGTTCCACCTGAAGTCGTCAATAAAACTCCACATTACAGACGAGATTGCCGAAACCTACCGAGATCAAGGTGGACGTAAAAGTACGTCTCGAAATGCTTGTTGTAAACAATCTGCCCTTGTCCAACACCCCACATGACAGCTGTTTCGCAATTACATTCTGTAAGCGGCTCGATATTCCATCCTTGTTCCCTTCCCCACCAATACTCGTACTTGTCGAGGTCGAAAGCGTCGGTGGCAGGTACGCGAGCCATGTAGACATACTTGTTGTCTGGGAACTCGGTAATGCTGTTGGGTGGATTGCCAAGGATGTAGATGTATTCGCTGTTGATATCTCGGTAGGTTGCTACGTCGCCGTATTTGGGTAGTTCGTCTCCATTCCACCAAATACCATGGTCGCCATACCGGTCTGTGACTGTAGGGATGTCATCAACTAATTCGATCTTGGCTACACCGGCGCCTTTGTAGTGCTCATTATCATTC
The DNA here is from genome assembly GCA_018886245.1 of Fusarium brachygibbosum. NCBI lineage: Eukaryota > Fungi > Ascomycota > Sordariomycetes > Hypocreales > Nectriaceae > Fusarium > Fusarium brachygibbosum. The sequence continues at coordinate 2,825,083 of MU249525.1, forward strand.
TGCCAATCTTAGTAAGTATAAGTCTAATCACATGAGAATTTGTACTCACAACAAGGTAGTAAAGGACACCAGTTGCAGTATCGGGATCTGTCTCAGCGATTCCCGTTCCTCCGAAACCAAAAGTGTTAGTTTCTCCCCACTCTTCATTGAATGGCATCAACTGCTTCTGGTGCGGAACAGGCTCATCGTCATTGAGATGCAAGTCTTCAACGACCAACGGATCATCAGTCAAAGCAGACACGGCATTCCTGACCATTCCATGGAAACCCTCAGTGTCTTCTGAAGGGTCGGTAACACCAGAGTCGCACCACAGTACATCGCCGTACACAGCATACCATCCCCCCCCGAGCTGGCCAGTGAAACCTAGATCACGACGGCTGGCGCTGTTACTAGACGATTGGGTACCCAGAAATTCGACTGTAAAATCACGAATAGGATTTTCACCCTCTGGTTGTGTGTTATCGACGACCATGGTGTGTTGATAATGAACATCACAGTGAGGTCGTGACAGCCGTTGATTCCTCAAACCATTCGCGTTAACCAGATTCTCCTCAAAATATATCAACTACACTTCTTCCAAAGAGGGGTTCACCCCTCAATGTACGTCTGCCGAGGCTCATGTGCGAACGCCAATTCATGATCAACTGAGGGGAATTCACATGCATCGTTGAATCCTGGTATGAATGTTGCAGGATTGAGGCACGGAAAATACCCTACAGTGTTTTGCTACCTTGAAGATGATCTCATAGCGGCAGCTGATAAGATAAGATAAGATAGTGTGATAAGATAAGAAGTACTTTTTGATCTGCGATTTGACAGAACGCTTGTCGTAATCGGTGGCGGGCTAAAAATCTTCAATTTTTCATCTCCAGTTTTTCATTTCCCTAAAAGTGGATGCAAGAATTATTACTACACAATTAGTCACACAACTATCATTTCATTAGCAAAAGTTGAAGGCATATCAATATTGAAATCACACTCAATCTATTGATGTTGCTTTCTTACTACCCCAAATAGTTCATGGCTTGAATAAGGGTCCTGCTACTGTTCCGTCAAACATGAGTAGTTTCTCACCCATCCACCCATCAAACCCGCAAAAAAGCGAAGGACCCAATCATTCACATTCATGTTAGGTAATGCCCCGTGGGATACACGTCCGGCTCGGCGGTACTCGGCGTGGAATTGAGTCAAAGCTTGATTCACTTTGAAAGAACATGTCTCTTCATCAGTTCATCAAGTGAATCATGATACTATAAAACAGAAGATTTCTTCATAGCAGTCAAGACAGAAACGATGCAGCTAGCACCCTGGTTAACCAACTACACTAGAAACATATCACATATCCCGTCGATCTATATCGTACCAAGGCTCTGGGCGCGGGATCGCTGCAGGTACAACCTCGATTATGGGTCCTAGCTCTTGTAAACCCCATCGATAACCCCTTTTAGTTTGGTTTCAATATGATCGGACAGGTTGAGCTACGAGTTTTTTGCAAGCACGCAATCGCACGCAATGGCAAAGCATTTCTGCACGGGTCATCTCATATAGAATAGAATAAATAAATACCAAGTCATCCCGACAGCCGTTTCCAGACTTCTGATCTCGTTGTCGAACTCAGTGTCTCAGTCCATCACAATGGCATCCTCACGCGATGCTTCCCTCGACGCCCCAGAGGCTGTCGCCTCTCCACAGGAAAAACCCTCATTCTTCCGCTCAATTCCCTTCCAGATCGCCATCGCATGCGGTGTCTCCTTCACTGCGCCGGGCATGTGGGATGCCCTCGGTGGTCTAGGCGCCGGAGGAGCCGCTGAGCCCTACGCTGTGTCTGCAGCCAATGCGCTCGTGTACGGACTTTTCGCAGCTGTTTGCATTTTGGCTGGTGCCATCAACAACAGAATCGGACTACGATACGGTCTTGCGCTCGGAGCCATTGGATACCCAATCTACGGAGCTGGTCTCTACACGAACAATGTTGCACCCAAGACTTGGTTCTTGCTCTTTGGAAGTGCCCTTTGTGGTATTTCGGCTGGTTTCTTCTGGGCGGCTGAAGCAGCCATTATCATCGGATATCCCAGTCCCCAAGACCGTGCTTTTTACCTGGGTAAGTCCTTGATTTTCGATTCTGTGATATGACCTTGAGCTGACTGTTCTCTAGCCATCTGGCAATCTGCCAAAGCAGCGGGACCCATCGTTGGAGGCGCCATCAACCTTGGTCTCAACGCCCAATCCTCCGCCAAGGGCTCTGTTAGCTCTGCCACATATATCGTCTTCATCGTGATTATGTGTCTCGGCCTCCCAATCGCCCTCTTTCTCAGCCCCGCCGAAAAGGTCCAGCGAAAGGACCGAACGCTCGTCGTTGTGCAGAAGCAGCCTACTTGGGCCGCTGAGTTCAAGGCAGTCTTTTCACTGCTTTTCACCAAGCGCATGCTTCTGCTGATTCCCGCTTTCTTCATCAGCTACTTCTACAACGGTTTCATGAGCACTTGGTTGACAACGTACTTTACTGTTCGATCGCGAGCCTTTTCGTCCTTCTTTACCAACTTTTCCGGAATTATCAGTTCGTTCATCATTGCGGCTTTGTTGGATCGACAGTCGATTTACATCAAGACACGAGCTCGAATTGCTTTCCTGTCTATCATCACCATCCTTACCGGTACCTGGATTTGGGCAACGATTCTTCAGAAGCAGTTCTACGATGCTGCTGAGCCACCGGTCTTTGACTGGTTTAAGGGCGGTTTCGGCAAGTCCTACGCTCTGATCTTCTTCTGGCAGTTTGGTGGTCAAGCTTTCCAGCAGTTCCTGTACTGGCTCGTCGGACAGTATACTACCGATATCTCATCCTTGTCTTACCACTGTGGTATTCTCCGAGGATTTGAGGCTCTGGGACAGACTGTTGCTTGGGCGATGCAATCTGAAGGTAACGCCAACCACTTTGTCAGCATTGGTCTCAACTTTGGTATTACTCTTCTCTGCGTCATTCCCACCTGGATCGTTTTGTCTGGGCTGGAACACAGCCACGAGATCAAGATTACCGCGACTACTACCGATTTGCCAGCCAAGGACCAAGAGGTAGACACCAAGGCATAAAAGTTCTATATTTAACATTTATTTTACCACATAATAATAGTAACCATAATTCAACATTGTTCAACAAAACATTTCTCTTTTGAAAATTCTATGATGATTGATGATTGAAAGTTGCTAGTCTAGTTCTTGGTCCCGTATTTGATCTTGATCTTGACCTCGATCTTATTATTGCCGCTGGGGGCAACGTGACTGGTAGTGAAGTACATCGTTCAACGTTAGGCACAGACATTTCGCTTGTACGAAAACTGCTAGATCGTGACCTCATAGAGACAACCTCCTCCTCATGATCCTGATGCAAATCTCTCTCCCTTTCAACTGCCGATACACGATCATTGCGGTATCGTTCCCCTGGTATCATTGGCAGATCAACATGATCCGGCTTCCGAACCTTGGGTTCCGTGATGAAGTCGTGAGGTGGTGTCCCAATTATTTCGCCAAATCGGAAGAATGCGTTTTCGATCTTCTGTCTGTAAGGATTTCTCGGTGGGGGGTCAATGATGTGATGCCCTTCCATCGATGGCTCCCGGTGCTGTGAAGATAGTGATGACCGAGGACGAGTCAAGTCCATGTTTGGCGAGAGTTGACTGCTTATCACTGTTGGGTGCGTTTCTGCGACTGAGAGACCCGAACCAGCTTGGCGACTGTTCAATGAAGACATGCTGTCGTGATGCGAAATTTGGCTATGTCGCGCACTGTTGTCGATATGGCAGTGAGGACAATTGCATTGATGTGGCGCGTACGGATCCCCTGCTTCTTCTGCATGGCGGGCAAGTAGAAGATACAGTGATCCAATCATGGCCATTGCAGTACCCGTGACTGGAGCCCATTGTCCTTGAGAAAATTAGCCCACAAAGCAACATCTCGTTTCACATGTCACTCACCAATATTGGCCATGGGTTCCGTCTGGTAGTCCACCTGGGGACTGAAGAAATTGATCTCACCCACGATCAGAATCGCTAATCCAGCACCTCCAAAGACAGGAACGGCTAAAATCTTCAAGAAGAAGCCAATCGTATCATTGACCTTCTTCATGACGCCCTTGTTGGCACCTCCGTCCTCACTCGCCGCATCGTCTTCCTCTTGCCGTCCGAATCGCCGTCGCCAGTTGATCTCTAGCACTCTGTCCCACATGGACACCAAGCAAAGAACAGCATGTACGCAACATGCAGCCGCGAGGAGTGTGGCAGCGCCGAATGTAAGTGTGTGAGGCGCTGGGATGACGTATATGTTGTCTGCTGATCCGCCTCTCATGGGCGATGTGGGACCATCTTGAGTTGAGCAGATAAGACCGCAGTTGTTGCCATCGATGTAATTAAAGTCCGAGGCGATGTTTGAAACGGGGTTTCCTGAGGCATCGGAGGTGCAGTCGTGAGTTTCTATGCGGTAGAACTCGATGGTCATACTTAAGAGGCCTAAACTATAGTTAGAGCAGTCAACCTGATGGGTGCTATAAACATACCGATCAACAATAAAAACGTCCACAAGAAGATGGTATTTCTGCCTGGATCGTTGAAATATGTCTTTGACATCATGACCGTCACTGGAGCGGCGAGAATGCCGATTGCGCATAGCTGGAAGGCTCCGTAGATGTCCATATCAACAGCATCTAAAACTGTTAGTTCCGCATCTCCACAATATATGTAGAATTGTGTCTTACTTGGATTATGCATAGCTGTCAAGACAATGCCGTGGATTGCAGCTACAGCAGGCAGTACCAAAGCTGCAGCCAAGCAAGGATTCACCAGCCACTCTTCTCTCCGTGCAACAAGACATGCAGCGATAAGAACATAGTATCTATGAACCGATGTTAGAATTCGTCTCAAATAACATTTTCGGGCTACTCACAAGACTCGAGTACCGGTACCATATTGGCCAGAAACAGGCCAAGCACAAATAACCTGCAATGGATCGCTAGTCTCATTCACAGCTTTCAGCGCTTCGACTCCAAGCCCCGTCACAGCCCTGGCATCAACAAAGACAGAGGAAACTGCAGGCATATCGCTCTCACAAGCATGGTCTTGGCAGGGCAGACCCTGAGTACATGACAAAAGTCAATTTATCAGTCATAATGTGGGGGGAGATTTGATGGCTTATGTATGGGGTAGTGTAATTGAGGCGCATTCGTTATAATACCCGGCAGGAAATAAGCCGGATTGCCTCACATCAGATATGCTCGAAACGTCACTGACTTCTTAGTAATGGTCAATGCTTTCGTAGGCATCTGCTTTCGACTGGTCTTTATTGTTTGGTGTGCCTCAGCTGACTGCTCAGCCACCTGTTCATCGCTAGCAATCGGGCGAGAGCTAGCTAAATCTGGGGGATAGAGCACGACTAAGCTAAGCTTGATTTGATAGGTTGAGAAAGTCTCAGTCAGCTATTCTCGGGCTGCATACCAGAACTGACTGATCGACGTGTTAGGCATCAGTATTTGTACCCTTGTCATCTGTTAGTTCCTCTGATTATCGGAATATTGATCTTCTAGAAAACATCTTCTCTTCTTCCTTCCCTTGGCAAGAGATTCAATCCCTGTTTCGTAGTCATTACGCTTTCATCAGGCCACAGAATAACGTCGAAATGTTTCTCTTTTCGGCGCTTTTGCCTCGCTACCAAAACATCTCATCAACCATTGGATATTTCTCGTAAACAGCCGAGACGATTACGTTTCTCCACCCTAGATACGACCCACTAAATTGCCGTTGGGCCGTTAGCAGGTTTTCCCTCCCTTTTTTCCTCTTCTATTAATTTAACGTGAGGCTGTCTGCCACTTCTTTGCGAAAAAAGAGGGCAGCCTTTTACACAAGAACGCCCACTATGGCTGGTCTTGATACCAGTGAGATCCGCCAATGGCGATCAATAGTCACATTGATCGCTTTCGTAATTGCTAGTATGTGTTGTCACTCTCATCATTGCACATTGTGCACCAGACCTCATATCACTAACATTTGTTTTGCCGCTGCACGATAGATATCCTTGTCTTATGGCCCTTTCACATCCCTGTTTATGTCCCAAAATCTCTCGTTGACATCACATGGCGATGTTTTGTCCACCTTCGCATCATACCAGCAAGTACGCACCATGCCATTCTTCACGATAAGGAGCGCTGCTCAAAGCACTTTGTGCTCTTCAATTTTCCTGTGAATTTCATCACTGCACCTTTAATTGCCGATCTCTTTCTGTTGGCTATCTCTGCAATTGGCCGTCAAGAGGTACACGATGGGACTGTCGGTGCAAACCATATTCATCCTCTGGACATCATGGCGTTCTTTATTACTCTGGCTTACATCGCTATATCTATCGATGCATCCGGTATCATTCGATGGTTGGCTTTCAAGGTGTTACTCTGGGGCGGTAAAGTTGGCCATCGACTCTTCTTTTACCTCTACGCGTTCTTCTTCCTGCTTGGAAGTTTCATCGGAAACGATCCTATTATTCTTTCTGGAACAGCTTTCCTCGCCTACATGACTCGAGTTTCGAAAAACATCACTAGCCCGAGAGCTTGGATCTTTACACAGTTTGCCATCGCCAACATTGCTTCAGCTATTCTCGTTTCCTCAAATCCTACGAATCTTGTCCTGGCTGGCGCATTCGATATCAAGTTCATTGTCTACACGGCCAACATGATCGTCCCGGTTGTGGTTACTGCGATAGTCCTCTTCCCATTTCTCCTCTACGTTGTGTTCGCCGACGAAAAGCTCATCCCTTCAGAAATCGAGATGCACACCCTCCCTCAGGCAGCGATAGAAAAGGAACCAGTCAACCCTAATATCCCCTACGTGCAGCATCAAGCCGAGGAAGCGGCAGAGTCTGGTGAGGGACGACAAGAAATGACTCTTTCACTGGCCTATATCATGAACCCTTTCCTCGACCGCAAAGGCGCGGCATTTGGCGCTCTCATCATGTCAGCAACTCTCATTACTGTTCTAGCTATCAATGCGGCGAGTGCAGGAACCGGTGAGCACCCAGTCTTCTGGGTGACTGTCCCAGCCGCATTCGTCATGTTCTGCTGGGATTTGGGATCTGGATGGATTCATCGGAATGAGACACGTCAGACAGCTGCTAAGTACAAAAAGGAGATGGAGGAAGCGCGAGCCGAAAGAGCTCGTGAGAGGACTTTAGTCTCGCAGGACGAGTCTGAGCCGAAAATCGATGCTACATCTGGTGCGTTTGATGGACATTCACCCATGGGCCGTAGTGCAGTTACGCACGATGGACAAACACAAGGCATTGCATTGGATGATCTTCCAAACACCAACAATCACTCCAGTTCCCAATTTGGTATTCCAAAGGTAGTAGTGTCAAACACTGCAGGAAACAGCCCTGTCATCATATCAGGATCAATACCACAATCACCTACCCAAAACTCCAACTCCTCCCCTAGTGACGAAGAGACTCTTCGCACCCAAGCCATGACAACATTACCTTCTGCAAAGATGGATTCAGAGAAACTGGAAGCCGGAAATGTCCACCACATATCAAAACAACCGATTGATCGACCAAACTTGGTGTCAAAGTCACGAGAGGCATACGAGTGGCTCCAAGAGACTTTTCCAACTGTCATGGCTGTCGCAGCTCATCTTCCGTTCGCTTTGGTACCCTTTGCGTTTGCCATGTTTGTTCTCGTCCAAGCTCTCGTCAGTACGGGATGGGTCAATGTTTTTGCTTACGGGTGGTATCACTGGTCCAAGAGAACGGGTACGATCGGAAGTATTGGTGGCATGGCCTTTCTCTCAGTCGTTTTATCCAATGTTAGTTCCCCTTCCGAAACAGGTGTTGCAGAATTCTAATCACGTTCAAGTTCTCGGGTACAAACATCGGCACTACAATTCTTCTATCACGTATTATCCAAGCCTGGAAGGAAATAAACTGCGAAGTCGACACTAATCTCATCACTGATCGAACATATTGGGCGACGATTTACAGCATGGCTCTGGGCGTTAACTACGGTGCATTCAGCACGGCCTTTAGCGCATCGCTGGCTGGTCTTCTTTGGAAAGATATACTCGCTCGAAAGCACATTCATGTGAAGAGTCACGAATTCGCACGAGTGAATTTCCCCATTATTGCCATTTCGATGGCGGTGGGATGTTTGGTTTTGGTGGGAGAAGTGTATATCGTGAGGGATAATTCTCCGTATGCCTCTTGGGAAAAGGCTTGTCCGAATCGATGATAAGACCCTGATTGGTTCGATACGGATTGTGCATATTCAGATACTGTTGGGTGATCTGGGCTAGCGCCATGACTTAAAGGGGACTATCCGACTGCTAGTACCTACCCAAGACTTTAGCTGATTTTGACCCTGTATCTTTTGCAAGCTATCCGCACAGGAGATGGACTCATCAGGCCGATCAGTGCCTAAGTATAGACTAGTATATATATATACCCCAATAGACTTCATGTGTTTTTCAGCATCGTGTCAGCTACAAGTGACCTCTGTTTGCTGTGATGAGGGACAGCATGTATGAGCCAGACCTGCACGATCACATGAGCTTATATCTTCATGTCAACTTCTCTCTGCCGTTCTTTTGACATCAGTCAATAAGCCGCCTCCTACTATGCCTCCTCTTGTAGTACGGCGGTTGTTATAACCCACAAAATCCACTTTCGGGCGTTCAGTTGTGTCTCCTCGTCTATGTCTCCCGGGTTATACGTACCTTAGGCCCTTATCTCACGCTCTCTTTGAGTCAGGTATGATAGCATATTTGAAACTGGTTGGGACGTGATCTCTCAAAATCGCGCATAGTGTTATTGAGGGGCATGCTCGCTGCCGGTAGAGTTGGGTATTTTTTTTTGGTATAGAATAGTACCGCGCCTTCATGAACACATGGTAAAAGACAGCGCAGCGAAGCTATACAGAAACTAAACAAAAGGTCTTTAATAAATCACTGGGGTCAAGCAAGCAATGTCGCCAATATCGCCCAAGCGCTATGACACTAAGAGCGGATAAGGCATGATCTGCAGGGGTATCCGCATTATGAAATTTGAGCTGTCCATTACGCTTATCGTAACCGCCCTTTGCGCCAATAAAATGTCCTACAGTCTCGCTGCTAATTGATTCACATGACAATTTCGTCCAATAGTTCCTCTGATAACAACAGAGGATATATCCTTGACCTCAACTGCTCCCTCCCCTCGAATGCCGAGTCCCGATCTAACTGCCTGTAAAGGTCGTAGCAATGCCGAACTCCGGACATAGTCGGCGGTAACGTCCATTATTGGTAGGTACTTAGACGGAGCAAACTACCCGATACCTACTAGATGGGTTTTATGTGTATAATGCAAGGCTGTCAGGGACCCTTTGTCAAAAGCGAGGTAGAGGTGGATCTGCCACGAGGAGCCAAGCAGATGCCAAGGACGGGAGGCTGCATTGACAGATCAAGCCAAGGCTTTAGAAGCGGCAGATGGTGAGCGACTAAATTGTCCGAGACATCTTGAAATGTTCGTCTGTTCTTGGAAGGTGAGTCGGATAGTAGAAGCCGATTGAGGTGGGAGCGAGATCAATGAAGCATCACGCAATGAGGATATGATCAAGTCTGCGTAGACATAGCAGTTCAATATGGCGTTGACGATCTATAAAGATCCAGCCCAGCCCGCTTCATCCAGGACTTGAATCATTAGCATCAGTTACCTTATCTCTCCATATCATCTCTATACCTCCAATACCATCATCACGATGCCTTCTCTCAACGCTCTCCTCACCGCCTCTCTGGCCTTTGCTTCTATCGCCCTCGGCGCACCCGCTGTCCAAGACAAGCAATTCTCCGTTGAACAAGTCAAGAACCCCAAGTTCATCAAGAACGGCCCTCTAGCGCTTGCCCACGTCTACTCCAAGTATGGCGTCCCTCTCCCCAAGGGTCTCGAGAAGGCTGTCAAGGCTGTCAAGTCCTCTCACTCCAAACGCCAGAGCGGCAGTGGTACCGTCATTACCACGCCAGCTGATGAGGATATTGAGTGGTTGACGCCTGTGCAAATTGGAACGCCTGCTCAGACTCTGAACTTGGACTTTGACACAGGTTCTTCGGACCTTTGGGTGTTCAGCACTGAGACTACTGGAAGCAGTGGACACGATGAGTATAACCCTGCCAAGAGCAGCACTGCTAAAAAGCTCGCTGGTGCTTCTTGGTCAATCAGCTACGGTGACGGAAGTACCTCCTCTGGAGATGTTTACAAGGACAAGGTCTCTGTTGGCGGTCTGGCCGTCAGCTCTCAAGCTGTCGAGTCTGCTCAACGTGTCTCTGATGAGTTTGAGCAAGAGACCGGCCTCGATGGCCTTCTCGGTCTTGGATTCAGCTCCATCAACACTGTCAAGCCCACCAAGCAGAAGACGTTCTTCGACAATGCCATCTCTACTTTGAAATCGCCTGTCTTTACCGCCGACCTAAAGCACCAGCAGCCCGGAACTTACAACTTTGGCTACATTGACAGTTCTGCTTATACTGGCAAGATTGGCTACGCTCCTATTGATTCATCTGGCGGCTGGTGGGAGTTCACCTCTTCTGGATACGCCGTCGGCTCCGCTGCTCTCAACCGAAGCCCCATCACTGGCATTGCGGATACCGGTACTACTCTCCTTCTCCTCCCTGACGCTGTCAACTCGGCCTACTACGCCAAGGTCAGTGGAGCTCGCTACAGCTCCAGTTATGGCGGATACGTCTTCAGCTGCTCTGCCACTCTGCCCAACTTCAGCTTCGCTGTTGGTGGTGTGACTATTACCATCCCTGGATCTTATATCAACTATGCTCCTGTGCAGCAGGGCTCCTCCACCTGCCTCGGTGGTATTCAGCCCAGTGATGATATTGGCATCAACATCTTTGGTGATATTGCTCTCAAGGCTGCTTTTGTTGTCTTTGACAGTGGTAACCAGCAGGTTGGCTGGGCTAAGAAGGCTCTGTAAACGTTGATGAACTAGTTGTGTGTTGTGCTTCTGCTGTATATACATTTACCTTGTCTATAAGTTAGCTTGATATATCGCCATAAATATATACATTGCCCATATTCACGTTTATAAGCTCCACCTTATAAGATGATAACTGTAGCAAAATGATCGACTCTGGAGTTAATCGGTTTCGTCTACTCGTGGGCTAGATAAGCTTTGGCCACTGTTAAGGCTAAATCAGGTAATTGGCGGAACATTGGAGTATAATGCTTTATATAGTAATGTATTGACCGCCAAAAAAAAGTTTCACAATGGCAATTAGTTAATGGCATTGCTACTAATCGGAATATCGAACCTATTACCTATTAAGGCGAGACGCAGGCCTTAGAGACGTCCAGTCAAAAGATTCGAAAATTCTTTTTCACAAACCAGTTGCTAGCAGCACCACAAATCGTACTGAATGGTACTAAATAAGAGAAGGATATCTGGCGGATAAATGTAGTCTTGTTGGATGAGAAAGAAACCTTGTCGGCGTTGCGGATCCGGGTTTCACTAAGTCCGACAACTGTAAGTCCGACACCGCAACTTAAAAAGCGACAGAGAGTCAATACAAGAAAAGACGACTGACAATTAATAAAGACGAAATCAGGCTCTTGGAAACATGTCGACTATCCTGGTTACTGGCGCCAATCGTGGGATCGGTTACGCTATTGTGCAAGCCATTGGTATACGCCTTCCATCGTCAACCATCATTCTTGGATGTCGTAGGAACAGTGCAGCACAAGAAGCAATTGACTCATTGAGACGTTCTGGTGTAATAGCCCAGCTATGCTATGTCGAGCTCGATATCGAAAACGATGCTTCAATCGAGGCAGCTACGGCATTAATTAGCCAAGAATATGGAAAACTGGATGGTATGGCTCCAGTAAGCAATCAGTCGGAGGACTAACCAAGAACAGTTCTCATCAACAACGCTGGGAAGGTCGAAAGAAGAGCATCGGAAAATCTGGCCGATATACGAGCAGCATCGAACTCGTGCTATAACAACCTCATTTCATCAAACGCAGTTGTCACACATGCCTTTGACAAGCTGTTAAGGAAAAGCCCATGGCCACGAGTTATCATGGTATCAAGTGCACGGGGAAGTATAGCCAGAACAATCAGAAAAGAGGTAGGCGATGCCAAATCATCACGCTACAGACGTTGACTTTTCTTTAGCTCCCACCTGCTGCAAACATCGACTACTGCATTTCTAAAGCTGGGCTCAACATGCTTGTGTTACAGTTGCAAGCCACCGAAAACCAAAGAGAAGACAGGGACAAAATAACATACTGGGCCGTAAGTCCGGGGCATTGCAAGACGGCCTTTAATGGATATATGGGCAAGAAGGATCCTCTGGGGGGAGCAGAGTCTGTAGTGAGGTTACTTGAGATGTCGAAGGATGAAAGTGAGCCAGGAACATTCTGGGAGTATGAGAACGATACCTTTCAGCAAGTGCCTTGGTAGCTTTCTCCATACTGTATTTAGAAAGCTTTTCAGCACTGAATCAACGTGGGAGCAAAGTAGTACAGATTGTCCATGGTATTCAGCTGAGCAACTCGGTCTAATTCCAAGCGTGACTAAACCACACCGACTATTGACTACTCCGCATCCTTAATCGCGTCAGCCATTGGTTGGCGCTTTGCTGACATTTGTGGCAGACTCGGCTCGCACCGCCCGTCTTCAAGCATAGTCTCTGAGCTAGACTCGATGCCCTGATTGACACGGCTTGCCTGATCGACGTGACGATCATAAAAGTACCGGGGTACAGTACGAGTAAGGCTCTAGTACTAGATATTATCCTCAGCTTGCCGCTTTGACGATCCCTCTTGATATTCCGCAGCACGGCTCCTATGCCATGCACTGAGAATCAATATCTCTACTTCCAGCGAGATCAGGGATTCATCATGTTGACAACATATCCAGACCAGTGTATAACTCCACAGGTCATATCGCGTCGGATTAAGGAGTTCATGTCCAAATGCGTCGTCAACAATAGCTACAATGCCAGCTGAACCTGACACAGCACGCCTTCAGAAACAATAATTTATTCAATCCAACCATTTCAAAACCGCTTCACCAATCGTTAAGCGCCGAACCCAGAAAGTTGGTGTTCCAGTTTGGGTATAACGTTTTGCTCTTTCCCGTCATCGTCGATTAAAGACTGGCAATGATGAGGCCGCGCACACACTTCTCTAGGGCCTGATCTGCAACGTCGAGTCAGGAGCCCGGGCTGGTCTTCAAGATGCATTCTTGCGTCAGTCTTTTGCTTTTTGTCCTGCACAGAAGCTGACGCAGTCCGAGCGTTGGCTGAAAATGGCGTAGAACAGCCCGCTGTCTCCATCTTTGAGTAGCCCAAGCAACACCCTGCGTAGCCTGCTACATCCGCCTCTGAAACGGCTGCCCAGTTCGGCGGGATAAGATAACAAATGGCTTGACGGAAAACATTTGAGCATAAGAAAATATAACGGTGTGAATTCAGTACGTAGCTGACCCGAGCCCAGGGTGCTAACTTGGCGTTGCAGATCAGGCCTAAATGATGTAAATAAAATGTATTTAAACCAAGACATCCTCAACAATAGAAGCCAAAGGAAATTCACAAATGAACTGAAAACCACAAGAAACTGTTCCAATCTTCAGCCCTTTTTCAACCCCCCCCCCCCCCCCAAGATTGAAAGATGGCTTCTTCTAACATGTTCCCTGACCAGTCCAGTGGTGTTGACAGCAACCTCCTTCAAGCCTTGGCCCAATACGTCACCACTGGTACCCATGCCCACAGTACCACTGAGAAGGAGATCCAGGACCTTGCCCAGCAGGCCATGTCCAACCCCGGCAACCGAGCCCAACTGAATGCCCTCATTGCTGGCGACCAGAGCCCTGACAACCAGGTCTGGAACAGCAAGGCTCCTGCCGATGGTACCATCAATATCATCAAGACCCACCTGTCCATCTGTCTTAGAGTTGATACTCTTGGGTTAAAGTTCGAGGCTGCCAGCGCTGGCTTCTTTGTGCCCTTCAGCGGCCCTCTTAATGGGTCAGTATATATTTAAATCCAGGGTTGCGGGGAGGACAACGAGACTGACGCCATTCTTCCTAGTGGTACACTCTCCTACAATGACTCTAACCAGCTCGCTCCCGGAACTACTACTTTCAAGATCTATGCTTCAGGTGTGAGTAAACAAAGTTGACGTTTGTAGCTTGGATATAACTAACGAAGTGCAGCTCGATCTATACGTCAATATATACAGCAACCAGGTCCATGTCGGCAATTTCCACTTCACCAATGTACCCTTTCTCTTACCCCCAGGCGGTGTCGATCTCAACGGCAATATCGTCTAGACGTTCGAAGGGGAGTGTCATGGGTCGCGCTGATAGCCATGGGTCACTGGGTTGGAAGCGGACGTTAATCCCACTATCTCCTTATGTCGTCTTATTTATAGTCTTATTTATAGGTAGCCGATCCACCTCTTGATATACAGTATTTATTCCCTGACTAACCCGTTCTTGCAATTGCCCTTGGAAATATTCGTGTGATTCGGAAGTATTTTGGCTTTTTAGGTATTCTGTTGAATAGGCTGTTCCTATTGTCGCCAAATTTCTAGCTATTATACAAGTCCCTGCGTAAGGTCTAAACAAAGTAACCGACAATATTTACACACAAGACCTGTTGTGATTTCTTGGGCTCTACATGACGTAATTTGTCTTCTTGACAGCAAGCAACTAATGAGTATACACACAGAGGCATTCTTATTCAATTATACCCTCAACAGTCAAAATTGTATCTCCAATCATACCTGCCAATATTGACGCACGGGCAGAGAGATATTAATCACCCTGCAACGCTTCGTAATTCTTTTCCATTAAGCCACAACCATCAGCCCATGCCTTCCATGATTATCGAGACGTTAGGACCAGTTTCGAAACCTTCGACGCTGGAGTGACCGGCTAACATTGCTCATGGGATAAAGACTGACAGCCATTAGATGACATTGCGACTCGCCAAGCCGTACACCTGGTCCCGACTCAGCATGATCTGTTGACGATTTTCATCCACGCCTATGGAATAGTACCCGCAAGTGCCCAATCTACATACATAATGTAAGCCCCCAGGCGTTGCACTGTTTCAACCGGCTGCTTGAGTTTTGCTGGATTCGCCATAATGACACGGCGGGTTGTTTGGGTCATTACCCCTTCTGTCTGCGAAACACAAGAACTTGAGACAGTTTGCACACTTATAATACGGGCGATTTGCGTTTCCGTTGCGGTTTGAAGATGCAGTGATGTGTTGTCGGCTAGGACTGCTGCATTGGAAACAGTCCGGGGGGAACGTAGGTGGCGGAGCGAGGGCTAGAAATGAACCAGTCTTTGCACAGATTAGTGGATAGCTCAGCCAGCATATACTTCGTGTTCAGGTGCGATTCGACCCTCATACCATGACTTAACAATGGCGAACTACAATAGATAGGGTTGATATCCTGATATTGACCTTGGTTCATGGAGAATGCAATGTATGGGTGATGCGATCCTCTTCGCGCCTTGCATGGAGACCTGACTAAGCAGATTGTTAAATTTAAATTGCCTGTGCTCTTGCTAGTGTGACAATAAGTGGATTAGACCATGAATATAGATGATGGACTGTGTGTTAGACGTTTACTACAGCTCGGGACGTCACGACCTCCGTCCAATTATATCTGACCACGTGAAGCACCTACTCTCAGGTTCTCAAGATTGGACACTGGTCACTCTATTCCCTCCTTGCATGTCCACCTAACCAAGCGTTCATATCCTCCGTCTACTGAAGTGGCTTGCGCCTCCTGAATCAGATGTCTACACCTATTCCTGTAATGACACGGGGCCAGCTCTTGTGGTGGCGGGATAACATACACACATACATATGCTTACTGATGTGACGTGGGCGTGTGTAAGTGGTAGCAATTTACATTCCTTGACTTGGAAAGGCCTGTAAACTAAGAGCGTTTCAGGACGAGTTCGCGAATCACATAAACAGACTGAACCCAGAACTAGGGCAGAGCTTTTAGACTGCTTCCTCTGTTCTTGGAGATACCCTCTCTGACTCAGAAATATGGATAAATCTTGTCGAGTGAACCGTGCAAGGAGGAAACGACCACCCGCATTGAGACACATGCATATTCGCAACGGTATCTTTGTCTGGACGTTTGCTAGTGTGGCTGAATAGCCAAGGATAAATGACAGCTACCCTTAATCGTAGCTCTCCTCATATGATCACGCTGAATGCCTTCTCAACCTTGTAATAAAAGGCATGGGATGTTCTGTTAGAGACTTCGGTTATGTTAGATCAAAATGTATTACGGATTCACACATCTACTTTTGTAACTTTGATCTATCCCCTGATAGTATTATTTATAAGCTTCAACTAAAAGGAATCGTAGACACTTCCGAGCAAATGGAGATAACATGCTTTAAAGCGGGTTATTCTCTTTCCAGGGGGCAGTTGACAAGGATGAGCTGCACATATGATCTCTTAATTGGCTAAGAGGTTGAGGCAATAAGAATGCAAGTGAGGGTTGGATGTCTGCATTCGTTGCCTCGGGTCGCATGACAGTTACCCCGCTCCCATCACACAAACTTACACTGTTCCAGTCCATATCACCTACGATGAAGGACAGCATCGTAGTAATGCGTCAAACAAAGGACGAGACAAATCAAAATCAGGAACAGAAGGCTGAGAGCAAATCTGGCGGCTCCCTTGTAACATCCCTTTCTCCATACGAGCCGCTCAACGCCGATCAAGATTGCACACGACTATTGAGAATTGAAGCAACCAAGGGTGGTGATCCCATTATTTGCAGCTTGTCTGAAGTTGCTTTCTCCAAAAGGCCAAAGTTTGACGCTCTATCATATACGTGGGGTTCTGGGAAAGCTGATCAAAAGATCACTCTTAACGGTCACGACTTCAACGTCCGGCAAAACCTTTGGGACGCTTTGGACTACCTCCGGAAACGCGCCCCTAAAACAAAGTACTGGATCGATGCAATATGCATAAATCAGCAGGATGTACACGAACGGAATAGACAGGTTCGCATGATGCACCATATCTACTTCCGAGCTCAGACCGTCGTTGTGTGGCTTGGGAAAGGGTATGCGGTATACGAAGCAGCATTGCCTGACTTGAAAATTCTTGGCCATGGACAGCCTTGTAGCGAACAAATCAATCCAGAATCGTCAGAAAACCCACCTCTAACCGACCTCGCTGAACGGGAGTTAGCAAAGACCTTATATAACGACGACTATTGGAAACGCTTATGGATAATCCAGGAGATTGGGTTAGCTCAGAAGATTAAAGTATGTTTCGGAAACTCGGCAATGGAGTGGAAACAGCTCACGCAGTTCATCACCATGCACAACCCTGGACCAGAGGGCCCCATAAGGTTGGAACGACAGCGACAGGAGAAGTATAGTGGGTCAAACACCTTGCTTCGGTTACTACGTGACCATAAGGAAGCCAATTGTCAAGACAGGAAGGACAAAGTATATGGCCTTGTGGGAATGGCCTCAGATGCTCGCGGCTTTATTATTGATTATGAAAAGTCGCTCTTTGAGATTTGGACCGACGTGATGGAATTCATGAATCAACACCACTTATTTCACGGTGACGATGTCATATCGGTCGGGCATCTCGTCAAGTTCCTACTCATGGGGGCGGAATGCGACCCCTTGCAGCAGATCTTACGATCATACGCACCTAGAGATGCAGATGACACAATCATCATAGACACGAGCCATCCCAAAGCATTTGTGCTACAAGGCGCGGTGCTAGGGTGCGTCATATATGTTGGTCCGCAACCCAACGAAATGGTCGGAAAACTTGATGTTGTGGATAGGTGGATACAACAGGTTCAAGCGAATTATAGGAAAGATCTTGGAAGTGCTCACAGAGAGAGTGATACAATGATCCGTGCCATCTTGGATCTGGATGATAACAGTTTGTCGAGGAAATGCTATGACTGCAGGAGTATTGTACAATGGTGGGAAGGGCAGAATGGGTTTCTGGGAGGCCCAGGGGGCTCAGCCACCGCCTGGGTTCAAAGATTGCAAAGAGAGGCCAAGGACATCCCAAAGATGGATAGTTCACCTGCAGCACAGTCTTCTGCCGATACATCCCATCTATTTCAGATGTCTACTCAACATCGAGCACCCTGGAAACTGGGTCTCTCGTCTAGTGACATACGCGTTGGAGATATCATTTGCTGGCTCGGGTGGTCACGCAGGGCCGTCGTAGTGCGAGCGTACGACGAGTGGCACCGATGGAAGTTGCAGGTAGTGGGCACGGCAGTTGTCGCTGCAGATTTGCAAGAAAAGCAACTGGGTTTTTCGCAACACTCGGACTGGTTCAAGGACAAATCCGACTTGAGTATCTTCCTAGATGCAAGGACGATTTTTGTTCTTGTGGTGGATTAAAAAATAAATATTTGGTTAGAGCATTTATGAACATATTCGCAGGGACTATTTATCTTCAGTTTTGATTTGAACCACCCAACGAAACCCCAAGACAAGTGACTAAGAGAGAAGGACCTATACCAGTCGGTTGAAGGGAAGTGATACTTGTATCTACCCCTGATATAAATATCACGTGGCTTCATGTTGTTTGAGTATCCTATCAACTTAGACCATCTAATGGCGTTTATACGTTCATGTCACCAACAGGTAAAAGTAGACTGTAACAGTATCAAGTTAAGTCAATATATATCTGGCTTAAACCTGAGCAGCGATCCACTGAGCAGCAGCAGGAGCATCTTGCTGGTACTGGCTGTGAGCTGGGGTAATTATGATGCCACCATCACAGATGTTGTCCCCGGCGCGGCAGAAGATGCGTGTGCGGGAGGAGGGAATGGTGCCGAAAGGCTGGTTTCGCTTCGGGTCACCGAAGGTGACAGCTATATAGATACCAAATCAGTAAAGGGCTTTCAGTCAAAGGATACAAGTACTGACCAGCAGTGACTCGGCTGGTCACGGACGCGGACAGCATACCCGCAGCATTGTGCACGAGCTGGGCGCCCTGGCTGTAGCCACTAATGATGATCTTAGTGCTGGGGCACTGGCTAGCGGCCTGTGGTTAAGTTTCATGTTAGTTACCTTCTTCAGTCTTCATCAAATTCGATCTGTTGCTGTCATACCCGAGAGATTAGAGTTGCCATAGTTCTGCTGCCGGCAGCGTCACCTCCAGCAAGGTAACCAGCAACATTTGCCGCATAGGTGACACCCTGAACGGCCAGGTTGTTTATGCCGATACGGGAGGCCAGGTTGTTGAACAGAACAGGGCCAACGGCAGCGGCGTCTCCAACGTTACCGGCCTGGGTGGTTCCTCGGGCGTAAATCATGGTGACTGGACGACAGGGGGTTCCGTCAGTCAGTTGATTGTAGGTGCTAGAACTAAACTGCCTGGCCTGGAGAGAGCTGGCCTCGGAGTCTTGGCCGTTCAGGTGGTTGTCGAAGTAAGCTTCAAGTTCAGCAAGTGGGAAGTCGTCGTCAAATTCCAAAGCGTCAACCTTGGTCTCCTCTGCCACGGGGGCGGCATAAGCAATAGCCGCAAGGGCGATGAGGACTTGAGTGGGCTTCATGACAGAGGAATTTTACTTGCACACTTGGAACAAACTGCTCTTGGCTTGGCTTGATAGTCGAGGCGAGGTAGCAGGAGGAGGACATGTCTTGCTTCTTATACTTTCCCTCTCAGCATTTCTGCGAGAAAATTGCCGATTACTACTACCAAAATCCATTTACAACATTGGATGTCGAACTGTACGACAATCACATAGATTATTTAACAACCTTCTCTTTTGAGCGACGTATTCCGTTCTTGCAGTATCACTTACATCGCAGACCTTATCACGAGTCACCAATGCAGGCCAGAATGCAACACACGTGGATGCAAATCTTGGCCTCGAGCTCCAATCGTGAGATTCCACCTCTAGAAAACTTTATTCATGTAAGAAGACACTCAAGGTCTGTCAGGGGTCTATCGCTCCGATCAATGCATAGTTTCAGAGTCTAGCAACCGACCTGCTTAATTCGGCCATTATCTCATTAGGGGCCAGAGGCTGATCAAGTTTAAATCTATGTCCCCCGCATACGCCAAGCTTCGCTTCCAGTCACCTGCCTTTTTGAGTAATCATGGCCCAGGCACTTGCTGAATATACCGAGGAATACTCGGAGGGTTATCTTCCTTTCCCCAGATTATGAGAAATCTCCGAATCAAGATCCGAACAGAACGTTCACCACTATTGCAAACGCTGGATATGAATGTAAGTCCTAGGCGAAGAGGAGCCTAGACATCAAAGGATATTGTCTTTCCTCCGGCTTGTTCTTCCTTTCATCGTTTTTTAACCTGTATTACACATTGTCTGTTTGCTATTGGCATGTACAAGTACCAACCAGATAGGATCGAGTCTGAATGATTGTTCTTATAATCCAGTGATATATTCGTTACCAATCTCTGTCACGATTTGGCGTGTACGCAAAGAGTAAGCTTCAACAGTAAACTAAAATGATATTTACTGCGCTAGTCTATAACTACCCTCTTAACACACAAGACAGCCGATTGAGACAGGAACGCCGACAAGAGGCCATTGAGCACCCGCGAGAATCGCACCAGTATCACAAAAGAAGCAATCCCAAGCAGTAGACTCGCACTCGATCTTATATCCCAGCTTCGCGTGTATGCTGGAATTCTCGCCAAGTTCGGGTCTTGCCATATTGCGCATAGTGAGGTCAATACTGCCAGGCATCTTGTAGTACCTGTCGATCTTCTGTTCCCACATTCGGCATTGGCCCTCATGGCCCGGGCGAGTATCTGGGTGTCTGCAGACATCTGTAACTACCTCCCGTGTGCTCGAGAACTTGTCGTTAGTAGCCATTTCGTCGAATACCTTGGCCATTTTTTCGAGGGCACTGGTGTCCTTATCGCCGTCGCAATCCCAGCTAATAGTACATTTGCCGTTGATCTGTTGTTTGCTGGTGTCGCATTTGGCGCCGTTCGGGAGGAAGGCTTTTCTGGCCGTGTTCATGATCCTTCTCGCCGGGATATTATATATTTCGACAGTGTCATTGTTGACCGAACCAAAGATTTCCAACTGCTGAGGCTCGGGCTTCGTTTCGCCAGGTGCTTTGTAGACATCCCCTTTCTGGTGATTGCAGACATACGCGCTTGAGCACCACTTTCCGTCTGCCAGCTGGAAGACTCTGTCGCGGTGGTACGAGTAACAAGAAAGTGGATGCTCCATTTCGTATGAATGTATAGCAATTCCCGCTTTCCCGGGATCCTTGATGTTGACATCTACGTACGCACCGAAGAGGTCGCCGTTAGGCAATGTGAACTCGACGCCGTCAGTCCAAGGATAATGGCCGGACCATGGTATGTTGACCATCATGGTTGGCTTGTAAGTGTTATCGCCTTGGCCCGTCCAGACATCGCCGTTATAGTAGATTACCTCGCGGGAGGTTGAGCCGCCGTTTTCACCCAGGCCGATGCCACAATCGGCCAGGACAAGGTTTTCATTTGGAGTGTTCTGGGAAGCAGCAAGAAGAGTGAGATTAGACAAAGTTAAGGCCGCAAGAGCGAGCTTGAGGTTTTTAGAAGCCATGATAATGTGTGAAAAGGGGGTGTTCAGGGAGGGAATTTGTAGTCGTTGATTCTGGGCGGAGTGTTTGATTTGGTTGTGGAATTGATGTCTACTTCGTGCTAGAGATGCCCCTACTTATGTGAATTCTTGAGAAGCTTCACGGTGGCATGGAATCTATGGTAAAATGCTCATATTCCATTGATAATAGCTGAACATGGCCAATCAATTGGAATCATTCCACCATCAACAGCCAAACAATGCTAGTTATCCTCATATCTCTCCTGATGAGGAGTCCGATGCGGCTGTACATCGTCAGCTTACTGAAGCAATAAGAATCTTTCTGCATCTCAGCTGCGTGTTTGTTGTGTAGCCCTGTCGGTGCGGGCCCTGAGCGGTATTTTCGCAATGGGCAACTATTGACCCCTGTCATTTATCTTTACCTCTGGGGTCTGGTAATCCCACCGCTCGTAGTACCTTCTTTGCTACCACGCAATCGCTGAGGATTGTATCGAAGTTGAACAGAAGAGTGGTAACAAATCTCTCCTTACGCTGAGACATATGCCTGATGATACTGCAATAACCTGAATAGCCGGCAACGTAGATAACTAACAAGGCTAAAAGCTGCATGAATTCCTTATTGACAAAGTGACCAGTGTAGCATGAGGCTATCGTAAGACCATAATAGTATGAGACATGTTTGCTGGTCTGTAGATACCTTCGGTAAGAAACCCTAGACGGTGCATTTGCAGGGGGCTGTGCCATGCATTAGCCAGTTCATGACAATTGTAACGTTGTGTCCGCTGTCTACATTAAACCGGGAGAAATAAGCTTCTCTGAGGTATGAAAAATTCGGAATTGCCGACACTGTTTAGCTGTTGCATACCGTTCCGCATTTCTAGATAAAGATTTGTGATTGCCACGTAACGAGATACGCTAACCTAGGTATTGCATTAATGGCTTAACCACTACTTAGGTATAGTAGTTAAAAACTAATTTATCTATGTTAACGTAGCCCTGAATACGACTTCTTCAAAAAGTCCACCGATAAGTAATTTGTCGACGAATTGTAGATGGCTAAATGCATGTATCTGTCTCCAGAGGCCGCCAAAGAGCGGAGAATGCGGTATCATCAATTTACCGACATTTTGATAGCAGGGGCTGTGAATGCAAATGCAAGGTATCTCAGCCGTACTGTCATTCAGACCATATTGCATAGTCAACGTCTTCTTGCCATTCAGTTGCATCATTACACACGCAAACGGCAGCATAGCATCCATTCTCCTGCATAAATAGGTTATGGAAACAAGGGGGAATCCATGTTTCTATTGAAGATTAAGTATCGAGGCCTCCCAGAGTAAGCGAGAATTACTTCAAAGAAATAAGAGTTTTAGGGTTAGCACTAGACTATAGTTCAGCTGTCACAGGAACTCGGCCAATTGGAGATCTTCATCAGCTCATCCTTCTTTTCTCGGAGGCATCTCTCCGTTGCCCGACACAAGCAGAGATCCATGTTGTAAGGCTGATCAGTAAGATTGCCAACCCCTGCCAGCGCCAACAACATATCCACCTTATACTCCGCAGTTTCTCGTGGGGTTTCCTGTAGTCTTACGAAATTCTAGGAGCAAAAGCCACTCAGCCCGAGTGATTAAGAATTCTCCCAATGGACCGCCTTCCGTACGTCCCTTTGAAACATCTGCAATTTCGGTTTCTCTAATTGCAACCCGGCTCACCAGAGGACCCTCTTACTGGCACCCTTCTGCACAGCGTCCTATCGCCTGAAGACAATGAAATTCCAGATTTCGAAGCCTTTTCTTACGCCTGGGGCGATCAATCTAATCCAGATTGTATTTTCATCACAGGCGAACGGCGAGCAGTCGAAGAACAGAAAATCGAGTGTCAACCCACAGGGCGTGTAGATGTCGGGCCAAATTTGGCTTCTGCTCTCCGCGCCCTTCGAAGGCGAAAGGATAAACGCATAATCTGGTGCGACTCCATCTGCATCAACCAGAACGATGTCCAAGAGCGTTCTGTCCAGGTACAGCGTAAGGCTGATATATATCGTCATGCTCAACGTGTCATCGTTTAACTAGGTCCTGATGCTTCTTGGACTGCGGTAGTTATGGAGGCAGTTCGGTGGGTGGCCAGTGAGACTGTTTGTATAGAAATACCTCAGGCTACCCATGGGTCTAGGCATAAGATCGAACTCACCACTACTAGCGAGAACCCTTTGTATCTCACAAAGTATGGCGACCTTCTCCCACTCAATCCAAGTCAGTGGCTAGCTGTCGAGCAGTTACTAGCAGTAGATTGGCACCGTCGCCTCTGGACCTATCAAGAAATCAGGCTGGCAAATCGAGAAACAACAATCATTCAGCTGGGTGACGAAGAGATGTTATGGGAAAGGTTCAAGAATGCAGTCACTGTTATCTAATTTCCCAGGCCCCCACGCCCCGCGTCGTTACTACATCCGCTCAATCACAACTCTAATATAACAGCTTTTGAGGGAAAGGTAGTAGTATACGGAAGCCGACAGGGGTATTACAATTGGCTGCCAGAGTTGGCTAAAACAGCATTTTTCACCTCGAATCCATCACACTTACGAACGAACGGCGGGCAAGAAGCGGCAGTCGGAGCTGAAGCAGGATATTTCAATATCGGATCAAACCTGGCTTCAGCTCTACGGGCCCTAAGACACCCTAGCGATAAGCGTATCCTTTGGTGCGATTCAGTTTGTATAAACCAAAAAAGACTTTTCAGAACGATCTACGCAGGTGGATAACATGCATTGGATTTATTGCTATGCCAGGAGCGTCATCATCTGGCTGAGTCCTGAAACCACTTGGAGTATTATGGCTATGTTTCCTTGGCTCAAAATCACTGATAATACTGCGACCCCAATCTCAACCCAACACATACCGAGTGATTGGTCCAGGATACCATCCAGGGTTTTCGAAAGTGGAGGCGTTTCTTGGGAGTACCTTTCACGGCTGACAGCCTTTATGGGCGTCAAAGCGGAATAGCTTAGCCTTTTACAAAGAGGGACAGCGTTTACGCTGTGCGGACCCCCGACTAGAAGGAGTTTCTCTCGAGGGAGATTATGAAGAAGCCTATACCGGAGGTTCGGATACAGAAGAAGGCTGGCAATACTGGACGCATCCAAGAATTCAAGGAAGAGGAAGACGAGGACCCTTTCAAGGTCACTGACCCTGCCGATGAGAGAGATGCCTGCCTCGCCCGCGAGGCGGACCTGAAGGCTAAGCTGGCAGCCGCAACTAAGCCGAAGCCGACTTGCGGTGCTCGTGAAATTTGCGAAGGCCGCCGCATTGATGTCACCAAGCTTGCTGGTCTTAATGCATGCAAGAACCGGTGCCTGGCTAACTCGAAGTGCCAGGCCTACTCTGGTAGCGATGACGCGGCAGGCTGGTGCTATCTCTTCAGCGATCCTCAGACCAAGTACTCGACTGGCTACCAGCATGTCATCACCAACGACCGTGACTGTTAATTTGGTGGGTATAGGT
This sequence comes from Fusarium brachygibbosum, assembly GCA_018886245.1. Taxonomy (NCBI): domain Eukaryota; kingdom Fungi; phylum Ascomycota; class Sordariomycetes; order Hypocreales; family Nectriaceae; genus Fusarium; species Fusarium brachygibbosum. The sequence continues at coordinate 2,850,198 of MU249525.1, forward strand.
TGTTGGGTTCCTGCATGGTGAATCTGCTGGATGATGCTGGTAGTGGTTGTTGGCTCAGGAAAGTGGGATAGTATGGGCGGAGTGGATATGTACTCTGGTCAGAAATCGTAATTTGGGTTTTCATCCTTATGAGAAGATATTTCAGTTGTCTAGCTTTAACGTCAAATCATAGGCTAGTTACAAATGTGTCTGGCCGTTTTTATTTACCTAGATCTAGCTATAATTTGGCTAGCAATACCCGTCTCATATTGCCTAATGCAAGGGTTTATCTCTGGAGATATCCCTAAGATTTACAGAGACCTATATTTAAGAACAATAAAGGAACTAATTCAATAGAAAATTATTTTCATAGACTACTATTGCACTGTAACCCAAAACGCTGCGTGACGTTGCGTTGCGTAGCATGCCACTGGTGCAAAAAAGACTACCCTGTAGACTTTTGCTCGTTTTGTCCCACCAGGATCAGGTCTGCCTCGGTTGAGTCACAATTGATCTGCCGGGCCGCTCAAAGAATGGAGAAGACAAGACCACAAAGGTGAGAAAATAAGAAAAAACAAGGAGAATCCCGGGTATTTAGAAAAGCACTCTTGAGCAAAACCATCACAATTTGACGCAAATGCAAAAAGGAAGGTATAATGGCGGGATTAAACCGCCTACGATGGACGAACAGGGAATCGAACCCTGGACCACTCCCAGACTATTCGGATGAATTATGCTAAGGGAGTATTATACCACTAAACCATTCGCCCGATTTTGGATGTATTCAAGCATCTCAAGTATACCTCATGTCCCTTTTCGTTCTGGAGTTCGCGGGTTGTAGGCTAGGCTTGAGGGGAGCAATATGTCTCAGATCATGGTTTAGTAACATAACCAAGCGGTTGCAGAGATAATTCCCCTTTACCATGCGTAGTACCGCATCTCATAGTTTTCATTAGTCTTTAATAACGGTCCCAGTATCGCCCCCACGCAAACTCAGCTTCCGGAGTGTTTTAAAATTGCAGTGAAGGACGATGGTGGGGGGGAATGCACACCATCCAAGCATAGCAATTAGACGCATAGACGCAGATTGCGAACAAATCCCAAAGTGCAACAAGAAAGACTCATTGTATGCATCTGCATCTCAGCCTTGGCAATACATCTGGTTCGTTGCAATCTGGCCAAGTGGTAGGCCTGGCCTGAAATATAATCACGCTCTCCCCGGGGATTGGCAGTCACTCAACTTTGGGGAGCGTCCTTCGCAATAGCCCCCCCGCCCGCCTGATACGGTAAGTAGATAAGTCAAGGTGGTCGTCAGGAATACCATCGTCATCGATTCTTCGCGTTGAAACTATTTGAGCAAACATGGTTCACTCGAGTTTGGGTGATTCAGGAGTCCGTTCTTGCTAGGCGTGCCGTTGTACAGTCGGGACCATACCAAATCGATTGGGAATGGATTGGACTCGTTGCAGCCATTATCCTTCATAATCCGATAGCTCAGCCGGAAGATCGAGGGCAGGAGATGGCGCCAAGAGGAGTGACAAACGCCTACCTGATGTATCGACTGTCAGCATCACAAAGCTGTTTCTCGCCTCTCAGATTCAGTTTCGCTCAACTACTTCGGGTTACACGAGCGTTCGACTGCAAAGAGGAAAGAGATAGAGTCTACGGTCTAATCAGTATCCAGACCACAGGTGGCTTCAACGAACAGATCGTTCCGGATTACTCCGAGGGGACCAAATTGTGCAAGGTTTACCAGGACATAGCGTGGTTACTATTGAGGGGCGAATCACCTTTAACGTTAATTTCGTCAGCTGGAGTCTCCTCTTTCGGGGGTGAAAGTCATCCAGGATCTTGGATCCCGGAATGGGGTCGTCGTCAGCCATGGACCATCCTTCCAATCCAACAAAATCCACGATTCCAGTGCGCAATCGATCGGCCAACAAGATATATTGGGAACGGCCAGACAGCAAGTTTGGTTGTTGAGGGCGTGATCGTGCATCAGATCAAAACAGTATGGAAGACTGATGTTCCCGAGGATTATGACTACCAGCAAGAGGGAAAAGCTCAAGACTTCCTCCACAGGCCTAGATGGAGTGAGTCAGATTGGCAGAAGTGCGCTCTAAGTTTGTCTTGCGGTGGTGATGGGAGAGGCTACCCTGTGAACAACGTCAATATCCATCTTGCCGACTTGGCAGCTGCCGTCCTCTCTAAAGACCAAAATTGGCTCATATACAATCTCCTGGCGTTCGAGACTGTTGTCAAGTCAAGGCCGGATGATGATGTCACACAACACGACTTCCTGACAAACCTTGCCAAGGACGGGAATCTCAATCGATTTCTCAACGCCATGGCGCCTTTACGCCGCAATTATAAAGCTTTCGGGACCGAGTTGGACTTCTTTGGTGTCGGTCCTGTACCCATGAGGGAGGGCGACCTTCTTTGCGTCTCATTCGGTACGGCGGTTCCTTTTATACTCAGACCAGCCGAAGGAGGATACCAGCTTGTTGGGGAGTGTTATACCTTCGATTTGATGCCTGGGGAGATTTTTAAAATGCTTGCCCCTAGCGCGACCCAGTCGTTGAAGCCTTGTCACATAACACTTGTATGAAGAACAGAGGAAGGTATTCGGGGCATTGAGTAATAGTAGAAAGAAGTCTCCATTTTAAGAAGAGGCGCGGTAATATTGTTAGCTTCTAACGAGATAACATATCCCGACCTGTGTATACGTTCTACAGGTTATCATAGTTTGAAGCTATTTTCCTCGAGGAGGAGGCATTGAAAGCCCTACTCTCGCAGGGTCTTCCCTAGGATCCTTGTCCAACTCCTTCTTTGACCGAGCAGTCGTGAGTCCGTAGAGTGCGATAACAAAGAGAGCCGATGCTCCAACGACACTGTAGAGATAGGATTATTAGTTAAATGACATGGAATAAGACTTAGCCGCAAGTCGATAGGCTGGTTACTCACAGCATCATTGTATTATCCTTGGCATTCTTCCTGATTCTGAATTCTGCAGGGTCGTCTCGTCCCACTGTACCGTATCGACGTGCCTGCTTGCCTAATGGCAGCATCACCCTCGTTTGTTGGATCGGGCGCAATGTTCGAAGGCAGGCGATCCGGTTCAGCATTTTGAAGTGTGATGAATTGAGGATAATATTTGGATAGACAAGAAACGCTATATAATCAGTTTTTAACATATTGTTCGCATCTCATTCATTTAAGTAGTTCTTAAGTGACTCGTCCCTTACTAGATATTGCATAGTTATGACGCGGACGCTGTTCAAGCCACTTATGCCGATTCTTGTGCGATGCGGTTATTATGACAAGTTAATGCTCCCTGTAGTCTCGAATTATGACTCGTAGGCTATGGCACCAATTCTCATAAGTTGTTGACGTCTGCTCACTTCCAGGACTCCATTCAATCGCTGTGATACTATGCAAATGCGCTGGCGGCAGCTAGCTTAGCTCGTTCATCGTGGAAAGCCAAAGTCCCAGCGATTACGTCGGCTGTGTTTTTGTTAATATTTAGAGTGAGGAAGTAGGATTGTCATCATTCAAATGTGATGTATTGGGGCGTCATCGCGCTTCACGGCTATATTGATAGTGACGCATATTTGTATCACGGCACTGTGTTCAACATGGAGCTTCACAATTGATCAATACACTACAAATACAACTCAGCACTTATGGAAGTGATATCATACCTTTCTAATATTTTTCAACGATCTGACTCGGTTATCTTGTATGGCGGAACCGCTAACGGGGCCACTAATCTTGATCTAAATATAGCACTGGTGGTGGTGGAGTGGTGGTGTACAAGACAGGGCGATGTCAGGCCATGGGCCTCGGTGTTGTCTCGTAAAGAAAATCCATCCTGAGATGAATCATTACTGCATTTTAATCTAGCGTCAATAGATGTACGGATTCATTCTTTTACCGAGTGTCACTGAGCTACTAATGCTCCGTGCTCGCATTTGAGTGCTGTCACCTGATGTGATGTTCAAAGGCAATACGCGCTGTGTGAAGACAAAGGGTGGATTATAGGGTATTTTTGGGTGACAAGAGTCAGCAGTTTCACATTTCCACGTAACCGTTGAGACATAGTATGTCGTTCTTGGTCCTGAATACTCAGTCTGTTGCTTCAGCTAAACCTCCCTTGCATCTTGATTGTAAGATTGTATACCGCTGCACCTAACCTCTCGCCGGCTTCGCCGTAATGGTACGTGTGTCAAAAGGAAGTTTCATGCAGGTCTTGCTAATACTAGTAAGAACATTGGTGGCATTCTCATATGAAAGATCAAATATCCTTTGTAGGAAAAATGCCAGGTCCGCTGCATTGAGGTTTTGATTGACAGGGGATCTGATCAATCTCGCTAATGCAGGTACTGTGCCCAGAACGTGAAAACAACGTGACATTACCGGGACTATTGCCAATACTATAAGCCCTACTGAGTCTAGAACTTGGCAATACAGCGAACATCAGCCACCAACACAATAAGCATAAATTAGCTTAAGAAAACAAGCTCCTAAATGGCGGCTCGTGCCGACAATACCATCGACTATGGATAATTTCACATCCCGATACCCATGTTGTTTCCTCCAGTACGAAGTTATTGGGTTTTCAGCTCCGCATTCTAGCCAGCCAGATGCCATCAATACGGGATGCTGGTAGCAGCTGAAAATCAAGATGTCAAGTGGCGCACAAGTCGGTAAATGCACTGTTACACCGGGAGTAAGACATGTAGTTGCGAGACAGCTATAAGGACCTCTCTTTTTGTGCGTCTGTCTCCTGTCATTCTGTCTCGCACAGTCACTCTTTTTTGCGCAGTCATTCCTTTTCAGTCATTCGTTCTTTGCAATGCTCCTTCAAAAAGTCATTTTGGCTGTTGTGGTGGCTGCTACAGCTTACGCGGGACCATGTCGGCCTGTAACCTCCAAGGCATCTAGTTCATTGTCTGGCAATCCGTTTTCTTCCACACTTACGACCGCTGCATCAGACATCACCGACACTGCCACTTCTGGCTCTAAGGAGCCGACCTCCTCTGTGTCAGTTGATGACAAGACTGTGACTTCGGGAGGTAGTACCGACTCTCCTACCACCACTGGCTCAACCTCTGATGAGAATCTTTCGACACACACCCTTGTCCCTTCTTCCCAGAGCACTGATGCAACCGTCTCAAGCGGATTTACAGAGACATCTGGCACGGCTACGACTGATACTGTGACTCCTGGGGATTTCACGACTGGTTCCACCACTGCCGACTCAACAACTGAACCTACGACAGAGCCAACAAGCGATCTCAATACCCAACCGACCAGCGATGATACCAGTGACTCTACTGTTCAGTTTAGCACTACTGATGCTTCAGCCACCGAAGCTTTCACTACGTCGCCTACAACTACCGCCGAGTTCTGCAGCGAAAACGTAGATATTGTTTCAGAGTTGGCATCGGACACAGTTGCATCGCCCTTCTGTGTTAGCTACTTGTCGATGTCCACCCACACCATGTAAGCTCTCCAGCTCATCATACTCTCAATCACTCACTAATAGTACCCTCCAAGCACCGAGTATCAAACCATAGACCCCACCAATGCCTATCAGCTTGATCTTACCACCGTCACCGCCGACGCTCTTACGCACATTGAAACTGGATATTATGGCATGACTGTAGTTGAAACAGAGTTCACGACCAAGACCGAGGTATGTTAAAGCCATCCTACTAGAAGGAGGCATACTAAAACATGGCGTCTATGATAGTGGACCACTGATACGGTTACCTCCACACGATCCATCGAAACAATTACATGCCTCGACACCGCTTACTCATACACTACTCCTGTGCCAACCTTCGAGCGAGGCAATGCGCCTCTGTTCGAACGTGGGCGGGGCGAGATTGAGACTCCTTCTGGACTTCCTTCCGACTGGACTGAGGCTCAAACCTCTGATGCATGTTCATGTCTGGATTTCGAGGCGCCTACAACTATAACAACTGTTACTCAGACAGTCGAACCTACAACTTTCATCACAGTGTCTACGGATGTGGTGACGCCAATCGAAGAATAGTATGTTTCTCACTATACATCTTGCACAGAATAATGACGATATGCAGCACCAAGATTGTCACGACTACAGCCATGGACGTTGTCACATCAACCGTCACGGACAAAAAGACCTCGACAGTCACCGCTTGGGTTGTCGAGACTACGTTTGCAGATAACAACGACATTGCTTACCGTCGATTCACTTCCCAATTCAACGCGAACATTTATAACGACGGTTTCACCACTAATTACTTCAAGGGGAAAACGCCTCTATCGAGCGGCTACATGCAATCTCTCCAGTTTAGCACGTGCAGCACCATGACCCTCCCCGGCAGCGGTACCTTCGATACGTCCCAAGCAGCCCTCCTCGTCAACGCATACTTTTACGCGAAAGAGACAGGAACATACACATTCTCTGTTCCTGATACGATCGACAACTGGGGTTATCTTTGGCTTCGCGACGCTGCGTATACCTGGAACTATGGGGAATGGGCAATCCAGGGAACACGGACTGGACAGAACGCTGCGTTGTGGAAGGGAGGGTTGTACCAAATTCAACTGAAGAAGGGTGACGCTATTCCTTTCACATACCTTTGGGCGAATGGTGGAGGATGTGCTGGGAATGATCTGAGTGTTCGCACTCCTAGTGGAAGGTCTATTCCAGGCATGCAGGGCTCGACTGTCAAGGCTTGCAACGTTGGCAAGTTTACCTAGATTCAGAGACGCTTATACTTCTACAATATTATTAATCATTATTAATTGACTATTAAAACTTTAGTTCACGCATCGATTGCTGTTTGTTGATTGCCTTTGTATCTCACCTCGATATTCGCTTTAGGAATGAGTGACCTGTTAATAGCGAGGCATTTCCCCAGTATCATGCAAATTCACAAGGGTGCTCCGAGGGTTTCTACCAGGGTTCGAGCTGAAGTCCTGGCGAGAATGGCCTGCCGAATGAGAACAAGCTTCCAAATCCGTGCAAATAAGATTACTTTTGCGCTCCAATCAGCATTACTAGCATAAAACTCACAGGTAAGTTGAAACTATGCCAAGACACTGTTGGTTGGCATTTCACACCCGCAATTTCATTTATCATGAGATTATCGAAGACAGCAAATTATTGAAATAACTCGCTGAGAACGTACGCACCGTTCTTGGCTCTCTGATCTGGAGACAATTCTTACCAAAATGCCTTCCACTCTCATTACATCGCTTCTCTGGTCCGGAGATAGCAGTCTCACTGTCAAGGGCATGGTTCTCGAAGCCGAACCCACCGGGACACGCTATATGCTACGAGGATGCAACCCGCCAAGCGACACCGCGTGCGAATACCAAACAGCATTCGTCGAATTGGGGCCTTGGGCCAGCGAGACGTTGCCAAAAGGCGCGGCTGAGACAGGCGTGTACGACGTGCATGGAACTGTCGATGGAACTGTGTACTCCAGCGTGTGCGAAATGAGCCGGTCCATAATTGAGAAATGCACAGTCAAGAGGCAGTTTGGGTTCGATGATTCTACCAAGTATACAACAACGAGGACGAAGGGGGAGACGGGTGCAGATTTCACCCTTGCATACCACGCTGCAACTCTCACAGGCGGATTCGAGAAATTCGCCTCCTCTCTAGAGACCATCTCAGCCAGCACGGCTTCTTCTGCCACCGATGCTTCCTCAACCACCGAAGCCTCTGCCACCGCGGATGCCACTCTTGATAGCGCAACAGAGACGCCCAACAGCTCGGCCGAGATTGATGCTTCGGGCACAGCCGCCGCCGCCACAGACACTTCCAGCTCGGCTACTCCTACTGAGACAGATTCAGCCGGGTCACGGCCTCTGGTTCGCGCATTCACAGCTCTGGCTTTGGCCGGAGTAGCTACCGCGTTGGTCATTTGACACGGACCTTACCCAGACAGAAGGATTCGCTTGAACCAGCTTTCATCATATTTATATATCTTCGCTTTTACTGGATACATCAAGGGAGCATCACTGTGGATGTCGAGATGACCAGAGTAACTTATTATTAATATTATTTGGATGCAAGAAATTGCTCCAACGACCGCGGCACGCAAAGACAACGCCCGAAGACATCTCCAGGGCTGCTTGTGAACATGATCCATTCGATACTAGATAAAGACAGGCAATCGGGCCTTCGTTGAGGCAGTATAGCGCAGCTAATGTTATCCCTTCAAGATGTTATTGAGAAAGTGACCGTGTAGATGTGATTCCCAAACCAAGTAAAATCCCATGATTCCCATTATATACCATAATGCACGTAAGGCACCCACAATGGCTTAATCTCAGAGTCATCTTCGACTGAAAGGATAGTCCGTATCCCTCCTTCACCATCTCGTACAACCCCAGCACCAATCCATCGACTCCTAAGCTCGCGAGAAGCCTTGTGAAGACTTCTACTCACAGAGCTATCACTCATACCCCCCTTCAACAAACCATCATAGATATTTCTGGCCATGTCAACGCATACTTCATCATTCACTTCCCAGAGTGCTCCGATAACATGCTGGAACCCCGCTAGCTGGAAAGCACTTGCCACGTGAATGGCCTCATCAACAAAGCCTGCGGTCTCAATCTTGCTTGTGCTGCACGCCGAAAGGTAGGCAAGAAATGGCATCTCGCGACCAAGGTTAGTGTCTAACACATTCTCTACCGATAGCAGATCAACCTGCCAATCTGAAAGCAAGAGATGACTTTGTAGGGGATTCGAAGAATCAGTCCCTCCATGGCCTGCAAAATGGAAGATCGAGCATGATCTCAAAGCAGACAAAACATCCTTCTTCATGGTTGACGGCTCTTTGGGAGATAGTACAGTCGAGCTGTTTGCGATCTCGCGGATAGCCTGAATCTCTTGCCCCACAAATCGAAGAGGAGACTGTTTGGGTGTAGTCTCCATTGCAACTAAGACAAGGTCTTGCTTGGCATGCGGCTCCAGGAGCTTTGAAGTCTGTTGTCGACGAGTGTGAATTATTGTTTTCACAGAAGCGCTATATGATGAGACCACCCTGTCAAGGGCCGTCTTTTCACCTCCTGTCAAATGATAACCCGCAGCATGGAGTGGAAACCCAACAAGCGGTCCTGTAGTGATCCACCATATGCGAGGCCAATCATCACCTGGAGGTTTCTGAGTAAAGCCTAGGGCATTGAGCACAGGTGAGACGACGGCATCCCAGAGCCACTCCAGGGTCCCGAGCGAGCCACGGTTACGACGATGGATTTTGTCCCAGGATAAAGCAGGTAAGGGCACGGTACGTGGTCCTGACTTCTCAATAACCAAGGCGTGGCAACCGAATTGGCTGACGTTTATAATTGCAATCGGTCCATCCTTTGCCGCCGCCATCAGATTCTCAGCTGATGGGGCTAGTAGGAAGTCCTCGAAACCAGACTGAACTCGGATATCTTCGAGAAGATTCTTTAGTTGCTCTTCGGTATCGCGCTGGCGGTCTGCTTCCCGTGAGAGATGCTCGGACTTGCCACCCTGTGCATTGTTGTCTGTGGTAGCAGGCGCATCAAGTTGCTCACGAAGTTCGATAAAGCGATTAGCCTGGTCTGGATGCTCTTTCAGAAGAACGGACAGGTCCGTTCGCAGATCTTGCAATGAGCTTGCAATGATATTGCGTCCGGTTTCGAGCAGCTGCACGGCCTCGATTGTACTCCGGTTGTTCAGCAATGCAATAGCCGCCGCATCGGAAGCAATGGCCACGGCTTGTATGAGCAGGGCCTGCCTATCAACATTCTGGAGAGAACGAGAGTTCAAGAGAGGGATCAGCCCAACAACAAACTTCGCAACTTTGTAGGCTTGATCCAGGTCTGCGCGTATATTGGGCAATAGTAAGAAATAGCGGCCAGCAGCCACACGACTCTGTGTAGGGGATATACTGTGATAGATTGCAGAAGTCAAACATTCCTTTGCCTTTTCCAAATCCATTGGGCGCTTGGTCTGGTCGTAGCTTTCTGCGAAGTGTGTACCAAGGTTAGTCAATAGCGAAGCTCGATCAGGAAAGTCAGCTGGAGCTGCTTCAACAGCTTCTTGGGCTATTTTAATCGCTTCGTTGAGGTCTTCTGTTTTCATTGACTTGGAGTACCTTATCCATAGCAATTTGGCCAAGTTGTGCAAATAACGCACTCGTTCGGGACGAGCAGGAGGGATAAGTTGAAAGACCTGTCGCGCGACATCGATAGCTTCGTTCAGGTCTTTGTCCTCACCCGTCTTGGAAGCCTTCGTCCCGAGTATGGTTGCAAGTGTAGCCAGCATTGTTCCCCTATAAACGTTGTTCTTCGGGGTATCTTTGATGCCCTGTTTGACAAGGTCACTGGCTTCAATCAGGTCTGAAAGTGCCCCTGATCGGGTATTCTTAGCGAGGAGTAGTCCAGCCAGGTTGTTGAGATCTATAGCTCTATCACTCTGAGATTTTGGAGTAGTATTGATGATGTGCTTTCTCTTTTGGATGGCCTCGTCCAAGTCGGATATTCTTCCATTTCTGTTGAATCTGTAGTAGAGTAGGGTTGCAAGGTTCCCCAACCTATCATTTCGGCTCGGATGATTTTCGTCAGTGAGGTCGATGGCTTGTCTTGCGAGAACGATGGCTTCGTCGAGACCAGCGGCATCCCCTCCTGATGCGTATTTCTCCCCCATTTGTAGTGAGAGGCTTTTCAGAATCGCAGGTCGATTAGGATGGTCCAGCGTTGCGGATGCATTGGCAGTTCGAAAGACCTTGATAGATTCATCCATGTCCTCGGGGTTACCAGTCGCAGAATACCTCTGCCCAAGACGATTTCCAAGATTACAAAGAAAGGTAGGTCGATTGGAATCTGGTTCGGGAGTACAAAGGATAGATTCTTGTGAAACTAGAACAGCCTCTTCCAAGTCCTGTATCTGACCGGTCTGGATGTATTTGTCCGCGAGATAAATTCCTAAGTTGCTTAAGAATGCCCCACGCTGAGGATGATTTACTTTACTGGCCTGTCGAAGCGCCTCGCAAGCTTCATCTAGATCTTCCATGGTTGTAGTTCGATCGTATCTATCTTTGAGGCGCAGTGACAGATTGTTTAACAGACCGGCGCGCTGAAAAGGATGCGAGTTGGGAATGCACTCAATTGCCTGCTGATAATATCCGATGCTCTTGTTCAGGTCAGCCAGAGACTGAGTCCAGTTGTATCTAGAGAGGGTATTTTCCGCAAGGGTATTCAGGTGCATGACTTGAGAGATAGGGTCATCAAAGTGTTGTTGTGGCTGGAAAAGCCCTCGAAGGAAGTCCATTGCAGATGAGAGTTTGCAGTATTATGTAAAGAAATCTTGATTCGAATCTATTGTGAGAACAGGAATTCGTGCTTTGGCTAGGCAGAAGAGCTGTGGTAATACTTGTAATGGTGGGGTAGGTGAAAGGTTAGGAACCTGGAAGATATAAGCCTGACTGGTAAGCTCGTTATATACCAAGATTGCAGCCTGATTCATCACGTGCAACTACTGAGGTGGTACAACACATGGAAATGCATAGTGAGGGCCCGAAACAGTTGAAAGAAGCCTCCGCAGTAATATCTCATCTGTTGTGCAACAGTAAACAAGTTTTGTATGCAATTCCCCTATTGGGGAACTCGTGGCTACAGTGGTTCCATAGAGCCTACACAAATAACACCAACTGTTCCTTCTTAAACAATCAACCTCTCAGAGATCATCATCTGAGAGTTCGCCCGGGAGTGGCATAGCCGTCATGCTACAGCATGGTTCATCATAAGGAGTATACCGCTGAGAGCAGATTGTCCCATTTATTGGCCAGTCTTCGTGGAGAAGCGCAATATCGGCCTTTCCCAGCAAAGCAATAATCCGCCCTTCGAGTATTCCCTTCGAATTACTTCTTATCTCTGTGAGATTGGGGAACTTGGCAGATTTCGAACCCGCGATATCGATCAAGTCAGTCAACAAACGATCAGGCGGTGTTGGCTCATATTCCATAACAGTAACAGACACGATACTGGGTGGGAGGCTTTTGTAGAGTGACCGGCTTGATTCGATCTTATACCGCCCGTCTTCCTTTCCGTAAATCGAACTGGCAACCACAAAGAGCTTTCGTAGCTTGGCGAAGTGGTTCAGAGTTGGCATAAAGCTTAGAGACATGTTGCCATAGGCGTAACAGAGATCTATATGAATGGATTCCAATGTAGCATGTAGCCTTGGCTGATCTAGGTACTCCAAGTGCAAGGCGGGGTAGGCGTCAGTTGCCATAACGGAAATTGTAGAGAGGCTATGGCACGCGTCAATTGCATGCTCCAATTGCTTTCCAGGGGCGGATGGCAACGATCGGAAGTGCAGATTCTTGACACTCGGTAGCCTAGGGATGTCTTCTCTGCCTTCTGTTATGAAGGTTTCGAGGTGTGGTAATCGTGTTAAAAGGTTCTTCGGAGCTCGATCACACTCAAATTGTTTGATGGAGAGGGTTTTGATTCCAAGTGCCTCAAGGGCTGTTATGGAAATGTCTAGTTGCCAGCCCATATCCCATGGAAGGCTATCCGCAATACCAAGATAAGAGACATTGGGCAGCAGCGACAGTAGAACAGTTAACATATGGCTTCCAATGATGGAAACAGATTCCCGTTCTTCCACAAAGTCAGGAATGTTCTCTTGTAGCAAGAACGCTCGCTCAAGACTAGTAGGTTTAGAGTTATCAGGGTCACCATCTCGTTGGTATATCTGGTGGACGTCAATGTCCCGAGTCAGGAAGTGCTTGTGAAACAAATCTCGGCACTGATTGAAGTCCAGTGCCTCGACCAGCTGGTGTCGAAGAAAAATAACCCTGACCGAGCGGGCGAGATCTGGACGCGCTGTGATAGTTCGGAAAAATGGCTCGAGTCGTCCTTTGGGGCGGTAAGACCTGCCGACGTTGGGATCGAAGGAATGGTAAAGGACTTCTTGGGCTGCATCGATAAAATGTCGCGATACCAGGCAGAGGTTGAACAATGCAAGGGTATCCTCAGGGTCTGACTGTCCAGTACCAGTCTTACGAGGCCAGTCGTACTCGTGACGGCAGTGCGAGCAAAGGTTGCTGACAATATTCCGCAGAATTTCGGAAGGGAGCTTTGTGAGGTGAACCATAACTGAAGAATGGCTTCTGTGATGCACGCACTTGAAAAAGAGGTTGAAGAACGCTTGAGAGGTGGAGGCAAGACAATGGACGGAATATATGGTAATCTTGCCACAATCCTTCTTCATCAGGCAACAGTCAGTACCTAGAGTTGGCAGTGCACGTGGCACTTTAGGCTACCTGGTATGGAAAAGACGGTTCCAATACCGGCCTCATTAATCAAAGTGGCCGCTAGTGACCAACAGCTCACTACGAACAGCATAAGCAATGATCCCAATATGGGACCCATGTTCCCACTACGTGTTTCATCTATGCTGTTGGCTCAGTTTACAAGCTGAATTCACTATCTGTGTTTAGAAATTAGTCAACGTCAATACTCTTCCGAATCAGCACTTCTCGTGAAGACTCTTGATCTTGGCATAAGGGAAAGACTTGTAGCCAACATCAGAGTCAGGTCAGTTGGATAATAACTGGAAATGAAAGGAACTTGACCCTTCTTTCTTATTATAGATATATAGATAGAATTGGTATCCCCTCCTCATTCTCTTTGTTCAATGATCCTATAGCAAATTTACTCTGGGGACGCTGAGCGTCGCCGTACTTTATTGCCCTCATGTCGCCTTCGGTCAGCGGGGCTTAAATCACAGATCCCATAGTATGTAAACTCGCTTGGCAAACCACCAGGCATATGGTAGGTCTCTTTGCAGAATACGAGTCTTGAACTCATCTTGATCGTCAGATGGTAATCATCGATAAACTGAATGGCCAGCGTCCATTTCTGGTTATCGGCGCGTAGTTGATATGTCTTTGTGTTTGGATACTTTGGGGGTATGAAAAGATCCAGATGGCAGACTGCATCTGAGAGCAAGTAAATATGTCCACTCAGTTCATTGTTCTTCAGCTCTGGATGGTCCCACTTGTTGAAGTCGAACTCATCATCGGAATAAAACTCGATGTATAGCGTAGGCGTTGCCTCTGGAGGGCAGTGCTTGAGATGATCTAGTGACCACGGGCGGAAAGTTCTACCGCCCAGGCATAGAAGGGGAGATTTCTTTTTGTCTTCCTATTTTTCCGCCTTGACGATGGCGTCTTTAACCAGGTTGACGTGATACAACTCAAGCTCCAACTCATTTTGTCGATCCTTTTCCATCTGCTCTCTTTCCTCCTCCTGTGCGATCTAGTCTCTCGGTTTCCTCTTACGGTCTCTGCGCTCCTCTTCCATGTCGTAGTAGCCCATGCCGTAGATGTATCTGTCCAGGCCGCCTGAATTGTCACTGCCATCGGATGTATCCAACTCGTCGTCAAAACCACCATACCTGTTGCACACATCGTTTTCATCGTATTCACAGCCTCATCGGCGTCGCAGAGTTCTATGCTGGTACAATCGGAGAGGCCTTCATCGAAGTCCTCTGGATGAAGTGGAAATGGGTCATCGAAGCCATCCATCCATCGGAGACCTGCGATTCGCTGCTCGGGTAAGTACGAGGTCGCAGACACGTTAGAACCAGGCCAGTCGCTCTTTTTCGGACGTTTTGGAATGAGTTTGATGGTCGAAATGGTTTGTTTTCGAATTTTTTGTAGATGTTGAGATCACACCGCCATATTCAAACGGTGGGAAAAACCTTCTAGCAGCCCGGTCAAGCACTGTTGTTATTGGATCTAGAATAAATAAAATGAAGAGACAAGAGATTTCACTACTCTTCCGCTCGAGCCAACAGATATGTCAAACTATTAATCCTGCTTATCATGGCTTGTTACACAATGGCGTGCACTGATCCTGATGAACTACAGAGGTTTATATGGATGTTGGTGGCCGGCGGACAAGACGAAAATACGTTAAAAATAGTTCCCACTTGTTACGGATGAAAGCTCGGTTTCCATCGTGATCAGCATACATAGGGCATACTTCAACTAAAGATAGGCTATGTGACACCAGTATCATTACAAAGTGGCGCGAGGGATCCGGGGAGTAAGGACTACATTGAGCGGTCCTCTCTCCCAAATGAAGTAAGATCTGCTCCTTTCTTCCCATTGTGCACTTTCAGGTTCCAGGTGGATATCAAAGTTCCAGAGCAATCGAGCAAGGATTAGTCTCATCTCAGCATATGCCAGACTAGAAATCAGTTAGTTATGGTTATTTTTCAAGAGTCTTGACTGGATGGTAAGAAGAGCAAAGAAGAAAACTGTCTTACTTCTTGCCAACGCAGTCCCGAGGGCCGATTGAGAAGGGTTGCAGTGCCCTCTTTGCATCATTTGCAAAACGCGGATCGTCTAGCCAGCGCTCAGGGATGAAGTCATCAGGAAGCGCGAAGTGGTCTGGGTTGTGGTGAACAGCCCATTGCCAAACGTCTACGGTCGCCTGAGAAAGTATTAGACGCAATTTGTAGTGGGGTTCAAGATACTTCATACTCCTCCGGGGATATAATGATCTATGATCATGTCACCTTCCTCGCGAATTTTGCGCTGAATCCCGTTGATGACAGGTGGGAACAGACGAAGACCCTCATTCAGGGCGGCCAGCATATACGATAAGCGCTGTACGCTTACCATATCAATATCACTTTCGGACTCGAATGATGATCTAACTTCGTTGGTGAGTTTCTCCAATGTCTTTGGATTAGTGGTTAGATAATATGTTGTAGCTGTGAGTAGTGTCGCAGTCGTTTCAGAACCAGCAAGGATGATAAGCTGGGCGTTAGAGGCTAGCTCTTCAAAAGACATTTGCTGTTGGGAACCAGACGTCTCAGCATCTTCTCGAATGGGGCTTGAGCTATTTCGGTCAACTTACGTTTCCTGATGCTTCTGTCCTTCTCATCATAGCATCAATAAAGTCAGGTCGATCCTCCTTCGACGCCAACCTCCTACGCACTTTCTCCCGCGACATTTCCTTGTGTTCTGTCCATTTCCTTGTTGAACCTTGTGGCATCACGAACATGACTAGCTTGTATAGCCAAGGGGAACGGGAAAGGCAAGTGAGAATCGACAAGTTATAGACACCTTCAAAGATAAGGCGAACCCAGGGATGAAGCTTCTTCTCATCGAGACACCCAAAAGGCTCGCCAAATGCCAAGTCGCCAATGATGTCAAACGTGGCAAAGTTGAACCATGCCGCTATATCAAGAGGCTTCTCATCATCTGCACATACTTCGCGCAGCCCTTCGATAAACTTGTCGACATAGCCCGATATAATGGGCTGTTGATCCATCATGGATTGATTGGAGAATCCGTGAGCAACGGCTCGACGATAACGTTGGTGGTTTTGTCGATCAGCACCAATGATGTTATCGGCATTCAGTTGGACGAGGGATGGATCCTTGGAATTTTCCCCAGTTCCAGTCTTGCGATGCCCGCGAAGGTCTTTCATGCCGTCTGGATGGTTGACAGATAGATCATTTGGGCCAATTCTCACAATGGGACCGTACTTTTGGTGCAGCTGGCGCATCTTGTAATGACCTTTTCCAGAAAGGAACACGCGCGTATAAGGAATGTTCGAGATGGCCCAGAGCCTAGGGCCGGGGAACTTGTGTAGTGGATGATAAAAGAGATTATAGACAGCATTGAAGACTAAATATGCGGTTGCCTTGGAATAAACGGTTGGCATACGGATGATACATGAGTTTGATATCAGAGCAAGAGGCTTACCAGGACTACGGCAGAAGCTGGCAGTAACACGAAAGGGTGAGAGGATCCTGCATTTTCGAGGAGAGAAAGTAATGCCATGTCTTTTGCTTGGAGAAGGTGTGGCACAAGTTTGAGGATAGATATTAACGATGAGCTGTGGCCTTCAGGCTCAAAATTTGAACAACGCCGCGAAGCTTATATAGGGCCATCCTCCTCAGTACGGCATGCATGAGGTGGAAGATACAGAACATTTCCTGCTATGTGAAATTGGCGCTTCAATGTGTATTCCACTCACTATAGTACTCGGCACCGAGTAGGACACCACCATGTATGAGATATGCAGGTTGAGCATATCATTTCATTCTGAAAGTGTCCAATCGTACAGGCTCCTCCTATATCTTGACCTCATCGGCAGCATACAATATAATTTTATTACGAAGCATTTGTGTTGCAGTAGTACTGTTGAGTCTTCTCAGTAAGTACATAGTATTTATCAGGTAGAGATTTTCATGTTTGACATCATCATGGACTGATGTAATGTGATTGATGCATCTGAGGTTGTACAGAGGTGCAGTTTAGCGCGCGGAGATTATTCCGTCCTGATCCGTTTCGCAAGGATACGGAGAATATACTGGTTCCGATTAGCCCGGATCCCAAACTGGCCATGCCGCTGCAGTCTCGGTGGACCATGTGGATATCTATTCTATCAACTTGGTTATAATACCTGTTCTGCGACATGGGTAATGGAGGGTCAGCTGGTCAAACCAGACACTCGAAACTGCAATGCTCCTGCGTCAAGTAGAAACGCATACTACCTGGCTACTTCTCCAAGACCGTTCACATGGCTTGTGGCTGTGATAGGAACTAAAAGCGCACTTGGCTGATGTCAAGCCTTCCGAGACAATTGCCGTGATATATCACATGCAATCTGAAGCAGATGGAGGCGTGGCAAGTTTGAGTACAGTGGCTGAGATACGAGCTGCATCTTATAAATGTAATATGGAGTAGGATTGCCTGGAGGCCTCAAAGTAGTAGGCTACCACTGTAGACCAAGACAATGGCATTTTAGATTGCTACCTACCTTCCTCAATTAGACGTCACATTGACCGGCGAGGCACGGAGTAGATACAAGAGATATGCTCCTGGTCTTGCTAGATATAGAATGTCTGGTCCTTGCCTCCCATTCACCCGGCCCATTTGGAACAGTCTTCAAAACTATTATATACTCACTAGAAGAGATTGATCTGACTCTACCTCTCGGCTCTTCGTTAACCTGAATACCTGTTACGCGGTAACATGTAAGACGTAGCAGAGGACCGCGGAATATTACAGTGCAACCGACTCGTCTTGGACCCAAGTCAAGTTTAGTTAAACTTGTCTGCAATATCTTCTTGGAGATGGATCCAGATTTCGACTACGGTTAGGACCGCAACTATAGAAGTATTGAGGAGGTCGGGGAAAATGGGGGGAGGGTACACAGAGGGCAGGTGTATGCGCGGACTAGGTTGGCGGGAATCTGGATACTTACGGGGGCATCTATGTTGCCACACCTCGAGACAGGTGTGTGCGGGCACCTATATCCGCTATCTCTAATGTTGTAAGAAATATGCGAGTGACATCTGGGCATCGCGGTGATCTTTCAACTAATAGAGCCTCTCAAGCAATTGGCAAAGTCTTAGGCCTCCATCCACATCGAAAATGTCCGTGGTGCGTGACCTCATCGACAGTTCACTTGACATTCAATGATAGCTCTGATGGCATCCATCTGTCATCAAATGCAAAGGATCTAGATCCGTGTAATTTTGGGTGTTCAATAGTAGAATGGAAATCCGGAATTAAAGCTTCTCTACAATTAGTTTTGACTTGAAGTGCTAATAATACATAAAGGTACATATATACAACAAAGAAATGGAAGTAGATTAATAGTCAGTGCTTCCCAAATGTATTACTTGAGAGGAGTGCCCTTGCGGTAGTCACATGTGTGGCTGTCGAAAGGGCTCCCGCAGCCATGTGAGCTGTCATGCTCAACAAACACAGCAGGCAAGTTAAAGAAACAGCGGGGGATCTCCCCCTGGACAAGGGAGCTGGTATCAACCTTGTCGCTGTCGCCCTTGTTCAGAGCGCAGTCAATGAGAGCCTTGTAGTAAGTCTCGCGGTCACCTAGGCCATATGAAGCCATTTTCTCGTAGATATCTGCCTCAACCTCATGCCACGCGCCTTCACCGATGGGGTTGGGGTCGTTGCGCATGATATACCAGCAGTATTCCTCACCATCGCGGAGAGGCATCCATTGTCGGCCGGTAGAAAAACCGCACTTCTCACGCGAATCCTTACCACCGAGCTTGTCAGCAACAAGGTGCAGCTTGGAGGTCTTCATAACGTCATTGGCGACCTTCTTCTGGATGTTGTTGGTGATAGAGCCGAGAGTAACGCGAACAGTCTCAACGTCGTCATCGAGAAGGAACCAGCCACCATTGAATAGCTTGGCGATCTTGGTCTGGTACGTGTCCCACTTGGGCGCAGGGAGGGAGTTGTACTCGTCTTCGTTTCTGCCGCCGCCAGTAGCGATTCGAAGAGTGTCCTCGAGCTTGACCGAAGCCGTCTTGAAGAGGTCAGCGAGACCGTCAGAGACTGTAGCGGCTCCGTCATCCTCGTCTTCGCTCAAGGCCAAGCCAGACATGAGACCAGATATAAGTCCCAGACCGGCAGAGATACCAGCGCCCTTTAAGGATTGTGATCAGTAATGGAAGGTAAAGGTTGAGACACGAAATAACATACCCCTGCTCCAGGAATAAGACCTCCGAGGGCATTGCCCATAGATGCGGCGGCAGAAATCCAGCCCTTCATATTATCGTCGGTCTTTTCATCTCCGCCAAAATCCTCGACCATCTTCCCAATCTTGAGACCGCTGACGATAGTCTCAGTGGTCAGCTGGCGGTGCAGCTCAGCGAACTTGCCATGCATGCCCTTGACAGATTGAAAGATCCAGTACGAGTTCTTGTTGATAAAGGTTGTACCGTACTTCTCGAACTGCTTTTCGCAGCCGAGGCCGCCCATCGGGTTGCAGGAAGTTCCAATGAGGGCGCAACCACTAGCACCAGACTTGCCGTCAGTACCACCCATAACCCGATCTTCCAGGTTCTTGAGCCAGTTGTTCTGGTGCTCTTTGTGGGATACAGTTAGCATTTGAATATACTATCGTGAAGAGGAGATACGTGCCCCAATGGCTGTTAATGAAGAGCTCAAGATCGATGCCGGCCTCAGTCTTGGTCCAAAGCTCGTCGACGCCCTCAGCGGTTCTCAAATCCCAACCCTTGCACATCTTTTCCTTGTTCTCAAAGACCTCATCGCTGTCCCGCTTTGTGAATAGAGGGGAGCCCTCTGCCGCGGCAGCGAGGGCTAAAAGAGCAGTGGCAGTCTTCATGGTTGTGATGTGGCACGAAAAGTATCTTGACTTTGTTGGTATTGCGAAGACGACTGATGAAGAGTTCTTTATTGAGCCCTTCAGCTCAACAACAGAGCCTATATATACTCATCGTATAGCTCAGTTATCTTACTGCCGTGCCGAGCGTTGCTGACTGGCAGGATTCACAGACATTTGCCGAGACGAGTCTTGGCATCGCAAGGTTATAAATGGTGTTGTTGTTGTATTATTAATTGCCGTGAGCATTGTAAAGGATGCGAAGGATTCACAGCCATGGTCACTACCGTTGGGATGATCCGATTGTTCCTGGCGGGTAAGGCTGAGGGATGACTGTTAAAATGCCCGATGGACCTATGAAGATTAAGGTCCATGGGGATGTCATGGCTATCGTAATTAATGCAAGGGACCTTGATCCACAAGTAGCATGTCAAGGGGAAATTATATATTAACATTTGTAACCTTTGAGTTTGGACCTTTTGCGAGGTGGGTCGTTTCCGAGCTTACTCTAACCACTGTCTAGTTGGATGGTTGAGAATACGGATCAGGAGGATGTAATGCTGGGAGTCTGTTGAAACATGCTGACCCTTGATCAAATAGGTCCTACCATATCCGTATGCTACCACTGGACAATAGTTCCTCCAGCATTGACAGGAGATGTAACCGGGGTAGAGACTCGCTTGGCTCGCTTAGAGACCATTTTCAGTGGGAGATTAAGCATACCCTTGAGTGTGAGTGATAAATAGAGAAGCTCGGCGTGAACTCATTGTTAAAGAGGAGAGATCGGATGAATCTTCACTCCGTTCAGTGATCCTTGAACATGAGCGACGCAGACAAGATGATAGGATAAAAGCGGCCCAATCCGTTTTAATGCTTGGAGAAAGATTACTACTACTGCTATATATTGAGCTGCATTGGTAATCTATAGGAGCTATCTCGTTAATTGAAATCGAAACATAGCTTTCATTATCAGTCTTTTGTAGCTGTTCGAGTGCCAAGTGGGTTGATTGCTACCCTGGAAGATGGTGACATGCTTTCCTGTTGCATTATCCATCACCTAAAGACAACCTTTCTAGCCGTTGTAAATGTCTATACTAAACAATAAGCTTGAAATTGTCTTCTTTGTATTACCTTCATCTGAACGACTTCTCAAGCAACTACAAAATCACGAGGGGGTTGGCTGTTGAGCACAAATGACCTCATAAACAGATCTATGGAAATAGATGGAACAGAGGCATAAATATTTAAACACATCTATAAAAGAGTAGAAATTCTTCTTGTGTTCGTTAGCAAACTCCAAATTGGAATCCATATGTCAATAGATGCATTAAAATTTTGTTGAGCTTTCCAAAACACACGGTTCTTGCTGTTCATACACCAGAGAAGGCACCAATTGCAGTCAGTCCAGATTAATTCTTTTAGATCCAAAATATATACGACGTTTCATTATTCTAGCTGGCATATTGATCCAGTGGATGCTTAAACTAATACTGATTGAGTAGACCACATGTTGGTTGATTGCGATTTGAGATATCGAGAGCAGTCGTATATGCGCTTTCGGTCAGGGATCAAGGTCAATGGAGTTGTATTGCCAATCGCGTCCAGTCTTGAAGAGAATGATGCAATGGGTAACTTGGAGGAGAGAAGCGGATTGTCGAACGCGACGACGGTGGTGGACCAAGGTGGTTGGCAGGATCTCAATCGTGATCTGCGCATCGCGGGCGGTCGGGACTGATGACCGGAGCCGATACACGAGAGGTACCTGACTGGCTCAGGCATTTCCTTCGTAGAAAGATGATGCTGGTCCCATCAATGTATGAAAGCACCGTGTACTACAATTGAGAATGCTTGGTGGTAGATCGTGTAAGGCGTCGTGCGTCGATTGTCTTCGTCGATCGTAGAGGCGACAGGCCCAGCGTCAGGCTAGGCGTCGTGAGAGGGACTTTGAAGTCTAATACAGTTAGCGAGAGCACGACCAGGGAATGTTTAAGCGTCTTACCTCGTAGTGTTGTGGAAGCTCTCGTTCAGGTTCCATGGGCCTACTTCTAGTGGAGATTTATTGCGGATACTCTCTTCGTTGCGTGAGGTGCATGGCTGCAGCGACGGGCAGATGAGCAGTCAGAAGCGTGACTGGCAACTTGCCGTCGAGCTACTGAGAAGAGGCAGATACACCTCTTGGACACTGTATGGACAGCAGGGTTGACCGAGGCGACAGGCAGGACCTCGCTCGACGCCGTGCTTGCTAGGAGCCTGAGGTACGACCGGGGGAGGACATGGGCGACGTCTGATGGTCAAGGCGTCGCGGAAGAAGATGGTCGAGGCCAAATCGATTGGACGGGAGATGGTAATGGAGGACCGCAAGCTGGTGGTATTTGTTCAATCGTTCCCCCAGAGACGTACCCTTATGTATTCGAGAACATCGCTCTTAACTATCTCTACCAGGTCGCCTCTTTCGAGAGAATCGGCCTTGACCACCAACTCGTCGACGTCGTGCCGGACATGCGTCAATTCATCACCGATGGTTACCAGCTCTGCGGTATTCTCAGAGGTCTGCTCCCCCACGCGGTCGACATCGTCACTCTGGTTCTCTAGAAGTGCACGCAGCTTGTCGATGCCTTCTCTCAGATGTCGATTCTCGTTTTCCAGGCCCTTGATGCGCTCTTCCATGCTTTCTTTCAAACGTTGGTTTTCGTTCTCCAGTTCCTCGATGCGCTTATTCAAGCCTTCTGTCGAGGTTTGTTTCTCAGGTTGCAGTCCCTTCAGCCGCTCTTCCATCTTTGCTAACATTCGCGCTTCCATTTTCCCGAGCATAGCTTGCAATTCGGTCGTCGCACCACCACACTCAGTCTCAGAATCTTGACGGCGTCGCTTTAGCTGATTGATGGGAGCGCTCGGTGGAGGAGATCCGATCTCGTTATATGGTGGAGGGAGTTGTCCTGTCTGGGCCGAGAGATGGACGACCTTGGCTCCCTTGCCGCCGTAGAGGCTGGAGAGGTCGCGCTCATTGCTGCGAAGGGACTTAAAACTACCGTGATTACACGCGTCACTGATTGATTGCAGCTGTGGATCGGACAGTATAGCGTCTGCAACGTAGACGGATAGGATAGTTGTATTGGAGACTTGACGGATAGCATCAAGGACTATTCCCGATTGTCCGCGAGCTGGTACAAGAGGCTCATCGGAATTTTTGGGGACCAGGATATCAACATTCCGATCCAGCCGAAAGTCCAAGCGCGTAGTACGAGATGTGAGCTTCTTTTGTATTGCGTTGGGAGCTGTCGTGGTAGAGGCAAACGAAAAGGTCTTGACTGTGGAAGGACAAATTTGCAGAAAAAGTGCTGAAACCCCATCTCCTTCCTTATCATTCTTCAACCTGGTATGTTTGATCTTGATCGGTATGCTCAATTCGAAGAATGAGCACGTCGTATCGAAACGCGTCGTGAGGGTTATGTTGGCGTACTTGGGGTCGGGTTCGATTAAGGAACGCGTCGCATCGCCCCATTGCCATTCGATGACAGCGGGCGTCGACTTGTCGATGTTTATATCCGACATATCTTTATCTACAAAACGGTGACGGGGTTAGCTAGACGGACTCCAGACTTACCAGCTCACTCGGAAACAATACAACACGAAATAGACCAAAGAGAACCAGCTTCGTCGACAGGCGACCCGTTGGCCTCCAGAGCATAGCTGGCAGACCAAGTGTCAGTCCTCCAGAGCATAGCTGGCAAGACTGAGCCAGGTCCCTTCTACAGTCCCCGGTTGTTCCAACGAAGGAGGCAGACGCAGACACGGATGCAGAGTCGCTCGTTCGATGGGTACAAGTCGGAATTTTATACGGGCTGTAGCGACGATTCACAGGGTCTTTGGACGCGTCTCGGTGTATTGTGACGTTGCGATGACCGTCGGCGATGGCGTTGTTGATGACGATGATAACGGCGCAATTGAAATGACAAGACTGAATGGAAGAAACGAAAGATGTCAGCTGACATGAAGTGGAGATGTCAAATCTCAACGTCGTCACGATTGGCTGAGGATGCTGCGGGTCAAGTTCTGGCCTCAGGCATAAAAGTACAACGCAACAGCCACGATTGATCCCAAGCTTCAGGATAAGAAGCAATTTCCTAGGGCCAGCAAGAATATGTTCATCAATCCTTAAATTATCCAAGCCTGAAACACTTTTCAGTATTTTTTCTTCCTTCTTGTTGCTGTAACAGGCTATGAAAAGCCGCCCTCCTCCCCTTTTGTTGAGAAGGGGTTCTGCCCGTTATGGCAGTACACAGACTCTAACAATTTTATGCCCGTCGGAATGGTGAGATCTGTTAGTGCATTGGTTCTTCCTCACAACAGATTAATATCTGCTTTTCGCTTTACATGCCGCCAATGGGAGCTCGAGTTTCTCCTACCACCATGACATGTCCAATTAGAAGAGCCAGAGTTGTGCATCAGTGCATAGAATATCTTAAGCTTAATTATGTAAAGCGTTTAACTAACCAACGTAAGCTTGTCTATTTATTTACCCTTCACCACCGACGCTCTCTAATAGCTTGAGTTATAGAAATTCAACAGGAGCATTACGGCATATTCATGACATAATTGAGCAGAGTGCCATCCTCAAACTCAGAACTCGTACTGGTATTGCAGTGACAAGAACAAGATAGTGAAGATATTGTTGCTTGCCATCCTTCAACGTATACTTCTCGAAATAGAATTCGGACCCTCATCTTTTACAACGAAGCCACCGCCGCGACTAATCCCACTAGACCCCAGAGACTTAAAGCGCGTTTGGTACAAGCACCACTGGCAGAAGTCTCTGTAGGTGAGGCTTCGCCGGTTACGATAATCAGATCTTCGTCAACGGTACTTGTAGCTTCATCATCTGCAGTTGTCGCTTTTACAGCTTGGGCATTGTTTGTAGCGGATGCTTCAGTTGAAGCAGCAACATCAGTCTTGGCAGCCGAAAGATACTTTTGGCCAGCTGTGACCGTCACAGGAACCCAGTTGAAAGCCCCATAACCCGCGAAGTAGTAAAATCCATCGAAAGCCGTGCCAGTCGAACGTGGAAAGGTCGCTGTAGGACCAAATTCGTCGTTTCCACCAATGTTGATCGTGGTGCACGTCTCAGCCCACGTTTTGCTCATTTGACACTCAGCAGAGAACGAATAGCCGTCTTGATGGTCGTCGCCTTTGTCGACATAGGACTCCTTGTAGATACCTCTGGTAGGAGCTCCGGGTGCAGGTGTCTTGTCAGCCCATGGCCCGACAACGACGGTCTGTTGGGTAACATAGCAATCATCATCGCCTTCCCACGGGTACTTGTCCCAGTCGCAGTCGAGAACGAAAGTAGTGGCCGTGGGGTTGGCACCGATGACTTTGGCGTTGAAGTGGCCGTAGTAGGATGGAAGAAGAAGGGAGGTGGTTGTGAATGAAGACATGATTAAAAAAAAGACTCGGAGTTGTAGAGAATTGTAGATAATGAAGTTGAAGTCAAAGGGGTCATTGCAGAAGAAAATTGTACGTGTAAGGATGTTGAAAACAATGGAACGCGATTGGGAGTTCGGAAATATCAGCCGAGGTTTAATGAGCCAAGACTTTGGCGTCTTGGCTTGGATCGGCCAACTTCTCACCACTGACTTATATCCGGCCGTATTCGCGCGAGACAAAACAGAAATTGAGAGACTGTTTCTCTAGTGTTTTAGATGCTCATATTTACTTACGATTGCCTTCTATAGACAAATCAATGTTTACACTGATCTTTGCTTCCTGATGCTCGATCGACACAGCTTTCGAAGTTAAGATTACAGAACTCCACAACACGACCAACAGATAGACACGACCAACAGGAACAACCAAAAGACAAATCAAATTCACTGCATGATAGTTAATCCTACGCGAGCTCAAATCCTCGCTACACCTATTCTTTTAACTGTAGCGTTACCTAACTAGTTCTACGTTACTGTCCCTGTGCAATAGCCCTCGAAGAGCGATGAACACTCCTAGCGCAGTTCCTTTTGTAGCCAGCAAAAGTTGTTGAGTATAACTCAAACATCATTAGTTAAAGTTGTACCTTTACAACAATAGAGCGTACTTACGTTCAAAATCGTCCCACCGTCTCAGTCCAAGCGTGAGCATGAACTGTAGTATTCGATAGTAGAAGAAGCCCCTCCTCGAGTGTAGCCGACTTTGCTGAGTATCATCATCCGTATCCGACTCCACAGATGCGGCACCGGTAAGAAGTCTATAGATGCATAAGATAATCAGCCATGAATATTAAAATGGGGATACTCACACCCAGAGATAAACATAAGGTATCTGCATCCAGTCTGCAATCTGAGTTTCTCTCAACACTGCCCATAATCGTTTGCAATCATCTCTGTTTGCATGGCACCGGCGATGAGGAATCTTAGTTTGCAACACCCTCCACTGAATGAAACACGATAGCCGACATGCTTCAGTGACTTTATCTTGGATTGTATCGCCCTGTTTTATCTCGGAGGATACCAGTCGTTCGTGGATATCGAAATGTGTATAAGCATCTTGTTCTGGTTGCGTTGACGGCGATATATTATTATATACTTCGTTGTAAAAGTCCTTGAATAGCCAGAATGAGTCGTTCAACAACTCGAGAGTGGCGTCTGGGATGGATTCTGGCAGATATCCGTATCCTTCGACAACGCGAAGGGGTGAATTAAGCCAGAAGAGAGGCGCAACTTCAACGTTACTGGCACAGACAAAGCTTGATAAATATGGTGTGGGAGGTACAGCGGTGAGAAGACGGCAACTGTCGCGGAGCACCGAATCGATTGCATCTAGGCTTGTTTTAGTAAGAAGCGGGCATTAGCTTGTCATTGACTTTGTGGCTTTTTCGCGGAGGTTATTATTAAGCTTACCAGGAGATGGCTCGGGTAAATAAGCCATAATGAGATGTGGCAGACTGTTCCTTTGCAAGTATGTTGTAGAGGCCACGAAGATGAACGGGTCCATCTATGCTGCCGAGGGTAGACTAAAGAATATTGTAAGAAAAACAACTAGAAAAAGATAGAAGTATAGCCGAATTCATACCTCAAACATCTCCAAACAGATAATGGCGCAGATAGTTGCATCTTGAACATCGGACGACATGGAGATCTGTTGGTTGATAGCTTCCAAGGTCATGCGCCGTAAAGATAGGAGGTTTTGTTCTGTTATCCAATGGCTTCCAGGTGCTTGCTTCTCTATCGCGGAGAAAAGCAGTACCTTGAGTGTTATGGCTAAAAAAGCTGCCCTATTGGAGGAGAAGTGCTGTACGAGATATTCTGTAAATATTGGATGAATAGGTAGACAGATGTTGCGTGCTTCGACATTGTGATGGTTCAAGTCTTGATTAGTCGCGCAAGTGACATTAGTACAAAAGATCATTATGTGGAACTGAAAATTGTCTTACGGAATTGGAATGCATATGATATCTTTTGAGACACCGCTGGAGGGACCCCGTCGTACGGGTAGCTTCCTATCAGTGAGGATATATCTGCAGGTCCAAAGGGCAATAACCAATTGTCCTGCTCGTCCTCATTCGGGTCTCTCATAACTCTGCCTGGGATAGAGTTTCCTCTGCTAGACCTATACTCAATAGAATCTTCCCTCTTTACTAATTCTTGCTTTTGGCTGTTCCAATCGTGTATCTGAAAGCTGATATCCGAGCCCGCCGCAGGATTCTGGGGATGAAAATCTTCATTTGCAGGAGATTTATCCTTCACTTCAGAAAAGGTGTCAAACTTTTGTCGTAAATGACCGAGCATTGCGTGGGCCCTGATCTGGCTCTTGGTCTCGGAGGTGACAGGCTGTCCTCCATCTTGGAACACGAAGGTGAATTTATTCATTTGGACAAAATAACAAGGGAAAAAGTGTGAGAAAGATGCTCTTTTTGGAAACGATTGTATGTTTGTACAGTATAACTCTCGGGCTGGTAAATACTCCCCGATGAGGCTTTGCCCAAGGGAAGGATTCGGCACTAACCTGAACAGTTATAACTGCAATCGACAACGGTATCAGTGGGCCATCGACATGACAGAGCAATTACTGTACCGGAACATATCCCGATACGGAACGATCTGGAGTTCTGCATCGTACTATCTCGCTGCCTAGTCATGCAGACTGCCTTAGCCACGGGCGACCGATTCAGCCAGGACTCTGCCATTCAGGGCCCATCGATCGGCACAGTTCCCTTGCACACAATGCCCCATACAATGTCTAGGGACATACCATGCCAGCATGGGTACTTGCGTCTAGTGGGATAGACGCCTATCTATGTTATAAAAATATTTCCAGAAAGGTCTCAAAGGCAATCGAAATAGACACAGTGTTCGTGGGCAGTCAAAAGACAATCTGAAAGCTGAATACAAGGATTGAGCGCCATTGCCACAAAGGGATTGTAATGCCTGTCTGTTTTTGCATGTCGGCTATTCACGATTTGTGTAAATGTCGGGGGAAATGAGATGGGATGGGCAAAGCTCTTCATGTTTCAAGACGGAACTTTCCATCCGAATCCTTCCTCTTTCCCCAACTTGGCGAGACTACCGTTCTAGCCCCCTCTAGGCTTCGGCCCAGATCTCGTTTCATTAATCGACAACGCTCAAGTAGTCACAGGGCAGGCTAGAGTGGATATCTTCACTCAAGACCCTGATCTCTTCGCTTGGATATCCTTGCAAAAGCAACACCGTCTTCGTGAGTGGCTGGTGGAATGCCCTGTAGAGTATCCCCTGCTTTGTGGGCCACTTTCTCTACGGAATTCTGACTGGTAGCCAAAGGAACGTGATATCGATCACGACGTCTTCACGACGTCATCTCCACTCCAAGTAAAACGAGATCGGTTCTCTGTCAAGATGACACGCGTTTGAAGGATGTGAGACCGAGACAAGTGATAAAGATTGGCGAATTTTGGTTGCGGTCATTACTGAAGTGCAGTGGTTGACCAGGCCAGCTGTTCAAATGGGTCCAGGCCCGTAGCAGATAACCGATGGGGGCCTCAGTTTTATGTATGGTGGTCTCATTTATGTATGTCTCGCAGTGGTCGCTTAGCATCCCGGACTCCGTTTGCCCTGGACTAACATTTGAACGGAAGCTAATCAGAGAGCACAATGACTTCTCAGAAAGATTCTGTCTTTCTCTAGGCCAATGGCGTCTACCGCACGCCAGCGGCCAGTAGCGATGTTGGGCTAGAACCATAGAGCAAGGATCATCCGACACTACTGAAGATCCGCCCAACCGAGATGATTTGTGTGGTCTTGTTTACCTTCGTCATGCTGAAACTTCATTTTATTATCAACACTCAAGACATATGTATGCCATCACAGCATCCCCAGCGTTACGTAGTAATAATATACAATATTAGAAAGGTAGAAACATAGTACCGAAATGATTGGTAGGTTTCAACGAGGCCATTACAGGACCACTATCCACAGTGTCTCCTCAAATCACAGGTACATCCACCCACAAGCTAGAACAGCGAGAACAAAACTGCAAGCTTTATGAGTGACCTTGTTTGCTGGCGAGTTCGTAACAGTAGAAATCGTTGAAGAGCTTTCCTCAAGACTTGCGGTATTAACGGAGCTCTTCCGGTTTCCAGTGGGGCTTGCTGGATAAGGAGTCATAACAACGGCGTTAGTCACCGTAACGGCGGGTCCTCCCTGTGCTATCGTATGTCCGTGGTATACCACTACAGAAGCAGGTATGAGACCGCCGTCTGATTGAGACGCTCCGGCAGCCGGAACGGCATAAGTGGAAGTCTCGCCAGTGTCCTTGTTCACCACTTCAAGCCCAGCTGTTCCAAGACTCACGACCTGATTGGTCACAGTCGATGCCACGCCATCGAAAACGGTGGTGGGGTCAGATTCCATACCAGGGATGATCGCAGGTCCCTCGGTGTTGGAAGTGTCAACAGCACTCTGCAGAGTTTCTCCAGGGTCTGAAAGCTCCGCGTGTCCAGCGGTAGTGGGCACGGCTTCAGGGTTCCCATGGTGGCTCACAATGTCTTGCTCAACGTCCTCTTGATGGGTGTCATTGCTGTCTCCTGGACCATTGACAGCCTTGGTGTTGGTTGGACCGTCGTTTGTAGGCTCAGTATCGTCGGAGTCACCCTGGTTCACTTGCGATACAGCTGGGCTGTTGCCAGCTTGAGCATTGTTGTCTCCTGAACCATCGACAGTCTCGGTAGCCGATTGGCCGGCAGGGATTGGCACAGCACTGTTAGGGTGACCCGGAGTAACTTTAGAAGCACTTAAGCTGCCGCTAGGTCCAACATTGCTGTCTCCCGAATCTTCGACGGCCTTGGTATTGATTGCACCAATGGGGTTAGGCTCGGTACTATGGGGGTTACCCAAACCACCTTGTGAAGCACTAAAGCTATCACCAGCTTCAGCGTTATTGTCGCCTGGAGTATCGATAGCCTTGGTGTTGACGGGATCGACGGCGGTGGGCTTAGCGTTGTTGGAGTTAACCTCAGTGACTCGCGATATACTTAAGCTATCGCCAGCCTCAGCATTATTATCTCCTGGACTATCGCCGGCCTTAGTGTTGATTGGGCCAACGGGGGTCGGCTTAGCATTATTGGGGTCGCCCAGAGTAGCTTGCGAAGCACCCAAGCTATCACTCGCTCCTGGACCAACTGGGCTAGGTGCATTTCCTGCACCCGCTTGATGGGTTGATGAACGTCCGGCGTTGGCTGTACCGACAACAGTGGGTTCAGGGTTCCCTGGGTTGGCGGTGGGCTTGTCGCCACTCGAGCCACCTGGAGCAGGGTCAGTCTTGTGTTGGCTAGCAGTAGCTGTCTCAAGACTTCCCGCACTAGGGGGCGGTTTAGCGGTTGCGGACGGAACGGCCGTTGGCTTGTCAGTGTCGGGCTTCTCGGCAGAAGTCGTACGCGCAGGGACAAGCTCATCAAGCGCGGGGATAGCGTAGGGGGGATCAAATACACCGAACTTGTGGTTCTTGATGCCGCAGTGGAGCCAGTAAGGGTAGCCGTACTCCTTAAACTTCTTTGGAACGGCGAGGAATGGGTTGCAGCGGGTGTCATCGTCTTTTATAGGGCGGGTTTGTGTCGCGAGTTCAGATCTGTTGAACGACCGAGTACAATGAGTGTCCAAGTCGCTAAGGTAGAGCTGTCTGGTTTCCCTTCGAGTGCTTGCAAGCTCATCTGTATAGGGCACCAATGTTGAAACCTCGGTCAGGTCAAAGGCGAAGATCTCTCTGCTGGCAGAAGGACCCAATGGACCGCAAGGATTCTCAGCATACATCGTGTTTACGATCATGTAGACCGACGGCGATGTGCTGATATATGTGAGCAGGCATGTTGCGTACAGCATGTAAGAAATGATACGTACAATGTATAGTCGGAGACGGTGTCGCGATAGGTTGACGGGTAGGAATGGTTCCCAGTCGTAGGCCAGAAGACCACATCGACCGTGCCAACATACCTGGGAATGATTAGATGTCACCAAGAACTAGGCATTGATCAATAGAAGAAGCTCACATGCTGCACCATGGATTGTTCCATAATGTTCGCGACTCAGTGGCATTATAGTATGAGCAGGTGTTGACTTGGAACGGCTCGGCAATGCCTGGTGCCGAAGTAATGATTGGTGGCTCGTCGGTGCTTCTCGTACTGACACTCGAGGTGTTGACGGCAGAGATAACCAATGCTTGGGAAAGTCAGTATTTTAGCAGCTTTAAAAGGCTGTCGATGCTGTCTCGTACCGTTGGCCTGTGAGATGACCGCACTCGAGACGAGCAGAGCACAACCCACCCATTGTCGGCTAGTCGCCAACATTTCTGCTGAGAAACGGGTACCGAAAAGAATGGAAGGGAATGAATGGGATGATGATGATAGAAACGAATGGCAATTGAGCGACTAAGCCGTAAGACAAAAGGCTCGGATTTGCGGAAACGACAGGAATGTGAGTCACTGGTATCTCACTTGTTCAATTAGATTCGGAACTAGAGAATCGTACTATGGTATATATCTCAATCTACACAGGCAATCCGATATCTTCCTGACACCGTTGTGATCATCTCCAGAACCTCCCCTGTCCACGATCCTTACAGGAAGCTCTGAGGCTCAAAGACCATGAATCAATGGGGTTAGACCAACTGCTGCATTGGGTATGGTCCATAGCAACACTCCATCTTAGACATGCCTACTGACCCACCAGATTTCAGCCGGAAATCCTTCACGGAGATTAGCACACCATGAAAGACTGAACGAGAGCGTCTAGAGTGTTTCTCAACTCAGCCCTGCCGCATATTCACCGCCACCTGCTGCGGTTAAGTCGGGCCATGTCAACTTCAAGAAAACGAAATGCGGTTGTTCTGCCCAGCCCCGCCACGACCACCCAGCAATACATAAACGCTGCTTCGGCCCAATATACAAATCGGGCGAGATGGAGATTGAGGGTTCCTCCCCGGTCCATGCTCAGGCTGAAGGCTGAGGCAGCCATACAATTGTGGCCAAAAGCACTAACACAAAAGTTTCAGTATCCCAGTGGCTGTCTTGTATCACTTTGATGTCCCCTCGAAAGCCTCTCCGCATTTCCCCAGTGATAATTCGTCACGAGTTGAAGCTAAGATTAGCTGGACCAGCTAAGTCTTCACGTCCATCAATACCTGTCTACCTCCAGCTTCTACCGTTTGGCCGCCTTGCAACTTGTCAGCATGGACATCTTCAGACGACTCTTGGGTTTATGCCTCTTGGCTTGGTTAACTGCTTGTCAAGCTTCATCAACTCCACTTGTTATCTCACCTAGCCAATATTTGTAAGCCACTCCAAATCAACACAACGAACCCTCGAGTTGACGGTCGCATTCAGCGAAGGAAACGATGGCCCTTGGAGCAGCTTCAACCTCCGACTTGGCAGCACTGGACAGGATGCCCGAGTGCTGGTCTCTACAGCCGCCCCGGAAAGTTTAGTTGTACTGTCGCAATACGGTTGTTCGAAACAAGTTTTAGAAAAGATCCCGTCG
The DNA here is from genome assembly GCA_018886245.1 of Fusarium brachygibbosum. Lineage (NCBI taxonomy): Eukaryota > Fungi > Ascomycota > Sordariomycetes > Hypocreales > Nectriaceae > Fusarium > Fusarium brachygibbosum. Next base: position 2,883,338 of record MU249525.1, read on the forward strand.
GACTGCGCAGTATCGAGAGGCAATATGTTTGAACCCAACGAGTCGTCAACCTGGAGCGAATTAGGAACCTACGGTATCAACGGTGGAGGAGTCGGCCTCGAGGCGAATCTCGGATATGTCCAAGCAGCAAAGTTTGGACTGGATACTCTTGGAGTTGGCCTTGTCGATGGAGCAAACGGTGTTACGTTGGAAAACCAGACGATAGGTGGTATAGCCACTGCTTCGCCATTTTATCTGTGAGTGATGTCTTGCTTGATATCAATTTTCATAGCGAGCTGACCTGCCGCAGAGGTATCTTTGGGATCAACCCTCAGCCGTTGAACTTCACCACGCTGGGTAACTTCTCGTCCCCGTCCTTTATCACCACCCTGAGGAATAAGAACAGCATCCCAAGCCTCAGTTGGAGCTATACGGCTGGCGCTATGTATCGTAAGTACTTGATAGTTATCCTTGGCTGTCTCTTCTTCCGGGCTACATCTAACCATTACTGTTTCAAGGTCTCAAGAAAGTTTACGGCCAACTGATATTTTCCGGCTACGATTCTTCACGATTCATTGAGAATTCGGTCACGTTCACAATGGCAAACGATGTTACTCGTGATCTGGTCGTCGCCCTTCAAGCTATTAGTTACAGCGGAGCAGATGAAGCGCAGCTTTTGACCTCGCCGATCCATATTTATATCGACTCGACCGATCCCAATATTTGGCTTCCCGACGACGCTGTTGACGCATTCGAATCTGCCTTTGATCTCACGCTCGACGATAGCACAGGTCTGTATCTGGTCAATGATTCGCATCACGACGAACTACTTGCCTCGAACGCTGAGGTATCATTTCGATTATCAGATGTGCTTGAGGGGGGAAGTGCAGTGACGATAACTCTGCCATATCGTGCATTCGACCTCAAGGCAGAGTATCCACTGGTTGACAACACCAGTTATTACTTCCCACTAAAACGTGCAACAAACGAATCTCAGTACACTTTGGGACGAGTATTTCTACAAGAAGCGTAAGATATACCATGGTGCTGTGGTAAGAGCTGAACGCATGCTAACGGATATATCTAGATACCTAACAGCTGACTACGAGCGTGGCGTATTCAATGTGTCGCAATGTGCTTGGGTTGAGGGTACAAAGGAGCACATCGTGACCATCACCTCCAAAGATGATGATGACGATTCTCTTACTGACAATATCTCCTCAGGAAGGGGAGCGGGAGGAGGCGGAGAGGACTCAGATCCCGAATCACAGAGTCAGCCATTAAGCAGCGGCGCTATCGCCGGCATCGTGGTTGGTGTAGTGGTCGGCTTGGCCATCGCTGCGTCGGTAGCATATTGGCTCATCACTCGAAGAAATGACCGTGACAGATCCAACCAGGTAGGCATGCCAAAAGAGGTAGCTGACACCGAGGAAGGAGACTCGCCGGAATCTGGATTATCTTCCATCCTCAAAACGCATCAGGAGCTTGCGGGGAGCGATAACCAAATCCACCAGCTGCATGCAGAGTCTACACAAGAGGGCACAGGAGGCACAGTTCATGTCTATGAGCTTCCAGGCTCTGAACGGCAGGAACTCGCTACTTACATTGAGCCAGTCAGCTCTGTTTCCTCGCCTACTATGGTAGAGGGTTCAGTTCATTAGGCAAGACATTTCGTAGATTACTTATTATTATTTTATTAATCGGATAGTTCCATCAGTAACACTAAAGAGCCGTCTTCAAATCAACAGTTGATCGTATGTGTCTATTGATGCTGTGTCTCGGAGGCAAAAGGAATGACACGGCAGATCCCGAGCGCTTTGTGCCGGATTTGAACGGCGGGAACAAAGGCAACGGGTAAAGCAAGGAAATAGAAAAAGACAGTGAAACAAAAACCGGGAAAGGTGGAAGATTTACACGGGAATAACAATGAAATAAAGAATCGAGTGGTGAGCCAATGGGAGTCATGAGCATATCTCTAGCGGTGGAGATATGACCAGTATTACTCGAGGCTGTGCCTAAGCGAGCTGAGCTACCATGTACAGTAGTAAATGGAAGTCTTCTGCGAAGCGCGTCCTTTTACAGGAAGTTGACCTAACTGAGATGGTACAAGTCCCAGCAGTATCTGCGGCGTCTACGGTGTGAATTATGGGCATTGGTAAAGCAGGGAGGGATAGTAGGGCTGGGCCGGTTGTTTTAGATACAATGCTTGTCCCTTCTTGGAAGTTGGACTAGCCAATCTAGGATTAAACGATCCTTCGCTTAGAGAATATCGTGTCGTTTGCTCTCAGCCTGTGCGCTGTCAACTACCCTGCAAGGCGCAAGCGAGCGTCCATCATTACATACAGACCTCGTGGCTGAGCCCCCTGTCAACGGTTATCATCTGTAGATGCACTACATTGACATCTTTTCTTTCTCTTCTGTGAAACCTCATCTAGTGGGATTGGTAGCACCAAAGCTGTATACCGAGCAGGTCTAGGAAAAAATAAGAATCTATCAGGTGGAAATAGCAAAGTTGGCTCTCTAGATCGTTGGCAAAAGACACCAATCATGAATTACGGCATGAATTGCAACTCTCATTCATGGTCCAACGACTGTTGATTATGATAAGGTATCCATGAAACCTCTAGCGCTATGTCAACCCTTGATCCATGTCCTCGCTCTGCATTCTCCATACGATTACCACGAAATCCTCCAATTGTTTCAGTAACTGGATGGAGTTAATACTATGTGAGGCTGAAACTTCTCTGCTTGCAGTAGTCTTCCAGAAAAGACAGCAGCTACCCAAAACGGGAATCACAATCTCCGATTGATAATGCGAATGGGCTGTACTACTGGTACAGATGTGCTTGGATCGGCTGGTAAAGGAGTTGAAATGCGGAGGACTCTAGCACCCCGATTCGTTCCTATTCTGTAGGATCTGCAGACTGTGGTACAGACGACATCTAGGCTCAAATCCCTCGGCCTCGACTGCAAAGAGTGAAATATCCGGACCCACAAGGTTGCAGTGTCTTGAGTGACTCGGATAATAGTAAACCTATATAAGAGTTCAGAGAGTTCGTGGCCTCAATCGGTAGCTATCACGCTCTTTATTCAGGTTACAGAGGCCTCTACCAGAGCAGCCCAAGTCTTTCGTTCTTTTTTATATCAACCAACTTCACCACTTTCGCTATTACCATGCGTAACCCTCTACTGCAGCTATTGTTTGCCAGTTTGGCAACAGTAAACCTGGCCAACGGGTTGCCCCAGGAGTCGTCCGAAGGGGATGGCACCCAAGACACGGCTCCATATGGAACTCCTGTCCCTGTGTTTGCGGATAAGTTTCAAGATCTCAGCATCTTGGATGATCCAATCAACCTGTATGTAAAGTATATTCCAGGCGAAGGTTGACTAACGCTAACATCCGTTCGTTTCAAGCCCTCTTGACGATGGCAGTGTAACTCTCAGTTGTATCAATTGCCAGGCTCAGGCTGGTATAGTGGTCAACGTAACAGTCGAAGAAGGAGCCAATATTACTGACTCTCTTGTGAATGTGGCATTCTACAACAGCGGTGCCCACATCGAGCTAGACTTGGTCGCGCAGGGTAGTGGAAGTGCCTTCATTCCCATTTGGACACCAAGTTCATCTTCTGTAAGTCTATCGTATCGTTCTTTGGGCAAGGCTAACCCTTCCTGCTTTCTTCCCTATGGAAAAGTCCAACGGTGTCAGTTTCGAACTAGGTATCGCACTGGAGATCGAAGCAGATATTGATGTTCGGGCTGGGTTTGATGTCGCGATCCCTTATGGAACATATTTTAACTATATACCAAGCAGTGGGCTGCAGGACACGAACTTGTAAGTATCACATCCTTCATGTTAAGGAGTTAGGTTCTAACCAGACAGCAGGGTCGCAAACGACGACATATTCCAGCTTATCCCCTTGCATGTCGTGTCTGGATCAGCTACTTTCAAAGCAGCTCTCCAAGCTCGTTTCACCCTCGGCATAAACATCGACACAGCCTTGATCGACGCACAGGGTGAGGTGGGCGCGTATATCAACCTTCCAGAGATTGTCTATGACGTCCACGGGACCGAAACATGTGGCCTGGAGGTGACAAGCTTCGCAGACATCGGCTTCGGACTCTGGGCAAATGGAGATGTGAGCGTTGGTTGGGAGGACAATGAGGCCGTGCAAGAAGGTAACGGGAAGACCCTTGCCGTAACTCCTTTCACGATCGGTGGAACAGCAACGGACTGCTTGGTCGATCAGTCAACATCCTTTCTGGTAGGAGGTGCGCCGCCTCATACATCCGAGCCGCTCGTAACGCCAACTGCGACTAGAGTCGGTGGAGCACCACCCATCACACTCTCGGCCACAACTACAACTACTAAGCCATCGGATACGGTATCTGGAACGTTCGAGACAGGATATCCGGAAGTATCAGCTTCGGCTTCGGTACACGGCTCTGTTACTTCCTCGGGCAGCTTAGTTGTCACGGCTCGAACCAGTCAGTATACAACATCCACGGTATACACAACAATGGTGCATACTGTAGTCAGTTGCGCCGCATCTGTCGCCAACTGCCCAGCCAAGTCGGCTCATACTGTTGTTGTAACCGATACTGTTGAGCTCTACACCACTGTTTGTCCTGTCGCCGATACCGAGGCTGTGCCCACCGCTACCGCCTCAGCCCCGTCCGGTGCGGATGTTCCTGATAAGATCGAACCACTCGTGACCTCAGCCTCCCAACCGCCTGTACTGGGAGAAGCTGGCCCCAACTATGATGGGAATGGGAAGTCCAACGGCACCGGGACCACTTTGACACACGGCTCGTACCAAACCCCCCACGCCCCATCTGTTGTCCCTGTTACTGCTGGCGCTCTCGGATTTAAGGATATGTCTGGTTTCAGTGGTTTCTTAGCCATTGCCGCGTGCCTAATGACTCTCTAAGTCACAGGGTTGGCCGATTGTTATTCGTCAACATTTCAACCACCCCCATTAGGATACTAATAGTTCAATTCGCTTTGGTTCGTTACTTAGAAGCTTTAGGAGAGATGTAAATAAACACTTGTACTATGGGATATAATGTCTTATGACAGTGATCTTGGCGAGTAATTAATATTTCCATTATCACATTCACTTAGTTATGACCTGGTCTGATACTAGCAGTAACACTGCAAGGCTGACTTCAAAGGCGATCAGGAGCACACGACAGCTGCATGTGCTTCGCATAGATTGCGACTTGATACAGAGCCAAAACTTGGATACTGCCATCTTGAGCATTCCATTGTCTGACGTATAAGCTATACGTGAACGCAAAGCGACGTCCTCTCCATCCATACTCTCCCATGGTACATCAAGAATCACAAGTCGAAGCCTAACATTAATCCATTGTATACCTGCCTGACATACAACAGCCCAGCTTACTGGTACAACTTCAGAGAGTTAATGGTCCAGTACACTTCCTTGAAAGCAGCAGGCTGGTTGGTAACATAATCATCGCAGGTGGCATAGCCAGTTGAAGCTCGACACTCCTGGTTCCAGATCCCTTGATCAATGTTGCTTCCGCAAAATGCCGTGTTGAAGATCTGTAATAATCAGCATGTTGCCTCAAATGCATCATCTGTAAGCATCTTACAATAGTCTGCTTCTTGAAATACTTTCCAACATCGCAGTTGCCATTAGCATTGACAAACTGCGTCGTAGCAGGTTGGCCCCAGGTGTTGGGCTCAGGGCTGCCGTTCTTGATGTCAGCAGGAATGCTGTTGCGAGGGAACCACCAGATCTTGACAGCCTCTTTGGTCAGCCAGGTGGCGTACACGCCACCCTTGTTGGCATTGAACGTCTTTCCGTAGGAGCCGGATGGCATGGTGTTGCCGCATCCGGAGCTATACAGGTCAGCTTCAGCTATATATCATAGACAATCGATGTACTGACTAATTCGTTCCGTCCGTGCAGTATCGGGTATCAGAACCGCCTTTGTCGCAGTTGTTCCTAGGGTCAGCACCTCCGGGACGGTTGAAGATGCATGCTCCACAGGTGTGCAGAGAAACATAGTTGCCGTTCTGGTTGGCGTTGATACCCTCGATGATATCGATCTCACCAACAGGATCCTCGTCAAAGTTGTAAGACCAGCTACAAATGTCAGCAAACTGTTTGCCATCTGACAAACACGTAGCAACTTACTAGGCAGGCCAGACACCACATGCAACTCCCGGCATGTGCTCAATATCAGCGATCAGAATGCCTGAGCTATAGGACTCCTTCGATTCAAGACGAACGCTGCCACGGCCATGCTTCCAGCCGCCAGGTGTGAGAAGTGCTGCCTTGTTTGCAGAGTTAACGCCAAGGTGAACCTTGCCATTATTGGTGTGAACAATGCCAGAGCTCACAGCCTGGCTTCTACTTAAGTAGTTGACGGAGCCACCGGTCGGGTCACCCTCATAGCCAGGGTCGATACTGTCAAAATAGGCGCGCTGCATTGAGTCAGTGGTACTGCTTGACTCATGGTTGGTAGAAGTCGTCTTACGTCTCGGAAGTTAAACGAGTCTAGGAAGTTGCTGGAATCGTATGTCTTCCTCAGTGTGAAGGCAGCCTGACCTTGGGTTGCCTCGGCGGCTACGAGAAGAGCGAGAATGGTGTTTCGGAACATGGCAAAGGAGTTGTACCTGAGTTAATGAGCGCTTTAACAGTATCCTAAGTGAGTCTTATATAAACCAGTATTTTTCGGATTCTAAAATACTTGCTCTTATACGAGGTTATCATCGCTAAAGTCCGAGCAATACGACCGCTAATCTGACGATTGATAGAAACTAGTGTAATCCTTCGACCCGCCTCGATCCTTCTCAATACAGTATCCATTGCATGAACTGATTTATGGTCATTTGGGATTCCAGAAAACTGTCGGACCAATTTGAGCCTGAGCGCAGTAATCCGCCACCTATATTATTTCTGTCTTCTATGTTCTTTACCTATAATACTACCCTTTTATGGAACGTGGTAAGCAGTTCCGTTCGGCCAAGCCGACTCGGCATGGTTCCTCGCAAAGACAAAAACCAGGATCTGCCAATCCTTTGAGAATCCGTCGAAACTATGTCAGGACCTGCTAGATACAGACTAGTTATTTATCAACCCACTGCATAAAAAGGATTTCAGAGTTCTTGGCACAGCACTCCATTCAAGTAAAATCTTCTTTTTGTCTCCCTACTCTAGACTAGTTGTCTCGATTAGGTTATCACCCGAGCATTTCTTACTGATCCTATCTTCGCTAGGCGCGGCCCGGCTGCCGGAAGTAAATTGGCCACCCGCTTATGCATATACGAGGTCGTCATGCGTCTTTTTCTTTCCTCATGAAACCTATCAGATAATTTTTATTGAGAAATCCTTCTCAAACTAGGCGCACCAAATAGCATGCTTGAGAATACTACTCGAATGGGCGGAATGAAATCGCGCCTCATGTCCACTTCTGCACAATCGAGGTAGGCATATGGCTCGAGTCATAAAGTCATCCCTGCTCATTGTGGCCGAATTCAGTTCCATCAACTTGTAAATTTTCGTTCTCTTACATGTCGCTCAGTAACAATCATCTCGTCTCTTCAGTGGCGTCACTGAGTCTTTGAAGCCGAAAGTGACTTGCTTAGCGCTCGTGTCGTTCCTAGTATTTTCGGTCATGTTATTAAGTAAACAAAAATGGACCTGCATCCTGTCCGGCGTGTTATCATTTATAACGGCTCCTAAAGCCGGTCCTGCTTTCATGATTATGGCGTTCAAATCAGCATTGCGGGTCGTATATACGAGAAGGGATAATGAGCTATTATGAGCGACGCCATTGCAATTTATAGCAAGAGAACCAGCTAAAAAGGGCAGAGGATAGTTAAGGATGAAGCAAGTAAGAAAGGACCAGGCGGCGGGAAAAGTAGTGGTAGATTATCTTAGTTGTCCAAACCGCTGCCGAAATGTTGGAAAATGCATGATCTCCAATGACTAACCGGTATAGAGACACAGCCTGAGGTTTATGTGATCTTACGTCAATGCACCTACAGTTAGTAAACTAAAGGTAACATCATTTACTAGGTACTCAAGGGCGTGCACCAGTGTCCGATTCCGACAACGCCACTTCTCCTGTGGGAATGGCCACAGACTGAGGGCTTTTTGACCGTAAAGGCTTGGTCTCACACAGCTGCTGTTTGTGAACTTAAGCTCGGAAGGAAGCAGTTGCCAGCGAGCGAACAGCGACCCCATCCGCATAGCCCATTGCTGGGACTCAGTGGATTGAGCCGTTGTACCTGACATGGACCTGTAGAGGACGTGGCGGCCGATAGCTAGAGCCAAGACAAATATAAAGAAAAAGCACCTAACGACAGGTTGATGAGGACTGGTGCACCATTCACCAAGCCGGCGCTGCACAGCCTAATTCTCGCGCATGATCTGATGAGAGATATTCAGCAGCTCAGTTTGCGAGCCGTCATTTCTCATTCTCTGAATGTTTTGCCTTTGACTCAAGGCAATGTTTGGTCTTCTTACTTTCTGTGCATGTGTTATTTACAGTAGGAAGAGGGATGTACCACAGAGCCCGTCTTGTTGATGATGACCTCGCATAAGTATCTCACCGACCCTACACTAGGATGGCCTGAGACTCGTTGGTGTGGACAAAGTGCAAATTGACGAGGTCTTGAAAATCTGTCTTTCTTTCCTTGGCATGATGCTGATATCAGGTGACGGACGCCATCCCTGAGGGCCACCTGCACAGGCCTAAAACAAGCCCGAAAAGCGGGAGCAAGACACAAGACTACGAGCGGTCTAAAGGGGCAGCCACATATGTGTTTTCAGCCCAAGTGAACTCAACTATTTTGCACTCTACATGCAAGTGATATTCATAGATGGAAACTGTTTCAGCTGCGCCTGGTCAGTAATGAAGATCAACGAGGCTGTATGGCTATCCTTCGCCTCCTCATTGAACAGCCTGTCTAAATGCCTTGTAATTGGTTCAGTTTATAACGAATCACCCATGGAATAGAGTGTGACGTTTACATTATACTGCTTTCCATAGGGTCGTGCGGTGTTTCGATTCTGCCTTTGTCAAATGTGATCTTTCTCTGGATTTCATCTACTAATCGCTTGTATAAATACGATGCAAATACTGTAGATTAATGTATCGTTTTCTTATTTATTATTTTCAACCTTTAAGAAAAGAGGTCATATCCTGCACTTACCATTCGACGTCGCAGCTTTCAATAATCACTCCTTGCCCTATTCTACTCCATAGCATTCTCTAGTGCGAAGACAGGAATGTCAGTGGCCTCCAATCTGGCGTGTCATACGAGCGATGAGATCGAGACTCCAGCCTCAGCCACTATCGACGATACTGACCGCACGGAGGCTTTGATGGCTGAAGCTTAACTAGACAGCCACTGCAGATCTTATCGACATCGATACCCGGACAGAGTCTTGGCGTGTAACACCACCTGAGCTGAAATAACGACTGCATACCATCTCTACAACTACAAATCCTGTCTGAGAACCTCCTGTTCGCAGCACTGGCAACAGAGTTACGAATATGTCTGGTTGCAATTCTGTGACCTGTGAGTTCTTCATGCCAAAACCTATAGCTCGCCTGGATTGGATATTGACAGCACAACTCATAGCTATGGGAAAGTGATGAGACATCCTGCAAAAAAGTCCCTCCTTCAATAAAATTGCTTTCCATTGAAAGAAACATATATTTGTAATGCACGGTAGTTGTAAACAATCAAGGGCCCGTGGAATTCTATGTCGCACGGATGATTCTAGGGTAGGGTAATCTCTTGGCAGGCCCAGATACGTGATGCGTATCTTAGCGGCTCTTGTTCCTATAGGCTACGCTACTTCCACAACTGTAGATACGTGGTCAAGGTGATGCCGCTAACCAAGGGATACTGAGTCGCGAGGCATAATTAGGGGATGAACTAGGTGAACTTCTAGTCATTGGACAGAGCCCCTGTCCAATATGTATCGTTTCATCTGGGCTTACGAAAAAAAAAAAAGCAACGTTATTAGTAAGACCACGGCTATTTTGTACGCTCTGACGCTGAATCGCTTGGCAACCATCTCGTTGCTTCCCCTTTACTTAGAGGAGAATAGGAACCACCGTGACTTGAAACCATATGGTAGCTATAGCAATTACGTATTAGTACTTACTCCAAATTCAGGGTCGTGGTTAGTCTCATCAGTAATCGAACCTATGTACGCTACTGACCAGCCTTACTGCCTTACAAGACCACATTGCTCGACGGCGGTTTGACTAGACTCTAGTGTGGCGCCAAGTTTTCCACTAAGGAACTTAATATGCTCACAAATAGAACCCGGCATTGCATCTCAGGCCGCGCATCCATAGACTACCCGTGGTCCCCGGGCTTTAGGAAACAGCCTCGAGACAGCCATCCAATATCGCTTGCGCCACGAACCCGGTCGGTTGCAATCTAGTTTCCTGGTCTTATCTCTACATTCCATGTCATTGTTCATAAACCTTAAATCTCACGGGAAGTCAGCTTAGCCAGGGCCTCTACAACCATTTCACAACTAATGCATACGTGCCTGCCGCTCGCTGAAGACTACTACTGCGCCACTAACGCATCCGGGGATCTGATCACCAATTTCACTACCAAAGTTGCCTAGTTTATCTACCCACGCAAGGCCTCTAGCGCCTCTAACGCCTCTAGTGTCGATCTTCATTCCTTTCGGTGTTTCGCAAAAAAGACTAGAATGCACGAATAAATACCCTTGGGTTGATCATCCTCTTTCCTGATGGCCATTTGCGACCTGCAAAAATGCCTATTGATGGTCTTCTCGAACTGTATCGGGGCCATGTTGTCCCAAAGGAATACAACGCGGGATACGTCGCGCTCAGCTATGTCATCAGCTTTGTAGGCGCTGCTTCGACTCTAGAACTGATCCATCGGAGATCATGGTTCAACGGTATTTCGAATCAGTATGCAAGACAATTACCTAAGCCAAGGCATAGATCCTCCCAAAGCGGTCTGCTAATCTAGGTGTCAGTCTGGTGCTCGTGTCCTCTGCGATTACTATGGGTGGTATATCCATTTGGTGTATGGTAAGTTGGAAGATGGAATTGTTTCACAGCAGTTTGTCTTGCGTCATGTTGTAGACCTGTACTCATTTCTGGTGTAGCATTTCATAGGAAACCAAGCCCTCACCCTCGCTCAAGGAGAGGCCGAAATGCAGGTCGACTACTCCATTGGCATTACAGTGCTCTCTTTCTGTATGCCTGTCATCTTTCTCCTCGCCGCCTTCTACGCAATAGGCATCTCGAATCGAATCGCTTGGTGGAGAGTCATCACTGCTGGTATCCTTTGTGGTTCTGCCATCTGCGGGATGCACTACCTGGGTAATGCTTCGATCAGAAACTACGATTGCATCTACAACAGAGCCTACATCGTCGGTGCTGCTATTATCTCTGTCGTGGCCAGTACTGTGGCTTTGGCAATGTTTTTTATCTTACAGTCGCTCTCGGGTGGCACTTGGTGGAAGCGGACGATTTCTGCCACAGTACTTGCTGGTGCAGTTTCCAGTATGCACTGGTGTGCATCTGTTGGCACTGAGTATCGTCTTGTTGAGCTTAGAAGGATCCAGGAGAATTCACGTACCGCAACTGTAGTGGCAGTGATTTGCTTGGTAAGTTCTTGAAGACTCCCTATCTTCGTATCAGATACCACGTCATTCATCCTCAGGTTAACTAACCGGCATAGTCCTTCGGCGCTTGCATAATCATTGCTGGATCAGCTGTCCTTCGGGCCCGTACTCTCAAGCAAGCTGCCCGTCGTGCCCAGCAGATCGAGCTGGGAGCTATTGTGTTTGACAAGAAAGCGCGTCTTCTTATCGATTCCAATGGAGCGTTTCCTAGTACTGTTATCACTGATTTCTTCATGGGAGAGGTAAAGTAGCCACGATTCTATTGTATTATTCCACTTACTAATCTGGGTTCTCTTTACTCTAGGATAAGAAGGAAAAGTTCAACACTTCTCATCCTCAGTTCCAGTGGATGTTCCAGGCGTCACGAAACTGGATTGGAATTTCAGGACTGATTAACGGCATGAAACGACATCTAGCGCAAGTGCCACACAAAAGCCGTCACAAGGATGCCAAGAAGGGAATCAAGCTCATCACCGACGACGGAAAACTCATTGAGGGATACGATGTTGTCTTTCGCGAACTTTTCTGCGTTGCCGCCGCCGAGCTCAGCGACCAGCTCAACGAACCCCTTATCAACGCTGGTGTTCTATGGGATGAGATACTACCCAAGGAAACAGCATCAAATCAAGCATATCTCCAAGCACTTGAGAAGTACAGGGGTGACCACAATGGTGATGTGAGTGAGACGAGTTGCAAGGGCTCATCTGACCATCACAACCTGGAGAAGGGAACTGGACTTGAGGACAGCCTAGATGGTCGAGGCGCTTTGATGTTCTTGGTTCGTCGCCTCACATCAGATGAGGAGATGCAAAGACTAGTATCGGCTGGATATCGATTTGTCGATCCTGGACAAGTAAGCAACAATTCGAGGTTCCATCAGCAGATTCAGTCTACCGAGTTTAAGTCAAAGCTTCGCGACATGAAAAACTTTGTTGATCAACAAATTCGAATCAAAGCTGGAGTTCATCTGGGATTCTTCGCCATCCAGGATTCAGGAATCAATAAGCCCCAAGTCTTGGTACGAAAGGACGCTCGCCATTTGCTTCCTTCAATACCTTTGCCCTTGGATACTCTCGAAAAGTGTCATATAGGGTTTTTAGACAGGATTGGCGGCTTGCCGGTGACAGAAGTACTTCAACGGTTGAGGACTAGAGGTGCTACCCCAAGGTCTCCTGAAGAGGAGCAGTTCGCCAAGCATCTCTCCAATGCTATACATTCACTCCGCAAATTGGTGCAGGAACCACTGTTCTCTGATGCGGTGCTAACGTCGTCTATGGTGCGACTTCCTTTCGGTATCGATGGAGATCAGGTTGATGAAACGGTAATTATGGCGTTACGACTCAAAATCTCACATCCTGTTATTTCCAACAGTCCCAACTGCCAATGGGTCCCCCTCGACTTCTTCAAGATGCGACAGACTCTGTCACAATCTTGTCAAAACTTTATACGAGTTCTCCATGACGAGTTTGATCCTCTGAAGATGCCCGCAAGCAGGGCGAACAACGAGCTCACTTCTGGACCAGTGTCGACTATGCGCCGACTCAGAAGTGCCGTGGCATCGATAGACTCCAAGGGCAAGAAGGCCGATATAACAGCGATGAGGGGTCGAGCTCCATCGAAAGACTCGGGACGCTCGTCATCAACAGTCAACCTCTGTCCCCCAGAAGTTGGCGAAGAAGGCCCTCAATTGACAGATAAAGTCGACCTCAACCCCCCTCCAGAGCGCCATTACACAGGGTATCAGCAATCATTCTTGAACGGTGGCATAGTTGTATTCCAAGAGGTGACTGTTCAGGTTGAAGCGAGGAAACCTGAGCCTCGCAATGAATTAGAACCCTCATGGAGCCATGATACAGCCGTTGAGCCTCTTTATGATACCGAATTTCATCAGCCTGGGCTGCCAACAGCACAGGCCATTGAGTTACAGCCATTGGGGTGGGGCAAGAATGATGTTTCTGTCATGTCACATCAATTGAGTGATATTAAGCAAGCGGATCATAATGTTGGGACAATAGCGGCTTTTATTGATACATTACTTATAGAGTTATACATCTCTAGCATATGAATACTTTAAATAATAAAAAGAGAACTTTACATAACAAATCCTAAAAAGCGTTTACTTGCTTAATTGTGAGAGTGTTGATATATCGGACGCAACAGTTATAATAGCTTATCACGCAACTAGATCTATGCGTATCATCTATGTAATCTCGGTCCGATTCAAGAAATATATATTGTGTTAGAGTCATCGGTCATGATGGCTCAAAGTGTATTTATCATTGTGCTTTGTCTATTTGTAACCTTGATCTATCCCTAGGAGGATATGGAATGGTTAAACCCCAATTCAAGAAAGATATCATTTGTAAGACCGGACTCAGGACTATATGAAGACAAACAAGTTTAACCCTTATGTAATGCCATCAGCTGAAGTGCCACGATCGCACGATCCTCATGCACAACCCCTCTGGTAACCTCATCGATGAAGAACTTCAATCCTGCACCCCAGCCCTCCTCGTGCGCCTGCAAAGATAATCTCAGAGGATTTCCAGTCTTACAATAACCCCAAGGAGGGCTTGTTTGATCATTGTTGTCAGTGAACTGAAGGCCAGTCAACGTACCCTTGCTATTTGTCCAAAGCTGCACGGATTTGAGAAGCGAGCGCCCTACTTTCCACTCTTCCTGTGTAAAATGTGGATCTCCCTTCAGCTCTCTGTCACGGCACCAGCACGAGTAGTAGTTCTTGCAACTGATACTCATACACTTAAGGTCTTTGCGAGAAGAGAACTTGGTTGGGCCAACGGATGCTGTTGTCTGATCGTCGGAGTATCTGAAAGAAATCGACACTAGGGGAAGTTGGTCGGATTCAAAGCTGTGACATTTTCCGACCATGATAGATTCGAGAGGCCTGCTGCAGTCTAACCATGATAGAACAGCGTCCTCACTCGGTACGTGTCGGATCCTGTCATACTTGGTCTTGAACTGCCACTGGCCATGTATGCCGCTACTGAGGACTCTGCTCAACGCTGTTGGTGCACTGGGCACCCAGCTTCGCTTTTTTTCGTCCTGTACTAGAGCAGGTAGTTTGGCAGGAATGCCCTGCACCTTGCGACTGAAGGCCCCTACTGAACTGAGATTTGTACCGCACGTGTTGCGATTCGACCAATGACAGTATATTCCCATCAGTATGCTCTTTTCATCGTGCGGGAACGAGACCTCGTTGTACTTATTCGTCCGTCCGACGATTAGTTGTCGGCCCCTGTTTGTCACAAATCGTATACCTTCAGGTCGGTCGTTGATCTTGACGTAGCAGCAAAGTATTCTCTCGCCTCCTCGCCCGTCAATGGGCAGGTAGTGCATAGCATTCGTATTTCCAATAGAGCGGGTTGTTTTTTCGTTACCGTCATCCAGACAGACCTCGAACCCTCGGAGCAGTGGGTCAACGCCAATAGCCGTAATCATTTCCAGATCCTGCTCTTTAGAGCCAAAAATCAGTGCTTCCATGAGGTAATCGTCCTTCTCACTGCTAGGACGCCCATAGCCAGTTCTGGCAGGCAAGATATCTAGCACCCTGGGAGGCAGTTCTGCTTTCCACAAGCGGCCCCCTATCTCCGGGTTGTCGGTCTCAACCGGGATGCCAGTATCGTCACGTAATATGGGAAGCTTCAGCCGGTGAAGACTGTCCTGAGGGGCTTTTTCTATTGGCTGAAAGAGTAGGCCTAGCTTTGCGATCGGCTGTCCCACAGGGAATGCAAGCTTAAACCCAACAACAAAGTGGCCAGGTTTAGGAAATACAGCTCTTTTGTCGCCTTTAGCTTCGCCCACATGAACGGGATCACCCTTTGAGAAGTAAAATCCCAGTCCAACCACTCTGCGCTGTATGTCGAGATTCTCCACCTTGATCTCACCGCGAGTGATGATGACCAGTTCAGTGATCCAGCTATCCCTTGGAATCTGCACATCTTCGCTCATCGAAAAGGTATTCTTCGAACCAATACAATGCCGATCCTCATCACGACTCGTTTTTGTTCCAATACCGGCAAGCTCTCCAATCTTTGACCAAAAGATAGTAATGACGGGCTGAGCACTCCGTGTGTCGGCAAAGCTCCTGATAAGACCAATGTCGGACAGGATGACGCTCCGTATGATTGGATACCTCAAGAGTTGTAGACTGGTTTCGTCTGCACCATGGAGAACTGCATATCTGTTGCTTTTCTGTTCTTCGTATACTGCTTGGCGAACACAGTATTCTTCCACAAAACTAGAGCATACCCCCCAAACACGAGACCGGTTCCGGAGTGCCCAGGAGGTGGGTAAGCAGCGTTGATACTGGCCTTTGCTGATGGCTCGCATTACCTTGTAGACTTTGAACCAGTCAGTTTGCGGGCTGCAGGCATCAAGCCTTGATGGCAGGAATTCAGCGGCCCAAGCCATGTCAGCAAATACTTTCTTCCTCCAAAACCCATTATATGATGTCTGATTCAAAGTGGCCTTAGAAGCAACTCGGACTGCGCAGATACTGTCATGGCCCAGCGATTCCAGCACAGCGCAAAAGAGTTCACTCGGCAGGGACTCTAGCGCACTGTTGCTCGTATGTGGCTCGGAAGACATAATCTGAAAACCCTCGGAATCTCCAAATTTAGCATGCGCCAAGACCGATCCAATGAACTCCTTGATTCGTGGAATATTGGTTGGTGAAGCCATCAGATAGCCAATACCACTGATACACTCCCCCTTGAAGTCGTGGCCCCGGCAGGCTGAGGCATCCCCATAGTCATAGTCAAGAGCGAAACCATTATTTTGAGCATAATGACCTTGAAGAGTTTCGTAAAGGATGTTCAGGTCGAGAGTGTATGGCATTGTAACCTTTGAGAGAAGATAATAGCAGTCGTCATGAAAGGGGATCAAGATGTCATGTGCATATGCGTGTTTATATCTGCCAGGTTAGCTATTCCTCCTATTGCATCATCTTCAATTACTTACACTCCGACATCGTTCGTCCCGCCAAGTTCCCCGATTGGAGTCTCATCTCCTCTTTGAAGAGTATACCGATTGCGGTACCACGCTCTTGCAGGGCCAGTGAGGAAGGCTGCTCTGTGTGAAAGATCAGAATAGTATTCGTTACGATCTACTAGTACAATACTTACGGCTCTTGTTGTAGACGTTTCTTCAGCAGACGACCGATGATGTTGGCATTGAATAACCACCGTAAATATTCGTTTGAAAGAAGATTGACTTGGTCATAGACCTCAACTCTGTCGCGCACTGGTACGCCGCAAATGGAACAACATGTTCCTTGCATAGTCATTGCTGCTACTTTTGATACTGCTCAAGGTATTGAGACTGTTCCGATTCTTGTTGCCTTTATTGTCGGTGTTGTTTGCGGGAAAGGTTTGAAGCGGAATCTGGTGACTTTTAAAAGATAATAACGCTAACAAGGTTGAAGCTAGTTTTATGAGCTAGGAAGCTATGTGGAGAAAGAAACCTCACTTACTAGACCAAGGTTTCTTGCCCAAAGTATCTATAAATAAACACAATTTCTACACCTTCATAGCACCGTTATTCCTATGCTTCCACAATAGCCAGATATAAAGCCCCGGAAATCAGCAATCCTTCCAATGCACAAATGGGATTAAAAGTAGGTGCTCAGTACACTATTTACCTCTTTGAATATATTTCTCATCAAAAGTACCTGAAAAAATATCAGCGCATGTCAAATCGCCAAAGTTTCCGGTTTCGGAAACTGATGTCTCAGATGTCAGTATGCTTTGAGTTAAGCGCTATGCTGGCTGTGTCTCCAGGGAGATATTGCCTGTAAGCTTCAATTCAAGAAAAAGGCTCTACGTCAAAAATTCTATTTGCTAAGCTCCAGCCGGATCCCAGGCTTACATTGGCTGCTCAGGTTGTAGGCCTGTCAACCCGTCGAGCTTGTATCGAATTTGACTACATATTGAACCTCATCTCACGTGCCGGCTCGCACACAAGGCAATTCACCTTCCGAAAAGGCTAGACAGAAAACGTAGACGGCCTCACCTAGCACTTGATTGAACAGTTTCTCTCCTACTCGTTACATACCAAGGCTCAATTATTTGTCATGCCTCCAAAAAACCAAGTCAAAGTTATCAACAACGTGAGATGCATGAGCCTCAATCGACACCAGGATCTCAATCCTTTTTTCTCCGAACAACAGCAGTCCATAATCAAGCAGGCTGGATCATGCACTATTTCCGTGCATCTAGCAAAGGAATCAACAGAAGAGTTTCATTATCTGGTATCTCTCAGGAGGTATTATTTGTGCCAAGGCTGGAGGAGCACCCGTGCGCAATCCTCCCGATATAAAAACCCGGCCTGCTGTGTTGTTTACTATGTGTTACTGCACCTTACGAGCTGCAATTGTGCTTGCCTGTTCTGAAGACTGTTGAGGCAGACAACTGTTGTTAAGCTTTGTGTATGGTGTTGTTGAGAACTTAGATAGAAAGGGCACTGTATTCATCTGGCATTGGGTACTGATGCCACCTGATGTATATAAAGAAAACACTATTATTGTGTTATATCTGATGTGTAACCCAGGCCTCGGTTTCCTGGATTAATATTTATATTAAATAAAACTCCGGTTTGAACCCCAGACAGTGGCTAAGATGAGGAAGCCTGCCGAGAAAAAACTATCGGCCAAGCAGTGAAGGTTCTTGACCGAGCGTTAACATGGAATGTAGCTGAACAGCCTTTGTTCAATCTTGTCCAGAACAATCGAAGATGCTGATAGAGTCGAACGAAAAAAAGTTAAAGTAGGAAACGACAGTGCCTCCGGTAAGTAGGCTACAATGACTTTAAGGTTATATTCCTTGCTCACACGAACCTTACTCAGCATAAGGGTTTCTTACCTCAAAGGACTACTTAAGTCTGAGCTGTCCCACTTGTTCGACCACAAAATCGGACGGACTTCTCTAAGGGCCTCTACCGGTAATTTCTCCCTCGTGCGCTTTTTCTGATGCTACGCATAGATTGTTGCCATCCGGCAATGGCACCCATCACCCATCTTCCATCCGAGACTCTGATCGAGATCATGAAGTTTTGTGATCAGCCACAAGATATGCTGTCGCTTATCAAAGCAGCCCCGATATTCCTCCAGCATTTTATCGCCCACAGAAAGCAACTTATGAGGCCCATCGTTGACGACCTCAAAAGTCGCTTCCCAGGCTATGGATCACCCATGTGCCTTTCAGCATTACAACTGCGCCATGGCAAGGAATCAGGGCAGTGGTTAGAACTGTCAAACCGAGAAGCGGAAGCGGCTAAACTCAACCTTTATTATCGCCCACGACACCCACCCCTTCAATTCTCTACGTCAACCAACTTGACCCTGCTCTGTCGCATATCTAAGCTTCTTACTGAGACGGAGTGGATGCTGAGCACTTATTCGCCACAGGCATGGTTCAAGATGTAGGTGTTTGAGATGGAGGGCTACCCGATCCCCAGATCGGGACACTCTTTCCCGACGGAACTAGTTCTCTCGGAGAAAGAAAAAGTGCGGTTTATGCACGCATCCATTCACTTCGACGTCTATTGCCAGCTGTTCTTCCTCGACGAAGAGATTCTGTTCAAGAGGAATAGTCGTGTACGGCATCTATTCTTCGACGCATCACACAAGAATGGTATCACGGCAGATGCCTTTTACTCGATTGTATTCTACATATTCGATCAACACTTGTCTATGTTCACGGATATCCCCGCGAGCCTCTGCAGATGGATACCCCCGCGGCGCACAGCAAAAGACGGAACGACTCCGGAACAATGGCAGATTTACTTCCGCCAGTTCAAGGAACACACAAGGCTCGAAATGCTCAAATTCACGCATTTGAAGAATTGGCCACTGAAATCCTTAAAGATAAAATTAGTCAGTCAGCTTATGCTCTTCTTATGAGGTTCTTAGACTCTTTATTTCTGTCATCCTAAGCCTTAGGGGCCATCTTTTCTGTTACCCCCTTGATAACCTCAAGAGTGATCGCCTAGTCCTTGGAATAGGTTTTAAAGTGATGTAATGCGAGTCATTTGCGAGAAACCCCACGGTCTCAGCTTGACAACTCCACGTCCCACATGCGACGATCACGATCAGCTACCCAGTTCTTTTGCATACACGATGCGACGTCGGGTCATCAAAGCCTCAAGCGGTGTCTTCGGTCGGAGAACTTCCACGCGGCAGTGAAGGTCAAGCCCGTCCGAGCGACATATAAAAAGGCTTCCTCATACCTCATCCGGAACGTATCAAGCTCAAGTCAACAGCTTCTAACTATACACTCCAGACACGTCTCAATTTCCAACTTAGGAATCATCCCCAAAGAAGCCAAAATTATGAATATGACTTTCTCTCTTCAATGTGTCCTCGTCGCCGCCACCATGGCTTTCAGCTGGGCTCCTTTCTCCTCTGCCATGGTAAGCATACATAGTCAACCATTCGCAACAAACATTTCTGACAGTTGAACCAGCCGTCTGGTGACGGCAAGATTTTCAATAAGCGCGGCGACATTATCAGCAGCATGGATGGTGGTTACAGCGCCCCTTGCGGCCTAGGAATCTGATGCAGCCCCATGTGCAAAGCATATATTTGGTTACATAATATACACCTTTTTCAGCCTTGTATGCTCATTCTTCACCTGCTATTAACCACTTGAAGTGTTCCATATCATCAGAATCGATATGTGCTGCACCGTAACTTCTACATACTTGCCTTCGACCTACGCTCTGTGCGTGCCCCGTTTCTGTGTAATCATTTCTAACTAGTGAATCCCAATATCATCTTGACCTTGATGTATCATTCCGATGGCCTGTAAGCTCCCCTCCCTTCTATTGCACTCGAATAACACCAACAACAATGGACACTATTCTTTTCCTAGGAGGCATAACGCCTGAAGTACTGCAATTTACTGCAGAAACACCAATGCAGTCGTGAGAACAGAATTTAGAAGCGGGACAGCCGGCTCTTTGTGCAGGCACAGCGCAGGTCTCGAAAGGAGTAATTGGCAAAATGGATCTGTGAAAGGTCTTAGAAGGTCTCGTCTATCAACATGTGTCTAGCTTACAATCGAGCCATCTTGATCACAACGAAGGTGTTCGACTGATCTCGGATGTTGTCCTAGGATATCAATGGAACACGGCGTCTTGAAGTTTCATCAGAACAACAGTGCTTCAACAGGTGCAGCGTACTATGGTATACGAAGCTAAGATGTACTGTTACCTAATTGAACAGCAAGTTACTTCTCGACCTTCTCAAAGCACAGCCTTCTGGGCCACTGTCCAGTATTCCTGGGCACCTAAAAAAACCCTCATGTGCAACGAACAAGGCAGAACAGCTAAACCGGGAACAAATCTAGAACAACACAACACAACACAGAACAATCATAGATTCCACGCATATAATATCCCACTCTCTCCTCCTCTCGAACCTCTTCTCCTCAGCTTTTCCCAACCTCAAGCAGGATTCTATACCACCAAAATACCCTTAACTAATCACACGCATCATCAGCGTTTGCAAACTTCTAACAACTCATCTAGTCACTCGCACATCGCAAGCATGCCCACCTCCCGCACACAGTCCGGCATCAAAGCCACTGCTCAAAAGTCTTCCAAGCTCCTGTCGATCTTCAAGAAGGCTGTTCGTTCAACCTTCCCCAAGAACTCCCAGAGACAGAAGGCGGTGAAAGGTAATGAGAAGCCCAAGTACAAGCTGCAAGAGAATGCCGACATCATGCCTTCTGAGGAAGAGGACGATGAGGCATCTTGGGCGTTCGTCTACCAAGAAGTCCTGTCCGATTGCGTGCCACCTGATCGTGTCAGCGCCCCGGGCAGTGCTGGCAAGGGTGATACAATGGAGGATCTCGAGGCCACTGCACGCGAGGACCAGGACCTCATGGGTTCGCGCCGTTTTGTGAGATAGGCGGTTTAAGTAGAGGTAAGTGTTGGAGTTGGCCGGAAGCCACTGCCGGGCCTGTTGGGCTCAATGTCTATACGCGTAGATTTTGAGGGAAGGCTGGTCCTTCCTAGTGATCTGATTTGACATATTGTGTAACTGTGAGGTTGTAGAACAGGTAGAGTATTGGGAACCGTAGGTAGCTCCTTAAAATAACACATTTGTCAAGATACAGTTATGTCTAGCCCAACACTTCTTGTTGATAACCCAGTGCTTACTGTCCAACATCGGTAATAGGCAGTGCGTTCTCATGTGACGGATATGTAGAAGGGCCTCACGAAAGGACCTTCATGACGTATTGGGCGGCACTCACGCGCGACTCGGAGTCGCATCACTTTTCTGAGTTTTCGACAAATTCTTCTAATGCTTCACCGCTTGGACCCCTTTTGCGGGAACCTCTCCCAATGTGGCTGTAAAGTTCAAAGGTGGTCTTACGGGATCAGCAACCACGTGCTGCTTTTGGCAGTGAGATAAAGCGCCTTGTGGGTACAACGTTGAGATAACTGGTTTGTGGTAATAAGCTTTGTTCCATCACCTGTCATGACCTGCGTCTAGTCGCTGGGCCGTGGTGCTGCGCTTCATCATTGGCCAAAAATGAACGTTGGTTGTAGAAGGCGTTTTCAAGGTTCAGTGGTGCGAGACTAACTGCCCCGCTCCGGTTGAGAATCAGACTTCGTACAAGAAGACGGCAGTGCTCTAGAAGAAAGAAGACGAGAATTGTTGTCAACTTCCACGTTCACTCGTCTTGACGACTGAGGCTTCCGCGCTGAGACTGTATAAAAGTTCTCGTGAGTAGATTTAACCCTTTCTTTGACGCCGGTCAGATTGTTCAACCACCCTGTGATATCTGTGGATTGTTCAGTTTCTTCGAAGAAAGACCTGTTGGGTCACTCTCATTGTGGCACTTCTCGATATTTGCAATCACCCACAGTCCTTTGTTCCTCTCGTTCTCTACTCGCATTCCACTTCACAACAAAAGACTGTGCAGTTGTCACTGACCACCATCATAGGCCTTTGCTATCACCTGCACAACTAGACTTTCACATCAAGGTCACTTTCACTTTGAAGCCCGGTCGACAACTTTCGGTATTCACGTCGCCCTCTCAGCCCTTTTCAAGTACATAACTTCGCTTCATCCTGCGGTCTCCAACTCCCACCTTTTAAAATCCCTCCCGACGAGCAGAACGCCCAAGCACGGAACAGAATTCGTTTGGTAGTCCAGTATTACATCGCAGCATGGCTTTGACATCCCGGGACTACGACGAAGACGCATCAAGCATCTCCAGCGGTGAATCCATCATCACCCTATCCCCCTCCGATTTCGAAGGTGAGATTCACATGGTATCAAGGCAGATGAGCTAATCTAAAATATTTGCAGGGTTCGACATGGACGAGCCAATGTCTTCATATGAGATCGGTATAATGACCCCAACTGATTCATCTTTCTCATTCACTCCGCCGGCAACGCCTTCCACGCACACAGAGTTCTCGGCACAGGAGAGATGGGACGATCTTCTCGTAACGTATCGGCAAGCTGTCAGTCAAGTTCGACAAATCGAAGATGAAATGATCGATCTCCGCTATCGTAGCCTCCAGCCATACATCGATATTAACGGTGGAAGATCCATGATCCAACGACAGTCCCAGCCACGACTAGCCATTCAAAGTCTATATGACATCAATGACGACATGCAGCCAACGTTCCAGATGTTAGGCGGCACTCATGTCTCCCCTAATCTGGTGCAAGGAGCCCATCAACTTAAGCTCGAGCTGAACGAGGCTGTGGAACTTTCTGTCGTCGAACTCGATACCCTGGGCGGGAAGAAAACTATGATCAGCTTGACCACCAAGTCATGTGGAGCGAATCTCAAGCAATTGCTGGGATTCTGGGAGTTCAGTATGCCGTGAGACATGTCGGATCACTATTCCAGGTGTAGGTTAACACTAGAAAGCCTGAACTGTTGCGTAAGTGAGTTGACGTCAGTCAAAAGTCAATATCGGGGATAGTGTTTTGCGACAGCCGTATTGGGCAGTTGGTGGATATTGGATGAGGTGGTTAAATGTAGGGGCTGGGAATAAGGTTTACGTCCACCCTAAGTGATGTGAGAGATGGCTGGGCCTTGATATACCATACAGCACCTCATGTATAGTGATTCGGCGATTTTGAGAATTGCTTTTGAGTTTTGCAGTAGAGACGTAATTTAAATATTTATCCCAGGAAGCCGAGGCCTGGGTTACATATCAGATATAACACAATAACAGGGTTTCTTTCGTACACAGCAGGTGGCATCAGTACTCAATGCCAGACTAACACAGCAACATTTGCAGTAGAGATTAAAGATGATTTTTCCTGACTTGGTAGAGCGATAGTCACCGACACCTTAACCATTGCTGGCTTAAGTTTAGACAAGAATAGAAGAGAAAAAAATAAACTTCCATAAATTTTATGGCCTGCATTTTAAGCATGTACGATACGATAGATAGTGCTGGGGGCAAAAAGA
The DNA here is from genome assembly GCA_018886245.1 of Fusarium brachygibbosum. Taxonomy (NCBI): domain Eukaryota; kingdom Fungi; phylum Ascomycota; class Sordariomycetes; order Hypocreales; family Nectriaceae; genus Fusarium; species Fusarium brachygibbosum. Next base: position 2,907,445 of record MU249525.1, read on the forward strand.
ACATTTGAAATAATTAAATATTTCGCACAATCTTGCCTCAACACGGGATCGAACCGTGGACCTTGTCATTACTAGTGACACGCTCTACCACTGAGCCATTAAGGCGGTCTTATTATTGGAAAAGCAACGTCTTATTTTGCTTTCACATGGCTATTGCTTTTTACCACTAAACTCTTCTTGTAAACATGTTCCGTTAATGGAGTAGTGCAGACAAGCGCTCGCCCCACTGTTCGGCCTACAGTTACCCGGTAGTCTTAAGTTTAACAACTTAAAAAAAAAAGATAAGTTAATGTATTATTCCTCCATCTATATACCTATAGACACTTATTGTAGGGTCCTGTCCCTTGCATTTATTACTGTAAAACTTTAGCTTTTATTCTAAGCTGGTATTCTTAAGGATATCAGATTTAGACTCTCTTATATTTATTCTTTAATCAGTTATACTAAGCTAATTTATCACCTACTCTAACCTTTCAAATGTTATGATGTGCCGATGTGGTAACCCAGGATGGAACTGTCACTTTGCCCTCCATTCACTAGGACCCTATACTTACGACTGGCTGCTTCGTAACTTTAAGTCTACTAAAGATGCAGAATCCCTTGTGTGCCTCTCAAGCCTGGTACCTAACGTATCTAATCTACCATCCGTTCCCAATAATTTGTCCGGTCCAACCTGATGCCAGGAGTTGTGTTGATCTCAATGGGACCGATACGCTCTTTCTATAAATCTAGAACTATTGTAGTGTGGGCGCAATGCTTATAAAATTGGCGACGAAAAGCTTAGAACGAGGTTGGATTGAGTTGACGATTGCGCGTCGTGATCTGCTGAAAGTAAGAATATTATTATCTCTATCCACAACCCAGATAACTACGGTGAATTCAGAGAATAATCTTCAGAGTTTCTCCCTTGCTCGGCTGTTACTTCACGGTAAGCTGGCGTGCTGACGCGGATTCCAGGACTTCAGCTTTACACAACCCCGATAAAACTAACAATACAATCAATTATTGTAAGAGTGACTTCCTTCACACTTCGCAATGGTTCATATCCATTCTCCTCAATACTGTAATTCTACGGAATTCGCTTTTCTACTGCCTGGCTATTACGACCTACGGTACTTTAGTGAGCGCTAGAGGAATCAACCTTTAAGCGTTAGGATACAAAAATAAGTAGACCAAAGTTCTCCTACCAAACTGACTCGTTAATTGAATCTCTTGTACTTCCAACTGCCAGGATTTCCGAAATGCCGCGGCCATAGAATAATTACTTAGACATCGGGAGTTTGTCCGCCTCCGCGATGTGCGACAAGGTCTGAGCGGTATCTTGCTGACGGCACAGATGCAGGTCTCAGCCTCGTTCACACCATCGTGACTTTCTACATTCCTATCGGCATTAGTTGGAAAGGTCCGATAGCTTCTCTTTCCATTTCTAGCATACGAAATTGCACTTTTGGTAAATGTGACGTGCACAGTTGTTCCAAGAAGGGCAGAAGAGGGAGGAGACAACAAGGGCTGAGTAGTATCTCCACACTCATCTCAATAGTTTCATGCAACCGAAAGGCCTCATATTTGCAAGATCATCAAGGTGTGAGGTCCATGTCTCTGATCGTTCTCCACTTCATATAATGTCTCTGCAGAAGTCTTCCATCTTGCCAGCCCCCTTGTTATCGTCGAGCTCACAGGATGTGATTATTGATCAGTGTGACACGAGCAGGTGGGTCAGAATAAAATCCGTATACGAAGCCATGGCGACAAAAATAATATCCCGGATTGTGGGCTGAAGATGACCGGCTTAATCTTGTCTTCTTTTGTATTCGGTATCTTCCATGCTACTCCACCTGTCATGATATGCCATCCACTTCTGCCACTTCGCGTCGTTCTATTCCCCAGACCCAGGCAAGTGGTGCAAGGGTTTTCCATTTTTGTTCGTCATTGCGGCATCACCAAAAGACACTTGCGGGATATATTTCGACAAGGGCGGAAGGATCGTTCCGAGGAACGGGTAAAGCTGATAGTCAGGCGGTTCAGGTGTCAAAAGATCGACATGACATCCACTTGGGCCAAGGGAGCATGGGCCTCAGATCGTCAGTTCCCAACTGGGTGGTTCAGTAACCAGACCCATAGCGGCTGATCAATGATCTGCGACCTAGCAGGGTTTGAACAACCATTGAATTGAAGCCCTGTTAGGCATATCGATTCCTTGGCCGCCGATCAACCGATCAACTACGGCTTGGATTTCGGTATCGTCAAGTATTAGGCAGAAGTCTCAAAGTTCTGTCACGCCATTTGTGCTATGCATTACTATACAACACAGGTAATTATGCAAGGAGACTGATTGACCTTGCGGCCTCCTACCGGGTACCCGTCCTCCCGAGTGTCGATATGTAATCCAATATTCCGTGTGTGTCACCACTTCCAGAGCCACTGCGTAACTCTGTTATCTGGCAAGATGGACAGGGAGGTGAGCTGATGCCATAAATAGTCATTTAGTCAATGCTTCTCCTCGCCATCCTCGATTTGACCGAACATATTAGCGATAGTAAAATCTCAGCCTGACTGCCCAAAAACACATCCATCACATCCATCATGACTGTAAACCAACGTGGTAAAGGCCCCATGGCGGAAGCCCAAGCCTCACAACCCGCAACAGAGACAACCCCACTGTTGAACAAACCACACGATAATGCCCTTTGTGCTAGCCATGAGGATGAGGAGACGACCGTCCTTGTCAAAGAACCGCCCCTAGGAAGGCTGGTACTTATCATGGCCACCGCATGGTTTGGCGTCTTCCTGGGCGCCCTGGACTCAACAATCATCGCAACTCTGTCCGGTCCTATTTCAAGCGAATTCGATTCGCTAAGTTTGCTGTCCTGGCTTGCAACTGCGTATCTCATCTCCAATGCAGCTTGTCAGCCTATCGCTGGTCGACTTACGGATATCTTCGGACGACGGCTCGGTCTGATGTTGAGTAATTTCCTATTTGCTCTGGGAAATCTGGTCTGCGGTCTGGCGACTAATCACCAGGCTATGATTGCCGGTCGCGTTATCGCAGGGCTTGGAGGAGGTGGATTGATCAGCATCGCGACGTTCCTGACTTCTGACCTTACACCACTTCGCAAAAGAGGCATCATGCAAGGTATCGCCAACTTGTGGTATGGAGCTGGTGCCATGCTTGGAGCTGTCATCGGCGGACTATTCCACGATCAGACTGAATACGGTTGGCGCCTCGCATTCCTAGTCCAGGTACCACCATCCTTACTACTTATTCCCGCCATCGGACTATTAGTCAAGGTACCAGCTAAGGCATCCGAGAAGAGATATCTTGCAAGAATCGACTTTCTCGGCGTTTTCCTTACATCTTCATTCCTGGTCTTGTTACTTCTTGGTCTGAACACAGGCGGCAATACAGTACCATGGACACATCCTCTGCCCTTGACTACCATACCGCTGTCTATCCTTTGCTTTGTCTGTTTCATCTGGTGGGAAAGCAAGGTGAAGCAGCCTATCATTCCAGTGGGCCTTCTTCGCGATCGCACCATCCTGTCTGCATGTGCCGCCAGTCTTTTTATCTCCATGCTTCTTATGGCGACCACATTCTACGTGCCTCTCTATCTACAGGTGCTCGGAGACTCTACCACAACCGCTGGCCTCAAGTTTCTACCGTCCCCTCTGGGTGGGTCAATCGGAGCTCTTGGAACAGGATATGCTATGGCATGGACCGGAAGGTACAGACGGTTTGGAATCGTGGGTGCCTTGTCATTGACAGTAGGTACATTCCTGTTTACTCTTCAAACCGCGAGTAATTCGATATACCTCACCTGCATTGGTTTGTTACTTGTTGGTGGAGGCTTCAGCGCCGTATTGACCATCGCGACTGTTTCATGTCTCGCTGCAGTCGATCACTCGCAGCAAGCGCTTATCACATCAGCTATTTGTAAGTAGTAATATCTTCTGCCACCCAGTATTTAATCAAGATAGCACTAACATCCGTTGCAGTTCTAGCTAGAAGCGTTGGTGGTACTCTTGGTATAACCATGGCATCTGCAGCCTATCAGAATACATTGAAAGAAAAGCTATGGAATCTATTTGGTGACCAGTCTGGTGGTCCCGAGGAGATTCGTCGCATTCTAGATGGTCTAGAGGAACTTAAGCATCTTCCTCAAGGTTGGTTGCAAGGGGTCATGGAGTCGTTTATCGGATCATTCAGAATGGTATGGGTGATGATGATTTGTTGGGCTGTACTGGCTCTTCTCAGCATCTCGTTGGTCAAGGAACACAAGCTGCACTCCAAGTTGGATAGAACGTAGAACCCGAAGCTGGTTACTGCAAAGTCAATATTAGGCTAGAATGTTTGAACTGTATTTTATCGTGGGCATGGCCGAATCGTGGGCACGGCCGAAAATGAAGGTTGTGGGTATGAAGCAGTTCTGACGCATTCCATTTGCAAGTGAACAACTCTGAGATCTCAACCAAACTCAAAGTATTAATAGTTGAATTCATAAGCTATCGAACCTCACAGTATCGAAATATTCCCCATGCCTCAAGAGAATTGGGGCAGATCCTCACCGCGAATCTCGTGCAACCATCCAAAAGGATCCTCCCTGGTCCCATTCTGAATCCCCAGTAACTCCAACCTGAGTTTCTTGGTCAAGTCACCCATTTCACCATTGCCAATTAGAAACTCGCCGCTGGTGCTTCCATGGCTCGTCTTTGGTTGATCCAGGGGACAGTAGAAAGAGCCAACAGCGATGAGACCACCGGCCGTACCACAAGCAAACACTTCAAGTACCTCCCCACTCATCGCATCTGCATAAAAGTCCTTGAAGAAATAGTCCCGCTCCTCCACCTTGATTCCTCGTCGTTTGGCGAGTTCCATTACTGAAGCTCGTGTTACACCGTTCAGAATAGTATCGTTCAAACAAGGAGTTCGGATCGTTCCATTCTTCATGACAAAGAAGATGTTGGTGACTTCGAGCTCCTGGATCTTGCCGTCATCCTCCAAGAAAAGAGCCTGATCGCAACCATGCTTGGCAGCTTCTTGGTGCGATCGAAGAGCTGCCGCATAGTTGCCACCGCATTTGGAACTGCCTGTGCCTCCTGGCGATGCTCTCCTCAGGTTTGGTTCCACATAGACCTTCAGCACGGTTCTATTGAAGAATGATCGTGCTGGAGAGACAAGAACACAAAAGATGTACTCTTTGGCCACAGCAAATCGCACCGAGTTTCCTGCAGCAAACATAAAAGGCCGGAGGTAAAGTCTACCACCCTCACCAGAAGGAAACCAATCCCGTTCTACCCAGACCAGTGCCTTGACCATGTCAAGGAACAGCTTCTCCGGAAGTTCGGGCATGGCAACTCTGTCTGCGGACACGTTGAGACGTTTCGCGTTCTTGTCAGGCCTGAACAGAACAATCCTTCCATCGGGCGTCTTGTATGCTTGCATGCCTTCAAACAGCGTTTGTCCGTACTGAAAGCATTTCGATCCAGGGTGGAGTGTCAAGGCAGAAAATGGCTGGATTGCTGCACTCTGCCACTGACCATCGGCGTATCTAGCGATGGCCATATGATCCGTGTCAGAAATACCCAGCTCGGGATTTTCCAGACGCTGCTGTCGTTCTGCTCCAGAAACAGGATTTTCATTACGAATGAAAGTAACAGAAGGGAAGAGAGGTGCCATTGTTTCGTTGTTATCTGGGCTTAATGATCAAGCCAAAGATGAAGTGCTGGGTACAAAATGGGGAAAATAGTTAGGGTGCGTTTTTGCCGAATGGGTTGCTAGGGGCGCGTGGTGTTACTTATATGCTTTGCAGGACACAAGTGGCCCATAGATACCCAGCCAACCGTCTCATAAGTGGCCATACTAATGCCAAGTAGTCCGTCTTGAAGCCCCAACCTGTGCCTTGCCATCTGGACACGACATGCGTCATGCCCATCAAATACTCACCCGCCAGACCTAGCCATCTCTGGTTTATTTGCTATACTGATCACGATGGGAAAGGCGATTTTTCAAAATTTACAGAAACTCAAACCTGACCAAACGGAGGTGTCACGTAAATTCGCATTCCTGATTCAAAGAGTGCATCTTTCTCCACGCGTTTCGCACAATCTATTATGCTTGTCTGTCAAGACATAGTGTTCTTCAATGGCTCTCCCCTTGACCATCTCTCTAATTCTGCAACCTGGTGCTCATAAAACTCGTTCATCACGCGTTCTTCTACATACGCAATATGCGGCGTCACAAGCACTTGGCTCTTGCCTTCTGTTCCCCAACTCGAGTCTCTCCACTGACTGTCCGCTGGCAAAGGTTCCAAGTTGAACACATCTAACGCTGCTCCTCGGATCCTTCCTGCTTTCAAGATTTTAAGAAGATCTTCCTCAACTACCAAGGGACCACGGGAAGTGTTAACAAAGAACGCAGACGCTTTCATCCTCGACAAGTCATCGGTCGTGATCAACCCTCGTGTACGATCTGACAGAAGCAGATGTACGGTGAGAACATCCGAGGTTGAGAAAATCTCCTCTCGGCTAACATACTTGAACGTCTTTTCACCATCTGGGCGTTCAATTGGCAAGCCTTGGGCTTTGGCCTGTTCGTCAGCAGTGCCCTGTGTCAGGTTTGAGCTCCAGCAGATAATCCTCATGCCGAAGGCTGTGCTCATGATTCGAGCAACGGAGCTACCCAGCCGTCCAAGGCCAACAATGCCAAGCGTTTTGCCCGTGACGCCTGTGACCATGCTTGTCTGCCATTTCCCACCCTTGACAGCTGCATCGTTCTGTGCAATGTCACGGCAGACTGCTAGGATCATGGTAATGATGTGTTCCAAAGTAGCAACCGTAGCCATACTGGCATCAGATCCTGTTACTGGAATGCCCCGCGCGTGGCAGGCTTGCATGTCAATGGCCTTATTGTGACGCCCATTGCTGAGAAGAAGTTTGAGCTGAGGAAGACGCTCAATTAACTCCTTAGGGAAAGGCGTTCTTTCTCGCATGGTCGCTGAGGTAGGGTGTTAGCAAGATTTGCAGGGTGTGATGGTCTAGGGTATCTTTACCAACGACTTGGAAAGGTTCCAATCTTCGGACAAGCTCATCTTTCTCAGACTGCGACGTGTCGGCGTCATGGTACGGACGCAGTGTATCTGGAAAATACTCAATGGAATACTGAGACGGGTCCAATTTGGAGAAATGAGAAGACGCAAGACTGTGGTAGTCATCAAGGACAGCTACGTGGGTGACCATGGTGTTGACGGGAATTGAATGAGTAACTTGGTGAGAGAACAAAGAGTCCCCAGCTAGGATATCCAAACAGATGGTACAGGGTACAGCCTAGCTTTGGAAAAACTGCCAAACTTTCCATTGTCGGCGCTCCGGAATGGCGGTCTGTGTTGTCGGCCAGTCACGGCATTGCTGTTCCTGATTCTGCAGCAACAGCCACGTCACGGATCGTGCAAAAGTGCCGGAATCAGATCTGCAGATAGGCGGGTTACCAGTGAAATGGTTGTCTTGCTTAATATGGAAGAGATCAGCGAGCTGAAAGCATGGATAGGGATGGTAGAGGGTGATGTGTAAGAATCATTCTGCAATGAGACAAGGAAAAGACATGAATACAGTGGTAAATCGATCGATTGGATGCAGGTCTTGGTGCTTCTCGCATCAAGGGTGAGTCGAATGCTAGTGAGTACTCCACAGCGGGGATAGCATGGAATGAGCTAACTTGGTAAAAATCCTCCCGCCTTGTCTTTTTTCTTCCTCCCTTGGGGCCTAGAATGTATTAAATCGCGGCCCGCAGCCCGACTCCGCAGCTATGCAGATCGAAGCTACAGCACTAGTCCCATAGCCTATCGCAACGACATAGTGATGCACATGGGAAATGTGAAACTGCCGGAAGGACAATGTGATTAGAGACATTATGCAATAACACAAGAGGAATATACAATAGCATGTCCAATATGTGGTAGTTGCCATGGATGTTGTTTCCTGGGCTTAGTATCCAGCCACAATCTGCCCTTCATGAAGACCATCACCGCTATACTAACTGCGTTTAGGTTGGACCCATCAGGGATTACCGCATATTGACGTTGAACAACACCAAAGACATGCTCAAATGCTGTGTTAGGCGGAATAAACAGAACTAAGTCCAATCAAGATGTCGATCAAAATTGGACATCTCGTTCCACTTCCCCGCCATTGAAGCAGGAGTTCCGACCTCTAACATTAGTCCATATGGCCAAACAACACACCTCAGATCTGCGTTTTTCACAAAAGCGCAGAGACATACATACGGACATGATGTTCCGGCTTCCTGAATAGAGAATATACCCTGCCAGCCACTTTGCGGGCGGGAGACTCCACGGAAACGAGACAGTTTCTCTCTTGCATTCGATTTTCATCAAACAAACCTGTTTTCATTGCGCTTTGTCCACCTATTTCGGTATTGTTGTTCGGTAGAAACCAGGATCTTGGAAGCTAGGAGCTCACCTTGATGGAATCAGAAAGGACTGTCTACGAAAACGAGGCTGGACGATCAGGACATCGCACCCTACACTGTAACCGAGACAAGATGCCCAACGCTAACAGCAGCCGCCCTGATGATGCGTATTACAAAGCTCAAACTTCCGAGGCACTATTAGACTGCAAATGGATTGGCCCGCTTTGTGCTTATTATTGTTCTTCATAGGCCATGTATCCTAAGTAAACAAAAGTGCAATATCATATCTTTATTGCTACTCATCACTCACTTCTTTGCGCACAACAGCACGCAGCATTTGACTACTCACTTTCAAAGTAATCACTCAACATGGATCGCTTCCGAGCTCTCTCACTCTTCCAGCCTTCAAACCTGAACGGCGCTATTGGTGCTGCCGACTATGAGGGGTCGCATGAGCGGCCGGAACATATCTTCGGTTGCATGTTGGGAATTCCACATACCCAAATGGCCCGACTTGTAGCTGTGCTTGGATTTGACTTTATCTTTGTTGACACTTTGCATGTGTAAGTTTCCGCAGCTCGCATTCAATGTCTGTATCTCACATGTATATCGGACAGGCCGACTAATCCCGAGACCCTTGTATCCCTTGTTCAGACAATCAACTTTGCCAGCGAGGGCAAGACAGTTGCTCTGGTCCGGGTTCCCAGCCCTGATTCTGATTTGTTGGCTTATGCCTTGGATGCAGGTAAGCATTCGATGTCAGCGTTAGTGAAATGAGTTGACTAATTTCACAAGGTGCCGCTGGTATCGTCTTTCCCCAAATTGATACGCCTGAGCAAGCAGCAGCAGCAGTTTACAAGGTGAGGCACGCTTACAATGGTGGAATGAGATCCATCTCTCCAATTGCATTGTATGACGGGATCACAAACATTGCACCGGAGGGATGGACTTCGGAGACTATCGCGGACAGGAATGTCGCCGTTATTTGCCAGATTGAGAGCACGGTAAGAACTTTCTTTCGTTTCACTATCGTTCATAATTGACTGGATAAAAAGGTCGGAGTTGAGAATGTCGACGCCATTGCAAGAACTCCCGGAGTCAACGTGCTCATGGTCGGTGTTACGGACCTCAAGGCCACTCTTGGCATTCCCGTTCGTAACCCGGGCGGAAAGGTTGACGAGTCCAAGTTCCACGAGGCCATCTCCAAGATGATAGACACTTCTAAGGAGACTGGAATTCAGCTCATGATTCCTGCTTTCAGGTTGAACCCTGATGATGTTAGCTGGTTGAAGAATTTCAAAATGGTGGTTACCAGTGTTGATATTCTGTCTGTGATGAAGACTCATCGTAATGACCTGGCCAACATGAAGGAGGCTCTGGGAGTGGCGAATGGGGTGTCGAACGGCGTCTCGAATGGGAAACTGAATGGCAAGGCTAATGGGAAGGCCAATGGCAAAACCAACGGCGCTACTAACGGAGCAACCAACGGTATTACCAACGGCGCAGTCAATGGAGTAACCAACGGCTATCATTGAGAAGGCTCTGGCATTGAAATAGGCTAGATGTAGATGTCACCTTTGAGCTAGGGAGCAAACTTGACATAATAATAATATTTTTGTGTTCATATATCACCGTACCGAGGTCAATATTAAAAAAGAAACAAGTGTCACATTTTTATCACTACTAGTTTTGCGTAATTGACGAATTCATCGGGCCTTTCCAATTTATGATCTGTTGAGACTGGAAATACTTTCTTTGAAAGCTTGACTTGAAATAGATGAGGACTCGAATTCTTTGGAAGACCTCACTTTTCGTTCAAGCAAAAATTATGAACGGAAATCTTGTAGTATTTCTTCTCGGTCTATGTGGTATTCTCCATCGCCTTAACATCTAACCCTTGCGCTGTAGCTTATGATAGTTGAGTTCAGCCCTTGCCTGACCAAGGCTCGACCCACTAGCAATCATCTGCCTGATACGCTCCTCGCTCTCGTCGATGTGACGCGCAATCTCAGCCACTTCGCGAGCGCGATCCCTCGGGACAATAACAACACCATTGGCGTCCGCAACAACGATATCGCGGGGCTTCACATGCACATGTCCAATCCCAACAGGCTCATTCACGGCTGCTAACTCGATCCTATCCTTTGCAGTCCTCATGAAACGCCCAGCCGTGAACATGGGGTAGTCATCGGTGATGGCACGGTTCACATCGCGACAAACACCATCGATGACAGTCCCAGCAATGCCTCTGATACCGGCATACTGGGTCATGATGTCGCCCCAGACAGTACAGTCTGTGCGACCCCCGTTGTCGATGAGGATGACATCACCCTTGGCGACGTCGTCGATCCAGTCGCCAACACCTTTAGGTGGGCCACTGCTGGAGATGGGTACGTATCGTACAGTGAAGGCTGGACCGACAGTGACTTTTTCGTAGTTGGCCAAGGGCATGATGTTCATAGCTTGCCCTGGTATACCCAGCTTGTCGAGGGCATCGGACACTGCGGGGGTGTCTGATGCGGCGAAAAGCGCGACAAGCTCTTGATCTTCAGCCTGTTGTTGCTTGAGGTCCTGGACGCCATCAGATGATGGCTTATCTGGAGTCTCGGATCCATGATTTCCGTTTTGAATAGTTTGCGCCATTGCTTTGGTTGTGTGTTGTTAAGATTGGTGTGATGTTCTGAACAAAAGGCTGTAAAGAGATAAAGTCCAAAGTTAAATAGCCCACGAAGATAAGGGAAATAGTTCAAGTGAGTGATCCGTCTTTGGTGATACCGGAAATGTTCTCCCTACGCGCGCAACGGATTCAGATTACGAGTAAGTACTTAGTGTAAGACTTGTCGTCCGGAGAGTGGAGACTTTATGCACTCACATTCTTCATTCAACCAGCCACCTCTACCATACTCCACCCATGCACATCGAACTAATTAGCTCATATGCCGAACGTACCTGGTCAAAGTCAATGCGCGGAACGGGGCGGTTGATCTACTCTCGGAGAATACACTTGGGGGGCGTGTGTCAACAAGCCAGAAGACACCGCCAGTTGCGCGCGTAGTGGAAACACCACTAACGATGCATTCTACTAGTGTGCTGCATGTCTCTATTATCAGATCTCTCGTCGTATACGAATGAATGACGCACATGGTTTCGCAAAAGCCCGAGAACGATGGGACGACAGTTGAATGCAGTCACTCTAACAACCATGGTTGATCATTGCACGGAGAAGGTAGAAGAACTCGATGGATTAAAGGTCGCCTCGTTTGTCACTATCAAGTGAGAAAAACTTCACTCGGAGACTTCATCGTTATATCACATAACCGTCGCATCTTAAACAGCATCTCATCTTCAACTGTCTTGTTTTTAGCAGGATCTCATATTCATATCTATTTCAGTTCATATTTCCATTTCAAAGCATTCTTCTATCTTTATACCACAACACATCACAAAATGGTACTGCGTGATCACAGCCCTTGACCAGGATATCTTTTGCTGACCAGGATAGACACAAGCTTCTGAGGTTCTCTTCATGGGTCATGGTAACCCCAACAACTTTCATGTTGACCACGACCCAGCATTCAAGCCTAATGACCGGGCTGTTCTAAGTGTCAAGCAGCCCAAACCGGAAGAGCCCATGGTTCAGCTACTCCGAGAGGAAAGCAGTCGTATCGAAAGTTTCGAGCACATTGCTGAGAAGTTCGAGAACCGAGATGCTCCTGTTGTCACTATGTTCAGTGGTGGCTTGGATAGCACATATCTCCTCATGAGGCTTCATCATCTTGGCTTTACAAACATTCACGCCGTCGCTATAGACGTTGGTGAGCCCATCGACAAGGAGGAGCTTACCAAGAACGCTGCCCATTTCGGTGCCTCGTTCAGATGCCTCGACGGCAGAGAGCGGTTGGTCAAAGAAGGTGTCATGCCAGCCATCCGTGCTCATGCAAAGTACATGGGCATGTATCCCGTCAGCAGCTCTCTCAGTCGTCCTGTTATCGCCCGTCTAGTTACGGACTACGCCAAGAGCCTCAACGCGAAACTGCTTCTTCATACCGCAAACCTGTCTCAGAACAGCTTGCCTCGGCTCAACAACAGCATCAAACGCTATGGCTTTTCTGGAGACTTTGGCAGCCCTTATGTGCGCTCGGCCATCTCGCGAGAAGACAAGGCCAAGGAGTTGTCTGCAGTTGGTTTGACCTTTTTGTCTGATCGCAAGCTCAGTGGTGATGAGAACTTGTGGTGCCGAGAGTTTGAGAGTGGTCCTCTGGATGATCCTGAGAACTTCATTATTCCCGAAGCTGCGTACCAGTGGACACAACGAAACATGGATTGTCCCCCTCAGAAGCTTACGCTCAGTTTCAAGGACGGCAACCTCATCTCCGTCAATGGCAACAAGCTGCCTCTCATTGAAGCCATTGCTCTCCTCAACGTCGAGGTAGGAAAGTTTGGACATGGCCGTTTTGTCGGACTTGAGCCGATCCGGACCGATGCCAAAGTTCTCGAAGTCCGTGAGGCTCCGGCTGCTGCCATCATCATGGATGCACTTCGGCATCTTGAAGTTGCCACTCTGGAAAGCAAGGCACTTCATCTGAAGCAGGACTTGGAGCAGAAATGGGTCAGGGAAGCTATTGCCGGCCGATGGGGAAGCACATGCCATACCATGTGTGATGCTGCTCTCGCATCTTCATTGGTTGGAGTCAGCGGAAGCGTAACATACAACATCAACCACGCGCATTACCTGCCCTGCTCCATCATTGCGCAGAGCCCCCGATATATCAGGGATCGAGACCACTGGGAGATTAAGGCTTCTATGAGCCGAATCAGCGCATAGCTGCCCTATGTACCTTTGTGCAGATTGTTGAGGGATGGTGGATATGAGTGACTGGGCCAAGATACGCATGGCAGGTGACATTAGTTCTAGTGCTTGCAAGACAATACCTCTCAAGGTTTTAATATTTATTTCTCAATAAAACATCAATCTCTATAGATATTGCATGAGGTTTTTCACACTTCTCCACGTGCCACATGGTTGCCAAGACGGTTAACACCCAACCGGCATCCAGTTGCAACGAATGATCCAACAGTACGTGAGGGTGGTTAGCATATATTTAACTACCACTTTCTAGAGTGTACCAAGCCTCTATCTGAAGTAATTCCCTATCTGAGTCATACAGAAAAGGCCTCTACATGGGTTTTAAGAGTCCAGGAAGCCAATGCGATATGCGAATCAACTCTGGTTTATGTGGTGCAAAGTTTTCCGCGTTCTGATCTGATGGTTAGGACTTTTCGACGAACTTACTGGTGAAACTAACTTCATACCTGGCATCTCCATCTCAACCAATCGACCTCTCTCTTAATTATAGAGTGGATCTGAACTCATTGATCTGAAACTGTATAAAGAAACCTTTGCGGGCGGCTCGAGGATTCAAAGCCAGTCAAACTCCAAGGTTCCAGTGAAGCAAGAGTCACCCGGTTACCCTTCAGATAGGCTTTGAGCCCGACCTTTGCTACCACGTATTGTGCGAAGTCTGTTGCGCCGAATGCGAAATAACTATTGCGCGCACAGCATTTTGGCTTTTAGACTCCGACCACTGGTTTACAAAGTTTTGGTAATGCGTCACACTCAGCTTTTGAGAAGCACGGCCAGTCTTCCGGTATAACAAAGACTTTCCAGCTCTGGCTGGTCTATATAAATGAGTTCCCATCTCTCTTAGTTCTTCCATCCTTTTTTCAAGCAAGACTATCGTATCGCATCCACAGAAAGCAGATCCTACTACAGTAACGACTTTCTTCATATCGCATAGAACCGACACCATGGCTTCTTTTCACCCATTCTCGCAACTCCCCACTGAGCTTCGCCTCCAGATCTGAGAGGCAGCCTACGTTGTCCGACAACCAAATCAAAACGGCATACACTATGTTGATATTGACACCAGCCCTGGTGGCGCTCTCCTCCTGGCTTCCCATACTAGCTACGGCAACGCAGCCTTCGAATCAGCTTGCTTGACGGATGCTGGTATATGGACCGCTTGCAAGGAATCACGAGAGATCATGGCTAAACACATGGAGGCCGACGGTCGGGATGAAACTCAGCCTCGAGCCAAATTGATGACCAAAGGGGCTGACGGCAACCTGAATGGCCATTGTGTTGTATATCCGTCTCAGGATATCTTTTGCCTCCGAGTTACTCATTGGAATATTGTACACGGCAATTCCGAGTTGTGGCAGGTGGGCATCCAAAACACTGCCTTGTCCGGTCAGACCATTCTTTCCATGGTGGAGAACATGGCGCTCGAATTCAATCCTTCCTGGGCCATTGACCTCCCCGGAGATTATTACACTTTGGTGACCGAGAGCTCCTCCCGTGGGTTCCTATCGCGCCTCATATACAATGGATTTCTCCGCCGTTCGATGAAGCCCACGATCTGGCTAATTGACAGAGACACCCTATGGTCGAGGCTGCCAGGTACATTTTTCAGCTTCCCTCCGGTGTCATGCATTGACGACAGTGAGAACTATGTCCAAGCAGACCCACATATTTTGTGTTCAATATATTGCTTTGGCGAAAGGTCTAGAGCTTTACAGGACTTTTTATACAAACTTGAAGAGATGGGCGAGTTGTGCGAAAGGGATCATAGCAACTACGGACTCGGTTTTTATGGAGAAATTGCAATGGGGATGGCGTCCTTCCAAATTGCAGAGGATGTTAAGTGTCTTTCCAACCAGGTGGAGTTGTGTACGAAGGACCATAGACCTGTCTTCAACTACGGTTCAGACTCAGATGAAGACATGGGTTTTTGACTGTCAAAACGATATCAAAGGATCTTGACTTGCCAAGAAACTACAAAGGAACATTACATGGTTTACTGTGCTCTGAAGTAGTATGTGATCCGTTTTCTACGCGGTCATTAAAAACAGGGCGTTGATGTTCATTTGATGGGCGGGGAAGAACCTCAACAATATGCACAATCAACAACAACATAGAGTAGGTAGATCTAGCAACGACCTTTACGTCCACAATGCCACAGCGATAAGAACAACAATAATGCATCGTGTCACAGTGTCAGGCTACACAGCCATCTCGCAACTCCTCCACATGAGATTCTAGCAAGTGAGGACAGCGTCTGAAGTCCTCCTGCGACACTACCCATTCACACATCAGCAAGTGTTTATGGAAGGATAACATATCTTTGATGTCTATTTGTGCCATTGTGTTGTTTTTAACTAGTACAATTGTTTGCGCCAGCCCCATCTCTCGGCCTTTGACGCTAACTAGCCGCTTGTGTATCCCTTCATGAAAGCTTGATACACAAGATTTCCCCGTCCACATGCTTTGTAGATGCAGTAGCTCATGTTACACACCTCACTCATCCTTACCACCACCGGGGTTGATATTGCCGCCTTGTTCATCGCTCTAGTCCGAATACTCTTCCTCAAATTCATCAAAGTCGGTTGTTTCCCCAGTTCCAAAATCTGCCCCAAACTCTGACGGTAATTCGTTGTCCTTTCGGACAAGAAGGTGGATGTGCTCCCTCACCTTCAACTCGAAGTACATGAAGTCGTCCAGAATACCGTCCATTAGGTACCCAAAGGAGGTGATGAATTGTCTCACAGCGCCTATGCCTCCGCTGGCCGAACCTCCGCGAGTAGCGCTCCAGTCGATCGGGACGTAATCGCCACCGCAATCACGGAACACTGTGTCGGTGTTCTAGCCAGGTAGGGTAACCCAGCCAACAGTGTCGTCAATGATCCAGAGACCTGGTGGGTTAAAGGTATCGTCATCCTCAAACATCTCGACCCATGTCGCCAACAAGCCTCGTTGAGAATTTTCGCGCTGCAGTTTGCCGATATCCCGTGGAAAGTCGATATTCCAGCTTTCATGGAATTTGAACGCGATATTCCACCCTTCGATGACGGTAAAACTTCGCGTGCCAAGGAATGGAGCCAGCATCTTCATGCCGTATAGGGTTCTCGGTAAAGCACCAAGGCGGCCAGCGGCAATGCAGAAGATGTCGGTACGAGGGATTACCATTGGGCGCCATGTTTTATCTTTCTTATGGGGAACCATGGTAGAGGGGAAGTTCTTGTAGCACCACTGTCTTGAGAATTCGTCCAAGTCGTCGAGTGGCTCCTCGCGGAGTTTGAGCCATCCATTGAGATCCACACGCTCGATGATGACATCCCTGGATTCTTTGCAGGTCGTCCAGAGACCTGCGTCCCAAAGGTAGGCAGACTCCTTGGGTTCGTTCGCTGTGTTTTGGACGTTCACAAGTCGCTTCCTGGGACGCCTCATGGCTCTCAACGTGATGTATCCGGTAAAGTCATTCTCCACATCGAACTCGTCATCGTAGCCCTCCAGGTTTCGGTCCATGGTGACAGAGTACCCTTCTTCCGTATCCCAATCAAAGTCCTCTGTCACAGTGTCGATGGTGACATAATGGAGGCCGTGATCCTTGTCAGTCCGAGGCAGGCATGCTGCCTTCCAGATCTTGATACGGAGTTCGGGTGGCAGCTTGGGGAAGCCATGAAAAGTCGCCTCTTTCATGTCGGCGGTCGTTCCGTCTTCTTTGTCTCTCGGAAGGGCCTCTGCTGGCACCGGTGGAGCCATAGTCTCTGCGACGAGTTAGATCAACCTTCCATAAGAGCAGCACAGCATACATACCTGCGTGCGTGAAGCTCGACCTGGTGGAAGGTGCAGGTGAAAGGAGACCACATGCAGAACGACTACATATGAGCGAAGAAAATAAATAGCAGAAACAGAAGGCTCAGGCGTTGTGGACTATAGCGCGTGATGTTTTTAGGCAGGCGCGGTGGGAAGTGGGATGGCAGTAGTGACTGGCAGTGACTGGCAGTGACACAAGACGCGCCTTCCCGGAAGGATTTGACCAACCGACCTTCCCCTCGAGGGATCATTGGACGCAAACAATGATACAATTAGAAAGGTCGGTGACGAGTAAAGAAAGAAGCACTTTCCCGACAAAATACATTACCCGTGCTAATAATGCATTATGCTAATATGACAAGAACTGGGCGATGAGCACAGTTAGAGAGCGAAGTGTGTCTTCAAATAATAAGGCCTCTTTCAGCCGTTTGATAGAGATCAGACGAGTACCAGCGAGGTCACTACGGATAGATACCTCCTAGCTATTAGGGCTCTACTCCGCTGATAAACTGACGGTAAGATGCATTCAGATGCTGGAAGTCCCACCTTTTGGTTCGAATTTATGTTACCCTCCTGCGCTGTTATTGGTCATTGAGCTCATGCAAGATTCATTCCATCGTACTATCTTTAACGTGGGATTTTCAATCTCTCGCCACTTCTACCGAAATTCAAGCTTATGAATTGTTCTATCAAGTACCATTTCAGATCCTTCCCGCCGTTCATCTTAATTTGAAGAAGGTCAGCTCAGTTGAAGGTGAGTGTTCAGTTTGGGTTCCTCACACTGGCTTCTGTATTTCCACCACGTGTACCTCATCAGGATAAAGGAAAGCCAAATTGAATACAACATCACCGGTCCAGAATACGACACGGGACATTGAAAGCGTTTAGAGCAAATGCTGAAATTAGCTTATTTCGCGACGCCGTGCTTCGTTCACAGCTTGCCCTGTTCGATTATATCCCCATACCGTCAACATATCCTGCCTAACCGTTATTGGAACCTCTTTTCACATATAAATCAACTCAGAAGGCCTAAACCATTTACACCAACCTGAAGATCACGCGAAAGTCCGCCTCCTCCTACAGATAAGATAAAGGCTTGGCTGACGGCTTATTCGAGATCGCCGTGGTTGAACGTCGGTTATATCCATCAGCTGGACTTCTGTTCTGTTCCCCTCACTATACTCCGAATTCCGCCACACTCGCATGTACCTATCGGCTGCAATACTGCTGGCGTATTGAATGCTCTCTATTACTAGCCTCGATAGTTTTTCTTATCATCGTCGGTATTATGCCGAGCGAAACAGCCGTCATTACTCAGCCGAGGTCGGCTCACATAACCAGCCATGAGCTGAGCACATTCAATCAACCTCAACATGACCGGCCTGGATCGGAAGCGCAGGAACGATCCAAACCAGTAATCCCGAAGATTCAAGTTCTTGCGGCCGGCTTCTCGTTTTTCTGCGCCGGTGTTGATGGTGCCACTCTCGGGCCTCTCCTCCCGTACATCATTCAATCATTCACCATTAATGCCGGCGAGGTAGCCATCATGTAGGTGCCCAAAACGCATTCCCAGATCGGATATTAACAGCTTACTTGCAGTTATGCATGTATTTTCGCAGGCTGGGTCATCGCCGCAGCGACCAATTTGTTCCTTGCCACTAAACTCTCCTTCTCGGCGCTCTTGACCCTTGGTGCTACTCTTCAGCTTCTGGCACAATGTCTGCGTCCTTGGGCATCTCAGCCGGTATTCTTCATCAGCTTTGTGGTGCAGGCCGTCGGTATGGGCTACCAGGACACCCACGCGAACGCTTGGGCAGGCGGACTACCAAATGCCCACCGCTGCCTCGGCTTCATACATGCCATGTTTGCCTTGGGCTGCCTCGTAGGGCCTTTGGTTGCCACTGCAATCGCAACAGCCACAGGATCAGGTCATTCAAAGACTAATGGCATTGAGGCCTGGAGGATGGGCTACTTCCAGCTTATAGGTATTCATGCTCTCAATCTCATCGGTATGCTCCTTGCTTTTGGCAATCCACTGAGACAATGGAAAATACTGGAGGCGACAATACCTCAAGCCCCTGCTACCGCTACTGTAGATCCGGAAGTTCTTGGACGACGACGGAATAAAGAGGCACTTGGTGATATAGGGCAACTCCTGCAAATGAGAAATTTCTGGCTTATTGGTGGCTTCTACTTATTCAACTGCGGCGCGTGGTCAGCTGCTGGAGGTAAGTCCATTCTCTTTTTTTTTCGACTTCTCTGCATCTTCCCTTGACAATATTCCTACAATCATATTTCTCGTCTAACTCGGATTATAGGTTGGGTCGTAGAGTATCTTGTGGCCTATCGTGATGGCGCCCTTGACCGAGTTGGGTACGTGCCTATGGGTTTCTGGGCTGGTCTCTTCCTCGGTCGTCTGCTCCTGGCCGAGCCAACCCATCGCTTCGGCGAGCAACAATCGATCATGTTCCTCAGCCTTGTGTGCTTGGTGTTTCATCTCTTGTTTTGGCTCGTTCCAAACCTTGTTGCGAGCGCTGTCGCTTTCTCTTTCATGGGGTTCTTTTTCGGTCCCTTCTTTGCGACTGGTATGAGTGTTGCATCTAGAATGTTTCCTCGCAAGATTCAATCCACAGCTTTGGGTGAGTACCGAAATTCTTTTCGAGTCGTGCGCTCCACATTTCCTTACTCTGTTGTCATCCGGACCCAATTATCAGCTTCAAGATGATCTGCCTACTAACTCGCAATGTGAGGCCTCGTTTTCGTACTCGCCCAGGCAGGAGCTGCCATCTTCCCGTCCATTACCGGACTTATAGCTACACGAGCTGGTGTACAGGTACTTCAGCCGGTGATCCTCGGCCTTATTATAGGCGGGTCTATCTGTTGGTGGTTTATTCCGAGGATACCAGAGCGCGTGGACGAACCTTCGGACTAAATGGTAGTGTCAATGCTTGTTGTGTCTTACATAACAGATTCGCATGCTCAGAGCACACCTCGTCGGTCATATGACGAGCCAAAACGGACATCTCTAACGAGACTTTCATTGTCGTTCCTCTCAATGACTCATTATACAGTCAGGTAGAACCCGATTTTGTGGCTTGATATATGAGAAACCTGTTCTTCTCTATCTTCCCCTCCAAATCGCCTCATGACGCGCACAAAGTGAGATCACGTAGCGTCTGGAGACGATGCGACATGTTCAGTCCCTATCAAGAGTAAAACCCACTAAACGCATGATTTAATTAACTTTTGTAATCCCATATTAACACTTTGTTTCTTGAAAAGCATAAAATTGAGTGGGGTCAGGATCTGGCTGCCCGTGGCCAGCGCACGAATAGAATAACACGGAGAAAGAAACGGTGAAACAACCGTTAATACGGGATGTTCAGTTCCGACAGTAGTACTATAAAAATGAGTGTAATTGGCAGATCGCTGTATCGTCTCCATCCATGCCGAATGTTTTCGGATTTTCGACCCTGGAGTAGATGCTCCGAACATATTATAAGGTGCGTTGTGATTGGACACTTGAGTATTGGCCCGTGTGCATGGCTTCACTGCTAATGAAGATATCGCCTCTATTGCCCGACAAGAATCGGGCTCAATTCTTTCTCAATATGTAAAACCCGTTTTGATCTTCAAGACCCTTCCATCTTCATTCTAGCGGGGCTTTCAAACTTAGGCTGGCCGTCATTGATTCCATCCACCTGATTGACCTGATTGATCTGATCTACTCAGTTGGCCTGATTGGGCTGGCTGACCTCACTGGCGTTTCCTGCCTGCGATTGATAAGCCAACGATTTTCTCTGGGTATTTTTATGGTCTAGGTGATGTTATTCTGCCTTCATTCGTAATATGTAAACACACAATTGTTACAGAGCCATTTGGTGAGGATAAGTAAGGAAGAGCACATCAAATTCGCGCCAGTCCTGATTCTGACCACTGCCCCACTTAGTTAGCTATCACCGCCTCTTATCTCAAAGCTACTTATCTTATCTCAACCTCTTATCTAATCACTACCTTACTCTACTATCACTATTAGATGTAGGGTAGTATGTAGGCAAGAGCCCAGGTAGCAATACAATTACAAAGAGTAATGAGATGCAACTGGAGTGGCAGTGAGATAATAATAAATACAATCTTAAGTTCTAGTTTTTTTTTTAAGTTTTACTGAGTAAGAGAAATATCCTAGCCTATAACAGCTTTTTTCTATCAGCAACGTTACCTGCAATGGTATGTACAGATACTGTGCCTTTCGCAATAAGTTCTGGTAAACACCAGCCAGGATACGTACGATTCTGCAGCACGTGATAGATCACATGATACACCAGCACACGTGATGATGAGATCTTCACAGCTGCTGGTACTAATAAAAGAACACTAGCCGTCGGGCTACGAGGCACTAGCACATGCATAGTTTCAGTGCTTAAAGCCTGTACTATACTCAATACCTTAGAGACTGGAGAAAGGCAATAGTAACTGATTATTGTATTATGAAGAATAAATAAAGATACTGACTGGAAAGCTTTGAGAAGTTTCTTTGTGTCTTGATTAGTAAGTATACTTCCTAAGCTCCTAAAATTTGTCCTCGTTCCAATACTCTGGTTTCTCCTGTACTAGTTTATCATTATTGCGGATCCGTTGAACGCGACCCAGTCAACATAGGAATGGATCATAATCTCAACGGAAGACCTTTTCCCGTCGCATACAAAGACCACAGATCAAGCAAATGGAACCGGCAGCGATGATGGGCACATATGCCAACTGAATGGCTCTAGTAATCCCATGGATAGCCTCATCTCTATCTGCCTTCGAAGCAGATTCAATCAGCCCGCTACCAACTCCGGCAAGGGCGTCAGCTATTTCGCTCTTCGTGGCATCGGGAAACACAGCAGACAGGGCCTGTTGACCATAGTTGATGAACAAAGCACCCGACATGCCGGTACCGAAAACAATACCCAACATCTGCCCAACGGTCATAAAACCGACACTGTAGGGGATCTCGTCCGGTTGAACTTTCATCTGAGCGACAGCGAATCCAGCCTGGCAAAAACATCCCACTCCAGTGCCGAGAATGATGGTGTAGCCATAAATCTTGGCGTTAGAAGTGTGCTCATCCACAGTATCTGAATAGGAGGTTAGCACCGAAAGTAACGGGAATAGATTTTACCTGAAATGACTTACAGAGCAGGACACCACCGATCAGTTCCATAGCGGCACCGACAATGTACCAGGGATAGTAATAGCCGGTCCGACCCATGAACTGTCCATTGAGCAAGTTGAATGCGACGAGAAACAGGATGAAAGGCAACAGATGGACCGAAGTTTCGACAGCTGTTGAACCGCGAGCAAATTGGTAGTAGAGAGGCAAGTAGAAGATACCAATAAAGCTTCCGAATGTTGCTAGCACTGAAAACAGTTAGCATGAACGAGAAGAAGGCTAATTGGTCGACTTACTCATGGTGAAGAATAGGCAAATCATGGTACGGCTTTTCCAGAAGTGCATAGGAAACAATCGATTATTTCGTGATGTTCCAACGAGGAAGACCTGCTGCAAAACGAAGAGGATCATCAAGATACCGGAGGTCACAAAAAGTCCAATACTCCTGCCCGCGTCCCAATCCCAGAGGACCCCACCAAAGTTCATAGCCATGATGACTGTGAGAACTGAGCCAATGGACAAAATACTACCGAGGTAGTCAATTTGTGCCAAGCGCTGGACGAGAGGTACATCTGCTTGAGGCTTGAAATCGGGCAGAAGAATGATGTAGATAGGCCCTACGACAACACCGACAAGCAAGTTTAGATAAAATGCCCATCGCCAGGTGGCACTACTCTCACCGAGTGAACCGCCAACGACGGGACCAAGGACAGTGCCAATACCCCAGATGAACCCAGTGAGGCTGAGATATTTTGGGCGTTCAGAATTTGTTGTGGTCACTGACAAGAGCGTCAAGAGACCCATGTACATACCACAACCACCCGCTCCGGCAATGGCGCGACCAATGATAAAAGCATTGATATCAGGGGCGGCGCCACAGAGTGCCGAAGCGGCCATGAAAACAGTGGTTGAACCGATGTAGAGCTTCTTAGCGGAGAAGGTACCGTATGCCTTGGACCATGGGAGTGTCGTTGCGGCTGAGGCGAGTGCGAAAGACACCCCAAGCCATGGGACTAAATCGACGCGTTCAAATGTCTCTACTACCTTGGCCTGAACATTGGCAACTACAGTATTGTCCAAGGCGTAGAGAAAGAGGGCAGATAGCAGGGCGCAGACAACGAGAAACCACTGCGATGAAAGAAAGCTGTTAGTATGAGAATAATAACAAGAAAGTCTATGCTACTAGACTTACTCGAGCGCCGTGTATGGTTCGGGGAGGATCTTGGTCATCGGGCTCCTTGTTGTTATGGAGCCCTTCTTCGGACGCGTTTCTACTCGTGTTCTCCAAGTCAGTTAATGGCGGGGTAGTACCACCATTCGTGGACTTAGTACTCTCGAGCTTTTCGTTTGCAGCCATGATGAGAATATGGGGGCTATAAACTGACAGGATGAGTTGTTGCGGTGACTGAGCAGTAACGGCGTGAAACAGTGCTGTGTTGTTTAATGAATCAAGACACCAAGTAACGGATGCTGGTGCTTCTATATATTAACTACAAAATATTTACGAAGGCCTCAATGACGTTTCCTCAGCAGCATGATAGTTTCAGAATTTGTCAGCAACGAATAACGAAGAATCTATGAAGGGCTCGTGAGAAGCGATTAGAAATTTGGCTTGATGAAGATTCTAGCTGTTACTATACGATTATAGAAAACTTTTACGAAATTAGGTAGATACAATCAAGATAATACGGCCCGTCCTGCAGCCACTCGCGTAAGCTACCAATAAGAGAATTCTATTACGATGATCAGCCATAGAAGTCAGGTTTTATATGAGCAGTGGAATGAGGTTGCAACCTTAAAAAAACAAGCCTTTTGGTCCCCACTCGCCTTGTTCAGCGGGGCTCTGTATCCTGGTGTCTCCTGTCAGGGATGCCTGGCTGAAGTGATTCTACCTGGAACTTCCTGGAACTTCTGTAGGAGGGCCTTGTTCTTCGGATTCCATGACTGAATATTTCTTGAGACTCGATGCCATGTCGTGTCAGAGTTCGGTCCATACTCAAGCCAAGTACTCAGACCTCTACGCTTAACCTACATTATCACAATCTTAAACAATTTTAAGTCATCTCAAAATGGTGGCCATTACGCAGACCCAGTCTTCGACAGATGCTGCTTCATCTGTTGCTTTTCATTACCCGGAAAAAAGGGACGCAGCAGCCGGAATCGACCCAGGAAAGGTTCTGGTATCCTTTCTTCTCTCACCTGTTAACCCTCAAGACCTCCTGGTAATTGCAGGACGGTACCCTGTCAAACCGTTGTATACCCAGGATGGCCAACCTGTCCTCGGTTACGACGGAGTTGCACGTGTTGAAGCCGTAGGGCCAACTGAGCCCGGAAAGCCTTCCGTTCGCCTGCAGCTGGGCGACCTTGTTGTTCCGAGTCGACATGGATTAGGAACCTGGCGAAATGAGGCTATCCTTAACCAATCAGATGTCATACGTCTGTCTCCTACTGATGACTTGATTGGCGCATCCCTTTTACGCATGGCGTTTCTACCCGCCTATCTTCTCGTCGAGGACATGCGTGAATTAAAGCCTGGCGATTGGATTGTGCAAAATGCAGGCTCATCCACGATTGCACGATTGGTCGCCCAGTTTGCGCAGTTGAAGGGAGTTCACACTTGCAGTGTTGTGCGCGACCGTTCAGAGAAGGCTCTAGAATCACTCAAGGGAGAACTGCGAAACGAAGGCGTCCAAGTTGTCATCACCGAAGCAGAACTTGCAGAAAAAGGATCAGGGGCCCACCCAGCACTTGCAGATGCAGCCACAAGGGGCCGCGTTACCCTCGCACTCGATGCCGTTTTTGGTGAGCCTGGTCAGCAGCTCGCACACCTGCTCTCTCATGGTGGCACCTATGTTAATTACGGTTCATTGGGTGGATCCGACGCCATTCTTGCATTGTCTCAACGTCTCTTGTTTTGGTCAGAAATTAAGTTTCGAAACTTTCGTCTGTCCGAGCAGTTGAGCAAGCGTACAAAAGAGCAACAAGAGTCTTTGCTGCTGTGGTTCCAGGACCTGTTGGCAAGGGGACTTCTGCAAACACCAAAAGTGCGCACGATTCGGGTTCCAACGGATTCTACCGGCAGGGATGAGTTTGAGAAAAACGCCAAGGTAGCCATCGCTGGTGACAACGGAGGCAAGGTTGGAAATGTGAAACGGGTTTTGGTATTCGGTGGATCGTGCGTTGATGCCGAGCAGTGAAAAGCATGTTGAACGGCAAGGTTTACAGATGTCTCAATGTGTCAACTTGTTGGACGTGGCCTCATGTCAACTTAGCCGACGATTCCCGAGAATAAGCATCACAAAGTATTCGTATGTATGTATGTGTACGTTGGGAGAATGAGGAATGTGACTAAAAATACCTACCACTGAAAACAAAATGGGTTGTGGACCAATACAAAAGTCCCTGGGATGCAGCATAAAGAGTCAGAAGTAACATACGAGTTCAAGGGAGTAATCCGCATATCCTTGGCTGGTACTGATCGCTTGCCGGGATAGTTGTGATATATCACATTGTGCGAGAAGGGATCAGCGCCACAATTGCCGCTAATAGCAGGCAGTCTCAACAATCAAGACAAGTACTACAGTATTCGGATAATAAAGTTCAGCACGCGTTAAAAATCTACAGTACCATCAGGGTTCAAGATCGGTTACGTTGTATCACACTATCAGCCCTACGTTCCACTCGAGACGTTACTGCCACTATCAATGAGAAATTTAGAGTTTTAAGAATTCGAACCAGTGTAGTATTATGGAATATTTGTCAAGATACTACAACAAGCATATTGTATGACAACGAACTGCTCGGTATCGGTGTATACCAGTCTAGTCTACCTCGTTCTTCTCCTTCTCAATCGCGGCTGCGTTGTACTTGCGCAAAATATCCAGCAGACCAGGAATTGGCTCATCAAAATCAATCCTGGCACTATTCATGAACCTGGCCAAGAACCCATAAATACCGTGAATAAAAAAGATTTCAGTAATCTGCTCATCACTGAAAACTGCCTTGGCTTCAAGCATAAGCTCCTTACCAATTTTGTTGCCACGGCTTAGACCACGGACGATGCGGTCAATTAGGCGTTGGCGTGGTGTAAAGATACTGGCGGGGAGAGGTTCGTCGACGTTACGAAGAGCGGCCAGCTGTTCTTCGGTAAAGTCAAAGACCCTCGCAACAGGCTCGTTGACGTCCCATTCGTAAGGGGCGTCCAACATGGCAGCTGTACGTAAGACGACGGTTTGCCACTCGGAAGAACGAATTTTTCGTCCTTCGCTCCAACTCGAAGAGAGGAGAGCCATGAATGGCTTGAAAAAAACGTTGCTATTAGCGAGGAGCTGCATTAGGCTGGCGTTAGTCTCGATTTCGTTCGCTTCGGGCCGACCCACAACTTTAGCTGTACAAGGTCTAGTTTAGACTAACGAACCTTGAAAATGTTTCTTTCAAACGGTAAAGTTTGAAGGGCAGCTTTGATGTCTGGGGGTGCCGTGCTTGAATCCACGTAAGGGAGCAGGTGCTCGTTTGTGACCGTACGGGAATTCCAGGAAGCCATCCTTGATTTGTGCAGTATGGTGATGTTGGATTAATGGGAAAGAATAGTAATTCAGTAGGACTAAGTCAGAGTTGGAACTTTGGCCAGAAAACTATCTTGGTTTGCAAAGTCTTCCCCGGCCGAGGTTTAAGTATACGACATGCTATGCATGACACAACGTCTTGATTCGTAATGAAAAAAGAAAACTTGTAAATCTTAACATGTTGTCGTAATTTGAGTTCTAGAGTATTCGCTCATTGTATTGAATCGTTCCTGTCTTGTGCGGTACCGGGGTGTGAATCCTTCCTGCTCAAACGGTCGAAGGATTCGGATCCTTCCCGTCGTGGCAAGTGGAAGAATTGTGCCGACGGGGAGATTGAAGGACGCACTAATGCGGCTACAAACTTAATTTCTCGTAAATTTCTACGAATATGCAGTCTGCCGGTACTGGGCCGAGGAGGCAAGGCAGTCTAGAGTACCATACAGTACTCGACCAAGAAGATATGTTTCACAAGTCACTCCAGACTTTCAGATCCGGTGTTGTTATTGAGATATCCAAGTTATATCTCCGACTGCAAACGGAACGAAAAGAATGTTGTTGTGTAAACCTAGCGGTGACGATAGCTGAGAGAAGGCTGATCTCGATTAGGACTAAGTCTTACTGTAAGGTCTCAGGAATGGAAGATGCACGACTCTTCCATCACTTGCATTCAGCCCCTGCTCTCGGAGTAAGCAAAGTACGAATCGGGTGTCTCGAATGGTATGTCCTTGATTGGATGATAATCTAATCCAGTTTTCGGCATCTAATCTGGTTACTGATCGTCATTTTGAACGACACATGCTTCAGCCTCAAACACGAAGAACCTTGTCCTACAGACAAGTAACATTGCGTAAATTACTTCACCTGTAGAAACTACGCGAAAGTTCCGGTTGAATACGGCTGAATCAAGATTGAACGCAAGATGTGTACGTAGTCGTACCTTTGGGAATGGAAGAATCAAGAGCAAAGAAATCACAGGCAAGTTGCGACTTTAGAATATAACTGCTCATGTCCTCCATCACGTATGGTTTCATTCAATCCTTCAAGGTCGTCATCTACTCAACATCTAATCACAGTCTACTATCATTCATCGAGTCTTTCACAATACTCTCGTTTCATCATGCAGTTACTCCGTCAGGTTGAGAAGCACGAGGACTTCTTCCTCCCTCACCCAGACGGCCCCAATCTTGATTTTTATGAAGCACTGCTTCAGAAGCAGAAAGGCTCAGACTTTCCAGAAGTTGAAGCTATTCTGCCTGCTACTGAGGTTCAGAAGGACATTCTCAAGGAAGATGTTCAATGGGCAGAAGCGGTCATTTACTCGGGAAAGCCGCCGTTGCTAAGCCCAGAAAAGGCTTTCGATGCTTGGAGAGCTTTGGCATATCATTGTGAGTACCCTCCGGCTGAAGTATGAGGATAATGACTAACAAGAATAAGATATATGCCTACGATCCTACATGGCGGAGGACCCCATGACAGGTCAACCTCAAGTTGTTGTGCTTCGACGTATTGAACCCGTCAAATGGCGTCGTCCTCCTGAAAAGGACCTCAAAGGTTATGGTACTCCGGCCTATGTCACAGTTGAGAGTACCAAGAACTCTGACGGTGTTAATATCGTGCTCCACTTCCATCGAGCTCTGGTAGACTTGACCTCGTTGAACACTATCCGGCTCGACTGTGCTCTCCAGATTCACGGCTTGCCAAGTATCGAGACCACTGGGTTTTCTACTTATGTCCGGTATCTTGATAAACAGAGGAAGTCTATTGAGTCCTCTAAGCAATACTGGGCCACCACTCTCGCTGATTCCGTTCCACAGTCTGTCTTTGAGGTAAAGTCGAGTGTTCCAGCACATAACACTCAGGATAGGCACGGTGTTAGTGCCATCATCAGTGGTCCTGACCTGACCAAGTTGAATACTAGCCTCAAGAGATATCGAGGTGACTCAAAGTCATGGCGACAGACCTTCTTCGAGCTCATCTGGGCCTATGTCGTCAGCGCTCACACTGGTTCTGATGAGGTCACTTTCGGAACTGTCCGCCGAGATGAGAACTTTATAGGCTCAGACACTTGTGTCGGGTGTCTCGACCAAACCTATCCCATTCGACTCCGGATTGCCGGCAACGACGACCTGAGCTTCACAGAAGTGGCACAAGCATTGGAAGACTATCATAAGCAAGCTGGTCGCCATGCGTTTCTCGGGTACAATGAGATCCAGAAGCATGCCCCGTACATCGTGCCACTTGAAACTGCTCTCAACTACAGCCAGACGACCAATGTTCCATGCATTAGTCCCAGTCTGAGACGGTTCCCTGTTGTGCTTTGCATTAAAGATGCCAGCACACTGCGAGTAACGGCCAAGTGCACGGCAAACATCCCCCTCGAGGACATCGAAGTGGTTCTTAAGCACTTTATCTCTGCAATCCTGAGCGCCGCCTCCAACTTGAGCCTCGTCGACGATTTCCCAATCTCTAGCATACAACTCACTTCAGAGACTGAGAAGAATCTCATTCTGTCGCAATCACGAAGTAACCGCACCACTACACCCACCACCATTCCGGCTCTGTTTGAACAGGCTGTCTCTCGACATCCTGACAAGGTTGCCGTCGACTTTGAGGGTATTGCTAGCCTTAGTTTCACTGAGCTCAACACCCAAGCCAACAGACTTGCAAGAAGGCTACAGCTTAAGAAAGGTTCTATCTATCCCATCTTGGCTGAACGCTCTTTGGACCTTGTCGTGGCCATCTTGGCGGTCCTCAAGTCAGGAGCAGCTTACACAGTCTTGGACCCAGATGCACCACTTAGCCGTCTTGAGCAAATCGTCAGTGACTGTGACGCACCGGCCGTCCTAGCCAGCCAAATGCATATGAACACCTGCCCGAACACTATTCCTATCCAGTCGTCAAACCTCTCTAAGGTCGATGTTGCCGATGATTTCAACGTCCAGATCGATCCTGAAGATCTTTGTTATGTCATTTACACGTCCGGCAGTACAGGAAAGCCAAAAGGCGCCCTTCTTACTCACAGAGCCGCGACTAGTGGTATGGAATATCATTCATTGAATGGCCTTGATCGTTGGCTTCTATTCTACAATCCGAGCTTCAGCGCTGCTCAACGCACCGTTCTTAGCACTCTTGTTCACGGCGGTACTTTGGTCCTGGCACGTAAAGAAATGCTTACTGGGGACCTGGCCAAGGTGATCAACGAGCTTTCTATCGACTCCCTGGGCATCACTCCTTCGGCGCTATCCTTGCTGAAGCCTGAAAATGTTCCTCGTCTGAAGAACATTACTCTTGTTGGGGAACAGATTCCCAAGGACCTTGTAAAAGTCTGGTCGGCAAGAGAAGGCCTGACACTGAGGAACACCTACGGGCTTAGTGAGTGCACTCAACTCAATTTTGGGAGGGCACTACGCTCTCACGAGGGTGATGTGGCCAATCCTCGTGTGGTCAGCCCTCCCGTCGACACCACCAGCGTCTACATACTTGGCCAAGGTACTTTTGAGCTATCGCCACTGCTCATCCCAGGAGAACTTTTTCTCTCTGGCCCACAACTCGCTAAGGGCTATGTCAAAGAGCCAGACT
Source organism: Fusarium brachygibbosum (assembly GCA_018886245.1). Classification (NCBI taxonomy): domain Eukaryota; kingdom Fungi; phylum Ascomycota; class Sordariomycetes; order Hypocreales; family Nectriaceae; genus Fusarium; species Fusarium brachygibbosum. The sequence continues at coordinate 2,937,822 of MU249525.1, forward strand.
TAACTAATCGTGTCTTTGTCGACAATCCTTTCGGACCTGGTAAGCTATATAGGACTGGAGACAAAGCACGATGGCTCAGCAACGGTCAGATCGAGATTCTGGGACGTGTTGATTTACAAGTCAAGATCAACGGACAGAAAGTCGAACCGGCTGAAGTAGATCAGATGTTGAGGACGGCTGATGGTATCAAGGCTTCGGTGACTCTGGCAGCCAATATCGAAGATCGCAACGTCTTAGTTGCGGGTATCGTACTTGCTGATGGCTGTTCTTTTAGAGCGACAGTCAAAGCGGCCAGGGAGCATTTGACTCTAAAGCTGCCGGCATATATGGTACCCTCGATCTGGTTCCCCCTTGAAGATATACCTCGTAATGGTAACGGCAAGCTCAACTACCAATGGCTGCGTTCTCGGGCTCAGGAACTGGGTTTCACTGGATTCGCCAACCTGATGGAAGATGATTTTGGAAATGAGACAGAGAATAAGCTCGACGAAGTGGAATCAAAAGTTGCCACTTCTTGGGCAACAGCTCTAGAGATCCAGTCATCTATTATCCGCCCTTTTCATTCCTTTGCAGATCTTGGTGGTAGTTCCATCCAGGCCATTCGGGCTGTTTCGGAGCTCCGGCAACATGGGCTGTCGGTAGACCTCGGTGACTTGCTGGCTGATATCTCCCTCAGAGATGTAGCTGCCAGGTCTCATGCTGTCGAAATCAACAACGAGCAAGAGCCAAGTCCACTCTCCCTTATCACTGATCATCGGCTGCTATCTCAGTTGAAGAAAGACCAGAGTGTCTCCGATGCGTATCCTGTAACACCTTTCCAGGAAACCATGTTGGCTTCTGTAAACTCACCTGACGATTCATATACGTATTCCCGAGTCTGGGACGTGACAGGGCTCGATATTGCGCGACTGAAGATGAGTTTTGAGCAGGTGTTTAGAGCTCGGGATATGTTGCAAACCGTATTCGTTCCACACAAACGATCTTTTGTTCAGACCGTCAGAAAGGATCTAGAGCTCCCGTGGTACGAAGCCTCGACTCCTGCGTCATCTTTCGCATCAGATAGCAAGTATCACGAGTGGGATGTAAACAGGCCTTTGTGGAAAGCCACTATCACCACCGATCAGGCTTTATTCATCACCATGCATCACTCGCTTTTCGACTTCTGGTCTCATCGGTTCTTGTACGACGATGTAGCAGCTGTCTACCTTGGTAACCCGATCCCTCGGAGACCAAGTTTCAGCAACTTTGTTCAGTACTTACAGAACGAAGTGGTTTCTTCGAATGAAGTCCGCTCGTTCTGGTCGGAGTATCTTCAGGATGCCGACATGATCAAGTTGAACTACAATCCTGTGGCTCGAACACACAAGATTCAGGTTGACTTGGGATATAGTGTCACTGAGCGTGCCAGAAGAATTGGCTTGACAGTCGGTGCTGTCATTTACACTGCTTGGGCTGTAGTCCTGTCTCGGCAATTGGGTACTGAAGACGTGGTATTTGCAACGACTGTCTCAGGCAGAGAAGTACCAGTCGCTGGTATCCACGACATTGATGGGCCTACTATGAGTACAGTACCTCAACGAATCAGGCTCAACTCAACGTCTACCCTTCGAGATGTAGCTAAGAGATCTATCTCAGGGTTTGCACAACTGCTGAAGTACTCCCAAGTCGGGATGCTCAACGCGCTTAAAGCCCAGAATCTAGCTCCGCAAGCAATCGACACGCTCGTCAACATCTTAGTCGGCATCAATGGCCGTAACAACGGAGTTTCTCAACGTGTTTTCAAGATGCATGGTTCTCGGCCGCAATGGACATCTGGCTCCGATATGACTGTTCTGGAAGTCGAAGAGACGGATGGACTCAATGCCACGACCTTGTTGCGTTTGGCTGGTAATATGGAATCCCAACGTCTTGACTTTATCAAAGACTCATTAGTCAAGCTACTTAAGATTCTACTGCAGCAGCCGGATTCAACCCTTGAGTCCGTTGACATCATGGGCCCAGCGGAGTATGATCTACTCTACAACAAACTTTCCAACCGCGTAAGCTTGCGCGAGCCTGAACCCGAGTACTTACATAGCGCATTTGAGCGGATTGCGCGAGATCGACCCGATACTGTTGCCATCAACTTCAACAATGAGATCCAGGTCTCGTATGGCAGATTGAATATGCTGGCAAACCAATTTGCCTATACTCTGATCGAAACAGGCTTGCAACCAGGTGATTTGGTTCCTCTTTTAGTTGACAAGTCAGTGAAGATGCTCGTCGCGATTCTTGGCGTTATGAAAGCTGGAGGAGCATATGTTCCTCTCAGTCCCGACAACCCGACTCGAAGAAACGCCTATATCGTGTCTGACTCGGGTGCCAAGATTGTTGTCGTGCATTCCAAGTACCCAGAATTTGCAGATCATATCAAAGAAACCTTGGGGGTGAAACCGCTGATTATTCAAGGCGACGATGACTTAGGACCGGTAGACGAGTCGAGCTATGGCGCAAACATTAGCCCAGTTGTTCACTCTAGTCCTGGTTCTTTGGCATATTTGATTTACACATCAGGAAGCACTGGCATGCCCAAGGGTGTCAAGGTTCCTCACAGGACTGCTGCCGCAGCTGTTACTAGCATGGCACAGGTCGAGGGTCGTTACGAAGGAGCTTGGCGGACGCTCCAATTCGCCAACTACGTTTTTGATGCGTCAGTGCAAGATTTCTTCAACACTCTTAGCACTGGTGGCACTCTGTGTATGGCCCCCACTGATGTCCTTCTCTCAGACATTGTGGGTTGCATCAACCGAATGGACGCACGCCAAGCCATCATCACACCAACGGTTGCCAAGCTATTCAGTCCCTCAGATGTTCCACGTTTCCAGACACTAATTGTTGGTGGCGAGCCATTGACTCTTGATGTCATCAATAAGTGGGCACCGCACTGTAAGGTGTTGAACGTTTATGGTCCAACTGAGACTTCAATGGTGGTTTGCACAAAAGACGTTAAATTGAGCTTGGAAAAGGATGGGCAACGAGCGGGTAACATTGGTGCCCCGTTCGATACGGTCATGGCTTTTATTGTCGATCCAAATGGTGAGACGCTTCGTCCGTACGGCGCCGTGGGAGAGCTTTGTATCGCCGGACCACAAGTTACGGATGGCTATATGAACCGTCCTGACCTGACAGACTCCGCCTTTGTGTATAGCACTGTGCTTAAAGCACGCATCTACAGGACCGGAGATCTGGCACGATGGCTACCTGGTGGCGAGATTGAGTGTCTAGGGCGTAAGGACAACCAAGTTAAAATTCATGGCCATCGGATAGAACTTGGTGAAGTTGAGAACGCAATCCGAGGCTCTGGCCTTGTCCAGGACGCAGTTGCTTTAGCCGTCGACTTCCAAGGCAAAACTCATCTGGTCGCCTTCTGTGTTTTCGACGAGAAGTTCGTCGTTAAGAAAAATTCCACTCTCGTGGATTCTCCTCGGTTCAGGGAGCTTGTGGCCGATCTACGCGAGAAACTTGGATCTTTGGCCACTTACATGTTACCGAAATACGTTATCCCAATGATTACCTTCCCAAAGCTTCCTTCTCGTAAGGTCGACCGCAAGACTCTTTACAAATCGGTAGTGGAGTTGGATCGAGACGTCATTGCGCGATGCGTGCTTGAGTCTCCTGGTGAAGGGCATGCTGTTGTACCAGTTGAGACTGTGGCTGAAGAAGCTCTCGAGTCAGCATGGGCTGAGATCTTTAGTCTCTCATCTGAGCAGATCGGACGTGAAGCAAATTTCTTCAACCTTGGAGGTGACTCAATTTCTGCTATCAGCCTCACTAGCCATCTTCGTCAGATGGATTATGCTTTGACGGTTCTTGATATTCTCAAATCGCCCAAGCTCAAAGATATGGCTTCTACAATGCGCAAGTTGGAAGCTAAGTCAACGATGCAAAAGCGAGTGTTTGAAGTTCCTGAACTTGTCAAGACGGCCGTGGAGAATAAGGGATTGATATGGGAGGATGACGTTGAGTATGCATACCCATGTCCACCCGGCCAAGCCGAGTTCCTCAGCCAAGGAAGCCGAGACTCGCAGATGTGGGTGCTTCAAACTGTGCGACACATGTCTGGCGGTTTTGATCCAGAAACTTGGCTCAAGGCTACTGCAAAGCTATCTGAAATCAACGATATCCTGCGCACGACTTGGCTTCAAGTCACCCCAAACGACTGGGTCGGCGTGGTTCTTCGCGACCCTCACATGAGCGTCACCACTGTTTCTTTAGATTCTGTGGACGAGATATCGCAGTTCTTGGAGGATTTCTGGCAGACACGATTCGAGTTTGGTCGTCCCTTTATCAAATACGCCATCATCAATCATCAGGACTCCTCTTGGGATCTGGTCATCAAAATGGACCATGCTGTCTATGATGGAACGCTGTTACGTGTATTCGATGACCACTTCGGGTCCATCTTGCGAAGCGAAACAATCCCGCCATGTGTTGAGTTTCGAGATTTTGCCCAGCATGTCTTCGAGCAGGATAATCAAGCGGCTCTTCGTTTTTGGCAAGACAAGATGAATACACAGAGCTCTAAAGGCCAGATCATTCACGGCCAAGATCTCAATACTGTCATCGAACCGAAGATCACCGCAAGTTTGAGAAAGAATATCGACATCAAGGGCATCGATCAAGTGGCCAGTCAATACGGTGTCACTCCTAGCATTATCTTCCAAGGCGCCTTTTCCCTTTGGCTGGCGGCAGCGACTTCAAGCGATGATATCCGATTTGACTACCTGCTCAGTGGACGCAACGTTGCCCTGCCAGATCCTCAGTCCATCAATGGAACTTTGGCGAACTTCTTACCTTTCCAAACCACTATTGGCTCGGATGAGCCCATGACAAAGTTTCTTTCGACGCTGCAGGATGATTTCTGGGCTGTCACCGAGAACGGCCTTGTAGGGCTCGATGATATTTATCGAGCGGCGGGTTTGTCGCGAGAGACTCATGGTAACCGCATTTTGTTTTTGTCACAGCCTTTCGATTCAGTTGGCAAAGACGATCCCGTTAATCAGTATCGATGGCTTGTCATGGCCCAATCCAGGGTGAGAATGTATCAACCTTACGCTCTAGTCGTTGAGGTATCCAAGGCCGTTGGGGATGGTTATGCACTAAAGGTCATGTATGACGAGAAGGTGTTTACTTCGGATGTAGCTACAACCATTGCTGACGATATCCTGTCACATGTGGGGGAGATAGTGAGCAGTCTAACCTAGATTAGAGAGTGAGCATAATGCCAAGAAGATTTGATGAGTAGCAAAACCGGAGTATTTCACAACTGTTGCTTCATGCAAGTGAGAATATATCGGTCCCCCGGCCAAAAGATCCGAGACATCTCTTCCAAAAGAGTGCGGTCAAATCCTGTAGGATTGAGGCCACTGACAAGAGCGGGTTCAAAAACCTTGAGGGATTAACTGATCCCTGTTCAGAGGATGAGGCACAGAACGTGTCCAAGCCCTAATACACCCGGAGACCGCGTAACCTGCCTTACAGCGGTAAATGGGAAAAGTGTCGGATCTGTCAAGCGAGTGGGTTTATTGATATAAACGAATGAATTGTTGATACAACCTGTTGGCCCTCAACGTTCAGCCATTCGCGTATTTTTGTAGCTGAATCGCGCCACAGCTGGACAGGGTTGTGAGTAACGGAGCAACTTGATACGTTGATTCAGCTGACTCACTAACTATCGGTAAGGGGCGGTGCGGGTCTTTATTGACTGCGTTGCGCCACAGCTGAAGACTATTCAGACTACTGCTGTAAGAACAAAGCGTTAGTATGAGCTTCCCACATTTCTGTACCAGGGAATTGGAAATGGCATCTACTAGCGTTGTCCTATCTAGTCATAGAATTTGCGGCTGAAAGGAACTACCGCTTCCCAAGTTTCAGCTCCTTACTAACAGAGTCTAATACTGTTACTGTCCTATGACATCTTCAGGCTTGAGATATACCGCTTCGCTGCAGCGCGCCACGAATGACATGCCAAGCCAATAGACCAAAACTGTTTAGATAAAGCCAATGCACTATCTAAGCGATACCATGATACCGGGAGAAGCAGGCTAAGAATAGCATGTGAAAGAAGTAAACAGAGGTCTAGAATCGTTTGTTTTCTTCGTTCATCGCTGCTATTGAAGAGCCTAAATTTAACTAATCAGCCTTTTTGCTAGCAAAGAGGCTAAATTTGACTGATTAGGCAGCCTGAGGAGTTTGAAAAAAGAGGGGCATGTCAGATTGAACGATTATGTTAGTATAAGTAAGGACGCTGTGTAGGTGAGATCTAACTGGATACGTATATGATCAACCTCATTCTTCTTGTCATTCTCCCATTATAGAAGGCTTCTGTTATTCACGAGACAAGCAGCTCCCAAAATGGTTGGATCACTACCACCATCACCTAGCGTTCTGGACAGTGGCGTCAACGCTGCAAAACTCGAATCAGCAAACCGTTATATCCGTTGGAACCTGCTGCTTTTGCTGATAATTTTCGTTTTTCTTCTTTTCCCCATATGGATGCCCTTTGTACCTTATATGAACCAAGCAACAAACGTCGTTATCATAATCATAATCGGTCTTTTCCAACTCATCTGGCTAGTAGCTACCATTTGCGCCATCCGTCGAACGATCGCCATCAAAAGCCGAAACAAACTCAAGACCACAAAAGCCCAAGATGTCGAAGCATCTGACTCTACGGCTGATGACTACTCGAGCATACGCCACATAGTTGCCATGACCTTGTATAAAGAACCCATGAGCGTACTACAAGCCACCTTGGACTCTCTCGTGCATCAGCAAGATGCAAAGTCTCGTCTCTGTGTTATCATTGGCATGGAATCCCGCACACCTGACAAGGAAGCAAAACGCGATGAGGTCAACGCGAAATACGGCAATAAGTTCCTTCGTCTCATTGTGACCTTTCACCCATCAGGGGTCCCGGGCGAGATTAGCGGTAAATGCTCCAACATGAACTACGCCTGTCGACAGGGACTACAGATCCTCCGTCAAGACGTTGACTACAACTATGAGAGATACGAACACATCTTTACCAACTGTGATTGCGACGCCGTTTTTGATCCCGAATACATGATGGAGCTGGAAGCCGAGTACTGCAAACTAGACACTGCCGACCGTCACTCCTCCATCTGGCAATCAATCATCATCTACAAGCGCGATTCCATGCCCTTCTTCGTCGACATCACTGGAGTTTTGCGTACCTTTTTCTTTATGGGTGTTTTGATCCCTTGGAATATCAATCCCATGTCTCATTACTCACTCAGCGTCAAGTTGTTGGAAGAAGGGGCCTTCACCCATCCAGCTTATCAGATGGAGGATATCATTGCCTTGATTCGATACACCATCATGACACGACGGGAAATTCGTATCAGGCCTTTAAATCTCATTTCAATCAATGGTCCGACCTCTGGCAGTAACTACGCGGACGAAATTCGCGAATGGGCTCTTCAAATTCGACGCTGGACTATTGGCGCCGGTGAGGTCTTTCACTACTTCATCGTCAAGACTTACCGCATGCCTGGTCTCTACCTTTCAATCAGCTGGGCCAGTCGCTTTTTCATCTATTACGGCCTTGTTCTCTGCGCCAGCGCCATCTTCTCTGTGTTCTCTCCCATCGTTGTCCAGCTAATCAACATGGTCGCTGCCGAGCATGATCGACTCTTGGTTGGAGATACCCTTTTCTCAACAATCTGCCTCATCTTTTTGGCATCGCAATACTCTTTCTTGCTGATAGCCACCGTCCTTGTCCGCTGGAATCTACCGGTCCCCGGTGATGGCAACAGCAATTACAACAAGGGTCTCCAGGGTGTCACAAGAGGTCTAGTGCATTGGATCTTGATGTTGCCGACTATTCTAGCCTACAGCTTTGTAGAGCTGTACTCATTCTTCGAGTTGGCATTTAGAGGAAAGGACGTCTGCAAGCATAATGCTGCCAGTAAAAGCAACCTAGTCCTGGTGACAGGTGCCGGTGACTCTTGAAAACTGGGCTCCCTGAGCAAGCGAGGACGATCCAAATCTAGAGTTTATAAGGTGGGGTAGACATGATAAAATTGCATTACATAGACAGATTGGGTGGCATGCGGGAGGTTTTACTTGTTAATTTGCATTAGAAGGAAATATATATTAGATATTGTATGCTCTTAAAAGCTTATTAGATGACATTCCTATCTCTCCACGTCTTGGGCGAATGAAGCTCTTCCTGGCTCTCACTTGCCGCTGTTTTTGATATCTTGACTTCCCACTTTATCTCCTTCTTGATGCCGGCCTCAAGATCGGTAGGGAAAAAGCTACTCCCTCGTTTCTCAGGGGCATTGCGACTAACAGATGATAGAGTATATGCGTCGCGACCAGAAAAGGCCTTGGGCGTTCCAGGACCAGGAGTTCGTGTCGAGTTTCTGTAGCCAGAGGGACCAACCGATACGGGTTTGCTGGTGAAGCCAAGATGGAACGCTGCCTGTTTGAGCAGAGGCCGCAAAGTCGCCATGCTACTCGCAGTAATTGCCAAGCCTTGCTCGATCGTTGACCAGATTGCAATGTCTGTTGTGTTCCCTGAAGATGTCTGTTAGCTACTTGCAGAGTGAACTGTGGAGGGGTTGTCCTCTTACAGAGAAAGTCAGGCTTCCTAAGCAGGGGTAAGTATGGGAAGCGAGCAATCACAGCAGCGCTCGCACTATTCTCATGATTAGTCGGGTTCCTCCTCTCGGTATCATAGTAGAGTTCAACTTACACGCAACCCATGGCAAGAAGGGGTATCAGTGAGTATTTAGTCTTCTTGTGTAATTGCAAGTTCCAAACAATGAAACCTGGAAGAATTGCGAAAACGAAGTCGGATCCCACGGCGAAAACACTGTAGAGAGTCGCAAGCGCGATAACAACATTTGGGCTGATGCATGTGCCATCCTGGCCCTTATCCCAAAAGAACGATACGGGATGGCATTGGAAAACAGTGACGAAAAAGAAAATTGCGCCTGACAAGGCAGTAGAGAACATGGCGAGATAGATGATCCATTTTTGGAGCTTCTCCGTGGTGACTCGGAGAAGAAAGTATCCGATTGACAGCTTGCAAGAGATCATAGTGAGGCAGTACCAGAGATAACAAAACCACCAGCACTGTATAAACTGTCAGAAAAAGGAATGCAGAAATTTGGAATTAGACTCTCTCACCATCATAGCAGAGTAAACCTGGTGAGTCTCGAGATCGTCGTGATGACGACCCGTGCCGATTGTGACACCAACTGTTGAGAAAGTGGCATAGAGAGTGAAAAACACCTATTGATCACATGTCAGTCGCAGAATCCTACAATGCTGGGCAAAACCTGTAAGCATACCGTAGACACAACCATAAACCAGTCATCTATCCTGAACGCATTGACCATGAATTGGCGGACATAACATCGCAGTAGGCATGTGATTAGAGCCATTGAGTAGAAGGCGATGTTGACTCCCATGAGCTCGGGGCCCCTGTTCTCGATTGGTGCCGCCATGTTGGGACGAGTGAACGAGTGCTTCTCAAGGAAACAAAGTTTGTCGGGATCTCGATCCTGACGAGGGACGGAAACATGGGATGAGGGACTTTATATGAAACTTGAAGTGTCGTTATCCAGCATCATTCCTAGCCACGCACGCTATAACAGAGCCTGCGCTATACACTACTGTATTTCCAGTATCGCCGGCCGACTGCAACCGTTGCGGTACCACCAATGCAGGCCAGGTAAGAGAGCTGCATCATGCATATCTTTTGTTTTAATTGATTGCTCTCTTGAGCATGTTCATCCGCGCTTGCATAGGCTTTGCGACAAGGATGAGGCAGCGAAATCCGGCTTGGTCTACTCAAGTCAGGGGACTTTCCCCATCGAGGACCCTCCCGATGTAACCCTACCTGAGTCGAGCGTTTTGACTAGTCTCACTGAGGTTGTACTCCGATGGAACCCCTGCGCAACTCAAGACACTTTAAGGAACACCTGCCCCATTTTGCCCCTTATACCACGTTTGACGTATGAACAAACAGTAAAGTGCAACTGATAAACGATCTCAAGGAAATCTCTCTCCGTGCTTATTTGCGGATATCCGGGCTCGGCATCTGAAGACTTGCCATACTAACTATGGATAGTAACACTAAACCTAATATGCTCTCAACCCCACATCGCCTCTCTTCATGTCCCGGAATTCAAGACTCAATTTGGTGGTTCTAGACAATGTGACCTGCATACACAGTTCGATATATGGCCAGACCTTTGCTTGAAAGGGACAGCAAACTCCATATTGCCACCATTATGTCATTAGATAAGATGGCGACATATTGAAAACAGGTCTTATTCTGGGTATCGACTATATGGCAAAAAGCACCCATCTAATGCGACTTATCTTCCAATCGGATCACAAGACTTAGATAGGCAGGCGAGCTGTTGCTTTTGATCAAATGACCTTTGAGGAAAAAAGTTGCGATTAATTCATCTAGTTGATCCACTGGACATTACTCAGTTTAAGACAATTACCTTTCTTTTTTCTTTTCCAATCCCTATCTTTCCGTCAAAGCTCGCGGCATTTCCTTTCTTTTCTTTTGCCCTGAACTAGGGTCACGCAATGTATCTGGGGTGCATCCCAGGGAGGGGCCCTAAAGAGCCACTTCGAATTTTCAACCAGGGGTTGCGTGTCGGGGATCCGTCAACTTGGCTGTGCTATCACTCCTTCTTCTTATCATCAAGATTGATCGATGTGTCTAAAATGCCGCGTGGAGTAGAAGCAGGGCAGAGGGTCCCTTCACATTGGGAAGCCGACGGCTTTCAAAGAGACTACCTGCTCTGGTACGAATGCCAAAGATATTGCGTACCTTGTGACCTCAATGCCCTGCAGATAGGAGTATATCTCCCCAAAAACGTACAGATCTCGCCGGTGGCTGTGTTTAAACGAAGTTTCAGTTTTAACTGACAGCCCGGGATCATTCCGCGACGGAAAAGCACTCGCACAAAACCACGTGGATAGATGATACAAGAGATGATGCCACCTTATCAAGGCCTGAGGGTCCCATAACAGCATGGAAATAGTCATACCGAACTGAAACATCGAGTGATGTAGGAAAGCTTCCCCTCGTCAACTAACACAAACCCTAAGGAGGCAACCCACACGCGTTTTGTGTCCGTCTGTCTAGGGTAAGTAAGCGGAATAGATCTTGTGCCTGTGCATCGGTATCCCTGTCCGAGTAGCTAAAGCCAATCAAAAGCGGGCATTTAGATGAGCCATATCATAGACTATCAGCCACACTACACACATATAAGTCCAATTCAGGCTCTTCTTTAAGCACTCCTTCTCATCCTAGAGAGGAGAGTCTCTGGCAGATGAAGGGAACCGTAGCTGAGATGGATGATGCGGTCGAAGATAATATTGGATTTCGACAATATGCAGGTTTGAAGAGACTTTGCTTCTGCCTTTGTATTACATGAATACCTAGGTTTGCAGACTCGGTACCTGGGCTAGTGTCCAAACGGACGACTATATCAACGCAACTTTGAAATCCTATACCTTGATCTAAAAAATCCCACGGTTGTTTTATTTTCTCGAGTTCCGATTTGCAGGTATACAAGAACAAAGGTCGCTATTAAAAGCCGCCCGGAATGTCACAGAGAATGCCGCCAGGACCATCATCAGCAAGGGACATCGTGAACGCACCAAAGGGACACCATTATCTCAAAGACTATGCCGATATCTCGATCGCTAGAGCCAATCTTGTGCAACACACCGTGGGCCTCATCGTGACTAAAACTAAAGGCACCTCCAAGATCTGAAGCTATCCTCTCAATGGTGAAGTCTGAGCCCTTCCATGGCTGCAGCTACCTCTGCAGCATCTTGGTTCCAAACATGTTGCAAGACGCTTGCAACCGAGTCGAACTCCGTGATAACGTCTTGCGCAACCTTTTGGCATGCAGCGGCTGAGCGCAGGAAATGCGCAGATATACTGAGACCGCCTTTCTCGATTTGGGTGGCAAATAGTAAATCATTCAAAGTCGAAATGGGTACGCCGACCCCAAATTCGTCTATCTCGGCTTTCAGGTCATCTTGAAGGTCAACCTTCACGTCTCCGTAGAAGGTACAGACAAAGATCTCTGCATGAGTCTTGAATCCGTAATCCATCGAGGAGAGTGACCTGCCCGGAAGCACCGCTGGCTCCGTAAGGTAACCAGCCCATTGAAGGAACAAATCATTAAATGATACTGGTAAGTTAAAAGGATAGTGCTAGCTAATGAAGATAGTAAGCACGTCCGTAAGTTGTAGCTGGGAGTCAGACAACGAAAGGAGAAATGTTAACTTTTTGACTGAGTTCACAGGCAGGTCGTGTATGTCTACCTCGGCTTCAAGGACGACGACATCATTGGCGGTAGTGCAAGTAAATTTGGTCACCGTGATGTCCAGACAGCCAGGTGGCCAGGTTCCACCCACCAGTGTCACGAGACTACTGAGAGAATATAGGGTCTGGTCCATGGGCTTGCCTTTGCTCACCGGCTGCTCAGCCGCATACGTGATGCGCATCATACAGAATGAGATTAATAATCATCTTCAAGAAGAGGAACTATTATATTAAGAATATCCAAAACATTGTATAAAGAGTCCCAGCAATCACAGAAGTAGCAAGCGTGCAGCTCGAGTACTCCGGATTCTAAGCAAAGAATTGGTGGTGCATTGGGCGCTGAACAAGTCGTAGACGTTAACACCGAAGTCCAAAAGATTGTCGAGGGACACAGAAGGGGGAGTTGTAGTAGAGGTAGGTGTGGTAGAGAGTGTCGTAACCGAGCTAGATAGGGTAAAAGGCGACATGGTAGAGGACAATATAGTTGAACAGTAGTGGGAGGGATCCAAGGCTCAGATCAACAGTTGAAGCGAAACAGAAAAATGGGAACAAGTGGTATGATCCCTGAAAACTGATTCCTTTTCTAGCAGTCGCCGTGTAAAAGTCCTGTGTTTATATGTTGAGTCTTCGGGCAGTGATTCAAGAGTAAAACAGTTGATCAACTTGCTCTAGAGATATATCCACTTGCCTTTGGTTAGAGATTGGCATATTTTCTACCTTAGTCGTTGCTTTCAGCTGTCGCGTCCGGTTCTCTAGGTGAGACATCTGCAACACTAGGTGGAAGGGCTGAGTTCTAGACTCTTCAGGGTCTTAGACTCGTATGTTCTTTGTTGCTAGGTCTCGACCAGCCATGAAGTGGGGCAGGCTGGATGAAACTACATTGATAACGACTGCAGTAGTGAATCCAGGGTTGAGTGTCTTCAATCATCCGAAAGGATAGTGGCTGGCTGTTCGTATGAGCCCAGAGTATCTGCTATGCTCAACTGTCAGTCTAGACCTTTCGAATTATCTAGTCAAGCTGCATGACTTCAGCTATCGCAATTGACGCAGCGATAGCAATATACCTACTCAGACGACATACCGTTCAGGCCCAAGTCCGCCCTTACCTAAGAAGATGACTGTATATCTACGAAGAAGTCCCCTTCACTGCACTCTCATGTCTACAGCAATTGGTCCTTACTGTCATACATCCTAAAAACTTCATTCACGCTGATCATTCCGCTATTCCCACTTTTCCTCTTTCCTTTCATTAATCATGGGTTCAGCCACTAGCAATCCCCTGCCATATTTACCAACAACATTGGGTATGATTTGGATATATATGATGTGTTCAACCCCTCTGCCTACACCAATCCTCCTGGGCCATTGACCTACACACTGCTCGCCACTGTCCCCAACGGCGCCAGTGGCAAGTAGGTGTAAACCATTCGCCCTTCCAGCCAGTTGATGGCCATGTGAACAGGCAACATTGATGAACTGAACAACAATTACTATGTGCAGTTCCCTGTTGCCGTGTGTACCGTTGCACAGGGGCAGGAGTCGAATACCTTGACTCTCACCGGCGACATATAGCAAAACATGGTGAACTCGTTCAAGTTCATCAAGTACGTGCAGGCTAATCCGTCGTCCACACTGGCCTCGGGTTTCAAGACAGCCCTTGTCGACAATAAACAGGAACCTGCAGTTAACAACTTCTTCAAGAGTACCGGAAGCTTCCAGGGATGCACTTGGATGACCTGGGCAGCTGTGCTGAGCTGGCAAGCCCAGTTCACGAACCCTTGGCAGGGTACCTATTACCTCTACAGCGTGAGTGGTAGCATCGAAGGCGACACTGTAAGCAGCACTACAAGCTCGCCAGCCCCGTCCCTGGTAGCGACGTTGGCTATCACAGCTAGCGCCGAGGCCAACGCGGCAGTGCTGACCTTGGCTGACGGAGGCGACCGAACCACGCCGGTGGTAATGGCGGGCAACAACTCCATGCAAGAGCAAGACTTAGGCAATGGCCCCACATCTGTGTCTTTAAGCTCTGCCTGGCTTAACATAAGCCAGAAGAGCCAGATGAGTGGCAAGATCGTGCCGAGCTATGTCATTGGAGCTGCCTTCACGGGCATTATCGACGGGGTCAACGTGGTAGGCAACCTCAACCAGCTGACCATCCCAAATCCCTCGGATACCTCGAATAGTGCCCGTAATAAGAACTCTGCAAATAGGTTCAGTCTTAACTCGCTCGAGGGGTTGGTCGGAATGTTGACGCGCATTGGTACGCTGTACTACATGGCTAAGGATCATAAGCAGGCCGAGGTGTAGAAGAAAAACGATGCTGCCGAGGGACCGGACCCGCAAGCAAAAATTCGCGAAGTCGAAAGGCACTATCAGACAGTTGAACTGGCTCATGTGCGCTCACAATTTGTAATGGTGGAATCCATTGTGTCGAATGTCCGGCAAGCATATAAGCAGGTTGGGCAGGCTCAAGACATCCAAAACACACAGGATACTATCCGAGAGAAAGCTCTGATGCTAATGGAGACCCTGGCAACTAACACATGGAGTGATGCCACTGAACAGGTATCTGAGAATTTTATGGAGGCCTCAAACGAGCTTGAGAAAGCGTTGAACTCTACAACCAGCGTGGATGACCGCGACAAAGCTCTGAGCGAGGTCAATATTGCTCTCAACGATATAAGTACCAGCCTGCAGAATGTCTTGCAAGACGAGAGCAATGATCCAGCAACGGAGGCGAAGGAGACGATACGTGACGCTCAGCAGGCGGTAAATAGAGTACAGGAGGAAGGCGAAGCCCAAGAGCAAAGCCAAAAGGAGCGGGAGGAACAGGACAACAGAGATGCAACGGAGCCAGTGGACGATAGTCAGTTCGGCGAGCCCAAGGAACAAGACCCAGCTCGCTTTGAGGGTGGGGAATTTTAGGCCAAGCCAGTCGAGTACAACTCACCACGGTTACCCTAAGTATGACCAAGTGCCCCGGGCCTTGAGTGCAAAGGGAGTGTTATGGCTTTGGGGAAAGGGTTGTATTTGGAAATGTTACTCAAGAACTTAAGTTCTTTTATCCTACGATGGTCGGATCTCCTCAATAAACTTGGTCTGATATTATGAATCACTTATCCTTAATGCTATACAGGACTTTATGCTGCCTAGAAAAGCAGTGTTACCAATGCTGTAGGAGAGCTTTGCCATATTGTAAGATCTAAAGTGACAGCCTTCTCACCAGATCTTCTTTGGTTACAACTTCGCTGCCTTCAATCAGATCTATGAGATCACGATGGATACTCACATCCAACCCCGTGCCTAAGAACCGGGCCATATCAACAATCCAGCCATTGAAGTCCCGAATCTCTGTCTCTCTACCTGCCTCCACATCTTGAAGCATAGAACTTCGATGTTCACTTATCTTGCGCCCAAACGAAAACAGCTTGGCCTTCAGCATTGACTGGGAGAACCTCTTCGCTGTTTCGTGTCGAATTGCCTTGAAGCTTTTGTAGAAATCCTTTCTGCAGGCAGCAAGTGGCTGACTCTCTCGAGCGTAAGAGCCAAGCATGTCAAGACTTGAATCGTGATAAATAAGACCCTGGATTACTGCACTAGTCTGCCAGAGTAATTTGTCAAGCACACTGGTCAGATGGTCGCAAGAATCGTAAGACGTAAACAGTGATCCTGTTTTGCAGCGCAAGAGAGCTGTGAGAGGATTGATCGCAGCATTGACAACTAGCTTCTCTAGCTGGAGAAGCCAGAGTTCCCCCGAAGAAACACGACGGGTGTTGAGAGAAG
The DNA here is from genome assembly GCA_018886245.1 of Fusarium brachygibbosum. NCBI lineage: Eukaryota > Fungi > Ascomycota > Sordariomycetes > Hypocreales > Nectriaceae > Fusarium > Fusarium brachygibbosum. The sequence continues at coordinate 2,953,981 of MU249525.1, forward strand.
GTGTTGAGGTGATATATCTGATGAAAGGGTCATCGATATATGGTTTTCGTCGCTTTGAGGAGAAGACTGTCCCGATATATGCATCTGCTGGAGCTGCATGGACGCTGAGAAAAGGCCCTGCTGACGATACGCCATGATTCACAACACAAGCAGAGAAAGTCGGCGCATCGCCAGGGCTGTATCGGCTGGCAACATACAAAGGCCCGTGAGGAGGCCACAGCTTGCAGATTCCGTTCTGGGCGAACACGACCGAACTAGACTTTCCCAGGTATCGACGCATTCGATCTACTTCGACCAAAGCATCTGCAGCCTTGGTCGATATGAAGACCTTTCGTAACTTCTTGCCATCTGCAACTTCTCTTACTGGGCCGTACTCAGGTTCAGTATCTGTCCACCATTCAACATAGAAGTTCTTGTTTTTCAAGACTCTGCCGTTGACTGGATCGATGATACCTATGCCTCCGCTTCTTACCCATGAAGAGAGAAGCTCTTTTCTATGCACCACCAGAGTGATTGGCAAGGGGTTCATATGCTGTGCCATGTAGCTTGCGTAAAGCCTTCCTATATTACCCGGCCCGATGATAAAGATGCGATTCCGTTGACTCCGATAATCATCTTTGGAAGCAAGTTTTCGTTTATCTTGCTCAACGTTGTCAATTCCACATTTTTGATCACTTTCGAAACCGAGGTTTGCAGGCGACCAGGCGTATAACTTGGGAGGAGGACTTGGGTCAGCCAAAATGGCAGTTAGCCAGCTTGGATATTCTTGAGTGGTCATAATAGCAAGTCCGATTGTTCCCCAAGCTCAACTCTTTCATAAAAAAAGGGCAAGAGAAAAGTTCAAAGCACGTACGTTTGCAATGTAGGTGCGTTCTCGGAACACTCCAGCCTTGATACCTTGATCAGATGCGGTCGAACGTAAAAGCTTCTGAGCATGAAAATGATGCCATATTGTTGCATGTTGTTCGAAACAGGGTTTAACGACCGTTCAGGATGAAGGATGCGACGATCTTACGTCCTTTGGTGGATCTCCAATCCTACAGTTCTTCCGCGCCCCTCGGAGGCTCAGACTGCACGTCTCGGACTTTCGAGGAAAAGCTGATCGTCTGATAAGATTCGGAAGAGCTGCATATGCCGCGCGGTAGGAGCTATATCCTGGTCAACTGATGTTTACGGCAGTACTTTTATCTGAGGACTGCTTCGATTCACTCGACATTGTGATAGCTATATAAAGATAGGATGACTGATCTGGTCCGGAAAACAAACGACTTACACCCAAGGAAGTATACTATATTAGATTGTTATACTATATACAGTAGAGTTAAAGTCGAAATCACTCCCTCGCTCAAACCCCTGCTCCCTCGGATTGGCCCCACCAGTGACTGCAACCTTGCATAACGGTACGGGATCTATACAATCCTAGACATCTCGTTTGATCCTATAGGAATTTAGCCTCTTCTTACCCGCCAATAACGCCGGGGACGCTTTGTGGTGTGTTTGATCCACCAACCTTACAGCCACTCATAAAAAGCTTGTGCCTTGGACAAACCAAGATGTGTACGTCACGATCCTGAAGGATTTCGCGATATCTTATCAATTCTTGACAACTTGCCCGCTTACAAGTGATATTCTCTCACTTGGCATCGTATAGAATGAATGTTGATTGGGCACTTAAGTGACATCCAGACCAGTTTCCTACGTGCTGATAGATCGAAAAGGAGTCTCTTCGAAATGATCTGGATCAGCAGGCTACTACATTCCCGATCCAGACTTGGCATCTGATGATGCATATGAACACGAAGTTTCTTGCTTTCTAGGAAGGTAGTAACGAGAACGGTGGTAGCCAGCTGAACCAACACATGAAAACTCTTTGCATGATGGAAAGGATTTTGCAACTCCCGTTGCTGTTGTCGGTGGCCATGTAGAATGATTCGTAACCAAGGATCTATGTGAACTTTACGGACCAAGGGAATCCCAAACTGGTACCGAATATTCGCAATTGCCTGACCCCATCGCGTAGGATTCAGAGTCACATGCATGGTATCCATGCATCAGTCGTCGTGCGACAACTTGGAACCTCGGATTTCGCCGCAGGAGAATCTTGCAGAAGACTTTCAAGAACCTAGCAGCAGCGACGACTCTTTCCAGACTATCCAAAAATAAGAAACAAGGTATCTCGAAGGATTTCTTTCATACCTTGAATTTCTTTGGAGGCTTTTTCGATCAGGAAATCGTGAATCAAATTCTTCCAGTAGCTTATAACAGGCAAAGTCACTGTCTCTGTAAAATGAGATTTACTTTGTGACATTGACCACCCCATACGCTACTATCCAATCTTCATCTCCAACATGGAATACCTTACTGCTGTCGATGGTGGGCAAGAACTCCCACCCACACCAGCCTCATTTTGTAGCGACACAGATGGTCCACTCAGTGACCCTTGCGAGCAGCTCACCCGTGTCTATGGCTTGGGTCCGAGTAGCATCGAAGCCATCAAATCATGTACACCTTTTCAGCTTGACTTGATTGATTGCACTGCTTCCGAGAAAGAGCCTACTATCGGCCATGCAGTGTATGATGTGCCAACAGACATCGACGTCTCTCGTTTCGCCCTTGCGTGGAAGGAGATTGTTGATCAAACTCCAGCTCTTCGAGCCTTTACCTTTGCTTCAGAGACTGGGGAGGCTACTCAAGTCATTTTGAAAGATAACTTTGTCTTCTCATGGACGTGCTGGTCTTCTTCGAATTCTACTGATGGAGTGGTGAGCGATGAAGCTGCCGCCGCTGTGTCTGGGCCACGCTGTAACCGCTTTGTTCTACTCGAAGACATGAAGACGAAGAAACGGCAGCTCATTTGGACATTTAGCCACGCATTTGTGGATCTTGCTTTCCAACAACACGTCCTAGAGCGAGTCCTCGCAGCTTACAAGGATGAGAAAGACATACGGCCTGAAACACCCGAGTCATCTGATGTCACTGACGTTGAGTCGCAATCTGCCTCAGTGGTTTCCGAGAACTGTCAAGACGATTTGATACACGTGACTCAGTTCTGGCAGAGTCATCTGAACGACCTCAATGCTTCTGCGTTCCCTCACTGTTCTAACCACTTGAAGATCCCCAGCCCAGCTACAAGAGCAGAGCATCGCATCACACTTCCTTGTTCTCGGCAGAAATTGTCTGATACTATCATCTGCCGTACTGCACTCGCAATTCTGCTCTCGCGCTACACTCACTCTGCCGAAGCTTTGTTTGGTGTGGTGACCGAGCAGTCTCATACATTTGATAAGCATTGCTTGACAGATGGCTCGTACCAAACAGTCTCACCCATTCGCGTACATTGCGAGTCAGGTCTTCCTTTATCAGATCTTATAAATGCAATTGCTTCTTATGACGATCGCATTAGCCAGCTTCCACCCTTTGGTCTTCGAAACATCCGCAAGACTGGAGACGATGGCTCTGCTGCTTGTGATTTCCAAACTGTCTTACTTGTCACCGATGTTAGCCCAGTAGAGGATACTCTCAACGGTTTCCTTCAACAGACAACAGAGCCAGATCGTTTCATGCCTTGCATCAACCGTGCTCTTCTTCTTCACTGTCAGATGGAAAGCGGAGGGGCGTTGCTGGTTGCCAGATATGACCACAATGTGATCGACGCAGTCCAAACAGCCAGGCTTTTGAGGCAGCTGGGTGGTTTAATCGAGTACCTGCAAAGTTCTCCAGACACAGAGTGCGTGGGCAAGGTCGACTTGATGACTAAACAAGATCGAAGCGAGATCGAGACCTGGAACTCGCAGCCTTTACAAGCACAAGATACTCTAATTCACCGCGAGATGTTGAAAGCTGTTTCCCATTCCCCCACCAAAACGGCTGTTCAAGCTTGGGATGGAGACTGGACCTATGCCGAACTCGACAATGCTTCATCCCGTCTCGCTAAACATATCATGACGCTGGATCTTGGAGCTCAGCAGGCCATCATCCCAGTTTACTTTGAGAAGTCGAAATGGGTCGTCGCCTCGATGCTGGCTGTTCTCAAGGCTGGTCATGCCTTTACGCTGATTGATCCCAATGATCCCCCCGCCAGAACTTCTCAGGTTGTGACGCAGACTCGAGCAACAGTTGCGCTCACTTCCAGGCTACACCGTGAGACTTTACAGAAACTTGTCGATCGCTGCATCGTAGTTGATGATGAGCTCCTGCAGTCATCCTCCCACGGCGCGGACTTCATAAGTCCTGCCAAACCCCAGGATCTGGCATACGTTATCTTTACATCCGGCAGTACAGGTGATCCGAAAGGTATCATGATCGAACATCGAGCGTTCTCATCCTGTGCCCTCAAATTCGGTTCGTCACTTGGCATTAGCACCGATACTCGCGCTCTCCAATTTGGATCTCATGCCTTTGGCGCATGCCTTCTCGAGATCATGACCACTCTCATCCACAGTGGTTGTGTCTGTATTCCCTCCGATGACGATCGCATGAACGATATTCCGTCCTTCATCAATCGCTACAACGTCAATTGGATGATGGCGACACCGTCGTACATGGGAACATTTGCGCCTGAAAATGTTCCTGGGCTTGGGACCTTGGTACTCGTTGGCGAGCAGATGTCAGCTTCAGTCAATCAGGTCTGGGCTCCAAAGGTGCAACTTTTGAACGGGTACGGACAGAGTGAGAGCTCCTCGATCTGCTTCGCTTCTAAGATGTCCACTGAACCAAACAACATGGGTAGAGCAGTTGGAGCTCATTCGTGGATCGTTGACCCCAAGGACAGCAACCGATTAGTACCCATCGGAGCGGTCGGAGAGTTGGTCATAGAGAGTCCGGGCATCGCACGTGATTACATTGTTCCTCCGCCTCCGGAGAAGTCACCATTTTTCACTGGTATTCCAACCTGGTATCCAGCAGAGAAGCTTCCTGCTGGTGTCAAGTTCTACAGGACAGGAGACCTGGCGAGATATGCTTCCGACGGGTCTATCGTTTGTCTTGGGCGCATGGACTCGCAAGTCAAGATCCGAGGACAGCGTGTTGAGTTGGGTGCCGTGGAGACTCACCTTCGACAGCAGATGTCCGATGATTTGACTATCGTGGTAGAAGCTGTCAAGCGCTCCGAAGCGGCCAACAGCACTGCCTTGGTTTCATTTCTGATAGGGTCCTCTTATTTTGGCAACAAATCCTCGGATCCTTTCATTCTAGATCATGATGCTACCAGAAGCATGAACATGAAGCTTGAGCAGGTTTTGCCTCGACACTCTATCCCTTCATTCTACATCTGCATACAAATGCTTCCACGCACTGCCACGGGCAAGGTTGATCGGAGAAGACTTCGGATCATGGGTAATGGTCTACTGGACAAACACACCCAGGGGACCATTGTGCAACCAACACCTACATCCATACCAATGGTGGCAGACACGGCTACCAAGCTCCACAGTATATGGGTTAAGAGTTTAAACCTCGATCCGGCCGCCGCCAATATTGGTGCAACCTTCTTCGAACTCGGAGGAAACTCCATCACTGCCATCAAGATGGTCAACATGGCGAGATCAATCGGTATAGACCTCAAGGTCTCTGACATTTATCAGCACCCAACACTTGCGGGGCTTTCTGGCGTCATCAAGTGTGACCCTCTGTCCTACACACTCATCCCCAAATTGACTCATGATGGTCATGTGGAGCAGTCTTACTCTCAAGGTCGGCTATGGTTTCTGGATCAATTGGATGTTGGTAGTCTGTGGTATCTGATTCCATATGCTGTGAGAATGCGCGGTCCGTTAAACGTCGATGCGCTACGCCGGGCTCTGGCAGCGCTGGAGCAACGACATGAGACTCTCAGAACGACATTTGAAGATCAAGATGGCGTCGGTGTGCAGATTGTTCATGAGAAGCTGTTTAAAGAGCTCAAGGTTCTCGATCTCTCTACTTCAGACGTTGACCCACTTGACGTACTGAACCAGGAGCAGACTACCCCCTTCAACCTATCATCTGAAGCTGGATGGAGGGCAACGCTCTTGCACTTGGGTGAGGATGACCATATTCTCACTATTGTCATGCATCACATCATTTCGGATGGCTGGTCAATTGACGTCTTGCGACACGATCTCAACCATCTCTACTCAGCTGCGCTCAAGGACGCAGAAGATGATCCGTTGTCAGCACTCACCCCTCTACCTATTCAATACAGCGACTTTGCAAAGTGGCAGAAGGATCAGTTTCTTGACCATGAGAAACAACTTAACTACTGGAAGAAGCAACTCAAGGACTCTTCCCCAGCCAAGATCCCGACCGACTTCTCCCGTCCAGCTCTTTTGTCTGGAGACGCAGGCTGCGTACCCGTCACTATCGACGGGGATCTTTACCAAAATCTGCGAGTCTTCTGCAACCAGCATAACACAACTTCTTTTGTTGTCCTTCTGGCTGCATTCCGTGCCGCACATTACCGCCTTACAGCTGTTGAAGATGCTGTTATTGGAACACCAATTGCAAACCGTAACAGACCTGAGCTTGAGGACATAATTGGCTGTTTTGTAAACACGCAATGCATGCGCATCAATATTGACGAGCATGATACCTTTGGGACTCTGATCAATCAAGTCAAGTCCACGACAACAGCGGCATTTGAGAACGAAGATGTCCCCTTTGAACGTGTTGTATCAGCGCTACAGCCTGGATCCAGAGATCTATCACGCACGCCCCTCGCACAGCTCATTTTTGCAGTCCACTCACAGAAGGACCTCGGCAGATTCGAACTTCAGGGTCTCGAGTCAGTCCCTGTGCCGAGCAAGGCCTATACGCGATTTGACATGGAGTTCCATTTATTTCAAGAAGCTGATAGTCTCAAGGGCGGCGTCAATTTTGCTGCTGAGCTGTTCAAGATGGAGACTGTTGAGAACGTCGTCAGGGTATTCTTCGAGACGTTGAGGAACGGACTTCAAAGCTCGCAGACGCCCGTCTCGGTACTACCACTGAAAGACGGGGTTGCGAATCTTGAAGAGCTAGACCTGCTTAGAGTCAAACATCTTGACTATCCTCGAGAATCAAGTTTGGTTGATGTTTTCCGGTCTCAAGTCTCTGCGTATCCCGATAGCCTTGCTGTGGTGGACTCCTCAAACCGGCTGACTTATGCCGAGCTGGACCACCAGTCCGATGTTCTCGCTAGATGGCTTCGCCAGCGAGCAATGCCTGCAGAGACACTTGTCGGGGTATTTGCACCACGATCTTGTGAGACAATTGTCGCGTTCATTGGCGTCTTGAAGGCCAACTTGGCGTACCTTCCTCTCGATGTCAGATCGCCTTCAGCTAGGGTTCGAGATATTCTCGCTGGACTGCCTGGACGTACTATTGTTCTTCTCGGGTCCACTACCGCGCCCCCTGAAATTGACGTTCCTGATGTTGAGTTTGTTCGCATCAATGAGACCCTACAGAACAGCGACGCAGATGGGGTCGGCGTCCTTGAGTACAATTACAAGAAACCTTCAGCTACAAGCCTAGCATACGTGCTTTTCACCTCAGGGTCAACTGGCCGACCGAAGGGTGTCATGATTGAGCACCGTGTCATTATCAGGACAGTCACGAGTAGCTGTATACCCAACTACCCTTCGGAAACGAGAATGGCTCATATGGCTAACATCGCATTTGACGGTGCATCCTATGAGATTTTCAGCACTCTTCTGTTTGGGAGGACACTGGTCTGCATCGATTACATGACGACCCTTGATGCCAAAGCACTTGAGGCTGTGTTTTCTCGAGAACAGGTCAATGCGGCAGTAATGTCACCCGCCCTTCTCAAGATGTACCTCTCTGACGCTCGCGAAGCTCTCAAGAATCTCGATGTCCTTCTTCTTGGTGGAGATAGATTCGACGGCCCGGATGCTACCGACGCCCAAGGACTTATCAAGGGTCAGTGCTACAATGGTTATGGTCCAACAGAGAACGGAGTCATGAGTACTATATATGCCATCGATCTCAGTGACTCGTTCATCAATGGAGTTCCAATTGGACGAGCTCTCAATAATTCTGGAGCGTATGTCATGGATCCGAAGCAGCAGCTTGTGGGTATCGGTGTGATGGGAGAGCTTGTTGTCACTGGCGATGGTCTTGCAAGGGGCTACACAGACAAAGTCCTTGACGAGAACCGCTTTGTGCACATTGATGTCGATGGCGAGACTGTGAGAGCGTACCGAACAGGTGACCGAGTGCGGCACAGGATCGGAGATGGTCTTATTGAGTTCTTCGGACGATTGGATACCCAGTTCAAGATTCGCGGCAATCGTATCGAGTCAGCAGAGGTTGAAGCAGCTCTTCTCAGCGATCCTTCCGTCCGCGATGCTGCTGTTGTACTTCAACAAAGCGAAGATAAACCACCAGAAATATTCGGGTTTGTTGTCGCTGATCATGATCACCCGGACAAAGAGGAGGGGGAAGCTTCCAATCAGGTCGAAGGATGGCAAGATCATTTCGAGACTGGTATGTATTCTGATATTGACCACATAGACCCGTCCACTATTGGAAAGGATTTCAAGGGCTGGACATCAATGTATGACGGAAGCCAAATCGACGTAGCGGAGATGCACGAATGGCTTGATGACACCATACGAACACTTCACGATGAGCACTCTCCAGGTCATGTCCTTGAGATTGGAACTGGAAGCGGCATGATTCTCTTCAATCTTGATAGCAAGCTGGAGAGTTATGTTGGCATCGAACCTTCCAGGTCAGCAGCCGCCTTCGTCAACAAAGCCATCGAGTCTGTACCATCGCTAGCTGGGAAGGCAAAGGTTCACGTTGGAACGGCTACGGATGTCGGGCAAGCCGACGGCTTACATCCTGATCTTGTGGTGCTCAACTCAGTCATCCAATATTTTCCGTCGTCGGAATACCTTACAGAGGTTGTGGAGACTTTGGTTCACCTGCCCGGCGTGAAGCGACTTTTCTTCGGCGATGTCCGATCTCAGGCCACGAACAAGCACTTCCTTGCTGCCAGGGCCCTCTGTTCAATGGGAAAGAATGTAACAAAGGATGAGGTACGGCAGAAGATGGCAGAGCTGGAAGACGTGGAGGAAGAATTGCTTGTTGAACCTGCTTTCTTCACTTCGTTGAGAGATAAGTTTCCTGGTTTGGTGGACCATGTCGAGATCCTGCCCAAGAACATGGAAGCTATCAATGAGCTCAGTGCTTATCGATATGCTGCCGTCGTACACATTCGAGGTTCATTCGGAGAGGAGTTTGTGGTTCCAGTTGAGAAAGACCAGTGTATCGACTTTCAAGAGAACCAGATGGGCAAGCAGTCACTGGCTGACCTTCTCAGGGTATCAGAGATTCCCGTGGTGGCTGTAAGCAACATACCTTGCGCCACCACTGCCTTTGAGCGACATGCTGTCGCCTCTCTTGACAGCGAAACGGATGAAACGCAAGACAGTGCAGCATGGCTCTCAGCCATTCGCTCCAGCACCGAGAGCCATCCATCACTGTCCGTTCCTGATATCCACCGTATTGCCAAAGAAGCTGGATTTCAAGTCGAGGTCAGCACAGCACGACAGTGGTCTCAAAATGGCGCACTGGACGCTGTTTTTCATCGCGGTTTATCGCAAAGGCGTGCCTTAGTTCAGTTCCCCACAGACCATCACCTCCGAGGCTCTGATCTCCTTACCAATCGACCACTTCAGCGATTGCAGAATCGCCGTATCGCGATTCAAGTACGCGAGAAGCTTCAGTCTTTGCTTCCATCATACATGATTCCATCGAGCATTGTCGTTCTGGACAAGATGCCTCTCAACGCCAATGGCAAGGTTGACCGGAAGGAACTTTCTCGCAGGGCAAAATGCGTACCGAAGCAGCAGACAGCGCCATTACCGAGCTTTCCTATAAGCGAAGTCGAGGTCATTCTTTGTGAAGAGGCCACTGAGGTGTTTGGTATGAAGGTTGATGTCACGGACCACTTCTTCAACCTTGGCGGTCACTCACTTCTTGCCACAAAGCTCATCTCCCGAATCGACCAACGGCTCAAAGTTCGTGTGACTGTCAAGGATGTCTTTGACAATCCTATTTTTGCAGATCTTGCATCGGTCATCCGTCAAGGGCTGGGTTTGCAACACCCCGTTGCTGATGAGCAGGGTCAAGACAAGTCTGCCCATGTGGCACCTCGTACCGAGACTGAGGCCATGCTCTGTGAAGAATTCGCCAAGGTGCTTGGGTTCCCAGTTGGAATCACCGACAATTTCTTCGATCTGGGTGGCCATTCCCTCATGGCTACGAAGCTAGCTGTGCGAATCGGACATCGACTCGACGCGACCGTCTCTGTTAAAGATGTCTTCGATCAACCCGTTCTCTTCCAACTTGCGACTGCGTTGGACAATTTGGTTCACTCCGAGACCAATGAGAGTTTTGGGGGCAGAGATATGGCCGAGTACTCACCATTCCAACTTCTCTCTTCACAAGATCCAGAAGAGTTTATTGTACGAGAGATTCGTCCCCAGCTCGAGTTGGAAGAGTCGATTCAAGATATCTACCCGTCTACGCAAATGCAGAAGGCTTTCCTCTTCGATCCGACGACTGCGCGCCCGAGACCTTTCGTGCCGTTCTACATCGACTTCCCAAGTACTTCCGAGTCTGATTTTACATGCCTGATCAGAGCTTGCGAGTCTCTGGTAGACCATCTCGACATTTTCAGAACAGTTTTTGTGGAAGCGTCTGAAGAACTGTATCAAGTGGTCCTGTCAAGACTTGATCTACCAATCGAAGTGATTGAGACTCAAGACAATATTAACACTGCGACAAATGACTCTTTGGATGAACATGTGAAGGAACCTGTTCGCTTGGGTCAACCATTGATCCACTTTACCATCTTGAAACAAGCCAAGTCATTGCGGGTGATAATGAGAATATCGCATGCCTTGTATGACGGTTTGAGTTTGGAGCATGTCGTGCGCAAACTTCACATGCTCTACAACGGCAGAACTCTTTTACCACCATACCAATTCTCCCGCTACATGCAGTATATCGCTGACAGTCGTGAGAGTGGGCATCAATTCTGGCGTGATGTGATCCAGAATACACCGATGACAATCTTGAGCGACAGTAAGATTGCTGATAATGGCAGCACAACTTCCAAGGCCTTGCATCTGTCAAAAATTGTCAATATTCCTTCTCAGGTTCTTCGAGGCGGAAGTAACATCATTACTCAGGCCACCGTATTCAATTCCGCCTGTGCGTTAGTTCTGTCAAAAGAATCTGGATCAAACGACGTCGTCTTTGGTCGCATTGTGTCAGGTCGTCAGGGCTTACCTGTTGGGTACCAAGACATCATCGGACCTTGCACCAACGCAGTACCTGTCCGGGCTCACATCGGGTCATCTGATCACCAACAACTCCTGCATGATATCCAGGACCAGTATCTCCTTAGCTTGCCACACGAAACTCTGGGCTTCTCTGACCTCAAGCGCAACTGCACGGATTGGCCAGAAGAAGTTACCAATTACTCATGCTGTGTGACATACCACAATTTCGAGTATCACCCAGAGAGCCAATTTGAACAACAGAGGGTCGAGATGGGCGTTTTGACAAAGTTTGTGAATATTGAGATGGATGAGCCATTGTATGATTTGGCTATTGCTGGCGAAGTGGAACCTGATGGGACAGGGTTGAAAGTGACTGTGATTGCGAAAACGCAGTTGTTTGGGAGAGAAAGAGTGGAACATCTGTTGGAAGAGGTTTCCAAGACTTTCGAAAGTCTGAACTCTGCCATGTAGGGTTTGTGATAGAGAGGTGGAATTCGGATAACTGTAGGCATTGTCTGGATTAGAGATGCGGTGACGTCGATGACTTTTTGAGCTTTGTCATTCGGAGGAATATTAAGCAGACAAGAGGCGATTATTAGAGTGATTAGACTTGCAGATACAATAAACCGTTTGACTATTATCTTACGATGTCAGCAATTAAGTACAATTGCTTGTCGTTACTCGACATTTCCTCGTCGATCAAGTGATAAAGTGAGATCTTTAGGGTAGTAAAAGGAGTTAGTAAGACTGACAGGGACACGTCGATCGCGCTCTTTGATCGGTTTTTGTCTCAGATCAGGGTGGGACGAAAGCGTCTATCCAATCAACAGACGCATAGATAAGATATACGAAATGCGAAGAGAAGTGGCTTTCTTCCGAATCAATTTGATCTAGTCCCAAAACCGTAAGTAGCTCGCACTTGTTCGGATTCGCTTTCTATCTAACTGAGACAGTGTCACAATCTGGTTGTGAAGATGGTTTGTGGCTTCAATGGACCGCCATATATAAACTGGCAAAGGTCAACAGAATGATTATATCAGCCAGAACACACTCACTGTACTTCATTCAACCTTTCACAATAAAATTATACACAATTGCTGCACCAAATAACATCGTAATGGACATCTCCAACAAAGCCGCCTACCTTCTCAGTCCCAATGGACCCACTATCGAAGTCAGATCTGCGCCTGTTCCACAACCTGGACCAGGAGAACTCCTTATCAAAACGCAAGCTGTTGCTATCAATCCAGTTGATGCAGTCAAACAGTCCATGGGCAATATGATGTTTGAATGGCTCACGTATCCTCTTATCCTCGGCTATGATGTCGCTGGCCAAGTCATCAAGACGGGCCCTAGTGTCACCCGATTCAAAGAAGGCGATAGAGTTGTAGGAGTCACCGCAGGCATGGACAAGCGAGGAAGAAGTCCGGATGAAGGATCATTTCAAGCAATCTGTATCATGCGAGAGCACTTGGCTGTTCATATTCCTCATGGAATGACATACACCGATGCAAGCGTTTTACCTCTCACTTCAGTCACGGCTGCATGTGCATTGTTCCAAAATGATCAACTGGCACTACAACTACCTCAAACCAAGGCAAAACGCAGCTCGACAGGTCAGACAGTTCTAGTTTGGGGAGCGAGCACAAGCGTAGGCAGAAACGCCGTACAGCTTGCTGTTGCAGCTGGCTATCAAGTTGTCGCTACAGCGTCACCTAAAAATTGGGATCTTGTACGCGGTCTTGGCGCCTGTGCAGTATTTGACTATCACAGCTCGTCAGTCATACACGAGGTGGTATCGGCTTTCAAAGACAGGAAATGTGCAGGTGCTGTAGCCATTGGCCAAGGGTCACTGGCAAAGTGCGTCGATATTGTCAAAAAGATCCCCGGCGCCGTCAAGAATGTGTCACAGGTTACCCTCGACATGCCTGAAACACAGCCAGCAAGCAAGCTCTCTATGCTTCCATTTGTCGCCAAGTATCTTTGGCTGACGGGAACAAATCGGCTCAAGGTTCTGAGTAGTGGAGTTCAGAGCAAGTTTGTGTTCGGGACAGACATTATCGAATGGGATACGGAGGGCAAGTTGGCTTCGTTTCTAAGCGAAGCACTAGAGCTTGGGGAGTACGAGTTGAGTTCGGAAGCTCAAGTCCTAGGAGGCGGTTTGGATAAAATTGCCGAGGGGCTGGATATGGTACGGGCAGGAACTTCTGGTAAGAAAATAGTGGTTACAATTTGATTGGTTTTATAACATCAAGAAGTCAAATTCAAGCAGTTGAAATCTTTTATTCCTCCGCCTATTGGTCGTATTGACTAATTCTGCAAAAAGACAACATTGTCAATTACCTTTGCTATTATGCTTATTTAAGCAGATGCGGAGTCGTTTCACAGACTTGTTCGCCTAATATGAGGGGAAGATAGGGAAGATAGTTTAAATAGAAGTCAAATGATAAATTGACAGGTAGATTTCTCACTGGCTAAAAACTCAAACTTTGACTTTCTTCTTATCTCTTCAGGTTCGCCGGATCCATCGGGGCAGGGTCGTCACGAGCCACCGACCCTTGAATGCCCCTTACCGGAAGGATCGGCGCCGAGATCAACTATTTTCTCAGACTCTATATCAACACATAGCACTCCCATAGCAGCTGCAGTCCTTAAGAAGAACCTATCGTAGGGAGCTCTTTGGAACTATAATGTCTTCTAAAATCAATAGCATGATATTGCAGCGGCATTCTCTTTCAGATAGTCAAGAGTGACTGCCTTACTATTGATGTGTAAAATACTCTATAACTAGCTGTTGCAGGTTGACTGGCATTAATCTGCCCACGTTAAGAGTCTGGGAGGCTGTATCGGCATTTGTCCCCAGCGTGGCGCAGCTTGGCATCGTGCAAGCCGAGAGGAGTGGGTTTTCGGACGCTAACGTGATGATTATTGTGGCTCTCGGATAGCGGCAGGTCTGCCAAGTGCCAAGTGCCAAGTGATCGAGATGATTTTTCTTTCTCTGTTTTCCCCTTCCTCTTTAGCAGATGCTGATAGTAAAGATTCAATCAAGACTATGTAGTAGTGTACAGCTCTGAGAATGAAAATGCCACAAGAATTCATGCATTGTCGATCTGTATGAACTCTATCTAGCATCAATACATATATAGTCAACAAGGGAAGAAAAGACAACCCCACTCATCCGAAGAAGACCACAAAGCAGCCATCAGACTGGACGAACCAAACGTATAACCCCTTGCAGATCCCACTTGTTTGTAATGACTTGATAGTCAGAACTCCGAGGTTCCGGGTGTAGAGTTGTTGTTGAAAGCTGTTTCGGGACAAGCTTAAAAAGAAGCGTTCATCAAACTCGGCGCCACCCGTCGGATCGGAGATTTTGCCAAGCCAGTATAACGGCGAACCGTTGTTAGTGCGTTCCTATACTGGCGAACAATTTTACAGAATACCCATCTTCTAAATTCCACAGGCAGAGTTTTCCAACAGGGGAACTGATCCTCCACGTGATTGTTAGATTGAGGCTCCGCAATCCCGTGTTCTGGACGTTTTTCACTCCACATCGACGCAAGGACGTTGATCCTTCGCGTGAGGCTATAGTGAGGCTCCACTTCCTTCGCCCTCGGTATCACTTCTGAAGGCTCTACCTTTCACCGGAGGCATCATGATTAGGTATAGCTTCTTCAGTGGCGGCCGACTAAAGAAATTCAGGCACAGGCCTTGGATTGGTCCGATTACATCGAACAATAAGTGAAGAGAAACAGTTGAATCTCCAGAATGTACAAATACGACTGCAAATGCTCCATCAGAATGCACTTGTTTGTTGGTCTATCACTCTTTTAACAACCCCAAGCAATGATGCAGGGTTTATTCCTTCACGGCCTTCTGGCCTCACTAGCCTCTGCTAGTATCACACATCAGAACCCAGTTATAGACGGGCCCGATGTCTTATCACGATGGCTTGACATGCGGTCGCCTGAGAACGACACAACAAGCAGCCTGACCAGCCGAAACCTTGTGCCTGCGTCTCCTGCGCAGCTCTTTGGCAAGCGTGCTGATGAGCCCCCGGGTGAGGGTGCGCTTCTGTGCCCCAACGGCGAATGCGCTGACAAGAGGTGAGCATATGAAGATATCCGTTGGCATCGAATATAGTTATCAGAATACTAACCTCCTGTCTGTAGTTGCTGTTCGGCCAAGGGTGTCTGCGGCTACGGCAAGGGCTTCTGTGACGAAGGCTGCCAGAGCAACTGCGATGCTACAGCCATGTGTGGTGAGCTGTCTGAAGGCGGTGATATCCCATGTGGTCTCAACCTTTGTTGTAGCTCTGGCGGCTGGTGCGGTACCACGGAAGTGCACTGCGTTGGTCCCAACAAGTGGTCTCTCTGCCAGCAAGGCTACGGTAGTTGCGACATGATCAAACCCAAGACCTGCGGCGAGGGTTCCGGCACTGCCGACAAGCGCATGATTGGCTACTACCAGGCCAACAACATGCGTAACCGCGCTTGCAACAAGATTTACCCTCAGGATATCAAGACCGACAGCTATACCCATCTGTACTGGGCCTTTGCTACCATCGACCCCAACTCTTATGCTGTTAAGCTTGCTGAGGCTGAGGATGAGGACAATGTCCGCGACTTCACTGCCCTCAAGGGCAAAGGCAGAAACCTTCAGACCTGGGTTGCCGTAGGTGGTTACGACTTCAGTGACGAAGACAAGCCAACCCACAAGACCTGGGCTACCCTTTGCGCCGATGCCGGAAACCGTGCTAACTTTATCAAGTCGGCTGCTGCTTTCATGGACAAGTATGGTTTCCAGGGTATCGATCTTGACTGGGAGTATCCCGGTGAGCCCAAGCGTGGAGGTAGCCGTGCCGACATTGCCAACTTCGTCCTCTTGCTCAGGGACATGAAGAAGGCGTGGGGTGACAAGTACGGAATCAGTCTGACTCTTGCTCCTGACTACTGGTACCTGCGATATTTCGATGTCGCGGGACTCGAGCCATACGTTGACCATTTTGGCTTTATGGCTTATGATCTGCACGGTTTCTGGGATGCTGACGTCAAGACCCTGGACCCCATCGTCCGAGGCCAGGCTGACATTCGCGAGATCATGAACAACACCATTCCTTTGGCCTATGCAGGCGTCGACTTCAACAAGATTGTCTTTGGGGTTGCTTGGTACGGTCGCGGATATACTCTCAGCGACCCCAGCTGCTCAACACTTGGATGTCCCTTCTCTGGTCCCAGCAACCCGGCCAAGTGTACAAACAGCGCCGGTGTCATGTCCCTGTTGGAGATCCAAGAGAAGGCCAAGAACGGAGGCAAGACTCGTCTTCTCAAAGACTCAGCCATGAAGGAGCTCGTCTTTGATGATCAGTGGATCGGCTACGACGATGAGGAGACGATTGAGTTGAAGCGCAAGTTTGCCAACAACTACTGCTTTGGCGGTCTGATGGCCTGGAGTGTTGACTTCGAGCCCGGTACCGGACAGAACAGTGACATGGAGCCTGAGAAGTCTAAGGACGGTTCATGCGGACCCAAGAACAAGGGTACCATCTGCGAAGGCAGCGGTTACGGCGACTGCTGCTCCGAGTATGGCTCATGCGGATCTTCTTCGCTGCACTGCGGCACGGGCTGCGTCAGCGGCAAGTGTATCAAGAATGGCAAGTCGACCAACGGCCGATGCGGTGCCGGCTTCCTCGGAGCCACCTGCAAGGGAACTAGCTACGGCGACTGCTGTTCGCGTGAAGGCTGGTGCGGTAAATCTGAGGGCCATTGTGGTGACGGATGCCAGAGCGGGTGCAGCAAGGACGAAGACGACGATGACAAGGACAGCGACAGTGACGGCGACTTTCCCAAGATCCCTGCGTTGGCCCAAAAGGGCACAACCGCGGGTTCTTCTGGTGACAAGGGCCTCGACTGGCCTGAGGACCTCGTGGATGATATATGCAAGTACGAGTTCGGCTCTGAGGACCCTTCGGTGGTGTTCGAGGCGTGGTATGGGAGCGGCGCACTCAACTGGTTCAACGCGTGGCTCAAGAAGAACGGTGCCAAGAACTGGACTGACAAGTTCTTCAAGGACGTCATCGCCGGTGGCAAGCAAGGTAGCTCTACCTTTGACTGCAAGGACCTCGGATCGACAACCTGCACAGGCCCTGGTGCCACGCCTTGTTCCAGCTACACGCCTCCCATGGCCTTTTATGTCCACGTCCAGATTGGCAACATGTTTAGCGCATTCCACAAGCTATGGATGAAGAACGTCAACTTCAGCATCGAGCAGCTGTCGAGCGGAATCAAGGACATTGTCAAGGAGTACGGTTATCCTCCCAAGGACGATCGCCAAATGATCCTCAACATGATGGTCGGTCTCCTCACCGGAGCTGGCGGCCTCACCGCCGACCTCGAAAAGAACGCTCTTTCGGGTCTCTTTAACGTTTTCTCGGGTGCCATTGCCACTGTATCTTCCAACGGCGACCTTTTCGACAAAACTGTAACCGTGGATGATCTCAACAATGACCTTGAGAACGCCTATGGTACGGCCTTTTCTGCAGTCCTCAACGCCACCAGTGGCTACGTCGAAAAGGTCATGAGGGGCGAAATCCCTGACAACTGGGAGAGTGAGGTGGACGAAAAGGACACGGCCAAGTACGCCGAGCTCTTTGTTCAAACCCGCTTTCTCAAGGGAGATTGGCTCTCGGAGCCCTTGATCAGCAAGGCCATGCAGATCTATGTCACCTCCATACACAAGAAATGGGTATGTTGTTAAGCGCTATCGCAAACTTTCTTCCTTTGACCTTCATACTGACCAGAATCACAGATGGAATTCGCCAAGACCAGATGTCTCATCAAAGGCTACAAGGGTACTGCCTTTTCTCTGATGTGGAGCGGTGTATGTGTTCTCTTCTCTCGTCCTTGTAAAGTCCATCGCTAACTTAATCTTCTTCGCCGATAGCCCAACAGCAAGGTTGAATGTGACTACGTACGTTTGCATACAATTCCCCATTTCTTGGTATTTTTCTAACCTTCGCTGGGAATAGTTGAGAACGAAACCCTCCGATCCAGTAGGCAAAACGCAAAAGTTGACAGAGGACGTCTGCCGCAACAAGCTGCCAGGATGCATCTGGCATGACAACGTATGTTTCCTATCACCGTTCTTCCTCTTTCCTATCCGATACCCGGACTAACGTGTCGTGTCTTAATAGAACTGTATTTGCTTCGGAAGAAGCAACAACAGACGCCCTGGTGCCAAGCAGCAACACGACCCGCTCTCTCGATCCGAAATCGAAATGATGAAGAAGGTTGTGGATGACTACGAGGCCGCCATGATCAACAACTATGAGTGCGACAATGGCGAGCCTTCGATACCCAGCCAGAAGGATTTCAACGTCAACAACCCCATCCAATACCCCAAGTGCTTCATTGCTTTCCACAAGCTCACGAA
Organism: Fusarium brachygibbosum; assembly: GCA_018886245.1. NCBI lineage: Eukaryota > Fungi > Ascomycota > Sordariomycetes > Hypocreales > Nectriaceae > Fusarium > Fusarium brachygibbosum. The sequence goes on from MU249525.1 coordinate 2,972,685, forward strand.
GGACGAGCCTTTCCACTGTAGTATTCCCAAGGACCTTTGGTAAGGGAGGTGGAACTTTTCGGCAATGATGGCTCGCTGCACCTTTTAGATTCACATGTTGTCGAGGATAGTCGTTTTAGTCGTTTGAAGGATGAATGAGTCTAGTTTATACTGTTGCTGTCGACGCGACTCGATTTAGAAGGGGACATTAGTAGCTTTCTTTTAATACATTTCGTAAAACTTAAATCGTGAACCAATAGCTTGTATCATAGCTATTTTCGTTACCAGTCTTCTAAGCGACGTTGTCCTTACATTCGATCCCGAATCTCTTAGAATTACCCATGATGTAGTTCATTCATTGGGTTTTTTCGCGTTCAGTCTTAGAACCACTACCTTCAGCTCGATTAAAGCTAGCTATCGAAAGCCAAAGGATGTATGTTATCGAGATTGTGATAAGTGAAAGCAAGGCCTTAGCAGTATAGAACAAAGACAGCATAAACGTTGGTTCCTGACAATAAACAACGAACAAGCAATTATGAGGAATGCATTGTTTCCAATGAGATGTTAACGTCAATAGAGTAATCACTGAACAACATAAAAATGTTCCCCATGCTCGCGCTTTTCCATTAAATAGGCATTGTTCGATTGCTCTGGAAGTCGATTGAGAATTCCCTTTTCTTTTTATTCTTTTCTGTTGTTCAGTGCTCGTGGTCCATGATCCATAGACGCAAGATGCTCGCACTGAACTTACTATCCATACTCTCGAGACTTTAACAGGCATCGTCAGTTCACTCACAACTATAAGAATCATGTCTAGTCTCTAGAGAACTCAAGCAAGAGAGACGCAACTCTCCAGCAACACCACTCTCCCACAGTAAATCTCAAGCAGGCGTTCAACCACCACAAATCCCCACTGTAAGCTTTCTCAGGCGTCTACTCATTGCCTTGAATACCTTTTACTGTAGTCATTTCCTGGTTCGAGTCACCCGTCAAGACGGAGTTGTTGGTATATCCGGAATTCGTGGTTCTGAGTTGGACAAAAAAACGAATCTTGGCGCCGTGGCGTTGCAGCTGTCAGGGCATAGTACATGGCGCTTGGTGTCTCGATCCCTCATTTCGTCCGTGACACTTACGTGGCTGAAGACCCCTTCGTGACATGGCAACCTGATCCCGCCACGTGCTTCAGCCCTGCGCCAACAGAGAACGCCATCAATTGGCTATCTACCGTCTTGATCTCTCCGACTTCAGAGGATAAAAGCCATCTCTTACGCTCCTTAACAGCTACCCTCGCCTTCCACAACTATTATTTTCAAATCTCAGCGATATACAAGTTATTAGCGGAATATCGTCATGTTTAGTAACCTTTTCGTTAACCTTTTTCGCGGGCCTTTTAACGCCAAGCCAAGGCTACAGATTGAGAGCCAGAACACTTCAGATGAGTCCGTTCTGGCCCAAGATGTCCCGCCTCGGCATCCAGAACCCATTCCGAGGGCCGAAGATTCCTCAATCACGTTCACAAACAACGGCCTATTACAATCAGAAGCTTTTTTGCCACCAGCAATGACCATCGACAGGCAACGTAATCTGGGAGTCCATGTCTTATATGAGCCCCCGACTGGTCTAGCACCAATAGTTGACATTGTTTTTGTTCATGGTCTAAGGGGCAATTCCCTTGGCACCTGGCGCTCCTCATACGAGACTGGTGGAGTCCATTGGCCTAGAGATCTTCTCAAAGTCGACATTCCTGATGCACGAATAATCAGCTTTGGCTACGATGTTTCCGTTCACAGTTGGTCGAGGTCCGTTTCGCAAAACAGGATCGGAAACCATGCTCAGGACCTCCTAGGATCAGTCGTGCGTTTAAGGGAAGAAACCAGCACGGAACACCTACGCTTGATCTTTGTGATGCATAGTATGGGTGGACTGGTGGTCCAAAATGCTCTGGACCTGTCGCGGTCAAGTCCTGAATCCCATCTCAACGGATTGGAGTCAAACACCGCTGGGTTGGTTTTCATGGGTACGCCGCACTTTGGATCAGACGCAGCCCGATGGGGCAGATACTACACTAATATTCTGGGTGCGATTGCCAACCCCAACCAAAACATCATCGGTGTTCTTGAGCGCAACTCGGAAGTGCTCGCGACGATTCAAAATAGGTTCCACGGAGTGTTGAGATTGAGAAAAGCCAATGAGCAACCAATACTCATCACATGTTTCTACGAGGAACTGGCTTCACCTGTTGTGGGCACAGTAAGATCAGGATCCCAACCTATCCGGACTTTCATTACTCACACCCGTACTAGATTGTGGAAATGAACTCTGCCATACTTCCCGGCTATCCAAGTTACAGTATTCATGCTGATCACACCGTAAGTATCCATTTTTTGCAATTAGTACAAAGCTAATATGTCAGGGTATGACCAAATTCAGTAGCCCCTCGGATAATGGATATAAAGCGGTATCAGGAGAGCTTAAGCGTTGGGTGAACGCCACGAGAGCGACTGTTCCCCATACTGCGGAGCTTCAAGAAGGTACAGTTTAGGATTAATACCTCAACAGACTTTTACTTATTATATGATGCATTTTAGAGTGTCTCCAATGCCTTTATTTCGATGGCCTAAATGCCCATGAAGAAACTATCAGTTCGCCGCTTCAAGGAACCTTCACTTGGATCTGGGACACGGACAAGTGCGACTTTATCGACTGGCTGAAAAGGGGCACTGGACTCTACTGGATAACCGGGCGAGCCTCGTCCGGGAAGTCTACGTTGATGAAGTACATTACCACCACGTCGCCGGCTGACTGGAGGTCAAAGGCTTTCGTGAGAAGCCCCATTGTCGTGTCGTACTTCGTCGGGGGAAAGGCCCAACATACAATTGGCTCTACACGTCAAGGCATAGCAAGGGCGCTGCTTTGGCAACTGCTCCAGAAGGATCATCGATATTTCGACTATATTATGGATCAATTTCAAGAGATGAAGCGATGCCGGCCCGCTAGGGACTGGAATTTGAGCGCTCTGTGGGAAATCCTAGTCCACATATTATCTCAAGATCATACTCGTGGTTTATGGATCTTTTTGGATGGTTTGGACGAGTTCCCTGGCGATCTGCTCGATCTTGTAGATGCATGTAAGAATATTGCCGAGGTCGCCAGCGAAAGGGTCCGTATATGTGTTTCTAGTCGTCCAGAGCAAGTGCTTTTGTGTTCCTTTGAACCAACCCTCAGGCTAGAGGATCATACACAAAACGACATTACCATGCTCGCCGAGAAGGAGATGGCCAGGCTTTCTAAACTCTTGGACGGTCCAAGCAGAAGCAGGTTAGTTGGAAGTCTGTCTGCAAGAGCCAACGGGCTGTTCATGTGGGTGAAACTGGCCAGTCGAGATGTTGTTCGAGCGTGCATGTCAGGGGTTGGTGCTGATGCCTGCCAACTGCTTGAACGCCTGAATGATTTACCCGAGGAGATAACTGCGCTATATTTCGACATATTGAGAACGCGGCAGAAATATCTAAGGACACTCTTGCGTATGCTTGGTGTGGTGGAATTTGGTAAGAGAAACTTTACGCTCCGCGAACTCGCCTTCATTCTAAACCCCAATGAGCGCAACTTGAGCGAAAGCCAAATCAGTGCTTTCCGTCGAAAATGCACTAGTCTTGCGGGCGGGCTATTGGACTACAAAAACGGGCGCGTCACCCTCGCTCACCAGACCGTCTCAAGCTTCCTTCAAAATCTGCTAAGAGACGAATCGTACGCCGTCTACCTTAATGAAGGCTGCCTAGCTCTAAGTAAAGCATGTCTGCTACTGCTCAGATCATTCGAACGGCCCAGAGACTTTTATCAGAGACAAAGCCAGGAGAACCTCTTGCCAGAACGTGTTAGTTCTGTCCTTCGAGGTTTGATCGGTTACTCGATTCAAAATTGGCTACACCATTTAAGTTCCTGTGCTAGCCAAGGACTCTCTTCCGCCATTCTGGACAGTTTTCCAGTCAATAACCAACAAGTCACACATTGGCATGTAACCTATCTGGCTCAGTATTGGGACCACAATTTATCGAACCGAGGATCTAATGACCCAGTGGATACTACATTGGCCTTTTTACTCCTCTCAGTAATACCCTTTGAAATCTTTTGCTCTCAGCCCATCGAAACAAGGTATCTCGAGCAAGAAGCAGACGAGTTTGGACTCCGCGACATGGAGGAACCCCAGGAATGGGACAGACAAGATCTCGAATTCCTTGTTTCAGTTGAATTTGCACCAGGCTACCGTATTTTCTTTCATGCTGGGCAGTTTCTCAACAGCCAACGGGGAAATATCAAATGCAAAATTGAGACACGAGGTCGTTGGTCATCCCACGAGGCTGATGAAAGGCAGGACCTCATACAAGCTTTTCTTGAGTCTTCCTCCAGCATTGTGAAGTTTGATAACCCGGTTCAGTTCACTCGGTACGGAGCTTCGGGTCTCCATGATATCGATGGGGAATCGAGAGAGGTCAAGATTAGACAACCCCTTTTTGAACAAATCCAGGTCGTGCTTTGGCATTGCCTCCTAAAACAGAGAAGGAATATGAACCCCGCCGGAATAGTATCTCAAAGGCCTAGGAGGACAGACAAACACGAGGAGATGGATTTGCCGACGCCACTACACTATGCTGCATTTAGCGGGCTTGACGAGGTTGTCGCAGCGTTGCACAAGTTTGGAGCCAGTCTAAATCATATTTCGAAAGACTCTTCTTTTGGAACACCACTTATGGCCGCAATCTGGGGCCTCAGCGAAAAACGGTACGCCACAATGGGAAATTCAACTATCGAGACGTTGCTCGGTTTGGATTCAACCAGATCTATCTGTAATACCCGCGCAAATTGCGCATCTCTCGGAGAGGTCACACCACTCAACGCAGCTGTGAAGCTATACACAGGATATAGAAGGCGGCTAGGTTTGGAATCTGATGAGCTACGGGAAGTCATTCTTCTCTTGATTGATGAAGAAGCAGTCGTGATCGATCCGGTAACACGGGCGATCGCGCAATCAAGTCCCATGCTGAGGAAACATTTTATCGATGTCTCACGCACTATGTTCTCTTCATGGGTGTCGCAGAACTCGCCGTCCTCAATACCAGAGTTCTTTCCATCCAGAAACGTGTCGGCTACAAGTGCAAGACCAACACGAGGGCCAGTGAGTGCGAGCATAGGTGGTGTTCTGGGCTCCAATCCCTACAGTATAAATGATTATAGGCTTGCACAAACTGTCGATGGGCGCTTTATACCTTGATTCCATCGTTAGTCATGATGAATTCGATTTTGCTAATGCCCGCGTGTGGTATCAGTGGAAAATGTCTATCTAAACATGATGGGAAATTGCTAGCTACACAGTTCTCTTGATGCTTGTCTAATATAATCCTCTTTCTCTTTGTACCTTGCTCTCCACTTTCTTATTTTATCTTCTTCCGCTTTCTGGCGCCGATGCTGGCATCTCAACGGCAGCCATTGGCGTCCCGTCCATCTCGTAAGCAGGTGCAGCGTTGGTTGGCGGTAGCTCGACTGGTGAGTTGGCAGTCCATTCAGGTTTGAACTCAGGTCCCCAATTCGGCGAATTTTCGTTGTCCGATGGGCTCGACGGGTTGGACTGTAACTTGGCTCCGTTCTTCTTGCGGCGTTGCAACCAGAACCAGATGAGGGTCCCAATCATTGCCACTCCTCCTGCGACAGCACCCACTGCTATACCAGCTGTGGCACCTGTAGATAGAGTCGTGGTACCGCCCTTCTTAGCTGACTCGCTAAATTCGTCTTTGGTCATATTTAGTCTCAGAGACCAGTCCGCGCAGTCGTAAGCCAGTCCTTTATATGAGCTTTCGATTTCGTTCGGTAACTCTCTTCCAACACATTGAGCAAACTTGTGGATAAACTCCTTGTCCTCGTCGGTAGGATCTTGGCCGCATATGCAGGGCATTATTGAATCTTCCGGTTTTATGTAGCATATACCCATAGTCTCTACGATACATACGTCGATATCATCGTGGTAGTAAGGGTTTTCGGATTGTTCGTCTAGAGCGAGCGGCTCATCTTGTCCACCTTGAGCGAGCGACGGGGTGAGAAGAAGTAAAAGGATGAACCATCGTGATGCCATGATGCCCAAGTATAGTTGGAGGGTCAGTTGAGGAAGATTGGCTGGACGCTAGTGTCGTGCTCTGACTCGTGACTGAATGATCGTTATCGATGAGTCCCCCAAATGTTGCAACCCAAGTTGTTGTCTTTCCGGTCGATACCAAACGTGAATCTGAAGACAAAGGGAAGAAGATGACGTTTTCAATGATAAAGAAACAGTTGCGAAAGGAATGACTGGAGATATTAGAGGAGACTCAACCCAGATATTGATCAAACCATACTATTGTAGCTCATTTGACACTGCCTTCGCCAAGTCAAGATCCTTCCGTCAGCACTAACTCATTCGAGGTGCTAAAGTGGTTCATATCGCTCGCGTAAAGGTCGCTGGCATGGACTCCCTGTGAATAACAAACAAGGTTAAATCTTGGCTCGCCAATAATAAAACAGACAGCCTCGGAAATGCCCCATAGCAATTCAGCCATCCCCGGGTTTTTTTTATTCCTGCTTACTTCAGGGGCGCAAATACAAGTATCCTCCAAGGTACTCCATACAAAAAATACAATCATGATCACGAGACTGGCTGGAGTCTGTGGCAGGACCGTTTCATAATAAGACTGGCAAGCTTTTAGATATGTGTTACCTTATCGGAGTTGCAATTAGCTGCACCTCCTATCGTCTGTCAACGCCTCGCGAAATCACAACAGCGCCACATCACTTCAGTGCAACAATAGGCAATGGGGAACACAGAACTGAGTAATGTTGTGGGATTGAACACTTTTGAAAGGGAAGACAACCATGGGTTGGAGCTACGGTCTGATTCATAATCGATCTAGCGAGTGACCAGGTTTCACATACCCTAAAGCAGATGTTCTCGATGATATCACAAAGGTGTAATATTCGCCCTGATCTTCTGATTCGGCGTTTCCAAGAAGGAAATTTTATCGTCTCGTAGTTGAATATGGTATTCAGAGTTGATTTTGTGAAAGGCGATGGTCACCTCGCGTCATGTTCCTTGATTCAATTGCCTTTGCTGGAAGTTCAGCATCACTGAATCCTGAAAGGGACTTAATGTCCTCTTGTTTGATCTGGAATGCCTGGTAGTTATATAGAACTGATAGTATTAGATGCAGTGAGTGGAAGTGTTGTGTTCTCTTATTAAAACTTGATACTCACGAACCTGATTTGAAGATTGAAATTGTGTTTGTAGACACGCACTTGACTGTGATAGAGAGGAGGAACCAAACTACATAAGCTTGGGCAAATGGGCTAGAAAGACATTTTATATTCCAACAATATAACTTAATTCATATCCCAAGAAACTGACAGTATTAAACGAAACACTCAACTTTAATACCCACCTTTAATTAACTATTAACCCTTTAGACGTCTTCACGATGGGTACCTCAAATCAGCAGATGTTCCTCCCCACTTATGAGCGAAAGGTCTCTAAGCAGCTAGTGGACAATGAGAACAAGTTCTTGGGAGGTCTCGAAATCATTTATGGATCGTGGGACTACAATACGCCAAAGTATGGCTGGACTATTGAGGGGGATAAGTATGTTGTCAAGGTCCTGTCTGACGAACCAAAGGACCTAGAGGCCAAGCTGAAGGAGATCGGGTATATCAAGCAAGCCCCGTAGTTGTCTAGATTCTAGACTATCCAGGCTTATCTTCGGTGCTACAGGGTGGTATGCTCTATAATGGGGTAGATACTAGCTGCCGATCGTAGGGAAGGATCAAATATATTCATTCTGTAAAACTACGACCCTCAAGATTTTATGTCAATAAGTAAACTGTTGAGAAATGAAGACTGGTAGTGGCTGCACATGTGGCTTGCAAATCATTTGACAACCTGCCTGAAAGGGATTAAACATTCTATAACGCGTTTTAGGCTGTCACTGTAGAGTTACATAGCGCGAGTGCACGAGTCAGTACGAGTCATGAAAGACTTCCTGCAGATACCTATGAAAATAGGAATGATGCAGATCATTTACGAAGAAGAAGGCTGCCATTCAATAGACCTAAGTCATGGATCAGTACCAAGTCATAAGAAGCAAAAACAATCCTTCAAAGATTTGTTAGCACGAGTCAGTTGAATGGGCGGGATATTTTTAAAATCCTGGCAGAAAGGTACAGGCGCACAGATATAAAAAGGTAGGGCCGTTAGGCTATTTCTCCGGCCTGGAGAAAAAGCTCCTGACTTGAAACAATGCCTGTCAGAAGGAAATAAGCCTTGCCGATCTTGAAGCTCCTGGGAATAAAGCGCCTCCACCTCTGATTGAAGCCGCAAGTAATGCCTCATAGCTGACCACGCTCCACGTCACCAGAAATTGGACTCCAGGATAACAGGCCAAGCAGGAAGCGCTAGATCAATGAAGAATATGCCGATCCCTCAAATTGCAGCCTTATAAATGGATCTTGTAACAGCCAGGCATGCAATACGAGAATTACAGGTGAGGCTAAGGGAATGTCATTGGCTGCTAAGTAGCATGCATGGGTGAAGCCTCAAAAGAAGAGCCGAGGACATTCTCCACAAGGCATGTGTTATGCTTATTGCCTTCTGGTTCTAAACTAGTTTCTTCATTGAAGATAATTACGTTTTTATTGTGTTTCCAATCTAAACTAGATGAAGTATTTGTTAGACCTCAGTCCCCTAGTCAGAGAGTAATCCACGACCCCAGTCTTGGCCTTTTACCAATTAACACTCTTACCAGTCATTCTTGACAAATCTGCATCTAAACTTGTCTCAGTACAGGATCGTCAGCCGCGGCACTTCCGATTGAAGATCAAGGTCCACATGTGGGAATTCCCCTGTTGCAGATCCATTGAAACCGAAACTCGCATGAAAAAGGAGAGTCATATTTTAATAAACCACAAACACCATGTCCAATGAGTTCCGAGACCCGACAATCCTGTTAGGGACAGAATCTTGCTCCTTTTCCATTTCCTTCACAATAAACGCCAGCCAAGATGCTAACATCAGGTCTGTCGCTCGGTGATGTGAGGGTCATCACAGTCATTCAACAAGTCTGCTCAGTGTTGTCCATTGTTGGATGCTTATTCATTATTACTACTTTTTGTCTTTGCGATGCTTTCCACAAACCCATCAATCGTCTGGTCTTTTATGCCTCATTTGGCAATATCATGGCCAGTATCTGCTTCATTATGGCAGATTCCTTTGTGAAAGCGCCTGATGGAGCTGGGTGTCAGACACAGGGCTTTCTTCTCCATACGTATGCATTTATCTCTTTCGGCTCCTATCTTCTTACTGACCACTTGCAGTTTCGTAGGTGCCGATGCTATGTGGACTTTGGCCATGTCCGTCAATGTCTACTTGGCCTTCTATCACCGTTACGACGCGCAACGACTACGGAAGATGGAATTACCTTACCTAATAGCCTGTTATGGAATTCCATTTCTGCCAGCATTTATCTTCATCTTTGTTAAGAACGGTGACGGAGTTCGCATTTACGGGAGTGCTGTCCAATGGTGCTGGATCACACCTGAGTGGGATACTTTGCGCATTGCAACATTCTATGCCCCCATTTGGTAAGATCGGGTACTTAACTAATTGACAAAAGTTTATACTAATATAGTAACAGGGTTGTTATCACAATCACTCTAGGTATCTATATCCGATCGGGTGGCACAATCTATCGCAAACGTCAGCAACTTCTTAAAGCCCATGGATCAGGCTCTGGCTCAGGAGGTCTCTCATATGGCAACCAAAGCACGACCAACTACATGAAGACAACCGAAGTCACCGTCGTCCGCGAGTCGATACACGAAGCAGAGGCAGTTCAGTTGCAGAACATGGGTCATCAAGCATCTGTCCGCGTCCACGAACCAACAATTGCGGGAAGTGCAACTGGTGCAAGTGTAGCGGTACAACAGCCGAATAACCCTCGACCTTCCGTCCGACCGACCAACGACGTCTACAAAGCAGCATGGGCCTACACCAAAGTTGCGATGCTGTTCTTCGCTGTTATTCTTATTACGTGGATCCCGTCTAGTGCCAACAGAATGTACTCGCACATCCACCCGGATGAAGTCAGCAAGCCATTGCAATTCATGAGCGCGACGGTCCTTCCACTACAAGGGTTTTGGAACGCTGTGATTTATGCTGTCACCAGTAAAGCTGCTTGTAAGGCGCTGCTCGAGGAGAGGGGTATCTGGGTAGAGAAAACACGATTGAACGAACCGACCTGGGCCGATGAGGAAAGAGGACAGAAAAGGAGTAAGAATAGGACAATTATAGGGAACGAGGAGGAGGATTCTGAGAGTTTGAGACAGTTGGCTTGTCCAGCCAAATCTGATGACGGGAGAAGCGTGTAAGAGCTATACCTCTGCTTCTAGCTTCTCATTTACGAATTTCCATTCTTGTCGAGTAATAATTTAACATCCACCTATTCCTAATGGCAGCACCATTGAACCCAGTAAAGGCGTATTTATCAAACCTCTAGATCAACCTGTCTCAGGCTTCCGACCCCAAACAGCCTTCTGTTTGAAGTACGCATGAATCTTGGGTGATCGGATCTCGCGACGGAAATGAGAGATAAACACAGTGACTTCCTCTTCCGACCATCCTAGCGCAGTCGCCATGTGCAATACTGTTCCTTTGCCGTCTTGCTCCAGGGCAGCCTGAGTGTACTGCCCAATGCTTTGTGCTTCGGGGTCTTTGGGCCAACCTCCAACAGGGTTCTGACACCACGTTAGTCACTGGCTGATGCATAAGTGTGAATGACATACCTTGAAGTTCCTCTCCTCAATATCAACGAACCCAGCTTCCTGCATAGCCTTCCTCTGGATTCCATCTTCAAATACCGTAAAAGGACGACCGATTTTACGTCCGCCCTCGACGAAGAACTTTTGCCACTGACTCATCGCGCTTCCAGGTAAGACGGTATTATCATCACTCTCGACAGTTGAAGACGGTTCATAGCTTTCGACCCACCCACCGGGCTTGAGGCTCTTGTACGCCTCCTTGAACAGGGCTGTCCAGTCTGCGATGCTGCCGACAAGCCAGCGGATATGAACATAGTCAAGTGAATTAGGCGAGATTGTCCACTCTTGAGTACAGTCGTCGATCTGACTAGTTGGATTGTCAGTAGAGTACAAAAATGCAACTGCGAGAGAGGACCTACAATTCGAGGTTTGGGGGCACCCAACTTGGCTGGATGGGGGCGAGGTCGGTTCCAATTACTGAAGCATTGGGAAACTTGTCGGCGAATTCACTGTTGTCTGTAAGCTCAATACGCACATTATGAATAGCTTCAAAGGCTTACATGGCCCAGATACCTGTTCCTGTCCCGATATCTACAGCTGCCTTGAATTTCGCGTCAGTCAGTGAGGTTGTCGTGTTACACCATCGACCTATACCTGTATATCCTCTGACAGTGGTGCCAAATAGAGCTTATCTCCCATTAAGAGAGTAAGCACGTGATGGCTAAATATCATCAGTTCAACACTCTTGAGGCAGTTATTGTGCAACTCACTTGATATCCATGGCTTCCCGTCCAGTCTCATCGATCGGTCCCCTATAGACGACTCAGCTGCTAGTCATGTTGTATGAGTGATTTAACAAACCAGTAGTCGGTGTTTCCTCGCTCGCTCTGGTACAGTCTGCCGTGCAGTGTTCTATACTTCAGTATACTAGATGTCAGAGACGCGGTTGAGCTGGCATTATCAGGGATGGTAGAATCGGAGTCATCTTGGCCATCGATATCCTACAGATGCATTAGTTGGGATATTTTGGGCAAATCTACTTGGGCACCCACCTCACTCAACTGTGCCCAGTGCTGCGGCGGCAAAAGCCCAACCTCAGTCTCTGAAGGTTCTCCTGGGACCTTGGGCAATGATTGCTCAGCCTCAGCGGGTTTGGTAGGCTTCTGTGGAGACGTGACGGTAGGCATATTTCTTGATATTGTTAGGCCTCGCTAATAAGAAGGGGCATGACAAGAAGAGGAATTGTCATGTTATTTAAAAGACGCTCTGGGTGCGGAGACAGCATTCTATCATTTCTCATGATATGCTCAACCAACATATCGAACCAACAATGAATACCTTGTCTGGTGTTGGCCAATAGGATGTTGACCGAATCCTGGTGTTCCGCGTATGCATATCGGGGAACAGGGCCGATGCATTTACAGAAGGTGTGATTTTTGTCGCATCCTAGCATTTGTATTAACCGAGCGAAGTGACGACAGCAATCGTATGGGTTGTTTTCTTGTTGGGTCCAACGCCTGATTGCAACTATTGGAGTGATGGCTGATGATAACTATCTTATCTTATCTTATCTCAGGCATCTTGGGATGAAGCTCGCAAGCCATCAAGAAACAGTGATGACAAGGCTACCACATAGGTACATTTACATACTGATTTGAAGATATTTGAACCAGTCAATCATGTTCACATTTGATTCTTCTTGCTATGGATGTCACCCTGGACGCCCCTTCAAACATACATTACAATAAAAACGCAAACATCAAATTGGCCCATGTGACAGCCATGATCGAAACCACAATCTTCCCAGCATTGCTGTCGGCCGTCTCGGTAGCAGAAACTGCAGCGGCTGTATTCGAACTCTGAGGGATGTCTGTTGTAGCTGGCTTCGTCGCCTCAACCTGAATACCTGAGACGACACTAGTTGCTGCGCGCACATATGAAGTGGATGCGAAATCGCACTGCGACATCATCTTCTGTACGTCTATAACATAATTTGTTAGTCTTTCGTAACCATCGAATGCTATTTGACACCATACCTTTTGTATCCTCGCTGTTCTGGGTCATACAGCTGGCGCACAAGGCCATCACAGCGGCGACATCGAAGCTCTTGTTTGTGCAGATACAGTTTGCCTCGATAGCCTCTTCGGCCTTGCTTCTCGCCACAAGTAGGAAATCTCCTCTCCTGTCTTTTGTTTTGTTCTCTTTCGGGTCGATGTCGCATGCATTGCTGAGGTCGACGATGGGTTGACAGATTGTCTTGCATGATGCTGGCACGTCGTCGGCATCAAGCTCTTCTGCCATGGAAAAGGGAATGATGGCAGCGAGGCCGGTGAGAAGAATGGCGGATCTCATGATGAAAGGCTTTGTCGAGGTGATTATGGTGAGATTGAGATTGTTTGTCGAACAAAGCTGCACTTGATGATGATAATAGAAGTGCCAAGTATCGGGACTCTTGGTGCTTTAATAGTCGATATGGCCCGGGGTTCAACAACGACGTTCTAGTAGAATGAAACTATTAATAGGTCCCCACGGAGCATTTTGCTGGCAGACTTCCCCAGATTTAAAGATGAAGCTTGCCTTTTCCTGAAGCGCGACACATTCCAATAGGCTAAAAAAAAAATATTTAAAACACTTTAGTACCTAAGAAAAGTATGTGAAAGGCCAAGATTGTTTCCCAAGACGCAAGAGGAGCGTCGCATTATCGAGTCTTAAAGACCGCCACTGTTCCAGCAAGGCTGTGGTGAATCTGACTTCTGAAACCGGCAGTAATGAGTCCATGTTTTGAAACCTCGTATGTTTAAGCTTTTTACAACCTCCTGTCCTAAAATAGCGTTTAGTTGGGGTAGAAAAAAACATGGGGGGTTGTTTGTGTCGCACCAGAGCCCCCACGAATGACATGAAACGGGGCAGCATCTCTCCCTTCCATCCACGGTATCTCGAGTTGAGCTGTACACAAAGACTACCTTTGGGGAATAGGAATACACGAGACTGGCTTACATCAAATTTGGCCAATCTGCAGCGAAACTGGATCGTGTTTTCTTTGGGCAGCCCGACCTGATATGTCACGCATGAAGTGCACAAAGGGATTCTATGTTGAGATTGGGGTTCGAACCCAGGATCTTTCGATATCGCGATTCACCTCAGATACTGTTAAAGGTATAGTAATTCTAAAGAGATAACTCCCATTGGCTATACGGCTTGTCCAAAGACTGGATGGAGCTCGACGACCAATCATTTGATCTTGGCTTACCCTGTACCGTTCACAACATTATGCTCGTAATCTTGTACCACTTCAATTTTACCCCCAATAGTTGCTTACTTTCTTCGTAATAGAAAAAGCCAAATTGAGGGATTTACTATACGACCAAGTTCACTAGAAGAGCCCTAAGTCATGTCTTTCTTTCACATGATGAGTTGTGATTAGTGAACAGCTGCGTGAACAAAGTTAGTAGATCTTCAGTCGAGCGAGATACAAGTCTTCGATCACTGTGGCACGGGAAACTGGTAACACATTCAAGTCGCACGTCATGCAAACAAGCTTCTTCAACCGTCGCTTTTTATCCAATTGAAAGAGATTGTCCCTGAATAACCAGGCCAAGGTTGCCACAGTCTATTCCCACATGCTGGTTGTCATGGCCGGGGCCCGCTGAACAAACAACAGGGTTTTCATTGGAGGAGAATTAATGGCAGCCGAGGTTGAGGTCATCATCATTAGTACCTGTGAGTCACTACACTTTCATTTTCATGTGAGAAACTTGAACTTATCAAGTCAATTAAGGAGCTAGGTCCGAAATGGGAGCTCAGATGGAGCTTACGCCACAGACGTGATCGACAAGCCAAGCTCTACCACATCCATGTTTAACTGGCTCGAGACGATCTTGCACTAACCTTACGTAGACGCTACATCACCGTGGCGTAGGCAATCAATCACGATCGCCATTGAAAACAAGGGAATGACAGAACCTAGAAAGTATTAGGTGACACAATCGCAATACAAACCAGGATCAAGGTCAAACATACCGAGTGATTGGAAAACTGCAATTGCTTGCTTCTGTTATCCATCGTCATAGATCGGATATTGGGGAATTCTGTAACAAGTGTGACGATCGATGACCGCATTAGCCACAATTGCTGCCAAGGACTGTGGCATGAGCTCATTAACCTGCCACAACTTCCTCCTCTATTAAGATGGCTATCAAGACCTCACTCAACTAAAATTATTCTTGTAACAATTTACTTTTAATCATCAATCACAAACAAACTCATACTACTCCATAATGGCTTCCGATCTCCCACCTAACGCTTTGGGCAACCTTGCCTCTTCTATCAAGAACATCGTCACTGGTGTGCCATTGGAGGACCGCAGCGAGAACGAGGTGCAAGCCACCAACGTTGACAAGTCAAAGACTCTCGACAGAACCGTTGACAGGACCGTCGAGACCACCGACGACGCTACCGTCCACAAGGAAAAGACAGCACCAGTTGTGCACGAGGACGTCAAGTCCCACCAGCATGAAAAGGTTGACACTGAAGTCGACCACGAAGTCCACCAAGACCACTACCACACCACCATCCAACCTGTCAAGGACAAGAACGTTCTCCCCACCAAGCATGTCTACAAGGAGAATGAGTTCGAGGAGGAGATTGACCATCGTGATAACGAGGCCAAGTTGAAGGCCAAGGAGGAGGCTGCCAAGATTCACAACGAGAAGCACGTTGAGGACACCACTCGCTCTAAGGAGTATGTTCCTGCCAAGGAGCACGAGCACATCCACCAGTAAGTACAACTCAACTGGTTCAAGGAGTAACTTGACTAACGCATTCAATAGCCACATTCACGAAACCATTCAGCCCGTCATCGAGCGCGAGACTGTCCAGCAAAAGGTCATTCACACCAAGAACAAGATCCACGAGAAGGAGCACTTGAACGACGAATACCATGAGGCCACAGTCGCCCCCGCGATCTCTATGTCCGAGTTCGAAAAGGGCGACGGAGTAAAGAGAGGAACCACCACCACCAAGGACATTGAGATCCCCGTGTCTAGCGTCAAGACTGCCAAGAAGAGAGAAGCTTTGACTGGTGATGTCGACGTCGAGGATGCTCACAAAGTTGGTAAGTGAATCTTCTTTTGAGATTCTAAAAGACTTTCAATAACGGGGTACTCAGAATCTATCTAGTGAAAAAGAAGAGAGGATCTTCTTGTACCGTAAAGGATTGTAGATGCTCTTGCCACATCGACGATCCCGTCTTGCGATAATATCATTTAGGCAACAGTCTATTGTACGATTATCGATGGATGAAATGGAGAGATACCATTGGCGTTTTGGGTATAGCGACGAATGGTTGAGACTTGTACGTTAAGATAGTAACTTGCAGGCACCATTGTGCAAATAGCTGTATTAATATGAATTATGAATAACGGAGAAGTAATCTCTTTGTGCATATCATCTAGGCTCAGCAAACTTTGCCCAGAGGGGATCTTCAAGAACCTTTGAAAATAATTCTCCCTCCGTCCCAAACACAACTTCGACACCACCATTGGGCAGAGTGGGTAGAACAACGTGGCATCCTGGCAAGATACCAGTATTTGGACAACGAACAGATTCAATCTTGTCTCCCAGCAGCGGACCCCACTCCACAGTTGCCAAGTCGAATTCAGCCCACGAAGTCTGCACAGAAGTCTTGCCGAGAACGTCCAGAAATGCTGTGGGAACTAGTCGCGTGACATCTTCGAGCTGATTGATAAGCGTCACCACATCATCGGTGAATTGGTTGGTGAGACGTAAAAGTATCTCTTTTCGTATCATCACGGCCAGATCAGCCAGGTTTAGACTACCCAGGATCTCGCGTATGGGCGCTGATACAGAGATATACTGAAGGAAACAGCCTAGGGTCTGGGGATGTATGGGAGGATCCGTACGGGTTCTTCCGTTGACGGCGATGTTAAACACCGAAGTCGCATCCTCATCTTCACCAAGACTACTGATTGGGGCTTGAACCGCTACAGCAGTGCGCCACATCAGAGCCGAAAAAGCGTCGTTGGTGGAAATCCATCTCTGATCTGTCGCCCTGGTTGCGTTTGCGGGCGCTGCCTCAGCTTTAAGAGCAGCCAGAGACTCTGGAGAGAAGTAAAAGACCTGCCCACGAAAGGTTGTGCTCAACATAGCCGGGGATGCACCTGTGGGGGTGAAGGGCAGAATTTTATACTCGGGGTGGTCCTCTACTCTCCCTTTGTTGTTACCTGATGGTCGAGTGACGCGTTGTCTGTCTGCCAGCATGGCATCGTCGATGATAAGTGGATTCGGTATCTCAAGACCTTGGCTGTGACGGCATTCTTCAGCCCAGATTCTTGTCCATGTCAGGTATGTCGTTGCGTCACCGACCATGTGAAAAGCATTCCATCCGATGAGAACGCCGCCTCGTATGAAGTTGGCTTGGGCAAGAGATATAGGAAGTCGCTTCTCAGGCTCGGGCCACAATGGGCCGGGCATAAGAAGATCAGCGTCAAAGGCCACGATGGGGAAATGTTTTGCTTTCAGGGCCTCATAGTCCCAGGGATACAAATCCGAGTCTCGCAAGTCCTTGTATCCCATATGACCAACTTGATCTTCTGGAAGCCTTTGAAGCTTCAGGGTATTGGCCTGCTTCGCACCGGGATCTGGAACTGCTTCAGACGCCATGACGCCTACCCTTTGGCACGTAGCTTTATAGCCAGATTTGAGGACATCAAAGACCTGATCGGGATTGTAGTCGCCTGCTAATCGCATAGGAAAGACATAGCGGAGATAACCTCTGGGCCCAGCACGTTCTACGGCCGTCAATTCCGGGACGTGGCTCAGAGATCGATGAGAAGATGCGATTGCGAAAATGTTCTCATCGGGGCTGTAGTCATCTGCTAGACGCTTAGGAACGATATGACGAAGGGAGTCTCTTGGGTCAGCACATTGCACGACTTTCAGTTCTGGGACATTGCTCAAAGATGGGTGAGAAGACATTGTTACGGCTGAACGATAGAAGTCAGTGTGCGTGAATCAGGGTGATTGTAATAACTGAGGAGGCCCTGTTGCATATAAGGACAACAATGCAACTACTTATACTACAAAGGAACAGAATCATCTGATTCATTGCAGGGCTAAGCGGAGTTAACTTGAACTGTGAGACTGTTGGTTCGGCCTTTAACAGCTTTTGTCACATCTCCCTTGTACCATGTGTGATCCCAAGTGGAGCCTGGAGGACACTCTTAGTATCCCCATGAATTTGGTAGAGCAATTCAGATACGGAGAGTTTATTCTCGGTTTCTACATACTCAACTACACAAATTCGCTTCCTCATGGCGAGCTTCCAACAAACGTGACGAACAACTGATGTATTGTTTCTTCATTTATTCAGTCTGACAGTTTGACAACTTGACATGTAAATCATTTGAACTATTCTTGATATTGACCGTTGATCCGTGTATTTTGCATACCAACATGAAGGTTACCTTTTACCCTAGGAGGGAAAATTGGACTCTGCAGGGGTTAATGGTACGACGTGGAGTTGCAGTCAGCGGCACAGCATGCATGGCGCAGATCTGCTTCAGGAATCTGCTTCTGACCTGTATACTGAAAACCTATCACGAGTTTCGATTGACGATATACACAAGAGTCTGAGATATGAATAAAAGACTTTTAATAGGTACTAACTACTATGCTCAGAAAAGCTATATTGTCTTTTATCTGATCTATATCTCATGAACGTATTTGTATTTACACTAACAAGTCTCTGCAGTTACCTTAACCCTCCTCCAGTGTACCCCTAAAGATTCCAGTCGTCTGGGGCTATTGGCCTACTTGGTGTCGTCTGCATAGAACCGTTTTGACCTCCAACGACAGGAGTCGCCAACTGCCCGTCAATACCAGGCATGAAGTCTGTAGCCGATAATGTAGCAAAGCTAGGGTTATATGGGGTTTGGTTCATCATTGGAACCGTACCCATGGACCAGTGCGGCAACAAGACTGGGCGCGTGCTTGCGATGTAGTGGGTTGAGGGTAGACTGAGGTAAGCGTTTCCAGTACTGCCCTGAGGTAGGCTTTCGTCCCGGGGTTTTAGCTCCAAGAGTGTGCCGCTGGAAAGCAACGGCACAGGCAAGGTACTCATCGTAGCTGATCCACTATGAGTCAACTGCGGCATCCCGGGCACTATCGTTGGTGTTGGTGGTATCGCATGAGTATCACCATTGGGAACCGCCTGCTCATCGACATGTTTGTTTAATGCGCGAGATACGGAGCTGTCTCTGTGTTGTCTTCCAGCTGCCTCTATCGTGTCCAAAGGGGCATGGGCGAGCCACTGGCTAGCCCCAGTAGCAGCTGGAGAATTAAGCAAGACGACAGCGAGAGCCTTTGACATAATGTCTTTCGTCTGCTCTATTGTAGGTCGGTAGTCGCTTCTAGACCCTATCGTACCGGTTGTAAAGGCTTCGTCAGCCTTAGCTTCATAAATAGTCTTTACTAGTAGTTCGGCCCGACTTGCGAGGTGTTGCTCTAAATCGGCAATTTCGCCACCGACGAGATGAACTATTACCAGGTTAGGATAGCAACAGCCTTTAGAATGGGGACATACAAGGCGACAGAGGCTTTTTTAGGTCGGGGAACTCGTGTTTGGGAAATATCGTAAACCAAACCTCATCAAACAGGGCATTCAAATGGTCGCTCCGCTCCTTCGAGTCTCGAGGTTTTCTTCTTCTATAGACGAGGAATGTCTCCATGATGGCCTCGAATTTCTCATCGGACATGTAGAACTTTGCGTGTTTCTCTGAGTTGCGATCGTTCCGCTTCGCCGCTGGAGAGTGGTGTGTACTGAAGTGCGACCTGCGTAAAGTTAGGGCTGGCAAAACAATATTCGAGACTGGTACATAATGGAGATCTTACTTCCAATCGCCCATATCACTCATGTTGGCTGATGAACAGTGTTTGAAGCGAGGGATGTCATGCATGCCAGGGTACACAAGATAGTATAGGCAGTACAAGCCAGGGTTCTTCTTCTTCTTCCTCTGTAACGTAGTAGAGGATGAGTTTTCATCACCTTCCTCCTCCCCGTCGTCCTCGCCATCAGTACCTCTGGCGCCTCCATCACCATTTGGACGGCTGTCATTACTGCCTTGGTTCGACGGGTTTCCCAAGGTTCTTCGCTTCTTGGGTGGCCTGTCGCCGGACTTCGAAGGGCCTGACGACGATCCATCAACACACTCGGTATCGTATCCGATAAGGAACTCGCGTTTGTCGGTCGGCAGTCGGTTCACGGCCGCGATCAGACGTTCCGAGAAGGATGGTTCGGAGGAGAAGACACGGCGGAGGGTGGTATATATGGATTGGTCCTCGTGCGATAGCGACGAACGTTCTCCCGAAGCTACTTCAGGAGTAGTTGTGGCATCGCCATCCTCCGTCCCATCGCTACTACCCCCATGGTCGCTGTCAAGCGGCGGACAGGCTTCGGGGAGTGAAGCTAAGCTCTGTCGTCGAATGGTCGAATCGCGGATTATTTCGACTGAAGATGGGGCGACATTCTTGTACTCGAGACGGTGTTTGACAGCAATCGGATCGTCGAGTCCCGCAAAGCATCCCTCCTGCGAAAAGCGGCTCAGGATTGTAATCAGTCATTACGGGGTGCTGGCGCTTACATAGCAAGGCTCTGTAGGCCCCGTGTTTCTAAACAGTTGTTCGAGGTCACGAATGAGGTCGTCATGGGTCCACCTGCTCTCTACACCGTATCCAGGGCGATAGCTCAAAGCTATGAAACGATCACCCGGTGTGTCAACCCAAGAAAACCGGATGAAGTTCGAGGACTGCGAGAAGAGCGAAGGGTCAGCGGGGAATCTTCAGCCTGAATTGAGCGTTGGAGATCATTTTGCGGGCTGTGGCGTTCCGTTTTTCAAGGGGCCTTGGCTTACCTGTCGATGTTCGTCGTGAATTGTCATCTTTGGCTTCGTCGTAACAGTGGAAATGTACGCAAAAGGAGGAATTTGATGGCAGTGATTGTTATAAATGGGAAAATAGGGAAAATGATGGAAGGGAAATGGCTAAGGGCTGTGGTTTGTTTTGTTGGCTCAATTCTGGGCATTCTCTGGATTTGTCCCGAGCTGCAGAGAAATTGCCAATATTGCTGGTAGGCTCACTGGAAGGCTAATTTTGCTTCATACGCAGGTCCTTGCCACAAAGGTCAATGTACAATTCTGGCTTCACTACCAACATGATGGCATAACAGCCAGTTTCAATATTATTGCCTTGGACAGAAGACTTATATGAACTTTTACCCTCCGACTATAGATATAACAACAGTCATGGGATGGGTAAAGCTCGTTCTTAGTATGAAGAATTTCAGCCGCTGAAAATTTAAGCTTACTTTTGTCGCTAGCTGCAGACAAATGACGTCTGCCGCACTATTAGGTATACCGCATTATTAACCGAGACAGTCTTTTTCTTCTGCCATAGATTTAATATTATCTTATGCCAGACAATTTGCCATGTTTCTATGCAGTAACTGCCAAACGTGCAATTTCTCGGCAGTCGGAGCGATTTCACAACCCAACCATTGCCTTGATGTGCATATTTATAGTTGCATTGTGGTCGCCTTGCAAAATGCGAATCATCTTCTGTAGTCTTTCGTTGCCTTACTCCAAGTGTTTGTTTCCTCCTCTACCTCACTGACACTTAAGATATGGCAAACGTGCAAAGTGAGACCCCCACCAACTTTGCTTTGATGGTTCTCATCGAGTCTCCCACCAAAAAGCTTCACCACTCGTGCCACCACCTTTTCTCTGAGGACGACCCTGAAAAGTTGGCCATCGACATTCAAATTGCTTACAGAGAGCACGTTGGTCGATTCAAACGACTTTTCCAGCGTGGCGTTCTCCTCAAGAAGCCTATTGTGTCTATTGCCAAGCTGTCTAAAGTAAGCAAAGTACAACCCCTGCTGAGCCGCTGCGGTTTATCCAATCTTATTGGCCTCTGACCGTTCATCTCAGGTCACGACTGTGGGAAACAGCTTTGGGGGTGAAGAACGTTTCTTCATCCAGAGCAAAGTGTACGATCCCACCCTGACATCTGCCATTCGAAACCCTGCTATTCTGCGCAATATCGACCGCGACAGTTTCTTTCGTGACTACAAAGATGTCATTGCTCAAGCTGACGGGCCAGCTCCACAGGCTGCGATTCTCATCCACCTAGTGACTGACCCAACTGCTTCCAAAGCATTCGGGATTGTGGGTTCAGTTGTATCGGTTACGTTGGGCTTGGTAGGCGCCTTCGTTCTTTAGCGCTTTGGAATAGGGGCAGCTTTGTGGCTTTTGTAACCTGTAATCTGGTGGCTGTGTTAGTGCTACAGGTTTGACAGTAGTTGGAGAAATTTTGGCTGGCTTTCTCCATTTAGATGTCTTTTGTATCTTATCTTACTATAAATTATAAGCGTATATCATTGTCTAACTGCCACTGGTGAGACTACTAGTACGGCTAGCGAAACTACCATAACAGCAGCAGAGACTACAACCACTGCAGAAACTACCTGTCCCTACGTTACAGTGCTCGCTAATCCTACTTTAATCTTTCCCTCTGAAGGAACTGCCTTCAATAACGAATACAAAGCAGTTGTCCTGCCTTTTAGAGTTAGGGCCTTTAGTGCCTATTCGTCTACTATCTATGTTAATGGGAATGGTCTCTTGACACTCGAACGAGGCGCGACCACTTTCGTCAACGCAGCACTGCCTGCCCAGGGTCTTCCTCCCATTGCCATTATGCCCTACTGGGATGATCTGTATATTTCCAGCGACTTTTGCGGAATTGGTATCACCTATGAGATCTCTGAGACCTTCCGAGGCCGAACCGTAACTGTTGAATACTACGTTGGTGGCAGTGATCCGGTTGGTGAGCACTTCACTGTCAGTATGTATGAGGGCCATCCTGGATTGGTCAGACATAAGTACTACAAAACGTCCAGGCGTGGTTATAGTGCTACTGTTGGCGTGCAGAATGACATGCTCAAGTCGCAGTACTATTTCAACGGCCCTGCTTCCGTCCCTGATAACTCTTATATCGAGATCGATACTAGCAGTGGGCAGAGTGTCATCAGAAGCGGTCAGCTGTAATGCATGACTGGGAGTTGCGGAGACGATGCGTTTCCGAATATGGTTTCTAAGTAGTTTCGATTCTGTATTGTATTAAGATATCTATTATTGCTCACTCTTAAAGTTAATTATCTCACACTGATTTACCAGACCTGTGAGTTACTTATATACTAAATTAAGGGCCTATAACGCTGAACCTATGTAATTATTTAACACAGTCCCAAACTATAATTTAACTTTCTTTATATACTCTTCGTAGGTTAAACTAAAGTTAGGCCAGTCTTAATATTATTTACAGTTGCAGGTTCAATAGTTCACAATATATCATCTCCCCTAAAGCTCCTTGACTATCTGGGAGATAATGTCTTAGCCTCAATACTCCTCATTATTGCTTGAGCCTCAGCTATGAATCTGTCTCCGTTTGGGTCTGGACGCCGAGTCTGGTCAACAGATCCTTGCCACCCATCCTCATAGACCCGTGTCTCAAGAAATTCCAGTTCTGTGCCACCAGTAGCGTAAGACTTGAGTACCTTCACTAATCGCCTTATGTTGCTGTTGCTCTCGAGGAAGTCCTGCATAGTTTCGATGTTCAAATAGCGAACAGAAACGCAATATGCCATTCGGCTCGTCTCCCAACCAACCGTACCAGCGGTAGCAACAACACCACCTGGACTGTGCAGGAGAGTGCGGTAGAATTGTCCGAAAGTTGTGTCTAATTGCTCAATCTCGCTCGTACTAGGTGAGGCTGCGAATCTGAATGTGAAGAAAGCTTGGACGGTGTCGCATGTACTGTTGAAAGAGCCGCTTCTTCCGAACTTGGAGTAAGGAAACAGGTATGTATCATTAGTGACAGGTGTTATTGCTTTATTTTGCCAAGCCATGGAAAGTTCTTGGAATTGCGAATTGGCCTCAAATTGTTCGCGGCCAGCGGCAGTCTTCCAATCTGGTGAGCTTCGGTTAGTAGGTTCAAATCTACAGTCTGATATGTTACGTACCAATGAGAAGTTTAGCTTTGCTCGGCTCTCCATGCACAAGCGACCACCAGATAAGTCCCGTCTCTGGTAGCTCGAGATATGTACGCAGAGTCGCTGCCCATACCTTGCCGATTTCGGTAGTAGCATCCGAGAGTGAGGCAGGAACAGACGAATCATAAATTTTGAAGTTGATGACCTGCGTGTATGCATAATCAACCTCAACAGGTGGAAAAGCTGCGAATATATTGCTGCTCCCGGGCAGGCACGTGAATATAGGAGGCATGTTGAGTGAAGTCGATCGAGTCTGTGCCATTCTTTGTCACCGTCAGAAATGTCCTGCAGCTGAGTACGCTTGTGCATTTATAGTACAACAGGACTGCTCACGTGATACAAAAGCCCACTGTGTATTCCGCTACCAAGACTTTGTTTTGGGTTGCCAGTCACAATATTTACTTACCCTTGACTACATGAACACGCAGTTTGCCTTCCAGGTGATCCAAGTCGAAGAAAGCATCGTACGCTCAACGCCCTCAAAACACAACAACTATCCACTAGACCCAGGACCCTTACCCCAAGATATTAAACCAAGTGGGCCCCCAAGTCCCCGATATGGAAAAGGCCTGGGCGGCAATGAGTATAAAGTTGTGTCTCTAAGCGACTACTCCGTAAATGATCGGCGGCAGCTAAAGATAGATTATCCTTAGAATGGTGACTTGGTGTATGTGCACAGTTCATTGTGCTCTTTAACGTAGCATGCGCTGCTGCTGGACAATCCACAAGAACACATATTCCAGTAAAAGAAGCAATTCAAGCAAGAGTTGGCGGGAAAGCAGGGATGACGTAGCTTCCAGAGAGATATCTTGGTAGCTTATCAGACTGTCTACTAACTGGGGTGGGCCGATCATTTACCTCCGATGTGCCCTCATCATTGCGTGTTGGGAGGTAATAATTCACAATTGATCCTTACAGGAACATACTAATCACCATAACAACATTTCAGACATTCCAGAGCTCCGGATCCACTGACACTATTAGGTTGCCCTCACTCTCAGGCGACCCGGCCGTCTTTTTCCAGTGCCCACTGGAAGGAGACTACTCTGACTCGTTGGCTTCTTCGCTGGGCTTCTTCGGCAGGTCCCACCATGGAGCGTTATCAGCCCACATCACGGACATGCAGCAGGTGCATGGCAAGGCTACGAAGATCAACGTGTAGAGGCAAGCTCTCTTTACTTTGATGTGCGCTAGGGAAAGGTGTCAGCGGTCGCACGATGGCATGGGACACCACGAACGAACTGTATTTTGCATAATATTTGATCCAATCGGTAGTCTTTGGCCTCGCCATTTAGACTAGTAGCGTAGGTATGGTCGAAATATAGATAAGTCACACTTCAGTAAACCCTGGAAAAAGCGAAATATAGTAGGTTGTGGAGTACAAGAACTGCAAAAGGATGTTGGGTCATGTATATAGCTCAAGGTAGATGAGGAAGAATGAGAATCATGGGGTCCGTTAGGCAACGGGGAGATATCTCTGCTGCGCTGACATCATTACTCTCCATAACCCTTGCAGTTATGCTACATTACTTGCACTTTCTATTTTCTTAGTTACTAGTATCTGATTTGCGTACAGTACCGGTAAAAAGCAAAAGCTACCTACGAAGGCTGTCTATATTTGTCCTTCCTTATACTGGTTGAATTGTTTCTATACTAAACTACCTTAAAAAAATATTGGTCTTGCATATTTGTGAGGGGGAAGTAACCTATTTGCCCTCCAATTCAAATGTGCAAGAGAGCCCGTGTAACATCTTTGTTTACCAACCACCAACCACGATTCATTCAACTTGACGGAGTTTGTTTAAAGGCAGATGCTAGCCAAGGTACTGCAAAATGGGGTGTAGCAATCTCCACTCCAAACCAAAAACACCAAGCTTGGGAGCACCTTCTCTTAGTTCCTTTTTTTCCAACTACACAACGCTTTGACAATATGTCTGGGATCTGGTATCCTGATTCCCCCACTGAGCTTCCTGATGGTCGCTGGGTCTGTGGAAGTCATGGGTTAGTTGTCTGCGGACGCTGTTGCGTCGACTACAGCTTCATGGACGAGGTCCTTGACGACGCAGGCGGAGCGGACCCAATCGAAGAGTATATGCGTCAAAACGCCAAAAACGAACAGCTCTACGAAGACCTACAAGCCCACAAACACAGAGAAGCTTTCAATCTGGAAGATCTTGGCCATAAGCCTGTCTCACGAGGCGTCGGAGCTGTCATCCCACGGCTCTTTCCAGTATCTTCTTCTGATACACTTCGGAGTCTATTCCCCCCAGAATTTTCACCAAGGGGTACACCGATCGTCCTGCTATTTATCCGTTGTTCGGAAAAAGACACGTTCCTCATCTATACAGACGGTGCGTGCCTCAATAACGGACAAACATGGGTTGAAGATTCAATTTTGGAAAATTCCGCGTCTGATGAACATCGAGGCAGATAGGTTGGCAAAAGAGGCAGCGCAAGGTGGCGATGTTAATAGGTTCAGAGACGCACTGGGCTCGGTCGGCTAAGAGCGTCCTTGTCTGCATGTTACGATGGTGGTAGTGGCGGCGGTGCCATGTGCCTTTAGCTGAGCACGGTGATAGCCCCAGTAGCGATTAACCACTATTGTCTTTACCACAGCCAAGACAACGTTTACAACAAAAAGTGTGCAATTTGCCTGCGATATTACAATTCAATTGATGCAGTGACGATGGGTTCATCTTGGCTGTGGGAATAAGCAATGATTCAACGAATAAGTGATCAAACAGGCGGTGCCAAGGGTAGGAGTGTTCAGGTGTGCCGTCTTCGAGTCGTGATGCAAACTGAAAAGCTCGGTTTTCAGCCCGTGTGTCAGAAGCAAGTCCAATCTGCGTAGGAGTAAGGACGACAATTATGTAGGCAGTTGTAGCAGCCAGCCACCCAGGATTCGTGTGGAAGAAAGTTGAATACCGACACCACTGTCGCAGAAATCCTCCTGGACTGCCTTGAGCATATCAGTAGAGTAATTCAGTCCATCTAGTCGTAGGTCTTTGTGGTAGAATCGTGGGTTGATATCTGGGTATATATGCTCTGTGCCGGGTTTTTTTCGCAGATAGATCGAATCGAATCAGTATATGCTACAATTGAGGAGTAGATATCTGTCCTTTGCGAGTAAGAAGTCACTCTCATATCGTCGTCGGCGTCGGGATGCAAGAATCCAAGAGCAACCTTATAGAGCTTCCGATGTTCACATTCCGTGGCATCATCAGCAGCAGCAGGATCACCAGTAGAACAATGGCAGTTCTGTTTGCAGTACAAATATTCGGCATATCCATTACTCTCGTATGACGACCTCTCGGTTTATAAAACCCGATCATGGAGTGATTTAACAGGCACATCGGTACCTGCTATCTAGAGCCATCGATGTATCCTGTTGAGACGTTAGATGTTGAGTAGCAATGTGGTCCAGGTGGATCAAACTCTCATTGCTCGGTTGACCAGATCATATGACGGTGTGCAATATGGTGCTGGAAGAGGTTCAGGTATGGCTCGGTCTTGTTGCTCGACCGGTCGGTTCCATCTTGTTTGTGGATGGAACCCAAGAGTTGGATGGTGAAGGGTACTGACTACAAACTGAGACCTGCATCCTTTTACTGCACCGTGAGCAGGGATTTGCGCTATTCTAGAGACTCGAGGCTCTATAAACTTAGAGCACGAAGAGAATGATGTGTGGCTGAGGCTGAAAGTCGGAATGCATTTCCACCAACTGCGATGAGATAGCCTCCCGGCAATCGATCGGGCATATCAAGCTAGGCGAGACATCATTATCTTTCAGCCCAGCCCTCTCTATGAGGGGTTGTGAGACACTTGTAAAAGGGCTGAAGGCAAGACTCGACAGGGTTATGCACCACGAAAGGCCACACTGATAACATCTATTCGTGATCAATGGGCTTTAAGACCTTTACTAATAATTCCATGACTTGCTCTCTGAACGGTGTCTATTAAGAAGTGTGCTTCGAACTAGTGATCCGTTATTTCAGTCTCGGTAATAAGCTTGGTGCAGGTCTTGGTGGCATGGAAGTGCATTCTGTCAGGCGAACCATTACGGGGCTGCTGATAAGACATTTCGCTACAACAAAGAAAATTGCATGCACCAACTCAGCAACCCGCTTGGCTTGATAAACGCTTCAATTAAGAAATGCCACTTTACACTGACAAATCCTTAGAAACTGAATTAAGCGGCATGCCACGTCTTGCCAGAAAAAACAGTTTCGTATTGGTGCAATTACTAGCATTATCACAATTAATCTTGGTTCTGGCAGTGTCGTCATACCATTAAATGATCTGTTCGGGCATCAAACAGCCCGGGCGCGACGGGAGCTAGCGTACGGATGACCTGTATTTTAGTGGGTTGTCTGTGCTGAGGTCCCTGATCAACTCCCACTTGAAAAGAGCAATCAAACTTGCATTCACCGCATATTGACTCAAGCAAACAGAGTCTGTAGACAGAGATAACTCACCCGTCATGTTATATGTCGTACGCATATATTCGTAGAGGGGAATTCATTCTAAGCTGAATCACCCTTGAAGATTTTACTTGCGATTTCTTCTTGTTATTGTGACCGAAAACTTGGGCGACAAGACAACATGTCTTGCAGTAAACCGACAACTCAACTCAACCGGGCGGGGTTATGTTTCAGAACTTAAAATAAGCGGTCGCGGTTATCAACTCAACCCTTAATTAAGGCTGAGATAACCGAAGAGTCGGTGATTCAAATAAATAAAATACTTTTTGATTCATCCATCACTATAGAGAAAAGAAATCGTATGTAAACTAGTAGATATACCCCTATCGAAACAGAACATCACGGTATTTACAGTCTTTATCTTGACCCTTCATCTTAATCCAGCCACTTTTTGATGAGTCACAGCGTCACATTCTCGAAATACCATCGTATTTAATTGGTTCGTTTCCCCACTTGAAGCTACGTAAGCTTGAAAATCTCCATTTTCCCTTTCCCTTGGGAGCAGCGCAGCTCCATCGCCAGCACATCGCGCATTAACTTCCCTTCCCAGCACATCCCGACCCATGTCAAAAAATTCTCCATCTCATCCAAGAAATGAGACAAGCGAGTTTTATTATCTTTACTTGATCTCCTCACAACAAAGTTCGTTCACGCAGGGGATGACATACATACAACCATACCATAGCGTCGTCTATTCATAACTTAGACCTTTGTTTTAACGAAGAACATCCCATGGCCGCTAAAATTATATCCTCAACACAGAGCTCAACAATAAATAAACCCTCATGAGCTCCTTTTACCGCCCCTCGACCAAAAACTCGGCTCAGGCCGCCTCGGCTAAGCTCACGCGCGCTGAGCGCGAAGCCCTGGAAGAAAACAATCTCAACATTCTCCGCGCCAGCATCGAGCGCACACTATGGAGTCTCGACCCATCCTGTGAATTGGCAGCGCACTTGCGCAACACAAAAATTGAGATCCGCCGACACTCCTTGTCTTCCCTTCTACAAGAAAAGAAAGCGCCCCAAGTCCGAGAAGATTCGCCGGACGATGAAGAAGACGACAATGATAATGCCCTCCCCGACGAAGTCTTCGTGCAGAGCTCGCCGTTGCGTCGCGAACTTCCTCGCGGCAAGAGAAGCTCGGCCCGTATAATAACGAAACTTCCCGAACGACGTCGCCCAGCGCCCCGCGAGCAAATACTACCCAGCATCGAAAAGACCAGCTCTGATCAAGCGTCGGAAGCGATAACGGTGGCGTCTGCGGTGTTCGACTCGCCAAACAAAGAGAATAGCGCGACGACGGCTGCGACGAGCGTGATGGAGGCTGGGGAGGAAACAAAGCCTGAGTTCAAGACGCCGGCCAAGAAGAGAGCCGCCGAGGAGGAATACGAGCCGTCGCCTGTTGCTAAAAGAGTAAAGACGTGGTTGGGTACACTTACTGGAGGATACATGGAGTAATGACGCGTTTTTGCGCAATGTTTACAAAACGCAGCGTCTTTGTTGACGATTATTTTACCGCGTCAAAGGCTTGAGGATTGGGTACACAGGAAAAATACCACCAGTGGAGATATCAGTCTGAGATGAACGGGTTCAGGGAACAACGGAAAGGCGTTTTTACCCGAGGCGTTATGGAAGGAAGGCCGTTGGTCAGGACATGTTATCGTCTTGTATCGGCTGTCTGGAGTTTCGGTTTATTCCCCTTATGATAGAGTATTTTGTATTTATTTTCTTTGTATAATGACTACATAGACCCAAACGATGGTCTCTTCTTTTGTTTACCGCATCATCTTGTCGCGCTTGATGTTGATTCCGTGTATCTGAACGTGTCAGCACAAAGAGGTTGTCTATGTTTTTATAAGAGGCGAGGAAAGTTAAATTACTGCAGGAACGAGTAACCTCCATGAGTCAAAAGTACGTGCTCTTCCAAGAATCCTGTTTCGACCATGGTCAATTGATCACAGGCAACGCACTCTGACAGCACCTGTCGCCATTCACAAAAGGCGATTACGAGCGTCAGAGCGTTCTTGTGCATTCTATCGCTGATGTTTCGAGTGGGTTGCAGGCATAACTCTCCATATACGTTAGTACACAGCATGTCACCAGCCATACCATTTAAACCTCGTTTCAACAGAAAGCTAGGACATCCGTAGCTCTCCATTCTCCGTGATGCCATCATTCGCGTCACCTCAATTGCCCAACCTCCGCTCCCTCCTTCTAGCCGCGACACAGGTCAAAAAAGATATAAATGGCTCGTTACAAGCTCAGATAAATAGCGTGTATCACATGCGTAGACGCTGTGTTCAGTTTCTCAAAGCGTAAAATAATCTCCGAACATCTGGTTCCAATCGCCTTCTCCTCAGTGGGCGCGTTCCAAGTTGTGGTCACTCAATTTCATTGGCCTCACACGCGAATCCAACCAGACTTCGCGTACGTACAGAGTAGATGGATCTAGATAGCGATGACTTACATCTCGCGTATTAAAGGACTGTCGTCATTGTACTCCCCAGCACAGCCTAGCAGCGGTCGGTTCCTGCAAGCCTCTTTTCGCCAGCACCTACCCTGGGGTCATCTGCTGTTGTGATGAATATCGGTAAAATTTTGATGCGCATGTCGAATTAAGTGAAGAACTCAATGCTTAGATACCAGTTTGTGCTTTTGTAAATCTAAGAGTTTCCAATGATCTTCTGGGTACTGTTGGGGGGCAAAGGAAGAACGTTTACCTCTCCTTGTTCCATGTCTTAAGAAAGTGCACCACAAAACAAAACAACATCTTACATTGAGAAAACTATACAAGGACATTAGGAATTGCCATCGGTTGAAAACCGAAGAACAAGTATAAATGCATCGCGATATTCTTTACTACAAAATACAACTCACCTCTTGCGACGGCTAACATCATAGCAAAGAAGTTGCGTGAGACTACCCAACTCGCGATTCTCTCCAGACTTTAAAGTCACAGCGCTTCACAACAGAAAATTTACAAAACTTGCAAAAAAAGAAAGCCTCGCTAACGCTCGCAATCGAAATATAGGAACAGCCCGATGCGGGGGTCGAACCCGCAACCTTGAGATCGCGTACTCGTAAGAGTCTCACGCTCTACCGATTGAGCTAACCGGGCGTGGCTCTTAATTGTTGAAAGAGGAGATGCAGAATGGGTTTGTGAAGTTGAACAGGTGACTGCTCTCCTACGTTCCAGCATGAGTTTTTATGAAGAATACTGATGGACGTCGTACTGGATGGAGTTGGGAAAAGATAGAGAGAAGAGAGCGATCTGGGTTGTTAGAATGAACCTGCGGGCTGTTCAGATGACATGACGTGACTGGCAAGCCTGGTCATCCCCTGTCGAAAGGGGGTAGGCATGCTACCGTAACCAAAGTTGTTGATCATGTTGGAGAATAGGGCCGCTTTGTCGTCTCGGGTGTCGTTGCATCATCTATCTCGCCAGAACTACAGAATAGTTGCAACATGAGATAGACAGATTGCAGAATGATGATGAGAAGACAGTCGTCACGAAGGGAAGATGACAAGTGGAGGTGTCGCAAGATGATGCGGGGGACGTCCCTCTCCTGAGCAGCCGAGCTCATGCAGGGCCCAGCTCCACTATCCATTTCCCGATACTGATGGATGCAGGACCTTCAAGCTCTATGCGTTCAATGGCATTGTTTTATTTTACAGGTTCACATTTCACTATAATAACAGTCTTGTTTCATATTCGTATAGTGTTTATTTGAAGTATCTGGAAGGCAACTGAGACATGCATGTAATTATTAAAGATCTGTATTTCGGCTGTTAGCCATTTGCTCTGATCAAAGGGGTCTCAAAAACATTAGGTGTCAGACGTATCCGTCATACAGTGATGTTTGTGTCAACAGAAAATTCAGGGTTAAAAAGCTCTTGAACAGTTTATATAATCTTGCGGAGGGAATGAAGAGAGAAGAGAGGTTTGAACTAACCTTTTTGACCTTGACTGTAGCAACGGGCTGCTGAATGGTTAGCTTGACAGTGAGGGTAGCAATCGACGCGTATCAGACGCGTTATTCCGTGCTTGGGACTCGGCAGCGCAAGAAATCACTATGCATCTACACGCGGCAAAAAGCAGCCTTGACAGGATTATTTGTCAAGAGATGAACTGCACGAGCAAGCCGCTTGCGCTGGAGACAGTTGTTGTTGACTCTGGAAGAAGAGAATGTTGCACATGAGAAAGGGAAAAAATAGATGGAATAAATAGCAGAGAATTTCCATGTCTTATCTCTAGCGCGCTGTACGGGTCCTTATCAAGGTATTCTCATTGGTGGACCTGGTATAACTCTCCTCGAAGCAGCAGTTCCACTGAATTTTCAGTTTCAACCGGTCGTTGTGAGTTGCTTGACACTATGCGTGCAAGCTTTATAAGATGGTGGCTAAAACTCAACGGCTCAGCTCTTGAGAAGCTAAACACAGACATACTAATTGATTGTATTATGAATAGAGAGCAAAAAGACAACGTATGCCAGCTATGATGGCAAAAGAAGATGAAACTCCGGTACAGGGAATCGAACCCTGGGCTCCGCGGTACTGATCTCTCAAGTGATAATGAGAGCGCGAAATGTTAGCCACTACACCATACCGGATGTGATTGGTTGAGAAACGAGCCCGCTTTTTGGTAACATAATGGCCAAGCACAAAGTAGACAGAAGCCAATGTTCAGCCATTCAGGTGCTTCTGCGTTACAAACTGCCATGTATCAAGAGTATCGTCACCATAACGTTGCCATTGTAGAAATTTACAGAGAAACTATTCAAGTAGCTAGTCCTCGTGAGGCCATGCACCGCTCCCGCACTGCAGCGGTTCTGTAGTTGCTGAGATAACGGAAGCCCTTGAACACGGCGCTGGGTGACCTTACGGTGTTACGCAACCCATTGATAGACTTGAATACTCCACCCTTCAAGCACATACGACCATACCTACCAGAAAATACGGGATCCCGTCCGCTCTCCCATAGTCAAGCTGGTAAGGGGCGGATTAGTAGTTGGGTCGGTGACGACCAGCGAATCCCCGCTGTTGTATGTTTTTGCCGATCCCGTCGGCCATGACCCTTTTTGCAACCTGGGAAGACAATAGATTTATCACCGAACTAAACTATAAACTGATGAACAATAAGCCCAGTTCTTAGGCAGGTACTGGGCCGACCATGCTTTGCTTCAATATGTGACGATCGCGAGACTCGAAAGCAACAGCGCTCTTTCATAGGACATGGAACAAAATGCTCCTAGGCCGTCTACCAGATAATGACACCTAGTTGTTGTTTTACCCTCGGTCAAGCGGCGTCCAAATCCCTTCCTCCACATCCTTTCGAACCCGTTCTGCAACTTCAGGAGGCACCTCGCCAAAGTGTCCCGTAGCATCTAACCACTTCTTTTCCTCCTCTGTACTCATCCTCCCAAGCACAGCATTTCGATAAGGGTAACGGCCAAACCGATTAATGATAGGCCAGTGAGCATCCAGAATCATACACCACCAGTATGTCCAATTTGTGATACTGATACTGGACTCGCCATCCGTGACCGGTGGACTTTTGACAACCTCGCGTAGGAAAAGAAGATCGTCTTTTAAGGTGGCATCCCTTGTTTCCCGGTACGGATCTTCCACTCCAGTGTAATCTTCAACAGCTTTGCGTAGTTCTTCGGATAGGTCAAGTCCAATCTTCTGACTCTCTATATCCTCAGCGTGCAGGAATGGAGCAGCCCACATTGTTTGGGTAGCTACCCAATAGCTAAAACTCGTGCGACCCACAACTTGCCATCTCTGGAACTTGTATGGTTGCTGTTCCTCTGGTAAAGCATACCACTGCCCTGCGAGGCGTCGTCCAAGCGGCCCAAAAT
Source organism: Fusarium brachygibbosum (assembly GCA_018886245.1). NCBI lineage: Eukaryota > Fungi > Ascomycota > Sordariomycetes > Hypocreales > Nectriaceae > Fusarium > Fusarium brachygibbosum. The sequence continues at coordinate 3,006,955 of MU249525.1, forward strand.
ACCCAGACTGCCATCGCGCATCAATACCCGTAAAGAAGATCCGCGATGCCTGGTCGAGAAGGAGTTGAAGACCCAAGCACTGTTGCGGGAAGTCTGCAGCAGCAGGTGGAGGTAGGAGGGACATTAAATCCAAGTCCGGAAGAGTGGCATCAGGACTCAGCCGACTGAGAGCAATAAGAGCATCTTTGGCAGTGGTTGATTTGCAGACGTTCCTAAAGTGTTCCTCTGCTGCGTCAGATTGAACATCGGAGAAGTTGAGTTCCTGGTCTTTGGAGAATGGGAGGTAACCCTCAGCAATTTGAGCTAAGAGGGCAGGAGTAATGACTGATGATAGGGTTTCGTGAGCGTCCATCTGGAGAGGGTGATCAGTAGGCGAGAATCGGGTCTGAACGCGTGATATGAGAGCTTTTGATGCAGATCAAGCAACGTGTATCAACTATGGAGAAGGAGGGGTTGTGGGAGGAATAACGACGATAGCTTGTCAGCTAATGATAACGTCGTGGTGAGATTATTAGTCATCAATCGTATCGCTTGATGCTGAAGACCTAATATAGGCAAATGAATTGAAAGATTGAGAATCCTTCGGCATATGAATCAAGAAGAGATTGTATTATGTGCTAGCAACTTAGCTATATGAGTCTACGCTGACGATGTCTGAATCAGATAGGTACTTCCTTGAGATCCTTGTGTGGTCGTGGAGCATCGGAAACATGATGCTAATGTCATGTAGAAATCGTATTGTTGAGAGCTCGGATAGAAAACTGGGAGGCAGCTATAGATCCTCATGGATCTGTTCTAAAATACTAGGATGCTTCGCTTTGTAATCCATGGCTGCAGCACGGTCTCCCTTGATGAGCATATTTGCCCCCACGAGCAGCTTGACCTCTCCTTGACCAGCCTCCTCAAAGGGAACGCTCCTAGGCTCAGCCTCCGCAAGCATTCCCCGTGCATGCATAGCTTTGGCAAGCTGGGTAGCCAGATCCTTCCACACGACTCGGCTGGTTTCAATGAGGTAGTATCGGCTGTATGGAGTGCCATTAGCGGGGCCTCGAGCGGCCACATCAGAGATTTTAATAAGGAAATCAACGAGATCAAGGACGTGAGTCTAAGGCGGTCAGTAAGGGCTTATACGAGGGATACCGGGAGTAGCGTACCGTGCTCAAGATGGCTGTTCCATCACCGACGTATGGAACAAATCCCAAAGTCTTGGCGTTCCCTGTAAGAAGACTATACCCAACACCCATCGTCTTCGATCCAGTACTGGCGTTTCCATAAACGACCGAAGGACAGACGATCCATGTATCGATCCCCTCAGCTTCGAGAACAAGCGTATCAGACTGCCCGTTAAACATATCCTTGTGCACGGCTTTGATATCATCTTCATTCGCGTCATTCCAGACCTTACTCTCAGGATTAAAGTTTCCCGATGTTCCATAGTCGATGAAGTTTCCCGCTCCACTAATATGAATCACTTTACCCCTAGCCGCACGCTCCTTTTGGCCAGCGATGATTGCTGCGACCGGTTCTGAGGTAAATGAATTGCCAGCATTCACAGCGATGTCATGTTCGGAGCTGGCGGCCTTGACTTTCTCAAAATCGGCAAAGTCACCAGTTATGATCCGATCCGCATTGAGAATGGCTTTGAGCTCAGGGTTTGTGCTTCGGACGTAGGCGGTGATCTGCCAGTCTGGATGGGTTTGCTTGAGAGCTCTTGTGTAGGGAGCTGTTCGGATTATCAGTGTGATCCATAGTGCATTAAAGGCTTGGACTTACCGCCAACGAAGCCAGATGCACCGAAGATAATTACTGAAGGCATTTGAAAGTGTGACTGGTTATGATTTACCTGTTACAAATTGAGTTGTTGTGTTGAAGACTTGCAAGATGTTTATAACTGGAATAGTGAGTAAATTGATGTGTGAAAGCGATGATATCAGGTAACAGGAATCATCACGGCTTATAACATATACGGCCAAAGCACAAGTCAAGAGTATATCTTGAAGCAGCTTTGAGTAACGTAACACAGTGCATTGCTTACTGCTTAGCAAATGCAATCACAGAAGCCAAAAGGATCAATAATCGTAGTCTCCAACATGCATGCTAATCCCATTGCATTCCCATCCCCACAACTTGAAGACTATTCTTCATCGAGCATTTACTTTGCTTAAGAAACTGTCATTCCATTCGTTGATTCATCAGACTTGTTGCGTCACAGTTGCAGTAGCCCTCTTGGTAGGGCTTAGCGTTATCAGAAACGATCCTCAATTTCTAAGCGAAACGTTAGTGATCGCTTTGTAAACACACAATCAGCCCGCTAACAGGGACAAGCTTACACTTTCGGAAGTCGGCACCCAGTGGCTTATGTTCACTGGATGTTTGGATGATTTGTGCATTACTAGTTGAGAAATATGTCTACAGACAGCATAGCTGGATAACACAACGCGGTAATATTATAAAAATAGTCCGTCCTCTATAGTTTCGATATATGATTTGCTTGTTAATACCTTCCGAACAGCTTCCGTGAAGGGATTGTTCATCAATCACATAGATATGGCTGTGCTGGGCTCGTCGTGATACGAGACACGGAACCACAGTGTTGTTACGGAGAGCACCGTGCACATATTCGCAATAGTTTTCGGGATTCGCTATCACAACCCTCCCATTTGTACAGAGAGTCATAGTATGCCTGGGTATTGTAGTAGAATCCTTCTTAATGACGGACCGATTGGACTCAAGCTCTTGTTCCGCCCGCTCAACCGAGAAAAGGTCCAAGCTGTCATGAACCTCGCATTTCGGAAGGGTTGAATCTCCGAGCCAAAATGCAGCCAATCGCAGGTTGTAAGGTGCTCCATATAATGCAGGGGACCTGATATGGAGTGAATCCTTCGCTCGCTTCTTTCCTGTGAATCAGTACCTCTTCAAAGTGATAACCGCCAGCTGTAGTAAAGTATTTCGTATCGTATCTGGCACTATTTTTGCTTGAAATATGCTGAAGACCAAAAATCATCTCCACTTCCGTTCTGACTTCCGCGGAGCTTACTCTAGCGGCCAGCTACAGATTACGGAAAGCCGAGAAGGATTGCCAATCTTTTGTGGAGCAAAGGAATGGCTTCGTATTAGTTGTTTCATAGTATTATCGACAATACGAAACTCGGCGAGGATAGAATTCCGGCGAATATATAAGAGCACAGCTAGACACCTAGCTTTCTATCCTCATCCTCACATTCAAACATCTCCATCACTCAAAATCTTTAGCAAAACAATCACAGGACAGCACATTACCAACACTATCAAAATGGCTTCAGAGCAGTACCTCGCAGGCAAGACTGCTATTGTTACAGGCTCATCCAAACTCAATGGAATTGGTGCCGCAACAGCGTTTGCTCTCGCCAAGCATGGTGCCAACGTTAGTCTCAAGTCTCTCATCTCCCATTCTAACTCATGCTAACAGTTATAGATTGTTGTTCACTATGCTTCCAACAAGGAAGCGGCCGAGAAGGTCGTCGCACAGATCAAGGAATTCGGAGTTCAGGCCATTGCCGCCAAGGCAGATGCATCATCTGAATCATTCGGCACAGACCTTGTCAAAGCTGCCCTGGACGGTTTGAACACAAAGACAATCGACATCATTGTGAATAACGCAGGCCAGGCAATCGCACATCCTGAGATCGCAGCCATTGAAGCAAATAACTGGGACGATATCTTTCGAACCAACGTCCGAGGCCCATTCCTCCTCATCCAAGCTGCTCTCCCTCACATGACCCGCGGAGGCCGCATTATCAACATCGGCAGCATAGCAGGAAAACTCGGCATTCCTGCATTGACTGTTTATGGAACTTCCAAGGCTGCCCTGGCATTTATGTCGACTGCCATGGCGGGTGAGCTGGCGCCAAAGGGTATCACTATTAACGTTGTCTCTCCTGGACCCACAGCAACGGACATGACTATGGAGGGGACGCCCATCGGAGAGGTCTTGAGGAGCCACCAGGTTGATAAGAGAGAGGGCGAGCCTAGAGAGATTGCTGAAGCCATTTTGTTTATTGCAAGTCCTGGATCTAGTTTTATCACTGGACAGGTTATTCCTGTGGATGGGGGAATAAATATGCCCTAATTTGAGGAGTTGACAGCTTGTCAGTGGATAGAAAGTTTGGGAGTGTAACGTGGCGAATGTCTGAGTACCTTCTGAAGGCCTTCCAGAGATAATTATTACTCATTAGCAAAATTTAGACTACACGGGGGAGAGGAGACTCTGAAATATTACCACTGTCACCACCCCGCTTACAGACTTGTAATATCCTGTAAAAGGCGAAAGAATAGGGGATTCCACATGCTACCAGAACTTCTAGCGAGGCCAATAGCGACAGCGCCCAAGGTTCAACTCTAGAGGAGTCAGGACCCAATATTTAGTTTGTTGAAAACCTTTCTTTAAAAAGAAAAGATAAAAAAAGAACTTATGATATTAGTATTATGTGAAAAGTCCGGAAAGAACTTGTGAAGGTTTAGTAGAAACTGTGAATTTATTTGTTGAGACTTTAGGCCATGGAACTTGAATAGATAGAGTGTATGTTAACTATTATTAAGTTCTTGTGATACTGGGAAGTGAAAATCCAAAACCTTGTTAGATGGAAGTATGGCTGAGAGTCCTTGACATACTTGTTAGTCACGCTTGAATCGTTCAGTGCCTAAATTGGGAGGTAACCTCTGGGAGCCAAACTCTCGTTGACAGCACGGCTGCATGAGTTTGACTTGAGCGATGAGAGTTTGAAAAAATCCCTAGAAATTCGCTCATGTTCTAAACCTCATTAATATTGGTTGAACTTTGGCACGCTTCCTCCGAAGCTTGCATAGTAGTGTAGTGCAACAAACTCCATCCTCGAGCTAACATTAAGTTTTCTCGACGAACCAAAGGGTATATATATATTTCGCTTTCTCCCAGAAACTGATTTCTCTCTTTACATCCTCTTCATACTTTCCCCCACCACAGTGTCCTTTCAGAACACCTTTCAGAACAGGAACACAAAACACCAACCGGCACAAACACAAGATGTCTGCAACAGCGGATAGACTGACGAGGCTCCCAACCTTGATTCAGACAGAAATCATGGTTCAACTAGAAACCGAGTCTAGTATCAAAACCCTTTGTGAAGCATATCCTTCTATGCACTCGCTTTACAACAGGTACGAGCGAGGTATCTTGGAGAGCATCTTGGCCAATCTGCTTGCCGATGACGTGGAGATGACGTGGAAGCGCACATCGAGAGAGACATCTTAGCAATCATTGAATTCTCTAACCCCAGGGGAGAGTTTGGTAGGCAATTCGAGTCTCGACAACTAGATCTAAAGGAATTGCAGTGGCCGGAGTGGCCAGACTTCCCCCAACTTGAAGATCTCAGACTAATCCATCGCGTCCTGAGTCGGATTGTCGCATTTATCGAGGACTACATCTCAAAGGCAACAAGCGACTATCCTCCTCGCGCATACCTCGGAGTGCCAGACCTGGAAACCGGAAACATGAGCTTTATGGGCAACTTGCTCGAGACCAAAATCCTTCGATTCACCAGCTTGACACGCTCTGAGCGTTACCGTCTGCTACGTGCTTTTGTTAGATACGAGCTACTCTGCAAGATCCACAATTATAGCTTTTATCGATGGGAGGTACCCACAGGATTTGAGACTTTCAATGCTTTTGGTGCACCCGGTGCTGCGGACCCTAAAGCCTTGCTATCTGTACACGAGTACTACAAAGCATTGTATGGCGCCGTGATAGCGCATTGCGGAGATGCATGGTTGCCTGGTCTACCAAGCTCCTCCTCAGCTACTACAGCTGAGGAAATTACTAGCCTTTCCACAATGCATGGACGCCCGTTGCTATATCCTGACAATGTATACTTCGATGCCGATGTGTATGATGGCGATCTGTTATCAAGCGGGGTGGATGTGGCTGAGGAACTGGCCAGCCGTGGCCTAGATCTACTCACACGCGTCCTCAACTGTCTGAAAGGTATGCCAGAAGGCAGATTATACATCAAGAAGTGGCTGAAGAAGCTTGCGAACGAACAAGAATACGGATTTGAGCCGTGGATAAGAACACTCTATGATCCGCGTCATGATGACCAGTATTCTGCCTACAGAGAGCTAATAACATCGTCTCAGTTCTTCCATGAATTATCGGAGTACGAAGGAAAAGGCGAAAACATAAATCACTACCTTCTGAGCAACAACACTCTCCGTTACGATAAGAAGCTCTGGTGGACCAAGGTACATAAGCTCCAGCTCCAGATATACTGGCAACGAGCATGGGGACTTTTCGACGACCAAAGATTCTATCCCATTGCAAGTTGTCATTTCCCGACACTTGACGAACTTGCGGCATTGGCAGGTGGCAAACCTTCTTCGGACTATAGGTACAAACGAAGGTCGAAACATTGGCAAGATTACTGGGCAGGGAACCGCGCTGATCGCCCCAATACTTTTCAGTTTCAGTTTAGTGGTACGCCGGAGAGATTCTTTCATGATACAGAGGATCTAGACCTACCTGAGATCTGGACAGACTACCAACCGAATCCTGACAACTATTGATGAAAACGTGGAGATGGAGTAGAAGGGCACGACAACAGAATGGATATTTCTAGTACGCTAGGGAAGTGTGATGTATAGCAGAACCATACTGAACAGCTTGAGCAAGTTTCGGAGACGACAGGGCAAAGACCTTTTTCTATACACCTAGACAGAACAATCATGACAGAATCCAGAAGTCCAAACTCATATAATGCGAACTGACTCTCTTAGTCTCCTTGGTATGTCGTCTTTATTATGCACAATAGGACCGAAAAGCTCATCCTCACGAGCTTCGCGATTCTCCTCCTGGAGATTAAATGTAAATGTGCCGATACGGCGGAGAGTTTGCGTATCTGGTGGAAGATCCGGACAACAAGGGGTTTCAGAGGTCGACGCAACCCCCCTGTACTCTTGGCTTGTTGTATCAGGGAGGATATCTGTAGAGGTAAGGACTAAACCTTCGTAGCTCTCCCAAATTGACTGCTCATAGCGATCAGTCTGACGCCAAGCTAACTGCAATGGTATACAATAAACTTGAACCCATGTTGACTCTGGTATCTCTCCTGGAAAGTCCAATATACATGAGTTGGCGAATTTGTGTAACTGTTTGCTTGGACCCGTGCCCTCTTTGCATGTTTCAAGCCAAGAGTCTCCGCCAAATCTATGATATTGTTCAGTAGTAATGATTAGTGCTTCAGATGACTCTCCCCCACTCGGTGAACTAGATGTCGTCGAGTTCTTGAGCAGATGACAAGGGCGCACATGGCAGTTCATGTCAATATACCCGCCTGTTACCTTACCAGTAGGTAGAGATCCATGGGCACGAGGCTCGATACAAATATTCACAATGCTCGCGAGCTCAACATCTTTCTGGTTCCAAATCCACGGCACATACTCATCGTAGGAATCAATTTCCCCGTCCAGCGAAGCCCAGCTCCATGAAGGAGCCCGGTAACTGTCTGGACGGCGACGGGGTAAGCCTGATTTCGGACGCCATAGAAGACTCCGCTGAAAGTTGCGATCGTGCCAAAGGCCAGCCACATAATTTAATTTCCTTGGAACCTCGTTTGACTCACTGCCCGTCTCGGCTACTGTGATAATTCTTTCGACCATTCCTTGCAAAGCAACCAGGGTATCAGACTCAACAGTCAAGTTAGCTCTGGTGTACCTGAAGATGAAGTTATTCCAGAATTCAGACGGCAGTTCGTCCACATGCGAGATTCTCATCAACTTTCGGCGAAGATACGATAAACTCGTGGCTTCGCTCAATGGTGTACTAAACTTTGGATCGAGACCCAAAGGAAAAGCTTCGCTTGCTTCTGCAGCAGTACAAGACCAGATCATTTGTTTGGGACCGAATATCAAGGTTCTGGGTGACACCAGAAGTTCTTGTAAGGCCCAGGCACGACGGCTGAGTGGGCTGTCGTTAATGGTACTGGCCAGCAGGCGTTCTGCCTGGTTGGGGTATATCGCCCATGGGTAGCTAAGTTCCGGATACCGTTTGTTCGGGTTGATGTTTGCCACGCAAGGTCGAATGGTGCGTGGGTCTCTGCGACAGTACATATGGTTCTTGACACTTGTGTTTCCAGCAGCAGCAATGGTGATATCCGCTAACCCGTATATATCCCCCATCTTTGAAGACTCCTCTATCCAGTCCTCTTTCGAATCTTGAATGATGCACAGTGCATCGACCCATATATATTCGTAGCCAAGAGCTTTGGTAGCAGTAATTGCGTCTCGAATAGTGTTGGGTAGACTCGTAGCAGAGATCTCCTTTTGGAAGTCGTGAATATTCTCTAGACGAAGAGTGATGTTGTTCTCAAGTCCCCAGCTATAGCTCAGTGCGACATAGGAAGCTGCAACATGATCTTCAGACGAGACAATGAGTCTTGGTTGTTGCGACTTTGAGCCAACATACACAAGTCTCTTGGGTCGCCATCCGGGCTTCTGCGGTTGATAGGCTCTGCACATAGGATGTGACCGAACACATTTCTTGATCCATTTTGATGCTAGTTGTAGGTTCTGACTGTTCATTGTCGAGGCATGCTGCTCCGGCACGGTCGTGAGTATGTGAGCAGTGTCTGTTTCTAAAAGACTCATTAGATAGAGTCCCGGCGTAACGTATTATGGTAATACCTTGAAGCGGCCGTATCCTTAAATCAATGACGAGTTCATCGAAAGTGGAGTCTATGTCTGGCCGTATTTGCAACCAGAATTCATCCGGTAAATGATTCTCTAATGCAATGTCATTGATCGTCATGCGCGTTCTCTGTCCCCAATCAAGACTTCCGCTCGGATCTCGCTCAACAGTGCGGTAAGAAAAGCAAAGGTGGAGTGATTCGCTCATGTCCATTTTACTGAACGTAGCCACCGATACCTCGTCAAAGGCATGGGCAATGATAATGCAGAGATGACATCCAGATGTGCTCGTTTCAGCTGTAAAGTCGCGCTTGGTCTTTGACCATTTTGCCCACCCAGAAACGCCAGTCAATTTGTGGATTTGGCAGGTTCCAGGTCTACATCCAATGATAGACAGCGAGCATGCGTGTGTACAAGCTGCGCAAAGCCGGGATCTCTCCAACCGCACTGGCCGCATTGTGACTGGTTGCTATGGCTTATAGACTCGGAAATTGTAAACATTCCATGGAGTATGCTTCGACGAGAAGCTATTATAGATATAAGTAATTACAAATAAACTACTCCATGAGTTAGTGAAGCACTGGAAACGAAGGAAGAAGCGCGTCTAAAACACCAATTAATGTGACTCATACGGGCAAGCAAGGTGGGGACTCTAGATCGGAGCTCAGACGGATACGAACACTTGACTGTAAAAGACACTATTCTTAGACTTCTACTCAGCGATGACAAATATATTACAAAGATCGCACACAACGTAGGAGTGTGCGGCATACCCTTGTAACAACCTCATTCTAAAGGCTTCGGAATAGTCTGAATTAATACATGTAGCTACAAACGACATAACTGGCATCTCCGGAGACCTCTCCGACAGACCTTACTCTAGTATGTGTCTCGCACCTCTCAGTGCATAATATTACAAATGAGGGTAACTAGGCCAGACGTAGTCAATCTGAAAGTCCCCAATCTGGGCTCTCTGCTTGTTCTAAAGTCAGGGTCGAGAATCACCAGCTAAATTAGCCTTACAGGAACCGTGATAACTTTGACGTCCTTGGACCTGTCGTGACTAACAGAACACTGATGGATTGTTAGCTTTGGCTCGAATTACAAGGCCCTTAAATACTGCAGCAGGCAAGATGTGCTTGGCAATCAGTAACCTGAGCATTAACAAATACAAACGCGCGTTACTATGATAGTCCATGGGACTGGCGCCGTCATGCCCAGAAAGCCTGTTTACTCCCTCGGTATAGTCTCCTCAGCCGACAATACCTCGAAGCGGTAAGGAGCGGCTGGCCCAAACTTCTTGGCGGGCATGGATGACCACTGTAGCAACTGGCTCAGTCTTCCGATTGATTTGTAGTCGATCCAGAGTCGTCATGCTTTCTTAGCTGCAGTGCACGGGCAAGTCCTTTTTCCTCAATCAGCCAATCAAGGAGATAGCTAAGCCGCGGCAGAGGCAGTGCCGATACTGACAGCTGCATCGAACCTTTCGATGCCATATTTCGTAAGGCTATGTTTTGACAATAGGTGGATGTGTGTTTTGTAGGACCTGGATTAGGGCACCTGAGGTCGGGTACGGCACGTGCTCACTTCAACGGTTCCTAGCGCTATTGGAGGATTTAAAGTTCAATATTCAACGCCAAAGGAAGTCTAGACTTTCAGCTTTCAGGTGAACATCATTCTAGAACTCTGACTGCAGCTATTCGTATGGTAATGGCAAGGTCCAAGCCCTTGGTTGTATAGTTGTATACGCAGACATGCAAACCAAGTAGGTCAATTATCCTTCCAAACCTGGTCCGCCCATCCTTCATTGCGCTGAGGCTTTGGGCTTGGTAGTCTGGATGCTAGCTTCAGTGCAGTGAAGACTAGCAAGGGTGTAGAATAACGAACGTAGCCATGGCTAACTGTAATCAAGTGATTTCTGTCCGTGCTGCATCTCCCTTGACTGACCGGTTGGCATATGATGTTCGATAGGTATATAAGCGAGACGATCCTACCAGCAGTCAGCCAACTCCCTTAGTCAATTGTCCCCTCATCAAACACGCGGAAATATCGATATCAACGTCACAATGCAACTAAACATGGGTGGCAATTTCGGCCTCCTTCTACTTGCATCTCGTAAGCCTGACCCATCGTCTATAGAACAACATCAGATGGACTAACTGGCAGGTACAGTTGCAGTGGGAGTCGTTCAAGCTCAGGGAAACAGTCAATGCGCTCAATGGTGCAAGAGCAACTTTCCCAAGCCCGGAGGTGTCTGTACAGATCCCGCCTCCAACGGCAAGGGGCCCTGCTATGAGTGTGGCCCTAAGAAGACATCTCCGAGCATGCAGCTGTGTTCTAAATCGTGTACTGACACTAACACCGATAACGCCAACTGTGGAAGCTGTGGCAAAGCTGTAAGTCGAGATGATCTTCCACAGAGGACAAGGGTGCTAATTGAATACAGTGCTCCTCCAGGGAATACTGCTCTGGCGGCGTGTGCAAGACCAAAGCCTGCACCAATCCTTTTCGATGTGGCGGACCACCAACGTTCTGCGGTTCTGGACCCCCAGGCTCTCTATGCGTTTGTTTCCCCTCATCAGGCGGTTAGTAACCCTTGTCCTCCATTCCATTTCCACTCAATATACCATAGTTTACTGATAACCATGAGTAGCTGAAGGTAATTTCTGTCTTGATGTGAACCAGCTTGGTGGCTGTCCTCCATCTCAGTGTACCACAAATGAAAGTTGTGGATCTGGAAGTGTATGTGTCTCAAGTTGCTGCGGCAAGACCTGTGCAGTCATATCAGCCGGCGGAGTCTGTGAAGCATCTAGGCCGTCAAAGCTATTCCGACGTCAGAGTCGGGCTGAAATCGCGGCCTCGTCGCCCTATCTAAACCGAGATGTGGCAGAAAGCGCGCATAACTAAGTAATATGAGCGGTGTGATTTATGACAAAGGGGGGTCGCGAAGGATCACAAATTGGCAGCAATCATGCAGGCGTAGGAAATTTCAGTTTTGCTTTTTAGTATACAATAGGTCTTCATACCAGAAGTTGGAATGTCATGAAGTTGGTGAAGATCCCGTCAACAACAGGCCACCGCGTCCGAGAACCTCGTCCTATCCGGTGTCTCTCCGTTCTGAATTGGGATCTCCGCCTGATGCTCTTACTATTATAAAGGTCAGCTCCTTTTGGTCGAGGTGCTCGGATTCTCCGAACAACGGCGGAGGCTGCACGTCACCGCAAGCTTTTAACAGGACGGTTATGAGTCTAAGTAGCCGAGTCAAGTCAGGTGCCAATCAATAGTGGCTCAAACTGACCAGGGGCCCCGCGAGATCTCCCATTAAAGTTAGCAGTTCCAGCAACCGGGAATACAGAACAGGGAATAACCTGCAGCCCGCAGCCTCTAAAATATTAGCTCGATCCATATCAAGCTCCAGTTACCTTGTTTTCCAGAACACAACAGAGCGAGCGAAGATAAAAGGAAAATAAATAATATTCTAAGTAAGAACAATAAGAATATTAGGTTGGCATTTACTACTCATTCAAAACTCTCTTATAGAGTAAGTATACAAGATGAATCTATTGTGGCCAATTTCGGTCTTGCGCTAATATTTAAGACATATGCAGCTTATAGTTAGTGGACGGACCTACTGGTGCTGCCGGAGGATCGTCCCCAGTTCAGCTGAGTAGCAAGGGTTAAGGACGAGCCGTTGGAGTCTTTGTTCCATGCGGACTTGGTGCAACGGATCTCCCAATATAGAGAACACCGTTCAATAGTCAATAGATACATGGGCTTTGTATATGTCATGAAAAGACAGCAGAGACAGTAGTGTCCAGGTGGTGCAATGGGATCTAGAACGTGTGGTCTTACATAAAATAATCCATACAATATGAGAAGCGAGCGAGGCTATGCTAACATATCGATGCGACTGGTTGAACTATCGCCTTTGCCACCGAACTATCTACCGAACTATTGACTGCACAGCGACAGGAGGGTAACTGAAGCATATTCTCTCTTGTTGAGTATACTTAACAAAGAGAAAAAGTCTAGATTTCATTCCAAAGAACGAAAATGATATAAAAAGTAAGAAATAAGCTCTCTTTTAACCAGGAAAGGGAACCATCAACGAATATTCTCACAAGTCTTTGAAACCAGTCCACCTCAACTACCATGCATAACATCTTTCCTTCCCTCGCTGGAGCCATCTTAGCCACTGCCGCTACCGTCCAAGCATTTCCATCCTTGGGTGGACTCAGTCCCCGAGACATATCTGTTCCCTCAACATGCAAGAATTTTGGCGTGGGAAATGACTTCAAAGTTCAAGGCCAGGTCTGCGTCGTCATGTCTGACGGCATGGTCACCGTGACCTACCCGACTCTGACAACCGGCACATACTCTGATGTTCATGTTTACATCGGCACAAGCATTCCCACCGACACCGCCCCTGGCCAGTTTCCATACACTCTCGGCAAGAAGTTCTGCCCACTCTCGACCGACGGGACTTCCGCTACTTGTAGCATCCCCATCAAAGACTCCTGGCGCGTGTGTGACCTGCCGCTCTATATCGCTACTCATGGGTCTCTCACCGCGGGAACAGGCTGGTCCGCAGGCACTTGCTACGGCAAAGGAGGCGGCAACTGTGCCAAATATTGGACTCTTAACACAAAGTGCCAGTGCCCAGTTGTTATCAACTATGAACCCATTACTTCTACGGTACGTGAAAGCCATTCTCTCGATATCCGCATAATAAGGCAGGCGAACTAACCACACCTAATAGACCACCTGCCTCACTACAATCACAAACATCATCACATCTATCGTCACACCTCCCCCTACATCAACAATCACTGGATGCGACAACCCGAACCCTGGATCTCCCACATCCACGATCACCTCTACAACGACTACATCAGTGGACTTCACCTGCCCAGTGTATCAACCCGTCGCTGAGTAATTATGGACGAAGCTACGTGCTGATGTGAGGCAGGCTCCTGAGTAGGAAAATTTGCAGGGTACGCAGACTGTATAGTGGGAAAGACTTCCGAATCAGAGTTAGTATGGATAGTTGTATATCTAGTACCTTTGAGACAAAGCTTTTACATCGTAGTTGACAATATTGACAAATTAACTTTGACAAATTTATCTCTCTGTTTATCAAATTGACAGTGAACAATGATGCCAGACTGAATCTGAAGACGGTGTTCTGAAGAGAATGGTGTCGAATTGGATGTGGCGGACTGATGAGAGAACATGTGTGCCTTACCACATCGGATAGGACATATCCAGTGCTCATAATAAAAATAATATGAGGAAGATGAGGTTTAGATATCTCTAATAGGTGATGAATTGCATATCATAACCATCCAGTAGTCGGTTGCGACAATCAAGTTGAAAGACAATGCCGATACCATCCTGAGGCTTATATCGCGGCACATTACACAAGCGTGGCCGCCCAGACATCCATTGTTCTGGACTTGCCACCACGAAGCTGCTCATCAGCTCTCAATACTGCTTCCCTTTGACTTCTAAGGAGTGTCTTGACCTTGTGGTCTTTGACATATTTGTCCACATCGTCGAGGAACTCTGAACTCTTGACTCCTCCAACTTCCCACATACCGTCTTGCAACTTCTCGTTGGGGATGATAGTCGCTTCCTCTTCTAACTTCCATCCAACCTGCTCCGCAATTCGCTTAATGTCAGACGGAGTGAGGAGGCAGCGGATGTTGGCCTCGCTCTCTGGGTGGTGAGCCGCCAGTGTAGCCTGTGTCAGTGCCGCAAGCACATGAGGGACAGCAGCTGGCTCTGAAGCTTGCATCGAATATTCAGCGATACATAATTTTCCCACTCGACCTTTCAAGGCTTGAAGCATTTGACTGAGGGTCTCTTCACTGTCGAGGTACCAGATACAATGGACCAGAACAGCAAAATCCCATTTCTTATCACCAGTCTCTTGCAGGAAATCTTGAAGTTGTCGCTGCCAAAACGTGATGCGATTCCCCAATTCGCCCTTCGCGATATGTTCCTGGGCTTGACCAAGCGTGTATGGGGCGCCATAATCAAGAGGTGCGGGGTCGATAGCGTCAATATGGCCTGTTGTTCCAGTAGCAGCACCTAAAACTACAGTGCATGTTCCTTGACCACAGCCCACTTCTAGGATATTGGACGAAGATGGAATTCGAAAAGAGTTGAGAAGGTTCAGTCGATGAGTTGCTTGGTCAATCTCGATCTGTAGTGATTCTGGTGTTGTTGGATTATAAGCCGCGATTGTGGGGACAAGTGACAATGGCAATGGCTGCCATTCCTCTTTAGGATTGTGGTCCATCTTGGAGATAATTGGTATTTAATTGCTAAGATCTTCACATTAATCGGGTGCTATTATGAGTTTATATGCAAAAACAGCTTTCTCGTAAACACATGAATATGGTCCAAGATAGGCAGCTCGTTAGATACCTCTGACTCACTCTAATACCGGCTAATTCGCATAAGGTGACGATGCTGACAACAATAGCCAGATTCTAACCTGAGTGTCACCTATTACAGAAATCCTTATCTTTGGTGGTATTACGCCTTTAAATTGCCGGATTGCTCAATCCTGGGAAGGGTCGGAGGCAGCCCTTCGGGAAGGGTTGAAGACTCTCAAGGATCATCCAGATATCTGACAATAACCCGGGGTTTGAGAGAGTGCCAGCTCACAAGACACGCAACTCCAATGAGATGTTTGAAGGGCCTAGTCTCCACAAGTAATATGTTGGCTTGTTTCACTCTAGACAACATAGCAATGTTGATTGTGCTCATGTGGTCACGATTCCCATCGAGGCTGAGCAATTCATAAGTATTTATGCTTTATGCACCCACTTTATGTTGATTTATCTATGCATTAGCCGGAAATCCATCTCGACTTGTCTGTCACCCATTGGATCACTTTTGTCTGTGCAATAAACCATTCACCAATGATCAAGGAGCATGTTATGGAGTAAAAGCGGAGACGAACAGCTCACCGACCAAATATCGACAACTCAGTTGTTCATTATAATAAGAACATTCTCTCCGACTTTCCTAACAAGGCTTCTCAAACATTTTAACTATGGGACTCAACAGCCGAACATGGGACATCCGTTCAACGATATTCAGCCCTGAGGCTAGCAGTGAGCTGCCTCCTTCTCTTGACAGCCCTGAAGTGACCATAATCAAGCGATGGCGCAGCTGTTCCATCGAGAGCCTAGACAGTATAATAAACGGCCAACAAACACTCTCTTCCCCTGAGGACGATAACAATGTCATCAATACCAGCGGCTCCATCGCTTTTATTCGAAAATCCGACCCTCAATCAGGCGGCACATATCTCATTCTCGATGTCTCACATAGTCGTGCTTTGACATGTCATAAAGGTCAACTACGCCTCGAACCCATCAGTCTGGACGACAGACATATTTCTGAACAGGCTCAATGGGCCTGTACTGAGAAAAATGGCTTCAAAGGCTTCAAGAATGTTGCTGAAGGAGGCTTCCTAGGCCACGATTTGTGGTGGGATTTCTATTCCAACGCTTCACAACATAGTCTTTGGGAAAGCTTCACTATCGCCAGACGTGAGGGCGGTCTGTACTGGATGCAGATACTTCATTGGTGGACGCAGTGGCAGGTCTCTGCGAGAGAAGATGGCAGTGGGGTATGTGCGGAAAGGGATGGAGGAACTTCATGGGAATTTATCAAGGTTCTAAGCACGGGAGAAGGAATGTAACTGGCTTTGTCATATAACAGCATCAGATTGGTTTGCTTTTATTTGTTTGGGTTTTATTTGTTTCGGGTTTGCTTACGATTATATGAACAAAGATTGTCAACGTGTGCCTCATACAAACTCGTGTCTGTCACATGTCTATTAGTAAGGCAAATCCCATAGAACGGTTGGCCAGTCTAGAGATTTTTTGCTTGTCAGTGACTGATTAGACTTTATCTCTTCAAGACAAAGGATAAGACGCAAGGCGGGGTAATGAATCATCCTGACTACATCTTCAACCGGAATTCTTGATTGCACGCATCTCCATCATCTCACTTTTCTTTCTACATCAAGACCACACGTGTATTAGCAATGTCAAGCTCTGTATCAAGTGTTGGGGTGATGACACCCGCTACCACGTCCGAAGCCGGACAAAGTGAACAATGGCCCGACTCCTCAAGCGCAGGAATAGACACACCAACATATACCGCGCGGACGGCAACAGCTTCGGAATTCGGTGACAGCATCACTGACTCCGTCGGTCTCTCTCGCAAGTCTGACCCTCACCATGACGGCATATACCTCATCCTGGATGCTGCCCGTAACCGCGTTCTGACGTGCCATGAAGGCCACCTACGCCTTGAGAAGATCAATCTCGACCATCCCCAACAACACATTTCAGAACAGGCACAGTGGGAGTGCAACGAAAGGCGTGGTTTCAGAGGCTTCAAGAGTGTTGCCGAGGGGACCTTTTTAGGTCACGACATCTGGTGGGATTTCTATGCAAAAGTCTATCATCACAAGGGCTGGGAGGACTTTACTCTGTATCGACGCGAAGGGGGCTTGTACTTAATCCAAAGCCTGGATTGGTGGACGCAAAGGTATGTTTCTGCGAAAGAGGATGGAAGTGGTTTGTTTCGACAGGACGACGGGGGTACTTTATGGGAATTTGTCAAGGTTGCGAATTGATCAACGGTAATGCATTATGAATGGGGTGGTACGTGCATGTACAACCTTTGCCTTGTGTCTGCTGCTTGTTGCCAGCTGATATGATAGTATGGTAGTCGGGATAGTTTAACCGAATCGGAAGCAGGCGACTGCTAAATGCGGATGGCAGATCGCTATTATTGCACATTAATGCTACGACTAGTATCGCATCAAACATATGTCTTGTCGGGATAGTGTGGACCTCTATGGTAACTGAAGCCTCTCTAAGAGTAGTTGGCCAGCCTAGGTATTTTGTATCGAATGAAGTCTTATGTTTCCTTCCACTCTCAGCGCATCTTTTTGAGCTACCTTCCCCATGCAAACCATTGTCTGACACAGGAAGACCTGTAATTAGTCAACTCGATCCCGACTAACCGACTGTGAATATGTGCTCGTATTGTTCACCAGACAAAGCAGGAAGACACGCAAGCTAGCATATTTGCAATATCGTCATCACGTTTTCTTCGTTACCATACCAACTATAATTGTCACGTAGTATATTGAGCCAGAGAAAGAAACTGAAAGGTACTCGGATATGCCGTACTCCAAGTTGTTACGCAATCGCATCGCATTCGTTATAATGACTTCATTTCGTACAAACGGACATTTCCGTGACTCTTTCTCAAAACCAGTTAGACTATCCACCATAGCTTGAAGGTCACTCTAGTGGTGCAAGCCGAAGTATGTAACGTAACTAAAACAGCCAGTTAGCGTCTCCCAAAATAATCTGTGGCGTCAATTCAACGAACCGCTTCTCGTTCCAGCATTACGGCTGACAGCTCGTTTTCAGTGGGGTTTAAGGTTGCACCAGTTAAGCCAAGTCTCCAACAGCTGGGATAGCTCAACCAGCTCGCATCACATGCAATCCCTCTAGCAGCGTACTCACCTTTTCGCGAATCATCACAGGTTAATTGGTAAATGAAGAAACATCAGATTGTTGATTCGCTTTGCTAGAGTCTCTGACCTGGGTTCTACTCATCTGCTCAGACCTGGTGTCAGGTCTTGCAATCGTTCCCACTTGTTCAGGTAGCCATTTACCCTCAAACAGTGCACTAGAAAAGACGACAGTCAAGCGCCGGCAAGGCTTGTTGAGAACCCCAAGTAACTTGCTGTCTTGCTATTAATCGCTGGCATTAGACAACCAGTCCCAGCACGCATCTAGTTCTTTTCCACATTCGCTTTGCAACCAAGCTTCGACGCCTTGAAAGGCTGCGCCCCTTCTAACCAACGAATGCGAATGTGAGCACCATGGCAGCAAGCCACATACGCCAAATCGCAATCGCTTGTCCCTTAGTTTAGTATCACCAGCCGCCTGGTAGAAATCGATAGCACTAATGCACGTGGCTACCCCGAATGGGCTGTCGATTCGAAACTTTAGCTTTAGCGTCATCAACGTAGTTAGTTACCTTACAGTATGGTAGTCTTGCAATTCATGGCTTTGTCAAATGGCTTGCACGAAACGTAGCAATCACTTATCCAAAGGACCTGTTACCAAGGAAAAGCTAAGATGAAGCCTCAATCAGATATGGGTATATGAATAGGGTTGCTGCCGTCTAGGAATTCTGAATACAAACAGCAGCATTCAATCACTTCTTTGCCATCAATACTACACCCTCGACTCTACCAATCAGGATGGCCTCACACGGAGAAGCAGTTGCTCTGCAGATTGCCTCAAGCTCGGAAACATCCATCGCCTCAATCCCACCTCAACCCACTGAAGAGAAGAATGAAGTCGTTCTAGCCTCCCCAAAAGAAATCCAACTACCTCAACAACAAGGTTCAGAAAAGACACGCGACTTCCGATGTATGCTCCGCCGTTCTCCAATACTTGCTCATCCTTCTAACAATGTGTAGACAGGCATGCCTCAACATACCGCAAAATCTTTACCATCATCTTCGTCGCCAATGCCGCCGTCTTCATCGCTCTTATGGTGACATCCAACGCTACCCTCCTTTCCCGCGACGCCGCTAGTGCAGCATCAGCCAACCTCATGGTCTGCATTCTCTTTCGTCAAGAGGAATTCGTCAACCTATGCTACGAGATTGCTGTTCTTGTTCCCCACTCTTGGCCTATGAGCATCCGAAAACGCCTCGCCAAAGTATTCCACTATGGAGGTTTTCACAGCGGCGCTGGTGTCGCTGCGACTGCATGGTATCTGGCATACACTATCTTGGCTACTATGGAATATGCCGAGGATAAGCAAGAGTACAGATTGGTCAACATGATCACTGGTTGGGTTGTGGTATGCATGTTCTTCATCATCCTCATTGCTGCATACCCAAGTATTCGAAGAAAGTTCCACGATCACTTTGAAGCTTTCCATCGCTTTGCTGGTTGGGTTTCTCTCATTGCATTCTGGGTCCACAACATCGTCCAAGCTCGAGTTACCGCTCACGAGTGGAACAAGTCCATTTCCTATGCTCTTGTCCGGTCACCCAATTTCTGGTGCATTTGCGTTACTACCTCATGCACCATCGCCTCTTGGTCCCGCTTGCGCCGTCGCGTGGTTTACCCCGAGAAGCTAAGCGACCATGCTACTCGTCTTCACTTCAAGTACCGCGACATGAAGCCCTTCTACGGCCTCAAGATCAGTGACAAGCCTTTGACCGAGTGGCATGCTTTCGCTACTATTCCCGATATCGAGCCTGAGTCAGGAAAGGTTGAGGGTTTCAGTGTTGTTGTTTCCAATGCCGGAGACTTTACCAAGAAGCAAATCATGGACGCTGCCGAGCGAAAGCTTTGGGTTCGAG
The DNA here is from genome assembly GCA_018886245.1 of Fusarium brachygibbosum. Taxonomy (NCBI): domain Eukaryota; kingdom Fungi; phylum Ascomycota; class Sordariomycetes; order Hypocreales; family Nectriaceae; genus Fusarium; species Fusarium brachygibbosum. The sequence goes on from MU249525.1 coordinate 3,027,083, forward strand.
GTGCTCCCCTCCATGGACTATTGTACACTTCCAAGATTTTCCGAAGCATTGTCATTGTCGCTACGGGATCTGGCATCGGACCTTGCCTTTCACTTCTTTATGCTGATGTCACTCCTCGCCGCGTTCTCTGGTCGACTCGTGATCCTGAAAAGACCTACGGACCGGGCGTTGTCAGTGCAGTCAAACGAGCTGACCCCAACGCGCTCATCTGGAACACTACTACACGAGGATACCCTGATATCGTGCTGGAGACTTATAAGCTGGTGGTTGAGTCTAATGCGGAGGCGGTTTATATCATCTCGAACCCCAAGGTCACGGATAAGGTTGTGTTTGGGATGCAGACTCGTGGTATTCCCGCTTATGGGGCCATTTTTGATTCATAGCTTGAAGGGGTGTTTTGTATTTATTTAGTTTAAAACATTGTGGGGTCTATGACAACTCCCGAGAAATAGAAAAGCGGTTGCTTCACTACCGCGGCAAGTCAAGATAAACCAAACATAGACTGAGCGACCTGGACAGACTCTGACAGGTTGTTTACACATCCAATATACCCAAGTCGACCCGATCCAACCTTTGTCCATGCAACAGCAGCCTCTCCAGGTGCATCAGGGTCCACATACCAGCAGTCCGACCGGCTAACATTCTTAACAAAAGCGGTCTTATCATACAATACAGATGGAAGTTCCCTGTTCAAGTGTGCATCAAGAAACCCAGTCTGTAACTTGGCATCAGCCCTGAAGTAAGACCCCCTTTCCCAGGGGAGACCGACAGTGGCAAATATACGTATGAATTCGCCAGTTGTGACCATAGTGCTGAAAGAGCCCGCAAATACAACTCTCGCTCCGTTTCGCAGATGATCTATGATTCTTTCCCAAATTTGTCTGTGGCGGGCAATCATGGCATCGGCGATGAGGATCATTGACGGAGGCGACGGTCCGTTGAGGTAGTCAAGTGCAGATTCAGGGTCGTAAACTGGAGTCAAGCCCGTTTTGGATGATAACCCTGTAATGAATGGTGCGCAAAGATCTCGAAACAGGGACTCGCCTGCGAGACAGACTGCGAGAACGTATGGCTGCAACTCCACCTTGGTAGAAGCACCATTGGTGGAGGTGCCCTTTGCAGGGTTAGTCTTGGTAGGCCTTAACGTGATATCAGTGAACTTCGCCTTGTCTTGTTTTGTGCGAGCAGCTTCGTTAGCTGCTTGATCCGCCGAGGCATTGTACTCCTGTGGAACATGCAATAGCCGAACTGATGTGGCCTGGTCGTCCAACTTTTCCACCTCTCCAAGCAAAAGCTCCCACAAATCTTTATTCTTAACATCGTCGCCACTTGACAGTTGCCATCCATTATTAACCCAGTTTTGAGTCCAGGCCGTGGCCCCATTGACCACATAAGTTGAGTCAGTTACGATTACAACAGACAGAAAATCTTCTTCTCTCCAGTTTCTGAGGCGGAGTGCTGCAATTACTGCGCGCAGCTCAGCTCTATTGCTTGTAGCGGAGCTGCGATCTCCAAATGGACCTCGATTCTCGAGACGGCCAGATATGACGTTGCAGGCCATTGTAGGGTCGCGAGCGCCAAGCCATACCGCCCAACCTCCGCGGGGATTTTCCTGGCCGTTATTGATACAAGCACCGTCCGTCCAGAGAATGAGTTGACGATCATTGTCGAGTATCATGCGGCCTTTCTTTGTGTCGGTTCTGACACCCTCAAGAATTTCCGCAAGACATGGTAAGAAACCTTTGTCATGTTTCATCTCGGTCGGGAAAGCCTTTCCGGTACCTCGTCGTTTTTCTGAATGGTCTGTCTCCTCTATCGTAGACGGTCTTTCGTAATATTGAGTGAACCGGGCCGTATCAGCTTCGATCATCGCTAGAGCATCTTCGCTTTCATCCCATGCGCGTCGACAATGGTGCAGTACCAGGTCAGCCTCGTCCCCGGATCCGGGCCCATGAGCCCCAAGAGCAAAGGCAGAAGCTGGCTCTCCAGTAACCAACGCCTCCCAAAAGTGAGGATTGGCGTCATTTACATGCTTGCAAAGATCCAGGTACTGCTTCCGCATCTGCTCTGCCAGTTTCGCAATATGACTCGAGTCGGTTGCTGACTCGAAAATGTCCTCTACGATCGTCCCAAGAGGGCGATCTATGGTTGGGAAAAGATCATCATACCCCATTGAATCGTCGAAGTCTCGCTCTGAAATAGACTCTAGGTCCAGACATAATTGGAGCTTAAGTAGTGTGAGAGCAACAAGGTGGCTGAGACTAAGACCTGATTGTATCAACGTGCTTGGAGATTCGCAAACATCAGCGCCTTTCAGGTCGAAGAATGGCGATTCGGGTTGTTAGATGGTGATTTAGGGCCGTGCATGGATCCATGTTCTCGGTTGGTCCGTAGGGTAACCCCGTGGGCTTGGGATAGTTAACTTTAATTAAAATCTGGAAACGCAGTAGTTGTTTACAAGGTGTATACTATGAGTTCGAAGAAGATCAAAAGAACCAATGATGGAATCTCAACTATTCTACCGTAGTGGTGGACTACTCGTCGGGTATCAGTCAGCAGAGAGTTACAATGACATGTGTGCGAAGGGTTTAGTTTTCAACGTTTGTAACGTGTAAGATCCCAGCTCCCTGAGCCATGAAAGATCATCAAACTCAGACCAGAATCTACGGAGCCCTAGCTAGGCTCATCTTACAAAAAATGTTCTACTAGGGGATGTTGAAGAATTATCGACATCCCATCTGCAAAAGTTAGCGATATGTATTCAGATACAAACCAGCTGACTCATCCAAAGTGGTACGGCCGCGTGGCCTAATGGCTAAGGCGCTAGATTTCGGTTCCAGCACCCGATCCCTCTAGAGATTCCAGGTTCGACTCCTGGCGTGGTCGATTTACTCAGCTGAACTTTCTTTTTGCATTTTCTCCTCTTTTTCGTTGCTTCATCCACATTTACCACATGCGTTGTTCCATAGACTGTGATGTGAGGGATTGTTTTTTTATTCTTGTGAAACTTTAAGAGCTGTTACATATCATTTTACTAGAAATTCAAAAATTCAGGCGAAACGACCAAGTTCGTCGTTCCAAATCGGAGTCGCTAGAGCATTAATAAATCTGCCATCCCTCCATTCGCCGCCTCCCGACCCAAAGCATGCGATTGAAATGACGATGCATTGCCTATCCGGGCGATCCCCTTCCCTTATCCAGTATCCGTTCTTGGGCGTTATGCCGTCAATCTCTCCATATAGCCCCTTTACGTGGACATTTGAGGCAAACCCATATTTGCCATCTAAGTAGCGCCATACTTTGTGCCTCAGGCGATTTCGTGGGATCGTTCCATGCAAAGCAGTTTCTCTCCTTGCTTCGCTATTGAGTTGTTCAAATGCCCAGCTTGCGAGGGAAATAGTGATCGGTTCCAGCAGATACTGTGAGCGACGGGCGACAAAGGAGTCCAGGGTTTTGATCATTTCGTCAAATTTAACAGGGATCTTTTCGTATAATCTTAGCTTCAGAGCCAGTTTCAGACGCCGGAGTCTGGGGAAATGCAAATCGAGGACGGAGAGAATTTCATACAAGTCTCTCTGCTGTGAGATTGATTTGCCTGAACGTACGGTTGTATCGATCAACCGTACAGTTTCAAGCGAAGTTATCATCGAAATTCGCTGAGCGAGAATTAGCTTTGGCAGATTGACAAGTAGAGCTCTTCTAGAAAGAAAAATGGTATTAGTGTGGTATAGCACATCTAACCCTTCAACATATCTGCGACAAATATCGGTCAGCGTTATCTCCAAAAAGGTAACAAGAAGCGTACGATTGCCGACAAGCCAGTAGCCATCCCATTGCACCAATCAAGCATGCTCCAGAAGTATCGTAATGTCGAGTCCACGGCTGGCAAAACTCTGCCTCGCCAGAGCAGCATTCATCATCAGCTGGCTCGCACACGAATTCTTCGAAATTAATGAGTTTTCGAAGCTGGGGTGGTGCCATACGATGGCATATACAACCTTTCCACTTCCAAATTCGAGGCTGACTTCTATCGAGCATGTCATATCTTGTGTCTAGGTTGGCGTGATTCCCGTAAGTCTTTTGGTTTCCGGCTTTGTAGGGTGTTCCAAGACGAGATCCATATGGACCGTGCGATCACCAAAGGCGAAAAGTAACATCTGCCGTCGAATTTCACTTGGCAACCTGCTGAAGATTGGAGAGCTCTGTAGTGGTGACGAGAGATCTTGTATGGAGGATGATGGTGTTAAAACGAGTGGGTGTGGACTTGGAAGAAAAGGCAACTCAGGTGAAGGATCAACTTCTTCCTTTTTTTCACGCTTGGACCGCCTGGAATTGATCCAGGCCTTCAAATGTCGTCTCATGATGGAAAGCGAATTGAAGATACTCTTCGTGTCAGATTGGGTGAAGATGGGGAAAGTCGGGGACCAACATGGCCGAGACCAACAGTCTTATACTTCCAGGCAACAGGAAAATAGAGCAGTGTCGAAAGACGTGAACACTGTGCATTCAAAAATGTACAATATTGGTTGGCTGCAGTATCCTTGCGCACATCCCTCCCACAGCGCCAGCCGCTTCTGGCGGTAACTCTTGGCGGATCCGTGGGTAGAACCACTTATCATGAGACACGTCTTGATCGATAACACCCGAAATAAGTGATTGTCACTGTTCGTACGGAGTACAATGTTCAAAATTCTGCTTTATCTACTCTTTCTAGTTTAGACATCTCTTTGTATGTAATGTTCAGTTGCCTGTGTACTACTGAATGGTATTCTACTTGCCTTATGCGGTGGATAGGTATGACGGACTGAATGGTGAGTTTATATCAGTCCAGTTAACCAGAGAATCTCTAGAGAATTAGTAACAAAAATATCGTGACAATTAACAAGTTCCAAGTTACCAGTAACCGTTTATAACCGGCACAGATGTCAAAAGAGAATGACCGATTAGTCAGGAGCCGAAGTACGTCATAGACCTCTCCATTCCATCACGCGTTATAGGAGTGACATGGCGATACAACAAACTTTCAACTGTAATTATAAGCAAAGCAATTCGATAACTCAGTACTGCCGACAGCTTCCCGCGATACTGAAAAACAGCATGGCGAACTCACCCAAGGCCAAGCGTCTCATGGATACCATCACAGAAGCCCATCGCATGTCTTACCGAATAGGACGCGGCGAACAAGGCGTCTTAACGTTCGAACCATACAAATCACACATCCTTCCATTATGGCGCTTCCGTACTGTCCCTATAGCTCAAAAGAGTGCAGAAGACCTATGGGAAAAGTTCAAGGACTTCAAAGATCAACGCGACTTTGTTGGAATGGATATGACGCGGAAATTTATCCAGATGGGCATGACGCGTGCAAAGCGATACGCGAATCATGCTGGTGGACGAAAATATGAGAAGGGAACCAACAAAGAGTTGCCAAAGAGTGAAGAGCATCCTGACAAGAAAGAAAAAGAAAGAGCGAGTCTGATCTTTCGCGGGTATTGGGAACGGTGCAAGGAGGACGAGGACTATCAGAACCTCAAGAACGAATTTTTGAAACAACAGAAGGAATGGAAAAAGTCTTGATGTTGGCCAGTCATGTCTTCGCGGCTCGTCAAATATGACATAGTAAACAGTTGCAATAGGTCGGGGTTTCTGTATTGTAACCCTAGAGTCTGGTCAACTGACTGATATTCCTTCATCTACCAACTTAATCATTTCCTCCGCATCCTTCCATCCATCCTCCAGCCTGTTTCGCAATCCAATTATTCTTAAAGCACCTTGCACGCACCCAGATTGGCGTATTGAAAGTTGCTTTCCACTCATAGCCATCCTCAGTCGGTTCATCGTAGTACTCAAAAGTCCACCAAGTAGCCCCTGACATATGCTATAGGCTGAACACAGCGGTGTAATGACTGACCGTGTTGGTTCCAGGTTTGTTCTGTTGGTTAGGCCAATACCTGAAGACCTGTGCGTCCGTGTCCGTATTTCCCCGTTTTTAGCGTCCATCAGTTAAATGAAGGTGCACAGTCTACAACTCCGGGATCTTTAGTTGCAACCAACAGCAACGTGCGAAATGCAATTCCAGCACACCCCAGTTCGAGAAGTCCGAGGTTGGCCAGACCATCAATGATGGCTAACTTGGAATTCCTCTCCTAAACCCGAAAGTTCTTATAATTTGTCTTCGCTATCCCTCAGACCTGTCTGTTTTCCTTGTTTTTTCACGTCAAAGCTGATGGTTCCTAAGATGGCTCGTCTACAACACCCAATCTGGCTATTGGTCTTTGGATTGATATGTCTTCTTGCTGTCCAGGCTCTGGACCTCGATGCATTTGCAAGCCAAGAAGATGCGCTGAGCCGTCAGCATGAGATTATGAGCCAGGTAAAAAAAAAAAAAAAGAAGTACAGTCCATGCGTATGAGAGTTCCAGCAGACCCAGCTGAAGACGACGACCTGTCTTGCACCAAGAAGAAAGGTTGCAAGAAAGGCTGCTGCGGTCCATTTTGAGTGTAAAATATCTCTTCAAGGTTAAGAATACTAACAAAACCCGTAGAAATGAGAAAGGTGTCGGTGTTTGTGGAACTGATCCATGTCCTACGGCTTGCACTTGGACTAAATTATGTAAGTTCTGCGTCAAGAACCAACATCAATCGGGATCAACAGTGCCTTAGAACCTTAATACTGTACCTGCCTGTGATATGTTATAAGACCTTCTGATGCACCGGCTTCGACCATGTGTAGCAACTATCCTTCTTAGTCAGCGACTATCAAGGCAAAACACAAACATCTAGTTCAAACATGATGAAGAAACGACTCAACGCATGGATTGCGAGTAAGCGCCGCAATGGCAAAGACAAAGGCAGAGCTTCTGTGGTCGAACCCGGATGCCCTTCCTCGTCGACCCCCAACAAAATATTACAACAACGGTCTCCTCCAGGAGACAGGAACAGGGCTCAACAATATTCAACAAGCTGCCTCCTGAGATTCGACAGGACATTCTCCTGAAAACATTCGGTGGCCGTAGAGTTCACATGGACCTGGTCTATCAACATCCACTGAAGCCGCCAGGTTTTGAAGAATCACCACACATGGGTAATCACTACGGCGTGCGTACCGAACGATCGGCAGACCTGTACAGAACCAAGGATAAATACTGGCAATGGCGTGGATGTGTCTGCCACCGCACAGAAGAGCAACGATAAGTTCTTCAAATTACAGCAAGCGGTTGGCGACCCTGACGAACTATACTCGTATTATTCCAGTTGACGTACTGTATGGAACTAACACCATTCATATAGCCAACAAACCTCTTCTCACCAATATTCCAAAGCTCATCCCATTAAGATTGTTAGACATGAACTCGCTCGAGATAGTATGGAAGCTTGATACATTTTATTTACCCCGGGCTGGCCGATTCGCCACCCTGTCACGAAAGGGATATTTCAAGGTCAACTGACTCAGATCCTTGACATAGTGGGTGAAGTCCTCCCTCATATCCGCCGTCTGCATCTAGCATTCGTACTGAGGACCCCCATCAACGATGATCTCTACCTCGATGACACCGTTCGTCGGTTAGATACCTTCGCAGCATATGTTTCAAAGCAAGGAAAGTTGAAGGTCCCTCTGCTGGTCTCCATCACGAGCACCATCTATAAAAAGCTGTACAAAAAGGCCAAAGGGGAGGCTCTGAACAAGGAGTTGGTCCAGTTTCCTCTTGAATTTCAATTCTGGCACTACACGAGTGGACAATCCGTTCTGGCTCCAAGAACAAGCGACATAGCAACATTCGGAAAGGTTGACAGAGCAACAGTTGAGGACGGATATTAGATTGTGCGTGGCGATAAGGATGACGATAGATGGGCCCAGAGCCATTGTGCGTGCTTTGGTTCTTCAGCATTGATGTAACTCTTTTACTGCCTACGGGGATCTCGAGGCTTTCTAGAAGCGGCAGAAAGCAGTTCACAAGATGAGGTGCAAGGCCTATTTTTTCCTTGTTCCACAATGTATATCAACATAGCATGATTGGAATAGAATAAACGCCAAGCCTCTGGATCCCATGTGCACACGAACCGATGGTATGGCTCTGTTCGCGCCCCTGCCATGCAGCTTTATCCACAATGTTTAGCCTGTGGTTGGTTCCCTACAACTTGGCATGAAGTGGCCTCATCAATACAAGAACCCATTTATCGCGCACTTCCCCTCATTCAACTATTTTATGTCGATCAAAGCGGATTTCCTCCATTCCTCAGCCACTAACCTAGCTCCTAGATCTACATCTATACCCAAGATGACGGAAGTGAGGAATAGTTCTAATTCGCCAGCTAAAGTGCCAACTGAGACACCATCGCCCCCAAACGAGCTCATTGTTGGTGATCAAGTTGACGTACAATCTGCACGTCCAGATCCGGGATTCAAAACTGACAATGTTTTAGACCGACGATGCCGATTCATCCTTTCAAACTGATGCGTGAGTGTGGACATTATTATGGCGCTGTACTACCAAGTTTACAAATGTTTCACAGATCCAGTTCGACAGCTTCAGTCTCTGAAAGCATTCTCGAATATCGCCGAATCCACGGGCGAACATATCATAGCGACAAGTATAGAAGTGAACATATTTTCCCAAACGACGAACAGCAGATGGAATGCGTTGACCTATCGTATGTACACAACCAATTTCGATGAGAAATGATACGCTAACAGCCTACATAGCCACCACTACCTCTTGCTTCTGCTAGACAGCCAATTATTCCTTGCCCCAATCAAGGATGATGTACAGGTAAGACCGGAGAAATGGCACATTCTAGGTGATTACTTTCTAATGATCGTCGTGACAACAGAAAGTGCTTGATGTTGGGACAGGAAGTGGTAAGTTTGTTATTCCCAACCCTATCTTGAACATAGCTGACTAGTGTCTAGGTATCTGGGCCATGTATGTCTACCACAACTCTTGGTATTGACAACTAGACTGACCCTCATATCTTGCAGGGATTTTGGCGACCAATTCCCTAGTGCTGAGGTGATCGGCACCGATCTTTCACCTTGTCAGCCTCAATGGGTTCCTCCCAATGTGCAATTCGAGATAGATGATGCCACCCAGACCTGGACCTGGGAAGATGGCCACTTCGATTTCGTCCATATTCGATATCTGTTTGGCGCAATTTCAGATTGGGACCATATCTTCAAGGAGGCCTACCGCTGCTGCGCACCCGGAGGCTGGGTTGAGTCTGTTGAGGCCGACATCCGTATTCGCAGTGATGACGGTACTACGGATCTGGAGCCTGTTTGGAAGACGTGTGACAAGCTGCTGGAAGAGGGAGGCAAAGCCATGAATCGCACATTCTTCGTCAATGAACTCCAGGATGAAGGCATCAAGAAGGCTGGCTTCGAAGATGTCAAAGTTGTGGACTACAAGGTAAGCGTTGTGTCATCGAAACAGTATTTGGTTCACAATTGACCATTACAGGTTCCAATCGGTGGGTGGCCCAAAGATCCAGCCATGGCTGAAGTTGGACGCTTTATGCTGCAAACCCTCGAAAATGATTTGGAAGGTGAGATACCCTGGCCCCTGTTGCGGAACGTTCCAAGAGCTAAAACCTGGTCTAAGGATACTCGTTCGTGCTGTGGAACCATGTCCTCAAATGGCCTAGTGATGAGTACCAGATATTCCTCATGCAGGTGCGTAAGGCCCTCCGAAACCGCAAAGTTCACAGCTATATTACGGCACGATATGTTTATGGTCGTAAACCCGAGTAGACTATTCTTGCGTTTACAGGATATTATAAGTAGCAACAGTATTTTTATAAGAGAAAATCCTTTCCATCGAGATAGGCTAACCCTCCTTATGGCCTTGTCTTCACTAAGCCCATTTTACATACCCTAGAGTATGTACTATCTTGAACAATCTGATCAAATATACCAAGCTGGTCTGTGAACCTTCCAGTTTAGTTCCAATATCATGAACTTCCCAGCCATTAGCAAACAACAAGATATAATTATCTTATTTATCTTGTGGCTATCTGTCTTGACACTGGTTATCCAGCTTAATGATGATAACCTGACCCAAAGAATCGCCGATGGTCGGGACGAATAATTACACCTATCTGCGTCACGACACCAAGTATCCTCCAACCAATTGTAAAACATCAAATAATCAATAGTGGCAATTATCGCGGAACCGCTTCGGTATCGTGACCCGAGTGTTACATCACGAGTCATATCTCGTCTCGGCTGGACCTTCTTGACTGATAAGTCACTGATAACGTCTAGACTAAACCCCGCGGGGAAGGTTGAGCAACTCATATCGGCAAGGACCTAATTGGTTGACTTCAAATATCTCCACTGACCTGTCGCTTGGACCTTCATTCTCACGATATCAAGCGGGGAGAAACAGAAACAGACCCCGTGGGGAAATCATGATAAGGTTGGCGCCTGTTTTAGTGAATTGGATATATAAGCTCGCTGGTTTCTACCATGTTGATCTCTCTTGTTTCTTGTGTCCATCAACATCTTGTGTTTGCTTCTTGAACAATGGCTGACTCCAAGACTGCTGTTTCTTCTCCTGATAATGCTCGCCCTGAGTCGGTGCGAGTAGCAGAAATGTCTACCACCAGGGATATTCCCCTGTGGAAGTATATCTGGAAGCATAGTCTGACCCAAATGATACTTTTGAGTATTCAGGCGTTTTGTGGTCCTGCCATGGGAGATGCTATCGCGGGCTTGGGTGGTGGCGGTCTGGCTACTCCCCAGATTTCTAACATCTCAACGGCTCTTCGATATGCTGCCTTAGCTTTCAGTAAGTCCCGTTAGAACGATGGTGAAATACTACTCAAGAAATACTGACCATCTGTTTCTCCAGCTTGCTTCATGGGCGGTCCGATCGTCAACAAGCTCGGCGTCAAATGGGCTCTCGTTATCGGTTCCATGTCCTTCCCAATTGAAGGATCAGCCTATTACTGCAACAGCAAGTTCGGCAACCAATGGGTAAGTTAACTTCTTGATTCTTCCAGCTTCTTACAACCATTGACACATTTTTAGTATCTCATCCTCAGCGGCGCAATCAGTGGTGTCGGAACTGGCTGTTGGTATGTCGCCGAAGCCGGCGCCATCATGACCCTTGCGCCTTCTGGAGCCCGTGGTAAATACTTGGCTCTCTGGATCGTCTCCCGAAACCTAGGCCAGCTTGTTGGTGGCGCTATCAAGTAAGTGAATGTGACTACTGCAGCTCACGGTAATACTAATAATTATTTAGTCTATCGAAGAACCACGAGAAGGGTTTCAGTGGCGGAGTCACACCTGATACATACATCGCTTTCCTGATCATTGAGTGTCTGGCGTAAGTCCAACTATTTATACACCTAGGGATAAAACTGACATAGCCCAGTTTGCCTTTTGCATTTATGATCACACCATTCCAACACGTCATTCGATCCGATGGTACCAAAATCGTTACTACCGAAACGCTTTCGACGAAGCTGGAGATCAAGCGTATCGCAAAGACCATGACCTCGAGGCTCATTGCACTGTCTGCTATCTGGGCTGTCTGGTCCTTCTTCTACAGGTGAGATAACCTCACACTCACAAGTACCACTGATCACGTATTGACATTTTGACAGTGGCTCTTGGTCAACGTATCTCGGCATCCACTTTACTGTCCGGGCCCGAGCTCTCTCATCCCTCATCTCCCCATTCTTCTGCATGTAAGTACACGTTGCCTCCATATGCTCAACTCTCACTTACGGTTGACAGTGTCGGTTGTTTCGGTCTCGGTTTCATCCTCGACGCTGAAAAGCTTTCTCAACGTCGTCGCGCACAAATTGGCCTTTACACCGTCGTCATCCTCAATGTTGGAGTGTATATCTGGTCGATTGTCATGCAAACTCGCTTTAAACGAAATGACCCCGGTGCTATTGACTGGGATGATGGTTTGTTTGCCACTTCGTTCTTGCCGTACTTCTTTGTGCAGACTACCGGACCACTTTCGCAATCGTATATGTACTGGCTTTTGTCATCCTTTGCTACTGACGCACAAGGTATGTTGATATCAGGTGCTTAGAGGTGCTGGTGACTAACTATATGTAGAAAATGTTCGAAACGGTGCTGCCTTTCGATGTCTCGAAGCCATTGGTCAGGCTATCGCCTATGGAATGAACTCCCAGACCGAGAGTGACCCTCTAGTCGGGTTGTAAGTTTTTTCGGTTGTATCTGTTTGGAGGGGTGTCTGACTAACGCTAAAATAGCTGTGTGACCTTCGCTCTGCTCGGCGCTTCACTCCTACCCATGATTATGCTCGTCAACAGCACCCCTGACAGGATTCCCGCCGACGAGATTGCTGAGCAACGGGCGATTGGAGATAAGCTCGGGGATATTGAAGGCCAGCCCGTTCAAGTGAGCGAAAGCCATGTTAAGAAATAAGCCGCTGGTATGGGGCTGGAGACATGGGTTATGGTCAACTTTGTAGTTTACACTACGGCGGTTCTAGTACATCGTTTGCAATCAATGAATAGTTCAAAGCGTGTAGCAACGGCTTCAAGTAGGGGTGCATCCAACCGATGGGCATGCCAAGTTCTCCTTGGGACAGCGGGTACGACGAATGACTTTCAAGTGAATGGATGTACGATACAAACCAGTAAGGAATAGAGGAGTAGCGCCGCTTTTTCTGATTCCCACTCATCAATTCACATTGTCGCATAACCAGATGTTATGGTAACTCACAACATATGTCTAGTTGCTATTGGATGTGTCTGCGCCATGAAACGCAGACAATTCGTGATTTGACCCCCCAATATCATGATATACTTCTTTGCTGCTAATTATAACTCTTGTTCCACCCTTATCTCATGAAGCTCTTAAAGGCATAGCAACCTCTACCTAAATAGATGTGGAAGAAAGATAAAGGCCTATTCTGGTGCTACATGCGGTGGTCGTGATCCCCTGCAGCATACATGAAAATAGCTTAACAAAGCCAACGGTTCTTCGCAGGCTCTCAACAAGTGCATGGTGCCAAGATGCGTAGCGCTTCAAGACCGAATAGAAGACATTTGGTTTTCAGCTCCATTTTCAGCTTTTCTGATGTTTCTCAAGGGCCGCAGTACTTAGACCTGCTTGCCAAGATGGGGACCAATACCAACAGCCTGGTTCAGCCTCAGCGCTTAAATGCCGATCGTACCTGCAGGTAACATCAGCACTTTGTCTTTAACCAAAAGTTTGGAAAGACGATGTCTCGAAGAAGAATCCAATGAATGAGAAATGCGGGTATATATACGTGGTCTAGCTGTCTTGCCTTGAACCTAAACTCGCAGACTCTCCACAACATTCGTTTCCATCAACACTCGTTCATATTCACATTCATTTTATAGCACCTCGGTTGCTTACTCGACTTCAAAGTCTCACTCAATAGTGTACAGCCATGTCCAGTGGTTCTTTCTTCCTCCGCATAATCGGTGTTGGCGAGGCCAAGTTTGGCATGATATGGTTCATGCTAGCCATTCTTCGTATGTTCCAAAGACTAGGTCACCAAACAAAAGCACTACTAATACAGTTACCAGTCGGGTTCATAGCCAATATTGTTGTCCTCATTAGCTGTGCCTCGCCCGACACCCAGTCCGTCTATCTCTTCCGAGTTGGAAGCGCGGAGCTTGTCAATGCAACAGCCAACGTGACTGGCATCGCTCCAAACAAGCTACGACTTGCCGAGCTTCCAGAATATTGGTATTGGGGACTCTCAGGTACTTTGTGAGCCCAGGTACTTTATATAAGATCACGAGGTAACTGACACTTTTCCCAGGCGTGTGTATGGACGTTCAAACGAGGGGTCTCTTCGACGTTGAAGAGAGCATTTCCTGCAAACAAGCTTTCCCACCCGTCTTGAGCGTCGAAGATATGATATATTTTGCCATTGAAGCACATCTCGGTGAGGATGCAGACGCCTCGCTCATGGCCAAGAAAATGGCACCTTGGACGGATGCACTTGCGAAGATCCAAGATGATCTCGTCGAGCCCTCCCGTCCCAGGGACCTCATGAAAGGCGCCGCAGCTCTCTGTGTCCTTTCTGCCCTTCTCTCTCCCATACTCCTAATTCTCACCGCTTTATACTTTACGCTGCTACGCGGTCACCTACAACGCTGGATGCTATATGCCGTTGCCTTCCTCGATGCGCTCTTATTCGTTGGTTCGGGTGTCATGGTTGGCTATGCTATGCGCGAAGGGCCGCTGGGAGTCATTGAGCTTGCCGGTATCCCTCAAAGAGATATGTATGGACCTGGCAACACCGCCTTTACCTTGGCTGCCTTGGTCAAGTTCGTTGCCATCGAGTTGTTCTTGGTTCTTTTGTTTCTTGGTTTGTTTCTGGTTCTCTGGCTTATCTATTGCTGTTTGCTCTGTTGCGTGGATGATAGAGATAGGGTCAAGGTTAAGGTGAAGGTCATCAACAGTTACTTACCTATGCAGCATTAATATCATGAGTCGACATAGCAGGGCTTGTTTGACAAGGGGTTTTAATATGGGGGTCTGCAAGATAGTTAGCCATGGATTACCTGAGTTTGAAGACGCCATGTCGTGGTCTCGAAAGCCTCTTCTTCCATGGGTTGCCGGACGTCGGTTATGCTTTTGGGATGGAGTTATTGCAATAGATTTGACTAACAAATCTATCAGTCTAGTGTATCAGAAATTTGAAATCAATTAATGTTTCACTCTTCAATTTTAGGCATTGTCTTATTGTTTCCGTGTATACTAGCTCATCTCGACGCTTAAGACAAGTAACTTTCCATACTTTTCCTCTAGCTCCATGTTCCATCTGTCCTTCTTTGACACACTACTAAGATAGACTCTACCGGCACCCAGGAGCCCGTAACATTGCTATATCAACAGAGAAAGATTCCCAAAGGTCTGGTCAGATTGCTGAAAGTGGTCAATATCCCTCGTTCCGTCTCAACCTGACGGTATCCTTGTTCATCTGGGGTAATGGTGGAGCCATTTCACCACTGTCGATCGACTGTTATGTGACCCAATAACAACTTGCTTCCCACCTAACACTTAGCAGAACTGCAGACCAGGTTTGCTGTTAGATAATGTCGAAATCTGGGCACCAACCCGTTGTCTTGTAACCAAACTTGCTGACATTTAATGTTATGTCAGCTTGACCCCAGTAAAGTTTTACGAGATCGGCCATGAAATGTCAAAGCGTGCGTCGCGATGTAACAGCAGTCCTTTAGCCTAAGAACTCTGACTTTTGCCAGGCCACAGCCAGGTATTAGCCTTTTGGTTCTAGAAAGAATAACTACATCATTTCTCAATCCCATCGGCAGTTAGAGTATCTCAGTGGTGGCAGACTACAAGGTTCCCCGCATGGATCATCCGATTCAACATTGTTTTCTCCTCCAATCGGAGCCATCAAAAGAAACGAAATTACTATAAAGGGAGAGGTATTGCCGTGCGAATCAGAAGCGAGCCCGACAGATGTCGAATATGATGTTTGTGCCTAGTCCACCAATGATGTAAGTTGACGTAGACTAAGATCAAATCTCTACAGATTATATACAAGACAAGCCATCACGGTGGATCCTAACATAGGTTCGGTCTTGGGCATCTTCACTTCCAATCCTCAACCCGTCATACCTTCACCATGACGGGTCTCAAGAAGAGTGCCATATTTGGCCTCCTCTCCTCTCTTGCAGTAACAACAGCTCAGAAGTTTACCAACCCCGTCATCTGGGAAGACCTTCCCGACAATGAAGTCACCCGAGCAGGAGACGCCTATTATATGACCTCCTCAACATTCCACTACTCCCCTGGCGCTCCTGTCCAGCGATCTTATGATCTAGTCAATTGGGAACATATTGGTCATTCTGTCCCTGTTCTCGACTGGTCACCTGACTACAGTCTTGAGAATGGCAAGAGAGCCTACGTGAAGGGCATTTGGGCCTCATCTCTCAGGTACAGAGAGAGTAATAAGAAATTTTACTTTGTCGCTTGCATCAGCGGTACCTCCAAGACCTTTGTGTACAGCGCTTCGAGTCCAATGGGCCCGTGGACTAAAGGTGCCGCGATCAACAAGTGCTACTACGACGCTGGGTTGCACTTTGATGAGACGGATACTCCTTACGTGGCGTATGGTCGTGATGATATCCATCTCGCGCAGCTCAGCAAGGATATGACCAGCGAAGTCAGAGAGCAGGTCGTGCTCAGGCCTCCTTTGACGCTCGAAGGAGCGCGCCTGTACCAGCGAAATGGAAGTTGGTACATCTTCTTGACTCGTCCTCCGGATGGACAATATATCGCCAAGTCGAGCAATGGGCCTTGGGGTCCATACGACAATCGAATTATTGCTGATAGACTCAAACTGTCTAATGTGCCTAAAGCTGGATCTCCTCATCAGGGTAGTCTTGTGCAGACTCAAAAGGGTGATTGGTACTACATGGGCTTTTCGGATATGTACCCCGGAGGAAGATGCCCTGTTCTTGCACCAGTCACTTGGAAGAGCGATGGCTTCCCCCAAATCACGACTATCAACGGTGCTTGGGGCGACTATGACTACCCTCTTCCTCGTCGCGATGTCGCCAGTCCTATCGGCACGGATAATTTCCCTGGAAACCAGCTTAGAGCAGATTGGGAATGGAACCACAACCCAGACACCAACGGCTTCACCGTGAACAACGGCCTGACTCTTCGAACTGTCACCGTCACAAAGGATCTGTACCAAGCCCGCAACACGCTCACCCATCGCATTCGCGGTCCCCAGGGCCAGGCTACAGTGGTAATTGACTTTTCACAAATGGCTGACGGCGACCGCACTGGTCTCGGTGTCCTGCGTGACCAGTCCGCATGGATTGGCGTGGAGCGCGAAGGCAACAGTTTCAACATCGTCATGGTTCAAGACGTCAGCATGAACAAAGACTGGACTACTAAGTCTACAGGTACTGTTGCCGCGAGGAGAGACAATGTTTCATTCCGAAAGGTGTATCTTCGCGCGAATGCGGATGTTCGAGTTGGCCAGCCGGGTAGTGCGAAGTTTAGTTATAGCACGGACGGGAATACCTTCACTAGCTTCGGAAGCACACTCACTCTGGGAACTTACTGGGAGTTCTTCCCGGGCAACAGGTGGAGCGTTCACAATTTCGCGACCAAGAAGCTTGGCGGTTCTGTCAAGGTTGAGAGATTTGATAACCGCTAAGAGCCGGATGTAATCCAGATGGTATATATTTTAACAAGGTTGTATGCGGGGTATTAGGAAATAAGATCATTCTATGAGAATCTCCATTGTATTGGCCTTGCTTAAAAATGGTGAAAGTCTGTCGTTGGTCCATTAACTCGAAAACCATCTGTTCAGGCTACCACTACATTTTTCAGGGGACGAACCTCTATGCTACTCGCTACTCCCATCTGCTGATCAGGTAAGGAGCCTCTCGCTGGAAAATGTGCTGGGAGTGTTCGTGAGGGGATAAGTAGAATGGAAGATGGATGCAAAATTGAGTGTTATAATGAGTTGATTAACTGACTACTATAACCCAAGACAAGCTAGAAAGGCCATGCCTACACAAGTGTCTCATGACCGATCATGTGCGAGCTCGTAACGATCCATGCTTTACTTGAACTGCCACCAATTAATGTTAAACAAGTAATCTGACCCTTCACCTGTAAAGCGAAGGAACAAATCGCTCGTTCCTGTGGCTCCGCTAACAGGACACTCAACTGTCCTCCAGCTCTGCCACCCGCCACTCGTGGGAACGGTGCAAGTCCCAACAAGCTTCCCGGTCTCACTTCCCAGCCTCAACTCAATCTTTCCTCCCCGGCTGTTAGCTGATGCAACGCGAGCACTAAAGGACTTGGCTCCATTTCCAAAGGCGACACCCTTGACTTTGATGTAATCGCCATTGTTGATGAAACCAACGTTCAAACCGCCCTCGCTGCAAGTCTCTGTCTCGACGCCATCAGTCCAAGCGATGGTCTCTGCTTCTTGTCGAGTGTATGGATCGAGGGATCTGACCTGCGCAGGACCATTCTGTGTCATGCGCAGCTCCGGAATCAATCCATTGGAGTTGTACTGGAAGCTCTCAACAGCGACTGACCGCGTGTAGCCACTGCCACCGGGAAGAGCACCATTGTGATAGAAGAAATAAGACTTGTTATCAAAGTCGATGACAGCAGGATGATTGGTGAAACTTCTTCCTTCGTGCGCCATAAGAACGCCGCGGTATGTCCAGGGTCCAGTGGCACTGGGACCAGTTGAGTAGCGGATGTCCTCAGAACAGCAGTTGGCTGCGTAGATCATATAGTACATTCCGTTACGCTTGTAAAGCCATGGTCCTTCCTCGAAGTTGGTTGGGCGATCAGGGTTGTTGGGACGGGTACCAAAGCCGGCTGTTGTAAGCTGGACCTTGTTGATACCGCCACTATAAGACACCATGTCCTGGTTGAGCTTGACATAGTATAGACCTGGATTGCCCCAGTACATATAAGCTTGACCATCATCGTCGATGAAAACAGTCGGATCGATCTCATTATTCTCAACCAATGGTTTGCCCAGTGCATCTTTATAAGGCCCGAGGATATTATCGCTGACGCCCACACCAATCGCCATGCGTCTGTTGCTCCTCATCCTGATGGGGACATAGTAGTAGAACTTCCCGTTGCGGGCGGCGACTTGGCCAGCCCAGGCTCTGTCATCCGCCCAACTGAAGTCTGCTAGACCCATAGGGGCTGGGTGGTGCTGCCAATTCGCCATGTCGTTTGACGAAAACAAGCGCCAGTCTGTCATGTTGAAGTCTGTAGAGCCATCCTGGTCGTGACTTGTGAAAAGGTAGACGCGTCCATTGTGCACGATGGGGGCTGGGTCGGCAGTGTAGACTGTTTGGACGAGGGGGTTGTCTGCGTTGACGACACTGGAGGTCGAGAGTAGACTGCTAAGGAACAGAAGTCCTTTCATTAAGGCCCAGGTGTTAGCTTTAACCATGGTGATATATTCGGCCACTAGCTATGGTATGGGGAAGTATGGGGAAGTATGGGGAAGTATGGGGAAGTATGGGTCAAGCTAAGAAACTGGCTACTTGTTACAATCCTCGAGGGACAGATGCAAGCATATAAGATCGTAAAGTATATGCTTCGCAAACAGTGGGAACTATCAGAATTAGGGGATGAAGACTCTAGTATCTGTGGTATGACGGCAGAGTTGTATTCTTGCGGACTCTTGCATTTATGTCCCAGCCAATGAGGCACAGGTTTAGGTTGGGGAAACTGAGAGCTTATTCGAGCGCATCTCCAACAGCCTTTTTTGGTTTCCTCTTTGGTCACGGATACGTTTCTGGAAATGCCGGATAAATGCAACGCAGATCATGGCCTCCATAGAACACGAAGATTGAGGTCACCAGAGTATCAAGAACGTCGGCTTTTGGGTTGATCCCCGTATCCCATTCGGATATCTGTACTACTATGCGGGGTAATAGGGATACTGCCGTTCCAATTGAGGAGCTTGATGCCCACAGCTTACCATGCAGGTACTCTTGCCTGTGACCTATAGGAATTGTCTAGATCATCTCACCGTTACATTGCCTGGAAGTTTTTGAGTTCCTATGGCCTGCTCTCTGATGTTTATGCTAGTCAGCATGGATGTTGGTTACAATACACTATCCTATGTTCTTCTTTACCACAGACCCGGGCACTCTTCCTCCGGTATTACTACAATCGTACTGGCGAAGCGAATCTCTAGTTACATGGGGTCTTCTTTCAATGACGGAATGATGAATGTCCGTTACATTGGATCTTAGCGAAATGGCCAGAAGAAAAGACTAGACTTAAGGCTTGAAGGCATGACTAGTCTCGACCAGTGAACTGCCCATCATGCTCTGACTCTATTATGTCCGATCTGGGTACCTCACTGCACCAACTGGCAAGCTTCAATGTTCGTGACATCTCCGTTCTTCTACCCCTTTGTTCTATAGTCTATTTATCGACAACATTTGTATCCCCAGCCACTGCTGCGATCAGCGCAGCACCTGTCCCCGACCCATCCTTAGTAAGCTCTATCTTTATCCTCCTCTCATTGACACTCCCAATCTCGACGACATCCCGCAGGGCATCGCGCATCAACTCTTGAAACTCGGCGTGAAACTCAAACAGAGAGCCATCGACAGCGATATCGATCTCCTCATCAACCAATATCGTAGACTCGATGACCTCTTCCGACCCGAAAGGTGATTTAGTAGCGGGGATGTGGGTGTCTTCTTCGGGTCGTATGCAGCCACATATGTTTCTGATGAATTTCGCGAGTGATGACATCGTACCGTTCTTTTGCCGTTGAGCTGGCTGGTGGACAATCTCTTCTGTCTGTGCTGTCGTGGACGTCTTCTGAGTCATGCTTTTGGACTGTAATCTTCCTGATTGGATGATGATTGCCGCAAGGCCTGCGCCGACTAACCGAGCAGATCGTTCTATGATCACTTTCGCGAGAGTCTGTATCTGCTGCATCTGCTGTATCGTCGTCTCTTTCACAGCCAGGGTCTCATTCATGTAGGCCAAGGATCCTTGTGTATCCTGTGCTCCGAACTCAGTGATCTTGGTCAGGAACGATGTTTCAATGCCCGTGTACCGATGTATGGGACTGTCCTCCTCGAATGTGATGCTCAGGCTCCCACTCAGGACCAACTCCAAAATGGTCAAACGTAGTAACTCGCCAAGGTACATGCCAGATACCATCTTCTCCAGCAAACCACATCCAGGGTCGGAAGAATTCTCATCAATCGTCTTGTCGAATCGTGTCTGAGGAAGGACCTTCAGATCATCGTCCCAGGAGCCCCATTCCGTGTTGATTACCATTACCGCGTCTGATTTCTGCGTTGTCTTCTTGTCGCTGATATCCAGTCTCTGAATATTTGCAATGTCCTCGACATAAGCGGCATTGGTTCCCGTTCCCAGAATGATAGCTGCTAGAGCAGAATCCGATTTCTTGGCCGTGTATGCTTTCGTGAGTAGCGTTCCAACTGCATCGTTTGCCAAAACACGAACTCGGACAGGTAAGCCGATCTCATCAACTGCGTCTTGTAATAAAGAGCACGGATCTTGGTTTATAGCACTCGGTATATCCCATCCTTTATCCCAGTGGACAAGTGTACCGCGAGATATTGATGTCTGTTCACAGGTGAAACTGAACGTGAATCCAAGGTTGAAGGTTCCTTGAGAATGGCCTTCCCCATTGTTTTGTAGCTCATATTCCTTGAGGAAGTCCTTTGTCTTTGATGCAATAAACTGGAAAAGAGGTTTGTGACTATCATTTACGCGCAACTCAGGGGGCACAATGTGCTTTCTCTGGGACACAGTAAAGGATGAGTCGCCGTGAAGCTTGACAGCACAGACTCGGCAGTTCGTGCCCCCCAGATCGACTGCGAGTACCAACCCTTTCTCAAGTCCTGTTGGTATCTCGGTGACGAAGGAAGGTATCTGATAAGAATGCTTGGCTTTCAAGCCATGTTCTGATAGGCCTGGTCAGCGAGATACATAGATCGCAAGATAGATACATACTCATCTGTTGGACGAAATGATTCGTAATTTCTTGAACCTTCTCTTTTCCAACCTCGAACTCTTTTACAATCGATTCAACACTTGCCAAATGGCTGTTTCTAACGCCATTTTCCAACATCGCCAAGTTCGATAGGCCAGCAAAAGTCGATTCAGTTTCACATGAAAGATGAATTTTGTGTGCAAATTACACTGAGAATACAAGTGCCAGAAGACTAATACCAATGTTGCCAAAGTTCCCGGACCATGTCAATCAGTTCCGACCAAAAGAGTGTAGTGTCTCAATACCAGACCAACCGGCAAAGTGCGGTCCGAACCCGGCCAACCTCGGCTGGGAGATGTTTCCAACCACTTTAGTACTAGATCACCAGCCCTTCTTTTGATAAGGATACAAGGTGATATCCGGCCACTTGGCCGCTCTTTTCCCCCGCATCATCCACTTTTACACTGACGCTCAGAACCAACACACAACAGCCAAAAAATGACCTTCGGCGAAGATTCCCGACATCAAGGCTCTGGGGGTGATGAGTCTGGAGCGCTCAAGGCCCGTAAGGCTTGCAGTTCGTACTGCCCTTGTCAAAGCTCTATGCATAGCATGCTAATAATAGAACTTTTAGTCAACTGTCGCAAGCAGAAGATGAAATGCATTGTACAGGGTAACAGCGAAACATGTCGGCGATGTCGTCGTGCAGGCTTACCTTGTGTCTTTGTGCCAAGAGCAAACGCTGCTCAATTGCCCGTTGTGTCTGAACCACTGGATCTAGAATTTAAGAACAACGTTTTGTCGAGACTTAAAATTGTCGAAGAACGATTAGGTCTTGCAGGTGAGGGTAATATGAGCTTAGAGATGTTCGCTGGTACACAGGAACAATCTCCGGAGCCGACGAACGAACCACTCTGGAATGCAATTCTGCAGTTGCAAAGATGTTCTCCTAGCTTACCGTCAGCCACATGGCAACGTGATACTGTTGAATCACTTTGGTCGTCGTATGTGACTTGTTCTTCCCATCTAAAGCTAACTGGCTAATGATTTGTCTGCGTTGTAGATTCCATGACAGGATGCCTGGTCTGCATTTCATGCCCGACAAACAGACCTTCTCAGCACCTCAACCAGTCCTACTCGCATCTATCCTTTACTGCTCAAGCACCAGAGGACCACCGGAAATGGTAGAAATTGCACCGCATTTCTTCACAGTTCTATGCACCGCTATAGCACAACTTAGTATTCCCGGTAGTGAGATTGGTCGTCCCATAGAAACATCGGTCTCCAGAGAAGAATGGGCTTTCCAGACTGTTCTTGGGATCGTCCTCGCTGGTCTTCTTACAGAGGGCAATATTCGAGAGACAGGAAACTGGATCTCGGTAGGCTATAGGCTCATGCTAGACTATTGTCCCGCTCACGTCGATGATACTTCACGAGAATGGCGAAAGTTATTCAGTGGTATACAGATCGTCGATCTCGAACACTCTTCAATTCATCTCGCCTACCCGGTTATACCGATCGAAGCACCCCTCGCAACACTACGGATGTCGCCGCTCGACCAACTATACAAATTGTCGCGCATGATGCACACGGGTCTCAGCCACTTTACAGGACGACGATTGCCGACTATATGGTCATGCTTTGAAGACTCACGAGTTGAGAATAACAACTTCACTACAAGCTTTACAGCTATTGATGGTGTGCTTATCAGAGACTGGGCCAAGCAACTAGACGATTGGCTGGTGGAGTTCAATGGAAAGACACCTGAGCCTGATCAAAGCAGCAAGCTTGTGCTTCGGCAATATGTTCTCCATCGACTTCTCGTGCTCTCAATCTACCATCCTGCCAGGAGTGGTAATCTTTGGTCACAAAGCATCACCTCTCATGAGCAGGAAGAACTACTCTTGTCAGCTCGTGCGACGTTGAAGCTTCATCAGCACGATGATTCTATTTGGTCAAACTGGGATCTGATCATAATCACCTGGGCTGCTCTTATTGTCTTACAAGGTATACAAGGTGGTATCGGGGAGATAGAAGGTGAGTCACAATTTCCATTCAAAGAACTCTAAACTAATTATCATTTAGACATGACAAACATCAAACTCCATCTCGACATTCTCAAGCAAAAGAACGAACCCAAACCAAGCCTTTGTGATAAACTCATCACCCGTTTAGAGGAAAGTCTTCAGGAAGTTAGTACTCCTGACTTCTCCTACATCCAGCCAGCGCACCCATCCGTCATGGATCCCTCATTCGATTACACATGGCAAATATTCGACCAAGTTAACTTGCAACAAATCCACTTCCCGGGCTGAGTCAAGACAAAACATCTCATGTATATCACATGTTGATGGGGAAAGTGACTGATCGGACTCTGGTGGTGGGCGATATACGAGAGGCCATGTTGTCAGGCTTCAAGTCTCCGTCATCATCCCCGTCAGCTGTAAGGGTTGGAGAAGGAGGCAATTGGCCTGAGACTTCCTTCTGCTTAATGGTCTTTTTGACACCTTTGAAGTACTGTAGCCCATTAGTACGATTCCATGGAACGGTTAAATTTAGAGACTCACGTTGACAGTCTTCACCTTCATCTCTAGAGTCGCATCCTCGTCCACCACAACCATACTCTTGGGGTGGAGCTGAAGACACGAAAGGGTGCAAAGATGACTCACTCCGCCTTCAACAGCCTGCTGCAAGGCCAAGGCTTTCGAAGCTCCGGTCGCGATGATAACCACCTCTCGAGCATCCATCACGGTCTGCACCCCAACAGTCAACGCCATGTCTGGTACTGCATCGATATCATCATCAAAGAACCGCGCGTTGGCAATCCGTGTCTCGTATGCAAGAGACTTGACTCTCGTGCGACTAGAAAGACTGGATCCTGGTTCGTTGAACGCGATATGTCCGTCTGTTCCTACGCCGCCAAGGAAGAGCTCGATACCCCCAAAGGACTTGATCTTGTCTTCATAGTCTTGACACTCAATGAAGAGATCGGGGGCGTTTCCGTTCAGCAAGTGTATGTTTTGTGGTTGGATGTCGACGTGTTTGAAGAAATGGTTATGCATAAAAGAGAAATATGATTCAGGGTGGTCACGGGGCAAGCCCACGTATTCGTCCATGTTGAATGTGATTACATGGCGAAAGGATATTCTTGAGGCCTTGTATGCGTTGATAAGAGCTTTGTATATATGGAGAGGACTACTTCCGGTGGGAAGGCCAAGGACGAAAGGCTTTTCTTCTGAAGGGTTGAAAGCGAGAATACGTCCTTGTTGGAAGGTCAGCCATATGTTGACAGCAGGCAGCGTCGCGCATCAGGCCTTACTGATGATGTACTCTGAGATGCAGTCAGATGCCTCTTGGGGGCTTTCACGGATGACGAGACGCATCTTGGTGTTAAAAAATAATCGCAAGTAGTAGGTATAGTTCCCGAATAGTAGCTTTTACTCAGAACCCAGTTTCATATAACTCAGCGTAAATCTTTCTAAGCAAATTACAACCCATTTATTATACAAGTCATCTGGACTTCTCTTGCGTCATGTTCTCCTGTGGCCTAGTACCAGTGAATCTATCGTCCTCTACTCTGTTTGATAGAGTTTACGTCGATGGCCGAACTTTGCCGGTCGAATAAGTGCCTTGACTGCGACACTAGCTCGGCATACTACGGTCATCTCGCGATAGCAAAGCCTTTGGAACAGACGCACTAATCGTAGTTAGTCATTTGCACAGCAGACTCAGGATAAACAGCAAGTACGAAATAATGACGGCCTTGTAACTAACTGCCTTCATCGTCGGGCCATGACAAACGTGGATCAAGAGTTGAGTCATTGGTCTCGAATTTATTCATATGTACATAGTCAATTACTGGTTAATTACACCTTACTGAAGATACCCCTATACTATCCTTGCTCTAACAAGTATACTCCATATCCAGAGTGACCTTAGGAACCCCCTTGAATCCTTCAGGAACTACGTACGAAACATTGTAAATCCAGTGATTCCTCAACGTAGCGCCATAGACAACATCCTGCTTCACCAATCCTGGGGCGGTGACATTGACCTCAAGACAAGGCAACTTCTCTAGGCCCTTGACAATGTTCTTGTTTCCAAGAGTCCAAGACGGTGGAATGCCGGTCAGAGCAAACGTGAAGATATCAGTACCCTCCTGTGTAGTGTTGGGATAAGACACAGTCAGAGACTTGGGTCCGGCTTCGGCAGTCAGGGTTGATGCACTGGGGTACAAAGAGAAGAAACCCATGTACGGATAAGGTTTGTGCTTGGGGTCTGCAGCCCACTGCACGATGGCCGGAACATATTGGTTGCCCCTGTTCTTCTCCTCAGCTACAGCCTGGCCGCCGATCATGAGCTCAGCGCTAAGCCACGATGTAACATGGCGGGGGCTCTTGGAGTCGAGCTCTTCATAGACAGTCTTGTTGATGAAACGCTCACCCTTCCACTTGCCCTTGGACTTGATGATAGACTGTGCTTTCTTGGAGACAGTTGGCGCAACAACGTCAAGAACCATAGCAATGGCCGCGCCCTGGGCAACGTCGTAGAGAAGATCACCTTCTCCAAGCGGTGGTTGACCTCCGACGCCACGGCCATAGAGACCCCAAAGGACCATGGACAGAATCTGTGAATGGGTGTTCGCATCACGGCTGTATGCACGATCATACGGTCCAACCATGTTGCCAAGGTAAGGGTTGTAATGAGCAGCGATATCATCCCACAACTCTTCCAGAATAAACTTGGCGTTCTTCGTCATGGGGTCTTCTTTAGGTCCATAGGCGATGTTCGCAGCAAGAGCCCAAATGTCGATACCGTAGTAGTTTGGCGCATTGTACTCGGCCAACGCATTGCCGTCTTTCTTGAAGAGCTTGAGAATATCGTCGCCTTGTTCTTTGGCAAAGTTGATGAGCTCTTTGTTGTTCTTGCGCTTGCCGATCCAGCCTGTTGTGAGGGTTCGCATGATAGCTGGGTTGGAGTAGCCGAGAATCAGATTATCGTCCTGAGGATAAGAGCCATTGCGACGCATGCCTCCGATTGCAGCTGCTTCGAGGGCATCTTCGATGCGAGACTCAAGACCCTTGGGGAGAAGATGGCTGAACTCTTCGACGACTTGAATAAGCTGGGTGCTGTTGCTGGTCAGTTCTGGACTTTGAGGATTTGGCTGGAAATAGCGTACCCGACGAATTCTCTCCAATTGGGGTCATATGTCCCGTAGATTGAAGGAGGATAAAGTGTTCCATTTGGCGTGGGGTCAGGCTCATCTGGGGCGAGCTTGAAGGTGCCATACCAGGCAGAGTCAAAGTCGCTGTTCAATTGGTTTGCCAGACTATGAGCAGGTCAGTCAATTGTTTCCAAAATATGAAGGGCAAATATCTGGCGACTTACACATTCTCAATCGCCTTGATAGCAGTCTTGACATCGTCTCCCTTGCCGCGATGCAACAGTCCCGCGATGTACCAAGCTGTGAAACGGACAGACCACTGACCATTGTCTTGGTACCAAACATATCCGTAGCTCGAGTCGAATCTTGAGTCCGATACTTCCATAGAGTAGTCGAACAGACTCTGTGCGGCTGTTGGTTCTGTCAGTATGCGCTGTGAGTCTGAGATAGGGTATCATTGTTCCACGTACCTGATGTCAACTTGTGGTTGCCATTGCGCTGAGCTAGACTCGCTGCAGTGGCTGTTGAGCTGACCGCTAACAAAGAAGTGGCGAATGATAAGAGACCCATGTTGACAGCTTCACACGATAATACAGTACGCTTGGCGAAGGTTGAGAACCAAACAATTGACAAATGAGAGGGAATTGAGACCCCTCTTAACAGAAGTCATGTCCACTCGCTTATTTCTTCAACATCAACATCAGTTCTCGGAACTCGTATTGCGATGGGCAAAGCCGGTGAAAGGGCGCCGGGTTCATTATCCCATCTTGGGGTCCCCCCGCAATCTCCCCTTGACTAGTCTGGTCCCTTTGCAGTTGGATCATGAAGCTAAGAACCAGCTGATGGGGCCAGTGTCTCTCTCCACATTTGATAGGCGTCCCAGTTTTGGTTGCCATTAGGCCCTGAAGTTATCTTTGTTGTGAGATAAGGAACAGTAAGTGATAGATAGCCAATTCCTGCTGAGCTCAATCATCTTTACCGAGAATCATTCATCTAATCGTCTCATTGCTCAATTGAAGCCTGATAACGCATGTTTCCAAGGATCATCTGCATAACAAAGATGAAATGAGACATGAATGCAAGAGTCAATTGATCTAACGCCTTCAAGCTACTATCTTCACACTAATTTAACGAACCCATTCCCGCGGTATTTCGGCTTCAAAAGACCCTGAACCCAAACCACTCGGAGAGTGATAAACCGACCATCTTCTCTCATATTCCCTACCGGTAAACATCGGCCAAACCACCGACCCCAAACCCCCCTTCCATCCTTGCAACTCAGGTCGCGTGCACAGCGGAGACCCCCATGGGGATAAGTGTCACTCACTATCTTTTTATCGCGGGGATGAATCGGCCCACTGTCGATACCGTATCTTCGGGGAACGTTTTGATGATAATAATACTACCTTGTCTCCCCTCTTTTTTTTTTTTGACTCCAGTGTCTTGAATTCAACATCACAATTCGTGTCAAGATGGTTCAAGCACAGGCTTCTCTTGCTCTGGATGACCAGCTCGCTGCTGGCTGGTTTGGCTGGATGAGAAATAAGGGTATCCTGAAACTCAATGCTATTCTATGTCTTTCGCTCATCTCCAGTTATGCGACTGGCTATGATGGAAGTAAGCTTATATCCACAACCCTTTTTTCAGAAGTTGTCTAACAAATGCAGGTATGATGAACGGCCTTCAGAGCCTGGATACATGGAAAGCCTCATTCAACGATCCAGATGCCAACAGACTTGCCATGTAAGTAAAACATCAAACGAGCTTGATCTTTTGCCTTATAACTAACATTTCCAGTCTAAACGCCATCCAGAACATTGGTCAGCTGGCAGCTCTTCCTTTCTGTGCTGGCTTCTGCGACAAGTTTGGTCGTCGAGCAGCCCTGGTAGTCGGCGCATTCATAATGCTCATTGGTGTCGGTCTTCAAGGCGGAGCCCAAAACACAGGAATGTTTATCGCAGCTCGCGGTATCCTCGGTTTTGGTTTAGCCTTGAACATTACAGCTGCCCCTGTTCTCATCATGGAATTGGCATACCCCACGCAGAGAGCGCCCATGGTCTCGATCTACAATACGCTTTGGGGCCTAGGAGCTCTTTCAGCGGCGTGGATCACTTACGGCACTTTCAGGATCGAGAGCTCGTGGGCATGGAGAATTCCGTCCATTCTTCAGGCTTTGTCGAGTGTTTTGCAGATCTGTTTATGTTTTGTTATCGATGAGTCTCCGAGATGGCTTGTCTCAAAAGAGCGAGATGCAGAGGCTGAGAAGCTTCTTGTCAAGTACCACGCCAACGGCGACAGCAGCAACCCAGCCGTTGCCATTGAGATGGAAGAGATTCGCACTGCGATCCGCCTTGAGAACGAGGCTATGGAAACCACAAGCTACCTCTCCTTCTTCAAGACCAAGGGAAACCGTCGTCGTTTCTTCATCATCCTCTCTGTCGGTTTCTTCAGTCAGTGGAGTGGCAATGGTTTGATCAGCTACTACCTGACTCTGATCCTCAACTCTATCGGCTATCGTTCCCAAGAAACTCAGACTCTTATCAACGCCTTATTGACAATTTGGGGTCTGTTCTGGGGTGTTGTGTTCTCGCTCCTCGTCAACAAGATTCCTCGCCGAACCCTTTTCCTTGGCTCAACGCTAGGTACACTGGCGACTTATGTCACATGGACAGCACTACAAGCGACATATGAGCAGTCAACCGACATCAACGAAGATGGCACGGGTGGACCAAGCGGTATCGCCAAGGGTGTTCTGGCCATGATCTTCCTCTTCAACGTTTTCTTCACTGCAGGTTGGGGTGTCTTGCAAGTCACATATGTCGTCGAGATTCTTCCCTTCAACCTCCGAGCCAGAGGACTTGTGTTGTACAATCTCTTCGTGGCATGCGCTCTCATCTTCAACCAATACGCCAACCCGATTGGCGTGACCAACTCGGGCTGGAAGTACTACATCACTTATGACGTGTGGTTGGCTGTAGAGGCTCTCGTTGTCTACTTCCTGTTTGTTGAGACACGTGGATTGAGTCTGGAGGAGACAGCACTTGTGCTCGATGGCCAAGAGATGGGAGATAGACTGGTTGGAGAGGTGCTACGAAACACAGAGAAGACTGTTCATGTTATTGAGACTGAGAAGTCTTCTGCGTAGAATTTAATATAACTTTAGTTTAGCAATTGTTAGCAGTAATACCAATCGATCTAATTCACAATTTCACTTAACTTCACCATCAATTGACTGTGTGTTCCAATTACTGAGCTGTACGGCATGCCATGAGTCAGTCACAGTTACCCTCACCACTCACCGACAAAGAATGTCACTAAACGGCCTTGTGATGAAGATGCGTTGCTGGCTTCCCCTGGAAAGATCCGGAACTAAGAATTAGTCGGCTCCGAGACTCGGAGACATGGCCGAGGTCCGATTGTTTCCCCATTTGCACGGCCAATGTCGGTGAAAGTGGATCTCGTCTTATCACTTGTCCCCGAATGTTCCTCCACAGAATCCACTATCTTAGCGTGAAGACTGCTGTAGTCAGCAGTCCATCACCTCACGATTCATTTAACGAAACCGTATTCCTGATGACACGATCATTTGAGTCCATCATCTCTTGAAACGCCACAATTGAACATGGATTCATCCTTGGAAAAGCCCGACTATGAGAATCTGGAGGTGATTCAGAGGAACCGTCTCCCTACCAGAGCGTACTGGCTACCTCCAACCCATCTCATCCTCAACGGGACGTGGGACTTTCAATATGCACCTACGCCGTTGGAAGCCTCGGAATATCCTCCCAAAGACGCAAAGTCTGACGAAACATGGTCACCTATCACTGTCCCTGGCCACTGGCAACTCCAGGGCTACGGCCATCCACACTACACCAATGTACAATTCCCCTTCCCCTCAGCACCGCCTTTCATCCCAACCGAGAACCCCACAGGGACTTATCGACGCACTTTCAAGGTCCCTGATGATTGGGACAGTAAATTGCAACTAAGACTCCGGTTTGATGGTGTTGATAGTGCCTACCATGTTTGGTTGAATGGGGAGTTTGTGGGTTATTCGCAGGGAAGCCGCAACGCTGCTGAGTTTGATGTAACGAGTGTTGTCAAGAACGGCGAGGAGAATGAGTTGGTGGTCCGAGTTTACCAATGGTGTGAGGCATCTTATATTGAAGATCAAGATCAGTGGTGGCTATCTGGTATGTTTCTTGCTTCCTGCTTCCGTGAAGCAGGTATACTGACAGGGACAGGTATCTTTCGTGATGTGACTCTGCTGGCATTTCCTGGGGGAGCCAGAATCGAAGACTTCTTTGTCAAGACAAATCTTGATGCAGAGTATCAAGACGCCACTGTGGAAGTTGACATAAACTTGAGCCGATCTGAAGATGACCCTCCTCTCAAACTATCGCTTATTCTTCGCGATGGCGATACTCAAGTAGCGTCAACAGGAAAGGTCTTATATGAAAAGGATGCCACGTTCAAGTTCGAAATCCCTGTCGAGAACCCAAAGAAGTGGACTGCAGAAAGTCCATATCTTTACCAGCTCGAGATCTCTCTGATGACACCCATTACAAAAGTAATTCAGAGAGTTACGCAAAACGTCGGCTTCCGCAAAGTCGAACTGAAAAACAGCCTCATCACTGTGAACGGCTCGCCAATTCTGCTCCGTGGCGCAAACAGACATGATCATCATCCTCTCCATGGAAGAGCCGTTCCATACGACTTTCTCAAGCAGGACTTGCTGTTGATGAAACAGCACAACATCAA
The DNA here is from genome assembly GCA_018886245.1 of Fusarium brachygibbosum. NCBI lineage: Eukaryota > Fungi > Ascomycota > Sordariomycetes > Hypocreales > Nectriaceae > Fusarium > Fusarium brachygibbosum. The sequence continues at coordinate 3,058,489 of MU249525.1, forward strand.
TGCTCTGCGAACAAGTCACTATCCGGGCCAGCCTTGGCTATACGACCTGGCAGACGAATTGGGTTTCTGGGTCATGGACGAAGCCGATCTAGAATGCCACGGCTTCTATGATGTCGTCACTCAGCATGTTGAGCCAGCGCCTTATCTGGACTACGAAGGAAGCAAGGAGGAGTTCTTCCCCAAGGCAGCGCAGTTTACCTCTGATAACCCAGAGTGGCGCGAGTCATACCTGGATAGAATGGTTCAGATGGTCCAGCGAGACAAGAACCATCCATGCATCTTCTCTTGGTCCCTCGGCAACGAATCTTTCTACGGCGTCAACCATGTTGCCATGATTGAATACGCCCGAAGTGTGGATGATCGCCTCATCCACTACGAAGGCGACATCAAGGCGCAATTGACCGACATGTACTCCTACATGTACCCAGACCAAGAACGTCTAAAACGTCACGTCGAAATTGACGGCATCGCGGACGGAAAGTGGGAGAAGCCCGTTATTCTTTGCGAATACGCACACGCGATGGGCAATGGTCCTGGTGGACTGGACGATTATCAAGACGCGTTCCGCAAGTATGAGCGTCTTCAGGGTGGTTTTATCTGGGAGTGGGCAAACCACGGTCTTTTGCATAAAGATGGGTATTATGCGTATGGCGGAGATTTTGGCGATGAGCCGAATGATTCGACGTTTGTCATGGATGGCTTGGTCGATAGTGAGCATAAGCCGACGCCAGGACTTACAGAGTTGAAGAAGGTCTTTCAGCCTGTGAGGTTCGAGGTTAAGAATGGTAAGGTGTTGATGACAAACGAGCATGACTTTATTGGGTTGGGATATTTGGAGGGCAAGTTCTTGGTCCAAGCAATGGGTGATAAGTAAGTCTATGTTCCCGATTTCGCAGAGGTGATGCTGATAATATCCAGGATATCGCTGCTCGAGGCTGGCAAGCTCGAGATTCCAGAGGCCAAGCCCTGGGAAACCGTTGAGCTTCCTCTTCCAGTCGACCTTGCTAAGTACCAAACCTCTGGGGAAGAAGTCTTCCTACACATCTCCTTCAACCTCAAGGAGGCTACAAAGTGGGCACCAGCTTCCCACAAAATAGCATGGTTCCAGCACAAGATTTCCATCGACAAAGAACGCAGTGTTCCAGCTCCTTCTACCATTACCCAAGCCATTGATGTCAAGGAAAGTCGAACCGAAGTAGAGGTATCCTGCGCAGAATGGATCATCAATTTCGATCGGGTGCGAGGCTACATCACGAAGTGGTCCCACGACACTGATCTTCTCGAAATCGACACAGCGACACGCGCAGCGATTTATCCTTGCTTCTGGCGTGCACCAACGGATAACGATAAAGACAGCGCTGTCGCAGTGTGGAAGGACTATGGTGTTCATAGAATGACGTCTCAGCTACGATCTTTCCAGGTCCAGAAAGATGCCGACAATGTTACAGTAAAGACTGTGACATATCTTGCGCCTCCGGTTCTAGGATGGGGCTACGATGTTACCACACACTACCAAATCTCCTCTGATGGTGTTTTATCGATGAAGCTCGATCTTAAACCCAAGGGAGTATTTCCCAAGGATATTCCTCGTCTGGGTCTCAACCTCCGCCTGCCCAAGAAGCTCAACCAAGTAGACTGGTTCGGTCGCGGTCCTGGTGAGTCTTACCCCGATAAGAAGCACTCTCAAGCCATTGGACTCTGGTCATCTTCTGTGGACGGTCTAGAAGTATCGTACGATGTGCCGCAGGGTCACGGTAACAGGATGGATACGCGTTGGGTACGCGTTGTCGACGCGGATGGAAATGGTATCAGGGCTTCAAGACGCGATGAGAGAACGTTCGATTGGACGGGCAGTCGGTTGTCGGATGAGACAATCGAGAAGGCGAAGCATCCGTGCGACTTGACACGTGAAGAGGCTACTTTGCTAAATCTTAGTGCCAAGGTTGCTGGAGTTGGTAGCGCGACTTGTGGACCTGGAGTGAGAGAGGATCTGAAGGTCAAAGTTGAGCCTATTAGTTACGAGTTTGTTCTGGAAAGGATCTAGAATACAGGGTAGTCTGAAGGTGGATGGTAGAAGATTATTGATGTAATCCATCTGTTGCCAAAGCGCGTGACGCGATGATCCTCATCTAGGTTCCTCGACTAAGCGAGCATCAATGTTTTCGTCTAGGGTAGCTAAAATGTTAATCGTCATTGAACCTAAATACTGTCCATCGCCAGATGATCGATCGAAGAAGATTTTCATGTGCATTTAACCTTTTTCTTGGACAGTAAATGAGAATTAATCATGCGATCTGATCGATATTATGTTACTCTTAAGAAAATACAAGGTCAAGCGTTGCGGCCGTAGGGCTGAGCCAAATGTCATAGCTCCCAATTGAAGCTGCGGAGATTGGGTGTCATCAAACATTCCATGCAGTTGTTGACTAGCTGGTCTTTTAGCTTTGGATGAAATGAGAGTAATGGAAAGAAATGACTTTCTGAGACTAGGTAATTCGCTTGATGGTGGTGGACATTTGTTTCTACGGTGTTCTGGAATGAGGTGGTTTTGTGCTGTCTTGTGTTAATTCACGGCTGATCATGAAGATTGGTTTGACCACTGAGGATAAATACCGAGGTATGCAAATAACCCCACTTTGTTACATATCTTTCTTCAGTTGTCTCAGAGTCAGAGTCAGAAAACTGAGACTGTTTCCCCCAACGGGCTGGTTACTTCACCTGATCAACGGGATCAACGTGCTTCATAACAAGTTTTACCACTGCATCAACCCAAAACATAACTGACAGTAGTATCTGTGACAATTACCGTTGATATACGGCGTGACCGATGCAAGCATAACAAATGACGCACAGGGTTATGCGCTAAGCCCCGCATTCTACCAGACACAAACTCGACACTATCACTATTCAAGTCAAGATGACCCAGTATAAGAGTCCCCATTCTACCGAAATGAAACAATGAAGGGGTAATGCCTAAGCGAAACAATGCAACACATTCCTCGCCCCTTTTTGTCAAAACAACTGCCCACCTCCAACCTACTCTTCAAAGTAAACAAACTGTTTCTGTCTGTCCCTTCTTTTTCTTCCTCTTTCCTTGCTAACCATGCAACTATTGCATGTCTAATCAATCAATCACTATCACTATCACTCAATATTATTAATATATACCACGATTCAAATACATCACATCACATCACATCACATCACATCACATCACACACGCACGCACACACACACAATCACACCTAAATTAATATGGTTTGCTACGACATGGTGGGCAAAAGCAACGACAAGCCATTATGGCGGCCGTTAGCTCACAAATTCTCAACCCTCATCCTCAGAAGACGACCAAGTAAACAAAAGGCCAGAGTAGATGTCGACGAGAAAGATCAAGAAACCACAACAAACTTCAAGCCTCTTGAAGTTCGATCCAATGTTCTCGAAGGTCTTCACGTCCCCAATAGCTGGCTCGTCGAGTCACCATCAGCCAATTCCCACGACAAATTGACCCTCCCCGCAATTAATCTTTCAGAGTCACAAAGATCCCCACAATCGCGTGGGTTTGGTCTCTCCAAAGAATCATCAAGGCCATTGACCATTGGAGATATCTCTGGGTTGTTGAAGACAGAACACGATCGCGCCTCGGCGCTGGCGAGCTTGACTGCTACCGACACAGCGCCGAAGGAACGCAGCGTCCTAGATCGTGGACGACCTGTCGAGGCTCGGCATTTAATACATCAACCTGCCAGAGGCACAAAGAGCAACCGCAAGTCACTCCCGCTGGAGTTGATGTTCACAGCTCCAGCATCCAACGAAGGCCAGACTTCAGACTCGAATACCCCAAATAACGACCAAGCGACAAAGATTGACGTCGCTTCTCCTTCATCCTTCCAAGAATCGTCGCCTTGGACTGCAGAGCACAGGAGACGATCCACCATCCGAATTGTCAGCCGATCACCCACACGAGCCGATGAGACAAAGACCGATACGACTTCTACGACCACCACTTCCGACGAACCTCAACCTCGAGTTAGCCAATCGATCCCCAGAAAGCCCGTCGCTCAAGCCCCTAGCACAACACCAGCACCCACAAGCGCACCATCCACAAACAACAACCCTGATACCCCATCATATTCCACATCCGTCACGAGACTCAAAGCAAAACAACCATCCAAGCTAAGCGATCGCCTCTCATGGATCAAGAACCTAGAGGAGAAGAACGCCGACCGACCGAACAAGGACCTGGCCCAGCTGCCCAAGCGTGCTGGCACCGTCTCGGACAAGCTGGCCATGTTCGAGAAGAAGAACATGTCTGCTGCAGCGAACAAGCAGCACTTGCTTGCGCCGACACGCACATATTCTAGCAGCCACTCGAGCACGCACTCGAGCAGCTACAACTCAGCCCGGGGCCGAGAGAGTATCTTTTCCACAGACAGCAACGCGAACGTGTCGTCGACGCGTACCTCGATCGACACGACACATCGTACCTCGTCCGTGATGAGTTACTACGATGATACCTTCCGGCAGAAGCTCGAGTCGCTCGTTGGACAGGAGCCTGCTGCTGCCGAGGAGGAGACCGGGGAGACCAAGGCTGAAGAGAAAGAATAAGAACCAGACCAACATATACCATACTACCTAACGATCCGTTCCCCATCGCGTGAAAGAGTGATGGGGACGGATCCAGACTTATCACCAGAACTCTGTTCTTCCCGTTGTTGAGGCAGGCTTTCCCTCCACTTCAAGAACATGGAGCATATCACCTACACAGAACATTACCCCCGACAGCGGTACATATATGTCTCACGACTACAGCACTACATAGATTACCCTTTATGATTTTAGAATGATGCATGCGACTTTATATTTAATAGCATTTACTTTTACTCCAACATATATAAACCTCTCATATATTTATCAAGCTGCCGTTTGTTTATCGTCATGTCAGAGGAAGGATGGGCTAAACATCCGATCCTGGATGGTACCAGAGCTGAAAATTATTGACAGAATAACTGATCTAGCCTATGAGAAGTCATATAAGAGCCTAGTAAGATCACAACCCCGCATCTGACACTACGTGACTCCAAACTCTCACGTATTCATGCCTGTCGTTTGCTGAATATTGTGACCGAGTCTAGGTCCAACTCAAAGCTATTAAACTATTTGTCTCTTTTCTGCTCCATATTCCACTTGCCTTACCAACTATGTGGCTCATCAATACCTCCACAATCACGCTCGAAAGAGCAAATCCGGACGATCTATCCTCAAAACCATACGCCATCTTGTCGCACACCTGGGGTACAGAAGAGGTCACATTTGAAGACATGATCAACCAAAGCCAAGACAAAGGCACATCAGGATATACCAAAATCGAAAACACATGTCGACTAGCCAAAGAGCGGGGTCTTGCCTACGCATGGGTCGATACCTGCTGCATTGATAAGCGCAGCAGTGCAGAGCTTGCCGAGGCTATAAACTCAATGTTTAGATGGTATAAGCAGGCGATTGTATGTTTTGCTTATCTGGAAGACTTGCCACCAGCTGCCGAACGGACGAATATTGATAAATCCGGGTTCGAACTTTGCAGATGGTTTACTCGAGGTTGGACTTTGCAAGAGTTGATTGGCCCCAAAGATCTTGAGTTTTATGACTGTACATGGCAATCTAGAGGCACGAAGGCAAGCTTGGGATATCTTGTCTCTCACATAACCTCTATCAAGCTTGAAGTGCTGAACGACGGCTCGATCCTTGAGAGCATACCCATCGCGAACCGCATGTCATGGGCTGCTGGCCGAAAGACAACAAGGATTGAGGACATGGCGTACTGTCTTCTGGGCATCTTCGACGTCAACATGCCAATGATGTACGGCGAGGGTACAAAGGCCTTTGAAAGACTACAGGAGGAAATCATCAAGCAAACGACCGACATGTCAATCTTCGCATGGAAAGCAAAGGACGAATCCCAGGACTTTCGTGGTATACTAGCACAGTCCCCCGATGAGTTCGGTCACTGCGGCCATCTTCGCCGGGCCCCAAGTATGAGATATGGGTTTGAAACAAGCATGACAAACAAGGGTTTAAGGCTCAAGACGTTTCTAGCTAACGACGACACCCTTGACTTGGCCTGTCTCTTACCAAACACTCTCAAAGAAGAGCGGAGGATAGGCGTCTTCTTGACCAAGACAGCTGATGGTTATGTACGATCTTTTCCAACCCAGCTTTTTGAGACAGTGGACTCACTTCTTTGGGCTGGCGCTCGCTACAAGATCTTTGTCCGCAAACGCGTCACACCTTTCGTATCGGAAAAACTGAAGAAAGATCTAGCAATGAATCTGGCGGTCCGATTCGATATCTGCCCAAGCTTCAGGATTCACACTTTTGCTGCGAAACCGGCAGATCTGTGGGACCAGCGTTGCCGCGCGTTCATCACTAATAACAACGAAAAGTTCACTGGCTTCTTGGACTTCCAGATTTCAGACACATCGGGTTCGTTTGTGTCTAGTCGGATCATTGTGGCATGTGGCCATTCTATTAGGGACACACAGTCTCTTAACGGCTACGCAGATAGGTGGACGGCGATTCACGACTCACGAGGTGGGCCGGATTCGAAAGCGGTCATGGACTGTGTAAATGGATATTATGAATCGTACGGCGAGGAGTTCTTTCTACATCAACTTGGAGAGACTATTCTCGCAGGAGCACGGAATTGGCCGCGTGAGATCAATATGCCCTCTGATAATAAACGGCGTCGTCTGGTCATATCATCAGAAGTGCTTATAGGGTTGGGGAATAGGGCAGATAGTATCATTATTACCGTGGCGAGTCGCTGAGTTTTGGAAATGGTTATGGAAAATGAAGGTTGATATCTTGGGCCTGTATCTGATGACCACTGCGATGATGTATTGATGCTGCAACGAGACTTGACTGTGACCACTCTCAGTCTAACGAGTGACTGTGCATAGACCATTACGGGATGTAAATGGATGGAGACAACCACCATAGCACTTCCAATAACAATTTTCAGTGGTAGTCACGCGTCTGTTATGTGGAGATGTACCCTGTCAACCAACTTCCAAGGCTTTACACAGCCCTACTTTTCTGATAACTTGTGACGTAACTTATCGGCCACCGTTGATGAGATGCAAAACTAAACACTGGCTCATTCGATATGGAACTAAATAGTCGAACGAGCAGCTTAGTTCCGCTGTTCTGACTTACTCTTATACTGTCTCAATACCCATGCTGATAGGCTCCCAGCCTTGAAATGGAAAATCGGTCTTCGACAAATCGTCCGCACCGATAATAATATACCACACGCCTTCATCCCATTCAAGCAGGTAGAATTTATTCCACACGCCGCCAAGATCAGTACAGCCGCTGGAATAACAATTCATGGCACGAATGTTGCAGACTAAGCCAGCGTCGGAAGGTCGCTCGCAGGTCAGATGGCGACTTTGTGCAGTCAAGACGCTTGGACATCCTTCTAGAGCAGCAAGACGGCTAACTGGATCATACGAGACACACATTGGGGTGCCGCCCACTGTGAGATGTCCTGTTTCTTCGTCATAGCTAATCGAGCTGGTCCACGATGCTGGGAATGGACCGGTGCTGACTCGCATTTGACGGCCGTTGGTGTACATAACGAGATTGCCCACAGAGTCACTTCGAGCGACCATCTTGAAAGTGGTAGGAACTGGTGGGAGACTAGATTCTTTCGTTGTAATGGTTTCACCCACGGTAGTATCACTTATCGTAATGGTCATCGATTCGGTAGTATCGGTAGTGATCCCAGTGATAGTCTCAGTGGTGGTCTCACTTCCAGTGGTGATAGTGGCTTCCGTGGTATCCTGAGTTGTTGTATCAGCCGCTACGGTAGTAGCTGTGCCAGTTTCCGTGACCGCAGAGTCCGACACATCTGTGGTATACAAGGACGTTTCGGTAAAGAGGAAGATGCTTGATGCGAAAGACGTGGCAGTGGTCTCTTCAGCAGGAAGGCTGCCAGTAGTGGAAACTTCAGAGGCTGAAGTGGCAATTGACAAAGATTCCGAGAAAGTCGAAGTGGATATAAGAAGATCAGATGAGACGGAGATTTGAGGGGATGGGCGACATGGTCCAGCAATGACCATGCTGAGACCAGATACCACAAGGGTTCCAGTTAGGAGCGTTGAAGAGACCATCGTATAATGAGTGACAAGATTAAGATAGAAAGGAAGATGGAATGAATGGATAGTTTAAAAGAGAATCTTTATCCCCTTTTTACTCTCCCATCGATATTGTCGATTGCCAAGACTTATGTATGCTACTCACGAAACTATCGACTTTAGCGTCAATAAATCAACTTGCCCAGTTAAAAAGCACATCGTGACCAATGGAGGCTAAGTATGCCAGCCACAAAGTTGAGAATTAAATTTGTTTTGCCTACGCTTCGATGCTAGAGCAACAAAAAGGAAATCCTAAGGCTCAGTATGGATGGGAATCTTGCGTTTCCGAATTCTCAGTCAGTGATAAAGATGATGCACCTCCATCCATCCATGTGCAAAGACACCCAAAAAGATCAAAAACAAACTCCGGTACAGGGAATCGAACCCTGGGCTCCGCGGTACTTGATCTCTCAGGTTATGAGAGCGCGAAATGTTAGCCACTACACCATACCGGATGCTAATTGGCTGGTAACTTGCTTGGGAACTACGCTACAACTTGGTTGACAAACTCCTTACGACCCTCCAACATACTTGGGTTGGCTCATTAATGTAAAATAAAGTTTTTCCAAAATTGCACGCCACAGCCATAAATTTCCGAAACGTTCTTCAACAACGTCATAAATTTTCTTGCCACACTCGGAAAAAGAATACCATGTATTTCGAACTCCATGTCAGAGCTACCTTTGGACTACTGGCTATTGTGACTCCAGATCTCATGGTTTTAGGTAACCTTAGCACATAACAACTATTGTTAGTCACCTACCCTGTAGTCCGGCCTCGACGGGTTCCGACAACTGAATTCTCCGGTTGGAGTAATTATCTGATGCTGAATCGTAGAACTGTGATTGGATCAATGGAATAGGATAACTACAGATTCTGAACATATCCTCGAAACAACAACGTTGCTGCGAAAGTCAAGAACTCAAAAGCCGACAACCAGGCGACATGTGATCCCCGTTGTCCGCTCAGTAACAATGCATACCGATAGCCGCTATAGAAAACGGCGCAGCACGTACGATTATGCCCTGCACAATTACTCATAGGTTTGCATATCTGGCGCGTAGCTTATTCCTAACCGGGAATAACCTCACAGCCGAGAACCCACCATAATAACGCATCATCGTTACGAACCCACTATAATAACTTTTAGCGAAACGTTCCACTGCAACTAGACCTGCAATGGAGCACTCGTCCGCGCACTTTGGAGGATCCACGTCAGTAATGGACACCCACACTCTGGCGCCTTTGACTGTCTAGACTGTATAACCCCTCTTTATTCTTGAGTTGTAGATGGAAGAGCCAATCGGTTGGTACGGACTTGCTGGGATACGTGTAGCTTGGATAGGAAGATAAGAAGTTGGCTGCTGCGCTGTTCTTTGGACCCTGATTCTGGCTCTGTTGGTATTTGGGTCTCTTTAGAGAAGCATTGAAGTATTTAACAACGGCATTGACGAGTTTGCCGAGGTTAGAACTAGCCAAAGGTCGAACCTGGTCGTTGATTTCCCTTCTCTTCCTTTCCTGTTCTGCTCCCTTGATACCCTCTTCGTCAGATACCTTCAGCATGCGCGTCGCCATCATCGGAGGAGGTCCCTCAGGCCTCGTCCAGCTCAAAACTCTCAAAACAGCGCACGAACACTTTCCCTCAGCCGAACCCTTCGAGGTCAAACTCTTCGAATCCTACAATAAACTAGGCGGTGTTTTCCTTCATCACGTCTATGAAGATGCCGAGCTCGTGTCTTCAAAATTCCTTACTACATTTTCCGACTTTCGCCCCCGTCCCGAAGACAACGACTTCTTCTCCTCGGAGCGTTATAGAGAGTATTTAGAGGAGTACACTACACATTTCGATCTCTGGCCGTATATACATCTAAGTACCCCCGTCACGGGTATTAGGAGAGGAGATACGAGTGAACATGTCGTGAGGTACAAAGGTCCTGATGGAGAGGAGATCGAGTGGGAGTGTGATGCCATCGCTGTATGCTCAGGTGTGCACTCGAAAGCACACATCCCAGACATCCCTGGTATCGAAAACGTACCCGAGGTGATACACTCATCAGACTTTAAAAAGCGCGAGCAATTCGGAACAGGAAAAACAGTCATGGTCCTCGGTAGTGGCGAAACAGGCTGCGACATGTGCCATCTTGCCATCACGTCCCCTACCAAGCGAGTCATCTTCTGCCATCGCGATGGCTGGATTGGCGCTCCTAAGCGTGCACCTGGACAGAGATTCTTGCCGTGGCTATTCGGAGACGAAGACTATGAGGAGCCACAGCTGCCTATCGATGTTAGTCAGGTTACGCTGTTTGACACCATGTATGTTCATCCCATGGTTCGTGATACGATGATTGTGTGGGACTATTATCACTTCCTTGCTTTGCCTGCTGGATGTTGGATTTGTGGTGGTTCGGAATATGGCGTAGATCAGTGGGTTGGACAGATCTTCAGCGATCGTTTCCACGCTTCGAGATGTAAGTTACTTCACCCTTAATACTGAAGACATGCTAAATGAGATACAGTGTTCTGGAACAAGGGCTGGCAACGCATCCAGAACAACGTTTCTACACCCTGGCGCCCGACAAAGTGGCCGTTGACGACTCGCATTCGACAGTTCTTCTTCAACACAGCCATTACCCCAGCTAAACGCACCATCGACGTGGCTCCTTTCCCATCACATTTCACATCTGATGGTGTAGCTCATTTTCCAGATAATGGCCGTCCAGAGGCCAGACTTATACAACGATCCGTTGTCAAACCTGATATGGTCATTCTCGCAACTGGCTATGTTCCACACTTTCCATTTCTCAACACAGAATACAACGCGGGTCATCGGCCGTACCCAGTTTCTCACGATGCAGATGTCCGTCAAATCTGGTCATCCGATGATCCTACTATTGGCTTCATCGGCTTTGTGCGCCCTGGCTTTGGTGCCATCCCTCCTTTAGCCGAGATGCAGTCTATGCTCTTTGCTACTCATCTACTCAACCGTGTCCCACGACCTCTTCTCAAAGATGATGAATGGCATTATCGTGTAATCCACGCACCGAGTGCACGCGTCACTTATGGTGTTGAGCATGATAGTTATGCTTACCAACTCGCTAAGGACATGGACATAGCTCCCTCATTCACCGATATCCTCCGTATCGCCCTATATACCCCCCGCGGTTGGCGTCTCCCTTATATCTGGGCCGGAGGAGCCAGTTTCACCGCCAAGTTCCGTCTTGTCGGACCCTGGAAGTCAGACAAAGCGGCCGAGACTCTCACTGGAGAACTCTGGGAAACTATTTCTCGGCGTAACGGCCTTTTCGGCAATGTCCCCATGGTTGTTGTTCCCGTTCTCTACCTTGGCAGTATCAATTTGTACTACTACATTCACACTCTATTCTGGGGATCTCTGGCCAAGCTTGGGCTTTGCAAGGCGCCTGTGCCAAGGAATGATGTTAAGAGAAAGTTTGAAGAGCTAGCTCAGAAGGAACAGATGAAGATGGTACAGGATGCTAAGACAGCAGCGGATGTCAGCGTGGTGGAGATATCAGAGGATGATAGCGATTTCTAAGCGTGGTTCTAAACAAGAAACCTCGAGTGAATATTAAAGATCATTAGTTACAGGACCAGAGCTCCTCAACATTTAGTCATAGGTAAACCATATACAAGGTCCCGCTATACTCCAGCGCTAACGTCGACCAAAATCTTGACGTGATTATCCTTATCGTTGATGAGTGTTTGGAAACCCTCCTCAACAACCTTATCCATCTTGATGACCTTGGTAATCATTCCCTCGGGTGTGATCTTACCATTCGACAAAGCATCGATGACCTCTTCGAAATCGCCAAGGGCATAAGTCGCACTAAACACGTCGTGTCAGAATTGCTCTTCCAGTATCGAGGGAACACTTACCATCCAACATAAGATCTCTCTCTGAACACGATCTGGTTCATGTTCAACTGTGCCCTCTTCTCCCATACAGCAATATTCACCAAGACTGCCCTCGCCTTCAAGCAGTCGAACGCCACATCGATCGCATGTTGCGAGCCCGCAGCATCAAACCCAACATCTGCTCCCAATCCTCCCGTCAACTTCTTCACATTCGCCACGACATCGTCCTTTGTGGGATCAAAAACATAATGCGCACCAAACTTCTTGGCAAACTCGCGTCTCTTAGAGCTGACCTCGCTCAACATGATGTTCTTGCATCCTCGTCCAATAAGGGCCTGTACAACAGCCAGTCCAATCGGTCCACCGCCAACAACAAAGGCTGAGTTGCCTTCTTCGTAGGGCGATATTTTGATTGCATGCCATCCAACAGCAAGCGGCTCAACTAAAGCGCCGACTTCGAGGGAGACATTATCCGGTAGCTTCTTCACAGCATCCTGTGGCACTACAGTTGATTCAGCCAATCCACCTCCCCAACCACTCAATCCGATGAAACCATTTTTATCACAACAATTCACCAGACCACGCTTGCACGAGCGGCACTCGTTATCGTAGATAATTGGTTGCACACAAACACGGTCACCCTTTTGGAGACGCGTGACTTCACTGCCGACTTCTTCAACGATACCGCTGAATTCGTGACCTAGAGTAAGCGGCGATGTCTCGCCCGTGATACCGTGGGGGGTGCCGGGTTTGGGAATGAGATTGTTGCCACCGAGATACTCGTGGACGTCTGTACCGCAGATGCCACAGAATTTGGGGGCAATACGAACGGTGGTGGGATTTAGAGGTTTGAGTGGGATGGATTCAAGACGAATATCTTGTTGACCGTGATAGCGGACAGCCTTGATCGATTGCGTTGATGTCATCTTGTTGAACCTGAGCTGAATCGAGGCAGAGAACAGACCAAAACAGAGCAAAACAGAACAGAGGAGAGGGAGGAGGGGCTTTTATGCAAGGACCTTCTGTCTCTCCTCAACAAGACAGCTTCCTTCGGCCGCAGCAAGCCCGAAGTTGTAAACGTGACGCAAACACCGGGTTCCCCTCATTCGTAAGACATGCCATGTCCAGAGATGGCAATGCGAAGTACAAAGTATAAATGAAGTGTGATGATGAGCTGATCGGATTACTGCCTTTGGCTTAGACCAATCATGGGATGATATACAAGGATCGAGGACCCCACGAATGATGGGATGAGTTTGAATGCGGGGAAGAAGATCTTGGACCCGCATTTGGGGACGGATATAAATGCCAACCCTTGGGTTAGTGGCATGTTGGTAAAGTGTTTTGATGGAGTTGAAAGGTGGAAATGTGGTAACGTCGTCGGATGACATTGTTCATCGTGTATAGAAATGCGTAGAGGTGTCAATGACATCATCTATTCAGCTCAGGCGATCGATACCAAGCAAGGAGCAGAATCTGATATCTTCCAGTATAGCTTCACGAAACAAAATGATGGGTTCAGAGATTGGAGAAAAATAAAGGATGGTTATTCAAACGAAACTACAACAGCTAACCGATGTCCATCCAACTCATTCTCATAAAAGAAAACGCTTTCTTCAAGTGATCTGTGTCCCATTTCAACAGACCCCTCTTATACCAACCTCCACATACAAGCCCCATACTCTTCCTTGACATTGAGCTTGAACCAGAAATTTAAGTAGCATAAGGCTGGTAAACGGTACCGTTGCGCTGAGCCTCCTTCAACAATCGCTTGTTGGATCTTGTGAGCCAGATCTTGAGGACAATGGCGCAAGCACTGGACGACAGACCAAAGGCCATCATACCAATGAAAGCACTGATGTAACGAGGCTCCTCCTTGGTAACAAACATGAAAGGAGCTGTGAAGTTACCAATCTGCGACAAGAGGTTGCACAGAGCGACGGAAACAGCTCGCTTCTCGGGAGTTTTGGCCAGAGCACCACTGACGTAACCCATGATGAGAGGGTTGGCGATGTACATACCACCGACGTAGATGAAGGAAGCACCATAACGGGCTCGCGCGTCGGTGGTGGCAAGGCAGATGATGAAACCACCGCAAGCAATAGCCACGGGGATGGCATAATGCAGACCTCTCTCCTTGACCTTATCGGAGTGCCAAGCGTTGATGTATGAACCGATGGCAGCAAAGATGTAAGGTGGGGCGGTGAGAACGAGAGCGATGACAGGACCATATCCCCAATCAGCGGCAAGACCACGGACGATGGAAGGGTAGAAGTTGGAGAATCCGTAGGCAGCAGAGATGGTGATGTTCATGAGCGTAAGGATGTAAAGCTTGGGATCGCGAACGGAAAGCTTGAGACCCTCCCAGGCGCCAGTCTTGCCCTCTGAGGTGGAAGGTCGGTCAGCAAGGACACGAGCGGCAGCAACCTTTCGCATGTCCTCGGTCATAGTCCACATGGCACTACCGGTGGTAGAGGTGGGGTAGTCGGGGATGAACCAAATGCAGATCATAGCTGAGCCAGCACCTGCGGTGGCAAGAATGATGAACAGCCATTGCCAGCCAGCAAGACCGTGAGCCTGCTCAAGAGTAGCGTAGGTAGCCGCAGCGATGAGACCGGCGGAGCAGAAGGCGATTGTCTGAGCGGAGTAGAGGATAGCCATGCGGAAGGCGATCTCCTTTCTTGTATACCAGCAACCGAGGAGGTAAATGGCACCAGGTAGAAGAGGCGCTTCGACAAGACCAAGAGCGAATCGTACACCCATAAGACCAGAATAAGACGAAACTCCAACGGTAGCCACACTGACACCAGACCAGACAATAGCCATGAGACAGAGGTAGAGACTAGGGCGAATCTTTGTAATCAACATGTTACTGGGAAGCTGACCGAGGACTAAAAGTTTGTTAGCAAAGCCCAATGCGATTGTTCAATGTTCTGTCACTTACCATAACCGAGAGAGAGAATAGAGACAGCAGATGAGAAGTTGGATCCGACCAAGCCCAGATCAGCATCAAAAGAACTCAGACGCGCATGTCCGATAGATGCTCTGTCGAGATAGTTGAAGAAGTAAAGACACCACACACAAGGCATGAGGGTCATGTCAAGACGTCTGACGATCTTCTTCTCCAGCTCACGCCAGTTTGGAATACCGAGGGCGTCGATCTGCTCCTCAGGGCTGGGAAGACGGCCTTCTTCTTTCATGTAGCCCTCCTCCACCGAAGCTAGTTCCTTCTCGATGGCAGAGGCATCGTCGGCCTTGACGTCTACAGGAACAGCAGCGTGGGTAGCAGGAGCCTGAGGGTCCTTCAGAGCATCGCCGCCTACTTTCTCATTAGGGGTCGCCATTGGGGTGGAACCTCCAAACAATGGGATACAAAAGTTTTTGGGGAGAAGGTATGCCCTTGGGTTATGCTTTGAGACGAGAAAGAGCTTGTGGAAATGACTCAACTCAGAGCAAGAAAGGGCACAGAGAGGAATGAGAAAAGGGACAGATCTGAGAGACAAGCAGAGACGGGGAGGAAAAAAGAGCAAAATGGGACGCAAGTTTTATATTTACAGAATTAGTCTAAGACCCCGCATGACGGTTGACGGTCAACCCCCGGAGACACAGACTCGTCTCCTCAACTGACCCCGAGCCAAGAGTCCGGGGGACCAAGAAAAACACAAAATTCTCTTGGTTCTGGGAGCAAAAACTGGGGTGTGGAGAGTCGGAAATCTGGGGCCCCATAAAGCGAAGTTCGCCGATGTGTCTCACT
This sequence comes from Fusarium brachygibbosum, assembly GCA_018886245.1. Lineage (NCBI taxonomy): Eukaryota > Fungi > Ascomycota > Sordariomycetes > Hypocreales > Nectriaceae > Fusarium > Fusarium brachygibbosum. The sequence goes on from MU249525.1 coordinate 3,074,314, forward strand.
CTTGGGAGATCTTCTTTTGGGAGATCGGCAGCAAGTCCGTCCGTACGTTTGGGTTCAGCGTTTTGTCATGACAGTTGGTGATGTTCTCAGTGTTGGAGGTAAAATTGGAGTTTTACGAGATAATGGTGAGGCTCTTTGTTAGCCTGCGGCTCAGCGTGAGGCTCTTGACGGGAAAAACGCCGCATTGTTGAGGTACTTCGGGGGCATGTCCTGATTTAGGTTAGTTGTTCAGGCTACCCATTTTATGCTTAGTTCTAAGTCTACATTTCACCATCCGTTAAACATGTTGTTTCACGACTTATATCGATATCACACAACCTCAAATGGCATCGTGAATCCATTCCCAAGTCCAAAATCGCCAGAAGAAACAGTTTCTTTCTGTTATGCCTTAGAATCCCGCTATCTGCCAAGTTCTTCAGGCTTATCAGTGCTGCCAAGTCTTTCTCATCAACGTTTTCGCATGATCGGTTGTAGATTTGCAGGAAAACGACCGTGTCGCATTGCCAAGTATTATTCCCCATATAACAAGCTGAGAAGAGACGATAAACTGTTCCCGGGTCTTGGAATTTCGCCTGTTTCCACGGAAATTCCGAATAAAGGCTTCCCGTGCCAAGCAATAAAGTGTCCACCACAGCACATCTGCTCAGCTGTTGCTACATGTTTATATCTCTATTCCCGTCTGGGCAGACAGGGATTATTCCCGCTTAGCAAGCAATTCATTCACCAACGGCCAATACACTGAGAATAAATGCCGACAAGAGGTTAAACTTAAGCTCAAGAAAAAAACCCTGGCTGATGAGCATCTGGGGAATCGCGTGAGTTTTATGCGCCAAGTTTGTCCATCTTATACAGATTAGGAGTTTCTTTCGGTAAAAATTGGAATGCTTCTTGTTTCTACCCGCGGGATAAGACGTCTCTCCACTTGTGCGCCAACTGCCAAGGCCGCGGGTTGGAGAATGTCGTATGTCTGTACCCCGATTCGCCAAGAGTTGTTCCCACGGGAAATAGACGTTGTGTAGAGAGGCGAATAAGAGGATTTTATTCCTTGTTTCGATGGAGTAATTATTAGTTTAGACCCTGGATAGTCTGAGCGGAAATATCCAATTCTCCGCAATTATCAAGCATAAATCTATGGTTAGTCGATGCTCCACTGAATCATACATCACAGGACCCTTTGACATTTGCAAATTTGTGTACGAGATGATTGATGGTTTCTTGACTAATAAGTGTGTTGATCATCTTGACTCGAATACCAGAAGTTCAGGATCAGGCCACACATATAGCAAACTATGAGGGAGACATCAATTGCCTCACAGAAGACAATCTCAACCAACTTGTCATGATCACAATTGCCAAGCCGGCTTAGCGCAGCCGTTGAGAACAGAATCCACAGTGTCGTGATAAGACCCTTGGCAAGGATTCGGTTCCCAGTTTTACACCCGGAACTGGCAAATGTCACTTCAAGAGTACCAGGAAAGTCTCGCCCAATCCTGAAGTTCGCCACGACTCGTCAAATGTTCGTGCTTGTATATATAGGTAGGTTGGTCCGAATACAGGTTACTGAAGGCTGTCCACCGTTCTGCGTTCACTAAACAAACGGATTCATGATGTTCAGATATGTCCATCATTAACCAACTGTGTTAGTCTGGAGTGAATGGATGATGATCATAGGGATGAATTGTTGTTCCTCGTGTATCGTAGATATTACGATTCGAACAAAGAAGAACAAGGGAAAACAATAACGGTGTGTACGCACAAAGGATGCTGAACAATAGCTATTTGGCATATAAAAAGGCCTGAACTCCATCCCCTTGACTTGACTTTTCATCTTCCAACATCCTCACAACTTGGAATACTTGATATAGGTAAGTTGAACCGCATTAGATTTTCGCATACTCTTCAACATGCCTCAAGACACAATGGACGAGGCATTGAAGCAGCGTCTGGAGGCTCTGGAGGCTGAACTGGCTGGTCTTCGCATTGGTGACCAAAGTCAGACCCTCTCTACTTCTTCTCTTGCCAACGCGATACTCGCAGCCTATACCGCCAGTCCCAGTTCAGTCACTGTCGAGATACTAACCCGTGAGTCCCTGACTGACCAAAACCCTTCGTGGACCTGAGCCGAGTGGCTGATTCTCTCATACTTCACGCCCTGGCGCTGGAATCGTACCGGGACCAAGGACATCAAGAAGGGCGATCTTGAAGTCATGTGCTGCACCGACGATGCCCTCATACACTTCAGTTTCGTTGACCTTGCGCTACATCGGGAGCATCGTGGCCGTTCTGTTCTAGCCGCGGTCGTGAAGCCTGACTTTAGTAAGTTTGATGATGCTCGTCTGCATGTCTTGGCCTGGAGATTGCATGGGCTGGAGTCGCAGCACAAGGATCGATAGGGAAATTTGCTCCCTATTTAGACCTCCCCATGAGAGTCCAGTATGTAGGGATCCTAGTGACTGGCGAGTATGTGTTCTATTTCGGCGCCGTCTGGGGGTGCTTGCGAGCATAGTGAGATCTCTGTAAGTATGTTAATCATTTACTGTAATGCTTTCAGTGCTTCATTACGTCTCTTGTTCACCAGAATTTCCCTAAAGCAAGTGTATCTAGTAGCTAGTCTATGTGATCACTGATCACCCAGCTCAGTTGAGCGATTAGTAAGCTGAGCTAGTCATAATTGCCGCAGGTGAGATTTGGATTCTCATATCATTTTGCATTTACCTATGTATATCTAAATCCATGCTTGCTGTTCTTTCCCATAGCACGTGGTATATGATCTTGTTATCGTACTGCATCTGGTATTATAGGCGAGCATGCTCGAGCTTGTAAAACCGTCCTTTCCAGGCCAAGCTCGACACCGTCAACACCAAGCAAGAATGAGACAATACGCGTTCTTACATGGCAGCCGAAGGCACCAGAAAAGACAGCTGTGCGACCATGAAACGAATTCTGATGGTGATTTGGCTGATGTAAAATCGACCGATTCCAATGCTGCCGGTATTGTTACGGCATATCATGCTTGGCACAGCAGTCCTTATTCTACGATTGCATGCAATCTTCTGGACCCATTCGATACCCTGTGTGAAGACCCTGAACGATTACGACAGCTTCTGGAACACCGTACGAACCCCCCACTTCATTCATCTTACATTTGCTGCGCTTGAGGGCTGATGTGTTTCGCATAGCATTAGCCAAGTCTGCAGGTGAACCGTTATTCCGGATTGACCAACAGACCAAACTGGTTCTGTTCCAAAGCTTTCACATGGAGGATGGCCCATTACCGTTACTGACAGACAGGACGTTGTTCCATGCTATGTCTCTTCTCCTCGCTTTGGAGGCCAACGACCATCTGCCCAACTATGAGACTTTGCATCACCGCGGCCAAGTGCTCGAATCTCTTAAGCTAGATCTGTCCCATTCCCACGGTGGCGTACCATCGCTGCAAACCATTACAGCCATCCTGATGCTCATCAGTTATGAATATCGAGTGCAAGATAGCCGGTCGGTCGCTGACACAGCCGTTACGCATATCCGTGGGCTTCAAAGGATAATGTGCCAATCCGACATCTTGGCCAGTGGGTATAGTCTCGAACGCATTGAACAGATTCAGCGTGCTTTATTCTGGCAGGATATTATTCGTTCTCTGGCAACCGGTACGCCGCGGCTCTTGCAGTTGGACAATCATGATGTATTTCATCACCTGCGAGAGAACTGGACATACCGTAGCTATTTTGTTCTGCCGCGTGGATTCGAGCTACATGCCCATAGTTGGCCCTCAACTTCCGTTGCAGTGTTGGAAGATCTCAACGCTATGTGTAAGCTTGTAGACAGAATGCATGGGCAAGAAAGAACATCGGTTCACTTCACCGACGATGATCCAGACACTATGGCCGTGCCAATACCACTGATGGAAGACTTGGACGATGAAGGCTACCCTTTATGCAACGGCCAGGCCAATCTTGAGATTCGAGTTGTGGACCTTCTCAGCCAGACGACGAGAACAGGTTTAGGGAGGCAGGAAGACTTGATATACAGAGCGTGCCTTTTTGCGGCATATCTCTGCACGTACAGACTCTCTGCAGGTCTATGGGAGGGTCACTTTGCGCCTGAGAAGTGCGTCGCAGAGATATTGAAGTGCATGGCAGACTTCACAAGACACATGTCGCCGTGGAAGTTTGCTCCCGACATATCGTTCTGGTTGTTATATGTGGCAGGTGGCCTTACGAAAAGCCAGCTCAATAGGAACCAAGCAGCAATTCTGGTGAAGCGCTATCGATGCTTCTATTCAAGTGGTTATAACCAGGACTGGGAGGTGGTGGAGATGAGATTGAAGAGGTTCATATGGTGCGAACAGACAATGAAGTCAAAATTTTATCAGTTTTGGCAAGAGTGCCAAGACACTTTAACGTCGGTGTTCCTTGGTCAAAGAAGCAGCTGATAGCAGAGAGCATGGCCACAAAGGAAGGTTAGGGCATTGGAGGACTGATTCCCTAGATATCTGTGCAATAAATTTGAGAAATGCATTAAACCTTTAATGATATATATATTGAGATAATAGCTTATGCAAGAATCGATCTGTATCAAGTAAACTTACCGAAATGCTGTACCATGTCATTTGAAGATCGTTCTCGGGCATCGCCCAAAGTATGATCCGAGCTGAAAACAACAGGTCGAAATGTTTCTCTCATATGGAGAATCTCTCAGCTCCAGACGCCACAAACGTCAGGTTCAAGGAGCCCATGTCGCATTGGTGGCCAATGACACGTTGAACCCTCTTCGCTTGGGCTGCGCGACAGTCGATTGTTGCTTGGCCGGAGAAAATTCTCCTGCGTCCGCCTTTCAAGTATTCCATAGAAGCGAAATGCTGTCAGTCGAGGCATTCTCGGTGCTCCTTGCTGTCGCTGTAGGGTATCTGGTGTCTTGCAGTCAGCCTCATTTACTGAAAACACTTCATCGTGTCTCGCCTACTTGCATCGGAAAGCTGTCATTCCGAGCACCCCTGACCATACTCACCGGCGCTTGCCCAGTCAGCCACTGACAATTCGGTCAGAGAGATGAGCAGGCCTCAAAGTGGTACCGTCATGTGTAACCCTGCTGTGTGTCTCAATGCCGTTTGTTTCCCTACTTTGCTGCCGCGTAGTGGCTTTCGTAGTCGCTGGTCTATTAATCGTGGAAAATAAGGTATCCCCCGGTTACTCCGTTTGCCGTTTCTTGATGGCAAGTCTCAGAAGGTAATTTCATGCGTTGAGAATGTCGTGATATTGACATGTGGATGTATGTATGTCTCGCTCATCAGAGACTGCTCAGTGGGGCATTGGTGGCTCTCGTTGTTTGTGTCTTAGGTACTCGCTAAAAACGGCCACTGAGACGAGTAACATTAGTGTCCTCGGCAGGGGCTCCTACACTGATGTGCAAACCTGTGAGGACCATCAAAACTTGGTCAATTAACTGTTGGTTGGAACTAAAACTTCTGCTTCTTGATGCATTTTTCTGCAGAGAATCTCGATACCGATCGTCTCATGTTGATAGTGACGAGATTTAAATGATACATCACTGATCTCGATTGTGCTCTAATGTCGCCCGAAGAGAACGAGATTGCGGTGGAAAGCTGCGTCGTGGCTGCAGACACCGCAGAAGACAATGGAAGGCCCAAACAGACTGTGGAATTTTGCTCCAAAAAGAAATACTTCAACTCTGGTACTCATATTGTGTGTAACACACCAAGCTCAAGCCAGCGGTAACTCACAGCATCTCGTGGACTCTTGACAAGTCACATGGCCAACGACCAGGCTCCGCAAGGCCACCACAGCCTGCAAGTTCCCGGGGAGTGGTCAGCTTTCCTGCAGCTTTTCTGCATTTGGCTCTGATGTCAAATTAACCTCAAAAACGTTTCGTTTGTAACCGTTTGAGTGTGGCAAGACAGGAATTTCCAATGCGACCGCCAATCAATCCCAGGCTTCCGATCTTCTTGCATGTCTTTTTAGGTGCGGCCCGCAAGAGACCTACCGCTAGGAACTAACCCAGCACGACATGGCTTGCTTTAGGGTGTCTTGATCGGCATCCCTACTTGCGATTCCCTCCACGATCTTCACAACGAGGATGCAGGATCCCGACACGCGCTGCACTTTCAGCCCCGAATAGCGAAGCAGTATCGGACATGCTAGCTATAAGTAGGGTTTTGATGTCCAAGGAAATAGAACGGATCAACAATGGCGACTGTCACAACTACACTCTCATGTCGAAAGAGGGCATCACCCTCTCTCGCTAGCGCAAGCTCAAATAAGAAGCGAAAATTGACGGAATTGTTTCCGGATCAGCAACCAAACACGACTTTGACAGTCCCTCTGGACTCTCTCTCCATTACCGGTCCCGATTGTAACGAGCCTTTGCTCAATCGAGAATTGGCTACTTTTGCCCCGGATCTGCGGAGGCAGGTGACATGTCTGATTTTATTCCTGCTTGTAGTGTAAGTTTGCAGAGAAACAAAACAGTGGCGTGAACTTGTGGCTGACTTTTCGTAGAGCAAGAATGTCCAATGCCACACCAAGTCCCTCGCACTACAAAGAAGCTTCTCCACACTCTCAGCACGAATTAAGGACAGCCAGGGCTCAGAAGCGACCACAACTTGGATATGTCAAGACAACAAAGGTTCTCAACAAATTAGATGTACTCAGCACCACAGCGCAGGCAATACTCACAAAGATTGATGGATTGACCGAGACTGTGGCGGAGATAGACTGGATCATGGAGACGGAAACACCACAGCTTTCTAGTACTGTTGCACGGTTAAAAGAGACTTGTCAAGAGCTGATCGAGGGTTATCAAGAGAGTTTAGCGATTTTAGATCAACAACAGGTCTGATTGGATTAGATGGGAGTGTTTTGTAACGACGCCATGCCTCATGGGCCACGTCCTGTTTCGAGGAAAAGGGATTAGAACATTGTCACGACTTTCTGGGGTCACCCATAGCCAGTTATTTAATATTATGCATATCATACTATCTGCGTCAGAGCCATACCGTCATATTAGAGAAAGTTGTAACAGACTTCAAACATGAGTATCTGCATACTGTTACTTACGAGCTTAACTTGCTCCTCTAGAGTGAATTTCACACAATATTATTGCTGGGCGATCCAAAAATCAACTGCAATGCAGCTTGCTGGTATAAGCAGTATCGATAGATGCAAGAGTGTATTTAACATGTGCATGAAGGTGCTTAATTATCTCTCTATAAGGGCAAAAAGTGAGGTTCTGCCCGGGCTCGAACCGGGGACCTTCTCGGTGTTAACGAGATGTCATAACCAACTAGACCACAGTACCAAGCTGTTTCTTGCTTTATTGAAGCTAGTATTAAGATTATAAGGAAGGCAGAATCAGCTTGTATTAGTATCCTTTCGAAATGCTCTTAACCTGTTCCGGCATAGGCACATCCAAGTGTCGTTTTTCTACGACAGTGCATCAGTCAATGTCAACGCTCAAGATACCCTATCATGAACCCCAATTAGCATTTTGTTGCCTGCACCCATCCATTGAACGGTCGAGCTACCATTATCCTCATAAGGCAAGCGGTGGGAAGGCCCTGGTCTTACTGAGCCCCAGGTACCTGGCTATATCAGCGGGGCCTTTGCGTCCAAAGCTCAAGAATGATAATAATCCTTAATTAGCCACCAGATGACTCCTACCAACGATATTCACATTCGCCGGAAGATAACATGACTTTTCTTAATTACACAACAGTCCCTCCCTGAATTTTGCCCTTGCTTAAACGGCAGCTTTGTAAAGATCTGAAACAACACCCTGGAGCAATTCGTCAGACTTGTCCGGGTCATTGAAGCTTGCCCATGGCACAACTCCATTTTTGGCACGAAGCTCCTTGTCAAGATGGTACAAGCCGTGGCCCGTTTGCTTACTGATACGGACACACTGCTGCAACAAGTCTCCCAGATCTTTGACATGGCGCGTCTCCTTGCGTAGGAAGCGACTCTCAATAGCATCTTCCAGGGCATTGTCCCCGGCCTTTTCTGCAGCGGCACAGAGACGATGAAGATCGTCAAGAATTCCCTTCTCTGTCTGCAGAGCCTCATACACAGGCTGAACGGGATCAACAGGGTCGTCAGGCCACTCAATGTTTGGCGCAGGGATGTCGCTTGGCTTGGAACGCCCGCCACGCTGGACTAGATACGACTCTAGCCAGGTAGCATCAGCAAAGGCCTCTTGAGCAGACCTCTTCCAGAGGCTATGATGGTCTATTAGCCATGGCCATATGGACCTCACAGTGGAACACATATACTTACGCTGCAAAGCCGTGCAGTGACACGTTCGAGCGCAAGCAGTCGGCCCCCAGCTTACGGAAGAAGAACCATGCCTTATACTCGACCTGGATATGTTGACGAATGGCCTAAAAGCGTCAGCTGCTGTTTGGCAATGCCGTATGGGAAGAAATAGATTACATCTTGGATATCATCAGTAAAAGTAGACGCCTGGATGTAGGTGTCGATGTTCTCTGCAGAGAACTTCTTCAGGTTCTCCTGTACTTTTTCGGTGTTAGAGCCTGACATGGTAGTGGCGCGTGCTGGACCGTTTGAATGAAGAGGAATATAAATTATGGAACTAGTTTCCAAAGTCAAACTTTCGATTTCACTAATAAATATTTCAAGCATGAGCGGAGTAGTTACCATAAATAGCCAGGCGAGTCGTTCTACTATGTTTCAAGGCCTGTAGGTTGGTCCGAACTGTTTTTCCCATGGAAGGCATATAATCGCCATTCTTGCGTATGTGTACGTATAATCTAGCAATGGTGAGGGGAAAATGATGCGTACTATCATAGAGTAATTTCAGGACTTGTTTGTTTATTTGCTGACGTTTGGACTCAAAACCTTGAATGGATAGAAAGCTCCGGCTGTGTGTAGCGTCTGTCCAGACTAGAAGGTTATCAATATCATGATGATAAGGGTAATTCTAGTATAATGAACTAGTATCAGGTTGACACAATCCATTGTGTGAATTGCAGCCATGTCTTCACTTGCGTCGCAATCGCGTTATGCATGTCCCGCAATGTGAAACAACCTTAAAAGCGTAACAAGGACACGGTGTGTCTTTCATAGGCAAATGAGGCAACTGATACAGCTCGACATGATGGAGCCGAGCCCGAATATACCAGCTTATACACGAGAAGTTGAGATCATACCACGGAATTGCGGAGATAGTACTACTTGCCAAGTTGTTCACCTTCCAGACCAGCAGAACCACGTCACATGTATGACGCGGCTTCGCAAAAGTCACCTGTAAACCAAGAACCTGAGTTCAAACTGTTTTCCGCTTCTTTCTCCTCCCTCGCATATAGTATGCCAAAGCTAGCAGTAAACAGGCTCTATCTGCTTGCGGAGATGGTCAGTAACCCCTCATACTACGTAGTAATTACATTGATCCCGTGGTCTCATCCTACCCACCATAAACAAGACTCTGACCAGATGACCAGGACAGTAACAATGAATCATCACTTCTGTGCCACTCGTAAAATCCAATGCTGGGCTAGGGGATATAATGACGGTATTTATTTCCTTGGAAGTATACCATCGCCTCGCATGCTTGATCATGGTTCAGCCAAACCTCCTCCGTCCGTGGACGGAAGGGATTGTCTGCGAAAGCCACAAACGTAGAGGGTATGTACTTAGTTGAAATTAAGCTTAACATTGCTGCAAATCGTATCAAGTTCCGTATTACCTACGTAGGGTACAGAATGAGAGAGCCTATCTTGCTGCAACCCAAGCAACACACATAACTGCCGCACCAGCAGCCACAGCTCCTAGCACTAACATCTGTAGCCCTTCAACAAGACACAAACTAAGGGATTCCCCACCTGAGCTTAAAATCCACCTCTTACCCGCTCCAAAGGCGAATAAGACCACCAGACACAGAATACTACTCAGTTGTAATGCAAATCCCACAGTGCTGGCAAAGAAGTACGGTAGAAGAGGAATTGTACCGCCAACTGCGTAGCCAAGTGATATAGATAGGCCAGATGTGATGGGTGAAGGTTTGAGTGAATGGCTTGGAAGTGATGTGTTGCCGGCGAATGATTCAAGTTTCGATATGATGTGTTTTAGCTTTGTTGGTTCCCGCTGAATGGTGTTGAAAATTGAAGATATTGTTGAAGCGGGTAGTTCTAGTGGCTCGAGGTGACGTCTCACGAGATCATCCATTCTCATCTGCATCTTCTCTGACTGCTCAACCATACAATCAGTCTCATTTGCCTCGTCGCTGCCACTGCGGTCCCTCGGTTCTTCTTCATCGGAAGAAGTCGATTGACAAGAAAGATACTCATCGCGTGCAGCGAGGTATCCTCCAATTCCCATGCTGATGCTGCCAGCGCATAACTCTGCTAAACCGCCTGTTATGACAGTGTCTGCTTTGCCCAGAGAGCTTAGCCCTGCTGTGAGGGCGAAGGGGACTGTTAGTCCATCGGAAAAGCCAAGTGTGAAGTCGGAGAGGAAGCGTTTGAAGGATAGGCTGTGAGTCGGTTTCATGTTGATATTATGTTATGGTGAAGTATGAAAGGTTGAGCAATGAAAACCAGTACAGCGATGAAAGGTGACCAGACGTCAAGTGGTATTTTCAGAGGCGTCGACGACCACTTGGTCGCAATAACGCACGTGGTTTAGACACCATAATCTCTGCCCGTCAAGCTCAAGACCTAGTCCAAAGACTCTCTAGCATTGGTTTACAAAAACGGATAGCTTTCGGCAATTCCTGCCGACTCAATGCCGTTATTTCCGTGCGTTATTTATGTTGTTCAAGATGCAGAAGCACATGCAACAATGCCGTATTCTTAGTGGCCCAATCGCTAACTTGCCACTACCGAACGCTGACAAAAGAGCCGAAACCCATTCGCTGTCCCCTGCGGTTAATGCCGATCTCTAGATTTAGAAGGTCCCTGGAATCAAAAGGTCCTTGAATTGGCAGTGGAAAAGTCGTCTTTTACTACAACAGCATAGCTGAATTTGTTGAGAGAAAAGATCCATTCTTTGAATTCGGAGGAAAATCATCCAGACAGGATACCTGACGAGGATGAAAGCTCAACCTTAGGGCCACGTGTTGCTGGCATCCATATTCTCTGCCCCCAAGTTGAGAGGAGCTCTCTACTATGCAGCTAAAACATTCACATCTTCGGTCCGAGACTTGGCGATCTACGATATGTGCTTGGCAGACTATAACACTGCAGAAGTCATCAGAAAAGAGGTAATTCTTCGCTGAATTGCTCTTGAAATGATCAAGTTGTTTTCGGCTATATACTGAATGTTTATATCATGCGCCGCATTGATGCATGCTGTCTACTCTTTATTTGGACTTGACGGGCTCATAACCCTTGGGAGGGTTCATCCCATCGTTAACCTCAATAGTATCCTTGTAATAACTTGGAGCTTTACTTCCCTTCCACTCCTTCTTGATAGGTCCAAACACCTTGCGTCCCGAAAAAGTATGCTCCAAATCCAGATTGGGCGCCACGTACTGTTGATTTCCACCAGCAGTGTTAAATGGTCCTGCGTAGGAGGCATTCCAGAAATATTTGTCAATTGTGTTTGACTTCCACTTCCTCAGCTTATCGCCTGTCTTGCGTGCTACAAGCTCAAAGACATTGGCGCCCACGTCCCAGCGACCAAGCGTGTCAAGATCCCAGTTGGCTTGAACGGTTGAAATCTCAGAGTAGTGGTTGTAGAAGTTGTTGTCTGTTGTGCCAATGAGATGTTTGGGAACCGCGTCACCGAGAAGAATGCCAAGGATATGGTTTTGACGTGCGTAAGATTCGTTTTCATCCCATGTGATGAGAACAAGAGTGTTATCCATGAAATGCTTGTTCTTGAGAAGAGGCTCAAGAAACGTGCGGGCCCAGTCACCAGCAACAGTAACGGAGGTATCATGACCATCAGATGTCATGTTGGGCGTAATGAACATCCACTGGGGCAGCTTGTTCTCCTTCAGATCCCGATGGAACATGGAGCTCTCAGTATCAGTAAGAGAAAGATTCTTGATCTGCGAAAGTCGCTGTTCAGAAGTGGCAACGCTATCGTGAAGAATGGCGGGGTTGTGCTTGCGGACGTAGTCATTCTTTCCATTCTTATGGTTGACCCATGCAAAGCCCTCAAACCCGGTGTATGGTTGGTCTTCTTGGTAGAGACCCCATGAAATACCGCGATGCTCGAGGAGGTCGATGATGGTTGAGACATTGCGGGGGTTGCGGTTAAAAGCATCATTTTGCATGCCAAAGTAATCACCAGCGATAGCGGCCATGTAATTTGGCTCTGATGGATGTGTAACGCCAAAGTAGTTGGAGAGAGTGATACCCTTGGACCTGAACCAAGAAAAGTTCGCTGCATTCATTAGCTAAGCTGTTCTCAAAGCGTGATTGACTAATACTTACGATCTCCAAAAGCCTTCTCATAATTCTCATTCTCAAAATAGACGATGGCGATGCGATCAAATGCTTTGCCCTTCACTTTGGAGGTAGGGCTGCTGGTTTTGGCTGTCGCAGCAGCAGCAGCGACTTCAGCGGTACCTGTGGCAGTGTACCTTGTCTCCCATCCTGTCTTGTCGTCTTTGTGGCGAGGAGAATGAGCTAGACCGAGACCAGCGAGGGTCAAGACGGCAGTGACTTGAAACAACATGGCTGCCGATTAGATGGACTTGAGTATCAAGTTGCTTCAGCTGACATTTTTGGATTGTCGCAATACATAGAGGTTTATATCCTCATATGATATCAATGATGAACTCCTCCGGTCTGGTGCGGAGACTTAGGGTCCGGAAATTGTGCCGAGCATATTTTGGTTCATCCACCTTCGGTCAACAAAAAGGTTCCTTTCTAAACCGTTTCTCGAATTTTCGGACCTTTTGAGAACTCTTGATCAATTGGACTTCCAATTGAAGCGTAATGCAACGCACGTGTGGTCACATTCTACACTCACGCGCTTGCTACTTCTGTGCCGACTCATCCGGGTCATAGGCGGGCTATTTAGCAACTAATAAGACCCCTGTAACATCCACTGTGGCCATCACTGGAGCTGTTTCTCCGCATTCTGAACACAGTGAGGGCGTTGGAGTCTGTTTGACTCGGTCTGTTCTTGACTTCTTGAAGTCAAGACGCTTCCATTGTTTTGCTAATGAGAATTTCTGAGTGAAGATGAGAGAGGCGAGATTCACATGGGTCAAGGAAGATGACTGCGAGTCTCCCAGTTCATGGAACGAGGAAGCCGAGAGATCAGACGGGATCATCATGAGAAGAAATGAGACGTTCTTGGGGAAGTGGATGAAGCTTGCCATCGCTGTTCTGAGTGTCTTCTCAATCTTCCTCCTAGCCGCGTTTATCTTCTACCAACAAACGTCATTTACACATCGCCAAGGATCGCATTCGGAGCATGTTCAACAGACAAAGCCCTCGGCACCAAGCAGCATCGAATACCATGATGATATTCCATCAACACCCCAACTTCGCGACACAAACGAGTATGTCCTATCTCCCAAATGGGAGTTCGTCGCATCTCCAACCACCAGAGAATATTTCTGGACAATCAACCAAGCGATGTTCAATCCTGATGGCGTCTACAGACCGATGCTCCTCATCGACAACCAATTCCCAGGTCCGCTAGTTGAATGCAATGAAGGGGATACAATCATCGTGCACGTCAAGAATAACGCCCCAAACGCAACAGCGATCCATTTCCATGGCATGTTTCAGAATGGGACGAATGCCATGGACGGTACTGTTGGTATCACGCAATGTCCAATTGCCCCAAATTCGACATTTACTTATAAATTCGACGTGAAAGGGCAGCACGGGACGTACTGGTATCATGCTCACCACAGCGCACAGGCGTCTGATGGATTACTTGGGCCAATGGTTGTTCACTCGACGAAGGAACATGAGCTTCAGTTGATCGACTATGCGACAGATCGAATCGTCATGGTGCAGGATCACTACCATAACTTGACTTCTGAGCTGCTGATGGAGTATCTTGCGCCTGACCAAGAGAACAACGAACCTGTTCCGGACAATGGTCTCATAAACGGGAGGGGTGTTCGCGATTGTTCAGATTTTCGAGGTTGGGATTGCAACAACACAGATCGCGAGATGCCGCACATCGATCTGGAGCCCGGGCAAAGGCACAGACTTCGCATCATCAACGTGGGCGCGTTTGCCGAGTTTCAGATACAATTCGATGAGCATCCATTTTACGTTACCGAAGTCGATGGCACAGATGTACACCCCGAATCAATCCATCGTCTCAACATTCTTCCAGCACAGCGATACAGTGTTATTTTGGAAGCAAATGCCACCACAGGCTCGGCATTTTGGATGAGAGCGCGAATGGTGACACATTGCTTCAAGAATGAGAACGAGCGACTAGAATCTGAAGCAAAAGCGGTCATTCGGTATCTGAGCCCAGATAAATCGGAGTCAGACAGGGATCCTACCAGTAAAGAATGGCCAGACTCTATCGAAGTTATTTGTCGCGATCTCAACACCAGTGCTCTGCGACCTGTCGAAGCGATCTCGCCGCCTCCAGCAGACGAAGTCATCTTACTGCGGGCAAACTTCGAAATTGGTGACTGGCGCTTAGCAAGAGGTTTCTTCAATGAGTCCACATGGCATCCGAATGCTACTAGTCCATCACTACATCGCTTCCTGGATTCTGGTGTTCAGAGCACATCTGAAAAGACACCGATCGCGATCAATGAGCGCGTGTTCGACCGGAATAAGGAGTTTGTCCTGGAAACAAACGGTATTCGAACAATAGACATTTCCATCAACAATTTCGACGATGGCGCGCATCCATTCCATTTGCACGGCCACAAATTCTTTGTTCTACTACAAGGCAGAGACGGTTACCCACCAAGTCCTGTCGAGCTTCCAGAGTATCTCGAAAAGCACAACCTTTTGGAGAATCCTCTGAGGCGGGATGTGGTCACCGTAGAGGGGTACGCATGGGCTATTATTCGTGTGGTGCTTGATAATGCCGGTCTTTGGGCTTTTCACTGCCATAATACGTGGCATGCTGAGTCTGGGATGGTAATGCAGATGTTGGTGCAGCCTGAAGTTATGAAAGAGTGGAAAGTCAGTTCTGAAGAAAGAGAAATGTGTTTGAGAGAAGGCGTTACATCTGGGATGAGGCCTGATGACAGTGTATGGTTTGGACAATTCAAGCAATAGTTTGACGATGCAACGTTCAGTATTCCCTGATTGATCAAACATGAATGTTCATACATCAACAAGATTGCACAGTCGTTCAGCAGTAATAGGTACGCATGTAGTATTGTCAATACACAGCAAATACTGGTAGTGAAATCTCGTTGGTAGTGAAATGTCGTTGACTTAGGCCGAACTGCGCTCACGATTTACTTGTTCAATGCTCCCTATTGATACTACTTGTCACAGAATCCGACTTCACAGCTAACAGTCCTCCTGTTCCAGCAGTCAACAGAGAGCTATGGTTGTTATCTTCGGTCCTCTATCTTAGACGTATGTGCACCATGGTATACTTGTTCCGACTCATCGGTATTCCAGGACACAATGCCATTGTTGAATCGTACGTTCAGCAGTCGTCTCTTGTTCGGTTTTATAAAAATTTCTCGCCTTCTGCTACTCCAATTTCCAGTTTCCATTCTCTCATTACGAATTATTTCTTAACTGACAGTTTTTAAACTTCAGTCTTTATACCTTGTATACATTTTTATTATCTCACACTAACTATTCTAGGGATTTACCCTATTATCCTTCATTATATATCTTTGTGTCTTGACTTGCATTCTTCGGTATTATGCTTACTCTATGTTATCTTTTGGCTTACGCTAATAAGGAGTTTATTACAGTATATAATAAAGGGCCCTATATATCCTTTAAGCAGATCTAGCTCCTGTTTAAGATGGTTGGTAGGTCTACCTAGGATCTTGTGGCTAACCTAACTGGGGTTTTTGAAGCACTTACCTGTTAGAGAATCGCTAATGTCTGTAAGGTTGGTGGTCCCTATATGGAATGCACCTAGAAGGGACCGGCTGGTTGTTATATGTCTCTATCTCTAAAGGTTGCTGACTGTCTGATTTGTAAGTATTTAGGAGAATTTTACTTTAGGTATTTCACTGTCGCTTATAGTACTTTAGGTACTTCTAGCTACTGCCTTTTACGCTACATTAAGACTGGGCTTATTATTAATCTGCTATTTAATATCGGCGCTTTTATTCTATATAAAAGTCAGTCTAAGATTATTATTATAGATAAGATACTAATATAGAAACTAGTATGAGGTAAGATATACCTTATTAATGATAATGGGGAGGAGAAGTTTAAATAGGTATCTTATATTAGAGTGTAGGCAGACTGTCTCTCTAAAGTCTTTTAAAGCGTATAGCTTATTATACTGTTTCGGGAGATAGATCCCTACTGACTTAATCAGAATATCTCTAGGGATGAGTATAGGCCCGCCAGGTTTGCTTACAGAGTCCTTAAGTGGAAGCTTAGGCCTACTACAGTTGAGGACGGTCTGAAGGTCGCCGGTAAGAAAGAGCTAACTCTCCGGCCAGACGTATTGTCCGGCGAAAAGTCAAATATCGTGTGGAGTTATAGCAATACGGTTCAGGATGGAGAGAAGGCTGTTTAGGAAGTAAGAGACTTTCTACGCAAGCATATTGGGCCTTTTGGTAAGGACCCGTAGGCGGCGGATGAGGTCGATGACTTCTTCCAGGACATCTGGAACCGGGTGACTTTCAACTATGGAAACCCCAAGGTCATGGTGTCGGTGATGACTGACTAGTCATCACCGAATGGGCGTGGGTTGTGGTGGGTCTGGTTGGGGTGTATCTGCTGGACAGATACTGTGGTTGTGGGAAGTCTTTTGTAGCGCTATAGTCATGGCGAGGTGCGTGTAAATTGATGGTGTTGGATTCATCTTGATTTGATATATTGTGCTACATGTGCTCATTTTTTATTTGTGACATGCCGATGTAGGTGAGCCTTCCTTTCGTAGTCGTTGATAGTGAAGACAAGTTCTTATACCAAATCTCAAACACCTAGTGAAGCTGAAACAAGTATTTTTATCCTTAGAATCTTCATAGGTAGTAGTTCTTTACTATTTTTGTCAGACTGTACAGATCGCAGACAGTTTAGGTTAACGATTTTAACAATACAGCATAACTTCCCAAACAACGCCCGAATACCACATATTCCATTCTTCACTCAAAATTCTCCGTATCGCCTAACCCCTCGCCGTCCTCAACAGCGGGTCCCTCAGTGATAGGAAACGTCGGCGTGGAATTGTACCAAATGAAAGCTCCCAAGCCACCAGTACACAGCACGATAAGAACCTTCAAGAACCAACCCACGATATTCCCGTACTCGATCAACCAACTAGCGATCCACTGCATGACTGGTGTAACAAGGGCCTGGCGCTCCGCTTCCAGGTCTGGATTGACGGAATATATCAGCGCGAGTATCGCCAACAGAGTCAAGATCAGCACGATGGCGACTAAGACTTGGATGACAGCGAGGAGGATGGCGATGTTCTTGGTGGTTTTGAGAACTTCGAAGCCTGCGGCGACAAGCGGAGTGACTTGGTCGAACGCCGCGTGGACTTGTTTGGAGTATGGCATCCCCATCTTGACGGATCTGCGCTTTCGCAATTCCAGGGAGTTGGTTGTCTGAGATAATGAGACAGAGTTGTTGATTCGGTTATCTCACATGTGGATATATATCTTGATCTTATATCTTGACGTCAGAATAATATTCAAAGCAAATCATCTTCACCTGCCCGAAGGAGTTAGACACTGTATGATTTCTTGGAAACATGAGCTCTTGTATTGTGTTGACGAATCAGCTCACGCATGGATGAAACCTCTTTCTGAACATTAGGGATGTCACGTGGTGAATGGCTCAGTCATTGTAGAGAATGGTCCATGTGCGAGAACAGAACAGTTTATATATGAGTAAACAGGTACTTGAATTGACTTGTTCCATTTCGCGTCTCACAAAGACCTTCTATGTGAACATTGCCTTGGTGTAGCCCCCATTCTATTGTTCAAAAGCACATCATCTCAAGAGTTTTATTGTCCGTTCGCTCACTGACATGTCCCATTCGTGCTCTTTTCTTATAAAACCTACTGCGAATCCTCAAGATGACTCTTTCGTTTCCGTATCAATTTCTCTTCAGTTTTCTATCATCCTTCAACATTCATCATGTCAAACCAACACTCTTCTTCGGACCCTCGTGTCCAGAACAGCGACGTCAATCAGCTGAATATTGAAGGCCTGGCCATTACTGACAAGCAGCCCAAACCTGACACCGATGAGGCAGGACCTTATCGTGAATTGGCTGAAGAATCCAGTGCCATGGTAATGGAATCAGAGGCCCGAGATGGGGAAGTTTCCCACGTCCAATCGTCGTCTGACATGTTCTCAGGCCAGGCCAGCACTAACTGGTATGCAGAGGCCACTAACATCTCTTTAGCAGGCCAAAACCAGACTACTGACCAGGCCACCGATCAGGCCTTGGCAAGTCAAATGGAAGACCTATCCATGTCCTGTCCTGCATCTCTCAGCGAGGACGAATTGCAGTACATAGCCGCGCTGTACATTCAGAAGTCCTATGTGGAGGCACAAGCAGAACTTGCCTGCTATGGACTGTCCTTTGAAAGTCTTTGTCCCGATGATTTCGCCAAGATCATGGCATACGCTACCAGCTATGACCGGTAGATACTGGTTCTGAGCAGAGGCTACACAAGCATTGTTGCAGAGGGATATGAGATAATTGCACGGTGGCGGATAGTCACACAGCCCAAGGTTAATTCGATAGTAGTCTAAGAAATTAAATGGAACTGGTAAGATTCTAACCTTGTCGTACTGCTTGATTTCGAAGGTGAAGAGTTCTGTCGCGTGTATAATATGACAATAAAAAGCATAAACGGCAACAGCTACCGGGTATGCAGCTTCAAGGATAGTGACCGCTTGCTTATCTAGTAAATATTTTGCCACTTTAGCTTTTAATTTCATCATGACTTTGACAACATTCAACTTCTACGCGTGATATATCTTCTATTCGTTGTTCGTTGAAGAAGCCACTTTGTTAACCGAGTAACGCACGTCAATTATCCAACGCGTTTCCAAGGTTGTTTCCACTCCAGCCTTAACGCGTCAGACTTTCAACACCCCCTCATTTTTTGGCCACGTAACATGAGTTTTTCCCATTACAAGCCTCACTTTTAGCCCTATTCATCGCTCTCCCAGCCGTGACAAGGGAGCCGGAGAATAACACAAACTACTCGATTGATCAAAGTACAGAAATGGTCAGCGTGATACATCGTCGCAACGATGCTCGCAGCCCCGAGAAGCCACGCAAACTGACGCATCCGCGATCGAAAGGAGACAAACTCATCGTCCGTCTGAGACTCCGTCCATCCATTCTGGCCCAATTTCCTACGAAACCAAAGGCTCTAGACAAAAAGCCCGCGACAAAACCGCTTATAAAAGAGCACAATACACATCAACTCCATTTTCTCGACCAACTCATCAGCGAACAATACGCAGAGCTGGACCGACTAAGTCAAGAGCGCACAGACACGTTACAGAACATCCACAACTATGAACGGGTATGCAGTATGCATCTCGACACATTGCATCGAAGTCTGGCGGATGCGTGCGATCTAGGGATGACGAGCTGTGAGATAAAGGCGGATGATGAGGATGCGACGAGACTATTGAAAGATGATATTCAACAAACAAGGGAGGGCGTGCAGAATTGGAGCAGGATCTTGATGGAGGCCAAGCAGGAGGCTGCGAGCAAGAAGCATCAAATATCGATGATAGCCACGAATGTCAAGAATTTGGAGGAAGAAAGACGGCAGGTCGGTCAGTGGACTTGATGATGGTTATCCCTAATGAGCGTTTCATACATAATAGAACTTGAGGAATTTGTTTTGTGAATGGTCTTGTTCTATTGGGTGCTGAGGAAGATGTCTGGATCATCTTCTTGCTAATACCAAAATGACGATACCACTGCAATGTGGCTTCCTCTTAGAGTATCTCCCTGTTGCAAACATTCATAAACTCTAATTCTCGATGCTTTACCACCATTCACTTTACTTCCGTCCCAGGGGGTAACAGAAAAGATGGCCCCTAAGGCTTAGGGTGACAGAAATAAAGAGCTTAAGAGCCCCATAAGAAGAGAATAAGCTGACTGACTAGGCTGTCCATTCCTACTCTTAACGAGTCGCCATGTCCTTCTCCAAGAGATCGTTCCACTTGGTGTACCCGGCCTCATTCAAATGAACCTTGTCCTCGCTCATGATACCTTCCTGATCATCCCCAAAAGGCAAGAAATCAAGCTCATTCCGATCCGCAATGTCGCGCAGCATCTGATTCGCCTCGTCGATAAGCTCGTCTGCCATGTCACGTTGCTTGAACAGCGCAGTGATCACAAGCTTGACTTCCGGGAGTGCCCGTCGAATGTTCTGGATCGTAAGCGAGTACGCGATTGCATCGTCCGTTCGAAAGCCGTCCCTCTTGAGGTTGTTGCTGCCCATGTGGATATACATGAGCTTTAGATTGGGCTGGTGATTCTTTAGGTGGTCGAGAAGGCCTTGGTCGAACCGGTACTGCACATTGAGGACCTTGTCACCACCGACACCTAGATTCAGGATTGATGGGTTGTGGTTGATGGAACGTTCAGAGCCGGTGGTCTTGAAACGTTCAAAGAGGCTGTCACCGAGAAGAGCGACCGTGTACTGATTCGACAATATCTGCGGACAATGCGTCTTGTGGTGGGTATCGTGGGATCGTTGCTTGAACATCTTGACAGAGTTATTGTGTGAATGGCAGTTATAGAGCCGGGTAAGGGTGTAATAGAAAAGATCTAAGTGTTAGGGTATAAAAACAAATAGCCTAAAGACCTGTTCTAAACTGGTCTAAACTGACCTACCAACTTAGACTCTTATACTCTAGCAGTCACAAAGCCAGGGCCAACAAACGTAACTGGCCAGCTGCACAGCCGTGACTGCCAGTACCAAACAAATAGTGAGTTCCTATGACCAAGTCACTAGCCGAAACACAACTGCTTGAGTGTAGTGGTATTCACAGCTTATGCTGCACCAAGGCAAATGCTATTTTTGCCGGTGACTCATTTGCCGTCTTGAACTACCTTGTGCAAAGGCTGTGCAGCACAAAACGTATTTTCATTCACAGCCACTGACGCCGAGCAAAAACAAAAACAAAAACAATACCCATTCGCGCATCCGCCTTTAATTATGAATTATTAGCTGCAATAGATCAAAGAAGTTACATGAGGATCGGTGTGATATGTAGCTAATATGCTCATCAAGCGTAACATCGTTATCATTAATTATCTAAAATAAAGTTCATTTCGTCCGATCCGCTGCTCCTTTCAGGATACGACTAAGCAGAATATGCGAAGTCTTTGCACCTTGCAATGTCCTTCCCAGCTGCTGTAATGCCATAGTTGCATTGTCAAGTGCAGCCATCACCTCATCCCTCTTCAGCATCTTGTCTCTGGCCAAAGATGTACCCAAAAATGCAGCCGTGTCGAAAAGACATAGTACAACAAGATGGAAATGCATATCTCCATCTAGTGTATGAGATGACCACTGCGTAGCTACATTCAGCACCTTCAAAGAATAGTGCACTGCTTTCTCTCGCATCTTCTGTGCATCCGGCATCATTTGATCAATTGATGGATTTGAGAGGTATGCTTTATATGGTTGTAAAATCATGAAATACGCCATTGCTTGGATGTAGTAACGGTGTGTCACAAGCCATGGCCATGTCTGATCCTTGAATGTGTCGGTGTCATGGACGCTGTAGACTGCTGGTAGCGATCGCATATAATTCTCAACCAATTCTGTATGGGCGTGTATTTCGGCTGGTGCATCGATGCGATGGGGTGTATGCCAGCGTTTGGCAAGCGAGGAAATAAGCTGGTACTGTAGCCTTGTAGAAAGTCTTGGGGATGGTGGCGCGGTCATCATATTGGCATCCATATCAGGTTCCGAGTCGATGTCGTTCATGATCATCGGTCGTCCTAGAGTTAATGACAATTGCCTAGATAATATTAGTCCTAGTGTACTTAACAGAAGACTGAATTGTCGCTTACCAGTTCCAGCAATGCAATACACGCCAGATCTGCCGTCCAATTTGTGCTTCTGTCCTCGAATTTGTTGTGCAAGGTCGGGCCTCATGGTATCCTGATAGCGAGTGTTAATACCTTCCGGTAACCCTCATGGGTCTAGACTTACCCAACTCGTAGGCTTCTTGTATAGCCAACCCGATCGTGTGCCACGCCTCAATAAACCTAGCTTCACCTTGGAACCAACAGATTGAGAGCACTTTCCATTGCAGGTTTGTCAAACTGTGCGACCCAGCAGGTATCGTCATCGCAAGCCTCTGACCAGCATTGTGATACTCCATAGACGAGTTATCGCCTGGTTGGATTGCATCATCCCGTGGAAACTGCTGTGTGACACGAGCGCAAATCATCAAGATGAGCGTTGTCAGCTGAGCATCCTGACACTGCTCTTGCTCTGTCTTTGTAGACCAGGCGACATATTGCTGGATGAAGAGTGATGGCTTTATTATGCTATAGTGATGATTGATATCGCTAAAGAATGATTCTATGAGAGCATCTGAAGATGTTAGTCAGACGTGACAAGTTCATGAGTGCACACTTCTCACCTAGAATTGGCTTGGAAGGAAGGACGTCTAGTATATGTTGTGATTGTGAATTGACGATGTAGTCATTTAATGGGACGTCTCCCAGATGCTGTAAGCGATGTTAGTGTCATAAAGACATTAAAAATACCAGGACTAACCAGTGAGTACGGGGAGGGGTAAGGTCCCGAATTGAGATCCTGGTACATTTTGAGTTTACGGGTGACTTCAATAATCAGCCCGCTAACTAGTCTGATGGATTGAATGAACGAATCTATCCTAAAAGAGAGAAGAAATAAGAATCCCATTTTGGAGAATTTAGGGCTGAGCATGTCGTCTTTATCAGATCGACAACATCTTTTTTGCCATCGGAGTCCTTACAAAAAGTCGGTGTTGGCCGAAATGCTTCGGTCAAAACCCTCGCCGAAAGCTTTCGGGAATTCCACCTCCGATAAAAACACTGCATGAGTAGTGGATGAGCGCCTGAGAGATAAGGTAGCATCGCCTTTTGTCCCTCGGCCGAGCTGTGCGACATTACTCCACCAACCCCGATCACCTTTCAACAAAAAGGGACGCCGAAAACAACAAAGCGCAGAGACAAAGTTGAGAAAGACGATATGATTTGTGAATGACGAATATTATTTATTTCGGTAGTTGCGAGAATTCACAGTTCCAAAGGTTGAATGAGACAAAAATTGTTTGAACACCTTCTGACAGACGGCTTAGTGCAGGGATGTCCCTGTCGGATGCAAGGGTAAGGTTGATCTTACTTGATGGTGTAGTGCTTAAAGTGGGTTGACAGCAGGGCACAGACAAAGTCGCTCAGCATAGGGCTTACTTGTTCCTCCAATCCATTATCCAGCTCTTGTCACGGTGGAGTGTTCGGCTATTGGGTCGGTTATAACAAAGCAACGACGCGTCTTGTCTCACTATCTAAGCCAACAATCAGAACACAATCAATCTCTCTAATAATCCCTGTGCTGATCACAGCTCCGTCTAACCCTAATGCCGGATAACAGCGGCAAAGTAACAAATAATCACAAGACTCAAAAGAAAAGACCAAGATACATGCTGGACCAACGACGAAAGACTCTTTGACCAGCGACCCGAATGCATGTTGGCTGCATGACGTTGCTGCTGCTGCAGATACGGGGGATTGATCATCACGTCAACCAACCGAGTTTGTCGGATTTCTTGAGCTTGTTTCCCAAAGTACCTCCCCGATTGGAAGCTGTCACATGTTAGCCATTCAGTATTGGTTATTGTAAAGAGGAGAGTTTGTACCTCCATGTGACGTTGGCTTGTACCACGTTTTGAATACCCTTGACATATCGTGCCACCTGAGCGTCAATTTCTGGTCCCCAGCTTGGTAGTTGGCTAATAACCGTCTGCCATTCTTGGTATCTCTCTTCGAGAAGTGCGCCCACGGTATCAAATGCCTGTTGAGGGGACTGTCCAGCCATCCGACACGAAGCGACCATGCTGAAAGGACAATCGTCATTCTATAAAGCGTCAGACATGAGTCATGTCGTAGCGGCAATTCTGTCTCACCTCTTCTTTTCTGTAGGACAAAATGTCATTTGACCTGCAAAATCTGATCAGTATGGTGTAACTAATAGAGCAGTATCTATTGATCGTACAATAAGACGAAGTCCACGCCAAGACGTTCCAGCGTTTGGATGATAGGGTTCTCAAACACCTCATCAGGTAATTGAATACCATGAGCAAATTCAACGAGATGATACAAAGGTGTGACGCCAGAAGAGAGTCGTCTGGTTCGCAGCATCTCCTCAATACTAGGGATACTGTTAGACGAAAAGTGCTTCACATGATGAATTACTCCATCTGTGTAATCCTTCATAGCGAGAGCAAATCTTCTCTGAGCGCCTGTGACATATTAGTCAAAACTCATAAAAAGAACCGGTGAGATGGAAATGTACCAGGTGTCGAGCCCTTCGCGATGTCAAGTTAGTAACAAGCAGATTTACAGTGGAGTTGCGTTTACCTCGGATACTCTTCGAAAGATATCATCATGAGCCTGTACAACACGAATCTTCTTCTTGGTAAAGGTCTTGCCAAGCATGTTTGCCATAAGACTATCGACAACATGCTGAGCCTGTCTTTGAGCATTTTTCAATGAACCCTCATCGAACACTGGGACTGTTAGTTGGTAACTCCAACCTGAGACGGTGACACCTACGATCATCAAAGGGAAACACCTAGGCAGTTAAAGTTAGTTGCTGTAGAAGAATAAATAGTAAGAGAGAGGGGGGGCTTACCCAGTTACCCCAATCACACATCGTCTTAAGTTTCTCAGGTGGTGCATCAGGAGCTGCGATGGAAATGAAAAGAGCGAAGTCACAGAACTCGACTCTTTTCTTCATCCTAGGCGAGAACTGGCATTTTCTGAACTACATCAGAATAGGCACAGCATATAACTCTGTTGAACTTACTCGGAGAGCCATTGTTCAGAGATTGGCTTGACTGTCTCATAGTTCTTGTTGACACGAGGATCTTGAACAACGAAACCTTTGAACAGATCCGGTAACACAACCGTAGTCTTGTTCTGCTTTGTGGCTGTCACGTGCATGATGTGTGGTAGAGTAGGCCTCGGAGAGGGGTTTCTCGAAGATGGATCAATAAGTCAAGTATTATGTAAGGGTTGCTTGTGACTCTGCTGAGAGGGTGGCACAATGTCTTAACATATAAGATAGGTGAAAATGGTAGAGAGAAGAATGTTTTGTTTGATTTCAGGTTCATGCTGCGTCATTATATGCAACTTCTTGCTTGGTACGGACCCGAGGGTGTGATCAACGTAACCCAGAGACCGTCCAAGCTAGGGAGAAGCTATACCATCCGGTGATGTGTGACAAGGGCTCTTTACAAGACTATTGGGAGAGAGATCACAAACATCTTGGACATAGTTCAAGTTTAGTCTATTTAGTTTCTGATAATCATGAGCCAAGAAATTAAGTTTCGTCGCTCAGCTCCCTTTGGTCTGGTTGTGGGTTCTGGGTGACGGTTAGCGAATCGTCGTTGCCGATGACCCCTGTCAAAGAAGGGAGAGGGGGATACTTCGTTATACTTCTTGACGACACATTGGAAGCACGTCTGTGGCGTGTGAGCAGAACGACAATTCAAAGGTTTAGCCTGAACCTACCTGCGTGATGCTGCCGAGGCGGTGGATAAAAGGCACGTCGATGGCACAGTAAAGCTTCTAATCTATATCCAAATCCCACTTCATTATCTTCGTTCCTTGGAACTTATCAACATTAAGTCTTTACTTGCTTTTTCCAATAAGTCTTACACCAAAATGGACTACTTCAAAGAGCCTGTTCCAGGTGACGAGGTTCGCACCATCGGAAACCATACCTTCACTTGGACAGACCAACACATTCCCAAGTCCCAAACTGATCCTCTACGTTTCGAGTGTGACGAACTCGGTGCCTTAGCTGTGAAGAAGATCCAAGAGATCCACGAACAACTCAGGAAAGAGGGCCATCAAGTCAGCAGAGCAGACTTGTTCGAAACACTCAGTCAGTATCATGAACAAGACGCAGATCTCTCTCAGCTCTGGCAAGAAACACATCATGTTCCGTCTTGGGTTGACTGGGAGCAGATCGCTAGAGGTCAACGCTTCTTCTACCGATACGCTCTCGCAAACCTGATTGGTTTTGCCTTCCAAGGCTTTGTCGGCGAGAATTCCGCTTCGACCAGTGTGGTAGAGGTACTTGCCCGGACAGGCGGGTTTAGCACCCGTGTGCTCAGGAGACGCCTCCTCGAGACCTTTCAGATGGTCCTTCAAGTCACACACTCCCTCGACTCCATCAAGCCAGGGGGCTCGGGGCACAGTTCAGTCATCAGAGTTCGTCTACTACACTCCATGGTCAGACAGCAGATCCTCAAGGTAGCCGCATCCAAGTGCCGATTCTTTGACCAAGAAACCCACGGGATACCAATCAACACTCTTGACTCCATTCACGCCATAGCCACATTCAGCTGCAATCATGCTTGGCTTCAGCTACCCCTGATGGGTATCACGCCTGACCCTCAAGATGTCGAGGATTACATCGCGCTCTGGCGATATGTAGCGCATGTGATTGGCGCACCACAAGAATACTACACCTCAGCCAAGCAAGCTAAAGCGGTCATGGAGAGCTTAGCTTACAACGAGCTCTTCGTGACACCAACATCTGTCGTCATTGGACACAACTTTGTGGAGGCACTCAAGGACCTGCCCCCGATCAACATCTCGGACGGGTTCATCCAAGCTGCCAGCCGCGTTTTGAACGGCCACGAGATCTGCGATCAGCTTGGCATGGGAAGACCGGGATGGTACGCGTACGCGTGCTTCAAGGGCCATTGTTGGCTCGTTTGGGGCTTGGCGATGATGCAGCGATGGATCCCGTCCTTTGACGACAAGATGGTCCAGCTGTGCAGGGAGGGCTTGCATGCTGCCATCATCCACAGTAGTCAGGGACTTGGGGGTGGGTCCATTCTCGATTTCAAGTATGTTCCTGATGGGAGGATACAGGGCAAGGAGAAGAGTGGGCGAGTGGAGGGGAGGCTTTGGTTCTTCGAACGCCCACTTGAACTGATCTACTTTGTCATGTTCATCATTGGTTGCCTTGTAGTACTAGGGGGGTCATTAGGCGTAGTCCAGTTGGCGATTGGCATATCAGGGTCGCAGAGGTTGCTCATTTAGGCTGTAATAGCACTGCCAGTAATCCACTTAGAGTTTGTTAGACCCATGCAACCAGCAATAGCCTGTTTCTTTGTCGAACCATACATGTACGGCAGTCACCGTTATTGTTCTTTCAGCCTTGAATGCTACAGTGCACGGACATCCAGACAGCCGCGCCATAGTTTCGAGGGCAAACGCGCCATCAAAAGAATTCAAGGGATACTCTATCAATGAGGTGATACTTACGACAACGCCGAACTTCAATCCACTTGACCACTGTCTCCATACTACAACTGAGACACCATGACTAGCAACAACCCAAGATCTGACAGATGACCAATCACTCTGCGATCTGGCAAGAAGCAAGCGTGTCCCGATCGATCCGGCATGAACACCATATTTCTTTGTTTCTCACAATCAAGGGAGGCTTGTCTGTTGACGTGCTAATATCCAAACAATCTGGCGCCACTCATCTGTTTTCCTTCAATACTCGTTTGTCGGTAGTTGATTCGCTAAGTTGTGAGGTGACAGGTGGGTCGAAGTGCAGGATCTGCAATCACTTACAAGGGTCATTTCCAAGCCATGATCAAACCCCCTGTTCATCATTTGCACTTCAGCTACTCCACCTGCTAGAGCGAGTTAGCAAATGTCTTACCGGGGAGACAGCCAACAAGATATCGTATCGTATCCCAGTATCTGGGAATGTTGAGCTAAAAACCTGCGATCTACCATGCCAACTCCCTTTTGATATAGCCGAGGTCATCCGCGTCTTTGTCAAAAGCCCCTCTAGCAACTAAATGTCAGCTGAGATGTCCAGAATCTGTCTCTGATCTAGCACTCAACTAACATTAGGCTTGTCGATCTTGGACATGAGCGAATTTACTATTAGGGTACCATTAACTCGGTTCTGATTCTTCAAGCACTAGATATGCAAGGATGGCAACCTGTCACCTTGGGCACTAACGAGGGCCGTGCCGCGAACTATTGTGACGTACTGTCACTACTGCTAGTCATGCCGACAGTGACAAGCTTGATGTGTCAAACAAGGGCAATGATTTGTAATGGTTATCAGATGACTATTGATAGATCCTAGGCCTGAGACATGATCATCAGTTCCGGAGGGCCGGATGAACTGGAGGCTGGAGGCAGCCAATCTGTCAAGGCCTTCTCAAGTCCAATTGAGTCACCTTGTTGGCTTCCGACTTCGGAGTGTTCCATGCAACAAGATTGGTTGCTGTGCGGTAATCTGATTGCCAGTACTGACCATGAAAACTCTGGGTTTAGTACGTTGTTATTCATCTAGAGTGAATCCTCACAAATGCACGAATAGGGACTACCAAGCTCATCTAGATAGGGTACGGTCTTTAGAGTAATTAGATAGCTCATCAACTACTGAATATCCTTCAGGTAGAAACCAGGCTTGACTCTGATATGATAAGAGACACGATAGCTTACTCGGTTTATGGTGGTTGAGACCAACTCTTAGTCTAGTCTAATTATTATTTTTCACTTGCTTGAAATCTCACGTATTTTGGGAAACTCTAGTTGACTTGAACTTAAAATATTCGAACGTCCTCTATATCTTTTAGGGATACGTCAAGTCCATGAGCTTTGCGTCGCTCTATGAACAGGCCATGACACCACTACATCTAATCAGGCTGGATGTACAGCCTCCTCATGCCAAGTGCAATTTTCAAAACAGTAGTAAGAGTGATATTGCAAATACTTGTAAGTTCTCCACTTGGCGTTTTCATTCCAGTCCCATGAAAAAGCATCACTCTCATTGTTTAGCCAAATCTTCAGTCACTGCAAGACTCACCATTAAGATCATTCCCAGATCTTGACCCCTCACACTACATACCCGATCATAAACACTTCCCAGAATGGACGACCTCCATACCCCAGATGATGAAGGCATGCCCTGTCTCAGACCAGAGGCTGGGAGCTCTGTTGGACACAACCTATTACGAGGCGAGGCAGACAGTCCTGTGAGCTGGCCTTCTGTCAAAAAGTCGTGTCTCGACCGCTGGTTTTATGTTAGTCTTCATTTTCCAAGTAACGAACCCCTAGTTACTCCTTCGCGTTAAGCTGGTACCAGTCCTAAGGTATGCTTCCACTCAAGCAGTCTTGAATTCACGATTCTTTCTTCGATGTCTTGTCTGTGCCTATTCAAACACCACAGTTGATTGACTGACAGGATCGCTGTCCCACTTTCTTTGACCCTTTCATCTCTTTTGTCTTTACTTAGTTCTCGTCACATACACAACTAAGATTCCAGTACTGTTTACCTTTTGAGCTCTTGCAGACTTCTCCGGTCACCCTTGACTGATGCTAGCCGAAGGCGAGTTCGCTATGGGTGATCTCCGCGTTGGACCTTACATGCCATTCCCTTTTGACTCTTCTTTCACACTGGGAGCTGCCACTGGTATGTAGGCACTAACCCATTGATCAACTCGTTATTAATATCAGTGCCAATGTGGCTTCCTCCACTGGCGGCGTTGACTTTGCATTCTGAGGGGCAGCCTGGCCTTTGGGGGGATTATACTTGCCACAGCAGCCCTTGCATTCGGCTCCTTCATGCCCGAGACATACGGACAAAAGGATCTCAGAACGCGTGTTCACTACGAATAGAATCACAATGAAACTTTGCTGTGCTCGAAGTGGTGGTTGTAAAGTCAAATGAGACGTTCCACTTGTCTTATGCCAATCAAGATGTTTCCACTGAACCTGTGAAAACCCTCATTTCTCTTTTCCTCAGGATTAACTTCAAAAAGGATTTCTGGTAGCTCGTATCGACTCCAATGGCGCCAGGTGGTAGCTGTGACTTTGATGTCAGACAACCTGAACTTGCTGCTCTGCTGTAGTAGGTGTGATCCTCGCAGGCCTTTCTTGTATCCTGATCGAGTCTTTATTTCCAGCCAGTTGAATAATAACATAAACAATAATGAGAGAGGGTTTATCCCACCACATACGGTTTCCTTCTGGCAGCTGACTCTCTCTGTTGGGTTGCCTTCATTGTCACTCGCAACATCCATCACCTCATCCCTACCTCGGAAGCGGGCGTACATGTCTGTAGAAATTCCAGGATTCTCATATTTCTCAATTCCTATCTTTCCGACTATTATCCCCGGGCTAGAACTCTATCTACACTCCCTAGGAAAGCATGTTTCTGAGTGGCCTGTGCGGATATCCTGCAGGTTTTCGTTCCGCATGGACTCAAAGGCTTAGCGAGCTAAGGAGTAACAGAAATGTTAACCTCTATGAATTAGGTTAGATTGGCTAATCACTGAAAGGCCTACCCCAAATTGATAGGCTGACTTGTTAATTTCGTCTGTGATGCTTCTAGGGGCCAAGTCTTTAGTTCCCCGAGGACTCAAAACGTGGCACTCAGCACTTTTGGCTTTGTTTCAGCTGTGATTGACACATTTTCTTTTCTGTTCTACTGATTTGTCTCTAGTGAGTTGCTGACGCTTCTATACTCTGATCCATATTGCAGCTATAGGGTGGGCGTCGGTCCACAAGGTTATCATCCCTTCAGATCTTGAATTAGACCAGGTATAGGCCCAACTTTGATCTGTGATTTCCATAACTCTAGGGTTATAAGAAAATAATCAACTCCCATCTATCTCAGTGATATATGCGTATGGATACTTCTATCACCGTATCATTGACCTTGGGCTCTTCATGAATAGGTATCAGCGTCCGTACGTCAGCCACTCGTCACTCTCATCCTTGTCAGTACAAGTCCAATCAATCTTATTACTTGATCAATGACCTATTTGATTGCCTTGATTAATCTTAGACAAACTCATGCGAATCTTCCATATTGCTTTGATATAACCAGCTCGGTATACTCACCACTCCGAAACTTTAAATGATCTCCAATACTGGTTAGTCATGCTGTATCATCATCAAGGTTGCATCCCACCTAGAATAGAGTTAGCGAGAAACCTCGCATAACGCTCGCCCTTACGCAAACTGGATAATATTTCCACGCGCTAAGCCATAAACAGATTTCACACTTAGTCTATGCTTAATTCACTATCCGTGCAGGTAGTTACGACTACAATGTGGCTGGTGCTTGTGGGACTCCTCTTTTACGGTCTGATCAATCGTTGTGAGAGCAAGGCACTGGGTGCTGATCACCTGCCGTATGGGGTAGTTGTTATGTAAGTTGACGGTTGAAGTTGAATCCATCGGTGAACTGTGGCTCATATCAGGAAGAGGGAACTATACGCGGCAGTTAATTGAAGCGGGGCGTAGTAAGATCATTCAACGATCTTAGTGCTTGGAGTCTTTACATATATATAGACTCAAATCTCTCGTTGTTGAAGAAGATCATCACTACTCTTCAACATCAACACTCTTTCTATCTACTCTGACACTGTTCACCATGTTGCCCAAGTTTCTTATAAGTGCTCTCATCTCCGGTTCCCTCGCAGCCACCCAGGAACCTCTCAGCTACATTGACGAACCCAATCGATGCGATGTAACCTGTCAACTCGGCTATCGCCAAACACTCGCCACGGAGTCTAGCCGTTGGGTCAACCAGAACCTCTCGACCGATCCTTTCTACTCAAACCCCGCCAATATCTCAGAATATTCCGCCGGTGATCTTGTCAAATGGGAGGAGATCCCATCCGCCCAGGCTTCCAGACGATGGACTGTTCCCGGTGGTGTCTCTTTGACACGATTCTTCTATATGACTGAGGACATCGATGGAAAACCAATTCCAGCTACTGGATTCGTCTTGACTCCCTACTCTAACCCCCTTGGAAAGGATAAGCCTTTCCGCACTGTCGTCTGGACCCATGGAACTGCAGGCGGAACGCGTCAATGTGCGCCTAGCAACCACCGTGGTCTGTACTACGAGTGGCAAGGTCCCTTTGCTCTTGCCCTCCAGGGATATGTCGTCATCGCCCCCGATTACGCCGGCCAAGGCAGCGATATTCCTCAGGGCTTCATGTACGAATCTGGTGCTCTCCACGCTGGAGACGTTAGTTTCGGTCTTCAGGCTGCTCGCACTGCTCTCGGCGAGAAGATCACCAAGGAATGGGTCGTTATTGGTCACAGTGAGGGTGGAATGACTGCATGGCGCACTGACGAGCGAGAAGCCCAGGAGGGTAAAGCCACTGGTGGGTTCCTGGGTGCTGTAGCTGTCGCACCAGCTCTTCAGCCTATCAAGCTTATCCCCGAGTCTTTCCGCCGTGCCAAGGATGGCCCAGCTGGAGACGTTGTTTCCATCTTCCTTCTCCAGTCTGTTTCTCGACTCTACCCTTCCATCAAGGTCGAGGACTACGCCACCGACATTCTTCTCAGCCGCATTCCTCTCGCCGATCAAGGCTGCATTTACACCGGAGGCTCTATTTACGGAAACCTGACTGTCAAGGAACTCTACAAGAACACCAGCTGGGTCGAACACCCCGACTTTGTCGACTGGCAGAAGCGCTACAACGGTGCAGGCCCCCACAAGCTCGCTGCTCCCATGCTTGTTATTCAGGGTGAAGCTGACATTCTCACTTATCCCGAGTACGCGGAGGAAGATTTCGATGAGACTTGCAAGGAGTTTCCCGCTTCCACTGCTGAGTACAGATCTTACCCTGATCTCGACCACGGTGCTGTCATGCATGCTTCTCACTCTGACTTCCTGCCTTGGATCGAGGATCGCTTCAACGGTGTCAAGCTGGCCAAGGGATGCAAGAAGGTCAAGGTTAGCCCGGCCACTGAGAAGTTTTCTCTTGTTGCCCATGACTGGCAGGCCGATCTGAAGTAAGATATTGGTTGAGCAATGGTGATATATCTACTACTTTTACACTTCTCTGTACATTACAATTCTTCCTATTGAGGTTTTTTCTAGCACATAGATAGAAAAGAGCAAATATTCAAGACTTTCCTCCATTATAGGTACTGAATGTGTTGCAACCGTGTATGCTTTATCGTTCAACCTGGGCCTGGTATCGATATATTAATTAACCTTGAAGGCTCAATGCAGGTTAGCATTAATCGATATTGATGGATATTTTTTGTTTTAGCTTCCTACGGCCCTGGGGAGGCCCTAAATTAGATCGAAGCTAACTTCGCTTGGTACCATGAAACACCCACCCAATTTGTAGAATCAGGCACAGGCCGGTATTAGCGCTGTGCTTCCTCCTCCAGCTGACTTTTTCTAGTTGCAATTAAATGACTTTCGCCCCTTTGGCTTGACGTTTCATATAAAAAACCCGGTCATAAATAAGTGGCTCTCCCCCAGATTCGATCTTGCTCTCATATACCTTTGATCCATAGCGGTAGGAAAATGGCTGTCTGGGAGTCTCTAATTTTCGTTCTTGCCTTTGGCATGACTGGAGCCGATGCTGGTCTCTGCAAGCACGCATCCTCTGTGTCTACCAAAGCGACTGCAACATTGGGCGATATTGTGCATTCCTCTGTGCCCTCTGCGTCGACAATTGGCACGTCCAACCCTCCTTTCTCATCAATTGTTTCATTTACCACGCAAGGAACATTTACCTTGAAAGAGTCAACCACGGCGACGACCGAGATAAAGAGTGTCACTACTATACACAAAGGGCAAACACGTACTGTATCTGCCCGGGAAACTACCACGACCTTCACAGGCATATCTAAGCCCAAACCCACCCCACTAAACCTCCTTCGCGATCCAGGCTTCGATGATCCTTCCGGTATCTCCTTCTCCCAACCATGGGCACTGAAGCCTTCCAAGGGAAAATCTATCTCCGAGCTCAGAAACAATTATCCCTTCAAGTCTGGGCCGATGGTTTTGTAAGTATCATTCACTGTCAGTCACTTTCCCAACTCTAACAGAATGCAGATACATGTCCGCCATTGGAGACGACGCCCCATCGATTGAACAGTGGGTGGCAGGATTGGAGAAACCAAAGCGATATACCTTGTCAGCTTGGGTTGCTTATGAATCCGGAACTGGGGTTTGCCACCTAGACTTGAAGCTGGGCAAGACGCTCGTCAAGAGACGTGCCATTTCTAAAGACTCGCCTGGCAAATATGAAAAGGTAGAGGGTGTTGTTACATCTAATTACCAGATGGATTCAGTTAATATGTGGTTGTACTGTCCTTCAGAGGCAACTGTGGCCGTATTGGTCGATGATTTCAGCCTTGCAGAGGTGATTGAGTAATGCCTACAAGGAAGGATAGACGCGGGTTAGGAATAAGATATTGCCACTGTAGAAGGTCAAGTCTAAGGAATAATAGTAATTCTATATTTTAGTAAACATAGTTGACAGTATAGAGGAATAATTTGTAATCCTTTAGGTTCGGGGATAGAAGTACTGGAGATCATGTGTTCTATAAATTAAGCTAAGCATGTCTCAAAACGTATGATAGCTGTGCCTCCGAGTTTTCATTTTCCTTCTGGGCCATCTGTCAGTTCAGCTTTCTTTACAAGAGTCTCGCAACGTCCTTCTTAGATCGGCAGGCTTTGCTGTCAGTTGCCGAGTTTTAGTGACTAGATATTTAGACAGTTCCTCATTTCAAAGCTGGCTACCCTCTACAAACGGGTACCAGTGCTCCACCACGTACTGAAAATAGATCTTCAACCTAAAAGTGGCTATGAGCTAGCTGCCGAGACCACACAGGACGAAGTTAGTCTGTCTGCTCAGGCTACTTTAGAGTGACCATTAAGCTTTTTATTTTCTACCCTAATTTAGAGCTTCAACTTGAAGCCCGTTCTACCGTCTCAGCCCAGTGGACCAGAACCACAGAAGGATCTACAGCGAGACACTGGTCTCATTGGTATTAATGCCGTGTATCCCCGAATCCACTTTACCCCCGAATCTGGACCCTTCGGGGCCCGGTATAATAGAGTCTCCGTCCTCTAATCTGCGGCTGCAACCGAAGCTAGCGACTCAAACGGGCTTCAAACCCGTCGCGGAGGATTTACCCAAAGCCGAGGAGGATTTTGTTAAGCCTATTACAATAGAGAAGCCAAGGTTTCAGGGCATATTTAGCTTGTGAGTGTTTAATTATGGGCGGGGCTTTTCTAGATCGCCACCGTTAGATAAGTTAAAAACACGTCCCTTGAACTTTCTTTTGTATCTTATTTCCAATTGACTTTTTTCCTTCTCTCTATTTCTGTGGCAATACAGGGGACTCTCTGGCTCGCCAAAATGACAGACTCTTCGTCCAAATCCTCGACGGATCCATCGACAGCCGTTGACGCGCACACCAGCTCGAAACAAGCGAATAACGCCCTTCTTCCCTCCCAGATAAGCGATGACGAGCAAGATGGCTTCCACAATGATCACCAAGACCACTTGGATATGCAACGTCTTGGCAAAAAGCAGCAATTCAAACGGAATTTTTCGCTCTGGTCTTCCATCGGTTTTGTAGCCATTTATATGGCCACGTGGGAATTCGTCCTGATTTCGCTGGCTCCTGGATTCACAAATGGAGGTTATGCGGGCGTATTCTGGTGCTTTGTTACTACTACCACCGCGTATTCTGCTGTCGTGGCGAGTCTAGCTGAGATGGCTTCTATGGCGCCTACTTCTGGTGGTCAATACCGTAAGTCCTTCTCTCTCACCTATTCTAGACTTTACAGCTAATGGACAAAGACTGGGTTAGTGAATTCTCACCTCCAAAGTATCAAAAGATCCTTTCGTATGCGTCCGGCTGGATGACGACTCTCGGCTGGCTCGCCAGTTTCGCCAGTAGTTGCTACACAATCGCTTTCCAAGTGCAAGCCTGCATCAACGTGACCAACCCCGATTTTGCCTTTACAACATGGCAAATCGCGCTCATCATGTGGGCTGTCATCGTCATTACCATCGCTTTCAACACATGGGGTACTGCATTCTTCCCGCAGCTCGAAACAGCCAGTTTGATCGGCCACATCCTCGGATTCTTCGCCGTCATGATTCCTCTCTGGGTTCTCTGTGATAAGAATTCCGCAGACGATGTCTTTCTTCAGTTCACTGACCAGAGTGGATGGGACAACATGGGCTTCGCATATATTTCTTCTCAGATCTATGTTCTGTGGTGCTGCTTCGGATCTGATAGTATCGTGCATTTGTCTGAAGAGGTCAAGAATGCGTCGATCATCGTACCTAGGGCTATTTGGTGGTCTTACGTCGGCAACGTCTTTTTCGGCTTCATCATGCTCATCACTATGCTTTTCTGTATCGGTCCTTTGGATCCAGTGATTGAGTCTGACTGGCCATTCATCACGCTATTCGATCGAACAGGTTCACAGAGCTTGAACTTATTCTTCAATGTGATCTTGTGGCTGTTGGTATATCTGGGCAACGTCACAACGCTTGCGACTTGTGCCCGTGAGACATGGGCTTTCGCCAGAGACCAGGGACTTCCTGGCTCAAAATGGATTGGCCACATGTAAGTTCTCGTCTATCCATTTCCTGCAACAAACGCTAATGGTTTCCAGGGACAGGAAATGGCACATGCCTTTCAACGCAGTCTATCTCATGTCTATCGGTGCTGCCCTCCTAAGTCTGATCCAAATCGGCTCCGACGTCGCCTTCACCGTTCTTGTATCCCTCTCAACCCTTGGTATCATGACCACATATCTCCTTAGCATCGGCTGCGTTCTTCTCAAACGCATTAGAGGCGAGAAGCTGCCCTTCGCACGATGGAGTCTTGGACGGTTTGGACTGGTTATAAATGCTTTTTCAGTGCTTTACAGCTTGTTCATCGTTATTCTCTGCTGTTTCCCTCTTTCCTTGCCTGTCGATACCGCGACGGCAAATTGGGCGCCTTTGATCTGGTTCGGTGTCATCGTTATTGCTGCGATCGCTTATGTGGTACATGGCAGGAAGGCCTATACACCTCCTGTCAACTTTGTTGAAGGCGTCAAGGTGCAGGGAGTCGGACTACAGGAGTCTACATAGAGATATTAGTCTCTTCAAAAGTTATTGCAGGTCACAATTGTGTCCATTGTTCTCATTGGTTTGGCGCTCTATTCTAATAGTCATCATACGTTGTCTAATGAGCACTGTAAATTATTTACTAGGAAAAAGAAGTCGTCATCCCGTTGCACTCATCGCTCTCGTCATGCTCATCTCGATTCCTCTTTCTCACGCAGGAATGCGATAAACCTGATACTCATCACCTGCACTAACAGGGAAGATATTGAAAGTTGCAAATCCATCTGGATGTTCGGGCTCAAGTCGAACAAAAGCCTGTGCAGCATGCTGCTGTCTCGTGCTAACCCAGTACGCACCAGCAGGAAACTTCATCGTCTTGGTGAACAACTTTGTGTTAACTGTTGTAAGCGCAATACCCTCATACTTTTGCGGTGCGAGCGTTGCTTCCGTGATGTTGTACGCTTCGACTTCGCCTTCAAAGTCCACTGCCAGTTCATTGACTGTAAGACCGGCTGCACGAAGCTTGTTGGCGGCGCTGGACCACGCCCGGCTGAAGATGTAGGCTTCAGGTCTGGAACGCGTGAGATTGTTGGCAGGGGGAGTATTGTTGCCGAAAATCACGGGGACTTCGGTAAGGTCACCAGTTTCGACGTCGATGTAGGTCCATGTACCATTTGTCCAGCGAGGTTGTTCACGGACGATGATTTCTTGGTCGTTGGTGATAAAGTCAGCGCGGGCTGCTTCGACAGTATCATAGATCAGCTCTGCGTTATCAGCTGCTGTCTGAACAACAGTTAGGGCAGCAGTCAGGCCAGCTGTTGTTCGACGCTTAAAGTACTGGTCTCCCAGACCGATACCTCGTGTCTCGGACAAAAAGGCGAGACCTTGACCCATGAAGACTGTAACTTCACCACGCGTATCAGTGACAAAGTCTTGCAGACGAATGTCCTCACCCTCCTCTTGGAACGCAACAACATAGCCACTCGCCGTCATATTCTTGTCGTTGAGTGCAGAGTGAACCTTAGGTACAAACAGAGACTCTGCAAGGGAGCGAATATCCTCGTGAACGTTGGGGTTCTTGAATGCTGAGAATTGGTTATCCTGCGACGGGATGTATGTCTTGTTGTCGTAGGTCAGCTGACGACGGGCGCCATACTCGTGACAGTCGAGATGAACATGCGCGTTGAACTTGAGGTTCAAGGCCTTGACATCTATGGTTTGCTGAGAAGCCATTTTTGTATGGTCACGGTTGGGATCGAAACTTGTTGCTAGGGCCCTCTGGAAATAAGCTGATCCATCGGGGTTATAGCGTGGCAGAACCATGATATCCAACTTCTCCAGAATTGAAGCCGTCCATTCAGGTTCCGCATCCATCTTTCCGAGCAATGCAAGAATGCCTTGCTCTCCAGCAGGCTCATTCCCATGGACCAGAGATTGAAGCCAGACGCGGACCTTGTTCGTGCTATTGCCGCTAGCCACGGGTGTCGTTTGAAGCAGTGACTTGGATGAAGACAAGACAACATAAGGAATAGACCGGCCCTCCTCAGAGGAAAAGGCGGGGTTATGGTACGTCATCCAGTCATTTCTTGAGGCCAGAGTCCAAAGGAACTGCTCAAGAGACTGCTGAGAGTTTGGCGCAGCTGTTCCATTTGCGAAGCCCTCAGCCACATCATCGGGCTTCAGGAAAGCAGGCGAGTAGATCTCGTCATCGACATCGGGAAAGTTTGCGGCGACTTGTTTTGACTCTTTGACAAAGGGGACCTGGTTACTCGCGTATGAGATCTGGGCAGCCGCACCCCCGACAAGGGTAGCAACAGTGATGAAATGCATTGTTATTGAAGATTGAAGAAGCACGGTAGATCTACAAACACAAAGAGAAGACAAAGATATGCGGTACCTTTATATAGACAAGATCACCGAGTCAAGTACCAAGGCAACAAGCATCATAGTCCGAGTCAATGACCGACAATCAGGTTCGCCTATCTTTTCGAGCTTCCTGTCCGGTCCTTAGCTCCCGCCGTTGTTATCGTTAAGCTTAATAACTTATTCGACGTTCTCCGCGAAATATGGGGACGAAGCGAGGAATTGACGAATAATGGTTCGCGTTTTGTAGTCCAACCCCGCGAATTTGTGCTCTGCCAAGACTGGCGATGGAGGCGCAAGGATACACTTGTTGCTTGGCTGGGACCTTGGCACTCCGATTGCGGATGGGGGATTTCCGAATGATAGCGGATGAGGGATTACAATGATAAGTAATGTCGGGTACGGGCATGAGTTTGTGAAAAATAATCTAGATCGTCTGCTGTGAAGCTGGTCTGTCAAGTGGCACAGTAGCAAAGGCAGGGTTACGATGGTCCAAGCGTGGCTGGGCGAAAGACATTGTTCCTGCATGTTACAATGCGTGTTGATAAACATTTCAGTCAACACTTCCAGCACTTAATCTCGATTGCGGGCGATCTGCAGCGCGGAGACTCCTGGTTTGATAGCCGATGTCTCATCATACATAATTGGAAAGGCAGACCGGCAGTAACTACGTTTTGGGAGACTCGATGTTTCCAATATCTTTAAAAACAGGCAAGTAGGCCGTTTAACAGATAACTTCTCAAAAAATATACCCCAAATACCAGGAATTCCTCTTCGAATGAGGAATAAATCGTGCAAATGTCAGTCATGTTCAGGGTAGCCTCAGGACAAATGACGTATATGCTGAGGATCGGCTAAAGATTAGTCCGAGACACCTATAAATAAACCTTGAGAGAAAAGAAAGATCATTTTTGGCATCTTTACAGACGTCATTTGATGTAAATCACTCGATACTCTTTCTAGACAGTAGTCAACACTCCAATTCTTCGCGTCTCAGCTTGCTACTGTATGAAAATCATGAAAGCGCTGATGCCAAAGGAATCACGTGGAGATAAGATTAGACCCTTGACGTAGACCGCTAGTCCATTAACAGTAACCCGCCCAAGATTCTTCCACGCGATGTCTCTCCTCTATCTGTCTATGATCGCGTCGTCTTAGTCAAGTCCAACCCAGCCCATCATGACAACAACTGTAACATCCCCAATGCGCGTCCACGGCTGGAACGTGCATCTCGTCGCAGGCGCAGACGACTTTCACTTCGCAGGTCTATACCAAGTTCCTGGGAGTAATTTGATAACCTTTCGCGACGTTATCGATGAGATGCGTCTGTGTTTTGACATCCCCGGAGAGGAAGACCCGTGGGAGACTATGGCGTTCATGTTGGCAGACTCGCCCGACGATGTAAAGAGGAAACTCCCTACTTTAGTTGCAGATGAGGATCTGGCCCTTCCTGTTCCTGGACTCCAGGGTTCTTCGCCGAAAGTTCAGCGTATAGTGACATATCATGTTATTTTACACAAGCCTTGTAATATCTCTTTCGACAAACCGCTAGAGGATCATCTGAAAGGTTTGATGGATCCAATAAAATTTCACTCGTTTGTCTTGGGATTCACTAACAAGATTTGTCAGACAAATGTGCCCAACACATCCATCGACCGACGCGTCGACAATATAGCCGCTATATGCCTCTGAACAGATCATCACTGGACCCACGCTATGCTAAAATGCCGTTTCGGCGTACCGCGAATGCTCGCAGAGCTTCTCAATCCCCAAAGCGGCGCAGATCGGACTCATCCTCATCAGTGACGGATGGTGAGCAAGAAGACATCAAGAACCTGCATGTTCCGCCAAAGATGGACCTATCACCAGAAGACGCCAGACAAACTATAGAGACATTCCGTCATAATTGCCTTATACACGCGGATCGGTGTGCTATTTCTGGAAAAGGCCAGTCATGGTGCATTATTCCATCAATCGGGCCAGGTCTTCATGCTTCTCATATTATACCTCAACAGCATTTTTACCTCTACCCCCGCCATGACCAAAAGAACGCTACCGACGGCGAAGTAGAGGTCAATAACGAGAGACTCGTTCAAGCATGGACAGATACATGGTCTAGCAAAAATGGGATTCTTCTCATGAACGATATCCGACAACTCTTTGAAGCTCGTCTCATCTCAATCCATCCCGACACTCATACAATCCGAGCCTTTGTACCATACGATGTCATAACCGACTTCAACGGTAAAAAAGCCAATATTCCGCGAAAAGTGGATAAAGTGGCGTTGAGGCACCACTACGAGATGTCGTGCATTGAGAATATGGCTGCTCAGATGCCATTTGCACCACTTGACTATGCCGGCGGGAGCGCAGTGAGATTCTTGGAGATTCGGGCTCCTCTGGGTAGGACGATTAGTCTACCTATAAACACCAGTATGAGCGCGCAAGGCGGCGATCCAGCGAAGAGGATGAGATTGGATGAAGAGATGACAGAGACAAGTACACAGGAGGAAGAGATTCAGAGGGCTTTGTCTGTGGAGTATGAACTGATAGATGGTTCTGATTGAGAATTGGTTGGAGTGATAGACGATCAAGGGAATTACACTTCATCAGTAAAAGTCCCAGCATCTCATTCTCTGCGAATGATCCCTTGTCAGGCAATCGACGAACGAGTGGTTTGCAATGTCCACGTGCATCGTCTGGCACGAGAAAACAGACATTGCAATGTTTGGGATTCAGCACGCAATCACTCGTTCCCTGCCGACAATGACTCTTGCTCAATTGTCGGCACGACAGAAACTTCAAACTTTGATACGCTCGGACGTATCTTCTACAGCATGCAGCAAATGAACCGAGGAACCTCCATTTCCACTACCCTTACGACAGTACAAGCTGTATGATCTCAAACTCACCTACAAGGATGCTTTCCACGGCAAGTGGACTATCGACGGCAAAGCCGGTTCATCTTGCGAGTTCATGCAGCTCTGCAACCTTGAAAACTCAGTTATCTCATCGCCAAAGTCGCTTTTCGAGATATTCAACAAGTCCGTTGAGGATACAATGCAATGTTGGTGGAGAATAACAAAGGTTTCGCCGAGAGATATCGCGTGGGAGTGATCGCTTAGTTTTGTATTGGCCACCATTCGAGCCGGGCC
This sequence comes from Fusarium brachygibbosum, assembly GCA_018886245.1. NCBI lineage: Eukaryota > Fungi > Ascomycota > Sordariomycetes > Hypocreales > Nectriaceae > Fusarium > Fusarium brachygibbosum. Next base: position 3,116,560 of record MU249525.1, read on the forward strand.
GAGGTTGGGGAGCAGCCGGTCTGTCGTAAGGGTCCCACGGCATGAGATGGATGGATGGATTTGGCAGGAGAACCCAGTGTTATCAGATCTCAGATCTCACATTAGACTCTGCTATCTGAGATAGCAGAGCCTCAGTCGAATTACACGTTGTTGCCGTTGAAGTGATGAAGGCCTGTTTCTCATGAAAACACCGAATTCTGCGAAAGACCTCGTAAACTTCTGGAGGTGACTAACGCGGTTATTAATAATAACACAAACCATCCACTTCCAAGATCTCAGTTGGTTTGGAATCCTCATATTTTGAAGATCCGGGATCCTTTGCCGGCTTCAAGACATGAAAACCGGAGTAAGTGGGAATTTGGGGTAACGTTGACCGTTCCCGTTCTCCAAAAACGACCCTAATTCCCGTTTCCGAGACTCCGAATGAGGGAATTGTTGTGTTGTGATGTCCGCGGGGTCGTTTTCACCAGTAATTAGGTTGAGGTTATCCGCGGGAAGTATGTGTCATCTCTTCCCGTCACAAAGATCAGGCCAGTTCTGGGTCTGGGTCATGTCAGCAGTGCAGAGCAAGAGGCGCGAGGCGAGCCAGACAGGTAAAATGAGTAATTGAGGACACAAACCTGGCCGGGGGGAAAGAGGGTTCTTATGTGCCGTTTGTGCCGAGAAAAACGGGGCGAAGCAACGATCTAGGGCCCGTCTTGGCGAAGCGCCATGTTCTGCATGCCCAGACTGGGCCAAGACTGGCCAAGACAGATGAGAACAAGTGGAGAAGTCTGGGGTTTGGCGAAGAATCAGAGTTTGACGGGGGTTCACCGAGAAGTTTATTAGATCTAGAGATTGGCTTATGCGTGCTACGGACTATCAAAAAGCTGGGGGAGATGAGGCTCTGAGCTCTGAGGTGTGACGGGAGACACTTGATCAGTGAGGCTAGATTTGTCCCTTCTTTTACTGTACTGTCCCGTGGACTTGGTACACTTTGCCTTCTCAAGCCACGGGAGGTCAAAGCATTCTAGAATGCCTCTTGGGCACACAGCGTCCAGACAGAACGCCACAAGACGAAGACGGGGAATTATGTATCACAGACCCATACAATACCGGGGACTTCTCCCGCGGGAACAACAACTCCCGGGAAGACCCCCGGGAACATGTGGGAACAGCTCGTTCTTCTTTTGCTGCTGACCATTACCATCGTCAACAACTCCAACTCTCGCATGATAGACACTACTTTTTTTGTCATTGCATCACAAACCGTTTACCTTGTTCCTTGCCCTCAATACTCCATGGGGTAAACTAGTCACTTTACCCCATATTCTTTGGGGTAGACTAAAACCTTCCCTTCCCACCCTCCGCACGGTGATGGTCTCGTCCTTTCTCTATAAGATACCCTGACCCCGAACTTCCCCAGACCAGAAGAAGATCCAGGCTCAGATTCAGATTCAGATTCAATACTTAAAGAGAGATCTTTTCCAGACTTTCTCTACAAGGTTCTTTGTGTCTCATCTCCATCTCGTCTCTTCAACTCTTCTACCTCTTTTCTTCTTCTCCCCAACGACAACAGACAACATGGCCGGAGGCCCTGTGAAGAAGCCAGTCAACATCTTCAAGCTCAAAGATGTCGATGAGCCACAAGGCGTGTTCAATTGGCGACTATGGTTCGCCGTCTTCGCCTTTGGTCTGATGGGTGCCGCGCGCGGAATTGACGAGGGTCTCATCTCAGGCGCGTTCAAGTCCAAGGACTTTCAGAAATACATCCACTTCAAGGATTATTCCGAAGTCGAGCAGGCCAACATCAAGGCCAATGTTTCTGCCATGGTTCAGATCGGCTGTGTCGGAGGCGCCCTCATGTAAGTATCTAACTCGCCACCGAGTCATGGCATGTCAGCGCTAACCTTATTGTGTGTCTACAGTGCTTTCCTCATCTGCGATAGAATCGGCCGTATCTGGGCTACTCGCCAACTCTGCGCAGTCTGGATCGTCGGAATCGTCATCTTCATGGCCAACGGTGGTAGTCTTGGTGCCATTTACGCAGGTCGCTTTATCGCCGGTCTGGGAGTCGGTCAAACAGCAGTTGTAGGACCCGTCTACCTCGCCGAAATCGCCCCTTCAGCTGTCCGTGGCCTCTGCACTTGTGTCTTCTCCGGCTTCGTTTATCTCGGTATCGTTCTGGCCTACTTCGCCAACTACGGCTGCTCTCGACACATGGGCGACGACACCCATGCCCGCTGGCTCGTTCCCACCAGCCTTCACATCATGTTCGCTAGTTTGATCTTTATCCTCAGCTTCTTCGTCGACGAATCTCCCCGTTTCCTTGTCAAGAAGGGCCAGACCGAAAAGGCCACTGCTGTCATGGCTCGCCTGCGGCAACAATCCCCCGACTCCGATTACATCGTCCGCGAAATGACTGCTATCCAAGCTGCTCACGAGCACGAGCTTGAGAGTGTCAACACCTCTTTCCTCGGTACCTGCAAGGAGCTTTTCTTCAACGGCAGCAACCTGTACCGTCTGTACCTTGCCAGCATGGTTCAAGTCTTGGCTCAGTGGTCTGGTGCTGGCTCTATCACTCTGTATGCTCCCGATCTGTTCGAACTCCTCGGTATCCACGGCTCTGAGACTGGTCTTCTTGTGACTGCGCTCTTTGGTATCGTCAAGCTTCTTTCCGCCATCAGCTGTGCTCTCTTCCTGGTCGATGTTATTGGTCGCAAGCGAGCTCTTATGGCCGGTATTGCCCTCCAGGCTTTCGCTATGATCTACGTTGGCGCCTTCCTTACAGCTGTCCCTGAGCCTACAGGTTCTTCCGCTGCCGCTCGTGGAGCTATGGCTATGATTTACATCTCGGGTATCGGCTGGGCTCTTGGTTGGAACACTATGTCCTACATCCTCACAGCCGAGCTCTTCCCTCTCCGCATCCGAGCCCTGGCAACTTCCTTCGCCATGACATTGCACTTCCTGTGCCAATACGGTAGCAGCCGAGCCACACCTAACATGCTTCTGCCCTCATCCGAAGGAGGCATCAACCCCAACGGAACATTCTGGACTTATGCTGCTATCCTTGTCGTTGGTGGTCTCTGGGTTATTGTTTCTGTACCTGAAACTGCTGGCCGATCTCTTGAGAGCATGGACAGACTTTTCGATCTTCCCTGGTACAAGATCGGTTTGTTCGGCAACAAGGATGCCGAGGAGCAAGATGCTGTTTATAACGAGAAGGAGGAGATGGCCATGAACGCACATGGTGATGTTTCCTACATTGAGAACAGGCCCAAGGAAATTGCTTGATCTGAATTTGGAAGCGTAAGCTAAGATAGTATGACTTTGACATGAATTAAGCGAATTGATTTACATTTGACATCATTCTCCATCTGTCTTTCCTGTTTTTGGCGTGACTTCTTTATGTGACAGTAATAGGTACCCCCAAGTCCATGCAGTAGCGCCATGCCATGCCCTAGGTCATCGCATCTAGCCGATCCCCAATTCCAGGTTATCGGTAGCTTTGGTGACGACATGGCTCGTTTCGGCGTACTCGGAGGAAGGAAGACTAGGGCGAAGCTAACGCATTGCTGCTTTAATCAATACAGTAGGCTAATTAGCATCCCAGAGGCTCAGTATCAAGCTCATGCGGAATGATGAGACACAAGTCACCTTAAGCTTGATACGTTTTGTCAAAATTGAAGGAGAGAAGTAGAACAACAGAATGTTTTCATTAAGCTAAATTACTTTTATTTTATATGGATTCGTCTGCGTAAACTCGACATGGACCAGTGCCACAAGAGAGCTTACCGGATACTCTTCGCCTAGACATCTCCAATTAAAAGACCATGCCCTTGGTCTGCTTACCCTTCTCCTCCTCCACCTTGCGGACGTTAATGTTCCTCCAGATGATGATGGAAAGAACGCAAAGAGGCATGGTGGCAACACCAGTAATAGCCATAAGTCTCATAGTATGAGCATACGCGCCAACAATAGCCTCACGCTCAGGCGAACCATCAGGGTAAGACTGCTGAATGGTGATGTCACCGAAAATGATGGTAGCGTTGGCCTTGGCAGACTCAGGAAGACGCTGGGCCAGTTGAACAGGCATAACATTGTTCCAGAAGGCGCCAGCGATAGCATAGCCGACACCAGCACCAACACCCCCAAAGAGACCAGAGAGAGCACTGGTGACGGCGATGTATTGGTGAGTGACAGGGGCCATAACAGCGACCTGGTCAACAGTGGAGAAGACACCGGCACCGAAACCAACGAGAATCTGGGTAAAGGCCAGAAGACCGACGTTGGTGTTCTCGGATCGGAAGGGGATGATCAGGGCAGTGCCCAGAAGCATGATGGGAGCACCAGCCATGGCAGTCCACTTAATGTTACCGGTACGGGCGACGAACCATCCGACTCCAGGAGCAATGACGGAAGAGGTGAGAGAGTAGGCGTTGAGAACATAGTTGGCGTTGGAGATGCTAAGTCTGTTGACGACTTGAAGGTAAGAGCCGAAATAGGCGTTCCAGCTGAAAGTGGAGAGGAACATGATGGCATTGAGCAAGCATGAGCCGATGATAGTTCCCTGCTTAAGGTACTTAAAGGGCAAGAACTGAACAGGCGCCACCTTGGCTTCCCAGACGTAGAAGATAGGGATCAAGACAACACCAAGAACCTCAAGAGCGATGATGTAGGGTGTTGCCCAGACCTTGGGGGCATAGGGAGCCAGACTGTAGGGCAGGAGCAGGCAGGAGATACAAGCACAGAGAAGCAAAATTCCAACGATGTCAAACTCAATGAAGTAGAACTTGAGAGACTGGACGAATGTGCGGTCTGATCGCTTCCTTGTAATCACGCCCTGCTTGGTAGCTGTGCGGAACATATAAATCATGGTAGCCATAGCAGGGATACTGCAAGCGGCAATGATGATGGCGAAAGCTCCGAAAGCCCAGCGGAAGTTGAGGTTCTCGTAGAAACCAGTGGCGATCTCGGGACTGGCAAAGGTAGCGACGATACGAGGTGTGGTGTTGATACCGTAGATGAAAGCACGGTTGGTCAAGGTGGTCATATCAGCCAACATGACGCCAATGACATACATGACTCCGATATGGCCGACCCAGTAGAGGATGTGAGCACCGATGTACATCTGAACAGTGGTGCAGGTGGCCTTCATGATCATGCCAACGATGCAAACAACCATCATAAAGGCAAAGCCTTCAACTCGACCCCAGACATCGATGGCCTTGGCGAGAGGAAGTGGGGCGCATGCTCCAATGATGGAAGCCAAGATACTTCCAATGTTGAGAAGACCGTGAGCACCGAAACTGGAGGTGATGTAGGGGTTGAGAGCCGAATCGACGTAGTTCATGATCATGTCGACGAAGGAGATCAAGTACAGCCTGAGAGGGTTAGACCAAGTCCCGGCTCTTCTCATGTCTGAGAGAGATAAGATAACGGGAATAAGCTTACATCAGGAACATGCTGACCAGGGTCTTCTTGGTCCAAACAGAAGTAATGGCGCGGACGCGTTCAATTCCTTCCTGATACTCTCCCTCGGAATCAAAGTCGGAGCCTTCAGGACGAGTAGCAGACTCGGTCTGTGGAATGACATTGTTCTTCTCCTCGTCAGAAGACCTGCCGTCTTGCTGAGGCGATTGAACCATGATAGGGCTCATTTTGGCAATCAAGCACAAATGAATCACTTGTGGTTTGTATCTGAGAGTGTGTGCGTGAGGGAAGAATAGGGGATTCGAGGTCTTGGGGAAAGGAACTGTCGATCTTTTTATCAATCAGCGAAGGCGAAAAAAAATTATTCCACAGGTTAGTATAGACAAGGTGTCCGGCTTAGAAATGCCAAGCTTTGGCGGACCATGAAAGGGACCCCCTCCCTCTCCTAGTCTCTTGAATCCTTCCGACTGCGAGAACCCGAGCTGGGTTTAATTGCGTAGTCAATTCTGCACTGTAACCCTCTACTGTAGTGCCCGACTATTTTGTTCACTGGGAAAAGCCTGGTGGCAATTTAGGAGGTTGGGACGGAGATTGTTTCCAGAATCAGATTAGATCTTTTAGATATAATCCTCCTCTGCCCACATGGTGCATGGGTAGTGGTAATTCTATCTAATCAATCGGCGGCTCTGATCCATCGGGGAAGCATCTGATCAGACCATTTTGATCATAAGTTTAGTGGCGGTTGAATGATTATCTGGTCTAGTCTGCTCTATGAGCCGCTTGTCCACCATTCCCTGCTCAATTGCTATCGACCTGGTTGCAGGGGCTTTGACAGATGACTCTGTAGTGAGGATACAGTAGCTATTTATTCTCAGGTCTGGCCAGCGAATAATACTGCATCAACAAAGTGCGACAAGACTGCCGATCAAAACTTTTTATCTCGCAAACCCGTCAATGCTAAAGCGGTAGAGACGCGACGCCCTAGCAAACTCTCAGTCTCAGACGATCACTTGCCGTCTCCCATCCAATAACCTTGTTTATCTACCCGAAGATCCCTGTCAGTGAACCGGACCTACGGTACAATGCCAGCTCCGTTTCTGGAGGATCCCTGCAACAAACACGATGGCCATATGCGCGATAACGGGGTCGTTCTTCGTTCATTCCCAAACCTCTGGACAGTAACCAGATCTAGGCTCTGGGCTTTCGAACCAAGTGGAGATGTTTGAGCAAAATGAGATTTTTTCCTTCAATAAAACTCCACTACTTTACCAGTAGAACGGGTGAAAAGAATGCTAGCTAGGCCTGACTGAGTCTTGTGCGCAGGTGCCAAGGGGCTAAAAAGATAAGATCTCGTGGTCCAGGGTAAAAACATGTGAGCACTGCGCGTTTTTCCATTTGGCTCATCATTCTATTCAAGTCTGGTCCTGTTGTGGCGCATTGAAAACCCGATCATTCCCGATAATCAGTGAGTTTAGGTATGAAGCCATAACGGTTTGGGCTTAATGTCACTACGCCGTTCTTTAATAGCTCCTGGGCGAGCTTTTGTCTTATTACCCAACTCAAAGAACTAACCATGACCATCTCCCAGAGGCCTCTCAATATGTCTTGGTCTCGACGACCGGCCATGCTTGACAATTAGAGCCCAAATTCTGTGTCCATACTGTCCTTACCTGAAAGGCCGAACGTGACTGGTATCTTAATATTGACACATTATTTCCTTCGCCCCAGGAGGCTATTCTCAGTAAGACATCTTTGTGGAACAACGAGTACAAGAGTCTTCGCCCGCTCAACTTAAATATGTTGAAAACACAATTGACGCAACTTCCTAAATCACCAACCTGGCTTGAGGCTGAGAGATTACGCGTTTAAACTGAAATCCAATTTGAGAGTGTATTGTTGATCTTATCTCATTTGTCGATGGAATCAGGAGGGCTATTTAGGGTAGGTAGCGCGATTAACAATCCGTTGAGCCATGCCGTATAATGCTCTTCAGAGCTTCTGGGACAGGCTTGGGTGAGATATTAGAGATGAATCAAGCGCTAGACAACAAGTCTACTCTGTTTGTATTATTCTAATAAATATCTTTACCGGGATTTCCTTGCATGAAATAAGAGAATATAAACTGAGCCTGGAAGGAACAGTTTAGCTGGTACATGGCATGAGACATATGGAGTGGCCAAAGAAGCTAGTGAAAATCCTTCAATTAACTGAGTTGTGAGTGGATAGTAATAAATATGCGGGAAGTAGTCCTGTTTTCTTTTCCAAGGCCGATATATATGCCCTGCTGACTGTCGATACAACCCAGTCTGCCTCAGAAGCTTCCTGAGCCACAGAGGAGACGAATGTGCTCCGAATTGTCAAGTTGTCTTGCAGATGTTCCAAAAAGTTAAGTCCTCTAGATTCAATTTCTTATAGATATAAGTATTTCATATTGCGATGTGCTGAATTGGTATGTTCTGAAGCCAACATAAGACTCCCTTGTTGCAAGCGCCTTGAGCAAAAAGATTAATCAGACTATCGTGTAAGCATTGGAGTACAATGCCTTTGCTGAAAACATCCCCTTCTCATTTGCAGAAAAAGAGTACAGATGAGACCTTTCTCTATGGGAATCTTCTTCGAATATCTTGCTGTCCGTTAGCGCTCTGTTGTCCTGTCGGGGTTCCTACTGAATGTAATCACCTCTAAAGCGAGCTTTGTATCCTTGAGTGAACGGCCCACTCCTCCATCGACATGAATTACTGTGACATTGAGTCATTACTTTTCAGAAATTAAAGGCTTGAACTCTGAACCCCGACTGATACCTTCTTATTGAACTTGTCGTATTGATTCCATGTCCCCCTCTTTGCGGCATCGTCTGTCTTGAGGCTCCTGGCACTTCCGCTTTCCCTTGGCAAACGCCCTGTTTTCGAGAAAATGCGTAGGCCTGGGTCGGCAGTCAATGCCGCCCGCACGGTCAGCGCGCTATTGATGCCGATCATGCTTGGGCCTTACCGTGCTGTGACGAACTCGGTAAGTGATCACCACTAGGAGGACTACATGGAGAGCTGAACTCCAAAAAAAGAGCATTATGGAGATCGATCTTTAAAAAGAGGAAATGCCGTGCTTTAGAATTCCTGATGGGACTTGCGGCTGAGGTAGATCTGTAGCGGGATGGCCGTAGCTACCCTATTATTGACCTGATTCTATATCTGAGATGTCTTACAATGACGTGGCGCGAGTGTCCAAACGTATCTGCATCAACTATCAGTGAATAAGGACATGGTTGGGGCTGTTCCCACACCCTCTGGCAAATATGTTCCCATTCCCTAGTCCATTCCTTGAGATTCTTACTCGCAACACCACCACTAGGTTGAACCCAACAGACCAATATCCTTTTCCATCTCCACGACGAAACCATGGCGGGCACAGACAACAAGAACAAGGGCAACGATGGCAAAGGGGACGGAAAAGAAGAAGTTGAGCAAATGCTCTTCGAGATCTACTTTGTCGACACTTCCACCAAAGCTGCCCAGCTTGACAAGATTGCACCCGTACCCAAAATTGAGATGGATAAGAAGTTATCCGAGGTCCGAGCTCACTTACGATCCAATAAGGCCTTGTCGTGGAGAGAGTAAGATCCCCTCTTGTGGAGCGACAACCGACCGTTTACTGAGTACTTGCAGGGCATCATGCACCTTCTGCACTCTTTCGGGGGCGGAGCTGAAAGACAACCTCACTCTATCTGACTACATCGATCTTGCAGCGAGCCAAGGAAAGGAACCAGGAGTTGAGAAAGACAAATCGAAACAGGTTTTTACTGTTGTCAAAGAAGCCGACAAGAAGGAAAAGGTATCGATCAAGATTTACTTTCGGTCGCTGAAGCGCAACATGGGACTGGATGAGAAAACAAAGGAGTTTCTGAAGCAGAAGATGGAATTCGAGCTCAAGGTATGTTCGTGTTTATCGAGAAACAGACGATCCAATTACTCATGTTAGCCCAGAAAGCAGAACTCTTACCGGAAGCCGAGCGCAAGATGCTCAAAGGGTCCTATAGTCATCGGGATTTCATGGCAGAAGTTGGAACCGGAAGTATCATGTGAGTGACGCACTAGTCTGTATCAGATGCATCAGAAATACTTACTTGACAATAGACACCCGGCCGATATGACGGAGGAGCAATGGAATTCCGTGGTAGAAACGAATTCTATACTTCATGGGAATATCATTTTGAGAGAAGCATACCATCTTCCCATCACAGTGGAAAGAGCCATGTACCCTGGTAAGAGCCGACTGAAGTAGGAAATGCGAATTGAGGTCAAGCTAAGCAAAAGCAGCCTTTCGACTCAAACCTCGTGCCATTTTCGACTTCACCGAAGATGGTCCCAACACAGGCGGCGGCAAGAACGAGAATGGAAAAAGGGGGAACAACGCGATAGTAAGTGGCTGACAGAGACAGAGTAAAGTTACTTACCACATGTTCAGACTGAAGAGTACCGAATCCCTCGCTTCATTGTTACAGACGACGCCTACGTCGAAGTGTCTGAGCACAAGACATCGGTCATGACGGCTATGGCTGAGAGCTCTCTATCCAAGAACTCGTCGAAGTTGCCATGTGAGACGTTGAACCGCAATCCCTTATGCCAGTTGATATTTGCTGACCTGAGTAGTGGAGGTGGCGCTTTTGGATGGAGTGGAGGTATCACAGGAGGTCACGAATACGAGAGCAGTGAGCGCAACCAGGTTCGAAGAGATGAAGAGACCAACCACATGATCATCACCTATAACGTAAGCTCAATCTACCAGTCCCCTCCCAAGATGTATCCTTTGCTAATCCAGACATATAGTTCCCGCGCGTCACTCTTAGCCTCGACGATGATAACCTCGAGCTGACCCAGGAGTGCAAGAATGATCTTGCCACTATCAAGACTCGTGAAGACGCTGGAAGATTCAAGAGGAAGTTTGGTATGTCCTCAAGTGTCTTAACTGTGATGTAGCTCTAACGTGGCAGGCTGCTTCTTTTCTACAAAGGTTCAGTTGGGTGGTCGTTTGCACTCCACTCAAGAATCCAAGGCCGTGGCAGGCAGTACCGTTGGAGAAAAGTCTAAACGGCTCAAGATTACAGCTGCAGCATCGTTTTATGGACCGTTTATTGAAGGGGACGGGCGGGGGTGGGTATGGAAGTGATACCACGCGGCGTGATGAGTCCTCCAAATCTACATACGACAGTCTCATGGCCTGGGAGGCGAAAGGCGGGGACACACTTCTCTGCAACAAGTATGTTACAAACAACTATGCCCAAATCTTCACTGACATGCTTTTTAGTCCCTCTGCTTGGTGTCAAACCGTCTCATCGTACTACAATTGGAGGGTAGTCAAGGTATGAACCCGAACTCAGGTTCTATGCACAAATGCTGATACTTCGCAGCAAGATAACGTAATATCGATCGAGGACATGATAAACCGAGTTGCAAAGGATCAAAAGCACGTCTTTGACAAGTTGAAGAGATATGAAGAGCGCCCATTCATTTCCTCGACGGAAGTTTGCTTTTATCACCTGGAAACTGGGAGGTACCTTGGATTCAACACTCCTGCTGACCGTTTGCGTAAGTATTCAATCCCATGCCCCCCCGCCACGATGTAATGACTCCAGACTGATTCGTAACTGTAGCGGAGGTCATGTTCTTGGATTCCGAAAAAAGAAAAGAAATTGAATATAATCTTGTAACCGCTGACCTGAGGAAGGACTACGAGAAAATGTTAGGGAGAGGGCCTAGGAAGACGCTTTCTCTGGGTGCATCACAGGAAAGTAACGCGCAGGTATTGCAGCTCTCAGGGAAAGTGGTGCAAGATGATAAGAAACGTGTCCGTGTAAGTCTCCCCCATTTCTACCACCCATTGAATATTTCCGCAACCTTGAGCTGACAAGATGCCTCAGTTCATGAAGCATGAGGCTTACGAAGCATGGAATGCCGACATCAACTGTCCGGTCGGCTGCGTCCCTGTCAGAAAAAAGTACAAGAGGACTCAACTGCAAGAATGCTGGAAGACCAGAAAAGAACCGCCTGTTAGCTTACGCCTCACGCCTGTGGATGAACAGACCGCAGAAGGTCTTCGGCAAGAGGTAAAGGTTGTTATAGAGGTCTACTCGGGGACAGAGTTTCTAGGACACGTTCGAGAAGCGGAAGGGCAGAATGGGGCAGTGGTGGTAGATCGTGGCCCGAAAGACAAATTTCACGGCAAGGACGACATAAAGGCTACCGATCCGTTGCAGTTCACCTTGCGGTATCAGCCATATGGGGAGAATGCGGAGTAGGACTCTCTTGTTGGCCAAGGACCCATTAGGGGCGGTTCGGATGGAGGTTCCTGTGATCTTTGACATGTTCACTGGAGATAGAAACCCAATCAAAAACGAAGAATTGAATCTGACCTTACTATGTCCTGTCTATGCTGATCTGAATATTCAAGACCACGTGTGGTATAGTGGAACCCGCAAATGTAGTTGAGCAGAACCTGTGTGGACAAGATCTGCCTGAGATAATGGATCTCCGTGACAGGCCACAGGGGTAATAAGCTTTGCTAAGACAACCCCAGTTATAACAAGTCAGCAATGATTTTCGCTTCTGTAGTGTCTGATTCATACACATATATCGCCCTGATTGCCGCGTTTCCGTCGTGGGAAAGTAGGGCGGAAGTCCAAGTAGAACCTGTACTAAGGACCCCTGCTTTTCTCCCTGGACTAGTAAACTAGTGCTATATGATGACAGCTGTCGTCGTCAATAAGGTATGGTCTAGTAATTAGTACTCTTGGCATGTAGTTGATGTGCGCAAATTTGAGAATGCACTCACTGTCATCCATACTTTTAATTTCAGTCTTGAAAGCGCTAAAGGACGTGAAATGTCAGTTTTAATACAGGGTCAACAGTCTCTTATGAGACAAGTGACAGGGATCAGAGTAAACATCCTCAATTGAGCCGCTCTTGCTAACATTGACAAGTCTGGTCATTAAATTAGTTGACGGCAATTCATACCCAACCCGACCGGTGTGGAAGAGTGCTGAAAGGTGGACAAGTTCAATAATTCGGGTTCTGCAAAATTGTGGAAAATTCTCTGTGACAACCTTGTTGGATGATTAGCGATTGACATATCGCCCCATAAAGATGATTGATCGATGTCGCTGTCGTGATGTTATTCGTCAACAAGGAAGATTTTCCAGGGCGCGGAACCTCCGGAGAACTTTTGCAAGGGAATCCCATGTCAATATTCACGCTACAGTGGGTAACAGTAGCCTCTAAGCATGAGAAGAGCAAACAAAATTACCCAAATGTGACATAAACTGTCTTAGTAATTTCGCCTATCAAACTTTTGACAGTCAAGTTTTCTGATTCCATCAAGAAACCTTCCCCACATGCCACGAGGCTTATTGTGATCGGCAGATATCAACGACTGCAAAAGACGCCGAGCATAGACTTTGGCGTTGCCCGCAAGGTGTCAGCAGACGGGAGTCTGGTAGATGGAATCTATGTTTGATTGGGCTTCATCGAAACAAACGAGTCTACATCTAGCAACGATCGTCAGGTCCAGGGCGCATTCGCATCATCTGCGATCGGCTGTGGCTGTAACTAAGACGGAGGGAATTACTCAGAGGTCGGTGATAGGCTGTCTAGTTGCCTGTCAAAGTTGATCGACGCTCGGTCAATGGGGACAGCTGGACTAAGGCCGAGGTTATGATGCAACTAAGGTATAGTCGATCTCTGTATACAGGCCTTGTGCATCGGTCCCTTTTCAGTACAATACCCCTCACTTCCCCCAGGTCCTCTTCAGCAATGCCTCAAGAGGTATCTTCATCGCCGTTGAAGCACGGCTCTACTTCCAAACATGTATCTACGTTGGACCGATAACAAACCCAGAACCATGGAGAGCACAGCCACTGGATCACGCTCTCTCGAAATCCAGGCTGTTCTCGTGACATTTTCCGTATTATCCGCTACAACCGTCGCTTTACGAACTTACATACGATCGAAAGTCCTTCGCTCGTTCGGCTGGGATGATGGCTTGATGGTGGTGGCACAAGTGCTTGCTCTCGGCTCTGCCGTAGCCATTGGTCTCGGTAAGCAGCCTTGAAGTTTCGAAAAGGTCAATAGCTGACTTCTTTCTAGAAAACAAATATGGATTGGGGTATCATACATGGGAACAAAAGCCAAGCGCATACGTGCCCTACATGAAGGTTCGTCACTCTTCGCTCATCGCATACCCTAGCCAAGTGAAGTGCTAACATGGATGCTAGTCCTTCTATGCCTCTATTATTATTTACAATGTCGCTATGTGCCTTGTAAAGATCGGAATACTGCTTCAATATCGTCGCGTCTTCGCTATACAAGTTATACAACCCATCACATTGTACGGAACGGCTCTAATGGTGGCTTGGACTGTTGTCATTGCCTTTATTAATATCCTTATTTGTGTTCCCGTCGCCAAGTTCTGGAACGCCGAGCTACCTGGAACATGCCTTGATCCACTTCTGATATGGTACATCATGGCTGGATTCAATCTGGCAACAGACATTGCCATATTCTGTCTGCCGCTACCGGTTATCAAGAGCCTTAACCTCCCAAAGAAGCAAAAGATCATGCTCTTTGCAATCTTTAGCCTTGGGTTTTTGTAAGTGATCAACACCATCTATCATGCAGCACATACTAACGGCAATAGCACATGCGTCATCTCGATCTACCGCATTCAAACACTCAGGACCGCCGCTTCTACAAAGGATCCCAACTGGGACAATGTGGATGCTGCTATATGGTCATTCCTCGAAGTCACAATTGCAATAATAGCGGCCTGCCTACCGACCCTACGACCAATATTCTCCAAACTCATGCCCAGGATGTTCGCGTCCTCGTATAACAGAAGCAACCGCGCTTCTCGCTACACTCAACCGCGCGGCAGTCGATATTTTGGAAATCAGCCTCGAACAAGAACGGAACTTCCCAGTAAAGTCTTCACCGATGACGCAAGCACTCTAGGGGACGACGGTGCCCCGATCGCTTCACCAAATAGAGCTTTACATTCTTCACATAATGCTGCTGTTAGAGTGAGTATAAGGGCGGGTCACCAGGGACTTGACCACGAGGACACAATCCCTATTTACGAGAGAGGAGGAATCACAGCCAAGACTGTCATCACACAGTTAGTTGTCGAGGAGGAGGGTTGGGAAAGCAGCAGTCCAAGCTGCAGTAACAAATCATTCTGATTGCACCTCATATTCCTTTGTTTGAAGAAAGACTTATATATACCCCTTTAATGCATGTCTGGACGACGCTTAGATACTTTTAATACATTACGTGACGAGCTTATCAAAAGAGTTTCCTCAAGTAATATGCACTCTTCGTAGTGCACTTCCATGTTTCCAACAAGATACTAGGTCTTGAGTGGCTTTTGACCATAGAGCAAATGCCTGCGAGATGCCAAGTTAGCCTCCTCCATCCACAAGGTATTTGGAAGACTTACATATCACCGCTGCCAAGATGTTTCGGATTTCGAATAATAGCCCGCATCTTCGCCACGAGAACCTCGACCTCTTCTCGACTCCAACCGAGGATCTGGCCGATGGGATAGAGCGCGAAGCCATCCAAGCTCAAATCCATATACAAGCCAACAAATTGTCCTTCTTTCTTGAGTCGAGCATCCTTTGGCCATCCACCAAGTGGGATGGTGTATACTTTGTGCACGATCTTCTCAAAGCCTGCTTGTCGAGCAGAGTCCTGCATGACTCCATTCGTGATGTTGAAAGTACGTCCAATCTTGTCGCCAGCATCGTAGAATAGTTGAGCCCACTGCTTAAAGGTTCTGAACTAACATTAGTCCTGAATTTGTGTGTATATCGTTATCATGATCACTTACTCGTTCTCAGCTACCGAGGCTGAGTTTTCGCATTTTAGATGAATATCAGGCTCGATATGCTGGAACCAACCACCAGGTTTCAAGGCTGTGAACATTTGACGATATAGTTTCTGCCAATCATCAAAGGCGCCGTGCATGTAGCGCACATGGATAAAGTCAAAAGAGTCAGGCTCAAAAGTCCAGTCAAGCTGCGCGTCGTCGATTTGAAACTTGAGATTAGGTGGGACCCAAGACGGTTGGGTAGGCGAAATGTCAATACCAATGACCTCGGCTGACGGGAACTTATCAGCCATGTCTCTGTCGGGGAATTAGCAGATTACTAAAAAGAATGCGAGCTACTAACTAACATTGCCCAAATGCCGGTACCTGTTCCGATGTCAAGTATTCGCTAGTAGAGGTTAGTTAGTTATCTTGTTGATGGAGAGTACTCTTGCCTGAGGGCTCTCTCCAATTGGAGCCACATAAAGCTCGTCGTCGAGCATCATGGTAAGCCATTCGTGTCTAAGTGTTTGTCAGTTTGCATCATGCTAGAAGTAAAGTCGTGAGACTTACGCGACGTCAAATGCTTCAACATGTTTGTCATCGTTTGGCGCCCTAAGATCAGGTTAATAACTTCACATGAAGTCATAACGGGGCCTGAATCACCAGTAATCAGTTGTATGAGAATTCTGATATGTCCTTCCTTGAATCTTTCGATACTCAAAGAGGCTTGACGAGACAGACGCTGTCGAGGAGCGGGTGCTTGATGCAGATGTCATTAGTTGTGCTCAAAGACTACGTGGTAACATAATTTACCTCTCTGCATCAGTCGTGGAATCGTCGTCAGCTCCCGCAACTTCCGGATCCTAGGAAGATCAGTGTTTGTGTCGTTCAACGGAATGACTGCGTACAATGGCGATACCCTGGCGGGTCTGCTCGTCGTTTGACATGATGGTGAGACGCGTGCGACGGAATGTTAGTTTCTCTATATTGCAGTGAGATTTCGGAAATGTAGAAGGTTGAAAAAACTTCTACTTCATCATCCTTCAACACTGCCGGATAAGGTTAAAACCCCTCAGATGAGCAGTCGCCAAGCTTGCCTGTTTATGCTAGGTACGTAATGTTGGTGGTCTGATATGCCTTGTTGGTTCGATCAACCAGGAGCCAATGAAATCTGGCCTGTGCCCTTGTCATCATGTATTTGTGTGAGTGACCGCTTGACAAGAATACCAAACCTGTCAGCAAGATGCCCTGTTCTATGTGGAGTGCAAGGTCTTGGCCAACCTCAGCGACACAAAACGGCTCGCCTCATTATTTAGCCAAAAGAGGTGTTGCACTGGAGCCACCATCCTTCAAGCTTCGCTTCCCTGCGTTGAGAGCGGACTTATTACCGGCTATTACCCTGGTCTTTTTGAGCCTCCAGGGTTTGTAGTCAATAACCGGGGGGTTGACATGTGATCTTGTCAAGTGTTTCTCGAGCGATTGTTTAAGACCAGTCAATTATGAAACGGAAACCAATTTCACTCAATACGCGAGGAGGTGGCTAATGGTAGAACACTTCGGAACAATCATGGAAACACAAGATAACCGAGCAAACATCCATATCAGACAAAAGAAATGGAACGCTACAGAGTACTTACAACAAAACTTTACCACGTTACCTCCGGTCATCGCTGCCATTCCCGCAAGATCTACTCAAAGTCTTCCGCCAGCCTTCATATGCAAGCAATATCACCATGTTTGTTTGTTGTATCGTCTATCCGACCTCTATAATAACTTCTTATTGGTGGCACAATTCCGCCTCAACATGATTGGAGTTAATTATTCGACGGCGATTAAATAGCCTTGGCCATTTTATTTGCATCCCAACAAGCTTACTAAGTTGTTAGCATCGGAATACGTCGATGCCGGCATTAGCGTGTCTCAAAATAAGCTGCAGACTTCGTCGGGTGGCTTTGATCCGAGATGCTGGTTCGCTCGTGATTGGTTGCTGTTACGGATATTGCATTAGCAGCCGCACCGTCTGCATGGATACCAGCACGACAATATTCCGTGTCTATTTGCTCTTACGAGTGATCTAGTAGCAATCAGTAGGATCTAGACTCTATGGAAGTCTTCCAGCTGCTCATCTTGCATGTACGACCCCGGCTAGACTTTGAAGTACCCTCTCCAAAGACGAGCCAGCTTCCCTTCAGGATCCCACTTGTCAACAGCCTTCTTCAACCTCTGCTGATTCTCCTCACTGTAGCTCTTCTGCACCTGCTGTCCGATCCCCGCGTAGTTCATGTACACGAACCCATTATCCAACCCTTGGTCTTCCGCCATACTTTCAACTGCGTTGATAAACTCTTTTGAGCTATCCTCCACGAGCTTGTCCAGCTCAGGATCCTCCCAAGTCGTAGAAATCTGTACAATCATCAAAGGTCCCTCATCTGGGTCAAGACCAAATGTGTTGCCGCCATTCTGCTGCATCGCCTTGAGAATGTTCACCGATAATGGCTGGAAAACTAGGAAGGGAACAACGCTGGTTAATTTAGCGGCTTCGAAAAGCTTAGCGTTACGGGCCTCGAAAAGAGGCACAATGTCGGTGAAGAATGAGGCAGATTTGGCAGATACCGTGACGTCCCACCATGTTTGACGTGAGCTGTAGGGAACATCGATGAGCTTGGAGTGTGTAGTGATGTTGGCTACAACTGTCTCATTTGAAAGTGCTCTTGGAATAGCCGAGAGCGACGAAAAGACGGGAGGCATGCTGTCTTCTGGCGAGGGGACCGTAGAGTGATAAAGACTTGTGAGGGCGATATAACCTCCAAAATCAGGCTGGTAAGTCAGGACGAAAAAGCTGTGTGCGTCTGGATCTTCGGGCAGACCATTTACAGTCAGATTTTGGAAAGCTGGTATGACTGTCCCGTTGAGTGCGCCTGGATGAATGAGTGAAGTAGACCACAAATCACCTTGCTCGAAAGAAGCCAAATCAAAGCGAGTCACAATACCGAAATTGGAGCCTCCACCACCTCGCAGTGCCCAGTACAGATCGGTGTTGGTTTCGGGTGATGCGTTGACGATATCGCCAGATGCGACGACAATTTCATAGTTGCGAACATTATCGCAAGCCCAACCTTTGGAGCCTGAAAAGTACGAGATGCCACCGCCGAGAATGAGTCCGCCTACACCGACACTCGCGACACGTCCGCCCACGACGGCGAGTTTAAGCGGATCGAGAAACTCGGAGACATCGCGCCATCGATTACCAGGCCCAGTGGAAACAGTCTTTCGATCTTCGGAGACAGTGATGTTGTTCAGATGCTGCAGATCGATGGTAACGCCGTCGTCGATATTGGAACCGCCTGCGAAAGCAGTATGCCCGCCGCTCTTGACTGAGAAAGACGCATCGAGAGAAGCCAGAATCTTCATGACCTCTGAGACATCGTTTGTGGTTCGTGGAGTGACGAAGCATGCCGGGGTGACTTCTGATTGACGATTGGACCAGTAGACGTTGGCGAAAATGTAGTCTTTTGTTTTGGGATATATGACGTCGGAAGGGAATTCTTTTGCGAGAGCATCACACTGCATGGCGTTAGAGAGAGAGCTATTACGAAAAGGAAGGGATGGATGTTGTACCGCATTAGTAGCATTGAGAGCATAGCTTGTGGCGGTTGATAGCCCAGCAAGAGCTGGGATGCAGATGAGCTGTGGCACTCTCATCTTGAACACAAGGAAATGAAAGGGTGGTGAAGACAGAATGATGATGAGGGGAAGAAAGAGAAAACGTGGAGGGTTTTATAAAGAAAGGCGGCAAAAGTTAACACTAGCTGTGACAACGGCAGAAGACGCGGGATTGAAAGCTAATATTATCGGCAGTAGGTTAGTCAAATGGATACACCAGGCTTTCCAGTTGATCAATGACTTAAACGAACCAATCAGGTATCTATCTCGTCTGAACTCTCGTCACTTTTGACAAACGTTGTCACTCGTCGTAATTCGCCGCCATTATCCCCGTTCAGGTTAATAATACATCAGTTTGCTCTTCACTTAGTTAGTGAGTGGGTTGCAATTAATTACCCATTGGCTCTCGGGAAGCTTGCTTGGTTGGATCCGAGAGCCACCGGGTAGTGAATCTGACATGAAAGTCTCGAAGTGCAAGTACCCCTGTGAATCCGATCCTACAGATCTGGACATCCAATCGCATCGCTGGATTTTGCTGCACAAACACGGCACGGAACGATAAAGGCCCGAAAGGGAAAGGTCAAGATGTATCTCACTACAACTTTGTCCCATCACAACCTTGGGCATGGTTTTAACCAGATTTTGAGCCTTATTAGCATATCTCCCTCGAGATAGATCAAGGTTATACATATAAAGAAAAACACAGCATTAGTAGACTTTCAGCCATCATGGCCAATGCCTCTAACACAACAACTGTCCCAGAATAAACACAAAGCAAGACCTTGACGTTAAAAGCAAATTGAAGGCTCATACAGCTCCCTTATCTTTTTATCGTGAATAGTGAAAAGGCCCAAGCTTGTTACTAGGGCTGTCGGTTCTCTCCTCAGCCTTAGTGAGCTGGCCACTCCCGGTCCTTATCGTAATAGAATTACCCTAATAATCGGGAAATTCTCTTCTTAAGGCTGTAACCAGAATGAGGAGGAAAAGATCATCTGGTGCTCAGACAATTAAAAGGCAGTGTAAATCCAAATTGGAAAATAATTCATGTATTGAGAAAAACCAAACTAGACATCCCCGAGTTCAGGTCTATGCGTCCGAGGTCCCAGGTTTCCTCCCATGAATAGAGCAACTAAAAAGGTCAGCACATGTCATTAAACTCACCGCAAGGATACTCACATCGGGTTATACGCGTGAATCTGAGGACTGTTCAGATCCTTCCTCACATCCACAAGAAACCTTTCCACCTCTTCCCTCGACCAACCATGCGCCCTCGAAAACGGCGCCATGGTTAACGACTCAATAGCGTCCATCGAATTTGCATTATTCCAGAGTCCCAGCTCCTTATACTTCTTATCCTTTGGCCAAGGGTTGAGGGGCCACTTAAACCGAGTGTCAACAATGTCAACAAATCCGACCTCTTCCATTATAGACTTGATTCTGTCAAACTCAATCGCAGCGCCGCCGAGTTTGATAAAGGCTTCGCTGAGAAGTGTGAACCATTTCGTGAGAGCATGTGTCTTGGTAAGGGTGCCGTCGTCGGAGAGTATACTGCCGCTGACTTCTTGAATCTCGATGTAGCCGCCTGGTGCAAGGGCTCTACAATTTGTTAGCAGGACGTAATGGGGAGGCTTGGGGTGAGATGATACTTGAAAATCTTGCGAATGTATTCTTCCCAGTCTTTGATGCTAAAGGTCATCATTCTGCTGTGGATGTAGTCAAATGACTCGGCATAGTTCCATTCCTCATCAATGTCATCGATGATGAACCGGACATTCGGTGGGATGCTTGGATGCTGTTAGTCAGTCACACTAGCCGCATATCCGCGAACTACTTACAAATCTGGTTGAATTGGGGACAGGTCAATGCCAACAACCTGGAACTTTAGTACACACTCCAACACAAACACTCCATCGGACTCACCTCGGCCTCTGGGTGCTCATCCGCAAAGTCGATTGCCCAGATCCCAGTTCCGGTACCAAGATCAAGGACGCGTTTGACCTTTGAGTTGGGCTTGTTTGTAGGCGCTAGGCCGAGTTTGTCACCAAATGTAAGTAGAAAGAGGTGATGCTGAAGGTCTGAATTGAATTAGTGGCAATTTCAAAACCTTTTGGCGATATCCATGTCCGTACCAAGTCGCTGGTTTTCGGTCTCGTCGTTGGGAAGATGATATTCTATGAGAATTATTTAGGATGTCGCTTTTAGGTGAAGTGGTAGATGATACGTACTGCCTTCCTTGTATCGATGATATGTTCTTCCGTTTTCTTCTCGGTAGCTCAAGATGGAATTGGATATGCTTTGCGTCGATGACCCGATATCCTATAGCCAGGGTTAGTCACTTTTGCTTCTCCGTATGACGACTTTATATCGCGCACGCTTCCCCGCGAGGAATCACCATCATCGACTATCTGAACAACGCTTAGCAGTAGTTCATATGACAGATACTAGTACAAACCTCCTCATCAGGATGCAAAACAGGATCTGCCTCCACAATGGCCATGATGTTATGTGTTGTGAGTAACGTGAGAAGGAAATGAGAGTCGTGAAGGAATAAAGAACCATAATCGACTACGAACAGCAGATTCTTACATTTATCATAGTCACATCATGAAACGTCTTTTCTTAGCGAGCCAACGAAATACTTTAAAGACGCTGTACGACCGTTGACAGGAACCAACATGCATATCAACATCCCGAAATAGGTTAGTGACCCGACGTTGGTGTGGGGTACAACTACAATTGTCGCGGGTAATATCGAGCGATTATAGTGATTAGATTTTCATAGATGAGTTTACAAAACAAGCGTCGTATGAAGTTATGTCTCTAAGTTGATGCACAGGGTACCTGTTTAACGAACGCCTCAATCCGGCGTAATAAGAGCCTAGTTCCTTTAGAAGGCAAATTAATGCTGCTACCTTTGAGAAGGTTCGAGTACTGGGCGGATGCTTTTCCTCAAACGTCAACGGACCATTATCCGAGCAAGGATCACCGCGGGGAAGGCTTCCGGACCGCTTCATAATTGCTACTTTGACACCTTGGCACGTCCAAACACGCGTTACATCTGCACCGAGTTCTGGTTTCTTATCTTTTACCAGTATACATCTTTAGGCTATTAGAAAGATTACCTGTTAGAAGCATAAAATACAAAATCCTCCAGCCAATCTATGCTGCTTAGGCCAGACTGGAAGAGATAATCACCATGTATTTATATAATCAAGTAATTCAAATCTACTAGCTGCAGTCTGCGTACAATATCGATGCTCGCTAATTATAAGAAATCTATCGTCTGGCTCCCAAATCGATACTCCTCCTCCTAATCTTCTCCACTGATCCAAAAACACTATTGATCAATTCCTTCTTATTAATCTTGCCCATGGCATTCCTTGGCAATGTTTCGACAATCTGTAGATCCTGCGGGATCTTATACGCCGTGATTCTCGGCTTCAATGCCGCTCTCAGCTGCTGCAACGTCATTTGCTCCTTGTCTTTGTGGGATAGGACAACTACTGCTGCCACCTTCTGGCCCCAGGCTTCCGAGGGAAGTCCAACAACAGCACACTCATCGATCTGGTCTAGAGACAAGATTTCTCGCTCGACTTCAAGGGCTGACACTTTTTCTCCTCCTGTCTTGATGATGTCGGCGCTTCGGCGGCCTTGGATGAAGTATGCTGGTCCTCGGGCCCAAGCACCTGATTCGCCCTTTCCGGAGCCTGGTACGCTGCGTCGGATGGCGATGTCACCAGTCTTGAACCATCCATCAGTGGTAAACTCCTTGGCTGTGGCTTCGGGGTTGCGCCAGTAGCCAGTAAAGATGGTGGGTCCTCGTAGTTGAATCTCTCCGATCCGTTCCTTTCCAGTAGCAGGGTCGATCTCTTCACCTGGCTGGACCACTGATTGAACGCCCGTTTCGTCATCAGTTTCCATAAGACGCGCCTCTACAGAAGGAAGTGGCCAGCCGACAGAACCGTCTACACGATCGATGTCGGCAAGACCGCAAGACAAGGCCATTCCGACTTCTGTCATACCGTAACGCTCAAGCAGAATGTTGCCATCGGAGAGTTGAACCCATCCATCACGGATTGGCTTCGGCAGAGCAGCCGATCCAGAAAAGTTGAGACGCAGATTTCTAGGGGAGATGGCTTCTTTGCCAGCCTTTTGCATCTCTGGAGATAAAGACTCGTGGGACTTTAGCAGACGAGCCCAGATAGTCGGCACCGCGGTGAAGAAAGAGATGGGAACCTGAGTCTTCTCGCTTGGCGTTTTCTGAAAAGGCGCCGCCAACCTCGTCCAGACCGAGTTGACGTTGAATGGGAACATGAATTCAACGCTGCTTCCAGCGAGTAGTGGGGTGAGAAGAGCATTGACTGTGCCGTGGATATGGTGAAGAGGCAAGACGTGCAAAAGTCGATCACTTGGTGAATAGCGCCATGCCTCCAGAAGGCTAGATGCTTGTGCAGTAAGATTGGCCTGTGTGAGCACCACGCCCTTTGGCCTGGCGGTCGTTCCAGAAGTAAAGAGCATCATACCACCCTGTTGAGAATCCGAAAGCTCTCCGAGTTCAACTTGCCTTTCCTCCGCAGAAGCGTGGCCCGTTCCATCGAGTTGGTAGAATAGTGGTGGGCTTTCCAGGCCCTGGCTGATAACTTCCTCTGCTTTAGCTGCGTATTTCGCAGATGAGATGAGAACAAGTGCTTCGCTATTGTCAAGGATATATCGCAGCTCAGGTGCAGGAAAAGCTGGTGCCAATGGTAAAGCGATAGCATTTGAAGCAAGAATGGCCAAAAGCGTCACTTCGCTATCATCAGTCCCTTTTCCATACTAGCATAAGAATGGCTATACATACCGACATACTCATACCCACTTTCTACCATAAAAGCAATTCTCTGACCAGAGATATCCGTTCTGCCGGCCTTGCCCAACAGCTCTTCTTTCGCATGAGCAATGCTCTTGAGTAGGGTACTGTAGGAAAAGCTGGCGCCTGAGTCGTTCTCGACTACGGCGAGTGAAGAGGGTTCATGTTTCTGGATCGCTTCAAGAAAAGATGAACGCTGAAGGATGGTTGGGATGTCGCTTGTGGGGAATGATAGAAACGGCATTTTGTCGTATGCTTCAGCTCATCTGAATCTGTTCAATATGTAAACAAGACTTTTCGAGAACACTTGGTGATATACAAGAACAAATCAAGCTTGGCAGTGCGAAAGAAATTGCACATGCGTATCTTATGAGGCTGATGGACATCACTCGGCATTAGATTTACATGCCGAAATGGGTCAATGGACAAATTGCGGGGACGACGGGGAAGACGGGGAGTTAGGGTAAGGAAACAAAGACGATCAGGGCCTTGATTTGACAAAACTGTTGGGGAAATATGCCCAACAAACATGAATCTCCTAAACCAATATCTTGTCTACTCGGGGATGTTGATGAACTCTTCCAGTCTTTGATTGCTATTATGCTGGATCCTTGCCGAGGCTATTCATGGTTTAGATCTCTTATCTGTTCTTATCTCATCTTATCTTATCGTGCCTTATCACATCCTCTCTATCTCGATCCGATTGGTTGGTATCAGCACCTTGAAGACGAAATTAATGGATCATAATTATCCCAGCTTGGATGGTTTTTTGGAGTATTTATTTTTTCATGCTCTGATTCTCAACGGTCGACTTTTCTCTTGCTCCTAAGCCAGCACATTTTATTCTCTTTTTCCATCAGTCTAATATGATGCTGATTCATCTCTTGTGTCTATGTAATGTTCCGACAAGATAAGCTATTTGGCCCTGCTCTGGTCAAGGGCGGTCTTTCATCAGACTTCATACCCTCCATTCCTCATTTTCATATTCTTCCTGTTGTCCACGAGTCTGTTCGCCCACCCGTTGCTGTTATAAATATCGTTATAATTACTTAGTGTTCTCCCAGCTAGGTAATATCTTGTCAGTCAAAGATCTTGTGTTCAAGATAGGTAAGCAGCCTACCTGGCAATCATGATGTGGTGAAGGAGCTGGAACTCTTTATCGAGACGCTCGTCGAGAAACGCAAAAGCATCATCAATCTTCTGGCAGAGTCTCTTCTCGAGACGTTCCATATCAGAAAGGTTCTCATCTGTGGTGGTGGTGGGGGTGAGTATGGGTGCTTCGCTATCCCCATTGCTCGAGTTGTCGTCTGGGGTGGAAGTCGAGACCATAATGGTATCGGCAGTAGAGACACCCGAGGTGCCGGTAGCAGAGCTTGATTTCTTGCTCATCTCCTCATTCCGAACCGCGATCTCGTGTAAGGCGTAGACTTTGAACTTCTGCTTGAAGTCGGGGTCAGAGGGATGAGGGCACGGTGGCATGATGACTGCAGATGCGATGCGTGGAGGGGGTTCGATGGATGGATGTGGTGAACGCGTACCGCAATGGACTCCGAGGTAATGTAGATGAAATAGAAAGAGAAATAAGAGAGAGGGAAGTGTCACCATAGATAGATGCAAGGGCTTGCATGCTCCTGCCTAACTTCGTGGCTATGAGGAGGGTGGCAGGCACGCGCTGGTAACTCGACAGCATTCCTTCCACGAATTTGTGATGGTAGTTTTAGGTTCGCGCAGAAGGTCTAGTCTGATTGAGTGTAACCTCGTTTCGCTGCTTCTTCTGATAATTAAATATACCTAGCGGACCATAAAGCTGTTGAAAATGGCCGGAACTGAGCTATAGTGGTCATAGTCAACAACTGATACGGCTCAACGAGGTTCAATGGCCCGCAATAGCTTTAATAGGTCTTCGTCACGGTCTCAAGGACTGACATCCTGAGCCTGCTGCAGTTACAGAAGGACCTTCCAACAACCTTCCACTTACCTTCCCGACTACCTGATTTATCTACCATAACAGATATCTCTCCAACAAAGCGGCAAGACCACCTGGCCAGTGATCTTGCGATTTAAAGTTCAATTAATTCAACTGATCAACCAACTCGGCCCAAGGCTGCGGTTCAATTCGCAGCCTTGACTTCTTGAGAAGGAAGGTCTAGAAAAGAGGGAAACCGCTTTGGGCATCTGCCTCAACTGAAACGACTGCGCCTGTGGAATCATTGGCAGTGCTTTAGACCTCATATGCGCACAAATTGTTTGTATCGACGTTCCATTCTCGCAGAAAAGAATTTGGAATCTCCATGATATTGGTTGCGCGGGCAGGGGCCAGGACCGTGGTGGTTATACGGTAAGAGTTTGCCATCGGCATTTGATAGGAGTCCACGTCATGGCGGCGCCTTGTAAGGGAACTTGTGAGTTCTCGTCCCTCCTTTAGAGCAGTTGAGAATGCCATCCATGGGGTGACGGATTGGTCATCGGGAAGAAGAGTTTAAGTCCGACATTATGCAACGGACTGGATACAAGCTGGTTTGTGTCAAGTTGAAGTTGCCAGGGGGAAGTCTGTTTGCTATTACAATAAAAAGTATTGTGATCCGATACCACCTTTTTCGTTGCCTCGTTTATGAGAGTGTCCACCCAGATTATCCTCAGGGCTGAGGGATCCTTCTATAAAGCCCAAACTTCGCGATGCCAACATCCCCAAACAAGTTCGGAAATCGGGAACTTTCCAGCTGGCCAGCTTTAGTTCCATAACCCAGATTTCCTCTTTGATTTGATGGCCTCTAAACTTTAGGATACAAAAATCAATAGTCTAAGGACCTACTCTACACTGGCCTAAACTGACCCATCTATTTAGTGTCTTTTGCTCTCAGCGGCCAAGTTTTCTCATGCCCTGGGGATTGTCCATAAGGGTAATACAGATCGATGACCTATTAATGGCCCCAACTTGACCAACTGTGCTCTTAGATCTTTTTACCAATTCTACCGATCCATCATTTCTCAGGTTGGGTTTACCTCGTCATCGTCAAAAGCCTCACTATTTCGTCTCGCTAAAGCCCGGTGAAAGGCAATCCAGGAAAGCCTGTCACTGTCAACGCCGGAGTTCTGTGATTTATTGACCATCCCTTCAACCCACGCTTCACAGTATTGGTCTTTTTTCCTGCGTAGTAGCTCGTTCACCTGGGCGACGTCAGTGGAAGCAAGCTCTTCCCCGTCCAAAAGATCCCAGATGAATTGGATAGCCGTGTCCAATCTGACTTGTACAACTGTTGGCCATCGAAGACCATATACAAGGCTCGGAACAATGGGTGAATCAGGTAGTTGTGCTTTCGGAATGATTGTATAGCTGGACTAGGTAGTGGTCGCGATTCTCGTAAACTGGTACCAAGATTCTCATGGTATAGACAGAAATGTGCGGGCTGATCTAGTTTCTCACGGAGACTCCGGGACAGCCTTTCATGATATTTCGATAAATCATCCAATGTCACCACTCTTGCCTTGCCAAATCGCATCGCCTTTGCAAAATAGCCACCTCTTTGAAAGGGTGGTCGGCCGTTGAAATGGTGAAGCCAAGCACGGTATAGATAGCGACCGATCATGCCGTGGTTCAAGCCCGCCCCTTCCTCGAAATAGACCATTATTTCTTTGTTGAAGAAGTGAATAACGGCCTCTTTTTTAACGTTCAAGTTGCCGTCTAGGAGATACCTAGCATTGGTAGCCTCCTCCACGATTTACCATTCAACGCAGTATTTATCCAAGCCACGCAGGCAAGATGCAGTGAGTTCGAAGTATATGGATTCCATTTCTCGGCGAATTAAACTCTGCATCTCTTGCGATAAAGAGCTCCAAGGCGTTTTCGTTGTTCCTATTCCAGCCTGAACTCCAATTCTTGGTGGTTCAAAGTGTATTAATATTGTGCTTTTCATTATGTAACCTTGATGTATCTGCAGGGTCATATGCTAATAGAGTTCAAAATCAATGCCGTTGATAAAGTAAAGCAGGGCCTTGGTTTACCACTCTGTTGCCTATAAAGCCCTCCTTTTCTTTCAGATTCTTCCTTATTCCTATCTTCTTCTTCCTCACCATTACCCACGAACACTCTTTCGTCAACACAATGTCTTCACCATCCTTTCACCGTTTCTCTCGCCTCCCTGTTGAGCTGAGGCTACTGATCTGGGAAAGCTGTTGTTTTATCCGGAGTGAGCGACACAATCATTCACAGTCTGAAACCGCATCCACCTTATGTCAACAACAATCAGAATGGAATTCCGCCCCTGGGAGATCCCCCTTGTTCATCAAGGAGGGACTATGGGGAGCATGCACAGAATCCAAAAGCGTTTTCAAGAAGCACATTGAACGACAGGGCTATATGATTATCGAGTCAGCTTCTGGCACCGACAATAATGGACTTCCCATTGATTATGTTCTGTGCCCAAATGAGCACTATCTTCACAGACAGGCTCACCCCATCCCAGATCGTAAGTTCAACCAATGTTGCATCAGGGAAGCCAGCTGGGAGAAGTTCAAGGACACAAGGTTAATGAGTGGTAGAACTGACATAGTATTTTCCCCAGTACCCAATGCCGTGAGGGGCTCGGACATTCGATTTTCACGGATCGCTTTTGAATTTGACGCCAGCTGGAATGATAACCTTCCCGACAGGCTGCGGCAGCTTAGCGAAGAGGAGTCTCCCAGAGGAGCGCTAACTCGAGCCTATGAACACTTCGTCAGCCTTAAGCACCTCGACGGTCCTAATATTTATATTATTGACAAGAATGTCAAGTGGTGCCGGAAAGGAGCTTACAGCGACGACTCTTCGTGGAGCGATTGCGACAGCGAGTACATTCCCGTGCATAGGTACAAGATATCCCATCTCAGTGTGGATGGAGTTTCTGGGAGCGCCCGTGTCTTCCTCACTTATTTTCGACGCCTTGCCTTGTGGTGGAAACATTGGCCTGTGCTTTCCAGTACTATTCTTGTTCGGCGTGATAACGAGGTGGATGGTTGTGGAGATGATTGTGGAAAGGGTAGAGGCTGTTTTATTCCGGTTGGATTTGAGCCACGATTTTACTGTCCAAGGCTTTTTGCCTGAAGTCTCGATGGATAAACACAAAGTTCCAACACCATATGCTCAGCCAAGACTTGGAGTAGGTACTCTACCGGAATGTTCGAACCCTGCTAATGCGAGTAACATGATTAGTAGTCTCGCGCATAACTTAAAGTGTATCTAGATTTTCTAAGAGACCGTTCTATTTTCAAGTCATTGCTTTTGTGGTATAGAATGGAGAGGTCTACCAGGGCCGTTCTTCTCTATACAAGGCAATGCTATACTGCCTAGCCTTACTTCTTTGGAATCAGCGCATATGTGAAACTTTTCAATGACCGGTCACACGGCCTCGATAACGTCTGTTCAAGGACCAATCGGCAAGACAAAGCTCTTCACACATCGTCAAATCTATCACAAGTTTGGCATAGATACAAGATGACTACTATTCTTGGCCGTCTATCTACATCAACATCTACCCTCAGCAAACATCCCAAATCCAAATATTTCCAAACATCAGGGCAACCTCGTCGCTATATAAGTGAACCATCTCCTGCAACAGCGCCATCAATAGGGTCATTTCGCGCTTCCATCAACTCGTGTGCCCATTCTGCATCATGCTGACGGTTGTCTTTTCGCACAATGTATGGAACGAGCGGCAGGCTCCTCCATCGTGGCCTGCCTACGGCACAACGATAACACCGGCTCGTCCCCCCTCGGCAGCATTTAAGCCCGAACAGCCATTGAACAGCTTGGAAGAAAGGTTTCAAGGCAGACCTATTCGGACGCTGACTATCTGGTCTGAGCATTCTCGCGGCGCCATCTCCTAACTTGTATCCGCAGCCAATGGACACTACTCTCGCTGACTGTTCGATCAGTACCAATCGAGAACACGCGTCGGGGAAACCGCCATTCCAAACTGCGCCGACACACTTGGCAAACAAGGCCCGTTGGGATTTCTCCGCTTCGAATTGGCCCCGGGCAGTAGGAAGATTCTCATGCCAACTGGAATTGATATCAAGTGCAACCCACGATAGTTTCCTCAGGGTGAGGGTTTTGACGCTGTCGACTTCTGGCAGGTAGAGATTGAGTCTGTTCAGCTTGCTATCCAAGGCTTCGGGAGTGGCCGTTCTAATGCGGATCACATCAAAGGTAGGGTTGATTCCTCCTACCTGCTGGTCAAATGATCCAAAAATTGCTGTAAAAAAGGCAGTGTCCCCGGAATTCGGGCCGCCAGGTCTGAGGTCGATCTGGGAAGCTAGGTTTTTGCGGCATTATCTCATCCAGTCCCTTGAATCTGGGCTTTGGGCTTGGGCCTTGCGCCACATATCCAGGTGGTAATGAAGGCTGATGGCGTCCCGCGATTCTTTGCATGCGTTCCAGAGACCCATATCCCTCGAATAGCCGTATATCGCTTTCTTCCGATGCCCTGTCCAGAGCTCCTTGATCGAGTCTAGATCGATGTAGTGCTGGCCCTCTTTGGTTTTGGCGAAAGGGATACATGCGTCTCTCCAAATCTTGTATCGGAGCTCGGGAGGCAATTTCGGGAAGGAATGAAAGGTTTTGGAAGCTTTCTTCGTGCGCTTTGGCCGTCCCATCTTGTCTTTGGGGAATGTTATGTCTTGGTCGGCTGATTCTCTGGTGGTCGTTATGTCTGTACGTTGTTAGCTGTTCTGGTATCCCTTGATAACATGGAGTGTCTCACCTGTAAGGTCAAGGCCTTGAAGAAGCACGATGCTAAGAGGTTTATATTTCCCAGATAGAGCGAACAGAATACTTGCTCGATGATAGTGTAAAGAAAGAAGTATGGGTTTCGGTTGACGCTGTTCGTAGACCAGTTTCGAGACTACTTGCCTCCCGCATCCGACAGCTTGGAGTTCGAGAAGGAAAGGAAATAAGAAGAGTCCTTTGAGAAAATAGGCTGATTTTATAGAAGAGCTCACATGTTTGCTGTGCTGTGACTGTGATCACATCCGAATAGTAATATATCATTGTTGCCTGGTCTGTACTGCAGGTAGATCGATGCCTATCATGAGTTTTTGACAAATCAAAGCTTGACGTGATGGGACATTGGACAAGAACAAGGAAAGAGTTTAGTATCACTCTTACGGCGTAATATGTAGTTGACTCCTCCCTTTTTGATAATCTTCAATGACTAGTTGATTTCAATATTCTTTTCAATGGAATAGCTTTGGTGCTGTGATAATGCTTTGTTGGATGAAAGAAAATGTTGATGCAGGTACAGGGTGACATTGTGGCTAGTGAATGTGGCTACTGTGGCTTGAAACCCCACACCAAAAGTAATTGACAAATCAAATGCCCGGGCTGACATTTGTTTTCCACCTTAAACTTCACAGTCCGTCAGCGCTAAAAGTTAATTGACCTGACAACCACCACTTTATTCGCTGCGATACGACACGACCGAAGGCAAACCCACTTTGTCTTTCTTATCATGGATTTTGATGACGTAGCGAAGTTTACTTCACAGTTATCACGGAATCCCAAGAAGCGTCTGGCTACTCTTCGGCGCGTTCGCGATATTGCTTTGAGTAAATCGCGACAAGAACAAAGACGAGACACATCCAACGACGCCGCTCAATGGAATCGATTCCACGTTTACTTTGATCGCCAAAGTGACCTTTACCACGAAAAAGTCATATCACTCATCACGACTGGTCGCGCTGAGACAGAAGACGACCAAGCCTGGGGAAAGTTTCTTTGTCTCGCCACAGGTGCAACATCTCTGCAAGCTATTTGCGACACGCATTGGCATCGCGAAGTCATACATGAGACAAGCACGTGGTTACGTGAGAGCCCGGTCAGAAACACGCATCGACATACCGCGGCGCGTGATACCCTCTCTATTCTTAAATGCGCGATTCCTCCAAGTCCAGATGAAGCAATCTTTTGTGGCGCCCAAGAGGCAGCCACGCTGGTTAACTCGGATACCGTCTTGGTGGTACGAGATCAACAATTATTTGACTGGAAGGGTCAGCCTATCGATAGCCTCTTCAGAAACTGGCTGACGGAATGGCCGGAGCACAAGAAAATCCGCGTCACCATTCCGGACCTACCAACCTCCGGGCCTCCGACACGGCGCAGAACGATTAACGAGGTCACGGAGAAGATAATTAATGGCTCTTCGGCAGATCAACGCTGGAACATTCTTGATTTCAAGAACATTGTTCCTGTTCCCTTTCCAGACTTCTTGAGCTCAACAAATTGTCAGCTCCTTCATAGCTTTAATGCTATCAGTCCAAGGCTGGTATCCAAGAGGACCGTGAACTTTCTGTTGCTGAGCGAAGGCGGGAATCATACACCGATGCACGTCGACAGCCATGGTCTGGCAACCTTTATCACTGTACAACAAGGTGAAGTTGGCTTTGGCTGGATCTCTAACGCCACGAAGCAAGATCGTCTTGACATTCATAAAGATGTATTGTCAGATTCCCTCAAACGCAAAGCTCGCTACATCATTCTTCGCTCGGGACAAACAGTCTTTATGCCCTCTGGCACAATACATTTCATCTTTCGCCGGCGATACATCCCCACGCTGGCGACTGGTGGGCATATCCTCACCTGGAAGACCATTCCAAGATGGCTACGGGTCATGAAGATGCAGAAACTGAGTCATGAGGCCGTTGACGCAGATGTGACGAGGGAATCCACTCAAGCATATATCAACGTTTTAAAAGAATCTCTCAGGAGGGGTATGGATGTAGGGTGCATAGATACATCTAGTAAGATGGATGTTCAGCAGATTATCAAGGTACGTTGGAGGAGTAGTTCTATGAGGCTGACTAACAATAGTTTAGAAATGGGATGACTTTGAAGATGAATGATAATGTATCACAAAGAGCACAGGAGTCCGCCGCTTAACTTTTGGGCATTATGACCGCATTTGGTTGGATAAAGAACGTTGCTTTGGACATGTGTTCTAGGTGCTATGTTAGTTGCAAGGTGTCTGGAAATACAATCTGGCATTTGGATATTTGGGTAAGTATTGAACTTCAATGACATGGTTATTTGTCTGTTTTCTGATCAAGCGATCTAAGCTTTGGCCTCTTTGTCTACGACTGGCGTGGATAGACAATGTTTCGCTCTTTGAGCGAGCGCAAATGAAGGTCGACACAAAGAGGGTTCGCTTGAAAGTTTTTGAGTGACTTTGATTTCTGTTCCTTGTGCGTTCAAAACACCTTAATTTGTTTAAAGCCCACATTATCGTGTCACACGAACAAAGATAGCCTTCGACAGGACAAAGCTTGGGATGGACAGACTTCGATTCCTATAAATCTTTACCGACCACACTCTGTATTCCGCTTCATTCTTCAAAGTAAAAAAGCCAACATCTTGAACATAAACTCTACGAAAATGGCTACAAATGCAGTGTCACAGGAACCTTCGCCTCAGGACTGGACAGAAGCAGAGAAGACGGAGTTGCTTGAGTATTATGCCTACTGTGTTGCACAACACAACCAATGCATCGAAAATGTGGAAACACTCTTTCAGGAGCAGGCAGATATGAAACAAAGCTTTGAAGAAGGAGATGATGATCACAATGGAGACATCCAAGCTCAGTACGATGACCTCGCTCGTAAAGCCTCTGAGCAGGTTGCTCTTATGGTGGGGTATCTTGACCTTTTGAGTTTCATTGAGGATGAGATGGATGGGTGTGGTCTGGCTGATTTTTAAAATCAGGAAACCTTATCAGCGGATGTATGGAATCAGCGAATGTATGGGCAAGTCGAAATACTATTTTATATACAGTTCAGCACATACCTTTCAATACAGTCAGAAAGTTTTTAGTTTACTTTGTTCACTATGACGGAGAATATTTAGACTCACTACAAATACAAACCTTCTCTTGAATCAAAATTTCGCAGTATATATATAAAGAAGTATGTCCACTGATTCTATCTCCTCTCACAAACACCAAACAATCTTTCTCCTCTGCTCAAAAGACTAGTCTTTAGCACTTCTAAACTTCACAAACAACAAAACGACCGATCCTTAAGACAAGGTGAATATTCAACAAGCAAGACGCTCCATATATATGTTCAAGAAGATAGCTAAGTCTATACCAAGCCAGCGTATCATGTCTCAACCAAAAGGAGCGCCTTCCCGGGCTAGGCAGGCTGAGCCGGACGAACAGCGCTTCATGTTTGAACAAGCCACTGATTGTCTCTTAATGACAGCTTGTGAAAACGGTCACAGGGTTATCTCACATGCCCGTGAGCAGACAGAGCTTCTCAGAGATTTGCTGGCATATGTCAAGGAAGACTTCGATACTGAAGAAGATACGTGGAAGAAGGCCTGGTATAAGGAACAAATGTCAAAGATAGAGGTGCAACTTCGAAAGTGCCAAGCTATTGTGGCGGCACACACAGCGATGCTCATTTCGATGGAGGTGATGCAGGAAACGCCATAGGCTCAGATATAGCTGCGCCTCTGTTCATGTTTTTATTGGACGGCGTGAAAGTATAAGTCTGTTGGCTGGAGTCACGAATTTGTTAGTCTTACAGTGGACTTTGTTTTCTTTGTCAAGACTTTGGACATTGTAGTTCAAACGAGTTTATTCATGTCGGTGGATTAATTATAAATGCCCTATATCTCATTATAGTCCTGTAAAAAGGTGAGCTCTCTAAGCATAACATTCTACCGGCACCAGTCAACACTCTTGATCTTTATTTGCACCAGACTTCGAAGCTTTTCTTGACTGTTTCTCCACTTGAGCAATAGAATGGGCACCCTCTGACGCTGTGATACTCGTTTCCGTTCTGCATGGGTACATACTGTTCGGTATCTGCGGCCTGCTTCCATGCGGCGCGTCTTCTAGCATCATGGTTAAGGTCTTATCTGAGTCGTCGGTGCCTCGATCCTGCAGACTGTGCGTACTATCTCCCTTTCCGACAGGAGGGATCCAGCTCTTCACCTTGTTAAGTAGAGGTTTGAAAGTTGGGAGACAAGAACATGCGATTCCTGAGACGAGTTCGGCCAGGGACCAGGATGCTGCGGTGACGTTCCACCATGTGACGTCCTTCCCAGGCGTGAGCCATTGCAGTCGGAAGATGGAAATCGCGATGGTACTCCTAGTGTTAGCAAGACCTAGATAAAAAGTGATAGAACCTACAAGAAACCCAGTCCAAAAATCCCAGAGAGTAGTATCTTTTGTGACAGGGGCAGTTTCAGTTTCCAGACGATGGGAAGAGGCATGATAATGATGGCAAAATCGATAACGATGTGCAGTATTCCGTTGACATACCACATCACTAACTCATGCTTGAAACATCTTCCTTTGATCCTCGGATCCCAGATAGCCTGGATTGGAACGCAAATCAGGAAGATCCCCACTATCTGTCCTAGACACCATAGTGAAACGAATACTATGGAGCATATATAGACCCAACGCATGCGCGAAACGTTCATAATGCGGAGGTATTGTAACAAGAAAGTCATTTTGCAAAAGCATAAGGATGTCATGTAGAACAGAATAGAAAGCCAGAAACACTATGTATAGTTAGAGCCTGATAGACTGACAAGAAAAGACCTCTTACTCTTCCGTATAGAATTAGCTGTTCAGGAGATAATGTCCAAGCGTGCCGTCCAAGACCGTATCTCGTCACTAAATCTGTTAGCTACATCGCCTGCTACAATGTCAGGGAACGTACTAGCAGCCACCGAAGTCCCGCAAGCTATCAAAAAGGCCTAATAGCTGAACATTAGACTTAATGGTTTTGGAAAGGTTTGATATGATACTGACCAAAGTAAGTATAGCAGCAATATCGTCCCAACCAGCTGATCGGATAAGACTCCTGCACCAAAGTCGTAGACCAACTAGCACCGACCCTAAAACCATTAACGCTACCGAAACGCCAAGCATAAGATCCGATTTGGTCTCATGAGACCTTGCGGCTTGCTCCGCGGTGATGTTCATGATGAAACGGTCTTTGTACAGCTATCGATGTCAAGGTTAAAAGTCTGAAGGAGAAGACTCACGATGATCACAAAGCGGCATAAAGCCGGTTGTTATGTACGCCAAGGCACTGATGATCTACATTGATACCTACGGTTAATAACTCCAATCGTAATGCTGGACTGCTGGTCAATCGAGGAATAGCAGCTCTATCGGTCGGGACTTTGCCAGCTGGAATGATGGACTAACTGGTTGCAGTAAGCCACAGAAGTAAGAAGCTCGGGAATGAACTTGATATAACGCCACTCTGACATCTAGATTCTGGGGTCATCCAAGGAGATCAGTTACGATCTGCGGGGCTTGCGGTGTGGTGTGAAAAGAGACCGGAAATGGACGGGAACATTGCTATACCTCAAGCGGATAAGGGCATGGCACATAACAAGCGTCGTCACAAAAGGCTTAGGAAGGAATTAGCGGTTCCAGATTGGATTCTGGGCCTTTATGAAATTGAGGTCTCTGCATCTACCAGTATGTAAGCGACAGTGGTTCTCCTGTTCTTGAGGTCGCATTGTTCTTCATGTTGGGCTGGATTCCGACGGATAGCTGGCTATCCGAGCTATAATTTCACAAGACAGAGAATTAGTATGAACTGTCATGGTTCTATTCAAAAGCAGAGATAAACCATTGATGAACAGTCGGGTACATCTCCCGGCCCAAGCTCTTGGAACGGCCGTTGGGACGGGCACTATTCCCGGACCAACATGAAGGTTCCAGCTTTCGCCAACATTTGGACGCCAAGATTCCAAATATGATGGATTTTAGCAAGCTGAAAACAAGGGGTAGTTTTGCTAGTGCTATCGCAGCATTCTCATACTTATAGATCGAGAATCCTGACGAGGATCATGCCGACGAGTATCAAGTCAATCGATCTGATATACAAAGTCGATTCTACCCTCACGTCCTTCCTCACATGCCGGCTTTAACATTCCTCGCTGTACCTCCAAACTACAGTTCGTCCACATTCTCTCTCCCTGTATTATCAATCTCTTGTCCCACGTCTTTGACTCTCCAAGAGAATCCCTCCAATCACCTTGCCTGAATTGGAC
This sequence comes from Fusarium brachygibbosum, assembly GCA_018886245.1. Classification (NCBI taxonomy): domain Eukaryota; kingdom Fungi; phylum Ascomycota; class Sordariomycetes; order Hypocreales; family Nectriaceae; genus Fusarium; species Fusarium brachygibbosum. The sequence goes on from MU249525.1 coordinate 3,153,393, forward strand.
ATTCTGAAGCCTATCGCCAGCCTTGAAAAGGTTGAGAATGTTGAACATGTCAACTGAAGCTTCTTTTGTCAATGACGGCCTCGCTAGTGAGAGATCCACCTCAGAGTCAGGTCCAGGTCTTGATGCCACGTCGTACATATTAAGATATATAGTCAGGTTGGTCAACTTGGGTAGGCTCTCAGCGACAGCTTTGAGATGCTTCCATGGCCAGACGCCATCAACCCGGTCCATGTCAATGGTGAGGTTTGTCAGTCTCGGTACCCATTTTCCCAAATTTCGTATTTGCTCTACTGACATAGTCCACCTTGTGTCATATTCCGTCTCTGGGTTTGTCCATTCCAAATGTTTCAGCGAAGATCCATGATGCTTCAAAACAGGTTCAAGAACGTCATCTCGTAAAGGCCCACTGTTGGTCCAAGTAAGACTCTCTAACCCTGGGTGTAGTGCTGTTATAAAGTCTCGTGCTGGCGGCAGTAGGTGTTCTGACCATTTCTTCGTCTGAAATAAATCATTCTCATGTTCGTATCGATAGTCGTCCCATGCCTCGAATTCATTTATCCACAATATCCATCGGCCCTGGATTTTCAGGGTCTTGAGCCCAGTGAGTGCACGTGGAAGATCGTTGTAGAAGCCCTTGCCACTTGGCTCTTTGTTATACTGGGCGATTGTCAAGGTATGTACCTGAGAAAAGTCCATGGCTTCGAGCCAGCGCTGAATGTTGTCCAGTGACTGTCTTTCAGGTGGCGTATGCCTCTGTTCGTACCACTTCCTAGAACGCCCATGATCACACCATTCATCGACGTAAGGCCCGGAACTCAGATGTGTCACGAATGCTTGCAGACGGTCCAAGTACCATCTGGCTCGGTAGAACATGTCTACACCCCACACGACGAGAGGGTTGGTAGAGGGTAACATGGGCCATGTCCCATTCTCGCCGGACCAGTGAGGTCCATAGGGTCGTATATGCCTCCACTCATTGTGGTTAAACAGGTAGTCTGTAAAAGATAGAGTCTGTGGCACTGAAAGGTATCGTTCGCTACCGTCGAGTTTGAAGGGTAGCCGGTTTGCGTTACTATAATGCATGTTCACCATGCTCAACTCGGCGATATTGGGACATATTTTCAATGCTTCATGCACGGATTCGTAGGTGCCGAATCGAGATTTGTTTCCCCAATTGGGTACCACGGCGTTGATTGACGTTGGACAGGGATCATCCGGAGTCCATTGCTTTGGTGGGTTCTCAGCAGTTACTGGTAGCGGAAGAAGACTAAAGGCAATAATCAACAGCTTTATCTGTCCGTAGACGGTATTTTGGCGCCTCATCATGAGCAACGGTGGTGAATGTCGGTCTGAACATTGTCTGGTGAAACATAACAGTGATATAAAAGCTGACGTGGGGAAAACAACAACACAAGCGAGACCAATGACACGCTATCACTTATCACTCACTTATCGTGCTGACTCACATATCTCACTGCTGCCTGAAACAGAACCTCGATTGAGTATTTACAAGGTAGAGTGAAGTACACTGTGTAGACAATATATCGCGAATGATACTGGGCGAAACTGAACTCTATAAAGGGATTATTGATCTTGCGTTTTTATTATTTTCCGTAGGGCCAGTTGGTCCTCGACTGTGATACCACAATAAAGCGAGGCTATGAACAGGCAGGGTGGATCCCATTGCACTGTCGATATAGAAGCACGAAGATAAATTATCAATCATTTGGCTGGAGTTCAAATAGCAAATCCAAGTCTGCATTACATATTCTGTTTCTCGATAACGTTCAGTCTGATTTAATGTCATATAGCTATCGTCCTACATAAGTGTTTAAATGCGAATTATTTCCCATTTAGGCTGTATGCATCTCTTTGTGGGGCCGTTTTATCTTCTCCCTTTTCTCTTGATGTAAGCTCACTGTCAGATCATACTCTCTAGGAGTGTCATTATGGGTGGTACAGGGGCATCGGAGGTACTGGAAAGGAAGGCAACTTCATATCATTCACCAATACCAACAGGCCACGAGTTGACTGCCAAGGCCATAAAGTCGAGACTTGCAGCTCGCTACCCTACCCTTTGCTTTCAGCTTGCCTTGATGAAGTTCTGATAGGTGGGAAACCAACGGGTAAAGGCAGCACTCATGCAGACATCTTTCAGCTGTTTCTCAGTCAAGGCAAGACAGTCTGGTGATCGCATATTGATTCGACCAAGCCAATGTACTAATGCCACCTAACTACTGAGCACAGACAGGGTCTTTCATATCTTATCCAACCCAGAAAAGCTGGGGAAAAACATCATTCCTCAGCTTGCACGAACACATTCTAAATTCATGCAATTTTCCAAGTACCTTACGTATCACTGAGTCTTTATCATGAACTCAAACCTTTATTCCATTGACAAGCTTTGGACGGCAGCATTGGATGACTACGGGGTTACGCAGCACAGTCCAGAAATACAGAGGCTTGTCAAGAAGATCACCGATGATTGGAAAAACTCCGAACCTTCCGACAACCAGGACGGAATTTTGGACTATGTCGAACAAGAGCTGGCCTCCTTTAAAGCATTTCGTAACCCGCCCCGCAAAAGTCACCGTTGGAGCTCAGAGCGCTCGGAATCTCCAACTAGGAGCTTGAGAGGGAGGGTCCGTGGAGGACTGAAATCCCTGGCCACGGGCTTCAAAGAGATCTCTGACTTGGCAGGGCAAGGAGCCAGCATTGGGTTTCCACCGGCTGGCCTCATTGTCGCTGTGGTTGGGCATATAGCAGGAGCATGCCTTGCTGTCAGCGCTGACTACGATTTGATTGAGCAGCTTTTCAGCATCATGAACTCGTTCGCTGGCCGCCTCAGGCTTCTCGACAACAGCATACCAAACGGTGGCAATTACCACAAGATGATCTCTCTTGTCTTTTGTAAGATGCTTGAGTTCTGTACCAACATTCGACGGAGCATTGAAGAGAAAAAATGTCGTTTAATTGATTTTGCGAAAGCCTTGTTCTGCGGCGAAGACCAAAAGCTACGGGAGGCGTATGATGCAGTCCTCCGACAAATTGATGAACTTGATAAGGCCACAGTTATGCAGACACTCGCTGTAGCTATCGGCCAAGCGAATCAGCTTTCTCGCATCGACAAAGAGTCTAAGGAACACTTTGAACACACATGGGACTTGATGGCGAGTTATTCAAGGGAGTTCGCAAGGAGGGATGAAGAGAACAAGAAAGGCCAGATGAACATGCAAAAGACAATCATACAAACCGTTTCGGGCCTCATCAAGCCTAGCGGAACAACAGCTAAGTCTGCATCGGCAAATACCACAACTCTGGAGAGCGTCACATGGTCATTGAGCTCAGGTGCTGAGCCTTATGTGACACAGCAACTGAAGGAAGTGACACAAATCCGGGTCGTAGGGACTTGTGATTGGGTTCTGAATATGGAGGAATACGCCGAGTTTCGCAAACGTCCAGGTGTTTTATCCATCAGCGGTGGTCCCGGCACAGGGAAGAGTGTACTAACAGCTACTATCTTTTCGAGATTGAAAATGCAGTTCGAAAGCGACTCTACTACGTCGGTTGCATTCTTTACCTTTGACAAGAACACGAAGGAGCTTCGCCTTCTCTCGAATATGCTAGCGTTTTGTGCAGCTCAGACCGCACGTTCGGATATTGGCTATGGAGAAAGAATCAGAGCCAAAATTGAGGAGTGGGACGAAAGTGGGGAGAAGACCTCGAACCAAAATTTATGGGAGGGCCTTTTTGAAGAGCAATTCAAACCATCGTTGAATCCGAAGCGAACGGTGTATTTGGTGGTCGATGGTGCGGATCAGCTCAGCCAGAAGAGCTCGGCCGATCTCGCTTCATTTATTCGAAGATCGGCTGAATACTCGCTGAACGTATATTTCGTTGTCTCGGGAGAACTCAAAGATGAACTACAGGGTCCTCTTCGAAAGATATGTTTGGATAAAGAGTCAATCCGCAAATCCGGCGACTTCAGACGTGCCACCATTGCACGACTAGAGAACTTCCATAACCTTTCAAGACTTAGACCCCAGCTCAAAAGGACTATTGCAGAGAATATCAGCAAAACTGCAGATAGTGAGTATACCAACTCTGGTGATCTTTGGCTCTTCAAGTATGACGTCTTACAGATTTTAGGCTTTCTCTACATCGATCACGCATTGCGCACCTTGGATGTGTCTAGGGCCTCGTTCCTCATTTCGAAGCGCCTCGATAACCTCCCAAATAGTACCCAAGAGTTCTACCAAGCACTGGTCAACGAGTGCCACGATATGTATAACCACGAAGAACAGAAGGTGGTCGGGTATTTTCTCGCTTGGCTTGCCCACTGTCAAGAGGACACTGTGCCATTAAGCCTTGGTGCCGCCCAGGCCCTCTTGAATCATGCCACTAAGCTAGCAGGTTTGAGCACGAATCTCCGGATCGAAGACCAGATTTCTGGGAGATTGTCCAGGCAAGTGCAACTATGAACTCCTCATCGCAATATCGCTAATATGATAAAACAGAATACTCTCCATTTCTGAAGAGGGCAATGCTAAATTCTTCTCCGAGCAACAAGACCAATTGGACGATGCATTGATGGATGAATTAGAAGTAAATGTAGTTGGCGATGCAAACGAAAATGAAGAACAACCACAGCGAGTTGTCGTTACCTTCCAAGAGCCATCACTCAGAGACTTCTTCCAGCCAACGAAGGAAGATACCGAAGTGTGCAACATTCGCCCCTCAAAGCTAGAGATTCACTTCGAAATGGTGAGATTGGCAACAAATATTCTCTTGGTTGATCCCAATGAGGAAAAGCCAGATGAAGAAACTTTGGAATTGAGGTCTTCTGCCGCAAAGTGTTGGTCAGAACAGCTTTTGGCAGCAATCAGGATAGCCAAAGAGATAGAAAAGCTTGAGAAAAGTCCCATTGAAGAGGTGAGGAGAGTGGTGAACAATCTCGGTGCCGTTCGCGAGCTTGAAAAGGTATTCGATATCTATGACACAGAATCTTTCTTCTGGGGATCAACAGAAGAGTCGTCTCAAGAATGCCTTGAGGGTATCAAGTCGTTGGTCAGCCGTGAAGTCAACCATGAATTGCCGTTGGTATCGCTTGCTTGTCAACATATCCAAAGCTGGTTAGAAGCAACTGAAGGCCAATCGGCGTATCGGTCGCACTATCTTGCATATTGGGCCCTCCAAGAAGCTCAAGTTGTTCCGTTCACCACTATCGTGGACGAAAATGGAGACGAAAAGTCTTACAACCAGCTTTTTCATGAGGTTATGCTCTGGAGTGTTGGCGGGGATGGGGCAATGGAACCCAAACATTACAACAAGATATCAGTTGCCCTACGCTTTTTAGGAAATAGCGCAGATGCACAGGAAGCTGCCGAACAGGGAATCAAGTTATCTCAGACCAGTCAGGAAAGGCTGGAGCTTAAATTCCAAAAAGCCCATGTGCTTTTCAACCGATGGAAGGACGAAACGAGCGACAAAGAGCTTCTCGAGACCGCACTCAAAGCTTTAAACGACGCAGAAAGGGAGGTTCCGGACACATGGGATATTCTTGATGATAATTTGAGGAATCTGTTGAATCTGATGTACCAGATGATAGCGAAGCTGGAGACTTTTGACAGCCGAGACGAGATCCGTACCCGGGCCATCCAGAGCATGACGAAGGCGGTGAAAGCGAAGCCTCGGGGATTCTATGTCTACTGGTTCGGCAAAATGGTAATTAGGTATGGGGAGAACAAAATGTGGAAACATATCTTGGACCTCCTCAAACTTCTTAAGAATCCGCTATCAGATTGGTGCCCAAGACTCGGCAGTCGATATGTACATAGAGCTGCTAAGGCGCTCGGCGAGGAGGACGTAGTGAGGCAGCTTTACATTGAAGCAGTTCGACAGCCGGACCCTGACGGCAATGATGTTGCCCAGACACGTCTCTTGTGGGCGTCTTTCGAGCGTTTCATAATGGCTCGCAGAGATGACAAGGCAGTAGAAAAGTCAAAGGACCTACTTTGGGCAAACATATACTCCAAGTTGACCAGCAACTCCAGAGTACGCAACTCAGCTGCCAGACTCGCGGATATCTTGTTGCAAGATTTCCTCACCTCTGATACTTTAGAGGTAAAGCAACAAGCCTACGATGAACTTAGCAAGATACAGGCCAGGCTTGAAAGTCGTGAAGGCTTTCACTTCAACCCCTCGCTTTCGAAAACCAGCATCTCACTCCTCATCATGCGACGTCGACTAGGAACTGCAAGAGAGTTCTACAATGAAGGTATTGCTATACTAAGGACCTGCGTTCGAGTCCTTTCAGACCGTCGAGCGGGTAATGACAGCACTGGATTGTGGCAATTGGCAAAGGTTCTGGCATTGCTACCTGGATGCACCAAAGAGGCCCAAACCGCATTGGCGTGTATATACTACAATGTGACACCCGAACAAGGCTCGAGCTCGACAGAGCCGTTGAACAGCCGATATTGTGATTTTTGTCATCGAGATATTGAAGGGATTGAGCAAGGTTGCAAGATTTATTCGTGTGTCTATTGCAGTGAAATTGATCTATGCGAGAAGTGCTACACATTGCGGCAGATATGGTACGGTGGAAGATATGAGGGAGAACAAAGAGGGCCACGGGTTATGGAAGACATAAATTCTTATGTGGAGGTCTGCCCTGAGGGTCATCACTATCTTGAGGTTCCTCCTGATGGTTGGAAGGGCTTTTCAGATGGTAAAATAAAGATCGGGGATCGGGAAGAAGAGTTTTCCACCTGGCGTGATGCTTTAGAGGAGAAATGGAAGAGGGCATGGGAAAAGAGTATATACAATGCGGACCGCATGGCGGACGACCATCTTTCCCACTCACCGACGGCGCCAATTCGACAAATCTCATCAAGGACTTCATTTGAACTGTAGTGGATACAAGAACGGCGTCACCTGATAGGAATTGGGTTTATATGGCAGATCCAATGGCATTTCACATCATTTCCGGGAGCTGTCGTTTGAGACTACGATTGACGACTATTGTTGTGCAGACTAAGATAGAATTTATTATCTCGTCGAAAACCTGTATGTCTAGCTACTGTGACTCATCAGTAAACTGTCTGTGAACAGGTCTACTTCTTTAACTTCTCAAACTTAACCAAACAAGTAGATTCCTGCTACTATTTAGCTCATCTCCCATCGGAGCAACTCAAACATCAGAAACATACCTTGACTTTAGGGAATCTCTCATCATAGAAAGTCTCAACTCTCGCTGTAATCGCGGGGCTCGTATCCTCAAACCCGGGTGCAATCGTGGTTTGATACTCTCGATACAGAGTAGCACCAAGGACAGTCATCTCTGCCATTGCAAGGCTATCCGCGTCAATTCGCGTTCATTCACTCATTTATCATGTAAGAAACAACAAGTTTGACTTACTGCATGCCAATGCACATCCTCCCACCTGACGAAAATCCCCAAAACCATCGGTTCAAATCATTCGCCTTCTCCCCAAGCCATCTCTCTGGATTGAAAACCAACGGATCATCAAACACTCCTTCGTTACGGTGCATAATCCATGGAGACATTCCGACGACTGTATCCTTCGGGATAACATATCCATCAATAGTGGTATCAACGCCCGTAGACCGAGGCTCTGTACTCGGCAATGGCGCATACAATCGTAGTGTTTCCTTGATAACGGCCTGCAGATAAGCGCAGCGATCCGCAACTTCAGCTTTCGGGATCCCTTGTTTATTGAGGGACTCTGCGGGGATGGCTTTAACTTCTTCGCGGAGCTTTTCTTGGAATTTCTCGTTACCAGGTAGGGAGAGGGACCAGACGAGGAACATCAATGTGTCGCTTGTTGTGTCGATTCCCGCGAGGAAGTGGTCGGCGCACTCAGATGCCATTTGCATATCACGCATTCCGTCTGGTCGTTGAGTTTCGTGATGCTGCCAGAGACGTTCAAGGATAGATACATGTTCATCTATCTTTGTTAGTAAGTAAACTCTTGGCAGGTTGTATCAACGTACCCTCGGTGAACTCAATCTCCTGCGCGTCAGCCTCAGCACGGAACTGCTTGAACGCAGACAGCGCATACGCCCGAATACCGGTATACGTCGTAGGCTGCTGCATGGGAAGAACAGGCTTGACCAGCGCACCCATGACACTCGATTGTCGATAAAGCCACTGAGTGAAGCCCTTCAAGTGCACGATACACCAACTCAGTCGTCGTCTACTGGGGTGGAGTATATCTGAGATGAGGTCACGATGAATCTTGGATCCTCTCACAGCAGCCGTAGCACCGTACTTTCCGTAGACGAATGCCGTGATATTGTCTAAACTGTAGTAGTGGAGAGTACTAAAAATCTCACTGACGCCTTCTGGTTCCGCATCGATGAGATTCAAATATCTCCAAGCCTGTCTCTCGATCATTCTTGCAGTCGCTGGTTTGAGTATCGCGGACTTAGAATAGGCGTGACTCAAAAGCTTTTTCCTATCGCCATGATCTTTAGGTGAGTGGAATGTGAACAAGTTCTGCTCTCCATAGACATCGAACATACGGTAGAAGCTCGTTCTACCAAACCGGCTTCCGGGCCCATAGATTGTGCGAAGAGCAGAGAGGCTGTTGAAAGAGACTTCGTTGGGAGCGATGCGCACGACGGGGCCGTATTTCTTGTGAAGGGCGTTGATTGTGCGGGTGCGAGTTCCTTTCCAATCTTCGTAGGCCAGACGCCATTTTGTCGCAGCGAAGAGCTTAGGACCTGGGACGTGACGTAGAGGAGATAGGAATGGGTCCAGAAGATATTTAATGAAAAGGGCGATTGCTACAACAGCAGCTGCCAGTGGAAGGATGGCCATGATGAGTATCAAAAGACAATAATGCCAATTGAGTCAATCAAACAAGACACCGGGGATATGTATATCAATTGACAAGGCTATTATGCCATACAAATTCCCTCGCAGAGCTGAATTGAATTGTCGAGATAGGGCGGAATTGCTTCAGATCAATTCAAATCAAGGGCGCGCCTTAGAACCATCAAAGCAAAGTATACGTTAGGGCATCATGTTTACCCCTCAGTGGAACCTCTGCCAATGCTGGTCGACGTCAGTTATCAGCAATTATCAGTGGGTTTTTGGCGACGTTCCGGTGGAACGGTCAACCAAGACCGACGGTCTTCGGCATTTGCTCCGAGGCCTAGGCTGGATACGGAGAATGAAGCGGAGAAGGGAGCCAGTCATAGAAGGGAGATATGTAAAACCCCTCACGAGTGGCAGAGAAGAGGGTTCAAGATCGCGCGACAGGTAATTGACATATTCTAACGTGGTTGGAACTGAAATGTGAGACTTGTTAGGCCTATCAAGGTAGAAGGGTCGTTTCGAGAGTGAAGAGCCAACTGACCATCGCGATAATCATCGTGTTTTAATAAAGCAATCAACCAAATCAGCGAATCTCTTTTCAAGTCTTACTAGAGCTTTATTATACTCTTGATAAGGAAAGAATTATCCTGACTACTGCCAGATGCTGTATTGTACATTCATTCCACACGTAAGCATATATCTTCCCGTTCTGAATCAGAACTGGGGAGCATTAAGTGCCATGAGCGTTAATAGTCCAGAGAGAAGTCCAGCACATGGAAGAGTAAGAACCCAACCACCAAAAATCCAAATCAGCTGCTTCCAGTTCACCGCGCCAAGATCCCCGTTCATCAGCGCGACACCAACAACAGCTCCAGTGAGACACTGTGTCGTGGAAACCGGCAATCCAAGTCGACTCGCTAGCAGAACAGTAATAGCAGCACCGAGCTCCATGGCGTAGCCTCGCGTGGGAGACAGCTGAGTGATCTTGTTACCCAGAGCCTTGATGATGTGGTGGCCCATGAACCAGAACCCAGCACCCAGTAGGAAACCAGCAATGACGAGAATCCAAATGGGTGTCGCCGAGTCTTCAGATACAATGCCTGTGCGGAAGGTCTGGTAGACTGCGACCCAGGGTCCCACAGCATTGGCTACATCGTTCGAACCGTGGGCAATGGACATCATCATCGCGGAAGCAACTTGAGCATAAGTCCAGAGATGCTCGATGCGGTTGTCGTAGCGCTTGGCTTTCTTATGTATATCTGCAAGAGCTTCAGATGCATGTGTGACACAGTCGCGGGTAACGCCCTGTAGAAGGAAGTACTTGAGGAGGTTCACAATACGGCGAGGATGGTAAATGGGAAGGTGCTGCACGGGCACCAGCCAGCGCTCCTCAGGCTCAACGTGTCGGACTCTCTTGCGACGACGAAGGGCCGAGTTCTCACCACGCTCGAGCTCTTCGAGACCAGTGAGGTTCTCCTGTCCTGTTGTAGTAGCGGTGTCTTGGTTTGTCTCTCCACTACCGTGGTCCGACCCGGGAGAGGGTTGCTGCTCCTTTTTGGGCTTGGCAAGCTTCTCATCCTGGGGGGTGTCGGCACCGTCATGGGCAGACTCGTAGTAGTCTAGGACAATAGAGTCCCCCTTCCCTGGAAAGTAAAGGGGAGGGTTCTCGCGGTAGAGGAGAGGTCCGAGAGGGATGTGCCATGGTCTCATACGCGGATCGTGTTTGACAACTACCCGGTGAAAGTAGGGAACGAAGAAGGCATACGCGATGATCAACATACCAAAGAAGGCACCCAGAACGATACCGACAGCAGTGCCAGCTCCAAGCTCTTCTAGAGAAGGGGCGCTAGGTGCTTCAATGGTGATGAACAACGCAAGAACAGCTCCTGTGAAAGCAAGATATACCGGAATGGCTCTCAAAGCCTTCTCAAAAGAGTTCTGTCTCTCAAGAACGCAAAACTTGAGCGTTCCAAAAAGAATAGCAGAGAAGGCGGCAGAGATTAGAGGTGCAATGCCCCAAGATGCCGCAACCTGCGAAACACTACCATCCGTCCATGCCCACGAGACACTCGCCTGCGAGGCAATACCCGCGCCTACAAGCGCACCGACGACAGTTTGTGTTGTTGAAACGGGGAAACCAAGTTTTGTGGCAAGGAGAAGCCAAAACGCGGATGCCACTTCAGTGCAGCCCATAACGAGCATGAGGACACCTGGGCTGGGAATGAAATGGTCCAGATCGATGATGTTGTTTTTTATTGTGCCTGTTACGCGGGCGCCTAAAGCAACAGCTCCGATGAACTCGGTCACCATGCTTAGGAAACCGACCTGAGGCATCGTCAATGAACGAGCCGCTACTGAGGTCGCGTAGGCATTTGCGACATCGTTGGCGCCATTTCCAAAGGATGAGCCGCAGAACGCGATGGAGGTTATGGCGAGAATCCAGTCATATTGCTGAAGGGCTGCCATTTTGAAGACTCTGCCTCTTGGCAAGATAAATGAAGGTACGTTCTCTTAGTAAAAGAGTACAGAAGCTGAAGGATGTGAAAGGATAAGAGCACTCAGACTCGGCGGAGGCTTTTATTCCCAGGTTCCAAATAAGCTCTCAGTCCACCTTTCTGCACTTTTCTTTTCATTGCGTCTCTATACGTATCCAGAGTCCATCTCGACGTCATCTGTTCCACGAATCCACCCGCCAAGCCTTGAAGCCAAGAGTTGCTTGCTATTCCGGTATCCCAGGCTAGCCTGCGATGTTTTCTACACGATGACATGCCGGCCTATGATTCGACGTTCACTATCAACAGCCAAGATTTCCGGCCTGACGAATGAGATTTGCATCTCAGAGCGCGTGTATTGAATCGGTGGTTGGGAGTGGCTGGCCGCATCGAGTGATCGACGGGTGGGGATGGTGATTTTTATGCTTATTCGGACTTTGTTGTGGAGATGGATGATGATATGGCTGCAAGCTGGGTAACGGAAAAGCTTGCAAAACTTGTAAGCTTAATTTTATGGTTTTTGTCGACAATTTGGTAGCCCGATCTGGTACACTCTCACGTGGACAGGTCTCAGCTTCAATTTATCCTCGGTTATTGTTCTCTCACACGAATCCGCATACTCTTGTGCTAGTATTAGTAGATAAGATAGTCCTCCACAAGTTATCGATTTGACATCTAGCTTAGAGGTGTATAGATCGTGTCAAACTTCTTGTATCCCACTCCCTTGACAAAGGTCTGCATCCAGTCGCCCTGCTCTTTGTCTTGGCTCAGACTCCAGTACATGTCACCATGCGCATCACCATCAACACGATAGATCGGTCCACCTTCAGGCTTGCGCTCGTCAACATAGTAGAATCTTGCCTTTTGTTAGCGCATACATTACCCTGACTCAGAAATCCGAAAGAACTTACTTGTACCCACGATCTTTGTACGCCGCAGAAGCATTCCAGATCATATGCGCAGCGCCTGACTTGCCGATACCAGCGGCCAAGAACTGTGGAAGCATAGCCACGTTGAGGACGTTGCCAGTGTAGATAAATGTGCGGGACGCTGAAGCGGGAAGCTGCGCAAAACCTTCGACTGCTTGTTGCGCGGCGACGAAGGGGCTCCGGATGTTGATGGTTACATTACTATTGAAGTCGTCAAGTGAAAGGTCGAAAGGATTATCCGCCGGACTGAAGTTCCCAGCGCTAGCTATACAGACGTCAGTGGACTAAGATGATTACTCGAGACTAGTCGTTATTACCGTTATATACAACAACACTGGGAATCCCAAACTCCTTCTTGACTTTGTCAAAGGCATTGACAATGTCGTTAGTTCTGGTAAAGTCACTGGGGATGTTGAGTTGAGTATCGGTGCTGTCTGCTTCTTTGACGGAGCGTGCTGCAACGGCTACTTTGTAGCCCTGCGAGCTAAACTTGCGGGCGACGGATTGGCCGATGTTTGCGCCATATCCGAGGATGAGAATAACAGGTGACTTTGCTGCCATTTTTAGACGGGCTTGATTCAAGATGAAAAGAAGAATCTGGTGTGAATTGGATATGTGATGGTCGGATGAATTAAAAGTGTTGAAAGGGAGGACGCTTAACTTCTTATACACTCGTGGTACGGCATGGAATGGAACAAACCAAGTTGGATTCAATAGTCTTGTCTTATCAATCAGATCACATCTTATCAATCACTAGACATTGATCCGACTCACGCGAATAAAGTCGCCGACATAGCCTTAACACAGCACAACAGCTATTCTACATCCATAAGCATTGCATAGGGCTGACGGGATTGTGGAATGATAAGGTCAGAACCTACGTCAGCAGTAATTTATCAGCATCGTCAACTCCTCTTCTTTGTCAGCGTGTTGTATTTGTAAGCTCGCACCAGTTGACAACTAGATCCGCTACTCTTAGACATAGGACCTGAAGACGTCGTCGCCGTGGCCTAGTATGGAGATCGATGATTGTGCTTGTTAATTATGCATCATGTGCGTTGAGAGAAAGTTATCCAGGTACAAGGGAATGAACAGTCCCATCGGTTTATGTGACGGTTCTCTGCCTGAACTCGCAATATATAAACACACAATAATTCGACCAGATCCAAGTTAACGAATACAATCTCTAAGACGACCTTCTCTATGTAATTTATCCAAGTCCCGAAACCTCACGAGAAATGACTAAAGACTCTTCGCTATTCTTCTGGGTTACTGACTTCAGGGTACGACGTGACGTCATGGAGGGTAAATCGACTGTGCCTAACACAAAGCGTAATACACGAAGCTTCTGCTACTAAGTACAAGACCTCCATATATTTCAGCATTAACAGTAGCTTAATTATAGTGACACTATTAGTTACTAAATTAATTATATAATAATTAATTTTAAACTGTAGTACTGAGGTAGTATAGTTTATTATTACCGGCATAATATTATTCCGCGTCCGGATTCATAAGCAGTGAGATTATAGACAGCTAGATGAATGGTATCTTTCCGTCAAAAGTACTGTCTCGTTGTCAATCAGTTCCACTATATCGTCTACTCTCAATGCTGTCAACACGGCGCAGATCATGCAGAGTTTGTGTCAGGTCCAAGCGACGCTGTGATCTCGGGCTACCATCCTGCGAGCGTTGTCTTGCTAGAAGAGTTTCCTGCGAATACCCTTGGACAGAGCTTGACAATGGTAACTCTTCAGTGTCGAGTCTTGACCGTCAAGACTTCTTGTGGATTACCGGAACATCCAGTGACATGAACAACAACGTATTATGCCCTATCGACCCCATCACCATCCCTCAGCCGCTTTCCCCTGCCATGGCAGCTCTAGTAGGCGGTCTTATCAATGATAGAGAGGCATCGCCGTTCAATATCAATTTCGCGACAGCACCGTTAGCAAGTGGACTACCGCTGTCTATTCAGCCTGTTCGGCCTTTGGATGCCAGTGAGGGGGCCATACCTAGTAGCAGCAGGTTTCAAGCTCGCACAGAATATGTTGGACGGCGTATTGCTGCACAAGCCGTGGCATTAGCTCAATCCGGCCAAACCGCTTTTATTCATCACTCGCAAGTGGGGGCTTCAGCTGTATTGCAAGATGCTCTCGCAGCGAGCTCTTTACATGCCATGCGAAACCCAGCTAACGTGGATATTATCAAGAGCGAGATTGCGCGACGGGCAGCACTTTTAATACAGGCTGTCGAAAGACTACGTGCTCATTACCCCACAGTTGACCTTGATCTTCTCCCACCAGTTCAGGCGTTGCTCATCTACCAGTGCATTCGACTCTTCTCGACTATGGATATCACTCAACAAGCCCAAGCCGAGCGTGATGCGACGTGTCTGACATCGTGGGCCACAAGATTGCGGCAAGAAATTCAGCCATTTGGTACCCCAGCAAATTGGGTTGACTGGGTGCGGCAGGAAAGTGTTCGGCGGACAGTATTATTTGTCGAGGTAGTCACAGGGGCGTACACGTTTCTAAAGCTTGGATGGGACACGGGGGAACGAACGGTAGACAATCTTGGGTTCACAGCCCAAGCTGCACTCTGGGAAGCCAGGTCAGCAGCTGAATGGGAACATGCTTGGTCTAAATTCCCTCGTCTTGAACTTACTGTGTCGACCTTTGGTCGCGATACAAAAGAAGCTACACCCGGTGATTTTGAGGAACTGGGTATCATGTTTCGCGCAACCTTTATTGGGTTGAAAGCATTGGAACATTGGCTTGGTGGCGACAGAGTGGTTTTGAGGAAATGGGGACTGAGAAACGACCAGGTGCCCCCTCAATATTAAAGCGCATTGCGTATGTCCAAATTTTCTAGGCCATCCGACTCGCTCATTCGCATACATCATACTCCAGCCCGTGCACGCCAACACGAAGGAAGTTTTCGTCACTTTCGAGACGTTTTCGAAGTTCACCAGAAGCAAGCTCCTCGACATCCCACGTTGACCAAATAAATCGACCATGCAAAAAGGCTGCCTCATCAGAGGCGGCCCATACAGCCATAGACGAAGGAAGACTGACTAGAGTTGGTTAATTTATCAGCTTGTCTAGGAAAGAAGAAGTGGCTCAACTTACTGTCGTCCCAGTCAAGCGTGGTTTCGTCGACACCCAGTTCTGCGGCAGCTGGGGTAAGAATTGCACCAGGATGAAGACTCACGAATTGCATTTCGGAAACTGGCAGCTCACGAGCAAGAAGCTGAAGCAAAAGGGCAGCCGAGTTCTTGCTCAAAGAGTAGCTGGGAGAGTAGGAAGCCGCTGGGAAGTCGTGAATGGCAGAAGTAGAGATATTGACCACATACTTCTATTTAACTGTTAATCAGCAACTGAGACCATTGAAAGAGGTATGACTGGGATATGGAATAGTGTGCTAGCATACCTTGCGTCCTTGGCTCGAGGCTTGCTTCCTCAGTCTGTCGCAGAACTGATGGGAAGATCGAACATTGACCTCGTAGGCTTTCCAGACCTCTTCCCAGCCGAGGTCCGTCATCTTGCCAAATTGGCTTGTCAGTGCAGCATTGAGGACTATTACGTCAACAGAGATGTCTTCTGTAGCAAGCTGGTCCCAGAGCTTGTCAACACTAGCAGGCGAGGCAATCTCGCAGCTTCGGCCTTCAAAGACAGTCCGCGTCCCAGTCCCACCAGACTGATGAGTGAGTTCCTCAGCCGCGGAATTAGCTTTAGACTGGTCTCTACCAACAATGATGACCCTTTCAGCACCTGCCGTGGCAAATGCGCGAGCAGTTTCAAACCCGATACCTCGGGTGGCTCCTGTGATGAGGATGGTTTTGCCAGCTTGGGAGAGGGACGGCTTGGAAAGTGAGATTGCAGGGTAAACAGCCTTGTGAGTCTTATCCGTGATGGAAAATAAGCGATAGGCAATTTGCACAGTTTCATTTGCCATTTTGAAAGTTGATGGGTAGAAAAGATAGTAAATATGGGACTGTGTTGATTGTTGAAGGTAGGAAAGAATCTGCAATTTTTAATTTCAGGAGCTGGACAGTTTAGCGTATTTATAGTTAAGAAAAAAATAGAGACATTTGTAATACATGGGTTATTTCCTATTATAAAGCATATTGAGAGTATGATGTTCTATTACTTGGGATTAGTTGCATTGCGGAATTCCGCGGTGGAGGTCCGCATCACCATACATATACTAAGCTAATTAATGATAAAATGCTCATGATTGAAATCCCAGCCAAGCCTAATACGGTAGGATATAAGTAACTATTGATACTTAGGTCTAATATCAGTATATTACATACTGAAACATAACAAACACTTGAATTTCGAAGTTGCCTTCACAGATGTAAGTATACCGTGTGTGGCGCCTCTTATGTCTTCAGCGACTGATTGAGTAGGACGCTCACGGATATATCCCCGGATTCGACGCATTCCAAGGCTTTCCCGGATTACCCAAGGTTGTAATCAAGCACTTGACGAAAGCCTTCGGTTAGTTTTGTCACTTAAATTTATTTTTCAAGCTGCTTACCTTCCAACTTCAGCTAAAATTACCGAAGCTCTATCGAAGGAGGCATCTTTAACATTCCGCGATGCCCTTGGCGATTCACGAGGTACAAAACACGCTCCATTGTCGACAAGACCACTTGATAACTAACAATGTTGTCAGAGTGGCAAGAAATTAACCCTTGTCGAGACTTTATGCACATCGTGTCGCGTATGCCTTCCTGAGTCTTCATGGGTGAAGGGCTATGCCGAAATGAAGATTGGGTAAGGATTTCAAGCGAGTACACTACCCAGGCGTTCATTGCAGGCAATGTTCTGCGAGCCTATCCTTGATGGGCTCGATCAATCGTTCATCATTTTCTCCCTTGCTGCCAAAAGCTGCGGAGGAAACTGGAAGAGGCGCGACAATGTCTCAAACCGTTTCTGGGACAACGCAACGCTATTAAGGCTGAAGCACTGGCCCAGGGAAAGCCGTGTCCTTTTGACGATTCAATCGAATGGTTCGAAAAGGAATACGAGAAGCACGACCCCGCCACTGCTCAAATTGAACTGTCACTTGTGGCTATACATACCACCAGCGATCTGTTCACCGAGACAGTTTTCAATATTGCCCTCTACCCTGAGTTATTCAAGCCTCTTCGTGAAGATCTCATCGATGTTCTGAGAGCCGACGGACTTCCGAGTTTCATGAGAATGGGCATGGGTTTGATGGTTATCGGTATCTCCGAATGAGGGAAGCGTCTGAGCAAAATAAGAGTGCGCATCTTGTCACTCCCAGCATTGATCACTTGGGATTTGGGTACGGTACTCACGTCTGCCCGGGACGTTTCTTCGCCGCCAACGAGATCAAAATCGCGCTTTGCCATATGCTTCTGAAGTATGATTGGAAGTTTGCTGATGGTGTCGTTCCTAAGGCTTCTGGTGCTGGAATGATGCAAACCGCTGATAAGCAAGTCAAGCTATTCATTCGGCGTCGCTCTGCGGAATTGCATATTGATGCACTTGAGCATTAGAGAATTACGGAAGGGTTTAGAGTTAGAGTCTTGCATAGAGGCTTGCCTGGAGGAATGATTGTATTGCTCCCCCTTGTTTTCGGTGCAGCCAGCCTTGCAAATTTCCCAAAGCTAGAGGCTATAGCCCTACTTAAGTAGTTGTCTGGTACATACGACCATACCTACCAGAAAATACGGGATCCCGTCCGCTCTCCCATAGTCAAGCTGGTAAGGGGCGGATTAGTAGTTGGGTCGGTGACGACCAGCGAATCCCCGCTGTTGTATGTTTTGGACCCACAATCTATTATTTTTTGCCTCTAGTCCCATCTGCCGTAGACGGCCTGAATACCAATGGCTTGTATCTATACTCTGTAGAATCTGGTGGTAATAGAAATTCTGTTATTGAAGGTATATATATTAACTGGCTTTCATTTGCCGCAGCTCAGTCTTCCTTCATCCTCGTGTCTAAACTAACATTGATATACGTCGATCATAATGTCATATCTCTCAATAAATGCCCCGAGAAGTATGGCGTCAATCGAAGGCGTTAAATAAGAAGAAGGATACCGACGGAAGTAAAGACAAAAGAGAAAACTCCACCTAGGCTCAATCGTCCTGCACTAGCAACCACCACTGCCTCAGTTGCTGCTGGCTTGTAACTTGGTAAGCTGACCGCTGTTGGGGTAGACGATGAAGCAACCTGCTGGATTCCACTTGGCTGAGCAGCAGGCTTATTGGCGTGGTGAGAGTAGGATCCAGTGTGCTTTCCAGGCTCAATATGTTCGTCACCACCTTTGCCATAGGTATCTTGCTCATTGCCTGATTTCTGATCTTTGGGAGTTTGCTCGTCGGGATAAGCATCGTGATCATAACTCTCGGGGTGCTCATGACCATAGCCATCTGCTCTACTTGAGCGTCCCCCCTTCACTTGGTTGTGGAATGATACTCTGTCTCAACGTGTCAGTTCAATCTATACCCAGTTTCCTTTTGCGCAACTGATAGACATATCTCCGCTCTAAGTTTCGACTAATGAAACAGCAATGCCCCAATAAGACAGGAATTTCTCAGTCCAACATGGTAATTTGCTTTCCATGTTTCACATGATAGGAATTAGACCATCGCGTTATGGGACTAGTAGCTAACGTTTATCTGGATCCAGACGACTGGGTTGACTCACAACATCAGCCTCCACTGGTCGCGCATCATCGTACGCTAGACTTACTACGTAGTAGTCATTCCACGCGGCAGAATAACCCGAGACAATAGACTCGTGCTTCGTTAGCCCTGGCCCATGACGTAGACTAGAATTGAGCGAGATCTGGGCTATACGTGGAGTCTTGGTTCCACCTAATTAGTGAATATCAAAATGCCATTTAGTTTATCTCAACGGTCCCTCATCAACTATCTCTCGTGGCATCTTGTCCCACTCACCACTCACGGGCGTGTCCTTCCATATATCGAATATAGCTCCCATACTTGCTTTCCCTCAAACCATTTACCACCTCGGGGCAGCTGCAGATAAGACGCATCATCCCAATCTTAACCGTAGGGAAATATCGCCCTTTGTCTGGCTCATCACCGAGTTTCCCGGATATATCTCTGTGCAACTCGGCAGCCCATTTGGCAGCTTGTCTCGATGATGGTAGCTTCCCAGAAATTCCAGGGCCCAACGCGACCGTACAACCTATGCTCCATCGCGGTTTGTCAAGAGGCCATATATGATGACACCCACGACGGTGGTTTTCCGGGTTATAGATCGTGACGAGCGTGATATTGGGCGCGAAGGACTCTCCAGGACGGTCCAAGCCCAACGAGAGCCTCTGCTTGGATAGTTTGATAAGCTCCTTTGACAGGTTAGAGGCATTGTACTGGTCGACCTCTTGTATATTTGTCTCGGGAAAGGCATTGGCCGCGCTCCTTGTATTGTCGTATCTCTGTACGCAAAACGTAATATTATGGAACGGTGCATTTGCAAAATTCCAGTCATCGTTGCGCATCATATTTGGGATGTGCAGGAAGTCCGTTCTGGGATTGTAATACCCGTAAGGCATCTCTTCGGGAGGGTACGCATGTGATGGAAACCTCGGGAATGGCTTGTAATGTTCCAGAGCGATGCTTCTCGAATCTTTGTTGATCAATAGGGTGACAGGCAGTGGTGGCGATACGATGTTCTGCAGCCAAGGCGGTATGTCTCTCTTAGACTCTCTATTTAGGCGACGGGGGCCGCGAACGAGGAAGTGAACCTGTAACTGGGGGAAGTTGATTTTCCAAATCTGACGCCTGAGCTCGGAAGGAAGATCTGAGAAGAGATGGAACGTTTGTGGGTCGTCTGTAGTTGGAGAGGAGTCTCCATGATCGGCTGAGGTGCTCGCCATTTGAGTACTGATAGCTAGGATTTAACAGAATGAGAAGAAGGGAACAATACCAGTCACAGATGTCTTGTTCTTTGGTCTGCAAGACTTTGGTAAATTACTTCTATGTCAGAGAGAAGCGGCCTGACAATCTCGTTGATCAGTGCGGAGATATATGTTGATTGCATGGAATGGACAAATGTTGTCCCGTTTAGCAGTAACGCAAAGTTCAACTCTAAAACCCAAGCGCAGGAGGATGTCGTTCAATAAGCGAGTTACAGCAATATTTAAACCAGATTTGAAGCCAGAATGAAGTCAATAAATCACGTTATATACGACTTCTCCTCCAGCGATCGCGAGTTCAGACTATGCTCAGGCCATATAAATGCAGGACTTGCTACACATGAAACTCAGGCAATGGTACTGTAGATAGAATCTTCGTTGAGAGATTTATTGCTCTCACACTACCGTTAGGCTTCATGAATAAGCCTTGAGTTCTTCAAACTAACGCTGATTTGGCGCCTTTTGCCTTCACACATATCGTGACCTGCCTTCAATCGTGGCTTAGCGATATGACGTCAAGGTACGCATAATCCCTACTTGATCAGCTGCTCAATCACAATACTGCATTAAGAGAGGTAGGGGAAAAGTCGGCCCGTAGATCTATGTATACACAAAATAAACAAATAAAAGTCAGGCATAGAAACGAGTCACCCGAGTAGACTATTTTGTCTTCCTGATTAGAGCAGGTCTACCTCATCCGAGGTGTGTGGGAATGGAAATACTGGTATGGTTCCATTACAGGCCAACGATATAGGTATTTACCGCCTCTGGCTGGATGAGAACGATCAACAATGATCTAACGACAAAAGGCCTCGACTTCTTTTCAGCATTGTTTATTCGATTTGGTGACTACACCCATGCTATCCTGATCAGGCTGACTCTTTATTACTGGGTTCTTGGACGACCATCTCCAGTGGCCAAAAGGTCGCGCTCGAGGATTGGTTCAGACTAGTCAAGGATCGGAAAGCAAGGGACTCCAGGGGTATGACCTATGGGGGACTTGCTATTGTAAACCCGGTAACGCTTTTGATAGATCCGAGCATGAGAGAGCAACTTATCGACGAGTCAGCTCCTCCCTTGCATTGGTGTACTTTCAAGTCAGTGTGGCCGAGACTAGAAGCCGATTACGATATCGAACTTCTCAAACATCTTGAAAGGGCTGCTTTCTGCCTCCTATCTGGACCCAACCCTGCCGTTCTCCTCTCCTTGGCGACACGACGCCGCTTCCCCTACTGCTATGGCCCCGTCAGGAACGACTCTCGCAGATCACATCCAGGTACTTCCAAAAAAAAAAAAAAAAAAGGGGGGGGGTCATAGCGTCCAGTCTGTTGATTCCATCTCGGTATACCATACCGTGGCATGATATGTCGCTGTGTATCAAGCCTCTCGTCTGGCTCGGCTCACCAGTATCAGAGCATGGGTAGGAGGCACTTCACAGGCCTTCCGTATCTACTGACGGGAAGTCCTTGTTCATGGATGCAAGACACCTGGACACGATCGAGCCACAAGAAGCATGCTCTCATCTACCAAAGTCGGAATCAAAACCCCACGGCCATATCAGAAGACGGAAGAAA
Organism: Fusarium brachygibbosum; assembly: GCA_018886245.1. Classification (NCBI taxonomy): domain Eukaryota; kingdom Fungi; phylum Ascomycota; class Sordariomycetes; order Hypocreales; family Nectriaceae; genus Fusarium; species Fusarium brachygibbosum. The sequence goes on from MU249525.1 coordinate 3,175,159, forward strand.
TCAGCTACACAGTTATCAATCACAATGCAGATGGCGCAAATACAGCGAGGTCTTTTCAAGACGAAGAAATGCTTACTCATGCAAGCTCCAGTCTGGGCCGAAAAGCGCGTCTTTGTGATTAGCGTTGGCAGCGGAAAGCTTCCTGTGTGTTTACGCCAAAGGATGAGGACTTGCCAAGAAATATCGCGCTCGAGAAGGAGAGTAGTGATGTACCGCCTCATCTGCTGCAAGCGAGATGGGGACATTTGGGGTCTCAGAAGTGGGATCTTGATCAACTCCGGGGTCAGCTTGGGAAGGAGAATGGGTTCATCCTAACATGAGAGGCTTATGTACCTCGTTTAATCCATGGAAAGTTAATGGAAGGGGAGTCGGAGGTCATTAGGATGCAGATCATCTGAGAGTAGAAGGGCCCAAGTGGGTATATTTATTTATAGGTGATCGGCATGTTATTCTTGTCTGAGACATGTGAAGATCATTCACATGGGCTTCTTCGTTTCTGTTGTCTATGTTTTCTAGGGTTTAGGAATTCAATATTAAGGTTGCATTTCCGAGACATTAGAAAGGTGGATTATTATGCCGATCGTCGGCACCACCACCGGATATCTGAGCGGAGCGCACCAGCCCCTAAATGCTCATACCGTTTAAAATAGTGGAGAATCGGAGGACTCGGAAGTGAATACGTGAGATACACGACCTGTATAGGGTAATATTCTTCTCGTACACCACGCCCTGTGAGTAAAGGTGTAGTGAAGCAGTGCTTAGCCAGATCTCCTCGTAAGCAATAAATGGCATTTACACATGAGGATTTTGTCTTTCTGTGATCATAATAATAATTAAGGTTATAAGTAACGTACGGATATCCTGGGGTAAGAGCTGGCTATTCACCTAGAACACGCATTGATCCTGAATTAACAAACAGAGTTGGCTGCTGCCAGTAGTCCCCGTTGGGTTCAGGCCATGAGCTGGAGTAAGCTAGCACGGCCAATACCTTGTGAGCGCTAAAGGATATGCTCAAAAGTATGGACGAGGAACCTTTGTTAGGTCGAATGAATAGTCGCCCTCCGGTTTACAGTTTCCCCCTGAAGCCTTGCAGGGCACGCTGGAGGCTCTCGGCGCTAGTACCTGAAAGTAGCGCCAGCTCCAAAATTAACCGCTAGAAATACGAAAGCCTCAGCGTCTCCATTACCGATCTCGTCCAATCAGCGTCTCGGCCATCTCGGTTACCCCAGACCCAGTACGGTAGGTGTAACCATCTCGTGATCTTCGACAAGGAAAACACATGGAGACTAAAAAGCTTAGCTCAGTTGAATCGTTCACCAAGCCAATTAACCTCGCGAAATACAGATCACCTCGATAAACAAACAGTGGAGTAAAGATCGCTAACCTCTTAGTCTCAGGGGAAAGAGGCGTTCTAGACTGACATTAGCAGCCAATGATATAGCAAGTCAAATCTCGGGTAGTCAAAGCCACCAGCAAGCCATACGAACGTACTTCTTTAATTAGAGCCAATAGTCTAATACTGACCTTTACCGCGCGCCGAAATGATGGGAGGACCCAATCACCTGAGTCTAAACTTGGAGGCCCCTGATCACGTCAAGTGCACTGTTACTCTGTATTCAGTTGTTGAGTTGGTGCTAGTACGAGCAAGGACTTCCGCTGTGAGGCGCCAAGCGAAATTACAACACTATCCGTTGAGAGCACGTCTTTCAGAATGTCACCAGGAGGCTATTTGATATTGTAATCACAACAACATAAAAGACCAATGTTTCCACTGTATCTCCAACTCTTCACTCTTCAGTCATCCACTCACTCATCCACACTCTTTACTCAACTCTTCTCGAGACAAGTCCACTCCTTTACTTTTCTTTTTAATATTTCTCATCTAAATCAGTCATCATGAAGCTGTCCGCTGTCACCCTTCTCACTCTCGCCACCGGCATCCTCGCCGCTCCCGTCGCCGAGGCCAGCAAGGAGGTCCGTTCCTACGCTAGCTACGAGGCTCCCAAGTCCTCCTACGAGCAGCCCAAGGCCCCCAAGCCCAAGCAGGAGAAGCCCAAGAAGCCTGAGTACAACCAGCCCAAGGCTCCCAAGCCTCACCACGAGAAGCCCAAGGCTCCTAAGCCCCACCACGACAAGCCTAAGCACTACGCTCCTCCTCATCACGAGAAGCCCAAGGCTCCTAAGCCTCACCATGAGAAGCCTAAGAAGCCTGAGACTCCCAAGAAGCCCGCTTATGAGCAGCCCAAGGCTCCCAAGCCCCACCACGAGAAGCCCAAGAAGCCCGTGACACCTAAGAAGCCCTCTTATGAGGCCCCCAAGGCCCCCAAGCCTCACCATGAGAAGCCTAAGAAGCCTGAGTACAACCAGCCCAAGGTCCCTAAGCCCCACCATGAGAAGCCCAAGAAGCCCGAGACTCCCAAGAAGCCCTCTTATGAGGCTCCCAAGGCCCCCAAGCCTCACCACGAGAAGCCCAAGAAGCCCGAGACTCCCAAGAAGCCTGAGACCCCTAAGAAGCCTGCTTACGAGGCTCCTAAGGCTCCTAAGCCTCAGCAGGAGAAGCCCAAGAAGCCTGTCCAGGAGACTCCTAAGAAGCCCGAGTACAACCAGCCCAAGGCTCCTAAGCCCCAGCAGCCCAAGCCCGAGACTCCCAAGAAGCCCGAGACCCCTAAGCAGCCTGCTTACGAGCAGCCCAGCTACAGCACTCACTACTAGATTTTCTAAACGGTAGCGAGCAGTTGTACTGGTGATGTCTTTACAATTTGTCTCTGTATGAGAGTCTGAAGTATGGACAAGTGTGGACGGAATGCCGCATGTTTGGATGTTTGACTTACTCTTCTTGTATTTAATTGGATATTCTTTATAATCATTGCAGTCAAATAAACAAGAAGGGATTCCAATTTGGAACTCGATGCTGCCCCAACAGTTTTGTGACATGTTTTCTATCTTCGTGACTTCGCTGGTGATATTCTTGTAAGAAAACATAAAGCGATGTCTGTTTCCAGTCTAGTCAGGATGACAAGCTGCTGACTAACTACAAATCTAGGCAGACATCGTCAGCACACCTGAGGCCTTTCTTCCCAAATGCATCAACAGTATCAAAGGACTTTGCAAATATGACTATATGCTCGCTCTGTTCCCCTGCGCTGTCAAGCCCATCAAAACTTCCAATACTCCCCGAACCATGGAACGGTGGTTGCGCCATCCTGGAGTCCAGCGCTACGCCGTATTTCATTGCAGACAAGGGAAGCGATACCCCGCCTGAAAACATCGGCCTACCTCACCATGTAGGTCTCGACGCGCTCATGCAGTCAGCAAAAGAATGTCCGCTATGCGAACTTGTTGTGCAAAGCGTCGATAAGTTCATCGAAGGGCTGAAAAAGGTCGAACAGGATGCACATCAACAGTATTTTGTGCTCGACCGTCAACGTCATGGTGTGCCTGAGAAATGGTCTTTTAGCCTTGTGCAGAGACTTGACAAGGCCGACGGTTTTGCGGTTGTTGCAGATAGCAAAAACAGGAGGTATATGTATCTGATGGACGTCTTCGGCTTTTGCGTGGATCCAGAGGATTCACTATACTCTACCAAGACACAGGGCACTGGAGATGGAGATCTTTCACCAGGCAGAACAAAGATTCGTGGATCAAAAGTCGAGCCTGATGCTGGGTCAGAAGGTACTTTGGGTCTGGTAAAAGGCTGGTTACATGACTGCGAGCAAAAGCATGATGGCTGTCAGCCGCCCAAGACCCGACTCCCTTCACGTATCCTCGACCTCGACGCCCTGAATGACCCCGACAAGATTCGCCTATGGGAAACACCCGGTACGGAAAGTTACGGCTATTACGTGACGCTCAGCTACTGTTGGGGGTCTGATCCTTTGTTCCATGTGCGAACTACCCATTCAACCATGTCCAGTCACCTAGACAGCATCGACGTGAACAGTCTTCCGCAGACGTACAAGGATGCCGTCAAGATCACTCGTCATCTCGGTATTCGGTTCCTCTGGATAGATTCGCTATGCATCTGTCAGGACGACCAAGATGATTGGGCGCGAGAGTCTGCTGCCATGCAGCAAGTCTATGCTGGAGCGTACCTATCTATTGCGGCGGATAATGCTGCCGGTTCCGAGGAGGGATTCTTGAAGAGACCAGGACGGAAATATGTGCCAGTCACTATCAATACTCTAAGTCATACTGGCGAGGCTGCCACTGATGGTTCACTTGATGAGACAGAGCTCGCTGCATATGCCTTCCAGGTTCCCCCAGTCAAGGCTTCTCATGCCCGAGCATGGATGACGTTCGACGACGAACCCCTCACTTCACGAGGCTGGGCCATGCAAGAGCGACTTCTTCCTACGAGAGCCCTCCACTTTGGAAACGATCAGATATTTTTTGAGTGTAACTTTCACCTGCTATCAGAAGATGGCGTTGAGGTCATGGGCCGTTGGAACTCACTTTCCCCACTGAAAGAGAAAGGGTTCAAGGATATCGCTCGAAAATCAAGGGTCAGCGCCACGCACCAGCTGTGGTACTTGATCTTAGAGGCTTTCTTCCATAGAAAGGTCACTGTGGACAGTGATCGCTTGCCTGCGATTTCTGGGTTGGCGACCATGTTTCAGAGCAGACTTACCAATGAGACGGCGTCAGAAGCTGGCTCTGGAAGCGTCCAGTATGTTGCTGGACTCTGGAGTAATGCTTTGGTCGAAGGTCTTGAATGGAGCGCTCTCAGTCTACGGACAGAAGACACTATCCTGCCTGACAAGAAACCACTGCCAGGTGAAGAAGGTTATATCGCACCGACTTGGAGTCCTGCTTCCTTTGACGGGGTATCTGCTCATGGAATGACGATGCCTGGCTGGGTCGACGTCGCAACTATCACCGACTTTAGCGTGACGCCAAAGAATTTGCAGAACCCATTCGGTGAACTGATTGATGGTTGGATCCGTATCCGAGGCCCCATGATCAAGCTATCACTCAGCGAACTACCGGACGAGGATCAGGAAAAGCTTGGAACTTGGCGTCGCAATATGAGACTCTGCACGCCTTGCGGTGATGCATACGGCTCATTCTCACTCGTTGATGGTATCTCCGGACAGACCGACGAAACACGTGACTGGTTCAACAATAACCCGATATCTGCATTGATCATGTCTCAAAAGAATGATGACGGCGACGGAACAGAGGCAGAGAGTGATTATCATGCATTGATGGTCATGCCCGTGAGTCAGGATAGACGAGTTGTACCTGGTCGAAACGAATTTAGAAGGGTCGGGACGATCTTTTTAGACGATAACAACCTTGGTGATGATAAGAAGATGCTGAAGGATATTGACAGATTCGTGGAGATAGTTCTGATTTGATCGGCTGGTTGATTCCATTATTCTAGTCCGCAAAAAAGAAAAGAGTAATACCGTGTTCGCTCTCTGATGGATGGTGGTGATTGTGTAGTTGATGTCTTCACCACCACGTCCTCGATAATCACTTTGCCGTCGCTGTGACCATGCCTAGCATTGCATAACATGTTGTACTCCATGCACTCGCTACTAGCTACACTGAAGCTTACTCTATCACCTTAACCTGAACAGATACGTCTCCCTTGGATTTCAGTCTGTCGTAGCGAAGTATTTGACATCACTTCACAATCATCTTCGAGACCAACGTTCGAACTGACCAAGGATATACTGCATGGTGCGTGGATGAATAGATTTGGGAGGATATTAGCTGTAACTCAACTTCTTCACCTTCACCCGTCGATGAAGATTAAAAGTTGGAACTGACTTATATCGAAAACCAACCCACTTACTGTCCAACTCAATCACAACCCTCCATAGCTACAGCACGTGATAGATATTTACACAATTCGAGGGGCTCAAAGCAGTGAACATCTACTAAATCATCCCCCCCTCCCATGGTAGCCATCTCCATCCCTGTTCGTCAACTTGACGCATCTCGATATCCAAAATAGTTTTAGTACCTGGGGGATGTTTCAGCGACATACCAGAAGCCGAGGTGGCATCTAGGGGTTCAGCTAAACAGTCTAGCCGCACTCGACCATGCGGATGCGTGCGGCCGTCGGTGTAGCAAAGAACAAGGCCGATGATACACCTCTCGTCCCCCTTGATATTCCAGCAAGGAGTAACAGTGGACAAGTCGGTGAGTGGAACTGAGAAGTAAAACGAGTATTTGCCCATGCTTCGTATGCTTTCAGCGTTTACCGTCTCCTGCGGTGGTTCCTTTTCATCAGCTGTTGGCTTTTCTCCTTAGAAAGCTAGATGTTCAGGGCGCTTCCATGACTCTTCAAAGTAAATGGTAGATGGCTCTCCAACGGGGAGATCGACGAGATGATGCCAAGTCACTGATCGTTTTTGAGTCCGTGGGCCGATAGTCCAAATTCGCCTTTTGCTGGTTCTTATCTACCTCTTGTCAATGAAACGGCATAGACCATCTAGACGTCCACTCACCACAATGTCATTTTGGTTGGTATATTTTCCCTCTCTCCAAATCTCAGAGATTTGTTCACCCTCGTCAAGTACAAAGTGGAGCCACATAGGCTGACTTCCATTAAGACCATAGTCTCGATATTGAGGTTCTGGCGAATTCGGATAATGCGCGATCAAGCTCAGATAACCTTCATGGTAGCAGGCGCTCAATGCTTTCATCCCAACATCGTTCAAAACAAGAAAGCGCATTCTCCTGATCCTTGGTAACTCCATGGACACTCTGCTGAGCCGTTCAATTCTTGTATAGGCTGAAGGTTTCAGGGGATAAGGCCAATAAGTTTTCGCACATGATGCTTCCCCTCCACGATGGATACCGCGTAATTTCATGCCCTTGGGATGTGTTAGCGCATATATTTTGGGTGGTATACCGACGTACATCTGATTCAACCTCGATATATTGACAGTTGTCAGTCAAAATAATAGTCTCCCACCACAAACCCGGCTCTTCTTCAACCTTGGGTACTCCCCTGCTCTCTGATGCAGCGAACACAACTCTTCGGACGCCCAGATGGTCATGTGAGACATAAATGGTGCTCCCAACCTTGGTGGAAGGCCGAATTAATACTGAAAGGATACCATCAATGGGCGTGTTAGAGATACGATTGACGTAGTAATTTCCCTGAAAGGACACAAAGCCAGCCCAGATCGGACCTTGAAGATTTACAAGGTAGGTGGCTGGCTGTGATACCATGCCTTCCGGGGAAAAAGCGCCATGGGATATCATGATATAGCTTAGACATGACTGTATGATCCGCCGTGTTGTCTCCAGTGGTAGTCTCGACAGCGCACCACGGCTATCTTGACCCAAAGGTTGTAATGGTTGAGAGACGTAGGCACCAATTTCAGCTAGTTCTTAAAGATAATCCCTTCTACGATCAGTTGCAGAACGCGATAAAGCAAAGTCCCCCACAAGAATGTTTGCTGCCGTCCAGGGGGATAATCCATGTGCCGTCAAAAACTGGGTGCACGCCAAATGGCTCGCCATAGCTCATTGGTCTTGGCTGTCATTCTCCCTCGATGGGTAGTAGTAGATGTCTTTACTCCAACCTGGCTTAGAAGAAGGGGAAGAGGTGGTTGTCATTGACGCTTTCGATAGCCTTGCTGTAAACTTGTCGGTGGTTATTTCGAATTCCGTGACCACAATGGCTGAGCTTCTTCGGTGACTACCCCAGTGGTTAGCAGGGTTTGAGAGGCAGAGACTTGGCTTACGGATCACGCCGTCTTCTTCATCTTGAAGAGTAGCCTCACGCAAGGCACAGAAAGGTCTGATAGACATGTTGAAATAGGCTACAGCTTGTGGTTGTGTAGGATACGAGTTCAAAGCCTTGACATAGGCGGGGTTCATCTTACCAAACGACGTCTCTGATTACCAACCGGAAGAAGGACAAGCTGAACCAACTAGTGCTAAAGGGGTAATTCGAGGACTTGGCAACAGGATCAGTGTAGGTATTATCTATCGCGTCGTGCTTGGGATCCTACTCCAGACCTTTACCATGATACTGTTTGCTTCTCGTTGCCTCGTTACGATCATTTTGAATAAACCTCGCAGCTAATACTGGAATCTTCATGGTGCCTAATTGCTGATCTATCAAGTACAATTACAATTGTTCTTCCCCGTGCATTGGTGTGGTTATCGTAGCATGTTGCACACAATGCGATAGGACCCGCGGTTTCTTTCAGTTGATTACCTCACCGGTAGAGAGTAGCCGAACTCCGTTATCCAATACTCTCTGCGGCGGTCGTTTCCAGTTCAAGACTCTGTCACCCCTGGCCCACACAGACTGCCTTCTGTCACGGAGTTTTTTGACAGTACGGTGGATCGGCTGCCCATCCATGTTTCTGTCACAGATGATCTTCTGCGGCTTCGGCATGGAAGGCCAGTCAATGGCCCTTGAACCATTGCCAGGCTGAAGGTCTTCTGCCCTTCGCTTTTGCCATTCTTGCATCATAAGCTGATACGACTCGACTGGATGGTCCAGCTTTGTCTCTCGGCGTTTCACCCATTCAGTCCCTAGGCAATCGGCATTCGGCTCTCGTAGATATTTGGTCCGGAGACCATACAACTGAGTAATGATCTCGTACATGGTGAACATAACGCCCTTGATATCGTTAAACTCCACATGGAACAGCCCGTCTTCAAGTGAAGGGAAAATGCTCCGGGCGGCATGGTTGAAGTCGAAGAGCATAATGGAGTCTGTCGACTCGTCCACCAGAATGTTCCGTGGGGCGATGTCTTGGTGCGCGATAACGTATTCGAGGTTCAGGCTGTCCACGACTTTGATGAGCTGCTGTAGCCACTTCAGTTTGAAAACGCGTGACTTGTTCTCCTTCAAATTGCCGCCAGGTACGTAGCGACAAGTGAACCCGATAACGCGACCCTCAAGCTCGTCAACAACGACCCGGTCAAACGGAACGATATTGGGATGACTTGGAAGACGCATCCACAAATTCATTTCTTTCCAGTTCCTTGACGCAGATGAGTCTAAGAAGTAGTATTTGAAAACGACCTGCCCCGGGTCAGCGTGCTATCGCGGGACGAGACTGTCAAAGCCCGCCACCTGTGTCTCATCTTTTTAGCAGATGTTCCTGCGCACGGAGGGAAAGCCACAAGGTCCACATGAGGGCCAAACCTCTCAACTCCTCAAGTTCGTCCCGCTGCACTATCTGGGCCCCTCCTGGAAGAGATGCGTCGTGAAGGGATGGATAGTTTAAGCAGTAGGTCTCATCATCCTCCGGATCGGTATACCTCGAAACGATGTCGCCGGTGTGCGATAGATGAATCCTGTAGATCCCGGAAGGGGGCTGATCACCGTGGCGTCTGAAATGATCAATAAAAACCTTATCGTCCTCCTGCTCTCCGTCCATAGTTACTGAAACTACCCGTCTCTGGTCCCAATCAACAATATGCCAAGTGCTTGGCCCGCAGTCTTCTATGTCGCCGCTTGGGCAAAAGTATTTCCATTTGTCTTCGATCATGTTGGTGTAATCTCTGAGTGTGACAGCATGTAGATTAAGGAGGAACGAAGCAAGGTATTTAGATGTATGACTGGGAGTCTGGGAAAGTGCGGACCTGCTGATTGCAGTTTACAAGTTTGAACCTTATTAATACACCTCCCTGGAGAGAGATCAAAAGCTACATACAAAAAATATAATTGATTTTAACTTTCATGCATATCCCCTCGGAGATAGATCAAGGTTACACATTCAGAAACAAAAAAATGAGGTTCTGCCCGGGCTCGAACCGGGGACCTTCTCGGTGTTAACGAGATGTCATAACCAACTAGACCACAGTACCAATCGCTGTTTGATGACAAATACTTGTACGGAAAGTATTATTAGCCGTATGTTATACAGAATGTGCCAATCGTGACTTCTATTCAATAATGGTTGTTGACATCATGCGACATCGTGATGGATTTCCAGAAGTTAGAGGCTTTAACTGTATAGACTTTTAGCTAAAGCTCACCATTCATTGATCCATTTCCATACTGTGTTGAAAGCATCGGTCACGATGGTTCAAAGTGTATTTAATATTGTGTTATTTCTATGTGTAACCTGGGTGCATCCCCAGGGGGATATGGAATAAGGTTGAAATCAATCCATCCATTTCCAAGGAAATCTTGCTGGTAAAGTTCACCAACAAAATGCAACTCTGGCATCCAACAAATTTTAAGCGAGCCACTAGGCAAGCCTTGTATGGCCGTGCTCTGTCTTACCGTATTTAATAACACGACTTCGACGAGTATTGCTAATGGAGGTAAGATGCTATAATTAGTTTCCCTACGGCCTGGTACAATACAACAGATGAAGTCTCTATAATGAAACGGTATTGAAAATGAACAAATAAATTGTCAAGGCTATGCTATGTTCGCTTGGTATGGTATATGCTTAGTCTATAAGTTGAGGAAAGAAACGCCAAAAGAAAACCCGGCTCATGACTCGTCTATATCCTGTCCCGTTCAGAGCTAGATGTCGATCCCATAATTTCGTGAAATTGGAAAGATGATCACTTTACAGCGCGGAATTGTCTCCGCAGCTGAAAGTACCATTGACATTATCGCCAGTAGCGAAAATCTCAAGCATCTCGGTCAATGAAGCCCAAAGACCAGCGCCATTGAGGAAGAAGGCAAAGAGGATGATGCCCACATTCAAAGCGAAAAGGGCAATGTTCTTTCCACCCTTGAAGTGAATGTCCTTGCGGGAGACGATGAAAAAGACACCGCTCATTCCGAAGGAGAACCAGGCGTAGGTGGTGGCGGACTGGATCGAGACGATAGAGTCGAAGATGGGGATGGCATTAGCAAGGATGAAGGCGATGATCCAGAAGATGATGGTGCAAATCATCCAGGCGGCCCAAGATCGGATGCTGTTGGAGGTGATTTCGTGAGTGGCCTTCATCTGCTTCATGCACACAATGAACATGTACTTGACACCGACGTGACCGTTGGCGAGAGCACCAGTCAAGATAGCGGGAAGGACAACACCGTAAGCGGCCTTGGCGTAGATGTGAGGAGCGGAGCCGAGGGCAGGAGAGGTCGTGTACTCGCCGGCGAGACAGTAAATTCCGGTGGCGAGCATGGTGTAGAAAGCGGTGGTAAGGAAGATCAACCAGGTGAGAGAGAAGGGGAAGTCCTTGCGAGGGTCCTTCATCTCGGCCATGTACGAAACGTAGGAGTGGTTACCAGCATAGGCGAAGACGATCTTGAGAACGGCGTTGAAGATGTTGCGGAATCCAGGGTTGTTGAACGCTTTGATGGTGGGTGTCCAGTTCTCAGGGGCTTTGACAGGATCGGCGAAACCAAGACTGATCATCACGATGAGAACGGCTCCGACAAGACTGATGACGGTAGGAGGACCGCTGCGAGAGATAAACTTGACAGTACGGGGCACACAGAGGAGGAATGAGATGACGGCAGCGACAGCCATGAAACCGACGGTACAGATGGAATGCTCAGTCATAGTGTTGAAAGCAATTGAGATGGTGACGATGGCAGAAGAGCAGAACATGATGACCTGGATAAGAAATCCGATAGCCACGATAACTTGCCATGTTCGACCACCAGCAGCTTTGGCGAGGTCGATAATGTGCACACATTGAGGATGTAGGATAGAGTAGCGGTACAGCTCAAAGCCAGTGTACCATGCCAGGATCGCAGAGCCGAAGAGGGTGATGAAGGCGGGAACGAGACCGAGAGTTGCAAAAGCGCTGGGAAGACCAAGAGCACCAATACCGAATTGGTTGGTTAGAAGGGCAAAGATGGTGCCCCAGCGAGTCATGGTTCTGTAACTCTTTCCATCCTCACCCTCAAAGATGTTTCCGATCTCATCGCTTGTCTCGCCCTTGGGGACTTCGCCATCTGAACCAGATGCTGTGTCATGCTCGTACTTGGGAGGAGAATTGGAGTCTGTTGAGTCCGTCTTGAGAGGTTGCTGGTTTCCTTTTTCGGACTCGCTGGCGAGATTCGTTGTGGGATCTGTTGTGGCGGCCATTGTGATGGTTGTGATAGTGAGGTGAGTTTGTGGTGTCGAGAGATATAGAGATACAGAGAGGCTAGCGTCTAGGATATTCTCGTCAGTCAAAGCGTCCCATCGAGATCTTTTTCAAATAAGTGTTGGTGTTTTTGCTAGTGGGGAACCGTCGAGTCTTGGCAGCGGCGATGGCAGAATAAATATGGGCTTGGTAAAATTTGATGAAGTCATTTGAAACTATGATGTAAACTGCATCCAAAGTGAAACACCAAAGACCAAAGTAAAAAAAGGGTCTCATCAAGATCAAGCTCTGGAGTGTATCTGTGTGCATACGTATGTGCTGATGCCAGACATGTTGTCTTGCATGCAGAGCCGAGAGGCTAACAAAACAGGGTTCAGGCAGGACACTCTGTACTTACGTTGGAGGGGTGAAGGAGGTCTAATCACACATAGACGAGAAGAGACATGCAAGTGATCTGCAAGTGAAATAGTACACGATTGTCGATATACATATATGGGGAAGTAATGAAGAGGAAGAGAGTCTAGAAATGGGAAGAGTAGAGTAATCGAGAACCGTCAGAAACGGGGAATGGGGTCAGATGTGCTAGGTATATATAACTAAAGAATTTGTATCTGAGAATGGAGACGCCGAGAACTTGCTGAACATCTGGAACGTTGGCTAGGTCGAACTAATACTACAGGCATAGCCTCACTTTGATCCCTTACTGCAGAGGATCGCTCCCCATGGGGCAGAACAAGGGCAGTGGAGTGTTGAGAGTGATGTCGTTGTTTGATTGAGGCTGAGGCTACGTCATAGGGATAAAACGACACTAGGCGAAGAAGGGACTTTACTCGACTCAGGAGAAGTGGCCCGGTCACGCCGTGCGGGAATTTGTTGTGTGCGTGTTGGAAGCGAACCAAGAGAATTAAGGGTCGTTGCCAAGCTCTGAATAGTGTCATGTCGCAGTGGGAACGTACTCAGAATGGGGAACAAAAAGTGGGTTTCCAAAGCGGCAGGATACGGAAAAAAGGAGTAAAATACTGGGTCATCAAAAGACGTTTATTACGTATCGACTGTTACGGTACCTGGATAGGCAAGGTCAAGGGTTTTTGCCTTTCACAGAGTTCAAAGTCTCTCTGCTCATCCCGACATATCTCCCCGTTCCTTTACATCTTGATGATGATAGACTGAGGTTATGATAAAGTTCCCTTCCCTACTGACGGAAGAAGCAACTCAAGAGCCGCTAGCGTGATGTGATGCAGGGAACGCTATCATCGGGAAGAAACCGATCCCAGCACATTTTCGGCATCTCGCCTTCTTAGTGAGTCCGAGAAAAGGGACCTCTTTTTAGAAGTATCCTATTGGTGGGTAGAACGTTCTTTACCGTATTCTAGGTGTCCACACTGCTGAATTTGGACTCGGTTAAGAACGGTAATGCCCAAATACGGACAAAATACGTACTCTTCCTGGACTGCAATTACCGTACAGAGACATGGGAATGGTGAAGACGGACTAGACCGCCTTTGCCGCCGCCTCATTTTCTTTTTTCTGCCTGTCCTTTTTTTCTTTCCCGATGCAGACCAGTGTCGCATTCAGATGGCATCAGGGTATATCGTTGTCTGATGTGACAAATTGCTTCAATTCTTATTCGCCACAGGCCATCGTAACAGAACAAAACCCCATCCTTGGCCAAGACTTTTGGACTGTCTAGAATGTCTAGAATTCGGTGAAAATACTAAAAGCGTGACCTTGTGTGGATATCAACAACTGGGACTGAATGGGACTGCGGGTGCAAAACAAACCAATATCAGGAACCAGATGATCAAATCAGCAAGTCATTAGACAGTCTAGACGCGTTGGTCTGAGGGTCAGTCGAAATAATAATGCCGCAGACTGATTGACAGAAACTGAGTCTGGATCGAATAGAATGGCCCAGACTAATTAATTGGTACAATAAAGGCCCTGGTGATGGGCAAGTTTGACCGAACTGCCTGGGATCAAAGTGGCGGGTATTCTTTCTTTCTCTCTCCCAGCAGAGTACGTGGAGTAGGGTATTTACGGCTACCTCCGTAATAAACTCTGTGTTGATCAGGGAAACACGGACTTTTGCCTTGGCTTCATCATCGTTTCGCCTAAAAATTCTGACGAATCGAGCAAGTGGCTGGTTGGTTGGTTGACACAAATATCTAGACACTTTACTGATCAACAGAGCCTTTTTTAGCCTCTTGATTTGCCGCGCAGCCGCGGCAGTGCCGAAGGAGGAACTTTGTTGGATGGAATTGAACTGACTCGTACACCGTGTTTGAGTACGGAAAAGAGCCGCACTGCATGACCGCCCCTGACACCTTGTTTCTAGTGGATCGACAGCAAAAAAGATCTTTCTAGGAACTCATTATTGGAGTTGGACATAATTACCTGGGTCGATAACGGCGAGTATAGCTGATAAGATGAGTGGGTATTTCTGTCTAGCCCACTTCCGCTCCCAGGCCGCAGGTTCTTTCTTTTCTTTCTGGTGATCTCATTCGCCTTGGCATGGTCTCAGATTACGTTATAACAATTTGAAGGTCAAGTTTTCTTGCTGAAACATTCTGCTTTGATCACCAAGCTTGTTTTCTTGTATTTGCTATTAATGAACATGAGCAACTGGTGAGTCTACCATGCTTATTTGTAATGTTTGATTCGGGGTTTCGTCTGTTGACATCTCCTACTACAGCCTGTCGCGTCGCGTATTTTCTTGCTTACGACTTCATCACGGTCTCTAATTTGTTCCACTATTTTATGGATATCTTGGTCGGTCTTCAATGGGCCCCCTTTGACAACTACAACCCTGTACCCCGGATCGGATATGCGCAGTATGCAAGTTGGTTACTCTTTTCGGAATAGAGGCGATTTGTGATGGGGCGAAAATAACACTGAGTGTTGAAGGGTAACATGCTAATAAAGACGGACATCAAGCACGGTTGACAGAAATATTTCATGCTAGTCGCCCGAGAAGGTGACGGCAAGTATTCTGTCACTACTTGCATCCTGCTACAATGAGAGAGCGTTGGTGCTCCTACCATTCTACAATCCACTACATAGCAAAGGATACAATATAGACGTAGAGTGATAGATTGTAGCGTGAGCCTGACTTTAGCGTCGACAATTTCGGGATTGTTGGTTTATGCATAGTTTGATCAAGTTAAGGATAAGAACCTCAGACTCAACATATCATTCGTACAATTGTCGTAACAAGCATAGTCCTTAACTACATAACATGGTACCTGCCTATTCAGTTAGTGTTATGCGCTTGAATCAGAAGATATGCCTCAATCTCACCATTTTCGAACGGGGTACTCAGGGCACTGTCCTTGTTCGATCCCAGTGCTTGCCTGCAGACTCACATATTATGAAGCACCCAATTGACTGGTTTCGGTGTTTCTTGATCAGGGTCCTCTCCTGTCGGTCATTTGATACTGAAAGACCCAGTCGTAGGCAGTCACGCTGGTCAACGGTGGGATATGTCTCACAGGCATTCGCCTATCAACAAGTACTTTCAAGGATTCCAGGAGGTGCAGGACGATAAGACCGCACGTCCTTGAGGCATTTAAAACTGAAACGATCAGCATCCCAGTCACGTTTGCTCAGACGTAAGGCGATATTTGACACCGATAGAGAAACCGGGATGCAAACCATTCCTTTATTCTAGGAGGAGAGGACGGGGGTAATACTCCAACACCTCTTCGATCTTGACTCTCGGCATTCGGGGTTGATCACACACCCACTGCCATTGCTTTCCCCATGATTTAAGATACCATGCCAAGATGTATAGAAGAACTCGGGTAAAGTTTCTAGTTGAGATGATCGGCAACATTTGGTGAAGAGATAAGCGCGGGATGAGTTTGGGACGGACTTGGCGTGGACCGAAGTGGAGAGCTGAATGGAGGTGGCTGAGTATGTTTGATCAGCCTTCTTTCCAGGGAGCTGAGGCAACTCTGACAGATTATGGGGAATTGATGGTGTCTTTTTGGATCGGTGAAAAGATAGCATGGGGTTGATCAGGATCGACAGCCGAGTCTTGAACTTGCAGGAACTTCAAGCGAGCGGCCGAAACTCCCAGACGTCGGTCCGATGGATCAACCCTATACCTGGACATATGTTATCTAGGACCGAATACTGACGTGCACTTTGTTTCAAAAACAGGCGAGTAGGGACAGAATTTGTTGATCAAGGGTCACTTGCCTCCATATTTTACATGCAGGTATGGGTACTGATAAATATTCCAAGCTCATATCCCATAAGTACAATCTCCCAACAGAAGATTAAATCTTGTCAATAAGAGTATAGAAATCTTCACATCAAATACTGAGAAGTTCAAGAGCCGTGCTGTACAGGATTGAAGGCAGAGTAGGAAACAGGGTCTGTAGAAAGAAATAGGTTAAATATATTTAAATAAAGAAGCCTTAACATACTTAATAAGCGAGCGCTACAGACAAGCGAGCGCCGCACTACCCTATACACCTTAAAATCCAGTTTAATAGACCTCTACACTATAACCTTTAAGTGGGAAATAAGATATCTCTCGCTGACTGGTTTTCAACCCTAAACTGCTTTCTTTAAGAAATAAATAGGACGAAGGATTGTTATTATAGCATATACAGTAAAGATAACGGGGGAAAATAGAAGTAGTTTGCTCTGGAACTCAATACATATACTAGGGTACCCAGACTGATGTCCTACTGTTCAATGTAAACCCAGTATCTCAGTAGCTTCTCATTCGCGGCGAACATTAGGGCGATTAATTACAGCTGATTGAATCTCTACCTTTTAATCCCCATATTGATAGAGATCTATTATCAATCAAGTTGAGTGTAGACCCTGGTCCATTTATACTTGCAAGCCTGATGTAATAGTTAATAACCTCCTCCTCAGACATACACCATGGAGTCGTCGAGCAAGGCCACAGTCTTCGGCACCAATGCTAGAAAAACCCTTAGAGCGTTTAAATGTACCAATCAGATACTAGAATGGCGTTGTTGCTTTATTGGGGTCTATAAGAAAGCCGGAAACGGAGAAGAGCGAGTTAGACTGGTCGTAGGGGCTTAGAGCGTTAGAGTCCATGGGCGGCATATAGCCATAAGTCGTATAAGGGGCCAGCTTGTCGTCGCTGGGGCATAATTTCCGCTTGGTGGTATCACTAAAATGCGTCGTTGGGGAAAGCATCATGGCCACGGCGGAAGTATTCGGGTAGCTGGGGTAGGCGGAAGTAGTAACCATGGCCAAGGGTGTCTCAGGGGAATCACAGGGAGCGACGAACATCTCATAAGGAGTCGGATAAGTCGAGTATGTGAACTGAGAAAAGCTGTTGGAGAGGGCCCGGTCGTCGTGGGTGCCAGGAAAGAAGAGATCACCAGTTGGCTCCCCGAGAGGAATAAACTGGCTCTGGGAGACGACTGGCTTAGCGGAGGGAGCGGACTGCGACTTTTGGGACTTGAAGGATCGCTTCGACTTGGTGATCTCCTGGGCCTGATTATCGGACCCGGCAGGTTCAGAAGAGCTAGCACGGCGCTCGAGGTCCTCGAGGCGTCGCTTGAGCTTCTTGCCTATAAGCGGGCATTTATGTCAGCTATGGTTGGGAATCAACTCTGGAATCCTCGGGAGCCCAGTCCGGTGGAAGTCAGCCTCTCCGAGTTAGCGGAGAGAACGTACGGTAGTTGCGCTGAGCAATGCGGTTCTGTATCCGTCGGCGCTCAGCAGTGTCAGAGATCTTGGTCCAGTCCTCATTAGGGTCAGTAGATGCACTACTAGTGCTTAAGTAGTGTCGGCGAGGAGGAGCTTCTGCGTAGGCAGGTAGTGACATGAACATAGACATTGTGAAAGAGGTTGTAGCTGAATGAGTAAAGGGTTTGAGTCGGTGTGTCGTCATAACCTGGCAATGGGCAGACGAGATGGGCGAGAATACACGGACTTATATGCCGACGGACATGGGGACGGTATGGGTGAACGACTAACAAACAGCACCGGCCAAAGAGCACCTTTGATACAGCTAGACATTATTATAACTACCAATAGTTTGCTTGTATGCTGGGATATCGGGGCTACAGTAAGAGAAGGAGGAGATGGAGGTGACAAAGATGGGATTGAAGCTCCTATCTGTAGACACGGTCGGGGCTCAACCTAAAGCTGTCAGTCATTTCACTGCGGGCGGCACGAGTCACGAAGAGGCGCTCGATCTCCGGAAATGCCCATAACCGAAGGATAAGAGACTGAACAACCTAGCAAGAGAAAGAGACAAGAGGCGTAACGGACTCGGATGGCAGAAGTGCTGCCCAGTGCGGCTCAAGATCGGACGACATGTGCCCGAGGTATATTAAAGGGGCGTGTGATATACAAAAGTGGGGATAAAGTTCTTTTCATCGGTCAACTGGACCTGTGATAAAGCAATACTGTGGGAGTCGAAGGCGTTCTTAAATGGCTTAAGTTACATGTGTCAGAGAGGAGCACAGTTCCTTAAACAGTATCCATATCGCAGCCACCAGCAATCATGCTGCCTCAACAGCAACGGGTAAATTCCCCGAACCCCTCCTCAAGCTGATGACTACACATCAAAATATCGTGCAGCCTAACTTTTCACGCATCGTGTAGCGCGAGTCAGTACCATATAGGCGAAGCATGTGCTTGGAATGTTCTTCGAAGGCGCTAGCTCCTAGCCTTACTATTCTTCTATCAAATTGTTACAGTTGGCTATGCTAGCGCCCCTCAAGCTGACTACAAAACTAAACTATCCTGCAACTTATATTTTGGCGCATCGTATGGCGCGAGTCAGCATCATATAGGTAAAGCATGTCTTTAGAACGTTAGCATTCGGGATTGGAAACATGTGAGGCTGACGGTGATACGGCGAAATCATCCATGGTGGAAGACTGAGAAGGGGTGATCTCCTGCGTGCTCAATAACAGGCACTAAGCAGCGGGCGAGCCGTGGTACAAAGGTAAAGAGGGAGCGATGGAGAGGGTGGGTGAGCCCGTTTACCGGTCCCAGACACCCTTCTGTGCTCTAATAGAACGTAAAGTCGGGTGGATTAATACTCAGTGACTCACAGACCTTGCTTATTATATTCTAGGACTAATTGCAACCTCATAAAGTCTCGACACGCAGGCAGATACATGAGGAGACAGAAGCCATTAGATTCACGTGCAGCCAAGGATCAGCCTTTCTTTTTACTATTGTATCGTAGCTACGCGACGAAATATCCGAAAGATAAAGCTCCATGCATGCGCTCGTTAATCAGCGAGATAAGGAACGCTTTTAAGCCGAGGTACAGTTCGGCTCATACAGCTGGACGCTATTTTGTTAGCTCGCCCCGATTCCTGAGCCTCCGTTCAGGCTTACCCCAGCATACTATTACTAGACCCCACGTACAAGACGAATAAGCATGGCATGCAGCTCCTTGGTATGACTAGAATTGATGTTTTCTAACGACCCTTTTTGCACAGCCTTTGCATTCCTCCGTGGCGAGACGGAAGATGACATATATAGGTTGTATACCCACTGAAGTTACCGTCAGCACGAAAGAGCATCCTTTGTAGCCGAGCTGCCACAGGAGGAACAATACAGCGACCCCATAACCCCGCATGAGAATCGACCTTGCTTCTGGAAGCCTTGTCTGTACTTATCTTAAAGTCTTAGTCAGTATTTAAACTTTTAAGATCTAAAGGAATTTAACTATTATTATACTAATTTTAGCTATAAGATTTATTGCCCTTACTGTCTGAGGTATTACTAATATTATTATTCTCTCTTAATTACAGTTAACTGATTAATATAATATATACTGTTATTAAACCCGATAGGTTATGTAATTGTTATTTAATTGATTGAATTACTTGGCCTGTCTGTCACAGCGCAAGACCAGACCAGCCTACCCTAGACCCAGTCAGTGGACCTATATCACGTGGTGATACGTTATCAGCTAGATTCTAGACCGACTTCCAGATAGATCCTGAACGTCGCTTGAGCTACGTCTTGTCAATAGAGCCTGACCTGCCTACAGTGCCTACCCGTAGCAATAGACCCGATCCTGTCTGAAGCGTTCCCTGTCTACCTGTATCCTGAACTCAGACCGTGATACCTACT
Organism: Fusarium brachygibbosum; assembly: GCA_018886245.1. Taxonomy (NCBI): domain Eukaryota; kingdom Fungi; phylum Ascomycota; class Sordariomycetes; order Hypocreales; family Nectriaceae; genus Fusarium; species Fusarium brachygibbosum. The sequence continues at coordinate 3,195,241 of MU249525.1, forward strand.
TACTTATCTAACTTACTTACTTATTAAATACATTATAACTCTTTATAATATTTACATTATATTTTATAGTCTTACTAATATAAACTTAAAATAGATTAATTTATCCCTTAAGGAACCTAATTATTATATATTAATAGCTCCTATTTAATATTATACTATATAACTTAAATACTATCTTTTTATTATAGTATTTAATACTATTAAATAATTTTTATTTAATAAAAGGAAATAACTTAAACTCTCTATTTTAGATATTATTATTAGTTTTATATTAAAGACCTATCTATAGTCAGGCAAGGAGTTGATGTCGTGGTGATATCCCTATAATGTAGGATAGGGAGCGTCGAGCTGCGGTGGAGAGGAATTCGGTTCTTGTAGGGCTGCGGTTCCGGGGGTCGCGAAGAATGGCTGTAGAGTACGAAAGTTTATTATTTGGGAAGTCAGAATTGTTGAGAGACGACGAGAGAATACCTGAACTTCTGACCTCCTGCTTGATGCTCTTGGTCAAGCTGATCATGGTCGGTCTCGAAGATACCGGGAACAGGTGTCTGAACTTACAAGTCGGGATCGGAAGATACACGAACAACGAAGCTCGACACGACGGCGGTGGAGCAGGGCACCGTACTTCTTCCAAGTCTGACCCGAGCCTCATTCTTCATCGAAGGGTAGCCGCTCGGAACATCGAAGGGAGGCAGGACCCCAGCAGGGCAGAACATCGTGCTTCGTCGAAGATTAGCTCCAGTTTGGTGCTTACTTGGAGACTGATCCTTGTTCGGGAGAAGGGATAATGTTTGTCTGTGGCGAGTCTTTTTCTGTATGCTTGGAAATGTTAAAGGGATATGTCGAAACGAAAAGAGGAAAATGCGGGAGGAAGGAAAACAAAGACCGGCGCTAGTTCATTAACGTTGACCATGATTTGCGGGGACTTTGTTGTTCCAGTCGAGACGCGGCGGAGATGATAGCGTGTTCAGATATTAAAACATCAGGCAGTGTACAGAAATCAGTGGGTAAGTTGAAATGAATAAATGACGCAGATTGCAGAAATGGACAATGATAATGTTCCGTCCGTCAAGCTATGCTAGAGGCACAGTCCTTCAGTAACGGGAAACTTCGGCCATGGTTGACTTCACGAACAAGCCTTACGTTGTAAGCATTTAATAGAAACTAGCTCAGACTTCACTTTACTTGACTTCTCTTGCACCTTTTTTACCTACTACTTTGACCATTTTCCCGCTTTTTCGATAAATGTTCAATCTTCTGACTTGCCTACCCTATAGCTAGTACATACCCGAAAACTGCTACATTCACACACGAAAAGTAGGCAAGGGATCGCGAACGACGGGAAAGGCGTCGACTGGCTGAGAGATCTGAAATGGGAAGTAATTATGCAATCAATATGAATGAAGGAATTGTCTATGACGATGTCTGTTGGAAAATCTTACAGTACAGTCTCTTTATGATAATGGATAATAAGAGGCCGGGAGTGAAATTTCAAGGGAGAAGAGAACTACTGCAGACTTGGCCACTCCTGAGCACTCTTGAGCCACATGCAATGAACCTCAAGTAGCAGTGTCAAATATGTTATTTTACAGTAGCCATAAGCTCGGTCTGGATGAAAGAATGGTGGAAAATACGAATGCATAGTGCAATTGACTGAGAACTGGTATCGGATCTAGTTTCTATCAGAAGTTCTGTCCTGTGCGTGTGATACTTTATAGACCTTCTAATCCCACCCCCAATTACGCTACCTCAACACCATTGTTCAATGTCAGATATCAATATCTGGTGTAATTGAGGGGTCATCGAGGAAATGTGAAGGTTCCCCTGGGTCCTCCGCAACATGGGGTACTATTATAGTGTGGTCTAAGGGTTCTATTAGGGTAGGATCTGGTCCTATTTCAAGCGGGTCTGGATCTTGGTATCGAGTGAAATCCTAATCATCATCGATAGGCATCGTTGGTTTAGGCAGGTGTGGATCTTGAGATTCCTTAACCTCATCAATAGACAACCTTGGTGTGGGCAGGTGTGGACCTTGAGGTTCCATAACGTCTTGGTCCTCGGCAATCGATGATTCCGAAGTAGGTTGGTCTGAATGTTCATCTATTGTGGATTCTTCATCTATAGTGAATTCTTCATCTCCAGTGAGATCTTCATCTCCAGTGGGATCTTGGTGCTTAGAGACAGATGATTCTTGTAAAGGCTGTTCTGGACGCTGACGAGCGGTATGCACCCGGTCGACCCATATACTCTCGCTGTTTGGATAATCAACAAGTTGGTCTAGATTCAGGTAAAGGGGTAGGTACTGACCGAAACGAGTCCAGAGTTTCGCGTATAAGTTCATCTCGGTTGATGCCTCCTTTTGTATTTTTCTTCTCCTTGTCGGCCCGGAGCTCCATGAATCGCTGTTCAGCTCGTTCATAAAAGCCGTACATTGTGGTATTAGGGCTCTGAATAGGCATCAGCATCATAGCAAGGGTACACGACGGGATCATGGAACATGCCTTTTCCTTGAGGTTCCTGAATGACTTGAGCAGAGAATGCTCATGCAGACTCTTCGCTAGGATGAAGTACAGGAGCTTGTCGGTCCAATAGCTGTTGTGCAAGCGAAGATGGGGCTTGATTCTGTCCCGGGTTCGACGGCTCTCGATAGTTATTAACTTGTTGCATATGAAACGAATGGTCTCACGATCAATACGATTGAAGACCCAGACTGCAAATAAAATATCGTTGGCTTGGGGCTGGCCTTTGTTCCCTTTGTTCATGGATTTAATGTGTGCGAGGAATCGACTTTTCAGGTCTTCGAAATTCTTCAACAGCTCGACTGTCCGTTCGTTGGCATAGAGCTGTTGTAGTACGGGAAGAAGGGCCGCTAGCTCTGGTGGCGTTGGAATTTGAGGATTTGGGGCAGCCATTGTGGAAGTACAATGGAGTCGAGAATCGGGAGGTGTTGAAGACAATGGTTCGATAATAATGGACATAAGAATTTGTTGATGGGTGGGTAGTAGTGGAATGTTGGAGAACAAAAGTTGATGGTGCAGATGTTGATGGTAGAAGAATGAAGCGGAGAATCGGGTGGGCGGGAGACTGTAACCTACAGTCGCGTCATATAAAAACGCAGGAAGGCACCCTCGACACGCTCTACACCCACCAATATCTCCACCATAGACGGCTTTGGGCATGCCAACGCCGGTAGTCTTGGCAAGAATCAAATCTTGATATCTATCGAAACGAAAAAAACACGGCGGAGAATACGCCAAAGCCATCGCCCAGATGGGGACGTGGCACTTTGCCCAAATTCGCAGCTTCCGGTACGGAATGGGTGGGTGTGGCCTGCACAGCATCCAGTTCCTTCCGGGTATCATTGTACAGGGCTATAAGTGGATGTTTGCGGCGACGGTTGAGCACTGCCGACGAGCTGCCTTACTCCAACAAGCTCCGATGGGCGACACCACCTCGAAAGAAGGTGTGCCGAAGCTTTGAGTGTCGTTACAAGTGATACCACGGGACATGAATGGGCGTGAGATGAGCTGCTTACAGTTGTTGTTGATATCGCGAAGTGTTGAGAGGTCTCTTCTGGCGTGTGGTGCTCCTGGCTGATGACGCGAGGGTCCATAAGGTCTTCGTTCAGGTAATTTCGGCGAATGGATGGCTGAGGACTTGTTCATCATCCGACTTGGACGTCGCTCATGACTATTATATTCTGATCGCACGCTGTAGCCCCGATCCTTCGTCCACATCACTTTCGCCCGTCGGGAAAGCATTGTGTCCCCGCTCTCAAGCTCCGTGGTTCTCTTCTTGTGCACGGCTGACTGCGATGTTGTCCGATAGGCCATCCCAGCCCAGGGTGACCTGGAGGATGGTAAAGGCTTGATTTGACCATGTCGCATGCACAGTTATCGTGCCCGGTGTCGTGGGTCTTGTTTTCGGTGCGTCTTGCCTGTGCTGGGCTTGCTTCTGTAGGCACATTTGGAGATGGTCGGTTCAGAAATGTCGTGTGAATTCTGATCTATCGGGATGGCTTCACACTTGGAGAGACTGGCAACACTGTCAATAAAATAACGAATAAGATGGACCCTCAGACTGACATTGGACTCATTCTCCTGCTCCTTCAGGGATATGATTGCCTTTGGATTCGTGATTGGCGACTCTGATAGCTCAGGTAGTTTGGCATGTAAGTTTCGTGTCTCGAGTTCAATAGTGGCCCTTGGGGTGTTGTTGCTGCTGCTGCTGATAGAATCGAGGGGGGTTGTTGCGGTCTTTGTCATTTGGTCGGCCCTTCAAATGCGAAGATCCAGCGCTTTCTCCCACCGCCGAGTTCCTTCAAGATATCCTTCAGCGGGCAGAGGGTGATTTCAAGGTATGTTCGTTGGAAAGGGACGACACCCGATATGTTAATAACCTTTTCAGCGTATGGCTGCTTCCTATACGGACGTCGTCTGCGGCCTTATCCGTGATTTGGAGATCGCCCCCACCATCAGCAAACGAAGCTAGAGCAAGACTAGGCGTCGAAGAGGTTCAAACCAGGCATGGTCATATCTCGCGGACTCATCGAGAACTTGGAATCTATCCTTGAGGCTAGCCGCATGATGATTCCAAGAGTGGTAGCACGTTGTTCTGAGGGATGAGTCTCGGCCAGCTGCCTACACCCAGGAAAGCCACATCATACTCTCACAATTACACCAAAGAATGGCTCGTATGCCTGTAGTCTCTGAACGGATTCATAAACTTGCAGATCACTCTGTCCCTCACGATTATGCTTGTATGGTTTCAGTATTAAGATAGAGCAAGTCTAGTACTCTGTAGTCCTCCCTATACAAGCACGATCGTTCATTACTACCATTCTCATAGATGATTGTGTATCTGTGAGAGCTGCTGAAAGGCCATCGAGAGGTTTTGCCAAAAGTCTGCCTGATAGTACTTACTTCTCATCGATTACCTGCGAAGCCTCTCCTCTATAATCGCCTTTATCTGTTCCTGAATCTCCAAGTCTTCTTCAGAAAGCCCGGAAAGCCACTTCTGATGATCCTTCTCGGCTGGTCCAACCACTGTTGAGTTTCCTCTTCATCCATTCCGGACCCAGTATCAGCTTGGCTATGTAGAAATAAAAATGGTTAGATTTTGCATGGTAAAGACGATTTCGCGGACGACTTACCAGGGTCGGTGCATTTGGCCCGCATCTAGCTTCGCGTTCCTTCTTGCTTCTCCCAGGCAGGCCCACTGAAGGGGTCAGGCTCGTTCACCTTGTTCATGTTCACCAGGCTGGACTTGGAGACAGGGACATCAAACTTGTAGACGGGCACACCCCAGGAACCCGAGGAGCCGGTCATTTCCACCTTGTCCTCCATCATCTCATCCTTGTAGACGGCCATATTGACTGGCTGGTGACTCTGAGCGTTTAATATGTCGAGATGTGTGTTGGCGTCGGAGACCTATGTTGGTAATTGTTAGTACGTTTGCGCATGGAAAGTCTCTGGTACTTACGCTTGAGTTCGAGAAGTGATTGGGCGGGTCGCGCCGATGGTTGATGCGGGTGCTGAGGATAGAAAGGTCTACTCCAAGGGAGGGACCCAAGAGTAGGAAGAGTAAGGATCAAGATATCAAAGAAGATAAAACGATGCAAGAGATAGAAGACAAATGTGGCAGGTGGATAAAGAGGTAGAGAGGTGGGAAGCTGGAAAGATGGAGAAGTGAAAGAGTGAAGCAAAGAGGGTCTCTAAATCTCTTGCAAGTGACGGTGGAAAGAGACAAGAATAAATTCTTCTAAAATCCCAAAAGCTCACGTATTGAGTGATAGTATCCCTCAGATAGACAGTGCAGTGTATATTGTAGTGCAGTATCATCCGCTGTCGGTCAAGATTCCAGTGGTGGTGTTGACGAAGGAAGAAGATGTTACGCGGCTGTGTATGCAATAACAATAAGAGGAAGAGAATCGCCGCCTTCTTGTGGGGCGGAGGCCAAGCAGGTAGCACGCACTCGCTTGGCAGTGTAGAGAGCTGCCCAAGAGCCTTGTTCCGACATAACCGCTCCTGTTTTGCAACTCCTCAGCACATTGATATTGTGTCTAATAATCATTGTTCAAATCTTGATTGTTCAGAACAGTTTTGTTCTTTTAACTGGGTTTCTTTAAAACTTCCCTGTCAGTGACGGCGCCATGCTACAGAACAGAAATACAACTGACAGATAGCCTTCTACAACAAAGGAACATGCGCCTTGGTCTTATTTCGGGACTGTATTTTCGAAACGCAAATCCCTCCTCTTCACTGCAATTTCTGGAACCAAAAGAGCTCATGATTTGGTTGCAGTATTCTGTCGGAACTCATCTTGGCTTATACATCGAACCATGGGGAAGTTTTCTGCTATCACGATTATACATCGAACGACAGATGGCCACACCGATATTGACCACGACGACAATACCCTGATACGGACACATGCAGATTTCAGACCAGAGCCTCTTCAAAGGTGAAAGGAATACAGTTGGAGAAGCGGTTTGCATCAATCTACACCGCCATGTCGCAAAAGGTCGCGCTTTATCTCAAATACAGACATTTCATCCCATTGTAGTCTTGAAAGCAGCAACAACGAGACACCAAGCCACCAGAAGCATACCAACGAACAAACAATTTACTGCTCAGCGACCGGCCGCAGATCCAAAAGACAGTCATTCCAGACATTGTAACTTAAGAAAGCAGAGAAATGAAACGCCGAGCTAGAGGAAATACATCATCGGATACTCTGCAGAGAATCGGGAGCAGCTCATGCCTGCTCTCCAAGCCTTCAGCAAACCGGTCAGTCTTCTAGCAGTCAACGCCCGAACCGAGAGAGCTACTCGCTATTCGAGTTCGAGTCGGCACAGAAGGAATTGATAATGCTGAAAGAATTTGGCACTAGATGAAGCAACAGTCTGTTGAATGAGCTCTTGCCATCGTCGGACAAATCCCCAATGACATCCAAAACCTCCAACGATAGCCAGAGCTCACCTTCTCGGTCGGCAAATTTGGTCGAGGCTTCAAAGTCAGGACCTTCGAGCCGCCTCAACAAATGACGACAACCGACGGCCACCGACACTTCCTTGCCTATCGGCTCATCGCCTTTTACAAACCGAAGATCTTCACGTTGGTTGTTTTCTCTTAGGGGTCTTGGTCGTAAGGAAGTAACGGAATTTGGGTAACCCCTTTGTCCCTTGGGTAAGAACACCTTCTCGTCGATGGGGCCCGCCAAGCCTGTGGACTCGTAGTAGTCAGTGTTGTTCCTCGCCCCGACGATCTAGTACAACGACGTATTCTTGAGCGCTCGCGATCTTGTCCATGGCCGACCAGAGATTGCGGCATGTGCTGTAACTGACTAGAGACACGATTGAAACGAAGCATATAATCACAGTATACACCTGGAAAGTAGAACGATTTCCAGCCCTGAGCTACCCGATACCCGGATTTGTGACAAGGATTATACCCAGCTCGGTCTCTTGCCCCTTCAATCCGAACCAAAATTCACAACTATATGAGTTGTAATTGTACTGCAACTGGTACATACGACCAAAGGTAGTGGAAAATACGGGATCCCGTCCGCTCTCCCATAGTCAAGCCACTAACCGGCGGATTAGTAGTTGGGTCGGTGACGACCAGCGAATCCCCGCTGTTGTATGTTTTTGCAAACCTCGAACTCTTTTCTTTTTTCATGCCAAAAACAACTTCTCAGAAGGCCAGGTTCTTATATTTTCCGTGCAAGGTATGAACCTGATGACGATTGCCAATGAACGTGTACTGTTATTATGCTATTCCTCGTGACTTCCCAGATCCCAGCAATAAAGATCCCCCAAGTTAATGGGAACAAGGGAATTGAGAGGCGTCTAGAGAAGGCTTGCGATGATTGATTCTCTTCCAGATGACCTGCTCGATTTCTACCGAATTTGCTTCAACAGCGACCGCGGTCCTCCTGTCGCAGCCTTTGATCTGCGTCCCTCTTTCTACGACGTTAATGAAGGTCGTCTCTAATCCCCTTTCTGAAATTCGACTACGACGCTGCCCAGGGTCAGATCACCGTTTGGACGACGTGCGGACGGCACAGCTGTTTCACCCAGTGTGTCCGAGACAAGGTACGCGAGAAGCTGGATACCCCTCGCGTGCAGTCTCCCCTATGCTCAATCCAAGATCATCAAGGGGATCAAGTTCGAGAGGGACTCGGCTGTAAAGCTCAAGGACAACGTCTCCAAACTCATCCCCGAGGCCCAGTTCCGCTACAGCGGCAACGGCATCTACGGCAAACGGCCCTGTCTTACCTTCGAGACTGCCAACGCCCAGACCAGGCAAAGACATTCATGCCAAGTCAGCTGAAAACCCCGACTTGTATGGAAAAATCCAATATGTTTCAGTTTGAATCGTAGTATCGTGTGTGGGGTTGATACGCTCTCCTTGTCGTCTTGTTTCTCGTTTCTCACGAGGGAAGGGCTGAGATTGTGTGGGTGCTTTATGCCTTGATGAAAGGAAAGCAACTCCATATTCTCCAACATACCTAAAATACGGAATGGGGCCTGAGACTTGTAGCCAGCCCTGAGACAGTTCACTCTAGACGGGCACTATTGTCCATCCGTCAGTTTCCTTTGCCTACCTAGCATTGAATTATGTTTGAGACGTTCATGTAGGCAACTGACATTAAAAGCCTCCAACTGAAACTATAGTCAGTATAAGAAATGATCATCGCTCGGCGTTGAGCTGTCTTGGGTGCTTGGCTTTCCATTTATATGTCTCCACCCATACATCATAGGTCGCGTGCATAAATCTCGCACCGGGTAGAGGAGAATCTTCACCGGGACGGGACGGGCCACCTCACACGGCAAGAACTTTATTATAGAGGGTGCATAATCTTAGCGAGATCTACAAGGATTTGATAGGACAACCTTTGAAACTAAGCTTAGTGAACTACCTTTATCTTATATTTCTACTGCATCGCCTTCTTCAACAAATACTTCAACATAAAACCAAAACCCTCGAAGGTTACATATCGTAAGGAATTGAAAATACCTGCTGACGACAATAGAGAACCATCACAAAATATGAAGCGGGTATCCAGGGATTCGGTGGTGTAAGGATGTACCAGGATGAATTCAAGACGGACTACCAGCCTCATCAGGTTATTGGAAATGTAATAGTCTCAGAGGTTACAGGTGGCCTTGGGCTCAAGTGGGGCAAATAAGACTGAGAGCTGAGAAACAACATGCATCACAATAATGCCAATCTTCTGACTCGTGACAAGACGTGGCCAACGCCAAGCTGCGTCAGGGTAGAAGTTCATGGAAAGTCGGGCAGGCATGCTTTTCGTTTTGCTTCTTTTCTCTTTTCTCGTGAGCAAAGAAACCACATCATGTCTTATCAAGCTCGAAGAGGCATCATAACACAGATGACCGAAGTATAAAATTGAGAATAAATCCGACTTTCAATCGTCATCCTATCCATCTTTCGCATCATACCCAACAATTTAATCAAACTACTTCATCCATACTATTCACTCGAAATCATGACTCAATTCATTGAGCTTCTTGCACCCACTGCTCCCTCTGTCAGTATTGACATCCCAAAAGAAAACAATTTTAGACCTACCGTTCTCCAGCCACCCAGTGAATTAGCCAAGCCTGGCAATGAAGTGGAAAGTCTCAGCACTGCCATTGACAGGAGTAGTACCAATGGTGCCGGCTCGAGGGGTCCTCCCCCACCGTCTCTGGATACCCTGGAAAGGTTCAAAGGATGCTTTCGTGGATTCAGCTTCAACACCATCTTCCGGCCTGGCAGTAGAAGAACCCCGACCAGCTTTGGCAAGGAACCAACTGATAAGAACGATGATAACGTCCTGCAACTGAACCTTACCAGCGAAACACAGACATTTGGGAATCTCCTGGGGGAGGTACCCAACCGTGGCTTGTTTCAACAGGCTGATATTGATCTCACTGGGTTCCCATACACGCAAACCATCATTGATGCAATGCTACCGAGGAATGGGTCGTCACTCGAAGACGTTGAACCTCCAATTATACACTTTGAACCTGGACTTTGGATGCGTATTCCTCAAGTCGAGAATATGCCCAAACTTGAAGCATCTTTCTGCCGCATGGGATCGATCCCTCACGGGACATCAATGCTCAAAGGTTTTCACCATCCATCACCTCTCAAGGTGCGCCAGATATCCCTGGCATTGATATAACACCCATCCTGCTTCCTATTACCAATGGAATCTCGATTGCAGAAGCGGAGCGAGTACGCTTCAACAGCCAAACTGTCAAAGATGACGCGTCACGCCGTCTTCCTCAAAATCTTGACGACTTTGAAAAGAATGGTACTATCACACAGAGGATTCTCGATAATCCGAATGCCATTCTGGTAGACGCCAACGAAAAAAAGGAAATCATTGAGAATGCCATGTTTATTGTCTCGACAATCGCGCCGCCAGATGCTTTTGGTGGCGGTACAAGCAACATTGGCTTCAATGTCGGTGCCGACGGCGGCCAAGACGGAGATGCCTTACCTGAGAAAAACAGTGGCAATGCGAATGCAGTGGACGTGACAGCACAGTACTGGGTCTCCCAAGTCAGGGCCAAGGTCGAGCTCGACCCGTCCATGACAGTTGGCCAAAAAGTCTCTCCAGCTGCTCTCCACCCAAGGGACACTGTTCCCGAGTTTTTCCTCGATGAAGGCGTCCCCATTCAGTCGTTCAGGAAGACTGTGACGATCGTGTACACTCAGATTCAGTACTCTCAGCTTGTGTTCCTTGACTTTAATGGCCTTAAGTGGCCACATGTTACTGTTACAACACTGGCCCCGATTGTTCACAACAAGAAGCCCACCTTGTCGTCTGTAATTGAGAAGAGATAAACCCAGAATGATGGTTTATACTTATTTTGTTGGAAATTCTATGATCACTATGGATAGTATTGCTAGTGTTGGAATTGGACTTTTCGGGGATAGTGAGCCATAGAGATTTGGAAATACCGTAACAACCAACGTGCATTGCCTCTTGTCCCTCCTGTCACTCATCGTTTCCCGGTAAATCTATTGCATAGATAGAATGAGCCACGACCCTGCAGCTCAGAATCATGTTGATCCAGTTGAATAAATGTCGAAACCAGGACCAAGCAGCAAGGAGGAGTCCAAGCAGTGAGACGATTCGACCGCACGCCAATTGTACCCATGAATGCAACATATGGTACCTTTCCAGTTTCGACCAGTTTACAGGTGAAAACTTTCTAATCTCAGGTCTATCTATACTCTTTCGGGCTGATCCACACCACCAATGTACTTACCCCGTGGATGGGGGGCCTCAGTAAGCGGGGTTATTTATCACCACATTCTGCATTTCTGCCTCGACATCACCAGAAGACACGATTGGTACCTTCATTCAGTGTCTCACCTTGTTCCTCAGGAGGCCAGTTGTCAAAGAAATCTCCCAGGCTGCAAGGTGACTATCAAGAGGTTTTCAGCAGAGATCATGATCAACCCTTGCCGTGGCTCCAGTTTATTCAGTATGATCATCCTAAGACGAAAGTGAACTCACACCTCATGTCATGTTTGTATAAGAGTAGAAATTGGTATCGTTTCTCGGTCTTGCCGCAACCGACATTGTGCGCTGGCATTGCGCTGGCATTGCAACGTTGAACAGAACGCATGAGACATCTTGGCTCTGCTTCTGGATAGTCACAGCGGTAGTCTCGCTAGAGAGAATTATGCCACCTCAATATCGGGCCCAAGAAGATGTCCATCCTCCTACCGCACTAGATATTTAATCACATTCAATCCCCAGTCTTATAGCATTCCTCTTTATATCCATAGTGTATCACAGCAGTTTATCAGCCCACGAAACTACCCTCTTCTTCTTATTCTTTTTCACTTTTGCAGCACCACTTCCCGCTCAGTATTTACTCTCCGGCACTGTCAAGCCTCCTTAGTCACGATGATTCGACTGCTGAATGCTGGAACACGCACTCTTGCCCCCAAGACTAGCATTACGCCACACTACGCAATTCTGTCCCATCGATGGGGCAGTAAGAAAGATGAGATCACCTTCCAGCAGGTTGACTTGGAAGACCATACCGAATTTAAAGACAAGCCAGGGTACAAGAAGATCGTGGGCTTGTGTGACTTCGCTCTCTCTTTGGGCTTGCATTACGTTTGGGCCGATACCTGTTGCATTGACACGAAAGACTACAATGCGCAGTCTACCGCGCTTGGCTACATGTTCCAATGGTACCGCGATGCTCAAGTATGTTGGGTATACCTTGATGATGTTGTCGAGGATGAGGACCCTGCGGCACAGGACTCGCAGTTTCGAAACAGTCAATAGTTCACGCGTGGATGGACGCTTCAGGAGTTGATAGCTCCGCGGTAAGTTGTCCTCTTCAACAAAAGCTGGAAAGAGATCGGCACCAAGTCCAGTCTGATCGACACCATCACCGAAATCACGAATATCCCAAGCAATGTGATCTTGATGAATCATTCTGGGGAGATGAGCATCGCTCAGCGCATGTCGTGGGCAGCAGGTCGGGAAACCTCGTTCGTAGAGGACCGAGCGTATAGCCTGATGGGGTTGCTTGGTGTTAGTATACCCATGCTGTATGGAGAGGGAGAGAAGGCATTTGAACGATTGCAATTGGAAATCATCAAGACGTCAGATGACCAGTCCATATTCGCCTGGATCGGAGATGAGAATAGAGGCCCGAGTGGCCTCCTGGCAAATTCGCCGGACTGGATGAGAATAGAAACACCTTGCCTATTCGTCGTGCGCCATATGGTAGCATCGGACGCCGATATTGTCGGACCTAATTGTGACAATGTCAATTGGTCTAGAGATGAAGGCTTCCTGTTGACGTTACAGGAGAGTGGGCATTCGGGAGTCCTTGCCTTCCGAGACGCCGGAACAAAAAAGCGCTTGGAGATCTGTATTGGGGTGCACAATCACAACGCATGGTGTTGGATTTTGCAAGATCCTACGACACCGTTTGAGGAGTTTTGGAAAACTGAGGGAATCCACAACGAGCGGTGGAAGAATAGGGACCGCCAAACATTAGCTATTGATGGCGATAAAACGGTGTCGGTGGCACTCACCAGGGGATTGCTCAGTACGGGAGAAAGGCTGCAGAGGGGTTGTTGGTATGTTGACATTAAGTTTACCCGAGACAGCTCGTATGCCTTGACGCAGCTGGGACATGGGTGTTGTTATCAAATGTAGGAGGGATTAACGGCTCCAATCGCTAACTCCTACTAGGGTGGTGATAAACAACTTCCCTGGCCTGGTCTCGAAATACTTGTGCTATGGGCAGTGTTGATGCGTTGTTGTCGATCAAGAGATGAGAAATATGGAATATACAGATTAGGTAAATTTCTGTCCTATGCAATCGGCTGCGTTATAAATGAAGTCTTTATGTAGTAAGGTGAAAGAATGAATAGAATTGTAAGAATTATCTGCTGTAAGATTCCTGTGATGACTTTCAAATCGACCTTTATACTACTGCAAACGTACAAACTAATCTCGATTTATATCTTACTGAGTCTGACCACTGCTATATCTGACAGCGACTCGACTTTGCTACTTGGTCAATCAGGCTACGCTTGACACCTAGCGCTTCTTGCTTGCTGCTCGGTAACCCTGTCGGAAGAGAAGGCTATAACTAGATAATCAAACCGATCTTAGGCGAGGGCCGTAAAGTTCCCTGTAAAAGGAAATACAGGGGCTGGCTGTTTGATTGGCTCTAACTGCTAGCGTGCCAATAGCGTCTTGTAGTTAAGTACAAAACACTAAGTTAGGTTTAGCCAGTTCAATAGTCTTTCAGCTGCCCCTGACTAGAACATCTAAAAAAGAAGAGCTCGACTCTAATATCCGTATTAAAGCAGCTGCGTAGTATGACCTGATTTTATGTATTTATTTCCTTGCCCCCTAGACTGTAAACTCTAGACTGCTGGTGTTTCCTTCTCTTGCTTTGAGCCCGGGGCATATATACATTCTTTTACTGTTATTCATTGACATCGGTCATTACACTCGACATGATCCGCAACACTCTCATTCTTGTTGCACTAGCAGCCAATGCCGTTGCTGGTCCTTGCAAACCCGGCAGCTCTTCCACCGAGCTTCTGTCGACCGCCATCGAGTCGACCGAGACGTCGTTTCTGGAGACTTCCATCACCGAAACAGCATCCTCTGCAGCCGTCACTGAGATTGTCTCTTCCATCGCCAGCTCCGATGCAACCACTACAGCCGAGGTCACTACTACCTCGGGCTCTGAGTCAATAACAACTTCAGCAGACATCTGCGTGCAAAGCCTTACCGCACAGGATGGCGAGCCTCCGCTAGCAGTTCGGGAGGCTGACTGTCACGACTTCAACATCGTTACAGTCAGCTCGTATGAAGTGTATGTAATAACTACAGCAATTGATAGAGAGCCAGCTGACAATCCTCCAGGACTCAAACAGTTTACAAACGTGGGAACGTTATAATCATCCCTACAAATGCAATTGTCCGTCGTGCCGAGGGCGATGCGGCAACAACTATCCTACCAACTATTACCCCAGATTATGCTACGTACTGCGATGATGCGGCAGCCTACTATGAGGCATGCTCTGAGCTTGGCGTCACTGCATTCACAACTACAATTCCAGAGCCTACAACTACCGAAGTTGTTATTACTTATTGAGGTGCCTAGCCTTAGTGAGGGACATCTATTTATGCAAGTACCAGCGTGGTTGAGGGGCGAGGTCAATGCGCGTTGAGTGAGAGAGGTGCGAATGTCCAGGTGATGTTGCTAGTAGATTATTATAAGTGAGTTGGAGTGGGGTCAGCGATTTTGGCCATAAGTTGCCTCGGCTCCAACAATCATCCGACCGCTCCATACTATAGAACATCACTTATAAGAAAGCAAAATGCTTGCCTAGTTAACCTGAAAGGTATCCGCTTCCCGGTTCTCTGGTCATAGAGACCATCCCAAAGAAACATATGAATGTCGCACCTACACACTGGCTTGTTCCTGAAACCGAATTCCGGCATTTCATTCCATAATAATATGCTGCCAAAGCTTGCTTTCTTGAACCTCCTTCGTCACTGTCCTGATATTCTGTTCCTTGGTTCCATTCATGTCGACCTGGATAAAATAAGTACTTGTGCCATGTGTGGTAGAAGACGTATCCTTACAGAGATCAAGAGGCCTCGCTGTTGATACACCGCTGCTACGGGTATAGTCTCCAGTTCGTATTCTGCAAAACGCCGTTCAAACTTATCCGCACTGTCGTTGTGATCTCGTGCCCGGTCTAGGTATCTCGCCCTTGCATTTTCTTTAGTGATCTCAAATGAGAGTACGAGATCTGGGTTGGCTGGTAAACTCGGCACACTGTCGCTGCTGGGCCATGAACGGGTCGATTCAAGTTGCTCGATGCATCGCGGATATCCGTCGATTAGGATGCCAGTCGCTCCGGCGTTCCAGGCGTCTTGAATCGCGCGATAGATGAAAGGGTTCAGTTCCTTCGATGTAAGGAAGCCTTGGTGATCCAATTTGCTCTGAATCTCGGTCGCAAGCGCAGTGGAACGATTACTGCGCATCCAGGTACGCAGGCTATCGCCAACGGAGTAGTGCAGAAGTTTGTATTTCTGCGCAAGGTACGTGCAAAGTGTTCCTTTACCTGCACCCGGAGCCCCTAGACCATGGTTAGAACACAATATTAGCCAACGCCGAAATGAAGTGAAGTGCACCAATAACAAAGATGATGGCAAAGCTACGACCGTGGTTCCCGCCGCTTAGTTCAGACTTCTGTTGAATCATCATCCAGACACATCCAGACACAGCGCGGAGTTGAAATGATAGATTGACTCTGTAGTTCAGTAAGGTTCAAGACCGGGTGACGTAATGGAGGATTGTGAAGAGTCAACAAAGTGTGAGGTATTCTCCAGCTAGGTGGACCCTTATGTCTCGAGCTTCGCGCGTCGGCACGTGACCCGCCGTGCCCGACATTCTCGGTATTATAATTTGGCCGAAGGTAACACAAGGAAAGCTATATCTAAAATGAATGTGCGGGGTTCAGCTTTCAATCCCCTACTAAACAAGGCATAATCATGGCGCTTTTGTTACTCTTATCGAGTTTACCTTTGTGGTCCTATCTCTTAATTAGCGCCCTTTGCGTCTTGCTGCTCTTAATCAGGCTCCACAAACCCACCAAGACCTCGGATATCAGCCAATCGATAAAGAAGCTTACCACGGGAACTAACGTCCCAGTATCCGTCAACTATTTTCCGTCCCGGAAATGCAACTACTCGTGTGGTTTTTGCTTCCACACTGACACGTCGTCTTATATCCTCCCTATAGATGAAGCAAAGCGTGGCTTGCGGCTACTAAGAGATGCCGGCATGCGCAAGCTCAACATTGCTGGTGGCGAACCATTCCTGTACCCCCATCTTTTATCTGAGTTGCTTCAATATGGCAAGGAAGAGCTTGGCCTCGAAAGTATCAGTATTGTGAGCAATGGCAGCAAGATTAGAGAGGCGTGGATACAAAAGAATTGCCAGTGGCTGGACATTCTTGCAGTATCGTGCGACTCCTTCAACCCCGACACAAATCGCAAGATCGGACGAGGCGACGACGGAGGCAACGTGATTCGGCTGTTCCGGATCGCCAATTGGTGCAGGGAGTATGGCATCAAGTTCAAGCTCAATACTGTTGTCAATGTGCACAACTGGGATGAGGACATGGCAGTTGATATTGAAAAGCTCGCTCCGTTTCGATGGAAGGTATTCCAATGCCTTATTGTGGCTGGCGAGAACGAGGATAAAACTCGACTACGAGATGCGAGGGATTTCCTCGTGACCGATGAACAGTGGAAGACATTCTGTGATCGACATAAGCATCTTCCATGCTATGTCCCAGAGGATAATTCCTCCATGGCAAGCATTTATCTATTGCTGGATGAGTATATGTGTTTCTTGGACAAAGGCGAGGGTATGATTACAAAGAGTGAATCAATTTTAAAGGTCGGGGTTCAGAAAGCGATGGAACAGGTTGTCTGGGACAAGGCCTCATTTATCCACCGGGGTGGCGTCTACGATTGGAGTAGATCGGATACGACAAAGGCCACGGGTTGTGGTCAAGGTAACGATAAGAGATTGGACTGGTAAAAGTTTGATGTTCTTATACCGCTCTCACCACTCCTCTGCAATGTTCGATAAGGACAAGAAACCTCGCACCGGATTCAATACACATAGACAGCAGCAGCCGGCATGGGACTGCAATATCAATTGAGGGAGACAAGCTTACCTCAATCTCGCTGGATAAGTAGCTGAGAGGACTGTGATAAAGCCTTGTTGATTTTGCAAGGTTTTCCTCCGGAATTCTCGGTGGTGTTTGAGGTGAAGCCGAGCTGAGAGTTCACGCCAGCTTGGCCGAAGTTGGATGATCAATTGCGTGTGTAGTCGCTGGTCATATAACGCGTCCCTTGAGCTTCGGGTAGATTATTCTCTAGATAGAAGAAGCAGTGTGAAGAGCGGGTGGTGTCTCTCTATGGCCCTGCAACCAAATAATCGAGATCGAAGTGAAAGTGGCTGAACTGGTTTGGGACTTGCGCGACGTAGAAGAAACACGACAGGGCATTTGTATAGCGAAAAGCGTCGATAGAATTGACAAGTGGTAATTGAGCGTCTATAAGCCTATACAATTCCGACAAAGATTGGAACATGCCAAGGCTGGATTGGATTATATAACTCAGGTTATCAAATGCACAGCGGAAGATTTGTCCAGCGCAATAATTTTCAACTCGACTGAGTACCTGCAACGTCTTCCACGCCGGTGCCGCAATTTTAAAGATGCTCTATCTTCCAAGAACAACACGCCATTGCAGAATATCAGTTCTTCTTTAAAGTGCGTGTAATTCCCAATCGCCTCTTACCAATCTGGTCATATCCTCCAGGTGACAATTGCAGCCACCTGTATGCAATTACATCTATGTTTATTTTCCAATGACGATTCTGAAATTCGCTCAACCGGCCTGACTGGATATGCCATTGATACAGCGTTTCTCCTATGGAAAATGTCTAACTGTCTGGCACCACACCAATGTATCGGAATGGGCACAGTGCTGAACCCCAGTGCAGAAGTTATGTTACGTTGTAAACAGAATATCAGACTTCTTAATATACTTACTCCCCACCGTCTACGTTTCCAACTAAAGAGTCTCTGTTCAAGTCCAATATGCAGAGTCAGCTTTAAGGTCACCGTGTAATTTATCTCGAGTCGAGATATATCCATTTTGACATTTGCAATACGTCCTGTCATCCTTGTTGCTCCACATAGCGTCGTCTTGGGTAAGCCGAGAGCCAGCTTTATGTAAGACGATTGGATTATTTCTGGAAGTGGAGTCTAACCTATGGCTTCTAGAGTTTGGGGCTTAACCTAAACTACACAGGGGCTAATTGCAGAAAGAATATCACCATCAAGTGACGTAGTCGTAATAATAGTTCATTTAGCACCACATCTATCTATACTTGTGAAAATAGCCTCAATCTACTCGTACTTGTTTCTCCAACTATCAGCAAAACAAGGAAATATTTACCAAGACACCCACACGCCGCAACAGCCCAGACTTGTTTACTCATCACCATCATTAAACGCGACCCAGCCGATGTCCTTCAACATACCTACAGTCTCCTCCCAATCATCGCCTTCAATCTTTTGGAGAGCAAGCTTGTGGTCCCGAATTGCTTTCAGGAGTTGGGCCTGTGTCTCCTTGGCCCGCTCGACACGATCGACCATAGATTTAAGACGCTGGTCGCGCTTCTCCGCAACGTTCAGCTGAGCCTCTGCGTACGCTTGCTATTCCTTCGCGCTTTCCATTTTGTGAGCTACATCCTCTGTTTTGTGAGCCATGATTTGGCAAGAGGTTTTCGTTCCTTAGAGACAATTCTGTGCAGTGGCCTTCATAGTGCTTTCCACGCCATCAAGAAATGAGGGTTCGTCACTCTCGATGTCTATATCGCTGTCCCATCGGTCATCTTGAGGAAAGCGGGTCTTGTAGCTCTGTTCCAGACTCCGAAGCTTTTTATCCTGTTTGTAGAGAAGTTGCTCCATAGTAGCCTTCTCGATTTCAAATGTAGCAACCGCTTGTGTGGCTTTAGCCTTGGCAGCTCGGGCCGCATCGATTCCGCTAGCTAGGTGACCAGCCTGGCACATTTATTCCCTTGCAGCCTTGGGCAAATTAGTCTCGAGATAAGCGAAGCGCTGGCGCTTGGCATTCTCTGTGGTAGCACTGGATGAACTGCGCTTCCGTTTCTTACGGGCAACACTTGGTGCTTCTATGCAGTCGCGAACCTCTGGGATCTCACGAGTGGGAGATGCTGTTGCCGGTGTGGCGGGAGGGGCGGAAGCCTGGTGCTCCTGTAGGGCCATGATAGGAACTGATGGGCCTTGCTGTTCTGTAGATGAAGGTGGTGAAGAGAGCTCTTCCGCCGGTGAGGAATCTCTATCTGGAGATTTGTAGTCGGTAAGGTCGTTGTAGTTTTCTGTAGGTGCTTGGTTAGCGTCGGTTTCTGTTGTGGGAAGTATTCTTTCGGATGCAGGGCTAAGATTAAGAGGAGCGAAATCGGGACCGTTTTGTGGCTTAAGTGATTGTCGACTCCTGAATGATCTAATCCCGAGATCTGGGGAACCTCCTGAAGGCTCTGATTGCTTGGCAGCAAGCTGGTCATAGACTTCCTTGGCTATCTTTCCTGTTAGATGAGGCAGCGGAGCTGTCTGGCCTGGCTTGAGTCTCTCCGTCTTGAGAGCTACGGCGCGGTTTACAGCAGTTCGTAGAGGTCTGTACTCGTCCCACAGAGAGTGCAACTGGACTTTCTTCTGGGTGCAGATTGCTGAGATTCTTCTTATGTCCCTCACCACCTTCTGTGCGGGTTCTCTCTGTCCGGCCTGAGTAAGGCCGGCTCTGATATCTTGGGGAATCCAGTTACTTCTACCCCAGTTGTGATTGAGCCAGGATGTGTCGGATTATATCTTCTCGTCGAGCTTGGTGCGCTTCTCTTTGTTTGACTTATCTCTCTCGATAAGATCGGTGGCGTTCTGCGTCCGTTGGGTCAGGCTTGCTCTCTCGCTGCAGATGCCTTGCAGTATTGTGTGTCGGTTAGAGGCGCGCTGGTCGAGATGCTTGCGGTGTAAGGAGGAGGCTTGGCTTGCGGTCTGCGCAGATCTAAGGCTTGCATTTAGGGTGTCAGAGTCTACTGAGGTAGCGGTTAGAAAACCAATAAGAATTAAAGGCTGTAAGCTTACGAGACGCTTTGTATTGGGTGATGAGGTTTCGGTAACAGTGGATGTACCGGGTATGAAAGTAGTAGCCTCTTGGGGATGATGATGAAAGTGAGGAAGTGCTTGTGTTGTAGAAGCTGTATTCTGAGGGAGGTTTGCACAGTTCTTCGTTGCCTTGTTCACGTAATGTGGAGGGAACCTGCAACGGTGGATGGCGTACTTCCTGGTTTCTTTGATGTTGATGTTGAGTCTGTCATGCGCCTTCTTCGTGATCTGCTCATTCGATTGCATTACGCACTGATCATGCCCGTTTCCCAACCGCCCCACTAGAGAATAATGTCACTTGGTGACTCTACTCATACACATAGACGACTCTTCCTACCTTCTCCGTCAAAACATTAAGTTCAACGGCTTCGCTTTTTCTTTATTTTATTGCGGTTGTCAACGATATTTGTCTTTCTCAAGATACCTTCACATGTTAGTTCCTCGAGCTCGACGCAGATGTGCGCTTTTTATCATCTCACTAATTATACCAGCTTCCTCCTCTCCCCTTCTTAGCCTGATCAACCGAACTTCAATTTTCTCACCATGGCTCAACTCTCTGCCGAAGAGGAGCTCCCTCCTCTCTCATCTCTGCGTATATCCCATGCGGCTGTGGGCAATCAACAAGAGGTACGTCACGCAGTCATGCTTTATCTTTTGCTTAAGTACGATTCTAAATTTCTTCCTATGAACACATTCCCCAAGACAACAACGATCCATCCGCCATAGCGAGCGAAAAGATCAACCCAGAGCTACGCAAGTCCTCTATATATGCGGATCTCCACAGCTACGTTGTCGAGAGCCTTTAGGACCTTGAGTACATATTCCGAGATCACGACACCAAAGTCGACATCAAGCACCAGTACGACACCAACATTATGGGAAAGTTCACCTGTCTCAGAGCTACTTATCTCCGGGGCAAAGTCGGGCCCCATAAATGGCACGGCAACGCCGTCGCCATTACAATCCGTGAATACGAAGACGACTCGTATAATGTCCTTATCTATCACCAGCTCTGCGGCAAGTGCAACAAGCCGACTCGAGCGGAGCTTGACAAACTTTCATATTCGGATATAGTTGCATACCGCCTTAAGATATGGAAATGTATCGATGCCAAGCAGGCCGAGCGTGAGGTGGAGCACAATGGATCTCACAAGAAGAAGTTGTGTGAGGGTTGTCTTGAAGGCCACTGCAGCAGGAAGAAGATGGCGGGCAGAGGTATTTGAGCAAAGGTCTGAAATTGCAAGCCTCATGGACGTTGAGAATATCGGATCAGGATGTGGAAAGCCACAAGGGACAAAGTCTACTGGCACCGCATGTACCTTTGACAAATTAAGAACTACACTTGATCACACCAAATCTTGCAACGCCGAGAAGTCTTGAGGGCATCAGACTAGAGCACACAGGTACTTGAGTGACTTACTTACATCACAATTGCGTGTGTGCGCCAAGTGACGACTCATCACACGAATGCTGAGCACATGGTAGAGTTCAACGGCAATCGCAGGTGATGAAAGCCAGGGACTACGTCGCAGGCTTTCTTGATGGGGTTCAGAGTCTGGAATGTTTTTTTTTTCAAGGCTCCATCTGTATTCTCTCAGCATCAACGGTATTGCCCACCTTCTACGCCGAGGTATCTTCTTCGGTAAGCGCCTTCCTTGAAACAACTGGATATCTCTAAGTTGATTCCTAGATCTGGAAAGACAGCCACTTATCTGATCATGGATATTGAAAAATCCCGCTCCCAATAGGCAGAGTCTTGATATCGGGAAGTAATAGAATACCTTCCGGGCGTGGGACCATTGGCTTCTCTATTGCCTGGATCGGACTAGTCGATGACGGGTTATCGGATATAATTATTCTCATGGCAGCGCAACGGCGCCAAAGCAGTTGAGGGATTACAGTAGTAAGAGGACATGGGGGTATCTGTCAATATAACGTAAAGTTAACAATAACTTTGCAACTAGCCTGTGCTGAGACCATGACAAGAACCAGGACCGTCCAGGATACAAAGGCGTGTTTGTATAGAGCGGCCATGGCTTGACTGTCTTTTATATAGATAGAGTCCAGCCCTGTATTGGTGTAAAAGTCCTCAGGCTTGTGAAGGCGATACTTTGGTCAGCCATATCCATTATAGTTGACAGAAATGCGGTTGGCATAGTATACAAATACGTTGTTGACAAATGGGTGGCATTCTGCCATTCGAGAGGGGGTGTATAAAGTGTTTGGATAGCGTTGATTGGTGGCGTCGAAGCTAGCTCGTCCAGCTGAGATAAGATTGATAGGTAGTGATGATCGGCATTGGTTGCTCGGCGCCTGATACTGCCATGACGTTTCTGAATCAATGTATGGACAATCATCCACTTGTACATAAATATCCCAACAGCCCGGTTGTCCTTTACAATAAAACCGACATTCTAACACCTTTAAGCATTGTGACTTTATATTCTATCTCACAGCGAGATCGAGAAGTAATGGAAATCCTGGCGCTTTGGGCTGGCTTGATCACCTCCAAAGCCGCTGACATAATAGACAGCGCGTCAACTCCTCTCTGCTAAGGATAAAGCTTCAACAAGTGCCGTGAAAATGGCGCAAGTTTAGGCAGGGGCTAACGATTGACAATCACTATACTTGTACCAGCTTAGTGTCTGAGCTGAGCTGATAGCCTCTCATGATTGCGGGCCTCACAACACGGAATATCCCCACACAGATGATCGAGTATGTCTCAGTTATTAAAGGCTAGCAACCATTCTCTACGTCAGAGGCTGCTTATGGTTTGAATTTGTTGATTCCCCACCATATTTTATTCAATATTTTGCCGATATATATACATCTGCCCTCCCAAGTTCTTGACACCTTACTCTGCGTCCTTTCAGTATCCTCTACCAACTTTAACCTATTCCTATATATTTTATACTTGTACCTCCAACTTCGCTCAAGATGACCGTCACTGAAGTCAAAAACCTTTCGGAATTCCGTAAAACATTGGAGGATCATAAAACGGTTGTGGTAGACTTCTGGGCGCCCTGGTGCGGGCCTTGCAGATTTATCAGTCCTGTTGTCGAAAAGCTATCCGATTCCTTTGACTCTGTGTTCTTTATCAAGGTCAATGTCGATGAGGCGGAAGATATTTCACAAGAATATGGTATTCGCGCCATGCCTACATTCATTGCCTTCCGTGATGGAGAGAAAGCCGACGAGGTTGTCGGACACGAGTGTGATATTTATATCTGTCTAGTGGGCTAGATTTATCAGGTGTCATAGCTATTCACTTCGGCGTGGTGGATCGTGTTGAGCTTTCTCTGTGATGTGGCGCCCTGTATGGTTAGTGATTAGATGTCTACCTTCCTAAACATCTTCCTACTTCCCATTACAGGTCTTACGACCCTGCGCATCTCCTTCCTCTTGATCACCCTAGTAATTTACGCACAGCGTCTTATGTGCCTGATGGCGGTGATCCAGACGAAGATGGTATCGCTATAGGGAACCACCCAACAGCTTTGTCAATCACCATACTTTGATATGATTCAAAGCAGGGTGGCCCGTTCAGTCGCAGTGCGATATGCGGTAATATGGGCAGTGACCATGAACCAGTTGCTCGATCGGGTTTACTTCGCTATCATACATGGCATTGGGTCAGTTTGAGTCGTTCTGCTGGCATATCAGGGTGAGGATGATTACTAATGGAAAGAGGAAGAACTGCCTCCACCGAGCAGCTCAGTACGAGAGCAGAAAGGCTATCAGCTTGGTCTTGGCCCTGTGGAAGGATCTGCAGGTCCGACTCCTCCACTGACACCCAAGGTAGCTTTGATCTTTATCATGGCGGCGCTAGGATTTGTCAGATCGTTTGGAACAATCCATAGGGTAACGTCTATACTGATTTCCGCCTTGATGATATTAATGACAACTACATAATTCAGCATACTGGTTGAAAGTGGCATGACAGCCAGCTGGTACAGATTTCAATCAAGGTTGCAAATCTCTAGGATACTCTATAGACTATGATGGCAACCCTCGCTATGTCCCGCTCTCCTTAGTCCACAAATCATGAAGCACTTCAGCCATTTTCCATATACACTTATCACAAGCATCTGACTTGCAATTCTCTACTATACGCTCAACAATTCTAACCTGGTTATCCTGCGGTATCACAAGAACCGATAGCTGTACACTTGAGACTCAGTATCAACTACCAAATGATCCAGTATCGGGATCTCTAGCTGGACTGACATCGTGGTGTCGCGACTCTTCTGCCTCAGGAGACAACTGATTCATCAGACTCTTGTCCTTCATCATCTTGCTGCTTAAGAAGTTCTCGTGAATTGATCCGAAAGCAGCGAAGCACTTCAGAAAGTGAGCCCTCCTTGTATGTCCATTGCCAAGGGATATGAAGCACTTCATTTTCACCGAGTTTGTGTGTCCAGCACGGCTCAAGTTGGTTGGCAAGAGAAACGTCCTGGTCAGTGATCAGGTAAGCAAAATCTTGGTAAGATTCTTGGTGTAGAGCGTGAAGAAGTTGGATCTGGCGCGCGATATGGCGCGTGGTACGGTCGTGATTGTATGACATGGTGTATGGTTTTGTCCAGTTATAATTGATTGCATCAAAACGGGCTCCCTGAATCCTGATAGCTGTGCTCTTATGTAGTGCAAGACGGGCAAGACGCCAGATGGGAAGCTTGCTTTGTTCATATTCATTATGCTACTAGAAAGAGATATTACCTCACCTGAGAACACCTTCACAAAGAGGTCAGAGCATATCTAGACGTGTCATATTCCGCAGTACAAAGATTGTTCAAACTGATCAATTCTATAACAATAGAAAAAGCCAAAAATGAAAAAGGTTAAGACTCAACAATATGTTATTGAAGTTACAGGTTAGTTGTTATTCATTGATCAAGATCAGTGCTTTCAGTGGTTTGAAATGTGAATGATCATAAAAGCCACAAAGAGTGCCAACGTTTAAAGACTAAGACTCTCTATCCTGTGGGCCCTCCAAAAGTATGTACCATCCTAGCATCTTGCAAAAGCCTTCCAATCCTATGGGAAGATTCGTTAATGGAGGCAAATGCAAATTATCCCTGCAGTCCGTGTTGTAGAGGCCTATTCAAATCCAAAAACAATATTTCTATTGAACAAGAATAACCACTCCCAGGGTGTCAGAGGGGATTTCTCTGTATTGTTATATATAAAATATTGCCTTAGCGCATATTTGGCTGCATACCCCCATGCTGATAATTGGTAGTCGAAGAATGAGCTGAGTTAAAATTGCAGTGAAAGAAGGAGGCTGTAGGTAACATTTTTGATTGATTCAGGCTGGGACCTTGACCAATATCTTCTCACTAGTGGTTTTATATGTGGCAGTATTATGCTCTAAGTCTTTCCTGACCTGTACGAATTAGGCATAGTACACTACCTCCAACCAACGTTAATAAAGAGGAAAAGGGCCTCAGGCATCATTCAAGGTATTGGGTAGCCCTCCAGGGTAGTAAAAGCATTTTTAATTACTTAACCCGCTGGACAAGTATAGCCCTCAACGCCGTATTGTCAAGTCAGATAGATGGGAAAAATTGCCAAAGGTATGTCTGAGTTGATCTTGTGCATTTATAAAAGACCTTGAAGTCCGACTGTTAAATCATCGGCTTCAATACTACACAATTGACGCCAAAGTCCATAGCAGCCTCACATTATAGTCCAGACGGGAGCAGATACAAGATCAAAGAGATGATTTACTGGCATTCCCTTACATAAGACACAAGGACATAACGGCTCAGGTTAGAGCCACTCCATTTTGCCCTGCTATAGCTGGCGATGTCAGGCAGTTAGGCGCGTGGTGGTGATGCAGACAGTAAATAATCAGCACGTCACATTGACGCTGTATGCTAGTGGGATCAAAAGGCCGCAGTTGTCATGTATATAGTGACCAATTGGAGCATAACTGATACATACGACCAAAGGTAGTGGAAAATACGGGATCCCGTCCGCTCTCCCATAGTCAAGCCACTAACCGGCGGATTAGTAGTTGGGTCGGTGACGACCAGCGAATCCCCGCTGTTGTATGTATTTTTTGACGCCTTGAGTCCAAGACGTCTCAATCTCAATCAGATCCTTTTTTTATATCTTGCCACTGGAAATGATAATCATATACCTTTGACACTGCGTCATTGACGTGGGAACGAACAACAATGATGGTCCTGAGTGATATAACGAACACCATCGTAATATCTGAGTCGCAGCTAATGATCCTGACTATATAACCGATTTCCGCGTTTCCTACCAGTCTTGAGTAAGAACCCAGCCGTCAAGGATGTCGTTCATCGTGATCGAACTCTCACTGCTTGTTGAAAGATCCCTGGTCTTTGTCTTTGCTATCCCTTGATCCACTGACAGATAGCCCTCCCTCTATCCTTCCCTGGCCATCCCAAGTTTTCCACACTTGTCGAAAGAAACTCGGAGCTAGCAATGACAACAAAGAATTCATTCCAACTATTGATCGTTATGACATAGGGAAAAGATAGAGAGACGAGCAAAAATGAGGTTCTGCCCGGGCTCGAACCGGGGACCTTCTCGGTGTTAACGAGATGTCATAACCAACTAGACCACAGTACCAAGGTTGCTTGATGGAGGGTCGTGAGATAATACGGTTCAATACGACGGATTCTCAATCTCAAGAGTCAAGGCATCGTATAAGCAATGTGACTGTCCGGCTGATAGATTGATATTAAACGAGATACCTTTGGGGACACCAGTCGGCACTACTTGCCCATCCTAATTAATAGTCTTGCGAAATCGAACATTATACGAGTAAGTCGCTATTCGAAGTTGACGTGGTGGCGGTATCAAATGAAGGAGAAAGGTAAATAAATGTGACAAAGTCAATTCGGAAGTTGACTCAGATAGTTTCTTTGCTGAACGAGTTACCATTATTAGACGGAAGCTATAGTTCCGTTCAAGCTTGGGAAATGGTAGGTTTCAGAAGGGTAACGAGGTTTCACACCCATGAAATGAAACAGCGTAACGTAGTGGACCAGCTTTGACTCACAACGAGCTGTTAAATGGGCCGGGTCACCCATGACTAGACGCCATCCTGAGGAACAGCCGTCAAAATTTAAACGACAGAAATAACAAAATCATGACTGCCTTTGACGACGTCACCGTTGAGCTAGAAACTCTCTTATCGCAACATTTTCGTGTTGTTGCGACACATTCCCAGCGTCAAGACCAATGGTACAAACGATCTTACCAAGCATTCAAAGCAGAGCACGGAGATCGACAGCCATTTATTCTTGTGCCCTATGAATCTCAAGAAGAATGGATTCCACATGCACGCCGGTTTGCAAGTATCCTTGCCACTAGATTGAGAACAGCTAGCGACGCAAGAATCGCGGAGCAAAATGTCATTTCACAGAAGCCAGATTCCAAGCTCTTCTCAGACAGTGTCCTCGATCGAATACACGATGAACGTCTATCTCGAGCTGTAACTGGTCAAGAACGCCTACCACCTTTTGCGATGCAGGTATCACGATGGACGTCCGATGATGGGCTTATCTTTTCCGGGCCGCACCGACGCAAGGGTATCATGGGACTGATAGCGTGTGGGGAAGTCGATGTGCTGCTTCGTTTGGCAACGCTGCCACGAAGCATCCCACCCAACGGTCAACAAATAGATCCTTT
This sequence comes from Fusarium brachygibbosum, assembly GCA_018886245.1. Taxonomy (NCBI): domain Eukaryota; kingdom Fungi; phylum Ascomycota; class Sordariomycetes; order Hypocreales; family Nectriaceae; genus Fusarium; species Fusarium brachygibbosum. The sequence goes on from MU249525.1 coordinate 3,223,202, forward strand.
CACGTGGAGGATCATGAACTGGGACTGGCAAGACATTGTGGACACCATCCTTATTATAATGACCTTCCTCGCAGCACTTGATGCTTTTCCAAACGACTTCCTCGCTGAAGAGGGATATAAGCTTTGGGTCCCTATTGCATTCCGAGGTTGCAATCGTACCGGAATATCACCGCTACTATCATATATCGAGGCTGGCGAAGGAAGGATACCTAAAAGCACCAGAGAAATACAGCAAGAAGTAACCAAATGCATCACGGCCTTGACTGCCGCTCAGGCATTCTCCGCCAAGGCCGGTTACGATGCCATCAACTGGGACGACCGTTTTATCGATAGCTTACTATATCACCTGGGCTTCGAGTCCTGGAACCGCAGCAGAGAGGGAGAGTATCATCTCAAATGCGATCTAAATGTCAGAAAGGCTGTGCCCTCACTGTGTGAAGATGATGTCAATATTGAAGGAGAGGCGTTTCAGAATATCAAATCTACATCTTCTTCGAAGCGCATAGATCCTCTGAGGCTTAGAGAGCCAAAGAAAAAAATGATGGTCGAGCTAAGCCCTGAGGAACAAAACATGTCAGATGAGCTGGCTGTTCTCGAGAATGGTGAAAAGGACTACGGAAGGAAGAGGAGTACCAAGTATATGAGAAAGCAGTAAAGAGGCATGTATAGTCGATATGCTTAAACTGGCTATCTTCGGGCTTAACAAAATGATGGGCTACTACTCAGGTTACGAGGGTAAATATAGCAATATAAGAGATCAACTAAACACAGGTCCGGAGCACATCCCTGAGTACTCTTGCTATTCTCAACAACGACATGGCTCAACACTGCCTCTGTATTTAGAGACTCTGTGTAATTGGTCAATGGCTTGGTTATTACCTGCTTAACTAGACCACGGTCAGGGAAGGATGGAAGGGGTGCAAGATATTCAAAGCACCTTCCGTCTCTATGGTATGGATGGATAGATGGTTAATGCTAACTACCTTTACAGCACAGTCCTGGAATAATATCCCTGCAGAAAGTCCATGTGTTCAGTGGATGACCAGCATAACGACTGAAAACATAACTTGCCAACCCCATCCTCTTCTTCACCCATCAATACCGGTTGTCAATCCATTCCTGGACTTCCTCCGGCACCAATTCAGCATCGCCCTCCTGACTTAAAGATCCAATGATCTGAGTACTCCGACTCCTCACGCTCATTCATCTCCTTGTGCAGCTTCTCCTTCTCCTCCTCAAGTTCCATCATACTCTTCTTTAGAGTCTCAGTCTCGTGATTCAACTTATTGCAAATCTCAAGCTCTCTATAATACTCAAGCGCGATGATCATCTTCTCGCGAACCTCAACGAAAAGGTTAAATCGTTCGATGATCAAATCCGACAGCTCACCACTGGGCCTGTCCTTCAATTCCTTGATCTGTTTCTGGAAACCATTATTGCCGATCTTTAGGTTCGAAATAATAGTTTCACGATTCTGGGTTATCGCATCGCAAAACGCTTGATGCTCCTCAGCAGTGAGAGGGGAGTTCTTCATCTTACCATTCTTCTCGAGATTTTCCAAGAATTTAGTCTTGGCCTGAACTTTCCAGTCTTCAACAATGTGCGGGAGCCTCTGAACGTGGTGAATGGTCTGGATGCGGAATTGGTTGCGAGTCTGGGTCACCGACTTGCCGTTCTCCTCGATTGGCTGCACCGTCAGGCGATCTACGCCGGTGGGAACATGTTGGAAAGGTGAGTTAGGCATGATGAAGACCGAGAGAGAATTAGTATCTTGTTTCAGTAGATGATTATTTTGTGAATGGTAATTCGTTTGCAAGATGAGTGGGAAAGGAACTATCATGGAAGCAAGTCACAGTTTTATCATCAGCCTCACCCTTGTTCTTTATCCGTCATTGGACATGATATCAGGGATTGTTCTATTGAATTCGTTCAATCGTGATAGCGGACCAATGTTTATGTTCATTGAACAAAAGCTTCAGGGACGAGACGATTTTCTTGTGGGCAGCAAAATTATGTCTGGTTTTACTGCATCAATACTATCGGGTAATGGAAAACGTGAAAATGATTGACGAACGGCTGGAACAACTAGTCTTGACACAGGTTACACCATGGCGTATCACATTGAACGTCGAACAGACAGTTGGAATTTTGGGGAGCGCATATTGTTTATTGCAGGCAAAGACTAAGGGAGCCTGGATATCTATCTCCAAGCTGACATCACCATGTCAGCAGCAAATTCAATGGTCAGAAAGTCCGCAAGGTTTTGTCTCAGCCAGTGACGTTGGCCCTGCATGATGTATGTAGATAAGCCGTCACTGACGACTTCCTTACTCCCGAATGCCTCAGCTGGGACTTGATAGTTTTAACTAATCATTGATCGACATCAATATAGATAAAGCTAGTGTAGCGCTACTCTCGTAATCCATGACGGCCTTGGTTCCACCAAGTCAAACCCTCAGTTCTTTATGTGGCTAGTCTAGTTAGGCGCTTGGGGATCCGTGACCTAGCTGAGCTATGAAAGCCAGATCGCCTTCAGCTGAGAACTGGATTATGCCGCGCAATTGACCGGACCTTTCCATAGAAGGCTACGCTCAGACTTCAAATGTCTTATGGGAACCTAATATCCGAGACATAATGACGACATATCAAGCGATATCGGACCTCGTAATAAATGTTATAACATAGATAGATACGGATATAACGGTATGGAATGTTTCCCAGGTTTTCCTAAATCCGTCTCTTCAACAAATACATTCCCAACCACAATCATACCAAATAAACACCATCCGCATTTATAACAGCCAAGGTATAAGACTCCTCCACATCTCAGATACTCATCTAATATTTATCAATAGATGCCTACAGCCCAGGGTTTTATCAAGAGTGTCGGTGGCGGCGACAAATTCGTGTCCACATTTGTTATCGACGGCCTCCAGTACCAACTCTCCGGCGCATTCAACCCACCTGTCCAGCCATTCGAGAGCAACCAGGTATCGCTGGAATTCGACAGCGTTGAGCAGCTGACGGCCGTGCGCAACTTTGAGGGTAAGGTCGGTACCCAGGACGTGCAGGTGAATCTCGCGAATGGTGCGCACATCAAAGGGTACCTTAATATGCCTATAAGCCCGGCCAGCCGTGTGTCTGGCGCTGGAAGTTGGATCCAAGGTTGATTGAGCGACACTTGGAAGTGACCTTGAGTGGATATTCTGGTGTTTTCATTTATCACCCACCCGGTATGAACATATACCTCTTCCGGAGCCTTTACGACCAAGACTCGGATTATCCAGACATATATCACAGATAGTCAAGGGATCAATGTATTGAATTATATAACTAAACTTAGTGCTGATAATCACTCGATTGAATTGAAATTATAATTTGCCTCTCTTATCACCTGTAATTGCAATCTGTGTGTACGCAATAAATAAGAAGGATCCACAAGCACTCTAGACACAACGACCCATTGGTAATTAGTTATAACTAGTTCTCATACTGCCATCGATGAGGAAGCTTTCACGACGGAATGAGAAGTTGGAGGAGACAGTGAAACGGCTTTGTCAACGCTCATAAAGACGAAGTCTATACTCATTCGGATAATTCCTATAAGCGGCTACTGACGATCATCCCACGCTCGGACTCGAATGTCTCAGCTCTGACATTGCAGTCTGCGAATAAGAATTTATAGGCATGTGATGTTTCAGAGCAGAAAGAGCCAATATGTCATTAAATAATGCAACATGACCAGCAGAGTTAGCGTCCAGCTTCGTGTTGATGCACAGCTGAAAGCTGAAAACTGCCACGCAAGTTAACTGTAGACCAATTACCATAGTGGACCTTTCCGATTGAAGCCAACTGTGGGCTAATGTGATAACTTGTTTGATAGAATTTTCATCCTGTGTAGGTAGAGGTAGTTTCGGCCTCTCCCACAGATATGTAAAGGTAGGCTGTGCTGGACCCTTCAGACGGCTCGCCGCTTCTTGTCGTTGAATGAAAGGAGAGGCACAATCACAGCACGCAATCACACCTAACGCTATCCACATCCATAACATCAAGGTATACCAAACACATCATACCCTCGCCTACCAGGTAGCAACATGCCGTTCTGTCTAGATATAAGCATCTGGAGTAAAGAAAACGGAGGGTGGTGTTACCAACTACCATTGTTGCATGACCTTGTGAGCTCAAGCACGAAAGCCACCAGCTTGGTAACGGTGAATGCGTCAACTCGAATCTAGCCCCATGTGTACCGTCAGCGTATCTGGTCGTAGCAAAACGACCTCTCAAGGCCCGGACCGGACACAAGGGTATCGCTTGCCATTTCCTTTTCAGACTAGGCTTATTAGACCAAAGACCAAGTTGAATGGGCCCGGCAAGCAACTTTAATAAAGCCTCATACTCGCTAATCGCTACAAGATGACAAGTGCCGTAATTCAGTCCCCTCGATAACCTTCCCTTGCTGTGGCTCTTATTAATAAACTCTACTCTTCCTTCTTTCTCTTCTCCAAACACGAGTCAGTGCCACACAAGCACTTTATACCACCAGAAAAGTACCCATCCCCATACGACATCAACATAGGTTCAATCTGCTTGGTAACCTGCAAAAGAATCCGCCATTTGCCTGATACCGGCTTCATGGTGATAGAAAGGTTGGGCTTACAAGAGTGATTCACCATACGGGCCCAGTTCCCCACATATCGTGCGTAAATCTGGCACACATTCCAATTTCCTTGGTCTTTGAGGTCGTTGCGGACCAATTCTGCAGCCCTACCGTCTATATGATGGCCAGCAGGGGCCAGCTCTCCGATCAACTCTCCAGCGTATTCACCAATACGATATGGCACGGTGGCTTCAATGCCCTGGCCTATTGGACCAGCATCGACGATGTTGGGTACCACAGAGGACAGTTTGCTCGTGATACAATCACAAAATGTATTGTCGCACAGCTCGCATTGCGTCTCCCCATGCCTGATTGATGTAGGGTCCAAAGGCCACTGCATATCCCAACCGGGAGGTGCCTGCCAACCAGGGTATTTATCGGGGGTCCAGACGTTTGTGACGACGTCTAAAAAGGCGGTCGGGGCCAAGTCCTGCCAGAGTGTGTTCTTGTGTGGAGGGGCAAGTCGAACATTGGCAAGGCGAGGTCTTCGAGTGGTGTTTGCGCTGGTGGTGGACGGTCGAGGGAATGCAGGTTTGATATTAGCAGGTTTAAACCATCCAAATCCTTTCTTAACTCGACCATTCGACGAGCAGAAGATCTCTGGGTATCCGGCGACAAACTTGCCAGCCAATGGCCCCTCTTTGAACACTCCACCGTGGTGACGGATTTTAGCAGGTCGAGAAAGAACCATAGCTTGAGCAAGTGCTAGATCGACTGTAGGCGGAAGATTGTGGCCAGTTGATTTCGTCAAAAGGTTTTCAGCGGCGTTGGAACTGTATGTTGCTTGACCATTTACAACCTGGATCAACCGGTTAGTTTGTGTACTCTTGTTGTCATGAGTTTGCTATCTGGCACATGCTTGAGGGTAGGCTGATCCGCTGTGAATCAGTGCATGTCTCTTCAAGTGGGACGGGCTGCCGATGATGCGCTTGTGGCATATTCCGCAAAGTAGGCCATTCTTTTCGTGGTGCCGCTCGGCTTCACTGAACCGATGTGTCTCTGGCAGTTCTTGGGGGAGGGCTGAGACGACGGGAGTAACATTCCCGGCGGTATTGTCAGAGAGACGGGGCTCGTGCTGGAGTCTGGATGTAGAAACTTGATCCATATTGTGGTGTTGGAGTAGGTAACATAAAAAGGGAGACTAATGTTTGTTGGTCGTCAGCCATCAACCAGCTGCCTTTGGGTCGATCAGTGCCTGTGAATGCTTCAGTACCTACCAGAATGGCGCAAGCGCGGTTTCTTTGCCGGGTCTGAACAAGCTGATAATCTGCCGGCTATTGGACGTTGATGTTCAGCTTGGCTTCGCATTGGTGTAAGGGTGACGGTACGAATGATGATGACTCCCTACTGAAGAAAGTAATTTCTATCGCGGTCGCGTTCCATGTACAGGTGTGGCGCTAGGTACGGGCTCGGCCACAGAGTTCAGCCACTAACCTTCCTGTACATACCCTTACCCTAGGTACCGTGAGACAGAGATACAGACAGCATGGATATCGCCAGGTTGGAAAATGGATTACGAAATACACAAGAAATTTCATCAAAATGGATTGATGTTTCAAAGCAGAAGAACATTCTTACTACCGTCATTTTAGAACGTAGCTGTCAAGGGACAGGTAAATTGAAACACGTTTTCATCTTCATCTTCCCGGTGTTATTGTAATATCAGACTCAGCACGTTGTGCTTATCTTTTTGGGGAAGGTCGAGTTTCATATTGTCTACCTTCTACTCTGTAGAGCAGTGAATTGCTTCATATGCAGAGGTTTAAGACTGCACCTCATTACTGACCTCAAACGCAATGTAAGCGCTATCAATCCGGATCTCCAGTCCAGTAGGTATCGCCGTTACTGGAGATGATTGTTCATATATGAAATCCGGCGTCCAATTCTCGTTACAAAGCGGAGCAACGTTAGCTAGGTTCAATGCAGCATGCATCGTTATTGTTGGGAGATGGCCATGAGGGAATCCGATGCCTCATTCTCGTTGATAAGCGGGATAGGAATCTTCATGTCCATTGCGGTATCTGCCCCGTCACAGTTCTTCCATGAAGGAGCCCTGCCTCACTTGGCATCAGTAGGTGCAGCGTGAGCTTGAGAGCCGCTTTTGACTAGGATCTAACGCCTCAGCGGGGATAGATTCGTCAAAATTAGTGCCGCTAGAATCCGAATCGAAATCACATGGGTCACTGGCTTGTTGGTCGGGGTCGGCAATGGAACCATCTCGGAAGGCGTTGTGCTTGCCGCGACGTCAAAGGACGAGCCGACCCATAACCGATAAGACGTCTTCGAAATCAAACGTGCCTATTTGGCTATTATTGATCTATGCCATTGACACAAGGCAAACGTGTTCGATGCTGACAGATCACCTTCCATTTAGCAGACCAAGGTATTCGCAGATACTGTAAATCCTGCCAAGTCGGTCGGCGGATAGTTGAGGTCGCAATGCAGGGCGATGCCCAAACGGATAAGACGATTGAGGCTGGTGCTGATGTTGTCATGTTGGATAGCTTCACTAGCGATGGTGTTAAGGTTGCTTCTCGCACATGGCGGTGCGAGCTGTGCTCAAAGACAGTGGGTATAGACAAAAGTGCTATCCTAGGAATGAAGTAAGCCACGTAGCTGTTAGTTACAGCAAGCAAGTTTCCAAGTCCACGGCATTAATGTAATGAGAGTTGGACCCGCATCATCGTCGAGCATGTCATGGTCTTGGCCATCAGCGGGCTGTGAGAGATTGAAGTCTACGCCACATTGGTGCGTCTCCTTGCCTTTGGAGGGGGTGTTCATAGAGTCAAGCACCGCGACAGCCTTGATGATAACTGCCTGAACAAACAATAACTCCCCAGTGGAAAGATCGCGCATCCAGCCCAGTACCGCATTGCCTCCTTCGCATTCCCTCGTGTTATTATACAGTCGTCGGGATGAATGTCGTCGTGATCTATCCTCCGGAATATCAACCACAGGATGTGGTATGCCGAGGCATTTAGAGAGCATGGAGGTAGGTTCAGCTTCGACGGATGCTTTATCGGCCTGCTGAAATAGTACTTTGCTTGCGATAATCGAAAGCCTGACGTACAGAACCCTGGGTTCGTCTGTCTACGAGCAAATTTTCTGCCTGGACTCTCAATGAATAAACACACATTGTCACATCGTAGTATCAGACACTCGCACTGTAAGCTGGGAATTACGAATATCGTATCTCAACAATAGCTGATTGGCTTCCGTAGCTCAGTTGGTTAGAGCGTCGTACTAATACTTCATTCCGAGTATCCGGTAATGCGAGGAGAAGATAGATCAAGCCCTGGCGGGAGCATAATCTCCTAGTGCCTGTCAGCTATTCTTTTACATTTTTTGTCTATTTTCGTGATGCGGTTTTGTACTGCCAAGTGGTCGGGTCATGGTGTTGTGTTCTTGGGCGTATTTGTGTACATCGGGATGAGCGGGGCTGATTAACTGACCAGGGTACATGGCAACAATGCAGTGCAGAAAAAAAAAAAAAAACTGGGTAAAACCCATGAAATGCCGGGCTCTGGGATCTGGATCTATCGACGGTTGGGCACTTGGAAAGCCATGGCCGCGGATAGGGATAGAGAGTTGCGCTGGTTCTTTGTAGGGACGATTTGGTGTCTGTGTTACTCTGAGCTGATATGGAGGTCGGGCGTTGAGGAATAGACCACCAAAAGGCGCTAGCTGGTCTTGGGCAATCACTTCAAGTCTGCTGAGCGGGTTCCTTAACGACATTCCGTACGCTTTCGACGTCCCTCAGAGCTCCGCAGGAAGTAGGTTTTGTATGGATGGAGGCGGTCTGGCCGCCGATAGGTATCTGGGATCGCTAAGGCGGGTACGGAGGAATGTGGTTATTAATCTTGGGCTCGTAAAAGCCAGTTCGACTGCAGATTTATGGTATGGGAACCTTGTAAGTGGTGGCCAAGATCTTCGATGCAGTAGAGATGACGCTGACGACGGCTTTGTGGTTGGTCTTGGTGAATGAAACAGCGGTCGGCCATCACGAACTAGGACGGCCTTGTCGTCGCCGCCAGTGGTAAGCTAACTATGATTAGCTTGACAGCACCAGAAAACAGGGGAAGTACTTACAGTTATCAAGACATACCGCATGCCGCTCACAGCGGTGTTCACAGTCTGCCTTTGCCCCAGCTCTCCCAGAGTCTTCCACGCCCGCTGTTAAAGGCACGTGAGCTCATAGAAGCCTAGCCGGTGTTTTTTGGGGCAGCCAGCCGTGACAGTGGTTGCTCATCATAAGAGATAGTTCAGGCGATCTGGATCTCGGTGATGTTCGCAACCGACTCGGACGTCGATTATCTGTTGGCCATCTCAGGGTCGAGGGTTTATCCTTAACAGGTCATCGCCAATTCGGTGGGCGAGGACTTGGATGTAATGCATTTGTTTTCTGGCGGGAGTAGGGAGACCCACGACCACGGGCTATTCCATAACTTCTCGCAAGTGAAGGACCTAATTGAGCAGATAGTCGATTGCGGCGAATAGGGCAGGTGCTAGACTGCTCTTGCCTCCAGCTCTGAGACTCAGTCGAAGTTGGCCAATTATAGGGTATGCCGTAATCTCTAGTCAATCACGGAGTTGGCCGGCGCTGAATCTTGGCCAAGTTCTGTTCATGCAGGGCAAGCTAATCCGAGCAAAAGAGATGATAGAGAATTAAGTGAAGGGATACAAGAAAACACTTGGCCCTATGAATGAGCAAACATTAAAGCGCACTTCTTTTTTAGAGGTGCTGTTTGCACCACGGTGAATAGCTAGAAGAACTAACCATATTGGTTGAACGCATGAGACAGCGGAACCCTGAAGAAGCCAGCACAGAGAGCATAGTAAAGAAAAAAAACGTTGAATCCACTACTGCTGGTAATCTTCATCTTCCCAGCTACCATGGACCTCGATTACGCTCTTGGCCTCATCCTCCGAGTCAGCAGTGTCATTGTTCTCTTCTTCAAGCTGCCCTCCAACTTGATTCTGCTTCTTCACAATCAGATCGTCATCGATAATTTTGCGCAAGTCCAAGTTGGTGAGAACAACGGCGATGCGAGGCCAATCGGTAAGGTCAATGTCCTTAGGGGCAAAAAGCCTGAGCGACAGACTTAGGCCCATGTGTCCATCGAGAAACTGACCATTGACGGGACGGAAGATCTGACACGGAATCTCAGTGACTGTCAAGATTAAGTGTGTAGATGAAAACTCACACTCACATCCTGAACGCACTTGGCTTCGTAGCTACCCGAGACTCCTTGTTCCGCCTCCTAGACGGTGAAAGAGCAATCCTGGGGGATATTGTCGTCGTACTGGATGTCAAAGACCACCACGGCGCGGACATGCCCATCGCACTCGGTGAGGAGCTTCTTGGCCTTGTTGGTGACGGCTTCAAGGATTTCGGTGTTGCAGATGAGGAAGACGAGACTCGGGATCTCACCCATGTCTTTACTCGTGGGGGTAAGGAAGCCAATGTCAATGCAAAGCTTGGAGCCATCGGTAAGAGTGACACGTGCCTCATTCTCACTCTCAATGCGTGAGATGGTGTCGCGGATACAATCAGTAAGGGGCCCAGCATTCTTTGGTAACCAGTTGACCAGTTTCACAAGGACTGTTTCCTGCAGGCATTCGGCGAACTTGGAGTGGCGGTCGATCTTGTGCCAGACGGAGACCTCGCCAGTGGTGTTGTCCCAATCGAAGTTTGAAGTCATGGCCATGAGGGCGGCTTCATTCTCGGCGAAGTCGGTCTGGTCTACCGGAAAGACCTTGAGAACTGGGCGTTCGTCTTGGTTCTCTTGGGTTGCCATTCTTGCGGGGTCGTGATTGAAGATAAGTGTTACACGGATAGACTCGAGGAGTGATAGGTGGGGATGCGAAAGGGAAACACTCAAGCGCGCAATAAATGAAGAATTACCGTGGAAGATCGAGAGAGCGAAGCTTGCCACCTGCTTCCATAGGCTTTCGACTATGTTTCTGCTCGTGTATTGCAGTTGGATGTGATTATCGAAGGTTGCAGGGGTGAAGATTGTCAAGGGACACAAGTTATTGTTGTGTTTGGTCGCTGGTGAAGAAGAGCGCATGTGAAGATCCATGCCAAGGTGAAGGGAGCCAAGGTGAAGGGAGCCAAGGTGAAGAGCCGAGGCTGACCTGCCGGTGCCGCGCAGTGCCAGAACGCTGACATGCAATTTACGCAGGTTCTATGTAGCGAAGCACCCAAGGAAGGAGTTATCCACAGATGTGAATTTGTTGAATGTATCTGGGGAAGCCTCATGTGGCGCTGGACAATTTCTCCCCAATAAGAGTTGGTGATATGGTAATCAGCGTGGTCGACTCTAAGAGCCCAGCTGCCACGGCGTATTCTCGGAGGACGACACTGGAAGTCTCTGCCGAGCAACCGATAGTTGTCTTACGAGATGGAGCTAAGCGCGGACGGCGAGATCAAGTAACCTAGGGTCGACAAGGAGGATCTGCGGATATCGAACGCCATCAGAAGAACCAGCGTGGGGACCACACTATGCGATCCGGCTTGTACGACATGCTCCCGGAAGGCCTCAAAGAAGCGCTGGACTCGTTCACTTAGTGGCTGGAAGTCTTGAAGGTCAATCATACCAAGATGAACAACACGAACCCAGCGATAATTCCTCGAGCCCGTTAGGGCTGCTGCTTTGGTCACATGCACTTGATCAGGAGCATAACGATGAACAGGGCCCTGTCCCCTCGATGTACCCCGCGAGTCCCGTGTTCCTCTGAATAATACATGACGGCAATTGTCAGTACACGAACATCATCTGATAGGAATCAGTCATGTAGGTAAAGTGTAATCACACTCTCGGCGCGTAGTCTTCGAAAGCCTGACTTGGATACAAGAGAAATACCTCAAAACCTCACCGAGTAACCCCTGGATGGCGTTGTTGCCGACTTTCAGAATGTTGAAAGGAACACAGAAACCTTCCTGAGCACCGAATACAGCCTTGATACTGTTGCAGGTATTGAAAATTTGGCAGCCGGACTGTATTCCCCCAGGCAGACTGTACAAGATGAGATATTTGACTCCATTACGACCAAAGACGCTTTGGCTGACTCACAGCTAGGAGATGTCTTTGCCGAATCTTAAGTCCTTGCACGGTTTCCCGATTAGGCTGTATTGTCAACGATACAGTCCCACGATGGCGATTCGCCACATTTCGATCCCAACAATGCATTTCACGATATGTTGCACCGACGAAGCGCACAAGCCGGGCTCCTAGGCTTCGTTCTCTGTCGACTTTAAGAATAAACTTCTTGTCGCCAAGTGAGCGTATTGCTCTCGGCCTTGCATTGTAATAACCCTGCGAGTTCATTATTTCTCTCTGCGCCACCCAAGGGTTTCTAGTATTTCCTGCCGACGGTTGCTCTCTTACTTATATTAAGGGAGATCTAGCACTAGGTTCAACTATTGGTTTACCGTAGCCTTCTGCTCCGACCACCGTTATCGAGCCTTGGGAATAGCACTCTCAAATCTCGACATTAAGAGATCACGCAAAGCAAGCCCAGCACGAGATATAGCACGCCAAGCCAAGCCTTCAGCTACAATCCTAGCAGACAAAGGCTGGCAACGACGACAAAAGCGCGCAACAACTTCAGTACGCGTAATTCAAGACGAAATACCGACAATTGCGAATGTTCCGTGATTTTGAGGTTTGAATGCAAAGTATGCCCACGCGGCACAGGGGACCCAGGATACAACTCTAACCTCTTCCTTATCTGCACTTCCCAAGTCTTGTTTTAAGACCGCTGCCTTACAGCTTGTTACATTGCGACCCTCACGTTGTTTGGCCGTCAGTTTATACACGACGTTGTCTAATCTCTCGATTTCATTCGTATAATGTTGTTCAGCGGCCATATCTCTCCGCACAGTGGGGTGACCTCAACACCGAAGTCAGCACAAACCAGCTACTCGCATTACCCGTGGACCTTCTATCTACTGAGATTCCGGGGGCAAGTATAGTAAAAGCACCAACCAGGATTGCCAAGTTTACCAGGGCAGGTAAGTCTCAAGGCGACCAACCACCAATATCCACTACGCAAATATCGATCTTGCATTCACGGGAGCCGAAGGGTTATGCGCAACGAAAGATACACCTTGGCCCAGCGCGAGTCAGACTGTCAGACTTGAGAGTGTTCAAAAGCCTTACAAACTGGCTCAAGCTCTGGTGACACAGGAGCTTGGTGGCAAGCCAAGATGCCATACACCAAACAAGTCGACCCAAGAGACTCAGGAGGCGGCTGTTGGACAACTGAACGGCCTATGGGAGGCAGAGGCAGCTCTTACTGGCACAAGGTATAATTGCGATAACGAAGCCGAGAATGGACTCAGAACTGGTACTTGATGCAAACAAAGCGGATCAGCCTTCGGGCATTCCGTTATTTTGGCCGAATTCACCTTAACTGTCCCCAGCTGCAAAGTCGCCACTTTTGTCCTTGACCGGCAGGTCAACTACACTCTGTTTACCAAGTACTCAACTTTTTGGCGAGCTTCTGGAGTAAGGAGTAACTTCGCCACACTTGACGATGATGTTCTACTCCGTCCGCATATTCTACACCTCTGTGAAAAGTATCACGACACGCCCGGCAACATCGACGAAGCCCTTGACGTAGAATGTAATACATTGACAACATACATGTCAGGCGTGCATGGGCAAGTTCTGTTCGAATATTGACTCACGGTTGCGGCTTACTGAGCATGAAAGTCACTGTTGCTGTCTACCCAATTGCTTACCGAGTATCTGGGTTTTATGTTAACCCCGCAAGGTGGCGCTGAGATATCTATTCTTGCTATATGCTTGGGTATTCAGGGTGACCTCTTAGAACCAAATATTAAGTTAGACCAGCTACTTCGGTACTTGGTCAGATTCCTGATGATGGTATAATGAAAGCACATCGAGTCTTGTTCAGCAATAGCTATTCTCAAAACTATGTTAAACATGGTTGAGTCTGTTTCCCATTATTCTCTAATCATCCACATGCTCCTTGGCAACTGCCACATGTCGGATTGGTTCTCCCAGGTGTGTTCGGAAATGTCGAAGACCATCCATCCCCTGACACTTGCTTCTTGCCTCGGAGGGTTCTGTGCTTGCGGGGTATTAGAGATCCTACTCTCTTGTGTTGCCGCATATGAAGATCCAAAGGTATCGGTATGCGTCTCCTCGGACTCTGTCCTGCAGATAAACAGTTAGCCTCTGGATTACTGTAAAAGACCGGCAAGGGCTTGCCTGATGAAAGTCAGAAGAGGTTCAGGGTCACCACCTCTGCATACTTTCGGGACATGTCTGTCGAGTCGAACCATCCATTGCACTTACTACGCCAAGGTTCTTCGAAAACCCCAATGAGCACCGCGTTCCTTGAAGAGATTCAATAGATGTTTCAATCCCTGATTCTGGCTTGAAATCTTCGACGCTGTTCGTGTTAAAGCCGTTCGATTCGAGCGACTAATCCATCCCGACCGTCCGGAGACAATATACAACATCAACCATTCGCGCCGCCGCAGTGTTGGAGCCCGGCCAAAGGGTCATTAATGATAAATAACCTAACTGCATACCCGATGGAGACCTTGAAGAAAACTACTTTGGTATGATGAAGACTTCAAGGCCTATGAGTACGAGACGACCGTCGGATAATTTGTCGGACAAACGACGCGGAAGTGTATGGAAGGAAGGGTAGAGACTGATATATCCTTGTCTGGGCAGGTGAAGTGCCCACGGGAGTTGGCCAAGTTGGTGCAGGTTTACGTACGGGTTGATAGGTGGCGGGAAGATACGAATCGGACAGGACAGGCAGGAACACGGCACATTCCGATGGAAATTGCAAGGCCAGAACCAGACGGAAGCGCCAGTCAGTTCCTAGACTCTCCTGAGATAAAATCTGAAACTCTGATTGGTAAATGTCACTCTCAGAAGGTGGTGGGTAGTTCGGGCCTGATATCTCAGGAACATTCTTCTTCCCCTCCAGGCTGCCACTGCATGCACCTAAGCTCTTTCCTCACCACAACAGCCTGACGACAACACTCAACGCGCAACATAGCTAACTCGCTCAGTCGACGACCTGGTTATTTAGAAACCCGTCGATGTGGTGCAGTATCCTGCTATCACGCTCGGGAAAAGCATATTCACCATTCATACCCTCATCGCAGCCCCTCTGAAGCCTCTCCAGTGCTAGAGCGCCTAGAGCCAGTCAGGGACCATCACACAATCATAAAACGCCCAGACGCCCACTCGAATTATCTTGGTAGGTCTATTTCATTCACCTCAAGCGCAAACTGACATTTTACCCAGCTGCCCAAAATGACATCTTGCTGCCCTTCAAAAACATCCCGCCTCCTTACGATTCCAACCGAGATCCAGTACATGATCTGGAAGTCAGCGACGCCACCACGAATGCACTATGTCAACTAGGATCGGCGTATGTATGGGGTGGTACCAAGGTTCGACCCAGAACCACCACCGGTCGTCTTATGGGTCTGCCAACAGACCAGGAATCTTGCCAAAAGGCTATGGAGGAAGCTGGTGTACAAAGATTTTGACCCTTTGTTCCCCACGACCAGCGCGGCGACACCGTATACCTACTACGATCCCCGCTGTTACTGCGCCTTCATGTGGTCCTGGGTGGTACAGCGTCTCGATGATCTCGATCTCGGGATTGTGAAGCCATTCAATCACATCGCCATCTTCAACAACTGGATCCCTCTCAGTGACCTTCCTGCAATTCCTGGGCTTTCCAGTAAAAGTCGGGATGAGCCGCTTCATGTCTATTTTGTGGTAATGAAGATGCATCAAACGCCGGGAAACCACATCCGCCACATCGAGATAGACTCGCCAGAGGTTCTAGACGACATTCCACAGCATGACCTCGAGAATTACAATGCGGCTGTCGGGTGGATCAAGCAGATGAAGAATCTTGTTGGGGCGGAACTGTGTCCAATGGTTACACTGGTAGAGCACCTACCTGACCCCGGGGCAGTTAGGGAAAGAATCTTGAAGCTGTCTTCAGCAGGGACGGAGTGAAAGAATTCCTTAGATGCACGATGGACAAGGTCGGCGGTAATCACGGCATTCGTTAACCATCCTCTCTGTGTGTCCTTAGCCAGTGAGTCAACTGTAGTTGCCTCCAGTGTAACGCCATAGCTGGGATGGCCGTACTGAATACATTACGAACATCAGTCTACGAATCAATTCCATTGCGTTGAAAATCGTCTGCGCTGCGTGAGGTCTTGTGATTAAAAATCAAATTGGCTTACCCTGTAACGGCGTCATCCCTGTCCAGACATAACTCGAGGTTTCACTTCCCAGGATGACCCAACTACACTAACCATACAAAGTTAAAGCCCGGAGGCCTTGCGTCTGTCACTATTGGGCGATCCATTAGCGACCATCCAATGGTTTTACACACATTCAAGAACCTTGATTGAAAGTGGAAGTACATAAGAAAGTAAGCTCTATCCTCACCATTCAGCCCAGGGACCACACAACAGCCACAGTCGTTATAGTCAGATCAGCAGAGGTCCCTGCAGAACTCCAGGGGAGATGCCTCCAAGGTGCAGGACAACCTCTCCGTCATGATTTGTTTCATCTCTACTCCTCATCGAGCATAGTGAAAGCCAAACACTGATACGTGCCACGTGTGACATGACCTAACCCTATGCATAGCCTGCCGAGTCCGTGCCAGGAACTCAAATAGAAGTATTCAAAGGGAACAGGGCGGCGTCGCAGAGTATGTTCCTGCCCTGCACTAATAATAACTCTCTACTGTAGAGACTTGGGCAAAGAGAAACTGAGCAAACGACATGGTGAACAATTAGACTTATTTGATACCAGTTTCTTTGTTCTTACTTACATGACGTTGGGGCCTTTTTTCTTTGTCAAGATAGTTGCACGACTACCAGACTTGGAACAATGACTGCACAAAGGACGTCGAAGTGTTCAATGGTAAATCTTTTAATCCGTACAGCTCAAGGTATTCGACAAATAAATATAAACAAAATCTAATTTTATCTAGCTCCAGTCATCTGTAAAAGATGTATTGATATGCCACGATGAATATAAATACCGGTATAGTAGACACAAAGCTCAAGTAAATCCAGTATCTTTACCTTATCGCTATTCAGAAAGATATAGTTCACTATATCAGAAGCTCAACCAAAATGGCCAATCTACCACTGTCTCTTTCACCCGATCTCGGCAGGGTAGCTATACTCTCTAACGAAGACATTATCACCGCACCGCCTCCAATCCTGGTAGGACCCTGGACTCCACAAAATTACCATGTACTCTCTGTTGAAATTCCCTGGCGAATTGGTTCAAGTTTCGTCACCTTTGCCGAAGCATGGCGAGATTTGCTCCTTCAGGCTTTTCTCACTTCCTGTACCCTCGACTTGATACTGCAAGACAACTTTTCTCAGATAAACGATAGGATCTGGCTCGCGGTCCACAATGATCCCGGAACAGTCAACATGCTGTTGGGTACTCCGAATGACCGCGTCGCCAGATCCCTCCGCTTAGCCAACTGCATATGGTTCCATTTTACCTTTTTGGGCTTGAACACTCCCTCGACTATTCCATCGCACAGAGGGTACAACACAGTAGGAAATGCTATCCACGGTGGGCCGGTCTTCAATCCTGCAGGCCAACTTCCAAGCTCGTACGCCGAAGCCCAGTTGGACGCTTGCGCCAGCCTCCTCCCGGCCAACGCAGTTGAGTGTACCGTTCATGCTGGTGCCCGTCCTCGGGTTGTTGCCCTAAGCTACACATTCCGTGTGCCAGAAGCGGGAAGCTACCGTCAATCTCCTCTATCCTGGCCCGTACGGGAGTTCCTTGACGAGCAGGCAGAGTGGCAAGACCACCTATGTAGCCTACGCGGACTTGATACAGTCGACCACTTCATCTCTCAAGACTACACTCCGCCTGGAGACTAATACTGGGACACAGAGTATATGCGTGGTAAGGTCGTATGTGCCTTCAGTGCGTTCGTGATAGAAGTCTCATTCTTACCGGGAAGTCTAGGACCATACCACTTTGGCGTCGTCCCGAAGTTTGCCCTACAACACTTTCCCGGTATCAACTTCCAGGGTGACCCTAGACGGCCGAATGCTGTTACTGTCAGCTAGGCTCGACATGATCTTGAAGTTGCTAGGAGAGCTATAAACATTATGAAGCAGTATGACTAGCCTAATGAGAGTTTTGTTTTAGATGACTGGCAGTTTTGGCTAAGTTGGGGCAGATCTCAGAGGACCAGCACTCTCAAGGCCAGTTATTGATGAAGCTTGGATAAAGTCACGTCTTTGATTTCAACTTGACACCAGAATTAGGCTTCACCCCAGAATTCCCTGAACAGTGACCAGGTGCTCTGTAGACTCAAGCCAAGAGCAGGTGCTGATGGCGATGATCTAGTGATATGACAGCAGTTGACAATGGCACTAGCTGTGAGCCAAGGACGCTTGGCCGCGATCCGGGGATCGAAAGCCTGTTCTGATGTCAAGGAAGAAGTTCGCCACGGATGAAATGCGGCAGTTGTGTGACCCTGGTGCTGGTCAAGAGCTGGTCAAGAGCAGTTTCCGCTGTAAGCCAAGCAAAACCGGCACATGCCCTGCGGTTCGAAACACGGAGACCTCTATACTATGGACCACATACGAAAGCCAGATGTTCTTCACGTCAGTTGCTTTCTGATCTAGCATCTTGGCCGAGTGATTATCCATGTATAAAACAGACCATTGGCAGTCAAGATATACCCGTCCCGCAGACGTACCCTTGTCTCAGCAGTCGACAACCTCGCCGTTCCCAGCTCGAACCTTTTGACCGTCGTTAAGATTAAGGAGACAGTCAACGACTGCACATTCGACAGTCGCCAAGTAACACAACTAGGACGCGAGCAGAACTTAACCACATTCTGGTCGCTCTCATCAAGCCCGCCAAGTCTAACAGCTCCTTCGACTATGCTTCATTCAACGCCTACATCTTGCACTACATCGTCGCCGGCCTTGTGAGTCGGGATAACGAGCTTTAGATCAGGGCTTACGGCCACTCCATTCTCGCCAGGTGTTGTACCCTTCCTTGACCTCATGCCCACGCGTCCATATGACCCTCTCCACGGCGCGAAACTTGGGTCTACTGGCGTTGATTACATAAAATCTTGGCGAGCCCGTTCTTCAATGCCCCCTTGGACGTCTTTAGCTATTGTTGCGATGCAGAGTTAGAACAAAGTTTGACTGCTTGAGCGCATTGCATCGATTCTATATGAGTCCCAAACTCTGTCGAGTACGTGTTGATCTGTCACAGTTTCAGTCGCAGAGTTAAGCATCACATCCACGATAGTAATGAGACTCAAAAGAAAAAGTCAGTCTAGCGCTGAGGAAGAGATAAAGTCACATTGGGCCTACCGCTGGCTCTTTCAGTAGAGAAGAGCATCTTTATACCTGCAATAGTAGCTGCGCTACTGTTGCCTTCAAGGCGGATAGAGTGATGAGGAATATGTATTGAGTTTTATCATATACCCGCTTTCTTTTACTTGTAATAGTTCCGGTCGGCGGTAATGTTACTTAACGAATACAAATTGTCAAAAGAACAGCCACCAAAACCATCACTAAGCTCACAATCCACAGACGTTCCATAACTACAACAGTGACGGAGTGATTATAGTCGTAATTCCACTTAAGTACGGCATCCATACTTGCGACATCCTCAGCGGTCTCCCAGGTGGCTTCTTCTTCATCATAGCCGAGCCACTGCACTAGATACGTGCGTCCCTCCCTGGTCGGGCGATGGTCAAGAATCTTGAAGATCTCATGGGACATGGTGAATTGGTCGCGGTCGAGAAACTTCCACTCTTTATGCACCAGCTTTGGCTTCGCAGTCTGCAAGCCTCGCTTATCCATGTCTTTAATGCTGCCGTCTTGCATCTCGACTTCGAGGACAATGTCGACGTGGGAGCCGCGCAAGCCAACAGTCGAAGGAAGGGACTGCTCTGAATAAATGGCCAGTAAATAACACAGTATGGCCAGGTATGTAGTGTCGCCAGATGGTTGTGTATGAATGTCGCTAGACAGAAGTTGTCGTTATGTGTGTCCTTGGTAGAGAGTAGAGAGTAATTTGGGAGGTTTTACAGGTTTAGAAAGGTATGGTAGAATGCACAGAGCAACTGCGGTGGCTTTAATCTGTTTGCTGTGCTCGTGAACGAGATCTTAGTTTACAGTTGAGCTTCTGCAGCTGTAAGTTTTCTTTTAACAGTGCCATGCAAGTGCAAGGCATATAAGCACCACAGGGCCAAACAAGTCTTCCCCTTAACTTCTCTCTCTTACCATCCTTCGTTATTGTCATCTTTATCCTTCATATAGCATTTAATGTTATTGCTGCTGGGATGGATTTGCATCTAGAAAGGATCCTTCAGGCACTACGTCTTACACTTGTATTTGTCAAGTATGTGCTTAGACAGTAATGAGTAGAACAATTTCGATCGACAAAGACTGGTGTAAATCTAGAAATAAATATATTTCTTAACCTTATTGTATATCCCCCTGGGGATAGATGAAGGTTATACATTGAAAAAACACTACAGTAAATACACTTTGAGCCATCATGACCGATACCTCCAACACAAACACTCCCTCAATTCAACATAATGCTTACAAACTGACTTTTCCAATGAACCTTGAGCCTTTTTAGATATATAAAGGTCTAGAAAGAAACATCGGACTGCAACACGATGTGTGGAATCGGGCTTTTGGAAGTACGTATTGTAGTAAGAAAGTGAAATACTCCAGACTCTTGTTTTAAAACAAGTGGAGAGGAACTTGACCAAGGTGCTGCGAGTACCATCGTCTTGGATCTTAAACGGACACATCTAGACACTCGTAACCCTGGCTTAGGTGCATGTTCGAGGCCCAAAAACAAGGGATATGTTGGAAAACCGCGATGTAGCTCAAGGAACCTGTACCTTGTCACCCGTACACACCGGGGACCGATACCAACCAGTCATGATGCTTCTGCACAGCTCACAATGCTGACTTCGTTCGTTCCGTAGTTATGGGTAGATGAGCCTAATCCTGTGAGTTTGGACTATCCATTTCGAAGTTTGACCGAACGATTGCATGGCAATATTGGTGGTAAAGATATATTGATTGAGATTGGAGATTGGAATCATTTGCCGCTGAACTGTAGTCTTCAACGGCCATTGGGAATAGCTCAGACATATATGGGTATTCGGGGCCTTAGCGAATTGATTGTAACTTCTTTCTCCCGTGATCCCACCTCCCCGAAGAACCTCCATCTACTCACAGTCTTGTCGCCCTTGTCGCTTTTTGGAACTCGGCCAGGATACTATTCTAATCCTCCTTCACGGCGACTTCCTTCCAATCATCAAGCTTTCGTTTCTTGGCTTCCAGATCCTCCGCATCATGGATCATGTGCTGCAGCTGCCTCATTTTCGCCTTTAAGCTCTCCGGGCTCTCCGTCGCTCGGAATTCATTCACCCCCCCTTCCATCTCTTCTTCTGCATGGCATACCTCATCAAGCTCCATCTTGGCGTGCCACATCTTGTCAATAGTGCTGAGTCGGCTCACGGCTGCATCTCGGTCCTCGCGAACCTCTTTTTGTTTTTCTTTCGAGACAGAAAGATCGCTATCAACATTTGTGATCTTCGAATAGCAATGCTTATTTGCCTTTTCTAGCACGGTACGTAGATCATCCGGTGAGGGAGGTCTGGCGGGTAGGCTATAGTCATTGCTCTTCTTCCGTTTGGGCTTGTGCATGTCGTTAATGCTTTGGTGTATGTGTTTGCGAGTATCAGTCAAGGCGTGTGATTGGCCCTTAAGACGTGCCGTGGCGACAGTCACAGTAACGAGGTTACCCTGGGCTTTGCATAAACGCTGATAAGCGTCATCGTGGAGTTCCCTCTAGTCACTCCAGGTAAGTTCCCAAAGTCCATCAAGAGCGGTGTTGCAGTTCGAGTTTGAGGTCTCGATCGCCCTGGCAGCTTCCATTTCCAGGGTAATCGGTCGGTCCGTCATCTCGTCGTCTTGGCTTGGGGCAGCAGCCGGGGGAACAGTCGGAGAGGATATGGCGTGCGGCATCGCCAGGCAAAGCGGATAGTGAATTCTTCTGCTTATTAGCGTGACTCGATGGGTTCTCTCGGGATACTCACATGCGTTCCTTTTGATGATGATTGTGGTGAATATTATATTATTATTGTGATGATTATGGTCAAAGTGATGATGATGAAGATGGCAGGTTGAACAGTAAGGAAATGCAGTGGGTGACATTGCTAAGAGCATGATGGGTTATGCCGGTTACCCCGCTTTAGTTCTCCAAATCCCCTGTTTTCTGCAATTAACAGCTTATTCAGCGCATTGAGACTAAACGTCTGATTTATTGAGGCTCCCACAATCTTCAAACTAACGCGCTTGAGGACGGCTAAGGCCACTACGGTTGACCTCTTATGATAGAGAGAGTGGGAGAAAGTCGCCTGATCGATACGCTCCCTCAGTCACGGCATCGATCTGGTCATTCAACACATTACGTTGCAAGGGAATGTTACTTGCGATCTGGATGCTGCAGGGATGCAGCCATCGAAATATTTCTTGATCCATCAAAACGGTCGAACTCCCAGTTACCGCTACGAGTGGCACATGCAAGCCGAAAGCCTGTCGTGGCTGAAATGTGGACGCTTGTGAGATTCAAGACATGGTAACCTAGCGAATAAACACCCCCTGACGGCTCGTGTGAAACCTCACACTGGCTCCGTCATGTATAGAAATAATCTTATCGCGCATCTCTTTGGAGACGGATCGCGGTAGTTCTATCGAGTACCACCGTTCCTAATCTGGCCACTACCGTTGATCAGCTCTCTCTCATCAAAGAAGGGATATCAGAACGCACACTGGAACCATTGTCTGGCCCCAACTAGGACGTCTCTCGTATGTTTGGTGGTACTGGAGCCAAGCCTGTCGACCTTGCCCTGCCTCCGCCCCCATCAAACGAAACCTCTGCAGCGGCGCTACCTCCACCGGCGCTATTGTACGAACGAAAGCGACCTCGACAGGATAGCGACGGCGATAAGCATGGTGACAGTCGGCAGCTATGGACTAAGCTACGATAACTAGAGTCAGTCGTAATGGCAAAGGTCGAAAAGCCACGGGCAGAAGCTGAGAATGTGGAGCTTGTGGCAGAGCTGAAAACAGAGAACGACCACCTGAGAAAACAGGTGGAATGCCTCGAGGACAGACTCTCGACTTTGGAGAACAAGTACGAAACCTTAGAACGAGAGATGGGGAATCTGGAACAGGCGCACCGGGATCGCGACGACGAGGAAGACACTCAATTACTATCCATGCGAGAGGATATTGAGTCGCTGCAAAGCCGAGCAGACTGTATCGAGCGTGGCAAAGATGACGCGGCGTTTGCTGCGAAGATCATGGGAGACATTTTCGACGAGTTGGCGGCTCGTGTTGCGGGCGGCTAGATGACGCTCTTGATGGGAGAGGCTGCAACACAAAGCCCTCTTGAATCAAGACCATCAAGAAGATGCTCAATCTACATTTGTTGAGCTGTTCAGCTAGCGTCGACATTACTCTCGTCAATCGGGCTCACACCATCGACCGTCCCACAAGAGAACAGCGTACGAAATCCCGAAGACGGCGTCTTCGACAAGCAGAGCATGATGCAACTTCAAAGTAAGTCTTTGTATCAGGGTCGCCTACAATCGGATTGCTGACACTTGCGTAATAGACGCCGAGTTCGTGTTGATTGAGCAAGCCGCCCTCACGGATCCTCCACGATCTCACGGCTCGTTGACCAAGACCATCGCACCGTTTTAGCGACCCTTCGCTTTTGATTCGGCTTTGTTCGACAAGCCTGGACAAAGCCACTGAATGTCGACGCCAGAAACCACAAGCGAACCAGACTCGAACAAGGTAGTCAACTTGCCTCTGGTCAGCCGATGCAAAACGTCCCCTGAAATACTAGCCAAGCACTCTTTCCAGGAAGAGGCTCTTCTCATGGGTGCCTTCGGTCGTCCCATGAACGACATACAATTGCGTATGGATTCTCAGCCTACTGTCCGCCTTTCTACTCTCAGTACTGGCGTGGCGGTCACTATGTTATCGTGCAATTCACGTCTTCGGAACCCTGACCCAATCGACGTTAAATCAGCAAACGCTCCCATCGTTGACGATTCTAATCCATGCCAACGCATTACCAGTGGATACATTTACTTCCTTTTACCTTATCCATGCTGTCTACGACACATCCGCTCATAGGCAGGCAGAAATTCTCGTCGTTCTCTCGTTTACGTGAAAACACCCAGTCTTTCGCTTCCTGCCCGACCCTCTCTCACGCCATCAATAACCTTCTCGCCAAAAACCTTCACATGTTATCGTTCACTATCCCAAGCGAGAGCTCCCACAACCATGATGGTCTCATTCATATGGGCCTAAGGCGTTCCTTTCACGAGACCTGTCCCGCTCCAAAACTGCCACAGCCATTCTTCACCCGGCGCTCCCTTACCTTACCAGTACAAATAGCCTGTCAGTGTCGACGTACCTAGTTGGATACAGATTATTCGCTGAGATTGACTCAAGGTTTACAGGGTAGACACTTCTGCTGTATTGGAATGGCATCAACGCTTGTGACATGATACAAAGTCATCGCCTGCGCTCCCGTTTCGACTGTGGTGTCATTGAGTTATACTGTCGTTTGGTGACATGAAGTTTCAACACGTTCGAACTTGGCAGAGCCAAAGCCTAACCTCTTGCCATTGGCGATCCCCTGCCAGGAATTGCTGTCGGTTTTTGAATAGCTGTGGGTTCCTTGTGACAGAACATCGGCTGTCTTGATCCTGTCGAGCTCAATAGTGCTTCATGAAGGCAGACGCACGCAACATTTCGACTCATTCGGAAGGCCGCGTTCACGAGCCCAAGGTCTTTGACTGAACGGAAATTGGACTACTTCGAAGCTGTGTGACACTGAGGATTAGGAATCGCTGGCATCTGTGAAAATGGATAAATACGGGAACATCGTGTCAACGGAATACGGAGGCGACAGAGATTGGGTTGGCAAAAATGGCAAAAAACATACAACAGCGGGGATTCGCTGGTCGTCACCGACCCAACTACTAATCCGCCGGTTAGTGGCTTGACTATGGGAGAGCGGACGGGATCCCGTATTTTCCACTACCTTTGGTCGTATGTATAAGGATCTGTTTCATTCCGTACTATATCCTATCTGTGAGAATCTTGATAGCATACCAATCGACAGCAAGTCAAGGCGTCGAGCAATAGTGTAGGTATAGCGAATGACGTGACAAGAATTGAACCGCGAGGTGTGTTCTTCTCACTCAACGAATGAAACATAACAAGTTCCAGAAATCCTTAGTAGAGTTTAGGTTTGTCCGCATTAAACGTAAACTCATGCGCGTTTTCAGTTCGCGTGTTGAGTTCAATTGGTGGCTGGCTGGTGGTGAGACACATCACAACCCTGTCCTTTACCCTAGACTTTACACTCAAGATGATGCTGGGAGCGGCAATACTTACTTGTGAAGGATCTAGAACTGCGTAAAGTGGGCTAATGGTTAAAAGGTTCCCATAGCATTGAGAAATTTGTTATTGATTAAACGCAGTATCAGAAGTATTCCCCGTGTGCTTCATCGACATGAACGTCCGGAAAAAGGAAGGCTTGGTTCTAGCCAACCACAACGCCAAGTAAGAAGAGACAATCAGAACAGCGACTCAACAACAAGAAAAAGAAATGAAAAGAGACAGATGAGGTGATCCGACGATAGAAGCATGTAATAATTTGATTTGAGCCGTCCTGGTTTCTTGTGATTCTTTCCGCATCAATTTGAAGTTTCGATCTCATGACGTCAAGGCAAAGATAAGGACTTCTTATCTTTCCTTCCCAATCTGCCAGCGGGCCCACAAAAGTCGACTTCAGTAATGCAAGAGCCAACCGCTTTTGACGTTCACAAAGCGGAAGAATTACCCGACCTTCCTACACAAAACATCATACCCAAGAAAGTATCTGGCAAGATGTCCTTTCATTCCCTATGGCCAGCACATTGCGCTTTGTATCTTTGTTCATGATCTCTCTCGCGCTATCGCGTCGTTCGCTCCCCTCACCTGTCAAAGCATGTCTCCGCCAAGCCCACCTTCGCCGAATGTCGCATCAGCTGGACGAACCCATATCCGCCCAAGCGGCTAACAGAAAAGATGGCCTCCAAGTTATAGGGTACATAAATAAATATCCTAAGGACCTGCTTTAGAGCGGCCTAAACTGACCCAGTGATTTAATCTGTTATGCTCTCAGCGGCCAAATTCTCTGGCACCCATGTCCGCCCTCAACGTTATACCGCCGCCGAGGGTTATGTCCAAGATTGAAAAGTGCGAAATACGACAAACTACCGCTCCGAAACGTCTTTGAATCAGAATGCAGGGCTGGAAATGATTCGTGTGCGCCAGCCACAGTCTTTCCAACTCTAAGAATGTAGCGGCGAAGCTGGCTGCTCATGTCGGTCTGTGAGAATCACCCAAAGACAATCTCTCTGCGGCCAAATGATATCTAGTACTAACACCCATAGTTCTATAGATTTCGGCTAATACGCTGTCAGGAAGCTATTCGTAATAACAAAAAACGCCCTTGCCTAATCATCGACATCCGCGAGCAAGGAAGCCATGCGCTGCACACCGAGATGGCATCCCAACAGTGACACCGGAAGCCACTGGATGGCGTACCTCTTTCTGGAACGCATCGATTTTGATGAAAAGAATCTTTGAATCTGTTGTACTGAAGTACTTGACCCGTCTTTTCTCCACTGTTACCCAACTTATGGATAATGTTGGTGAGTTTTGGAGACGTCGCTCAATCCCTCATGACCTTACTGAAACCTGTCTACAACAGCTCCATCTGCAGGAAAACGTGGCGCCAATCCGAAGCGGCGAAATGAATACACGAGAAAATTGCGTTCAGGATACGTCAGCCCACTCCTCCGGTCTCGGACAGGTCTTATGAGCAACCTCCTTGATACCACGGTGGCATACCGTTAGCGAGAGAATAGCAAGTCATGCTTTATAGACGAAGTTCGAATTTGTGGAATGAGACCGAGACCGTGCATCCACTTCGACAAGATGAAACATGAAGAAGCCGTAAAAAAAAGCAATGTCAGAGATGGAAGCACCCCCTGTCACAGCGTTCTCGAGTAATACGTCGCTTGATATCACACAACCCACAAGCGCACCGCAAAGGGGGCCACCACCCATCCCACTGGCCCAGGAAACCAACCACAACGTCTCCAAGGGTCATGGGGCGATGTCTTTGCCAAGATGTCAATACATGCCAGAACAGATACGTCGATCACTCGAGCTTATCCTGCAATCGAGCAGAGTGTCTAGTGGCCAAAAGCTTCAGCCATGGGCTCTACTTCCGTACAGTCAGCTTGCGATGCATTTAAACCTCGAAGAATATAAGGTTGACATGAGAAAGAGGCTCAAAGAAACCTGGTTCCGTCCTGTGGATGTTATTCTGTACAACAGGCTGAGGTGGGCTGCGTGGGCACAGGCTAGACAGGCCAAAACGGATGTTTCTAGTTAGTTGGGTATGGGCAACGTAGGGAGCGGTGGCTATTGACATTGGGTAAAAGACTTGCTCTAGAAGAGCTTTGTGGTATGTGTCAACGACCCATCGTTTACAGTTGCTTTTGTATTTAGTTATCTAGGTTATGTAGTTTGTGTTTTAACTTGAGTTTCAACACCATCACCTCGTTAGTAATGTTCCATTTGCCTGATGGACCAGAGTATGAGAGGAGGCAATTTTCTCATCCCTACTTAAAAGACGACCTCAGAAAAGCTGAAGGTTTATTGTAAAAGTCATTCTGCAAGCACTGCGTTTATTCTGAGAGAGTTGTTGTGTTGGAGGCATCGGTAATGATGCCTCAAAGTGTATTTATAATTATATTTTTTTTCAATCTGTAATCTTGATCTATCTCCAGGGGGATGTAGAATAAGGTTAAAAATAACTGCAACTTGGCTATAACCAATGACTTCTATACTTCACGGTATCACAAATATCCAGCTTCTGTAGATTTTACGTTTCCAAATTCAAGCTCATAAACAATCTTCCATATTTCGACTGGAGTTTAATATTCTTGTTTTTTAAACCTCAGATATATACGCGCATATTGAAGAAATACACTCTATCCCAAGCATGCAACGCAATTATTAACTTTAGAAAATACCGTCATTTTTGAAGAGAAGTATATAAAGACCGAATGGTAAAGTCTTCCTGTCTGCTTTTCTTTCTCTCGGTATCACACATCAGCCTTGCCTTTCGTTCGTCCTTACGAACCGACTTCAACTTTAATTCACTACTACTAACTACAACTTCACCTTTCACCAACCCATCCTGTCACCATGTGTTGTGGAGGAAGTAGCAGCAAAAATAATGGTCACTACAAGAAGAAACGCTCCAAGAAGGAGCTTCACGGAATCCGCTATTCCGACACATCCCCCGGTCCTTCGCCTACCTTCTTGTACAATACCCGCCCATCCAACCCACGGTATGCATACCAGTAACTCGACTACTTTCAATGAATGAATGGCTGACAATCATTATAGTGAGGCTCAGAGGGCTGCAAACACCCGCCACTGGGGCCCCTTGTACGATCCCGCCGCCAATCCCTCCTAATCGCCCGACAAAGGCTCTGTTAGTCGGACAGTGTACTCCGGAGCGCCATGACCCCCCGAAAAGAGCCTTTTTTGGTACGAAAATACCCTTCGGAGAGTCTTGACTGCCCTAAAAGGACTTTCTTGGTTAAAAAATGTCCCTTGGGGTCGTCTTGGTGGAGGTTTTGATCCTTTATTACCCCAGTGCCGCTTGAAAGTTCCAAGCTTGTAGGGAGGCATTTGTGACTTCAATCTGGATAGGATATAGGGCTTCAGTCTAGATACCCATAGTCCAGAGCTATCAATAGATTATAGATTCAAAAGACCCTGTCATTAACTATGCTGTCTCTTATTACCAATGTGAAGTTTACCGACCTGGTTCATCTATGCATATACTCTCTTTTTTTACAACAAAGAGCCAGGAAATGAAAATGTCAATCCTTTCTGGCTTTGTGACTATGCAGTAACAACTCGCTTGTCGTAAGTGAGAGAAGCACAAAACTTCTACAGACGTCCATTTAATCTTGGATCTCTGGAAATTGTTGTTGTCGGTGCCGAAGCGGCAAGATGATCGACTCTATCTCCGAGACCAACAAGTTCCGACGGAAGAGCGAAAGCTTGTTATAAATCACCAACCAACTCTTTGGGACTAGTTCTTAGTCTAGCTTGAAAGCGAACGCCCGTTTCACAGTCGATCACCCGAAATAGCGAGCGCTGATCATCGTCATTGTACTTGTTTTTCGGCATTATGTC
This sequence comes from Fusarium brachygibbosum, assembly GCA_018886245.1. Taxonomy (NCBI): domain Eukaryota; kingdom Fungi; phylum Ascomycota; class Sordariomycetes; order Hypocreales; family Nectriaceae; genus Fusarium; species Fusarium brachygibbosum. The sequence continues at coordinate 3,252,277 of MU249525.1, forward strand.
TTCGCGGTAATGGCGAGTGCTCCGTGGATTAACTCGATGGAACAAGCGACTGTGCGTGTAGCTTCGGATAACCTCTCGTATCAAGTGCAATGGTCACGCCATAGCGTCATGGATTGTGTATATAACCAACCTCCATTTCCTTCTTCCTGCACCTGTAAAGCAACTCTGACTACATAGTTGATCACTACTTCAATCACGAAATTTACCGAGATGCAAACCCTCTCTATCCGTAACGGTACCTCTTCTTCCCGCCGACTGCTGCTAAGGGGGGGCACAGTCCTCATCCACGACGATGAAGAAAATGTGCAAGCTCTAGAAAGAGACATCCTCATTGAGGGCAATCGTATCGCCAAGGTAGCCTCAAACATTGGGGATGTCTCCGATGCAGAGATCATGGAATGCAACCTCAAGATTATCTCTCCTGGCTTCATTGACACTCATCATCACCTTTGGCAAACCCAGCTCAAGGGAAGACACGCAAATGAGCTGCTTCTTGACTACATGGCGTCGGGAAACTTGCAGTCGTCCAACTATACCAAAGAAGATATTTACTGGGGTCAACTCGGAGGATCTCTCGAAGCGATTAATGCTGGTACCACAACTGTTGTTGACCACTCGCATATAAACACCTTTGAAGGCGCTGGTACGTATATCCTAATCGTTGCAGCGATAAGAATGGCATGAAGAATACTGACTTGTTTGTTCCGTCAGCACCGACTGCAATATCAGCCACCGTTTCATCAGGTCTGCGCAGTGTATATGGATACTGTCCGACCGCCCGGGTCGCTTCATGGTCGCCATTTGAAATGAACCAAGAAATGATTGCTTCGTGGACTTTTCAAGAGCTACAAGAACTTGGAAACAAGACACCCTTCGGGGACGGTCGAGTGACGATGGGCCTTGCCTTTGACTTGTGGTTCCTACCGGAAGAAGTGGTTCAAGACCTTTTCCAACGAGCCTGGGAGGCTGGTATCGAGCTGGCGACCACTCACGCTGTTCGAAACCACCAAATGAGTATGAATGATTTGATACAACAGGTTAAAAGCCAGGGCTTGCTGGACCATCGAATGCTCTTCAGTCACGCAAATGGGTACCCTGCCGAGAGTATCCAAGCGATAGTAGATGCTGGAGCGCATATCAGCAGCACGCCCTCCACAGAGATGCAGATGGCCCTAGGGGATCCTATCTGTTTCGATGAAAATCACCCTGGGGCTCAAGCACAGTCGAGTCTGGGGATTGACTGTCATAGTAATCAGGCTTCGAGCATCGTCTACGAGATGAGACTTGGTTTGCAAGCTGCACGAGCGAAGCATAACCAGAGACTTATCGACCAAGGATTAGCTCCGCGACATATATCCAAGACTGTACAGGATGTCTTCAATCTCGGTACCATCCAAGGTGCAAGGGCGATCGGGAAACAAAATCAGCTGGGCAGCATTGCTGAAGGCATGTTGGCTGACCTGGTCATCTTTGACACCAACAACCCCGAACTCCTCTGCGCCGCCGAACAAGACCCATTGGCCGCTGTTGTTTTGCATAGCAGTATCAGTAACGTCGACACTGTCATTATAGACGGAATCGTGAGAAAGCGCGGGGGCAAGTTGGTTGACGTGAAAGTGGAGAAGGACATGCGAAATATCACAGGCAAAGATTTCCTTGGCTGGAGCGATGTGGCGAAAGCTATGAGAAAGTCTAGGACGGAGATCCTTGAGAGGGAGAAGAAGCAAAATCCTGAAGAGCTGAGGCAGGGCGTTATCCGTACTTTCTTCGTCGATGAGTCGAAGTTGCGAGATTGAGGAGGCAGATAACTACATGATGAACTTACAATAGGGACCTCAACTAAAGAAGATTATATAACTAGGCCTCAAAGTTTAATATGCACTTTATTCTGTTTCGAAGTCTTCAATTAGCATAGTTCTTGCCGACAGGTGATATATGCTGAGAAAATAGTGACCCACAGCATATAATTTCACAAAACAAATACAATTTGCGAATACACTCCCGCATATCGTCCTGACTTCGGTACAATTTATGGAAGGCCAGTCTTCTATACGAATAGCTGGAAGGGAAAATGCTATTATCTTGGATGGCAAAAAAGAGAGAGAGAGACTGCAAGCAAATACATACAACACCGGGGATTCGCTGGTCGTCACCGACCCAACTACTAATCCAGCGCTTCGCAGCTTGACTATGGGAGAGCGGACGGGATCCCGTATTTTCTGCGAGCTGTGGTCGTATGTGAAAGAAGTAGCCGCTATTGCATAACAAGTATCAAACATACAAGATTACCAGATGCATTGTAGGGCAGGTGAGTCCCAACCTCATCACGCAACTATCACAACTTGGCAGATTGACCAATCAAATTAATCGATACTCAGGCTTTCGGGTGTCTTCTCTAAATTACAAGCTATGTCATTGTCTGTTTATCCACTTGCGGTACCATTTTGCTTTACATCTTCCTCGAATTCGCCCAGCTCCTGAACCTTCTTAACCACCCTTGCAGGAGACCCCACAGCAACACTCCACGCAGGAATATCCCTTGTAACAATAGATCCCGCCCCAATAGTACATCCATCTCCAATTGTAACACCCGGCAAGATAGTGACACCACCTCCAATCCAACAATCGTTACCAATAGTGATCGGGTAAGCATATTCAATGTTGGCCCTTCGACTCGCAACTTCGGTCTCATGAGTCGCTGTCGAAATCATAACATTAGGTCCGATCATTACCCTGTCACCGATTGATACGATAGCAGAATCCAAGACTGTCAGGTTAAAGTTGGCGTAGAATCTCTTGCCGACAGACATATTGGGTCCGTAGTCAACCCTGAAGGGAGGCTCGATGAAAATTTCGTCATCTGCTACGTGGCCGAGGAAGGATTTGAGCATCTCGGCTCGTCTTTGCGTGATGGTTTCGATGTTGAAGTCGTCGCCTGAAGGGAACCAGGTATTGTATTCATTCATGGCCTTTCGAGCAGCCAGACGAGCGTTTGTGAGTTTGGGGATGAGTGAGTCGTAACTGAAACGAATCTAGTCAGTATACTTGTGTTTGATCCGGGTATACTCAAAACTGACAGCATGCCCGAGATCATCCTCTCGTATTGTTCGCAGTGAGGAATATTTGCCAGCTTAGATGCCTTCTCCAGCTCGACCACGTTCTTTTCTTGAGCCGCCATTGTTTGATAGTTTGATCTTGAAGACTAGAGGAACAATAAATATTTGGAAATTGAGAATCGTATAGTTTGCTATCAAAGTAAAGAGAGGACAGTGGCCCTTTTATCTGAGTTCTCTCAGTACCAAGCCTCACTACTGCGTCCGAGACCAAACCGAATGGGGTAACTCCAGCACAACATCTCCGACTCCGACTCCGATAAGATGCCCGATAATGTGGGACGTCGGCCCATCAGAAGAACAGGTAAGCATGCTGTGATTGCAAAAGCTCAGAACAAGTCTGCAGTTCATTAATAACAAGACACCATAAAAAAGAGGCGTCGGACTTACAAATTCCATCCAAGGGACGTTGGACCAGCCATGAGGGTTTGTACGCCGCCCCTCCCAGACTTTAGCCAGAACTTCTGTCATTGCTGGGTGTTGAAAGCCCGTAGAATGCTTAATGCCGTCGATACATAAGCTGGCATAGTGCATTTGATGTGGCGAACAGGTATCGGCGCCAGCCAAGAAAAGTGGAAAGAGGAGACGTTTGTAGAAGACGCTGTCAGAGGGCGTAGCGGCACAGATATCGAGAATTGCAGTGACAGAAGTCTTGATGCGAGGATCTTCGCATGAAATCGCGAAAGTATCAGGAAAACGCATGATGCGAAGTAGGCAGGCATGCCGATACGCCTCAGCCAGTTGCCGCCATTCTGGATGACCTGTAGGATAAACAGCTTGTTCAGGATCCCAACCTCGCAAGAACCTCTCGGCGCCATCAAGCAACTGCTCGAATTGCTCAAGTGGAAGATCGCCTGCAAGATATAATTTGCCACCTTGGAGGACTTGACCAATTTTGAAGAAGATAACTGGGGGACAGCCGACTAAAGTGTGAAGACTTAGGCTTCCGTGGTCACGTACACATTCCCGTACGTCTTCTGAATATGAAAGCTTTTCGGCGCCGCTGAATCCGCGAAGCACGTCAAGCCTACAAATGTTAGTTGGCTTGGTAGAAAGTCTCTGATGACTTACCAGGATAAAGCAGATATGAGAAAAACTCCTGCCTTGGAGCGTGTTGAGATGTCATCTACAAGAGCCATTCGTTTGCAGAGGAATGACACCCCGGTGAGGTGAGCGCCATGTGTAGAGACACCAGATTCACAGATCTAGGTCAATGTCAATGGATATGATACGTCACAGTTATGAGATTTCTCACATCATGTAGTACTAGTAATAGCACCATAGCCAAAAGGTATTCTTCCTCGGAGTGTGTAAGCGTAGCTGTCTCTTCTTTGAGCAATAGAGATGCGACTGATCGTATCGCAGATAGTCTATATCCGAGAGACACGGTAACAAAATCTTGACCAGTGTACTTCCTGGTGTTGTACATATGGCAAGACGAGAGTCCAAGCAAAGCGTGAAGAATGCCTTGGTGTTGATACGCCAAAGGGAGAACGTATTCTCGGAACGGGTTGTTCAAGCTGAGGACGTGGATGATCAATTGCTCGCTCAGTATCTGGTCAACTGGATAGATTTTAACAAATGCTCAGTAGGATGTGTCAAAGAGCCTTACAGTAGTAGATTATGTGTTGATTCGCAACAATATCACTCTCAATACTAGTGTCGCTGACCACTGTCGGAACAGGATCAATCTGCGAAGGTGAAAGTCGAAGCGGTGATACAACAGGGGTCAAGGTGGAAAGAGGCGACGGAAGTGCAAAATCGAAGGTATCAAAAAGCGTGTCTTGGGGATAGAAGGTTGGAAAGTTTGTGATAGGTGGCTCAGACGAGAACACCGAGCTTCGGGGCGGCTCATCTGAACTTGCTGTCCGGACTGCGATAGCATTCTTGGCCTGTTTTTGTACCTCTGGTTCATCAGGAGACACCGTTAAATATTGCTGGAATTGGAACCTCGGAGGATAGCCCTCGCAGTGAAGTCCCTTGATGCGACATCTATCGCAGATGGGACGTTTTCGATCGCATTTCCGACATTTCTTACGGCATGTGCCGCAGGCAGGGTCTGTAAAAACAATTCAGTAAGGCTTCAATAGATAGAATATACGGTGGATATATTGCAGATGCCGAGTGAAACTGAATGATGGGCTGTTTACCTTTTCTCCGAGCTGTTGGTCGAGTTGATATATGTTCATTGAAGCGAGCCATGGTGCTGCTGTTATTGCCAAATACGGTATAGAAAGGCGACCGAAAAAGTGATCAAAAGGGTATGAGTCTCAATTTATTATGAAGAAGAGAATGCTTGAAAAGCTTGGTCGGTCTTTTTACAGGGTTATTGGTGTGGTCATGTCCGATTGCCGATTTACTAAAGCCGATTGAGAACCTGCCTCCATAAGTCGGAATATTCCTAGATAAGCATAAAGTATATATCAACCTTGCTATGACTATAGTTTAGTCGTCAATATCTTCTCCTGTCTCGGATAGATATTGCTTTTGTCCATGATAATAGTCCGAAGAGTCACCTGTTCTATAGAACTACATACAGACTTGGTAGATGCATACGCTGTGAATGTCAGAGAGTCTCGATAAGGGCTGTTGACTTTTTATATAGAACATATACTATAAGATGTAGCCTCTACCTTTGGGTACTTTTATTTTATTTATTTATTCTCTTTGAAATAAAGATAAAGAAATAAACACGATTCTTTCACGATTCAGACCTCATTGATAGAACAGCGGGGAACTACATCTCTCCGTTTCATAAGTGACCTGGAATACTTTGCTGTGGAAGCTTTGAACTTATATTGATGTGAAAAAAAAAAGAGGTCTTCAAGGTCGAAGGAAGATCTCCTTGGTATAATAGACTGTCAAGGCCAATCGACACTTGTTACTCGTTGAGCTTGCACAGCCGCGATGACATCCTACAAAGCACAGTAACTTTCTTCGCATCCATATCTAGATAGTGATATAGTCTTCAATGTGGGCCTTCGTGAGCCTAGATACATGCACACGAGCGATGTTGGGTAGGACCTCTAACCAAAGGAATTACAGTAGGCAGTGGTTAACGAGATAACTTATCAGCTCGCTGGCCCATTGGATAATAATTAATGTGAAGCTAATACTTATCCGGGCTTGTAAAGATGGTGGAGATTTTTATGAGGTCTTGCAATTCTTCCACTTAGTTATCACTTGTTAGCCGTGAAATGTCGGCAATCTGGAGCGAAAGCTCCGAAGAGCGGGCTGCTTCCGTTAGAAGAGGCGTTCATGACGCAAGAAATATTCTGACTAAGACATGCGCGGTATAGGAGCAGCTCCAGCCGTCAAAGTGAAGGTGACAGAGCATCACAAGATGATCGTAAGAAGGCTGTTAATAAATTGCCGGATATGAAACGATCGCTGGCCCGTATATTTCCACGACTCTGAACTCCAATGCTGGAAACACACTAACTAAATGACCCGTGTATGATATGATAAAACCTTCAAGCCAACTCCCTCTGAGTTCGTGTATCATTAAATAAACTCCTGTCACGAGCCCGTATATTTTCATGCCCTGGAACTCCAATGCTAATAAAATCGCACCCAAATGACCCGTGTATAATCAATCCAACTCTGCCCATGCGTGTATAGTACTTTGTCTGTGAAAGGGACTCTCGATTGAGAGAGAGAAAACATTGCGCAAGTCGAAGACTCCGGCAAGCTTGATATCATGTCAAGTGGCTGGGACCGTCAGAAGATGCTCGTCTTGCAGACTCAAGGTATTTTCGTATGCATCTTCTTGACTGTACCAGGCCACAGACATTGCACGCAATACGGCCAGAGGAAATATACCGCCAGCGAGGCGTTTCCTTGACACCACAAAAGCTGCACTTTTTAGGTTCTCCGGAATCTCCGTGTGATTTTGAGCGAGGTGCATGCACTGTAGTCTTTTGGCGTCGCTGAACCTTGGACGGCGGCTGGTTGCTTCTGGCTGACGAGGACTCGATTGCTGTGGACTGGTGGACGACGTTATGTAAAGCCTGGGAGATGTTGTTGGCGAGATTGGCCATGGCTGATACAGTTTTGTCGTCTGCCACTGGTGTGGACTCGTTGAGGAAGTGGTTTATGTTGTGGGCATCGGCGAGCTTTTGCAAGGCGTGAGCATCCTGCAAGATCTATCAATTGTGTCAGAAAAATGTTGTCGTTGGATCAGGAAGGGAGATGGCTCTCACCGGCTGGATCAAAGCCGTAGTGCTTGGGTTTATAGATATGGAGTCTGTGGCTGATTGGAGGAAGAAGTTGCTGGACTGGCTGGACTCGGCCATGGACTTGACGGATGGAGAAATCATGGGTAAAATGGGAATTAGGCATGCGTGAAAAGGCGGGAAGAGAAGGGAAAGTGTAATTTAATGTAGAGAGAGAGCAGGTTACACAACCCTGGTCACATGGCGGTAGCCTATCCTATCACAAGGAGACGCAAAATGTCGATGGCAATAAATCAGATAGGAGAAGTTGCTTTTGTCAGTAAAATACCTTGGTCGGTCAACATGGACAAACCCCAGCGGGGACTGAGATATGGATATGTATATGACATCAGTATGCAAGCCCCAGGTTTACGACAGTATCTAACTCACTGGCAAGCAAGGATTCCATCCCAAATGATCCAATCATTCAACCGACGGACACGGTCCGTAGGTAACCAACCAACCGTACCAATGTTGAATCAGCTGTGCATATCCGCTAAGATTAGTGTGCGCTTCGGCTTAGTTGGGCCCTAACTCGACCTCCTCAGTGGAGCCAAGGGTCCTGTTGTTGTTGTTTTTTCAGGGTCTTTTTTTTGTTTGTTTTTTCAGGGTCTCAGCTTGATCAGGGTCAGGGTCTACCTACATGCATCCACATCATGGACTGACCACAAATAATTCCGAACGCTGTTTGATTGAACTCGTGAAAAGATATAGATACAATTCTGACAAGACATCAGAAAAGAGCAGTTTCTGAGCTTGGAATCCCCAGACGCCAGTTCCAATATTATTTGACAAGCTAACGGTCCATCGGTCATTGCTTGTCCCCGCTCTACAGTAAGTCTTGGGATGTGAGTTACAGTGCAATAGAGACATTATGATGCGAATATTCCATAACAAAACTAACTGTCTGCAATGTATTGTGGCGCATGTGGAGATTGTTTGTGGCAAGACAAGGTTTGCGCCGCTGCAAATCTTCAGACCGATAGCTTACGGGAGGGGGATTCGGGTAATGAAAGACAAGACAGTCTTGTGGGATACTGTAGTTATCGTACGATATTCTCCCATTGTGCGTTAAATACCGTATCTTCAGCTAGCACTAGAATTTACTATATTATGGCAGTATGGATAAAATACAGTAGTGCAGTTATTTTCTTCACCTGTCGTGTTCTATTCGTCTATACACTACACTCATTGTATGGATGTACAGGACGCAGGTGCAACAAATGTTACTTCAAACAGGTGGCGAATCCGAGCTGATAGGATCTTTCAAATCTTTCAACAGCCACAAACCAGCAACAGGTACAAATATTCGGTGGCGACAAAGTGCCTGTGATTACTGTACTGTGCCATTGTGAGCTGCACAAGTACATATGCAGCTAGATTAGGATACAGCCCGAGAGGTAGAGAAGAAAAGCAAAATGGACCGACCGAAGCTGGGTTCAAGGTTGGACCCCTTATTGACCTCGGAGGTCCCCCTCAAGGTGACACTGTCCAATTGGAGACACGTGCTTCGCCTTTTGCTCAGGCGCTCATTTCGGTTGCCCGGCAGAATACGTTCCAGTTGAGCGGCTCTAAGCGACCGTTTGGGGACTCTACTGCTGATAAGGTTAGTAACTTGAGCAAGACGCGACGGCAGAGCGGTCTAGAAGCGGCTTTCGTTCCCTTCACAGACCCATTTCCTACAATAAATTCTTGTGGCAAAACGGAGCAAGTTGTCCGTTTTGACACATGGCAGACACCAATCCCCCATATACCCGCTCCCCGCTCGAGGCAGGTACAGTATTACCGTGGTGCCCGCCCGTCATCTTAATTCCCCAGCGTGGATCTTTTCTCTTTGTCGCCAAGGGTCAGCAATGGCTACGCCTTTAGCTTCTTGGAAGCAAAGTGAGCTTGTTCGTGAGAGAGAGACATTCAGGTAGGTTGGTCTTCATTGTGTACATAGTCTACAGCACACACACACAGCTGTCCCTGTTTGAAGACAACTCTAATCGACATATTATCCCGCAGATACGACCCCTCGTTAATAGCAAACTCCATCCCCAACTGTCCAGATAACCTTATCCCGTCCCATAAACTCACCACATCACCTGATGCCACCTTGACTTCCTTTTGTCAGCTTGCGGCTTTGCGCCTCAATACGTCTAGGGCTCTCGTGTCGCTCTTCGATCGCGCCAGTCAATTCGTTGTTGCTGAAGCCACACAACATGGCCGCCTACTGCCAAACTCCCGCTCGCCTGGCCCCGATCAAGACCTTTGGCTTTGTGGGACAAACTTTACGCGTTCGTTCGGGGTTTGCGAAAGGGTCATAGTATCACCTACCAGCTCATCGGCATCCGGGTCCCGCGTCACTGTCATCAACGATCTAGCCGAGGACGAGATACTATGTCTACGACCCTACTGCCACGCGTGGCCCAACAACCGCTTCTACGCCGGCATACCACTCACGACTCCTAGAGGAATCGTTATCGGAGTCCTTTGTGTTTTCGATTCAAAGCCGCGATCGGGCTTGGATGATGCGTCGGAAACTATCCTGCGAGACCTCGCCCAGTCTGTCATGGCACATCTCGAAGACCGTCGCGTCCGCGAGCGATATCGTCAGGCTGATCGTGTCACTCGAGGTATCCGACGCTTCTTCCATGGACGTACTTCCAAGACACAACTCCAACACGATCGACTTCTTGCGGCAGAACCGAGGCTTCGTACTCCTGGAGCAGACTTCAGCCCACAATTCAATCACTCGAGTGATGCTAGACATGGAGAGGACCGGTTGTCGAGCACTTGTGCTAGTGCGGCTGATATTATGAGAGACGCCCTCGAGGTTGATGGCCTCCTGCTTCTCAACGCCTCGCACTCATATCGAAGCCCTGGAACAGAGACCCACAAACTCACTGACGCATCAAAAGACAGCCAGCTTGGCGTTGATGAGCTGTGCCCTGTTCTCAGCTCGTCGGTTGCAGCTCAGCCAAAACAAGATGCAAGTTCTTACTTTGGACATTCAAGCCTGCAAACCTCGATCTTAAAGAAGTTACTCCACTATTACCCACGTGGGACAATATGGACTTTTTACAACGCTGAGGGTGATGCAAGTGACAACTTGAGTGATGAAATAGCCTCCGAAGCCTCCGACGACGACCATGTGACAGAAGAGTCAGATAACCCATCAGGTGTTGACTCAGAACATCCTTCAGGGCATCAGCACAAACGACAACAGCTCAGAAAAGCCATAATGGCACTTCTTCCCGGTGCAACAAGTGTAGCCTTCTTCCCCATTTGGAACGCCCAGAAACGGCGCTGGTTCGCAGGCGGTTTCGCCTACACCAACAAGGCCAGCCGGGTCTTTTCACCCAAGAGAGAACTCAGTTACTTGCGAGCTCTCGGAACAGTTCTCATGGCCGAAGTGTCCTTCATCAAAGAACGTGAGGTGGAACACTCCAAGCTTGATGTCCTCGACTCTATATCCCACGAGTTGCGCTCGCCGCTCCACGGTATCTTCTTCGGTGCAGGCGTCTTGCGTGCTGGGAAGCTTAATTCTTCCCAAGACGATGCTCTGCGGTCTGTCGAGGCATGTAGCCGTACTTTGCTGGACACCATCGATCAGATTCTTGACTGGAGCAAGATCAACCATTTTACAACATCGCTCGAGAACGGCTCCGGGTATACGCACACTGACGTGGACAGTCGGGCCCTTCGTTCGACTCGGAACAACAGCATTGAAGCAGGTATGATGAGCATTGCCTCCGACGTTGACCTTCCTCACTTGATAGAGGATGTGATAGAAAGCGTGCACGTAGGCCATGAGTTTCAGAAACAAATTCTGGGTGCATCCCAGGACAACGTGAGACTCGTGGTCAATTTCGAACCGAGACCCAACTGGAGATTCCACGTACAGCCTGGGGCGATCCGCCGCATTCTTATGAACATCCTGGGCAACTCGCTCCGTTTCACCTCTAACGGTGCCATCCACGTGCAAGTGGAACAGACGGAAACAGAAGATGCATCGATGCGTCTTGTAAAATTCACCATTACCGACACAGGTTGCGGAATGAGCCCCGAGTTTCTCGCCAACGACGTCTTCAGCCCTTTCACCCAGCAGAACATAATGGACGCTGGAACTGGGCTGGGGCTGAGCATCGTCAGGCGTATCACACAGGCTCTAGGCGGGAATGTCGAGGTACAGAGCGCTGTTTCTGTTGGTACCACAGTACGTGTCAAACTACCACTGAAGCTCAGCGAGAAGACTGTCCAAGAAGAAGATGTCCTCAACACACCCTTGCAGCCGGGTCTGGAAAAGGACTTGGAGGGATCGAGAGTCTCGATCGTGGGGTTTGAAGACTCGGTGGCTGAAAATACCACTGACCTTGGTTGGAATACCTTTGCAAGTGAGGGGGATAGTATCTCCACGGTTTGCCGGGGCTGGTTAGGGTTACAGCTTGTCGAGATATCAGATACCCAGGAGAATGTTCCACATGTTGTGCTTTGCGATGAGAAGTCTCTGGGTAGAGCCAAGTCCCTCACGCAAAGTAAGAAGTCGACATCACTCGTGGTTGTCTGTCGAAACGCGGTTGTAGCTCGAAGGCTAGAGGCTGCAAACAAGGTCGACGATGACGGCACAGACATCGAGCAAGCAGTTCTTTTCACACATCGCCCGTAAGTCTCTCAGCTTTGATATTGCCGTTCTGTCACGCTAACTTACCATAGTCTTGGTCCGCGAAAGCTACAACAGATCTTAGCACGGTTCAAGCAAGGCCAGCAAACTACAAGACCACTCCCGGGCAACCGACCAGTCCCGAGCAGGAAGGTAGCCGATGGCGCTGCAACGTTCCGAAGGCGCGTGGATCCCCCAACACCGCCTGCTGCTGAGTGCGAGAAGCCAGATGTTTTCGGGAGCACATTCTTGAACCTCCCCACACCATCAGAGGGGTATTTGTCCCCAGGACCACTACGCTCGCCTGTCAGCACGCCGTCAGAGAAAGGAAGCCCCATGTTCGATACAGCGGCACCAGTAGAAGAAAAGTTTTTGCTTGTCGACGACAACCCCATCAACCTGAAGATGCTCGTCATGTTCATGAAGAAGCTGAACCTGCAGTACAGCACAGCCACCAACGGCCAAGAGGCCGTAACCAAGTACAAAGAGAACCCGACGAGCTACAAGTGCGTGTTTATGGACATCTCCATGCCGGTCATGAACGGTTTCGAAGCAACGCGCTGTATACGTGCGTTCGAGGCCGAATGTGATATCCGCAAATGCAGCATCTTTGCCCTCACTGGCTTGGCATCTCGTGATGCGCAGCAGGAGGCAGTGCTGAGTGGTATTGATTTGTTCTTGACCAAGCCCATTGAGCTGGTTGAGATCAAGCATCTCTTGGAATCAAAGGGATTATCTCAAAAATAGGCATTAATAATGATGATCAATGATATATACACGATATACCACGGCGTTTAGGACGACATGGGTTTAACATAGGTCAATACCATAATTTACAGTTTCTCTTGTACAACTCTGGGAGGATATACTGTTCACAACTCATACCTCTTCATCTTGACCTGTCACAAAGTGATCTGTCTTGTTTCATTCTATCTTATATGACAGGTGGGACTGGTACAGGCAGGGATATTTTGGTGCGTAAACTATTCGTACTCATGATTATTTTTATTAGATACTCGTATTAAAAACGGTTCAATTTAAACCGAATCCCTATCAGACCGCGTCAAAGAGTTGGCACTCTTATTATCCAGTTGCTTCATATGCACCAGATACGTCTCATCATCGTCACCATATTGAACCTTGTAGGTTCGGTCGCATGTGATTCCAACAGGATCGATTCGCGTGTGTTGATGAGGCGACTTGCCGATCTGCGCACTGGAACCCAGAGGCTCTGATCGCGAATGGCTTCTGTGGCCGTTGGTGTTGGTGCCGTCTATGTTCGAGGTCTTGTAGCTCTTGGTGCTGCCGTAGTTGAGATAGCGCTTGGACGTGCCGAGCAACTTGGGGAACAGGCGGACGAGGAGGACGCGCAGCGCGGGCATACAGGCGCACCAGATACCGACGTTGATTTCGATGGTGGACCACTTTGACATGGGGAGGTATTCCCACGTTGCGTTGTTGGTATGGCTCAAACCGGCTTCGATACAGGCGTAGAGGCGGAGGATACTCATAATTGTGACACTAGAGATACACAAGTTAGAAACAACTGTACGTCGAGGGAGCAGACAGCGGGAATATTGCACTTACAAGACACCGACACTAAACATCATCCCAACACCAACCTTCTTCCTCCAGTCCAGGTTCATCTTCTTCAGCTGGGAAAGGGGTATACCGAGGATCCAAAAGTCCAAAGCAATATTGACAGCAGCATTCGACCAGGTGATACTATTGACGCTAGCACACTTCCCCGTATGCTCGTGATCCCATTTTGTCCAAAAGTAACTAATTGGCTGACATTGGAAGATGGCAACGATAACAAAGGTGATTCCATTAGCGACCGTAAAGGCGACCGTCGTCCAAAGAGCCCTCCGCACTCTTGTACTTGGGAAGATGCGAAGATAGAAGAAGATCATGGATAGCTTGAGGAAAGTCTGCACTGAAAAGTATAGAATGGCCATGGTATAGAACCAGCGGGCAAAGTCCGTTATTTGCGTCGGTTCCCTGGTCCAGATATCCTTGCCCAAGCCGGTACTTGCAAGTCCGTACGAGTTGATAACAATGCACGCGATCGAGTTGAGCATCGTCAGGAGCATAAAGACATCGTCCATGCCATAGGGGAGGTTGTAGGCAAACTTTGTGACGTATCGCATGAGGCAGAAGGCGCCTGAAATGGCTCCCATTATGTCGTTGAGGGTGACGAAGGCAGTTGTCTTGTTTCGAACGGGGGCGCCGCATAAGGTCAGAGTGGTGTTCTTTGTGGCTGATGGAGTGTAAGTGAATCGAAGACTAGGAATAACAATTGGGTGATGACGTACAAAGACCTTCCTTGACGGTGCATGACTTCAATACGCATATCTCAACCTGTTTCTGAAGAGCTTCATTCTGGCATGTGCATTTGACATCTTCGAGATCACAAGTTGATTGTAGTACATTTGTCACGAGACATTTGGCCTGTAGAACATATGCGGTCAGTTAAAGTATCCCATCATACATACAAATAGCATCAAGACTTACTGCACACTTGGGCAAAGTTGACAAGACTGCAGAAGCCTGATCATCTAGTGCCAAAGCTAGTGGCAAAGCCACGAAGCAAGCCAAAAGGCCATGAAGAAGCTTCATCCTAAAACAAAATTTCTCCCAAAAAGAAGACGCAAACAAACAGAAAAAGAAAAGAAAAGAATGGATGGAATTAATGAATGACAAGTCAAGATCTGATTCTAGATGCGAAACGGTTGGAGATGAACGGAGACACGCATCGGCGGTATGTTTGCTTTTGGCAAGTGGGAAAAAACGGCGTAGGGGATACTGTTATAGCGACAGTTGAAGCAGATCTAGTTCAGGGACGCACGTCAACCCTGAATCGCAAACACTTGATCAAAAACATACTAGACCAAGCCCCCTCTCAGTGGCTGTCGAAGATATAGACAGCATCTTGGAAGCACGCTTAGCATCATTAGTTTGTGTGATCAGACGTGCACAGACTGACCATCTGAATCAGTTGTGCGGAACAAATGCGTAGCCACCCCGCTTTGAACTCCAGTGACTAGGATACTAGCAGACTAGCAAGTGGGAAACAAAAACACCGGACTGAGGATCAGCAATTTTGTTGTTTGTAAGTTTGCTGCATGTTTCCCTCCTGAGAGGCCAGCCAAGCCAAGTCTTGTCAGAGAGTAATACCGAGTGCCAGTCCCGAGGGCTTGGGAGAATCTCTGTCGATCATTCTGTCGCCAAGAGCGGGAGAGAAAAATGATTGGTGAGAAAAAGATTGCATATTGCAAATCCGGCTTGGATTCCGACATAGACTGTAGTATATGTAATCAACATATGGTCAGCTGGGTCAATGTGTTGGAGACGTCAGTCATTCATGATGGCTCAAAGCGTATTTGATATTGCAACATTGATCTATGGAGAGACGTGTCAACAAGGTTCAACTCAGTTAGTTGAGATGAAGCTATCTTCTAGTGAAAGACCTAAAATCGTCCGCACCAAAAGTTCATGACATGTTGTCTATGCGATTCTAGTGGAATTCGTTCCCCTAATGTGCGTTTGACATTTCAGACTTTGGTGCTGATGTAACGGTTACTGTGGCGTGCTATAGAGCAGAGTTTCCTGTTATTCCCAGCAGCCGACAGAATTGACCAACGTCAAAGTGTTCTATAATAACAATGTCTTTGCTACGTAGCGGATTTGCGGAAAGAAAATGACGGAAATGGACTTGGATCACCTGAATTATGTCTTCCCCGGCTATACGGATGGGGACAAAGCGGAAGAGACTGTAGATCATGTAGATACTACCCAGGTCCATGTGTCTAAGTAAATCCGATTCCCGAGCACCCGCAACGAGGCCCGCAGGATCTCCAGCTCGGCGTCATTTTCGTTTCTTGGTTAATGTGGAAATAAGAGAAAAGTGTTTCTCTCATCATTTTAGAGACAAGAGCCACAGTTGCCAAGACCTTTCCGGTTTATGGAGCAAAGGCCATATCTAGAATAGACTAACAATTGCCAAGATTTAGCTGACTTTCGATGAAGAAACTGGAGCATGTCAATTGAGAACAGTACTACAGGAGCTGTTGTAGGTTGTCTTGATATGTGCCATAACTATCGTGGACAGTACAGTACAGTAGACCAGATCAACACCATTTCGATAAACATAATAATCTAACTTGGTTCAGCAATAACAAGCGCCGTTTTCTTCTTCATCGTCTTTTATTCTTTCGTTCTTTGTTCTTGACCCTTTCGGGCAAGTGTTTCGCTGTGTGGCTTTTTACCTCGCCTAATATGCCACACTAGCGGAGGAAGTTGAACCCCTGAGTCCATCGGAGTCTTCAAGCCACAAGCCCCTAAAGATTGCTTAGTTGCCACCGTTCCACTGGACGGCGGGACCTTGAGAACAAGCATCAGGTGTTTAGTTAGTGTCTCTGCCAGACCTGCCATCCATGCTGGTTGGTCTGGTATATGTATCCGTACCTCGGCAGGCTCGGGAATTCTAAGCCTAGTCTCGAGTCATGAGTTCGGTCATATCAGTTTTGGTCTTGCCAGTTAGTTTTCGCTATTCTGTCGCTATTCTGTAGGTTCAGCACTGGAAAAGACCCGACACCAAGATAATAGTTAGTTATCTAATCATTAGGATTGGGTATTTCTCTCCGGTGCATCACGGATATTAATTCCTTGTGTCTGGGTGAAACGCCCAATGCAAGAGACTTCTTCAGCCATTGGTGGAGCTCCAGGGCGCTGAAGCCTCTGTGGCGAATGTGGGTTCTCTTCCATTTCCTCTTCTTGTTCCATTTCAGCCTAGACATCTTGACTCGTCAAACGCCATCGTCATCATCACCTGTTGGAGCTAATTACTCAGTTGCCTTTTAGACTACTACTCTCGCAACCATGACTCCGGATTCAAATTCATCCCAACAGGTTCTTCCATGACATGACTCCCGGTCCCCTCTTGCAGATCAAGACATGTCTGCACGTGGGTATTCAGGGTCTCATCTCCTTAGCTTGGCGGGTCTTGAACGATTCCGATTTCGAGCTGGGACCACAAAAGAGATCGGGCTGAAGGTTTACTACGTATTGTTGGCGTGAGTCCTAGGCCCCCTTTTTGGCCCGACTTTCAAGCCAAGAGTTTTTCTTTTCCATCTTCTGGTGCGACCGCTTTAATCACTAATTTCCGGCCGTTGCTTCAGCTGTCAAAAATATCTCGTGGCAGGGATCGACATCCCTACAGCGTTGCATCTTCCCCAGAACCACCTGCCCAGAAGGGACATTCTCCAGCGGGGAGATGCATAACAGTAGGGTTCCGGTGGTATCATATCGACCAACAGCTGTCAAAGTGCCCTGGGGTATTGACATCCTGGCTATCGACATGCAGAAGCGATGTAACCAGACACCAACGCGCGTATGTAACTATGAGTTACTTACCACCCTAGCCATGTTGGTTGAACGATTTAATTAAATTTGAAGCTTTCTAGATAAGTCCATACTAGAGTCAGATCCACCAATTATATCAGTCTACTGGCTGGTATAGTCAGGAGCTGAGTTGATTTAAATAGCACATTTGTCCCGTCACTCGCGCCGCTTGCATCAGTCTGTTGCCTTACTCGCTTCCAGCTAATCCAAGCCACCGCCAAGATGAAGTCCCTTCTTTCGTTGGCACTCTTGCCACTAGTAGTCATTGCCAACGCTAATCCCAGCTCTAAATGTCGCTGTATGCCCAGCGACTCGTGTTGGCCCTCAAATAGCGCCTGGGCATCGCTCAACAAGACCGTTAATGGCGCTCTGATCAAGACCGTACCCATCGGAACGCCATGCCATGATCCCACATACGACGAGGAAGCTTGCTCTGCCTTACAAGACGCTTGGTCGCTGCCCCAGACTCAGTATGGTAACTATTTCATTAGTGTGGTCCGCCAAGGCTAACGATCTGTACTAATAGCATCGAATCCTCTTCTTCGATAATGCAGCAATTCTTTACCAATCAGAGTTGCGATCCTTTCTTGGCACAGAGTCGTCCCTGTCTCGTAGGAAATTATCCCAGTTACGCTATCAAGGTCTCCAACGCGCAGCAAGTCGCCGCCGCTGTTCGCTTTGCCAACGACAATAACATCCGTCTGGTTATTCGCAACACAGCACACGAGTACGTCTTTCTCTCGCGCAATCATAACTCAAAATGATAGAAATAAAAAGGAAATAAACTTGTTTGCTGACTTTTTCTACTAGCTACTTTGGTCGTTCTACAGGTGCAGCCTCCCTTGCTATATGGACGCACCATCTCAAGAACAAGGAAGTTATCCAATGGTCCGATAAGCTATACTCTGGTCCGGCGTTCAAGCTAGGCGCGGGTATCCAAGGCGCCGAAGCCGTAGAGTTTGCTAACGCCAACGGCCTTACTGGCGTTCCTGGCGAGTGTCCCACAGTTGGTCTGGCTGGCTTCACACTAGGCGGAGGGCACTCTCCGCTGAGCACTAGTTTTGGTCTTGGCGCCGACAACACTCTCGAGTTCGAAGTTGTTACTGCCGCCGGCCGTATTGTTCGTGCCTCTGCCAGAGAGAACAGTGATCTGTACTGGGCGTTGAGCGGCGGCGGTGCTGGAAACTTTGCTGTTGTCACGTCCATGACTGTTCGTGCTCACAAGACGACTACCATCGGCGGAGCTACCCTAACCCTAGGTGCTGGAACGGATAAGGATGCTTACTATGCTGCTCTGACCAAGTTCCATGAGCTTCTGCCTGCCATGATTGATCATGGTCCTACGGTCGTTTACCTCGTGACAGCTGCTGGTCTTTCCATCAAGCCTGTTACTCTTGCCAACTCGACTGGTGACTATGTCCGTGACAAGGTTCTCGCTCCTTTCACCGAGTATCTCACCAAGAACGGTCTCAAGCACAGCGTATCTTACACCACACTGAGCTTCCGTGACCACTATGAGCTCTACAACGGCCCTCTTCCCAACGGCCACATCGACTCCTCCCAATTCCAGTACGGCGGTCGTCTGATCCCTCGATCCGTTCTCGAGAACGATAACGTCGCTTTCAACAAGGTCATCCGCAGTCTTTTGTCCAGCGGTCTCGTCATGGCTGGTAGCAGCGGTACCTTCAAGGCCCCTCAGGGTGTCTCCAATGCCGTTCTCCCCGCGTGGCGCAAGGCCATCATGTCGATGCAGATGGGCACGCTCTGGGACCCACAGCGCTGGGAGGACATGCTTGCCGACCAGAAGAAGATCACCGAGGTGTACATGCCGCAAATCATCGCCGTGACACCTGGCAGCGGAACCTACATGAACGAGGCCGACTTCAACCAGCCCAACTGGAAGGAAGTTTTCTACGGCACCAACTGGGACCGTCTTATGGCTGTCAAGAAGAAGTGGGATCCCAAGTCTCTTCTCTACAACTGGAGAGGTGTTAACAGCGAGGTTTGGGAGGTTGCCAACGATGGTCGTATGTGTAGAGTTTGAGTCTTGGAGCGAACCTCCGTGCATAAACTTGGCTGTTGAGTGTATATATATAACTTGATTAGATAGCGTAGCATGGTCGGGGTGCATAGCTTGTATATGGTTTGCAAGTCCTTTGATTTATCAAATTTCAAATGATAATACCCATGCTCACATACCGTTGCTGGTGCAAGTGTCTGTGAGAGGAACAAATGTATGTCGCTTGGTTGTAGCTTGACCTCTACGGACTATAGTATTGATCGTTACCACTATGCCGTGGCAGTCACCCATGGCAGTCGCATTCGCAGTCACTCATCCCAATAACTCATCCCAATAACTCATCCTAATCACTCATCCATGTCGTCATCTTCTTCTTCATTGCGGTCATCCTCTTTAAACCGGAAGTTCTGGCGATGTCGGCGGATCTCGACGGGGTAAGTGAAACCTGCGTCTGCTGAGAGTCACCTGTGCTCGAGGTGTTGATATGTCGGCTGGCTGTGATGGACTTTCGAGCCTTATGGGTGGAATGCATCATCACTACCGTCATCGTCATCGTCACCAGCAGCTCCACCACCCTCAGCACTACCAGTAGCCTCTTCACCAATGTTGATATCGTCGGGCCCTGAGAAGTCGCTGGCGCGGTAACATCGGCGTGCACGAATGGGTAGCAGGGTTCCTGCCCTTGGACTTCTGCTGGGTAGCAGAAAAACTGCCCCCTAAGCTTTAGGACATAAAAATAAATAGCCCAAAGGCCTGGTCTAAAAAGGATAAACTGGCTGGCTAATTTCGTCTCTTATGCTACTAGCGGCCAAGTTTCCTGGTACCGTGAGGGACCTGCAGTTACTCTCCTTCAAGGCTTTGATGAGGGTAATGTAAGTACTGGTAACAAGATCAGGGCTCAGAACTGCAAAGTCATTAACAAAATAGACTTTCGGAAATTCTCATCTTCATCTCCTTCAGCAAGGGCAGGTCCATCACGGTCTCGAAAGGCCATAGCATCCACAGTCGACTGAATAATATACCTAACATAGCGCTTCTTCTTAGTGTCTTCCATATATTCCCGGTGTACTTGTCACCATTGGGGCCACTAAGTGTATGGAATGCCTGCATGGTTTGGGGATCATTGAGTGGATCGGAGGCAAGAGTTATTTCTTTGCCTTCGGTGCTTTTACTCACGCCGGTACCAGTGTATGACATACTGCTACGTCGGCGCCGGTTTTTTTTTTAGCGGCCAATATACGCTCTTATATTCGTATCACAACCCGAAGCTACTAAGCCAGAAACTCAGTTAGGCAAAGAAGAACCCGTTCAGTCGGAGTGCAGAAGGTCTCATCCTTAAAGCCCACCCAGCTAGAGACAGCAGTAAGATCATTATTACTATTAAGGATAGCGTCAATAAATGCCAATTATATCTAGGTATCGTAATACTTATAGGTCAGGCAGTTTATATCCAGTAGTTAACTAATTAGGATCTATAGTTTTGCGACTGATGATATTGTGGTGTTAATATTATTGGATTTACCTAAGATTGGGAAAAGCAAACTAATAGCCCGTCTCGGGCTCTGCTGATATTGCGAATGGCTCCCCAAATCCATCAGTTAATAATAGGTGTTGCTCCTGTCAGATGGCGCCAGCTGCCTCTGGCACCATTGTGAATCACGTAAATATCTAGGCAACCATCGCCTTGCCTTAGGCACCAGGAGATTTACCACTACCTTCCCTTTCTGCAGTCACAGAGGTTTCCTCTTACTTTCTCATCATTATCTCCTGTTCCAACCGTCGGAAATGGCCGCTCCTCCTGTGGCCGGGGGCCATCGGCCTTCAATATTCTGACCAAAAGGAGCTCCTTTCACCCATCCCACAGGAGAGCGACCTGACTCTCGTCTGAGCGCCTAGGCCATTACCAAGGCTTACAATCCCCAGCGAGGAATATTGCACCTATAACAATATATTTAGGCCAGGTCCTTCAGCTTTAATTGTCTCAATAACGATCTCTTTACATTCACAGATCAACCATCCCCTTGCACCACTCCCGTAATTTCTCCTCACCTCTATTATTACACGATCATAACGGATATATTCATACGGCAAGTAGAGCCAGTTGACAGTAAACGACAGTGTAGGGAGAACGAGACACCTGCTACGAAAAGACATCAACATGAGTCAGTGGAAGTATGAATGACAGCAGCAATGGGTAATTGGTTGCAACAGTAAGGGGTAAACCAGAAGCGTGGTTAATTCTACTGACTTTCTCCACTATGGTCCCTGGCCAGCATTCATCCCATACTTATAATGCCACCCTTCACTCTGCATATCCATCCTAATCTTGTACTGCGACTCGGCAATCCTCAAAACATCCAAATCAACCTCTACAATCTCCATCTTCTCCTCCCCTACTTCAATCCTTCCCAGAGGTCCCAGAATTGGCATGTTGACACAACTCAGTCCACCAGCATTACAGAACGCAATCGCAGCTGTGTTCTCAAATGCTCGCGCTGTCAGAGCACAGTTGAGAAACAATCGCTCTGAATCAGGGTTCAGGTCACCACCCTCATCGCCTGCGTCGCTCATGAACCAGTACGATGGAATCAAGATAATGTCCGCGCCATCGTTGACCAGTGCTTTGAAAGCTTCAGGAAAAGCAAGGTCCCAGCAGATAAGCATGCCCGCACGGACTGGCTTGCCGTTGGCGTGTTTCAACGGTGTATCGAAAGCTGTGTGCGGCGTGTGTGTTGATGAAGTCAAGTGTGGTCGTTCAGGATGCCAAAGGTTCTTCTTCTGGTAAGCACTGCAAATCTCACCAGTTCCTGCGGCTAGAAAGTACGCCATGTTGCGAAGCTCTTCATCTCTGCTGTTGGGAACGTTGTGGACTTCGCAGATTGTGCCGGGGACGATGTTGATATTGAGTTCTCGAGCGAGAGCTTGGTATTTTGAAAGATAGTCTGCCGATTTCTTGCTCGCGGATACGAATTCAGGGTGTTCGGGAACCCATGACGTTAGATGGAATTCTGGCAAGAGAGCTATATCACAGCCCTTTGTTGCAGCTGATCGTAGATAACTTTCTGATTTGGCAAAGTTCTCTTCGAGGGCGATGGCCTATTTGATGTATGAGTCAGCTTTCGATGACATCAACCGAGGTTGAAAAATGCAGAATGTTGTATTTATGCATAATCCTTGATGCTGACCAACCTTTGGCTCAAACTGTATAATGGCAATCTTATACACAGGCGCCATTATGGAAACTCTGTTGGCATACACACAGCCAACAATAATTAGAAATTATCAAAAGTCTCTCAGACTTGAGAAAGGAATGGAAGACGCGGAGGCGGCGGCAACTCGGCAACGTAGCGTATTCCAATCTCCACATCAAATTAGATGGTAGACAAATACTCCGTACCTTGTATCTGAAGAGTCGATGAGTTAGTCATAATGACTGCGGGAATAATGCTCAAATATATAAAAATGATGCCCTTCTAGAATTGCTTGTCTATTTCTTTCTGTTTTCGGAATGTTTGTGTATTTCTGCACTAACTGTGTGACACTTTGCGCCGCCAATCATGTTCTGCGCATGATCATGATGTAAGATGAGGGGAAATATGAAATCGGCCTGCCATTTATGTCAAAAACGCGAGAGGGAGGGGTAACGTTAGCCATTGTGACATGCCGACTCCTCGGACGCGAGAATGTTGGGGTAGGGATGTTAATAACCTGATGAAAGAATGAGTGACCAATGACCGAATTCGGTACGACTTGGACTTTATTAATGTCAGAAGACACAAACCTAGAACTCGGCGTTAATAATTCGGCCATCACGTCTCTGCACGACGACAACATCATCGAGCCAATCACATAATCCCGTTGGTTGATTCCAAATAACATTGTAGACTATCGTTAGAAACGCAAGACAATCCTTGTCAGAATCTGTAGTTGATTCAACTGCCAACCAGAGTTTAAGGTAGTCTGCAGGGTAGATACCATTCTAAGCCACAGGTAAAATTATAACCAAGACTAAGTAGCCTAAAAGCGGGCTTAAAATAGCATAAAATTAGGATATTAATTATGTCTCACACAAGTAGAAGGAGGTCTTCTGCAACTAAATCTCTTAACAAACAGCCCTTGACCCAAGCTAGAGGCTTCAACAGACAGTATATCCTCTCTAGGCCTCACAGAGAGCAGAGAGCTTGCAAAGGAAAGACCCGATGGATCTCGATCAGCCAATTGCCGAGCAGTTCAAAGCCCTCTGGCCAATCACTGAACGAGTTGAACTCTAGCGTATGTCACTTGGCCTATGACATAACTGGAGTAATTACCTTGGGGAGACAGGCCGTGCCCGGTGCCAATTGGATCTCGGATTAAGAGTACATCAAGCATACAACAGAAATTTATGACATCGGTAAATACAGATCTAGAGTAAAAGAATATATCAAGAAAGGCAAAAGAAATGCAAAAGAAAGGCAAAAGAAATGCAAAAGAAATGCGACCGAGGGGAATCGAACCCCTCTCTAACGCTTGGAAGGCGTTAATGCTAACCACTACACCACGGTCGCTGGCTTGACATTATTACCTAATCACTACCATTAGGTCTATATATACCTCAAAAATCTGAACAGCAGTGGAACCTCTGCTTCAAGTGGGGTCCCTTTGTCAACAGATTCACGAGCAAACAGCAAGAGACAATGATAAAGTGGTTAAACATTCTTTCCGGCTTCTTTTAGATGCTTTACATTTTCCCCTCTTTCCATTATTGATACTGTGCTCTTCTCATCTATCGAGTAGTGGCTGGAAATACGTAGTGCAATACGATACCTTTTACAAGCCCGAGAGGCACCTAGTCACTGGGTGCAGTTATGCAGATGCAAAATACAAATGCAGAGCAGGCATTATAAGTAATCATATAGTGTAGCTTGGATGCAGCGTATCTTTGGAAGGAAGGTCCTTGTGTCATGGCAGTCTGGAAGCCTACAAGGAGCGACACTCCTCTTCATCTAGTCGCTGCACTACATGCCGAGGGCTATAATACTCATGGGGTAAATGCAATATTCGAAATCTATCCTGGGTCTAGATTAGACCCTATACGATATAGGTGAAGGCCTGTTGTGTTTCCTCGATCCTTCAGTATCCCTCTACCCTTGTGACCTTTACATGGCAAAATCCCGCAAAGCTCAACAAGGCACACCTGATAAGGCCTGATTCTGTTTAGTAGATTATCTGAATTACTCTAAATTACTTTCAATGAATGTTTCATAAAGGGATTGTATCATGCTCGCCAATGAACAAAGAGTTGCGAACCAAGACATCAAGGTTCTCGGAAGGTCAACAGGGTCGGTTCCGTTGAACAGAACTTTCGACCTGAATTGACTCTAACGGCGATACAAGCTTGAATGTGGTTGGTTGAGCCAATTACCTTGAGAGAATTGACAATTCACTCAACTGCTATATGCATTGCCATTTGAACCCTTGATTCAGGTCTCCTGCTTTCTGATGATCATTGATGCCAATGTTGACAAGGCGTCAAGGAATGTCTTAACAGTTCCTTGATCGTATAATCAGATGGAAACGCGGAGCCGCTATAGGTCTTGATACAGTAGATGTTGGGATCCCATGGTGCTTAGAATCATCTCATACCTGGTTGGCCTCGATAACCTAGGCCCTGAATGTCGTCAACCCTTTTGGCGGCTCCGCATCCTCTGATCTCTGCTTTACGAGCCGCTATAGACTTTGAACTCTAGATCTAGTCTCCATTCTCGGCTTTTGTTAACCGTAGCCAATCGAGTTGCCGAAGTTGTCATCAAGGTACTTACACCATTCACCTTGATGGCCTTCAGGGACCACACCTTGATGACCGCAGATGATATCTCGTGTAAGTCGAGAATTAGTAGAAATATCTAGGCCTGAGAGTCAGGAAGCCTGACTTATGTTTATATTCTCAAATCATTCATTCTCTCATCACTCTTTGTTTATACTCATAGCAATCTTACTTCTTCTCTCAGGTGCAAAATGGCTAAGAATAAGGTCAAGAAGGGGAGTAAGAACAAGGGCATCAAGAAGCCCAGTGTCCCTCCAAAGGCACTGCCTGTGACACTCCTTTCTGGATTCCTGGTACGATATCTCGAATATCTGACTCTGAGCCTTTCCTAACTGTATACAGGGTGCTGGTAAAACAACCCTTCTTCAACATATCCTCCGAAGCGAACATGGTCTTCGTATCGCAGTGGTGGTTAACGACATAGGCGCGTAAGTATTTTATCCTCGTGCCCTTCTGAGACAACTAAGACCTAATTTTTGCAGTATCAACGTCGACGCATCTCTCATCAAACAAACCCACCGTATCAACAAGACTGAAGAAAAGGTCATCGCACTGCAAAATGGCTGCATCTGCTGTACCTTACGAGGAGATCTTCTAGAAGAGCTTGTTCGCCTCGCTCAACTGCAAGAGTTCGACTACATCATCATCGAGAGCAGTGGTATCAGCGAGCCTGAGCAAGTGGCTGAGACGTTTGACTCGAGGTTGGCGGAGCAGATGGATGCTATGGGGTCGATTGAGGGTACACCTGGACTTGACGCTGATATGGTGAAAGTCCTGAAGCAGCTGTAAGTCTCTCTTTCTCATCCTGCTTATCTTCAAGGGTCAGTTAGGATAATTGCTGACTTGTTAATAGAAAAGAAGCTGGTGGTCTGGAAAAGTTTGCTAGACTTGACACAACCGTCACTGTCATTGATGCATTCACAATGCTGCATGACTTTGACACGAGTGACCTTCTCTCTTCTAGAAGAGATGATGTTACGCCAGAGGATGAAAGGACAGTCTCGGACCTCATGGTTGATCAGATTGAGTTTGCAGATGTCATCATCCTCAACAAGCTTGATATGGTTGGTTGATCCTCTCTTCTATTCGTTCAATCAACTGACAAAGCTCTAGGTCGATGCATCCACGAAGCCTCGCCTGCTGGACCTGATCAAGAAGCTCAACCATCGGGCAAAAATCATCGAGTCGAGTTACGGAAAGGTCGATGTCAGGCAACTTGTCAACACAGGCATGTTCAACCTCCAAGTTGCGCAGTCGGGCTACGGTTGGCTTCAAGATCTCCACGCCATGACTGTTCGTGAGGTAGGACGGACGCCTCAGATTCTCAATTTACTTCGTGTGCTAACAGTCACAGGTTAATGGGCGCAATGTCCTTACGCCCAAGCCTGAGACGGAAGAGTACTCTGTTCGTAGCTGCATCTACAGCCGTCACAGACCCTTCCACCCTCGTCGACTATGGGCATTGCTCTACGACAAGTTCATCCTCCAACTTGAGCATCCCGACAAGGACGACGATGAGGATGATGAAGAAGAAGATGAGGATGACGACCTCGAAATGGTCGACTACGCAGACGCTGGAGAACCAGCCTTGGAAGTTGACCAGGACACCGAAGACTCATTTTCATCACGCGGCAAACGCTCGGCTCCCTCATCTCCTAGAAGCTCACACTCGACCATCGAGTCAGCGCCATCGCCAGAGCCAGTGTCCAAGAAGCAAAAGTTTACCGACACAGAGATGGACGAGACAGAAGATCTCTTCACACCGCCTAATGAAGTCATCCTCGAGACCAAGCGAAAGCATCCCATCTTCGCACGTCTCTTCCGCTCCAAGGGAGAGTTCCTCCTCGCAACGCGTCCTCATCGCGCAGGAGACTGGTCTCAAGCTGGCGCAATGCTCACCATGACAGGCGGAAGACCTTGGTTCTGCACCCTACCCCCAGAGGACTACACAACAGGTGACGCAGAGGTAGACGGTCTTGTGCAGCACGACATTAAAAAGGGAGGTGAATGGGGCGATCGTCGACAAGAACTAGTCTTTATCGGAGAGAACTTGGATCACAAAGCACTTGAGAAGGTGCTGGATGAATGCCTGCTGACAGATGCCGAGTTTAAGCAATGGGAGGGGGTTATGAGAGATGGGAAGAAAAGCGATGAGGAGAAGCGCGAGGCTCTAGAGGATCTGTTTGATGATGGGTTCCCAGACTGGCCTGAGGATGGAGAGGAGGATCATGAGGGACATGATCACGCCCATTCAGGCGGGTTGAGGTCAATCAAGAAGCATTTGCAGGAGGTAGACTAGATTAGAATGCATAGAGGAAAAAAATCAATTTTTTTAAGCATCAGCTTGGGTATCTTGCGCGTTCTATTCAGCTCGAAAACTCCATTGATCCGATAGCACCTTGAACTTGTTTGTAACCGCCAAAGTCTCTAGCCCTCTGCCTTTATCGAAAAGTCTCAAAGCTCAGTATTCATCCCAAATATTTGTCAGGATAGCGGCGGTCGCAGCGTCGAGGTACTTGAGTCGAAGTGAAATTAGTTCTTGGATCTAAGCCCAATGATGTCGCCTTGAACTTCTACGATTCCAGTGTCAGGGTCCTAGAGTCGAAGCATGGTCGGCTCTCAATCATAGCTCCAAGTGCTTCAGCGCCTGGAATATGAGCATCCCAGGACCAAGCCCGGCACAATCTCTCCAAATACCCCCTCAAATGTCTCCCATCATAGCAAAAGCAGCATCGACAGCTCCCTTGAGTACAAAGGAAAGGACAACGACATCCTTACCCATCCAAATGCTACCCATGGCCCAGCCCCTAATCAAGACTCTCGCATGCCAAATGGCAAGACGCTTGTTGTACCTGTGTACCCTGCTCGTGCAAGACCTCTTCATGCTTCGTCTAAGCTCAGCCATCCAGTCGCCCTCTTCTTGAAATCGCACGTCGGCTCGTTGCATGGGGCAGAAGAGGCCTTCCAGAGCTTCACTTGAGCGACGAGGTGGTTCTTGTGTTGAGAAGCCGATGCTGAGTTGTGCTGGGTGGCTTTTGTAGGTTGCGATACCATAGACGGGGGTCTGGCAGGCGAGTGAGTCGGTGCAGGCGGAGAGGGTTTGATGATGGCTTGGTTGATCTGAGGGAGTCAGCAACAGGTTAATTGGCATTGATAATCAAATGCAAATCTTACTGCAGACGTTGCCAACATTCAAGTACTCTCTGACGACAAAGTCCATCTTCGGCTTGACGGTCTCTGTTTCACCATCTGCATCCCAATTGAAAAATACAGCCTCCAGAAAGTCCTCCATGGTATTTCCCGTCGATAGAAGCGTCGCATCAGTGTCGCTAGCGATGTGACACGCGTGAAGTATCTCGAAGCATCGTTTCAATTCAACCTCGTCGAGGTCGTCGGCCGAAAAGATAGGGCGCGGTTGTCGAAGGAAGTAATCGCCGAGTTCAAGCGATGCAAAGAGGGACTGTCGCGAGATAACGTCGGAGCGAAGGGCTTGGGAGGCACTGCAGCTGTCGTTGTCGATTAGTATCAGTTCAGTGCTATCTGAGGACTCTTGCTTGTGAGAAGCGCGGAACGTTGATGTTGAAGTCGGGGGTGGGAATGTTTCTGGTGGATGAAGAGCCGAATGGACGAGGGAGTTTGAAGAGGAGGAAGAAGGTCGGGCATACATGTTGACAGAATTGTCGTTGATGGAAGAGAAAGGGATCTTCCGAGAAGTGCTCAAGAAGAGAGATCTACATGGCGAAAGGTATTATTGCAGTGATTCATTATGGTTCAGAGGAGTTAAGCTTGTAGCTACACCAAAGCAGCACTTTGAAAAAGCACAAGATGTACGTGAGGAAACAATGCAGTAAATCAGTGACCAGCAAGACTCACAGACAGATCCAGCAGAGGGGGAAAAGCACTCCCCAGAGTAATATGGACCTACCAGTTATTAGCCCTTTGGTTCGCCAGTAAGGCTAGGCACTTTAACTTGGGCTCCGTAGCGCTACATACCTCCCTGGCGCCCCCTGACCAAGTTAGCCTGAATGAAACTTCCCATTGTCAGAAGAATATATTTATTGAGAGACTAAGATCAAAGAAATACTCAATATCAGTTCTTCCAATTTAGACATCGAAAAGGGGCAGAGTTATGCAGCAGTTAACAGACGGAAATCGAGTCATATCTCGATGATAATTTACAGCCCTAACCCAATAGACGATCAGGGACCCTACCTTCGGAGGCCAGCTCCGGGCATCGTCATTGCACGACGAGATTTCACATATCAAACTTCGATCTGAACACGTCATCGGCCAAACCTCATGATCTCGGTACCATCTCGGTTTTCAAACAAAACTTATCAGTTTATACCGTTTTCTTTTGCCGTATTGTACTGTAGACGATGCAGCTAGATCTGTGGGAGTTGCTTGCCTGTTCCGCGAAGACTCCCTAATTGCCACCATGTAACCCTCAGTCGACCAGGAGTCGCCTTGACGTGCTCATCGAGGTATCATCTCATCGCGAGAGGCTTTCTCCGAGCATGACAAGCCACATACATACTCTGGTGTAGCGAATATGTAGACGATCGTCCGGCACACCGTTCTCAGGGTATCGTTTTCCTGGGCGTAAATTCGTCAAGCCTCGAAGGAAATTACCGAAGCCGGACTCGCACCGTTTGATATGTATGGATGGTTAAAGGCCCGGAATAGCATGCACGTACTGACCACCTATAACGTTGCGATCAACAAGAGGGGGTGAGAAAGCATCAACTGATTGTTTGTCTGGATAAGCTATGCAAGCGTCCCCCATCCCGGAGCAAAATCAGGGCTCTAGCCAGGGCAGCACAGAGAATGCAGCGTACGGGGTGAAGCAATACATACCTAGCCATCTGAATAGCCGATTCCCGCCTTGTCAAATCTAGACTAGGCCTTGCGACGGCTTCATTTCCATGTCTTGCATGCTCCAGCGGAGAAGGCGCTATCTTACGCCAAGAGCATGTCTGATGGTTTGGGGAGTTGTTTACTGACCTTTGCTCGTGTGTAATATACGCCGTAAGGAACAGTAAGTTGTAGACCATGACGAGGAAGAGAGCGGAAGGTCTTGGAAAGAGAAGCAACAGCCGTTCTGCATCGTGAGGCCGTTGCTTTGTCTGCTTCTGTTTATACCTCGGTAGAGGATGGCCATCTTGGACAGCCCGACTCTGATTTAGTAGGTTGTGGAAGCAGTATTTCCGTGGCTAGCGGGCTAAAAATGTCCGAAGACACTGTCTATAGCCTGTTGATTCTGTTAAGAGAGAGCTCCTCGGGTAGTTTTCCATGTCAAGATCAAATTCACTCAGTGTAGTCATCCCTGTATCATGAAGGATATGACATGCTCAATGGACATCGGCGAAGAACAAAGAAAGTATAGTATGAACGCAGCTACGGCGAAGGCGGTGGCTTGCAGGTCGCAAACATCGACGCAAACGCCTCGTCATGGCCGTACAGGAATGTGCAACAATAACAGACACAAACAAGATCTGTGCTCTTATCTGCAGTACAGGAAGCACCCTTCTACTAGTTCGGCTATTCCAGGACAGCAGATTGGCACTGGATGTCGGGACAAACGTCAGCGTCAAGACTGAAAGATATGTGAATTAGATAGATGATGCCAAGTCGCAGCATCCCGCATATTGTTTGCTGTGGACGTTTGAAACTCTGAAAGCGAGACGCATCTTGTTCTTCCAATCGACTGAGCGAGCGAATGACACTGCAACTGTACTGTACAAGGCCAAGAGTTGCAGATCTCGTCAGTGAAGGGCTGTCGTTCCTGGCTGCCCGGCTCTCGCCCCCCTGCTAGGGGTCCGAATTAAAATAAATCACCCACCCAGCTTTGTACCGCAACAGTCGGCCAAGAGTTCCACTATGTATGATTGGTCGGGACTTCAGATCGACCAATAGGTGATGGCGGCGTCGTCTCGGAGGATCGCCGTACGGTAACTGTACTTCTTCCTGGGGGGGGGGGGCCAACAAAGACAAGACGCCCGTTTTTTTTTTCTTCTTTCCCTTTGTTCTTTTCCCTTCCCTGGGGCTTGATCATTCGATACAAGCCGTCTCCGTCTTGGCTTGAGTTAACTTTTTTCTTTGTCTTTCGCATCTCGAAATGTCTTGTAGTCAGATAAACAGTGGTTGAGAGCTGACTTCATCCTAGACAGCCAATTTCTCTGCGAACATGCGTATTCTTGGGCTTGTTTTCTTTTCTTTCTGCTCTTGGATTATTCACTGCATGTTTTACCCAAATAAAATTAGTTCTTCTGTGTGTAGGCTGCTAATTACTACTGTACATACAGTGAGTACAGTGGCTCTCTGTATCAAAATCAACCCTCCTAGGTAGCTCAAGTTCAATGAATGATGGCTCAAGTCAAATATGAGTATCTGCTCCAATCACATATCATGGATGTCTCCACCAATCACCGGGCCGCCTCGGTGATCGCGCCGTAGCCAATAGGAGCTCGTGGTACTGGCTTTGGTCCCTTGAGCCCCTCTCTTACCATCATCCATTTCTTGCTTTTCTTTTTTCTCTTTCTTTATTGTGTGCTTTATAAAACATGGCTAAGCTATCTTGAGTCTAGCCCATCACAGTTTGCTTCGAGACATCATTCCTCTTTCTTGTTGTATCCTTCCAGTATAGTCTTGTTGCTAATCAATTCAGAGCGTGATTCTTACTCCAGACATCCGGAGGATATGGTGCGGTTCTTGTTCGCTCGTTATGTGATACATCATGGCTTGGAGGTTATCGATTACCGCGATGACCTCCGGTTTGTTTGATTGGCTGCTATCTCTCCAGGCAAGATGGGCCCTCTTCCTCGCGATGCGACACTACAGAATCCCGTATCGATGCAGCCTCGATGAAGATGGATCAATTGACCGTTGGAAAAGCCTCATTATGATGTGTCTTTTTTTACTACGTAGTACAGTAGACCGTAGACACCACACAATACAAGAGTCAATTCCGCCCTTGCTCGGAACCCACACCGTCCAATCCTTATTTGTCAATGTCAGACATGCTCTGGTATCTCTCCGCATTAGCTAGTTGCAGTATCCGTACAGTACACACGTCCCCGTTCAATGGCTTGTTATAGTGCAGCCGCCTGAATCCACTCTGGCACAGTACATGCATTACAAGCCTGCTTGGACGAACATTTTTGGTTGCTTTTCCTCTTCCACATGGATTCAGTTTCCAGGACCTTTGGTTTCTAGACAGGACGATAACCTTTCCCCTCCCTCCCTCCTTGATTGATCAACGCCTCAATAACAGCAGTCCATATGTACGTACTCGCCACTTTCGACATGGCTTAAACTGGACTCCTCTGCCCGCCCGACCCTTCTTATTTCCCACTGTCCCCTTCCCCCAGCACCCTTTCATTAAACTACTTTATAATCAACCACTTTCTCCTTGCTCATACAGTTTTCACGTCCAAGCTTTTATCCCCTTACGCTAGCAGATATCCACTTCACCTGCTCCAACGGTCGAGCCTTGACAATCACGCACCAAAAGCTTTGCTTCAACTCTTGGCTTTTTAGTCCTTCAAGACTAAACTGACTCGAACACACAAGCACTTGAACCGCTACAGTGTCAAGGATGGGTACTGTCTACCCTGCCTATCAACATCCCCCAGAAACCCGGCAGCACCCACCTAGCGATGAGATGCATGTCTTCGATAGCTACGCGCCAGTGCCCGACATGAACCTTATGGCCCAAAGGGCTTCAGGCATAAACCCATATGGCATGCTACCCGATACCCATTGGGGACAGTGGTGGTCTGCCGGCGATGCTGCCTTTGCCGATTCGGCTAACAGCACTGCCCTCAATGTTTTTGGTCAAGAGAAGCATCATCTCAACCCCAATTACACATTGGACCAGGACACGGCGACGCAACTAGACTCGCCTTCGACCTCGGTATACAGCTATCCCCTCCCCTCACCATCGACCGAAGCTACAAGCCTCGATGTTTCACCCGGCCATGACCAAAGCCGCCGAGGCTCTTCCTCAACTCAACCCGATCAGAGAAAACGCAAGCGAAGCACAGCACCATTGACAGCGGCTAAACCCAGGTCCCAGTCTTCAGCTACGAAACCGACAAGACGCGCTTCAACGAGACGCACTTCGACAAGAAAGACATCCAAAGCAGAACCTACTGCCACTGCTGC
Source organism: Fusarium brachygibbosum (assembly GCA_018886245.1). Classification (NCBI taxonomy): domain Eukaryota; kingdom Fungi; phylum Ascomycota; class Sordariomycetes; order Hypocreales; family Nectriaceae; genus Fusarium; species Fusarium brachygibbosum. The sequence continues at coordinate 3,285,644 of MU249525.1, forward strand.
TTCAGAAAAGCCAAAGAGAAGCAGCAGATCGAAAGCAGCCACCAAGCCTCTACCCCCGCCACCTCAATCTAAAAATGAAGAAGAAGACGAAGACAACGATGACGAGTACGGGGACGAAGACGCCGAGGCCGACCCCGAAGAGGAATTCGAAGCTCACAGCAAGAAAGTCCAGGAGAGAAACCGAATCGCGTCCAACAAGTTCCGCATCAAGAAACGCGAAGATGCCATCAAACTCCGCGCCAACGAAGAAGACATGGAACGAGCAAACCGCAAGTTGAACAACTGCGTATCCGAATTGACGTTGCAGGTCTACGATCTCAAGATGAAGCTGCTGCAGCACACAGACTGTGACTGCTCCTTGATTCAGGACTACATCGCGACCGAGGCGCAGCGTTACATCAAGGATCTTGGGGACGGAAAGCATCCCAATTCGACGCCTGCTCTTCCTCCACCACAACATCAGCATATGTGTTACCAGTAGATGCGTGTGTCTGATCCTGTGTGTTCCACGTTAGATGCATCAAAGATACGAAGTTTTACGACGATTCGACCCGGGCCATGATATGAACTGAAACATTTATTCTACCTCTTCTTTCTATATAATTCTGTTTTGAGCGGGGCGCGGAGGAGCCGAGGGCATTCGATATTCAGGGAATTGATAAATTGCAGCTATGTTGTTGGCTCTCATTATGTTTGTTACAACAGCGTTAAAAATGAATGGGTTTACGGTTGGAACGATTTGGGAATGATTGGTTGTATAAAGATCTGAACAAGCTTCAAGGCTTGACTGGAAATCACGAATAGATCTTTTCTTTCCACGGCATTGCGTACTACAAGGTAAATAGCCTAGCGTTCGACCTTTGTAGAGTCTTGATGTAGTTAATCTGTAACCTTATGGGCAATATCTCCTTAGAGATAGACCAATGCTGTACAGATAACAAGTCTTGATACGACTGGGACATAGTACCCGCACCATTGAATGCATCTATAGCAATTCGCAAGCCCAAGCACAAAACGGCAGCGAGTCTCGTAGTGTAGTTTGTGCTTCTCGACCTCGTGGGTGTGGAAGCAATCTATGTCATTCAATGCAACGTCTTGAATCCGTTTAGCAAAGATATGCGCACTACCAACGAGTACTGCAGTCCGTTTCCCAATAGCAATCCAGGGACAGAAATGGAGGTTACGGTGACGAGGCAAACCTTTCCTTGTTTTTGGGGCTGAACGGTCTGGATTTGTTGGGGGCTCCCAGAAGACGTGAATGGACGGCGCCTCATGCGGAGTTATCCCATACGCCCAGATTGGCTAAATAGTCTCTCCCAGCAAGAGGCGGGAAAGAAAAAAAAAGAAAGGAAGAATATTGGTGGTACAGTGTCACACACGGTAGCCCGTTCTTCAGGGAGTTTTTGTGTGTGATGTGCAGATAAATATGCAACTCCACCCCCAGTGTAACTATAGACTTGCCGGGAATATACTGCCTGCTAGACTCGGTTCAATGCCTGAATGCCCGGAAACTAAGTTCTTAGCTCTGCAATTACTGCTCAGGTCTTGGAACCGTTGGCACGACCCTTGCTTGGGCTTACCTTAAAGCAGATTTATTATCATGTATGCTATGTACTTGCATCAAGTGCGGCGTAAGCAGGGTGTGCGATACGATACAGCCTCCGTTCCCATGACCACACACACACAGTAGTGCTGAGGGGAAACGACAACCAGGGACACGGGCTGTCTACTCAATCAATGTCTTTGCTTTTTTTCCATGTCTTGAATCCCTCAACCTCTGGTTCCGTCTGCCAGCTTGTCAAAGTGCCATGCGACCGTCAGGCTTGGCTGCTTTCGGCGTAGTCTCATATTCGGAGGATCGTCCACCTCCCCAGAGGACAGACTCGGTAGATTTTATGCCATCTTGGTCTGACAGAATAAGCCGAGGATCCTTCGAGTCGTTAGACTAAACCAGATTCTAGAGGACCTGACAGAATGAGTGGTGATACCTAAATGGGTCCATCTTGTAGACTGCTGTGATGTGGTGACAAAGACCAATCTGCTGGGGTGGCGCCGACACCCGGATGGAGGTGGGAGGTGGCATGTTGTCGACGGACGAACAGCGTGGAAAGGTGATTCTACGCTGAAAAGAGACAAATCTCACCGTCCACCTCCCTGCTGTAAGACGATACTGTACAGTACAGTGCAGTACAGTAGAGTAGTACAGTAGGTGACTTCATAGGCAGAGATACGCATGTAGCTCAGATCATCAGCCCCCTGGACTTATTGTGGAAGGGATGGCTTGAAAGCTCCTAGCCAATCATCGTCGGACGGAGTCGAAGGCCGCTCGGTCGATTTGACCACTCAGCGTCACACGGAATAGGACTCCGAGTTGAGGTTTCAACCAATCACGACTCAAACTTGATTGCTTTGCAATTTCCGTTGAGCAATGATACAATACATTTTCTTTGATAATGACTAGCTTTTCAATCGTTATATTCTTAATGTTAGTCAGGGGTGGAAAATATATGACCTCATGATCTTGGATCAGTTGGTGCAGTCAAGTATGTGCCAAGATTGCTTCCTGCGATACGAAGTGGACTTGTGACTGTTGAACAGTGATAGTACTGGTGTTCCAATAAATTTGAAAGTTGCATTCCTCGCTGCTGGGTTGGGGGAAGAGATTTCATGTCAATGTCGGTAGATAGTAAAGGCCTCTCTTCCTTACTTCCAGTCTTCGTCGTGGGGTGCCATCGCTGTACTTGGATAAACCCATGTACGTCGAAAAGATTCTCGCTCATCAAATAAGCCTGTCGGACCCAGTTGGTACTTTTCAAGCCCAAGAGATGGTCAGGGTTGATGTATTTATAGTCCTTTCCCAAGGAAACTGTCTTCTGTGGTCCACTCGACGAGTAAACTCGAAACTGTGATGGCATCCATCGTAAATTTGACGAACTACTTGAGTCACCGACGACCACATCGAACCGATTTTTGCTGTAAAAAGATGTATCGGACCAAGGTTTCGCCAAGTCTCTTGTTTGTTTCCCATCGGCAGTTGTGCTTCTGTCCTGGATTTCTTTAACACGTAGTACTGTAGTCCATTCAGGTGGATACAACGCCCTTGGGCAGCCTCCCCCCTTAAATTTCACGATACAATAGCGTACTTGACGCTGCCCAAACACTTCCATATTGACTTGATTTCCATCTCAATAGATTTGATTCTTTTTGTATAGATTATCTGAAGGTTCTTTGTGGAATTGTCTTCTGATCTCTATCTTATCTTGCAGTCCTGCTGGCTTCGCACACACCTCGGTACCTCGATCAGCGCTCCTCGTTCCGTAGTAGTTGGTACACTCGAATACGGAATGGTCATACCACAGCCAACTCGATCACCATTTGACAGGATAACTCCAGCTGCTCTGACCGTACGACACTACGAAAAGAATGGATCAAGTGTTGACACCTTCGAAGTATACGATGTTGAACGAACCACGAGTCCAGAAAAGGTACAGGCGGTGTAACAGCTTGAAGGCGGCGCCACTCTTCCTCAATATCCGTAATCCCTCTCTCCAGATGATGTTATGGGATGGGAGGTCTGCATATCAGACAACCATTGACGAGCTCGATCAGCGACTTTTCCCCGAGAACGAAGTTACGAACGAAACCGAATCTATACCCACGATGCCTTAATATCTCTCCAAACACCTACCGCCACGCCGAATCCACGATGCAATACCCAACTACGCGCCGACTATATGATGGTTGCGATGCAACTGCTTTGCTCAATAGACCGACTATCTATACCATCTGTCCTTCTCGGTCGGAAGCCGAAAGCGACACGATTGCATGGCACCGGCTTCACATCAGCGAAAACAACGCCCCTTTCCAGCCTACGCCCAGAGGGCGAACTTGAGAGGATACTATAACATGCTAGCCTGGCAGACCTCCCCGTCCTAGGCAGCAGCAGGCCCAGTCCTCCTTGTTCCCCCTTTCTTCCCTCTACTGGAATGAAGTGCTGGGGTCAGATAGACTTGTCACTTCTTGTTGATGATGCTGTAGGCCTAGCGTGACGGTAAATTCGTTCTGGCGAAGAGCTTCTCCTGATGACTCGTAGCTGATATCCGGGTAAAGACGGTCTGCATATTACTATACGTAGGACTGTAGTTTCGTACGCGTCCCCTGCGCTACTGTGCTGCACACACTCGCAGGTCCACGATATCGCGTGATTATCCCTATCTAGTATAAATGAGCTAATGTGTACATTCAATTCAACATGTTCTGCGCTTGCAACCCTATGATGTCTTCCATTGTTGTTTCTAGGGGGTCACCTTCTGCCAACTTTGTCGTATTATACAGTATAGCCATGTATCAATCCACCAAGCCAGGTTACTCCAAGTACAGTGCTGTACGGTGGGTTCGCAATCTCTATCATTAACCGTGATCTAACACACCAACATTCGATCTCCATCTTCTGCCCCGATCGGGCCATCCCGTAGACTATCATGTTTAGACGAGCCAGAGATACATACCGGAGCAGCTCCGGGTATCAGGGGGGTTTGTCAGTCATCCTGGAAGGGAACTTATGCATCTAGTCGTCGCTCTCCGCCAGATGGGCACAGTACAAGATTGAAAGGTCTCTTTCGTATCACACCCCCTTGCTCTGAACACACCTGGTGCCAGGGGCCAATATAACGTCATTTACCCACCACCGCCGCTATGTTACTTGCGTCGAGGCTGTGGAAGCTATGGGGTAGTCTTCCGAGATCTTGTGGCGTGTCATCATCTCCCTACGAGTATTGGACAAGGTTATCCTGACCTCAAGGTCCCAAAGATGTGTTGTACCCGGAGCAGATTTGCTAGGGACACCACTACACTGCACTCCCTATCCGAGTATCCACAAACCACCACAGAGAGGGCAGTCAGAGGGCACGGAGATCTTCCAACAACGGTGACTGGCCCAGGACAGGGCGATGGCTTGACAGCCCTGTGCAGCCTCACCCAAGCAGAAAGACTAGACTGGACTAATTAGGGCTTGGTCACGGATGACCCCCCCTGTGCTGCTTCCTCCGTTCTCGCTTGCATGTTTTCCCTTAGTCATGTAGCTTACTTATCTAACAACTGCCGCTGTCACGCATTCAACTATTCCCACACAATTTCCCGCAGTTGACTCTCACAAGAGTCACTCTTACCCACATACTGTTCATTAGTAAACTAAGCTTCACCGAGAACTCCCCGGTGTCCTGCTGTAAGAACGCTGTAGTATTGGTCTATAGCTTTCCCTGGCCTTAGAGGATGGTACTGTCCAGAGCTGTTAGCACTCGGAGAGTTGGCAATTTGCTGCGAGCATATCATTTGCTCTTGGACTCTATCCCGACTCAGCAACTATCCAATCTCTATTATTGACAGAGTGCTGTTGACTTCAGTGTCGAGGGCAGCGTACCTGAAGATGACAGCTATTACGAAGTGTATCTCCACTAACATAAAGCGGTGTTGCATACCTAATACCTCGTGCTATCTGGGAAGCGAGCCTGGCCTTTTGCCTTGAAGTGATCCATCAACCACCTTTATGGGACCAGCTCACTACACTCAAAAGGCTGTATTCTCAGAAGCATTCAGAACACTTTCTATCGATCACATGATATTCCCGTAGTGATCAATATCGTTTAAAGAAATGTCTCGTGACTTGAAATGCCGGGGGATTCGTCATTTTGAGTAACCACCCATGGAGAACCAATTGGGAACACGTTTCAGTCACGAAAGGTTCACGTCAAGATTAGATGTTCTCTTTCCTGTAAACCTCCAGAAACTTATATGAGAAGTGACTGTCGCCTACATTGAGACTTTTTCCAAGAAAAAGACCCAAGTTTCAACGTCATACTGCGAAGCGATTCTCCTTTCTCAAGAGCAAAACGCCCGTCACCCTTATTCCGCAGAGCTCCCTCGAATCATATCACGCGTTCAACGGAAAACCTCCGGCTGTCTCCTCACTCAGATGAACAAATTTGGTAACACTGATGTCACGGGCCTATAACCACACGACAAATAAACATGGAACAAGTCAATATATAATAATCGACTTTATCTTTGTTGGAATCTGTTCAAGGTGATTATTGAACTTGGGTGATTTTGCACCCTTACTACTAAGAGTGACTATGAGGGAGATACTTCCCAAGGCAGATGCGTCGACGACACGTGATGCTACAAGATCGAGGGTATGTGAGGGAATAACAAAAAGATCCCAGGTTTCTGTTGCATGTCACGGTAGGTTCGTGTATATCCGGAGATCCATACTTTGGCTGAAAGGGGCTTCTACAGGCTGCAGACGCCGTAAAGTCAGGGTACGTCCCCTAGAGCACGACACGTTTCGCCCCGTCTAATGGAAAGAATCGCAGTGCGACAACCGCAAGCCGAAATGCACGCCCTGTCTATCGTCGAATCAAGAATGCCATCTCCCCATCTCGCGTTTCGTTCGAGGAATCAATATCGAAGAATTGCCCTACGTCGGACAGAGATACCAGTGTTTGTTGACGGTCCTCGAGCTGCTCCGCGTGGCGGAAGGGGAGGAACTGGAAGAGATGCTACGACAGATTCGAAGCGCCGATTCGACTCAAGACTTTCTGGATAGTGTGCACGAGGCAGCTTTGTTACTACCGCTCAACGAAATACCGAGATCCAATGAACGTGGTCAGAGAGAGTAGCTATGAAATTTGTGATCGAAGCAAGAGCACGGGATACTTTGAGGGCCGACTTGAAACCACAGAAGCACGACAGTACGACGATGAGAAGAGATATAGAGGGTCAATTGCAACGAACACACGGGATTGATCACGATAAACCCTTCGATAACGACGAGAAACGAACGAAGACGGTCACACTCTACATCCCCTATCAGTGCTAGGGCCAGACGCGACCGTACCAGATCTGCACATCGGAGAAATAACCCGCAAGCTCTACCGATGATTGAGGAGTTGGACAAAGCTTCTTCGGTCCATACCGAGGTGAACAGATTGGATCTCTTAATTCAGGGGCAAGGTATAACTTTATTTTGAAGGTTGGTTGCAGCAACACTTCCTGTGCTTGGGCCTCGGGTTGCCTATTTGGGAGGGGAGGAGAGGATATTCTTATATCCGGGGGATGTCAATCTGTACACGGCATAATCACGATGAAGAGAAATAATTGAGACAGATTTAATTACCTGTCGAGTTATCTCTGGTTTATTATTTACTAACATTGAGACTTTACCTGTCCCTTGAAGATTGTTGGTTTGTCGTTGTATGAAATCCTAACCTAGGGGCTAGGGGACTGACTTGGTGATGCTTATAGCGGGGTAATGCAGCCGATTCCAATTGCCGCAGCGTCTGGTAGGCGTTGAAAGTCAACGCGGGGTCTCCGCAATCTCCAAAATCTCCACGCCCCGGCCCGACCACGACGGTATCCGTATCGGTATACCCAAGGTACAGAATCTCTAATCTAATCTATTCTAGAGCCTCAATATAAGACGTCTCTTACCAAGACTTCAACGATCCATCGCTACAATCATCACCACTGCACCACTCAATTAACCCCTGTCAGCCACGTTACCTCAGCGACACAAAAAACACCTCAAGACAGAAGACCACAAGAGGATACATACACCGCGACACGACAGGTACACCACAAAACATCATGGCCACCGAGACGCCTCAGCCTGCTTATGCAGGACAACCCGCCAATGTACCCGGCGCAAACGTCTTTGACTTTGTGTTCAGCAATCCTTTTCAGCATGAGAGTGACTTTGCGCCTAGAGCGAGAAGGGTCCCCAAGATTCGTGATGACCAGCCCATCTTCGTTGACCATGCCAGCGGTAAGTCACACTCACCCTCAATTCTCATCCTCACTCTCATGTGAGATAACACAAACTCATCACCCTCATATTCCTTCAATCGTGTACCTCACTAACACATTCAGACCGCCCTCTCACATTCTCCCGAGTAAAGCGCGACTCCCTCACTTTAGCTTCAAACCTCCAATCTCTCGGTTTGGACCCAAACGCCCTCGAGACTCTTCCCCCAACAGCATCATGCACAGGTCCAGAAGTCGCTCCCGTCGTGCTCATCCAACTCCCCAATTGTCTGCCCTTTGCGACTCTGTTCATGGGCACAATCGCGGCAGGCCTCACCGCTACCCTCGCCTCCCCATCGCTGACAACCACTGAACTCGCGTGGGTCATCAAGAACTCACGCCCACGCGTTCTCTTCACAGCAAAGGCTCTTCTCGACACCGTTGAGAAGGCGCTTGAGTCTCAAGAGGATGAGGCCTACAAGAATAGTGTGCGCGTTTACACCGTTGATGTAGTTAGGGACTTGTATCCTCTTTCGCCTGCGTCGCACGCTGAGGACGGGGACTGGAAGAACCTTCTCGTCAACACGAGCTCTCCTCTTACCGTCGGTCACCCATTCTCTCCCGAATCAGCTGCTACGCGCACAGCCGTCATCCTCTGGTCATCCGGTACGTCGGGTCGATCCAAGGGTGTCCTGCTCTCTCACCAAGCCATCAACTTCTCCGTCGCGTCGCTGTGGCATGACGCAGACTTTTACGGCTTTCACCAGCGATGGTTGGGGTACGTGCCATTCTACCACGTTTTTGGCCTGACAAACATCTTTCTGCTGGCTTTTGCAACCGGGTCAAGCGTATTTACCATGCCCGCATTTAAACTCGATACCGTCTTGTCTGCTATTCCCCGACGACAAATTACCTACCTTCACATGGCGCCTCCCGTCGCAGTCATGCTCGCCAAGTCACCTGTCGTGGAACCTTATGCGCGCCGCGACGCACGTGGTCGTAATGCATTCAGCAGCGTCGTCGCAGGCGTCACAGGTGGTGCGCCTCTGGGCCATGAAGTCGTGGAAAAGGTCTTCCAGCGGTTAGGCTTCCTCGTGCGATTGGGTTACGGCATGTCTGAAGCATGCAGTATTACGGTACAGAGAGGTCTACGAGAAAAGGACATGCACGGCTACAAGAACGACACAGGCAAGCCTCATTGGGGTGTGGAACTCATGATCGCAGCATCGGGAGAGGCAGACTCAACTTCAGATGACTCAACCACCAAGGCCGCTCCCTTTGGCGCACCAGGCGAGATTCTCGTTAGATCGCCCGGTTTGATGAGCGCTTACGTCCCCACGCAAGGACTCGGAAGCGCTGAAACACCCAACATGACTGTCACAGCCGAAGCCCTCACATCCGACGGTTGGCTTCGCACTGGCGACGTAGGAACGCTCGACGCAGACGGTAACCTGTGCATTACCGACCGTATCAAAGAGCTCATCAAAGTGCGTGCCTTCCAAGTCGCGCCCGCAGAACTTGAAGCTATCCTCTGCAGCAGCGACGATGTGGCCGACGCGGGCGTAGTGGGAGTGTACGACAAGACCGAAGCGACAGAGTGGCCGCGCGCGTACGTGGTAGCGGCAGACCAGGAAAAGTCGGAGGCTGACCTCAAGACGCTGGCGCACGATCTCAAGTCTTTGGTGGAGAGCCACGCCGCACGGTACAAGTGGCTTGTTGGCGGAATTGTTTTTGTAAAGGCTATTCCTAAATCACCAAGTGGGAAGATCTTACGAAGGGTGATTCGCGATGGTGGTGTGCAGGGCTTTGAAGTGATGCTGTACCAACGCAAGAAGCGCGATGCCAAGCTGTAGAAAGACCTTGAGACAAGTTTAAACCAATCATGTACAAAGAACAAGCCGAGCGAGCATTTAATAAAATTTTACCTTTTTTGCGTCTTTACAGGAATTTTCTGTCATTAATTAATTAATCATAGTCTATGGAGTACAAATAAATAGCTTGGCTGTGGTACAACCAAACCAACTTGTTTACAACCATATTACGAATACACATCCTCTGATTGGCCAATGACACGAAGGGAGGTGATGGATTCGGCATCGGTCTATTCCCTTTCGGAGAAGCGTCCAGTTCGGTCTGTGCAGTAGGTGGAGAGACAAAGAGCGAGGAAAGGGTATAAGACAGGCCATCACGAACGGCAAATTGAGATAGATAGCATTAAGAGAATATCGGTGAATTTCTATTGTGGTCGTTGCTTATAAATTGACAAGACACTGTGGCGAATTGATTGCTTTATTTATAAGTACGAAATTAAAGTCTAAAACACCATTCGATTATCACCAGACTTTTTTGCCATCTTCTACACCATCACAATGACGCACATCTCGGAAACACGTCCCCTCCTCCCCTCAGAGCCAGCCATCGAGCGCTCAATCTCCTACCAAAGCAACCACACTCCCTACGACACCCGTCCTCTACACCCCTGCCAGAGCAAACATGAAGAATGCCACGTCGACTACAGCGACATCCTACGCGACATCATTATCGGCTTCTCTGACGGCCTCACAGTACCCTTTGCCCTGACAGCCGGTCTATCCAGTCTCGGCAGTGCAAAAGTTGTCATCATTGCTGGTCTGGCAGAGCTCTTCTCCGGAATGATTAGCATGGGTCTAGGCGCTTATCTCGCTGCTGTCACAGAGCGCGACGCCTACCATTCACAAGCGGAGAAAAAGGAGTTCGCAGTGCACAACAGACCCTCGGATGAGCGAACGGGTGTATACGACGTGTTGCAAAAGTACAGCGTTTCGAGAAGCGCTGCGGCGCCGCTAGTAGACGAGCTATGCAAGAACCCTAGCGAGTGGGTGCGCTTCATGATGGACTTTGAGCTCAAGCTCGAAGAGCCCAACGTGCACCGCGCATGGATTTCTGCCGTGACCATGGGTCTGAGCTACTTCATCGGTGGCCTCATTCCCATGATTCCCTACTTTGTCATGCCACGAGTTCGCGAGGCGCTATTGGTGTCGATCGGAATCACGGTCGCGGTATTGTTGGTGTTTGGATACGTCAAGAACTACGTTGCGATTCGAAATCATCGCGCAGGAGTTTGGGGAGCGGTGCAGACGCTTGTTATTGGCATGTTGGCAGCGGGAACGAGCTATGCAATCGTGAGAGGGTTGGATTCGGGTGATGTTTGAGCTCGGGCGACGATACGATGTGAAGGCGTTGGAAATGGCGTTCGATGGTGTTTTTTCTGGGTGGGTTAGGGCGAGTGTATACCTCGTGATTGACGGATGAATTGTTTTGGTTCAGGACAGGATGCTCGCATGGAAAAAGTGATGATAGAGAATATTCGTATTTTAACGACCGAAATGACAAAAACCCCATTCCTCCTCTTACTTCCTCCCTCTCCTCCTCTTTCCACCCATCAACTTCCCTTCCTACCACCACTCCCCTCATTAGTATTTATCCTTGACCGAGCAGAAAGTACTGACCTGGGGAAAAAAAGGTGAAGCCACCGCCCTCCCCAGAGTGATCGGAATTGAGTCATCCTGTCCGCAAGCAAACAGGACGCCGCGTATCGCACTTCAGTTTTTTCCACAAAAACAAGCCTCGCAAAGACTTCCCATAGAGTACGACGAAACGAGCGCCGCTCTGAGATTTCTGATATCATTTGCAGACGTGACATTGACGCCAGGCCGTTACCGGCAGACCAGCCAAGACCACTGAACAGTGGATGGTGGTGGGTTTGAGGCTTACTCCGAATTTCCCACATGCATTAGACGACAAGAAACCCGAGAGTTTCTTGTCTTGAGAGATTCGCGCGGAATCTCTCTGTTTGTAGCATGGAAACGCAGCGTTGGGGAGGGCGATGGGCTTGAAGAGGAAAGGAAGAAGTTTTGGTGAAGAAGGAAGGGTTTTTATTATGTGGGTTTTTAGCCGAGATTGGGCCGCGGGATAGTCTAGGGTATGTGATTTGAGGTGAACCTTGAGTTTTTGACATTGTGATGGGATGGGTATAGAAATGGACCGTCAGAATTTGTTTTAGGTATTATCGAATCTACTATGATTATGTTGAGAGATAGAATACTGTTCGATTTACTCGAAATACCATGTTGTGGGGTGTATCCCGTGTGATCAGGGTGACATCCGGCTGTAGTACGTGCGGACCGATTAAACCTTGATCGTTTATAAAGCAAAGCGGCTTTCGTAAAGTATTAAGAATTATGCTAGTTTTTGTATAAACTGTGTATTTATTTTGAAGAGACTTTAGGCTGGAAACCCTCAACGCATGCAAGAAACCTTCTGTAATTACTAGTGAACAGTATAGAGTCGAGATGAATCTCCCATACCCTCTCTCCCCCTGCTACTATGCCGCAGCCACAAAGTAAATCCGATCAAAGTAATACATAAAGCTTAATGACACCTACCCGCCTGTAAATTTGCAATAACTTTCATTTTCCACAAATCAAACAGCTATAACCCTAATGCTTCTATAGTAACCTATTATAAGCTTTTTGCTCAAGAGTCCGGCGACCGAAGCTTATAGTTATAATCATGCCCTAACTTAAACTTCGCAAGGGATGAAATGTATCGATTTCCCACTCTTCGGATCGCCTGTTTTTGTTACCATACAAGAATCCAAAGCACAACAAGAACATCATCACCAAACCAAACCACAAACCACGAAACTGAAGACTTGTCTTTTTGTTGCCAAAAGGCAATAGTAGACACTGACCTCTTTCTTGGAGTTCGGTATCTAGTATTGGCTTCCTGTAGCGAAGAGACAGATCTGTAGCTTTGCCGTTTGTGGTGTGGTTTGTTGTTGATATTCTCGTCGCACTTTGAAGTGCAAACTACGTAATTCTTCAGATCACCGACGATTACATCTAAATCTGTTTGGTTGACGCAGACTTTGGGTTACGTCAGCCAGTTAGGAAAGGATGGAATCGCAGTGCAACTCTTTCACCATGGAAGAGCTTGAGGGGGAAGAAGAAGTCTCGTGACAAGAATACTGGTGAGATGGTAGGCCGGCCGAGTCTTGTGAACGTCAAGAGGCATGAGATTCAGGACTAACATCTGCATAAGTATATTATCACCCGCCAAAGAAGAAGCATCCAGTTTTGGCAGGGAAGAGCCCTCGAAGACATTATCCCAAGCCTTAACCGGCCATACACTACGCTTCTCACCATTCGTTTGTCAGATCGCCGCCACACACTTATTCTACAAGTGTGTGGGCCATACTGATCAAGAGTACCAAGACCCCGAAATAACAGATATACAGCATAGCTCTATTTCAAGACGCAAGCGAGACCCAGATACAGGTCTTGCGACAGCCTTTGTCATACTGCCAGACTACCCATGTGGTTCGGGTGCTCAGGGAACTTCGACTATAGATTTGTAGCTACACACAGCGTCTACTTACACCCGTCGTACTGGCAAGAAAGCAGATATCCTGAGAGAAGCCTTGCACGGGACACAGGGTCGAGTACTACCAGCCACGTCCCGGAACCATTGCATTCGCGGCATACATGACGATACACGTTTTCTAGAAGAATGACATTGCGACGCGGGACGGTTGGAAGGGACCGCGCTGATGGATTGGATGATTATTAATGCACTGAACAGTCCAGCTACGAAGTTGGCTCAGGTGCAGATGGGCGCTGGAGGACTGTTGATGGGAATAACATGTTGGGAATGAGAGCATATGTAGCTGATTTTTGTACCAGTCAGCTGGGTCTATTTCCCCTAGAGTCTTGAGTAGACGTATAGAAGTGTTACGCGGAGGATGAATATGTCCACTTCCAAAATTTATCGTTGCTTGCGGTCAAGGTTAGTTCGATGTCGATCAGTGGTTTTCAAACCCGAAGGATGAATGCAACGGAAGGTCATCATCATGCGGTCAGTTGCACTATTGCAAGATACAGTGAGTCACGTTACTCGCAAATAAATACATATCTCCATCTGCTCCATGAGGCCTAGGTTATGCTTAAACCCAGTGACCAATAGTCTTTGGATCCAAGAGCTGCGGTGGAATGGACCAGACAGTGGCCAGTGGCGTAAGTGTGAGATAACCATGAAGGAATAGTGTCTATTTAGGTACGCCACAGCAGATTCTCGACTAGCTTGGTCAAAGTCTATTTATCTCATCCAGATGGAAATCTCACGAGTGAGCAGTTATAAGCAAAGTTACACCTTATCGTAACTTTTCGAAAGCGTTAAACGTCCCTTCCGGTCAGGCAGGATATGCTCTGGTTAATCATGGCATCTTGCCTGGGTGATAATTGTAGTAGTTGCGGTACTTTGTCTCCCATATCAAGCAAGTAGCTTTACTATTGCGTCACAATTAGAACACACGAAAGCCCTTCTGTCAGTGTTTTGGTTGAAGTTTTTATCACTGTACCTTTGTTTCCAGAAACGAAAGGAGATGATGATTATAATCCAAAGATATCGGATTTAATAAATACCCGATAATAACATAACTTTTCTCATTCTAGATAGAGCTCCGGAAAAGTCTAGATCGTGATGCCACAGTTCAGTCAGGCTGTATATGGCCAAGCTAGGTAAGCTGTCAAGCTAAGCCAAAATGGTGGCAAAATCCTACCTACCGGTTTAGACCCCTGGAATCCCGCAATTTCCTCCCCAGGGAGAAAAAACAAGTCCCTATCCTCCACTTTTCCATCTCCCTTTCGTCCATATTTCCGTGATAGAGTATCATGACTCCCCAACCACCGTTACGACCTCTTAGTAGGAAGCCGTCTCAGACTTCAAACTCGTCGTCGTCGTCATCTGTCCGGCAGGCGAGGCTGCCTGGATCGTCTCGGAAGGCCGGATATGTCCCCGCTTGCGAACCTTGCCGAAAGCGTAAGAAAAAGGTTTGGCATCTTCTCCCCCATCACCACTGCTCCTGAATTGTATGGCATGGTACTCGGATTGAATGTGCACAATGCCTCTTTCTAGATGGTCCGGTGCTGACGATGACTTGCATACACAAAAAGGCGGCTCTTGAGTTACTAACAAAACCCTGTGCCGCAGTGTGATCGGAGTCGGCCGGCTTGTATAAAATGTACCGAGCGTGACTTGCAATGCGAGTATCTTGATGGACCTCAAGCACCGGCTAGTTCGGTTCAACTTGAACGGCTAGCCATGGTAAGCAGAGATCCAAATGCCCTTTCTGAGCTCTTGGCCACGCTTCCGTATTTCGAAGCTCTGGAGCTTTTTGAAATGTTTCGGAATATGCCGAAGGATACATGCGCTGCCTCTTCATCGATGAAAACTCCGGAATCCTCTTCGTCAAAGTCATCTCCTTCTTGGACACGTTCATCTGCACAATGTCCGTCGCCGTTGCGGTATAATCTTGCCGGAAGCCTTTTGCCGCCAGCCTCTAATCCCATGGAACAAGAGCTCATGGTCCGACATCCTATCGCTTATCCTCTTTTGATGCCCATTGCTGTCAACTCGCTTCCTCTCGAGACGCTCCTTATTCCTCGAAAACCTGAGGTGCTGGGGGGGCGTCTTCTTCTCACAAACAACACTGGCTCAGAACCACTTGATACGGCGAGGAAGAAAGACGACGACCATGACGGAGTTGGTGATTGGTGGAAAGGCTTGTCACACTTGACGCAACCGCACATTGATCTTCTGCACCAGGTCGATATAACACTGTGGACAGACTTGCCAATTCCTAATGACGTTGCGATCCGGGTGATTGCGCTGTATCTCAACAACGACTTTCCGGTCCTTCCTCTCTTTAACGCGGACCTGTTTCTTCAAGACTTTTCTCAGAATCGGCCTTATTTCTGTTCTCGACTGCTGGTATCAGCCCTTTTGGCGTGGGCTTGTGTACGTACACCAAATCAGGAAAATGACCCAAAGCTGACCATGAGTGTTAGCAAGCTTACACTTCTCTGCACCCCAAAGCAGCTTCCTGGAGTTCGCTCTTCTTTCTTGACGCACAAGCTCAATGGAACCAGCTGGACCGCTGTCAATCCGTTACGTTGTCCAACATATCTGCACTGGGACTCATGTCCATGACATCTGTAACACAAGGACAAGACGAACTTGCGTTTGTGTTTCTAAAAAAAGGACTCGAGATTGCGAAGACAATGGGTTTGTTGCATGTTGATCCACAAGCGCAGTCTGCAGCAGCATGGGCTCATGGGTATCCGGATTGGCAAAAGGCTGCTTCGTATACGGCATGGGGTGCTTTCAATTGGTCGTGGTAAGTTGATACCGTTACGTTAATTGTTGACCTGTCCCGACTGGCGCTGATATGATGGATTCAGCGTGTTCGCCCTTCATTATCACAGAATAGAAGTCGACATTCCACCTGGGGTTATGCTGCCTGGAGATATCGACGTTGCTCTCGCCGCTAGAGAGGGTGTCACAGTTTCGCTGCCTGAAGGCGTCGATATTTTTCGTGCCATGTGCAAACTCTGGACAATATTTGTTCCCGTGGCCAAGATATACTTTAGTCCAGACCTTGAAGTATTCTTAAATCAGACGGACGCTCTCGAGTGCGTGGAGGGTACTTACCGTCAACTGCTCACTTGGGCAGATGAGTTACCATTGAGACTGGTTCGACAGCCTGGCAGTAGCCATGCCGTTTATCTCATGCAGTAAGCCCTGAAGCTTGTTAGCCATGACTTCCAAAACTGACTTGTTTAGTATTTATTTTCACGCCATCATAACAGATCTTTTTCGCCCTTTCCTGCACTCGCCGGATCGCTCCACTGCTCCATTGCAAACATTCGCCGCAGACCGCGCAAATCCACAAGCAGTATACCACGTCTCAACCCGCCAGATGAAGCGCCTTTTGCTCTCCTACCGCCTTGAATTCCAGCTTGAAGCCCTTTCAGTCCTGTGGCAAACTGGGGTGATATACGTCGCCAATGCCACGATGCGTGCGGACTACCACAACAAAGACGAGATGCAGTTCTTTGTGAACCTGTGTGTTGCGGGCCTTGAAGAGCTCTTCGGGTCGTTTAAAGTATTTGGGGCAATGACCAAAGGCATCATGCGGATGGCGATTCGGCAGGGAAGTATAGAGCAGGGGCAGGTGAGGCGCGTGAGGAGAAGATTAAAGGAAACTGGGCAGCGGTTCATGGTTGATGATACGAGTACGGATGAGGCGATGGCTGAGTGGATGGTTGATTTGGACCTGGCGGTTACCAACTCTGTTGAGGCGCAGGGCGGTACGCTTGCGAGGGAGTTTGATCGGATGAGTGAGCAGGGTAATGACGATGGTGAGTAAGTAACGGTCGTCCTGTTCTAATTTCGTAGTTGAGCGAGCAGCGCGTTTTTGCCCTTCTGGTCAAATAAAGCGAGAATATGATGAAAACCAGTAACTCCTCGTAAACGAATTGGAAATGAACTCCATATCCGTCGTGGCCTATGGTAAAGCGACCAAACCGATCCCAGAATCTCATCTTATCGATGGCTGCTACTCATGGTAGAAGTAGAGTCTCGACTGACTGTGAGGTTCTTGCGTGCGATTTGCTTTGTCTGTATGAGTCCGCACACATTGCACAGAAGACCTGTACTAACGGAATTCCGGCGCCAGCGAGGTGTTTCCGTGGTACCACACAAGTCGCAGCGCTTCACTGCCGACGAAACATTGTCGGGGACCTGCTTTTGTTGTTAGGAACAATCACATAAAAAAAGAAATGAAACAAACGGTATACAGCACCTTTTTGTTGCGACGGTGGGAGCGCGATGGCGTGTGAGATCGTGACGATATCTTGATAGCATCCCTGTGTGAGCTACGCTTCTTGAGGATAGCGTCTGGAACTATTGCTGGTGACGACGGTGACTCCGCGACCTCACTGAGAGTTTGCAGTTGTGTGAATTGGTGGTCATGGTGTTGGTCAGGACATTTATGTGTGGACGACTCATAGTCTTGAAGGGCCTTTAACGGTTCAATTAAAATGAAGAATCTGCACTTAGGGATAAAGGAGCGCATACATTTTGGAGCTCTGTTGTGTCAAAGGCATTAGAGGAAGGGGCATTCGGCGGTAAAAAGAAGTTGCTGCTGCCAGGCATTTTAAAAAGACACCTACCCAATTACAGTATAGGTATAAGGCCACACTGAAACAAGCAAAGGGACCAAGATTTCAGTCCAATCTTGGAAAAAAGCACAGTTAGGAAAAAAAGGGAGACTGAGGTTACGTCTTTATGAGGGAATAGTGAGAAGAGATGATGAGTACAGAGAGCGATAGTAGGAAATAATACCTACTAAGGTAGCACAGAATATTCACCCCCTCAGAGAAAGAAGCACCGATGCTCAAATCTGCGAGTGGTTGTCCAGATCGACGATTTATATCACTTTTAGCGAGGCCCAGATCATGACCAATCACAAGCTATCGGAACTCCGTTAGTTGAAGATATTACATTCTAATTATGGAGACTACAGAAAAAAGGCTGATAACTTTCAGGGATTTGGGAGCAACCAATTGCACAAACTAACGACCAACGGGACTCCGCAATGAATCGAATTCGGTATGATTTACCCCAGATTGAGTTTGAGAAATGCCAAGTTACTGGGAAATTACACGATTGATGCAGGTCATCTAAACCCCAAGAGGGTCTACGATCTGTTGAGTGAGTGAGAAAAGCTTTGATGATTTGAGTACGTGGTCTTGGCGCTAGAATATTCTTCATCCCCCCTGTAGATGCCCTAACGGTGGGTGTTTCTTCAGGGTCCCGTCCGCACCACGACCCTACCGCCCAGATGGAGCTAAGATTCTTCATCGGGCGGTTATGGCCGAAGAGTAGTAGGGTTGATCCTTTTCTCTGGGGGTACCATGTAGTAGTAGTATCGAAGGAGATTCTGGTGCATAAATTCTTTGTAGAATTTTTGTCGCATTGATAGAATCGGACATATTTGTAAAAATTCTAGTATTTCCGTTCAGCATGGAATAGAATAAAAAGGGAAGGGAAGGATCGTTGCTCAGTGAGCTGACCAGACTATAACCGGGACAGGCGGTTACTACGCAATAAATTGACGTTGTTATTAATTTGAGACAGCAACCGTTTATATACGCTGAACCCGATGAAATAGGATGAAAACAGACACATACTCAACTCCCGCTTATATACGTTGTAGAAACCCAACCAATACTCCAAAAAGAAATAACACAAAACATTCGTAGCACTTGATAGTCACGACCACGCGCTATCAGTGGTTGACATTGAGTCTCCTCGACTCGACTGAAGAAGATGCTTGCGCGCAATCTTCTTCTTGGATTGCAATAGCCCGCAGACGTTGCAGAACAAACGGCTTCCAAATCCTGACTCTTGCCAGCGTGGTGTATCGGTCACACCACACAGGTAGCAGCGCGTGGACTTCTTTCTAGACACCGAACTTCCCTCAACAGAAGATGAAGAGATGGCTTTGTTCTGTCGCGACAGTCGGGTTGGTCGATGGTGAGGTCTCTGAGGCGTATGAGCAACTGACGAAGGGCTTTCGTAAGGTGTAGATCGCAGCGCGTCGCCCAGCGCCTGAGTAATGTTGTCTGCGAAATCGATGGTTGCTTCGTCGACGGGTGAGGGATTGTTGAGGAATTGGTCTATATCGTAAGACTGTTCGAGCTGTCGTAACATGTGCGCATCTTGCAAGAGCTTTGTCTGTTTCAAAGGTTACAAGATGTTTTGGTGAACCTGGCAAGAGGTAGTATTCCGTACCGTCTGGATCTTGTTCGTATCAGGATTATCAATAGTGTCGATAGGAGTTGGTAAGAAGAAGTTTCTGGACCCAGCCAGGGTTTCATCAGCAGGAGGAGTCATCGAAGAAAAGAAGCGAAAGTTAATGTGATGGATGGATCTATGTCACTCCGTAACGAGCGACAAGGAGAAATGAGAGTTACACCGTCCTTTGTCGAAGAGAAGGGGACAGGAAAAGAGGACCATCGCGAGATTTTGAACATTCAGCTTGGGCAAAGTTTCAGATCTTCGGATCCTGGAGCTCTTCAGCAGATCGACGCTTGACGTCAGAATCGCACGGATAAGCCCACACGTGTACCAATCATGTAGCTGGAGTATGACTGTAAAAGGCATAGCGTACGAACGGTCCAGAGTCTAAAATCCGAGGGAATGAGACGGAACCAATAATAGAACGTCGGAGATTCTTTTCCCATTAAAGCATTCTTCTCGTAGGGCATGAAGTGGTTGCAAGAATTCAGTAGTGCCAACAAAATCAGGCCATGTCCCAGACACTCGGATCACTGGGGTTGAGTCGGTCAGCTTTGCTTGCTCTACTGAGACTTAGAAGCGGTAGAGGAATGCGGTTATGGCCATTGTGAAGCAGAACCAGGTACGGACGACCAACGCTCTAGAATAATAAATTACTCCCTTTTCATAAATTGGGGCTTCAGGGTCCAGATCGTTCTGGGGCCATATCGCAGATCTTCGCATAAGGATCCCCAAGTTAAATGGAAATAAAATAAAAATAGGCGGCGATGTTGGATACCTGGCTTGTTTATCCGCATCGGAAACGGCACGTGACTAGATCCTGGTGTTGTATGCCCAAGACAGTAAGCCGCACCATGATAGCATCTCTGCTAGATCTGTGAGGCAGTATCTGCCTAGACTAGTCTATCTTCCAGGGGAAATTCCTCTCTAGGACTGGTGCCATACCTGACCTTTAGCAGTAAGTAACTCGCGACCAATGGCCAGTCGTGTGAACATGAGATACCCTGGAGTCAGGTACTTAAGGATGAGCCACATTGCGATGGATGTTGAATGAAAGAGGAAACAAACACCACGTTGGAGAGTTGGACGCCTACAGGACCAAAATAAATACAAGCCGATGATAGAACTGAAATCGGAGTCGGACTTTATCGGACTTGACAATTGGTCTAACCCAGCATGGTTCCCGATGGGGTAGCTTTCGGCATGCCCCGAAAAAGGAAATACTCCCACCACAACATCACTCTTCTAAAACGGCATGAAAGCGTTTTTATTAACTACCTTGTCTTTGCAGTAGGAATAGATAGTCGAAGCATACGATGACTGCATCTTGACTTAAACATAGAGTGATCGTAAAGTCTGCAGAGTAGAGGAACGAATTGTATTGAAACCAAATATATATATCTCGAAAGGAATGAAAAAAAAGTAGAGAGCAAACCGCTATTCTGTACCCAGAACCCCGTCACCAAAACCAACCCATATCCGGTCAATCTTCACTAGGAAGCCATATCAAATTGTAGAAGTACTAGTCTAGCTAGATTCTTCTCCCATCACGATAATCTTTTTTAGAAGCCGCCGTTGGGGTTGGGGTTAGGAATTACCTGTCCACCCTGCTGGACATCAGGAATGACAGAAACACCAGTCAAAGCAGCAAGCTCCTTGTGTCTGCGCAGGCTAAAGTCCTGGTTATCGAAGTTCTGATTGATAACACCCGCCATACCCATCTGGCAGTGGTTACCCTTCTGCTGAGCGCAGTAGTACCAGATAGGCTTTGTGTCCTCCACAACGATCTGGAAGACATCGGGGGCCTGGCCCTCGCTCGTGGCAAAGTTGAAGCCGGCGAAGAATCCAGTGCCGTCGGCGAGAGGCTTGCAGGGCTCGCCGAAGCTGGACTGGGCGACGGTGTGGTTGGCGGGGAGGAAGTGCCACTCGACTACATCGCCGACCTCAGCGACGACATTGTCGGGGTCGAAGCGAAGACCGCCGAGACCAGCGTTGACTGAGTGGGTTACGCCCGTGAGTGTGACGGTCTTGTCGGGTGTTGAGCGGATGGTCTTTGAGGCAGGTGCTGCAGAAACTGTAACAGCAAGGAGGAGAGAGACGGAGACGATCTTGGAGAACATTGTGATGATGTTGTAGTAGATGTAAAATGAAATTTTGGTGAAGTTGTTGAAGGTGAATAGTAAAGTTGATTGTTTGTTTGAGTCGCAGTGAAGTGATGATGAGAATTGTCAACTGAACCGAACATATCATCTCATTATATATAAAATCCTAATCTCATCAAGTCAATCAGGAACAGATTAAAAACATCAGCATACCGCTGTATCGGCATCTCTAACCTTCATGTCACCGCCTCACTTCAGCTGGGAATAGTAACAAAGTCATACATCTCGACTCAGCCCAACTAAGATTCCCCGGAAGTCTTCCCTCCCGAGACCTGTCAACCTCAGCCCGACCTTCCGTAGCCTTTTCGTAATTGGTCCAGAGATACTTCTGAGCTGGGCTTAGACTAGAAGCTGACAATACTCTCGGCATTGCCAAATGTCAGCGGGTTTCTACGCTAGCCCCCAGAATTTGGCTGCGCCTCAACGTGTCGTTGGAAAGACGTTGGAAAGACGTTGGGTAATCAGAATCTTATTTTTATCGGCGACACAAAGCTCTTATTGGGGAGATTTGACTTTTGTTTCACTCGGACAGGTTGCTTATTTTGGTGTTATAATAGAAGGATAATATCAGTGTTTGCCAGAGCGTTGGGTGCTTCCCCGCAGGAAATATGCTGTACTGCCGATACTTAAACACCATGTTTCACTAAACTGGTTCAACGTAAATATTATTTTTAGCGTTGTTCGATTCAAAGTAGTCGGTCGCTCTAACTTCGATGAAGTCCGGTGTCGACAGTAAACCATGTACTAGTGGGGAGTGCCTCTTAACTTCGGGGATAACAGTCTCACTCAGCGGCCTTCTTAACTTTGCCTGCTAATTACAATGATGACATAAAAAGCTATTCCACATAATTTGGTAGCTACAGCTCTGAGATCCGAGTAGACTCTACTTTGTCCCACTCAGAAGGGTGCCGGCCTTGGTTTGGTTGAGCAATGCCCGAGTGTCAAGGGAACATCAAGCCAATCCCAGTATCGTGTTTTGGCCCCCGTATTATCAGCGGACCACGCAAGTCAAATAAGCACAGTGCCAGTCGAAAGATTTATCTTTGTCACACAGCGTGCTCGGTAATACTAACCAAAGTCTTCTCAGAGATGTGCATTTCTCAAAAAGACTGGTTTGGCACGTCAACATCAGCATGTCAGATCGACTTGGCAGCCAATATTTCAAAGTCCTACGCCAAGTATATTACCACAAAGATAAGCCGCAGTCGACAGTCCTTCAGCTAGAATAGTAAATACAGGCCGCCTCGGTGCATTTTTAACCATTGTTACCTTAGAACCCCGTGGTAAGGTGGTACGCGGAGTATTTATAGACTGTCTTTACTAGGATGATCCCGGGAGAATATGCATCTGATGCCATACAGGTAGTTATGGTAAGAAAAGGTCCAAACAAACGCATTTTATCCTTCCAACAAGCGAAGCGATTGGAAGGTTGTCGTGTCCATCCTCCCGCTACCACTCATACATCACAAAAGGCAGCAGAAACAACTACATGGAACCTCCAGGAAAGATGATAAGTCATTGAGACGGAGTCTCTCCTTCATAGAATAGCTTTAGCCACCGAAGATACCACCAATGCACCAAAACTTACGACAAGGAAACTATAGCTCACAAGTATCAGAAAAACAGCAACACCAACCAATCCAGACAACATATGAATGTTCACGTCGAATGCGTCAAAGACTGGTCCTGCAAGTAAATCGATCGATAAGTTTGCCCGAAAGCTACGCCAAGATCCATTTCTTGCATCCTCCGGTAATATTTCTTGGTAAGCTGGCAATCCTTCAGTTCAATCTGAGTTCAGAAGTCAATATATGAAATCCGCAATGGTGCTTTATGCAGAAGAATGGAAAAGAAGCGTTACTATCCCTGGTAACGTAAATGGTACAGCCCTTCTTCAAACCTCCAACCAAGCCGCACTCGTACAGAGGGAGCAGATAATGGTGACGATCAGTGCATAGAAAGAATTGGAGGAGGGATGGCTTTGATACTGAAAAGCCCCGCACTTTACATGTGACTTGGTGAGCGGTCCTACATTACCAACCAACAGCCAAGAGCTCCTCTACTCTCCCATCTCAAATTCACTTCTGTCGTAACACTATGACACTTCTTTCCACTTCAGAATTGACAGCCTCGAGTGATCTCGATATCCTCGATGATGACCGTCGGCAAATCTTAGACATGGCCATCAAGAACATTTTGAGCACGGAAGCTGCTGAACTCGCCTATGCTCAGATCCTCGACGGCCTACCCACTGAAGATTCGTTATGGGACGGCTTTGATTTTGTTGAAGACCACCCTGTTCAAACCATCGATCATGACGAGATTTGCCCCGGCTTTATTGAGAAGGCCCGTGAGTCCAGGGCGCAATTTGAACTTGGTCGTCTAAATTTCGAACTGAAGGTGATTCAACAATAGCTGGAATTG
Source organism: Fusarium brachygibbosum (assembly GCA_018886245.1). Taxonomy (NCBI): domain Eukaryota; kingdom Fungi; phylum Ascomycota; class Sordariomycetes; order Hypocreales; family Nectriaceae; genus Fusarium; species Fusarium brachygibbosum. Next base: position 3,309,712 of record MU249525.1, read on the forward strand.
CTTATGATATTTTACTTATCTCTTCTCTCACGTACAGACGCTAAAATTCTTTCAAGGTGAGCCTGTTGGGTCGCATCGCTTCAACCTTCGTCTCATCGAACTCGTTGTCATTGCTTGCCATCAGATCGGCGCCTATACCTATGAACTGGATCAAGGCGCCCATAAGCACGAGATCTATCAGGAATGGAGAGATGAAGTGCTACGAGAGAAACAACTGGGTGTCGAGTCACGTAGATTCTACGAACCCCCACCTACAGCCTTTTGTCATAGAGCATACCGGTATCCTGAGCAATACCCAAGAGGTCTTGCCGATGTCGCCGGATATTGGGCCGAGTCCAAAATATTTGGCGGTGTTGTCGTTTTTGATCGAGGCGAGACAGAAGATGAGGTGAATTTCCTGAAACGACGAAAACCCTATTATTAGCAAATACTAACTCGTTTCTTCTCCTTAACAGTGCAAGTCTATGTGGATTCATGGTGACTTAATCAGAGGCCCAAAGACTCTCTACCCACCGACTACAGAGCAATTCAACGCTCTGGTAGATTTTCTTACAACACCTCCTGGAAGCAATTCAGAATGCCCACTGCCCATCTATGGAACACGTATCAATCGGCCACGATGGCACCCCTACGATGCCTTTGCATATCATCACATCTTCCGCGATAGGTTCGAGAGAAAGCTTCCTCCAGAGCCACCGCGGCAAGGATGTGTTCAAAGTGGCATGGACTGGCCAGAGCTCGATGATAAGCGCATTTTATTATTAGCAGGCCATTATAACTCTGACGGCGAGCCTTATGTGAATGAAGACGAATATGCCGCAGCGATGGAGAGGATACGCAATGTCACGCCGTCTTCACCAGTGTGGAGACTGGTTAGCAACAAGAACTCATGATTAAGCCTGAGAAATAAAATCTAACTTATTGTATACCTATTTCATTAAGAACATAACTTTAAATATTGTTCGTCGTTGGTCCAACGCAGCTAGAGGTCTTTCTAATCAGTCAATCTACATTCTGTGAAAGTGTCACCGTACCTGGCTCACCTCGTATCGATGAACTGTAAAGAATCCACTCTACCAATAAAACTTCAGCAGTATCTATCATTAAGAACACAGTGAGTTTCTCCTAATTGTCTCCACCAGTGTTTTGTATATATTCCGTAATACGACAGGATTTCGGCATGACAACGTGGCCGAGTGGTTAAGGCGATGCCCTGCTATCTCTTTCGAGACATCATAGGCATTGTGTTCGCACGCGTAGGTTCGAATCCTGCCGTTGTCGTTCATTTTTGCATCCTTTCGCTTTTCGCATCCTTCTGCCGAGCTTCTATTGTCCAATGGGGCTGTAGATGATTCCACTGATCGGCAAGTCTATTGGTATTGGACCGGCGTGTCTTTCAGCGAGTCTATTACACCTATGGTCAATACATTCCTCATGTTCTGGGAATGATTAGGATGCGTGCCGGGTTTGGTTGGTAATTCTATGCAATTAGGGATATACGGTATATCCTGAAATCTAATGCCTTTCTGAATATTGCGAGTAAGACAATAAGTATATACATTCTAACTCATACTTCATCGTGTTCAGTGCTTGATTGGCCTAGCTTCATTTCGATAAAATAGACCAATTAGCGCCGCAGATGTTGATAATTAAGCGGATCCCCGGTTTAATTACACAAGTTCAAATGCTGACAGTCATCAACGCGTTTTCGTAGCAAACTCCTTACAACTCCATTATCGCCAAGAAGCCAAGACTTGAGCCTTTGAGTCCCGAGATCTCCAATATACCCAGCTTGGGCGTTTTAGAAACATGGGTTCATTCTTGTCGCGAAACGAGTTTCCCGTTGAGGGCCGAGTCAGTGATACCATAAACTCCTATCCAGATATGCACTTCAACTAACATCGAACAGACAGTCCTCATCACAGGCGGTTCTCGTGGACTGGGTCTAGCAGCTGCATGTCAGCTCGCAGCAAAGGGCGCAAATGTAGCTATTGGAGCACGAGATCCCAAAGTCCTGAAGGAAGCCCTGGCTGAAGTTGAGAAATCTGCTCGCTCCTCAACCCAGCGCTTTTTCTCGCTCACTGCGGACGTGACCAAAGCAGCGGAGTGCGCAAGGGTCATTGCTGAAGTCACAGCTTGGAACGATAATACTCCACCGGAGATCGTCTGGTGCTGCAGTGGAAGTGCACATCCGACATTGTTTGTCGACACGCCAATTGAGCAGCTACAGACTATGATGGATAGCAATTATTTCTCGAGTGCGTACATGGCTCATGCTACGCTGAATGCATGGTTGAGACCTGCCTTAGACGGTGCTGCCAAGAAGACCTCTGAGTCGAAGTCGTTAGCAGCCCGTCACATCATTTTCACTGGCTCTTTCGTTTCCTTGTATAGCTTTGCTGGTTTCACGCCCTACTCGCCATCAAAGGCTGCAATTCGATCCCTTTCAGACTCGCTCTCACAAGAGATGAATTTGTACGCCGGTGCACACCCGGATGAACCCCGCGTTCGCGTACACACAGTCTTTCCAGCTACAATGCCAACGAAATCTCTAGACGATGAGAATCGTGTCAAGACAGATGTCACAAAAGCTCTTGAGGAAGGCGATCAGATATTGACACCTGACGAATGCGCTAAACGTGCGATTGCGGGACTCGAAAGAGGAGAAGAGCTTGTTGCCACGAGCACTATTATCAGACTGGTTATGACAACTGTTATGGGCGGTGCCATTAGAGGTGGGTTTTGGACAGGGTTGATTAATACGATGTTGAGTTGGGTTGTTATGATTGTCATGGTGTTTATTCGATGGGATATGGATGTCAAGGTTAGGAATTGGGGGAAGAAGCATGGCGCGAGTGGAAAGGCTTCTGAGTGAGAAGAAATGGGACTTGTAGTGTTTCTAGACTTTTATAAGGCTGCTTTGAACCAACTGTCGTGTCTTCTGTAACAAATCTCTTGTTAACTGGCTTGTATTGAGCATAGACCCTGTAAGTTTCACAACAAGATTTGTCCTACGCCTCTCCTCTTTTTACCAGGAAATGTCCAAGATTGGAGGCGCCCAATAAGAGTACGGAGAGGGCTGTGCTGGTTGAGAGCGCGTACTTGACGCAAATGGCTTGCTGTACAACCAGCCACTGTTTCAATCCATGTCCGAAAGCTCACATATGAAATCATTGCCTAGGTTCGCATTCATTCTCAACCCCCCCTCGCAGAAACTGATCAATGCCCAGGCGATAGGCGTTTCTCATCTTTCCGCTTTGGACAACCTTTTGGGGGCCGGAACCGACAAACCTCGAAGAACTAATGCCTGAAGCCAATTGAACGAGGCTCTCCAAGGGTCGTTAGGCTAACTGCAGACAATCCGTCTTACGTGCATTTGGGGGAAACAAGACATGTACCCGCGATTGCACAGCCTGCTTGAGGCAACCATAAGGCAACCTCTTGCCAACTAACCTGTTGGTTTTCGTTACTAGTTGAGGAGCCCTCCCCCAAAATGGAGCCTAGAATCTTCCTTGCTCCATTGTTCCTCCAGCAATCGACTCTAGTATCAGACCACAATGGATCCGTTGTCAATTATAGCCAGCATTGCTGGAATAGCGACAGCAGGAGCACAACTGTCGAGTACCCTTTTTCGTGTCTACAAAACAGTGCGTCATGCTCCGCGAGAGATACAGTCCGTCGCGATTGAGATGGCAGGCTTGACTGTCACACTCGAGCATTTGCACGATATTCTGAAAACAGGCCAATCGTACACAAAACCGTCACTCTTTGCTGCCGTCAGGCATGTTGTCGCGAACATTGATGCAACTCAACAAGAAATATCCAAGATGGTTGATGACAGAAACATCGTTGTCAGACTAAAATGGCTCAAGGCTGCGAAGTACCTGTCTGAAATTGATAAGCAAAAGGTTACTTTGACGCTGCAGATTACCATTCTGTCTGCGGCGATTTTGGTCAAGTCCAACAATGGGTATGTATTACAATCATTGGTGATGACTGAATATCATTGTTAACCGTCCCAGATCTTCTTCTGTCCACGAAAGAGCCGACAACAGATTCAGAATACAAGCCGAGAGTCTGATACAAACTGGTCAAGCTTCGCTTCAGAGAGACAGCATACAACGCCAGATACCCGAACCCCCTCCAGAAAGGGCACCAAGTCCACCAGTTCGCACCACCAAGAGACTACCCAGCCCAGTCCGTCAGTCTGCCATTCCTGGCCATGTACGGCCAGAGGAACTATACGGGCAATCGAGCACAGCCAACGACAACCTTGATGTTCCCAAGCAGGATAATGAGGAAACCAATTCCGCTCTGGTCAGAGGTTCAAGAGCACACCCATATTCCCATCCCCATGTTCAGTTTGGAGACGGCACACAGGGAGATATTGGTGACGATGAAGATCTTCAAAACAACCGCGGCAGGGCAGTAGGTTACGATCCGCTGGCCGGCGGCCGCGTTGCTCAATTCGGCCAAGATTTTCATATCCAAGGCGATGCGGCCACATTCCTGTACAAGCTCGTTTTCATGAACGAGGTGCCAGCATACGACACAGCTCCTAAAGTCCCTAGTTCTTCGGGCGCCACTCGAGGCTTGCACACTGAATCGTCCTACTCCTCTGGCGATGACCTGTACTCAGACACGGAAGATTTTGACACAGCAGATGATTCTACGCACCATGGAAGGAGATCTAAAGTCCCTGCGAGATATGTGCACCGAAGACCCCAGGAGCCAGGAAGAGTCGTCAATCAGCTCCTCTTAGCGTGGACGTCACTGAGCCAGAGCGAAATTGAGAAGGGCGTTGCCGATACCCAACCTACCGCGACACAGAATCCTCCTCCCCCAAGGCATGCATATGTTGAAAGTGATGATGAAAGCAAGGACGAACTTGACAAGAATTCTCAGGGAAGAAGCAACTGGCCCGATCGAGTAAGTCATGAACTGTAGCCCAGGATTCGCTATATTCTTACCTGTATTACAGGAACAAGACTCAAGACCTAACTCTCCGAATTACGAGGGTCGTAGGGACAAAATTCCACAATCAGACCGCCGTCATACCGAGAACGTTCACCCTCAGCGGCAGATGGATATGCAAGACCCCCGAGAATATTATCAACCTCCGTTAATGACTGCTCCATACGACCCACGCATGGCTCCAAGTCAGTTCAACCATCAACAACCTAACTACCAGCCGTATGATTGTTGGGGTTACCCATATACAGCTCCAGCTCCGGCTTGGCAGTTCCCAGCACCATCGTCATCATCACCACCACTTCAACCACCTACAGAAAAGGCACACCCCAAGGAACTAGCCCCTCGCGGATCCGCAACGCCCAAGTTCCAGAAGCCACATGTTGTTGTGCTTCCACAAGCGGACACAGCTGATTCAGAAATTGGAACAATGACACCCAAGCTTGACGTTTCACGCTGTATGAAGATGAGTATCGTCAGACAGGGCGAAGAGGCTATTTGGAACTCGGACAATTTTAATTCCGAGAATAGCATCCCCGGCAAAGCGATCATGAGGACTCTTATCGGGGACAAGACAGCGAGAAATCCGCATGGTCTGGATCTAGCACATACCTTGATTAAAGGTCAGGATATGAAGCTTGTGTATATACGCGGAAATGGTAAGTTTTCAAAGAAGTATAAGGTTTTGAGATTACTGACATGAAATTAGACCTTGGAGAAACGTGGTTTATCAACGAACAGCCAGTGTTCTTGCAATTCTTTCACTGTGGATATCTTCCGCAATTCTATCCAGCAAAGGAATCCGATATCACAGCTATGAAGCAAGAGTACGTAGCTGTCGGAGAAGAGTGGGCTAGTTTCGAAGCTCTGAATCAGCTTGGGCTGTCTACCAAAGGAAGAGACGAAGGCAGAGTGCTTTTGGACCCAAATACGACATGGGTAAGTTTGAGACTGCATGAGATCCTGGAAAGCCATCTAACCTTTTGTCCAGTCCATGGTCAAAGAACTTGCCATTACAACACTTCAACTGCGAAGCATGCGGCAAAGACGTCTCTACACTTCGACATTTTATAACTCGATAGCTACTTTTCGACAGAAGCACTGCGGAGCGATTCCGGAACCGTTGGTGATTGCAGCATGCCCCAACAACCTGCCCCGTATTGCATCAGAACCACACCCGGGGGCGAAGCTTGAAAGAGAGAAACCCAATGTCTTGAATTTCTTGGTGCAAGATGATAATATTGGAGATGTCGACAAGGCACAAAAGGTAGAAACGCAGCATCTTCAGCCACAGGTCGCCATCACACCACCACCTACACCACAAGAATCTTCTTCGCCAGAGCTTAACACAAGTGATATGAGTTCGACAGTATCTTCAAGATCACGCTTCTCCAGGTTTGTACAGCGCTATAGACCTGGACGGAAGCAGAGTCAGTTATCACCACCTTTACAGCGTTACAGTTCGAAGAGCAGCGACAATGGACTTGTGAGAGAGGGGTCTGAAGACGATGAGAAAAGACCTGCGACACCGACGGACTCTGGTGTTGGAAGCTCAGTGGATTGAGTTATATCGTGTTATACATAATGATTTGCGAGCGATCGGTTTCTCAATGATGTATTCTATGATGTATATTCTAAATTATATCCAACAATCTTATTCCCAAGACTTTATTCTTCCTTGTAAAAAGGATAATCGGTATAACCAGCAGCATTATCCTTAAAAGGTCCATAAAAGGTAGACCGATCATAAGGCTGGAGAGGCCAACCATTTCTCAGCCTCTCCACCAGATCAGGGTTGCTAATAAAGTATCTTCCATAAAGCATACCATCATATTTACCACTCTCGATAACCCCCCACGAGTTAACATCGTTGAAGCCACCAGCAGAGAAGAAGGGAGTGCCTGCAAAGATGCTTCGGAACAGCGACAGGTCAACAGTAGGAAGACCCCAGGATCCGAGGAACTGCTGCTTCTCGGCTTCGGAGAAGATCTGCTCGTAGCGTGGCTCAACGAAGCTAACGTATGATAGCTGGGGGAATCGGCTCTTGAGCTCACGAGACAAGTGTCCCCATGTCTCAACTCGCTTTTCACCACGGGCTTGGTTGAAGAGACCGAAAGGTGTAAGACGAATAGCCAAGTTATCCTGACCGACAGCCTTGGCCAACTCATCCATAAGCTCGAGGACAAAGTTACACCTCTTCTCCTCTGAACCACCATAGTGGTCCGTTCGCTTGTTAATGTTGGAAGAAAGGAACTGCTCGGGAAGATAACCGTTTCCACCATGGACTTCAACGCCGTCGAAGCCAGCCTCAATGGCGTTCTTGGCAGCGTTGACATAGTCGCCGATGGTGCTCTTGATCTTCTCAACTGTCATCTCTACAGGGGGGAAGTCTGCGAGCTTGACGGGTGTAGAAGTGTGAGGGGGAGGGTAAGCGAAGGTCTCGTTAGGGTCATCCCATGGTACAGCTGAGGGAGCCACGATGGGTGTCCCGGTTAGCTGGGGAATGTTGGCTCGGCCAGAGTGCCAGAGCTGAGCGTAGATGTAACCGCCCTTGGCATGGACGGCATCAACGACCTTCTTCCAGCCCTGAACCTGCTCTGAGAGGAAGATTCCAGGGACTCCTGGCATGCCATTACCCTGGCTTCTGTTAGTTCCATGGTGGCTGGTCCAAATATTCAGGTGACACTTACCTCTAGCGAAGGAGGAAGACCCTCAGAGATTATAAGACCACCATCGGTAGCCCGCTGAGAGTAATACTCGGCAATCAGATCATTAGGAAGCCAAACCCGGTTAGGGTTCTCGGGAGTTGATTCGGGGTTCAAAGGCGTTCCCCGGTTTCGGGTAAGAGGGGCGTGAACAATTCTATGCTTGAGATGAATCTTGCCATTGGCAATGTCCAGAGGAGTGAAAAGCTTGGAGTTGGCTCCCGCGTCGAAGATGTCGCCCATAGTGAAGATGAAGTGATGATGATGTAGATAGATAGAGATAGTGGTGTCTAATCGAGATTTGAGAATGGGGGAGAAGAGAACTTTTGCATTGCCAAGTTATTTAATTTTCTTACCAGTTAGTGATCGACGAACCGGCTATATCAAAGACGGATATAAAACTACAGTCTATGTACAGAGGGTCTGTCTGGTCAGGGCAGGGTGTGGTCTGGTGCAGGAAACTAGGATTGTTTCATGGGGCAAATGCAAGCCCTTGAACGACAATGCTTGTCTCCATATTGAACCTGCCAAATTCGAAACCTTTGCCTCACCTGCGTAGCAAAGGCAAAGACCTCGGCATTATTCTCAGACAAGCGACCCTATCCTGTGCCGAGGGCATTATATGTTTCAACGTCAGATTCTGCACTGGCTCAGCATTGAGCTGATGTGACATGGGCAATGATATTCGATGCGTTCTTCTGCCAATCATCTTGTGTTCAAAAACTCTTCAGCTTTTTTTCCATGACCCTAGTCCTTGGTATAAAGAGGGGGGGTTTGTTTACCGAGTACGACGCTGCCATTGCATGGCTCCACTGCCCATGGAAAAACGTGGACATGCAGGGGAAATTAATTGTCTGCTTCTCTTTTTTGCTTTGTTTTCCTTATCTCGCAGAATCCTTCGTTGCAAATCCGGGGCCAAAGCTTAGATTATATATGTAGCACGACCTGACTCAGACATGTTTATATGTCCAACGTCAAGACAGCCTCACAGATAAGAAACCGACAGTCTCTCGCCCTGACGCTTTTACCGTCTCTTGGCGTCCTATATCCGATCGAATGATATCGTCGGAACGACCGAGAGATAAGGCGACTCCACCGCCGAGCCTTGACTAGAGCGGTGACGGAACCACTTCTTGACCGCACGGCCTCTCTCGCTTTACGCGCATTTGTTGAAGGTCCGAGTTGAGTGGCGAACGGATACGCTATTCCCGGTAATGGAAGTGAAGAGTGCAGATCTTTTTCTGAGACACGGTTCGGTAGCCAATGGCTGTATTCGAGCCTGCTTGAGTAATAGATATGCGGCTCTTTTGATACTCGGGAGTCTCGGAGGGTATATACTGTGAACAAGGATCTAGTATTTTGTCTACAGTAATTCCGAGTATCATCAGAAGAGTAGCGAGGGCGAGGAGGAAAAAATGGTAACTTGTCAACACAGGGTTCTCCTGGTTATGGCATCACCCAGATGACGCGAGTCCTCCGTCTATCGGTGTATCTGACACAGCCAACTCCTATTTACTCAGCCCTGAATCCATAGTCGTTCTCTGTTTATTAGACAATGTCTCATCCTAACAACCTGTTCTAGAAACCACTCTGGAGGGAGTCCTTGTTTACCGCACCTCACAAGACATGTAATACAAGATCGTCACGGAAATACCACAGATGTTGCGGAAATTTAGACTCCCTGCAGAATGCTACCCAGTTCCACGTTATCTCATCTAGATCCTCCTCGTGACTCCATCACCCCTGACTGATCTCCTCGTCTCTGCGGCTGAGGCGCTGCATTGAGTGTACAATTTACAGGCTGGGACGTCAGCCAAGACCAGGCGGCCAATAAGAAACATATTGCACCATTGAGGCGACATCCGAGTCAATGTTCAAACATGTCAGAGCTATATGATGTACCACAGAAACATAGCATTGGTCATTAACACCTGAGATTTACCTTACTACCTACCGGTGGCTGCAACCCATACCCTACCTCCGCATTAACTAGTGCTATTCGTTTAGAGTAATTTTGGTCTGAATTGGTTTTAGCAGAAAGATGTCTTTTTGACACTTACTGAACTGAGAAATGATTCACGTTTATTCCCCTTTAATCCAAAGCCCTTTTTCTCCTGTTGTGGTGAAACTGAAAAAGACCCAGTGGGCATAAACATAAGACAAGTGGTTCCTTTCTCTTGATGGCTCTGCACGTTTGTTCTTCTTTTCCTAGATCCAGTCTTTAACCTTCTTTTCTTACTCTCTCTTTGTAAGGCTGCATATTTACAATGAGCTTCCCCGGCGCCGCGCCTCCACCGTCCGGTGTCGAGCCGAATCTGGAGAATCCAGCCGACGTGCTCCGGACGACGCATTATGTCACTCAAGCTCTCACTCTTCTTTTCACTACAGGGTTTGTGGCAACACGGTTTTATGCAAAGTATAAAGTTATGGGGGGAGGTATTACACGAGATGATGGTTAGTATTCCGGTCATGGTGTTGAAGTGTGCAATGACTGACATGTTCTAGTTGCCACATATGTTTCTTTTGTTTTGATGATTGGATACTGTGTCACTGCTGCTATAGGTATGTTTTTCTATTCATAGCCCAAGACGCAACTGCTAATACTGTTCAGCTGGGCAATATGGCGCGGGTATAAACCAGTGGGAAGTTAGACCAAAGGATCTAACATCATTCCTCAAGGTAAATCATGTCTCTGCATCTTATCCACTACACCACTAACATAATTCTAGTGTGGCTACGCAGTCACCATTTTCTACGCTCCAATGGCCCTAGGCGTCAAACTTTCGCTTCTCTTTATAACCATCCGTGTCTTCGGCACAGTCCACAAAAAGACCACGATCGGTATTTACATCTTCATTGGCATGCTTGTCGCCTATTACGTATCCGGTTTCTTTATCAAGATCTTCATCTGCAGACCTATCAGCTCTTACTGGATGGGTGAAAGGGAGAACTGTCTTGACCAAAACGCCATCATCACTGCTGATGCTTTCATCAGTGTGGTCAGCGATTTGGCTATTCTATTTCTGCCAACACCGCTTACGTGGTCGTTGCAGCTCTCTATGAGAAAGAGACTCCGTGTCATTGGTATTCTCTGTGCGGGAGGTGTTGCTACTGGGTTCAGCATTTATCGATTGGCTATGATTCTCAAGGAACGAGAGTCGGCGAATCAAACGATTGTGTTTACCAAAGTCATTCTGTCTGGGTATGCAATCTCCCTCCAAACCAATTTGAAACCATGCTAACATCCTGTAGTAACGCAGAAGCTGGCATCGGTTTAATATGTGCCTGCCTCCCCTCTATAAGTGCCCTTCTTGTTCGGCGCAATGGCTATGCTTCCCGCGGATATCAGAGTTCAGGACCTGCAGATATCAGCAGACATGGCGAGATCATGATGACAAGATCATATCAAGTTGAGACGAGCAAGCAGACGCCACACGATCCGTATCATCTTGGGAACGATGAAGCTGGGCTGATTGCGAGTGTGCAAGCAAACTCCAAGAGCAACTGTTCAAGTAGGGCGAGGTCGCCAGACTCAGCAGCTTGAGCGTCCCTTGCCTCCAGAAGACTTTATGAAACTAGCATTATGATATTATAAGATAGATTAATAATTAATAACTTTAAGTCACACCGTTAATTTTTAGCCTTGGTATCATGTCTTCTTAGAGCTAGATCAAGGTTTACTGATTACAAACACAGTCTCTGAGCCATGGTGACTTGTCCCCGTTGCGAACATAAAACGCTTGTTTGGGAGCTAATTTTCTGCCTGGGCTTTCAGTATATATGCACACAATTGTCACACAGCCTTGGCATCATAAATCCGATGCTATCACAAGCAAACATAAAATTTGAAGAATGACTATCCAAAGTGAAAGTCAGGCTTATTATATGTACATTAGCGTTCGTCTTGCAATCACCAACGAACTACAACAGGCTTAGCCTGCTAATCGTCTTCCGTAGTATAGTGGTCAGTATGCAAGCTTGTCACGCTTGAGACCCGGGTTCAATTCCCGGCGGGAGAGATCCGCCACCTGTGTTACACAGGCGAATCATTTTTTTGTATCTGCTAACATGAATTTCTTACTTTTTTCCTTTCTCTGTTTTTTCTGTCAATAGTAAAAGCTTCCATTGTTACGACCCAACACTCTGATGCACGTGAGATAGGTACCCCCACTTTTCTTCTAATAGACTTTCACCTACCCTGTAACGATCGAACGCACGCCATTCGATTTATATATCCCCAAGCATATATATCCATTTCTTTAGCACTAGCTAGAATGTAGCTCACCAGCTACTAATAAGACTTCTTTACCTAAATAAAGGCCATTCCATTGTGCAGAATCAAGGAATAATTACAGATGTAAACAATTCGGGCTATCGATTGCCCGAGTAATAGTACTAAAAATAAAACGAGGCTATAGCTCGTATGTATGTGAGATACAACCATACAACTGAGCGTGGTTCTAGAAGAACATGCAAAGAAACAGGTGAGTTACCTTTGAGAACTTTTGTCTACGTTACATTGCATATCTATGTTGGCGATCTCGTAAACAGAAACAAATAAAGCAGCGGATCGGGCGGCATTTGTATGTATTTTAGGCTCTGAGAAGGTATCACAGGATTCTATCATGCGGCCATAAAAACCGAATCATCGGGCGGGAAGTGCGGGGGAAATATTAAAACATCTCGGTATTAAATTTAGTTTTCAAGGCAGTTAGCGGGGCTCAAATCGGGACGCCTGGAAATGGCTGGCTGCGTCATGAATGGATCAGCTTAGAATATCATCATAACCTGCTCCTATCGAACTGCCCTATACGAGGGTTCTTGCTGTGCATGCAAGAGATCGTCGTCGAGGTTGCAGCCGTAGCTACTATTTTTTTCTCGTATTTTACCGTCAGAGGGGCAGTAATACGTCAATACAGCACATGACTGCTGCATCTCACAAAGTCCCGCTTCTTGATATTCTTGATATCACATCGGGATTGCTAGAGAAATGATTAGAACTGCTGTGTAATTGATCAATTCGGGGTATGGGGCTTGGGAAGATACGAGCTTTTGTGGGCTCACGCTCACACGTTGCTAGCACTGACGGCTCGTAGCTCACTGTAACATTTACTCGATTAGGTATTGACTTGCATAGTGACATCTAGAAGCATCAGACGCTTACTCCAACAGGCCTGACGTAGTATTCCTGTCTCTGAATCTGTTACTATCTTGTAGATAACCCAACTTATATAGAACACCAGAGATTTATTTAAAGGCACTAGCACTTCCTCGACAATTGAAATTCTCATCTTCATCACTCAAACCATTAACACCATACACTACTCAGACCTATTAACGCCATAATACTTAATCGCTATCTTCTCAACCTATAACCACAAATATGCGTTTCACTACCCTTTTCGCTACTGCTGCCCTCGCCCTTGGCGTTGCCGCTGAGCCTCAAGACGACCCTCTGCCCTACAATGTCATCGATTCTCGCATCTGGAGTTCTCCAGACTGTGGAAACAACGAAAACATAGGAAACCTTGGAGAATTGACCACCCACCGCGATGAGAACGGCGAGTGCTTTAAATTCAACGACCCGGTCAAGTCTGTTAGTCAGACTGGTCACGCCACGGGCTGCAAGCGTAAGTCCTATAGAATTCCCCTTTCTCAAACCTACTGACAAGCGGCTAGTTCTGCTCTACAAAGATGATCATTGCAGACATGGAGAAAAGAGTCCTAGGGATTTTCACTGTCTCAAGGCCCCGACCTTTTTCAATAGCTGGAAGACTGTATGCAAAGACGCATAATGGTATAGCGGTCCGGCAATAGTTTAATATAATGAGGGAGGAGAGATAGAATATTCATTTAATCTTGAAATTGTTTATACATTGAATCTTTTCGGTAATATCGCTTGAGAGTTTTAACGAGGAACTGTTGTTGTGGTAAATCTAGACACATTCCCGTGTTGCTTCTGAAGCACGCAACAGTATAATGTTCTTCAGAGTCCTCGTTACTGCCATTGGTTAATGAGACTTGGCCACTGTTCAACATATTAAGCTGTATAGACTCTAGCGCTTAAGCCTATAGTCGTTACCTTATACGTTGAATATTATATCATGTAGCACTTCAGCAAGTTTAGACCAGAGCTCATATGCAATAAGGTTAAATCTAAAAAGAAAAAAGAGCTCACATGACATAGAAGTACGGCGACGGTTGTCCTGACCCAGGGTCTATGAATGATGCCATCCCTGAAGGTAGCTTTCCCAGTAAGGTGATCGATATCCAATTTGACCCTCCTATGCTCGAGTGCACATCTCTACTCCAGACATACGTGTGATACAAAGCGGTGCAACTTTTCAGTGGTTATTTCGAGTGCTTTCAAAACGCTGGAAGCCTGTACAGGGACGCCGTCTCTTTCGGTAAATGCAAATTCGCCTTGTGATCACTGATCCTTCTCAAGGGTTAAGCACAATCGCAATGACAAAACAACATAAAGAGCCTTGGTCTACATGGGAGGCATGGGGTTGGCCGCCCCAACGATCAGTCTAAGTGGCCTCGCCCTACCCATTCGAGAATTGAGACTTTGTTGAACATGTAGGCTTGCCAGGCGAATGACTATTCTGTCATTTTCCTTCCGCTCCGTTCGCAAAGCTTCTTGACAAAAGTGCAAGTGTCCTTGCCTGGAGAGACTATAGTCCGTGAGGGCTTCACTAATACTATCTCAAGCAGCACATCGACTAACAGGAGTGTTGGAATATAGTACGGATAATGGGGCGAGATTTCCTTTGAACGTTCTTTCCATTTTCGCTAAAAAGACGTTTGAAAGGGATAAGTTTAAACTGCAACACGTGCCTTCAACGTGGACCTTTCCGCCCATAGCCACGCGGGAGCACCACTAACGGTTCAACACCACCACAACAGATCAAAACAGAGTGCAAAAAAAGATTCAAATGGCAAAAGGTATTCGACGCCATAGAGCGCCTTGCGATGCGTAATCTGGGAATCGAACCCAGGGCTCCCCGATACTTGAATGGCAACGGAGAATTTTACCACTAAACCAATTACGCGGTTATTGCTTGATGAAATGTAGCAACACAATTAAGCCTCATGTACCTCAAGCTCTAGAGGTCGAAGATGAAAAATCAATGGCAACCACCTTGTGCCCCCTCGGGGTGCCAGAAAACTTGGCCGCTGGAAGCATAGGAGACGAAATTACAGTCACTTTATGGTTTTTAAACCTGGCTCCTAAGCTATTTATTTTTATACCCTAAAGCTTAGGGGCCATTTCTTCTGTTACCTACCAGTGCCCTCAAGTGTTCACGTCAAACGGTGAGCTATGTTTTTTGGACGGGAGAAAATGGTGGGGCTGAAGAATGCGTTTGTTTAATGATAGAAAGAAACTCAGTTATAGCTTCAACGGGACAGGACGGAAGCATAATTGTGAATTGTGATGCCAGAAGTGAGCTCCACCGCCCAAGTCTGCTAAACCAGTGCGGCGCATTATGATATGTCAAGTTGAATGCAATTCGTATGCCAAAGCCAACAAGGACTTCAAGGCTGAGAGAACCACGATTGGTGTATAAATCATTTGATGGTTCACTGATGGGACTCCCGTACAGCGGTTAAATCCACGTTAGGAAGCCCAAGTCAACCAACAGTTTGCCGAGACCAGGGGAGGGACCAAGATATAAAGTGGTTCAAATTCCTGATCTAATCATTGCTCAAAAACAACAGATTATAGAACTTGTCCAGTCCTCTATTCGAGAAAATGGCTGAAGTTCGTCCAGCGGCCATTGTGCCTGATGACCTGGTACGGGAATCAGATTACCATGTCATGACAACAAGCAATATGATCTGACAACGAACAGGCAAACGATACTGACTCTTCACTTGGAGAAGTACTTGAGCTCCCTTGTTCCTTGATCCCAATTCTATGAGGCCTGATGACTTCTAGGAAGTTCCCTCATCCACCGCAAGTGTCTCCAGTTCAATCCTTGACTACCGTCGCGAAAACGGCAGAACATATCACGCATATAAGGACGGAAGTGAGACTATTCATTTCTCCCTATATATGACATAATATTGACTGCTCAAGAGTATGTTCTTCCCAACGATGAGGCAGAAAACGAAAGACTAGGTATGATAAAGTCCGACTCGAAGAGAGTGTTGCACTCACCAATTCATCTTTTGTCAGACCTTCAACACAACCTTTTCCTTCTTACTCTAGACGACAAGCTCGGTCTCGCCCCTCCAAATGACCCTGATTCTACAGCGAAACATATCCTGGATGTTGGAACGGGCACTGGAATTTGGGCCATCGACTATGCGGATGAACACCCAGGGGCACAGGTAGTTCTACCTCTCAAATACTGAGTTCTAGATCACTAAACTGTGAAAGGTGGTCGGGGTTGATCTATCTCCCATTCAGCCAGATTTGTATAACATGGTCCCCTCGTTCGGCTCAGGGCTATTCTAACACGACCAGTGTACCCCCGAACCTAAGCTTTATGATCGAGGATATTGAAGACGATTGGAACTACTCTCAGCCCTTCGATTACATCCATAGTCGCTTCATGCCATCAGCCCTTGCAAACTGGACTGAGTTTCTTACCAAATGCTACAAGTACGCTTCAGCCTCCTCGTACTATCATTCGCTGACTCTTTCAGTAACCTCGCACCAGGCGGGTACATGGAAATCCAAGAAGCTGACCTAAACATCCAATCCGACGACGGTACACTCAAATCTGATAACATAATGCTCAAATCTCTGCGTCTTCTAACAGAAGCATCCGTCAAATTCGGCCGTCCGTACCAAGACATTCCGCCCCTTGCAGATATTATGACCAAAGTTGGCTTTGTAAATGTCACTGTTAAGCAGTTCAGGTGGCCTATCAATGGCTGGCCCAAGGACAAGAAGGACAAGCTGTTGGGAGAGTGGTGTTATGTCAATATGGCTAGCGGTCTCGAGGCGTTTGCCATGGCACCACTGACCCGAGCTCATGGCTGGACACCTGAGGAAGTCACCCTCTTTCTAGTCGATCAGAGGAAGGCGATGGCGGACAAGAATACTCATGCATATTGGCCTATGTGAGTTATGATATGTGAAAGATTAGACAGATTGCTAACGAGACTAGTTATTCCATCTACGGAAGGAAGGCACTAGAGTAAGACAGATCCAGAGAATCCTATACAGATATATAGTTTTCCCCTGTATAAGGAATTGGGCAGAGTTCATAACCTAGTATAAGCCTATGCTTAGATAGTCTATGTCAGCAGTCTATCCACCGTTAGCTGGCGGAATTCCGCCTGGTGGGGCAACCTAATCCATAAAGTCAACCTAATCGAGACAATCTCAACCATAGAAACATTCACTTATACATATCAATCTCACCAAATGTATACAATGTCCACCAATCAATTGACTAAAGTCGCCATCTTTGGTGTAAGTCACCCCAACCCAATAATCTTACATTTACTAACTCGTTTTAGGCTTCTGGCAACTTTGGCACCCCCATTACAGCTGCTCTTACAAAAGCCGGCTTCGCTGTCACCATCATCACCCGAACCGAATCAAAATCTACATTCCCAGACGATATTCCCGTAGTCAGGACAGAGTATGATCTCAATGCTCTGATCGAGGCTCTGGCTGGCCAGGACGCAGCTGTGTGCGCTGTCGGTCCTGCGGGCATTCCCCTACAAGGCATCATGATCGACGCCGCTGAAGCAGCTGGAGTAAAACGCTTCATCGTGGCTGATTTTGGCTGGGGTCCTGACTTTACCAGCTTTCCTGAGTTTGATCCAGTTCGAGCTCAACGGGCTGTTGGTTTTGAGCACGCAAAGAAGCACGCAGCCAGCAACCCAAATTTCACCTGGACTAGCATTGCAACAGGAAATCCTATCGACTGGGCCCTAAAGCGCTTTCCCACCATGGGTTTTGACGTTAAGAAGCAGTCAGCCATTATCTACGATCAAGGCAAAGAGTACTTTACCGGAACTACACTTCAAGGCATTGGACAATCGGTTGTTGGTGTATTGCAGAACCCAGCCGAAACAGCAAACCGTACTGTCAAGGTCATGTCGATCAAGACCTGTCAAAATGAATTACTTGAAGCCTTCCAGAATAAAACAGGAACTAAGTGGGAGATTCAGAAACGAACCACACGTGAGCTCATCCAAGGAGCGCGAGATAAGAAGGAGAAGGGTCAAGGAGGTTGGATTCTTGACTTGGCTGTTGCTCAACTGTATGATGATGGAAAGGCTTGTTGTCTTATTGCATCGTCATGGGAGGAATCGGACTCTGGTTTGCTTGACGTTCAGAAAGAGACTGCTGATGGTCTTGTCACTTCGGTTTTAGCTAGTGTATAGGATTGAGACCATGGCAGACTGTTTAATTGGGTGTTGCTTTGAGGCGGGTTGAAAGCGATGTGTCTATTCAGAATAGTAATAACAAGATATACTGCCTGAAAACAAAATGAAGGTGCACTGTAAAGCTCCGAGTTACCATGTATGCGGCCCGGGCCGCCTCGGGCTTGTTGTGGAATTTATCCACTTTGAGATAACTCAGAGAGTATCGATACTCGGAAGAAACGAATCAATAGTGAAGCCTAGTTCTTGTATGACTAAATGCTTATCCTGGCCAATATTGAGCCTCATGGATAGCATACGAACGAATAAATTACGTATAAATGTCAGCTGCCTAGCCCTTGGAAAGATCGACAACAAAAAGGAATTCTATTACGGCCAAAACAGTCACAGCCGTTGGTCACGTTGCACAATACAGCCACTGTGGGTGCCCGGACTGTGGGGAGATTTACAGGACGTGCGGTGAAACCCTACCAACCTCTGCCTAGCCTACCACCAACCAACTGTAGCCTGACTTTCTAGCCTATTGTTTCGGGCTGAACGCCTCCCGTTAGACGACGAGCACTAAATTACGACGTTTGGTGGCTGAAGTAAATATTATGAATCATATGTAGGTTAACCATAGTCAAAACATAAAAGTCCGGGTTATATATATGTATATCCCTCTACATATCTTGTCCGTATTCTGTGTGAAAAGCCCCATAGACAGCCTAAGGATCGAACATCAGTTCAGCCTTACCCAACAGAGACATGGTATATATGCAGTAAGCAACAAGTCAATTTGCCCGTACCTACCGAGTGCGACGGTCAATCCTGTTTCTCTCCGAGCAATTTACAGGGATTTTTTTTGTTCCTTTTCTTTTTTGTTAGCTGAGTTGATTGATCATCTGTTCAGAATTTAGTATCCACCAATCCAGCATCAACGAGTCATACTGTACTGCACCTAGCGTCAAGGCTCCAGTACCGAAACATCACAGCCTGGTTTCTGAAACACCAACTGTCTTTATTAAACTCTACTTAACTCTCAACTTCTCCTCAAACCACCCAAGAATATTCATATTCCTTTCTTGTTATTCACTCTTGATTAAAGTGTTTTGCAGGACCGTCAGACATCATGGCGGTCCGCAAAGACAAAGACACCGCAGAAGCCCAATTCGCCCAGATCCTCGACGACGCCAGCAAATTGTACTCCGACTCATCCAAAAGCAAACTCGCAGACTTTCTCAATCCGCCTCTAAGGAACGTCAAAGATCTCATTTCTCAAATCGACAAGCAAAATGAACAATTCTCCAAGTTTCGCGAGAAGAGACAGTCCCTCTTTAGCGCTCTCGCCGCCTGTCTTGACCCAGTGGAAACCATCGGCCAGATTGTGAGCGGCGCCGCAGCAGAGACTTTTGCGCCAGCGGAAGGAATCTTTGGAGCGGTCGCCTATCTCATCGGTGCTGCGCGTGATGTTTCGTCGGCATATGATACCATCGTTGAGTTGTTTGAGCTTCTCAAGGTGAGTGAATATTCCCGAATCTCAACCCCGCTTGTGAGGAGGCCCCAACTCACCCGATCTCCAGGACTTTACATCACGACTAGACGTTTATGTACAATATCGCATGGGAAGCGCATTAAGAAACAAGGTCGTAACTATTCTAGCCCAACTCTTTGAAGTTTTCGTCCTTGCCGCCAAGGAGATCCGCCGCGGTCGCTTCAAAGCCTACTTCAGAACCCTCTTCGGCAAGGGTACGCCTGTGCAGGAAGCACTGGACAACTTAAAAGCGCTTAATATTGGCGAAGAGAGACAGGTTCTCGCTGATACTTATGGAGGCGTTAATAAACTCAATGTTACGACGGAGAATATGCAGAGCAAGCTGGACGAGATGAACCAGACCATGATGCAGATACGCTCTGAAGGGCGGGAACGTACAATCGCTGCGCATCAAGACAAGCTCAAGGAGATTTTGGACCCGTCGCCATTTCCTGTCGACTTTTTCAACATGTTCAACAAGTCAAGAGCTGAGTCGACCGGAGAATGGATCCTCACAGATGGCGGCTTCAGAGCGTGGCTCGACAAGAAGACCAACTTTCTCTGGATAACCGGCGCATCAGGTATTTAATATTAATCCTTACTCCCAAACGATCACTAACACTTTCAGGTACTGGAAAGTCATATCTAACCACTCGCCTCATCTCCTGGGGTTCTGACAGGATCTCTCGTCTGGCCTACTTCTACTTCCGCGACAACAACCCAGAAACCCGCTCAGTCCTCCAAGCCCTGCACGACGTTGCTTATCAGCTCAGCGAAAGCGACCCTTTCTATGCAAAGCAACTACTCAGAGGCGTACACAGTATTGATGAGATCCGCACAATCCCCAGTGCCTACCGAAAACTCTTTGTTCAACCTTTCCAAGAAGAAGCACAAGCAAAGACTATTTACATCTTTCTCGACGGCATCGACGAAGCAGACTCTGAAGGTGTGGAAGAACTGCTGGAACAGCTAGGCTCGAACGATGAGTCCGTTCGAAGACCGAAGCATGTCACGATTCAGGTTGCTCTTATTGGAAGGACGTACTTGACTGAGACAGTCACATACACCCTCGATCCAGATAATCGCGGCAGTCAAGTGATTACAACTCTTCACGTCACGCCCGACCGCAATGCGGAAGATGTCAAGCTCTACATTGAAGACAGTGTCTGGCATCTTCGCAATCTCAGCCGCACACCTCCCGACTTCAGACAAAAGATCATCGACGCTATGATCAAGCAGGCAGACGGGCTTTTCATCCTTGCCAAGTTTATGATTGAAGACATAAGCCGCAAGCGACACCCTCAAAGCATCCTTACAAGTCTACAATCATATCCCAAGGAGATCAACGGCATTATCGCACAGACACTAAAGAACCTTTCCGAAACTCTTTACGAGGACCAAACAAGAGATCTAAATGAGATGTTGCAGTGGGTCGCGTGCGCAGAGGAAGTCTTATCTCTGGAGCAATTAGAAGCCGTACTTATCATGCGCTTCGGCGATCCGCCATTCCATCTCGAAGAAACACTGCGAGGCCAATACGCGTGCTTCTTCGAACTTGAGCGTGAAGATGGTTTGACGACAGATGATCTTATCCGTGAGCATGAGAAACAGCAACGTATTAAGAACGGCGATCTTGGCTCCGGAAGGCGATCGAGTTCGGCAAGTCGACCAGGTTCTGGAAGGAGTGGAAGTCCAAAGAGTCCAACGATCTTTGGCCGTCAGACTGGGACGCCCGATCTTGCACGAAATCTTTCTCCCTTGCGACGTGCGAGTCCGACCCATGGTTTGAGTCCCGTGCGAGGAAGTCCCGGTCGCGGTGTTAGTCCAGCAGCCAATTCTGATCTTTTCGATCCCATGAGCGACATGGACTTTCGA
Organism: Fusarium brachygibbosum; assembly: GCA_018886245.1. Lineage (NCBI taxonomy): Eukaryota > Fungi > Ascomycota > Sordariomycetes > Hypocreales > Nectriaceae > Fusarium > Fusarium brachygibbosum. The sequence continues at coordinate 3,331,129 of MU249525.1, forward strand.
TCGAGCAAGACAAACACGTGGATCACGTTCTTCCACTCTTCCATCAAGGGCTTCTTCAGCACAGAGAACTCTGCCAAGTACGGTACCGGAATTGGCTTCGACCCTCTCATTTCGCGCATTCACATTCTCAAGACTTGTCTCTCAATCTTCACCAACAAGGCGGGCTTTGAGAAATATCGTCTTAGTCCAAGCGGTCGCGAATCGATGAAGCAATATGCTGCGTGGTACTGGCAAGAACATTTGGCTGTACTCGACCCATCTACCGTTCCTGCACCCGAGAAGAAAGTATTGGGCGAGTATGTATACAAGATGCTCACAGACGACAACATTATTCTCGACTGGACCCTCATGTATGAGAAGAACGATGAAGGTCTTGAAGTCCTCACGGACGCCAACATGAAGGGCCTGAAGAGATGGATGGCCGATCCCGACGTCCTCTCCTCTTTAAGCCCCAAAGCTCGCGAATGGGCAAACAAAGGGGTCAAGGAATCCCCAGGCATCTTCAAACCCATCGGCGACCTGTATGCCCGTGCGTGGCTATCAGAGGACTTCAAGAAGTACGTACCCACGCTGTTCTGCTTCAAGATCGTCCAGTCCATCGCCTTCATGCAAGAAGGCTACTCCTGGTCAGATTGCAACACACACTGGTCCGAGATTCCCGTCGATAAGCGAATCGTCAAGGCAGGGGAGTGGGCAAAGATCCCAGAAAGCGCGCACTGGCACAGGAGATTTGGAAGCACGTACCTCACCAACGGTATGCACAATAAGGCGCTGGGACACTACGACAGGGCTCTTGCTCTCGACAATAACAGCGTCGAGACTCGCGGTCGCATTGCGTATTGTCTCTCACGAGACGGACGCTTCAAAGAAGCACTGGAGCAAGCGCTCAAGTGTGAGACTATTGAGCGTGAGAGTATCGACAGTGGGAAGCTTGATGAGCAGGCGTTGAAGAGTTGCAAATGGCGCCTGTACAAGGATCACATTCTTATCGCATGCTGCTACGAGGAACTCAACAAAGTCGACCAAGCACTCGAGTACTTCCTCAAATCCATGGTAAGCGCCAAGGATGTTGGACTTGATCGCAAGGAATGTAAGGAGTATTTTGAGCCAGAGCTGGGATATCTCGAACTCCTGGCTACAGAGAACCGCCACGAGGCTGTGGTCAAGTTCCTCGAGCAAATGTCGGAGCAGGTCACAGACGCTGAGCAGAATCGTACTCGTCTGGTAGACTTCCTGCTCGAGTTTCACAACAAGCCTCTTGTTATCGACTGGATCCCTAAAGCAGCTAGCAAAGTCGGCGCTACGGAATTCGTGTACGATCGTTTACTCTTCACCATTGATGTCGCCACCACAACACGCCTTCCCCTCAAGGCGCTGTACCTGCGTCTGTCGCTCGGTGCAACATACACTTACAGCCGCGACATCGAGGCTGCGCTGGATCTCTTCGAGGGCATAACACAACTCGGCTACCGCCCTCGCGGTAATGTTCCCACGCGACAGGCCTATGCTCTCGCGTTCCAGAAACTCGCGTCACTGTACAAAGAGCGCATTCTACACGCCGGACTCAAGACGGAAGAAGCGGAAGATTGGCTGAAGGAGCTCGAGAAGATCAAGCACAAGCAGAATCGACATCAGAACCATGACATGCCGATTGAGATGGTTGGATCGGACGTCAACATCGCCGCGATCTACATGATCCTCTTCAACAGGCTTTTGGGAAGAAGCCCATCGACAGACCGTGATCTCCGCAAGCTCATAAACGACAGTCTCGATATTCTATCGGATGACGACGTGCAGAATGATGAGTACGCCCTGGATAACCTCCTCGGTCTCTTCATCGCCGCCGACGACATCGAAAACGCCCTGGCCCTAAGCCAATCCATGCGCAAAGTCGACCCCAAAATCCTAGCCTCGACACCAGAAGACTCACCCGTCCTGCAACGCATCGACCCAAAACTACCCGAGATCCAAACCATGCGTCAAAACTGTGCGCAATGTCTTGATCTAATCCCACCTTCGGACGAGTACTACATCTGCGAGTTCTGCATGGAGACGTACGATGCCAAGTGCATGGCTGTCATCAAGGGCGAGGGAAATAAGACGAGTGATCATAGAGAGGACTTGATCTGCAGGAGTGATCACAAGTGGTTTGCTGTGCCACCGCTGAGGATGGTGTTGCACAGAGGAGAGATTTTGCTGGGAAGTGGAAAGGTGGCGAGTTTTGGGGAGTGGAAGGCTGGGTTAGAGCAGAAATGGGGACGACACCAAAAGAAGTAGAGAAAGAGAAGGGAACATTGGATATTAGGGTATGAGATATGATTGAAGCATCTATTGGAGTTTGGTTTGACACTTGGTTGAGGCATCGAATACACAGCATCTAGGTAGTTAGATATAAGAATATATAGATTTGCGGGACCTGTTGCGATATCACCCATATCAATGCTTGTAGAAAGGAGTGCTTGTGATCCCATTACCGTCAACTAAAATTGACAATGCCATTCGTATACTAAACAGTATCTAACAAATACCCTACCAATGTCCCTCTTCGCGAACCACCAAAGAAAAAGAGATAACAACCAGATATCATCCAGCAATATGCTGTGAGGGAAACGCCTCGGAGCACACAAAATTCCAATCTCTCTACAACTCATTCCTCATCCCAAGACCCTAGTGACTCGCGGTCTCACCATACCCTTCCTCAAAAAATGCCATCATCTCCTCTGGAGTCGTGTCGGGAATGGCAGAGCGGTATTTCATGCCCCGATTGATAAACGCCGTCTTGAAGATGTTCCACAGAAAGGGTGACGTGCGAAGAGAAGGGACCTGCCGTCCCACACTTTGAGCCATCCTTTCCATGTCTCGTCTGCCATAATCCGCATTTGGAAGTCGTTGCCTCAACACGGATGGACAACCGGAGACTAAGAGGCAAATAGTAAGAGGGCTATGTGGTTCCTCGATAGTTCTACGAGAGAAGAACAAAGCAAACTTGCTATAGTACCAAAATCTGCACTTGAAGACGACTATGGCAAGGGCGTCGCCTGCACTTGCAATGAGGCTCTCCCACATCCACCCCGATTTCCTCCATTCCTGATAGAGACATTTGGAGTTGGAAGAACCCGCCATTCTCGTCCAAGGAAGGCATGTGGGTGAATATGCTCTCCTCCTGGTCTACTGAGCTTTGCTTAGAAAAAAAGATCTTGAATCCTTTCTGTGTGTAAAAGCGGTCGATTACGGCATCTTGAATGACCTTAGGAAGCCCCCAGTCGTCTCTAAGACGCAGCAAATTATCGCTCGTTCTGATCGGTACGCCATAGATAGATTGGTGGTCAGCGAAAGAATTGTAAATACTCGCTTGGATTATGTCTGCCTGTATTGCCAGCTCGTGACGATTGTCATCCTTGGTGAACGAGGGGTTGCCCTCATGCTGAGTGCTGTGAGGGGGGCTTCAAAAACCGCGCCTGGGGAAAGAAACTTTCTCAGGATAGCTTCAGATGAAAGCTCGGAGCGCATAGTCTCTAGTCCGGCCAGAGAGTGGACCTTTTGAGGCATCATCTTGGTCAGGGTAGATAGGGGTCACTGCGACGTAGACAGGATCGTATCTTACGACTCTTTAGAATGTGCCTGGGCAACAGATAGTGATAGAAGTACATTGAGGCTTCATGACAGCAACTGGAACTTGTAGCCTTTTATACCTAATCACTTATTGAGAAGCTAGTCATGGCTGGAGGTTTCCAACAGGGCTCATCGGAAGTCACGCTTTGATCCAACAGCTATTGATATACAACATCTAACAAGTCTTTTAAACTCAAATGTAGCACAAAATAATTACGGTATCGTCCTTTATCTGGCTATTAACCGTAGGTGCCGAGATGGAATGGAAAGTGACAGGCGCGTCAGAGCAATCACAGCTCTTACATGAAACCACTTACATGGGAGTTTACAGAGAAACAATGCGAGAGAGTTTGTACACTGATTTCCGGCTTAGACTATGGCGATCAGAACAAGGGTCCCCCAGTAAAGCAAGTTTCGTGTATTACGTCCTGGCCTGACGTTGCTCCTTTCTTTGATGGTTTGGTGGAGATACAAACATCGGAATTCATGTAAGTGAAGGGTCAACGGCCACTTACTTACCCTGCAAGCTGTAGTTGGTCAATACGCAACGCCAGCCATATTAGCAAGACATAGAGGGCAAATTCAGAAGAGAATGACACAACAGTGAGAGAAACTGTATTTCCAGCAATCCTTTTTCTAATCGGATTCATCCCTGGTTGTAGCTCCATCTCTGCTGCATCTTCAATTGCCAACCCCAGGCGCCGATCCTGCGGAGCACAGCTCGGCTAGACCACCAAAATTTATAGCGACATCGGCGCACGTGTGAATTGAAACAGCTGCTGAGACATCCATTACCAAAAAGTAAAAGTGACGAAATCCAATCCCCCGCGTCAGGGAAAAAAAAGTTACCGTTCAACCACGACACCCAAACGTCAACTCAATTGCAATCCGGGCAGGGAAACATAGCAATTAATCCAAAATGGCGTCGACAGCGCAACCAGCAGAGAAGAAGAAGCAGCCCAGCCCTCTGCGATCCGTCATCGCTGGTTCAACAGCCGGTGCCATTGAGATTGGTACGCATTCACTCACGCGACATACATGACGCTGAAGCTAGAGGCTAACTTCTGATTATAGCTATTACCTATCCCGCCGAATGTACGTTTCACTTCTACATCGATCTGCATGAATAGTCGGACTGGGGCAGAACTGATTAGAGCGCAGTTGCAAAGACCCGGTCGCAGTTGAACAGACGGTTAGGAGAAGGCCAGAAGCTCCCTTGGCCCCCATTCGGAAAGCAGTGGTATGCAGGATGCACCACTCTCATCATCGGCAACGCAGCCAAGGCTGGAATCCGTATGTTTCCCGAATTTATATCGTATCAGCAAAAGATTGGCTAACCATCGATAGGATTCGTGGCATTTGATCAGTACAAGGCGCTGCTTGTTGACGAGAATGGCAAGCTATCTGGACCTCGAACCGTCCTTGCTGGTTTCGGTGCTGGTGTAACAGAGTCATTGCTCGCCGTTACTCCTACCGAGAGTATCAAGACAACCCTGTAAATCCAGCCCAGTCCTCTACGAAACCCAAGCTAACAATCCCAAGTATCGACGACCGCAAGTCGGCAAAGCCTCGAATGCGCGGTTTCCTCCACGCCGTCCCCATCATCGCCCGCGAGCGCGGTTTCCGAGGCTTCTTCCAGGGCTTCGTCCCCACGACCGCCCGACAAGCAGCCAACAGCGCAACTCGTTTCACCGCTTACAACTTCTTCAAGCAAATGGCCGAGTCGTACACGGCACCTGGCGAGAAGCTCGGCGTCGTGGGAACTTTTGCCATTGGTGGTCTGGCAGGTCTCATCACCGTCTACGTAACGCAGCCTCTCGACACGATCAAGACAAGAATGCAGAGTATCGAGGCGCGCAAGACGTACGGAAACAGTTTCAAGTGTGCGACAACCATCTTCAAGCAGGAAGGTGTCTTGACGTTCTGGAGTGGTGCGTTACCTCGATTGGCGAGATTGATTGTCTCGGGAGGATTGGTGTTTACTGCGTACGAGCAGATCCAAGTGTGGTTCACCAAGATAGACCCAGAGGAGAAGTACATCTAGAGGACGATACTAGAGTTGGTATAAAATGCGCAGAAGGCGTTGGAGAACGGGGAACATAATGGGGGAATCGCTTTTTGATACAATGTACAAGTACAATTACATATACACGTCAGATGCCAGCTGAATATCCTTCCGTATTCTTATCCGGCATTAATCGTTTCATCGTCATCTTTACTGGAATCGAATCATGCCTGACAATCTCTTGCCCAATCTCTCCAACCACGACCTGTTCGGGGCCTCGTCAATTTCCCTTACTAGATCCGCAAAGTACGTGGGCTGGCTCTTTGGCTCTAGCAATCGACCCTTGAGCTTGAACTATCCAAATATTAGCTTCCGTCATTGTTTTTTGTGGTATGATATCGTAGCGCACGTACTCGATCGTTATATCGGTCCTTGAGGAGGAACTGCAGCGCCCTTGCCTTGAGAAGCTCCTCGCGCTCCATGGATGGCTTGTAATTTTGGAATCGCTCGGTAACGGCCTTGCCTAGGACATCTTGGAGCTGGTGATCGGGACGCAGGGCCTGCTTTGGCCAGCGCGCAAAGACGTCGGAGTAGATTTTTTGCTGCAACACGGATATTTGTTAGTTCTCTGGTAGAAAACGTACACTACAAGGAGGTATGGCATACGGATAATGATCGTGACATTGTGAATTGAAGCTGTTGTTGCTGCTAGAATTGGCCTTCTCTACTACAAAATATCTCGACGTCAACCATTAGAGAAATTCCATACGACAGTGCGTCATCACAGTGTTGGATGCTATTAAAACTGTCATCGAAACGCATATGATTGGGTCATGCGTAAATTGCCTCAGGCCACCACGAGACCCTTGAAAATGGAAGCCTCATCCATTCTTCACCTCGAAAAGGACAAGCTCGTGATATGATTCAATGGATGTGGAGGTGGAGCCAGCCGGGTCTAATGCTACGACCTGACACAGCCCACCTCATTTTGAGAGTCATACAAAAACCGGGAAGATGTCAGAGACAGCAACTTTTGTCATTCATTTCCACAATGTTCCGTTAGATACAGAAAGAAACATGTTTGCGGTTCAGTCTAGTTGTTATTTTTGCTGTGCCTCTTTAAAAAAAGATCTGAACAAGGGGCTGTAAATGACAAATCCAAAGTACAGATACAGTGCGCCAAGGCGTTTTAGGTGCCCATATTTGACGCATACCCCCTGAAGACCCTTCTAGACGTATCCCCCTGTGCTTACCCACACTGTGGCGATACCGAACGGGATCCGAATACTGTCCACCCGCCGCATCTTGACTAAGGCGCCTTTTCGCTTCAGGCTTTCCTCCTCGCCTCGTAATCGCTCTTCAGAACTCGAAGCCAACGAAACAGCAGGAAACCCCAATACAGCCAACCAAGCCCACCTTAGCCGTCGCTCCTTCATACCTTTTCGCCAAATAGATTGCCTCTCCTTTTGTATCTTTTCGACTTCCTTTCCCCTTGTTTTCCCTCCACGGTTCTTGTTCCTTTACGGTTCCTTTTTCTCCTCCCCTACGACATCGCGTGTATTTCCTTGATAAGCGGATCCGGGAGGCAGCCCGACACCGCCAGACGATAGCCCATCATGTCCGGACGATACGAAAGAGTAAGTCCCGATTTTGAGATTGAGACAACATGACGATTTATTGATAAACTCTTAGGTTAACGCCCAAGACGAGGAAGACTTCAATAACAATAACAACAACCACATATCTTCAGTCCCCCACTCGCCACCGCCCTCGTTTCACTCTCGAGCCCCCTCTCCCCATCGCCAGGTCGATTCCACCCTCGCCGATGCCTTTGACGATGACGACGATAGCGACGATGAAGTTGATGACCGGAGGCGCCTGATGCGACAAAACTCAACGCCATCGTTCGACACTACCAATGCGACGCAAGCGCCTGCTCAACCGGCTGTTCCGGCACCAGCGCCGTCTGGATCAAGGTCAACGAGGATCGTGGGAGGAGGCTCCGGATCGGATGGTGTTTTCGCAAACTTATCTGCGCGTCCTGAGCGAGGCAACAGTGATCCCGAGAAGGATGAACTACCACCGGTATGTTACCTATGGTTCTCAACATGGTTATACAAGTACTAACTGTTATCAGTCTTATGAGCAAGCTGCGGCCGATGCTGCTCCTCCATACTGGGAGACGACAATCCTCGCTCCTGGCATGGGCGGACTTGACGAGGTCTACATCGACGGCATGCCAGTCGGATCATTCTTCTCATTCGTCTGGAACGGCATGATCTCAACATCCTTCCAGCTCGTCGGTTTCCTCCTTACTTATCTCCTACACTCCACCCACGCTGCCAAGAACGGTTCCCGCGCTGGTCTCGGCATCACTCTTATCCAATATGGCTTCTACATGAAGGGCGCCTCCGAAGACGAACCCCCAGCAATGAGCGGCCCCGACGGTTACGCCGCCCCACCAGACCCAAACTCGCACAACTTTAAGCAAGCCGACGTGACGGACGAGGATCTAGGCAGCATTAGCGGAAGCGAGTGGCTAGGATACGTGCTCATGGTCGTAGGCTGGTTCCTTCTTATCAAGAGTGTCGCCGAGTTCCTACGAGCACGTCGTCACGAGCAGCTTGTCCTGCAGAGCCCTGATCGCGGCCTGGGCGTCCCGATCATTGCCGAGGGCGAGTCCAACGAGCGAGTGGTCTGAGAAGGATTAACGGGAGGATTTTACATGTACAACAAACAACATAGCACATCATGCAAGCGCATCAGTCGAGAGACGTACGCGTTTCTCTTATTTGTTCTTCTTTTGGGCGTTTTCTTGGGTGGAATGAATCGAATGGATTGGAAGGATATATGGGTTCCTACTACAAGCTTTTTGTTTGGCGCGTCGCACGCAGTTTCATACGTCTATATACGTCTATAAAATATGTGATCTGAAATATGGCCTTGGATATCCTGCGACTGAATTGGTGACACGTGTGATAGCAGATCTGAACTTGACAGTTTTGAGATGTGGCTTGCATGAGGTGATAACAGCACTAACTCTACTCCAGGAATGGTTGAGTTAGAGATGATCCGCTCGACTTACAGAACCCCATCCTGTGAGATGAACAACTTTACATCCCCTGTTGACCTAAAGCCCCCTGTTAACTTAGCCGCCGTGGTTCACTTTGTGGGGAACCCGTCGCCGATCCCCGGATTACGGAACGGCCCCGCACAAGCTTTCGGTAGCTCATCCCCATGATGATAGCATTACAACCGTTTACCGTTACCTGCAACTCACTCTTTCCTTCATAACAACATTGTTGACTCTGACTCAGATCACACATCTACATTTGCAACTGCTTCATCTCTACCTTTACCGTCATCGTGGCTTTTATCAAGAAATCGCTTTATCTCTCATCTCGCTGCTTCAGACAAACCTCTTCTCGACTTACACACCGGAGACATCTGTCCAGCATCAACATGGCGTGGACGTGCAGTGGGGACACAAACTCGGCGCTGATCGAGAACATGTGGAAGAATGGGCTTATTACTGATGCTCGAGTGAAAGAGGCATTCCTCAAAGTATACCCATCCCCTCCTTGCTATCTATCAGTGATACAAGCTAACGTCCCAGGTTGACCGCGCACACTATGCTCCCGCGATGCCATACGAAGACTCTCCTCAACCCATCGGCTACTCAGCTACCATATCCGCACCACACATGCACGCTTCAGCGATCGAACATGTCCTAAGCTATCTCCTCCCATCCTCTACATCGCCCTCCCCGCGTATTCTCGACATTGGTTCCGGCTCGGGGTATCTAACGCACGTCATGGCGGAGCTTGTCGGCGAAAAAGGTCTCGTCGTAGGACTGGAGCATATCAGACAGTTGAAAGAGCTAGGCGAGAATAATATGGCGAAAAGTGAGGAGGGAAGACGGTTCCTAGAGAGTGGAAAGGTAAGATTTCGGTTTGGTGATGGGAGAAAGGGATGGGTTGAGGAACCGAGAGAGGGTGAGCAGCAGGAAGGAAAGGGATGGGATGTTATCCACGTTGGGGCTTCGGCGGTGGAGATTCATCCTGAATTGATTGAGCAGTTGAAAGCTCCTGGATGGTAAGTTCAGCGTCCCCAGTCCGTATACGGAGATATTGACAAGGCGCAGCATGTTTATACCAGTTGACGATGACAAGATGGGATATAACCAGCACGTGTGGCGGATTGAGAAGGATGGGAATGGAGAGGTTACCAAGAAGAAGTTGTTTGGCGTTCGATATGTCCCGTTGACCGAGGCACCCAAGGAGTAGGGAGATGTCATGATATGATACCCTTTGTTCACTAGTTTTATCACCTTACGAAATTGACACAGGTTGTGTAACAAAAGCATTTCATATAATCTAAGGTAGCCGGCTGTCTAAGGTAGCTAACTCGTTCATCCATCAAATCATAAATCGTGTACATCAATTAACTCCAAATAATATGCAAACTAACATCCGGTTCTTTTACCTCCAGCAACAAACTCCCTCCGCGAACCTATAGCAAGCCCAGACCAAAGATTACAGCGGCGATAGCTGATAGTATACTGGGTGCATAAAGTCTCGGGCTGTCGCTTGCAAGAGCCGGTGCTTCGTTGGATCCTTTGCTAGATGAGCCAGAAGGGGATTGAGAAGAGCCAGCTTGACTACCAGCTTGCTTGTTGGCGGTGCATCCTCCCGATGGACATGTCTTCCCAGTTGAGTTCCCAGCAGGCGTTGAAATGGGAAGCGTAACAACAGTCGTACATCCCTCAGGTGGACAAATTACCTCTGTAGGTTGTTGCTGTTGAGTCGCAGTCGGCGTAGGAACAGGAGCAGGTGTCCCAGCGCCACCACAACTCGTACAAGGCGACGCCTGCGGTACGACAGGAGGGACAGTTCCGTTCCTCGTCAAGCAATCACCACTGTCACATCCTGATAGTTGATACAAGCTCAACACGCCTTCTCCTCCGCACTTTCCACTGCTTTCGTCGCCTTCGATACAAAAGATATTGCAGCGTTGTTCATCGATGAGTTCAAAGGATGCTGATGCACTGCCGGCGTCGCAAAGACAAGAACCGGAGCCTATGGCGATGAGCGTTGCTGCTTTGGCGCATGATTGGAGACATTGTGGTGCGGTGAAGGGAGATGCTAGAAACGATGGTGTGAATGGTGGTGCAGAGGATGTTGAGATGCAGCCGATGTATTGGTAGGGTGGGGAGTAGGGGATGGCTGTTGTCAGGAGGACGAGGTTGAGAATGACGAGTATAAACATTTTGTCGATTCTGTATGAGTTTCGTGGTGCTTGGTCAAGAACTGGCTATGAGTTATGAGCTGAAGTGATTAATGATGAGGTTAGCCAAGCAATAGGGGTTATATATCTTATGGACAGCCCAGCCATTCTCTTATTGATGAGGCATGAATCTTCAGCAATTGGAAACATTGGGTGAATAGCCTCTCTCTTTGTCGGGAATAAGAGATCTAGAATTGCTTGGATATGGATGTCTGTAGTCTTTCATTCCTAGCGGCGGCAGTTGAGGCTGGCGTAGTGTGGGGGAGGTTTAGATGGAGAGATGTTTCAGACATCAACACCACGGTCAGGAATGTATCAAACAAACTTGAGCATTTGAATTACACATTCTCATACAACTATCTTGCTCGTCCAGTTCTTTCAAAAAGAAGTAATATTCATATTAAGTGGTAAAAATAAACATTAAAGCTTATTCAAGACTAATGAATGAGTGTCATCAGCACTACTATTATTGGCATTCTCCTCACCAGTAAAACAAAGATTCAGCCACTCGAAGTAATTCACATTCTTGTCTTCACCATTCCTTCCCTTTTGTTTCACATTCTTAGGTTTCGGAAACCTTGCCGAACAGCCTCGCCCTCAGTATTCCCGACGCACTTCCAACCACACCTACGCTTCAACCAGCCTCACTCTGAGCTTCTCCCTATTTACAATCCGGCGTAACAGTAGGAGTAACAAACTCGGTCCCACATCCTTCCGGACAATCCCCTCCACATGGAAACGCCGTGGTAACCGTGGCCGCCGTCGCAGGGCATCCGCAGACCGAACTCACCGTCGACAAGCTCAGACACATGGGCATAATACAATCAGAGCAGATAGTCTTTGTCTCAGTAACAGTTGGACAGGGAGTTTTGCGCGTGCGAGTACTAGCAGTGATGGTGGCAGTTGGTCCGTAAGAGGACGCGTAGACGTACGACGTGTCGCAGCCGCCGGGACACTTGGACTTTGAGCAGGGAAAAGACGTCTTGACGGTTGAGACGTGAGCGGGACAGTTCTTCTGATTGAGAGAGATGGTGGAGTAGGTGATGCAGGCGAGGGTTATGCAGGTCGAGCAGACTTCCTTGGTAGATGTCACAGTTGGGCATGGGTTTTTGGTGGTCGAATGGTGTTTCTTTGCGGTAGTGAGAGTACTGAGGGTGTTAGCGATGGCTCTGTGGGGAGGATTGGGGATGGTACATGAGGAGAGAAGTGAGGATAGTAAAGAACAACATGTTGAATAAACACTTGATGGTATGACTGTAAGATTGTAATTGTTATGTTATATGACAAGATGAATACTTCAAAATATCGCGACCTGCTTCTTTCTTTTCGTGGGGACTCAGTCATTTATATACTCAGATATTTCATCACACTGACATATTGCATTTTACATCGTCAGCCCAGACAGCAATACGAGATATCACAAGCATCTCCCCGACGATCCGATCCGTTGTAGTCCAAACAGAATCTGTCAGTCACTAGACAGGAATGTAGATGATGCAAATCAAGCACGTGGATTGGACTGCGGTTGACAAGATGGTGTAGAACGACCCTGACGATCATTCTTAGATAGCCGGATAGAGCTATGGCCGTCGGGGAATACGAGGTCGTATGACCCAAAGTTTATAGGGCGGTGATCTTGACTGAAGGGGGATTTCAAAGGACTTTTGTCTGAAGGGATCGCTAGTTGGTGTTGTGTTTCTCGAGATACTCTTTCTTGGAAGGCCTCTGTGACACGCTTTGTGCATATAATGATGGGCTTTTGTATGATTGGGAGTTGTTGGAGCCTGTGTAACAACTACAGAATCCGAAATCTGACTCGGCGTGCCATGTTGAGGGAGAACCAAAGAAAGCGATACATGCAAATAGCAATGCTTCTTCTTGTTAGGAGCCTCTATAAACAAATCCGCGTAACCATGGCAGCTAGTTTTTGAGTTGCTCAGATAACAAGTCCCATTCCGTCACTTCTTCTGCTTCCTTCCTTTTCCTTCCTCCACTGTTTAACAATCGCCTTGACAACCTCATCAAGATCCTCATCCTCAAGCCCCAACTCCTTCATGGCAAACGCACTTCCCCTCTTGGGCCACTCCGCGTCTAGTGCTCCGAGCACAAACACAATCTTCTCTAGCGCATGAGGATCGTACTTGACAGCCATCTTATCAACCTGCTCCTTCAGAAACTCGTCCGAGTTTACATACTCCTTCTTCCAGTCTGCGCCTGTCGCCTTCTCGAGGGCTGCTACCACTTCAAGTTGCGTCTTGCAGAAGCTTTGCACGTAGAGGAGACGGTTTTTTGTAGTGTCGGGGTGCTTGAGTACAGCGACAAGAGATTCGGCAACGCGGGAAAGGGTAGATGCTGAGGCTGGAACATCGCCCTTGTCGAGGATTACAGCGGTATTGGTGCCGAGATCGGTGTGTAGCAAACCATCACGAATTCCATAGTCGAAGAAATGTCCACATACGATAGATGTCCACGAGAAATCAGGGTATTCACGCGCAAGTTCAATAGCCCTGTTCCTCACTTCATCCTTATCACGATAAAGCTTGAGTAGCTTCTTGGCTTGCTCACTCTGCGCATCACAGCTTCCAAAGTCTGCAGGAATAAAGCGTTTCACGCCTGCCTTTGCAGAAGCTTCTGCGAGACGTAGATGTTGATCAACAACATTCGTCAACGGGAATGAAGCAATGACAACATCTTGGCCTTTGAGGGCAGGTACTAAAGCGTCAATTGCGAAATCGTCTGGGATGGTGACGATAGAGATGGATTCGGCATGTGCGGGTGTTGATTTGGAGGATTCACGTTTGGCAACGGAGATATCGAAAGAGTTCGAGTTGACAAGGCCTTCGAGGAGGACCGAACCTAGAGTGCCATTTGCGCCGACGAGGAGGACTTTCTTGAGAGACATGATGACGTTTGTTGTTGTTAAAGAAGTAAAGTTTTTGTTGTTGGAGGAAGAAGCTATAGAGATACGGCACCGCGGGGTAATGCGGGGTAGATATCGCGATTGAGCTACAGCTCTTTCCTCTTTTCAGATTTCATCTGTTGAGAAAGAGCAACTGAGACATCGGGATTGCACTCCGATGTAGGAAGCCGGGGTGTAAGTCCGATGGGCCATTGACGCCATCGCGGATACCTTCCTTGGATGACGATATTATGTTGTACAAAGAAGAAAACAGAAACAAGTGTTACTATGCAATAGTTACTATGTAACGCATTACTAACAATTCGTTCAACATAGATTACTCTATTCGGTATCGGTGCTACGTAGAATACTTGCTCCAAAGAGTTTCGTGCAACTTATACACCCCGGCTCTTAGCGCGATACCTCCGGCCGTGAGCTCCACAAGGGTCCGACATGGATCCCGTATAAGTGAAGCCTGTGAAGTTCTGATCTGTCTGTGACCAAGAATTGTGTGTACAGGCCTGAGACCAAGTTCTTAGCCAGAAATATTCACGATGCTTACCCAAAGCCTGAAAGGATCCATATTGGCACAGAAATTCCAAGACCTCATCCTGCCATTGTTAGAAAGCTGGCTCCAATCAGGCGAGGTTCTCGTTATACAGGAGTAACAATAGGAGGTTGCACATGCAGCACTGAGTCGGTGTCACAAAAGAGAATGCCTACGACTATAAAATGGAGAGTTTGTCCTCTCCTTGAACTCAACAACGCCACACTGACCTACCTCATTTCATCAACCGAACCATCAAAAATGGCAACAAACGGGGTTAAACCCGACACACCACCTGAAGTCACTACACCACCTATACCAGCATACCCGACAGAGAACAGAGACATCGAAAACAAGGAAATCGTCCTCATCACCGGTGGAAACACCGGCATCGGCTTCGAGACGGTCAAAGCCCTCTTCCGCTCCTCAAAAGCGTACCATGTCATTCTCGGCTCTCGAAAAGCCGCCAGAGGGGAAGATGCAGTGGCCCAGCTGCAGCGCGAGTTTCCCGACGCCAAGAGCAGCGTCGATGTTGTGCAGGTCGACATCTCCGACATGGACGAGGTCCCACGAGTCTTTGAGACTGTCAAGTCCAAGTTTGGCAGGGTTGATGCTTTGGTCAACAACGCCGGTACGTTTTGCATGAATATGTAGGAGGCTTAGGGGTGGCTCATGAGTGTTTAGGTGCCAACTTTGACTCGTTTGAAGAAAATGATGGTGCTGATCCTTCTCGCGCTCGTCTTTTATTCAATAGGACCTACGAACGCAACGTAACAGCAACCCAGGTCTTCACAGCAACATTCATCCCTTTGCTGTTGGAATCCTCGTCGCCGCGCATCATCTTCCTAACCTCAGGCCTCTCGACACTCCATGGCGCGCACGAGTCGTTCCTGTCGAAGGTCTCAGGGTCTATCCCGAAAGGCTGGCCCAAAACGGGATTCTCGACAGCAGTGGCTTACCGTTGTTCCAAGACGGCACTCAACATGGCAATGCTGTCGTGGTACCAGCTGCTCAAGGAAGACGGGGTCCGTGTGTGGTCGGTCAATCCGGGCTTCCTGGCTACGGGGTTAGGGGGGAACCCTGAATTGCTCAAGGAGGCGGGCGCGGGGGATCCGGCGACGGGAGGTGAGCTAATCTTGAAGGTTATTGAGGGAGAAAGGGACGGGGATGTGGGAAGGGTTGTTATCCAGGATGGCGTTCAGGAGTGGTAGTAGTGCTGTCTTGACCGGCTGGGCGTGTTGTTAAGGGCAGCCTTGACTCAAGATGGGATGAAAGCTTGGGCTCTCGAGTATCCTAATAACTCGGTCAGCCAATTGGAATGTATTGACAACGACTCAGCATTGACGCGGAAAATCTCTGGCAGTGACAGCGCAATTAGCAAAGCCACATTTGATGATGTACGTCTCTCTCGAATAGTCCAAGCAACGATCCAAGCTCAATATCAACTACTCACGCCATTACCCAGGCGTCACAAAGAATAAAAAAGAAAAGTATTCAACGGTCTCTTGACGGTTAATGCGGTCGTGAGAGTACGTCATTACGAATAACCAGCTCAGCCCTGGAGTTTTTTGTTCGTTGGTGGTTGGGTACTTGATCTGGGATGGTCCATGTAAGCGGGCAGCAGGTGACGATAGATGTGATGTCTTTTGGGCCACTGAAAAGCGAAGCAAAACAGAGAAGAGGAGGGCACAAGACCAGTTTCTGGATTCAAGACCCTTGTAGGACATGTGATAAGAATCAAGGTCGACTAGATAGTTTAAAGAACAGCTGAGAATAGAAATAAATAAGGAGTAGTAAGTTGAATGTGGCTTGCTTCTTTTACGTCGAGGATTACGAGAGACAAGGACGGGGACAAAGAGCGAGAGTCTGACACTGTGGACTTACAGGGGACTATAGAGGGTTGGCACAGTATGAGTTTAGTGATGGACCCCTGGAACCTTCGGCAGAGACAACCCCTGGCCCGCCAAGTGACGTCGGCAGTGCTCGAGCGTATGCGTCTCCAGCTCCAGAACAGAGGAGAAACAGTGAAGAGACGCGTCTCCACAGCCCGCTATTTCATTGTCTGTTTGTCGGGTCTGACATGGATGCTCCGACTACCGGGGAGAGACCCAATATAGTGATGCAATGTGCAAAAAGAAAGACTTCCATGCCTCTGTATCACAAACAGAGCAAAACGTGAGTAACAAGATACATACAAATATCTTGGCGCATAAGAGTAAATAATAAAACAAATCTAGAACTCTCGAATGGGCCCTGCCAAGTAAAGTAGGTGGCCGTTAACATGCCGTGTTGGGAGAGCTTTCTTTCAGGCACAGCACAGCCACTTATCTGAGCTGACGTTGGGTTTTCGCCCTCTCCTCAGCAATTCTCTGGGTATGGATCTCTAGTAGTTCAAAATGCAAGGCTGATCCCTTCTTTGCTTTTCTTGTCCCTTTTTATCGCCAAGATCTCTTGTTCATTTTATCTTTTCAGCTCATTTCTCTGTCTAATGCCACGTCGACTTGGACCAAGACTTCTGAGTTTCCCTTCTTATTAGTCGCCCCTCTTAGTCGTCCCGTCAGCCCAACTCCACGTAACGGTTCATTGGATCTCCAGTACCTTATACAGGTACCTAATAATACCTTGGCTCGGTCCTAATTAATACCCCAGCTTTTTCTTTTCCTTTTACCTTTCTTTCTACTCTCTATCTATTTATCTCCTCTTGTCAGCACCTTGTTTTATTTTTACATCATCACAAACAAAAGGTGGAACTGCGAAACTGCTCGCTTGTCTATCACTATTACTCCAACCTCCCGCCTTAGACTACTTCTCCTCTCCTTCCCCCACCGTCTCCGAAACTCAACCTCGAACTAAACTTGTCTTGACAAAACTTCAAGAGATGGAAGCTCGTTCTCTAACTGCACTCAATAATCTTGCGGGAAATCCGCCTCAATATCCCATCAACCCAGCTCAAGAGAGACAAGACCCTTTGACTCTTTACATCTCACGAGTCCCTGGCACTCGAGGTAAGACAAAACCCCCCAAGCCAATCCAGCCCCCACCGGGTCTGACACTTGACACTAACACGGCTATGAACCAGATGTTATCCTCTCCCCTTTCAAGCCGCAACTAAAAAACGTCACCGCCGAAGATGTCGCGAGCTGTCTTTACTACGTCCACTATGAAGTCCCCTCGTTAGAAGGAAATGGTGGTGTGCCACCTTTGAGAGAGGAAGACCACCGATCCTCTAGCGACGAGAGCTCTTCAGCAAGGAACATCAAGAGAAAGCCTGTGCCTGGTGGCGCAAGACCATTGACGCCTCCAGCCACCGACCATCTTCCCGTGCCAGACCAAGATCCTACCCGAAAGCGCGGTCTATCCGTCAATTCGACCTTCGATCCTCGACAACAAGCGTCCACACGATATGCTCACGAACCCGAAGAGCAAAGTCCAGTTCTCCCTCCTCGACCAACAAACATTCCCAGGATCCAAACACCTGAACCTTCAATCCCTCGAAGTTCAGGTTCCATAACCCGGAAACCAGTTGGTCCCCGGACATCATCGAGTTCCGCACCTGGGTCAGAGAATCAGCATCCTCTTCCACCAGTCCCCGGTCCATACCCTGCAGCTGCGGACTTTGAGCGAATGCTTGCGACAAACCGACCCCCACCAAATCGAAACAACCACAGCCGCTCTCCGTCCCCGAAAAAGAGCTACGAGGGAAAGCAGCCTTTTAAACTGGCACTTATACGCCGTGACCCAAGCACAGGAAACCAGTGGAACGTCGGACACATCTCATCCTTCCAAACAGAAGCTCCGCCACCCGACCAAGACGATGTGAACTCACTCTTCACCTCTGTGCCTCCCGTTGCGCAACCGCCAAACGCCGGAAATCCCCCCATCAATGTCCAGATCGAGACGCTAGGGTATGGTAAATTCCGTGGTATGCCTGCGCGACGAAGTTTCGACGCAGGGCCCGGCGTGGATTCGACTCAGCCAAAGGATGGCGGTGTTGTTCTGTCGAGACAGATTGCTATGGGCTATGCGAAGAGTTGGACATCGAATTGGCGTGAGATGCTACAGGATAGCGCTGGACGTGGGCACGGGCGACAAGGTAGCGTTGGGTCGGTCGATTCTGTGGAGGCATCATCTCCTGTCGAACCCACGATATCGATGCAACCAGGACCGGGATTGAGACCACGGGGGTATATCTTTACGAGTCCTTGGAACGGCAGATGCGAGTTCCGCACTGGGGCTGCTGGACGCAGTTTGCGATGCTATCACATCCTGCACGACGACAGACCAACCAACCCTCTAGCTGAATTCAGCCAAGGCCAAGTACAAGGCGGCGGTGGCGGCATGGCCATGAGCGAACTCCGATTCAATCTCCCAACTACAGAACTATTTAAATCAGCAGAAGGTCGCGAGGAAGTCAAAACCCAACTCCAGGGGCACTTCAACAAGCTTCTCCGCCGCGACGAGCGAAGTGACGCCTATGACGACGGTATGGTTTCGCCTTTCGATATCAACTTGGGAAGAGAGAAAGCCGGTGGTGGAAATCGCGGAAAGAGAGCCAAGCTGGGCAAACTCATCATCTATCCTGACGGCTTGAAGATGTTGGATCTGTTGGTATCTGCGAACATGGGTTTGTGGTGGCAGGCGTGGGAGAAGAGTTTCTAAAGCTCGCAATCTTAAAAGCAAGATCTTTGAGATGATTTTTATGATTTGGAGTTTTCTTTTTTATGCTGCAATGTTAGGGAGGCAGGTAGTTTACATGTTAAACCTTTGTAGAGCTATTATAGCCGCGAGGACTGAGACGACGTAACGACTCATATGGGAAACGGAAATGAGATACCAACATACCAATTAGATAGCTGATATAGACGAATGGTTAATAATCACATGAGCCAAAAATATTATCGTAATGACTTTCACATTCATCATCTTGGGTGATAGTACTGAGGTTCAAATTGACGTTGATCACGTGTAAGGTCACGAGTTTTCTCCCAGCCAATCAAATGCCCAGAGTTGTAATCCCGCTGAGCAACTTTCCTAGCCGAACACATCCATCACGTCAAATCCTCGCCTCCCGCCCCAGCCTAGACGACCAATTGACCCCCCGGAGTTCAGTTGAACTTCTCCTCTCCGCCAAAATCTTCGGTCCACCTCGAACATCCTCCTCGAGTCAAACTCCTTCAGTTCACAATGGCCCACGCCACCATGCTTGCGCGACGACAGCTCGCCTCGAGCTCTTTGAGCACCCGAGCTACCAGCATCGTTGGCCTCGTCCAGCAGCGAGGCTATGCGACGCCTCACGGTCCCCCTCCCGCCAACTTCCGAACAAGCAAGCGTGTGCAGTGGACATGGGATAACGAGAGCACTCTGGACCGCGTGGGAAAGTTTTTTCTCATGACGGAGATGGCGAGGGGCATGTATGTCCTGCTTGAGCAGTACTTCCGACCACCGTATGTCACAACATCCAAGTTTTACGAGAGAAGAAGGAATGGCTGATGAGGGAATACAGTTACACTATCTACTACCCCTTCGAGAAGGTTTGCGAAACTCGATCATGCATACATAGCCGACCATGTAACTGACCCATCCCAGGGCCCTATCTCTCCCCGATTCCGTGGCGAGCACGCTCTCCGACGATACCCCTCTGGTGAAGAGCGATGTATCGCCTGCAAGCTTTGCGAGGCTGTACGACGACTCACATACCCAAACGCCACAGTTCAGTATAGCTGACATGAATGACAGGTCTGCCCCGCCCAGGCCATCACTATCGAGGCTGAGGAGCGAGCTGATGGATCTCGCCGAACTACCAAGTACGATATCGACATGACCAAGTGCATTTACTGCGGTTTCTGCCAGGAGTCTTGCCCCGTCGACGCCATCGTTGAGTCCCCCAACGCCGAGTACGCTACCGAGACCCGAGAAGAGCTTCTGTACAACAAGGGTGCGTATACATTGCCTACTCTAGATTTTTGTTATCTGTTCAGATTTGTGATATGAACAGGACTAACATTCACGCAGAGAAACTTCTCTCCAACGGAGACAAGTGGGAGCCCGAGCTCGCAGCCGCCATCCGCGCCGACTCGCCATACCGATAAACCAGTTAACTTGGAAAGCCGTCACGAAAAAAGGGAAAGGGAGATGTTGATTGGAATGCATAGTTTTTATTTGTTGTTTTTGTTTTTGTTGCCCAGGGTCGTTTGAAACGTCGCTGTTGTAGGAACATGGACTTCTTTTTTTTTTTTTTTTGGATGATAGAAAGGCGGCAAAGGACTAAAGGGAGGCGGGCTTTCAGATGGCTTGAGGGGAGGGGAGGTGTACATAATCTAGACGTCCAAGAAAATGCCCCTTTGTCACTCAATCTTGGTGTTTTGGTGTGATGCTAACGGGATGAACCATTGGGTACAGGCTATGGATAAAAACAGTTCTGAGAGGGTCATTTCTTGGTGTTTTCTCATTAATGAGCAAGTCTAGGATTGATCCTCGACTTTAAATTATATACATTTAACTATAAAACGCCACATCATCTACATCATCATTATTTAATAAGGGCATTTCTTCACCTCAGGAGTGGTATCAGCAGCCTTGAGAGCAACCTCGGTCAATCCAGCGGCAACCTGCTTCATCCACATGTGGTACTGCTTCTGATCAGGGTAGAATGGGCACGCGGCCGAACCACTCTCCTCGCCAAACTCAATGGTGTAGCTTTGCAACTTGCTCTTGCCACAGGCCTTGCCGTAGTATCGAGCAAGGGCATAGTCAGTGCTGGCTCCGGAAGTAGGGTACAGACCAACGGCCTCCTGGACAGTGTACTTTGAGGTTCCGGCGTTCTCCATGACCTTCTTCATGCGGTTGCCCAGCTTGAGCTGGCCGGAGAGATCACTCTTAGTGATGTACTCCTTGTACTTTGTCTTGGGCGTCTCAGCATCGCCGAGGACACCACGACGACCGTCGTACTTCTTGTTGGCGAAGCTCTCGGCCTTGTTGGTGGTCTGCGCATCGTCGTCGCCCCAGGCGTACAGCATGTAGCCGCCGAAGGAGTGCAGGTCGACGAACCAGCTCAGACTCTTGAACTTGTCCATGGTCCAGACTACGTTCTTGGTCTCGGGTTCAGAGTTGGGCCCAGTGCCGTGGAAGACCTCGCTTCTGGGGTCCTCGGAGGCCACGGAGCTCAGGTCGATGGTGTCGCTGAAAGCCTTCTTGTAGTTGAACAAGAAGTCGTAGTTTCGGTTGATGTCGATGCCCACCGCGTCAGGGTTGCCCTTTGAGCTCTTGGGGTTACGGTTCTTGCGCCAGCACGAGTTGGTCTTTTGGTCGTACTTGACACCGTCAGGGTTGATGTTGGGCAGGATGACAATGCCTGCGTCGAGAGCCTTGCGGACTTCGGCAGCAGTGTACGTGGTCTTGCCATACTTGAGCCCCTTACCCGCCTTGCGAGCGTGAAGGAGATCAGAAAGCCAGTAGACGACATTATCTGGACCACCGCGCTCACGAGCATGCGCACCGCTGATGATGAAGAACTTGGGGTTCTTTCCAATCTTGGCGCCCACAGTCTTGAAGCCCTCGTAGGTCTTGTGAGGAGGGTGGATGAGCTCTACCTCCTTGAACTGCTTGGCCAGACCCTGAAGCGCAGAGTTGACCTCGGCGGGTGTAAGGATGGACTTGAGGTTGCGGTCCGAGGTGGACAGACCCTTGGGAGCGACCTTGCCCTTGTTGAAGCGATCGCCTGTACCGATGGGGAAGTCTGGCTCGGGACGGGCTTGTCGAGCGGACAGGCCGTAGCTACGCTCCGAGTGAGGGACTGAGTCGGAGGGGATAAGGCATGCCGAAGCAGAGAGGGCGTAGGCGACGAGAGCGAGCTTCATGATGGGCAACTGGACAAGAGGGATAGGGGGGATGAAGTGAGGCAGAGACAAGAATCTGGGGGAGATGAGTCTATATTTAAGCTTAAGAATTGCTGTCTCCCATGTTCCATTGGCAATGCATCCTCCAACGAATCGCTCATTATCTGTACGACACAAACCAATGACAACTTACAAGGCACACGACAGGCCCAGCTGATATCTAGAATGATCAACATCTCCTTCCTATCTCAGCCATTCACTCCGTCAGGAAACAAAGTCCCCCATGGATCATTGAGCCTTGTTTTCTCCCCCCCTTGCACCAAGAAAAGAAAAAGCCCAAGCTCGATGGTAGTGTCCCTTCAAGTTAAAAAAGGTCTCGGCGTAGACTGAAACTGGTAGGTGAAGCGATAGATAACCATTCAACAGGGGTTAGTGATTGGATAGCAGCGAGGGACGTTTGGAAAGCTTGGCGGGAGGGGCGAGCAACAAGTGAGGAGATAGATCTCCATGTGTACGATTATCTTTATTTTGACTTGATATAGTGAGTAAGCGAGCAGGGGTTGAAGAGGGAGGCACAGGGAACTTTAGACGGGATGAGTGTATTGCCGGATGGTAGTTGGTGCCTATTGGGGGAATTGGAAGGCTTGGTTTGACCGATGGACCGATGGTTTTGGCTTTGGTTTAGGGTAAGGTGATTGTAAATGTGATAAGATTATGGGCTTCGCAGTTGCGTTACATTAGAGCTTATGTAACTCAATTTACAAGATGAGTATCAGTGCTTGTGTTAATTTGATGTACAATGCATTGTTGACTTCTCAATTGAGTCTCTTGTTTGGTGGAGGAGTAATTGGCCCAGCACCTATTCAGTCCTGTCGTTTCTTTCCCCAGACTGTCATGTCAATCAGAACCAATGGGGACAAGTTGGATTATGCTGACTACATCCCTAGACTACAACCAGCACTGAACCTTTTAAAACCCAGATACCATTCCGAACATATCAAATGAACTCACATTTATTCAGTCTAGAGATATGTTTCATTATCTCACTTCACAATGCCATCTCTTATATCCGACTTCCTCGGCCTCAACCGCCCAATCACATCCTCTCTCTCGCTGACGTATGCGATTTCGTTCACTAAAAAGCCGGAGCACTCCCCCGGACGATTGCCAGTCACTATCACGTGATCCCTCCAAACCGAGCTTAGCTTAGCACAATTTGGCTCCATCGGAAACAGAACCAGTTCAACCCGGGTAGCAACGAGAAATTTATCATCACCTTTTTGAACCTCATCATCAACCGACTCCACCACCGCCAACACCTCAATCGCAACCTCCCCGATATACAGTCCGTAAACATGTTCCGATCCGCCGTTCTCCGATCCCTCCGCGTCGCCGCCCGACCGGCCGCCATCCGCTCCTTCGCTGCTCCCGTGGCGCCCCGCGTCGCTTCCGTCGCCGTTCCCAAGATCCAGAGCTTCCAGGGCGTGCGGTTCTACAGCGCCGGAGGTGCGCTCAACAAGGAGGAGGTCGAGGGCCGAATTATGAGCTTGTTGCAGGGCTTCGATAAGGTGAGATTGAAAAAGCAATTGGAGGGAGATATAGCTTTAAGACAAAGCTCCCTCCAGCAATTGCCGATGTATTTTAGTATAGAGCAGAAGCTAACGTCATTTCAAGGTCAACGATGTCTCCAACGTACGTCTCGAAAATGGGTTATCATGAATACTCTCCTAATGAACTCAACAGATCAAGTCCACCGCTCACTTCGCCAACGACCTCGGTCTCGACTCTCTTGACACCGTCGAGGTCGTCATGGCCATCGAGGAGGAATTCAGCATTGAGATTCCCGACAAGGACGCCGACTCCATCCACTCCGGTACATCCACCTGCTTTGCTTCATGACCGTCAAACATGATACTAACTTTCGTTTCCAGTCAACCAGGCTGTTGAGTACATCCTGAACCAGCCCGACGCCAACTAAACGGTTTAATCTCCCATATACCACCACCACCTACCTACGTCCCCCCACTTCCTCTTTTTTCTGTTCTTCTCTCCCTCCATTCTTGTACAATTATCTTAACCTCTCCAACCAATCCCAATGACGCCGAACCCCGGAGGGAGAGCAGAAAAGAAGAAGATATGGGGGGCGAAGGTGGTGAGGGGAGGAGATAAAGAGAACAAAAATCCGCCAATATAACGCAATCCAATTCTTCTTTTAATCTCGGCGCACCATGAGAAGGGGCTATTTATATTTAAAGACGGAGGAGGGACGGAGGGAGGTGTGAGAAGAGCTCAGGAGAATGAGTGAAAGAGGGTTATGAATAAAAAGAACCTTTAGGCGACAAGTGTGGTCGGCATAACATGCATACTTGTTCTACCCGTGCTTTCGAGATTTGAAGGAGACAGATGTATTTGACCGACACATTTGATGATGATGTATGAGTAGATGGTTCAATCTCTGCTATTGTGACTTTACCTTGTACTATTGTATAGAAACATCCTTTTTCCTCTCCATTCCTGCGGTCTTTTGGTTGGTTGGAGGCGATTTGGTGAGACATCAACACACTAAATCTACTCCCTCTCCAAACTGAGAAGAGATGACAACATCGAAACCTTGACATCACGTATGATATGAGATGCTTCTTCAAAATACAGTGCCAAACAAGGCGGCGAACCAGCTATGTTCATTATGCATCCCTCCCCAATCATAAAACTATATTTTAATGATTTCCCGCCATTTCCCTCAGCTATATCTAAAGAAAGTCTCAAGCCTCCCCATTTGCAATTGTTTTTGTAGATCCGATACCTTTCCCAAAACACCATGCCCAGCAAGTCCCTCTCAGATGGAAAGAGATGAGCCAAGATCAAACTGTAGTCCTATAGAAGAAAACTACGAACTCAAGATGAGATCATACTGTAGTTGACATCCAGAGAGTAAAACCGGGCTTGACATTAACCCATCTTTCGCACCCAAGAATTCGTATGTGAGCAATATTGACAGATAATAGAAGCCAATTGAACTGAAACCGTTCCGCCTCCCAAATGTGATAGCGATTATCAAACAAACAGATGGAAAAAATGTCAAAAAACTCCTGGCCGTGTATCCTATATCCTTTTTTGATCTTTGGCCATTAAAATTGCCATGCATACTTTCGTTTTTTTCTCTTTCCCTGAATGTCAGATGTCGTCCGATAGCCAGTCTGTGTGTAAGTGACCTGGTCGGCGATATGCAGTCATGTGTCGTAGCGAATGTGTGGTGTTGTATCCCACCCAAGTGTCATGGCTCATCAACTCATCACCTCACCCAATTTTGTCTATCAGATCAGTTGCCCAACTCCGACGCTGGCTTATAAAACTGGAAACAGTGATTCAAAGAACACGCTGCCCTCCCGCCTTACAGCTTGAGTCGTTCATCGGCCGCTGACAGGAACACCCTTGGTACCGTTGGTGCTGGTCTTGCCGGCGACGGCGGCGTAGCTGCCCCAGACGTTCATGGCGGCGAGGCCAGCTGCTGTCCTCTTAGGTGACTTGACTGAAGACTCGCCGTCGTCTTCCATACCCTCCATGTGGAACATCTCGTCGTCCTCATTGATGGGAGTGGTGAACCGGTTATTCATGGACGAGCTGATGCTACCGGTGGACACATGACGCTCAATGCGCTCACGTTCCTTGCCGATGGGGCTAATGGGGCTAATAGCGCTAGCGGTGGCACCAGCCCGGGCGGTTGAGGGGTGAAGAAGAGGGCTGGAGTTGCTTGTGTTATCATCGAGACGGCTTCGCTGAAGCTGTTGAGAAAGCATAGACATGCCGTCGCTGCCAGATCGCAAAGAAGATGGACGGTTGAAACCGTTTGTGCCTCCCATCTCTTGCGCAAGAACAGAGTTTCGGAGTGGGCTACCCACATGGCCAAAAGCAGAGGCACCCCGGAGTGATCGAGCGGTTTCTTCCTCCTCCTTCTGTCGCTGGAACATGGGTCCCCATCGGCTGGGGCTGGTTCCGATGGGACTGCCGTACTTGCTAAGACCGTCACCATCGCCGTCAGCGCGCATGGAACCACGCCGGGCCTTTTCAACGGGCGTGAGGAGGTCCTGTAGGTTTTCGGGGACATAGTTCTCGGGGAGATTATCGTCGTCGTCGCCAAAAGCAAAGCCAGGCTCCCAGTCTCGGTCAACAGACGTCTTAGGCATGCTGGAACTGAGCATCCGGGGCTTGGTGTAGCGAGACGAATGCATAGTTCGCCTGCCAAAGTATTCTTCCCCGTTGGCTTGATGAGAGTTAGGTGGGCTTCTATCCAGGGGGGCCAGGAGGTGCTCCGACGAACCAAAAGCTGAGGTATGTAGCAGTTTGAGAGTCTCAGAAGTGCGCGAGTCCTTGGCATTGCTGAGCGAAGGAGTCGGCGATTCAATGCCGAATTGGTTGGGCACAGATGAGGGCCATGGACCAGCAGGGAAGCGGGCAGCATTCGAGATGCCATTGGAATCGAAGGAGGCGGGAAGAGGAGCGTCTAAAACGGAGAGACCTTTGTTGTTAACAGGAGAGAGTCCCATGCCAAAGCGCAAGGACTCTTCGTCTCGGGGAGAACCGTAATTGGACCCAGTATAGGACATGTCGATGGTGGGAAGGCCATTCTCGAGACTTGGCTGGCGACCCAGAGAGTGCGGCTCTTGTTCATCGTAGGGATATGCAGAGGTGTATGAAGGGACGTCAGCGCGATAGAGCGAGGTAGTGAGGGCGCTGGTGGAGGATTGATTGTTGCTTGCGGAGGTGGGGTTGGAGCGACCGGCGAGAGCGGAAGTATTGCCTATCGTGACGCCATTCTTTCCGTAGTTGATTCGTCGGCCGTCGGGAAGAATATGAATGTTTGCACATTTGGGACCGAATTTGCAGTTTCCCTGTATTTTTTAGAGACAATTGTCAGCGTTATTGGCGGATTAAAGCCGTTGCGACGTGTAGAGCGAGAGGGGCTGGTATGGGCCGCATGCGGGCGATCGAATCATGATATGGCGCACTCACCTTTGCAAAGTATTTGCAGACGTTCTCAGCAGCATTGCTCAAGTCATGACTGAAAGGACAGGCATTGCCAGCCTGACAGGCACCTTGACGAAAGAACTTGCAAGGAACGTGAGCGGTATCTATTCAGAAGCAAGTTGCGTCAGCAAGGGACAAGATGAAGATGGTCGGTTTGGCAGGCATGACATGGCGGGGGAGGATGATCGGGTCGTGTGCAACAACATGCAACCAAGCATAACATCACATCATATAACATACTCGGAGGGCTTCGGGGTCCATCGAAGCGGGGAGCAGCAGCAGAAGACAGAGGAGGGTTTGCCTGTGAGCCGCCGTTGGTAACGTTGAGGCTACCGCTCCTTGCGTGGCGGTATTCAGGCATGGTAGCGGTAGGTTTTGGGTAGGGTTTGAGCGAAGCAAAGCGAAGCAATTCGCAAGGCGAGATCGGGGAGCGGGCCGAGGTGGTGGAGGTAGTTGAGTAGTTTGATAGGGGAAAGAAACAAAAAAAGTAAAAGGTAATAAGGTCAGGTCAGGTAGAATTCCCCAAAGCCAAGCCAAATACTGTAGGAAGCTGAGACAAGACAAGAAAGAGTAGGCAAGTTGCGTGAAGCCCAGCGACGGAAGTGGGCGGCAAAGGAGGGCCCGTAGTGGGTGAAAGCGGGCGAGAGCGGCCGAAGTGGGCGTTGCAGTTTAACTTAGTTGGTACCCGTACCTTACTCAGTGGAAGGCAAGGCAAGGTACAGAAATAGGCGTTGGACTTTTGGGGTCGAGTCCAGATGCGAACGAACGATGAGATAAAGGTGGGGGGCGTTTTTGTCTTGTCTTGTCTTATGGTACCTGTTTTTTTACCAACTGGATTGTCTGGAAAAGGCCTGGGCTGTTCTGTTTCTGTAGGTTCTTGGGCGAGAGAGAGCAACGAATGACGGATATGGAGGGGTTGTTCAGGAGTGACTTTGTCCGCCCGCAGAAACTGTATGCGCAGCCTTGTACCTGTCGGGGTATGTCGCCGTGCCTGATGGTGCAACCGGCGGCGGCGGCGACGATATGCTTCCAAAATTCCACTACCGGTTCAGGGGAGGGGGGCGCGATTCTTTTCAGATTACGCGGTCTGAGAAATGGTGGCGTAAATAAAATAAATAATGGTCCTGATTTTAAAAAACAGAGGTGAAAGTTTCTGAGCTGAGGAGGAGGAGGAGGAGGAGAGGAGAATGAGGAGTTGTTGGTACGCCTTTCAATGCTTTGGTGGAGAGAGGCACCTGACTGACTGACTGACTGATTGACTGACAATCGAGGAAAACCTGGTCTGATCCGTTGGGTAGAGACAAGTCTCATTCAAGTTACCCCGTAATTTCCTCTTTGGTAATGTACTTGGCAACGGGCAGATGCTTGCATCGAATAGCGATCAGCTTGAATGACCCCAAAGGCGTTGTACGGTACAGTGCGATATCTGTATGTAAGCCAAGTCCAAGTACTTGGTTTTCACTCTTCTATATTCGGAAGTCTTCCAGATGGCGGTGCTGATATGAGAAAATAGTCGAGTCGGTAAATTATTGCAGGATGATAATAAGGTGGCGGATATCCCGGGATGCTGTTTTTGGTATAAGTCAGACTTGTGGTGTAAGAAGAAAGCTATATTGGTGATCCTGGTGTGGATATCTCAGGCGACAGAGATCTGTTGCTGATAAACACGACACAACACAACAGAAGTTGTGGATAGAAAATAATGTAAAATGTAGGCGATTAGAAGACGGATGGAAGAGCCATCATATACAACAAAAACAAAAGGCAACCTCTCAGGCGGGCAAGGCATGCCTTTTTAAGGCAATCCTTCCAACCCATGCTTACATAGGACATGTCTTGTGGCTACCTGGGCTACTAGACATCGATGGTCCTGGCCCTAGGCAGAAGATTCATCCCAACGTGACTGATTAACGTACCCGAACGAAACCTCAACCTCTTTCGTGTGTCTGTCCCTTGGCCCACACGGCTGTCCGGCCTGGGTGTAGACTATGTCAGATACCCGACCTCAAGTACATTACATACATCGACACCATGCACGGAGCGGGAAAGGCTGAGGGTGGCATGGTGAACCCGTGAATTCTTTCTCAACTTTACAGCACGAATCTGAAACATCACAGCCCCCCCTTCGTCTCTTCATGTTTCTTCAGTTCACTTTTGACACCCAGGCGGATGCGGAACGACGCGAACCGGAGGTCTAGGTAAGGACCCAGTCTAACCCTCTTCTTACGTACCTCGCAAGCCTCGATCCATGAACCTGGAAATGTCGCCCATCTCAGATTTGTGTTTGGGGGAGCTAGATAGATTAAACTTTGAGGTTATTTAATATTTCCATAATGTGGCTTTGATGCCTCCCCCCATTTGCTACGAGGCCTCTTCCTAAAAGAGACATCTGGATGACAAGCGACTGAGGAATCAGGCCATCTCGGGGTCACACATGCAGTCGTAGGTTGCTGGACAACCTGTTATAATGCATAATTTCATGCTTTTTTTTGGGTTGCATCGGTGCATGTAGAGGCATCATGCTAGTATCATAGATCTCATCTCTGCCGTCCTGGATCTTGTTGATAGTTGAGTATCCTAGCAATATATGTGAACCCCTTCTAGTCACATCCAAAAAGAAAGATATCTATCAGATAGATTCCAATAAAGAGCCACGGAGTAGGGTCCGGGTTGATAAGAAATAAGAAATTGTCGATGTTAGCGCTTGAAGCTCATGTCTGGAATCCCCATCCTCATTGCCACTGGCATTGGATGTATCAACGACACTCATCACACCCTCTCAACACATACCGATTTCACAATACCGATATGACCGCAAAGGTCCATTCTTGGCGGATGCAAAAACGCTGAATACAGAGTTGCCGCTCGTATATCATCAAGGGTCCTCGAAGATCGTAGGTCGCCACCCGCCGATTTATTGCCCACCCTCAATTCGACAGGACCCTTACAGCGTCCAAGAGCCGGATATCCAAGGATCCGATCTTGCATTGCCTCTTTAGTCGGACAGTGATATTTCGTGAGAATGACGAGAGATTAGAATCCTTGCTGGGTTTGTTCTTTGTTTCTTATCAAGAAACGTGCCTTGTTCAACAGAATATCTATGCATCATTCATCGTTGTTGCAAAATGTTTTACATGCATACTACTATGTACTGTAGGTAGACACACATACATGTACACACATGCATGTTGCAGGCCTGCTGAAAAAGGATATCCCTGCCTGTCTGACATACATACATACATAATTACAAGCCACCAACCGTTCACCGTCACCTTTACAATCAAGGCAATCGAAGCCTAATCCCAACTCGGCCGACTAGACCCTCGTCCCTCGTGTCCATGTGCGCCCAGGATGGGCATCCCGCAGAGCGGTCGTCGCACGCACCAGGCCAGGGTCTTTTTCTCTGTCTCAATCGTCAATCCCTTGGCGTCATTGCTCAGCCAGGACTAGAACGAGTCTCGATTCGGACGGAGTGACGCGTTTCGCGCTTGCGCAGCTTGCCGTTGCTTGACATGCAACTAGATACAATTATCGTGCCCTTGACACTTGAAAATGCACTTGAATCCCATCTCGGTCGACCGAGTCTGAGTAAAAATGACTTGGTGCAGCGCTGTAGTGCACCTATTTCAACGTTCAACCTCGTACAGCTAGGGGACACAGCGCCCAGATTGGTATCACTTGGGAAAGGGAAATATCTCCGTGTTGAGACCGTCGGTGGAATCCCAAAATTACTACCTGATCTTGTCTCTCTTTCTCTTCCTGGTAATTCGGTGTTAGTGTTACCCACCGTCATTTGAGAGAGTCACTGACGACATTGCAAGTCATAATGTTGACCCCTGTTGTTTAGTAGTACAATGCGAGGCAGACAGACTGTGGGATGAAAAGATGTGATGTTGACCAAAAAGAGATGAATCTCTTCTTCCCATGCGGTAGTACAGCATAAAAGACATGAGGTCGGAATAGTCCAGGGATAGTTACACCATCTCCAATTACAGCCCAGCCCAGTTCATCTCAGCTGCATGTATGTATTTCCTGCAGAGTGCAGCGCACATCGGGGAGAAGTGCATAGGTCAAAATGGATCGAGCCCGCCTTGTAGTGGAAACTCGACTACTGATGGCTAGCGCGTTTAGTGCTTTCCTTTCAGCGCAGGAGGTCAGGTCCCCTGACAAATAGGGCATTTACAGGGAGATGATGTTCTAATCTCATGGATGAGGAGGCGGGGTTCTCTTTAGGCGGGGGTCCAAGCGTTGGTTGATCTCAGTGGGTCTTGATCCAGAAATAGCCGTGAATACCTACTTGCCGCCAAACCTCAAACCTCCATTACCAAATTCATCCGTATCAACAACTGACAAAAGGACACTCTTCACTATATAGCGCATACGATCCAATCAATTCAAATGTCTCAGTAAGAGTCATTGTTTTGTGTGGGTATGATCCGTCTATAGTCAGCCTTCCGGATAAAGCCGGATGCTAGAGTGTCAGTGCCAGTCAGTTCTTGTTGTTTATCATCACCACTTTTACCACATGACCTCTTCTCCTCTTACTACATACCACCGACTCGTCCTATCTCCAATCATTCTACCCACCCCTCTTTTCGACCTGCGACGGATATACACGCACCTTTCCACTGTTTCTTCTGTCTTCCGGCTCGTTTCGTTCCATCCCGAGCCTTGTTCCCATCTCCACTTCGCTCAAGGCATCCCACGATTATCGTCTCCGCTCGGTCTAACTAGACTATGGGTTTTCTACAGTACCTGCTGCATGATATCTATCACTAGGCTTCGAATGCACTTTGCGGGTAGCTTCCGCAGACTAGGATGTCTGAGAATGTGCACTCATCTTTGCCCAACATACATACTCAGCAGTGGCAGCCAAACCAATTGCGAGCCATCCTTTGTCCCATCTCATCACACATCCTTGTTCCTTCAGCTGTTGTTGTGCACTTTCCAGACCAAATGATTCGCTCCTGGATATACATTTTCGCAGGTGTTCGCAGTCTGCACCCACTGTTGGGACATTTGAGTTTCGACCTTGTAGATTGGACCAGTCATTGCGACCTTGACTTCGTCTTGGGACCAATCTACAGGTCTGTCCAAAAGACGGATTATTGATCATATCACAGTATACAGCAACAGGAGGGAACAAAACGATGGGTCTCGTACTGCGCCACGGCCGGGCGAGATGCCTCTTGGTCAAGTTCTCAGCCTTGGTTGTCTCAGGCGGGTGATCATCAACACCACCACCACAACCGATACCCTCCTCATCACGACGCTTTTCTTGATTCGTCCCCGTCCCGCACCCTTCTTTCACCTCTTCTGTCTCTGTCACCTTTACGATACCCCCCGTAAATTAACATGTATCTCGTGTGGTTGTCAACTGCCGAGAAACATTGACGTTTTAGGAATGGTGTTCCGAGTCGATATTGTTTCTATCTCTACAATATTGCACAGAGTTGTGCAAGAGCGCTTCCATCCTGTATAGACGTCGTTTCGATAAACAATATGTGATATCTGCAGCCTTGGGGAAATGTATTGGCTGCCTCAGCATCAACCAAGGTTGGGTTGGCTGCCGAGTGGCTTGGCTGTCCCCAGATCTCATAGCCTTCTGCATAAAGTGGCGGCCTTGTCAAATGTTCTTCTACTTTTACGACCCCTCTTTCTCTCCGTAAAGTTTAACATGATTTGCACTTTACACGTCCTCTTGTTCCACTTTCACCACGCGCAAGCCTAAGTTGGGCCACTTCCCACCACGAAACGAGACAAGATGTCAACTATTGAAGCTGTCTCTTCTCTTCCATGATCCGGACTAAGCGCTCGGCAAAGTCTTGCGCTAAGTTAAAGCAGCAGCAGCAAACAGCCTGACACCCACACCCACCCACTTATGTACACCACCCGTCCCCGTGCTCTGCCCTCTCGATCCAAGACAAGGATAGTCACCCACCACTCCTAACGAGATCAACTTATTCCTTGAACATGGGGTAGTAGCAGCATCTTGAGAAGCCTCATGATCCTTGCCCCACATCATCCGACTCCAACCCCTAGCAGCGTCATCACTTTCACCCAATCTTTTTGGTTGTCTTCGCCCCCTTGGGACGCGTCCATGGCAGCATCGCCAAGACTTCGAAATGTTTCGAAATCCTGTTCAGTTGAGATATCAGACTATTGTACTGTACATCAACCGGTGGAAACCCTCCGGCGTCATAGCTTCTCTTCCACACCCGCCTACGTGCGTCAAGGGTCCAGTCCACCCCCCATGTTCCTTGCTGCAGAGACCCTGAGGACGATCTCTGGTTCAACGTCCATTTACCAACAATCTTTCCCCCTTTGGAACAACAGGAGTTCTATCCATGTTTTCAACGTCCTAGGGTCCGAAGAAACCGAGATCGCTACGACCATGTTAACATAACCCCTTTGGTGCTACTCGTGAACACCATAGTGGGTTTTAAGGACACAATATGACACCATTCTTATGGGATCGCGACAAGGGCATCCTGCCTGACACTCTGAAGCATTGGAAGGAAGACTCCCAAGGTCTATGATAACACCAGTCATGCGCGCTGACTGACTAGTACAGCGCCCAGAGCCTCGCTTGCTGACAAGCTCACTTACAAACAGGTTCGCAACCCAGCAACATTGCCCTCGCTACGCTTCAGCTGTAGGTAAAATAGCAACAGATGACCTTGGTGCATGTCTTGGTCTGGAACCCAGGTTTTGCAAATAGGGGGGCCAGGCTGTACTGTAGCCTTGGGGGGCGGCCCTTCGTATCTAGCACCAGCGAATGGGACGGGCCGTTTGAGTAGAAGAGAGGAGTCTCCCTCAGACGGAGAAGCGGAGAGGCGGAACGCGTGACGAGCCGCATCTCTTTGAGTATCCTATCCTCTTCCCCCACTGTGGAGGAGACGTGGGCATTTGTGGCGAAGGTTGGGGAAGTAGTTATAGGTTGCAGTATCCAAGGTGGTTGAGTTTGTGGCTGGTGATGCTGATAAAGTTGGAGAAGGGGGGGTGCAACTGTCACCTAGTGACATGCAAACAACCATGAGAAAATGAGAAATAGGTGTGGTATTTCCAAGGTGATGGGAATGTGGCGTCTTCTTTCTTCTAGCTCATGTGTTGGAGAACGAAGGGGCGGTCTACCGCCATAACCGTGAAGTTGTTTCCTTTCTCGACGGAGTAGGAAGTAGTAGTAGTATTCATTGTGAAACAAAAGGAGAAACATTGCATTTACCGTATCGAGAAACATGTCAAGTTACACTCGGTTAATGGCGAGGTTTGTTTCGCGTTGCAGGGTCCAGGGAGATATGTGCCAAGATATGCGGAGGGCTTTTTGATACGATGGGATGGTCACGAGAGGTGTTGTTGAAGAAGGGATGTGTTTTGGAGAGGAAGAGGATCTCGATTGGATGTCACCAGCGCATGTTGGGTCCGGAAATGGCGGGATTGAAAGGAGAAGAGTAAGTCAAGGTGAAGAAAGGGGGGCCTATTGGTGGAAGTAGGACAGAAGTGCTGTATCCTGCTGCAGTTTGCCTTGATATTTGGCAATCCAATCCATGATGGGTTTGTATTATCATGGTCTATGCACTTTTGTAGAGACATCATAGGGTTGGATATCTGAATGCACGACGGGAGGTCAAAGAACAACAACTGACTTCCGTATAACCTATACACTCTCGGCGTGATCCAAACTCCTACCCAACCTGATGATATTCCTGCTGTCCGAAATACTGCGCTGATCATCGGTTACTCATCCATCGTAGCGATATGAGACGGGAGTAGCATGGACGATAAGACGACAACAAGCGGTCAGCATTGGGTAAAGAAGCAAGACAAGACAGTTTACCCATAGAGCATAGAGAAATCGACTCGAGATGTTTAGTACATGTGAGGACGATTGAGAGAACGCCAAGTACAAGTCATCACATCGTGATGCTGTTGTTTGGGCTTCAAATTGGGTGGGGCATGCATGAGATCATGGTGGAACTTGAAGGAATCCAGACTCACATAGAACCACCTGGGGGATCGGGTAAAGAGATGAGTTGGCTCGCCCTTGTAAGTAAAGTTCCTTATAAGATAACATCATATTCACCTGCCCGTCGTCGGTTATGAGGACGGGAGGACGTAGATTGAGGTGAGCCATCTCTGAGGTCCCCCTCATACTCACCAGTCCCGACCATCGCCCATAGCAGCCCGCCTGTCACAGTGAGAAATATGTTCTGATAATGTATCTTGAACAAGTTCCTTTGCGGAAAGGTCGCGAATGTTCTATAGCAATGACATGATGCCAGATGCTGAGAAGGTCAACTGACTGAACTGTTTGTTATTTGCCGGGACTTGAACCAGCCAGGACAGTCAGGTAAATATAGCACGTTGCTCAGTAAGAGACATTTCCTTGTCGATATACAACTTCAATCCCAAAGAAAACGAAACATAAACACAAAGCATTAAATATCTTGAGTATTCCTCAAAGCATTAATCTTCTTTATCTTATCGCGATAACAACATCTTATCTCCCGTTTCACCTCGTCCCAAAAAGGAAATCCTCAAAATGAGTCATTCTGGCTCATTCTGCATCGAGACAAGCGACCCCGCCTCACCCCACTTGCCGTCTCTTTGACCAGGGTCCTTTACAGTGCTTTCTCAACTCCCGATGCACTGGCTTGTCATTAAGGTTCATTGTTGCTCATTATGAGTGATGGGAGTCAAGGTGTTTGACTAAAGACACTATGAGAGGGTATATACTGGAAAGCTCGAATTCTGTATAAATAGTGTCTGAAATCCTTGATGAAGATGCTGGGCTTGGAGTGCCACAGAAACAATATAAGCTGGTATAAACGGACGATGGCCTCGAATTGTAGAGTGGTTGTTGAGGGTGTCGAGTTGTGAAGATGAGCGTGAGCTTGATTATATTGTCCTTCAGTTCTGTGACATGAGAAAGAGGCCGAACGAACTTCATGTCGGTGGAATCAGAAGAGAAGGCAACACTTGTGGAAAGACTCATCACTGGAAGCTTATCAATTGTCAAAAAAATATTATTGTCATTTGCTAAACAAAAGGAAAAAGCAACTCGCTAACTCGAAAACATATCTAGAAGCCCTTTCAATGCCCCGATCGCCATAGCATACTAGCTAACACAATATCGAACTCTCGGTTTGTTTTTGTTTTTGTTTCTGTTTCATTTCTTTGGAAGCATTTCCCTGAGAGCATCCACCTCAGCCTCCCTCCTCGCAAGTTGAAGTCTCATATCATCGCGGTCCTTGGTCATGGCAGCCAAAGCCTCCTCAAGCTCCGAGATGCGATCGAGACGCTTCTGGCGGTACTTGCGCGCAGCGAGGGTGTTGCGCTGGCGCTTGAGGGTGACGGCTGAATCCTCTTCTTCGGGAGAGGACTTGCGTTTGCGAGAGGACGATGATGATGATGAAGAGGGGGAGGGGTGAAGAGAAAAGGTGGATGTTCCTGGGATGGCGGATGTTGATGTTGGGGATTTGTTGGATGTAGTTGTTGATGGGGGATGGGGAGTGCTGGACGTTGAAGTTGAAGGCTGCTCGATGGGTGTAGAGTTGACAGTGAGAAGAGGCTGCTCCTGAGTGAGGAAGCCATCTCCAGCCACATCGAGCGACGACTGCGTATCCAAGACGTTCAAGTCCGGGATCATGATGTTATCGAATAATCCATCACCATCGATGTTCTGAACGTTGTCGTTGTTATTGTTGTTGTTCCCCAAGTTCCACGTCGCATCCGCAAAGCCCTGGACATCAAAACCGTTGTACTCGAGCGGCAAGAATTCCAAAAAGGGAGAAACGTCTTCAAAAAGAAGCCCAGGGTCGATACCGAGATCGCTAGAAGGCAACGGCGCCGGGGCAGCGAGCAGACTACCAGGACATGGCCGAGTTGCGGCTGCAGGCGGCGGACGATGCACACGCTGCTCCCATTGATTCAAGTTAAGGGGGCGGCGGCCTCCCCTACGTTTGCAGAGAGGCCGTTAGGCTAAAGGAGGAAGGGATGAGGGTTAAAAAAACGGAGATGCAATCCGTTTTTTGGTGGTGATGATGGAGAAGAAAAGAATGACGAGAATAAGGGTGAGAGGAGGTGTTGGTGTTTTATACCTGCCTGTTTAGAGTTGAACAGTGTACAGTGTGTTGAATACGGCGCGCTAGAAACAGGGCTGCTCTGCCGCCCGTCCATGGGTCCGAGGCCCCGAGATAACTAGATAGTATGTAAGTTTACGGTAGCCCGCCCTGCGTTATGCATCATGGGTTTGAGTTTGAGACGCGATAGGACAATGGATATGCAGTTGGTCTCAATTGTATGAGTTATTGGGCTGTGCAGAAGTTTCTGACTCAGGGATAGTATCTTACTGCAGTTACAGCTGCATTCGAAGTCATCATACTGGCGGTCTCAGCAACAAGTACCAAGTATGGTATCTTGTACCGCTGTGCACGTTAAATTTATCGATAGATGTTGAAAAGGCCAGTTGCCAATTAACCAATTGACTTTACTCTAACTCAATTCAAGACTATTTTAACCGGTATGAGTCAATGTGGAATTGAATGTGGGATATAAGAGAGGCTCAAATTATCTCCAGCCAATACATAGCAACACCTTACAAAGCCATGAAGCTGTCGGAGTTTTGCACGGGTCCGTGGCCCCGATTTCATGTCTCAGAAACAGCCGATACACAATGGGAAGAAAGGCTGTTGGAACGTGCAAAATGCGATTGTATTGGGCATTATTTGGTCCAACTGTTGCATGTCCGTACTTTCGCTGGTTCAGTTTCTGTCAAATGTTCTCGAGAATCGCCCGGTTTGCCGGATTCAAGGTCAATATCGCCTGACTATGGATGAGGGGAATGGAAATAATCGGGAATCATCGAATGAACCAGAAAGTGGTAGGATCTACCATTCAAGAGCACAATTGGGGAAATAGTTATCTAACAATCCTATCATAAGCTGGTGTCGGGTAGGTGATTCTGTCTAAAAGCGCAACATCGCATCTTCAATAGTTACCATGATCTACCTACTACAAGAACAAAGCCACTCAAAAGAGGACTCGCTTATCTCAATCGTGTGGTGAAGAACTTCCAATAGTCTCATACGGTTCGAGGTATTAATCACTTCGTCGTTGGTTTGAATCGTCTTATCTCTGAATAACAAACACAGCCTACGCCCTTTGGAAATCGCTCTTTAAAAGGCTCGCCCTTGGCTACGATAACCCGCTTAAACGGCACCTCTGAGCACCATTAGACATGACATATTGCGGGATCCTTCGCGTCAATATTACGCCCTTGTTCGACCTTCCTCTTTCATGGAATACAACTTCGATGGATGAGGCATTAAATAGTAGTACTTAAAATATGACAATTGAACAAATCTTTAATTCAACCACCATATTGACCGAATCAAAAACTCATCTCACTGACGATATCAACATGTCAAACAACTATCATTTCCGTATCGCTACCAAAGAGGATGCCTCTCACCTCCAAAACCTCATTGAAGCAGCATTTCGCTTCACAGACGCCAGCATCGAATGGATCGGATCACCAGACCTCGCCAAGACATTCACGATGGACATGAGTGTCATCGTCGATAGAATTGCATCCCCAGAAAACGTCTTTCTCATCGCGAGCGGCACACCCGGCGGTCCTGCGATAGCCTGCGTCAACGTCTTCAAGAAAGCCCCCGACTATGGCCGTATAGCCCTGCTAGCAGTCGATCCGACGATCCAGCGCGGCGGGTTGGGCAAGACTGTCATGAACAAAGCAGAGAAACATCTCACGGGGGAATTTGGTGTGAAGAGGATTGGCTTGAATGCACTGGAGACAAGGAAGGGTCTTATTGCGTGGTACGAGAGGCAAGGGTATGTGAAGACGGGGGATGTTACGAGGATTCCTGTTGAGAGATTTGCGGATAAGGAGATTGAGCTTGTTGAGTTCGAGAAGAGTGTTTGACGTGAGTGCCAGATGGGCTGCGAGGAATGAACATGGTGATGGATGAGAGATTAGCGGAGTTGAGTGAGTCGCTCACATGAGTGTGGTTTCAAGAAACATACAGACCATTGAGTTGACTCGAGACAAAATGTCCAAATGAATGAACTACATCGTCAGCTATGATAGTATCTCAGCATACCGTTGTGTGTAAGTGAATTGTCGAACTCACGATCAAGATAAGATGGATGGAAGATCAGCGCAATCATGCCAGCGTCACTCTCAACCCTTAACAAGGCCGCGCAACCACAAAGGCCTAGGGAAATATACCAGAACCTACTATTAATCTTAACGGGCGTCCCTTTGAAGATCTTCAGTAACATCGCCGATGCTCCACAACTGAGGCTCAGCAAAATGGATATCTTTCTCAACAACTCGACTCATGCACCCGGTGATAATCGCAAACAGTGCCGTTTCCAAACACGGTCTCTTTTTCTAGCACCCGAGCTTTTCTCTTCTTCTGTAATTGTGCCTCGCCTCATTGCCGTGCCCATTAATAGATCCAAGCGTAACTTTGCTATGATACTCAGCCTTCAATTAGCATTAATTACCTTTTATCTAACGGGTCTTGGCAGAAACCCTTTGATGGATACCCTATGTTACATCTCAAATTGTCTGTCATGCCTACTACCTAAATGCCGTGTCATCACGCACGCACAACCACGTCACGAATAGCTTCAGGACAGAAATTGCCAAGAATTTCTGCGTCTCTTTGTTACGCAACCTGTTGTTCACTGCGGTGAAACGCCCAGAACCTCAACTGTGTCGTTTTCATCAAACGAGATAAGTCACCTTGGCCACGTTGATCGAGGCCCAAACACGATAGGGCTCAAACAAGCCAATCGCCAAGACAGTAGTAGAAAAACTAGACAAATAAAGATAGATGCGCAAAAGAGAAGAGGGAAAACGCGTGGCTAGCGAGGCTGGTGTTGCTTGGCAGCTGAAGCAATGCGTGTCGATAACCTCAGACGAATCATAATACAACAAGGCATTCATTAAATGGGTTCTCCAAAGAAGGAAAGACATCACGCGACCAAAAGATTAAGAGAGAAACAAAGAAAGATTAACTTCCCCAGTCCAATCCCCAGAGACTGGGGAAGTGGAGGGGAGGGGAGGGGATTGTGTTGCGCGGCCTGAACAAGCCACTGACGATCGTTTTTTATTAGGGTCGATCTTTTTCTAGAAGAGACTCCCGGACTTCTTTGTGTTGCGATCTTTTTTCGTGGAAGTAGAGATGGTCTCTCGGAGAATAAATGCCGAAGGGACATATGTCATTGGAGTCTCGATCTGATTCATGTCGGGATATGTAGGAGCGAGTAGCAAGTCTGCTAGATGGGGCAGGGATAAAATTATAAGCTTAGAAAAGTAGAGTTGTCTTACTTTACGGCTTCAGCTCGGGAGGAAATATAAGCATGAAGCAGCCAGGATATGTTTAATTTGATGCTTATTTTACAACGTTGAAACAAGCTCGCTAAGACTTGAATAGACAGCATTGGCATTACATAGTAAATATTGGCATTGGCATTCCATTCCTCGGGTTCCCCGTACATCACCACAAAAAGCATACTAAATAACCCCAGAGCTCGGGGAAGCACAAGAAAAAGGTCCCCCCGGTACCTAGTGGAGAGAGCCCAACCCGTCATGACGCTTTCGCCAAGACAACAATAGCCCAGTTACTGCGTCGCAGATGAGTCGTGGCAGACGATCGATTGGTCCGGGAAGTGCTTGGCGGGTATTACGAGTGCCGTGGCTTGGTTTTGTTAGAAGCAAATAGACAAGGATGAGTGAGTTATACTGTAGGATCCTGGTGCTAGAGGTGAGGTGAGGCTTCGGCTGTTGGGTTGGCGATTGTCTGGGATGTGCAAGGACATTAATGCCAAGAATGAAAAGAAAAGGTTAATGTTGGGCATGAGACATGATCCGGAAGAGTTCAGGATCGCTCGTGTATAAATACATGTCCTGGGTCGTCCTTTGTTGTTGTCATCATCTCAATTCAGCTTCATCAACCAACGACTCCAATCCACCATACAATACAATACCGTTCTAGTATCATCCCCTCTACCAACACCTTCAAAATGTACACTTCAACCATCGCTCTCGCCATTGCTCCCCTTCTCCTGCTCGCTCGCGCAGACGTCAGTCTTGACCGCGATGACATCCCTCGCGAATGCGACACCATCTGCAACCCCATCGTCGACCTGACCCGGGCCTGCGACACCGACCTCCGAGGAGACCGTGATCGTGATGAGGATCGTCTCGAGGCTCAGTGTGTTTGCACCAATGATTCTTTCAATGTCGCTCGCGTTGCTGCTCTTTGCGCCGACTGTATTCATCAGAATGCTCCTCGCGACGACGACGACGACGATGATGATGACCGTCGCGATGATACTGAGGGTAAGTAATATTTACCAATTAGTGAGATCTTGAGCTAACATGATATAGACATCGATGATATCCTCTACACTTGTGGCTTCGCTTCTACTACATACGTCGCTTCTGCCGCTTCAGCTGCTGTCTCGGGCATCAGTGTTGATGCCACCCGTCCTACTGACGCTTCTCAATTGACCACCACCATTATTGCCGGTGCTACCGGAACTCGAGGTAGCAGTGATCCCTCCAACACTAGCAGCGGCGGCGGCAGCGGAAGCAACAATGATGACAACAACAGCAACAACAACGATGCTTCTGCTACCAACGACGCCGCTAGCCCTGATGAGACCAACGCTGCTGCTGCCATGGCCCCTGTTGGATTCGTTGGTGCTGTTGTCGGTGCTGCCATGCTCCTCGCTTAAGGGCTTTGATGGGATGAATTTGAGATGGACCATTTGGGATAGGATGATGGATTGAGATGGAAGGTTACTTTGTGTTACAAGGCGTGCATGGAGGTTTCTGCTTAGAGTTTTATGCTTAATGAGATACGACACTATCAATTCTATACCTATCTAACAACCTATGCAATACTCGCTCCAAAATTGAATGTTTACATATAAAAAGCTCTTTGCACTTCATCACTAAATCGAACCTCTCTTCTGATAGGTGGTGTCTCATCGCCAGCATGTATGTGCGACTCAG
Organism: Fusarium brachygibbosum; assembly: GCA_018886245.1. NCBI lineage: Eukaryota > Fungi > Ascomycota > Sordariomycetes > Hypocreales > Nectriaceae > Fusarium > Fusarium brachygibbosum. Next base: position 3,373,390 of record MU249525.1, read on the forward strand.
CACGAAGGCTTCGGCCACCGGTAATAACAATCGGTCCAGTTAGTCTACGAGGTTCCCTGTTACTGCGGCCAAAGAATTTCCCAATCAATGGGATCCTTCGTCGGCGCGCATCATCCGGAGCATTGTTTACACTGTCGCTGACCGCTTGACTCAATGTTCTAGGAACGAAGTATCCTAGTTTTCCAACTGGGATGCTCAGACCGTGAACAATCTGAGATTTGGTCAGTATATGAAATGTTGTTTTCAAGTGGACAGCACTTACTATACTGCAAACTGCGAGGAACCAGACTATGATGCGCGTCTGCTCAGCAAAATCCTTGACATCGCTTCTTGGACGACCATTCTCATCGCTGAGATGCTCTTCAATGAAGTCAATGGTGATAAAAAGGTAGAAAATAGCCGATACACCAATTGGTCCAAAGAAGCCGACAAAAACAGCCTGCTTTACCTCTTCGATCTGGCGAATCCACTTGTGCATCGCGAATATCCAGGGAAGTCTTCTTAAGAGAAGAACGCAAATTCCCAGAGCCACAAGACGCTCGATGGAAATGACAGTGTTGTTGTTGAAGTCGCTCCAGGGGATGTATGCGCCGTACCACAGGAAGATGGTCACGTTGAGAAGCATATCGATAGTCGGCTGCAGTGAATCGTCTTTTGTCTCGAGTCGGAACCAGTCATCCCATGTAAATACGTTGCCTGCGATGAAGCATGCGAGTACATCGTCTGTACCGACCATACCACATGTTCCCAGCACGAACAGCGCGAGCGCGATGGCAAAAACGAGAAAGCTCTCGCGATCAACATAATTGTTTTTCTCCGCAAAATGGAGCAGTTCTTTGCCGACCCAGCCAACGACAGCGCCGTATATCACGCTGAGAATGATAGTGTAGCCCCATGTCATGCCGAACCAGAGTCCCATCGCATCACCAGCGCCGCCAGATGTAGCTCCGGCGCCCGTGAACTTGATGAGATACAAAGCGAGGAACAGAAATGGATATCCGAGACCGTCGTTGGCGCCTGATTCTGCGGTGATGAGGTACTGAAGGTCCTGGGGGATATTGTGGTCTGCGAATTTGCCCTTGACTATCACAGCGCTGAGGACAGGGTCTGTGGGCGTCACGCACGATCCGATAGCGAGGGCGTGAAGAAACGGAGGTTGGCCTGCTAACGCCCATACAAGGACACTGGTAGCTAGCCACATGGACGTCATGCCCGGGCCAAGAAGAAGAGCAATTGACTTCCATTCTCTTACAAGATACTTACTCGGGAGCTGCACGCCCGCAAGAACAAGCTGGACACCGAGTACTAAGCGTGAGAAATTAAGGGTTATCGCACTGAGATCTGTTTCGCAATTCTCTCTCGAAAGAACATCGCAACCGGCGTAATCTTCTGGCCGAATGAAGTTTGCGCCATTTGGTCCAAAGGCAATGCCCGCTACGAGCGAGATGACTGGGGGTTTGTTAGATCGATCTTGCCAAGAAAGAGCCAAGAGATTTAAAATCTGGGGTATATCTTACGGGCTTCAGAGAGGTAATAGTTCTCTTTGAGAAGGTACGAAACGAGGCCAAAAATGGAGATGAAGCCTCCTAGCAAAGCGACAACTATATTGAAGTTTGTCGTCTGGAGAGGAACTGCCCAGATGTTTTGAGCCATTTTGTGAGGGTTACTGAGAGAGAAGTGGTCATGATGAGATGACATAGCTATACCTGGATATGAGATAAGTTAGGCTATGCCATGTTTAGGGTTCTTAGTGGCTTTTATTGGGTACCTGGCAGTGTCTTCACCAATCAAACGATGGAAGCTTCATCCACTACCTAGTATTTACTGAGATGCATGTGATGATGAATCTATGATCTCAATGCCTCCTTCTCCAAGATGTAAGAAGAGAATTTACGAGTACACGGGCTTTGCCATAGTGACATGCCCAGAAAGGGCAGCTCTTTGTTGGACCTTACATAAAGTCGCTTTTGTTTCACAGCAGAGGTCTCTAGTTGTCGAGGACTCGCTGATGCCAGCTTATGTCGTACAGCAGAACTGATGACATAGATAGCAACTACTATGACCGCAATGGACGATAAAGAGGAAGAGGAAATGTGGCCAATGTCGCACCTTGTGTCTCAAGTCGAACATATTCGGAATTCAACCTCGACCATTGCTCGGATCACAGGGCTGATGGACTTCGGGAGCCGAATTGCTCTGATGAGCTGCAAGATCGTGTAACAACATATCGATAGGGCCCCTGGTAGTATTTTGTGTCATAGTTCTTGCATATAAGTATAAATTATCGATGTAGGCTTTTATAGCAACATGTTCAATTCGACGCCTTGTTCAAATCATCTTTTAGATAAGAAAGGTCTCAAGGCCTCTGTCATCATGTCGAACTTATCATTCAAAGAACCAGGTCTGTTCTTGGCCGTCTTGTCCACGGCCTCTCTACTCATAGCCGTGGTCTATCGTGGCTACAGAACCCGTCGCTTCTATCGAGACTTGGTAAACTCGACACCTTCCAACTAGCAGTCCATTCATATATCTAACACATCTTGAAGCCCGGCCCTCCGCACAGTTGGCTCTTGGGTCACATCGCTATCCTCAGAAATATTACAACGTCAATGCCTCCAAACTGCATGCCACAGCTGTACTACACCGAAATCGCACATCGATACAAGATTCGGGGCATCTTCTATCTTGATCTTTGGCCCATAGGTCCAGGTCTCGTCATCATAACCGCTCCGAAACTCATTGAGCAAGCTTCTGTTCCTAGACCGTTGCCTCCGCATCCCATGACGGACACTTTCATGACTCCTATGGTGGGAGGGGATGCAATTCCCACCAAAGGCGGTTTGGAATGGAAGAAACTTCACAATGTGATGAGTCCTGCATTCTCGACTGCACATGCTCGTAGCCTGGTGAGCGTTATGGTCGATGAGGGTGCACTTCTCAGAAGCAAATTAGATGAGCTCGCCGTGACGAGTAAGGTGTTTTCTATGGAGGAGCTCATAAGCAAGGTAGTATTCGGAATTGTTTCGCGTCATGTTCTCAACGTTGAGTCGCATGCTCAAACAACAGGAAGTCAGGACCTTGCGGACATGAGAGAGTTGGTCGACCTCGCAAGCGAAGAAAGCGATCCTCGTATCGCGTACAATACACTTGTACAAATCCCTCGACGTTTGAGGAGGTATCGTGTTCGCACAAGACTTGAGGCATCGCTTCTTGATGTGGTCTACAAGCGACTCGGTGCTCTGATCAGCGAAGGGGTTGTTCCATCAAGGCAGAATCCGACCAGTGTCCTCGATCTTATGCTTCGCAAACAAGTGGAAGCTGCAATTGAGACAAAGGAAAAAGGTCGCGGTGGATTTATGAGGCTCTCTATGGCTGTTGGAAAGCATCTCCTTAATAAGTGAGTCATCTGTCTAGGTGATATCTCCAGCAATCCATAGCTAACTTGTATGAAAGCCTCAGGATCTTATTGCTGGGCGGTCATACTACATCAAGGACTACCCTGAGTGTAAGCAAAGATGCCGAAATCATTTGGTTGTTACCCGTCTAAAATGTTTTCTCAGTTTATCTTCATGCTTCTTTCTAAAGCGCCGCATGTCGTTGACAAAATGCATCAAGAACATACCCAACACCTGGGATCTAACCCTCGAGCGACGCTCCTTAACAATTCGGACACGCTTCTCAAACTCCCATATACAGAAGCAGTCATCAAAGAGGTACTAAGGCCCTACGTTGTAGGATCCAGTCTGCGGCTAGGCTCGCCTGGTGCAACGGTATACCACAAAGGCCGCCATCTCCCTATCGACAACAATCTTATCATCATTACCAACGCGCACAGCATACACTACGATCCAAACATATACCCGCAGCCCACGGCCTTTCAGCCCGGACGATGGCTCGGTCAGAACAAAACGCATCAAGGGTCGGGGTACTTTCGACCGTTTGGGGGAGACGGGCGGTGGTGTGCTAGGCAGAACCTGGCCATGTACATACTTAAGGTCATTGTGGTCATGACTATAGGTGACTATGCGTTTGAGTGTGCTGATTTGAAGCCTAATCGTGAGCCAAGGACTTTGCATATAGATATCGATGTAACCTTTGGAGATATTGCGTTTCAACAGCTTGGACTGGAAGGGAGGCCAAGGAATGGGATGATGATGACTGTCAGGAAGAGATTACAAATCCTGCCAGGTTAAAGGTCTTTGTTCTGCCTCGAGCTGAGTACTGGTGCGCATATGTCTGACGGCATTAGTGGAATTTACGATGATCTAAATATTAATTATAATATATATTAGACAATCAAATCTCAATAACTTTTACCCCTGGCGTTGAAGCCGTTCCTACAACTACATCATCTTCCAGAAAGACGCTTCTCCAAGTATCTAAAAGGCACGTAAAACGCCGAACTCAGAACGAAGGCAATCTCAAAACCGATATCACCAGTCGTCTTGGCAATAGGTCCCGTCCACCAAGCCTGCGCCATGCATGGCACAACCAGTGCATAGCAGATAGTTCCCGCAGCGATAGCCGCAATACCAAGGGGCAGCTCAGAAGCAACGTTCCAGGTGGCGTGGTCGTAAGAATCGTATCGGCCTTTGCGGAAGACGAGATGCTCGACTGTGACAATGCCGATGAAAGAGGCTGACCAGTAGCCGATCAGGGCGACAAAGTTCTCGAGGTTGACGAAGAAATCGCGCTGGGCTCGGAGGGCGGTTGGGATGACGATGACTGTGACTACCACAGCGAAGGCGTAGCGAGGGATCTTGATAAGACCGGGGATAAGAGTCTGGAAGTTGAGTGTGATGGCGTACATGGTACCACCAGTGTTACCCAACAACGTAAGAGACAAAATCACAACCACGAATTTGCCAAAACCACCTGCACTTGAAAGCATGGCTGCAAGAACACCTCCCACGGCCGTCTCATCGTACGCGGCCGACCACTCAGGAACATTAGGCAAAGCTCCAGCGATAGCAGCACCAAGCGTCATGAGCAGAATAGTAGGTGTGACGAGACCAAGGTAAGAATACGCAAAAACACGCCACGAAGGAACCTTGGGATCAAAGTAGGTCGTGAGATCACTCGCGATAGCTGCCCAGGGGATCATGTAGCTCGCTACAATCATGCCAAAGCTAAGAACAGCTGCTGCGGTTGCTGGTGCCGCAGGAGGAGCTTGCTTTGAGAGCTGAGAGCCGCCACATCCTGTTGCAATGGTGATGGCGATGATGGCGGGGATAAAGGCGTATGTTTCGTAGTAGTGCAGGACTTTGAAGCCGCAGAAGGAAATGAAGAGAGATAGAATTCCAATAATGACAATGCCGACGTCTGGGCTCAAGTGGCCACTTGACACGGCTGAGAGGCATTGGCCGCCGACGACAAAGATAATGACCATGAAGCCAGTGAGAGTGGCGAGGTTGAGCAAGACAGGAATAGAAACGAGGTATCGACTGTAACATGTTAGTCTGATTCATGGTGTTTCGTCAGTTATGATATCTTACCCAAAACTGTATCGCGCTTGAATCATCTGCCTCATTCCCGTCTTTGGTCCCAAAGTGGCAAGATAAGCCGGTCCAACAGTAGAAAAGAGGCAAAAGAAGAGAATGATAAGCGCAGAATCCCTCAAGCTCAAACCATAGACCAAAGGACCAAGCATTCCAAAAGTGATTCTATTCTCATTGTTAACAATCTCCCCTCTTTTCGGTTTCTGTGTGGAATAATTGCTCACCCAAGAATGTTAGAATTAATAGACGCCCAGATCGTGAAAATATTGTAGAACCGTGTTACGGTACGCTCTTCAACAGGAATAGGCTGGATACCCTTCTCCTCAACTCTTCCCATGCGAAGAGCCTTGTGGAAAAGAGCTGCGGCCTTGAGGCTTTCCACGTCGCTGTGGTCATGATCATGGTCGTCGCCCGGAGGCATGGTCCGGACCGGAACGGCCTTTGATGTTGTTGTATCAGTCATGCTGTTTGACAGTGACGACAACTCTTGAGGAAACACCAAGGAGGTGAAAAAGGGGAAACAAGAGACAGGACGAGATACTAATATAAGAGGGAATAGAAGTGAGTGAGTCTTATAGAAAGACTCATAGAATCAGGCGAGTCGTTAAAATCGGACACCCCGGTCCCGGTCCCGGTGGTGCTCGGTTCCGCTAATTTTTTTTCTTTCTTGCAGTCTCACTCTCAATTAGTTAGCCTCTCGCTTCCATTGAACCAACGAGAACGGGAATAAAGTGGCATTCAATTCGCCAATCGCAGTTAGACCTAGTCTCGTTTGTTTGCTAATCAATTGCTTTTGCGGGATAAATATCGCCCCCATGTATCCTTCTTTTTTGTCCCCGGGAGTACTAAATAATGTCTGTCTAACGGGAAGGATATGCCTGTTGTTTCCGCTGCTAGCCATGTAGTGCATGTACGGATGTTATTCTCTTGTGTATCATATTGTGTTATGCTTGTGTATTGTAGCGGTTGTTCTTATGGTTATCCCCGGACCCTGTCGTATCGAATGTTCGACACATGTTCTGCCTCCTTCTAAGAGGCTGCTGATCTTCCATCAATGTACAATCTGTGTGGCGGAAAAGCCTAAAGCTGCCATCTGCGATTCCATTCGCCTCTTCATCCACCGTTTCTGCGCCGCCAAGAAGGGTCTCGACCTCCACACAAGAAACAGCTCCCCTCTTTGTACAAGCTCAACCTTAAAAGCTCAAGCTGTCTCGTGACTGTCATGTCCAGATACAGCAACAGAACAAGCCACTCATTTACCCTGAGTCTTCTTTCCTCGGAAAAATCCTCCGACAGCACCCATCAACCCCCCAAGACCCTTCTCGTGACTATCTCCCACTAAACCGCCTCTGATCCACCCCGGCAGTTTGCCCCGGATCCTCTCCGTGCCATACCGTCGATCCACGAGCACTATCGCCGCGTAGTCGCCTCGGTGCCGGATTGCACGGCCGATACTCTGGTTGACGGCCCGCATGCAAGCGTTTTCGTAAAAGTCCCGTGCCGTCTGTTTCGCCCTGCTCACGGCTTGTTCCTGGGGTGTGCCCTGTGCTATAAGGTTGTTTTGCGTTGTTGTCTCAATGTATTCGATCTTGGCTTTCCAGTCTGGCGATGCTATGTTGGGATAGGGTAAACCAATAACTATGACACAGCGACCGAGACGGTCAGAGAAATTGATGCCTTCAGACATCTTGCCGCCGACGACGCTGAGGAGAAGAGCGCCTTTTCCATTGCTCTTTTCGCCGAGGATGGCGTCAGAGTATTCTTGTAGAACCTCTTCGCTTGATGCGCCTCTTGTTTCTTTGAAGAGTGCTTTGCGCGAGCCCAAGCGATCCCATACGGATTGTGCACTTGTGCCTTGGCTCTTTTGCCAAACAGCCACTACCTCGTCAAGATATCCATAGCTGGGGAAGAAAATAACAACACCATCCGGAACTAAAGAACACAGGTTCAATATTGCAAGACCCAGCTGGGTTATCATTTCTGGGTCGCCTCGCTTCTGGAAACTGAACTCGAAAGGTGGTGCGCCGGGTCGTGATGATGCCAGCGTCCAAACACACAGGTTCTCTGGCGGAATGACATGACCACAGCTCAGAGTTGTAACTTTTTCTGATTCCAAGGAGGGGAACAGGTGGTCTTTGTAATCGTCAAAGGGTGACATTGTACCTCCAGCAAGGATAACTGCTCGCGCGCTCGATGCAATGGACGAGAATGCATGAGTCGGCGATAAAAGCAAGTAAGAAAGTTGTATATCAGGAGTCGAGCCTTTGATCTTCTGGTAGAAGATCTGACCTTCAGAACTGAGGTTTGTGAGGGCGATAAGAAATGATACCAAAGAGTGAAGCACCGGTGTACTTGATCTAGGTGTTTTGGTTCCTGCTTCTTCACTCTCGACGTGGGATATATAACTCTCAATTTTAAAAGCGAGCTTCGACTCTTGAATGTACTGTATCAGCTCAAACATGTTGATTTGATCAATACCCTTGGGTCTTGTTAGATCGTTAGGATCCACGATGCCATGTTCTTGCTGTCGGAATGTCAGTAGTTGTTACATCGAAAGGGGGGGTGAAATGACCTTGAACTTGAGAGCACCGTCCATCCATTCGCTGAGTCCATCAATGACTCTTCCCACTCTTCCAACGTTTACTCGATTGACACCTTTCAACTTCTTACCAAATCTCTTGACATACACACCCAGCATTCCACGACCTCTTCGCAGGTCGCTCAGCTTTATTTCAGCTGCATGTACGTTGGCCACTGCATCCATAATATTATGCGCTTCGTCAACAATGACAACGCTGCCTTCCAATTTGACACCGAGAGCATCTCTGGCACTTTTTTGTAGTAAGAGAGGATACGGAAGCGTGATGATCTCGGCACCCGGAAGAGCAGTTCGCGATGCATAGTATGGACACACAGCAAGCGACTTGCCCAGCTGATGAAGGTCTTCAATGTCGGGTATCGTAGCCAAAGCCGAATCGCGAAACTGATGGGTTTGTGAAATGAGATCTTCTTTGGGTACGAAGGGACACTTTTGACCCGATTTCGGTTGTTGAAGCTCGGAGCAGCGGTCGTTGATAGCTTGGACAGACCCCAACCGTGAGACAGTAGGATTGATACATAACCGTTGCCGAGAAGACAGCGGTAGCAGTTTGACCGCCTCAGTTTTCGTCTCTTCTTGCGTCGCAAGCGACGTCGGTAGTGAAGGTGGGAATGTAGGACGACGAAGTTCGGTGATGAATTGCGAAAGCTGAGAATGTGTTCTTGACGTGTAATAGATCTACTTCTGTTACTATACGACGTTTCCAACTTGTCACAACTTTTCGCACCTTGATCGGTTCCTCTACGAGGTCATCTTCCACCTCGGGCTTCCTCGCCCCTCCAAGCCCAATACTCGCGAGAACTTCTCTCGTTTCTTTGCTCAATCCTGACAGCGAATCTTGAGGGGTATCATAGCGATCATCAGGATCATCAAGCAACCACTCAGCATCCTCATCTTCTACTACGCGTGACCTACTACTACTGAGTACCGAGTCCTCAACACGACGGCGTTTGCGGGCGCGCTCTTCTTGGGCTTTTTCCTTGAGACGGAGGGTTTCTAGACGTTTTTCTCGTTCTTCCCACCGAGTGACGAGCTCTTCGCGCTTGCGACGAAGGAGTTGCTCGACGAGCCAAGATGGTTCATCTTTGTATGCTTCCGCGGATTCTTGGATTGAGGCTTCGAATTGATTGGATTTGTGGTTCCGTAGCCACGTTAATGAAGCACAGATGAGTGAAAGCGATTTGCCCTATGAGTTGTTAGCGAGTTACTGTGACACCAGTAATCGTTACACCACTGATAACCCGATCGCGATTAAACATAATTCAATGCTGTTGGGAACCACGTACCGTGCCAGTTGGACTTTCCAAGATGCCAACTTGACCGTTACCAGTCTCTAAGACATTGTAAACAGCTTTCATGAACTGCTCTTGGACATCATAAGGCGTATAAGGATGGTGAAAATCCAGTTTTTCCAGGTCACTCGTAATAATTTCCATTCCCTTTTGAGCCATTTCGATGAGAATAATGAGTTTGTCGACTGATCTCTCAAGAAACCGCGTTCAGGAGCGCGTCTTAATGCATGAACTTACCCTTGACCTCCAATCCCTAGTGGATCCTTCACCGAGCTTCACCACGGTCAGACCACGAGATCACCTGACCATCCTAGATTCCCCTCCGAGACGACGTAGTGACCCACTCGGTCGCACATTTTCTTTAGGGTTGTCCTGCCCTTACCAGGATCGAAAAAAGTGTCGGGCTTTATCGAACATCACCACCCACTTCCAGCCTTCGACCTGTGAACACCGGAAAAGTCGACAATCACCCACAGTCGTCGCCATGCCTACCCGTTTGTCGAAGACCCGCAAGCAGTATGTCCTCATCCCCCTCGCCGTCGACGAGGTTGGTCGTTGAGAGAGACCGCGTCCGTTTTTCCTGTACTCTCACTTTGTGTGAGAATCAGTTTAAATAGACCGCTGGAGCTCACAATAATCGCCCTTTGTCGGCGGCTGCTCTTCCACGACGAATCTCGAACGGAATCGATTCGATATATACAATCTTGGAACTTGTGATGGACTGACTTGTGTTTTCAGCCGCGGCCACGTTTCCGCCGGTAAGGGACGTGTCGGAAAGCACCGCAAGCACCCCGGTGGTCGTGGTCTTGCTGGTGGTCAGCACCACCACCGTACCAACATGGACAAGGTTCGACAGCTCGACGAAATATACGGAGGAACAAAGATTGGCTGACTCTGCGATTAGTACCATCCCGGTTACTTCGGAAAGGTTGGTATGCGATACTTCCACAAGCAGCAGAACCACTTCTGGAAGCCCATCATCAACCTCGACAAGGTACATACAACCCCGCGCGACTCACCTGGATCTGTCGCAAAAATTTTCCTCAGACTCTAACTAACTCCCTCTAGCTCTGGTCTCTCGTCCCCCAGGAGACCCGTGACGCCTACGTCAAGGGTGAGAAGAAGGACACCGTCCCCGTCCTCGACCTCCTCCCTCTTGGTTACTCCAAGGTCCTCGGAAAGGGCCGTCTCCCCGAGATCCCTCTGGTCGTCCGCGCCCGCTGGGTCAGCCGCCTGGCTGAGGAGAAGATCAAGCAGGCCGGTGGTGTCGTTGAGCTCGTCGCTTAAGCGCAGTATCGCAACTGTTCTGTAAATGCTTGAGGAGTCGGTTGGGCTTATATGGGAAATTCTACAAACGGAAAATGAAACCTCTCCAACCCCGGTGAAGAACAAAGCTGCGGGCACTGGAGAAGAAAAGGTCTTCCTGCGCTCGGGAAAGATGGGCCAGGGACCTCGGTCGGTCGGCTTCGGGCATTGCATCAGGGACTCTTGCACGGAGTTAACGAAATAAAAATCGATTTTCGCCCACGATTATGAATGATAATTTTTTTAAGTTCAAGTGTGACCAACAATTCGTGACTTCACTCTTTTGATGTCGGCCGTGTCTTGTATTGTCGCCAAAGATGGTCAGTCAATGGGTATCGCTGTCATGTTGGCCTATATCTACCAAGCCAGCCGCCAATTAACACCATACTCAAACCCAACGCCTATCCATGCATGCTATTATTACATTAGTTATACATTCTTTCCAATCAATACTCCGCACCCAATGCTTCCTCGTTGTATGCCCTTTGTTCAGCCTCTAGTTCGCCAAGCTGAAGAAACTCGTGGTCCAACGCTTCGGCAGCCGTAATTCTCCTACTGGGGTCCAGTTCCATGCACCATTCGAGAAAGCTGATAGCCATCTTCTCTTCTTGTGTCAAAGGCTTGTCCTCGCCTCGACATGTGCTCCACATAATGATCTTCTCCATCGAGAAACCTCCTTGACCAACGGTAGGAATGCTGGTCTCGAAGACACATCCATGGAGCAGACCTGCAGCCTTCATACGTTTAGAGCCAAAGATGGTTGCTATCTCAATCATGGCCTCAACGTCATCTGCAGAGTTGAAGAATGGGAATCGCTTGGACAGAATCGTAAGAAGGATAACGCCTGCGGACCAGATGTCGATGGCTGTGCTTTGTTCTGTACATTTGAAGAGCACTTCAGGAGCACGGAAACCTCGAGTACCTGCACGGTTGGCGCGACGGGACGAACGTGTGTCGGACTTGGGATAACCAGTTTGAGGAGTGGCAGCATTCTGTGCCCATACTGAGTTGGCTTGACGGTGTTTTCGGACGTCTCGGCTCTCATGGCAGAGACAGGGCTTGGCGTCAGAACCTTCTCTTTCAGCAAGACCGAAATCGACAAGGACTCCCCGCTGAGTGCCTGGGTCGTAGAGGAAGTTCGTAGGCTTGATATCTCGGTGAAGGATCTTGTGGTCGTGCACACTCTTCAGAGCAGTAAAGAGTTCTCGCAGATAAATGGAAATCTCGGGGACGGTCAGGTCGCGAAAGTACGTTCGGAAGTCTCCGTGTCGGAAGTATGGGAGAATAGCCACGACTTGGTCGGTTTCTCGAAAAGCGGTAATGAGAGGGCAAACAGAGGGACATTGACGAAGATCGTGAAGAAGTTCAAGCTCATTCAGAATGCGGGAGGGACTTGATGTGACGTAAATCTTCTTGATGGCGACGTAACGTGCCTTGCGACGAGGACGTCGAACAGGGCTTTCGGTTGCATTTGGAGGTGGCGTCCACTTTGACGAGTCGTCTTCATAGTCCCAGCTGTTATCGTAGTGATCGTACATTATATCCTCCGCTTTGTAGACAGTTGAGAACGTTCCTGTAAGTGTTTGTTAGTATCAATTGGCGACATTGTAGGATAAGGCTGAGAGCCTGCATACCTTCACCGATACGTTTGATCAATCGATACCGATTTCGAAAGCCAGGAAAGTCACTTTGCAGCTTGTCCATGTCTGCTTGAACGCTGCGGTCAACAGCTTCTTCCTCAGATTCCTCCTCTTCTAGCTCATCCTCTTCCTCTTCTTGAGGTTCGGGTTGTGGTTGGTGATGGGATGTTTGATGGTGTTGTTGATGAGCATGCCTTTGTTGCATGTGGTGATTTTGGTGCTGCTGAAACTCTCGAACGTCCTCGTCGTCATCCATTGGCGCAGCCTCTTCAGTGCGCTCCTCCTCCGCCATCATCTCCGTATCTTCCGTCCTCAAATCCTCATGGATATCGAAACTCTCTTCCACATGTTGCTGAACCGCCGTTGTCATGGTCCCGTATTCGTTTTGTAATGGAAGGAATTGACTCCAAGTGCTCCTGCAGTCAAACGAAATAAGTAAAAAAGGGAATGGAATAAGCAAAGGAAGCAGTTCCTGTTATTGCTTGATTGGAGCGACAATTGTAGACCGGATTTTAAAGGTGTAATAGAGTTTTGGAGGGGCTGCGACAAGACAAGATCAAAGACAAAGACTCGAATATGGGTGTGATTACAGGGGTTTAACAGGCCTAACGCGCTGTCTTTAGCGGGCACATGGCGGGGAAGGGTCCTGACTGGTCGCGTTGAACAAAACAAAAACAATCGTTGCCCAGGGTTTGACCATCCCCTCCAGCAAATACCCTCCACCGACTCCATAGCATTAAGTGCGGGCTATCATCGTCAACAACAACAATACCGACGGATCCGGTATTCAACGGTGCACGCTTGGTCACAGATACGGTCGACACACATTGAAGAACGGCCGGTACTGCGATACTTTCATGATACCCCTCTGATTAGGTCTCCAACGTTTCTCACCGTTTCGCTTCTTCCTTTTATTGTCGCTCGCTTCTTTGCGACGACTTCTTCGACTCGCCCGCCATGGACACCGTGGACTTCGATCTCAACGATGCTTTGAAGCACTACATGTCAGACCCGGCTAGCATTGCTACGCCCGAGGCTGACGCCGCTCTTTTCGACTGCGAAAACGACCCTGAGGCCCTCACTCTACCAGTGGTTAACTCGGTTCTGAACCCCATTGTCGACGCAGTCGCCGATAATCCAGATGCAATCATGCGCGCCTCCCATATGGATTCGCTGCAGTTCCTTCTCAAGTTAGCCCCCATCTCCCTTCACCAATCCCCTGATACACCGACCGCGTTGGGACACCATTCTGAGCTAGAAAATCCCAGATACACAGCACACCTCCCTACCCACGCCCTCAGCAAGATCTTCGACCTGATCATGAGTGGCTTGAGTGCAGAGGCCGACTCTGTTCACTCCGATATCGATTCCCCCGACGAGCAGGACTCGGTCCCCCATCATAAGAAACTCCTCGAGATATACGGTTTCCTCCTGCAATGGACGATCGCTGCAGTCGAGACCAAGGCTGCCGAGAAGACGACAGCGGCACCCGTTGCCAGAGGCCGCGGAAAGCCCAAGAAGGGCTCTGCAAAGGACAAGGACGCAGCTTGGGACTCGGCTACACAGCTGCAGGCGGCTTTGGAGGTTATGTGCAAGGTCCTCAAGCTCAAGCTCTCCAAGATCTTCCTGACGACAAGTGAAAGAGATACTTTCATTGGTCTCCTTACTCGACCGGTTTACATGGTCTTGGAGAGTGAGCAGCGAGTGAAGACCACAGCTATCAGAATGCACTGCTTCAAGGTCCTCTGCATTGCTGTGAAGCATCATGGACATGCATATGGTATGTATTGCGGGTCTTCAACGCCGAAATCCAAAAGACTCACAAATGATAGCGGCGCAAATCAACATCATCCAAAACTTGACATACTTCGAACACTTGTCAGAACCCATGGCCGAGTTTTTACACATTTTAGCCGAGACATACGACTATCCCCAGCTGGCTGATGAAGTGCTGCGCGAGATTAGCAATAAGGAGTTCAACTCTAACGATACCCGAGGACCCAAGTCAGTCTCTTCCTTCATCGCTAAGCTATCCGAGTTGGCTCCTCGGTTAGTGATTAAGCAGATGACGATGCTTGCGAAGCAACTAGACAGCGAAGTAAGTCGCCAAAATTCTATTGCGAACTTGTGTCTGACAAAGACAGTCATATACCCTTCGATGTGCCCTGATCGAGGTTTGCGGAAACATGGTTGCCTACCTCAGCAAGCAAGACGAGCGTAGCGAGAACCACAAGTCCCAGCTTAACGCCTTTTTCGACGTGTTGGAAGAGCGATTCCTGGATATTAACCCTTACTGCCGATGCAGAACACTCCAAGTATATATGCGACTTTGCGATCTTGCTCAGAAGTTCCCCAAGCGACGACAAAAGGCAGCCGAGCTTGCATGCAGGAGTCTGGAGGATAAGAGCAGCAATGTTAGGCGTAACGCTATCAAGCTGTTGGGTACACTGATCAAGACCCATCCCTTTACAGTTATGCACGGCGCGCAGCTTTCTCGAAAGGAATGGCAAGCTCGTTTGGATAAGGTACAGGAGGAATTGGATGCTCTTCAACCTCCCCCTGGTGTCCCTGGCTTCGGCAGCGACCAAGCAAACACAACGGTTGATAACGAGCTTCTGGATGAGGCCACACAACTTGGTTCTCCTCAGAAGCCCACGCAAATGACCGAAGAGGACAAGGTTGCTGCCATGCAGAAAGCCCAGGAGGAGGCTGCCACTGGCGAGGCCATGGAGAAGCTTACCCTTACCAGGAGGTACTACAACGAGGCGCTGAAATTCATCGATGTTATTCACGAGTCCACCACCATCATTTGCCAACTTCTCGGTTCAAGGAACAAGAGCGAGGTCATTGAGGCCATTGACTTTTTCGAAGTCGGCGACGCCTACAACATTGAGCAGAACAAGGTCGGTATCCGACGTATGCTTCGTCTCATCTGGACCAAGGGCAACAGTGATGAAGGCAAGGGTGTGCAAACACATCTGATCGAATGCTACAAGCGACTTTTCTTCGAGGCCCCTGACTCTTTCAGTCCCAACGACGCAGCCAACTACATCGCGCGAAACATGATCAGTCTGACCTTTGGCGCCACTCCAGCCGAGCTCACTTCTCTTGAGCAACTTTTGGCTACGATGATGAAAGGCGGCATGATTCCCGAGGTTGTCGTCAACAAGCTGTGGCAGGTTTACGGTGTCCAGAAGCGCGAGATCTCTCGTACTCAGCGACGAGGTGCCATTATTGTTCTGGGAATGCTGGCGACGGCGAACCCCGAAATTGTCGTTGGTGAGATGGAGACTATGCTTCGAACTGGTCTTGGTGCCCATGGACGTAGCGATCTCCAGCTCGCCAAGTTCACTTGCATTGCTTTGAGGCGAATCAACCCTACCGGACGACAAGCAAAGGACTCGCCTGTCAAGTTCTCACGACTACCCAATGACCATGCTGTGTCAGTGAGACTGGCTGCTATCACAGAGGTCCAGTCGGACAGCAAGGAGTGGTATGGTGTGGCTGAGCAGGCCATCAGTGCTATTTATGCTGTCTCCAAGCATCCCGATACTCTCTGCTCAGATCTGATTCGGCGAAAGACAAAGCAGGTGTTTGGACAGTCTCGTTCGCCACCGTCTTCTCAACCCAATTCTCGACCCGGATCTCGTGATGAGACAAAGCCTTCGCCAACTGAAGAACCAACTCAGACTCAGACTCAATCTCAGTCCCAATCACAACCTCAAGGCGAGAAGTCCAAGAAGCGCGACAACGCTATCGCTCTGTCACAGCTTCTCTTCATCGTTGGCCACGTCGCCATTAAGCAGATCGTCCACCTTGAGCTGTGCGAACTTGACTTTAAGCGCAGAAAGCAAGAGAAGGAGAAGCAAGCACCTGCTAAGAATGACAAGGACAAGGAGGATGCAGATGAGTTGGACCTCATCGGAGGTACAACCGAAGACGACTTTACAGAAGCCATGGCACACATTCGTGAGCGAGAACTTTTGTACGGTCCCAACTCATTGCTGGCTGTCTTTGGCCCGCTCGTGTCTGATATCTGCGCCAACAACACAACATACGCTGATAAGGGACTTCAAGCCGCTGCGACACTGTGTCTCGCCAAGCTTATGTGCGTGTCTGCCGAATACTGTGAGGCTAACCTACCGCTGCTTATCACCATCATGGAGCGATCGCCCAACGCGACGGTCCGAAGCAACGCTGTCATTGCCCTTGGAGATATGGCTGTTTGCTTTAACCACCTCATTGACGAGAACACCGACTTCTTGTACCGTCGACTGGCGGATGACGACGCGTCCGTCAAGCGAACATGTCTCATGACCTTGACTTTCCTGATTCTTGCCGGACAGGTCAAGGTTAAGGGTCAACTGGGTGAGATGGCCAAGTGTCTTGAGGATGAGGATCGCAGAATCGCGGATCTCGCGAGAATGTTCTTCACTGAGCTCAGCACCAAGGATAACGCCGTTTACAATCACTTTGTTGACATGTTCAGTCTGCTCAGTGCTGGTGGAAACATGGAAGAGGAGAGCTTCCGTAGAATCGTTAAGTTCCTGCTTGGGTTTGTCGAGAAGGTATGTTACAAATATGCAATTGGAGAAATAGTAATTAACGTGTCAATCAGGACAAGCACGCCAAGCAACTGGCAGAGAAGCTCGCGGCTCGACTTGGTAGATGTGAGACAGAGCGACAATGGAACGACGTTGCATATGCGCTGGGTATTCTTCAGCACAAGAACGAGGAGATCACCAAGCTGGTGTCAGAAGGCTACAGGGTCGTCCAGTCCTCGGCTTGAGTCTGTTGAGTATTTGAAATATGACATTGGGATTGGCTACAATGATGGTATGAGTGATGTTAAATGGGATGTAACGACGAATGGATATAGACGGTCGGTCTTGGTGGGAGGTCATTTACTGTCTTTTTGCGATAGATACCAGTGTTTTGAAGAATTTTGGTATTTTCATTTTGTGTTGCCTCCACTTTTAGCGCTGGTTGTTCTTGATGAAATCTTGAGGCAAAGGTCGTGGGTATCTTGAGTGGGTTGATGCTGTCATTTTGGTGTTTCACCACATTATGTCACAAATCCTCCGACACATACGAACACGGCACTGCAATTTTCGTAATGCGAGGCAAAAATATTGTACACCGATTGAAAGAACCGGAAGGTATCGTAGGCGCGTGACCCAATCGTGTGCACGATACATTAAACTGCTGATAATCTGGCATCCCGAATTGATCTAGGGTAACCTCGACACGCCACCTACTGAGACCACTCTTGGGTCGCGAGATTGTCTGGGGCCCCACACAAGGTGTTCAAGTGATAGCCTCGGCCATGATACTCCGCCATGGATTGAACAAAGAGAATGAAATTAGAAGCATCAAGTACAAAGACTTCATTGAGTAGACTTGAGGTGGTCAGAGCGGTTATAACTAATTGATACCCCTTTGAGCAGGGGTTCCCAGCATGAAAGTCACTTCATCCGCGAATGCAAAAGTATAAGCTTGAACTACCTTGGTAGAAGGAGGCTCTTGATGATTGAATGATGTGACAGAACTGACAGGAGCTGATCTGGGCTTGCAGCGCTCGCTCCAGGTACAAAAAGGGCGGGTCTTCCCACCTTTGTTAGGTTCCTTTTTGTCACGATAGATGTCAAGCCATCATAGGACGAAACTTGTATTATTCTTACGAACCCGATTGGTTCTTCTTTTTATGGTATGTTTCTATTTCCCTTTGTGAACTGTGAGTCGAACGCTGATGCTCATTTATAGAAACCACGTTACTTCTGTTTGTTATCAGCAACTTGATAACTACTCTGTCTTGATCAGTTTTCTTGGCTGACACAATTCTGTATACACACATTCCCCGCGTTTAGTGTGACGACACACATACTTTTGACCCCTCCTGTCGCAACATTTTGAGAGTCGCATTCCTTGGAGCTCTTACAAAGAAAACAGAGGCAAACAAGCAAGCAAGCATTGGACTTGAAGAGTGTACTTTGTTTAATCTATTTCTTCATTCTTTTCTTTAATAAGTCATAATTAAGGAAAAGAGATAGTTAAACCAAAGTTACTGTCAGTTCTGTGTAAGCTGTATCCCTGGGTCTTTCTTCCCAAACAAAGAAATATCACCTCGCATCGCTCTACATCTTGTTTTCCCCAGAGCTTGGGCCAAACGATCGCGATCGCGAGTCCAGAACCCCACTTACGCCACCAATTCGCAGGACAATACGCGCCGGGATTACGTTCCAGCGCTCTCCGGTCCCGACCTCAAGCAATCAGCTCCACGTGATCGCTCTCGGTGCAGCGGCTTGCAAGCAGTAATTTACTACAAGGAAGGAGCTGGCCCGCGCTGTAGTGACCTGTGAGAGAGCCCAGAGCTGAGCTGTGCCAACTTAGTGCGTCACCTTTGTCACTCTTGCGCAAGCTTCCATTCCATTTTCCTTTGAACTACCAAAGAAATACCCGACATCAACAAAGCATAAAAAGCGTCAATAATCGAGACTCCTTCCATTCTTACACCAAAATATCATCCGGTATTACTGAAAATCATTCATTGTCCATTGACGGCTCCGCTGCGCGATTCCTGACTTGCGACTCGCACGTGTGAATCTCCTGCGCGCTGGTGGTGCACTTTACTTCGCTTTGTCGCGACGCTCTCTGGTGAGGCCATGAAGACGTCGCTACATCCGCATTGTCAACGCGCCTGGCCTCAGATCTTCAAAGCATAAGAGGCGAAATTCCTCAGGCTATCTTCATCAGAAACATTCGCCTGTTCGTGCATCGCACTCTAATACAGGTACCTATCTAATATCGACATATACCACACCATGTACGACAAAATCGTTCCCCTAGGCTCGCGCCTACACTACCCAATCACCGTCACGAAACTCCTCAAGAAACCCGGCGACTCGATCAAGAAGCAAGAGAGCATCTTCGAATACAAGTTCAGCTGGAGGCGCAGGGTTAACGAAGATGACTGGACCGACGAAACTACATATACCGAGTTTGACAGTCCCGCCGAGGGCAAGCTTAAGCAATGGCGCATCCGTGAGGGTCAGCAGATCGCCGCGGATGTTCCGTGCCTGATGGTCGAAGAGGCTTGCGGTCATGAAGTTCAGGTCCAAGGCCTCTGCAGTCTGTGCGGTGCAGACATGACCGAGATCAACTGGGCGAGCGATGGCGTCGATACAGAGCGCGCCATGATCAACATGAGCCATGACCAGACCGTCCTAAGAGTCAGCGAGAACGTCGCCACAAAGGCCGAACACGAGAACCAGAAGCGCCTACTCCGACAACGGAAGCTGAGCCTTGTCGTCGATCTCGATCAAACCATCATCCATGCTTGTATCGAGCCTACAATCGGCGAGTGGCAGCGCGACCCGTCAAATCCCAACCACAACGCCGTCAAGGATGTCAGGAGCTTCCAGCTCAATGATGATGGCCCTCGCGGTGTTACCAGTGGTTGCACCTATTATATCAAGCTTCGACCTGGATTGATGGAATTCCTCGAGGAAGTTTCCAAGATGTATGAGCTGCACGTTTATACAATGGGAACACGCGCCTACGCTCTCAACATCGCCAAGATCGTTGACCCTGACAAAAAGCTCTTTGGCAACCGCGTTATCAGTCGTGATGAGAATGGCAGCATTACATCAAAGAGCCTGCAACGACTATTCCCTGTCAGCACTGACATGGTCGTCATTATCGATGATCGCGCAGACGTGTGGCCAATGAACCGACCCAACCTGATCAAGGTGGTGCCGTACGACTTCTTTAAGGGTATTGGCGATATCAACTCGAGTTTCCTACCCAAGCGAACGGACATCCTCCCCATTCTGAAAGCAAAGCCTGTGGACAATGGCCCGAAGCTGGCGCCCAAATCTTCACCCATGGACGAGCTCGTACGGATGAGCAGCGGAGAGGACGCAGCCAGTCTGAAGATTCAAGCCGAGGAGCAGGAGAAGACGTTGGAGAAGCAGATCAAGGATCGACCTTTGTTGCATATGCAGGAGGAGCTTGACAAGGAGGATGACCAACAAGAAACCAACAGCGACCCATCAGCAATCCACCACCGAAATGTCCTTGTCGATGATGACGAGGAACTAATTGCTCTACAAGACCACCTAACAGATCTACACACCGCCTTCTACGAGACATACGATAGGAGACGAGCGGAGAGGAGAGATAATGAAGGAACACATCCGCCCGCGCACAGCAAATCGAAGCGAAGGCCATCTGTCGATGATGGCGTTGACTTGTCTATGGTTCCAGACGCAGGAGACATCCTTGACGAACTCAAGTCCAATGTATTGTCTGGTCTTGTGATTGTGCTATCTGGTCTGGTACCTCTGGGCGTCAGAGTGGAGGACTCTGAGATTGGACTACAAGCTCAGAGCTACGGCGCCCAAGTCTTGGATACAGTGTCAAAGCGAGTGACACATCTTGTTGTATCATCGTCGCGTCCCAGGACAAAGAAGGTGCAGCAAGCAGCCAAGATTCCCAGCATCAAGATTGTCAACCAGAACTGGCTCACCGATTGTCTAAGCCAGTGGAGAAGACTTGACGAACGCCCATATTATCTGGAGATCCTTGATGCCGATAGAGGGAAGGGAGCAGACGATGCTGCGGAAGTCACCTCAGAAGCCGAAGAGGCCGAAGATGCACAAACAGGTCAAGAGCTCAAGGACTTCGACTGGGGCGAGGCTGAGGATGAACTTGCCGAGTTCATGGATGACGACGACGACGACGATGAGGATGGGGAGAGTGTTACTGCAACTGTGACAGAATCTGACCTGGAGACTGTAGATGGAAATAATAAGCAGACACTCAAACGCAAGGCTGAAGCCGATGAATCAGACGACGACGGAACATCAAGCATAGGCGAAAGCGTCTTGGCTAAGAAGCAACGCATGGCTCGAAACCGCGGCGCGTCTAGCCTGCGATCAATACAGACGCCTAATGGCGACGACACAGAAGACGGCAGTCTCCCCACGCCAGTGCCAACAGGCGACGAGGCACCGGAAGATAGGGATAAGGGGCCTGTCGTCAATCCAGACGATGGTGCAGATTTTGACGAGGACGAGTTGGAGAGAGAGTTGCTAGCGGAATTGATGGCAGGTTAGTCCATTGGACGTGGAACAAAGCTCAATGGGGATGGAGTAAGGCGCTACATAGGATGGAATATTGTTCATGGTATCATAGCAAAAACACTGATATATCTTGTAATGCCTATTCTAAGACAAGCTTAAATATACGTCCGAAAACGATCTTGTGTAATATGAAGCAGATCATTGAAGTTGAAATCACCTATTCGAACATCGTTCTTGAGAACCACGGTCGAAGATATTAAAAGCGGACAGGTGAGATCCAGAAGACGTTTCGTCTCTCAGCAAAGGCATCAACAAACGTTGGTAGTGATCGGGGCTTCGGTGAGTGGACTTGAAGCCTGAGTTGCCAAGTTCATCTTGTCCCAACAAACATATGTATAGCGTGGGCAATCAAGGCTGGAAAATGTCTTGGAGGTCCAGATGGTATTGTCTTCGTTCCCCATATGTGATCCAAAGAAGTCTCGAAGTATCCCATAAGCTTCAAGTGAGTAATAGCCTGTCTAGGGTGGTTTGGTTGAGGCTTGAATCAATTACGCAACGACGGGAGATATCATCGCCGACTCTAGGCAAGAAACAGGGATACTCAACTATCCCGTACTAACAAAATATGGTGTTCAGGGCTAGTAAGCGCGATAGTATACGCTACTACGCAATCCCGGCTCTTGTCGGTGCATTATCCTCCCGCTTCATCTACCAAACGTCTCACAAAGCAGCCATATCATGACGCCAAATAATTTGCTTTGTAATTGAATGGCAGGGAAAAGGAGGGCTAGCATTCTGAGTACAATGATTTAAAAGGATGGCTCGTTCTCATAAATCGAGTGTGTTCATCAGCAGCAACTCTTGTCACACTGAGACAACTGCACCTTTAGCCATTCTAAGGCACTGCTTTTATTTACTTCACAAAGAAGACACCACAAGTCTGTCACCATGGTTGTGTTCAACGGCTTCGATTCCACTACCGATGTTCCTGATCTTTCAGGAAAAGTCATTCTTGTCACCGGAGGTAGGTCACAGCCACTCGTTGACTAGAAATATATCGACTAATAATACTAGGAACGTCTGGTCTTGGTAGATCCGCTATTACTACACTCGCAGCCCACAACCCTTCACACATCTACTTCACCGGCCGATCCTCCAGCGCTGCAGAGTCTCTCGTCAAAGACATCTCTCCCATCCCTGCAACCTTCCTCGAATGTGATCTCACTTCCATCGCAAACATGCATGCTGCAGCAAAGAAGTTTAAACATGGTCGTCTAGACATATTCATCGCGAATGCAGGAATCATGGCCGTTGACGGTCTCACCCAAGATGGACTTGAGCTGCAGTTCGGTGTTAACCACGCTGGCAACGCAACGCTCTTCATGGCTCTTCTGCCGATTATGCTCAAAACTGCCGAACAGCCAAACAGCGATGTACGATTCGTCAGTCTTACTTCGCTTGGATACAAAGGTCATCCCAAGAACGGCATCGACTTTGAAACTCTGCATTCAAAGCAGGAGGATATGTTTTTGGGAACCTGGGGTCGTTATGGACAAAGCAAGCTTGCGAACATCGTCTTTGCAAAGGAGATTCAGAGACGATACCCCAAGATCACAAGCGTGGTTGTTCATCCTGGTGTCATTGCTACAGGGTTGGTCACTGAGTTGAGCTTTTGGAAGAGGATGTTAGTGTATGTGACCAACCCGCGAATGATGACCGTCGAGCAGGGTGGACTGAACACTGTCTGGGCGGCAACGTCTGGTGATGTAAACAAGGATGAGAAGGTGGCCTTTTATGAACCTGTTGGGAAGGCCAATGCGGGTGATGAGATGTGCTTTAGTGAAGAGTTGGGTAAGAAGTTGTGGGAATGGACGGAGGAGAAGGTCAGCAGTATCAAGATGTAAATGTTCCTTTTTTCTTTTTTCTCTTCACAGTTAGTCAATGAGAAGTTGCATAACCCTTTCAATTCCAGACATTGGTATGGAACCACTTTGCCAAAACATATATACACAGCATATCCCACCCGGCTTCCTTTCTTCTTATTGCATCTTAGTTTGTAGTAGGAGGAGGGGTGACAGCAAAAGTCGGCCTCACGAATCTGCTGCCGTTAGTAAATGACACAACTAATGAATAAACAAGCAAACGTACCGGTCGCTGTTGTAAACCTTGGCGTTGTCGCCCAAAAGCTCCTTCTCGCGCTTCTGGTCGGCTAGGTATCGTCGGACCTGATCGCGGTCCTCTTCGGCCTGGAGGAGGGGAATGAGGTTGATGCGAGCCCACATCTTTTCACGGCCGAGTTCGCTGTTCGAGTGTTAGTACTTGTTATCCAGTGGAAATTGAGATAAAGAGCGTACTTGGCTTCGCGCATGCCGCCGATCAGCTTGTACCAGCCGTAGCTCATAACGGCGCCCATGCCGAGGAGGAGAATACCGGGACGGAAACCCTTGGCGGGGAGGTTTCGCTGGAGAGAGTCAGCATGTTGGTTCGTGATGCAATTCCTTGTTTCCATTCGCTTCATCTCGTTCGTTCCTTCGGTGAGTCGTGTGATGGTCCCGTCCCTCAAAACATCCCAACCAAGCCAATTGATTCCCAAAACATCCTCAAATACCACCTCCCACTTCGACCGTCCTCTCCGACTCTTAAGACAAACGCACCTTGTACTGGACGGGCTCGTACCCGCCCCGAGGGGGCATATCTTGAGGCATGCTGGGCTAATCTGTCGAGGTCGCTCGTAGGCTTTTCGTGTATATGTCAATCCGTCCAATCGTCTCGTCTAGTCTCCCTCGTGCTGGGCGGGCGATGCTCTTCGTGTCTTTCGTGGGCGGAAGGGGATTTGCGGTTTCGTGAGGTGATTGATTGAAGCTGCCAAACGAATTCCAGTTGCAGCACTTGCCGTATTACGTAAGGCTATTGGGAAGCTCAAAGCCCGGGGTAAAACCGCTACTCGTTCAACAGGGTTACGTAAGCGAACGAGCCACTCAACTTGCACGGATTAGCAAGAGATGAAGGCATCACCGTTCATCATCAATCAAGAAAATACTAGTTTGGTTGTGTTTATCAATTGAAGCTGTTAATTCTTACTGCGCCTCTGGTACAGATCGATTGAGCTTCGTGGCTGGTGTTCCATATTCACTTCATCCGTTCCACACCTCGATCGGTTCGTAGTGACAACTCAATCACTATGGGTTGATTGCAGGTCACATTTTCTTACTGCTGTCTGCAGGCGCTTGTTAAACATAAATTACGAGCATAGGTATTACGTCCCAAGTTGTTCGACGGCTATATACTGCAGTCTTTGTCCCAGGGAATGCCTGGCAATACCGAGTGATTCTTTACATACCTCCAGCCTCAGACACAAGACTACGGTATCGAAATCTTACTTGATCTTCTATATCCTCTACATCCTCTACATCTTCACTCATCACACCAACTGCCATCGCAATGGAACAAGAGCAGGACACCGACGAATACTACCAACAACCCCCGGGCAACATCTAGGAAACCTGGAGGAAGGCCTTCTATCCCTTCTCAAACGTCTACCCATACCCTCATAAGAGCCCCATCATGTCCTCATCTGCCGAATGGGACTGGGACTGGCTCAGGGTGGCAAAGACTGTCTCCATATTCGCCCAAGAACCTTTATCTGAAGAAATCCGCCTACAGAAATCCGACCATCTGCAGTTCTACTTCTGGACCGCACTCGATAGGTCAAACCGGCGCTTCAAAGATACCCACGCAGTGGATGAGCGCCCATGGGAGTTCCACGACATGCGCGGTATGATGAAATGGTAGCGACTGATGATGCACATGCCGCAACTTGGACCCCCGAACGTGCACGAAGATGGCATCTGGCGACACGCCCTACTGAGTTCGCCGTGGTTCGACTGCCCGATCTTTGAGAATTTGCTGTTTAAGCCTGCGGGGGCCGAGGATCTGGACATAACGCCGTACGAGGAAGGGACGGCGCTTGAATACAGGAACCCGTGTCATGAGGAACTGGAGGAGTTATTCTTGGACAGGTGGTGGTTCGTGGCTGCACAGTTACCAATAAGGAGGTTCAAGAATGGCGATGTGGTTTTACCCCTGTCAGAGAAGTATTATCTTGAGATGTATGGAGATGACGCAATGTTATGGAAGAAGGCCAGGAAGCATGTCGACGACGAGGAGGACGACGAAGAGGATGACGAAGGGGATGATGGAGAGGGGGAGGGCCAGTCCGGTAAGACTGGGCAGTGTTCAGATGATAGAGATGACGAGGTTGAGGCTGAACGAAGTCTTGAGGATTTGACTCCTGACGACGGGGCGGAGATGGTGAGGAGGCGTATGTGATGTGCATCGTGAGGATCAGCCGTGGCAGCAGCCATGTAGCCCGAACATGTCTAGCCAACAGCGTTCCGAGGAGCAGACTAAGTCCATGAGAACGCAGGGTTTCTCTACATACAATGACTAAACATCACTTTATCAGCATTACAATGCGAAAAGATGACCTAGGGCTGTTGTTGCATTAGATGAGAAGATCAGGGGTGGTTTGATGCCATCTTAAAATTACAGCACCTTCTCTTCGGACCCAACTGCTTCAACCTCAACGCCTTCTCGTCGAATATCTTCCTGATCCTGCCCAATATACCTCTCAGGCCTCTTGGCAATAATGGCGTCTTTATCCTTGATAACAATAATAGAGGGGTTCTCTCGGAAATAGGCGTCCATGTCTTCGAGCTTGCGGTTTGCTAGGAAAAGTCAGTAAGAAGCCGCATGTGCTGGAACGTGGAGCTTACATGTTTCTGGGTAGAAGAAGTAGATGATGGGCAAGAAAAGAGCATTTGTGACAGTCCATACAATCCAGAAACGCCATCCAAGATTCTGAATACCGATGGGCGTGATCTCCACAACGATGAAGTTTGTAATCCTGCAACTCATTAGCAAAGATATAATCATGAGGGTTAGAAAACGTACCAATTCGTCCCTGTAGCAAGAGCTGCACCCTTGGTTCGCATAGGAAGTGAGTTGACTTCAGTAGGATACAACCACGGAACACCCAACATGCCCACACCAAACGAGATAAAGTAAAAGAAGAAGAACGCTACAGAAGCCGACCCCAGCGCTTCCTTTCTGTCGCCAACTGCATACCGCAGGAATATAGTGATGACTAAAAACGACAACAACTGTCCAGCCGTGGAGAGCAGCATAAGGCCTCTCCGTCCCCATTTCTCAACGAGAAGAATCGCCGCTGACGAGAACACGAGGTACGATACCGCGTTGCAGGCGGAGAGTAAACGAGCCATACTTTCCGTCAGACCGACGCTGTTGATTAGTACCGTGGGCATGTAGTAGCTCATAATATTGATGCCCCCCAACTGCTGCATCATTTGTGTGTTTGCGCCGAGGAGTAGACGGCGGAGGGTCTTTGTATCGGATGTGTCTTTGTTGCGACGCAGAAGAATATCTTTCCATTTTATGGTGTGAGAACGCTCGTAGTCAACGCTGTACTGGATCTCGTGCAGCTGAGCCGTTACGATGGGGGATGTCGTGGATTTGTCTTCTATACAGGCCAGGATCTCTGTTGCTTCTTCAATGCGGCCATGGGCAATAAGCCAACTTTCCATACTAGTTAGTATAGTATCAATGAAGCTGTTAAGAAGGATAGACTTACCGCGGTGACTCCGGAAGCCAGGGAACAGTAGCAAACAAGATGAAGATAAAGACGAACTGAAACGCAAGAGGGAATCGCCAGGCGACAGATCCTTCGACAAAGGAAAGTCCATAGTTGATCCAGTTGACAAGACAGAAGCCAGCAATGTTCATAGCCATCTCCAGAATGACGAGTTTACCTCTCCATTTCGCCTGAGCGGTTTCAGTCTGCCAGATCGGGGCCGTGGCAGTATTAATACCATTGCCAATTCTACCCTTTGTCAGTATGCAATTATCATATAGGAAGGGAAAGACTCACCCCAAGACGATACGTCCGACAATCATCTGCGGAAGACTATAAGAGGTGACTTTGATGACAGTCCCAATCGACATGATGGCCGTTCCCAGAAGAATGGCCTTTTTTCGACCGAGTCTCTCACCGATAGTAAAAGCAATTACTGCACCAAAGAAACAGCCGATATCGTAAATTGCAGTTACTGTGGCAAGAAGATTGGTTTTCGTTGGACTAACGAGGTTGTGAAGTTGAAGGAAATCTTGAGTGACCACGACACCACCTACCGAAGAGTTAATGGAGGTTCATAATGAGTTTGTAACAGGAGATGTACTGAAGACGCCTTGGTCGTACCCAAAGAGTGTCATATCTGTCGCACAAGCAACCTGTCGACTACTTAGAAGTGTAAGTGAGAATGGTCAATTGACTTACTGTGATCCAGAATGTAAGCCATCCTCCCCTGAACCCAAAGAAGGGCTGTTTGTCTGACGTTTTAGCCATTGCAACAGTATCAACTACAAGAAAACCTTCATAAACAGAATGATGTAGTCAAAGTTACAGTACAGCATGTCGGTTATACTTAAATATATCTTATATACCCGACGTGGATATGATCACCACATCCATTTAGCCGGCCTCATGCACCCCGATTTCTTAATCCATCCCGAGTTATCCCCACCATTTTGTCCTGATCCATCTATTCGAACGCATAAAATAGAGTCAAACATCTATTTGGCTGCCTAGACGCATGCATGGGACGACGTCCCTCGCCTGACTTTCCTTCTCGGCCATCATCGACCCGACATGCATGGCTATCGGGTCAGGATTTGGTGGTTGGATCTGACTTCCCTGAGGCGATCACAAGGTCATGTGGCTTGAGGAGGGAATTAAGCTTGTTTGTTGTGTATGATTTGACACTCTGGGGTGGACAAGGATGGACATCCTGCTCACGTGTTAAAGACATAATGAGCTGAGCTATATAAACTGCTGCAAGCGACAACCTCTTTAACTATTAGCGCATTGCTGAAATGGCTTCATACTAAACTCATGATAAGCCACCCTAATGCAAGGTAAGGAAACGTGTATTCATTCTTCTGGAACCATCCCAACACAAGGGAAGGCAGATATACCTCAGTATTGGAAGCAAAGGCATGCAGATAGACAATCACACACACTACAGACATCTCAGAGCTCAATCAATAAAAAGGTGCTAAACAAGATTAATGTCGTACATTTCTCTATCCATCTAGAGTATCGCATCTATGCCTGAAGATCACATTCATTATTCATCCAGCATTTCCTCCCATCCAGACGACACAGCTCATAATTAACCCAGTCACTTACTCAACACCATTCCCAAATTGATAGTCAGTCATATGCTCGCCAAAAACAAGAACACCACTATAAAGAAAGCCCACCGGATAGGCACATCATATCACTGTGGGCGCTTGACTTCCCAATGGTAGGGGTCGATCACCTGCCGCGCCAAGGCCGATTAGGCCTTCACTCAGCTTCTTCGTTACGGCATCGGGGTCCGGCTCGTCTCTTCCGACGAATGTCCAACTTTCTTCAGTATCATCATCTTCGGCGGGGTCGTGCTGTGCGTTATTTTTGCCCGCCTTGCGCTTGATGAGGCTCTTGGCATACTCCAGATCACGGTAGATACACTGGATCGCATTGTCGACACCAGACTCCTGTGAATTGTTAGTAATGTTGCTAGATTGAGGAGAATGAAAACTTACACTGCGGATCTGTTCACCAAGAACACGAGCCTTCACAATCATGCGCTCGTTACGCGTCACCTCCCAGAGGGCTCGACCGAAACTGTTGGTACCCCATTTCTTGACCCAAACTCCAACACCCAAGTCTTCAACTCTTGTCGCAAAGAAGAACTGGTCACCAAAGAAAGGACGGATGATAGTTGGAATACCAGCTCGCAGACTGGCACCTGTTGTTCCAGAACCACCGTGATGCGCAGCAGCGTCGATTTGACTGAACAGCCAGTCGTGCGGCGCCGACTTAATCACATGGATCTCGGCAGGCATTACCGGTTCTTCGAGACGAGGTTTGGAGGGATCGTCCTTGGGCGAAATGCGATCCGACCAACCCTTCGAGAGGATACATCGAACGTCGGCCTTGAGAACAGCGTCAATGACCTCCTGTGTCATTTTGGCGGGATCCTTGACGATGATCGAACCAAAGCCGACATAGACAAGCTTCTTCCCATCCGCCCTCGCTTTGGCAATAAAGTCCTGCAAATCTTGAGGTGGCTCCCAATCACCGCCCTCGTTAAGGAACCAGTATCCCGTCACTCGGATCCAGTCCGAAAAGTCCAACGGCGGAGCAACCACACTAGGGCTAAAGTTATACAGGAAAGGCACCTTGTTAGGCTGCATCTTCTCAAGACTTGTGCTGGGAAGACCCAGTGTCTTGTTCCTCCATCGATTCACTTGATAGGCGGTAGCTTTCCAAAAGATGTTATCGAACATAACGTACGTCATGTAATTGTAAGCACCGCCCATTTTGTGCTCGGGCATAATGAAAGCGTGAGGGTATGCTCGCGTCCTAGTCCAAGGCATAGTGAACGCTCTGAAGTAGGGAATACCGAGCTTTTCTGCGATATGAATACCTGCCATGGCTGATGGAGACTCGATCAATAGCTCAGAACCCTCGCATGCCGTGTATGCAGAGTCCAACAAATCGTCAAGCCATCCTCGGAATGTCGAATTTGCTTCTCGAAGGAAAGCCCAAGTGAATGTTCCGTTCTCGATACACAACCGCATCAGCTCACCGGGGTCTCCCTCGACTCGTGCAAACTCAATGCCATGGCTCTCGATCCAGCCTTGAAATTCACCATGGGTCGCAATCCGGGGCTTGTGGCCCTCAGCGAGAAGACCTTTGCAAAGGGCGATATATGGCTGAACATCACCTCGTGATCCAATAGTGAGGCAGGTAATCTTCATCGACTTCTGTGGCTTGAATGCAAGGCCTGATGAGTTGGGGTTATCGAAGAGGATTGTAGGAGCATTAGAGACGCCAGATGTCTCGCGGGGTAGTGCCAGCTCGTGATCAACAAACTCATCTTGTCTCGCTTCTTGCAGGGCATCGCGTTCCGCCATGGCAGCAGCAGCTTCCTCGTCCTCTTGTTCTTCTTGGTCAAAAATGCCGGACTTTTCAAGGAATCGGTTAGTTTCCATGAGCTGATGCAAGGTCACTGCGCAGTCGTCTCGAAGGCCAGGTCGTCTAAACTCAAAGAAAAGCTCCTCATGACCACGGATAACGACTGTCAGACCGTAGTAGCCGAACCGGAAGCCCTTTTCCTTGTGAACGTTCTCAATATCCTTCAGCGGAAGAATGAGTTTCGTTCTCGTTCCGGGATATAAGCTTCGGAAGCAAAATGAGCGGTCGCTAATGTAAAACTTTCCGTACAGAGGCAAAACCTTGAAGATGGCTCCAAAATATGTCGCAACAAGCTTTTCTGACTCGGGAAGGGCGAAATGCGCTCGGAATCGATCTATCGTAGTTTGCATCTTATCATCTGTCTCCGAATCGATGTCATCGGCGTCGTCGTCCGTTCGGAGCTCTTGAGGCTCATCGTAATGTCGATGTTCGCCCTTCCACATGCCGTGCACCTTCTCGACATAGCCTAAGGACTCGGTTGCGAACATGGAACCCATGCGCTGACTTGTGCGACTCAAGTACTCGGCAAAGGCGTTGGCTCGCTGTAAAGGATAGGCGCCGATCTTGGTAATGCTATTGAGTGTCGGGGTTACCGGACGCTGAGAATCGGCTTGCTGGTCTCCCATTTCCTGCATGGAACCTGTAGTTGCAGCATGAGGAACACCGCGGTGGCGTTCTCCGTGGGCGCTGGAGTTGCGAGGCGTTCTTTTACCGGATTGATCGCGCTTTCTGGAGGCTGAGGCGGATCGTCGCATCATCGGGCTGTGGAAAACATCGCTTCCCTGAAGGATCTGACTTGCGGACGGTTCATCGTAGGAAGATGGAGACAGAGTAGAGATACTCGGGTTCTCGACCGACGATTGGAGGAATGAGTCTTCCGAGTCGTGTGCTTGCTTGGGGGTCATAGTGCCCTGTCGATGTTGGAAGCTCGTTGAATGTCTTGTTCCGCTAAAACTCCTTCGAGGGCTATGATCTCCAATGGAGCTTGGCACATCCATGCTCTTCCTTCCGAATCTTTTAAAGGCGTCGAAACTCGCTCGTGGTGCGTCCGTACTTACGCGAGGGCTCAACTGACTGGGCGAACGAGGCGATAAGGGTGACATGGGTGCCAAGGTTGCTTTTACGGTATCTGGAAGCTTTCCTGTATTTAGTTTACTGGGCACATGTTTGCTTGTCGCTTTGGAAGCGTGGTCAGATGGAGACTGTGAATTGTCATGGCCATCGTCGGTCTCTGCCTTTTCCGCTGAACGGCTCCCGGACGAATCTTCGATGAGAATCTTGAGGACGCTGATCGCTTCTTTACCAAAGCTGAAGAAGGAAAAGAAGTACTGCGGTTGTTAGCGACGACACAACCCAAAACTGAGGGTACATACCTCATCAATGGCGTATGTCTCGTCATTGTCGATTACACGAATCTTGCAAGTATCCGCGAATGCAATCATCTGCGTATCCTCAATGTCCATAACATTCTTGATCGGCAAAGAAATCTTGACACTGTCGCCATCGTTGTGACTTCGAAAGATGACCCTCTGAAGGCTCTTGACCCATTCCTTTGCGCTTGGGGCGCTGTCGGCCTTGAACTTGTATGTCCGGTGATGTGTCTCAACAACGAAATGAAGGGCTTCTTTATCTTTGTCAACAACGCTTGCCGAAATGCCGTACCGAAGATCGATCTGTCCGTGGGGGAAATAGACATCCGTCGCTGTTTTGTAATATGTCAAAACATCGCCCTTGAGTCGGAACCAAAACCTTGTGTAGCTTGGGTTGCGTTTGCCACTTTTTGAGAGGTATCCCGATTTGACAGCCTCATGCTGCGCGTTATGGTAAGCGGCCATTTTAGAATCGCATAGAGCTTTACTTACTGTCTTCTTCGGAAGGTATGCGTAGAAGCAGATGTGCTTGGAGGTAATGTACATGTAGCCCTGAAGCAGGACGCTCTGCAAAAGCCAGCAGGGGTATTCTATTTGAAGTTAGCATTTCAAGATACGATATTGACGAGCTGGAGGATGGCAGACCTTCAATGACCTGTTCAAACTCGTCGAACTCAAAAATCTCCTTCAGCTTCTTGGAAAGAGCCGACACCTCATCGCTATCGCTAGATCGACTGACATCTGACGATAATCGATCAAGATCAAAGCTCGGTCTGCTAGACAAGTCTGCCTTGGCCTCCAACATCCTGCTCATGACAGGTGCCAGGCGGCCCTGTGTGTCTTGGCGAGTTAAAGTGAGGGCAGGTGCTGGTAATAAGCCGCCGTTACCGTCCTCGTCGTCTGCCTCATCAGCATCTTCTGTCGGGGCAGATAAGCGTGATGGTTGAGATTTATGTCGAGAGCGAAGTTTTGGCAACGCAGGTAATGAGCGTAAAAGTTTGTGGTCAGAGAGCCTTTTTCGCCGATGAACTTTGTCTTTTCCCTTGCCTGCTGGCTGCAGGATCGAAGTCTGCGCGATACTTTCTGTGCGGTTATTCTGTGAACTTTCACCCTCCTCGTCACTGCTTATTCCATCGAAGCGATCATTGAAGTCGACGCGGTTGCTAGCCTGTGCTATAAGCCCGTATATACTCTGGTTCATGTTCATGAACATCGGAGGTGCTTGGGTCGGGCCATTGTCTTCTTCGGCGGAGTCATCGCTGTCGCTTTCTCGTAGGGGTTCGGGAAACACGGTCGCTGTAGAATTCTGTCGCTGTCTCTTATCAAGTTCCTCATGGACATGCTCCTTAAGGCCTCCATCGCCAATGGTGACTTGAGACGCCGGAGCATCGTGAGCTTGGGTAGCCATGATGGCCGTGGGTCGTATTGAGCGGGGCGACTATAGACGAGCTTCGTTCGAGTTGTATTCACGGTGTAAGATGAAGAAAGCCGGCAGGCCCTGGAAAGCTTGAACCCGATCGAGAGCGCGAAAGTTTACGTACGCTCAGCGGTCGTCAGAATGATCATGCAGTCGTCGAAATGATGGGGTCCGGTTTGCGCCGCAAACAGCCAGCGCTTTGCTATCGTGGGGAAATAAGGCTCGATGCCGCTGCCGTCCACCGTAGGATCTGGCAAGTGGAGGTGGGCGTAGGTGTAACTTCAGGACGCGGTCGACCGATGATATTGTAATCCAAAAAAGCAAACGTGAAGAGAATGGGTAGCCTGGGGTGACAAACAAACAGCCGGATCGCAAGGAAGTGAAGATAACGATCACGGCATTCCCAATGAAGAAGGAACCTGACCCTGGGGCTGACGTCTAGGCAGATTTAGGACCATCTGCCTGAATCCCAGTGGAGTTTTCAGGGGACGGATAGTGGACCTGACTTGCTCAGCGGTCGAGGCGCCCTGGGGAAACAACTGGAGCCCTTGTAAGCATATCCACTGTTGGCCAGCAGATCAAGGCTCTGATTGGTAGACTGCTTATCGATAAGTGATGACGCCAATGCCCAGCCAATGTTTCTTCCACGGTGAATCGATCACATGCAAGGATTGGTCAAGTGTTGAGACTTCAGATGATGCCCTTACCATGGTGACCATAAAGGCTCTCATTCACAATAGACAACATCACCTGCTTCACGATATCACGTCATAAAATGTGTGCATGCGATGCTTTTGGTGCCTGAGTCAGTGGGACGCCACCACGTTGATTTCCGTCACACAAAATCTCATTAAGTGGTAAATCGAGACAAACTCAACCATGATCTCGACTCAGCCTCGACCGAATGCCATGTGCAACGTAATGAAATGTCTAAGCCAGTATTTGAAATTCGTATGGTTCTCGTACTCGTACAGATATTTAGCTTGGGCTCTTTATACCAACAAATATGTTCCTTTTTGCCGTTGCCAACACGGTATCGTCCATTATCCGGGATCCATAGCAAACCAAAACTCCCGCTTAAATGCACGTGCGTGTATAATTCCATGCTTTAACTCTCTTCTTGACGTACGAGATCCTCGTATTCAGTAGCCGTCTTTACAAGTTCGTTGAGCTGTTGTTGGATGTCATCATTATCCTTAGACGACTGGGCCTCACGAACCTTTCACTCTCTTTTTGACGCTGCCTTCAAACACAAGACCTACTGCCAAAAGCACAGCTTACCACTTGATGTAGCTCCGGCAACCCAATTCTGCGAAGGATGGAAGTGAGCCACAGCTGGCACTGCTGTAATGCCATCCCCGTCAAGCTGGCCGAGTTGACTGCCGTCTGCAGCGAACACATCGACAAAGCGATTCATGTTGCCAATAACAAATTTCTGAATGCCATCGTGTGGCCTCCTCTGCCATTGAGGCTTGAGAATTGTCACCCACCGACCGGTCTGGTTGTTGTGATGAACCTTGTGCGTAGGTTCCACTGAGATGTCTTGCCCAGTCTTCCAAGACGAAGCCTCAGAGAAATCGTAGATCTTGATGGTATCATCGTAGGAACTGGTGGCTATTTGCCCGCCAGGGCTCCACGAGGCATGCGAAACAGATAATCGAGACTCATGCTCGCCAAGGAGTGCAGGGTGTCGAAGATCACCCTTGCCTGTGATTTTGCGCAAATCCCAGATCTTCAGGGTGCGGTCCAGAGAAGCGGTCGCGAGGAGATGGGGCTGGAGAGGATGAAGAGAAAATCCACCAATTTTCTGTACTGACAGCGCCCAGAGTTCAGCATTCTTGGTACGAGTATCATATTGTCCAACAGAGCCATCGAGAGTGGAGAAGAAAAGCATGTTGGGTTTTGAGTCCGCCATATCGAGTGCAGAAAGGGGCATCTCTTCATCAGGGTCCGACGGTGCCCATACTTGCACAGAAGTCCCCTTGTTTAGATCGAGTTTTCGGATAGACGAGTCGTAGCTGGATGTGTAGACCGAGTTCGCATCGTTGTATGGGAATACGAATGAGGAGATCGTGCGACTGTGTGTTTTAAAGGCAGAAATAACCGGGTCTGGTACAACCGCATCTTCGTCTTCCTCGTCAATTTCCGGGGCAGTCTGCGAGGCGTCGAATATGCCCATGTTACCTTCCTTGTCGCCGGCAAAGACAAGAGGTTTCTCTTCGATCGGGTGAAAGCCGAGAGCATATACTCGTTGAGGGGTGATCTTGATTTCTGTAGTGTAACTGTTAGCGAAAAACGCAAACCGCCATAGGGTGTCACTAACCGTTTGGTGCCCAATGTTCATATAGTTTGAGATCGC
The DNA here is from genome assembly GCA_018886245.1 of Fusarium brachygibbosum. NCBI lineage: Eukaryota > Fungi > Ascomycota > Sordariomycetes > Hypocreales > Nectriaceae > Fusarium > Fusarium brachygibbosum. The sequence continues at coordinate 3,409,053 of MU249525.1, forward strand.
CTATTCGCTCGCGGAGCTCTTTTAGTCCCTTGTCTGTTGTTTCTTTTACATCATCTTCAGTGAAAGTTCGCACACCGGGTTGCGCGCCGCGGACAAGACTCTTGATCCCATCAACTCCAGCGAGCCACTTCTTGCCCTCGACAGCGATGTCACCTAAGCTCAAGTCTCCGTTTACTCGCAGCTTCTTAGCCTTGGCTTCTTGAGCCACGACCTCTGCTTCAACTTCAAGCTTCCTCTTTAGCGTGTCATTGTCGGCATCGATACCTGCCAGACGGGAACTTTGTCGAGTGGGCTTCGCTGCCTCTCGTTTGACTGGCGTCCGAGTTTTGGGTCGAGAAGGAGTGGTTCGCTTTGGCGGCGTCGGTGCAACTTTCTTAGCGATGACCGCGACGTCATTAAGAACCTTCCTGTTTGCCTCTATGTTCTCTAAACGCCTTCGCTCGAACTCGCTCATCGGCGCATCAGCGCCCCTCTTAGGAGGCATGTTGAAACCGCGAGAAGGGAGGAAAGTGTTAAACTAGAAAGAGTGACTAAGTGAATAAGCAAGGATAGAGTTTGTGACGAAGGCAAAACCAAGAAGACAAGCACGAACTTGTTTTGCGCAAAGGGAAAAGAAGCAAATGGGGGGAAACGTGAATGGTGACGCAAAGCGCAGGCAAAGCGCGATTCATTTAATTAACTTTGGCGCGAAGTCACGCGTTGCTGCCTGCGACGCGTTTCAATTCCGAGGATAAGCCGTGCGACATTCTAGACCCAATTATCGATTTTTAGCATCAGAAATTCTCATGTGAAATTCAAGATATTTTGGCAAATCTTCAATCACATATTAAAAATGTCACGGAATCTTTTACCATTTTTGTACCAAACAAGGACACTGCAACTGGCTTGCAGACGTCCCGCTTCAATTTTCTTCACACAAAAAGCTGGTGTGGCGACTCATGTGAATCGTCCCAGAAAAATTGATAATTCAATTCCCTTCGAATTTGATGATGAGGATACGGAAGACATTCATGGCGCCGATGCCGATGCCGACGCCCATATTGCCTCGGAAGGAACCCTGACGCCTATGGAATCTGAAATCTTCAAGCGCATTTTTGATGATATTTCTCATGCCCGTCTACCCCAAAATAAGAAGTCTGCTCGCCCTGGAGAGGTTCAAGCTACACAAACACCAACTCCATCAGATTTGGAAAAGCAGCGCATAGGCAACACCCTTGTCGAGAAGGCTCGAGGGGCAAACGTCAGTGATGACTTTCTGAAGCGTTATCCGGTCTCCCTACGAAAAGCTGCACAGAATGCCTTGGGCAAATTTGAGTCTGCGCCAAAACGTCCCAAGCTGTACAACTTGGCTGAATTGGACAAGGCAGAGAAGGCGCAGATGCGTGAATGGGCAAAGTACGAAGATCTTAAAGAGAAGGAGAAGGAAAGAGTTTTCAAGTTGATGAAGGAGTGCAAAAGCGATGTTGAGCTGTGGGATGTCATGGAGAAGGAGGTTTTCTCACTACCTGAGAAACTGGGTATTGTTGAAGTGCCGAAGACTGAAAAAAGGGGACGGAAGCCCAAGAATGCGTCCGCAGAAGAGAAGAACAAGACTAAGACCAAGGACGAGAAGTCCCAAAGTCAGGGGGAGAAGCCTATCATGGATGTCCACGGATATCTATACTCTGATTTTCTAACTTATGGTCTACATCGCTTGGACGTCGCATTTGCGAAACCTTCTATCCTCGCCTTCAACATTCTCCCCCGAATCAAGGAGCTCGGTCTCTCCTCCTACGTCCTCGGCGTGTCCTCACCCCTTTTCCTCAAGCTTGCCGACATTTACTGGAAGCGTTACGGCGATGCTGTGTCTGCCATCGACGCTCTTGACGAGATGAAGCCACTCGGCATTTTCCCAACCGAGACTAAGAAGCTTCAGGAGGTTGCAGAACTGGTCGAACAGATCGAACAGCAATGGCATGGCTGCGCTTGGGGAGCTCAAGGACCTTTCGTTATGGCTATGATGCAAGGCCCCCCTTTTGATGCTACTCTCAAGGCTCGTATCGGTCGTTTGAAGGGTATTATCGCGAAGAAACACTTCTATAATGAAAGGGACGCTATGAATTTGAGGCAAGATGAGGAGGTGAAGACCCAGTATGAGGAGGCTGCACGATAATGTACCATATTGTATGATGATGAGTCGAAAAATTTCGACGGAATTTGTATAGAAATGTATTATACGACTTAACAGTCAAGTGTATCAATAAGCAACAAATGATTTGGTGCCAAACGGTGCATTCTTTAACGAGGGTCTGTCTAATACGATCATGGAAGTCCTACAACACAAGTTGCAAAGCTTAAATGGGATCATGCGAACCTCTGGTTTTAACCTTATTGTATATCCCCCTGGGGATGGATCAAGGTTACACATGGCAAGATAAGTCTGAATTCTTGTCATAGAAGTTCCTTTTCCTTGCAATGGCCAAATATCAACTGTGTCCTTGCTTCGGGAGAAGAGACTTCGATGACTTGGCATTTCGAACCTTGAAGGATCATTTTAACTTCTGAGATTATACTTCCTGCATCTGTACAAGGACTCAAGCGGAACAAGACTCTTAATATCTGACTGTGTCATTATTTGTGTATTGCTTGTCTTTGCACAGGGCTCAGAACCGTGCAGGATCGCGGTGTCGGATGAATCTTTGGGGATCAAAATATAAAAGTCAGCAATGTCACATCCATCCAAGATCTTACCATTCTTGAGCACATAAGTATAATTTGGGGCATTTCCATGGTTTGAACCCCCTTCTTTTGCCTTGGACAACTCAAAAGTTTATCAATTGTACCATTCAGTCTGGATAGGCAGGTGCAAGGAGGTACGTCCCTGCGACGACACGCCAGCGACACTGACACATGCACACCTAGACAGACTGCGACAAATGTTAACCAGCATGGCAGAAACCTTTCGGCAGATTAGGAGAGTTTTTCAGTATGCTGCACTCAAAAAGAGATTTGCTTAAGGTTTTGGATCTAGGATATAAAAAAGGAGATGGGACCAACCCATCTAGGGACTCAGATTTTCATTCGCATTACGAACGCCCGCGACCGTCTGAGGTTTAAGGCATTTCAGGGATCCTTCGATGTCTGTATTCAGGGGTTCTCATCATTGTCATTGGTAAGTGCTCACTTATTTTGCCTTAAGTACCTTAACTTTCTGTGTCTTCTTGGGCAGGTGGGGGAGTTGGTTGTTGTCGTTCCTTCCTTCCTTCCTTCCTTCCTTCTGTGTTGAGGTTGTGGGTGGTCACGTGTGTTGGCGGTTCGTCAGGTGCAAGTACCCGACTGGACGCATGCATATTAACATTTTGCTGGCGGCAGTGTCTTTCTATCTCAACATTGTTTGACATCAAGCATAAAAGAAAAGAGACGACCGATCAGCTATTGGATTTTCTTCATACTTGGCGTTGACTGGCCTTTGCTGACATCTGAATAGGAAATGGCTTCTTCGCCATACTTGAACAACAATGATCCTCCATTGTACTAGAACGATGATGATACAGTCTTACCCTCGTAACTGTAGATGCTTGTCATCTCGGTCGATGTGGAAGGGCCTAGTCTGAGTTTAAAGTATTAAATCTTGGGTTGGCCTTCACAACAAACTATTATTCTTGTTACACTTTACATGACCCTGCCTAATGCTGGCAATCTGTTGTTGTTATATTCTACAGAGCAAAACACAAAACACCTTTCTATACCCCCTTTTACCTTTATTTGTCATTGTCGCTACATTGGATTTCTTACTTTCCAACTCAATACTTTTCTGCTCTCTCTTGCAACCCCCCTCTTTTTGCGTCTCCAGCGTCTGCATCCATCAGGACATCAAGTGATGCTTGATCATAAAACCTCTCAAATACGATACTCAAGCTCAAGGTTGGACCTCAGAAATGACCTCCCCCTCCTCCAAAGGCCCCTTCAGTTGGTAAACCTCCAACCATACTCTATGCGTCTGATCCTCGCCCCTTTTCTTCCATGCCAATCTCACAAGCACGTCAAAGTTGGGTGCAAAAATGCTCAATGCCACAGGCTCACTAAACTCAGCATTCCAAACCTCCTTGAAACGATGCACAATCTTTAACCCTTCTACTCTCAGAACCACCGTTTCCATACCCGTCCACGCCCCCCGTCTAAGCTCTTTCCCAACACTAGGTGTCTTAGCTATTCGAGTGCGCAGCAGTTTACCATCGGCTGAGACTTTTGCGTCTGTGAAGAAACTGTTTTTGCTATCATCTCCGTGAATGTCTGACGCCGAGAAAGAATACGATGAGACTTCGGTGCCTGAATCACGGTTGAAAGTCGTTGCTCTGAGACTAGTATTTCGAAAACCAGCATAATGGTTGGTGCGCGTGCTGATGCCACCTTTCAGAATAACAACCATGCGTTTGATTGAAGCGAGGCCTAAAGTTCTTTCTCGAATCTTCACGTCTTCTTGCTGTAAATTAACTGTGATCGGACTTTTGATATCCAAGGAGGTCGCTGCATGCTTATCGGTGAACCAGTCGGAAGGTAGCTCCCAAGTGCAAACAGCCAATTGTTGTGCATCGCCCAACAACCCCGTTACATTCTGTCCATCTCGAGATAATGTGACATGATGAAGGGTGGAATTTCTGCTCGAGGGCAACACCTTGTAGTTCCAAGACAGACCCTTTTCTCCTCGCGAAGATATTGTGCGGCGTATTCGATTGAGAGTATAACCCTTACGGTAGTGGCCCAGAAGGACCAACGCCCAGTCTTTAGAAAGAGGAAGGACCTGTTGCGTCCATGTCGCGAGTGAATTAGAAAACTCCTGTTTGATAGTCTTGCTCGTGATTCGATCATAAACCTTCCAGCAAGACTTCGAAGTCTTGAACAAGATTAGGGACGCGTCAGTACTCAGGGCTCTCGTTTCCACTTTATAGATCGATTGGCGAAGTCTGTCGACAGTACCTAATGACATGATATTGTTGATTCGTCTGGACTCTATGTCGTAAATGTCATCGGGCTTTGTACCTCGTTGTAACCATAGCAGTTTACTACCATCAGATGACAAACCGGTTGGACGGGTGTCTTGTTCGATCTGAAGGTATTTGGAAAGGAAATGCGATTGTCGAAGTTGGAAGGCATGATGTTCAAGTGAGGATGATTCGGGAGGTGAGAGTGGTATCAAGGTCGGTGAGACAAGTGAGTCGTTTGTCGACTCCATCGAACTTCTCATAGAACTTTTAGGCGGGGGCGATGTCGGTGTATCTTTATTCTCTGAGCTTGATGGTACTTTCTCCGGCAGTGAACTTTCTCCAGTACCAGTGTCATCACTTGAGTTGGAGCCGGAACTATTCTGGGATGGTGTACTGGTTTTCCTGTTACCTCAGAATATTTCTATAAGAGAGAAAAGGCTTACCTCTGAAAGGACAGCGCAGGAGACGCCGGTCTTGATGAAGGATCACACACAGAACCGGCGACTGACGACAGCTCATTCAAATATCTTCTCAGCATAAACATATGGGGGTCGTCTGCTTCTTGCCCGGCCACCAGCGATTCCAGGTTTTGGATTCTAGACATAATCCTTGAGATATCTCCTCTTATGTGAGTAGTGTCGCCCAAAATTTCGGTCGTATCTTGTTTGATATTCTTAGCTGTAGCTCTGTTCAAGGGTCAGTGTCATGGTTAGCACTAAGAAATGTGTTTTCTTACAGAGTAATGGTTTCAACGGCCAAACTGAGTGCTCGTCGGTTTGTTTCTAGAATCACTTGATACGTAGCGACCTTTCTTTTCCCCCTCGTGGCCCAGTTGACTGCAAGAAGCCTCCCTTCCTGCCCATGCAGCTCATCTTCCAAAGTCGCGGCGACGCCAAGTGAGTTTTGAATTATATCTCGAATATCTCGTTTTGTGTTGTTTGTCAAATCACTTTCATTCCCGTTGGAGACGAGATCTTTGAGCAGATTCAGAGTTCGCTTCAAAGCGAGCAGCTCTTGATTGACTGCTGCCAGGTCATTTCTTGCATCTTTGCAATCTCTTACAAAATCTGATATGACTTTGAAGGTTTTGTCGGCTATCTCGATAAAGGCGAAACAGGCCGTGGCTATCGAGAGGCCGTCCATTGCGGTGCTGGCGTCGATTAAAGAATGTGATAGTTCTTAGATACGCTTTCAAAGTGACGAAGACTCAATAAGTAAGGCAGTGAGTTGTGATAAATGAGGTTGAAAATAGATGCAGATGGGCGGGGAATCAGGCTGCGAGCACCCCACCATGGAGGGATGGATGGAAGTTAGCTCATGCTGTCAGCCTCCGAGTGCGCCTTACAAGGCGTTGCATGGTTCTGGCAAATAAACACAATCCATTCTGCGACTGAATAATTGGCTTTTGAAAGAATGCTTTCGAAAGAGTTGGATTAATATCGTGTCAGTAGAAATAGCGAGACACAAAACGATGTACCCAGATACCATTTTATGCGATTCAGAAAAAACATCCACAATTACCATGCCTACCAATAATATTGAACGGCATTCGAGAAAAGGAATTCGGCTCCTAGTTAACTATATCCTGAAGAAATTACTCTTCGACAGAGCACCCTGTGACAAGACCAAGAGTGTGACTGCTAATCCTAGAATGGATGTGAACAACACCGCCATCTAAAAAGCCACAAGCGTTAGTAAAGTTATTTTCATATAGAAAGGCTTACTTACTTTGGCGTTTCCGTCCCACCAGTCCGCGGCTTCAGGTTTCCAAGGCCCATACGTAGCGGCAGACCATATCAGAATCGTCAGACCAACAACCATGCAAAAGACAGACATCACCAGAAACGCAAGACTAAATTCCCATGCGTAGACGTGGAGCCAACTAGGTAGAGCTTTGTTATCAGATCTTCGTCTTCGACCTAGACTGTGTCGTATCATCTCGAGACCGTCTGGATGCGCTGACAGCCGGTGTAGTCTCATACTTTGAACGCCGGCAGTGACAACTGAAAAGAGTGCAAGAACGAGACCGCTGTATAAAAGCCCTCGCACAAGCCACGGCTTGGACTTGCCGTTCGGGAGGACATCTGGCCAGGAACTCGTTGAGCTGAGGCAGCTTGCGAGAAGGGCACCCTTTGCGAAACAGAAGGGTTAAATGCAGCTAGAGACAAGAAGGATTTATGAAGGGCATACAAGTGTTCCGACAAAGTTTAGTTCTTCTAGCTTGTGGTTCCGCCAGTTTTTGGTCATCTCGTCTTTGAGCACTTTGTCATCTTCGTTGAGCATTCGAATGATGGTATCGCAGCCCGTTGAGGTGCCTTCGAAGAAATTGTAGTGTTTCATATTGGCGAATGCACTAATTCCTCTATCGCATCGAATTTGAATTGTGAGATGTACATATAGTATAGTAATAATTTGGATGAACAAGTGAAGCAAAGAAGATAGAATTGAGGGGAACGACAAAAGTGAACCAAGGATTCTGCTTTGCCACAAGCTACGACATAGTAACCTTACGTGAACTCAATTGAAGGTGAGCTGACAGCATACAATGCTATAAAAGACTGTGCCATGTTTATTACCAGTTATCGAGAGCTACTGCAAGTGTAGATCCTCACAGCAGTAGGAATCTTTGCTTGAAACTAGCTACCAACTGTAGAGCCCAGCCACATACGTAATATCTAAAGATCTATTTTCGAACTCACCATGGAGACATCAGCAATGCCAATACTTTCGGCAAGGCTTCGGTCCCTTGGTCCTAGGATATAAATATCATAAGTTTCCCCTCATCAGGGAGTGATCACTATACCCCAGAGACATGGGTCGTGCTGCAATGCAACGGCGCATGCAACACAGTGCAGCATACAATAAACAACCAGCTCTCTTGTTTGGACCTTGGCCTTTAGGCTCTCACCATCTTTGTGGATGCCCCCTCTTCTGAATCTCACTATCAAGATGATCCTTCGGGAATACGGAAAACGGGTAATGAATACGGTTAATGCTCTATTTAGCATGGGCCATTTACATACTCTGTTTCTAGACCCCGCCCCACGATATATAATGACGGGCCCCGCATTGGTTCTTTTTGGGAGAGACAGGCCCCTCAGTAGATCTTAAAAAGGGTATTCCTTTTCTACATCATCGACTTTATTCTCTCAATATCATATTTAAAGAAAATCATCAAAATGGCTCCTCTCAGACCTTTCCGCGCTGAGCACATGGGCTCTTTGCTTAGACCCCAAGCTCTACTTGACGTCAGAGAGCAGATCCGCGAGAAGGGTCTCACCCCGGAAAATGCAGGTCTCGAAACTGTGGAGACGGATGCTGTCAAGGATGTCGTCAAGATGCAGCAGGATCTGGGCTTCAAGGCTGTTACCAGCGGTGAATTCACCCGAACTCGATTTTGGGGTTTGATGTGGGATGAATTCGAAGGCACCACCCAGCTTCAGGATGCCGAGGCCAGTCTTTTCCGTCTTTACCATCCTGACGTTGTGAGCTTGATCGAGAAGGATCGCCAGGTGATGCCTGGTGACTCTGTCATTGCAGGCAGCAAGCTCTCCCACAACCCTGAGAAATCCGTTTCGAACTTGCACGAGTTGAAGCTGGTGCAACAGTTTGTTCCCAAGGAGGAATGGGGTTCTATCAAGCTTACCATGATCACGCCTGCTTGGTTCCACATGCGTTATAAGCAGGGCAAGGCTTATACTCCCGAAGCGTACAAGAACGATGAGGAGTACTTTGCCGACGTTGCCAAGGTTTACCAGGCTGAGCTTGATATGTTGTACAAGGCTGGTCTACGCAACGTTCAATTCGATGATCCCGGCATGGCTTGTAAGTTGATCTGACCAATCATTGGGATTTATGCTGACGACAACAGACTTTTGCAGTCAAAAGTTCCGTGATGGCTGGGCTGCTGACCCCGATAACATCGGAACTGTCGATGATCTCCTAGACGCTTACATCAAGCTCTACAATGACAGTCTTTCCAAGATCCCATCAGACATGCACACCGGCATCCACCTTTGCCGCGGTAACTTCATCGGCGGTCGTCACTTTGCCGAGGGCAAATACGACATCATCGCTGAGAAGCTCTTCCGCGACTTGAATGTGAACACCTTCTACCTGGAATACGACACTGAGCGCTCCGGCGGGTTTGAGCCCCTTGAGTTCCTGCCCAAGGATAAGACCGTTGTTGTCGGCGTCATTAGCACCAAGCTGCCTCAGCTAGAGGACAAGGAGGAGATGAAGAAGAGAGTTTTGAGTGCGGCTGATTGGGTTGCCAAGGGCACAGGCGAGACCCAGAAGGAGGCGCTTCAGAGAGTTGCTGTTAGCCCTCAGTGTGGCTTCAGTACCCACGAGAGTGGATATCCTCTTAACCTTGAGGAGGAAAAGAAGAAATTGGCGTTGGTTAGGGAGATTGCTGATGAAATCTGGGGAGAGGCTTAAGGGTTGATATGTGACTTGAATATGCATAAGTAGCCCGGAATGATCCTGTGCGAGTATTGTTGTTATATCAATAATACATTGAACAAGACTTACCCTATTAGAGACATACGTTATGAAAGTTAAAATGTATCCGAATTGGAACTTTTATCTATGTGAACTCAATCTACCTATCTGTAAGTGCATCTTGCTGAAAAGGTTCAACTAAATGTATTAGTGAGGCACTGTCTACAATTTCATGAAGGATGAAGGAGGCATTGGCCAAGGGCAGCATTATTTGCTATATGTATCACTATAGCCGTCCCAATCGTCATCAAAAATCACACTCGCTACAGCCGGCTTCAGCCGTCTTCGTCTTCCGTAGTATAGTGGTCAGTATGCAAGCTTGTCACGCTTGAGACCCGGGTTCAATTCCCGGCGGGAGAGACCGCCACCTGTGTTACACAGGCGAATCATCTTTTTTGCCTTTTTTTCTTCTTTTGACCATCTTGTTTTCTATTCTTTTTACCTAGCTTCTTTTTTTTTTTGTCTGTAGCGGCGTTGAGGGAGAGGTTCGCGGCAGGACTCAAGACGCACAGGGTTGCAGAGAGGCAAATGTTAAAGGGTGTTATCCAACCAAGCCTTGGTGGATGTTTTCTATAATGGGCCATTTCAGAGCCTTAGAAATATTACTCGCCAACACGACTTCCGGAGTTTGGAAAGAGCTGAAGATAAGTATTGACGAATTATAGAACTCCTTTTTTGTCTTGTTCTTTAAACCATGGGGTCATTTTGATCATTTTTCACATGCCGCTTCCAGCTTGTTGCAGCAGGGCAAGATGCGTTCGGTCTGCTGACCGTGGGGGTCACTGGGAGTCACATCCCGGGAACAGACAAGGCAAGGCAAGGCAAGGTCAATTGACCAGATTGAGAGAGCAAAGATACAAAAGAGGACTTCGATATGAATAGAGATTGTGGGATTTAACATTCATCGATCATTTCCTTGTGTAGAAGGTGCTTCAAACTAGATTTACGGATTCTGTTTGTGGCTTTCCAACGACGCGGGGAGTCCGATGATCGATGGTTGCTGTGGGTGAGACAGATCCAGTGATCAGCATTTGGGACAAGTAGATCAATACTCTGGTTTCGTGATAAATATTCTGTTATCTGTCCATATAACCATGTCCCCTCCATCATTCTTTATGACAACAAAACTGAAAAGAACAGAAACATTCCCCTCAAACACAGATTCATCCCTTATTGAGCCCTGATCGATGCCAGAACAAGTGACGCCATAACGCGGGATCATCACTAGGATCCATGTAAGACAGTGGCACCCAACTCGAGAAACCCCCCAATCAATGCAGCCCAAGAGCAGCCCAAGCGTGGGATTGTGCCATCAACCCTAGCAACTTCGCAACGCGGGGAGTTGAACAAATCCCTACAATAGTTCACTCAAAACCTCGTCTCACTTTCATACGCAACCAAGCCACCGACGATCCTTTATTCTCTACTCGGGTTTACCTACATAAAAGGGAGTCAATTCCCCCCATGGAGGACACTTCAAACTCGGAGGCGCAACGTCTCTTGTCTTCCTCAGACTCGTCGTCATACACCATGGCCACACCAGACAAAGAAGCCGAAGCCCGAAAAGCCTACGGCGCAATCGACCACAATGGCGATGCCAGGAGGGACAGTCTTGTGGACGCAGTAGAAGACGAAGCGATTATTCCAAAAGGCGCACTCGATCCAGTCTACGAAGCAAAAGCTCGAGTTCTCAACCGTGCCGTGAGTGAGTTGGGTATGGGAAGATATCAGTGGGAGCTCTTCATCGTCATAGGCTTTGGCTGGGCGAGCGATAATCTCTGGCCAATCGTTACCTCACTCATCTTGACCCCCGTCGCCAACGAGTTTGGCGTAAGCAATCCTCCTTATCTTCCCCTTGCCCAGAACATTGGCCTCTTGGCTGGTGCCATGTTTTGGGGGTTTGGTTGTGATGTTTGTATGTCAATTCATCCCCTCTTTTTAGGGACCATTTGCTGACTGACTCTAATTAGTTGGCCGCAAATGGGCTTTCAACATCACTCTAGGTTTAACAGCAATTTGGGGCTTGATATCAGCCAGCGCCCCCAATTTCGCCGCAATTGCCATTTTCGACGCCCTCTGGTCTTTTGGTGTAGGTGGTAATTTACCCGTTGACTCGGCCATTTTTCTCGAATTTCTACCCGCGTCGCATCAATATCTTCTCACCATTCTTTCCATCGACTGGGCCATTGCGCAGGTCATTGGCACTCTCATCGCATGGCCTCTTCTCGGAAACTACACATGTCAGCAAGATACCGTATGTCGACGGAGCGACAACATGGGATGGCGTTATTTTACCATCACCATTGGTGGATTGACGCTGCTCATGTTTCTTGCACGTTTTGTCTTATTTAAGATTTACGAATCACCAAAGTATCTCATGAGTAAAGGACGAGACGAGGAGGCTGTTAAAGTTGTTCACACCGTCGCGAAAAAGAACGGCAAGACGTCAACGCTTACCGTCGAGGATCTCAAAGCTTGTGAACCAGAAGGATACATCGCGCAGACAGATGCAAGCGCAGCCCTAAAACGATATCTCGAAAAAGTCGACATGTCTCATATCAAAGCTCTTTTCGCGACAAAGAAACTCGGTCTAAGCACTGGACTTATCATGGCGGTTTGGGCTCTCATCGGTCTCGGATATCCTCTCTACAACGCCTTCATTCCATACATTCAAGCCACTAAAGGAGCTGATTTCGGCGATGGAAGCACGTACATCACGTACCGAAATAGTCTTATCATTGCTGTTCTTGGTGTACCGGGTGCTTTGCTGGGAGGATGGCTTGTTGAGTTGCCTAGACTGGGACGAAAAGGTACACTGTCAGCCAGCACTGTTCTGACTGGTGTATTTCTCTACTGTTCAACGACTGCGACAACTAGCAGTGCTTTACTAGGTTGGCAATGCGCTTTTAACTTTTTCAGCAACATCATGTACGCTGTTTTGTACTCTTTCACGCCTGAGTTGTTTCCTACGCCTCACCGTGGAACGGGCAATGCGTTGTGTGCGTCTTGCAACCGAATCTTTGGCATTATGGCCGTAAGTATCTCCAATTTCTCACTCTTTAATTTCGCTGACATGTATAGCCTATCATTGCCATTTTCGCGAACTTGGAGACATCCGCTCCTGTCTATACCAGTGGTGCGCTCTTCATCGCCGCTGGACTCTTGGTACTACTCATGCCATTTGAGTCTAGAGGCAAAGCTGCACTTTAAGTACCTGATTTTTAGATACCCGTTCTGGATATATAAACGATATAATGACTTGACATGAATTGTCATTGGAACAACTTAATGGAGGTTGAAGACGATGTTGCGTATGCATTCTCGAACCACGAACCTTCTCAACTTTATGTCTCTACCGAGATAGATCAGACTCGGCAGATAAAAAAACACTACGTTAATATTTTGACCAATGCCTCCACTACAACAACTCTCAGCACAAGAACAAAGATAAAAAGAAAGGTCTCGGAGGGAGTCGAACCCTCGCTGGCGGAATCAGAATCCGCAGTCATAACCGTTAGACCACGAAACCTCAGTCAGAACCGTGAGACTTGAGCTTGAGATTCTGATTGGGATCCGAAAATGTTTTTCAACCTCATATCTCTATCAAGATGGGTCGGGCTGCGCAGATAAAAAACACAATATTACTACACTTCTAGGGCACCATAACCAATGCTCTTAACACAATAACTCTCTCATTATAAGCATGATGACTCGATGGGACACTCTGCGCGCTGTTATGTTAATAGTGGGAGGGCTGTTGTATTAAGAGCATTGACTATAGTATTCCAGAAGTGTATTTAATATTGGGTTTTTCATTATCTGTGTAGCCTTGGTCTACGTCTAGAGATATTGATGATGGGATTTGGCCAAATGGATGCATTTTACCCTATTAAATAATATATACAGGCTGATACAGTCAACCATTCATGCTCCGTTCTTCGCATCTCGTTCCTTGACCAATTCGGTCTCAAAAGACAGCCCAGCCTCTTTTCGTAGTATGCCATACATCGAGGACGAATCAAGCGGTCGTTCCTCAGAATCAGAAAACTTCTTCGCGTCCTTCAAATGTTTGATAGCAACTTCTGCAACCTTCAACTTGGTTCCAGACTGTTCTGCAAGCGCAATTCCATGGCCCACGTCCTTGATCGCCAAGTTCAAATCAGACCAAGGCCGGTCGCCTCTCGCTGGCATATATGCTCCGGTTGTCAAGCGCTGAGACATTGAGAATGGTAGGGGTCCGTATTGTTGTTCAATCAACGCTTCTAGGTTCTCACTCCCGAGACCGGACTTTTCAGCTAGGACATGTGCTTCGGCGATTATTTCCATGAAACCAGCTGTGATAAAGTTTCTAATCCACCTGTTAGCCATGTCCAAGTACGAGAAAAGAAATGCTTACCCTGCCGTTTTCATCTTACCAGATGATCTCACATCCTCGCCAACCCGAATAACACCCCTTCCCATAACCCCTTCAATGTACGGTGTAATGTTGTCAACAGCATCGTTTTGCCCAGCAACGATCCATAAGAGTTTTCCTTGTGCTGCAACCGGACTGGCTCCAAACACAGGTGAGGCGATGAATCGGCCTCCTTTTTCTTGAATTCTAGCTTCTGCCTTTGCGGAAGAGTCTGGATGGACAGTCGATGTATCGACGATGAGTTTGCCATCGAGTTGGCCAGAGGCATCTGGGTCAATAATTGTATTCAGAGTTGATTCGAGAGCCGAATCGTCACTCAAGGATAGGAATATGATGTCAGAGTTGTGGACAAGATCTTTAGCGGATGGTGCAGGTTGAGCACCGATATCTTTCAGGGGATCACCACGGGAGATAGAGCGATTGAAATAAATCAGATTTGGAGATTCCTTTGAGCTTAGATGTTTTTGAAGGTTTGTCGCCATGGGAAGACCCATCGACCCAAGGCCTGAACATGTTATTAATTGCAACCCCTAAGGTTATAGGGAGGGAAGCGTACCGATCCAGCCAAGTTGAGGAGATGCCATATTGTTTTTATAATCCGAAGCCTTGTCGACTAATTCAGGTAAAAAGCTAAATGGGACGTATTTTGCTTCTTTTGATATTTATATCCGTATACAGTCGCAAACTGTGCCGCAGTCGTGATGACTCAAGACTCGGCTGAGAACCCCGCAACTTCGGATATGTTGCCGAGAGTTTGAATTTATCTCGGTCGCCGACGATGTAAGATACAGTACTATATATTTGATTGCCCAAACTTAATACCTATATAGATAGAAGCATATATATGCCCGCAATTCGTCAGATGTGTTTCCAAATTCTCACCCGCCATAGCCTTTTCGTGCTGTCAGGGAATACATGTCACCTTACTAGCTCTCATGATGGCCTCAATTTTTAATCCGTGGACTTGGCCAGTGGACACAGTTCAGCAATATAGTAGAAGTAATCTGCGCTATGTTTTGCTGCGTCTGCTGAAGTTTCACTAAACCTATTCAAAAAGGCATGTGTGGCAGCGTCGTAGAATGCACCTTGGTAAAATGATCTAATGGCAAACTGATAATTCTGCCTTATTGGTTTTCTTAGACAGCCTGGTTTTGAGTTGATTAGATACAATGCGCCGAGTCCTGCATATGTAAGGTGTGTGTTGGCTCAGCACTTCTTTCCCTGTCATAAATCAGGCTGTGCTTGCCCTTACTTTCAATTTACAAACACGCGAGCCAGCTTAGCTGAATCACACTTTCTTCAAAGACAAATTCTCTTACTCCTGTCAACACCTCGCCCCTACATTGTGCTTAATCCTTTCTTAATCGTCAGCGTCAGCGTCAAAACCACAGGTGCAATGGAAGCCGTGGGTGCCGGTGCCAGCATCCTCACCTTCATCACTGTTGCCTTCTCAGTGTCCAAGTCCATTCATGAAACCCTTTCAAGCATCAAATATGGACCAGAAATTCTTCGCTTCCTTACCGACGAGCTTTCCCAGCTTGAGGGCATCCTGCACCGATTCTTGCAAATATCAATTGCCTCCGTCTGCGCCAGCGACAAATCAGAACTTGAAGGTTTGGTAAAGAAATGTCAAGACGACTTGGTCGGCTTCAAGGTAAAACTCTGCCAGCTTGACATATCGGGAGGCGATGGCCGAAGAGGCCGACTTTGGAGAAAGCTGAAGTTTTGCTTTGAAGAAAATGACCTCGAACTTATACGCCTTGTCGTTCGAGGTCATGTTCAGCTCTTGACACTCCGCTTGGGTCTCATCTAGGCCCACAATTATCGCTTACAGCAACACAGTCTACAGAGATGCTGGGCATTCTTCAGGAACTCCAGCAAAGTGTTCAAGCACTACAACTAGCTGGTACTTCTGCTAGTGTCGCCAATACCGATACATCATACGCATCGCCAAGGGTAACGTTGCTGGACGACGAAGGGTTATCCGTCCCGCGAGGGACAGTACTGGATGCCAGCATTACACGACTGATGCGGTTACTGGAGAAAAAGCCATGTGTCATTGATTCCGATGACTCAGAGGACCTATTCAACGACTTGGAACAGCTATTGAACTCAGTTCAGAAGGAACTGTTGGTGGCACAAAAGGATACGGTACCAGATTTGTATTCCTGGATCCAATGCGTCGCCTGGGGGATCTTCGCAGGGTACGTGGATTTTCTGTTATAGTCATGGGGGCTTGGTCATTAACACAATCAGTTCAAGAACATGTATCGTCTAGCACTACGTGATAACCCCTTGGCGTACGCAAACTGGGTTCCTCTAGACAACGCCCACCTGCTACAGAATTGGTGTGTAAAATGGATACGCAACCCGGCTCAGGATTTTGATCCAATCAAGGAGCGTGATCATTTGGATTTCTTGCTGGAATTTATTACTCGCGGCCCTTGTGTTGGGCACCGAAAGTCGTATCACTATTGTGAAAGAGAGCTTCTGTACATGGTACTGGAAAGAAGAGATTTATTCGTCTACTTGATAAGTCGAGGGCGCGAATGTTTCCACCCTTTCGATGACTGGTCCATGTTACCTTCAAATGGGCCGTGCAAGCCCTACTTTATGGCCAAATCTTCATTGTGGGATGACTTTTGGGATACTGTTCTTGATCGTGTCGGATGTAACTTGGATTTTAGGGAGAAAGACCCTCGCAGGCCTCGATACAGGAATGGATATACGCGTCAGCATTTTGAATTACTCTGGCGTGGTAGAGAGGAGTATTGTCCATACTGGGATGAGCTTTCGCCCAAGTTGTCGACTGGAGAAAGAGAGCAGGCTGTTGAACTGAGGCTTTGTGGAGCGCTATGTTCATGGTGCAGTGAATGTCTAAGACGCTAGAAAGACTGCTACAACTGCGGAATATGTCTGCTAGTCTTCCAGTTCTCATGCACGGATGGTCAGACCCATTATCACCGTCGACGGTGCCCACGCTCGCGGATGGGATACTGGGAGTATAGCGATGATACCAGATTCTATGACTTTAGAGCCAAGGGTGCAACGGATCCGGATTCGGACGAAGATGAATCATCTAGCGAGAGCTCGATGTCGGACGACGAAGGTAAATATTACGAGTCCTATTCATCTGAAGGCTCTGGCAGCGGATACGATTATGAAACGGAAGAAGACTTCTCTGATGCCGAATCTCTTGACGACAGCAATCAACGCCAAAACGAAGGGGATGGATCAATAGAGGAGTCTGGTCTTCATTCGTTGTCGCCTACTAGCCAAGACGAGTTGTACAGCAACCCGTGGTCTGAATAAGTTTTCGGATATTTGGAAGGTTTGCGGCTGTGGGTTAATCACGTAGTTTGTGGTTTGGCGCTGGGGATAATCCGGGCCTATAATGTTGAGGGATGTCTGCGATATGATATGTAGAATTGGCGTATAAAATTGTGCGAATAGACATAGAATATAGGAATATGAAAGGCCATACAAAGATCAAATAATTATGTTGTTTAACTACCCAGAAAGCAGTGATCGAGAATCACGCACCGGGCAACATCTCTTTCTCAGGACTGTCCTAAGATGCTCTAAAGCCTAGCACCATCTCTTTCGAATGGCTATAATAAAATAGTCTAAAGCTTTGCGCCATTCTCTTTAATGTCTGTCCAACCCTCGGTTTCACTCTTTGGCAAATCCATGATCGTATCATCAGCGCCAAATCGATCCAAAGGATCCTTACCCCAGAACTCAGTAAACTTCTCTGGTCTCCATCTCCAAAACTTAACAAATCTCTCTTCCAACGTACCCTCCATACAATCAGAGATAAACTTGCCAATCGACGTGATATGCTTGTACCCTGTGCCACAGTCACCCGAAGCAATAACAAGCGAAGGATGACGAGGATGATACGTGATGAGAAAGTTACGATCAAAGGTGTCGGCACACCAGCAAATCCGAGCGTGGACAAGCGGTCTGTTTGCTAGTTGGGGCATGGTGTCCCTTAGGAAATCCCGCATCCGACGTTCGGACTCGAGGGGGATTTGATGCTTGGCGAAGGGAATTGATTGGGGGAACTTGGCTCCGGGCTTTTGAACCCAGTTGACGTAGCCGGGGTGTTCATCGCACATCTTGAGCTGATGGAGATCCTCATCTGGTTCCATGAAGAAACCCTTGTTGATATTGAACAGAACAGGGAGATTCTTGTATAGCTGGGTTTCTTCAGGTGTCATTTGAATGTGTCCCAGTGTCCATGCTGTTGGACGGATCTGATTCTCAAAGTCGAGGAATCGTTCAGCTGATGCACCAGCAGAAAGAATTATTCGATCAGCTCGGTGCTCTTTGCCGTCTGCAGTCTTGGCACCTTTGACATCGCCATTCTCAAAGATTAGACTTTGAACTTCACCCTCGGGTGAGCCCGTGATGAACTTGACACCGAGTCTCTTACTCTCCTCAAAAGCCGAAGTCATGGCCTTTCGAGCATGAACCCAACCAGAGCCCTTTGATTTGTAGAAACCCTTCCAGCCAGGGAAATCTCCTGTCAGAATACCTTCAGGCATAGTCTTTCTGAAGTCTTCTGCTGTGTTGAGGGGAGTGAACTCGTTGATTTTATCACCGACATCTTCCTCTATGACTTGTTTGATGGCCTTTGGTGTCGAAGCAGAAACGACATAGCCTGTGTCGTGGCAGTATGGTTTGAAGACGGGATCGTTGAGCCAGCCTTGGGCTTGAGCATAGGTGAGGGACTGCCATATAGCATCTTCACTGTCCCCTTTGTTATCAGGGACATCTATACTGTATTAGTCATTGTGTGGAATCTAGTGATTAAGAAGACTTACTGAGTCCACTTGCAATCTTGTTGACATCATGACCTGCTGAGATGGGCGATGGTATATTGTTGACATCGAGAAGAGTGACGTTGGCATAGCCTCGACGAGCGAGATGAAGAGCTGTTGAACATCCCCATGTTCCGCCACCAACGATGAGAATTTGGGATTCTTTGGTAAGAGATGGAGCTGAAGCCATATTGACGATCAAATTTGAAGAAGTGGAATTGAACTAAGAAGAATTAAGATGGAGAACCAGGATAAAGAGTTGCTAGTCTAACGGCAGCAAGATATAGTAGATGCTAAAGAATGATATGCCCTGCAATGAAGGTCCAGCCGATGCAGACGTTGAATCCACTTGACGCTATTTTGTTCCGATTGGCTGATGCAACTCAAGAAGTTCGATAAAGGTGATGATCTAAACCGAATAGAGCAACCCAGAGGATCGTCAGGTGATCTGAGTCCAAGCGAAGAGCCAAAGGAACCGGGAATAAGCTCGTCTAACCAGAATTTGATGCTCTCATCCCCCGCTTTTATTTTCACACTTCACCATTGATTCCCACAAGCATTGCATACCTACTCGCTATTACCTTCCTTATGCTGACCAGCACCCTCTTATCTCACTGAACACCTTAGCCTATAACCCCGGTAGCACTCTATTTCTAATGCCGAGGCGAAGACCTCCCGGTAACCCAAAACCCGTACAGCGTCGCACGCGCTCAGGATGCCACACATGCCGCACCCGCAAGGTTAAATGCGATGAGGCCAAACCGTCTTGTCGAAATTGCATCACAAGAGGTGTAGCGTGTAATACGTCCCTGCAACTAAAATGGGAGTCTGAGTTTACAGCGCGCGGGCTGTCTTTTGGCAGAGAGGGCGTTTGGACAAAGGAGGATAGACCGAGACAACGAAACCCTGTGGCTCACTCGCCTGCGCTTCTGGTTCTTCCTTCAGTTGAGCCGAGACATTTCATTAATACTTACCATAGCGACTTTGTGAAGGATCCGAATTTGGAGAAGAGTCTTGTTAGAGAGGCTATGCAGCTTAGAGAAGAGGCTGAACATGGTGGATCAACTGCTCTTGCTCGTCGATCACGATCAACATCACCGATTTTAATGCCCTCTATATCTTCTTTTCCTACCCTGAATACCCCCGAACGCAGCCTTTTTGAATACTATCTTCTTCGACTATGTCCTCTTACAACACCCTCTTCACAACTCTCGTCACCCTTTGCCAGTATGGTTGCGCCTCTTTTCACACATGCTGGTCAAGATCTCTTGGTGCAGTCCGTCCTAGCGTTTGCAGCTCGCCACAGGAGTATTAAAGACCCGTCGTGGGCGCGATCAGCCATGAGAATGAAAGGCAACGCCCTTACAGGTCTTCTTCGAAAGATTCGATCTCCCGATGTTACTGCAGACGTCATCCTCGATCCACAAGTTCCAGCAACAATGATGTTTCTCTGTCTTTACGAAATCCTTGACAATGGGGATTACCGATGGGTATTTCATCTCAGAGCGAGTCAGGACTTTATGAGGAAACGACAGCAGCTAGCTCTTCCATCTAGCCAGAATACTGGGTTTGGAAGTCTTGCTGCATTTGCCGAGCGGTATTTTGCCTTCCAGGACGTTATCAGCAGAACGGCTTGTGGAAACTCTCCAATCTTTGGGTTGGAGTATTGGCAAAGACCGGATCATACGGAAGACATCGACGCGTGGATGGGATGCAGTCCAGCAATGGCTTCTGTCATCTTCAAAATCACCGAACTTGCTCGGACAAGAAATAGAGATAATATGTCTCAGAAGGAATACGATCTTCAAGTTGAAGATCTGGACAGAGAACTTGCGTTGGTCAGTTCCAACGTCACAGTCGTTGAGGCCATGGACGAGAACGTCCGGCGAAGCGTTGATCTGAAAAAGACTTCAGTACAACTCTACTTCCATTGCCTCCTCAGAGATGCAGACCCCTCAACGCCGCAAGTCACATACCTCGTCACAAAGGTCCTACAATCCATCCATAGCCTCATTCAACAAGGTAGCGCCGCAGGACTCTTATTCCCGTTATTCGTTGCGGCCGTGGAGCTGGATCCACTACAAGACGACAAGATATTCCTACATGAAGGTCTGGGGACATATTTATCTGGAAGACAGATGGTACTGGAAATTCTCGAGGATATGGTCGGCTCGTCGTTGGCGAATATTGAAAGGACAAAGGCTGTAATTCTCAAGGTCTGGAGAATGCGAGATTTACATACGCAGAGGGAATCTCCTCTCGTGGGAATGGGAGATGCTAACGATTGGAATTATTTTGTGAGCCCTTATACTCAGAATTTGAACTTGGCTTAGATGGGATTGGTAAAAAGCTGTATATAGCGATATGTCATCGTGGTAATTATTATATTGCCACCGGATTAATGAATAATGATAGAGTATGATCTTCTTCACCGCAAAAGGAAGCCGGGGAATACGGTGTCAGCGGGGTCGATGAAGAAACTCATACGCCCGACCAAATTGGCTGTTCCTCTGACACGAGGTATGCAAGCAGGAAACTTTATAGGACTCTCCTCCTCAGAAGCGATATCTGCTTCAAATAGCGTGTCAATGATAGAGCGATGCAAAAGTTTGCCCTTTCCAGCTCCTAACTTCCCTTCAGCGAGGAGAACTGCGATTCTTGAGGCTGTGCCGGAGCCACAAGGCGAGCGATCAATCTGGCCATCCGCAAAGACAGTAACATTTCTTTGTCGGACCTCTTCCAAGTCTCCGGAGCCTTCCTCGTTGTAGAAGATGACTCCGTACAAGTCATATGTCCCGTAATGTGCTCTTGTACCAAGCGCTGCCTTGATCTCCCTTCCAATGTTGATGAAGTCAATGTACCGAGATGGCTCAACTACGAGGCCCAATTGAGCAGCGTCCACATGGGCGTAAACAGCTCCTCCAAAAGCCAAATTGGCCTTTACAACGATATCCCTCGAAGGAATTGTAACGGGGAGATCTTTGGCGATTTGATAGCTCTTGACGTTGATGAAATCACCATGAATAGGTCTTCCCTGCTCGACGGCAATTTTAGCCACCACGCGACCGGACGGAACATCAATAACCACGTCAACATTCCCATTCTCCGGTACTTCAACCAATTTCTTGGTAACAGCCCAGTATCCGAGCGCTATGGTACCGTGTCCGCACGCAGTTGAGAAGCCGTCTTTGTGCCAGAAAAGGACTCCGAAGTGAGCGCCGGCGTCATCGGGCGGGGTGATGAAACCACCGTACATGTCTGCGTGGCCGCGCGGTTCATGGCATAGCGATTGGCGGAGCTGGTCAAGAGGATGATTGGGAGTGTTTACAATACTGAGTCGACGATCTTTGACTGTTTCTGCAGCTGGGAGATGGTCTTTGGGAAGGGTTTGGACGATGCGAAATGGTTCGCCGGCTAGAGAAGTCAATCGCTATTACTGGAGCTACAGAATGAGTGAGTTTACCTGTGTGCCAGTCCTCTGTATCTATCCAGAATGACATATTTATTTTGTTGAAAAATATTATGTGATTGCTCTCTGTTTAATCAACTGTCGCGCTGGTTTTATGCAACAGACAAGCCGTTGTTATAGCCGTTCAATCGGCTCTTACAATCCGCCCCGGTCGGAAGCCAACGCCGATGCGGGCCTCCGCCTCCGACCCCGGGCCGGTCAATCTGATGCGTCTTCTCCTTCCGAGCATTTTGGGATCTCCGCTAAAGGGCGGAGCACTATCACCAATAGCAGCACAGCTACCCCTGGCACCTCAAAGAACAAATCAGAAGCTTGAACAGAGTCAAGCTTTTATCCTCCGGCAGTTGAATCATGATGTTTCGCGTGGAACAGTTTGCAATGTTCCACGACGACACAATCACAGAGTGACAGATAGATCGGTGCGACGCGCGTTCTTTTTGTGTGATAATCATCAGATCATGGAATAATGACATCTGTACACTTTTGACATGCTTGTTTGTTTACAGTACTTGTCTGAACCGTTATTGTGGCGTATCTTTTGTCTCTCAATAGGGTCTGTGGCAGAGACAAAGAAAGCCCCTTTGAGAGATTGGCAAGAGAGATTAGCCCTTTGGAGGTCAGAATTGGCAGCGGAGTCCGGTAGAGGGGCCAAATAAACCGCTCAGCTTATTGCAGTGACATTAAATTTGATCTATTGGTTGAGCGCCCTTTTTTCCTTTTTCCTTCTTCCCCTTACTATTTTCTTCTTTCCCCTTACTATCTATTAGCGGGGAAATTAGCTCCAGTGATTAAAGGAGGCTATCTGCACCAAGGGTTTCCAAGGGTCGTTTTTTTAGAGTTATTACCAAGCGATAAAATGTCTGCCAGAAAATAAAGTTCCTTCGTCTTGGCATGGGCAACGGCTGATGACAACCACAAAAGCTTGTTTTGAAACGGAACGCAGGGGAGGGGAGAGAAAGGGATGGCTTGCGGCTGAGCTGCTCCCCTCCCTTGCGCTTGTTTCGTTACCAGGGAGCCAGCCAACTGTCCATTTCTTTGTCGGCGTGGCTTTCAATAGCCCACAACCATTGATCCCTAGCGCTACTAACGTTATTGTCGCCAGGAAGAGGCTAATGACCCATAATGTTTGCTTTCCCCGTACAGTGCTCAATAGTTAGCTGTCAATAGCGGTATCACGTTAAGCTTCATGTCAGGTGCGACTCGACTGCACCGTTCCTTCCGCCTCCGTCGCCTTTTTCGGCCTGTGGAAGGCAACACCAGTATAACATGACAACCGTCTCTCTTTCCTTCCTTTCATTACATTCTTTTTGGTCATGGTGGATGTTGTTTCCCGGTCTCCCTCCAATTGACTGAGACAGTTTGCGCTTGTTCCTCTCCTTCTTCCACTTCTCCATAGCTTACACTCAGCTCCTCATTTGACAACCTACGAACCATCCATATTATGCATAGCTTCCACCCACCTTGGGCTATGTTTTAGGTATGACTAGGGCGTTGATAGTCCATTCCAGACGCCCTGTCTTCATACCAATATGCCCCAACGGTCTCAGACTTTCCGGCAAGGGACACGACACCCCTTACGCCACCTGATTCACCCTTCCGAGGCCGCGGCAAACCTCGCCAAAGCAAAACGTACCTTTTATTTCTTTGCTTCTTCACTCATTCAAAAGTCTCGCCGGCTATCCGTCTTGGCCGCGAACTCGCTCCGTCACAAAAGCATCATCAAGCCTTTGATCATGTCGGAACCGTCATCGTTCAAGGCCCTCGTGGGCCGTATCTTACCTGTCGCCTTTTGCGTTTTACTCTTTTTCGCCATTACAGTTCACCAAATCTATCCATCCGACGATCCGTATCGATGCAGAGCTCTTCTGGGAGAGAGCGAACGAAATGGGAGCTGGCTTCATACTCCAGATGTGACGGGTGCGAGGAGGCCTTTTAAGAATTGGCAGCCTGATGGGTGCATGCTGCATCACTACAAGGCGGAAGAAATTAAAGAATGTATGGGCGATCGCCATGCCGTCTTTTCGGGAGATTCTACGACAAGGCAGATATTTTGGGGTCTGGCGCGACTGGTACGTTTATCGTTTGTCGCTGTGCTTGACATGGTTTCGCTACTGACCAAATGCTCTAGCTGAATCGCAAGGCGGCGAAAAAGGGTCGCGATGAGCTCGACCCTCACAGGAGTTACAACACCACTTTTGGTGGTGTTCGACTGATTCATATCTGGAACCCTTTCTACAATACTGTTAAGCACAAAAAAATTTCTTTGAGAAAGCAGCTCGAGTTGATGAGCGATAACAAGCATGATCCCTCTAGCGAAGAACAGCAGATGGGTCAGCCTGGCCTCATCATGCTTGGTGCTGGAGCTTGGTACGCTGGCAACTACTACGCGAATGAGTCCGAGGTGCGCTTCGAAACGGCATTGGACAATATCACTGAGATCCTTCAGCTTAGCGACCTGCCCACGTTCGGTACAGCACGGATGGATCCCGAAGAGGGCATTGGCAATGAAGTCTTTATCGCTCCTGTTGCTCCTCCATACTATGCCCAGATGCCCGCTTCGAGAACCGGACCCAAGGGTGTCCATAAGGGAGAAGTCGAAGCCATTGACGAATACATCTTTTCCCAGGAAAAGGATCACAATCTTCGACTGCTTCGAGCCTTTCCTCAGCTTTCCCTCAATCAACCCGAGGCCATTGTCGACAAGACCGGGACTGGCTTCCATGTCATTGATTCAGTTGCCGAGATCAAAGCCAACATCCTGCTCAACCTTCGATGCAACGCGAAAATGGACCGCAAGTCCGGTTACCCCTACACTCGAACATGCTGCACTGACTATGGTGGTCGGTCATGGATCCAGGTTATTATTCTTGCTGTTGTCGCCCTGTATGCCATTGCCTGCGTTTTCTTCGAGGGTTTCAGCTTTGTCTCATCGCTGGGTGTCAAGGGTATTAACATGAAGGTTGGCATCTTTGCAGTCGCCCTCATTTACTGCTACGCCGCCGACCGTACCCATCTGTTCTCTAAGGGCATGAAAGAGTTCGTCTCGAATGAATTCTACCTTCTCATCGGAATCTGCGCCATCTTTGGTGGACTCACCATTCGTAAGGTCAAGTTCCGCACGCCTCGACCCCCTCCTACTGCAGCTATATCCGAGAATGGAGATGAGCCTACTCCTGCGCCCGCGCCAGCGACACCTGTGGCTCAGGATGCAGGTATTCTAGCAAGAGACCAGACTGAAGAGTGGAAGGGGTGGATGCAAGCCGCTATTCTCGTCTACCACTGGACTGGCGCGTCTGGCAATCTTCCCATTTACATCTTCATCCGCTTGCTTGTCGCTGCGTACCTCTTTCAGACGGGATATGGTCATACCATCTACTTCCTTTCCAAAAAAGACTTTTCCTTTCGTCGCATCGCAAGCGTTTTGCTCCGTCTCAACATACTCAGCTGTGCGCTCCCATACATCATGGGTACCGATTACATGTTCTACTACTTCGCACCTCTAGTCAGCTTCTGGTTCCTTGTCGTCTACGCCACCATGGCTGTCTGTTCCAGCTTCAACGATAGCATTAAGGTTCTGGGTAGCAAGATCTTGGCATCTTTCGTCTTCGTCACACTGGTGCTCAATCTTACTCCCTTCATGGAGTGGCTGTTTGCCCTTCTTAATCTTGTCTTCCGCATCAAGTGGGACCTCGACGAGTGGCAGTTCAGAGTCACCCTGGATGGAACCATTGTTTTCGTTGGCATGCTTGCTGGCGTCGTACACCAACGTGTCGAACGTGATGCCTTTTGGTACACGAACTACAAGTTCGCCATCATCCCATCTCTACTGGCTGTTTTTGGCTTTGGATACTTCTGCAGTTCTATGGAAAGCAAGAGCGTCTACATCCTGTTGCATCCTGTCATTTCCATTTTCCCTATCCTCGGTTTTATTGGTCTTCGAAACGCCATTACTCCATTCAGGAACCGCTACTCTACGGCCGCAGCCTGGCTTGGAAAATGCTCCCTTGAGACCTTCATCCTGCAGTTCCACATCTTCCTTGCGGGCGATACAAGAGGTGTTCTCCTCTTGGATATCTTCAAAGGAGATGGCAGTCTTCTCAATGACCGCTGGCGAGCTCTGGCAGTCATCGTGCCTGTCTTCCTCTGGATCAGCCACTTGGTTGCTGAGGCATCTGGCCAGATCGTGAAACTTATTATGGGAGAGTCCAAGCCCAAGCCAACCTTTCAGGATATCGAAGATGATGATGAAAATCAGCTTAAGATTGTTGAGCCTGTGTGGGAGAACATGCCCATGCTCAACAATGTGCACTTGGATCGTGCCAAAGACTTTTGCAAGTCTGTTACCAGTGGACTTCACTTGCGTGTCGGCGCTATTCTGGGAGTGATGTGGCTACTAAACTGGGTAAGCTGATCTCCAAGACTATGGGTATTCTTTCTAACATTCCTTAGTTATACTAAAGTCACACAAGGCTTTCGGGTTTTGATATGAGCAGTTGTTTTTGGTTTTCCCCTTGAGTGTTATTATAGAATAGTGGCTTTAGCATAGTCGCATTGGGGTGCATGAATGGTTCGTTGGTTTGGCATTATTCACTATTGTAGATTTGAACATAGATATCAAGTAAGATGAGTCCTTGTTATCTTTTGATCGCCGCTGTGGCCTTAGAATAAAGAGAGGGGGGATTCCATGAATGTCCACCCTGAAATAAAATAAAGAAATACAAACACATCATACAGACAGGTTTTTCTAACTATTACAATCGGGCTCCTACTTCTGTACCGACGACGGACACATCTCGATACTCACTACTTCAGAACAGTCTCTTCCTCCTTCATCCCAATCCACTGCCAGCAAGCCTTCCACAAAGCGTCCCTCTTCGCAGCATCCATACAGATCGGATCCTCCTTCTCCCGTCTCAATCCCATGAAATATCCTTTTACTCCCTGGTATTTGTCTCCGACGGACAGCTCGGCAAGCTCTTGTCCAGATTGCGCGGCAGATCGTAACTCATCGGTAAAGTACTTCAGAATGGGAAGTAAGAGGACGATCAAGCCGAATGCGAGGCGTATAAAAGTTGTCTGGATCTTATGCGCGCGTGAGTCGACCATGCCACCTGGATCCATCGCTATGGCTGCAATACCAGCCAATTTGGGGTCCTGAGCCTCTATATTAGTACTTTATACAAGGTTGTCTGGGGAATGACTGTACCTTTGCGAGCTTTGCGTTGAGGTCATGCATAAACATGATATTCGCCAACTTACTCACTCCATATCTATGAAAGCCATGATGATACTCTTTGCCAGCCATGTCCCTCTTTGGCTTCACAAGCACATCCAGATCCTCGGGTATACCAACTCTCAGATTGAACAGTGGATGCGGCCGATCCGTGTAATGTGTGTTGGAACCAAGCATGACAATCCTGCCATCCTTCGACATCGACCCAAGTAGTTTAAGAACAAGGAGATAATGGCTCAAGTGATTCACCTGAAATGTCCTCTCAAAGCCATCCTCGGTGTAGAATTGTTCTTTGAGGGACATAGTGAAGGCGTTGCATACGATGGCTTTTATAGGTGGTATTTCACCACTTTGCACGCGCTGGGCTGTTTTCTCGGCGAATTTGCGGACATTTGATAGAGAGGAGAGATCCAGACCCTCGATCGATGCTTGAGATGAGTTTGGGAATGTCGAGATTATGTTCCTGAGATGCATTGTGTTGGGATCACTGGGAGAGGCGTTGCGGACTGTAGCCAGAACGGTGAGGTTTGGATAGTGGCTTAGGATATGGGAGACGAAGGGTGATGCACATGAGCCGTTTGCTCCTGTTATTATGACTGTTCCTGTTTCTGACGGTGGCATCGTGATGGCCGAAGAGGTTCTATCTTGGGTAGGAAAGATTTGGTGGAAGTGATGTTGCTTGTGGTTTGATACTCAGAATATATATTACACAAGAAGTGGCTGTCTTTTATGCTTTGGATTGATTATTTCTACGGCCTTTATATATTATTTGCTTATAACGTGTCCTGATAGTAGATGAGTTCTAGAAGTTGATGTTCCATAGCGAAGTCCTCGGAGTTCCGGGTGGGGCCGGAGTTCCGCAGCTCCTGGGAACTCCTGGGAACTCCTGGGTCAAGACGTCCTCCCAAGTCCAGAACAACCTCTCATTTGAGTTACACAAATACAACCCAGAGACTGTCTAATAGATTGAGAGCTCATTTTTATCCTGATAAGTAGTTAGTCTCGATTGAGGAGTGTTTGTGTATGCATGAACCAAGCACGTTGCGATGGCTCAGCACAAACCCGACCCGTTGGGCGTTGAGCAACCTTAACCTCGAGTTTATTACTTCGTCTGAACTAATAGTACACCAAGACTTGACGGTCTTTCAGATTCCCAATGTCTTCTTTGCCCATTTCCGAACCCTTTGCCGACACATTCAAGATGTTAGATGATTTGTCATCCTCTCCACTACAAGGCGGGCCGCGGTCCATACCCGATCGCTAACTCGTTTTTTGAAGTTCCTTGCGTCAATGTATCATCACTCACTTAAATATCTTACCATATAGGAAGCAGACCGCTCAACGCAGAACGAATAGCTCGGACTTCTGAACAATAGTCAGTGATCATAACGATGATGGAAAGACTTAAGTACAGTGAATCTCAGCTTGAGACTTACTACAACCGCATCAACTTCCAAGACTCTGATCGAAAATACACAATCAGCAATCTTTCATCTGAAGCTCAACTCGAATTCCTCTTCAGCCTCTCAAAACAACAAATTCTCGGTGTCCCCTTTGAGAATCTCACACTCCATTACTCCTGGCATAAGGTTATCGACGTCAACGCAGACCATCTCTTCACCAAGATTGTCACCGAGAAACGAGGAGGTTACTGTATGGAAAACAACAGTTTCTTCCACACGATTCTTGTATCACTAGGCTTTGAGGTATACATGGTTGCTGCAAGAGTCTTCAGTCCAGATGTGAAGAGGTACGGTGGTATAACGCATTGTCTCAACGTCGTGACCATCGGAGGAAAGTCGTATGCTGTTGATGTTGGATTCGGAGCCCGCACGCCGACTGTTCCTATGGAACTTCTGGATGAAAAGACTTTTTGGAGGTCAGATTCGGGTCAGATGAGGTTACGACATGGCACTATTCCTCAGTACCTGAGCAAGCAAAAAGTATGGATTTACGAATTCCGCTCGAACGACAGTGGCGAATGGATCCCCCAGTGGTGCTTCATAGACCACGAAGTCCTCCCCGACGATATCCGCGTCATGAACATGTCACCCGCGAGAAGCCCTTCAAGCTTCTTTACTTTCAAAGTCGTTGCCGTGCAGTTTACTTCTGAAAAGGAAGACTGCTCGGAGATGGAGACGAGGGATTTGAAGAATGCCGGGGGTGACATCGATGGTAGCGTGTTTATTGATGGCAATGTCATGAAGTATAGGAAGGCAGGTGTCGTCAAGATGGAAAAGACTTTTGAGAGTGACGATGAGCGGCTGGAGGCATTAAAGAAGTACTTTGGTATTGAGTTGACTGAGGAAAATCGGAGGGCTATAAGAGGAACTGCCGGTGCTATCGCATAGATTGCCGGCTTGAAATATTTGCAAAGACGGTTGGATAACGCTATAGAGTATGAGACCTTTCCAAAACCACAAAATACAGCGAATACCAATACCCAATATGGAAAGTAGCCTACTGAAAGTCCATGTCATCCAAAATCGCCCAGGCCGTAGAAGGACTCATCATGAAATCATCAGCCTCACAAGGCCCTCCGGTGGCTATCCTCTTACGGTTGACCTGCTCCAACGCCTTTTCATCCAGCTCACGAGCCATAGCGAGCATAGTACCGTAGGGTTCCTTTGGTAGATGGCTGCTCATCTCCTGAAATACCATAAAGCAATCGTCGAGGAGCTGGCGATCGTTTGTGATGAAGGCGTGGTCCGGATGTTCGATAAGGTTTACGATGAGAAGAACCAGACAGGAGAACGAGCCGCAGTTATGAAGCCTGTTGAAGGTCAATATAAGGTTGATAGGTGCTGGGGCGACTGACCAGAGAATGTACTCTGTTGGTCTCTTTTTCAACAACAACTCGAGGCAAACTCGACCATATCTGACGCATTCATCCCATCCAGACGGTAAAGGCGGGATATCGCCTCTTCTCACCTCCCCATCAACGCTATCACTAACATCGATGACGGCTGGAGACAAGTACAGTCTCACTCTGTTGACCCACGCATCCTCAAACGTGAATATCGAGCGAATCTTGATCCGACACTCAGCATGGTGAAACCAAAGATTCATCATGAAATCCATCGCCGCTGGAGAAAGCCGCTGGCGAATTCCTTCTGCGGAGTGTAGTTCTATGGGGATCTCCTGGACCAATTCAGCTAGCATCTCTTCTATACGGAGTATCATGCTGTTCTTTTGTTCTTGTGTGAGAGTTATAGACTTCTGGCTGTAGAGGAGATCGTAGACTTTGCCTTGGATGTATGCAAACTGTGCTTTTACGCGGAGGTAGTTGAAACGGACGCTGTCTGTTGAGATGATGACACCAAGGTTGTCCTTGGGGTCAGAGTCTGGGAGATCCATGTCCGTGTCGATATCGAGTTGTGAGTATGGACTTTGAGATCTCTGTGAGATTTCCTACGAATGCTCAGTGGTATTCAGTATAAGTCGTGGGTATATACTTACCCTGTCATATATATATGATAACCAGAACAGTTGTGTCCTTCGGGCTTTCTCTGCATTTGTCAGTCCTTTCAGTGCCTCTTTCGAATTCAGTCCTAGATTCTGAGCAAGCTTCACTATGCTACCAGTTAAAACAATAGCGAGTTGAAAGTCAGAAGAGCCAAGAAACAGTATCACGACCCCCAGCAGCACTTGCAGTCCCATCAAGTCTTTTCCCTGTACCATCAATTCGGACATGACAGACCGGACATTTTGAATACACCCATTAAGCGCTGCATCATCTGAGCCTCGACCCTCAAGGGCACGATAATTAATGGCCAAGACGACATTTATAGCAGCCCAGGAGATGATGGACCGTTTGGTCGTCTGAGCAAAGAAGTCCAGAAGCATGCGCATAAAAGCCGTCTCATCGAAAAGCGGGATAACTGCATTGTAGTTCCGGAAGTAGTTGTCCACGAGAGGAAGGACTTCTGATAGAGGTGCAAGTTCCAGCTGATTTGACGTTGAGATACTCAATGAGGGCGACACGGAGGCTGTGGTGGACGTAGAAATGCAGCCTGTAATATCATGAGGTGTCTGGCCAGGTGAAATGGCCCAACTATTAAATGAACTGGGAAAGGCGACATTGTTTGCGGGACCGCTGGGAACCTGCTGAAGTTGGGCTTGTGCGTTCTGACCAGCGAGTACAGTAAGTAAAGACTCAATAGTTGCCAAACGCTCTTCCAATGAAGCAATACGATCAGGTCTCAATAATTAGCAAAGATTGGAGACACCAATAGAGTCAAGTATCCTTACTGTGACCCAGTTTCACGAGGCGTTGATTTGCGTCTAGTCGTCACAGTTGTCTTGCAAGTCACGGCATAAAGCGTACAGTTGGAGCAGGTTGGTTTGCGGGCGTCGCATTTGGCTTTCCTCGTGACGCAATAATCGCAAGCTATAAGATATCATAAATCAGCATTTCTTTATTGCCCAAATGCCACATATCTTTCCACAGGCTCACCTTTTCGTCTGCTCGACACAGTCTCCATAGCGAAAAGATAAGAGATGATTGATAGAATGGGCAAGCTGCAGTAGCGGGGTTGAGGTGCTAAATTTAATGGATCTTTTTAATGGATCACCTGTCGGATAGCGGTGTTGGCGGAAAGCCCGCTGGAACTCCGCCCATTTGTTGGCCCATGCTTAAAGGATTTAGGGTAATACCTGGGCGGTTATTGATAGATGCGTGTTGGCTTGGCTTTTTATCCCTGAATATCTTTTCTTATCGTAGCAATCAAGAATGAATGTTGCTGCTAGGATGATCATTTGCAAATATGATAAAGAATGGCGAAACTGATAAATCCTTCAAGCTCAACATGCTGAGCCTTGTAATATTGTGGTACTCTTGGCTGCATATCAATTCAACACTTCAATTAACGTCCCGTTACGGTAAGGTGCTCGCGGAACATTGTTTCAACGCCCCGGGCGGTGGGAAAGCGGGGGATGAGATCCATCCTTGGTGATCCCTCCACTCATCCACTCCAGGCCTCACGATCTAATGCCAAGTCAAAGTCAAGAACAACAAACTCCATTTTTATTTGCGTCCCATGCGCGAGAAACTCTCTAAGCTCTATCGCGCGCGTCTATCGCGTATGTCTAGTCTATCGTTTATGTGTCTATCACATTTCAATTCGCGAATGTGTATTCTATCGTCTCATAACATAGCATAGCCTCGATCGATCCTAAGCCGGAGATCTACTCCTTGGCCCAGCGCATGGCACCAGGAACGGCGGGGTCGTGCTCAACATACTTGAGGCTGCCGAAGATGGTCCAGAGCTGACCCAAGAAGTTGCGGTCGTCGTGGCAGTAGTGGTCGCCGATGACGGGCTTGATGGCCTCGGTGGCCTCGTCAGCCTTGTAGAAGGGGATCTTACTGCGATGAGGTTAGACGTGACTTGGTCAATTGGGATCAATTGGACTTACGGGAACAGGTGGTGAATGACGTGCTTCTCAATGATGCCGTGGAAAAGGTGCTTGCCAATGAAGCCGAACTCACGGTCAACAGTGGCAAGAGCACCCTTGACGTAGGTCCAGCCTTCAGGGGTGTAGTGGGGGAGCTCGGTGTGATGGTGGTGGAGGTAGGTGATGGCGACTAATGTTACGTTAGTGACAATTGAGTGATTCGGTTTCTCACCAAAAACTTACCGAGCCAGTGGTGGACCCAGAGGTAGGGAACGAGGTAGAGGAAGAGAACGGTGGAAACGCCGACCTGCTTGGAAGCGAAGTACAGAGCAGTACCCATGAGAGCAAGACCGATATCGGAGATGAGGATGAAGATGGCCTCGTTGGGGCGGAAGACAGCGCTGGTGGGCTCGAAGTGGCTGACGCGGAACCAGCTGGACAGACCGCTCTTGGGCTCCCACTGCTTGCTACCCTTGCCAGAGCTGGCGTTGAAGAAGAGGTACACCTGCCATCCGAAGAGCTGGTGGAAGATGAGCCTGACGGCCTGGGCAATGGGGGTGTCCTCGATAAGCTCAGCAACGTCCATACCGGCAATGCGGAAGGACATGGAAGGCTTGGGCGAAGTGCGGGGGACAAAGGCCATGTCGAGCTCCATGTGGCCAGTGAAGCGGTGGTGACGGTGGTGAGAGTACTTCCAGCTGAAGTAGGGGACCATGAGGAACGAGTGGAGGAACCAGCCGGTCACGTTGTTGAGCTTTCCGTGGAGGGAGAAGGCACCGTGGCCGCACTCGTGACCGAGAATCCAGATTCCGGTGCAGAAGAGGCCCTGGACGAAGCCGTAGACCATCCAGGCGGTAACACGGAGGTACTGGTCCTCAATGCTGGGGATGTAGGTGAGGGCGGCCCAGACGAGGGCGCTGACCATGGTGAAGTCGCGGACGACATAGTAGTACGAGGTGATGAGCGAGGGCTGGAAGCAGTGGGCGGGGATGGCATCCTTGATGGTCTTGATGTCGGGGAATTGAGGCTGAGATGTGGCCTCGAGAGTGACCTGAGAAGACACGATGTTAGAGGAGCGGAAAAGGCTTGAGCTTCAGCGTCTTGGCTTACCTTGGGCAGGTCCTTCTCAACCACAACAGTGGTGGCAGTTCGCTGTCTGGTCGCCATTGTGCCTAGCGATTGGAGAGATTGCAGAGTATACGACGAGACTCAGCAAAACAGGAGGGGTGAGGGGAGGATAAAGTTTGGAAGAAGAAAGGAAGAGAGGAAGAAGACGAGGAGAAAAGAAAAATCTCGGAACCCTTTTTCGCTCCCCAACAAAGCTCTAAATATTTCGCTACAAGCTACTACTCTCCATACAAATCCTCACAAGTCCGTCTCAGGATAACCCCCTCGACCTTGACCTAATCCAGCGATAGCATAGCGACACCCATACGAGAAAAAAAAAGAGCGGATACTGGGTTCAACTTTTTTCTCGAAGCCGACTCTGTCCAAAGAGGACCTTCCAAGGGTTTGAGAGAGAGATTAGGGGTCCAGACTCCATATCGCACCCCTGGCAGACCAATGAGGCGCGGCTTAAAGGTCCACGATGTGCGGGAGATCATGGAGACTTGAGAGAGCAGAGGCCAGACTCAGAGAGGGGGGAGACGTGTTGTTCTAATGCATGTGGAGCCCTGAAACCCATTAAAAGAGTGTTAAAGCTTGTCAGGGAGGAGCTTAGCCTTGAGTTGGAGGCAAATAACATTAACCGAGGGTAGCAAGGGGACCTTGTACGTTTGGGTTTTTTTGTTGAGGAAACGCTGTTTTGCGGTGAGATAGCAACGGGCAGGCATTGTTGCCTTTTTTTGTGCCTATCATCTCTCTTTGTTTTCTCTGGTCCAACATGGGTATTCCTCCTTTTTGTCTTTGTGTGTACACGTCTTGTTCTTGTCGATCTTCTTTCTCGATGTGCTAAATCTCAGATTGAGGCAGTGACATTAATGTGTGTGCCTGAAGAGTGGATCTGCAAGTCTCAGATAAAGGTCTTAGGGATTATGTGAGTGGCTGCGTGGCTTGCGGTCACGTTATTTTAGAGCCGCCTTTATAGCCTCGATTTGGAGTGAACATCCATGAGTTTGTTCGATGCATTTTTCTCGAAAATTTTAGAAAATTTTCGGTTTTCTCAACGTGTCGGGGAAGAAAAAGCGGACCGGGCTAAAGGGTGACAAGCAAGATCCAGACTAGATTGCTACAGTACAGTACCTAGATTACTCTAGTGGTTAGGTAACCAAGCCTGTCTTTTGGAGGAGGAGCAATCGGGGCCATGAAGTGGTAGCCGCGAAATATCCCGGATTGGAGAAAAGGAGGAGAGATAATTAGCTTATCTTTTGATAGAGGAAAAAGAACAGACAATCTTTGTCCTGAATGTCATGTCACAGGTTCCATCAAAGCTTGACCGTTTTTTATGCATTTTTTGTTTCATCGCAGACAAGAGATGAATTGATCAATTTAGGAAATAGATAATCCGACTGTTTTTTGTCAGTCAAACTCAATCGAGACCGCATTTTTGGTATTTTTGGTTCGCCGCCCCTAGCAAAGGTTTAGCGCCGCATCTCATGATGCTTGAGTCAAGTCGGTTCGAGTCAAGGTTTCATATTCACATGCATTTTCGCTTTGCTTTTTTTTTACTCTGCCTGACATGACATGAACCTGATTCACATCCATCACATGGCAAGTGCATGAATCTCTCATCCAATCGGTAAACGTCCGGCCCCATGCCATGTTGATGATTCATTCTATTATCCTTTCTTACCCGTTATTTTCAAGGGGCGCCGTTTCTAATTATTCTATGTGTACCTATGATAGATATGCTTTCACTATATACAGTATGGTAAATGAAACAAAAAACTAATAAACTTTCGCGAAAAAAGAGGGATCAGTGAAATAAATTGCCCATGTCGTTCTGTTTGACGCCGCGTGTGCTCTTGTTGCGAAGCTCCTTTCCCGCGTCGTCGTATGCTCGCACGTATATCGTTACAATTCGTTATTACAACTCTCAAGACACTCATTCTCTAAAAGATGAACGAAGCGACAAACACGAGACACGTGTAAATCGTGGTGGTCGTGTATTCCAGCTCGAACCACGCAGCT
This sequence comes from Fusarium brachygibbosum, assembly GCA_018886245.1. Taxonomy (NCBI): domain Eukaryota; kingdom Fungi; phylum Ascomycota; class Sordariomycetes; order Hypocreales; family Nectriaceae; genus Fusarium; species Fusarium brachygibbosum. The sequence continues at coordinate 3,444,985 of MU249525.1, forward strand.
TGACCGCCAAACGCAATCTTCTTGCTCTGCGGCGTTGGGTGCGCCACCTGCGTCTTGGGGTCGCGATTCAATAAGTCCTCGCGGTCGGGCATCGCCGGCGGGTCAATCGCGTACGAGATGGGCGTCCAGAGGGAGCTGCAGATGAAGAGGAACGTCAGGGGCGGCCAGAAGGCGTGCGTGAGAAGGGCGGTGAGCGTGTTGCGGACGGTGTCGGTCGTGACAAACGATCGGAACGAGGTAAGGACCACGGCGACGAGGGTCAGGTACACAAAGAAGAGGTGGAAAAGAGCCATATAATTGACAAGAATGCCCCAAAGACGGCGGAACATGTTCTTTCGGAGCTTAGCATCACGCTCGTTGAGGGCTGAGCCCAGAGATCCTGTCGGCTTGAAAGCCTGCGTTTGACCACCAAGCCACGTCGGGAGGATGAACGATCGGATGATGCACAGCGCGATGTAAGGAGACATCCAGAGCTGGTATCGCGAACCTCGCTGTCCGGTGTGATAACCGGCGGGGATGAACAGAGCAAACTCGCACAATCGGTTCGAGATGACAGACGCAAAACAGGCTCGGATCAACCATCGGAGCTGCTCATCGGTTGCGTACGCAACCAAAGGCTTTTGCATGATGAGGATAATCGGAATGGCGAAGAGCGAAACGGTGAGAAGAACAGTGTACAGACTCAGCGAGGCATACAAGAAACCTGAGAATCGCTGTGCGGTTGTCATCTGGCGAACCTTGTCACCCCAGAGACAAAAGTTGAGCTTGAACGAGGTGTCGACTGTCCCAATGGCCCATCGCGTACGCTGCTTCAAATGACCACCGTAGTCTTCGGGGACGGTACCGAACTGGAGAGGTTCGTGGATGAAAGCTGTCTTCCAGCCCTTGCCGAGCATGAGGGTCGAAGTAGCGACATCTTCAGCAAGAGAACCAAGAGGGAAGTTGCCGATCTGATCGAGAGCTTCGCGACGGGCTACATAGCCGGATCCAGTACACCATGCGACGCCTAGAGCATCCTTAATAGGCTCAATGACGTGCACGAAAAAGTCGAGACTCTGAGCGAGGGGGTCAGAGGGAGGAGTGTTGTAGAAGAGCTGAGGTGGGCATGCGAGAGCCATCTTGGGATCGATGAGCATGTGAGGAATGATAGCGCGGAGCCAGTCACGTTCGGGAATCTGCAGTTGTAAGTACATGTCCCTTCTGACGCGTTAAAGACACTTACCATATCGGCATCCAGAGCAGCCATGAATTGACCAGCTCCTCCAGGCAGTTTGTGTACCTCGTCAAGACCATAGTTGAGGTTACCAGCCTTGAAATGATGAGGCTGACCGGGAATCTTGACTCGAGCCATGTAGTACAAGTTGGGATATGTCATGGCCAACTTGGAGCACATATCTTCGAGACCAGCAGACTTTCCATCATCCAGCACGATAACTCGGTATCGATCGCGAGGATAGTCCAAATCACACGCCGCACGTACAGTGTCCATGACCAGGTCATCGTCCTCACCACAGCAAGTGATGAAAGCATCAACAGTGGGAACGTCGTTTCCTGACACTCTCAACTTGGGTCGCTGTCGCTGCTTCATAGACCACATCGTCCAGGTATTATGCATCAGCGAAGGAATCGCCACAGCAATCTCAACGGCGATAAACACCCACGCTCCCTCATATGTTTGCTCTGCTGCGTTCTGTGCCCATATGACACAGGCGATTCTGAGAGCGAGGTACGCCATGTAAAATCCCGTGTTCATAAACGTCAGCAACGGAACTAGGCGAAACACCCATCTCTTCCAGCCCTTCCAGATATCGACATCGTCGCGCTTGTGCACATGCTGGATGGCGCTGGTGTCGACGATGAAGTCCTTGGCGAGCGTGTAGTTGCTGCTGTTCTGCGGAGAGCCCTGGCCGTTTGGCAGCAAGGCTGCTAGACTCTGGTGGCTCTGGTTCTGTTTGTCGCGGGAAAAAGATTGGTCAGTGACACTGGACGACTTGTTGACGAGGGTGTGGATGCTGGGGCTGGGTACCATGAGGCTGGATGGTCTCCAGTCGACGGACGAGTTGCCCGCGTGGTAGTGCAGATGGGCGGGCGTTTCTTGGCCGCTGCGAAGAGAAGGGGTCGCTGAGCGAGAGCCTCCCGGTGTGTCGTTGAAGTATTGGCCCGGGCTATTGACAATGTGAGGAGGCCATTCGGGCGCTGGACTGTAGTCTTCTAAGTGTGCAGGTGAAGGGCGAGAAAGTCTGCCTGGCTCTGTGATGGAACGGCCATTTTGCATATCTTCCACCTCTGACTGGTATGGAGAGTAAGGTGTGTAAGGCTGCTGCTGCTGCTGCTCAGGCGGGCCATATGGCGAGTGTAAGTCTTGCTGGAAGTATTCCTGCTGTTGCTGGTTGTGTTGGAACTGCTGTCTTTGTTCATGCTGCTGCTGATGTTGACGCTGGACGTCGATCTCTACCATCTCTCTATACTCCCTATCCTGCTCGTCACGATTCCCGTTCCCGTTCATATTTGCACGAGGTCAACGACGCATGCGTCGTGGTGCCGGGCTCTTGGTCCAAAAAGGCGTAGTGACTATAAAGTTAATTGAGGGAGAGGGAAGAAAGCTGGGCGTATGCTTGGCGTAAAGCCTTTATCTTCCTTGGGCTGGTGAGTTTTTTGTTTTGTTTTAACGAGTGACTGACTCTTCTGTAGCGAGAGAAAGAATATGGAAGGAAAAGAAAGTACCAAGAGGTATTCAAGAACAAGAACGAGAGAGAGAAAGATGGCCAAGACGGGAGACAAGGGAGAGGAGGAAGAGGGACAGATGGACCGGGGGGGTGTCATTTGAGTTCCAGTGGGAGACTGGCACGTCCCAATGGATCCCGTCCCAGTCTCTGTGAAGTATGTACAGCATTGGTACCGTCGTCTCCTCAAGACGAACTCTTCCAGTCAGTGACCAATCAATTAATGCTTTCCATTCTTTTGTCCAGATAGAACCTCCAATCAAAGACCTCAAATAGCCCTCAAAGCATCTCCACTGGCTCATCATAGTATCCATGACCAGAGAATACGGTACTTCGATTAGTAGCGTGTGTGTATGTTTATTCTTGGTACATAAAAACAAGCTCCAGCCACTAATTGTCCGTTCTTCTCTTGCAAATAACAACACGAACGAACCCGCACATGCCGAAGCGATAAAAAAACGAACTGATGTACACAGACTAAAGCTAGAAAAAGCTTGGTCCCAGGAACGTCTGTCATCCCACCCCCTCCCCTACCACTCGTATCGACAGATCTAGTGGACCAATACGACTCCCGGACCAGGGCCATCCTGGCATAGATCAGGGGTACATTCAGCTGGTGCGATACGCTATCAGCTCTTTGTTTTTTTCGCCCTGCTTGATTGGACTGGGACTCACTGATTGACAGGTAGTATTCTTTCTGGCATGTCGGTATTTCTTGTATTCACAGAGAGGAGCAGGTGAGGACAGGGCGTCGGAGAAAGACTCCGCTTCAAGGGAGGGTGAGGGGACAAAGACCAAAAGAGGAAATGTAAACATGTGCAAAAGATGGTCTCTACCGGGTTCTCTACTCTCTGTACGTGCGCCCAAAAGCTTGTTCTTTTTTTTCCCTCCCTGCGTTTATGCTTGTGATCGTGTCTGTGTCTGTCTGTCTGTAACTTATTCCAGTACGACGACACTCTTCTCCAACTCTCCTCCGTCATCGCCATCATGACAATTCGGTTTCTCGTCAACTTTGGCCTATTGGCCTTGCCCATTGCCATCACATTGGGCGTACTGATCGGTCTTCAAAGCCAGCGTGAAGCGACAGGCGGTCCGCCCTTGTTCAAGCCCGATCCCAAACCGACCGGTCCCAAAAAGAAGCATGGCATTACGACTGAGCAGCACTGTCAAAAGTCATATGGTATCCATCCCGAGACCAAGGGTCAAGAATATACACGTGAGTGCATCCTCGGGAGAAGTCCACTGTCGTGTCCTGCAAAGTTCCGTCTCGAGGCACGACTTGTGCGACTTCAATTGACATGAACTGTGCTAACCGTTGATGTAGTCAATCCTAATCAGTGGGGTTGGGACGAAGGTGACGATGGAGGATTATGCTTATATGTAAGTTTTACAACGTCATGTCAATTGTCCATCATGGCATCTATCATGACAACAACATGCTATCCCCATCCAGGCCGTAAACTGACATGCACAGGTCGACATGAACAACAACGAAACCTACGCCACAAAGCAAACAGCCCCTCGCTGGTCCGTAGTATGGGAATACCCTCAAGGTCCCGAAACAGCCCCCGTCCACGCCTTCCCCAACATCAAAGTTGACGGCGACGTCTTCCCCGCCAAACTCAACACCATCGAAAAGCTCGAGATTGACTTTGAGTGGACGTACGCCGTTGGAAACAAATCTGCCAAGGGCGCCAAGCCTGCGACCAAGACGGATCTCACAGATCTCAAGGACCATTTGCTGAACGCCAACGTCGCGATGGATATGTTCATGGACAAGGATCAGAAGAAGGCGCAGGACAGTGAGGATGCGTCGCACGAAATCATGGTGTGGTTCGCAGCTATTGGGCCTGCTACGCAACCTCTCGGTTTCAACGTCGATGGATCGAATCCTATCGCGACAAAGACTCTTTACGGGACTGAGTTGTAAGTTTTGTCTCGTCTGTGTCATGAATTTGAGCTAACTCTTGTAGCAAACTCTACTACGACATCAACCAGGCCAAGCAAAAGGTCTTGACGTGGTACGTCGACACACCTGCCGAAAAGTTCGACGGCGATCTCTGGCCATTGATCGATGAGATTCTCTCCATGGACAACGCCGACTACCCTTCTGCATCAGACTACATAGGGTATATGTCATGGGGAACAGAAGCATACTCTGTGAATACGACCGTGACATTCGACGTTCCCAACTTGTCGATAAACGTCGAAAAGAAAGCTTGAACAACATATGCATTAATGTCTCTCTTCTTTTTTTTACATATACGGAGTTTTGCCTATCAATAGAATAATGAAGCGGCGTTTTTTATTTTATTGAAGATTTATTATTTACTATACATTACAACTTTAGTCGGTACTGCACGAAACAAACAAAACGGCAGCCACAGTAACCGTGATAAACTCCCTTTCACAGGTAAAGAGGGGAAAGTAATTACACAAAACGCCATGGCTTGCAATGCATGGCTAGACTGTGGTGTGAGGGAAATGGCGTAAAAGTGGCGGGCGGCGAGCGCGAAGAGCCTTCGTATTTTTTCGTTTTGCTAAGGTGATGGTGGTTTGAGACGTTTTTCCAAGGGAGAGAGCTCTGATCAACCCAGGGTTTGTACATGGTAGGCTCGTGCTCACAAGTACCAAGGCAAGGGTTCGTCTTGTCTGTAGGGGGTGTCTTTAACATCAGATCAGCGCTGTAGCGCTGTCATGAACTTTGACGGTGCCGGATGAACCGAGAGAATTAGAAGTCAATTGCATAACCTCTTTGACCATGTTTAATAACACTCATTTATTTCTCGTCTCAACTTTGACGCCGAAGCAGATATTCCTAACGGTCAAAACGTGTCCATTGTAAGAATAGCTGATAGAGTGACAAAGTGTCATCGACCAACACGAAGTACCGTGAAGGGGTTATCAGCGACTTGCGTAAGTGACAGGGGATCATGCCCTAGCCAGGTCTCCACTGGCGATACCAAAAAAACAATCCCTGTTAGCCCTGCCTTGCAATCCATGTAAACCTAACCTGCCGTCAGCTGGCATGAGACGACCGTACAATGGGATGGTAGGTTGTTATCAAAGGCATTATTGATTAGAGAACGAATCTAGAACTACAGAGCAACAACTCTCGACTTCAATATTTACGAGATAGACTATAGTGTGCGTTATGACAACTGGTTGTGAAAGCGACAGACGCCACGCGTTGGAACCAACATGAATGACAATTGCTGGCAGGGTTGCATACTGCATCAAACAGCGTACGTAACCACTTCAATCCATGACAGTCCTGAGTTCTTTTCAATCCTGCAGTATGGCCGTCATGACGTGGATCCAATCTTTGTCTGCCTGTTGTTCCCTCCGAGAGAGCTCCATTGAAGCACCGCCGATCACCGAGCAAGCATCATATCAGTGGTATGATAGCTGAGAAGCAGAGAGAAAAACACGAAGTAAGCGGAGCGCCGTTGTCTTAGTGCTCGGACACCAAACTCGTGATGGACTGGGTCTACTTTATCGAGCCGCGAGCCGTGAGAAGATGTGCCAGTTCGAGAGGCCTGTTGAGCCACTCCCGCACAACTTTAGATGAGAACTTAGATATGGCATTACTTTGAAGAAATTGAGCATTTGAGGTTATCTTGATGACAATGCCACGTGAAGTGCTTAATTGACTCTGACTCAAAGCCAACCGGAGATACCTCCCAATGATCAATACCCATACAAACAAAAATAACTCATCGTCGATCTCGCCCGTATCGAACCCATTTATTATTTTAAGAAATCGCTCTCTTAGCATGACACTAATTCATCTCAACCTTTTTGTTCGTCATGGAACATTTTATCTTGTTATCATTCGACGTCAAAAAGCCTTGGCCCCAAAATTAAGCATTGCCCAGCTGTGGACTCTGTCTTTGCCAAGGGGGAGACGACCTAACACATCCCTGATCGGTACCTTGCATCGGAAGGGTTTTTTCTTGCCCTTGCCCGTTAGTATGACGGCGAAGCGAAGCCTGTGAGAATTTGACATCGATTCTTGGGTGTTACTGATTCGATTCAAGAGATGAATATTAGGGCTGCATTAAGAGACGAGAAAAAGCTTATCATGGCCAAGAACTGTGAAATTAACTAAAGATAACTCAATGCCCTGAAGCTTCCGATGTTAGAGGCCAGGATGGTTCCATGGTTGGTGATACAAATAATTACAGGGGTTTTCTTATCTTTGTGACGGTTGACCAACAGCGTATCCAGCAATAACGACCGAGTGACAGTTGACAGTTGACATGTGAACTATCGTCCACGTGAAAACAACATAAGCTGCATTTTAGAAGTCGTATCCTGGCATTGAAGGACGTCAAAGGATTACACTGCATTGCATTAATTGCATTACAGTACTGCACATGGGGGAATGATGTGATTTGATGGATCCTCCTTTGGACGGGAGGATCGCACTTGGACCAGGTGTCAGCACTCTTTTTCTCCCCCCTCTGTATCCACTGAATTACAGAGGGTAACACTCACAAATAATGGATGAGCTTCTTTTCTCATGATATGGAGATGCTTCCGAAAGATCTTCTGTTAGTCTCTGTTGTGTTTTGATTTCCATGTCTCGCACCAAAAATATGCATGATTCATTCCCATTCTTAAATGAGACTTTCCGTTTCATCAACTCTTGAATGTCTGGCTCACTGTAGGCATCTCCGAAAAACAACGCTCGTCCAGTCTCCACCTCATCGTGAGGCTATACAGTACACGTATTGGGATCTTACCCTGTACTGTCAATTTGATGTCAATTTTAATTGCAATCCACGTTAACAATCCGACATTTGATGTATGATATCCTTGAAGTGGTCAAAGAAGCTTCAATTTTGTATAGGTCCGGAACATTTTGAGATTAAGCCAACGTCACCCAAGACAAAATGAACGCCTCCATTCGCTTCCAGTTACCCATGCTCACTGCAGACTTCGCCCGATCTACGATGGTAACACGCTGCACTAACCACGGACACATATTCTTGTGCTTATTTCCGACTCTCACAAAGTAACCAAGACAAGTACAGCTCGCACAAGCTGACTATTTTTTAAACGAATCTTGAAACACCAATGGAATGTGAACAGGATGACCTTCTCAGATATCCGGATCATGTCTCATCGGAGCCTCCCTTTAGTCCACATCATCAACCTCTGAGCGCAACCTAGATCAAAATAAGAATGAACCGGAGAGTATATGGGCTGTGCATTTGCCCTTATTCAAGTCAAGCTGTAATCGCCATTCCATATATCTACGGCCGCAATGCTTCGGCGAGAAGGATGTGGCTTTCTGCATACTCCAGTGACAGGCTGTCCGAGACATTGAAGATTGCATTAGATGGGACGGCCACTCCCCACGATCCCTTGGAACACGAGATGCGGGGCGGCTGTGGCGTTTCATTGGGGACGCGGTGGTACTGTACATATATACGATCCTAGATCCCAACCAAGGGAGCTGTCGTCGTGCGATCATCGTGATGGCATGAAGTAACGTCGTCCTCCCTGGTTATGTCCTCTTGTGCCCACGACTTCAAGCCTCGACGATCGCGAAGTTTCTTCAATTCGAGTTATTAGCCGGCTCTGATTGAACGTACGCTGTCAAACATTGGCCGTAGGTGGGTAGACTGGTTAAAGTTGCCTTGTATATTCCTGCTTCCCACTTGTCGAGCCTCGTGAGCAATACCGAGGTCAAGTACGGTACAAGCCGCCAATGTAGAGTCGCACGATGTTTGACACTCTCGCATCACTTTCCCGGCAATCGAACCCTGATCTTGTCAGCCCTAAGTAATGTTTACCCGTACTGACTTCCAAACATGCAGCTGCGTAACCAAGATGTAGTCATTGGGCGGCCATTATTGGCTGATTGTCTAACACACCATGAGCTGTATCCAAGAAAGATGCGCGCAGCGATGCTTCAACAATCGCGACCTTTTGTTGTTTACCACTCGATGATGATTGGCCAGAGATTGGCATCGACGGTTTTGTAACGGTTTGAGGTGTTCGTGTGTCATGGTCAGCGACGAAGCAACAATAGAGCAACCACACTCCTTGTACTAGCTGTATTGGTGCCGCCTGAGCACAAAGCCCGTAGGTGACCAGAATCTGTGTGCAGTTGGAGCTGGCACCTGACAAAGGATAAAGAAACACGTCCATGATGGACTATAGACACAATCACATGATGGGACGTTCTATCGTAGCGCGACGTCGCCGAAGCAGATAACACGAGGACAGCTCTTGGACATAGCAATTCACCCTGAAGCAAGCGCAATGACAAGGCCACGCTTGCCATCTCTTCTCGGATTGAGAATAACGCGTAGTCGAGTGCGGAGGCTTGTGAGTTGAACGAGTAGACCATTGCGCGGCGTCAAGAGGAATCGTCAATCAACGCCCGATACAAAGTTGTCGCACAAATGTTCGATGTCAAAACCTGCACCCTATATCAGCAGCTTGATGCCCGCTGATGTCCCTATTGCTTCAGAACATGTCTATTGTCGTATCCTCTACCGCGATGCATCCCTACCCTTCTCCCAGTCCTTCAATGCAGCACCCAGTGCCTTCTTCGCTTTCGCTTCGCGCGCCAGAAATGGACCGTTGAAGATGGTGTATAAAGGCAGGTGGCTATTCGCATGGTCGGGCGCAAACTCAACAACGCAATCTTTGTCCAGCTTCTCCTTTGCAATCTTGACGGCCTTGCTCAGCATGTCACCTCCAAGACCACGACCACGATACCGCGACCTAGTCGTCCATCCGCGGATAATCGCCTTATTTTCGCTGTGGCAAAGTCGAAGAATAACCGCACCGATAATGTCCTCCCCAAATCGTGCTCCGATGATGGTATCCTCCACATCATCCTTCCTCATCCAATCCAGCCAGTTCGTTTCCTCCGCGATGCGAATATACGCACTGGTGAAGTATCGAATTGCAACCAAGTACGTGAGAATGATGCCGGGGTATATGATCAGCATGGTGCTTAGGTCGTTGCCGATGTTGGCGCCATAGTGGACGATTGCGAGACAGGCTGTGAAGATGGAGAGGGAGATGGGGTGGAATATGAGTGCGCGAGAGGCTGTTTGGCGCTGCTGAGCGACGCTGTCGACAATAAGTTTGAGAGCGTCTTTCTTTTCTTTTGGGTTGGTGAGGATCTCAATTGAGAGCGGTGGTGGTTCTGATGGTTCCGGCATTGTGGTTGTCCAGGTTATGAAGAGATGAGTGAGGAGAGGTCGAGGATGGTTGACGTCAAGGGCATCTCAACAGGTTCTCGCGATAATGTCAGATAGATCAATCGCGAAAAGTAATGGACCAGTGAATCAGAGTCGTAGAAGAAAGAAAGTAGAATGCTGATGAGGCAATCCTGAAAGTTGTCTAGACAAGATGAAGAAACTCGCTAACGGCAATTAACCGGCAACACGACGCAAGTCACAAAGCTGAAGCCGTGATATCCGACTCTGAATGACTTCGGTGTCTCAAAAAGGTAATCTCGTGCGTCAATAATCCGTCAGAAACAATAGCGCCCGACGTCTCGGTGTCTGGGTTGAACTAGAGTGCAGTAATAAAGTGTTAAGCATACAATTTCATCTCACAGAAGCTCCTGATAGTGGATCGGAATTAGCGTGCTTTGCCGATTTGCCGATACCCCAGAGGCTCTGTCAGCCAAGCATTCTTGGCGCTGGGGAGCACGTGGCTCGAGCGAGGACTCTCTATTCGACAGATGGCATAAGTGTCGTGTGCTCTCTTTGAACACCGAGAAGTTATAGCTGAGTTTTCTAGGAGAGCATGTCCTTCGGATTGATAATTTGACTGGATGATTGATTGTGGGTATGCCGTCAAAAGTAGGAGTTCTCGGTTCGGACGGCTCGAGGCTGATATGGACAATGAAACGAAGAGGATTTGCTTGTGAGTTTAAAGAATATTTATAATGCAGGGGAGATCGTCCTGTGTCAAATCTCTTGGCTTGGTCTTGGCTGTAAGGATATTCTCGATCTTGAGTGTGCCTCTGCGGTACACTATCACCAAGAACCTTTAAATTTCATCACCTATCATTCACCTATTTCTATTTCTTAATTATATACTTTAATACCTACTATCACATACATAAAAAATGGCCGAAGACTCTCGTCCTGTCGCAAAGACAAGCGGCGGAAACAATGCCTTTCACAACTTCCACAACGACTTCACCCACATCACCGACCCCAACGAACGTCGCCGTCTCGCCCTTGCAGAGATTGACAAGGCTCCCTTTGGCTGGTATCATGTGCGAGCATGTATCGTCGCAGGTGTCGGCTTCTTCACCGACTCGTACGATATCTTTTGCGTGTCCATGCTTACCATCATGTTGGGTATCGTGTACTATCCCAGCAAGGGCAAGTTGCCCACCAGCTCCGACAATGCCATCAAGCTGTCAACTTCCGCCGGTACAGTGATAGGACAGTTGGGTTTTGGTATGATGGCCGATATTGTCGGTAGAAAGCGCATGTATGGTCTGGAGTTGATTGTTATCATCTTTGCTACACTCGCTCAGGCTCTGACAGCTGGGTCACCTTCTACTTCCCTTGTTGGACTTATCATCTTCTGGCGAGTTATCATGGGTGTTGGTATTGGTGGTGACTATCCCCTTTCTTCAATCATTACCTCTGAGTAAGTTCTTTGAAGCTCCAATATTTCAAGTCAATCGCTCACATCAATAGGTTCGCCACTACCAAATGGCGAGGCGCCATGATGGCTGCAGTCTTTGCTATGCAAGGTATCGGCCAACTCGTCGCAGCTCTAGTCATGATGTTCCTCACTCTCGGCTTCAAGTCTTCTCTCGAAGGTGCCGCTGATACGAAGAGCTGCACTGGAGACTGTCAAGTTGCCGTTGACAAGATGTGGCGAACACTTGTCGGCTTTGGAGCCGTTCCCGCTTGTATTGCTCTTTACTGTAAGTCATCGCATTTTCAGCAAGTAAACCTGTCATACTCACCTTAGTAGACCGTCTTACCATCCCTGAAACTCCCCGTTACACCTTCGATGTTGCCCGTGATGTTGAGCAGGCAGATGAGGACGTCAAGGCTTATATGAACGGAAAGCGTGAGGGAAACACCGATGAGGTCTCCCGTGCTCAGAATCTCCAAAGTGCCAAGACCAACCTTGAAGTCCCCAAGGCTAGCTGGAGAGACTTTTTCCAGCACTACAGCAAGTGGAAGAACGCTTCTCTACTCCTCGGAACTGCTGGTTCGTGGTTTTGCCTTGATGTTGCTTTCTACGGCCTATCTTTGAACAACGGAACTATCCTCAAGGTCATTGGATACTCAACAAAGGATGCCAACAATGTCTATGAGTACCTCTACAACACTGCCGTTGGAAATATCATCATTGTCCTCGCAGGTGCTGTTCCAGGTTACTGGGTTTCTGTGGCGACTATCGACACTCTTGGACGCAAGACGATTCAGCTTGGTGGTTTTATTATCCTGACTATCCTTTTCATTGTAAGTTGGTCGTGTCGAGGATACAAAGTAAAAACTAACAATCACAGGTCATGGGCTTTGCATACAACCATATCCCCTCGAATGGACTTCTGGCTATTTACGTTCTCGCCCAATTCTTTTTTAACTTTGGTCCCAACACCACTACTTTCATCGTCCCCGGTGAAGTCTTCCCAACTCGATACCGTTCAACTTCCCACGGTATCTCCGCCGCCAGCGGTAAAGTCGGTTCCATCATCGGCCAAGGTGCTATCTCTATCCTCCGAACTCATGGAGCCACAGACAAGAACGAGGCGCCATGGATGGACCACGTTCTCGAAATTTATGCTCTTTTCATGCTTCTTGGAATCTTGACTACTCTGTTGATTCCCGAGACTGCGCGCAAGACTCTTGAGGAGCTCTCAGGCGAAGATGACTACGCCAACACTGACCATGCTCTGGATCACGAGACTCATGCTCAGGATAAGGCTGGACGAACCAGCGTGTAGGGGGTTGTCACTTGGTTGTGTGGGTGATGCTGATTGGCTTTGGAGGAGTGTGTGGATGGAGAGGTTGCAGGTTGGTTGTATGATGAAATTTGGCAGGCGATCTTGGAAGCTCGGAACTTGGAAACACATTCCCTGATTCTCTCAACACTTTGTGGTACACTAGAATATCACAGGATAATTCAAGTAATGGTTAAAGGCCCAGAAACATGATTCCCAAAACCCTATGTAATATAACCTACCAGAGCCGTTTTCAATCGGATGTACCTACTGACTTAGTGACTTCGCCTTATTTTCCTCCATTGTGCAAGACATTTGACTCCCTGAGCATCTGTCTGTTGTAATATGAGAGTATCATCCTGTTGAAGCGCCGGGTTCCGTAATTCGGACATTACAGCCAGATCAGGCAGGTCATAAAAAAGCCACATTCTGGACACCAGTTCAGCGTAATATTGGTAAATTGCTAGCCATAGCTGTATATGCATTCTTAATTAAGCATTCATGTAGTGTAGTTGATCGTCCATTAGCTGGCTTGATCCCATTACCCAAGCCGGCCAACCCGAAGGTATATCCATCCAACCCAATTCCCAAAACACCGATAATAAAAGCAGATATTCGTTCTTGAAAGCATTTACTCCTTCTTGCTACCACCGAGCAATCCTCCAACAGTGTTACCAACACCCTTTCCAACATCGCCCAACCCTTGGGCAGCACCCTTTCCACCACCAACAACAGCATTGGCAGTGCTGTTCATGGCGCCCGCACCAGGAGCATTCTTGTTCACGTAGCCGCCATCATCGTCCTTGCCCTGTCTCTCGGCTCGGTTGACGCCTTCCTTGGAAGCAAGGTCGCCGACGGGTTGGAGGAGGCCGCCTTGGCCGACTTGGCTGGTGGCGAGGTTGTGAACGCCATCTTGGAGGGTGTCTACTTGTTCGACGCCTGTGACTTTGGTCTTGTCGAGGTTTTCTATAGGTAACCGTGTTAGTAGTGTTAAGAAACAAGTGATAGAAGTGGAGAGGACGTACGCTTGGTGGCATAGCTGGCCTTGTTGTCCTTTGTGAACCAGCGAAGATAGACATCCTCAAGCCAAGGAACCCACTTCTCGTACTGGTCGTTGTATGTAGCCTTTGTCCACTCCATTATGAGTGATGTATAATAAATGATAAGTATAAAAATGTATCTCTAGTTGTCTAGAACTTTGCGGAGACTCTTCCAAAAAGAAAGAGTCGAACATGCAAATTTATACACAACACATGGTGAACCCTCCCATGATGAAAGAATACGTCATATCACGAGCAAGGATCTTCTGATCTGAAACGAGCAGAAATACAGATTCTCACTGGTTGTTTCGTTTACCTGATGGGTGGTTGTACAAGACGCATTGTGATGCCATGCTACGCCGTTGTGGTGTGGCGCGTGTTGGCTGCTAAAAACCTGCTTTGTGGCTCCGTGACGTATCGTTCCAAGGATGAGCCACATAAAGCTCGGCACTGTGATGGGATGACGAGAGTGCTTTTTCAGGGTCGGATGAATTAATCTGCGCAGACAGGGGGAAGAAAACAAGTGATTGGCTTGGGTAAGAAGATGGAAATCGCCAATCGCTGGGTGAGGTGCAGTCACTCCACCAAGACCGATCAAAGACGATCAAGATAAGGTTATTGTGGACGGACGCTTCGACCACACCAGTGGGTTATCACAGACGATCCTACGCAGGTCCGAGCGATAGCTTCAGGTACAAGAACGAGGGAAAGGCTTTACATGTTCTACCTAGTCTACAAACTACCCGATGTACTGCCCATACTTCGTCCACGCCTCATCCGCCTTCAACCTCTCCATATCCTCATCCCTCAAAGAAATCATCGCTGTGACTTCTCCATCAGGTCTCTTGGGCATAAAATACATCAAACTCTCAAACGGTTCAAAGCGCGGCCTTCTCACACTCTCAGGCTTACCCAATCCAAACCCAAAGTCGTATTCCCAGCATCCTACCTTGGCCCAAGAACTCAGCATAATGCTGGTCGATGGATCGGCGTCGGCGGTCAATGATACGCCGGACTTGTCGGAATGGTTGTGCAGGTACGTCGCGAGGGCTTGTGTTCTCTTGCGCAAACGATCGTGGTCAAGCTCGGAGCGCAAGCGCGATGCTGTTGCGCCGAGGGATTCGTTGGCGATCTGAGAGAGGGTAGAGTTGTGGTAGGTCATGTTTTGAAGAAGGCCTGGGTATGTACTCGGGACTCCCATTGGGGAACGCATATCGACAGCGCGACAGAATTCTGTGGGTGCAGACGCGTCTAATCTTGCCAGACGTGCGCGTGAAGTTGCTTGCCAGATAAATGCCGAAAGAGCATCATCAGTCGACACAAACTTTGACGAAGCATCAAGAGTCTTGGTAGCTAGATCCTTCAGCTCCGAGAGGGCCTTTGGAGTGAATGAGAAGAACGCCCAGCTAGCCTTGGCCGGAGCAGGTGGAGCGTCACCAGCAGGGGCCGGTTTGACGAGCTGATGATCTAGCTCAGGGCCAACTTGGTAGTTCTCAAGCAGAGGAACTATGGTCTTGCGCTCGAGGTTCATAGCCGAGATTTCTTCCTGGGTGAATGGCTCGTTGCGACACGCCCTGGAGAGCAGACGAATAATCGCATCCTGACCTGTCATATCCATAGCACCGTGTTGTCCATTGACAGTGAGTATGAGTCCGCCCTCAATGAAGTTGAGCTGCACTAGTAGTACAGGCTTTGGGTCATTGGGCCCAGTACCAGGTCCAATAGGTAATGTCTTTCTCGGCGCGATGATGTTCTCATCGAACATTTCCAGAGGGAAGCCAGCCTTTCTCAACCCCTCTATCGTTGGCGCTGAAGAATCATCGCGGAGGTCCTTCACCACAAGACGGGGCATTTCCTCATACGGTATGATCTTGGAAATTCCTGCATTCCCTTCGCTGGTGCCCTCGGCTTTGACTTGGCCTGCGACCCACGGGAAGCTCTGCGAGAGGCGTGTGAGACCTTGCTGGAGGGTATTGACGATGGTGGGGTACTGAGATGGATCGGACACGGGATAGACGAGGCTGATCTGGGTGTAGATTGTAAGCAGAGGCGGTTGCTGGCCGATAACGTCGAGCTCTATGTCAAAAGATTGACTGCTTGTGCTGCTTGTTGCGGCCATTTTGGTGATGCTCTCGCTTGGTGTTGAGGTTACAGAGGGAGAGCCCGCTAAATGATAGAGGCGTTGTGATGGGAAAGACGATGCAGCGCAACAAAACTGTTCTTCATGCGAGAAAGAAAAATAAGCGAATACTAGAGGAGTATCACAGGATATAAATACAGATCTTGAAACTTGTGAGATCTATCCGACCTCTTTTTATTTGTTTGCCAACAACCAACAAAGCCTACTTGTTTAGGCGACTCAGGATGAGTCGAAGCCAAGATTTCCCATTCGAGATTGACCCAGTGGATCCATTAGGCCTAACAGGGCCACCCACGGATACAGCGCCATGATGACTTCAAACACAAACTGTGAGGCCGTGCGCTTCATGACTCTTTGCCAAGTGACTCTCAAGCATCGCTGCTAATCAATCGAATGCGCACCGTAAGTTATTGGGCCATTTCCATATAAGATCTGCGCTGAAGAATGCCAATAAACACCATCACGAGAGCGGACCCAGAACTTCAAACCGAGAGCACTTCAGCCTGTAATGCATCTAAAAATTCATGTCTATCATTTTTCTCCCAGGTATTGTTCATTTTTAAGCAACCAACGCCAGCCATGCAGTCTAAAAAGCCTCATTATCTCACGTCCTACGTAGTTCTAAGCCCTTGTGCCTCCATTTCCGTGACCCAGTCTATCCAGCCTGTCCGAGTACTCAATTGTGTCTATGCGTATCGACTCTTCCATTTTAAAAGTTGGTGACATCGCTGACTCCGTTGGTGGAGCTCTGCTTCTGGTGAGCAGCCTCAATCATCTCGTCGAGACATCCGGCGCTGGCGGCGACAAGACCGAGCACTGTACAATTGTTAGCTTGGTAGACCGATAACTTTGGATTGGATACTCACGCGAAGGAGCAGGCGCCAATGTCTTGGACTTGTACTCGGGGTGAGCCTGAAGACTAATGGACAGTTAGCAATTGGCATTCGTGAGTGACCAACAATACTCACCCAACGAAGAAGGGGTGGTCCTTCAGCTCAATGGTCTCAACTCGGACACCTTGGTCATCCATCGAGGTCAAGGAGAGGCCAGCCTTCTCGAGATCCTCAACGTATTCGGGGTTCACCTCGTAACGATGTCTGTGACGCTCCTCAACAACATCAACACCTCCATACAAGCCTCGGAGCTTGCTCCACTCGGTGCCGGGCTTGAAGTGAGATGTGCGGCTACCAAGTCGCATGGTACCACCCATTTGCCTGTCGCATATTAGTATACATCTTCAATACTGATTATTTTCGACTTACTCCTTGGAACCCTCAGGCATGAAGATAACCACGCGGTGCTCAGCTGTGGCAGAGAACTCCTCAGAGGTGGCGCCCTTGAGACCCATAACGTTGCGGGCATACTCGATGACTGCAGTCTGCATACCCAAGCAGATACCAAGGTAGGGAAGCTTGCGCTCACGAGCCCACTTGGCGACATCGACCATGCCCTGAATGCCTCTGGTTCCGAAGCCACCGGGAACGACAATGCCCTGTGCGCGAACAACGTGTGCCCAAGCTTCGTGGAACTTGCGAGGATCCTTCTCCTGCATCTCGGGCTCGAGGTGTTCAGAGTCGACAGAAACGAGGTTCAACTTTCGGTTGCATCGCATAGCTGAGTGCTCGAGCGCCTTGTGAACACTGAGGTATGAATCGTCGAGGCTGACGTACTTGCCGACCAAGATGATGTTGACAGGCTCGAGGTGTCGGTCGGGGACGACGGTCTTCTTCCAAAGATCCCAGAGAGCCTGACCCTTTTGAGCCATAGGAGGAGTGACCTGGCAATTCTCCAGAGCTAAGCCCTTTCGCAAGAGCTTAAGCAGACCCTCCTGTTCGAGGAGGAGAGGAACCTGGTAGATGGTGTCCATGTTGCGCACGCCAATGACCTGTTCATCCTCAACCTGGCAGCTTCGGGCAATCTTTGTGATGGTAGCTTGGTCCAGCTCTCGCTCGCAACGGCAGGCAATCTTTGAGTTGTTAGATGAGCTCGATTTGAAGGCACGCGAAACATACCACATCGGGAATCAGACCGGCACTTCGCACTTGTCGGATGGCGTGCTGAGTGGGCTTTGTCTTCTCTTCTCCATTGATAATAGGGACGTAAGAAACGCTGATGCTCAAGAAGTTGTCGCGGCCAAGTCGGTGGCGCAGTTGCTTGTAGTCGTCAGTTTTGCGCCTTCGAACGGGAAGTGGTCATCTTACAGAGAGGGCCTCAACGAAGGGACCAGACTCGAGATCACCAATTGTACCACCCTAATCGCAACGTTAGTCATGACTCATGTTTTGCGCGGAAAATAGAGCGTACCAGCTCAACTATAACAAGTCAGTATTTCGGTCCAATTCTAGTATCAGGGCAACATACTGATGCAAACGTCGGGCGCCTCTCCTGAAGCATCCACAGGGATCTTGGCGACGCGCTCAATCCAGTCTTGAATGGCGTCTGTGATGTGAGGAACGACCTTAATGGTGTTAGCCCCGTTATATGATCGCTCGTTGGCTGTTTAATGTACCTGAACCGCTGTATCAATTATTAGCACAGGAATAACACCACTGCATCACGAAATACATACTCTTTCCGAGGTAGTCTCCTCGACGCTCTTTCTCCTAAAGCAGTTGTATTAGTCGCCAATTACATATCGAGGAGTCGCATGGTTCGTACAATGACCTGCTTGTAGATCTTGCCGGTAGTGATGTTGCTGTCGCGGCTCAATTGGATGCCGAGGTATCTGATTCCGTATTAGTCTTCTCCGTGGGAGCTTCGGCTGCGGCAATGTGTCGAAGAACATACCGCTCGTAGTTTCCGAGATCGAGATCGGTCTGAAGAGTCAGCGCAAAATTTGATGTCGGTGAGGAATTAGCGTACCTCGCCTCCATCGTCGAGAACGAAGCACTCGCCGTGCCTGGGATTCGTTAACCAATGTACAAATGAACAGCTCAGATCGCACTCACTCGAGAGGGTTCAGGAGACCAGCATCGGTGTTGATGTAGGGATCGGTCTAATCGCTTGTCAGAATCGTGGAGAAGTCGGTTGATCGGCGGGGTATTACTTTGATCGCCTGGTGCTGTTAGTCAGAGGTCTTTAATCGTGAATCTTTCGTATCCTACCGTAACGCGAAGACCAAGAGTCTTGAGAAGAAGACCAGCACTACTGGCTAATAGGATTGTTAGTCGTCGGAAAAGTCATGGGAGGTTCGTGAATCGTCATACCGATAATGCCTGGAGGGATCAGAGTTAGTTCACAAGTCAAGATTGCGACTGGAGGGTTGGTCAAGCTCACCTTTGCCGACACCGGAAATGACTCCGCCGCTCACAAGAACAACCTTCATATTGACGTTCTGTCTTTTCGGTCGTCCGTTTAATTGGGAGGATTATTGGAGCTGTTGCTATTACTTGGCGGAGTAAGGGAATGAAGTTTGACGGCGCATGTCGCAAAAAACTCGATTTCAGGTGGGGGACGACAAATTTCTGCCATTACACTAACCATTCCGGCAGGCGGTGCGCTGGGCTAAAATCCACCCCACTTTCACGAGTACCGATTGACGGGCTCTACAGTCCACTGACGATGACCTTTGGGCAAGCTAGGAAGATAAACTTTATATGAAGGAGAAGAAAGAAAGATTCAGGTAGTAGTCAGTCAGTATACTTTTCACGGAAATGATCTGAGATACCTGGCAAGTCCATCTTGAAAGGACATCAAAGAGGTGAGTATTGTAGGAATCCATGGGAACGAAGTGAAGAAGTAACCATGAAACGCTAGCCCTCACAACACAACAATCGAGGCAGTCACAATAGCATGAGGATTGGAAATCTTTATTTTTATGTATGTAACTACTAAGATATTGTCCAATGACAGCGGGATGTCTATCTCGAGGGTCAAGACAAGTGCTTAATTCTGGAGCTCTAGGTTAGGCTTGGTGGTACTCGGCTAATTGATGGCGGGGTATCGATCTGCCGTAGAGACAGGTAGGTGGATCCAGCAGCAGGTCATAATAAGCAGTAATTTTATTGTCCACCTGTCGACTACATCATATCTGATTCTACTCTTCTAAGCCGACCAACTACTCGTAGACCATGTTGCCTTCGCGACTTCGTCTCGCAACCGCTTCTTTGGAACGACTCTGCCGACAAGGCGGTGTAAACACATATGAACACACAATACAAAACCTCAGAATAAATAACCAGACCAGAGTTATATATCAAGGTGTGATTCATAAATTGCACTTGACTGAAAGAACCAAACTAATCGACGATTCGTTATATCAGGCTTTACAGGAACAGTAGTATGCGCACCACGGCTGGACGCGTAAATGTCAACATTCCACTGACTATGGACCGTATAGGCGACCAAGAATGCCCAAGATACAATCGCGTATGGGACGAAGGTAGTTGGAGGTGTCACTAAAGACCCTAAACTTGATACACATCTGGATCTCCCACTTTTTGGATCTGTACAAGAGGTGAGTCTATGCAACATCATGGTGATCTTAACTCATAACGACTCAAGGCTGCCACACAATTGAAACCCGATGTTTCCGCTGTTTTTGTCCGTGGGTCTCTGGCCGCTGGAGCCATCATCGACGCCATAGAAGCTGAGATTCCTCTTATCGTCTCTGTAGCAGAGCACGTGCCCGTTCATGATATGCTACGTGTTCATGAGATATTGAGAACTCAGTCAAAAAGTCGGCTCGTTGGACCCAATTGTCCTGGGATCATTGCCCCGGAACAGTGCCGCGTTGGCATCATGCCCTATAAGCAGTACACGCGCGGCTGTGTTGGGATCGTGTCCAAGTCAGGAACTTTGAGCTACGAAGCAGTTGGTTCAACATCCAGGCCTGGGTTGGGCCAATCTCTTGTGGTAGGCATGGGAGGCGATATGCTACCTGGTAAACACTCTGACCTATCATCCCTTGAAAGTTCTACTGACGTACTCCAGGAACCTCGTTGGCAGATGCTTTGAAGCTCTTCTTCGAGCACGAAGAAACCAAGGGAATCATCGTTATCGGGGAGATCGGAGGTGAAGCTGAACTTGAGGCGGCAGACCTGATCCAGGAATATCGAAAGATTACACCAAACCCAAAGCCCATCATAGCAATGGTTGCCGGTCAAACATCACCCGAAGATAAGATGATGGGCCATGCTGGTGCCATATATAGACCTGGCGCCGATCCCACCGCATTGGAGAAAGTCAAGGCTCTAAAGGATGCTGGAGCGATCATCGTCCCGCACCCAGGTGTCATGGGTGATACAATGGAACAACTACTGTCGAAGTATCAGTCTGGTGATGCTAAGACTATGGATCAAGCCGCTAGCACAGACATGAGCCAAGATACACGTATCTAGTACATACCAATAAAGGCAGGGAAGAACGTAGAATTCCCTCCGCTTTTGGAATCGTCTGTAAGCAACATTGAAGAGATCAAAGTGGTAATTCCGTCGTTGGAAGGCCTCGTACAGACCGAAGCGACATGGACGCGGAATCGGCCAGACAAGCCAAAATCTTTCCTATCAGATATCCAAGCGCACTGCTTTGTTTGGCCCTCTAGTCGCCAACCTTGCCATCGAGACCGTGGGGAATTGAAAATGCTTATTCATGTCAGGATCCTTCTGCTGGACTTAAGACGCTCGCCGTCTGGGGTCATTGATTGAAAGGCTAAAGCGTCAGAGTTTGCATTAGGATTTTAGGGATATATTTCAAAATATTACAGATACTGGTACATACGACCAAAGGTAGTGGAAAATACGGGATCCCGTCCGCTCTCCCATAGTCAAGCCACTAACCGGCGGATTAGTAGTTGGGTCGGTGACGACCAGCGAATCCCCGCTGTTGTATGTTTTTGCCAATTTAAACATTTCTTTGTCAAAAGTGTTTTCTTTTTGTCTATAACTTGCTTCGTGACATCTGAACTCGTATTGCCCACTGTATGGAACCTTTTTGGTACCCATCCAGTGATTTCTCTTATTGTTTTCCTCTTCAAGTCAAACCAATTGATGATGGTTAGAAGGTCACGTGCCAAGTGGCTACCTCGGTTTCGCGATAGCTTCCCAGATCGGAACATTGACAAAATGCTAGTTCATGCCATCTCTATAATCTTCATTCTGCCACGTTTGCTGGCTCTGCAGCTGGCTTTTCACCATAAAACCTCACAGTATTAAGCATTCACTTCACTAATTACTGCTATTTTACCCTCAAACCGTTGGCCATCAGAAGATTGCTAGGTCATAAGCTTTCTTCTCGTCGCGAGAATGGCCTCTGGAATTGCTTCGGGGCTGTGTCGCGTTCGACTATTGCCTAAGAACGTCAACGTAATGCTTTGCCAATACTTGAATTCCATGTTCAATTGCTAACTTGTATAAATTAGCCAACCAGGCAAAACCAGACTAGAAGTCTTTATCTGGCGGAACACCACTCACAGAACCTTTTAAAGAAGGTAGGATAGCTTTATATTGCGATTTATTAAGTAACTCACCGACTACCAGGCTGGCGTCGCCGTTCCTCAATCCTATTCTGCAACACAAATCAAGTCCGTAGCCTCGGGTATGAGATCATTTGGTGAGTCAAGAGGTAACAAGAAAATATAAAGAAATGTATACTAATTTGAATCAAGAACGCCCAGAGGCATTTTTCAAAGAGGAAAGACTTACCGGTCGCCGGCACTCCGAGTTGATCTATGGCCAGGAGTACGCCAGAAGATTCGCTGCCACAATCCTGCCTCTTGAGGACTCAAGATCGTATGCCAAAGGAGAACTTCAACCAAGAACGACAGTATATGTGCAAGAGAAGGTTAGCAGCGATATACACTGGCGCCTCACGATGACCATAGATCGCAAGACTTGTCGACCAGTTGTAAAGATCAAGGACGTGAGCAAGGACGACCCACCAACGGGAAATTCGAAAGAGTTTCAAAAAGATTATCTATTCAATTTTTCAGACGAGAAGGAGAACATTCTGGACATGATTCGAGAGATGAAAAGGGACCTTCGTCTGGGTAAAGCGTCAAAACAAAGCTTTCAGAAAGCAATACTTGAACTACACAAGCTTTTCACAGAAGCTCAGGCAATCAGCCTCGAGGTCGATGTTTTGCGTCGAAGGGATGGAAAGATTCTTTGCGCGAACTCCCGATTCCTCTTTGACGACGATGCGCCAAATAGGGCCACGAAAATTTACATGAAATTGCGTGAGCCGGTTCTGGAGGACAAGAGCGAGCTTTATGCAGAAGCCTTTGGCCTTGTCTATGTCAAGATGCGCGGTAACATCGGGACCGTGGTCAACGGTGCAGGACTGGCCATGGCAACCAATGATGCCATCCACTTATACGGAGGCAGCAGTGCCAACTTCCTTGATGCTGGCGGCCAGGCGACCAAAGATACCATGTTGGAGGCTTTCAAAATCGTCATGGACGACGAGAGAGTCAGAACAATCTTTGTCAACATTTATGGAGGTGAGTGGGAGATGTAATGGTTTTGAGGATCGAGATTGACCATTTCTAGGCATCACGAGATGCGACATGATTGCTGAGTCTATCATTGCGGCAGCAAGTGAGCTCGGCCCTTTACAGCTGCCTATGGTGGTCAGACTCCAAGGGACCAATTCTGAAGCAGGGCTTAAACTAGTGAGTCTTGCGCGTCTACATTTAGACATAATCGCTGACAAGGTAATTAGCTCGAGGATGCCAATCTTGGAATACACGTCGAAGCAGATTTCGGAGAAGCGGCGAAGAAGGCCGTTGAGCTTGCTGAAAAGACCAAAGCTCCGCCACCTAGACATCTTCCAAAAATCATCACTAAGGAATCGTTGCATGGGGCTGAGAAGTTGAAGAAGTTAAAAGATAGGAAGGCAAAGAAGAAGAAAGCGAAGAAGAAGGCGGCCAGAGATGAGAAGTTGGAAAGATTAAAAAAGGCCGCGTCCAATGGGGAGAAGTAATAAATGGTGATTGGAAATAATTTATATATCCACTCAGGACCAGATTATTATCCACCTCTTGACTAGATCTTGAGAAGATATATAAGAACTGCTTCCAATGTTGTATCTACCTTTCGGACCCTTGCCCACCAGCAGTTGGAGCGGGGACTCTCTGTCCTCGGATAAATCCCATAATCTGTGGTTCAAGATAAACCAAGACTCTCGCAACTTGATACCCAACAGCCAGTATAAATATGCCGATAGCAACATATGTCAGACTGTTATCACTCATCTCAGCTATTCGGCCATCGGTGCCTGGTTTGTCGCTTGTCATTGCCGCTCCGTTGAGAAACACGCCCAGAAGGATGGATCCGACGAGGTTGAGAAGGAATAGGTAGAGCCCCACCTTGAGCTCTGTGGACGTAAATGCTTGCTGGTTCAGGTGTTAGTTTCTGCGGCAATCAAAGGACGTCGACTTGCCTTTTGCAGATTCTGAAGGTTTCCTACGCGGTGGGAATCTTGAGTAGCAAGAGATAGCGCCTGGCCACCCCCCATGCCTTGTATGTCTTCAGGCGGATCCATTAAGACACTATGTTCTGTGGTTTCGTGACCATCTTCCGGAACTGCGGCTTGTTGCTGGGCTGATATATCTGACAGTTGTGAGTCCCGAACTTGCTGAGAGTGGCGAGATTGGTGAGATGCATGAGAAGTACTTGTGCGACGAGGTCGCAAAGATCCTGACAGCTCACTTCCAGTATGATCCACTGCCGACGTATTTTGTTCAGGCTTGCGTCTACCTCGATAACCTAAGAAGGTCGGAACATGGTTCAAAGACACAGAGCGGTGTGACATACCGTAGTAAGCTTCTGTGGCACTAAGGAATGGCAATGCAAGGAGAAACAGAGGAACTATCTGCCCAAAGTCCATTTGGTCTGGGTCTGACGCCAGCTTCGGGGCTAGTTGCCAACGATAAAGCGAGATTTGAGAAACCCCGTACGAGAAACTGAATGTAATGGTTGATAGCGAAGACAAGAATGAAGTATCGTATGCTTCCAAACCGTTCATGAGAATTCTCAAGACTTTCCTCATCCTCTTAAAATGCTTCGGGTCAGCTTTCAAGGGCCCAGAGCCTCGTTCAGCGGTAGCTGGACTGGAAGCGGTCTCGGAATGAGTTTGACTTGCTCTCTCTGGCTTCATTACCTTGATAATAAATTTGGCAATCCAATTGTCGGGATATAAATCGGCCACCCGCGAAATGTAGCTTACGATGATGAGAACAGAAGCTAGGATCCACGAGAACAATATCAGGGCCGAGTCATAGCTATTGTATGTCCTGTCCGAAAGGAGACATTCCACTCGAATGGCCCGAAGTTCTGGTATAGCAGCTACGTTTGTAGTGATGGCAAAGGCATATATCAGAAGAAGCAGCACAGAGACAATACCAACCACCCGGATGTTGCGGACAGCCTGCTGATCTCTGAAATATGACCTTAGAGCGTCCATGGTTGCGAGGTGTGTGGTGGAAGAGAACCAAGCCAGACAAGTCATGACAGTGAACTCGTACCCGATGAGGTTGTTCTGGTTGGCGATACCGGAAACCAGGATGGCCAAGCCTGTAACGAGTTGCTGATCGCTTAGCGCAAGTATAAAATGCTCAACAGCGTCTTTCCACTCTGGCGAAGCTTCTGAAACTAGCAGGCTCTTATCGGACTTGATGCTATTCGCTTTGTGCTTCCACGGGAATGCTTTGATACTCCATTTGATAACCATGCGATCGAGGTCGTTTAATAGTTTTTTTTCGACAGCGTTGCTGAGATATGCAACTACGACAGCAATGATGGTGATTGAAGCTGTCATAAAGAAAGCCCAGACTACCTGCAGATGGTCAGCCTCATAAGATATACTTCAGGAATTGCAGCATGTACCCCTATCCCAATAATATCCGAGCTTGCATCGACAGGTTCATCATGACCTGGGACCGTACAGTTTACCATTTTCGCGACTGTATTTCAGAGTAAAGAGTGCTTTGTGAAATATTGAAGTGTATAGTGGTATTAATAATTAAGCCCTCAGCCTGATTTTGTGATCAATGTCATTTGACCACGAGCTGAAAAAGATCGACGTCATCGGCCCAGGGTGGGATTTGTGAAACATGGATTTGGGAAGAGTAATCGATCAGCTGAAAGGTAAGTCTTCACATAGAAATATTATAGGCTATTTGTCTTGACATAAAACTAAGAAGACATGTAGGCGCATCTCTTCAAACCCCCCATACCTTTGACATAAGCTTACCCCTTATTAGCCACCTTAGAACTTGAAACACCCCAGTATCTTGAATCTTAATGACCTCTATAAATAGTCAAACGCCATAATGTTTGGTTCTGGGCCAACTACCATTTTTACCACTTCCTCTATAAATGCCCAGGTAGTCATGCTAAAAGATGTCGATAGTCATCGGAGCAATACGTCCGTATGTATTTCCTCTCAGTACGATGGAACGAACTATGGAGCTGTTTTGTAGAGTTCTGTCCATTCAGAACTGGTGTTCGTTTTGAACTAACTATCAGGGGATATATAAACGAGCTACCCATGTCCCAGCCCCATTTCAATTTGTATAGCGGACATTAAATTAAGCTCACGTCAGCATCATATCCCTGAGAAAATCCGCGGATTAAAAATACGAATAACCTCATAAAGCAACTCCTCTGCAACTCCAAATCTTGGTAGATCTGAGTGCCAGGTCATTTCATCATGGCGTCGTTAAAACATCGTCTCGGCTTCTCAAATACGAGATCCTTCATCGTCACCTCTATCTTCGCCAGCATCCTTTTTTTCTTCTCGACTCTACAACTCCCCTATATAGACATTGACCGTGTATTCTGTGCCGAAGATCCATGGTCCATACCAGGGGAATGTTACTGGTTCAAGAGACCCGGTCTCATGAGGAACGGCATGGTCTTGCACCTCGCTACGTTCTTACCAGCAGGTGCTCTTGTTTGTTTTCAATTCGTACCGATCCTTCGACGGCCGCAGTATGCCAAGTTCCATCGTGTGAATGGATATGTGGTGCTGGGTTTGTCTGTAGCAGGAACTGTTGGAGCCTTGATTATTTCAAAGGAGGCCATGGGCGGATCTGTTTCGAACATGATTGGCACGTGGACTTTTGCTATTGTGTTTATCATGGCAATGGCGAAAAGTATGATTGCGATCAAACAGAGAAAGATAGATGAGCACAGAGCTTGGATGCTAAGGGCATGGTTCTATGTTAGTATAGCCAAACGCAAAACTCCTCAACGGGAACTAATGACTCCAGGCAACATCAATAATCTCAATGAGAATCGTCCTCATCTCTTATGCACAAATAATCGGACATCCTTCACGAGCCATGACTCTCAGCATGCCATGCGCGGTTATAGAATACCTACACAAAAGCTTCCCCAATACATCGCAAACAGTATATCCGAGTTGCGAGGCATACTTCTCTGGTGAGAATCTAGCTCAAGAAGCACTAGTGACAACAAACTGGGATGAGGATGATCTCCCAGGTTTGACAGCGGCTTTGAGAATTGGTTATGCCATTGGATGTTGGATTGCGTTTGCCATTCATGCCGTGGGTGTCGAGATCTATGTGAGTATTCAGTTATCGTACATACTGTGTTTTCTAACGTTGTGCAGGTTCGAAAAACGGCACCTCCATACAAAGCCAAGGCTCTGTAAAATTAGTCCCAATATTTGTTAAAGTTAGGATAGGGTTTCAGAACAAAAAAGTAAAGTCTAATAATTAAGCTTGTCCATGTTAATCCCTCTCGGCAGACAAAAGGAAATACTTTTCAGTTGCCATCTAACCCCTCTGAAGTCTATCCTACTAGGTCTATCCGGAGTCTAATTCAACAAAGAAGCAGCAGTTCGAGTAGGAGTACCATGTATGAGATCATCCCCGTTCCTCTGAGGCTCCAACCTCTCAACCTTTCTCGTAGCCTCCCAATGAACAGTTCCATACCGATAAAGCTCTCCAAAGGTGCCTGGACGAAATGTAACATCGTGATTCTCCTTCTTCTTGATAAGATCTCCCAAAGCGGGATTCCCAGCCATTGAATTATGGTACACCTTGTACATGTGGCTCTTCTCCAGCATCTCGATGACAAACTCCTCGGCTTCGGTCCGCTTAGCAAGGTCAGGCTCGTCGAGGCGCGTGGCGAAGAGATCGGCTTGTTTCTGGCCGCAGAGGTTGGTCTTTAGAGCACCGAGAATACCGTTCTGGATACCCTCTACCATGAAGACCTTGTTCTCCCAGAACTCACGCCCATTCCATCCGGTTTTGACATCGACAAGATTCCGAGTCCGGTCGCCCAGGACCATTTGTGAGACGTAGTCCGTCATCCAGTAAATCTGATCTTCGTGCTCGGGATCTCTCATGGCCTCTGCTAGGCCAATCTCTTGAATCAAAGGGTGTTTGTGGAAACCATCAACGTTTGTTCGACCTTTCCAGAGCTCCTTGTATCCGTTGTGCCAATTCTTGATAAACTCACAGTGCTTGCGAGCCGCAAACAGAAAATTTCCAAAATCGCCCCATTTATTCCTGATTTGACCCGTGATGATCCAAACAGCCATCTCATAGGGTGTATCAGGCGCTGAAAGGTGATCCCAGAAGAGTGTATCGAGATGAGTGTGGAGCATGTTGGAGACATCCATATAGACGCCGCCGTATTCGTAGACAAGCGGCAGACGAGCAAGATCAGCTGCGTGTTGAGGAGCATGCTTTCCATCCATAGTCTTGTTGATGAAAGATTCTGGAAACCACTCTTTGCCGACGAAATTGTAGATATTGTTAGGGGAACCCTCGGTAAAATCGACAAGACGGACTGTCCAAGTAGGCCCTAGACGACGGACCCAGTTGAGGACTGTTTGTTGATGGGTAGGATACATGCATTCGAAACCTTTGTCCCAGATGGCCCAGACATTCTTCTCTGAAGTGATTGGTTGGAATGTTTGGAGTTGAGCAATGATCTCTGAGTCGCTTCGAAGATCGAGGAGTGATGGGTCGATTGGGCGAAGGCCAGTGGCTTTTTGGGGTAGAGTGAATGTCATTTTTGTGCTTGAGGCAGTTGTGTTTGTAGTGGTATTTGTCAAGGTCATTCCAACTGACTGTGAATGTAAAAGGTGATGTGATGTGATGAGATGAATAAAGAACCGGGAATAAAGAGGTTGATATATATAAAAGAAATAAAATGGATCGATCTCATCAAGATGAGTCGAATTCTAAAACAGTTAGCGGGGTTTTAACAGATCCCGCTCCCCGATAGGCTCTTCAGCCACTAGCTGATCAGTGGCTGAATACTCTAACCAACAATGGAAAATGAATCATTCTCAATAATATCATTCATTATTTGCATGAGAAAATTTGATTCGAATCACAATTACTTGCATCGCATCTTACTATGGCTTTTAGCTTCTGCTGCAAGGCCAATATTTGCCACTAATAGGTCATTTGTCCAAGTTACGAGTTCAACAGGCCGATGACTGTAACAGCTTCTCGGTGGAGTTTACGAGTAACCTAGTACGTACTCCCCGAGACAAGCGACGACGTCAACCAATATCTACCTCCTTGTCATGCCTGGTTGACTCATTGAAAGATTTGCTAAGATGAGTCTTTGTTTGGCTTGAAAATGTTTTATTGCTGTCATTTATTGCTAGCAGGGTCAATCGTTGCCATATATACCTACCTAAGTTTTTATTTTATTTGCCTGTGGTACAGTTTCTTAACAATCTACTACCCACTGCCTGCCTTCTTTGCTATTTGCTATGTATGTTACTTTACTGTTTATATGTTTCCATAGATGCACAATGCCTATGAATAAAGCACCAGTCGATCTACGGAACCTTCTGGCAGCTAAGCAGGGCTATAAGAGCCCTGTACTTCTCGCTCTCTCCCCTGTTTCTCTTTCTCTTTTATTCTTCTTCACCTATAATATTACTCAGTGTGTGTATATATATATACATGGTCACTACCTACAGTAACTTCGTCCGACTTTACGAATGGATATGGTAGATTTCAGTTCGATTCTTCTTACTATCTTTTCGTCTATAAAATCGATCGCCATGCCACAGATCAAGATGAATGAAACCACCTGGGTCTCAAGCTAGGTCACCTTGCGAGACGCCACCTTGAGCAAGGGTTGCGTCGCTTTGTGAGTGTTAATCTGATCTAATTTGACTAAATGATTTTGTCATTTTATGCCATTTTAGAGCCGTTCTTAGAATATTTATTTTTTGTATCCTAAGTTTTGGTCTCATGTTCTCCACCCTTCCTCGACATAAGTTTGTCTAATTTTCCGTGACAGTCCTTCAGGTCAAGAACAGGCTGGAAGTCCAGCAACAGACTGGTCCCTTCTGCTATCCGTATGGCGAGGATCAATCCTCGGATCCCGAGCGACTCTGTAAGGAAGCCGGGACCATCAAGGGCCACCAGTTCCAGCCTTGATGGCAGTAAGTAGTGGAACTTTATCAATCTACTCGAAGAAGCCAACGTTGATCTTGTTCTATCAGTCAAACTGACAATCGAAGTTATGTGACAGCTATTGTCCAAAGAACAGCCCAGGACATCATGTGACTAGAAGACAGACGTGTTGAGGTAAGTCGGCAGCACACAGTTCAGCAGGGCCTCATACTACCCCCCAGACTAGATCGCCTTTATATATCGAGAAACCAAGCAGGAAATTAGCTCTTAAGCAGATCGCCTTGATTAAGTTCAATGGTTACTTGGTCATCTCAGTTGACGGTAACATCGACGCGGCCAAATCCTTATGGCCATCGCCTTGATCCCCGAGATCGTCGAGGACTATGAGCAGGCATGGCGCCATCTGTCAGGACGAACTCGTCAAAGTCTGTCTGTACGATTCGCTCCATGACGAGGCTGATATGTGTGATCTATGGCATGTATCGCTTCGTCAATACATGCCTACCTACTGACAATCTCTAGGCAAGCCAAGATCATGACTCTCCCCAAGGGTATCCCTCCGCTCTCCGACCATCCATCCCATTGAGTCACGTGAGCTCGTCTTCAAAAAGGCAAGGGCAATATAACTGTGTGTTGAGCTGAAGTTAGAAGAGGACCCTGAAGACTATGGTAGCAAGGTCACTGCTGACTCGCGACGACTCAATGTGATACTTACTAGGACCATATATGACTTGTAACCATTGGAACATCCATGTACCTGAGGTCACTAAGAGTGACAGTGGAGGCAGGGGCAAAGGGAAGGGTAAGAGAAAGGTCAAGGGTAGAGGAAAAGACAAGGAGCTGGTCTTTACAGTGGATATCATTACCGGTTGCAGGGCTATGATCAAGGCCACAGAATTGCGCAAGTTCTACAAGGAACTTCACATCCGTGGCCTAATTGTAAGAGCTGAAAGATAGCTCTTGGCTTTGCAGCCCCTATATAGCCAACGGAAGTTATATAATATACCCAGGGTCTGATATGTCAGTATCTAGTCTCCCCGCCTTTCATCTTGCACGTACATTACACGAGCCGATCCAAACCGCCACTGGAAAAAGAGACCTTGGCGCTGTGGGACAGCTAAGGGGTAGCAGAAACCTTGACACCCAAGCTTGGGGTACAAAGAATAAGTAGATTGCCTAAAGGCTGGTCTAGATTGTCATAAAGCGACTAGATTAATTCGCCTGCTTTGCTTATAGATGGGATTGTTGCATCTCCGAGGGACAGGAAGAGAAAAAGAAGAGGGCGATGGTCGAGACATGCAGCGATGCTCTAGTGTGAGACAAGGGCTTGAACTATTGAATGGACGGGGAGTTCGAGACCTGTCATCGGACCGTCGCTCGGGACCTCGTCAGTTCATAATCTAATGACGAAAGAAGGGGCTTGTATTGCGGAGTAACTGTCCAGGGGGGGCAGACCAGCGCCACTTCCAATCTGATGGACGACGTAACGGTAACTGTGTGTACTGTACTGTATTGGTAGATTGAAGATCAAAGTTAAACCGTCCGATCGTTTTGCCTCCCGTTAGAGATCAGACTTTATCAGTTACGATTCCCGCTTCCACTACCTATTCCAGTAATCCGTCGTACGGTCAGCGGCGTTGAAGCTGAATATTCTGTACCTTGTCTCCATTTAGTAAAACAGCACCAGCAGCTTGGAAGGCTTTGTTCGTGGGGGGTCAGAATGCATGAGCATGGATGGAAGGTAACAATGCTGACCTCCAAACCAGACAAACCAGGCTGCCAGAATTGAGAATTCGGGGCTGCAATCACGACATCCGAAAAGACAAGGATACAGTGGGGAAACGGACCATCGGTAAGTAAGACTCCCTTATGTACAGTTACAGTACCTGCCTGTGCAATGCTTGGGTACCAAGATATTTCTGCTACAAGGCAAAGACACAAAGTCATCAGATTATTCCTTGGATTATTTCAGCTGAAAATAAAAAGCAATGTCTTAGAATGACCATCAGAAAAAGACCACTAGACTCAATCTCGTCATATCGCAGGCGATTTAGCAATGGAAGATCGCTGCTGTTCTGAGCGCATCAGCCAGCCCAGGCCTTGCATGGAGGAAATAAGCTTAAGAATTAGCTTAAGAATTAGCTAAAATCTTTATTCTGTGGGTTCCAATCCACCCTTGACAACAACAACATCCATCACACCACAACCCAAATAAGATGCAAAGTCTCAACTAATTACGCTAGATAATGACTGTTGGCTGCTGATGGCCAAGACATTGATCAGCAGAGACCATAATGCAGTCGGTTCAACTCCCCGCTGGCAAAATATCTTGGCGTCACTCATTTCTCTTGGCCCGCCACATTGACCACATCTAGTAACGCGTAGAAAGTCTAGCAAAGTCTAGCGGGGAGTTCAACTCTCGGCACGCCTTAAGGTTCATCGCTCACCAACGCCTCGTCGGGGAGCCTGGAAGTTGATTGGGTCCTCTTGGTTCTGGTGAGTGATTTACTTTTCTCATAACCCCCACTACCTGCGCGATGGTGGTAATTGAGATAAGCCAAGGCCATAAACCAAGAGACAGGCCAAGCCTCGGCTGCGTACGGACTCGGGGAGATTCCATGCGACACTCCAAACCGCGGTTTCCGCATTGTTCAGAGGCAGAAAGAGATGATAACGAGTATGCACGTACTTGGATCATTATCATTCTCCCTTGACTCTATGCTGCAGCAGTATGAGCTATCAGATACTGCCATAAACCAACATCCTGGAGGCCGTCACACATGTACGTACAACATATTCTCAAGACCATGGACCATTTTCTTTATTGCGCCATCCAATCATTTCCTCACGACTTCCTTCTTTTCCCTGCTGTATTCCCCCCTTTAGACCATAGCCCCGGCACTTGTCCATTGCGTGCTCGGCTTGGCTTACGCGCCAAGATCGTCTAGACCGACCGAGTTCGGACAGTGACATTTTCCCGTTCCCAAGAAACGATTGATAAGAACGGCCGAGGGCCCGAAGTTTTATTTAACAAGAGTCCCAGCATCCTCAGCATCATTCAGCTCAGCAACATCTCGCTCAGCAACAATGGCCAAGCTCGAGACAACCCAGTCCAACTCGGACTACCCCGTCCCCAGAGAAGATGAGGAGAGTTTGACCCTTGTCAAAGACTGGACTCCGGAGGAAGAGAAAAAGGCCAAGCGAAAGTAAGTAATTGTCGCTGTTCTGCCGCTGAGCGTGAGACTGACCTTGATTCCAGGTTAGACCTGATCATCATGCCCCTCTTGACCCTAGGCTTCTTCTGTCTTCGTAAGTCACTATTACTATCAGCCTATTGATTTACTTTCTATTTTATCCATAATACTGTTGGAATATCTCCTTAAGGGTTAGATCAAGGTTCATTCAGTTCACAAGTCTAACCATTCTATAGAGCTGGATAGAGGCAACATCGCAAACGCCTTGACCGATAACTTCTTCGAGGACGTCGGAATCACTCAAAATCAGTTCAATGTCGGTCAGCAAATGCTCAGTTTGGGCATCGTGCTCTTCGAAATACCTTCCAATATGATCCTCTATCGAGTCGGCCCTGGAAAGTGGTTGACTCTTCAGCTCTTCCTCTTCGGCACAGTCAGCACATTCCAGGCTTTCATGAACAATTACGGTTCCTTTGTGGCCACTCGTTTCTTGCTTGGTATTACAGAATCCGGCTTTATCCCTGGTGGTCTTTGGACCCTGAGCACATGGTACACTCGAAAGGAAACAGCAAAGAGAGTCATGTTCTTTTACTTTGGTAACCAGTTTGGTCAAGCCTCTTCTAAGCTGCTAGCATACGGTATTCTTCACATGCGAGGTGTCGGAGACAAGGCTGGCTGGTACGTCTTCTCCGTCTTGTACATGTCTATTTTCTTGATCCTAACTCTCTCGCAGGTTCTGGCTCTTCGCATTGATGGGTGGCTTTACTGTTCTATCCGGCGTTGTCCTGGGTTGCTGTCTGCCTGATTCTTTCAAGAACCCTCGAAGCACCTTCCTGCCCAAGGTCAAGATCTTTGAGGAAAGAGAGCTGCAGATCCTGCAAGCGCGGGTTCTGCTTGACGATCCTATGAAGGGAAAGAAGAAGAAGAAGATTGGTCTTCCTGCTTTCAAGAAAGCCGTATGTCTGTCACCATCACTAGAAAAACATTTAACTGACACTTTCAGTTCTCTAACTGGCGTCTTTGGGTTCACGCTGTCATCACACTCTCAAACAACGCTCCTCAGCGTGGCTTCGACACATACTCTCCATCCATCGTCAAGAGTTTCGGCTTCGTGGGTCTTACCAGCAACGCACTCGCATCTGTTGGTCTCTTCTTACAGATTCCTGTCTCTTGGTGCTTCAGTTATGTCTCGGATAAATAGTAGGTCTCTCCTTCCTAATCGATTGAGGCTAGTGCTAACAACCTTTGCAGTAACAAGAGGCCTGAAACTGTCATGGCTGGGTTGAGTTTGCATCTCCTCGGTTACGTCTTCAACCGTATCTTCACAGAGCTTGGCCTCCAAGGTGTTAGCTACTTTGGAGTTGTCTGGACTCAAACTTTCGGTACCTTCTCGCATCCTCTCAACATCGCCTGGATGTCCCTCGCCTGTGATGACTCGGAAGAGAGAGCCCTCGCCATGGCCATGGTCATCATGTTTGCCAACATTGCCGGAATCGCAGGCGCCCAGATCTTCCGATCCGACGATGCACCAAAGTACCGCCGTGGCTTCAGCATCAACATCGCTATTCTTGCCGTTGGCCTTGCGCTCGCAGCCGTACGATTTGTCGATGATAAGTTTTGGCGCCGTGAAAAGGTTGCCCAGATCCAGGAGCAGCTTGCTCGTGAGAACGAGAGCACTGGTGATGAGAAGAGTGATGGTCACAGGGATGTCAACCCTACTCTTGGACTTGAGAAGACATCCCCTGCCGAGTTGAACCCTATTGCAAAGCCAACTCAGTAATTGTCTGTCGTTATTGTCACGAAGTTTGAGTTTGTCTCTTAGGATGAAAAGTTAGGATAATTCTTGAATCAGACGGATTTTATTTTTGAATCTTGTTATCAGGCTAGCTCTGCGAGGGTAATTACTGTAAAATACGTGCTAGAACCTTATGTTGTGGCCTTTATCTATCTTAGCACATGTGCTTGTCTCTCTCGACATGAAAAACATTCCGATTGACTAATTAGACTTGACAGTCTTGTAGATCGAGTTGTATCCTAACAGTGACTTCTCTTCCAACTCGGCAAAGTCTTGTCCTCTAAACCTCGCAGGATCAAGAGCCTCAGATGTCTTGCTATCCACTGTCTTTCCATCGATCACATCAACCAGGAACTTTGCAGTACCCGCTGCATGAGTAACCCACACCGCAACCGCTGTATATAGTCCATCAACTGAGTCAATCTTGCCAGCTAGAGGCATGTTATCAGGTGTCATTGAGAAAACACCATTGAACTTCCTGCCGTCTTTGAACGCCTCGGCTGCTGCTGGGGGCAGTAAGCCCGTTGCGAACTTTAGTGGTTGTTTGAACCATTCTACCCATTCTCCAGTTGCAGACTCTGCTGGCTTCTGGCCAATGGGTGCGTGGTCGTAACTTCCAATGCCAAAGTTTGTTCCATGGTCGCGAGCGTAGACATGGTGTTCTGGCCATCGGACGAATGGTAGCTTGTGGGAAAGAGGATCACGGGTTTGACCGTGCATGTAAGGATGACCAACTGGGATAACAGGTACGGGGAAGTCGAGGTCTGAAGTGAGACCTTGTGCCCAGATGCCAGTTGTGAGGATGACCTTGTCGGCGTTGAGTTGTTTGTTGGGGTCGTTTTCCTGGATGGAGACGCCAGTGATGCGACCCTCCGAGATGGAGAGTTTTTGCACATCAGCTTCGACAAAGTTGACTCCATTCTTCCTTGCTTCATCCTGGTACCAGGTTGTGATTTTGACGGCATTGGCCGTTCCATCCGAAGGAAAGAACAAGGCAGATCCAGCACCTGTTTCATTCACCAGATCAGGTGCCAGTCTGTGGGCTTCTTCAATGGTCATCATAGCCGCAGGTAGTCCCAACTTCTCTGCGTCTCGGCATCTTGTCTTTAACCTCTCGATGCCTGCATCTTGGAAGGCGATTTCCAGACCACCCACTCTGTCAAAACCGCCTGGGACTTTGACATATTCTGACACGGTATCAATGGCCAGCTTGGTGAGGACTTCAGACTCATTGAATTGACCGATAAATCCTGGGGCAATACCACTAGACCCGAGCAAAGAGGTGAAAGATCGGTCGATTATAGTGATGTTTCGAGGGACAGGGGATTGGGAGAGGAAGTAGGCTAGAGAGGAGCCTACGATTCCACCTCCGACTATGATGACTGATTCTGTTGCGTTCGACATTTTGAGTAGAAG
Organism: Fusarium brachygibbosum; assembly: GCA_018886245.1. Classification (NCBI taxonomy): domain Eukaryota; kingdom Fungi; phylum Ascomycota; class Sordariomycetes; order Hypocreales; family Nectriaceae; genus Fusarium; species Fusarium brachygibbosum. The sequence continues at coordinate 3,481,604 of MU249525.1, forward strand.
AAGAAATTTGAATGAATTCGTTGCTGTATCATGACAAAGTGCTAAATCCATAGAATAATATATACATCGATTCAAGGTGGATCTCTCTACCAAGGAGTTGGACTGACATGGAAGGGCGCGCTGAAGGCATTGACTCAACCAATTAAATCGCATAAAAACTCCAGAAATGACAACACCAAGACCCGCATCGTCAGTTTATCCACATTTCATGCCAAAACTCCACAATATAAGTCAACCTCGGCAGGGCGAATACGTAAATACCAAAATGCAGATAGTACAAGAAACGAAAATTCATCAACTTTATTAGGGCTTAGACTAGTCAATGAAAAAACTTATGTTCTTACCTTAAATTTAGGACTTAAAGCTGAAGTCTGTGCGACCCTACGGATTATTTCAGCTGACTTTCTGGTCTATATCTAGCCTCTTTGAAAATGTTCATCATAACTATTAAACCCTTGCCCAAGTGGACGGGACAACGAGAGATGGCCCACTCTGGTACTTGCGCTTTCTTATATGAGTTATTGGCCGATCCCTCGTATTATGTCAGAGCTGCGCTTACTCAGAACAAAAGTTCTCATACGTATAATAAGCTTACAGCGAATTTACAGACACCAAGGTCTTGGTATGGAGGTATATAAAATTCCTCCAGCCGCGGAAACTGATTAAATGTGTTTTCCACTCATCTTGACATACTCTGAGTCTATCAGCATTCCTTTCTCAACTTGAAAATCTCTATCAACCATGTCTTCCGCCGACATCAAGCAAAACATCGAGGCTACGGTGAAAGCTTATGTTGCGTCTTTCGTTGATGCAAGAGCTGAGAACAATCCTCAACTCGTGAACCGCAACACATCCCCAGATTGTCTACGCAGCATGCTCCCTTCCATCCTTGGAGGCGGAGGCACAATGGCAAACGAAGCCTACGAAACTGTTTTCACCCAGGGTCTACAAGCAGGCGGAATGGACGCCAACAACATCACTGACTTGGTTATCGATGTTGACGCCCGAAAGGCTGCCGTTACCACTGTCGCTGACATGGTCTTTCTAGGGGAAAAGAGTAGTATGGACTTTTCATGGTTTCTGCATTTAAATGAGGATGGTACCAAGATCGAGAGAATTGTTGAGTTTGTGGATTCTTTGACATTCTCGGGGCTTCAACAGAAGATGGCTGGAGGGGCGAAGCAGGGTGAATAATCTGAAGAGAGTCAGTCAGTGGTTGCGAAAGACTGATTGTTCCTTATCTGTTGTTATTTATTAGCAGCATTCATAGGTTAAAATGCCATAGTAAGGGTTTCACCCGAAGCCAAGACAGTATTAACCCTGGTTTGGTAAGATTATAACGCAAAGACTTCGGTAAATGAGTCACAGTCGAATATATCACAATTTCTGATGATTATATATTTATTTGTCTTCAATCCTGTTGTTCTTTTATCCACCACCTGAAGCTTGAAATCACGTCCCATCAAGACTGCAGCTCTCATTGGCCACCTCGTTTGGACAAACTCGCTACTCGTCGTTATACTCTACTAGGTATAGCGTTCACGATCCCTGGTTGGCCGCCTTTGGACGTCTTATCATCTTACTCTCAATTTCAGTCTTTCTCACATCAGATACGCCATCTCGTAAGGACATGCCACGACAATGACAAGAGTGAAGCCGGGACTGCGAAAACGCGCCAAAACCTCCAAAGTGAGAACTGGATGTGGAACTTGCAAGTAGGTTTGCCATATAGCCTGCTGCCAGGGGCCTTGCTAACTGGCCTACAGGAGTATGTCATTATCAGCCTAGACTGTTACCCGTTTCTGACTGATACTAGTACGAAGAGTCAAATGTGATGAGGGGCGTCCGATTTGTCTAAGATGTTGGTTCACCGAGGTCTTGTTATGTTTTGATTCGCTAATCTCATCAGGCTCATCGACTGGTCGAATTTGCGACGGTTACCAATTATCCCTTTCTCCGAAAGCATCTGAATCGCCTCCAACATGCCTTGTTCCAACATATACCGACGCAATGGAGGCAGGTTCGTTTCAATTCTTCATTGAAAAGACACTTGACAACTTCCAAACCTTCTTCCCGGACAATCTATGGAGTACCAAGATCCTACAGGTCGCACGTACCGAAAACTGCATTAGAAATGGAGTAATGGCTCTATCTCATTTTCATCGCCTCTACCTCACTCATGAGCAATGGCAGAAGGTGGACTCGGTACCTGCATTGAAGCATTATAATCTTGCAATCAATACAGTACTCGCACCATCACACGACGTCTCGACACAAGGGCATGTCCTTGTCCTATCATGTCTCATATTCATTTGTATCGAGGCTAGTATTTTCGCATCAAGTCTTCAGTTCTTGGGCTAACTAATCCAAGCTTCTTCAGGGCAAAACTGAATCAGCTATAGGCCTTTTCAAATATGGCTGCAGCATGATCCAACATTATAGAAAGGCCTGGTCTTCCAGATGCAAGACAACAAATACCCCTTGTTCAGACGTAGAAGAAACATTCAACCTTGCTGAAGCATGCTTAAAACGTATAGCAGTACAGTTTCTGACAGTAGGTCTCCGCCCTCTCACTAGTCATTAGTTCAATATGCTAATCAGTTATCGGCCAACAGCTCATTGCCGATGTCGATCCCAACTTATGGTTCTTATTCTACAAGACTTTTGGCAGCAACCTGACCTTCCGAGAAACTTCCTTCTCATCTCTTGCTGATGCAAGAGAAGCACTACTCGAAATTCTTGTCGAACAGGCCAGCCCTGGCTTAAAAGGCAAATCTGCTCGGGATATCATGGCGCATTCTGCAAAGATCACTCGATGGGGCGACCTGTTTGATACTCTTCTTCTTCAGTTGAGCAACGGAGAAAAGCTACTGAGTGATGCTGAAAACCGATCTATAGCGCTTCTCCAACTTCACCGCAAATACCTGGAAATAAACGTCGCTAAGTACGCTTATGGGCGAGGGGATCCATGCTTTTGGGATAAATTCACCCTCGAGTTTGATGAGATCGTCAATTACGCCGCCACAGCTGCTGGTCTAGATCAAGATTATACGCAACGAAATTGGTGCACAGACTCTTATTCAAAAGCATACTTTCACATAGATCTTGGCTTCACATCTGTATTGATATCGGTCATTGCTAGATGCCGCGACCCATTTATTCGGAGGAGAGCTGTTGCAGTGATGTTGGCAGACCGCGTCCAAGAGGGTGCATTCAACGGATCGCAATCTGCGCGTGTTGGTGCAAGAATAATGGAGCTTGAAGAGGCGCGGAGTGGAAAAGAAGTCAAGTGCAGCAACGATATCCCCCGTGAGGCAAGAGTGAGGACAATACGTGTGCATTTTCAGGGAGGAGAGGAGGAAAAGGCTAGACTTGTGTACGGGTTCTATAAGGGATATTTCGAAGAAGAAAGGAGTATGACTGGATAGGTACGCAGTGGATAATTAAAGAATTTACCTACTCGAGAACATCAAAAATCTCGATAAAGCAGCTGAGGCCAACCGCTGGGTAGTTGAGTGGTCTAGGCTTATGATACCTAGTTATTAGGGTTCTTAGGAGAGTGTTAGGATACTTACTGGACTAAACACATCTACCTTAGTAATAGTAGGTAGGTAATAATCTAAGTATTGTCTACCTGACTGACGAAAAGCACAGATCAATTTCAAAGACCCCCGTGTTGGCTGCTGCGAGCATGATTGCTATGAAGCGCAAACAGCAAACACTGGCAGCCCGCCCGTGATTCACTCACGGCCTGCCTACCTACCTGTCTGCCCCACTACATTCCTTCCTTTTCATAGCTCCTGTGTCTTCCTCTCTTTCAGCCCTTTCATCTTTCTTCCTCCCCATCGCAGAAATGGAGACCATCAACCTTCTGTGCGAGGGCTTCGCCTTCAGTATCCCCAAGGCTGCTGCGCAAGAGTCTCCAGTACTCAACAAGGCGATAGAAAGTTTGCCGGAGGTAAGAAGAATCATTATTGTGCCACTCCTTTCCTTCTCTGCCTTGATCTAACCCCTTCAGTCTGCACAGAAGATACCCGTGATCCCAGTGACGGACTTCGATCTAGATGCCGTGAACTGTTTGGTAGAGTTCATAAACAGCAACAACTATGAAGTGAATCACAAGCTGTTTCCCAGTGTTATGGAAATCGGTAAGCCTATCTATCCATCCCCTAACCCTCCCTTCTAAAGCCCAACTAATCATGCGAAGCCGGGACAGGCAAGGCTCCTGGGGAAATTCCCTTCACTCGCGACTTGTTGGTCCGTCACGTCCGAATGAGCGCTATGGGCCATCACTACAAGATGCCCAAACTTTCCGATTTCGCAAGGGACCGCATTGAGAAGATCCTTCGAAGTCATTGGAGCGATGGAGCGTTCTTGGGTGCCGTTAAAGTCGCTTTGACATACCCCGATGATCACGCATTACACAAGGCCCTCTTTTCCGCCGGCCGAGCTCATCTTTATTCATTGACACCATCGGGAGAATTTGACCCCGCTACCTTCCTACGAAGCTTCCATAGCGACTTCCGGGCCTATCAAAGTCCAAATGGCTGTAAGGAGCCTCTCTCTACGACCCCTCCTAGCTCTGTTTCAGATGAGCAAGCTACCAATAGCTTTGTCGAAGTTGAGAAGCTCAAAAGCCAGGTTTCGGTCCTCCAGAAACGGGTCTCCGAGCTATGTATTGAGCGCGACGAGCTTCAACACCGAGTCTCGGAGATCTCTAACGAACGGAATGAACAACTCCAGTTGGCCTCAAAGGAAGTTGAGACATTCAGATCTCAGGTTTCGGACCTCCAGCAGCAAGCCTCAGATACTTCCTCCGAAAGGGATGAGCTTAAGCGACAGGTCTCGCAACTCTCCAAGGACCGAGATGGTCTCCAGAGGGCTGTCACGCAATCACAGAAGGAAGCAGAGAAAAGAATCGCCGCAGCTCTACAACAGGCCACGGGAGCTCAGGAGGAGACCAAGATTGCCTCTACAAAGCTTGCCCGGGCTTCGTCGCAGGCAGCAGAAGCCGAGAGGCGGGCCGAGAAAGCAGAGAAGAGCCTTTCTACTTTTCAAACTGAATTGAAAATTGCTACCTCCGAGCGAAACTTACTTCGCGTCCGATGGCAGGACGGAAAGGCCAAGTCATCCGCCCTGGCCAAGGAGATTGACGACTTGAAGCTTAGTCTCGACCTGGAGCGAGACATCAGGGACACTGTTCCAATTGCCGTGCGGGACGAGCTGAAGCAGGCTCTCGAGGCGGAACAAGGAGAGGTGAAAAGGCTTACTACAGAGCTCGAGAAAGCCCAGCGATCTCTTTCAGCAACAGGAGCATAGGCCGCTGCCAACGCCCAACAGTCACAGGGCTAGGAGCAAGCGTACAACAGAGAGCGAAGCAGATTGGCCGATGTTATCGGGGATCGTGACAAGCTCAAGAAGGACCTGGAAGAGCAGACGCGCAAGGGCAACGGTATCCCTCAGGCGGAGAGGGACAAACTCCACGAATCCTTGGGTGCGGAGAAGAACAAGGTTTCTAATCTCACGAGAGAACGAGATCAAGCAAGAACAGAACGAAACGACGAGAGGGAGGAAAAGGAAATGGCTCTTGAAAAGATCGAGGATTTGATTGAGTGTTTATTTGAGTACAACGCATGTCGACAGTGTTACTGGAATTTCGGAGTTTGGGTGGAAGATGATGGTGACAGGTTGTTAGTGCGATGCAATCATTGCCGCACCCGGCATTGGCATTAGTGTGAGGACGCATCAGGGAGTGTCAAGGGATCGTGGACTACATGTAGGGAGAATGTCCCAAGTAACTGCAATAGGCATCAACTACCACATGTTACTTTAATGTCGTGAGTGGTGATCGACACTGATGGTATCGATAGTGGTAAAAACTTCACAAACTTGGAACAAATTTCTTTGAAAGCTTACCGCATGCTTTTGGCGTTTCCTTCGACCTCAGAACTCTGCAGATTCCTATCTATCTCGCCTCCATCAGGGCGATTCAACGAACATGGCATCGGCTCTAACGGAAACGATTAGGAGATAATACGTTGTAAAGTCGACCATGTTTACCACGCTTTCAGCCCGATCCCTAGGCACGAAATAGGAGTAGCGGAGATATATCTCAACACACATTGAACACAAACAAAACTGGGCGAGGTCACTAAGAGCAGAGTTTACACACCCTGCGGTGCTGCGTAAAAGGTGAGACTCACAACAGCTGGCAACTAGCCGGCACTACCAACCCTCCAAATACCACCATGGCTACTCACTTTACGAACCACAGCCCGTCTGATACATATACCTTTAAAATACAAATTTACTTCAGTTTATTCCTAATAATAAGAATAACTCGGCGTGATGCAATTGGCTAGCACATCTTCATCTCCCCTTGGTCTGGTTTCTCTTTGGAGAGTCAGTTTTTAAATGAAGGAGGTATGAGTTCGAATCTCATCGCTGAGATATTTGTTTTTTGTTTGTTTTTGTTCATTGACACTTTCAGTCGGTACCTGTGTTGCCTTAACGCTCCTGGTGCTGTAGTGCCGGAAGGTCGAAGCACTTGCTCAAACGCAAAACCCCTGAGTCCATCTAGAGTGACTCTTCTCCATCACCATAATCAATACTGGTAACAAGGTCTAATTCTGCTTCGAATTCAATCAAGAAAACAGAGGACCCTAAGACGGTGTGGTGGATTAGCTAAAGAAGCCTAGATGAAGAAAGAAGAACGGCAACACCAAAACGAAGACCTTGTTAGTCACCAGATTCTGCAGAGCTCCGGACTTATTGTTGAATTATACAAAGCCTTTCCGAGGAGTTGCTGTCAGTAACACGGGCTATTTTAAAGAGAGAGGCTACCTAAGCTGTCCATCGATGGACAGTGATACGTCCTAATTGTGGATGAAGGAAGTCTTAATACTAGGTATATTACCATCTAGTCTAAGTGCAACTAAGCAATAGCCAACAAGATCATTCCGTGCGTTTTGCCTTCCTATATTTATTGTACCTTCGTATATCATATTATTCGTGTATGTGAGATGTGGCCTTCGGCGAGTCTGAGAACCCTAGGCTATGCAGGGACATTCCCATTGATCCCTCTCTTCTCTAACGCAAAGGAAACAGCGCACTCCATTGCGAACCCAAAGCTCCTTGCATACCATCCGGGACCCCAATAGCTTAATTCGATGTTATGCGGCGCATTCTTCAAGACGCTGAGGTCAACTCTTTTACTCTTTGGTAATCCATCCGCAAAGTCCTTGAGATGCTCATCCGTCGCGTCCCAATAATGATCCCGCTCCGCCAAAGCAATCATAACAGGTGCAGTAACGTTCACGCCCCATTTCTGCTTCCACGTTGCTAACCAGGATTTTCGGAGAGCCGCAAGTTCCTCGAATGGAATAGGATGATCGATGCGCTCCGATTGGGCGAATACAGACTCATCTGCCGTTTCCGGAAAAAGCAGAGTCTTGTCCTTGACTGCCACAGGGATGTTCAAATGTGTTGGTGGCGGATTATGTGAAACATGGCCGCCCGAATCCTTCAACAAAGAGCCAAATCCAGAGATGACAACACCACCCAAGGGGTATGCAGTCTCAGATGCAGTGGCATGCAGGCTTGCTGCAACCAGAGCACCATTTGACCCCAGACTGTGGCAATGCAGAACAATACACGTGCATGCATTCTTCACACCATATTCATTCCACAGAGCCGGAAGGATAAACTCATGCAGCCGTCTACCCCATTCTTCGGGATAGGAGGATCCCTCAGGTATCGGTTGAGTTACAGGGGTCGACGATTTGTAGTCAGGTCGATCAATTGCAATAAAAGGTACCGAGAGATAGTCGCTATGTATCTTGGCCGAATATTCCGGCGTGACATCAAAGTATTGACTGGTGTAGCAGCCGCCATGGAGTCCAACGATTAATGGCCGGTACTTCAGCTTCAACGTCGGCGCCGATGAGGGAATATTGAAGATGCCCGACAAGGCCGTGCCGTCTTCAAGGGAGAGGTTGAAAGATTCCATTGGTATTCAATTTATCCAATTAAGCATAAAAATAGAGACAAGCAGGCAGAGTCAGTTGTGGCTGTGATTGTCGCGACCAACAGCATAAACAAAAGATGGAGGTGAGCCAACGATCAAAAAGCAAGGCCACGGTTGGAGGTCATATCAGAGAAGCGGGGCTACCTGCCTTAATTCATGATCTGCGCTAAATTATCGCGCCGGATATAACTCTTCGTCAACACAAATCGCTCCACCTAGAAGCATACCTACCTCTTCCTCATCAACAACCGCTATGGCCGATAAAATAGAATCGCCGAAATCTGCACCCAAATCTGCACCGGAACTTACACCGGAATCTGCATCTCAAACTGCAGAGGCCGCCTCGCCAACCTCCCACTCGCCGCAACACGATCCTCCAATCGAAGCCGAACGCCCTTTATCTCCTCCACCGAACAACGATTCCGAAGTTCCCGAAGACGATGGTTATGCTTCAACGGTCGGTTCGGCCGAATCGACCTCGCTATCGAGCAGTGTTCGCGACTACCAATTCGAGAATAGCAGGCGATACCATAAATTTAAAGAGGGCTTATACCAGTTCCCGAACGATCTTCCTGAACAGGAGCGCGAGGATATGAAACACACTGTTGCAGTCCATCTCCTCGGCGGAAAGCTCCATAGATCGCCAATAGAATCTCCACAAAGGATCATTGACGTCGGTACAGGGACAGGAAGTTGGGCGATCGACAGTAGGTCCCTTACACATAGCGAAAATGACACCTGCTGATGCAGTACAGTGGGCGACGAATTCCCTAGCGCAGAGGTGACGGGAATCGATCTGAGTCCCATTCAGCCACCATGGGTTCCTCCCAACGTTAAGTTCATTGTCGACGACGCCGAGGCACCCTGGCTATACTCTCCGAACTCAATCGATTTAGTCCATCTTAGAAATATGAGTACAGCAATTAAAAACTGGCCTGCGTTGCTGGAACAAATTTATACTGCTCTAAAGCCCGGCGGGTGGATTGAACTGCCCGAATTTCGATGGGTTTACGGATGCGACGACGGTACCATGACCGAATCCTACACGCCCCCGAAGATGGTGGATAACATCAGAGCTGGTTTGGCGAAATTCGGCATCGAAATGCACGCCGCTGAGAAGAACCCTGACCGACTCCGCGACGCTGGCTTTGTCAATATCCGCCACGATATCAAGAAGGTGCCTGTTGGACCATGGCCCAAAGATCAGAACCTCAAGACCATCGGGCTGTACACTAGAAGTGTCATTTACGATGGACTTCAGGCCATCACAATGGGACCTTTTACCCGGGGGCTAGGATGGACACCTGAGGAAGTTGAAGTCTTCCTTGTCAAAGTTCGCAAGGACTTGATGAATTCTTCGGTACATTCATTCGTCCATTTTCATTCATTGGCGGCCATGAAGCCATTCGAAGCCTAAGTATAACGAGTGTGTTCCATCGCTGGTATGCAACTGTGGTTGAGCATCATATTGCCTATCCACTTTGATCTCGGATTTCCGCTGTTTATGCTTTGCCCAATACATCTTATATAATACCCGCCTCCCTCTTGAACATCTCTAACCATTGCACATTATCCGCGGGCGTTTGGTTCCAAGGGTCATCACTATTGACAGTCAGCGAAGTGCCGGAATCGGGACCCGGAAATGGATACTCACTCATTATACAACAGGCATCGTGCTTGATGCCTCAACTCTTCGTCGGACGGAACATGACAGGTAGGATTGTTCGGCGACATGGTGGCTTTCACCCATCGTTTCATCTCGCGGGCAAACCATGGGATGTGATTCGGGTCGTTCAGTACATAGATGCCGGGACCGAGCCAGGTTGGACGGAGTGTCGATTGGCCTTCTTCTCCGGGGCTGCGGTTTGACTGTATAGCAGGTGGCGATTGGTCGTCTGACCACAACCATGTAAAATCTCGTAGCGACGCATCGGGAGATGTGAGGTTGGCGCTTTCTTCAAGTTCCGCTACCCATGGGGTATCGGTGCCTACTGAATTACCATGTCCAACAAGAAGCCACTCATTTCCATTGGACCATGAAGCTTGTCCCTCTTGTGATAAAGTGCCGGGATGCGATGGAGCGCCATCTTGCCATTGCGCTACATGGCTTGGCTCAAGACCTTTTTGGCTGTCGCCCACGAACGTTAATTCTGCTCGTCGTCGGAACTCACCGACCCAACTTATCGAATGTTTAAGAAAACCGATAATCCAATTGGCCACATACTCGGGCTTTGTCTGCAACTCGCTCTCCATTTGTAGGACAATTCGTCCAGCTTCTCTTTGTAGCTCATCGTCTGATATGGCATAGATTCCTTTTGTTCGTTGAGAGCGCACAAAGGCTTGCAGTCGTGACTCTAGTGGACATTCCTCAAACAATGCGTTTTTCCCCTTGATCCTCAACACTGATAGTCTACTCTCTGCACGTGAGCGGATAGGCGCGAAGCGAGCCTGTTGGACGATTTCATCGGATGACAGTAGCAAATCTCTCAACCATGATGAACCTCCATGGGAGTCTGGATTGGTCTCAGGAAATGTTACTTCAGATCCAAATATGATACGACATGCCTCTAGCTGCAAGGTCCTGTGACTTGGTAGACTTCCAGTTGTGTCGTTGTGGTTCTGTATGAAGTATGCCAACTCCATCGTGATCAATTCATAGGCACTTCGGGGCGAATCAGGTGGTCTGCCATTAGCAGTAAACGGGAAGGGGGTGTTTCCTTCGAACTCCAACAAGTATGGACTCATTGCGTTCTCTATACTCTTGAGCACAGAATCTTCAAACCCCCAGTCCCCAACCCATCTTTTCATAGTGCATCCCAGCTTGAAATGATTTGCCAGGTGATCAACTCTGTCGGGCCACGTACTCAAAGAAGCTTGACAGAAACCACATCTTGAAGTTATGTCTGGTTGTGTAGTCTTCCACAGTTTTGTGGTTAGATCTGTGAGTGCCGCGTTGTGCACGAGTCGTAAATGCTGCTTGAGATGGTCCTTTCTGCTGAACGCCCTTTCCTGACACGCCAACGGATTGTGACTTGCGATGTGATTCTCATCCGGGTTATCCAGGCCGCAGAATAGACAACAGGTTTGCCCACTATCAGGATTTATGGCTGTCGGTCCATTTGGCGAACATTCCCATCTCTCCAGTGGAAGATGCAACGAGTTTTCATGGCGTTGCCAGTCATACTTTCTTCTAAATGTTTCAGTACAGAACGTACACTGGAACATAAACCGGGGTTTTGTAAGCGAGTTCTTCTGTGGTCTTGATTTCTGGATCGAGCGGCCGCGGCTATGTGATGAGATTCCACTGATAGAGCCTCGGGATGACCGTGAGTCTGTTGATGCACTTCTTGATGTGCCCAAACTGCTGGTCGTTGATCGATGTCGCCGTCTTCGGTGTATCTTCTCATCACTCGAGAATGTTCCTCTGCGGCCTCCTGTTTTTGGTCAGTGTCAATATTGCAGTATCAGTTCGCTGCGACTTACTCGATGTTATCAACTCTCCGGATGCCATGGCGCGAGCGATATCACAAACAGCAGCCGGTTCATTCTCTGGAGGCGAGTTCTGCCATCTCTGGAGCGGATCAAGATCTGTTAAAGGCTGTCCCCTTCTTGGAATCGGCGTTCCAGAGCGTGTAGGTGTGTAGTCTTCAGGAAGTTGATTATTCCCGTTCGCACGACTATCAGCCATCGTCCGACGTCTTCGGGCGTTGGCCAGCCAATTTGTAATCTGGGTTCGACTCAAGCCTGTTTGATGTTCTAGTATGGTCTTTTCTTCCTCCGTTGGATATGGATTGTTGGTATGCATGGAGAACCATTCTTTCAAAGAGCGAAGGGCTTCCAACGTAAATCTGTGTCCCACTTTCGGGGGTAGGGTTGAAGGTGTGAGGATGGGTGATTGGGTTGAGGTTGAGTTTGGGGTTTGAGACTCAAAGGTATTGAGTTGATGCTGATGCTGAGGGGCGTTTGCATCGACAGGAGTTTGATACAAATCAGTGGACCATAACTCATCAAAACTCAGATCAAAGTTATTCTGATCCAAGGCATTTTGGTCCAATACCGACCCATGGCCAGTATCAAGAGCCAAGGCGTCCAAGAATGGAGAAGTCAGGTCTCCACCAAGGGAGGATCCTGGAATAGCGTCCGGGAAATGATCCCCGGCGTTTCCCTTGTCGCCCGAGTCTGCTTCCATGGTTACCAAACTTGTAGATAGCGTTTATTTCTAATCGCCGAGATACGGATACAGGTAGCCGATGTTGTGAAAGGTTGACGAGAGTCAGCGTGCTGTTGGACTGGACAGTTAAAGGGCTGCCCCGCTTGTCAATTGCGCCCTGGCCTGGGCATGGTGCGGAGCGTCAAGATCTGATTCGATGGGGGAATACCAAGTAGAAAATAGTTATACAAATATGGGTAATCTTCAAGATATCAACGAAGGGAGGAATTTTGATAGCTTTTAAATCGTGGAAGCTTATGAAGGCTTTGGCTAATTGATTAAGATTATCGAATCTTACATTAGTTGTCCCTTTTCAACAGGCTGCTCCTACAGGCAAGAATAAGATCAGCTGCTCGTAAACACACTTGAAGAAGACTTTTAGAAGCCCTTTCGACTTTGAGAAACTCTATAAGTTCTTTTGATTTCTCATCATGGCATATATCACCATCGTCGGGGATGTATATAGATATCCTCGTCAAGCCAGTCACATATACAGTGAAGTTAACCTACAGCAGCAACATACACAACAACCTCGCTTACAACGACATAACAACATCCATGTTAGCTTCCCTACTAGCTTATGGGGCTAGAAGAGGACTTTAGGCTTATGTTTAGAGTAGAGAAAATAAAAGGCCCATGAATTAGTCTACGCTGCAATAAAGTGACTAAGCCATCTCGTCCCTTGTGCTAGTAACGTCAAGATTTATCTCTCCCCGGTGTCTCGAAACAAAAATTAGAGTTAATTTATTACTTAGTAACAGTTCCAAGGATTAGGAAAATCTTGGTACAAAAAGTGTATGATGAAGAATGAGTAGCTGAGTGAGCTATAGCGTGATAAACATCTGTCAGAAACGAGATACAGGGATAGGGCTGAAACAGGACAGGCCTGTTTCCTTCCATAAGATCCGTTACCAGAAGAGGTAAAGGCCGATCTCGTCAGTGTGTTACAATCTATATCGTGGCAAATATCAGGCTGGCCAATGATAGAGATGGCCATGGCTCCTATCCACCCGTCTTCCCCCCTCGGCTCAAGCACCGTTTTGAAAGCACAGGCGTTGATTAGAGTTATCTAAACGGATCTTGATTCGACGTCGTATACCTGTTATCTCTGTCGTGACATCCTCCGTGTAAGTCGTCTTATCTTCAGGGTCTTGATCGCCGTCCAGGGTTCATACATACTTTCTCTTGAGTGGTCGGACGATTCTTATCTTGTACCATCACTACAGCAGTCCTACTCGTGAAGCTAGAGAAGCTTGTACTTTATTTGTACTTCTCGTGATAGTACGGCTATCATGAGAAGCTTCAAAAAGTCCGTATGTTTTGTGAATTTGAAATTCCTGACTTCCCCATCGCTCGACAGTGACTGAGGATTTCGTGGGTGACAGGAGAGACATTGATCTGGAATTACATCAAGATTCAAGTGTAATTTCTCGTGTTGGAAGCTTGATGTAGCTATCTTTCTTTCTTGGAGTGTTCCCAAGGCTCAATGAAGGTTTGCCTGCCTATTTCTCCAAACCGAATCGACTGACACAGTTTTACAAGACACCGGTATTCCTCCAGAGCATTAATAAAGAAATGCAAGGACAAGAAGATGAGAAATAGCTCACAAGCATTTCATGGCGATAGTGATTTGTTTCTCTATGACTCTTGGATATGTGGTTGAGGAATGTGTGCCACTAACATGGAGAGAGCCTGCACTTTTAGGCTTCCATATAAGGCTTGAGTTGATCACGTTTTTCCATGAAAACCTCTGCGATTCAAAAAGTTCATCTGTGAACTTTGATGGTGTTGAGACCCTCATGATAAAAATCAAGATGAGGTTGATGACCAGAAAGTGAGGCTATCGCCAAATCCCGCAACACACAGAATCTCATTCAACCGGTGTTTTTACTACGTCTGTACACGATTTACGTGAAATTCATTCATAACCATTTAACATCTCCGACATATTTTACATTTCACATTCGTGGTATTGACTTGTCCATTGACGCTCAATTATATCACGTGCAGACCTTAGCAATTGTTTGAATGTGAATTCATCAGCTCATTCTAAGCTCACACTCCTACAAACAGCGGAATAACTTCTTAGGCTAAACTTTTGTTTCCGCAATAAAACGCCATAATACACATTGCTTCCTATTTTCTTTCCTTCATCCTATAGGGTATACATCTCATTCATAACTTCATAAATCGCTTTAAACAACAGAGGTTCCATTCTCGGGAGTCTCCTCGGGCCAGACGTTGTAGCCAAAGGTGTCCTTCATGTTGACAAAGCGGGTGTGTCGGCCCTCGGCAACGCTCTGGACAGCCTTAAAGTCCTCGTCGGACAGGTTGGGGATCTGGAAGTTGCTCTCAATGCGAGAGGGGGTAGAGCTCTTGGGCAGAACAGCGTAGCCGCGGCGGAGACCCCAGGCAATGAGGACCTGGGCGAGGGTGTTGCCGCTGCGCTCGGCGACCTCGTTGAGGGTCTTGTTGGAGCGGACGGTCTCGCCAGTGGTGGGGACCTGGTTCTGGGAGCCAAGGGGAGAGTAAGCGGCGGGGAGAATGTCGTTGTCCAGGCAGAACTTGACGAGCTCCTCGTTGGGCAGGAAGGGATGGATCTCGATCTGGTTAACGGCGGGCTTGACCCTGGCGAACTTCAGGAGCTTCTTGAGGCCGTCGATGGTCCAGTTGGAGACACCAATAGCACGGGCCTTGCCGCTATCATAGATCTCCTCCATAGCGCGCCATGTGGGCTCGGGGTTCTCAGTGAGCTCCTTCTTGATGACGTACTTGCCATCGGGGCCGATCTTGGGCTTGTAGTCGTCGGTCCTCTCAGCGGCGATGGGCCAGTGGACGAGGAAAAGGTCAATGTAGTCGAGGCCAAAGTTCTTGAGGGAGTTCTCGAAGGACCACTTGACCTCGTCAGGCTCGTGGAGGTGGTTCCAGACCTTTGTGCAGATGAAGAGATCCTTGCGCTCGACGCCGTTGTCCTCGGCAAGGAAATCACGCACGGCCTGGCCAACCTCGCCCTCGTTGAGGTAGAACCAGGCGCAGTCGAGGTGTCGGTAGCCAGTCTTGAGGGCGGCGGTGACAGCCTTGTAGGTCTCACCCTTGGCGCCCTCGTTAGCAAAGGTGCCAAAGCCCACACCGGGCATCTTGACACCGTTGTTGAGGGTGAAGACAGTCTGGTTAGAAACGGACATTATGATGGTGTTTGAGGGAGATTTGGTATGAGTGATGGAGTATGAGTGTAGGTCAGGAATGGTATGAGTAGGTAGGCGACGGGGATTTTACAGATGAGCGGGTTTTAAAGGCATTAACAATTAAAAATCTCTCAGTCAATTTACTTGGACCACTGGTGGAGAGTAAGGTACATCATCATGTCACGGCAATTGCAGTGCAAGTGGCAGCATCCCTACAGTATTGTTTCCCCTTGATGAGGTGGCTTAATTTTCGCCGAGACCGCGCGAGGCGAGTTAGAGACGAGTAAGAAATGGTTCATTGACGTCATGTCCCTTATACGGGAAACTTCTAGAAAAACTGTGATGGAAAGGGTTTAGTGAGGCGTGCAGACGAGAAGTCAAAATTGTAAAATTTTCACAGTGATGAAATAATTACAAGGCTTCCATCGTATCTGTACATGCTGATACTGTACTTGCCCCCTGAGATTTACCTACCAAGGACGACGTGGACAAAGGCTTGAGTCAGGGAAATAGCAGTTCAACCAACCAAAGCCGAAAGCAATCTTATCACCAATAGTGGGCCGCAGTGGCGATCCCTAAACGTCGGGCTTTGACATTGGATTTCAGCACGTTTTACTGCTGTAAAAAATACCCGCCTTTGCCGTAAAAGCTGTAACGGTATCCACCGTGAGAAAGACGGTCGGGCGGGTTTGGTCGTCGGGCCAAGGTATTATACTGACAGGATGCATGTAAAGCCTCAAAAAAGAACAAACAAGGGGACCGAGAATAATAAAAAAGGGTCCTTCTCGGCAGTGGAGACAAGGATGATGTCAGAAAGGTAACCCTTGGCATGCGTTTCTGCAGCAGTTATCGATATCTTCTCCACTGAAGTGATTAATTCCCGTGGAAAAAACAGGCACAACACAGAAGGGGTCCACTAGAGATATCCACTTGGGAGCGGACTCTTCTCGGAACAACCGCCGCATGCCGCTTAATTCTCGAGATAGCACTGGAAAAGTACTGTACTGTACCTGCTAAGTACGGACACTGCGATAATAACCACTCCGCTCCATTCTTCTGAGGCATATCTTGTCGAATGGTGTAACTTGCTAAGAGGGGCTGCGGAGTCCATCTTGACACAAACGACGACCTCACGTCACCTCCGCTATGACGACTGGCGCGGGAAGGCTGAAAGTTTGTTTTCCCCCTTGAAAGGCGTGTATCTTGTAACGGACGGACAGACCCTGAATCGAATCGACGACTAGTTGGGTGGCTTTTTTACACTGGCTGTCGCGGAAACGGTCAATGCCACCGCCTCAATTCCAGCCTATGACAATTCTTTGTTCTAGTTCTCGTTAGATAACGGATACAATGTGATACCGAGACCCTTACATGCTTTATCCTGCTCCCTCAAGTAACTGTACATCAACAAAGGACAAAAACGTACAGACGAACAGGCATTGACGGTGAACGACCGAGAAAAATAAGGGTCCCACTTCGGTAGCGCCGTTTGAAAGCATGGCCATGGATGGATGCAGTCCCAGTCTCATCCAAACGAGGCAGACGAAAAAAAGATAATGATGATATCAATAGAGACGAATGGGCGAGTTTTCACTCTGCAGCAACTTACGGGGTCAGAAAAGAACCGGACAGTATCAGAAGGAACGAAGATAAATACGGATCCCCGCCCCATTCAATCGAGATCTATTCCATCATCACCCTCTCATCTCAACTCAACAGTCTATCCGTTCACTCAATAACTTGATACCCCTCCTCCCTCACGACTGTACTGTCCTTTCCATTCTATACATAACCTTCTTCATCCCCTCTCTCTTTGTCCTTCCTGTTTCCCGACGAAAACACACCCAGTTCTCCAAGTAAACTACCCAACATGTCTGCTACCAACGGTGAAAGCAACGGTGTTGACCACCGTGAGTCCCTTGCCATCCCCGGCACCGAGGGAAGCAACGGTCCTCAAGAGATTCCCGCTACCCGATCCTCCATCTCGGAGGCGGCCAAGTACATGCACAACCTCAGCGTGTCTCCCTCCATGAGGGACCGACGATCCTCCCGAAACTCCTTCGGTACTGCGTTGCCCATCCCCCGCAAGCGTCAGTCGCGCCTCTCCTCCGTCCACCATGCCGACGGACGCCCCGCCCGGCCCGGCATGCCCCCGATCCAGCCTACCCGTGAGCTCCTCGTCGCTCAGGTTCAGGACCAGATGGCCGACAAGGTCAAGAAGGCCAAGAACATGGCTTTCGCCTTCGACATTGACGGTGTCCTCGTCCACGGTGACCGTCTGATCCCCGAGGGTAAGA
This sequence comes from Fusarium brachygibbosum, assembly GCA_018886245.1. Lineage (NCBI taxonomy): Eukaryota > Fungi > Ascomycota > Sordariomycetes > Hypocreales > Nectriaceae > Fusarium > Fusarium brachygibbosum. The sequence goes on from MU249525.1 coordinate 3,499,322, forward strand.
AGGCTCTTGAGATCCTCAACGGAGACAACGAGCTCGGCATCAAGATCCCCCACATCTTCCTCACCAACGGATCTGGTAAGATCGAGAAGGCTCGTTGCGAGCAGCTCGAGAAGATCCTCGGCAACCCCGTCAGCACCGACCAGTTCATCCAGTCTCACACTCCCATGAGTGCTCTGTCCGAGTACTACAGCACTGTCCTCGTCGTCGGTGGTGAGGGTTACCGCTGCCGTGAGGTCGCTGAGCAGTACGGCTTCCGCAACATCATTGTCCCCAACGACATTGTTGCCTGGGACCCTACCATTGCTCCCTACCGTGTCTTCACTGATGAGGAGCGTGCCACCTCTCGTCCCCGTGACTTCACCAAGATCTGCATTGAGGCTATCATGGTCTTCTCTGACTCGCGAGACTATGCCACCGACATGCAGATCATCATGGATGTCCTCCGCTCCAAGAACGGACGTCTCGGCACTGTCGCTGAGGACCCCGTCGCCGAGCGTGTTCCCATCTACTTCTCCCAGGGCGATCTTCTCTGCCCTACTGAGCACCCTTACCCTCGTATGTCTCAGGGTGCTTTCCGCATTGGTCTCGAGGCCATGTACAAGGCCCTTACCGGTGCCGACCTCGAGCGTGTCGTCTACGGTAAGCCCGAGTTGGCTACCTACAAGTACGCCGACGACGTCCTCACCTCCTGGATGGGCGAGCTCCACGGCGAGGAGCGTCTTCCCGAGAACATCTACATGATCGGTGACAACCCCGCCTCCGACATTGTCGGTGGAAACATGTACGGCTGGAACACCTGCCTTGTCCGCACCGGTGTCTTCCAGGGCGGCGACAACGACGAGAACAACCCCGCTAACTTTGGCGTCTTCCCTAACGTTCTCGAGGCCGTCAAGAAGGCTCTCCGCGCTCAGCTGGGCGATGACTTCAAGTGCTTCTTTGACGAGAAGATCAACCCCGTCCTGCACGGCGACGCCAACGACGCTGCCGCCGTTGTCTAAGCGCCTTATTCTCTCATGAGTTTGGACCATTTAACGCAACTCTACGACACTGTTTTCTTTTTTTTTTTTAATCGGCGTTTGGAACTTGGGATCTGAAAAGTCTACGACGAATTTGATCATGGGACTTTTGGCATAGACAAAGCGATATAGAATCTTGATATCAATTAGCATAGATTGAACGTGTGCAAAAAGGCACTGCGGATTGAGGCGGATGCGTCTCGATTCAATTGAAAGCAAATTCCGAAAAGAACAGAACTGTCCCTTGCCCTGTGACTGTAGTATCCTTGTTAAACGTGTCTGTGCCTCGGACTTGCAGCTTTCCTCAAGCTTCTTCTTTTTTGTCCTTGGCCATCTGATCGGCAGTAAAGCTCCGTAGTGTGGTGTGCTACAACGAACCTTGGCTGCTTCAGAAACCATGATCTCACCTCCATCCTTGGTGGATCGGCATTTTATTTTCTCGAGTCAGCAAGGACAACTACCGAACTCAATCAGGGATCATCGCTTGCAAAAACCTTGGAACTTCTGTATGATCAACGACTTATTTTTTTCTGGCGACATTTTCTTCACCGTTTTGCTTGATGAAAACCGTTTTCGACTGTAATAGGGGACATTATCTGACATCATGGCGGATGTGATGGCGTCAAAATTTTGGAGGATGTCTCCACAAGAGGTCCATGTTTAGTTAGGTAGGCACCTAAATGGGAGACAGAATAATCAAGTCATTTCATCCACCACGCCGCCTAGCCATCTGCTCAATTACTTTCTGCTCTAGGAGCTCCAAAGCTCGAAGCTTCGATGAACAGTCTAGCTTGTGACAGAAAAGTTGGCCACCGACGTTTAGGATACAGAAATAAAATAACCTGAATACTTGGTCTAAGCAGCGTAAACTGACTGATGAATTTCGTCTATTATGCTTCTAGCGGCCGACCCTTCTGCTACCCTGTGGGACAGTGTGACAATGCGATACAAGACCTCATGCAGATGGATGATCACCAACTTTCTCTCCTCATCGACACGTACTCTAGTCTTTGCCTGGTTATCATGGAGTTAAGACGAGATGTATTACTGTACGTAAATGAGAATTCTTGTATAATGTTTAATTGTTGACTTGATTGAGCTGGGCGTAAGCTGACTGTTTGCCTCGTCGGGCGAATGGCCAATCGCCCACGTCTCGCGTTTCGCGAATGTTGTAGCGATTGGGCATCGCGACAATTTGAGATATCATCAATGAACGTTTCAGTAAATAAAGCTGACAGCTTATAAATTTGCGAATGCGATTATGGGCATTGATTGCTTGTCAAAAGGACGCACAATGTATTATAAAAGACGACGAGCTCTCACTCTACAGAGATGAAGAAGCATCAAGCTTCGCAAAGTCAAGCATTTAAAAGAATACGATCATTGACGAGCTCATCTCCTCACTCAATCAATTGCGCCGTGTTTAATCGCAAGCTCAACTCATAAGTTATTCATTCATTCCTCCTCACTCAAACCTACAAACATCATGGTCCGACTCCTCTCGGCCGTCCTCTTTGGAGCTCAGCTCTTCTCCACGGTCACATCCCATTCAATCCTAGGGATGCTTCCTCGACAAGGAGAGTTCCCCTACCCGATTATTGGAAGCGACATTGCGGCAGATAGCGCAACAACGGGCACCTTTCTCAATCATATGGCCATCAACACGAGAAACCTGACAGCCAGTATCGAGTTCTACACCGAACTCCTCGGTTTCCGCAAGCTGTTCACCCTCCAGATCACCAAGACATACTCAATCACATACCTAGCCCATGCACAGGGCGGAAGGAATGGAACAGGCTACCAGACGGCACTCGAGATGAATCGTGAAAAGAACAATGCACAGGGTCTGATTGAGATTTGCTACGTCGATGTTCCGGTCAAGAACATTGAGTCTGGCGCGCAGCATCCCAACACGTTTGGACACATCGGTATTGTTGTACCAGACATTCAAGCGTTTCAGGAACGGCTCGACACAATGCCACATATCTCAGTGCTCAAGAGGTCTGGAGAGCCCTTTGTTGAACTGGACCCGAGTATTGTGGTTGGCCCTGCTGTTGGGTTACTGCCTGACATTGTTGAGCAGCTCGATGAAGAGGAGAGAAAGGCGATTGTGAAGAACTTTGGCCAGAGTGTCGAACCTCTGATCTTCGTCGCAGACCCCGACGGTAACTTTATAGAAGTCCAACCTCAAGAGGGAGCTGCACTGGTTGGATAGATCTTGTCGAGGATGCTAAACTTCTGTCGCGAGTTTTCCGGTGGACAGTGGTAGCTTGGTTGTCAACAATGCATGGTATGGCTATTCATAGAGCATTCTGTAGTGGTATTAGAAGTCCATCATAAGACAGCATAGAATTAACGGGCTTGCTTGAACCTGGTCTGAATCCGTATCTCCAGAGGGTTGTGACTTGATATGATACCTCAGGCAAGCATAGGTATCTAAGGTATCGTGAGCCCTTTCCACAAACGGCACCCAGTTCACCCGCTACTTCCCAAACCACTCAAGAAATAATTCGCAACGCTTATACTTCCGTGGGATGATCTACATTCGTCTAAACCATGGTAAGCCCTGCTTGTCATCCTCATTCCTGCATCCAATCTAACCTCAGATCCCACGTGTCTCCAAGAGCTCGTTGCACTGCTATAAGTCACTCGTCCAATAATAACGCAAAACTACCAATAATAATACTTTGATGCGCCCGGGAGCTTGGATAGGCCTGCTTTCGGAGACGGCCCCTGCATTACCGCATTAGAGAATGTCGCTCCCCCACAAAGTTCCTCCCACGATCAGCTCATGTACAATGTCAATCGGAACTGGTGACCACGATTCCTCAAAGGCATTGCCAAAGATTGGTTGCATTGACAATTCGGTACAAATCCACGCTCAATTAAAGGAGGAACTTCGCTAATCTACAAGGACCACGGCCTTCAACACCAAAGTTCCGCGAAGCATACCATATCGAGACACTGCCAAGATAGCTCCCAAGCAGGGGATACAACCCGAACCAGGCTGTCGGATACCATCTACCGCAATTTCACCTTGTCTACCATCGAATTTCCAGGAAAAAGAAGCGGTGGAAGCGTGTGCTTGGCCACGTTCACACAGCATGGGACATGCGCTGTCAATATGCAGGTTTCAGGTCGATCGCGCCCAAACGGGATTGGGCACCTGAATATGCACCTGGGTTGGGGTTGGGTTGCGCTCCTTGACTACTGGAGGTGAGGGGAAAGACAAAGGAGTGTCGAGAGTCATCAGCAAAAAAAAAAAAAACGTCGCTGCGATGTTTTTCGCTGCGATGAAAACTCGCAGGCAGGCGCACCACGCCGGAGCCTCAAACAGGCTGGCCTGTCCTTGACCAGCACCCCCAACTTCTTTCCTCTTGTTTGTAGATCACACGAAACAAGAAACACGCGCACATTCACAGTATCCGGCTGTATGCTAGTCCGCTGTCTGCTAGTCCGCTGTCTGCTTAGTAGTGACAGTCCAAGGTAAGTTACCCCTTCTTGTGCGACAACAAACTGTTTGACAGGACGCAGATTGACCATTCAATGACTTAGAGGTCCAAAATACTACCTGGAAGCTCCTGGAGCCGATTTCTACGATCCATCTGCCCTATACACACCTCCACAAAACGTCAAGCTTGCCCCGACTGGTTGGGATCCGTAAAGGCTCAACGCAAGTTGGTCTCGACACCGGGATACGAAACATACTATGCCCACCGAGATTGATTAAGAAGCACATTCTCGGCGCCCGACAGAGCCTACATCAGAGTTGAATTGACCTAGACGATCGCGCCCGTCTCCGTGGACGAGTCGTATAATTGTCAGCATTTGGTGACAATGCAAGGTGCTACCGATAGCCCCCAAGACCCTCGCTTCCTTTGCGTCGTAGCCGCGGAGTATCCTATATATTGCAATAAATGCTTCCCAAGTATCGAGAAACACAAGTTAGTATTGGATTGACCTTGAAGCTTATGGTACTGACAATACCGCCAGTGAGCACCTAAAAAGATTCCACTCTCCAATCTTCTGGTGCGACAAGTGTTTGCACAAGTTCAGTAGCTCGTTGACCAACAAACTCCTCAACCTCTCCAAGACCGACCATGACAAGAACCATTGCACTGGAGAGCCTTCAGAGAAAAGCAGAAAGACGAGGGATGAAGCGTGGGTCATGGACCGAGACCAGTACCATCGTTTCAAGGAGATCGGGTGGAAAAAAACCGTTGTTCCCAAACGAATATACCCGAACGGCAGACCGGAAACACTATCTGAGAAAAGCTGGAGACAGATTCGTCAAACGATCTTTCCGTACTCTGAGGAAATGATCTTTCTCAACTCTGCGGCAGCGATCTTCCCAGGCTTGGAGGAATCCCCGATAGAGCTGACCACACCCCCGGCGCTTTCCCGGTCCACTGAAGATGTTATAACCATTGTAACAGGCAGGAGATCGAGCATTATGCCACAACTGACTGATGTTCCATCCCTTAGTAGGGATATGAGGCAAGGACCGACGCTGATACCGGTCCCTCCTTCTATGACTACAGACACTCAGCTGTCAACTCAATCTTCGTGGGAGACCGGTTCCCAGACGCACCCTTCGTCGCATGTGCTTTCTCACTCAGGAGCTGATGGACATCAAATGCTTGATGATATCGAATTCGGGAAACCCACAGATCCCAAGTCTTCTCCCTCTCACACTCGGGAGATGTCTCAGGGACAACAGGCCTCGGAATTTTGGATGAGCGGAACCGGTGCCTGGTCAGGTCCTCTTCCGGAACAAACGATCATGAACTTTGGCCATCATTTCCCGCGAAAAGCGACGGATCAAGAGTAAATGGTATTTCTGACGGTATGGATTGGTGTTTGCATGCTGGGGTTTCTTATGAATTGACTTTGGCTTGAAATAATATGAGAGGGGAGGCTGCTAATGTAACGAGATTAATGAGCAAAGAATGGAACCAGACCTACTTTATATATAGTTTATATTATTCAATTGCTGCCTTACAACGCCTTGCGGACCGTGCATAGTGATTGGTCATTGTTGCCTTGAGGCCAGCTTGGGTTGAAAGACAACGCGATCTGCGTGACAAAAACTTGAAATACAACATGACATTGGCTGCCTAGCTAGGACCTGCCTGTTTAACGCAGCAGGGTTTCCCGAATATGGAAGAATCTATTACAATGCAACCCAGAGTCCAGTTCTTGTCATTCACCCTTCCCACAGGACTTTCGGTGTTTGTGATCCGAGTTGTAGCTCCCAATGGTAATCAACTTCCGACCAATGTACTTCGCATTACCACAAGAGGCTACTTAGTTATGGATCATTAGTATAGATGAACGTTAAAGCGATTTGGTGCCGCTTATCTTCTCGCCTTCTCCACATCAGTCAATGGTTGGATATCCGAGCGATTGTCGTTATCAGCTCGGAAGTTGTATCCGATTGCGGAGAAATCAAGTCACATCGGCACCAAGACGGGTTAGTTATCTAGCGCAAAGGATCATATATAATCTACAGACTCACGGCAGATTAAATCCAAACCTTCAGTTCACTTTTACCCTCCAACACTCATATCAAGTGAACATGGCACCGAACAATGAAAAGTACGTCGTCTTCGACATCGTGGGCACATGCGTCTCTTATGACAAACTTGTCGAAGCACTAGATGATCAACTGGGAGACAAGCTCCGAGCCGAAAACGTCAAACCGAGCCTCTTGATCAATCTCTGGATAGAAGCAGCTGAGAGGGAGTACACCTACCTCAGCATAACAAACCGCTACGTCGAGTTCGACAAGCTCTTCTCGTCCCTCTTTTACCGCATGCTCTGGCTTTGTGGAATACAAGAACCTCGCAGCTTCGCAACCGAGGCAGATATCAAAAAGATCACGCAAGGATACTTTGCTTTGGAGCCGCGACCTGATGTGAAGGAGTGCTTTGAGAAGCTGCGGGGTGCTGGTTTCACGGTTAGGGGTCTTACTGCCGGAGACTATGACAGAGTGCTTTCATATTTCACCAAGGCAGGTATCGAGTTTCCCAAGGAGCATCTCATCTCGTGTGATTCCTTTGGAGTCGGAAAACCAGATCTCAAGGCTTACGCTTCGACCTTTGAGGAGCTCAAGGGCGCTCAAGAGCTTTGGTTTGCTGCGGCGCACATGTGGGACGTTTCGGCTGCGAAGCAAGTCGGGTAAGTGCACAGAGTCTTATCATGGTCAGTTGTTAACAGTTCATAGATTCAAATCTGCGTATTGCAGTGTTCTAGAGAAAGAAGCATGCGTGGATATCTTTGGGGAGATGGATGTCATGTCGGATTCATTAAGTGAGATGGCAGATTTGATCATCAAGGTTTCTTCTTAGTAAGAGAAAGGTGGGACTTCCATATTCAACAAACGGAATAATATTCTGGTATTCCCATCTCGAAGAGCCTTTGTCGTTCTTTCACGATCCTTTTTTGATTGTGAAATCTTGATAGCCGAAAACCAGCCTTTCTTCCACCGACATCCCGAAAGCGCTCAGTTAGTCAGATGTTGACTTCCAAGACGTTCCTATCTTGAACAGACACAGACCGACCAAAAACAGAAAGCAAACATCCAAAAAGCCTTGTGCATTCTTTCTGATTGACGTTTTCGTCCTGCAAAGGAATGATATAGCCAACAATATGAGAATGCCATTATTCAAGGGACGGGAAAACAAGGCATTGTTTCTATCACATTTGAAACAAAAGCTAGTTCAAGAATAAAGATAAACTCAGCATTAAGGTTACTGGAAACCCTACCGTCACATATCTGGGTCATCTTACATTCCAACCCCTGCAAGGCAGTCTAAGACATCCCGCCCTCTTCTCGACTTCGCCAAGCATATTAACGAGGTAGAAGGGGTCTTATTGGGCCTCAGACTGTCCAGAGATGACCTAGATCTCCAGTGCGAGTTTTCATAAAGAATACTGTCGCATGATGGTCGCGATTTGATTAACCTCGAGCGGGTGCAACCGAACGTTGCCGTTTGCGACAGTTTAAGGACTAGACATGGGCTGAAGTCTCATGAGTGGCGCTTTTAGGTTCCTTGCATCTAAAAGCAATATCCAGGGCAGACTATATGCCTGTTGGTTCCTGAAAGCCCCTTGCCAGAAAGGATCGTTCAAGGGAAGGGAAATCCTGGTAACTCCGCTACGGATTGGAATGCCTAACAGCTTATTTGGGCATTATTCACACAATAATATTGTACCTGACAATACCACGACCCGCTGTCTCGTCTCTATTCGCATTCCTCAACACAAAGCTGAATCAGAAAAGAGACAAATCTGTCCGTCTGAGGTAAGGCCAGGTTATGCACGAGTTAGTAACCTCTATCCGGCTACTGACAGATGTGACAAGTTCAATCTTAAAGATGAGCCATGATCGTTTTGGCTTGTCGTGGCATAACCGATGGAACGTTTCAGTTGAAGACAAGGTGAAAGCTGGACATGGTGGCTGGAACTTGAATCTAATTTTGTGCTATAGATCGAAAGACTACTGTAAGCTGAAGCAGGTTTTGGTGTTAAACTTCTGAGATACCTAGGTGGTGGTGTCGACGATAACGAGTAGACAATCAATACCAAATTCGAAGATCTACCGGCTCTCCACGAGGGCAACGTGTCGCATGATGTGCAAGAAATAATCTCATCGACCGCGATATAAAGATGAACAATGATGTCTCGTATAACCAGATAATACAGGGTGAGAGACTGTTCAAGACATGTGCAACCTCTAAATCCTCAGATGAAATCAGCCCTCGGTGACCTGTCTGACGAAGATATTGCAACATAGCCAAACACGTTCCTGACCAAGCCACCAAAGGGACAAAACCAAGATATTGAAAACTCAGCATTATACGAGTTTCCTCTTTGTCCCTCGTGGCTTTGGTATTTGAGGCTTGGAGTTGTCTCACATACGCCTTGGAGAATACGCCTTGGTGGCGTTGGGGTCTGGATCGTGTCTGGACGAGCCATTCCACGATACCTGTATATATAGACTCCTAAATCTTTCAGATATGGCGAAAAGGAGCAACCAATCTCAGTATCTGGTTTAAAGTTACTTGTTCCTTTCGTCACTTCTCTCATCTCTGTCAGCCTTCGCAAGGTTTTACATTGCGATAACATGCCATCATTCAAGACATCTTCGCTTCTAGCCCTTACAAATTTGGCGGTGCAAGTTGCTGCTCACGGCCATGTCGACTGGATTATAACCGATGGAGTAGCGTACCGAGGAGTAAGTAACCTTGTCAAAATATACTACAACCATAGCTAACTGAATCGCTCAGTACGATGCGCCGGCATTTAATTGGGTACGCCTCTTATGCTTTACAATCTATAATGAATAGACCGAGACTAACAATATCTAGAATCCAAGCCAATTCCCCGTCGCTGGATGGATTACTGGCGCAACTGACAACGGCTACGTGGAACCAAACAGCTTCTCGGACCCTGACATCATCTGCCACAGGGCCGCACGAAATGCTCGAGGACATATCGCCGTATCTGCTGGTGATACAATCAATCTCAAATGGAATGATTGGCCCTCGTCTCACAAGGGTCCTGTCATCGACTATCTGGCCAAGTGTCCTGGGAACTGCCAAGACATTGATAAGAATGCACTGGAGTTCTTCAAGATTAGCGAAGAAGGTCTAATCAACCTATCAACGGATAGTGGCTACTGGGCTTCGGATGTGCTCATTAGCAACGGCAACTCTTGGACCGTCCAGATTCCCTCGGACTTGGCTTCGGGAAACTACGTTCTGCGTCATGAAATCATCGCTCTTCATGGGGCTGGCCAGAGGAACGGTGCCCAGAATTATCCTCAGTGCATCAACATCAAGGTTACAGAGGGTGGAAATGTAGCCCCCGAGGGTGTTAGAGGCACCAGTCTTTACAAGTCTGATGATCCAGGCATTCTCTTCAACCTCTACGTACCCAGAAGCTCTCTGTCATACAAAATCCCTGGACCTACTCTGGTACCAGGTCTTCCTTCAACAGTTCAGCAAGGAACAACCATAGCCACTGCGACATCCAGTGCGACGATTCCAGGCCAACAGTCCACGTCTTCCTCCTCTCCAACCACAACAACGACAACAACCACATCCAGATCCTCCAACTCTACAGCTTCTCAAACAACTGCCAGCAGCAAAGATACAACACTCAGAACTACGACTACAAGCAAATCTACTTCCAGCACCTCTAGGCAGCCTTCTGAGCCCAGTGGCGATATCATGTGCGGACCCGTACATGGATTACCGAAATATGCTCAGTGCGGCGGCAAAAACTATGTAGGAGAGACTATTTGCGCTTGGGGGGCAACTTGCCAGGTCGTGAACGAATACTACTGGCAGTGCCTCTGATGATTCTTTTATATTATTACTCTGCTTGGGAGACCTGGTATTCTTATGGTGTTTTCAAAGCGTTACTAGGGTGTGATCTCATTGGTTGCAATATTGGAATAATTTACGATAAATACATACATTTTCTGTTTATTCGAAACATTTTCTCGTTTGGCACTGGAGGAGACATCAATTCTAAGATGAGTTTCTTTAAAGAACATGTGTGAAATCTATGACAACTGTCATGTATGCAATAGAACATAGTATCCGGAGTGCGCATCGTTCAATCCCTGTCACTCCGACTGCCTGGTTGTCTCATGCACTTCGGAAATAATTGGTATTACAGGGTTGATCAGTTATGCTTATTTTATGCTTATTGGCTATTGAGCACATCGAAAATGAATGCCGGTAAGATTCCACCAAACCTGGATTGCTTGAATCTTCCACTCTACCGTCACAAGATCATCCAACATTCGTGTCCATCTTCAAAAGGTGTACTGGCTCGTGGATCCTTGTATGCATTCTTCTGCTTTGTAGTTAATATCTCTTGGCAACACAGATGTATTAACCGCACCTGCTTGTTAAGAACCAGCTCTCTTCATTGGTGGACATAATGCGTCACCACCCTGTCAGCAAAAGACGAGTGCCAAGTAACGTTAAAGGTCAGGCTTCTATGCTGACATAACATTCCGTAGGATCCATGTCATCTCCAATCTTCACTATCGGGAAGCCAGCCTTTTCTATCTATTTCATATCCAAGTTGTTCACCATGGTTGGCGTTCCAACCAGCAGAGGCTGCAACGCATGTCGCAAGGCAAAGAAAAAGGCACAACTTGACTGCAACCCCTTTAGAGATATTTTACTAACTTTGACGAGTGTGATTTAGTACAACCAACATGTGGGCGCTGTACAAGAACACGCGAAAGCTGTACGGGCAGTGGATTGCAAAGATTCAGATTTCATCAGTACAAACCGATTACGGCTCCTATGAGTACTCCAAGCAATGAAATTACCAGGCTGGCGGCAGAGTTCACGGCTATAATAGGAATAAGTGATGAGCGATATAGCTTCGAACTATATGGACCTAGGTTCTTCAAAAACCTTCCGCAACGTTTTGGTTCACATCCTGCTTTGGATGACATGGCATCGGCTGTTGTGGCGTCGTTTCAGTCAGTTCGCCTTCGCAAACAATTTAGTCCAACAGCTCTGTCTCTGTACGGGAAGGCTTTAAGGTCGTTGCAAGTGTGTTTGAACGATCCTAAGCAACCAGTAACGTTCAAGCTGGAACTAGTCGTTATGGTGATGCTATGTCAGGTATGTTGTCAAGCATACCATCTCCATCTAGCTAACAGGGTTCTTAGTTATGGGTTGACAACAAGGCAGCGAACAAGCATCGTGGAGTGATCGCCTATCTACTGAAGGAAGCAGTCACCCAAGGCGAAATTATTAACTCGGACGATCTTCGTGGTTTGTGTTTACAAGGTGTAAGTTGGTTGAACCTTGACGGCAATGACAGAGGAACAGCTCCTCAATTTAACTGCTAACACAATACTCAGGTATATGCGGCACTCTCTGATCCAAACGTTGAACTCAGGGACTGGTACTGGGATGTTGCGTTTCGGGACACTCTCGTGGTAAGACCAAGCCAATATGAAAAAGGCCTATACTGCTTTGAACTATGCGCCATAGGAGATTTGCCCGTTTTTCTTCGAGATCCAGAAAGATATCTGTACCAGCTGAAATGCTACTACAACACGCTCTCGCAGGAAAGACCTATACTTCGGGATCAATACGAAATGGCGATACCGATGGCTCTGGCTCCGAATGCCACGTTTTCCTCAAGGATAAAGGCTATTGAATACGCCTCAGGGCACGCATTCCTTCTGATCCAAACCGCGCTCGTCGGCCCGACTATCAAACCATTCGGAGTTCTTCCCGATTATACCGCGAACTTCCATCAGATCTGCGATGAAGCAATTACCTTGGCACAGCAGTGTCAAACCTTCCGACCATGTGGCTCATCATGGGCCCCGGAGTTGTTGAAGATTGTATGGGCTGCTTTGGACGACGGATATCGGCACAAGGAGCTTGAGGAATTGTTGGATACATATGCGGAAGATGTGCAAGGAGCAGATTATTTGGGAGAAGCGAAAAGTATGAGGAAGCGGTTTGATCAATTGGGTTGGAGCAATGAGCAGAGGTTTCTGTCTGAGGCGAAAGATGGTCAAGATATTTCGCCACCATGTGTAATACTTTGAGATTGTATTCGAGACTGTCAATCACAGAAACAGATGATTGAAGCTATGCTGTGGTATAAAGAAAGGATCTTCTTGTTACCAAATTGCTCCCTCCAATTTCTGCCAGACCGTCATTTGCTGTTCTGACAAGTCAATACAGCCCATTAAACTGTGCCTAATTTTAGAACTCAGTACTGCCATCATTGACAGCACCAAATTGAAGGCTCTTAGAGTGCCACAGCACGCTTCAAAAGCCCAGTAACTCATCACAAACAACGAATCTAGAGCTAAATACTACTCACCCACACCATCAAACACCGCGCCTATTCTAATCTTGGCAAAACCTCCGTCACCGCAAAGCATTCCCAAAGTTGGCGATCGACAAGGGTCATTTTCAGCTCTGGGACGATCAAGGGATTATCCATGCTCGATGGCTTCCAGGACGCTAAGTCCTTAGCAATGTGGCTCCGAATACAAGTAGCGATATGTTAGTGCTGTATCTAAGACCCTGGCTCAGCCACAGCGCGCTAAAGTGAATCGCGTGCCCCCTCAATTAATTGATGAGTTGTTTGTCACTGCTAAGTGCCTGGTACTTGACTTGCGGAATGTTCATCCTGTTGATCATTAAGAGTGACCAAATACTTCATTGTCTATCTACTTACAATATCTGGTATCGAGGTAAAGTGGTCTTTGATGCGACAAAGGCCTTGACGATATGGTAGGTAAAGTGCCACTGCAAAGGAAGCAAAGTGACACCACGACCCTTCACGATATTATCCATGACCATCCAACCAACTAGAAACATCCTCAACCACATCGATCATCTAGCGCTTCTACTAAGCTGCAGTAGCTTCTCCTCTACCCCTGTTGTGGCGGTCTCGAAAGCCAAATGACTTAATGAATCAAGCTTAATTGAGTCCTTAATCCGCCCATCAGCCCTGTGAGTCCCAGGCAGCCCTACAGTATATTAAGTCCCCAACTTCCCCCATCCTTTGATCATTTGCCTCTGCCAATCTTTGCGCCTGTCTCCCACTTTGCCTATTATCTCTTTTCCATCTGTGCACTCTGAACGATCCATCACTCAGCAGTCCTCGAGACAGTCCCCATATCAAGCATCTTCATGGCCGACAAGGCAACCTTCTCGCCTCCCAACACCAACACCAACGTCGAACCTCCCACCATGACCGTCGAAAAGTCATCCTCAGGCTTCCTCAAATTCTGCGCCTTTATCGATGTCGTAGCCAAGCTTCTGATGGCCGGCGCCCTCATTGGCATCCTCGTCGTGCTGGTACAGCTCAGCAGTTCGATCGACAAGATCATCGAAGGCAGAGAAAGTTTTAGCGTTAGAGTCTGGCAAGGCTCCGATAGCAGTCCCTTAAGGATTCTCCCAGCCTATGGACAAGAGTTCAGCGTCAATATGCAGAACTCGTTCAACAGCCCTCTGTTTTTTAAGGTCGTCGATTAGGAAGGGTCGTGTTCGAAAGCTCTCGGGGTATCGGCGTCGAGCGCTCGGGCGGGGGGGGATAGGAGTTGAGATGCGAGTTTCGCAGGTACACGATTGTGCCGGTGGTTTCTCTTCATTTCTGCAGCGTTTACTTACAGCTTTTCTTTGGCGTCGCAAAAGCTGGATGCGTGATGTCATGGTCCAATTGAACATATCCCATCACACTCGTTTCATCGACAACCGACATCCTCCACAATTATCGCATGATTGTGTGCATGTACATTGTACAATGGTGAGTCGAGAGGCAAAGTGACAACTTTATTGGCAAGGTCTGTGAAGTGGGAAACGGTTCAGTGGTTAAACTCAAGGGAGGCAGTGGCACAATGAACAGTGATAAGTATTGTAAATATTTCATTTGGTAGTAACAACAAAGAAGAACCAGGGCTATAGGTGGTTTGAGCAGAACAATATGCGAAATGTCTCCTTTCCGAAAACTAACTGATGAACACTTGTTTATTCGTATCGCTCATGAATCGGGTCACTCGGTCCGTGGGGAAACTCCGTTCGCGCCCGATACACGTGATAACCCGGAGAGTGACCGTTGTCGGCCCCACCGAGATCTGAACGCCGGAAACGAGGAACGCCTTATGCAAAAGGAAAAACCGTGTAATTCGTCGTTGGAAAAGGAAAGCCGCGCCGTCTAGATCTTGTCTTTGGTGTATATTTGTCCTTTTTTATGTTGTAACGAATGGGTATGCGAGGTTGCGATTGTGTTGTGTTGTGCGTTATTGTGTCGCGTGGGCTGCTGTCAAAGGATCCTTGAACCCCCCGAAGTCGGCTTTACGCTCAGGCCTTCCACGCCACCAGGTTACCAAGCATGCTGCGAATGCTCTGGCGGTTCTCTTCAAGGAGGGCAGGTTCTTGTATGCGTTCAACCTTGTTCTCGACAGCTGTCAGGACACGCAGGTGTTCGCGCTTGAGCGCTTCGAAATCGTCGTCCAGCTGCTTGTGCCATGGGTACAGCACACCGACTTGAAAGCTGAGCGCCGAGCTGGCGACAACAAAGTTGGTGATAGAGAGGGCGCGTGTGATGATCATGGTGACTGGCCGACGGAGTGTTGCTGAATTGATGCGATTTGGAGATTGGAGTTGGAATGACAGCAGACACGGAAGCAAGCACAACGAAGTAAGTGAGGAAAAGGAAAAAGAAAGGCAAAGTCAAGAAAAAGAAGAAGAAAGTTAAAAAGGAGTCTGACACAGAGACAACAGTCAGAAGTAAAGCGAAAAAGAGCCAAGAACCCCCGCATACATACGTGACATCGGGTCGGTGTTGCCAAATTTATCCAAAAAGGTAATGGGTCCGTAGGAATAAACAGGAATCACAGTCTCGGCTCGCGTGCGCATGGATGGTTTGGACGGTTCTCGACTCTGACAAGTCACCTCATTCTTGATATTGGGCGTCAGGGGGTGACTGTTAGTTATCAAATGGGATGAATGCATGGGATTCACATGTCAACTCCCTGATTCCCCACACTCGGCAGGGATGATGAAGCTTGACGGACTCATTCTGTCTGAATCAGTCGTGTAAAGTTTGAACTAAACTCTCGCGTAAAGAAGTTCAGCTCGAAGGCCTCTGGCTTTTGCTAGACTTCTTCAAGCGATGGCTCGAATAAGGGATGTTTCTACGAACGTTCTAGGACTGGACCGCCGTTAACCGTCAGTGGAGTTCGCTAGGACATGGTTTCCACGTGTTTTAAGCAAGGCTGCATTCGGTTCGTCGGAGCTACCGTTTGGCTGTCTCCATTTTCCCGTACCGAAGCCGGGTCCGCAAATGATAGCTCCCGTCTCCGTATCCACCTCATTACCGTCTCTCAATACCCTTGTCGCTCGGGACGTGAATCCCGGACCCTCCGACCCATTGCTCCATTGTGCATCCCGAACGATAGTGAGCGGCTACGTGGTCTGTTCGCGCTTCCCAACTGTCCATTATAACCTGACAGAACCCGCATTGGCTACGGATTGTATCTTGTCGGTATTGTAATAGACTCAGGTCCGGTTTCCAACCATCCCATTTGCGACATCCGTGAAACTTGTGCAAGTGCTGCCACAAGTGGTCTTTGCGCGTGAATTTGCGTTCTGAAACAGGTCTTTCGGCGCAGGTGTCGAATTCGTGAGCTTGAATGTGTTGATCGTCAGGCGAGTTTGAACCACAAAAGAGACATTGCGGCCCTTCTTCATTCATGCGCCATACCAGAAGCGATTGATCTGGCGTGACAGGCAACCCGCAAACCCAGGAGTCAAGGCCCGGTAGGTGAATTGACCTTTCGTGGCGAACCCAATCGTACTTCTTCTTGAAGCTTTGTCGGCAGAAGGTGCACTGAAATGCAACGAGCTTTTTGGACCTTGACCTGGAAGATGCAGGCCTAGAGGCTGAAGTCCCTTCTGCTACCGAACTACTACCAGAACGCGGAAACAATGTGGCCTCTCTTGAACGAAAAGAGTAGCAGGAGGATGCCGAGTTGGAGGAAGCGTCGTGTAAGGTAGACGGCCAAAGGGAATCGTTACTGGCAGACGAACCAGGGCCTGACCCGCCCAGGTTGTCACTATCTAACGAACTCTGATCACTGGATTGAGCTGCTAATGCGTTCTGAATCGCTGTTGCTGAAGCGGGTTCCTCGTCAGGCGGAGAATTCTTCCAGCGGTCCATTGGAGACATGTTCTTGCGGAGGTAGTGTGGCATGGGAGATCCTGGCGCAAATCCTTGGCATCCTCGGCCCGGCGATGCGGAATATGTTGATGATAGTCGATGTCGCCTTCTGGTGTTGGCGAACCAATTCACCACCTGACTTCGACTCAATCCTGACTGTTGGGAAAGTTCAACCTTTTCTTCTTCGGACGGGTACGGATGGTCCAGATTTGACAGGTACCAATTACGCAATACCCTCGTCTTTCGCACGGATCGGGTGTTTGTCCTCTTTCCAGAAAGTGCTGCTATTGAGAGACTCTGTGATGATTGACCCTCTTCAACTGTAGGCGGTACGCCCAGAATACCGTGCTCACTGACACCATGTAATCGGCCGATGACTGGCTCCAGCGTCTCGAAATCAGAAGGCTCCCTCTTTTTGCGACCAGAAAGACTGCATTCTCGGAACAATGCGACGCAGCTTGAGCACGATTTGGTAGGGTTAGGATTGGCGAGGGTCGTTTGCAAGATGAGACACTGTAGGCGGGATCGACGACAATTCGCGCACGGCGCCGGTGGACGACTGGCGCCATTTTTTATGAAGAACTCATCGATGCTCGTTAAAGGCGTTTGGATGGTAACATTTGCGGTTGGTAGAGGTGCCGGAATGCCCCAATGGTCAACAGATTGATTGAGGAAGGAGAAGTCCGGGTTGAGGTCATCAGCAGTAACATCAGAGGCTGACCTCGCCTGTTGAAACTCGGCATCCCAATCAATTTGGAAGTCTGGAAGTTCTGAAGAAGGTAGATTGAACGCATCTCGAGGGTTCATAGTCTGCGGAACTGATTCGACATTGTTTGCTCCCTCAGCTAGCGAATTTGACGAACTCGGCGATTGAGGTACATGCTCGTCTACTTCGACGTAGGGTAGAGTCAGCGCTGGGTCATCGCCTTCGGTGTATAAGATGTCATCAATCGAGAATTCCATCGCAATATTGTTGTGAGAATAGATACGTCTCGAAGACGTTGTGAAATTGATGGCAAGCCATTGGGAGCGATGTCGAGGTGGAGTTTTTATCTAGACAGCGTCAGGTAAGCGATTTCGGGCGGGCTTAGTCACAGCCGCGGATTCATTCAAGGCAGGTGCAGCGCGGACCGCCTATTTCGGATCCAACGTCGAAAGCAATTTGGTGTTTTCTGTCTGTGACTGACTTGGGAATCTGTTCGCAGTCAACTCGACCATCGTTATGCCAATACGCACATCCTAGGTTTGCGACCTGTTAACAGTCCGTTAAGTTGAAAGGGTAAAAGGTAATTAGAGGGCGCCTTGACTGTTTCGCTGTGCTGCCTTGAGCGTGCCTATCAACGGCATCGTGTAGGTTCGTTAAATGGGCCAGAAGAGACTATTACGAGATAAAAATCGTGTACAGATTGAAGGTACTGTCTGGTTTGGGGGCTTTGTCTCCTAAAGAAGGCTCTACGACAACACCACAGACCGAAGCAATTGAGTTCACCTCAACGGCCGTGACCGATCCGATAAACGAGTTCACCTTTAACCTACAAAAGGGAAACCCAGTTACTTTGTAACCCATGAAAAAGCAATTATGTATGATTTAATTGGGAAACTTGTCTCACTAGAGTTTTAACCTGTGAGCACATGGCTTGTTCTAGATGCAGTATTGGCAGGCACATGCTCTAGGGTTGGCTAGGTATTGACCTGGAAAGTCTGTGGCATCCGGACCACCTCCTGACCTTGCCAAGTAAATCTCAATAATAATTTAAACGGTTTGAGAGAAGTAAAAGATCGAGTCTCTTAGGTTTAATGGCCTATAGGATAAATTCCATCAAGCAGTCCCTTTCAAAACATTTTGTATTGGCTTTGCGGGGTTACATAATTTGTAACCAGAAGGCGCTCTAACTTGGGGCGCAATCTTTGACCAGTGTATAAAGGTCACAACAATTTTTGAAAAATTAACAACTAATGGAATACAATTTCCTCACGGATTTCAATCTTCATATATCGCATCGATATTCGACTACGCATATAGTTGGCCTTTCGCATTAGTCTTTCACGTTATTCTCCCTCGCCACCACGCTTATCGTCCTCCATCATGAGACCATATTTACCAATGGCTTCTCGTCGACACGTGCACTTCAACCCAAAAGCCAAGTCATGGACATCGCCTGACCCTGCGTCTCCCCCAGAAGACATAGATCGGTTCCATAGAGGCCTTCCCAACTATGAGCCAACCCCTCTGGTGAAGCTCGAGAATCTTGCCAAAGAAGTCGGCGTAGGCGCAGTCTATGTCAAAGATGAGACGAGTCGCTTCGGTCTACCTGCATTTAAGATCCTCGGTGCCTCTTGGGGTGCTTTCCGCTCAATTGCTGAGAAGCTTAACCTGTCGATGGACTCGGACATTGATACTGTTCGAAAAGCAGCTCAGTCACAACAGTTGACCTTGTACGCAGCGACCGAGGGAAATCATGGTCGCGCTGTGGCACGCATGGGTTCAATCTTTGGTATCGCAGCCGAGATCCATGTGCCAGCCTCTATGCATCACTCCACTATTAAACTGATCGAATCCGAAGGTGCAATCGTTGTTGTATCTCAAGGTCGGTATGAAGATGCTATGATGGACGCCAAGTCTGCTTCCAAGCATGAGAGGGGGATCATGGTTCAAGATACTGCATTCGGTGACTATCAGTCTGTCCCCCAGGTCAGTCGTTCTTCAGAAACTCAATGGGCTTGTCATCTAACAACATCGCAGTGGATTGTCGACGGCTATGGAACCATGATGCGAGAGGTCGACAACCAATTGGGCTCAACCAATGCCGACTTGGTCATCGCTCCCGTTGGAGTTGGCTCATTTGCACAGTCTGTTATCTCACACTTCAAGAGAAAGGGTGCATCGACTTCAACTGTAACAGTTGAGCCAGACACGGCCGCATGTTTATGGAAGAGTTTAGAAGCAGATGAGCTCACTGAGATCCCAACAACCAGTACTATCATGGCTGGCCTCAATTGTGGCGCACCCTCAACTATCGCGTGGGAGCTCTTGAAGCACGGTGTCGATGCAAGTTTGACTGTGTCGGACTATGAGGCGCACCAGTCTGTCAAATACCTGCAATCGCAAGGCATTGATGCTGGGCCATGTGGTAGTTCGACATTGGCTGCGCTGAGACGGCTCACACCTGCCGACAAGAGCCAATTGGGGTTGACTGAAAAGTCCACAATTGTCCTCTTCTGCACGGAACGGAGCAGAGACTATGATGCCCCCCATAGTGTCTCGAATGATGATCCCGTCGCACTCACTCAAACCCTTGTTCAGATCAACTCAGCAAGCCCTGACTTGGGTTCGACTCCTGGACCAGGCGAAACGGCCATCGCTCGCTACATAGTATCCTGGCTTGAGCATCGCGATATTGAGACCCACTGGATTGAGTATGTAAAAGGCCGCCCCTCCATTGTTGGTGTCGCTCGCGGTTCAGGTGGTGGAAGCAGTCTGATGTTCAACGGACACACCGATACTGTTACATTGATGGGCTATGCCGACGATCCCCTCAGTGGGAAGATTGTCGATGGGCGGTTGTACGGTCGCGGCTCTGCGGACATGAAGTGCGGCGTTGCAGCGGCTATGATCGCCCTGTCGAATGCTAAGAAGCTTGGTCTGCGAGGTGACGTGATCCTCGCTGCCGTTGCCGACGAAGAGAGCTTGAGCAAGGGCACAGAAGATGTGCTTCGCGCTCGATGGAGAGCGGATGCTGCGATTGTGTCGGAACCAACGAATCTTGAGATCAACCATGCCCACAAGGGATATTGCCATGTCGAGATCAAGGTACACGGACTGGCGGCTCATGGCTCACGAGCAGATCTGGGGATCGATGCCATTGTCAATGCTGGTCACTTTCTGGTCGAATTTGGCCGATACGCGAAGAAGCTGCAGGGTGGTCCTGGTGACAAGACTCTTGGGACAGGCACTGCGCATGCGTCAATCATCTCTGGCGGTGAAGAGTCGTCCAGCTATCCGGCGGTATGCACAATCATCGCTGAACGTCGCACTATCCCGGGAGAGACCGATGAGGTTGTAAAGCAAGAATTTGATGACATGATCGGGAAAGTTGCCAAGGACGTTCCCGACTTCAAAGCAGAGGCCAAGATCTTCTTCAGTAGGCCTCCTCAGTTGACTTCAATTGACCATCCTTTTACACAGCTTGTCTCCGGCATCGTGGGTGAGGTGCTCGGAGTAGAGGCCACTGTCACTGGTGCTCCTTACTGGACTGATTGTGCCCTTCTATCCAAAGAAGGGATTGTCCCTCTTCTTTGGGGGCCACAAGGCCAAGGATTGCATGCCAAGGAGGAATGGGTAGATGTTCATTCGATTGAGCAAGTTACTGAAGGCTTGACGCGGATAGCAGCAGAGTTCTGTAAATAGATGTCCCGTAAAGACTGTGCGCTGAGATTCAGGGCGCGAAAATACACAAAGTAGGAACCTTCTCATGTGGTATACACTAGAATAGTTTATTGCTTTTCTCTCACATTCTTCGCAGCCAGATGTACGACACCTTGAAGTCCCTGAGTGGCCTACACCGTGAAAAGCCACCGCTTTAAAATTGCTATGCGGACAGATGCAGAAGCACGTGTTACACAAGGCTGGGCTGTTTTTCAGGTGGCCAGCACTGACAACTGCATCAACCCGTGCCAAGGAGGAGGGATGCAACAAGGAGGGAAGTAATTGTTGCCTCTCTTTTCTCTTTGCTCTGTTATTTCTTATTTTCACCTTTCTTTCAAAAAATCCAGCTTCATTTCCCATCTCTTCTTTGCCTTTCTCACTCCTTCATTACATTTTGGAGATCACGACTCGAATCTACTGTCGCTCCAGTAAGTCCTCTCCATGTTCATTTCTTATCACTTATAAACGTAACTAATATTCGCAGGTGTTATCTACCGTCGCTGCCATCGGAGCACATCCAATCCTGCCCTCACAGAACTTGCCCTTGGAAGCTTAACAAGCGGGCCTTCCAGCCAAAGTCGAAGCGCCCAACGCAAAAGGGATCCTGGCCCGTTTCCTATTTCCCTCTACTCCTCACCCATACATTGGCGGCTGAGGCTCGGGAGTTGGCATTTCCATACCTGAGAATGCACGACGATTGTTTTCTGTTCCGACATGAACTGTTTGACAGGTGCAAGCGTGTTTTGGAGGAAAAGGTTCTCTTTGCGCGTGCGATGCCGATCCGGCAAACAAGCGACATCATAACTCACGCTCTTTTTTTTGATGGACTGCCCTTGCCCTGGAGCTGATGCAGTTCTCAAAGAAGCAGCTGCGGCGATTCGAGAGGCGTGCGATAAATACGGGGATGGAAAGCTCAAAGAAAGAATCCAAGACATTAAGAGCTTCTCCCAGCCTGTGCCCGTAGCACCGGTAGTCTTACACATGTATCGGACATGGTATTTGGGAGACCCATACGGGGCTTAAGCAAAGCGTCATGGTCCGCCGCAGAAGAGTGTCAAGTATACGACTGACGGGCACTTCTGGAGTCAATGGGAATTGAATCGATGGAGATCTGGGTTGTTTCTTGAGAATATTGTCATTTGGAGACATTTTTGTTCATGAAAAGTACGTCGAAGGTCTGGCCAAATCTGTTACAGACAGATATGTATGGTATCTTGTTAGAGAACAAAGTGTGCAATAACGTTACCTCCCATTGTCGTCAAGTGAGCCTCGCAGTCGAGGGACGTAGTGCATGACAGCTGAAATGCGAGCTCTCGTATTATGCTGACTGGCTGAAACATTACCTAATAAAAAAATCAGAAAGTCCTGACAGCTGAGCAGTCAATAGCCGTCTGAAATGGTGGCTCCCGTGCAAGGCAACGTCGTGATACAGTGTCAGATTGACGGGTTTCAGATGAGGTCCGTTGTCGAGTAACGATGCAGAGCTCAAGTACTGGCAATCAGTTTTGTTTGCTGGTGACATTTGCTTGGTGTAGGGATCAATGCGGGGAAAATGTAACCAGACAAATCCTGGCAGAGATTAGAAAGGCTCGGGCTTGGTTGCACTTGAGGGCAAGCTCAAGACACAAAATGCGAATAGCTTCACGGCACAAAAGGTCAACGTAGCACCACCAGCCGTTATCAGTCTCCCGAACAAGTCAATTGGTGATAAATGGCCGGATTGCAGCCGTAGATTGTTGCATGCCATGTTCCACAAAGCGCTACGCTACGCTAAACTGGACTGATCTGATCTGGTTCTCACTCACTATCGCTTTATCGGAAGGTCGGTGCTGCTGGGAGTCAAGATCGGCGGGTTGTCAGGCGCACTGAGATGGTGCCCTATCAGTGGAGGCTGGAGATGGATGAGACCTAAGTTAGAGCTAGGCTATCAATGATCCTTGACCCCGCGATAAGCTAAGGCCAGACCTGACCCATTGGAGTCCAAATGGAAATGACGGGGTGAAGTAACGTCGCACTGATAGCGTTGATGTTGCTGTGTTGTGTGCTAGGGTCTCATCTTGTCTCGTCTGGTCTCATCTCCCCTCTCTTTCTCATCTGTTTTGGGGAATCTTACAAGTCGCGTGCCCCCGATTGATTAGAATCGGTGCACACTTATTTATCCTCACTCCCTTACCACTTCTTTCCCTTCTCCACCTCCGCCTTTTCAACGGCTTTAAAACAAAGCCAAACGCCCGCTTTACCCCAACTTCCACTTTTCAGTTTGAGTTCAGTTATTAATAATTGACATCAAAGACAAAAGCAATGTCTCAAGATCCAGCTCCGGCGCCTTCCAAGGGCGGCATCTCGAGTGATGCAGACTATCACGATGCTCAGACCGACGTCGACCTCCCCCGCGGTTGGAAGTACCGACGACTTCAACTCTTCGGCAAGACTCTTCCCTGGTATGCTTCGCCTCGCATTCAGCTCGGAATGGTCGCTTTCGTCTGTTTCATGTGTCCCGGCATGTTCAACGCTCTTGGTGGCCTTGGCGGTGGAGGTAAAACTGATCCGACTTTGGCTGATAACATGGTGAGCAAGGCCCCGCGTTGATCACGACTAGATTCGAAATGCTGACAGGAATAGAACACCGCACTTTACGGCACTTTTGCTGTGGTTGGTATCTTTGGCGGCACCTTTGTCAACAAGCTTGGTGTCAAGCTTTGCCTCGCCTTTGGCGGTGTTGGTTACGGCATCTATGCTATCAGTCTTCTTGTCTCTGTTCACCACCACGTCCCTGGCTTCAACATCTTTGCTGGTGTCTGGCTTGGTCTCTGTGCTGCTCTTCTTTGGACTGCACAGGGCACCATCATGATCTCGTATCCTCACGAGAACAAGAAGGGAAAGTACTTTGCTTGGTTTTGGGGCATTTTCAACATGGGTGCTGTTATTGGCAGTTTGGTAGGTTACCTTGTCCCTATCCCTCTACTCATGCTAACTTAATAGATTCCCCTCGGTGAAAACATCAACATCAAGGAAAACAAGACAGTCAGCGATGGAACGTACATTGGGTTCATCGTTCTCATGTTCTTCGGTGCCATTCTCGCTCTTACTCTTTGCAATGCTGGCGATATCATTCGTCAAGACGGCTCTCGTGTCATTCTCATGAAGAACCCAACATGGCAGAGTGAGCTCTGGGGTCTTTGGGAAACTCTCCGCTTTGAGCCTTTTGTCGTCCTTCTTTTTCCCATGTTCTTCTCCTCCAACTGGTTCTACGTCTATCAACAGAACTCTGTCAACGGCGCCTACTTCAACACTCGTACAAAGTCGCTCAATGGTCTGCTATACTGGTTGGCTCAGATCATTGCTGCCGTTATCTGGGGTTATCTACTTGATATCGAGAGTGTCCGACGTACCACTCGTGCCAAGGCTGCGTGGGTTGGTTTGTTTGTCTTGACCTTTGCTATCTGGGGTGGCGGATACGCTTTCGAGAAGACTTATACTCGTGAGACTGTCGCTCCTGATTCGGGATTCATCCCAGGTGACTGGACAGACTCTGGCTATGCTGGACCTATGTTTTTGTACATCTTTTACGGTTTCTACGATGCTGCTTGGCAGGCCACTGTTTACTGGTATGTTTATCCCTCTTGAAGAAGTCCCCTTACTAACAATTCAGGTTCATGGGAGCCCTATCCAACTCTGGTCGACGATCTGCCAACTATGTCGGCTTCTACAAGGGTATTCAGTCTGTCGGCGCCGCTGTCGTCAACCATCTTGACGCAAAGAAGATCTCGTATCGAGCCGAATTCATCAGTAACTGGGTTCTTCTTTCGGTGTCTCTTGTCATCGCTGCCCCAGTAATCCTTCTCAAGATCCGAGACCACGTGAGCACTGAAGAAGATCTCAAAGGCACTGACGAGACTATTGCCGATGTGTTGCCTACTGGCCATCCCGAGAAGAACCTCGAGAGAACTAGCGTTGCTTAAGGATGTAAGATATAGCCTTGACTCGAACGCGTTGGGGGAGATTGTCACATAAATGGTTCAAGTGGAGGATGCCGAGTTATCAGTGGTAATGAATTAATTGACGTACTTGTCCTCAACATGATTTTCCTCTGTGATGCAACCTGGTGATTGATTAACCCTAGTGACCCCCAGGGTATCAGAAAGGTTGGCCGATAGGAGCATAAGACAAGAAATTATAGTCAGTTTTTGATCTTTGGACCAGACTCTTATATCATTTATCTTTGCACCCTCAACCTTATGGACCAACCTTTCTGTTTCAAGCTAGGCGGCTTGACGATGGGAGAGCGGACGGGGGTACTCTATTCTCCAAGGACTGCGGTTGTGTGTGAAAGTTGGTGCAAGATAGTCCCACTGTCAAAGAATTATACCGTCCACTTCCAAGTCGGAGATTTCCGTTGATCCAAAGCTAATCAACTCAAAGAGGCTGATGAGGCTCTTTGTGGCGTCTTTGTTCGGTTTCGATTCTGCCACATGGTAAAAGGGAGTTCCCGAGCTCGCTATTTGACAGCAAAGTTAATTCCAACTACAAAGTAGGTAGGCATGACTAGTTGCCTGAGGATCAGTTATCTCAGCAGCCGATCATCCGTGGCGCGATACCGAGGGTGGAGTTTCTGCTAATTGTGGTGATAGCATTCTAGCCTCGTCGTGTTCAGATGATGCTTCGAGGAGATAAAATCAAAAGAATTCATTCCTTCCCTTCTTCCTCCTGATGAAAGTAATGCCTGCGGAAGCTGACTAGCAACGCTCCTCCTTAGATACTTGAGTCGCCTACATCTTAAAATTTTACCGAAGTGTTAAAAACCATAGAAACGGTTGATTGCCAGGAGAGTCATTATAGCTCCATATCAAGATGGGCAATCATCACTAAAGATCCTGACCTTTCTCAATCCGGAGGAACTGACGACCCGTCTCCCCCGTCCCTTCCCCACACCAGCCAGCCCTGTCAGCTTATCTAGGCCGGTCACGAGTGCCCAAAGTCAAACACATTGTCTCAGTGCTACGTTGCAGATCATCCAATGTTCCTTCCTCCAGCTGCAATGCAACCAATCACTTTCAGCAATCACTTGAGCAGATACGAGCAGGTGCATCCTGAAGGAACGGAGATCGTCAGATTGATTTGGGGTCCAGAGACTGTAAATCAATACAACATTCAATAAGAATACCGAATATCCCTACTGTCGTGCTATTTTCTCGTATTGCCTTTTCACTGCCTTAAAATGCACTCCCTTCTAATCATCACTGTTGCTTCTCTCGCTGCGGCTGCGGCTCCCTCAGTCAGCGTGCCCGCATGTCCTAAATACGGGACTGTCAAGTTCTCCAAATCCGTTCCAGACGGAAATCCTTTCCCACGTACGGAGGTCGATCTCTGCTACACCGACACCACTTTGTCCCTGCAATTCACGGCTCTTGACGAGAAATACTTTTACTTTAACGAATCCCAAGGAACCAATGACGACATCTGGGCTTACGAGGTCGTTGAAGCTTTCATATACAAGGGAACCGACGATCCCCAGACATATCTCGAGTACGAAATCAATCCAAACAACGTCACCTACCAAGCCTTTGTCTATAATCCCTCCAAAATTCGAGCTGAAGGAGCACCATTCGACCATTTTTTCATCTCGGACCCCGAGGGCGATGGATTCACGGCAGAGACACAATTGAACAGGCGGGCGAAGAAATGGGTGAGCAAGGCACAGATTCCCCTGGGCTTGTTTAATGTCGACCCTGGATGTGCACGCGGTACAAAGTGGAGAATGAATTTCTTCAGGACGGTTACGAGTCCCGAAACGTTTCCTGACCAAGATCTTGGTGGCTGGAGTTCACCCGATAAAGCAAGTTTTCACATCACCAAGTTCTTTGGCCATGTTAAATTTGTTTAGTTGAAAGGGCATACGAGAGAAGCAGACGTACTTGACATTGAAATTGATCCACATTTGACCTCACTTTTTGTCGTAATCGCTTGCTTGTCCGAATCGAGAGTAGAATTAAGCTGTTGGTTCGCGATATCATCATCTCCACTCGACCCAGATCTTTGGGTCGAAGGGTCACCGTATGATTTGGTTGTTTCACTTTCCGCTTTCCAACTTTCACATGAACGATACTCCCGACTGTTGGTCGAACCTTCTCTCCAGATGACATTGCCTAACAAAGTCAATATTAGCCGCTTATTT
Organism: Fusarium brachygibbosum; assembly: GCA_018886245.1. NCBI lineage: Eukaryota > Fungi > Ascomycota > Sordariomycetes > Hypocreales > Nectriaceae > Fusarium > Fusarium brachygibbosum. The sequence goes on from MU249525.1 coordinate 3,526,671, forward strand.
GAGAGTAGCCTGCTCAGGGCAATGGCCGGGGTAGTTACTATTATATTTAATAACTGCCATTTTAGATTCCTGAGTATCTCCTTACTCTCTTTCATCCGCTCTTTAAATGGTCACTCTTATTTGGTTAGGTCCCCATCATCGCCTGCTCTTGTCCATCATATCATATTATACCTCCTTCTCGATGCCTGATTGGCTCGTCAAGTGTCACGAGGCTTAGCTAAGATTCATTGGTCTCCACCTTCCTCCATTCCTCCTATTCCTGTCAAGCCTGTCATCAACAACTCGTCATCATCAGTACCTAATGCCGCGCAAGGGGAGTCGGAAGGTGCGATCTGGTTGCTCGACATGTAAGGCTCGCAAAGTCAAGTGCGATGAAGGCAAGCCCTCCTGCCAGCGATGCGTTAGCGGGGGGCGGGTATGTTTCGGCCTTGGATTTTTCGATCAAACAACATCATCGCCACAAGTTCAGCTCGTTCAACCATCGAATAAAATACTCGGCAACACAGCGAGAAGCGAGTCAAGAGTCGTAGAGTTCTTCTGCAAAGTTGTAGCTCCGTCTCTATCGGGACCTATCGACCCCTACTTCTGGACCCATATCGTCCTCCAATTCTCAGAGGTTGAACCTGCTGTCAGGCACTCTATCATGACCATCAGTTCGTTGTTTGAGAATCGCCGGAGTCGTGATAAGTCTTCGGTCATTGCTGTCCAGAGAAATGTTGTTGCTTTGAAGCATTACAATGCAGCTATTCGTGAACTTCAAAGCCTCCAGAGCCCGGATTTGGTATTGACGTTGCTAACGTGCCTCCTCTTTGTTTGCATCGAGATTCTGCATTCAAACGGCGATGTCGCTATTCGGCATTGCTATCATGGGATCAACCTACTCGGCACTTCTGATCCACCAAAGTGGGCACTATACTACCTAATGCCGGTATTCAGAAGACTCAGTATCTTGCCTTTTTACTTTGGAGATTCACAACCTTTGGCCAATTGTCCTGCTTTGACGCAACCGAGTCCAACAATCACTTCCTCCTTCTCGTCATATTTCGAAGCACAAGTTTCGATCGACGCCATTTACAATCTGACTATACAACTCTTTCGACGAACAGGGGAGTACCGTCTTGGCAAGATGAGATATCAACCGGGCCCACCAGAAATACTTATCGAGCAGAAAAAGATCCATCGATATTTAGCCCAATGGAAATCCGCATTTGAAAGATTCGAATCTGAGACGCCAGTCGAGTTCAACCAGGCAACTAAAACATCACGAATATGGCCATTCCAACAATACCACGTCTGCATCGTCCTGTCGACTGTGATCTTTACAACAGACGAAACGGATTACGACAGGTTCATTCCCAATTTTAAAGAAATGGTCAACGGCGCAGGCGAACTCGCTGGGTTAAGGACCAGACCAACAAGGTCCGAGTTTCACTTCGAAATGGGATTTGCGCCGTTTCTTTTCTTCGTGGCCATTAAATGCCGAGATTTCGAAACCCGAATTGAGGGGCTTCGGTTGATGAGCGTCCTCTGCGCAGCACAAGAGAGTCTTTGGAATAGCCATACGTTGCAGGTTGTTGCACAGCGGATTATAGATCTTGAGCATGGTGTTACAACCCCAGTTTCAGGCGAAAACTCAACACAGTATAACTCCTTGCCTTCTGACGAGATCAGAGTCCGGCATTTTGTAGTTGGTCCAGTGAAATCTGGACCTGACGGTATCGTTGGGAGGGAGATATCCTTTTACATGCCATCGAAGGATGATGGCATATACGTCAAGCGTGAAATTTTCTCTATGAAGAGGCTGAACGAACCTCTGGAACTCGAAGGCTCACCGGGGGTTTTTGCTGTTGACCTTGCTACAGAGACCTTATTGATGACTGAACTGAAGGGCTAGCCTTGCATCGTCTTTAATAAACCTACTTTGACTTTAGAATGAAATAATCATTTCAGGCAGTACCAAGTTCCTACTGTCTCATGCGTTGGACCACAGAGGGTGGAACTAAGCCCCCTTAATACCGGCCATGGCCAAACAACTCTTCTCCTGTGACAGTTCGGAAGTTTGCGCATGGCTTACCCTCTTGCTGGTGCCGTCCCTCGAAAGAGGCGGGAAATCGACGATAATCATGACGAACGTGGACACCACGATACTCCAAACAGACAAGATGCGGGTGCACGGAACGCCGAATTTGTTGTTTTTGTCGTTAGTCCCAAGACTTTCATGAATCATTATCACCCAACTCCGAACGCACGCTTCCCCTTGCGTGCTTCCCCAGTCTCTTTCATCATCCCCCCATGAACTTCGGCCGCCAGTAAAGTCCCAATCTACTGGAAATCGTTGGGCCAGCACTTCTCCTTGGGCCACAGCTTCGCATCGTGTGTCGACGCGTGCACCTCGAGCTGGAGCTTGTTGGTGTTCACGATCTCTTTGCGGCAGTTTTGGCACTGGGCGCGTCAACAAAAGATTCCTGTTCAGATAGGAATCACTTACGATAGAGGTGGGCTTGGGAGGCTTCACAGGGAGACCGTTGGCCTTCACAGGAGCACGAGTTCCGGCGGCATCCGCCTTTTTGCTTTTCAAACGTTAACAACACGTCTCAGCCCCTTCAGGACGTCAATTCTAGACTTACTGCTCCTTGTTTCTCCTGTCCTTCTTCGAAATTGGCTGAAATTTTAACTTATTTAGCATGTTTGGACAATGCGGAGGCTGAGGCAAGATGACAACCGACGAAGATAACGTCGAAAGTGGTCTGTAACGTACCATTTTGAATCTCTGGGTTAGAGTGAGAAAGAATCCGTGTCCTGATGATGGAGACCTTAGGCTGGAGGTTTATCAACAGCAAGAGGAAAAGTCAAGCAGTTTGCTGAAATCGATCTTCAGGGTCCTGGTGGTGGGGAATTTATCGTAGAAGAGAAAATGGATGGGAAAAAATCTCGTGGTGTAGTGAATTAGCGCAAATCTAGACCCACTAAACCGCGTTAGTCAGCTGACAAAGGAGTCTAGATTCGCCAATGAGACATATCCCTGAATAGCAGTATCTGAATCTTATAATTATTGAGCTATTGTATACCTTCTCCACCAACTGAATAGAAGATCCCAAGTAAGCTATTGGCGGCAAAGACTTTGGTTGTTTTCTATTGTTTGAATGCGTTATTAGGATTGCCATACTCTGTTACCTGCTCACAAGGTCAGCTGGTGATTAAAAGAAGGAGTGTCTGACAATAAGAAGAAACAAACAGTAACTCAATTATGCACCTGCTGTTTCCACCGTTTCCCTGTGACTGCCTTCCTACTTATATCAGAACCGTCTCCTCTCCTCCTTCTTGGTTCCTCTCAAGCGACATCACCAACCTCAATCTGCGCGTTACCGTCTTTAAAGCCCTTTTTTCACTAAGTCGAATTCTTTAAACAGTTCGCCAACTTGGCCAAAGAAAATGTCTTCTCCCACCGTTCCCACCTCCACAATCGCTGGCCCTGATGGGCGTCAAATTCCTGTGGTGTTGTTCTTTTCCCCAGCTTCGGCCGAAAAACTCTCTTCTCCCGAGGAGTTTTTAAGGGGGATGCCTGGTCAAGATACCTCGCCGGCTCCCCCTAAGCCCTCACCTCTCGTGCGGCCTGCCGGTGGTAGGCATGGCCTCACCGAAGACGGCAAGTCTTTCAATTCTATTCTCTCCTTTCAAGCTGCACAGGGACTTGCCTATCATCATTGAGTCTAACACATCTACTCCTTCCTGCACCCTTATCTTCTCAGTCGAGCTCAAATTCTTCATCTGTCTACACCATATGCCAAGTTTGGAGTTTCTCATCCCGCCATTCCCATGCTCAACTTCCCCCAATCTAACAATGATCCTCCCAGCATGGAAGTATCAACACTTACTTCCTCTGAATCGAAACATCCATAAACCCCGAAAGAGAGCTAATATTCTTATATCTAGAAGCTCGAAACTTGCCCTTCGACCAGTTGGCTGAAATAATTCGGCTATCCAACATAGCCGATGAGCGACTGGCCTGTCAGGTCCGAGAGGACCAACTGTATTCGCATTTCCCTGATATAGTCGGGGACTACAAGAGAATGCGCCAAAGCGCTGAGGAGTTCGTGGAGCTTCGGTGCCACTTTTGCGGCGTTAAAAGAACGTGGAACCTCCTCTAGAACCACCTCCGCGCCGCGGAGAACGGTAGTATCAGCAACTGTCGTAAGGCCCGAGTGAGTCCTATACATCAATATCATATCTCAACAGCTTACTGATTATTGGCTAGAATATTGTAAAGGAGAGGAAAGAGGAAGAGGTGAAGAAGAACAAGAGAAAGCGAGAGGAGGAGGAAGATGACGACGATTATGGCTCCATTTCTAGGCAGATGAGGGACTGATATCCCTCCAAACGAATATCCCCTTAGCATAGAGACCAACGATAATTCCAATCCCCTGAGCCTTGACAACAGTTGAACTAGACGGATATTCGGTATCAACATAGAGGTTTTTCAGACCATCGCTGTCACTCCACTCAGCTGCCCAAGAGGTTGCCTTGGTCATGTCACAAAGCTCCTTGGTCTTGCAATTCGCAAGTGTATACTCAACGGGATCGTTGCAGGTACGTCGCAAGTGCGTAAACTTTACCAAAGAAGGCATATGCCCATGCCCTGCAATCATCAACTTGTCGCCAGACCCAGAAAGGTTATCGGGGAGAAAAGGCAGGAGGATTTTCGAGTTGTATCTCAGCGTGGTGGGGTCAGGTGTATCGAAGAGGTAGATGGCTGCACGGGAGGAAGATGCCACTGCTATGGTTGAGCTGTTGAGGATTTCAATGCCATTTGCGAAAGGAACCCATGCGACGACCTTGGCTTGGACTTGTGATTCCTTGAGAGCTACGTGAACAACTGTGCCAGTGGGGGTACCCAGGTACGTCTCGAGGTTAGATATCAAGGTCGATTGCCGCTTAGTGATATAGTGGTCATTACTGACGTACAGCTCGTGGCCATTGATAATTGCGATTGAATTAGGTCCGTGAAGGAGGGGATGCTCTATTGTCCGGATGTAGCGAGCCGTCAAAGAATCTATATCCAGACTGAACATTTCGATCCGCGATCCAGCCAGGGCGTGGTTTGTAACGAAGAGGTTCGAGGTTTGTTGGTCAAAGGCCAGGCCTAGGGTATGGAAGTCGTTTGCGTGCGGAAAACCGGCAAGTGAAATCGGTTTGAGAGACTGCGCATCTGCAGCCTCATAGTCATAGACCCAAAGTCCTGCATTTTCGGTGACGTTGCCTGCAAAGACACCCTTTGGTTGTTAGTATAGCTGGGTCGCCGAGCACTACTACGTACCATGACCGTGTTCCACCGTTCACGCCCCGCATCACAAGCAAGAATTGCTAGATGGTGCTGCTCGATAAGTAAAACATCCTCGCAGCTTCTGATACGATCTGCAAACTTGACTTCATGCCGGCCAATGTTGTTGATCTTGGTCAGACGTGCCGGTGTGTTTTGATAAAATGTTTTCAGCAAGTTGATTCTCTCGGACACAAAAGACGCAACTAGCCCAAGGGCCAAAACTATCTGGACTCAAATAAGCTTCGTATCAGTGACAGGATAGATGATTCCCTACTAAAATAGATCTCAAAGCCATATTTTGGTATAATTGAAGAGTAAGGGAGGGAGGGGAGGTTTGAGAATGAGGAGTCCAGAGGAAGTTACTACCCAGGTCGCCGCTTACGCAGTCCCGATTACATACACAACAGAGGTACTTCCGACCTGGTTCGGTTCATTAATATTCCGTCTGAATAAATGATAACAAGGTCAGAGATGTCTTTACTTACTTGGCCATCCAAAATCCTGTAGATTCAGACGCCAGCCTTTCCAACCTGACACAGATATGTGGTCAGAGTATTTCTGCCTAAGGCGTGGGAAAGCGAAACATTGAGATAATTAAGTTTGTTCATAAGGAAATTTAAGATTCTGTTGCATCACTTAACGGAACTTTAACCTTTAATGTATTAAGTTGCGGTAATTGAATCTTATTAATGCCAGGCACCAAAGTTAACTCAACTCTATTACCTCAGTCACCACTTAAACGACAGACTTGAGTCAGGATGGCGAAGCATATGACAAGATCTATGCAAGCAGTTTAATAGTGAAGTCTCTGACTTCTACTGCTGCGTCAGTTCTGTATGGACCTTTGTGCCAGTAAGATATTCACAGTGATTGGGGCAAGCGTTATTGTTACTGGAGTCGCCAACAAACAAGTCCCACACAACCATAATCTATGATCTACGGATCAGAGCACTTATTGTACTCTTCAAACACAGTTCTCTCTAACCTGTCACGCCTTTGCTCGAGAATCTCCAAGTAATCACGGCGCTCTTCTCGAGTGAGCTCGCTGAGGGAGCGGTACAGGTCCAAGTCCCTGTGGAGACAATTAGTGATGATAGACTTAGACAATGTGATAGTGTAGCGTCGCACGTTACCGTGGGTCGAAAGTATGTCAAGCAGCGATATATCAGATTGGATGTTCGGCACTTGGTGGATGTTTGTGTTAGGGCAAGGAAAAGAACCAGAGAATGGCAGGAGCGTCGTTTCTTATACTTGAAGAAAGTACGTCTTTCCTGCCCATATTCTCAACAAGGTCAGAAGTCCCCTCTTAATGTGCACGAATTGAAGATACTTTATTAAAACTAGCTCGCACTGGTTTGGTTCCCCTTGGAAGCTCGAGTTGACGAACACATTCACAGAATATCCCGAGAACGCCACCACAACAGCAAGACCCAGAATCAAATGCTTCTGCGTCTGATAGTGGTTCCTCGCTCAAGATGTCAAAGCCCAATATCATGTACTGTGTTCGAGCGCGGGGACCAAAGGCCAGTCATTCTACATAATACAAGTAGTCCCCAAACCATCTTCAAGCAGAAATAGCTTTATTTATACGAACATATCATTTTATTGGCCAATATATACCGGCATTTCACCAATACTACAACTGACTCCCGTTTTCTCCCTTCTTCCTTAGTATGAAACGTGATTGCTTCGCACGTCTCCTATATTGCCTGAAGTCTCTGTAGAAAAGACCAGGTCCCCAGGCGACACCACGTGGAGGTTATAGGAGTCCGATTTCATCGCCCTTCCTCAACTCCTCCGTTTTGCGAAGCGTGTTGAGGCACCCTCAAGGAACGACAGCAGTTCTGATACCGACTGTTCGTCAACCTTATCCACCTTCACCAATCCTCTGCGGACCTGGTAAGTTGGCGGATCGTGTTACATGCAGCACTTTCCCTACATGTCCCGACGAAGGGTCTTTGCAAGGATTCACATAACAACCGCCTTTCAGCCAGCTTGATATGGAACCTTGACCACTGGACCAGCCCGAAGGTGGTAGTCGAAACTGATAGCATCTTGTCAAAAAGAGTGCCCCGTGACGATAACCTTAAAGTCTCAATGGATTTTCCACAAGGTCTCAACGAAATCGACTTCTACGGCCCTGTGCCGTTGGACCTTGGCCACTCTAATAGTGGACCCCCAAAGGATTCAGTCAACGTAGCCCTGAGCGGCACTCTTGTTGATGATCCGACCACCACGCCAACCCTCTGGGTGGAGAAATGAGGTGGTATCCATTAACTCAGTTGCCAACTTATAATGGAACGCGCTAATCCAGCTTTGCAGCGGAGGATGACTCGCGGTGGGGGGTTTTCAGGGATCACACTGTAGCTCAAGAGCCATTTGGAGATCCTTGACCATTAGACCAGCTTGTATCCGTTTTGCGAAACAGAACTAGTAATGGATTTTCTCGAGATGTTTCCAACAACAGGCCAAGGCGCGCGGTAGGACAACCCTCGGAACCACCTAACAGCATATAGCTGTTTGGCGCAGCAGACTCCCATAAGACATGAGGTGCGAAAGATAAGAGCGGTTTGGTATTTCCAGTAACATTACTCTTGCCTTATTGTATACAATTGTCGTAATCTTTTCAGGGCAGGACCGCTGTTTTGTGTTTATGTGTCGACTAAACTGGTAGGAAAGACGCGGCAGACTCGGGGATCCTCTTGCGATGACACAACCATGCTTCGAGGGTGACATAGATATGGTATACGGTTGTGCGTACTGCGCAATAGAAGCCACTCCTGTCGTCCCACTGAATAGAGTCAGGCCTACAAAGCGCTTATGGGTAACCTAAGGAAGATTAGCTACGTCAAAGGGCGGTCGGCGAGACGATACTTACATCTTCCTCGCTCCGATACAGTGAGTGTCGTTCGTTAGGTCTGGATTTTCCCATTACTCAGTACTGGTGGCTTTCTCGAACTGAATGTTGACGATGCAGAGTCGGGATCTCCTCTTGGAGTCGACAAGAGAATGGGTGACTCAAGTAGAACAGGCGGTCGGAGTGGTGCTCAAAATAAAGCACGCGGGTGAGTCGTGGGCGTTTTTCCAGAAGCCATTTGTGTTGTAGGGTCCTTTGGGTCAAACTTCACTGACAGAATGCTGTAGGTGGCCGAAATGTCGGGGCAGGATGGTCAGATCTTCTTGAAAGTGTATCTATTTCTCTTGTCAGCATTAAGCAGCACAGCACTAAAAAGTCACGTTGGCCAAGGCCAAGATCATCAGCGATGATGTTGAAGAATCCAAAATTTTCGGCATCGATTGCGTTCGATTGAAGTGGTGGGGAAGCTTAGGCAGCAGGAGAGAAAGGGCAGGCACCTCGGTCTTCGGCAGGCGCTGGCACTATTGCCAAACAGATGCATCCATACTATATCACTTATGGACGTAAAGCTCTAGCAAATATTTTGGCTATCGTTTTGTAAGGATCCCGGTATCGCAGTTCAGATGGTTACCCCGGCTGCCCAGGGGGCTTCATCTCGACAGGAGGCTCCTCAACAACTCAAGTACAATGGTCGGTATTGTTTGCAGACAACCTGACCTAAATTATTGACAAGAAGAATCGCTACACAATATACGTAGACCGCTCATGCCATCTACATGATAGACATGCATCCTTCCCGTGGATATAAAATCTCATTATCAGAGCTTCTCCCTGCACGGCTCGGGAAGCAAATAGCGACCAGGCGGGGTTGGTCAAAATACATTATAATCCGCACACGAAGTAATATTGATAGAAATAATACCAAGGGTTATGGCCTAAATTTAACCTAAATTATCTATCTTCTTTCGTCTCCTCGTATGCTTTAGTGTCCATGTTGTTCTTTGGCTCACTCCCGCAGGCAACACTTCCACGTAGACGTTCAAGGTCAGATGGGAATCTGGCTATTCGCATTCTGTCTCTGTTTTCGATAAAACCTCATCTCATAAATAGACCATGCAAAGAGAGTATAGCTAATAAGCCTGCAGTTCAATTAGTACATCCTGTCTCATCGAATAGCTCAATACGTACGCCAGTATCACTAGCAGGGCAATCATGATAGATTCAGAAGTTCTACCCCAGACCTCGTAGTTGTCGAGGTGAAAAATAAGAATGGCAAAGCACGCCGTCGCGCCCAGCGCAATAATAAGTTCCATGATGGCATTGACGGTTGGAGGGACATGAGACATGGAGTGTGTTGCGCGACGCGCAGAGATGTTCATCACGATAGACCAGATGGCTGACACACATGCCTCCAAGACATTAGTTTCTCAGCTGGGTATGAGAGGATAAAATAAGAAACCTACAACAGGAAGACTGGCCCAAAGTCGCCACGAGCATTCATGACCAATGGGCGCATTATCAGGACATGTCCGTGATCTGATGGACCACCAGATACTCAAAATAATAATGACTACCGGAATAACGATGTTGAATGATCGCGCTGTTGTCACAGCCCAGTTCTGGCGTGGAGAGCGTCGGTATGGCTGCTGAGCTTGGTAGCCTGTATGGTACGCGTATGTGGGGGGCGGCGCATTGTACTGCGGCGGGTACTGTTGCTGATGAGGCGGGTATTGCTGATATTGTTGCTGGTATTGCTGCTGATGATTACCATACGAGTATTCCTGAGGTCCGGCCATTTTGGCAATTGTTTTGGTGTGCTTGAGATATGTTTGAAGTGGTGGAGGATTTATTGGAGTTGCAGAGAATGACGTTGTAGGTTTAACGGTGTGGAGATGGGTGTCAGGTGTTGATTGTGCTGGGGTATCACAATTTGATCATTGTGCTTTAGGATGCAGAAAATAAGTAACTTAAGAGCAGGTCTAAAGCTGCATAAAGTGACCCATTAATATCGTCTCCCTCTAGGTAGGTGGCACATCAATGCACATGGCTGCTAGCGTGGGGTGGAGAGACGGGAAGTTTAAAAGTTTAAATACGAAATGCGAATACTGACAAACAAGTTTGAGATCGACGCCCAGAACATTAGTCTTGATATGTAGTATCAGATGACGTGTCGACAAAAAGCAGATATCCAAATGCCTAAAAATGAGCACAATAGCCAAGCCAGCCAAGTAATACGCTTGACTCAGTCCTTCCTCCTTCAATCTCAATCTTGCCTGCCCCAATCGGACCCTTGTCTACCTATTCTCAAGCGCCCATTCATCATAGGCTTGGGGTCTCTCGACATCTCTCCACAACAGATACTTTTTGGAGAGAAACTGAAGACGATTGGTAATTTGGTGGTTTACAAATTGACCTTTAGGATTGTCAAACACTTGATCGAGTTCTTCGAGAGTAAGTTGTTTTGTCTCTTCAACAAAGAAAAAGATGAGAACAAAGGCAGCAATGTTGAGTCCGGCAAAGAATCCTAGCGTGCCGGCCATTTTGAACTGCGCACTGATGCGGGGCAGGAGGATAGTCAAAAAGCCCGCGAAAAACAGGTTGATAGAGATTGCGACAGACGCGCCCTAACGATTATTAGTGACTTCCTATCGTCAGGTAGGTACGACGGCATACCGCCTCTCGATGATTTAGAGGAAAGCTACAAGATGTCAATCATTGTGAAACAAAAGATGGGGCATGAAAGACCAACCTCTCAGATGCCAGAGTAAACGGGATCGGTCCCAAACCTGGACTATAAGCAGCGGCAAACACTACAAAGAGTCAGCGACTAGTCAGGCTACCAGCTGAGGAAGTTTGCCCACGGTAAATAAAAATGATACCGGCGATTGCAGCCGAAGTATTTGCTTCAGGTCTGGGCTGGTCTCCTGTGGGATCTTGAGGTCCTACTGCATATGCGATCGTTGCTGCCATAAGAAAGAGACTCATTACAGGTAGTGTCGACAGTAGCCAGCGACGTCGTCCAATGATGTCAATAGACCTGTCATGAGGTTAGGAATCTGAATGAATAGATCAGTGTGCGACAATGTACCTCATTGCCAACAATCCAAAGAAAAAGTTGACACAACCTGTTTTCGTAAGCCGCTGCTGGCGTTGAATGGTGACAAGATACATACCAAAGCCAAAGCTATAGCCCATGCTTGTCCTGACCCCGTAATCGCTAAAGATTCCATCTGACAGGCTGTTAGGTGATGGCTAAGTGGAAGGCTCTGTGCATTACTTGAGTAAAACGCAAACACGTTGACTGTGAACACTGGTAAGCTACATCGGATACAGTCGAAATAACGACTTACTTCCGCAGAGTTGCTGTGAAAGAGCAACAGTACAGCTGCTCCATAGAGCATTTCTAAGTCGTTGCCTTGTGAACAAAGGTTTGAACTAGTCCCTCGAGAGCTGCATTACAACCAGAATGAGCGATGAATATGTCAAGCCAGAACTTAACCTTCTGCCATTACTAGAATCGTCGACATTTATCCTGTTATAATGGCCAGCGTAAACAGTGTCTTCATCACGGGTCTTGCGTGGCTCGGCACGAAGGACTCGCCCCTCCTCGTTTTGGGTAGACCACCCATATCAGGAACAGATCGCGGGTAGCTTGGAGCTATGGGGATGTCAGTACCTATAGAACAGTGGTTATGCTTCCAGATTTACCCTTGTCTTTCGGACTTGGAGCAGAATATCGAAGCCATGACTGAGGTTGTAATTAGGCGTATCGGGTCGCATGTAGAACCGAGGACTCTCGTAACAATAGAAGACAGCGATGAGAAGTAAGAGGGATGGAACAGCGGGAGCCGCAGCAACCCATTGGAGCGCATGGTATCTACCACCATGTAGATTAGGTTCCGTGTTGGGCTTTCCATCGAGAGTGTTGTTAGCAGCTGCAACAATAAAATTGACAACAAAGCCGATCATAATGCCACAAGCGACCCTGAATTGAAGTCTTAGCTATGAAAGAGTCAGGGCGGGGCAAGAATGATTTACCAAAGCTGCCAGGCCAGGATTGTAGAGCCTCTCCAGTATCCAACAGCCGTCTCGGAGGCGAGAACCGGGGCGCTGACTGCTTTGATGCCCATAGCTGGGACATATTGTCAGTGCTTAAGTGGTGAGGATTGGTTTTGCTACTCACCTATTCCCCCAACAATTCTAGCACCAAGAATCTGCTGCCATGCCTGAGCAAAAGCAGATCCGACTGAACTAGCAATGATGAGAAGAGCTGAAAGGCCGAGCGCTCCTCGTCATCCGAGACAGTAATTGACGGGTAGTGATAAGGGCGCGCCAGGGAACGCAGCCGTGAGAAAGGGGATTGCGTTCATAGCTCCAAGTTCCCATTCGGCAGTATTTCCAGCCCCATTTCCCTCTGCTTCGCCTTGATTCTCGATACCAATACCAACGGTCTCGACAAAGAGACTCATGGCATTGATGGACGATTGAACATGACCCTGAAGGAAGGCAGCGAGCGACACGGTGCAGATGATGCTCAGCATTCCACCTTGGCTGAACAGTCGTTCTCGCTCTGATACAAGACTATCTTTCTCATCTTGCGTGAGCTGAACGACAGGGTAAGGGTTGTCGATCAGTCCTTTGGACAGGCGATAGTAGTAGTTTCCATTCTTTGCTACTTCGGCGGCTCGCTCGACTTGATCGCGTTCGAGTGATGGGAGTTCGCTGCAGAGGGCATCGATACCTTTTCGTAGAACGTGTTCTGATACGCCGGCTATAGTCTGTTAGTAGAAGAGGTGATATTTCAATGAAAGATCCAATTCACCTAAAGAATTGCCGAACTCGTCTCGCTCATGAATTTGTCTCTCGAGAAATGCTTCCAATCTCTGTTTGAGACTGGACAGTCTGCCATTACCATTTCGAGGCATATTTGTGATGAAGAGCGCGAATGTTGCTTTGATGCACAATCAATTGAGTGGGAGCGTTCCTGACAGCGAGGCAAATTGAGACGGGGAAGGAATAAAGGTCATCCTTTCCTCCTCATTTCTCCTCAGCTACCTGATCTAATTCCAGTTCCTCTGCATAATGGCTGAAACGTACTAACATAGCCCCCAAAAGCCATGTAAGATAAACAAGGCAGAATCGTGAAGTCTTGTACAACGCTGCAGGCGAACGAACCAATGTCAACACTACGAGCCTACCACCTATACGCATCGCCAAAACATCGCAAGAGGACTTACGGACCAACAATGAAGACGAGCGGGTCATATAGCTATTTTGGGAAGCACCCCATGGGGGAGTTTATTTCAGCCCCAATGGTTGTTTGGAGGTCCTGTTCCCTGGACACCGAAACCCCATCCGTATGGCGAGGCAAGCGTAGCAGAAAGGTGCTGCACTCAGGTTGAGGGTGCAGAGAGGCAACAAGACTATCAGGTGCCAAGCCATGTATTTTCGTACCGCAGTGTCATATTTGCTTTGAAGGAATGAGGCTGCCTTGTCCGCCTAGAAGACAGGAAGCCTGATCTCCGACCAACGTTGGCAGGGCTCTATTTTAATATCGGTTTCTGGTTCAAGCGTCCACTGACGGGCCAGAACGCCACTCTCTAGGCGCCATCTCTGACTCTGAACCCCGACCTCGACCCATGATGGTGTACATGCGGGTTTTCTCAGGAGTAAGACCCTTGAAGTCATCCATAGGTAACCTGAATGGCTTCTTCAGCTGCGGTAGCATTGCTGTACAGAGCAACTGCACGAATTCTACATTGTAACGAAATTACAAACTCGATTGCATAGTCTTGTTCTCGTATAGAGGAGGGACTTACCTTCCACTTCTTGGACTTAAGCGCCGGGACTCCGAGTCGTTGAAAGCCAATTGCAAAGGTCATCTGACAACAGTGTGTGTCACACAATTGAAATACATTGGAAGGGCCTCACAGCCTGATTTTGTATGCGGGGATGGATGGTGCATGTATCTCGTTTCAAGACCATCACTCGCTTCATCCTCAGAAACTACTTCTATCCACCTTTAGGGTGTATTGTAGGTAGTCAGGATTCAGTCTGACAAGTTTACCTGCAAGAAACAAGCAGGATCGACATGATCCTGATGCGTTCAAAATGGCAGAGTTCGCCTCAGCCATCCTGAGTTTTATTGTCGCTGGTCTCGCGGCGTGGAGGAGAATCGATCAAGTCGTCAACTCAATAAAAAATGCATCGGAAGACGTCGAACATTGGAGGGAGATGGGAGGAGTGTTGACCGAGTCCCTTTGCCTGATGGAGACGAGTATCAGGGCTCGACAGGGTAACTTGACGAGACCCGAACAGAATCTCTGCAAAGCCATCGACAAGTCCACAAGAGACTTCATGGATGACCTTCAAACGTTGGAAGGAACAATACCCACACGAAGGGGTGGTAAGAAATATTGGGTGCCTCTTAAGAAAAAGCTTCAAGAGGACTGTCAGTTGCAGAAGCGTCTGATTCGCAATGTCCAGATCTTCCAGACAAGTGCATTTGGTCTATCGTTGTATGCTATTCCTGTTCTCTTCATCTGTACAAGGCTAACAGCTTCGCCAGACTAGACCCTCCACCTGCATCCGCATCTGGCCCTGGCCCTAGTCCTACAGTCACCCGAGTGCAACAATTGCTTGAGGACATCAGCGACAACAATTCCGAGCAACTAGATCAAGAGAATCAACTCGATTTGAACAAATGGAGAGAAGCGTTGTATGAAGTCGCTGATGTGGCAGCTCAACGCGAATTTCCAGACGCTCCAAGTAATAGGTCCCCGCCAGTAACATCGAACGCACATATACCCAGCAGCGACGAAGCACCCAGATGGCCTTCCGGTGTCAGTGCCAAAGAACTAAAAGATAGATTTGACGGCGCAGTCTCCCTAGCCAAACACTTGTACGAGGCTGGATTACCAACTTTAGCCAAGAAAGCACACGACAAAGCGATACAATATCGAGAGGAGATGCAGTCAATAGACGAAAATGCGATTGGTGCTGTGGACTTGGTCAACATGGAAATTTCCTATGTCCGTATCATCAAAGCATGTGTGCCGTACACCAAATCTTATGAACCACTCGCACAGGAGCGATTGAAGAAGCTTAAAGACAGTCTTGAGCAATCGCAACCTGGCGTCGACATCAACCCGGAGTTTTGCAATGAACAAGAGAAGGTCGGAGTTCTATGCGCTGATCTAGGCGACCATGAGGGAGCCATACACTTCTTGAGGAAGTCGCTCCGTACTTATTTGTCTGACCGCAACGCTTTCGCCGATAAGATACAACGTATATCGATGCTGGTATGCGAACAATACGAGCGTTTGGGACAACGGGTTGAATTGGGTGCTTTCAAAAAGTCCTTGATCGAAGAACTGCTTTATGACCCTACATTAGAACGCAATGTACTCACAAAGACAATTGACTGGTGCCACCAACACGGGTTCCCAGCCGCGGAGAGAGAAGGACATCTTGACATACCCAAGGGATACTTGGTTAACAGTACGATACTCCATGAGGCAGCTGCAGACATGGCTATCCAGCCAGAGGTTATCCATCAGCTGATGCTCAAAGTATACCATGCAAAGCCGGATACGAATGGCGACACGCCTTTACTGGTGGCTGTTCAACACTCGAACAACACAGCGCTGCAAGCGCTTTTGCGAATCATTGGCTTAGTTCACGTACGGGATGCTAAAGGACGAACACCATTACACCGATGCAATAACGAGAAGACGTTGAAGTTACTACCTGAAGAGATAAAGAAGCCTGTTCACCATTCACGTTCTGCAGATCCAGGCCTCAGATTGGTTCATATAGACTCAACTGACGCATATGGGACAACAGCTCTTCATGAGGCATGCGACAAGGGGAACGAAGGCATGGTAAGGCTTTTGATAGACGGAGGCGCGGACATCAATCTCGTCTCAGGGTTAAATGAGACGCCTTTGATGCTCACTTGTGTTCCGTATGGGTACAAGGGTACAGGGAAATTGAACGGGGACAGGCAGCGGATTTTGGAGATGCTAGTGAGCCGCGATGCAGATACGAGACACAAAGACGACCGGGGAAAGCCGGCAGTACCCAAAAGCCTCAAGATTAGAGGTTACAGCAAGGCTGAGATCAAGAGGATGCTATCACCGGATCCGGGAAGAATATTTGTTAGAAATCGGGGGCATGGAAGGAACTCTGACTCAACGGTTAGTGGATCTGAGAGGCCGTCTTCCGTGGTGTTAAGGGCCACACCTTCAAGCTCGCCCGTCGAACTTATGGGGGTCATTCCAACCAGGCCATACGAGCTGGACACATTAGAGAGCATCCCTCGTTTCACACCACCACATTCCAGCCCCGATATACCGGCACATCATACACGGTCCAGCCTTCAGCTGGCTGAGTTGCAAGGGGCCATGTTGAGTGCAACAGCTGTAGAGGAAAACTGCGGGACAGTGAGCGGGACAGCGGAGCCATCGAATCAAAGGTTCCTTGTGGGCGAAATGAAGAGTATACGACGAAAGATGAGGGTACTGGGAGGTTGATCTATAATGAAGGAGAGGTTGATGATTGTGTTCTTAACGGTTGATGAACATGATATGAGTACATTTTGGGGCTACATAGCTTGCACAAGACTTATCCCAGCATCTTTATTAAGTTGCTAGCTCTTTGAGCATCGCAAACATGGAGGAATATCCCTAAAACTACACTCTATGAGACTTTTTGCCACGCCCATAAGTGACAAGCGCTAACCACGCCAACGCCTCGATATTGTACAGGACCACTGCCTCTCATTAGTGCCTCTCATTAGCATCAAGTCTTTTTTTTTCATCTTCAATAATGATGTGTAACAGCATTATTCGACGTGTCTCAATCGTTGCCCAGCTTTTCATTACAGATTCCCAGCAAAGCCTCCTTGCATTGCGAATCTTATTTGATAATCTCGTAGATCCGCCCAATGTCGCAGCTCTTCTTCTTCGTCCTGCGATGTCATGTGTGATGGGTCCTGTGCATCGATGCCTCCTCCGCTGCCGGCACCTGTCTTTTCCAGCTTGACCAAGATGTTGATCAATTGCGACAGCGCCTCTTCTGATTTGACTGCAAATGGTCCCTTTCGCTCCGGTGCGTCATTGAGAAGTGTTGAAGCTACTTGACGAATCTTGTTAATAAGTGATCCGCCATTAGGCTCCATATTCCGCTGTGAAATAGATCCCAAAACCGTAAGCAGATTCTGTACGATAAGCTCACGTTCTGCCGACATGAAATCGTGGATCTCCTTCTCGTCGGCATCTTGTGCTGCTTTCTCCTCCTCTGATTGACCCTCGATAGGGTTGTTGTCCTGCTGTTGCTGCTCCGTCAGGTGAACATCCCGAAGGTCGAAATACAACTCCACAAAGTATGAACGAGTGGCAAGTTGTGAAACAAAAATGTTGGCTTTTTGTATCTCATACTGGAGATGTCGGCGCCGCGCGGGTTGGTTCTTAATCGCATTGCGCAGGTCGTGGGCTGGCTGGCTGTTGGGCCAAGCGGGAGGCGCGTATTGCATATCAGAGTCGTCGAAATTGGCCAAAGCGTTTGCTTCGACGCCGTGATCTCCAAGCTGTAGTTCAGGTGGTAGATTGTCGGTGATACTCTTGGCTGCAAGCAGACCATCTCGAAGAAGAATTCGCTGATCTGCCCAGGGCAGGGTACTCATACCATAAGCTAGTTCAAGACTAACAATGCCGTTCATGGTAGTGTAGATATCAATGGCAAAGCGAAATCCGGTTAACAGAGTAACACTGCCGTCTTGTTGGTGGATGACTTCGTTGGCAAGAACACAGATATCGTCAACATTTTCGGGATAAGCAGGATAGGGCAGACTGGGTGTAGATGGGGCAATGACCATGTCAGCAGACGATGCACCGAGCTGCGAGAAGGATCTGAAAGATGTTAGTTGAGATCAAAATAAGTGTACTTGATACATACCGCACGCCTAGAAGCAGGCAGTAGAAAATGCGTTTCCCGATCTGATCCTTGACATGGTTGAATGGAAGAGGATCTGGCGAACAGTTGTCATTGCCAAAGGTTGGCAGATCGCCAGGGTGCTTAGGCCGGTTGAAACCCAGCTCGCGAAGGAGGGTCAGGGTCTCGGCCATGAACTGGCCTGAGGCGTTCCACTGGTGAGTATATCCCGAAGCGAGCCCCAAAAAGTAGCTGGTCGCAGCGTCATCGAGCGTTTTGGGCTGCTTGAGTTGCCATTTGCTCCCACGTGTCAACAAAGCAATCTCACGGCATTTTTCAACCATGACGATAGCTCGAGGGAACAGGTGAGTGCTGTGCTGCGCCTTGAGATGCTCTCTCGCGCTTCTTGGAAAGGACGCAACAAGGGTACAGATCATACTGGCCAGTAGGCCCAGAAACTCGGGCTTGGTGCGGTCTTCGCGGTTCGCGAATGACTGACGGAACGTCGGCTCATGAGGGAAGGGTGCAAGCGGGTGGATATAGGTGAAGAAGTCGTCAACAAGAAGTTCCAGGACTGGCATGGGTGCAATAGCTTCGGCATCCAGAACACCCTCAGTCGAGATATTCATCAATGTCTTGGCCGCAGTCTGGGGTGAAGGACTCAAAGACCCAAATACTGCTGCCGCCGCCGCTACAGTGGGAATATCCGGCCGTGTACGCTTCGCGGCCTTTGCAGCTTCAGCATGCTTGTTGGGTGGTCCTCGGCGCTTTGTCTCTCGATTGAAGGTGCAATCTACGCCAAGCTCTCGACATGGTCGGCAGGGAATGTTGGAGTCGTCACATTTAACCTTGCGCATACTGCACATATCACAAGCACGTCGGAGACGAGTCAACTTTGGGTTGATGGTGGGATCGCGCATCACAGCTCCATTTCCAGGCATAAGCTGTGCCGACAATTCGGGCGCATGAGAAAGGGTTTCTTGAGGAGGTTGATCCATTGGTTGATGCTGATGCTGCTGCTGATGGCCAACGACCTCTGCAGCAGCTAAGGCGGCATTCTGCAAGCCCTGGGGACTATGAATGATGGCATGCGCCGCATCGCTGGCGGCCTGCAGCATTTCGAGCCCATTACTCGCGTACGCGTGAGCCGTCGCGTGTGAGGATGGCGATGGTGGAGGTGAGTCCGACATGGCGAGAAAGCAGTCAGGTCAGACTACGCCGGGCCTGAGCCTGCAAAGGCGGCGGCGGAGCTCGGAGCTCGACTCGGTGGGCGGAACTTGGATAAGCGGAGCGGGACCCTTGGAGACGGCGCCGGAGTGGACTGGTCTGGATCGGATCTGAATGGTCACGGCCTTCGCGATGGCTGATTGTCGGCGGAAGCCCGGTTGTTGGAGGTGGTTGAGCCGAAGAGGAATTGGGATTTGTCTGAGATTTTGGGGTATGCACGTGCCTCAGGCCGTAAGGCCTTGGGTCACTTTGACTACCTACCCTAAAGTAAAGCTCTGGAAATGGGTCCAAAGAACAAATATGGTTGAAGCGTCATAATGACTGTTTCTTGCAATATTTCTGGTATTTCTAGACTGATTTACCTCCGGAACTTCAATTTTCTGGTTCACCTCTCTTCTCTATGTTGTGTTTCTCTAACAACTTTGTTGCGCATGATGTAATGTTAGTGATATGAATACTACAAGACGACATAAAGTCGAGCGCAGAAACATGAATCAGCTACGGTATGTTATTCTTTGCGTTCCCAAATATTGTGCCAACCCCCCCAAGGTATTGATTCCTGATCCATGATCAAGATGGATGGCATGCGACTCCATCCTGAAACAGTCTCGTCGCGTAGATCTCCAACGACTTCCTGGAAGATGGGATTGTCTTACCTAGCGCTCATCCTGCAGGCCGAATACCGACCGCATTTCACCGTCTTATACAGCTGTACTGAATATGAAAGCTTGCACCAATCACAGTAAACCGATTTCCTTTGTAAATCAAGTTGCCAATGGAGTGGATGATCTCCCCCGCAAGTCGCCGTTGCAATATCCACTTCTAGCTCTCACTCGAGACGACATGATGCTAGACATTTAAGCGACATACCATTAAGTATTCCTAGAGAAGCCTTCAATTTTTCTTCTTTTTATCAAAAAAGACGCAGACTTGTAGAAGTCATTCATTACATCCCTCTCATCTCTTCTCGGGTGCGTCCGGCTGGCAGATTCCTCCTAATAACATCACAGACCCTGGAACGGCCCCACTATCAGCCCATGGGCTGATTTATCGACCTGGCGTGATCGATCAATTCAGCTACCTATACAAAACACAGCGGAGCAAGGCGAGACTCGGGGAAGACCTCTCATGACATGAGAGCGCGTATGATGAGTGAGTGAGAAAAAAAAAGTTGTCATGGACCAGGGACTGAGGGGTAGAAGGGTCAAGGAAGGAGGAAGCGAATAAATACCGTGTCCTGGCTGTCTTCTCGTGTCTTGGGCTTTTTGTATAATTGATCTGCTTATTTACTTATTACATTGAACTCATCGAAAGTCCAATTCCACGACTATTCGGCTTTGTATCGACTCAATCACCCCAGCTGACTCATATCATCTTCCTGTTTGCACCAACATATAGCGACAGCTTCAACCAGCGACTTCACTTCAACAGAATCACCATTACAGGGTTGCAAATACCACTACGAACGACATATATACATCCAGCGATATAAAGTCACAGCACTACAGCCAAAATGAATTCAAGACCTATGAAGCATATCGATCGCGAGGATCTCTACACTAACCTCGAGGCTCGCGTTCAGTATCTACACTCATTCCTCGACTTTTCCAGCCGTATGTCCTACCCCAAGTACCTCGAGGTCTCGGTATCGCTCAACCGCGACATCATTTCGCAGCTGAACTAACACATTGCCTTAGGCGATATCGAAGCTCTCATCACTGGCGCAAAATACGTCAAGGCTCTTATCCCTGCCGTCGTCAACATCGTCTACAAGAAACTTCTCCAATACGACATCACCGCCCGCGCTTTCACCACACGTAGTACCTCCTTCGAAGGCCCTCTCGATGAGGTACCCGACGAGAATAGTCCTCAGATTCTGCACAGAAAGATGTTTCTGCGCGCTTATCTGATGAAGCTGTGTTCGGATCCTAGCAAGATGGAGTTCTGGGAGTATCTGGACAAGGTCGGGTATGTAGTTCTCGTCCATGCAGAACAAACGAGCCTCGACTAATATGAGTAGAATGATGCACGTTGGTCTTGGTCGCAAGCACCCTCTTCACATCGAATACGTCCATCTCGGCGTCTGCCTCGGTTTCATCCAGGACATCATGACCGAAGCTATCCTCTCGCATCCTCGTCTACACATCCAGCGCAAGACAGCCCTCGTAAAGGCTCTCAATAAGGTCATATGGATCCAGAACGATCTGATGGCCAAATGGCACGTCAGGGACGGCTCCGAGTTCGAGGTTGGCGACTCAGATATCGAGATCGAGCGCGAAGGCTACCTACATGGAAAGCGCATTATCGGTGATACGAGTGGTTCTGCTTCTGATGATGAAGCTTCGGAGCAACTGCCGCCCTCACGAATCCCGCATCCCAATGGTGCGTCGGCTGGGGGAGTATGTCCCTTCACGGGAATGGGCGCCCCATCTGAGGAATAGAGATACAGGCGGGCTGAATGTTTCTGTATCTGGAAGGAAGGCTTGGGCACGAGGAACATCATCTCTCGACAACACATATCTGGCGTTTGTGATAATGCCCTATTTAGGGTGGCGGGCATGGAACACTTGGGGTTCAAGGAGTCTTTTTGGCATAATTCTTTAAGGTAGAGGATTAGTATGAGAATGAGGATACTCTACTGTTCTGTTCCACTTATTTCCGATCTTCATTCTGCACGGGATGGATCTGTAAACCGAGCATTTGATTGTCCTAACGTCTGAGGTGTTTTCGACATTGTCAGCTTGTTGTACGGGTTCATATCTCACATGCATCTGCCATATTTCTTGTGAGAGAATTTTATCAAGCTAAAGGTTCTGGTATCCAGAACCACTCAAGAACAAGAGACAACTTCAACGGAGCCTGAATGATCGTTGTCCTGAATTTCTCTCAAGTTGCGTCATGCAGCTGGAGCTTTTGGTCCTCTTTGGAGGGGCAATGGGCCCCACGATTGACAGATCACGATTGCTTGGATTGTTGAGTCTGGACCATCTCCGTCACATCAAGGTTCCTGGACGATTCTAACTAGAGGCTCCATTCGATATTAATATGAGGCATATGATTGGATCGTGACTGGGCTGCTATGGCGGGATGACGGTAGTAGTTGAGCTTAGGTCATTGTAGAAACCCCACAGAGGGGTCGGGTTGATCCAAGCTTGGGGCTGAAAGGATTATGATATGAGGATTCAAATAGTGACTGAAAGAGTAAAGAAGAAGCATGAACACCAAAGTAAGAAAACTATGGGAGTAGAATTGCCGAATATGTTGGTATTCGCTGCGTGTGTCAGTATCAGGAACTCGGTGTCACTTGTAACGGGGTTGCCGGGCCGGCATGTTGAATCTTTGGGATGTTCTAGACAGTCTCGAACCTTTTGGAAACCCGTCGCACAGCCCATCAACCTCCAATGGCAGCTCGTTGATAAACCACACGATGGGCCGAGACGATGAGGATGCACAAGTCGAAAGATTGGGACTGAGCACGGAGTGTAATGCATGCCATGTTCGAGAACTCCTTGATGGATCGCGTAGCAGAAGCTGCTGTGATAAAGCATACGAGAATGTTGCGTGTCTATAAACAATACAATGTGGATATCTCTCTTGTCTTGAGGCAGTGATAGAACACCAAAGAACCAGTAAAGAAAAGAAGAGTACTAAGATGACAGCGGTTTTCTACAAAATGGCTCACAGGTGCGTGGTTGATGCAAGCCACCATCGAAGATTGTATAGGATGCAGGAAGGGTACCTAACCACACCTTCCACCATCATCATCATCTGCACCTGCATCGGATATTCTCGCAAGAAGAAAAGGTCGGTAGAAATGTCCGGATAGAGAGATTGGAAACTACCGGGAACGTGCGGCCACGTTTGGCGGTGGATGGTTCATACAACGGAGGCATGAAATGGGATGGGAAGTTAATGGCCCGGCCCGCGAACGATTCCATTTCACTGATTTCCATACCATGTGTCAATAAAACGGCGGGGGAGGCGGGGTGCTGTGACTCCCGGGGGATTAGCCCCGGATGCGGCTCGCCATGGGTATTTTGGAGCGAACTGGCACCAGTGACCGGCTAATGTTGGAGGAAATACGCACCACCTTTTAGTGAGGTGGGATACTGTAAATGCAGCGTCATATTTCACGGACCAGAAAAACATTGAGAACCCAGAAGCTTGGACGATAAAATTGGGCAATGCGCTGTTTTGTATGTCCTGTTAGATAGACCCAAACAAGACTGTCCCGCATGACATATAATAGCATCTCGGGAGTGCATCTCCATTGAAGAGAATCTGGACAGGACTCACCGTCTTTTGAACAAGCCATTCTGGTGTGTCTATCCTTTGACTCGCTTCTACGGTACAGTAGCTACTTGTGCTGTGCCGTGCCGTATTGCTTGTTTATTGCTGGTGCATTAACCTGTGGAGACTACAATGTGTAGACTGCGAGAATAGCATTGCATCTTATCGACCATGAAAGTGGAACCGTCGATGATGAATAGAGTTGGTCGATCTTGGAGATGTGTTAACCACCAGGCCGGGACATTGAAGATTGGCATTTAACAACGTTATATTGTGCAGTGTCGCTTGTCAAACTGCTTTGGCATGTCGTCTAGTTTAACTTTTGAGTAGCAGGGTGTCAAAAACAGCAGTCGAAAGCATTGCAACGCAACGCCTAGCTCCGCGCTACTGACAAAATATCTAAACACCAATCTGTAGTTCTTGGTGCTACGGCCAAGAGGTGGTAACCTTTTGGCGATGAGTAAAGACCAGAGTAGCTGAGTAATAATGCCAACAAGAGACATAAGCACCGTTAAAAGCTGAGCAATTCCCCTCTACAGAACCTTCCGCATCTTCAGAAACTCAATCAGCAGTCAACGCCAATGTCGGCCGAATTGTTTCTCACAATGCCCCTCCCCCGCCATTTTTGTCCCCAAATTCATGGGCACGCACGGTCACATGGGAATAAACCATGCGAGGCCCCAGAGACAGAGTTCTCACCATTTCGCCAGCATGATTTGATATACTACAGTGAAAACTCAGGCACTAAGGGCCGTGACTAAGAAAAAGAAAGTGGTGAGATGTATCTGCGCCAAGTTGTCCCGTGATGCCGAATCTGGTGGTGTTGAAGAAGTTCAATGAATGTCGACGATGATGCATGACAGGTACTGTAAGCATACATGTGCTGGTAAAGACAGAGCTAATTCGGGCTCAACCATTGAATGTTTGTCTGTACCTGATCGGCATCGACATGTTGGGCCTCCCTCAAGTTGGCAGCTAAAGTCAATGGATCTTGGCAGTTGTCGGGCCTTTAGCAACTTTGCTCCGTCCCCGGGAGCCAGAAAGTGTGCTGAGGATTCACGACGCAGTAACTAATTGATCAGAGAGTTTTGAATAAAGAGATCATGTGAACAAGATAAACTTTTGAGCCCCCCCCAATAAGTGACTGAATAAGTGAATGATAATAGTTGAATTGCTACTAACCTAGGTATGGATCAGAATTACAGTATTGTCAAGTCACCAAACCATGCAGTCCCAGCGAATATGGATTGCAGGCCCTACAACAGTTAGTCTACCATGTGTGGGTTTTGACGCACTTCCAAGGCACCTTCCATCATGTTGCCCCACCATCAAGTGGGAGGTAGGTTCTGGTTCTGGTTCTGGCTTCGTCCGTCTCAGCAACACACGACGATGAATCGCCGAAACCGCCCGGACCGATTCAAGACTAACCAGGTCTTCAAGTCGAGTTAGTTCAAGGTAGGTAGACTAAGACTAAGTTACCGGGGAAAAGCATCTAACGTCACCGTTACTGTTATCTACCTACCTACTTCAGGTACCTACCTGCCTTACCTTATCAGACTTCTGTTCTCTTCTCTTCTCTTGTCTCTCTGCTTCTGTCCCTCTACATCCCTCCGACAACCTCTCTTCTTCCCCTTCCTCTTCCACATCACTCTTTACTCATCGCGCAGCTCGCCTCTTTGCTTCCCCCTTCATATTGATCAACGGAAGACCTGCGCGCATTACTCCCACAGCACAACTACCTCGCGCGAGAGAGACGGCGATTCCCTTCGACAAGACGACCCCAAAGAAGGCGCCAGCTGACGACCCTCCTCCTCCTCTTTTACGACACTCTCAGCCAAGCTCTGACTCTCTCACACCAAATCATCTCCATCAACAAAAATGGCTGCCAACAGCAACAACAACGGCGGCGAGCCTACCTTGCGCCGTCGCGAGTCCTTGTCCGAGATTCGAGCTGCCAACCCCGACTTGGCTCTCAGCGGTAACATTATCTCGGCCACCTTCAACACACCGCACTCCTTTGTCTATCGAAAAGGCGGTGATTGGGTATGTAGACTAATTCTTCGCTTCACTTTCGCTTCCCAAGACATCCATGGATACTCATCTCGTATCAATTGTATGGACTGGGGTCAGCTCTTTAGCTTGCATTTCGCTTTCCCCTCTTCTCCAACCAAAGCTAGCTCCCTGGCCCTTTCCCCTCGCGCCCTGTTCTGTTCTGTCACATGAAAACTGAACCTCAGCTAAACATTGTCTTTCTTTTTAGGATTTGAAATCTCGCCGTGGTCAATCCGCTCTCTTTGACTCTTTCGCATACCTTTCTTCCGACGCTACTCCATGGAATCACACCGTTGTCGCGTGGACTGGCGAGATCGACGCTCCCACCGATGACGTCGTTTCCTCACCTGGCACGCCCGCCCCAAACACTTTGGGTGCCACTTCTCTCAACGCCCTCTCCGCACCTGTTCCTATTGATGGTAACACGCGCCTACCGACCCCGCCCCCAGTTGATGGTCTCTGGGTTCCTCGCGAGGACCAAGACCGTCTCGAGTACCGCTTGTCCCACAACAAGACTATCCGAACCTACCCAGTTTGGCTCTCCGATGAGTCTGAGGCTACCTCCGAGGGAATCCTTTTGAAGGATCAGGCCCGTTGGCGACGATATGCCGAGCATGATCTTTACACGCTTCTTCACTATAAGCAGCATGAGCCGACCGACGGCCGACGAGAGCGCGTTCAATGGGCCGATTACTACCGCATGAACCAGAAATTTGCCAACAAGATTATCGAGATTTACAAGCCCGGCGACATTGTGATCATCCACGATTACTTCCTCATGTTGCTTCCTAGCATGTTGCGACAGAGAGTGCCTAACATGTACATCTCGTTCTTCCTGCATTCGCCTTTCCCCAGTAGTGAGTTCCTCCGCTGTCTTCCTCGGCGCAAGGAGGTTCTCGAAGGTGTCTTGGGCTCCAACCTCATTGGGTTCCAATCCTACAGCTATTCTCGCCACTTCCTGAGCTGCTGTACTCGAATCCTCGGATTCCCATCTGACACTCTTGGCATTGACGCATATGGAACTCGCGTCCAAGTCGGAGTCTTCCCCATTGGTATCGATGCTGCCAAGGTTGAGAACTTTGCCTGGACCGATGCTGTGACTGAGAAGTGCAACGCCCTGCGCCAACTCTACCACGGCAAGAAGATCATTGTCGGCCGTGACCGTCTCGATAGTGTCAGGGGTGTTGCTCAAAAGCTGCAGGCTTTTGAGCGCTTCCTTGAAATGTACCCCGAGTGGCGTGAGAAGGTGGTCCTGATCCAGGTCACTTCACCCACTAGCGTCGAGGCAGAGAAGGAGGATCTGGAAGACGACACAAAGGTTGCGACCCGCGTCAACGAGCTCGTCATGCGCATCAACGGCATGTACGGCAGTCTGGGCTTTTCGCCCGTCCAGCACTACCCACAGTATCTCAGCCAGAACGAGTACTTCGCCCTCCTCCGAGCCAGTGACATGGGTCTCATTACTTCCGTCCGTGACGGTATGAACACCACCAGTCTGGAGTACATCATCTGCCAAAAAGACGGCAACGCTCCTCTTATTCTCTCCGAGTTCAGCGGTACCGCTAGCAGTCTGAGCGACGCGATTCACATCAACCCATGGGATCTCAGCGGTGTTGCCGAGAAGATCAATGCCGCTCTCACCATGTCTGACGATAAGCGACAGGAGATGCAGTCTCGCCTCTACCGACACGTTACTGAGCACAACGTCCAGTCATGGATCACCAAGTTCATTCGCAAGGTCTATAATGTTCTTGGCGACACAAGCTCAGCAAACTCCACGCCTCTGCTCGACCGCGCTCTTCTACTTACTCAGTACCGTTCAGCCAACAAGCGTTTGTTTATGTTTGACTATGACGGTACACTGACACCAATCGTCCGTGAGCCTAGTGCCGCAGTGCCCTCGGAGCGTCTGATTCATACCCTCGACCTGTTGGCTTCTGACCCAAAGAACGCTGTCTGGATCATCTCGGGACGAGACCAGGAGTTCCTGAAGCAGCACCTTGGTAACAACACACGCCTTGGATTCTCGGCTGAGCACGGTAGCTTTATGAAGCATCCTGGCTCAGATGAGTGGGAGAATCTTGCAGAGAAGTTCGATATGGGATGGCAAGCTGAGGTGATGGAGGTGTTCCAGAAGTACACAGATAGAGTCCAAGGTTTGTTTCCCGATGGTCTTCTGAAGCCGCGTATACTAACAAGGGTATAGGTTCCTTCATTGAGCGAAAGCGATGCGCTTTGACATGGCATTACCGACTGGCTGACCCCGAGCAAGGCATCCACATGTCGCGGGAGTGCCACAAGGAGCTTGAGTCGACAGTCGCTTCCAAGTGGGATGTTGAGGTGATGCCTGGTAAGGCGAACATCGAAGTTCGCCCTACGTTCATCAACAAGGGAGAGATTGCGAAGCGCCTCATCACAATGTACCACACCCCCGGCACTGCCGACGACAACGCTGGTAATGGACACCTTGAGTTTGCGCTGTGCATGGGCGATGACTTCACCGACGAGGACATGTTCCGTAGCCTTAACGCTGCTTCGGGCCCTGTACTCGACGCCAACCACGTCTTCACAGTCACCGTTGGCGCTAGCACAAAGGTCACACTGGCCAAGTCCCATCTCCTAGAGCCTGAGGATGTGATTGAGTGCGTAGCTCTCCTAGCAGGTGTCCAAGACCAAGGAGAGCGTCTCGGCGAAGTAAACCTTGGAGCACTGAGCGCTGTCGAGGGGCATGTTCCCCAGCAGCAAGAAATGTAATGGCTGGCAAGCACGAGGTGGACAATATAATATTTTGCAGGCGTTTCTGGACAAGATGATGATAAGCTACGATAGACTGGTGATGGGGCGCACGTACAGATAGTACGAAGGGCAGGCAGGATATGGAAAATGGGAGAAGAGCGAAAGTGGATGATGTGCTATTGAAGAACCTTGGTTTTGGAGCTTCCATGATAGCTATTGCATATGTCAATGATAATGATTCGGAACTGCATTATCGCCTTGTGTAACGTGGACCGACGCTGAGACGCGCATCGAATGTTATAGTCCGATACAGAAAGATCGGGATTTAGAATGTAAGACTGTAAGGCATAGGAGTGGAGTGCGTAGTATCTATAGGCCAGTAACAAGTCGTAGTCCCCCCCATCCAGGCATATGCGGCCGTGGTACCAACAGTGAGATCGAGGACGAAATTCAAAATAGCATCAAATCGGAAGGTACCCATAAGTTGTCTCAGGCCTCGCCCACACACATATCTCGATATGACACCAGACGGGATTGCAGGACAATATCACATTTCTATACCCACCTACGGATTCACCACTCACTCGCCGGCTTTTGTAATCATGTTTCAAGTCATATTCCCCAAAGTCGCTTACGAAATATGTACGTTCTGGTATAAAGCAATAGTCCTACGTCGCCGAGTTCTGGCCTTCTAAATTGACTGCGCCAAAACAAAATACCGTCTATCTGTTATATCTGCACAAGGCCTATATAGATCTAATCTACTCCTGTCTCACTAGGCGCCAACGCCGAAAGTAAACCCGTCAACGTGAACCGATCCTCGTTGCCCTCCGAGGCCTGCTTAGCTATGACAGTATGATCTCTGACCTTGATGTCTGTCAGCTCCGCTACTCCTTCCCCCAGGCCATGGGGCATGTACTCCTTGGCATAAATTGGAAGATCTACCCCTTTATCCTTCACAACTGACTCAATAGACCATCGAACCTTCTCTGCTACGGGAAAGGCTTCGCCGAGTTCCAGTAGTGCTCGGCATGCTTTTATAAAGGTTTCTAGCTGTATGGGGCTTTCTTTGATGGCTAAGAGGACGCGGAAGGCGCACACGGCACTTGCTTGGATGAGCCAGTGTTCGTTACGGAGGGTATAGAGAGCGCGGAAGTGCCAGATGGTCGACATGGCGTTCGTAGCGTGGGCATAGGTCGTGGAGCGTGGGTTGAAGGGACCAAAGGTTGACTTGGGGACGTGGTCGAAAGGTTGTAGAACGCTGATAGCTACAAGGTCCGCGCTGAGACTTGAAGGATAGTCAGCATCAGAACAAGACTTCGCATTTGTCGAGGTTCTTACTGCAACAGTATAGCAGCGGGAAGAACCGCGTTCTCCGCTCTCAGGGGTTCTGGTAGAGAGAACTTCCACTCCATTAGTTGGGAGTACAATTCGACCGCCCGTCCAGCATTCAAAGATGGCGAGACACCCTGTTCCATAGGGATGATAAAGTCAAGCACTTGTTCCGTAATCTCGGTGAAAGTGCACTCGGCGTCAAAGATTTCGCGCTTCAGGGACCGTTGAGGTGCTACAGATACGGGATAAGGGAACCACCAATACTCAGAGCTCTCCTTTCTGTTCAGCGGCGCCATATCTTGCTGCCATGTCTTCTCTCGTGTGGGCTTTTTGATCACAAAGCGGCGACAGAGACCGTGCATGGGCTTCCTGGACCATGTGTCAGTCTGACTGACTCTCCCAACAGGTGTACGACATACCAATCCCAGACATAGAATCCCCATTGGATCCAGGACAAAGCATGCGCTTCAGCACGTTGTCTCGAGCCAGCAATGGCTGTGTCAGTTGAACGCTGGATGTCATCAAGCCGGAGCTCCATGTAGCGCTGCTGCATAAGACTGTGAAAGTCAAGCACAGTTTCCCCATCGCCCAAAGCGCCTTCATACACAAACATGAGCGCCAAGCCCTGCGCAACCGGCAACGAAGGGCGCGTGTCTTCGATCTTTAGACAGCGCATAGCTTCCTGGGCGAACACGCGGCCTCTAGTGCTGATTTCATCAGGTATGCTGAACGTAGCCGAGTTAGTAGAGTACAGCTACAGTCTCACGGTTAGTCAGAAAGTCAGACTACGAAATGGAGGTTAAAATAGCCTACATACGCAGCTAACGGCTAAGAGAGCATTAACGAGGAATGGCGAGCAGAATCGGAGTTCGGAAGGCGCGCCCGTGGTTGTGGGATCGAGGTTCTTGACATCTTCCTCGAAAATGGTTCGGTCAATAATACGGTTGCACACAGTGTCCCATGTCCAGAATAACAACAACAAGTGGCTCAAGAGCTTGTCATCTTGGAATGCGCTTGTCCATCGTGAAAGCGGTAGCGTATATCCTGGAAGATCAACGAATATGTCCTCTGAAGGTCTTTGTTGGGTATCTCGCCAGGCCTCCTCGAAGATGTGACCAGGGTGGTCGTGTCTGAAGAGTGTTAGATGCTATACACATGACTGTGTAGTCAGCGTAAGTTTCGTCTTGTACTTACGGGGCTGTGAGTCTAGGCTGTTGCGTTTGAGAAAAGCTTGCGTGAGAAGCAAAGAGAGTGGGCGAACTGGCGCTACCGGACGTGTTAGCGCTGTTCGAAGTATTGGCACTGTCGTTTCGTAGTAGAGGATTCATCTGCTGTCTGGATGTCGAAGAGGTATTGCTCTGCTTGGGCGCATCCACTCCCTGCATGTCTCCGATAACTGTCTTGACGTCTTGCCCAGCACGTATCCTTCGCAGAATTTCATCTGTCTCATGAGGTTCTCGTGTTTGGAGAGATGAGTACAGATTCTCATGCTCAATCATGCGCTCCCGGAGTTTCTCATGCTTCCGCTTCAGGGCCGCAGCCTCAGCTTCGAAAGGGTGACTGACATATTGGCATTCACGTCCACCAGCGATACAAGCAGAGCATTTTGGTCTTTGACCATCACACTATAAATCTAGTTAGTAAGAAAAGATGAGCGGTAACTGGTTATATCGTATAACCTTTGCCTTGCGCTGCCTGCAAGCTTGGCAGGCGGTTTTGACAGAAGTTCGTTTGGGAATATTCAGTTTGAAGGGAGGTTTGGAGCCAGAAGGGCCATCGCGAACTGGACCAGGTAATAAAGGTCGTAGTCGATTAGAAGCTGCGTTGTCATCCATTTTTCATTATTCTTCCTGGGGATAGTGATGAATCTGAGTGGTGCAAAGCAAGGTAGCAGTGCGATTATGAGTTGCTAATGATGCGATAAGTTGGATGTTGCCAGAGATCACCAACGGGCATTTCCCCTACTGTTAAGCCGCGAGGGGCAAATGAGAAGAGACAATCCTGTACATGACCCGTCATGGTACTGCTAGGCTCGACGACATTTTGCTTGTATATGATGTATCGACGACGTCACTTTAACCCCAGTTCCGGAGCTTTTGCTAAGCGACTATTATCTCTCGAATTTGAGACAACTCCAAAGAGCCACTTAATCACAGTACAAATTGTGGGGTTTAACTTGCCTTCAGTTACTGGCGTCCATTTCCAATTCTTTTATCATCTGCCTAGAAGTATATAAGAATGCTTGGTTGTAGATAAAACACGTTGGCAGCCATACCTCTTTCGAAACCTAGGCATATGAACTATACTGTCGAATGCGACCAAACAGCCTTTTTTTCCTTAGCAGACACCAGATCCCAATCCAAAACCAGAACAGAAACATTAGTTGCGGATGAAGCAGAAACTCAGTGGAACCTAGCACAGCCGTCACTACTATCACAAACAGATCTTGGTAGCTGATCTGCAATGTCAGACTAGGACGTTCATTTATAGGGCGGCGATTTCCAAAAACGACACCTAAGGCTCGAAGGACATGTCACCAACCCGTCTAAGCGTACGCAAGTCATAATTCAGCTTTCATTACAGCCCAGTTTCATGCCTGGGCAATACTATCATAACCATGAAAGAAGATCATCATAAGTTTCAAAACTGGGCCTCCTCTTCATCAATCTGTAAACAGAGCCAAGACTCCATTACCAAACCAACTACCCATACAAGGAAAAGTCATGAGAATCCTGAGAAACAAGTCTAACCCAATTATCTTGATAAACGCCAACGGAAACGCTACAGTCATAGGGTATCAAATTCAAACCCATCCTCCAATCCCGCTAGCGACAAACGTATCAGGAAACGTCGTCAAGACCCTCTGACCGCATAGGCTCCGACTCAGATTGCAGCCGCATTCGACAAGAGAAGCCCTACCATCACTGTGACGGTGAAAAGCAGGACAGATGCGCCTCAAGTCGGCAAATCGACGTAACGCCAGCTTCGCTCTGAGCGCTTTCAGCATGTCGTGTCAATATAAGACGTTCTTATCCATCCGTTGCAGACAATGCCCGGTCCAGTGGACAACCAGGCCGAGACACCCTCAATATTAAAAAAAAAAAAAAAAAGACAAAGAATCATTGTCGCAAAAACCCCATCTAACAAACCCAGTTTGCTTCAACCTCCCACGGGTCTGACGAATCGGTGTGTTCAAGTGAGTATCGGCTCCTTGGGCGACCCGTCGAACCGGGATATCGTTAAATGCCATCATTCGTGTTGAAAAGGAAACATCCATTCCAGAGTAGGGAGTTCGTTATATAGCCAAAATGAAAGAGATCATGCTCGTATATCATGCAACAAAATCATGCCCGTAACGTGCTTCATTTCTGCTTCCGGGTATAAAACCATGTCGAACTAGATTCAAGGAAATTTGTCGTAAATTCGTTAAAGTCATTGTCACCTCAAAGCGACAGCGTACAAATGGAAGCAATGGATATATAAAAGGGGGGACTGCCTTGCAAGCAGTAATATTGTAGCCAAGGAAGAGGTCCCACCTCAATACGCTTTGGCGGTCGACCCTTCGCTTGTGGCAACAGCAACCAAGGCTTCCAGTCGTCCAAGAGAGCCGTTACTCCCCGGTCGTCCCTGTTGCTGTTGTTGCTGCTGTGGGTGTTGGACCTGCTGATACTGGTGCTGCTGAGCCTGCTGCTGAGCCTGCTGCTGAGCCTGCTGCTGAGCCTGAGAAGCCAACTGTTGCTGCTGTTGTGGATGTTGATAATGAGGATGAGGAGGGGGAGCTTCCTTCACGGGAAATCCACTGAAACCAGTAAAGTTGGGGTGCACCATTCGTTCAACATGCGCCAGTCGCGGGTCCTGCGGTTCTTGTGGCAGTCTGCCGTCCCTTTGGACAGACACCGGCCCATGATACCAACCCCGGCGTTTGTTTTCTCTAGACGTCGTGATGGACGGCGCCGACATCGTATGTTGGTGAAGAGATCGCGGTGCAGATGTTGGCTTAGGTCCCTGGTAAACCGAGGGGCGCTCCTCGAAACGGACGGTAGGTGGGTTAAGTCGCACGTGCTCGGCCTGAGCTTGAACCGCCTTATTCGCCTCGGAAGCCCACGAACCAGCACTATCACGAGGGGGAGTATTATGATTGATGTCGAGGCGATTGAGGCCACGTTGAATACTGGCGTCATACATGTTGAGATTCCGTCTTTCGTCCTGCATCGGGGTCTCGGCGAGATGTGGTTGGTAGGGAGCGCGCATATGAAGTTCCGCATCAACCATCATCGGTGAAGGTTGTCTCCTGGATGGAGTGGCTGGGCGGGGTGGGAGAGGATCAAAGGATTCGATCCCAGGCAGACGGAACGACGACTGAGAGTTGGAAGGGTTCGCAATCGGCGGTGGCGGGTTCGGACGGACTGAGGACTGATTCACAACGGAGCTTAGCTGACTCGGATTCCCATTGATATTGCGGCTGTCTGGATGCCAGGTTCTTCGGCGCCAATCGCTTTCAGACAGCGACTCTCTGCGAGGCCATGGAGAAGTTGCGGAAGTTGGGGATGAAGGGATGCCATTACTGGCTGGCGGAGGAGCACCCACATTCGAAGCATTGGCAGGATTAGGTCCAAACATCATCGGTCTGCCTCCTAGTGCGCCAGGAGACTGAAACGGGTTGTTTCCTGATGGAACGCTCAGACGACGGCCTGGCGTACGAGATCCTGTTGTATACATGCTGTGAGATCGTGAGTGTGAAGTTGCCGGAGAGGAAACGCCAGGTCCCCATCGAGGGCTGCTCTGTCCAGTTGAGAAGGTCGATGAAGTAGGAGTTCCGAATTCACTTGGAGAAACGGGTCGATATTGGGGCAAGCCGCCGTCCATAGAGCTTCGGTACGACTCAAATGATAGTCGTGATCGAGGGTCGGCCATAACCAAAGGTGGTGGTCGTCGCCTGACATCTTGAACACTGTAACCAGAGCCAACCGAGCTTACACTAGTAATACTCGATGTTGATAGTGATTTAGAATGTCCTCGCTGGGGGCCGCCAGCGCTACCGCCTGTTGATGCTCTTGCTCGATTACCAGCTTGTCGTACTCGATCGGGGCGCATTTGCCGTTGAAATCGAGAGCCAGTAGCAGCTAGTGAGTCCATGGGAATGTTCTCGTTAACATGAACCGTTTGTGCGTGCTGTCTCAGGTTGTCGAGTCTCGAAAAGCGTCGTGAGCAGTGGCATTGGAATGGACGTTCACCCGTATGTTTTCTACAAATACCGGTTAGGGTCACGATAATCACACAAAGCTAGACCTTTACAAACCTGATGTGTCTGGCCAAATGCTCGCTCCTTGTAAAGCTCAGGTTGCAGGGAGGATAGTCGGTGCAATAAAAGCGCTGGGATTTCTTCTTCTTGCTAGAGCGGGGTCCATCTGCTCCCACACTCTCGTCGTCAGATCCAGCGCCGTCGTCGATAGTACCAGTCTCTCCATCAGAATCGTCCATATCTACATCTCCCGAGTCGCCGGATTTGTTGGAATGCCGTGAATCGTGACGCTGGGGCATCTTTGGTTTGAGTGGTTGTTCGGGTACCTGAATCCCCTGTGGGAAGGGACTGGAGGGGAGAGGCTTCTGACTGGCCATATTAAATGTTGCCCTCGTCGGGGTTGTACCATCGTCGGTAGGTCTCGCTGGGTGTGACTGAGGAGCTGTGTTGGGTCGAGGGGTTGCGGACGATGGACCCATGACGTCTTCTCTTGAAACAGTCATGGCCAATGGTGAATTCACTGGTCGAAAAGCAGCCGCCATTGCGACAAAGCAGAAATCGATATTAGCTGCAATACTACGAATGCCCGTGACGCTTTTGCCGTTGCGCAGGGTCACCTTGCGAAAGAGGGCAAGAAAGATGCCCGTGGGAGTGCGACGTCCTGGTCGCACAGGTACGACGAGAAGTCGGTCGGGTAATCGTTATCCACGGCTGTATAGTGCTGTCGGAACTGCGTTATTTGCACTCGTATGCGCCAATAATCTTGCTGAAGCCGAGAAACGCAAGACAATCGGAAGAACTCAGCGGGCGGCGCGGTTCGGTTTATGATGGCCAGGCGCAGGCAACCCCAGAGAGGACAAAGGCACGTTCTCGAGGATTTGGGGGAGATGGAGATAAGAAATAGTATTCCGGAGAATCAGAACCTAACAAGACACGCACACACAGGGCGAAACAGGTCAAGGCTGAAGGCTGATCCTGGCAGGACGAAGGGATGGAAAGATATGTAAGGGGTAAGAGGAGAGACAATAAGGATGCAGAAAGAGGGAGCGTGTGTGAGAGTTGTAAGAGAATGAGTAAAGACGATCTCAGACTCCTCAGTACAGTACCCACGACGTGCTAAGGTCCGCTTCAGAGCGTGCGAAATGCCGGCGGGGGAGGGAGGCGTGCGTAGTGGTGATGCAAGCGAGCCAAGGCCAGGGCCTAGATCCATCAAGCGACACGGACCAGAGCAAGGTGAATTAATATTTTCTGAGTGACAGCTGCGAAAGTGATACAGTCCGTCAGACCCTGCCGACGAAGTGTGTGGTTTGTATCTTCGGCACCACGCTTGATAGTTTCAGCTTAAATTCGTCAACAAGTGACAAAAAAGCAAAGGTTGAGACTGTATGTACTGCAAGTAAACGGTAGTGACAACACAAAACCTAACGTACGTGACGCAAAAGAAAAAAAAAAGGTTGACAGTTGTAACTGGCGAGTTGAGACAGGGGCACAGAGAGAAAAAGTGGCAGGGCCGCAGGGGCAAGCGTGGCGATGATGTATGTCTATGGTTGCTTTTCCACCCTAAATCGATTGTCTCTGTGGAGTCCGGATCCGGGATGGATGCATGGAGGCATGGATCGAGTCGCCCAACTCTCTCTTGTTTCCCTTACACTAGGACGGAGTCTTTACTAGTCGTGTTGCCCGACCAATCAGTCTAGGGGCCAGCCACCTCACACAGTTGTCCTTGCTCTTGTCATGCTCATCGACCCGGATCACCGCAGGTGGGAAGACTGACAAGAACCTAATCCTTTAGGGCTCCAGCTGGCTGTAAATCGAGCCTGGCAACTGGGTGCCATCAGTCTTGAGTTTCGCTGGGCGCGGAGCTCTAGGTTCGGTTCACACGGCGCCAACAACCACCTGCGTCTCCGCTTTGCCAGTTTGCGACCGATCACAGCTCGACTTGTCTCGTGGGAAATCCTGACAGGGCAAGGCACCGCCAGCTTTGGTGGGGAGCGTGTAGCAGGATGAGTCGATGCTTGTCACGGATAGAGGTCTCCGTATTTTGAGCGGTGACTGCTAGGGACAATAACCATGGTAAGATGGGTGTGGGTGTGGGTGGAATTGCAGCAAGTAAGAACAACGTGAGTACCTGTCGTACCCAGGCGCGCGGGTCCAATATCCAGCAGTGGCATCAAACAGCCTATGCAGACTGATTGGAGTCTTGCTGAATAATTCGACTATTTGAGGGCACACAGAACAACAACTCATGCCAGTCAGAGACGTCAGGTACAGGTCACCTGCACTGCTGAGCAGGGGGCGGGCCAGGTACATAGCGCCAGCATGTACCTGATATGACCCATGCTAGGCAGAACCCTGCAAGCGTTGCAGCTCGATCAACCAACAAGCTGCAAGCTAGTGGTGAAGCAAGCTGACGGTTGACCAGCCTGACCAAGGGTGATATGAACTTGAGGGTAACCAGCCTCTTGGTGCGTTGTTTTTGAGTGACTTCGCTAAGATGTAATGTCTTGCAAACGTCCGCTCCATCATTACGGCTCACTGCCCATTGTAACGATTAGTCGGGAAGACAGAGAAACAACCTTTTGGCCAAAGCCCATTGACAGACCAGACCAGACTCTGTTCAGGCCTTGGATCAGGTTTCGCGACATCGCCAACCGAATTAGGGCCAGCATACATGCGAGGGGTTGGTTTCTCAGCCTTGAGTGGGGCCTAAGGGAGCCATGTCAGCGAGGGTTGTGGGCGGCGCTTTGATAGTTTGACTCACTAGGACCCCAATCTGCCGCTGTGCGATGGTAAAAATAAACCTCACGCCAACTGCATGGTGAACCAAAAACCTGTGCTTGACTCGAAGCGAAGCCGTCCCTGGCCGACCAGCCGCAAGGGTCCATAATGGGGCCTTGGCGTTCGCATCGCAAGTTCCCGTTCTTGTTTCTTCGGAGCATATATTCGTAGATAGAGATTCTTTGTTTATCTTGTTCCTGGGTGCCATGGACACACTTATGGCAAACCATCTCATGATGATTCTAATACGTTGCTGGTATGTCAAATCGCAAAAGATTATGTTGGTAACCAGACGGTGTCCTTTACTAGGCTAGATGGCCAGCCCATGCAATCTGATC
Source organism: Fusarium brachygibbosum (assembly GCA_018886245.1). Lineage (NCBI taxonomy): Eukaryota > Fungi > Ascomycota > Sordariomycetes > Hypocreales > Nectriaceae > Fusarium > Fusarium brachygibbosum. The sequence goes on from MU249525.1 coordinate 3,564,779, forward strand.
CAATACATACCCCTCGCCGCACCCCTAATGCCCAGCACTTCGTTGCTTTTGCTTGATTGATGATAGGTTGGGAGGCATGATGGTGCCTGGATCCCGCAGGCCGGTGGGCTTGAGATTCAGGTCGACGATGAACGTAGTGTGGGGAGAAGTAAGCGTGCAACCCTTCCCTATGCTTCCCTTGCTAAACAATGATACAGTACTGAGATGTCTCTACCACATCGTAATTTGCTTCCAATGTTGCGGTCTGAAACCGGACAATGACTTGAGATGGAATGACAACAAGGGCTTCAGGAGTCAAATGCTCAAGGCGCGCGATCAATCTTCAAGATTCAACACCCTGGCACCGCTGGACACAAGTAACAACGCAAAATCTTGCAAAGGATAACTGTGGATGTATCACGGGTGATAGGTAACGGTCTGGTGGGAGGCTCTGTTAGTCCGCGGCGTGAGGCTGACCATTGATTCCGAAGGTGCCGTACATAAGTCAGGCCCAGCTCAGTATTGACCTTGGTATGACGCACTGAAGCTTCTGTGGCGATGGCGCTCTATTCTAGTTGCTGCTAACGCTTTCAAGGCTCGTCCATAGCTGTGCATGTGGCAGAGATTCTTCATACAAGTCGAATGAAACGTGCAGGCTATTTGAAAGTGCGTCCAAAATATTTGCTTGCTGTAGTCGCCTATGTTCTCACGGTGGTGTGTCTTTGGAGTTAAGGTGAGCTAAGTGGATCATGGTCAAAGCCAGGCACTTTCGACTTGGACCAAACTCTGACAACTGGAACCCCTCTAACCTCTGAGAAGATTGGAATACGCAGTACGATAGACAATGGATATAGCATCAAGGCTGCACCTGTGCCTATAAAGTGTCACCATGCCGAGACCAAGCATTAAAATCTCAAATCGAAGTCAGCCAGGGCTCATGCCCCATCCGTCCACGTTGAAAGAGGCGCATAGCGTAGAGCCGAGGCGTGTGGGGATAGCAACATGGCTCGCGTTTGCGTTTCTGCAAGTTCTGGGTGGACGTTGCGCTTGCAGCTTGGAAGGAATGCATTTTTGCTTCGGGGTTCACAAGCTGCCCACCTGATGTGCAAATGGAAAAGTTGTAGCCGTCCACGATGAATTGTGATCTGTGGTATGGTAAGTACAGTATACCCATAGAGAATCCTGCAGCTGGCACACGCTTCTGTTGATGCCGCTAGACTTCGTCCATGAATAAACTTGGCGATGCCCTCAGCAGGTAGCTGTTTCATGCTTTGGCCTGTGACGTTTCCATGACCTTACAAACATCGGAGGCGGCCGGTTGAAATTGACTTTTTGGCGTCTTCCTAGAGAAGCTTTCTAGAGTTTGTGGTGGCTGGTTGACGTGTACCTTACCACGACATCCATACCAGATGGATAACTCATTCAAGGGTCTCGTCCCTGAAAGAGGCTTCCCTAGCCCAGTCCAGGCAGGCCTGTGTGTTTTTCTTTTTCCGTTGCGGCCCTTCTGTTTGTGTTGTATTGCTCTTTTCTTTCAAAACGGTGGTGCTTGTGAGCTGTCAATCTTGGAGAGAGGCTAATGCTGCTGCACCCTGCGATGATGGAGCCGCTAAAAAGCGGTACCTTCTTGCTCAAGTAAGGTAAGTACCTACCCCTCCGCGCACCGTCCTGAACCCCTCCGCCATGAACGGCAACTACCTACCCCACCCCCTCCGTCTATCCTTCCTAACTTCATGCACGTCCCCCTCCTTCCCGTCATCGAAGTGTCCTGTGACTCTGTATCGATAAGGAATCCCTGAACAGGTGGGATGCAGCTGTCCAGAAAAAGATGAACACTCAAGACGCTTCTTTCAGTATAGCGAAGATAAAATAGAGCATTCTTCTACACATTCTACCACAAGGTTTGCAGTCTTTTTTCCACACCTCCTTGATCTTCTCACTTCTTTTCCTGCAATCCACTGACTTGCATGATTCAGGGTTCCCCTGTTATCGACACCTCCGATGATCTCGTTCTCGATGTTTTCAATTGGCTTAAACGCTGCAGGCCTGCAACGCTATCGTTAATGCGCATCCCATGAGTCTTTTGTCGGTTCAGAAGATATTATAATCATCACAAATAAGGATCTTGAATATGAATATTTGCGATGCCAAGAACTTCAGTGTTAGGCCATCCACAAAGTCATGGAAGATTATACCTGTTCTACGCTTCTATTGGCAACCGGGTTGTTTGGTGGCAATTCAGTCAATTGGCGGTGACCATTAGACTTCCAGCCTCTTTCTCCTCGTTTTCCTCAGTCAGCCGCCATATCATAACAGGGCCTCTCTCTTGGTCACAGTATTTTCAGGTACCTGGCAAGTTTGATCAGGCAACTCACGCATTTCCATAAGCCTCCGTCCCGTCTATCCTCTAACGCCGTTCCTCTCAGATGCATCAGGGATCACAACAGAGGAGATGCGAGAATTGACCTGCATGCGCTAAAACAACGCAACCAGCCGCCTCTAAAGCAGCCGCCGTTTGCGCCTCCTCACCATGACAGCTCCACTTGGCGTCTGTGATCAACATTGAGGGTCTTTTCTTCAACTCAATCGTGCGACTCGTTGATCATGTAAGTGTGGCTGGCCTCCTTAGCACTGAGTCTCCAAATGGACTGGCATTCAATTCCAATTTCCAGGCACAATTTGTGGTATGGAATTTGAATATCACCCCGAAATAGCACTGGCACATAGGGATTCGTCCGAAACATCTGCCCGCTGGAATGGATGAGCCGCAGGTTAACTTACCGCTTTTTGTCCATAGTCGTTTCCAGACTGCTGGTTGCTAGGAGACAGCCGATTTTCTTAACACTCTTCGCTTGTCAGACTGCTCGCTCGCTGTAAAAAGAACACTATCGATCTTTCGGACGAGATATTGAAATCTCGCTCGATATGTACGGTACCTTGATCGTTCCTGGACTACTGTCTGAGCCCTCGTCCTAGCCTTTGGCCCGCTCTCCAATCATGCCACCAAATGCAAGGCACGGCGCAGGTTGACGACAGACTTATCCACCAGAGTAACATGGTCCTTCGAGGATGCCACACTCCACTCTGGGCCTAACCCGCATGTGCTGGCTCGTACTCTCAGTACACCAACTGAATGTTGACGACAACCGATGACTCTTTGGCAGACTCTTGCCATGAGCCCCGCGCCCGCCCATTCCGACCTGACCCATGTGACAACTCCATAGGCAGGGGAATATCACTCACGGGTCGGCAAACTACGGTGCATGGTGAAGCAAGGGACTTCAACTTGATTGATTCTGCAACAAATTCTACCTGAGCCCGTTGATATTCAGTCCACATGTCGCCGCCGGCCGGGTAGGTGACTTAGAGCCGCCTCGATTCTTTCCCCAACCTCGCAGTTCACTAGTATCAGATGTGCTCTGGAATTTGATGAGTTTCCAATTGTCTCATCGGTCAGTACGATGGACCGACAATTTCGTGTTGTCTTTGTTCCAAGCCACATACTAGTTAGTGGCCCTGTGCTATTGCCCAACAGAGATCCACATCATTTACTCATTGCCTGTCTTGTCCTCAACCTGTCTCATCTTGTCTTCGACCTCTCTAGTTCGGGCCTTTGATCCTACACCGCTCTTTTATACTCAAACCCAAAATCCCATAATAACCTTTACTCGTTTTGGTGGATCCTCCAAATACATGTCTCCCTCTGTAGTCTCAGCCTCGCTAATTACAGCACTTGACGTTTGAAGTTGACTCTCGGGATCAGATCAAGCGATCGTGAAGCTGAGCTTGGATCTAGATGGATGCAGCTGGCTAACTAACTGCACTGGGTTGGGTTGGACTTTGTTTTTGAGTCGGGTTCAGGGCCCGACCTGATCCCAACACAACACGACCTCGAAGTACTGTTACGTATCATGACTACATGCACCTCAAGGGCCTTCAACGTACTAGTCATCCTCATTCGCGTGCACAGACGCATCAACGTATGTACGTCAAATGTCTCCATGATTCGATTCGCGATCTTTCTGTGCAACGTTGGAAGCTCATCCGTACCGCATAGTCTACCTGCTGTACGGAGGTGAAGCGCAAGTCTGAAAATCATCCCTCTTTCTTCCTGTCTTCACTGTCCCGCCACAACATTTACATCTGACCCCATCTCTCGGTTCTATTCCGTATTTCCGTGCCGGTGTGCTCGTGCTTACTGACTGCCATGGAGTTGACACCCCATTCGGAGTTTAAACAGCTCGTGACATAGTGTGATCCTGTTGTCCTTTCACGTTGCTTAATGATACCTTTGCGAAGGCAACAGTCCTGGTTAGTCTGTTGGTTGGGCCCAAGCTGACGATGGGCTTTGGGCGCCTTTGTAGCTTCTCTCCTGCAGAACTTCTTCTGAGGCTCGATCAATGCCAAGTAGCTTATCGCTTTCAGCTAGGGGACAGACCCCCCCGCATGTGATTATCCAGCAGACTAAGCAAGAACTGCTCCAGATGGAGTAAGAATTGACATCATGATGGTTCTAGTGTCGATCTTAAGGGTCCTTGACGATCAAACTTGCGATGATTTGTGACATGGCTCATAGGCGACCGAATATCGCCGCCGCGCTGCGATAGCCGTTTCAATCCAGGTTACGAGAAAATTAATCTCGATGTCATTTCAGGAAATCTGATTATTGTTAAATCACGTAAAAGTGAATTATGCTTTACCTTTTGGTCATGGTATATCATTTAAAACTTTGGCTTCTATAGGGTAACTAATTGCGTTTCGCGATATTCGTGGCAGAGACATCCCGCTTTCAATACGAACGAATCTAATGTTAGGGCATCTCTGATCCTTCCGGTAACATGAATGGTCGAAACCCCTGGTCCTTCTCTTTTCCAATCTGTTACATATCCCAGGGCCGAACCACAGCAGTCATCACTTGGAGTCCGAACCCTTTTATGTTTCTTCTGTGCAAACACCATAAAACGGATATTTCATCATGAGGCAGGCAGACATAGTATTTGAGTAAATGTCTATCATTGAGAACGTATTTATTTTTCGTACAAGTTCATAGGTACCGGTGAGGCACATAACGCGACCGACTGTGTTAAGTAAGACATCCCATCAAGGAACACCGCATTGTAAATCCAACAGCCTATCTACACAAACAATGTAGACGCCTATGGTACCCAAAATAAACATACAGAACTAATCGTGATTCTAAACTTCATGTGAGAAGATGTGTGCTGGCGGATATTTGAGATGCTATCTTCTAGACATCCAACATGCTCTTAACTTGCTGCGGAGGAGCTGTGATAGAGTTGGTAGTCTCAGTGCTGTTGCTGCGACCGGTAGATCCGGGTCGTCCGGGCGCTCGGCCTCGGCCCTGGCCGTCTGTGTAAGGAGGAGGCGCGGGGCCATCGAGGCCGAGTTGAGCCTCACGACGGGCACGCTCCTCGGCGAGGTTGTTAGGAAAGAGGATACTGGCGGCGGCTTGCATGTTACGCTCATGTCGACGACGATCGTTCTTACCGGTGTAGGGTTGGACGTATGACAATCGTGATGCATTGGAGGAGATGGAAGCAGCACTGGCACGATTGACGCGTGGATTGTTGGCAGCGTCAAGAGGGCGATGCATGTGGCCCATCTCAAAGCCGTCATCATCCCTGGCAGCAGACAAGGCTTCTTCACGCAGGTCTCGCTCCGCATCACCCTCGATACGTCGACCGGTGGCGCGACCACCACCAATCTCGTGGACATTGCGAGTGAGCTTGTCCTTAAAGGTGAGTAGATGGTCGCCCCTGACACGTTTCCACCAGGCAGGCTTATTGACAAGTCCGAGTTCACGGTCGAGCATCTCGCCGCGCTCGCGTCTCAAGCGGACGAGCTCCTTGTCCTCGTTCGGCGTGAAGAAACCATAGAAGTACTGGATATAGAGGATTAGAAGGGCTGGTAGGAAGCCCCAGCAATAGATCACAGGAATATTGCCATCGTACTTCACAATGGAATACTTGAATTCCCAGGAAATAAAGCCCTGGTATGCGATGGTAGCTGCTGACAAGGGCAGGATGAGCCAGAAACGGAAAGGCACATATCGAAGGAAGCCGACAGCACGATTGAAGACACCGCGGTGGCGAGGCTTGTAGTGCTTAATCGAGTGATAAAGGGAGAAGACAATGGTGAGCCATGCGACAACAAGGCAGAAAGCACCAGCCTTGAATCGGGTATTTGTTGCTCCCGGGACCGCCTTTGCCAATGTCTGCTCCTCCGAGTGCTGTAGCTGAGTGAACTTCCAACTGCGAGGAACAACCATGAAGAAGTTCAGCCAAAGCCACAGATAGAACCACAGAGGCAACCAGAATTCGACTTTGGCACGACGATCATCATCTCTTACGATGAATGGATTAGGATCGACGAATTTCCTTTCTTGCCAGGAGCCCCAGTGACGAACGGCCTCCCATGTCAGGGCGACGGTGCCTATACACAGCAGGTACCAGAAGAAGACGTTGACGGTGATGGGCAATTCCTGGAGGTAATAACGATCGATGTCGACACCAACGAAGAGACTGATGAGAGCGGCAGCAGCTGTGAAGAGCGCCCAGTACCATTGCCACCGACGACCGACAGGATAAAATCGAGAATCGCGAGGAGTGTACATCTTTCCATGCTTGGCCAGGACAGTCAAATTAAGGACGAGAGCGATTCCAAAAGCAACGGCAAAGCCAATGCCTACATAGCCGCGGGTCTTGATGTTTTCGATTGCGGTATAGCACTTGGTGGCATTGGTCCATGAGCCGTTCGGGAAGACATAGGCCGGAGTGTAGGGGTCGAAAGTCAGGTAACATTTGGAGCCATTTGAGATTGTATCGTTGCTGTAGAGTGTGTAGTTGAAATATTTGAGGGTGGTGACATTGAAGGGGACGTCGGAGATAATGGTTTCGCTACTGTTGCCATCTCTTCCTGCTGGCCAGTCCTTCACGGCGCGAGCCGAGATATGAACAAAGGCGTCGCGGAGTCCGTTCATCGTGGGTGGCCGTTATTTTGATCGAGGCGAGTATGAATGAGTTGATGTTATTGTTTATATTCGCGCCAACTCCAATATCGGTCGGATCGGATGCTTGGGGGTAAACACTCCAAGCGGAAGACTCGGGAGGATCCTCAGTTTATGCCGTGTCGTGTAGATGTCGCAATGTAATTTGCGTCTGTAAGAACGCCCTTGGGATCGACGATATTCGTCAGTCAAGATAAAACAGGCGATTCAACAGAACGCATCAGGACATGGCTCAAATCGACGAAGATCTCAACCAGCAGGAGATAAGACAACGTCGAGATGAAGAAGGAAAGAAGAGAGAAAAAGTGAAACAGGAGGGAAGAGGCCGAGAAAAACAAATGTCTGTCTGTCGCTGAATGGCAATGGCTGGCTGGATCGACGGGTGCCGGGCATGCCGTTGCGATGGAGAAAAGGCTCTTGGTTGAGTGGACGGCAGTCATCTTTTTTCTGGGTACGTATTTCCGAGGGTGTGGAGGTGGAGACACCGAGCGGTCCGTTTTGGTTGTTGAAATTCTCTCATACTGGGAGGTTGGAGTATTGGGGAAATGAGATTATGCAGAAGAAGGATGTGTAAAATAGGTAGTTAATGGAAAAGGCTTTGAAGTTAGTCCTTTTTATGAAAAGACCAAAGAACCTTTGGTGAAAAACCGTTGAACGTTGTATAAACATCTGCAGCTTCATAATGCTATTGCCCGGTGTTCGGTGCATTGGCATCCACTCCTAGCATCCATGCACCTGTGATGACCTCACTGTAACAAGCTCTTTCACTCCACTTGATTGGTTGCTATGACAAGCCTTGTCAGTTTTCCCGCTACCTAATTCTCGCCCCACGATCCTACGCTGCTCCGCCGGAGCCGCCAAGTCAAAGAGCTTGCGTTACGTCCAGTTGCGTGGAGTGAGACGGGAAATGCAGACGCTGGTCAGGTGAGGGTACGTACTGGCGGGAGAGCGATGCCCGAAAAGGCCAGCAAGCTTCCAGAACATCTACCGGGGACCAATTGACAAGTTTAAGCTTCTGACCTTCAATAGTTGCAATCTCGAATTGACAGCAAGACAGGCAATTGTCTTGTACGCACCATCTTTAATCATGGCAGCGGACACGACAGCTGACGAAGAACCATCGTATATCGACTATGAAACCTTCCTCGACCCTGATTTCTCCCCCGCTTCTTTTGCGAATACACTCGTCGTCTCGACCAACAATCCCAACGATACGCCCCTTGACCTCTCCACGCCCCTATCCCGTGTTCTATTCGATGCCCAAGAGATTGATTCTCACATCGATGTTGTGACGACTCGCTCCGCCGTCCCGCTCCTCGATTATACCCAACAACAGACACAAGCGTCGAAAAATATCGTTGGAGAGTTAGATGGCCAGATCCAGAGTTTGAATGACAGTTATCGCCAGCTCGAGAAGGAGGTAATCGACAAGCATGCTGAGGCAGACGAGGTCCGGCTTGTAGCTCTACGGTTATGGGAGACACTGAAGCTAGGTCGCTCTGTTGGGCGTTGCTTGCAGCTCGGTCGACAGTTGGAAGTCCAGCACTCGGAGCTCGACAACGGCTCTGGAAAGGAGGACCACCGGGCCCTCGTGCGATGCGCATATACAATCTTGTCACTTAAAGAGGTCCTTGACCGCAAATCTCCAGGAGAAGAAGGCTTTGGACTGAACCGTGTCGACGCTGTTAAGAGCCTGCAGGATACGGTGATCACCCCCATTGACCGATCGGTTCGTGAGCGGGCGGAGCGCATCATTCGCGAGTTTACTATCCAACAGACCTCAACCTTTGCCCAAGTTGAAGAGATCAAGGCCCGAACAGCATCTGCTATGACTACGCTTTATCTGTTGTCGCCAACTCTCGGTTTCAAGGCTGATAAATGGGTTCCGCGGTTGTTGCTCCAGTCTCTGGAGACCTACATCCGAGCGGCCCTGCAAGCGAGCATCACAGCCTTGTCACGGTCTTTGGGCCAATTGCCAACGCTGGACAAGGCATTGTCCGACGTTATGGCCAAGTGCCAGAACGTCGTCTCCCTTGAGGCTGTCCTCGAAACAACAAAACCGCCAGCCCATCCCCTCCTCCCCGTCTCAAACCAGCCGAGCCAACCGAGTTTGCTTCATTTCCTCCTCGCATATCTCGAGACGGGTAGCCTTGCCTCATTCTTTTGGAGGACCATGGCAAGCAGCCTTGCAACACGCGTGCAGGATATCATGAACCGTGGGGGCGTCGTGGCTAGAACCCTACGAACGAACAAGAACACGGTTGGAGATGCAATTCGTCAGGCGGTTGTCAAGGGATCCCAGTTACATGGCGCATTAACAGGATCCAAGGGAAGGACGAAGACAGAGGCGAATTGGGACAGGGAAGTAGCTGTCATGGTGGGAAGCGTCGTGAACAATCTTCGATAGAAGCCAATTGAATAATGAGCATGTCAAGGCCCACTGTGATCAAGACATCTTTGACCATTTGATCTACCCCGCCCTATTATCGTATTGAATCATTCCCGCTTGAAGCAGATAATGCTAGTAGAGGAGCATTCTGACATGTGCCCCAAGCTTCTCAAACACGTATCTGATTCATGCTTGTTCTAATAATAAACGATCGTCGTCGAACGAAGCTCGCCTCACTGATCAGTCATCAGCCTGCCAAGCAAGATCCAATCAGGACACCTTCTCTCCCCGCATTGAGTAATCTCACATAAAAGAGGACATCGCGTTCAAGAGCTGTCGCTTTCCTTGTTTCAGACAACTACAAGCTTTGTTACCAAAACAACCTCACCGGACGACTATACCTTTCATCACTCTCATTTATACCATTAGCAAAGCAAAAATGGCACCAAATCAAGGCCTCGTCCATCCCAAGGAATACGATATTAAGGATAGCAATGTGGAGCTGATTGGAACCGATATCGACCATCAGGTAAAATACAACTCTGCACTTACCGAACCGGCATGGAATGACGGAAGAGTTGGCATCAAGCCTGGGCTGTTCGTCTGGCGCATCGAGCAGTTTGAGGTCGTTCCTTGGCCAAAGGAAAAATACGGCCAATTTTATGACGGAGACAGCTATATCGTTCTCTACTCAGAGCTAATCGGAAGTAACGACGGCGCAGAGAAGCTTGTTCACGACATCTTCTTCTGGCTGGGACAGCATACCTCGCAGGACGAGGCGGGAACAGCGGCCTACAAGACGGTTGAACTAGACGAGTTTCTCAAGGGCGCGGCGACTCAGCATCGAGAGATCCAGGAATCTCCATCAGATGACTTCCTAACGCTATTCCCGCGCATATCCATCCGCTCTGGTGGAGTGTCTTCTGGGTTCCGACACGTGGAGGAGGAAGAGGAGCCGCAGGAGACGCTCACCTTGCTGCGTGTGTTTAAGAACCCTGCCGCTGGTACCAACGGCGTTGTCGTTCACGAAGTCAAGCCTGTCTGGACGAGTCTCGACGACACGGATGTGTTTGTCCTAGATATTGGCGGCAAGATCTGGGTTTGGCAAGGAAAGGACTGTAGTCCCATGGAGAAGGCAAAGGCCGCTCAGATCGTCCACGACCTGACTGTCGCAAAACACTCGGAAGTCGAGGTCATTTCGCAGACTGAGTCTCGCTCACGAAGGATTGTTGATCTCCTCGGCGGAAACGACGAAACACCACGGGATGGATTCCACTGCCGAAAGCCATTCACCTCTCGTCACGTCGAGCAGACACCCAAGAAGCTCTTCAGACTCAGCGACGCTTCAGGCCAGCTCTCATTCGGTCTCGTCAAGGAGGCTGAACGCATATCGCACGACGATTTCGAGAGCGACGATGTTTTCTTGCTCGATGATGGCGGAAAGGCAATTTGGGTGTGGCAGGGTAGCGGATCGAGTGCTGTGGAAAAGAAGAGCTGGTTCAAGGTTGCGCAAGCGTATGTACGGCATTTGTCGGCCGAGAGCGGCCACGATGATGCGTATCTCACGCCCGTGGCCAAGGTTGTTGAGGGTGGTGAGAGTAGGGCTTTTGCCAGGGCTCTCGCAGCCTGAGGTGGTGCCTTTGTTTGAGTGTCCAGGTAAGGTCGGTTAGATATGGCCTATAAGCTAGACGTTGCATGTGTTTGAAATATATAAACTGGCAGGTTACTAAGATGAGAGGTATAAACGATGGTCACATTGAATGAATATGCTGGGTATATCGCCATGAACAAACAGTATGTCACTGTAGGTTTACCCAAATATATTGGATCTCCCTGCGTTGATACTGTTCAAAGAGGGCACCTCGGGGTCGCACTCTCAAGACTGACGTGGAAGTTCCAATGCCCTACAGGAACAAGCATTGACCCAGACCCGAAGCTGACTGCGACGGGAGAGTGGCATCCGATCACCTCTTGTCCCATTCTTGTCTGCTTATCTTAATATTGTCTGGTTGACAGGAGGAGGGGTTATGGAACTCTGATGGATACATTAGAGCCGTGGGTTTTGTTTCTCCCGCCCATGTTGGCTAGGTATGTGATGAGTGACGGGTCCTTTTACCAAAGAACAGAAGAGGTCATACTGTCTCCTGGCCGTGTAGCTCAATCCCGTCTGTGAGCATGCGGCTTTAGGCCCTAACAGCGGTTCGGCCATGTGAGATAGTCAAGGTTCAGTGGGAGCTGCGTATCAAGTGTCAGAGAATCACAAGTACTTGTTATGCTATATCCACTGTCTTCAGTAAGATCAGTGAACTGCTTAAACTCTCTTTTTTTGGTCCCCATTCTTGCCATCCACCGAACGGTTGCCATGATAGGAACACCGATCTTTATATCCCTGCTCAACTGTATCGGCGAACGTTATCAACCTGTACCTACTTGAAGCAGTGACTACGGATAGCTTAGTACTATCTACTAGCCAATCTTCCCCGGGTGATGACGAGGTGGGAGGGCATTCGTACCCCTGCTCTGCCACGTCCGCCCACCGTGATTGTCCCCGTCCCGTTTCTTGGCGTGCATGCGGGAGCATTAACCGACCTTGAGCCCAAGAGCAAGAAAGAGACCCCTGTCCTGCCCTGTAAATCATGGGTGGCTAGCAGCCAGCTTGTGACTCTCCCTTCTGTAGCTCAAACTCTATCGCTCATAGGTGACTAGAAAACTTGGATAAAGCATTTGAAAGTCACGCTACGATTCGGCCGCCGAGTTTCTTTTCAGATTAGCTTTTAACTACAGTTGAAGGGGGTATACCTCATTAATGTCAACGCTATGGAGCTTGTGCTCAAACCAAAAACAAATTGCATTGCAATGTAGCGACCAGATGTTGCGTGGAACTTGTCGACCATTGGATATGCCCGTTGCTCAATGGCAATCTATGATTTGCAATGCTTGCGGAGATAATTGTCTTGGCAGTCTTACCATAAGTCCGCAAGATAAGACTGCTGAAACCCATGTGTGTTATCTATTGTCATTGACTGGACGATTGCATTTCCTGCGTGACCACGACACGAGGAACTTTCTTGAACAATGCGGTGTGATAAGCGTAGATGCTAGAGATTCAACGCAACTGTTAGCATAGATTCACTTGCACCGCAGCAAACAAGTGAAAGCTAGGTGAGCGCCTAGCAAAACGCTGATGTTCAAAAAACTTGCTGCTCTGCAACACTTTACAAGGGGTGAAAAATGCATTGCGTCGGTTAGATAGGCGCTTGTGTAATCGGAACGTCGGCTTGTGGGAGATACAACCGATGCCAAGAATCCAGCAGCCTTTACTTTTTTTGCTAGGGACTGGGCTGTAGCAGCTAAAGAGATAGCAAATACTTATCACGGACTTGACGATTGCGCGCCACTGACATGGGGCCACGGGTGCATTGCGTAAGTAGTCAGTTTTAGGTAATTTGCTAAAGAGAGAATTTCATATAAGCTAGAGACACCACGGACTAAGACACACGTGCCAGGGATAACATAGCAGCGGCGTCATCGTCATAGAGTCTTCCGTGTTAGCGGCCATCCGAGACTGCCGGAATCTAACAGTACAAGAAGTCATGGGTCCCCCTCGAACTAATTGCTAAGGTCTTGGAATCTGCGTCAGTATCAATTCATGCCAATATGTGCTTTGCTGCCAAGTCTTAGCAGCAGCGTTTAACACGTATCATCCATATCTACACAAACCCCCTCAACTCAAAAGCTGCACCTATCAAAGTACCTTTGGGTAAAGCTCAACCCAGGTACAAAGGCCGGACACCTACGAATAAAAATCCATGGTTTGACCATTCACAAAACTTGACGAGCGACAAAAATGAAATTCACTACTCTTCTTGCCAGCGCCGTGGCTGTTTCCGCGGCGCCTCTGTCGCGGACTACAGATGTGAGGCTCATGACTTACAACATTCGTCTGGCCCCAAACCACCCCGAGCGAGGCGAGGAACTCTGGCCCGTTCGTCGACCACGCTTAGTCTCGCAATTAAACTTCGAAACCTCGGGAAGACCAGAATCTCTTGTTTGCATGCAAGAAGCGACATACCCGCAAATCCAAGACCTTCAAGAAGACCTCGGCGATGAATGGGATTACTATGGCGTAGGTCGCAAGGGCGGTAAGAGAGGAGAATTCTCGCCCATTTTCTACCGTCCTTCTGTCTGGAATATGGAGGAATCCAAGACCTACTGGCTCAGCTCAACGCCTCAAAAAGTCGGTTCTCGAGGATGGGATGCTGCATTCCCCAGAATTGTCACCGTCGCGCGATTCCAACATATCAGCACCGGAAACCGTTTGGTGTACATGTGCACGCACTTCGATCACAAGGGAGAAAGGGCTCGTGAAAATTCAGCAAAGCTCCTCTCTGCTACGGCTGAAGAATGGTCTTCATACGGAAATGAGAATGTGCCTGTCTTTATCGGTGGCGACCTTAACTCGTCCCCCGACGAGCCGGCTTACAAGCACCTCGCCAGCGCGATGAACGACGTCAAGGAGATTGTTCCACTTGCGAAGCGCTTTGGACATTCGACCTATACATACACAGGATTCACTGTCAGTCCATCAGACGACATGGACCTGGATCACATCTTCGTCAAAGATCCGAGCGGACTTCAGTTTAAGTCTTTTGCTGTTCTCAACAATTTGTATGAGGACGGTGTCTTCATTTCGGACCATCGACCAGTGGTGGTGGACTTGCGATTGCACCATGTCAGTCGCAAACAGCGAAGGGAAGGGGATGCATCCGGAAAGAAAGAGTAGGAAATTATTATTTACGACAGGGCGTTTAGAGTGCATTGAACAATGATACCCATATGGAATGATATAGATTTCAATAAAAATAGTTATGACTTATGTCTTGTCCGCACAACCATTGTTTGTGTTGACGGCTTCATGTATTTTGCACGCAGGTAATTGCAGCTTTCGCTGGTTCCACACTCACGATCAGATAGATACACGAGAGGCGATCAATACTCCGTACAAGCCTCTTATAAACAATACCGAAAATGATGGTAATTTCGCCTTATCCTGTTTCATCATAATCCTTGCTTTACTCGAACTCATTCTTGTATACCACAACGTCGTCTCGGCATTATCATCCCAAAGATCCTTACTTAGTTGGTTCAGGCGCTCCATGATCACTTCCTTCAGGCACAGGTACACGAGCACTGCGCGTATATATGTGTTTTACGCCCTCCCAGCTCAACCCTTTAACCACCCCGCCCTTGACAGACAGAAATGAGTCTGGCTGCCCATCGGGCAGGATGCTGCGATGGAACAACCTCACGCCGCACGTTTTGCAAAAGTAACACTCTAGGGTATTTCCCTCGTCGGTATGTCGTTTCCAGACACTGACCTTGGATCGAACATCTTCGGATAGCGGCCACATACCATCGGCTGGAAAGATGGCAGATGTACCAAAAGCTGAGGATGATTGTTTTTGGCATTCTGTGCAGTGGCAGCAGTATACGTCGACGGGTTGAGGACGTGAAGCTGTGATCTGGACTGCGCCGCATTGGCAGGCGATCTTAGGATTCATCGTGGACTGTTTATGTATTAGCACAAAACCTGTTTCATTTCAAGGTGAGTGGCTTTCACTTTGTTTTGTAGCTCAAGTTTTGTTAATGGCGGTTGGAGGTTGGTTAGGTGATGACTTCTCAAACTTGGTGAGCTGAACTCCTGCTCTTTGGAAGATACCTCGTCACACTTGTCAACGCAAAGGGCGCGCAGGCAAAGATCCCGCTTCTATGATGTAGCCATCGTGGGAAATGGGTAACACATCCAAAGTAAGGAAGATCAAGAAGTTAAGCAAAAAGTCAATTGTCCACAAACCCAGGTATCAAGGAAACCCGCCAGCCTCATTCTGCATCAAATTCCAGTATGCAAATTGAGGCCTTGGCCCTCAACCAATAAGAGCCACGCCCGGTTAGCTCAATCGGTAGAGCGTGAGACTCTTATGAGTACGCGATCTCAAGGTTGCGGGTTCGACCCCCGCATCGGGCTGTTCCTATATTTCGATTGCGAGCGTTTGCGAGGCTTTCTTTTTTGCAATTTTCTGTGTCGTAATGAACCTCGAGTCCTGCAGGTCACAGCTAGCGTGTCTGATGTTAGTTAGCCTCTGAAATACTTGCTGATCCAATGTGGCTCCGCTTGAACGGCCAATAAGACTTCTCGCCAATTGACGTCATCTCCCTTGCTACCGTGTTCGCCTTGCGACACTCCATGTAGTTGTATGCTTCCTTACTACTAAGGTACCTGTGGTGATGACTTCAAGTATATTTCTTCCTACAGATTAACCACGAAAATGCCTTCTAATCGCCCCTATCAGAACCCGCACCATCCTCACATAGGGTCGTGGACAGGGCCGCTTCATCGGCCGTTGATGTATCTCAAAAGAGCCGGCACGGCCGGGTCATATCCTTTACGTGGCATCTGGTTCTTTCTACGCAACCGCGAGTTTTGGCCGCTCTTTGTGAGCAGGATTCTACCTTTATCTTTGATATCGTTTCTCGTGTACTTTGTTCTCTTCACGTTTACCTTCCTACCCCAGTATGCGTTTTTAGCGATCTTCCATGGCTGGGGCGCGTGGGTCAATGCTGTGGTACTGGTGCTGGGAGAAGGCTTGGTCATCATTCAGGGTTTATTCGAGGGTTTCTTTGTTGATGAATGCCGTGTGGATGTATTTGATGTGAGTTATCTTAACTTCAAAGTATTTGCTCGTCGTTGCTCAAGCCACTAACATCAAAAGGCTGCTCTCATCAAGTTGGGACATAAGGATCTTATTGCACCACAGCGAATTCTCTTTTTGGATGCACCAAACCCAGTCCGCATGCTTGGAAAGCCGACAACTGCCGCAATTTATACGCCCTGGAGCATTATCCAAATTGTTGAGCTCGTTGTCTTCCTGCCGCTGAACTTCGTCCCTGTCGTCGGCACGCCCGCCTTCATCATCATCACAGGTACACGACTTGGAAAGCTCGCCCATTATCGATGGTTCCAACTCAAGGGTTACTCAAAGATTGAGCAGAAGAAAGCGCTGAGAGACCGCGCTTGGGAGTATGTCTGGTTCGGCACAGTTGCCATGATTCTGGAGCTCGTTCCTGTCCTATCGCTGTTCTTTCTTTTGACCACTACGGCGGGAGCTGCTCAGTGGACGGCAGAAATTGAGAACGACACCAGGAGCTCTGCTGAGGATGCGCAGAATGGATATAATGACCAAAATGGGCACAATGAACAGGAACAGTACGAGGATCATCATCCCGATGCACCACCTCCCCCTTACACGGATGACTTGGTATGAGTTTATCAGCAAAGAACAACTGGCTACATGAATTCGAGCTTCATCTAAGTACTACCTACTCCTACTACTAATGTACACAACTTGTTTCAAAAATCTGCGACTGGAATTTTACAATGCATTGTGTGTACAAATGCCCCTAATGCCTTCCTCCTCGGTTTTCCTGATAATACTACCTGACGCGCAACTAAAACTCCTTGTACTCCTCTACTTTTCTTGTCAGCCGCCACCTTACTTTTATTTGAACCAATTTCTGTATGCCGGAAGGCACAGGGATGGGGCAGCGATTGTCTGTTACGTGGGCGAAGAAACTGCCCTCCTTTTTTGCTCAGTGATACGGTGCAAAACATTGGAAGTAGGAGAGGAAGATAGCGACAAGAAGAGTGCAGCCCTGCATACTATAACAATAATGCCCGAGTTAGCAGAATCACAATCACAAAACGAACTGCTGCATATAATGCGACGAACTGCGCACTTCCCTCGATGCACCTTGACGTCTCTTACTCCGATAAAGGGGGCGCTGGTAACGACTTGCACTCCATCTGCCTGGCCACTGCATGCTCCTTCCCTCTCCCGCAGTGCCTTCCCCCCCGTCGCGTTATCGATCGCGTGCTCAACGCGTCATCCCCAACGAAGCGCTCACCAGTTTTCCAAGACGGAAGGAGCTCCTGCCTCGTCCCCCTCCTCAGGTAGCCCACGGACCATCACCTTCTCCTCCATTGCCCCCCTCCCAAGTTTCTTCTTCTCTTCCTCATCCCTCCTCATCTTCCTCTCTCTTCATCCTCCATACTCAACACGAGAAGAAACCTCCTCTCATTTCCTTCGTTCACTTTCGTTAATTTTCAAGCACTCTTCAACTCTCTACTGGCATATCATCTTACACTTGCCCACCTGCAGCAGCTCGTCTTTCTGCATCTGCACACACTACAATCGTACGACTTTCCTCTCAACTCGAAGTCATTCATCGAAGATGCGTATCTCCGCATCTCTCGGTGTCCTTATGGCCACCAGCCTTTTGGGCCACTCTGCCTCCCAGGCAACCGACTACGGGTAAGTCAAACGTTGCCGCTGTTGATGACCTCAGACTAACCTTCGATAACAGTAAAACCAATGGCAGCCCGATTGGCAGCCTTCCCGACGGTTCTGACAATGTGATCACCGGTAACAATGGAGGAGTGCCCGGCAACTTGCCTTACCCAAGCAACGCCGCGGGATCTGTCCCTGGCCCACTACCTAGTGGTGTTGGCCCTGTTGGTCCTGTCTCTCCTAGTGATGACTCCAATGGCCTTCCTCCCACTGTACCTGTTGGCGGTCCTGGGAATCTTCCTGGCTCCGGTTCCTCTGGCGGTGGCCCCAATGGCATGCCTCCCAATGGACCTGCTGGTGGTCCTGGGAATCTTCCTGGCCCCCTATCTCCCAGTGATGGCTCCAACGGCCTTCCTCCTAACGGACCTGGCGGCATTCCTGGACCTCTTCCTGGCAATTCTCCAAGCATCGGCCCTGGAAATGCTCCCGGTAATGTCCCTAGTGCGGAATCCGTGATCACTCCTGGCAGCCTCCCTACCAAAATCCCCCAGAACGTACCTGGTGCCCCTGATTCTCTTGACTCTGATATCTCAAACATCCCTACCTGCCCCCTCCGCTCTACCAGAACTGTGGTCGTTACTGTCTACCCTACGGATAGTCAGAGCGAATCTGATTTTCACTGGCCCGATGATTCGGATTCCGATGGATCCAATACCTCAACACCTATGCCGACCAAGCCCCCTGGAGTCACCTCACTGGCCTCAAACTCTGGTATACCCATTTTCACTACTTTGACGCTTGACATTTGGGGTCCAGGTGGCAGTCCTTCCAACTCTGACTCAAGCAACAATGGCGATACTGGCCCTGGCAGTGAGTCTGGTGAAGGCAACAACGATGGAACCCATTCGCACAATGGTAATGGCCCTGACTCCGATGGTGAGAACGATTCTCATAACAACCCCGACTCCCCTTTCTTTTCTCCTACCCCTGTCCCCAACGGTGCTCCTCAGTACTCTGACAGTACTTCCGGAGTTAACACACTGCAACCCACACCTCTTCAGACACCCGGCTTTCCGGACGGTGGTGCTCCTGGCAACCAGCCCCAATTTCCCTCCGCAGGCCCTGCCCAAGAAGCCAGCGATAGCCTCCCCGTCACCACCCAAGCCGGCGCTCAAGGTCAAGACGAGACTTCGCCCTGGTTTACCAACATCCCTGGCGGAAAAGGTGCTGGTCAGCCATACCCCTCATATATCACCATTATTGGCCAAGACGGACGTCCTACTGTTGTCAGCAGCGGAGCAAATGCGATTCCAGGTAATGCTCAACCTTCAGAGACACAAGGATCTCCCCAAAATGGTAACAGCCCAGACCTCCCTGGTGGACTGTCTTCAGGTTTTCCCATTCCTCCCCCGGCCTTCACTGGTATTCCGGGATCTCAAAACCCTTCCAACTCTCCCGCTGGATCTCTTCCTGGCAGTGGACCTGATGCAGGCATCACAACCTGTGCAACATTCACCATTACTGGCACCAATGGCCTCCCTACTGTCGTGGACTCAACCTGGGTCGTCCCTTTCAGCAACCCTTCATTGGAAGATTCTTCTCAACTCCCCGTCACCTTTGACCCCCAAGCACCACTGTCTACCATTTCCGCTGAGCTCGGTATTCCCACTATTCCGGTTCCTGTATCTGGATCATCTGAAGATGGATTCGGAGGTTCGGCCATGACTACAAGCACTAGCTTCACCATGATTGGAGCCGATGGCAACCCCACTGTGGTTTACACCACTTGGAATATTCCAGCTGCCACTGCCTCTTCTGAAGACCCTGGTGATAACTCTGGCCATGTCTCTTCTGGAGACTTCATGACCATTACTGAACTCCCCCCCCTTGGATCCTCTGCTCCTGGTGGTGAAATACCCACTGTTCCCGGCTCAGATGATATCTCTCTCATCACGACCTGCACAAGTTACACTGTTATTGGTCCCAATGGCCTTCCCACTGTTATTGATTCTACATTTGTCATTCCTGGTCCAGCCAACACTGGTGCTACGATCGGCGGCGATCCTGAACTTCCCTCAGGGGCGTCCAATGTTCTTCCCAATGGTGCCACATCACCTGCTACTTTCCAAATCACAAACACTCCCGAGATCCCTTCATCTATCCCCACTGATGTCACTGGATCTGAAGGCTTTGGGAGTGGCGGCATTACAACCTGCACCAGTTATACCATGATCGGCTCTGATGGCCTCCCAACTGTTGTTGACACCACTTGGGTCATACCCGGATCTGCCAATACACAATCCGAGCTACCAGGCAACCCGTCTTTTGTCTCCGACTCATCCCCATCTGGCCTGCCTACTGGTTTTCCCGGCCCATTGACTTCCTCTGCAGGCACCCCCTCCGATGGTAACCAGGGAAGTGTACCTGGTGTCACTACTTGCATCACATACACTACCATTGGACAAGATGGCCTTCCAACCGACGTTGACACAACCTTCGTGATCCCTTTGGCTACTGCGACGCTTTCCGGAACAAGCCTGACACTACCAACTGTCAATGGCGACGGCCAGACTGATTCGTCGTCCAACCCTACTGGAGCCTACACCACTACCGCAACAGCTGCGATTCTGGGCCCAGATGGCAACCCAACACCAACAGTGCAGACTATCGTCTTCAGTGACTCTTCCGCCCTCGGAGTTTCAGCCGGTGATCCCCAGGGCGCAACCTCTGAAATCACACCCTCGGGTGTCTCTGGGCCCGTATTCACCTCCGGAGACTTGAACCCACTTTCCTCCGACACCCCAAGCCTCAATGGATATGATGATGGTATCTCCGATGCTTCCATATCGGCTATACTCACTGATGGCAGCGCTGCAGCAGAAGGTACATCCGTGACTGGTACAACCACCGGGACCCTCACCTGGACCGTTACCTCCATTACTAACCCTCCCGGCGGCCCCATCTTCTCAGACGGCGCTGCTCAGCCTCCATTTGTGTCCAATCCTTCAGGAGATGGCACCTCTGATGCCCCTGACGGACCAGCTCAGCCCGCCTATGGATCCGTTGCCACTGAAAGCACCCTCTGGCCTCTTTCTGCTGTTCAGACTTCCACCTGGACCAATGTCATTGAGGCGGAGACCACTTCGTACACATTCAACTACCCTCTTACTACCCTCGCTATCCTCAACGTCCCCATGAGGAGGCTCGCTCGTCGTCAGGCCATGACTGCTTGGTCGAACTCGACCACTTCTTCGTTGAGTGCAACATCCGCATCCACGGCCACAATCTCTGAGGTCAGTTCTCCCACTATCTGCCCTGCAGGTGGAAGCATTGGTAACACCACCATTGATGTAAGTTCCTTTGTCCTATTCATTCTGTTCTTCGCTAACTCCGCTCAGTTTGACAACTCTAAGCCTGGACCCCTGTTTAACCCGGTCGAGAATATTTGGTTCTCTGGCGGCTTCCTTATTGCACCTCCAACCTCACAGCAGCCCCAGCCATACATCCCCTCCTCTGGTGGTCAACTCGTGGAGTTCGTCCCTCCCGCTCTTTCGAACACCACAACTACGATCTCAGGGGACGTCGCTCAGATTGGCGTGGGACCTCATGCCGCTAGCCCCTGTTTCCGCTTCGACTTCTTTGGTGCAAACCTTGGATGCGATGCCCGTGGAGACGAGAAGTGGTGCGAGTTTGATATCTCAGCCTACCGTTGGAACGAAACTTCATCCACCGAAGAATCGATCGCTTGGTCCGAAACCAAGCAGGTCCCTGCCTGTCCCAAGTTCTCTGAGGGCGGCTACCAGCTGAACCGGGTTGATCTGGATGGGTACAAGGACCTCTCCTCGATCCTCATCACGCTACGTGTCTCATCGAACCTTCGAGTCTGGTGGGGAGATGACTTCCGCGTGGGTTGGAGTGACAACAGCTGTATCGCTGCATCCTGCCGCGCAAGTGCGCCATCTCAGTTCGCCAAACGAGAGACTATCATTTCCGCTCTGCGACAGGGTGTCTATCGATGGACACCATATGAACTCAAGCGACTTGACGATAGTCTAGTGTGGGAGTCTGCCAACTGAATTGTGTCGCGTTGCAAAGCACCCTATTTGCATTAGAAATGGCGCATTCATGTTGAGCGATTTGCTCTGTATTAATTTCACGATTTGAAACGAATTTTCTTGGACGGGCGGTGTAATGCTTGATGCTGGGACACGGGTTTAATTGAGGCAGTTAGATGGATGGGAAAGCATCATGTCAGATATGGTCGGATAACCCTTATTTGCCCAAGTAATCAAGACACAAATGCATTAATTCTTTCTAAATTTGACGAAATGTGACGGTATGAACGCTGTGTATTTCTTTATCTGACGTCTTCTAGGCCTGCCGGCTGTATTTCTCTTTCTCACCACTTCTCTCATCATTATCACCTAGATTATTACAAAACGTGGTATCGTACATGATATATTCTCCTGCTTTTGCTTTTCGATATGTGATTCAGTCTTGCCTCGTTGGCTTGGAACGAGTGCATCGTGATATTTTCTCATGTTTCAATTGAAATCCTTTCGTGATTGCTGCAATACACTTCTTCTCGTCACATATCTTTTAGAGTTTGAATGGATTGAAATCTCCATGTAGCCAATGACTCAATGCCACGACCTGTCCTGGTCAAACCTTTTGCTTGTAACAATAATCTGCGGATGCAAAGTAACCTCGAATGTGAACTTCATCGGGGAGATATCGCAAGAAAGCTCAACCGTAGGAATACTGGAGCCATGAAGGATACGTCACGGATTTATTGACTCAGGTCATCATCAACGTAGGCTGAATCTCTAAAATGCATCTATTACAGTATCATACATTCGGTCCAAAACAGAGTTGTCCCTATCCACCCGTTGTGCACTTCGTCAGTCACTCGAGGAAGTGCTACCATACTCGGATTCATCGTACTCGATCTCATCATCGCTCGAGTCGCTACAAGCTTCGTTGGCACCCATGTCATCCACCCCGTACTCTCCATCGTCTTGATGTTCGTGTCTATCAGTTGGAGCACTGAAGGGCAGCGGGGCCATGGTATCGCTGCATTGGATAGAGAAGTGTTCAGCCTGCTTAAAGAAGATGTGGTCTTCTTGCAGGCGTTTACCTTGGCTGACAAAGCCCATTGGGCTGTGAGCAAAGTCCTGGCCTCGGCGGCGGACTGCAAGCCATTCTTGCAAGAAGGTCAAGGGAGTCTGAACAAGCTGCTTCTGTTCGCAGGCAGTGGGTCTGCTGACTTCGCTATCCTCCAAACTGGCTTGGCCTTCAGGGCCTTCACCATCAGCTTCAACGTCATTTTCCGTGGTGCCCTCCTGAATGCCAAGTAAAGCGCACATCGAGTGATATTCTTCCCATTCAAAATAGAGCCGTCCACTGTAGATTCCAAGTTCGACCTGCAACCAACTTGGTGCCTTCCAAGACAACGGCAGAGGGGGGATGCTGTGAAAGTTCATGTCGTTGAATTGCAGCATTTTCCGGGTTATCGGCGCAGAATAAACAAGAAGATGTGTGTGAACATTCACATTGAGGTCCCTCATTAGGGGGATCAGAGCTTCGGCTTCTTCGGGCATGATGACAACAGCGATGTCAGCGACTGAGCTCCAAAGAACCCAGTTAACAGGGCGCTAAGAATCTGTCAGTACGATTGATCTCAACTACTATTTTCAATACATACCAAGAAATTGTCCATGGAAAGATCTCCATGAGACCTGATAGTTCGTCCGAATTCGACTGTTTCGAAGAGCTTGGATTTTGTGATTCCGGATTGCACCTTGTATTTGCGGCCGACACCAGTTCTTGCTAGCGCACGGGATACATGAATAAAATAGTTGTTGTCTGCAGGAAGCCTGCCAGTTCTGATAAAAGCTTCGAGGCTGGTATTGAGACCCGGAAAAGAGAGTGCTGCATAATGTTGGGGCTTCTTGACCTGTCGAACAGATTCAACTTCAAAGGCAACCTCTCTTTCCTGCTCAACTTCTTGTAGAGCAGACGCGTGGACTGCTTTTCCAGTATCTTGAAAGGTCTTTCGTCGGGCATTGAGTTCCTGAATAAAGCCTCTGAGCATTTCGTTGTTCGACGTGTGCATACCAAGCAGGCGGCTCTTGGTCTTCGGTTCATAAAGGTTTTGCAAGCTTTGCTTCTCATCTTGTTTGATCGCCTGTACATATGCCTTTCGCTCCGCCTTTTCGGTTGAGAACTTGGGGTGGTCCAGTGCGGCTTGCATCCGTCGGCAGTAGTCCATGCCTTGAGAGTAGTAGAGGGGTTGTAGTTGTTCTATCTGGTCACATGTGTTGTCCAAAAGCCACTGGATACTACAGAAGATGTTAGTTGAATTGGGAATGTATGTTAGAGCAGACCTACACATCAGCCGAGTCGATTGGCTCGTGCATCGTTTTCCCCTGGAGGTCAGCAATGCTTTGGTGGACTTCGGGAGGGATAAAGAAGGAAACAGATTGCGTTGTTCCGAGCTGGCGAAGGCGCATGGCAGCCTGTACAGTATGATCCTTTGTTTGGCCAAGTCGGAGAGTAAGGGCGCCTTTCGCACCAGGAGGCAATCTGAGATCAGTACCGCGAGTGTGTGCCTAAATACACGTTAATGTGATGAATTCATTTCATGAAAGTTCTTTCGTACCTCATCAAGTTAGATTAGACAGTTGCTGAGGTCGTCTGCAAAAGGAGAAGCAATAAGTGGTGTTCTTCGTCCTTCCTTTGTTAAGATCCAAGGCTTGTTTTCCTCATCAAAATACAAGCCTGCCAAGGCATGGTGGTCGATCCTCAACCATCGTCCGACCAAAGTGATGTTGTCCATTTCTAGAATTTGCGCACCTGCATCAATCAAAATCCGGATTGATTTCCGATTCAAGCAATTGAGAAGATCAATTTCGGACGCCCTTCCAAGGTTTGACTTATGTACCTCCTGTGGCAAAATGCAACGGCGGTTTCGTGGATGAAGTAGATACGTAAGAACTTCGGCACTGGTGTGATGAAGACTGTTCAAGTCTTGCTGTTCAATGTTTAGAGGCAGCATTGTTCGGTTGTCGTTTGTACCACTGAAACCTGTACTCAGGGACTTGTCTGTCGAGCTCTTTGCATTCTCTGAAGTGATGCCGAGTGATGATAGAGGGATGTCCCAACCGTTCGACTGTAATTTCACCTCAAACTGTTTTGCATGTCGTGGGAATACAAAATTGTTCAAAAAGTAATCGACGACAACACCGTTGTACCGGACGATTCTCCATATCTCCCACAGCTGCATCTCATCATCCACGTTAATGGAGTTCCATGCTTTGAGAGATGGTGGAAAGTTCTCTGTGCTACTGGTCCATGCATCGTACTCGGTCGAAGGATCGTCAGATTTCAGGATGTGTTCTAGAGACTGGCGAAGTTGGGACACATTCACACCATCATAGTAAAATGCTAGGCAAGTGAAAAGAATAGCCACATCAGGGTGGCCCCATTCGGATTGGTCGCTAGGAACACCTTTGGCATGAAACGGGACGGCGATCGGATCACGTTGAGGGCGGAGACCATATTCAACGTTCCAGCGTTTCTTCAATGTCATCATTAGGATGCGGTTGACGAGAAGACCGCGAAGAAGGTAGATAGTTTGCTTCAAGCTAGGCTTGTCTGGCGACAAATTCTGAACAAGTTTGATGCTTGTACGTCGGGGTCTAGCTGAGGAGATAAAGTCCTTGACAGCCACCCGATCTTTGGCCAGCATTGCCTGCTCAGTCAACGGGAGTATGCCTCCGGCGCCTTGACAGATATCTGCCGTCAGTCTGCGTACCAGTTCATCCTCAACATCCGGTCGAAGAAAGAAGACAAAGGGGAAACCTCCACCTTCTCGGCGAATTACACTGATAGAATGTGGGAATACACTGGAAAGGCTGTACAAATGGTTGTCAACAAGTCGAAGCACAGATTCAGCAACAAGCCATCGGTGTGGGTGGCCGTCAACTGTCGTCTGAGATCCAGACGGATAGATTAGTTGGGTTCGGACTGCCAGGGTATAGTCAGACTCGTCAAGGATATCTCTCGAGACTCTGGTGAGCCACTCTTGTACTTTGATCATTGGTCCCGCCTGCTGGGGTTGCTCATCCAAAAGTCGTTGCCGACCACTGAGCATGAATGACATGTGATGTTCAGGCTGACAGATCATGACGCCTGCGGACTTCAGCATTTCCAGATGAACAGAGTGATATGCTCGAATATTCCTCTCAGTTGTGGGTGTCCTTCGGGAGAAAGGAACGTGTCGAATACCACGACCTAGGATGCCTCCGAGTCTGGCTTGTAGTAGCTGAGCCGTTTGCTGAAGCAGAGCTTTCGGCACGATAATTCGAACAAGTTGTTTCTTGTTTGCGAGAGCTGCGGCTGCCATGGGGATGATACAAGAAGTTTTGCCTAAAAATGGGTTAGGTACTAATAACATCGGGTCAATGATTCTTTTAATCACTTACCTTGACCCATGTTCATCTGTAGAACAGAGTTGGATCCAGACTCGGGCGAAATTGTTGCCAAGGCGACATCGATCTGGACAGGGCGAATCATCATATCAGACTCGATTTCGAGAAGAAGCCAATCGGGATGTTCTTCTGGGCTCCAATTTGAGTGACCCTCGTTGGAATCTTCCTCGTGGTACCTGCCCGATATCTTCTTCAGCGCCAGGTCATGAAGGCGAACCTCTCTTTGGTATTTGGTGATGTTGACTCCCATGTTCAAAAGGGCCCTTTTCATTCCACTCCCAAAGTGAGAACCCTGGGATGCTACAGAACCAAGGCAAGAAAGCAAGGTAGATTTCGTTACAATTGGCCATAAGTTTCCAGCCTTGAGCCAGAAGATGCGTCTCTGTGAACAAACTTGACTCGGCACATTCAGGGCTGAGCTAATGGCATAGAACTCCTCCTCAACCTTTTTGGAACTCAGTGAAATAGCTGCACTCTGTGTCTGCATAACGCCATTGAATCTTTGCGATGTATCAAGTCGCTCAAATGCATTCAGGCTTTGCTGGAAATCATCAGCATAGCGGCGTCTGACTGCTGATTTAGAAGAGCCTAAACGCTGAGCAATTGTTCTCAGTCTCGCGGTAGACTCAGTAACTTGCCGGCCTGTAGGGAACAACTCCGCGCCAGTCTTTGTAATGCCAGACCCTCGTAGATTGGCACCAGATCCTGTACCTGCACCTCTATTGCTCTTCCATGCGAAATTACCAAAACGCTGGCTAAAGTCATTTACGCTCAGAAAGGGTCGGTCTGTCGATCTACGGCATTCCGCCGGAGCGGGCTTGGCCTCAGTAGCCACCTTGAGAATCCTGTACGGTTTCGACAGTAGCTGACATAGGTCCACCAGCTCGCCTCCTCGTATCCTCACAGTGTAAGCCTCCTCGGAGGAGGGTACTGGAGGCGGCTCATACCTATCGTCTAGGGTACGTCTGTCAAGAATAGCTTGGACTTCTTGAAGATGCTCGGCCAGGTCTCTGTTCATGAACAGTCGTCTCCATTCTGGGCGAATGGCTTCCAAAGCAGGTCCGATATCAATCAAGAGTGAGCGTTCCAACCCACTTACAGTAGGCTCCAAACATGGCCATTGGCTAAGGAGGTGATTGGCGAAGAATTTGCAGTCTTCTTCCACCTTAGATTCATGTTTAGCTCGCTCGATCTGCAACTTTCTCAGAACCTTGCCGCTTGAGTATTGCTCTAGGCCTGCTGCAACACTCTCTGCCGGGGCAACTTTATAAGGCTTGAGAAGTTGAAGGACATAATCAAGTTGCGGTGTCTGGTTAGGTTGAAAATGTTCGAACTCTTCCCATTGTGGGAGCTTGAGGTCATTGAGATCTGTGAAGACTGCAGATGCGACCAAAGCTCTCAGAAGTGGCATGTTGGCATCCAGATGGAATGACATTGGCCCAAGTAGATACATGAACTTGTATCGATCAGCTGACGCCTCTCGGGCAAGGAGAACTAGCGATCCCCATGATTGGAGAATGTTAACCTTCAGTTTCTCATTGAGGGATGTCGCTTCCAAAGGGGCCACGAAACCACCAATAGTCCCGCCTTGGGAGAGCATTTGAGCCAGACCATCAGTAGTCTTGAAGCTTTGTGGCCACTGACAAATCAAGTGAGTGACCTCCAGAACATTGCGATGCATGATGTTGTTGACAGTAGGGCGGTCTCGAGACGCATAGTGGCGATTTGCGGGTTGCGCACGACTGGAAGCGCTTTCCAAACATCTCTCAACGGCTTCTTGCCGGAGCATCACTCGTGTGTGCAGGTGCGGCTCCCCAGCAGGAGGCAATTCTGGTTGTTCAATGGCAGCTTGGTCCTTTGTTGCAAATATCGCCAAGGTTGCAGAGCCTTCTAGGATCCGATCCACTATAGG
Organism: Fusarium brachygibbosum; assembly: GCA_018886245.1. NCBI lineage: Eukaryota > Fungi > Ascomycota > Sordariomycetes > Hypocreales > Nectriaceae > Fusarium > Fusarium brachygibbosum. Next base: position 3,592,920 of record MU249525.1, read on the forward strand.
TCGGAACGCAGAACTTTGTAGCCTTAGAGGTACCTCGTCGATCCAGTAGTCTGTTCGCATTACTTGAAGATCTTGGGGGTAGTAAACTCTCTGGGGCGTTAATTGAGCAATCCTTTGCAATACATTCATGGAAGGAGGTGTGAGCGGCGTCCATGGTTGCGAAATACCTGCTTGGAGCCACTGTATGGCTTCTTCAGTTCCTGTACGACCTGTCAAAGGGTCTGGCAAAAGAAAGGAGGTGCAGGCATGAATAAGCGCTTTAGTGAATACCAGCGTAGGCTCCGGTGCACAGTCGATTCTTCCCAGAGTCGTGTTGATGTTGAACCTGCCGTACTTGCCAGTAGCAGTGAATCTTACCGCGACATGGCACCCGTCTGATTGTGCAACCAGATGACCCAGGGGCACCAAGATAGACCTGTGCATAGGATTGGTAAGGCTAGTGCATACCAGCTTGCTGCGCAAACCGTACCAGGTCCCGGCATCCTGGTTTTCGTCAATCTGACATTGTAGCTGAGGTGACTGAAGGAGTCGATTCCTGTTGGTATGGAAAGTAAGGTTAAGTCGTTGAAGCTCTACGGCAAGGTTTCGACCTTCGGGTTGGTACACCAGGATCTGATCACGATCCTCAAAGGAGTCCAGAATCCTAGTGACCCGGTTGAACAGGGGGCTGTAAGTGTTGATCACATAGTCTTTAGTCGGGATACCCTTGTAAAGTCGTGATTTCGTACAGGTAGAATCCTTGATACTAATGACGAACGATCTAAAGTCATTTTCCGGCCAGGGTTTCGTTTTTCTGGTGATCAAGACCTCGCCGTTCCTCAGGTTCCTAATTTTGTTAGCCCAGCTCTAGAAGGAATATCTCATCCTGATATTCATATCGGTGTGATAATACTTACAGCCAGTGGAAACAACCGTCCACTAACGGACCTGGCAGGTCGGACTGAACGCCATTGCGGAACACCTCTCGGGGTATGAGCTGCAATGAATACTGCTTACGGAAGGCTCTGACAAGAAGCTCTCGCGTCTTGCTGTAGCCGACATGAACTTGGTAGTCGAAAGGGGATACACACAGAACATATTGCATTCCATTTCGGTTCGACGGAAATGTCAAAAGAGATTGGTTCCCAAAAAGCTCCTCCAATACAACTGCGTGATTCGGATCTTGTGGAAGTTTCTGTGAAGCACGTTAGCATTGCGGAGTCAATAGTAGTAGTTTGTTGACCCGGGGGGTAAAGGAGAGTGTATAAGTCAAAAGAACGATGGAGTGTGGCGTAAAAAGCCAAGGGCTTTCTCTCTCTCTTTCTTCCCATGTTCCCCTTTAAGTCGAGCGTTCGAAGTAAACTTACCCCCATCGGACGACCGTTTACGAGTAAGGTCCCTTGCACGTAGTTGTAGAAGACCGTCTGCTCCATAACATCAGGAGCCTCACCTGCTCTGGTGCGGCAAGAGATCCAGAAACGCGCTTCGGGCTCCATTTTCAGTTGATTGAAAGTCCTGGCACACCCCTCCTCTTCCGGCCACATCTCCTGTAGTGAAAGGCGGAAGGCATCAGGGTTTTGAAGGATGGAGTCAGACACCAACTCAGAAAGACGGTACGAAAGTCGAATGTCCCGAATGATCGCATGCTGAAGAGCTTCTGGTAATGATTGTAGTTTGACCACAAGATTGTCATTCAGCATAATGCTACTTTGAATATAAATTTCGAGAGCCGTGTTGTCCAACACCAGTGGTCCATGTGCTAAAGGAGAAAATGTGCGCTTGCACAGAATAGCAGCCCACAGGGCATATTGCTGAAATCTCTGGGCTGTCTCAGCATCTACAAACTTGTAAGATTCGACACGAAGGAGTCTGAACCAGCGGACGCATGTAGTTCTTGCTCTCAAGAGGAGAGCAATTGCCTCCTCGGCAATACTGGGCATGTCGGCTTCCCAAGCAAAGTCCAATGTGCGTATTGTGAAGGTGACGATCAGTTCCATCAGGTGGATTTCTCTCCAGTTGGCAGATAGACTGTCAAGGCGATACGTGAGCTGTTCAAGGAACCTCTGACAAAAGTTTGGGTCGCGAAATACTTCGTGAATAAGTCTGAAAGTACTCCCGGTACTATCCAAGGGACCACACTGAGTAGCCAGGTGGCACAGGAGCATCACGGTTGCCTCATTGGAAAAGTTCAAGTTGGCAGATGCTAGCTCCGTGAGGATTGATAGCCAACGCCTGGATTTTCCAGAAGCAACTGTCTGAAAGGCAAGATACTCGTGCACATTGATTCCTTGGGGGCATCTAGATGCTGTTGCCATGATCTCGTAAGATGAGGCTCCATATACACTCTTAGCGGAGGTCTCTTGTATGATCCGAGAGAAAGTGGATTGGGAGGACCGGGGGATCTGAAGCTTGACATGTTGTAAGAAGCTGAGATGTCCTCGGCGACTAGGCCACCGCTTCGAGCGGCCATCACAATAGGTCAGCTTTAGTCCGTTGGGTCTACAAACCCCAGATCTACCATCGTCCCATTCAACAGGGAATCTCAGAGCGGCGTAATGTGTCGTTAGGACTAAAGGAATCATCGTCGTCAGTAGAGGCTTGGTAACTTTGCAAATAAAGACAATATGAAGGATAAGAATGACCATGACCCTTGGGGGAAATGACTACACTCTGAACTTACATGGCTTGGTGACGGATGCCAGTGAGCAACTCATGGATGAGTTGTTGGAGAATTGATGCAACTGCTGGTATTCTCGGGCCCAACACTTTGGCTCAATACCTTCCTCCACGGGCAGAGCTAGGTGCGACATGATAGTCCAGGTTACATCTCGATAGGTCGCTAAAGTCTGAGGACAGAGAAGCTCGAAAATGACGGCCTTGGCCACGAACTGATCGGAAGGCAGAGGATGTTCGTAGGCCTGTATCTGCATTCTGTTCATCTTGCGCTTTAAGAAGCATCGGCGGCATTCGCGGTCGTCATGGACAGGGAGAGCGAATGGATCGTTGTCGTTGACCAAGTACAAACACGTGCTCTCATCCACACTCTTGGATAACCGAGCGTACTCTTCTGTCTTGTCCCTCCACTCGGTCTCTTTGGCAGTACGCACGCTGGTAGCCCAAGTTTCGATTGACTTATGCAACTCATTCATCTCCTCGGACATGTCGGAAGAGTCATAGAACCGATGTGCAAAAGACCCGCGGACCGGGTCGTCGAAGATGCTCACGGTTGACCCTTTACATGAGGCAATGCGATCTTGAAGATAGACCTGGACCTTTTGGAGTCGTTTCATCTCAGCTACTGTCGGAAGGAGTAAGATATCAATCATCTCTGGACGGAAAATGGGATGGAATTCCCCCAGGATAGGATAAAGGGAACAGGCCGCTTTGTCCATGGTAACCCAAAGATCCATGATGTTCAAAATCATGGTGCTCTTGAGCTCGGGAATATTCGCATAAACAGAAGCTTGTGGCAGATACTCCTTGATGAAAGTGCTAGCCTTCTCGATCGTAACACGGGGGAAAAGATCACAGTCGTCGCAAAATTTGTTGTGAGCCATCTCTTTGGTCATCAATTTGAAATGTTCGCGAGCGAACGAACTCAGGTGTTGCTTGGCAGCCTCTGCAACACTGACATTGTTCTGTTGATTTAATTCAAATTTGACAGGCCGAGAGAAGCCTTGCCAAATTTTGTACAGATGCTGTCCACTGATCTTCAGGTCCAACTTCATATCTTCAAAGGTTGCTTGTTTTGGAAGAGGGGGGATAGTCTTGGTCATGGCGAGCTTCTGCTGTTTCCAAGAAGCCTCGATAAACTGGGTTGCTTTTGAGACTGCGTTTTGAATGCCAGGGCTCAGGCGCGAAAACAGATACTCAACCCTGTCAGTTGTAAGGGGGTCTTGGGCCCTCTCATTATCAAGATCTAGCTTGACTAGACGTCTGCAGATCTTCTTCTTGAGGAAATCCAGCCGATCAATACCAATGTTTGTTCGCTGCACATGGCTAAGGAACTCGCTGAGGAGATGCGCCAGCAAAAACTTGTACTCGATACGGCCAACCTCGCCTCCAAGGCGTTGGGCAAGGTAGCGGGAAATGGCGACACGCAACACAAGCCAGTACGGGAGTCGTTTCCAAGGCTTTTCGGCATTCTTCCATAGGACATCGTCCCGCACCATCTTCTGCAAAAGGGTTGGTGCAAGTCGACGGCCATTTTGTTGGAGGATTCCCATGAGCATGGAGGATATGAGAGCGGGCTCAGAAGCATTCCGGTACTCGGGCATCGAAGTGCCAGCTTTGAGTGCATGCGCGGAGAATTCTGACAGAGTTTCACGGGACGCATTGTCAAGAAAATTGGCGAGGTTCGAAACGAAGCCATTCTCACGGAAAGTGTTAAGTGGTACGGCGACTGCACAACCAGGGAAGTCCCACTGAAGAGCGTTGTCGGTGGCTAGAATATCTTCGTTGCGAGCTGAAGTCTCGAAAGCCTCAAAGATGACAGAGGCGCCAAGTACGGGACTGTTTGGAGTGTTAGTAGGGCAGGAAATGACTGCGATTGAGCTTTGGGTGCAACATACTCTTGGGAACGGCGAATGTAGAGCGCGCAATTCTGGCTTCGGGCATAAACGACCAAAAAGTCTGAGTGTCCGAGGTCATTCAGTTCTCGTGCAAGCGCAGTACGATCGACATGTCCTCCGATATGAATCCCTTTGGTAGTGTCGAGGCCACGTCGGATAGATTCCCATACGGAGGCGCTGTGTTCATTGTTGGGAAGGTTATGAAGATGCTTTACAGAAGCCAGCAAGCGGTCTGTTAGGGCATTTTCTATGTCGTTAAGACTTGGGTCCTGCCTGTGAGGAAGGTGAGGCGGCAAAGCAAGATGGTTATAGAGTGCCTCGTCAAGTGACAGAGGTCGCTCCTGCTGCTGGTCGCTTGCTTTACCAACTTGGGGACGTCTGGCCTGGGCCCCGTTTTGAGTCGGCAACGGTCGACTCTTGAGCCTCGTGGCCATGACGCAAAGTCTCTAGATAGATAATCGTAAGTGCACTTGAGGTTTCGCCAAGGTTGAAGAATATTGTGTGATCTAGGTAGAATCGTCAGTTGTTGGGGGTTGAGATGGATGGCAGTGTAGGACAAATCATACCAGCACAGCCTTAACAGAAAATGGGGATGGGATGAAGAAGGGAAAGGAAAGAAAAGAAAAGAAAAGAGGAAACGATTTGGGGGGAAAAGAAAACAAACACGAAAGATCAATAACAGTCCCCAAGGCTGTCAATGTGAATACTTCTTATGCGGCTGCCAGCTGTTGGCGGCCGGCACTTCCATTAACACTTGACGGCTGGAACTGGCAGCTTAACCCATCCAAGCAAAACATAAATCAAATAGGCAGGCAATTCAATCAACCTTGATAGAACTAGAATAAGAATGAATCCAGTGTAATAACTTTAAAGAGATTTATTTACTCTATCAACACCCTCGAAATTCTATTCCAGTGTTTCCAAGCGATACTGGAGCTCAAATAAGTGTAAAGTACTAAAGTTGAAAATAGTGTGGGTCGATGTATTAGTAGTACCTACCTATAAGCCAAAAGGTACATCCAAGCTTCACAGCCGAGTGAAGTAATGTTCTTAGCAAACAACCCACTGAGCAGAAAGGCCTATAGAATCGACCCCCAGGTGAATGCAGGGGACTCGAATTTAATGACAGTTGATATATTTGATACAGGATGTTGGTTGATCCGTGGCCAGTTGCAGGGGGCCGACTGTTGTTGGCCGTCCATGATAGACGGACGGTCTCATGCAGATACATACATACACATACGTGGGCTTCAGGCTCATCAGGCTGTGCAAATGGTCTGATAGTGTAGGTTGACTGCCTTCTCGTCATATTTGTGATGATGAATTCTTGGCACTTTCTGTACCTATCGACTAACAGGCTTATTCTTTGTTGGTGGTACGCAGACCAGGTCAAACCTACCTGCTTCTCAACATCGACAACAAGAACGATACTGCATCCCTCCCAAGCCCTCGACTCAAGAATAACTAGCAACAGGCTCACCCAAAACATCCATACGAGGCGTGATACCCAACCCAGGTTCCGTGGGCGCATAAACTCGACCATTCGTGACCTCAAAATCACCATCCGCCGTCTTCCCGTTGACCATATCCCGACACTCAAGAACACAGCGCAAATGCCTTTCCGGAATTGCCTGCCCCAGATGTACAATCGCCGCAAATGCAATATCCGAACCCGTTGTTTCCTGACAACTCATGGTATAGCCCGCAGCGAGAGCAATGTCCCTGTGCCGTCGGCTTTTGGTCAGGCCGCCGTTCTTTGAGATCTTTATGCCGAACCCTTCAGCTGCGTCTTCAGCGATCATTTGCACAATGGAAGCATCACTGGTGGCGAGCTCGTCGAAGTGAATGGGAACATTGGTTCTTCGCCGCAGGGATACAGTTTCGCGCCATGTGGCACAGGGGGCTTCGAGGACGAAGTCAAGGCCATCAGGCAACAGCCTCAACATACGCAAGGCATTTTCAACCGTCATGCTACCGTTAGCATCAACGAGAAAGAACTCGCCAGGCTGCTTATCTGCAAGCGAAGCAATGATGCGCTGTGCATCCTCGCCAGGGTCTCCGCCGATCTTTACAGAATGACCAACATATCCTCGTGCTCTATGCTCTGCAACACGTCTTCGCATATCTTCTGGCTTATCCATATAAATTGACGAGATGATAGGCAGACCGACATCAGTCCTACCCCCAAGCAATTCACAGACAGGCATCTCAACTGCCTTACCGAAGATATCCCAACAAGCAATGTCTATAGGGCTCTTTGCGTGCTCATGGCCGATGAGAGCAGCATCCATGGCTTCATTGATACGATCAGATCTTCGCGGATCCAATCCGATCAGCCAAGGTGCGATCTCTGCAATGCCTGCCCTTACACCCAGAGCATGGGCAGCGATGTAAGTTGATCCGAAAGGTGTGCTCTCGCCCCAGCCTTCAATGCCCGTGTTAGTGGTGATGCGGACGAAGGTGGCATCGAAGCTCCTGTACTCTCGGCCTCCAGATAGGTAGTATGTACCTCCTGAGTAGGGGAGCTCAACTCTAAAGACGTCTATCCTGACAATCTTAAGTTCAGACATACCAAGGAGTAGGGTTTGCGGAGAAATCTATAGAAGATAACAGGGTAGATGCCATAAGCAGGCTACGGGGGGCATCGTTGGAGAAGAGTAGCATTCTTCTTTATACAAACCTACATGTGCTGCATGAATGCTCACTGTGTCCGACTCATATGCTGTCCCACCATACTCATACAAGACTTCGACGTCACAGGGATCCAGAAGGGGAAATCGGAGCCGGTTCAGTATAGTGCCGGGTGTTCAAGCCGTTCAATTGTGGCATGACGGTTTCCATTCCCGAGTCAGTGCATGTGGAAATAGTTGTGTAAGTCGTCGGGTTGAGACAATGAGCAGCAGCCAGGAATCGAAATTATAGTATCTCCAAATGCCAAATTCACTATATCGTGACATTTCGGGCTACACTATAATCACTATCTTCGTTGGGAAATTTTAACTGCGGTTCGTGTCTTTGTTTATCCCAAGGAGATCGTTTAGTCATGCTGTTCTGTTCATGTTGTTCCCAGCCTCTCGGGAATAGAACCCGAGAAGGATAGCCACCTCAGGACTTCAAGTTTTACGTATCCCAAAACCACAATCTATTTTTCATGCTTCCCCGCAAATTCCTCATTGTAGTGTAATTTTTCATTCATCAAAAGCTGAGCATGTCATGTTCGCTTCCGTGTTCTTTGGCGATGTTGCATTATTCATCAGCCGTGTGGATACCCTACGGCTCTCAAAACCGATACCATCTGACAAACGACGAGATCTTTTCATAAGCAGGCTTCAAAACAAGGACACAAAAGAGATAGGCGTTCAAAATCACTATCTTAGCACAGAACAATGGCCTCGGGACCAATAATGAATATTTAGTTTGATTAGAAATTCATGTTGATCCACGTGGTTTTTGTCAGCAATATGGCGTCTCTCTCATGATGCCATTCATATATAACCTCCCACCTCGAATTGGGGATATGGAGGCTTTAAGACGTTAGGAATCCATGCAAATCAACTTTCTATACTAGACTCTACCTGCACGAACAACAATGTCTCAGCCCACTCAGCGTCAAGTTTGGCGCAGAACAGACAATTATACTAAAGGCACACCCAGAGTCAAGCTTGTCACAGAGAATCTCCCTTTACCTCTTCACCCAACAGCAGTTCTCATCAAGGTTCATGCCGTGGCGCTCAACTACCGCGACGCTAACATCGCCAACGGTGGCAACCCGTGGCCTGTGACTCCCAACGGTATTCCTGGCAACGATGCGGCCGGTGAAGTTGTTTCCGTCGGTAATAGAGTCTCGCTCGTCTCAGTGGGCGATCGCGTTGCTCCTATTACTGATACCGAGTTCGTGACTTCGCGCTCAACCGGCAGGTCTTGGCTTGCTGCGAACGAGGATGGAATTTTGGCGACGTATATAGTCTTTGATGAGAAACTGGTTACGAAGCTGCCTGAGCACCTTGACTGGATTCAAGCTTCCATCATTCCGTGTGCAGGAACTACTGCATGGTCTGCTCTCAAGGGGGCTACGATTGGCCAAACTGTTCTTATCCAAGGTAATTCTTCTCAAACATTTAGTGGGTTATAACACTGACAACGCTGCAGGCACTGGTGGTGTCTCCAACTTTGCTCTCAAGCTCGCCCGTGCCTCCGGTCTCAGGATCATCTTGACCTCCTCAAGCGATAAGAAGCTAGACCAGATCAAGAAGCAGTTTGGAAACCCAGAAATACAAACCGTAAACTACAAGACCTATCCAGAATGGCAAAAAGAGGTCCTTCGTTTAACGAATGGCATCGGCGTTAATCTCGTGGTTGAGAATGGCGGTAGCAGCTCGCTCGTACAATCGATGGAGTGTACTCGGCGTGGTGGAATCGTTAGCCAAGTCGGTTACCTTGGTGGTCCCAAGCCCGAGCACCTCAAGGAGTTCGTGTCTACTATCATAGATCGACGACTCAATATACGCGGTATCAACGCTGGCTCCAAGGATGACCAAGACGAGCTCATGGCTGCTATCTCAGCAACGCAGATGACATTTGAGGATATTCTTGACTCGACTTGGTCTTTTGACAAAGCCGAGGAGGCGATTGAGTATGTTTGGCAGGGCAAGCAGGTGGGAAAGGTTGTTATTAAGCTCGCTGACTAGACGAATGGTTGTTCAAGGTCGCATGCCAGAGCAGATGGGACTTACTCGATAAGGAGTCAACGTATGGTCGCGATTCTGAGACGAAACTAATTTAGCTTTATCAAATGTTCTTTTTATTGATCTCGGTAGCGAGACACAAACGAAATGTAGTCTGTGTACAACCTGAGATACTCTAATAGTTTTACGATGATGACCAGCATTGCTAGTGCACTCGAGAAACAAAGAAATACAAACACCAACTCCTCCCAACCCCGAAACTGAGAATCCGACGATCCTCAGATCTTTTCCAACCATCCAGCTTTGGTTCTATTCATCCACATCATCTTCGCTGCAGCCAAACATGCAAAACCCAAAAGTGTCACCGACCCAGCAAAGATCTGAGCACCCATATAGCCCCTCTCCAGCTCTATAATCGTGTCTGCAATGGGCGGCCCAGTCAGCGCCGCAAGGCTAACGATTATGAAAGTCATGCTCGTTCGTGCATGACTTATGTTTCGATCATTTGTGAACAACGCAATACTCGTGAGCGAGAGACTCTGTACTGCGGCGGCAGCGACACCGTAGAACGAGGACCAGACAAACAGGCCGTCAGCGTTGTATACGGCCATCCAAAAGTACAGGATTATTGAGGCGGCTAGCACCGTCGGTGCTGCTGCATTGAGAAGCCCATAGCGGTAGCCTACCAGGCAGATGAGAGAGTGGCCTGCAAAACCTATAACGTTGAAGAGCACAAACAGAATGAGAGATTCCTAGAGAGAGAAGAGGATATCGATGGCGCTTCGCGAATACGCTGCTAGGAAATAGTAAGCAAGGTAAACCCCCATAAGTGGTACAAAAGGAAGCGACGACGTACAAAATATACTCGATATCCTTGAACGCAGCAAGCCCAATTGAGGTATCAGATCTATGAGGCTTGACTCTTGGCTTAAGCAGTATCAGAGCGAGGACCAAAGTGAACAGCTTCACCAGGTTGACAACTGCCAACGTCCATTCGTAGCCCACTTTCGGGGAAAGGAGCCGTACGATGCCTGGAAACAGGACACCACCTACCGCGCTTCCACATGCAACAAATCCAATGTCGATAGGCCTTCGTGTCGCAAAGTGAGTCGAGAGAACTGCAACAACAGGGCAAAAGATGAGACCATGACCCAAGCCAATCAAAGCGCCATGCGCCACGATATAATGCCAGTATTCCTTGCACACCGAGGTAAGAATGAGACCGAAAAACTGCAGGATGATACCAATACTAAAGATCCAGCGAACAGTATTAGCATGGACGAAACAACTTGTTAGAGCCCCCACGAAAAAGAGAAGGCAAGCACCAATAGATCCGATCCACGAGATCTTGCCTGCGGGAAGAGACATGTTTTCAGTATAATACACCTGGAAAATGCCGAAAGAGTTAACACAGCCGCAAGTGTTCATAAAGATCAAATGACATGGCAAGACGATGCACCACGGCCTCCAACCACGGTCAGGATGAGGTGCCTGCCCGCCTCGATCGTTCGAAGAGAGGACATTCGAAATAAAATCCACAGCTCGCTCCAAGAGCTCAGCTCAAACTCTTCTAGAGTAGATTCGTTGGTGTTCGAGAGCCTGCTCGTTCTAGGGCTGATTGATGCTGGGGTGGACGAGCTGGTCCAAGAGACTCGAGCTCAATATCCTGATTGGGACGTTTCATTTTGCCGGTGCGAGTTACTGACAAGAAAAATCAAAAGACCACCGTGGGAGATGTTCCTGATACCTTGATGTTGATGTTGGCAAGCTTACTGTTTATCTGTTGATTGAAAGTGTTTAATAATTTCAAGAAGCCCAAAATTGCGACGTCCTAGGACAGCTTAATATACGTGTTGTCTTTTCTGTTCGATATTGCCATTCTCGGACAACGTGGATGTTTCCATCTCGCCCATTATTCCAGCTGCTTGTTCACTTGGACGCACCATGATTGCATTCTTGAACAGTGGTTCATCAATTGCTCAGCACGGTGGCAATTGTTATACCATGGACGCCGAACAAGAAAATATCGGAATAGTAGCCGCTTAAAAATGATACCGTTCGTCATGACGTATCGTCATCTACACAAAGCTTTCCGTGGTTTGTTTCCACCCAGTACATACATTGAGAAACCATACTTACAAGTCGATGTCCAAACAAACAGCGCGTCCGCGCCATAACCCCACCAGCCTGTTCCGTTTCACGAATATTTAGTTCCGAGCCCAATACAAATGTTCCGCTCGTGAGCTCGACTCCAGAAAGATGTCCCTTCTCCCAACTTTATGTGTTCTGTATCAACTGATTCATGCATTTTCCGACCACTGTGATCTTGTTCATCCACTTCCCAGGTCTACATGACAACCTGTAAAACTAGTTAGCCATCTGTCTGCGACGCTATTGTAGGTGGAAACTTACGCAATCACTATCCGCCTTTCCTTGTGGGATACCCATATCTTCAAATGTCGCTGGTCCCTGTTTACCAGGCTTTGGAGGCATGGTTTGAGCACTAGGGGCCGGACTCGGCTTGTTGTCGGGTCTCTGAAATTGTGATGGGGGAGCGCTCCCAGTCCTTGGCGGACCAGAAGGACCCCCTTGAGGTCCTCCCTGAGGTCCGCCGAAAGGTCCTGGGGACGGTCTACCACCAGGCCCACCGCCACCCATTGGTGGCTGCGCACTTGAAGTACGTGGAGGTCGTGCGTTTGCTGGGGGTTGCTGCTGCTGCTGCTGCTGCTGCTGCTGCTGGCCCTGAGGCAAGGAGCTCCCGCGCTCGGGACGACCACTAGCTCCGGGTACGCGAGAGAACCGTTCGTAGTTCTGAGATTGTGGGCTTTGCAAACCTGGCGAGTATTGCCCGCCAGTTGGAGCTTTCTGAAGACCGCCCGGGTATTGTGCCCCATTGTCTTCGGGATAGGGAGAAGGACGACCTCCAGGGCCTTGTTGGCCACCTTCCCATCCTGTGGATGCAGCTCTGTTGCGAGGATCGGGTCGGCCTGGTCCGACAGGGCCACCGGGATGAAGGTTTCCCATGGACTGAGACTGAGGCATAGGCCGGCCACCTCCCGCCTGAGGCTTGATGCCAAAGGCGCTTGTTGCGCGATCTGAGGGTGGGCCCATATGCTGGCCTTGGTTGAATCGAGGAGAGGTCTGAGTGTCGTCCTCCGGGTACGGCGCCGTTGACTTAGAACGGACAGTCAGGGGCGGCGGTCGATCATCCTCGGGATAGGGAGCTGCTGACTGTGGCCGAGCTGGTGGTTGATTGGAATCCAATCGTACGTTGAAGGCAGGGGGTCTGTCGGTCGAGGTGGCTGGCAGTACAAAAGAAGCTCTCGAAGGATCGGGGAAGTTGACATGCTCCGAGACGATGGTAGGTCGCATTCCCAGGGAAGAGTTAGCTGATCCATCCAGGGAAGGCGAAGCAGGGGCGCTGCCCTCGCTGAGTGTCGGCATCTGTTGTGATGGTTGCTTGAAGCGATCGGGGCGCTTGCCTCGCTGGGATCCATGCTGCGACTTGATGCGAGTCAGTGTAGTGGTCTCATGATCGGATTTGGACAGAGTGTTGTTCTCGTCGAGAGACTCGAGTCGACCGACGGCATCTTGATTGCCGTGATCAGCAGCAAGTTGATACCACTTTCGGGCTTCTGCCAAGCTCTTTTCAACGTGAATTCCTATTTCGTTGTAGTAGCCCATGGCAAATTCTCCAGTAGGTAGCTTGGCGGCTGCGGCTTCCTGAGCATACTTGTATGCCAAAGACTCGTTCTTCTTGAAAACGCCCTCATAGCCAAAGAGGAACCATCGACTGACGCCTAAAGCCGCCTCAGGAAGGCCTTGCTTAGCAGCGAGACCATAGTAATGGAGAGAGAAGGATGGGTTGAATTCGCAACTAAATTGGCAAAGTTCGTATGCTTGACCCATCTTGAGTTGGGCCTTGGCGAAGCCCAGATAAGCGGACTTCTCGATATACATCTTAGTCGTCACGGGGTTGTTGGGCAGCAGACCGTCAGGGATAGTGATGTCTGGCAGGTCGCGTCCTATGAGCATACCATAAACATACGCACCCTGAGGAGCATCTTCGTCCGAGCTATCAGCTGCGGCTTGTATCCGCTCCAGACCAGTCTGATAATCCTTAGTCTCGCCGTGTTGACCTAAAAGGCTCATCATGCCCATTCTGTACAAGGAAGCTGAGTCCTTGAGGGAAAGACCGCGGTAGTAATGCTCTTTGGCCTTGGACATGTCATTGGATTGTTCATACAACATGCCCATGCGATACTCGGATCGTCCATGGCCGAGCTCTGCGGCGCGCTTGTAGCCAATATAAGCCTCACGCTTGTCGACACGGTTGCCAAATTTGCCAAATTCGAGCCATTTCGAGCGCATGTATAATGCTTCGGGATGCTCTTGTTGTGACAGGTAGGTGATAATATTGATAGCATCGACTCGAAGCTCGTGTTCTATTCGAGGCGTGGCAGGACGAGCCTTCTCGCCATATTCCCGAATCATGGACTCTTGGGAAATGTCGGCCCAGGTAAGGACGTCGCGCGCCCATGTAATTTGCATGGAGACATTTTGTGAATGAAGAACATGCTTGCGCGCGTTCCAAAGAATTTCTTCCTTTTCCTCGTCGGTTGGGGGAATATTATCGCCCTTGACCTTGGGAAAAGGCGAAAATGAGGGGGCGTCGAAGCTCATAGCGTTGAGACTCTCGGTGATCTTATTGGTAGACTGGTATGCGCGAATGTCGTCGTTTGAGACCTGTGTTGCAGTCTGGGGCCGAGGCGGGTCGGTTCCCCGAGGATTGGTGTAAGTCGACAGCGAGGGTTCTCGAGAGTGACGAGGGCCGGTTTGGGATCGTGGTTCAACAGAAGTAGCTTCAAGCTCCATGCGCTGGAGGTCCTCTTGCATATTTTGAGGGACCTGAGGGGTTACCCTAGATACAATAACAACAAAGAATCGTCAGCATGCCCCACCTTTTCACCGTTGCAACCGCATCCGGTCCTGGCACGCTTTATAAAGGATCGGGCTGTGAAAGGAGGATGGATATCTGGGAAATAGAAACTGGAGACTGATTCGGAAATGGTATTAAGGGGGAGAGCCAAGAGAACATACCTTTGAGGGGAGGGAGCAACAACTTCTGGCATATAATAGTCATCAAAACCGCCGGGTACGAAGGTCGCGCCTAACTGTGGGGGAGCCATCTCGGTTCGTTGGCCATCTATCGCGAAAAGGACGTGAGATGTCAGCAAGAGGGTCGGGGAATATGACGAATAAAGAAGGGGGCCCTTGTTTTCGTTCCTTAGGAACAAATGTAAGAGCTGACGGGGCGCGGTCGCCGATGACTGCAGAAGCGGCGGCGTAACCCCTCTTTGCCTCGAGCCAGCAAACGGTAGGCTGTCTGAGATGCGCGTGCGTTTAGGCACTGGCTTGATTGAGTTCCTAGGTTGGATACTTGCTTGCTTGCTCGGTTGACTGATTGACGGCAACGGTCCCAATTTAAAGTCTGCAAAGGCTAATTTGCCGCAGGGAGGTCGAGAGCCACGAAGAAGGCGACAATATGCTGAAGCCCAACCAAGAGGGGATCTGAATTGTACTGTAGCAATTATGCAGCGGGGATACTGGACAGAGACCCAGTGCTTTTCAGGGGCTGGCGATCAAGCACAAGGGTCTCGTTACAGGGAACATGGTGCGCCAATTCGTAGGTAGCAATGGGAGTGCTGGTTGGGGCTGAAGGAGGATTGCGATTCCCGTGTAAGAGCGAGGCCACAACTGCCGTAAGATCTGAGATTGCAGGAAAGAAATCTCAGGCAATAGCCAGCAGTAAGCTAGAGGGCAGTGCTCGTAGAGTCTCAATATTGCCCAGACAAAATGTGCATTCTTCTGATTTTTCTGGTATTCAGGCATAATTGCACTCTGAGACGCAACGTGTTTGAGACCCATAGTGGCTTGGCAACGCTGAGTACCAGCAAGGCAGTGCACTAGGCGCCAGACGTAAATAGCTTTGTAGCGAGACCGATGGACTGATCAACGCGCTGGATCTCCAAGGAACCTTGCGTTCTGTGGGTGACATATCGTGCAGGAGACAGGTATCTTTGTGGCCACTCGCAACGAGACATTCCCAGTGTTATGCACATATTTTGCACTTTGAGTTTTGGGTTATAGACAAGGGTCCATGTTGGGTTGTTCGAAGTTGGCCATCAATCAATCGTCAAGCAAGCAAATCAACCTGGTAAAGGAGCTTCACCAACATGCTCCAGTGCCGCTTCTGCATATCAGCTCTCACAAGGGGTGTAGAACAAGAAGATGACGAGAGCACTGTGGATTGCTTACATGACGAATTATTGCCGGCAGCGGCTGAGCTGTCGCTGGTTTTCTTGCCGAGCTGGGCATATTGCTGATAGCTTGCCATCGTAGCTGAAAGTGAGGGTGACGAAATGCGTTGCAATGCGGCTTAGCGGATGGAGTCGAGAAGAAAGGCAGGAATACCTAGGTCAACAGCAAAGAAAAGAGAATGCGGTCGGCGGATGTCTGAAGGGTTCGTTATGTATTTGTCAGTTCAAGGCTCCCCAGGACAGTATGTACTTCAATCAGAACCTCCAGCTGTTTAGGAGCTGTAGCTGTAGCTGCGACACCACAATCACTAGCCGGCATAAGGAACCCCGCTTGGACTTTGGGCGGTTGGGAGATGGCGGGTGGGGCAGAAAAGAGATGCGCGACAGACGTGGGGGAAAGCGAACGAGGCTGGTGGTCGCAACAATGGTTTGTGACCCAAAGCTTTATTAGGTAGCCTGCAAAAGATAGACAGACTTACTAACCTGCCTTTTATGCTCTTGGTAGGTAGCCAAGTTTTCTAATGACCTGAGGACGGGCAAAGAATAGTGCGGGTGGTAACTCGTAGTGCCGTGATTCTGGATTCGCAGCAGGGATCTTGCTCCAGGCCCTTCAACAACGGCGCGTCTCGTTTCAAGATTGTATTGTCGAGTTCAAAGATTGAACGTCGCAATCCTTGGATTAGCGTATCGATTGATCGGCGAGTTGACGTATGGAGGGGTAAATGCGTAGGTAGGCAGCTCAGTTACTTGGCGCTATGGGCGAAGGGAGACAAGGATAATAAGATGTAAAGAGGAAAGGTTTTGATGAGTCTAACGAAACGAATATCTACCTGAGTAGCCAACAATGCAATAAGACCTAGAGATCTTCTACGTCAGATGCCTCTTGCCTGAGCACTGATAATGTCCATACCTACCTTAGTACCTATGGTAGGTACTAAGGTAGGTACTAATTAGAGATCCCGCTTAGATTAGTAGGTAGGTAGAAGGCGGGTGCCACCCGGCAGGAAGGCAACCTACACCCCGCCCTCCATATCAGTGCAGCCCATAGAGACCTTTCAAGTTACATGAGATATGTAAGAAAGTGTATACAAAAATGCGCCACGAGGCAAATACAGAGCTCGACACAGGCATGACATCTTGCAATTGGCGCTGATGAATTTTACTCCCAGCCTTGTCTGACTTCGCCTCGCTGTAGAATTTTGAAGTCATACAATAGGTAGGTACCTTAGTAGATGATAGGTAATTCAGACTTCAAAGAGGCTGACTATTGTATGATGGTTCACCCTAGCATGATATCGCTCCATTCCTAACCAACTTGACCTCTTTTTGTCAGCTGGGTGAGATATCTTTTTGCCGTACACCCGCAACACTTCGCTGAGCTCTCCTAGCCGAGTAAAAGTATCTATATGCCGAGTTCAAATGATGTGTTCGCTGAGCCACAGCCCCATTTACTATGTTTAAGACCTGTCTATCTGATGGGCAGTACTTGATGCAGAGACTAGAATGATGGAACAAAGTAGACTATCCGTTTTCGACAGAGATGAGAGGGCTAGGGATTTGTGAGTTTGTTGTACATCGGAGTATATGAGAGAGTTCCAGGCGCACAAACACAGTGCCTTACAGAAACAGCCAAACTCCGCAAAGCCACGAAACATGTGGATGGTGATACCAATTAGACGATGTGAAGTATTGTAACATGAATATGTACTGTCAGCTATCCTCACGTACCAAATCTCAAAGCTAAGAAACTTAGACTTGTCTGACGCCTTGCTACAATCTAATCCAAGGCCAAAAACAAGAATCTCTTATACAGGACGTCTATGGAATGAATGCCACCAAAGATGGGCCATTTCGTTCGGTTATATATCTCCATAATGGCCACCGAATCCAGAAGTAACCTCGAACTCGATGATCCACGGTTGTATTAGAGATTCAGCACACAACAGTGTCCTAATAGTTGTGGATTTATCAATATTTTCTTTCTCGGAACTACTTCAGCTCGACCACACAACGACCACCTCGAATTATCTCGAATGCCCGGAACATCCTTTACCCGATTCACCCCTGCAACAAAGCACCTGGCACAACCACAGGCATGTGCCGTGGCCTCGCGTCACTGGATGCAGCCTGGTGAAGCTTGAATGGATCCATATCATCATCAACACCATCCTCAACCACAAACACCACTTCATTGATAGCATCTCCACCACAACAACTCTCTCGACAATCCCTTACTGCTTGCTCATACTTTTGATATATTAAAACTCACCCTCCAACCCGTCGCCCACCATGGCCGAGCGCAATCTCTCTCAGATCATCTCTCAGCTCAAGCACTCCCCCTCGATGAGCTATACCGATGCCAACGCCCTCCTCTCAAAGGCCAAGCTTGCTCTGCTCAAGCTCAACGCTCTGACGCCCTCCCCTTCGACCCCCGGGCAACTCCTGCCTCTCGCTCGCGAGACCTACGAGCAGGGCGCCCTATTTGCTATCCGCGCCCGCAACCCCGAAGCCTTCACCCGCTACGTCCAGCAGCTCCAGCCTTTCTACGAGCTGCCCGCTTCCGTCCTCCCTCCCAACCTTCCTGAGCGCAACAAGGTTACTGGTCTGAGCTTGCTTCTTCTCTTGACACAGGGTCGATATGCCGAGTTCCACACTGAGCTTGAGAGCTTGGAGAACCGTGAGGGAGGTGGCGGTGACGTCGAGAGCGATCGATACCTGGGCTATCCCATCCGTTTGGAGAGATGGCTGATGGAAGGATCTTACGATCGCGTGTGGAAAGCCATGAAGAGTAGCGAGGTGCCATGCGACGAGTACAGTGTATTTTCCGAGGTAAGCCGCCCATATTGTCTTAAGCATCCCTGACAAGCCAATTGACTGACTCTATTGCAGATCCTTAAGAACCAGATCCGTTCCGAGATTGCCTCCAGCAGTGAGCGTGCATACCCTAGCCTTCCTATTAGCTCCACAAAGTCCCTCCTCTTCCTGGATTCCGAGGGCGACGTCATTTCATTCGCCCACCATCGTGGCTGGATTGTTCGCGATGGCCACATCTACTTCCCCGATGCTGCTGAAGGCGAAAACGGCGACCAGAACAAGGAGATGAGCCAAATGGTGATAGAGAACGCTCTGGGCTATGCTCGTGAGCTTGAGACGATTGTTTAATGGAGGTGCTCTTACACTGGCACAACAAAGGGGATACAGAGACGAACATAGACAAGTAGAGAGGGGCCAGAGGATTGCTGTACGACTAATTTCAACTTGCTGAGCTCGTCTTTCAGACGAGTCGCGCCCCCCAAAAAAAAGCATCAAACATACATCTTTTTAAACGTGAATCCATGATCTTGTGCTTCGCGCATATAATCAGGCTAAGTTGCAACTACAAAGTCATGACACCTTTGCCATCTTTCTATCAACCAATCGTCCAAGTTCAACCTTTTTTTGAGTCAGAGACCTTTCGCCTCACCTAACTGGCTCTTTTCATGTATCGTTGACTCGAAACTCCTTACCCCAACTGCCCACTTCCATCATTAAATCTTCTTTGACTATGTTCTGCGAGCTTAGGCGAACAGCTTCAAGCCGCTTCCATGCTTGCCAATTTCACACACTTCGCACACGCGGCACACAGTGCCCTTGTACTTGGTGTGGTACTTGGAGCCATCAAAGGCACACTCCTCATACGCAGTACCGCTGTAGATGGGTGTATGACTGGCAGCACACACATCAAACTCGGCGAACTGGTCGAATTCAATCTCAATAGCATCGTTAGGGTTGCGCTCACATTGAGCCTTGGTCTTCTTGGCCTATAGGGATCAGTCAGTAAATGAAACAGATGAACCGTCGACCGTGATATGACTTACGTTTTCTACAATCTTGGTGGCACCTCCGTTGGCAATGATACGATTGGCAAAGCTCAAAGCGGAGTTGTAGTTCTTGTTGCGAATGGCCAATTGCATGGCACTCAGCAGAGCAAGCTGTCGATGGGGTACCTCGATCTTGGGGATGGTGAAGTAGGCCGACAGCTCCAAACTTCTTTGGAGCTTCTCTGGGTCCTTGGCTACAACATCAGGAGCACCCAGTTGTCTCCTAGAGAGCTCAATGCTCATGGCAACAGCGTACTCACTGGCCGAGGTAATGAGCTTCTTAGCCTCAGAAACCTCGTCCTCGCTTGAAACAGCATTGACGAGGATGGAGTGCAGGATACCCTTGAAGATGCCAATACCAGCCTCCAGCTTATTGGCCTTCATAGAATCATAACCGGCTTGGAGGTCGTTGGAAGCAAGGTGCTCCAGATCTCGAGGGATAATAGGCAAGACCTTTCTGGGATCAGTCTCATCTAGAGTCCTGCGAACATAGTTAACCAGAGGTGGCAGACCCTCGGAAGCAGGGAGGAAAGTTTTGGAGGCTGAGTAGACTTCCAAAAATCGTGATTTCAGAGGCGTGAAATCGACAGCACCGACCTGGCGGTTAAGAAGCTGCATAGCAGTTTCGAAGGAACCTCCAGCAACGTGGTCAACAGCCAATGGTGAGTTTCGTGCCCACATGTCGGCTTCACTGCTGGCAGCACCGCCTGCATCAACACTCTCAACGTTGACAAAGTCGCTGTCAGCCTCAGGGACATCATCATCTCCCATGTCCCAGCCGGCAGCATCCTCGTCATCGTCGTCAATCAGGGCACCGTTACGCTTGGCAGCTGAATCAACTTCCATGGCGTCCTCGAAGCCGGTGTTGGCGGCAGCGGGCTCATCCTCTAACGATAGACCTTCTACCTGGCCAAGTAGAGCCTTCTCAAAGAAGGATTGTGAGGTAGCCTTGGTAGGCCAAGAGGCCTTAAAGGTAGGAACAATAGGCACAGCGGCGGACAAGGGGCTTCCTAAAGCAGGCAGAGTAAGGTCATCCTCAGTGAGGCCAGTAGCCTCCAGGATAGATTGGCACTCCTCCTCAAGACCGTGAGACTTGGCGGTCATGTAGGCAAGAGGGTCTGGAATAAGTCAGTTATAGTCATCAGACGAAATGGCAGACACCTACAAAGATCAATTTCCTTGAACATCTGAATGCGGTCCTCAACCTCTCCAAGGTAGACGGCGTTCTGGAATCGTGATGTGAAGTCACCACGGTGCTCTGCAATCTTGGCCATACGCGCAAGCTTTGCACGATCACCAGTGGCGAGGTATAGGAAAGACAGCTTATCAAACTGCTTGAGTTTCTGATAGCACATCTCAACAACCTGGTGGTTGCCGTGCGCCAGTGCTTCCGTACTGAGACGGGTCCAGAACTTGGGCTTGTCAAGTTCCTTCGCCATCTCGACGGCAACATCAAGGTTACCACACTCAACGGCAAGGTCAAATCGAGTAGTGGGGTCCTGAACGAATTGGAGGGCGATTTCGGGGTAGCCCTTCTTCTGCAGGTAAGAAATAATTGATTGACCAACAAGACTGGAGTTTCGAATGATGTGGAGCATCTCCTCATAATTGCGCTTCACCAGGGCCAGCTTGAATCGGTATTCTGTAGGGTCAATCTGGAGGATACGGGGCTTCGCGGCTCTATCAAGGCAGTACACATTGCGGCCCTTGACCTTGACCAAGTAGACGGTCTGATCAAGGGTCCGGACAATACCATTATCGCCGTTGAGAAGAGTGTACTTGACGTGGTTAAGAGTAGAGTAGAGCAAAACGCCGGCGTCGTCCCAAGTGGCGCTCTTGATGCGAATTGTCTCGTGTAGAGTGCTGACCTGCTCAAGAGTCTTTGACACAATGGTGACATTGTGCTTGCTCAAGAGAGCGGCGTAGAGTCCGTCATTAGACCAGACGACATACTTGACACCGTTCACGGCAAGTTCAGCAGTACTCTTCTTCTGTTGAATATCATAAAGATGAACAGCAGTAGGAGTGATGATCAAGAGGTTACCGGTGCCTCCAAAATAGATGTCGGTAGTGCCGGTAGGGGGCTTGAAGGATCGGGTAGTATTGTTGGAGAGATCCTTGATATCGATAGTCTGGTTGGCGGTATTGAGAACAGCAAATCTGTTACGAGCGACGAAAATGGCAGAGCTGCCAGCACCTCGCTTGGACTCAGCCGGCTCGATAGCACCCGAACCATCCTTGGGCAGGTTAACCAACTCGTAAGATCCTCCATCGGCTGGAGACGTGACCAGGATCGATCGCTCCGCAGGATTGAAGGACAAAGTTCGGGGCGCGACCCAGGCACTACCAAGCTTCTTGAGCGATAGGAGTGTAGGGCTCTCGATGTTCTTCTGGAAATCATAAGACCTGACGTGCTTCTCCTTGGTGACGTAAAAGAGAAGGTTCTGGTGGACAGCAGAAGCAGGGCGCTCTCGCTCCAGCTTGAAGACCATAACACCATTATCGTGACCGGCAGCAAAAAGATTGATCTCAGGATGGGCTGCGATGACCCAAAAACGGTCATTTTCTCGCTTGAAAGACTGAACAGCAGTTCGCTTGTTCAAATCCCAGACGCGAATGGTCTTGTCCTCTCCAGCAGACAGAATCAAATCCTGATGAGGGTGGAAGAGACATCCTGACGCATTCTGGAAGTGTCCTCGGCATGTATCGACCTCCCAAGCCTTGGTCTCGCTCATGCGCCACAGCTTTACCAGGCGATCGTCGCCAGCGCTGACAATGAGGGGCATGGTGGGATGGAAAGCGACCCAGTTAACACCACGGTCGTGACCCTCAAGAACGAACTTGACAACAGCATCAGTGTTGCCGAACATGTCGGTCTGGTTCTGGTTGGCGCGCGCCATCTGGTCTTCGAAGGACATCGAGGTAGGGGCCGAGTGCTTCTTTCGGAGGCCGGAGATGTCCCAAACGCGGACGGACTGATCGAGCGATGCAGATACGACGAGGTCTTCCTTGGGGTGGAATTGAGCGCACATTGCGTAATGGTTATGGCCGGTCATGGTACAGACTATCAAAAGGTTAGCATTGTGGGCAGCCAGGTCAGGGTTACCCTTTCAACATACTCAGCGACCGGTTCTGCCAGTTCCATATCCGAATGGTCTGGTCATCGGATGCTGACAAAATCCAAGGAAGTTCATGATGGAAGAAGACGGTTCGGACGTAATCGAGATGGCCGTTAAGGGTGAAAAGGCAGCGCCTGGTCTGATAAGACCAGACCTTGATCTTGTAATCGTCACCGCCGGAGACGAAAAGCGGTTGTGTCTTGTGGAAGTCGACACCACGGACAGGACCATCGTGCTCTTCGAAACGATCAATTAGGGTTCCCATTCGATAATCCCAGAGCTGGATGGTCGAAGAGTGTAGCGAAACGAGGATCCATGGTCTGATGTAACTTGTCAGCTTCGACGCTTGCGATACGGTTTAGCGACGTCGAACAACGAACCTCTTAGGGTGGAAGGCAATGCCTTTAGCTCTCGAGGACTTGGACTCGAACTGCGCAAAAAAAAGAAGACTGTCAGTCCTGTCGGGGTTTTTCATCATTGTACTTCCATACCTTGGTCAACATTCCCGGGGAGGATTGCATAATGGCGGGGAGGTGAAGCCGCAGCTTCGAGCATTAAGGGGTGGAACAATTCAAGAAGCCCAGAGCCGTTACTGGAAGAAGCTGTTCGGCTTGCTTTGAGCTGGATCGCAAGAGTTGAGGGCGAGTTGACCAGCACAGCACGACAAAGGCAAGGCGAAGAATATAGGAGTTGTAAGGGAGAGGGAGATGTAGTTGAATGCTGGCCAACGAAGCGAACTCCTAGCCTTGGGCAATTGAACACGATGCTCAATGTGGTCTATCCTATCATACTGGGGAAGTGTAAGTGGATCTAAGTGCAAAGCCACTGTAATCCATGGAACATTATTCCCCCGATGGAGGGGGTCAGGTGGTAAGTGTGGGAAAATCGGGGACCAGCTCCCTGAATGTGGCTGAAAATGCAGGGGTGCTGTTTCTGCCACGTAAGGAAAGGCAAGGCTCCTGTCTATCGACGTCGCTTCGCGCTAAACCTAATCCAAGCAGCTCCTGGTTTAAGTGACGCTGTCCGGTTCTGAGACCTGGACACGGTCAGCCTTCTTTGTTCTTTGCGCCTGGTGTCGATGCTGGCAATTGAGAGCCTGTCGCACGTAGAAAGTCACTCGTGGGCACCCAATTCCTCAGATTGGCTCCAAATCGAGAACTGCGCCATCGCTACGTGATTCTGTGTCCGTTCTCGTCGAAGCTTTTGAGAGCTGTCCTTTGCCCCTCCATCGCGAATAACGAAGCTCTTAAGCTGCCATAGTCAACGGCCAAAAGCGATTGTATGCGCCATATCACATAGGCAGCAAAGATGCCGTGTTTTTCACAATGCATGGTCATGACTGTACTGGCTGCCATAGCTGCGTCTGCGTCACCGTCAGTCAATGTAGGCATGCACGCTGCCTTCCCTCGTGGGCCATATCTGCTTGAGCTTCTGTAAGCTTATACCGTTTCTCATAAGCCGTTCACGGATTAGCTCTAATGCCTTGTAGTGAGACAGCCGCTGAGGAAAACTCGACTGCGTATTTCCCGCTTCTCGATAAAATTGCCAGTGGCCATTTTGCATCAGCCAGTTCAGACGCAGAGCTCTACGACCAGTTCCTCGAAGTTCTTCAGAAAGATGAACATATCGTTACGCCTGATGCTCTTTCTACCTTCAAGCTGTCTCTCTCCCTACGAGCTGCCGCACCGCGTATTGAAGCACACTACCAATATTACAGTACAGCCGTGGACCCCGAATCTCAAATAGATAGTACCGATGACTGCCAGAGTTGGGCTTTGGTCAACAACCAAAAGTACTGTTCTCCAGGGTTTGGTACGGCTGTGGAGGGCGACGTATCCATCAAGTACGTTTGGTGATTCCCGCATACCAATACTTCAATTCTAACATGAGATAGACAAGTAAAAGTGCTGCCATTCGATCGAGTTCTTGGACTTGGGAAGGATGCCATCCTTTACGCGGATCCCACGTCCGCCTCTTTTGGTCCATTCCACGATGCCCTCGCGAAGTCTGCTAGACAGGGTGATCTCTCCTACAGGCTGCGGTACCGCCGAAGCACCAGTACTTCCAATTCTTCCTTGCCTGTGAGCGGCTACGGTGTCAAATTGGACCTGAAGCGTACTGATTATATCGTAATTGATGATCGCGAAGCAGATCATGAGACCAAAAAAAAGCATGTTGTGGCCGACGTTGATCTTGACACTAACGAGGAGGTTGCTGATCTGAAGCCTCTTTCATCTTCTGAGCTATCATCTCTGGGTCTCAAGACTGCATCTTTCATCCTCAAGAGCGAGAACCCCCTCGATGCTTTGGTAAAGTCAACACAAGACTTTCCCAAGTTCTCAGCATCGATTGCCTCCCATGAAGTTACGCAGGGGTTTGCCGAGGAGCAAGAGAGAAACGTTGCTGCTGGTGTCCCCAGTGGGATCAATTTCCTTTGGATGAATGGCGTACAACTCATCGAGCGTCAGATTGAACCCTTCACACTCATAGAAATGATCCGGCGCGAACGCAAGCTTATCAATGGTGTTCGTGAACTTGGCTTGAATGGTCAACAGGCTGTCTCGCTCTTAGGCCATTCTGAGATTGCCAGTTCCAAAGCTGAAGATGAGCCTCCAAGGTTTGACTGGACTGACCGGATGGAGGACGGGAAAGCTGTCATGTGGCTCAACAACCTCGAGAAGGATGCCCGGTATCAAAAGTTCCCGAGCGATCTGACTGCGGTATGTAATGTTTTGATCCTTGAGGCCACATCGCTGATTATTGTATAGCTCCTTCAACGCACATATCCGGGTCAACTTCCACAAGTCGCCCTCAACCTCTTTCACGTCGTTACTCCTATCGACTTTACCAACCTTGAGGATGGAAGAGCTTTCGGCCAATTGGCTCAGTTCATGCAACGCGGTATTACCATACGCTTCGGTATTGTTCCTTTAGCCACTACTCCGGCCTCTATCGCACAAGCCAAGGTTATCTATCATTTGATGGAAACTTATGGCTTTGAATCTCTTATCACCTATCTACAAGAGAGCGAAGAGGGCCCCGAAGGCGCGGCTAATAAGAAGTCGTTCGCCAGGGCTATCGATGGACGAGAACCGCTACCAGAAATGACGAAGATGACCTTGAGCGAAGTTCTGGAGGCCGAGCCTTACGTGCAGAAAGTCAAGGCGGGCCAGGCCTGGGCAGGTCGACTTAATGCTGACACCACTGTACGCCCTATTCTCGTCAATGGCATGGCTATCCCACGTGAAAAGAACTGGGTGCAGGCAATGGGTCAGCGATTGACTGAGGATCAGCAGACAATTCAGAAAGCTGTGTACTTTGGGCACATCAATGAGGGGGCGCCCGTTTCGGATCTTTTTCTTAACACCGCCCTTTCAAAGAGAAACACATATATTTTCCCTGATGATGATAAGGCTCTTCGTATCTTAGATGTCAACAAGCTCTACACAGATCATGTGGAGCTGTTTGGTAAAATAGCTGTCCTGTCTGCTGATGCACAGAGTGCCAAAGAAGACTGGGCCGTGCTCACCGTCATCGCCGACCTCACTACTGCCGATGGGCAAGACCTCCTACTTGCTGCTCTTGAATTTAAGCGCAGCAATCAGGGGGTTCGGCTTGATCTTATTCATAATCCTCCTTCAACTACGAATGCTCATGCTATTAATGGTGCATTCAAGCTCGGTGAAGTCAAACTTGCCGAGATGAAAAGCAAGGATGACCTAAAGACTGTGCTCGAAGCATCATGGACAGCTGAAGAGGATGGGTTTGCTGCTGCACTTGCCGACTTCCTGTCTACTTCCAATATTCAACCCGGAACAAAGAGTCTACTTCTCAACGGCCGAGTCGTCGGCCCCCTTCCATCTAATGTCTCTTTCAAATATGATGACTTGAAGCAACTTTTGGAGTTTGAACAGCGCAACAGGATCCTTCCTGTTTATGCTGCGATCAAAGAGCTCGGTTTCACGGATAAGCTGTCTGATCCCATTGCTGCCGCCAAGCTCACCTCTATCACGGCACTTTCTACCATCTCCAACCTTCCTCAGGGTATTTTCGAGTCGGCTCCGTCCATACGAAGCACCCTTTATAGCACTTGGAATTCGACGCACAGTGCTATTGAGGTCGGCAACCCGGAAACTGCGAGTATCCATATCGTCGGTCTCCTCAGCCCTACTAGTGAACAGGGACAGAGATGGGCTCCTATTCTCAAGGTCTTGTCAGAGCTTGATGGCGTATACCTGAAGCTCTTCATGAATCCAAAGGAGGTGATAGGAGAACTCCCTATCAAGCGCTTCTTCCGCTACGTGCTTGATTCCACGCCATCCTTCGACGATTCTGGTCACGTTCAAAGCCCCAAGGCTACTTTTAAGGGCCTTCCCTCCGAAGCACTGTTGACGGCAGGCATGGATGTCCCTCCTGCTTGGCTGGTGGCTGCCAAAGATTCGGTCCAGGATTTAGATAACATCAAGCTTAGCTCTGTCAAGGCTGATATTGATGTGATTTACGAATTAGAGAACATTCTCATCGAAGGTCACTCGAGAGACGGCAAGCGGGGTGCTCCAAGGGGTGCACAATTAGCATTGGCGACAGAAAAAGATCCTCTCGTAACAGATACCATTGTTATGGCTAACCTCGGATACTTCCAGTTCAAGGCCAATCCCGGATTCTACAACATCCGACTTAAGGAAGGCCGTAGCTCGAAGATCTTCAATATTGAGAGTGTTGGCGCCCAAGGCTACGCTGCTGTCCCTGGAGACGAAGGCACGGAAATTGCACTCATGGACTTTAAGGGTACGACCCTGTACCCACGTCTCAATCGCAAGCCCGGAATGGAAGAGGTTGATGTCTTGGAGTCACCCGATAGCGATAACGACGGCATCGTTGCCAAGGGCCTCAAGTTTGCGGAAAGTCTCCTTGGAGGGAACAAGTCACCTAAGGAGATCTCAGCTCAAGAACATGCTGAGATTAATATCTTCAGTGTTGCTAGCGGCCACTTGTATGAGCGCATGCTCAACATCATGATGGTGTCGGTCATGCGGAACACTAAGCACACGGTCAAGTTCTGGTTTATCGAGCAGTTCCTCTCACCTTCGTTCAAGGAATTTATCCCGCATATGGCAGCTGAGTACGGGTTCAAGTACGAGATGGTTACCTATAAGTGGCCTCATTGGCTTCGCCAACAAAAGGAAAAGCAGCGTGAGATCTGGGGATATAAGATCCTGTTCCTCGATGTATTGTTTCCTCTGTCTCTTGATAAAGTCATCTTTGTTGATGCGGATCAAATTGTTCGCACCGATATGATCGACCTTGTGAACCACGACCTTGAGGGTGCGCCGTATGGTTTCACGCCTATGTGCGACTCGCGCACTGAAATGGAAGGCTTCAGATTCTGGAAGCAAGGTTACTGGGCGAACTATCTTCGCGGACTACCATACCATATTTCGGCGCTCTACGTTGTCGACCTCAACCGCTTCCGCCAGTTAGCAGCAGGAGATCGTCTTCGACAACAGTATCACACACTTTCAGCTGACCCCAACAGCTTGTCTAACCTGGATCAAGATCTTCCAAATAATATGCAGTTCACCATTCCAATCCATAGTCTTCCTCAGGAGTGGCTCTGGTGCGAAACCTGGTGCAGCGATGAGAGTCTGACTAAGGCCCGTACTATCGACCTTTGCAACAACCCGCAAACAAAGGAGCCCAAACTTGATCGTGCAAGGCGCCAGGTCCCAGAATGGACTGTTTACGACAACGAGATTGCGGCCCTCGATCGACGGCACAAGGGTATTGCGGACAAGAACAAGAACACTGGAAGCAGAAAATCAGAGGGAGCACATACGAAGGATGAGCTCTAGGCTATACACTACTCGCACTCTAATCGAAGTTGCAGAATTTCACATCGCATATACCTAGGTAGCTCTCATCTATACAGCATTTTCAATTGTATATCGATCTCAATCAAGTCCCAGCCTAACCGAGATGTCGTACAAACTGTGGGCATTCTTCCTGCATGTAGTCCAACTGGCATCTTAGCAAATATTGAGCTAAGGCTTCTAAATATCTAAATTAATTGTTTTATGCGACAGCAGTCACATGAAACTCCATAGATTGATTGCCTGATTGCTTATCAGGTTGTGTGTTGTCAAGACCAACCACTGCTAGCCTCATCAGTCTGAAGGAAGCCACTGACATCAATCTATCACTCATCTGCATCTGCAGTGGTCGTACCTTTCGATTAGAAGATAAAGTATCATATGTCGTTGGGAAAGTATTCCCTTTGAATCAACTTGCGTGCAACTTCATCCATTACCCTTGTTACAGCAAATGTCAGGGGGTTTGGTTTGTAGGGCAGGCACTTCGGATCATGAGAATTCTTAGAACAGTATATGATCAAAAGGTATAACGCACAAGTGGACGACGACACGCAAATTTCTAGACATATTTCGAAACGGCGTTCGTTCCTTTCACTTCCTCTTCTCAAGTCCAGCAAGATGCCGGGGATATGAGGAGAATTTAGCCTGGAATTAGTTTGTCCATTGACAAATCATTGCAGGGTAGCCCAACAACCAAGGAGCTCGTATATATCTTATAATTTTAACCAATTCGTCTCGCTTCTCGTTTGCTGTGTATACATGCTCAAAAGTCCTCCCGTAACCCACTACTGATAAACATGCCCATTCCAACGCTCAATATTCATCCCAGACGTGAACCCAATTGATATTTACACAACTCCAGGTCGTCCGCTATGTTTGACTGGAAGCATATAAAGTCCAGATGCAGACCATTTGGCCCATCAGTGTTTCTAATAATAAAGTATGAGATCTGTAGGAGTAGCCATGGGCGGGATCTGTTCAATTCATGCTCAGGTCTTCCATTCCGTTCCACAAACGCCTCGTATATGTAGTAAGTATATTCGTGTCTATTCCCATACCAAAGGCCCCGAACCCGCGTACACCGTATGAAGTAATTGTCTCCCATGCAAAATAAATAAAACAAACGTCGAATGCTCAGTGCCGTATTCTCAGCCCTAAGCCACTGTTGTCACAAATGTCTTGTTGTGTCGATCGGCCTCAAATATGAAGTCAAGGCTAGCGAAGAAAGAAAGATGGCGGGTATCACAAATGCTGGACAATCAAGACACCTCGCTCCGTATACCCTTTACCCGATTGCAACCACGAGGGAAAAGAGTCAAGAAAGGAAAATATATCATGCCCAGTGCTCAAGATTGGCTTGTCTCTCGCTCTTCTTGGATCGAAGCCATTGATGAAGCTTGTCCAACACCCAGCATTGAGGAATGGCTCAAGGGAGGCATTCCGGCTGATGTTTTGACACCTGTGGCCGAGGGAGCGCCACTAGGTGCGGCAGTCCCGTTTTCGATCTTCTGCTTTGTAAGTTGGGCCGGGTTAATGCCGTTTTCGCCGTTAGGAGTCTGCGTGTTGGAACTGTCGGCCGAAAGTTCTTTATGCAATGGCGATGAGGGAGAATTAGACTTCTTGCTTCGAGAATCGCCATTTACAGTATTGGCCCCACGAGAAGAATTACGCGGAGAAACTCGACCAGTCTGATAGATACGTCAATAAACGCCGTGAGTATGACCGAGATTATGAGGCTTACCTGTTTGGCCCAACGGAGACCACAGCTATTACAAAGATCTCGTTGACCACTGGGTCCTCGACGCCACTCGGGCGTGTTCCTCGTGTGGCAGTTTGCGCAGTCCCGAACGACGTTGCCAACTCCCTTTCTTCTCTTACGCTTCTTCTTGCTAGAAAGCAAACCCCCGAGTTCCTCAGCCAATATGCGATTGACTTTCTCCATCTGTCGTAGTTCGAATTGCCAACTGGAGCATTTGGTCGTTCTTAATTCGTCGAAAATGTTGTCTTCTGAGGCCAGAGCTGCATCCTGAGTGCCTGGTGCTAGTGCGCCACCGGCAGGCTGCGAGACGTGGCCCGTCGCATGGTTTTCGTTACCGTTGTTTGATCTTGGGGTAGCGGCGATAGACCTGGAACCAGATACGCTGGCAGGTGCGAGGTTGCGTGAAGAAGCCTTGAGTAATTTTGTTTGAGCAAGCAGAAACGACGGTTTTTGGCCTTCAGAAGCGTCGCCTGGGTATAGAGTTGTCTGTGCCTGCAATACTTGGCCTCTGCGATTTTGAACCTCATGCTTACAAGTAACGGTTTTCCCACGCCTTGCCTTTTCCATCGTTCGTCCGAACTCAGGTCGTGATTCTTTCCGCATAAGATCCTGTATACTAGTTCCAACCAGGCTATCGGGCTGAAGATCGAGTAGTGACCTAATGTTCGAGGAGACATACAAGAACAGGCCTGATGTTGAGAGCTTTGTCCACAGTTCACTGTCACCAATGCCGCCATTTGCTTCAAGATTGCGGCGGCTCAAAGCGAACACTGGTCGCTTCCGACCCACCAGAATAATGCACTTTCGGCCTTTTCCTTGTTCGACAAACAGTGACCCATGACTTTCGAACCATGTGTAGCCGCTGTGTTTTCTTCGTATCCGGAAAACGATATTGACGGGGTTCCCAGTGGTTGTGTCTTTTAGTTCTCGTGTGACAGGGACAATATCGGACGGATGACACACGGTCGAGAGTGAGTTTCCAACAAGATCCGCGGCCTCGTATTCTAAAACCTTCTTGCACGATGGTGAGAGATATAAAAATAGACCTTTTAGTGAAAGGACATGAACCACGTCGTCGGTGTTCTCGAGGAGCATCTTGTCCCAGGATTGCTTGTGCCAATCTGATGTCAAACCCTTGGGGCTGAACTGCTGTAGCAGTGTTGATACGTCGTCCACGCCCAATGTCTGACCATTCTCGGGCTCCCATTGGCTGGATTGTGGCGGTGTCCAGATGTATTGGCCGATATCGCTGTGCTTGTAGTTCACTTTTACACCTCCCAGATCTTGATTAGATGCGATTGCATCAGGACATTCCACAAGATCAATCTGGAAGCCGATAAAGTATCTGATTTCATCCGTATCCCAAGGTATAGGAATCATGGTTAGAAGATTCAAGAACGGCTTTCCGCCCTTCCTATAGTTGATAAGGCTTTGTTGAACTTCTCTACCTTCATGAACCATCTTTTTCAAGTTGTACACGGCACCATCATCGACAAATTCGCGCTTCGATCCAGCTTCGACTTTACCATCTGGGGCTTGAAGGAAGCGGCAATTTTGTCCCACAATCTCGTGGCGGCTGTAACCAGTCAGATTCTGGAAGTTGTCGGAAACGTATATAATGGGGCAATCATTCATGGATACATCGCAGACGACGAAGGCGCACGACATGTCAACGGCACCGAGTTGAATCCGTGGGTTTTTGCGTGTAGCAACTAGCCATAGAGCCTTAAGCATATCAAACCCACTCTTCGAGTATATCGTCTTTTCTTTTGAGTCTCTGGGTCCATCGCCGGTCGATGGTGTCGTAGCAACTGATGCGCTGGTGGGCTGAGTGGCAGTTGTAGAGGACACAGTCCCGTGAGACTGTTGCTGAGGAGGAGAAACGACAGACCCAGAAGCAGTTGAGACCTGTCGGGACAATGAAGGTAAATTTTGACTGTTGTCTCCGTTATTTGCGTTGTGAGACTGATGGTTATTCATCATATTGTCGCCCGGTTCTTCTATCGTGTCCATAGTTGTATTGGCTGGGGTGGGAATCGTATTGGGTGGAGGAGGATTGCTTTGATTCATATTCATTGAACTGCCATCTGGAGATAGATCCATGGAGAAGTCGTTGCCAACTTGGACCTGAGGGGTGAGTTGACCCGGCGGAAATTGTCCGAGAGATGGAGAGTAGAGGTTCATGGGCGAGCCGTTGCCCGCCATCTGCGCTCCTACGCTCATACTGGCAAACGTAGAAGGCATCATTGAGCTCATCATATCAGGAGAAATAGCCGGGTAGTCGTTAGGGTTAGCTGTCATGTAGTTGCCCATTTGGTCCATGCCGATAGAGGTATTAATGGTCGGGAAGCCTGCTCCTATAGGCTGGTTGAATTGATAGGAGTTAAGATCGCCGTTGTCAGTCCCAAAAGTCATTATATCACCATTACCGACAGCAGACATCCGTCTTTGCCCTTGCTGATGCTGGGGCATCTGGAGCTGGCCCATATGGTTAGCAAAAGCCTGAGGCATGCTCTGCCGGCGGTATAGCTTGTCTTGATTATCGCGAACAATGTCATCGAGGGAATCCCCTCCCGAAAAGTAGGAAGGGTCATTCATGTTGTGCGGCATGTGATTCGGTTGGTTCTGCTGTATGCGTTGCTGTTGTGGCTGCTGCTGCTGTTGTTGTTGTTGAAATTGTCGCTGCTGTTGCTGCTGCTGATGGGGGGAGTAGAAGCCATCCATAGCGACAGCATCTGGCTGGACGGCCTAGCCAGGCACTCAAAAAAGATGCTAAGCGGGCGTTATCCCGTATGCACACTGCTCAGGAAAGCAGATGGTGCCCTATAATAACTACTAAGGGGTCGGTCGGTAAGGCTGGTCACCCGTCGAGAGAACTCTAGCTGCAGGAGCCGGAAAGTGCTGAAAATACCGGCAGATCCCACTACAGAGAGGCTGAGGATATCGTGGAATTGGAAAGTCGAGTGGGATCGATGTGAAGTCGAGTCGGGTTCGGGTTGGTATTTGGCGTGATAAATCAGGCCGGGTAGATCAAGCGACCGAGCGACAAAAAAAAAAAAAGAGAGGGACAGGGTATGGACAATCGCAAATGGCAAATGCGCGGGGGTGGATATTCGTGCTTGCTCGAATTTGAACTCAGGGTTGAACTATGACTCGAAATTTGTCGGTGGAAAGCTCGGAACAGGGGAAAACAAGCGACCAGAGGCGGATGCGCGGAAAATAGTTTCGTCTTTTTTTTTTTTCTTTTTTCTTTTTGGATTCAAAGTCGGATCGTGTCGAGTTGAAGGGGGTTGAAGATCGCTTCAAAGTCGTTTGGAACGGGAAAGACGAGAGGGATGGAGAAGTAGAGTACGGTATGGCAGAAGAAGAATGGGAATGCGTGAGAAGCAGATGGTAGTGTGGGTGGGGGGGAAGTAGGTACCTTACCAGGATCAGACCAGACAGAATGGCTTGGGATGGTGGTAGGTACGGTACAGTGGGAGTAGCAGCCGAGAGAGTGTGGCAGAGTAGGTGGATGGATGGTGGGAAAGGCAAGACTGAATTAACTGATGGGCTGGGACTGGGCAGCTGCTGGGCTGAAGTTGACCCTTTCCCGTTTCCCGTCCGTTCAGTTGTGCAGTCAGGGTCAAGCCAAGTAGAGGAAGGAAAGAGGAGGTGAGAACCAAACTCAACTTTTCCAGTTCCCTTCGTAGAACAGTACTTTAGTCTGCGCTGAATCTTGGTGTCATGGAGAGGTATCGGGATAAACTGGACTTTACACTTTACCCTGCCGAGGGGCACACCCGACGCATGTGGGGAAAGGGATTTGAGGGGCGTCAGGAGGGACATGGAGGTATCCTAACCAGTATTAATTGCCCATGTATACGGATACAGTAAGGCTCTGTGCCTTGCTTTACTTGTAGGTAGCAATAGATGGTAAGGCAATTTCTGGCAGGCAGAGGAGGGGGAACGCAAGGACGGCAAGACCCCATGCTTCGCTTCTCTCCGCTACGGCGCGGCAGCGAAACGCAACTTTACAGTTTAACATACCATTTGTCCCCTGCCCTATGCCTAAGTGCTCCTGGCTAAGATCATCTCCGTTTCGGGAAACATGCAAATTTACGCCAACAAGACTGTCAAAGCCATCGAGTTTGAGTCGTAAATGCGTGTTTCTCCAAAAAGACGACAAATTCATGCTTATATGAACTTACTTGTCGCTTGATACATTCATATCCATGATATCCTGCATTGCCATGTCTCGAAATCGCTAGCACACCCGGCCGTTCCTTGCAGGCTACAAAAGGTAAGATCAAGTGTGAGGATCCAATAGTTCAACACACCCCTCAAGGTGGTTGGCTACTTTGCCCAATAACTACTTAACCTAGCCTCGAAGGACCAGAACAGTTGGCTGCAGAGAACAAGAAATAAAACGAGTATCAATCTATGTAAATTCAGAGCAGACCCTTAGGTCATTTGATTTCTTTACCCGAAAGCTCGGGTGCCAACTGTTTACTAGCTGTAGCCTACTAAGGTACTACCTCTGAAACCACGACGTACATGGTATATAGTGCCATCCATTAACGTGAGTGTCATCACTGCCAACGCTTAGGCGTTTGCTACCACCTAGAGTTTGATGTTGCTGTAGATGGGGAAAACCTTGAGCGACTCTGTATGCGGACTTGCCAAACCTCCCCAACGAGTCGCCCAGGCGAGTAAAATGCACTCACTCATCATGCCTGGAACCTTTTCTTGTCTTTTGGTCTTGCAATGGCTAACTGGTTGTTAAAGCCCAGACCTCAAGTAAAATAGGCTGACACGACCACACCCCAAGCACTGCAACTCATTCGAAATAATGTAAGCAGCACAAGTAGTTTCATTCGGCAAGGATTAGAACTTGGCTGGTCCATCGCGCCTTAGAGTACCGCCGACATGACGATTGGGCCCCAACAGTCCCGCATCTAAAGATAAGACAATCAATCATTCCATCTCTCCCTCAGCCGCTTAGGCTAAGTGCTGTAACGATTGGTTTCCGATACACTGTCTCACTTCTATCAGTAGCAATTTTTCACCATTATGGTCTAGCTATGCAATTCAAAGTCTTCGAGTCATCACAGAATACCATGTGAAGGTATTGATGGGGAGTTGTACACTGACGAAATCACCACACCAACAAACAGATCATCGTTTGAAATGATATGAGCATATTCATAATTCTAATGTAGCATTAAAAGGCGCCGTGCGATGTCAAGTATATAACCTTCCTAAACAAAAACCATTTTTGTTTTTGCCTCGACGCCTGGAATCGACGTCCTCTATCTCTTCTCTTGCCTATGCTAAGAGCATGACAATTCTTTTGATGCTGATTTTTGAACCCGCCCTAGGCAAACTAGAGTGTTACGCCCTGTTGCATCGATACCAGCGTCGCCCTGCGGATGTTCGCCTGCCACAAGCACTAGACAGCTGACCAGGTTCCTGGTGTGACGATCATTTTGGTATCATCTGGAAACAAACTCCATGTCTCCTCGTAAAATTCGCACGCTTATCAATCCGGCCTTACTCTTTTAGACTCATGCCTCGTGACTCCATATGAATAACTTCCATCGCCGCTCACTGAACCCACAGCAACGCGGCACTTCGCAATAACCAATACTGATGAAGTCCACGTCTAGTTGAAGAACCCCATGATAGTTTGCTGCGCCTGAGGAGAGAATTGTTGCAGGAGCGGCGAAGGATCAACCGAAGTCGTCTGTAAGAGTCCTTTGGTCGCTTGGGCGACACGGTTGGCTGTCTGTCCTACAAGCGTCTCCGCCTCAAGGGCTTGGGCAATGAAAACGAAAACCTTGCCAGCCTGGTTAACAACAGCTGGGTGTTGCCTAGAAGGTGAAAGACGATACGTCAGCTCTTACAGGCCACAAAAACGCAAACTCGAAAAATAAAAATACTTACTTGTCAATCAGCTCAGCCAAGTATGCATAAGCATAGGGCGCCGCTTCTTCATCATTTGTCACGGGCAGAGTCTCGACCCATTGCGTGATGACGTTTTGCACGTCGTTAACGGTACTTGAGTTGTAGTGAAGAATCTTGGCGATAGCTGCGCACGCATTCTCGGTCGCATACACATTATCCTCGTTTCGGGCGTCAGGAACCTGTGTGACTTGGAAGAGGAAAGGGACCGAGCCTCCCAAGAACTGTGCCCATGGTGCTCCACCTCGGTGCGCGGCCACTCCGATGCCGTAGGCCGCCGCCTGGCGAATGGCCGGAGACGGGTCTCGGCAGCCGTCGATCAATGGTTGGGTGATGAAGTTGGCATACCGTGTGCTCTCGGGGCCACAGTATTCGAGGACATCGTCCATGATGCACAAACCCCATTGGCGCTGCGTAGGGTCAGGAGAGCTGAGGAAACCTTCGTATGTGGTCATCAAGCGTTCCCAAGCAGGCAAGAACGCAGCACCGTGGTTCTTGAAGATGGCGTGGAATGCCTTGTTCATATCCGAGAGCAGGGTCTGATCGTCCTCAATGGCCATTAGAGTATCCTCGGCCTCGTCCTCCACATCGTCGGCGGTGGCTCCTTCCTTATCTTGCTCACGCTGCGCAACACGATCCTTGTAGTCCTCAAGGGCAGAGTGAACGGAGTCGATAAATCGATTTAGATGATCAGCAGAAAGACATTCCTTTCCGACGACCTCGACAGACTCGTAGAAGCATTGATACATCTCGGCAAGAGTATCAATGGCAGGCTCTGCAGTCAGGACTTCGAGAAGCTTGTCGACAGTGGCGTTCCATAAACCACGGAGTTCGGCAGACTGAGGGCCGTAGGCTTTCTTGTAGGAGCTCAGCAGCTGGGGGACAAGCTTGGCGGAGATATATCTGACAGGATCATGGAAGAAGAATGCAAGACCAGGAAGGGCGATCTTCTCCATAATCTCCGAGACATAAGGTGCAAAGGAAGCCTCAAGAACTTGAGCGTAAACAACCAGGAGTTCAATGGCCATGTGTTTATCGTCCATGGTACTCGTCTTGATACCAATCATCTTACCCTTGAGAGGAACAAGCTCCCATCCTTCCTCGTTCTGCATCTGTTCAACCTGGTCATCGTCGTCCAGCAGCTGGATATCAGCCTTGGCCACGGCAAGCTCAAGGAGAGGGGGCATGACATTGTGAAGGAAGGGGAGGAAGTCGGATCCGAGGACACGGCACATACGACCCCAGCAGTGCATGAGGTACTGTGCCTGAGGATCGTCAGCGTCGGTAATGTTGGCTTGGATATTGGCAAGGAGGTTGACCAAGGTCATGGCGTCCTGGCCAAGGCGATCCTTTCCAACAGCCAAGGCAATCAATGTAGCACATTCCATGGCCTTAGCACGCAGCAGTCGGTACTCCTTCTCACTTTGGTTCTGGAGAACATTGACAAGGAGAGGCATGAGAGTGTCGTAGTATTTGGAAAAGGCAGCCTCGGCAGCATCGGCAATGGTGGCAATAGTCGAAAGAGCTTGCTCTTGGACGTATCGCTTGTCATTTTGCAGAAGTTGGAAAAGCTGCGATAGCAGCTCGTCCAGGTACGGCTCAAGGGTAGCCTTCTCAGCCTCCTCACAAAAGTTGACGAGGGCAGCAGCTGCGTGGGACTTGACTCGACCCTCGGGGGAGCTCAAGACAGGAATGATGGCCTTGAGAACACGGTCGTAGTAATCGGTTTGCATTTTGGGGGCAAAATCGGTGCTCATCTGGCCAAGAGCGTTGCACCCGGCCCATCGGACTCGAGGGTGAGGGTCTTGGAGTGCGGGAACCACCAAATCGAGCACCTGGCTGAGCTCGCCAATCATAAGATCTCGACAACCTTCCGAGATGGCGGAGATAGCCATCAAGGCAGCGTGTCTGTCCCTCCAGGCCATGGAAGTCATCATGCGAGGGAGCCAGTTGAAAGTAGGAGCCAGAATAGTCTGGCCTCCAAGCTTGTTTGCAAGTCGGTCCATGGTCTGCTCCCCAGCAACGTGGTTCTGATCACTCTCGTCTTGGTCAAACTGCGAAGTCGTTAGTTACAAAATCCCTCGAAAAAAGGATTCGTATTTTGGCAAGCACTTACATCGTCTGATGCCATCCACTCTGACGCATCGTCATCGTCTTCACCAAGATCCGTCATAAGACTCAAACACTGTGTAATCATATCGTTTGTGTAAGAGGGGTCCTTTCGGCAGACGGAAGGCGCATAGTCGGCGAAGGTAGCCATTAGTTCCAGGGCGTTTTGGCGACAGATATTATCGAGTTCCTTGTCCTGGACTACAGAGATGCTGAATTGAACAAGGTTTGAAAAGAGAGGCTTGAACATCTTGGGAGCAGACTCGGCGAGATCGATAAGAGCAAGGAGCGCCTTGCTGAGGTCGTCGGAGTCCTGTGTATCCTTGATCGGGGGGAGAATGTTGAGTACATCAGGAATGAGGGCATAGTATTTGGCCTGTCCCTTCTTGCTTATGGTTCGGAAGAATGAAGCAAATGCTTCCATGGCGGCAAGGCGGACCTGCAGCTGCTGTTAGCGGCGCAACAATATACAAGGTGGACAAAAGATCTGCCCCGCAGGGAGGGGTATATACCATAACGGCGTCGTCCTTAAAGCCTTTTTGGAAAGCTTGAAGAACAGCTTCCTCGTGCTGCTTCTCGATGATTGCAGGAGTCGTAGCAAACACTCGGAACGCATTTTCTCTCTTCTCGGCTTCGGGAGCTTGGCTAAGCTGGAAAAGAGCACTGAGCAGGTCGGGCCAAGCATCACCTGTTGCAGAGAAACATTAGTGGGATCTAGACTTATATGATGAACAGCTCCGAGAGGTGTTGTACTAACCGTTCTCCGTGTATTGTCTGGCAAGCTCGGCAACAGCGTCACTAATCTTGTTACGAACGAGGCGATCAGACTCAGCGGCGAGTGTCTCGAGAAGCTTCTGGCGGATGACGGCGGCTTGGTCCTTGGTCAGAGAGAGAAAAAGGTCCATGCTTTCTCCAGCATCGTTCTTGCGGGTCTTGGAAGCAATTCGGCGGAAAATAACAGCGGCGAAGGACCGGGTCGCATTGTCTCCAGCGCCTTGAATTTGTTCCGCCAGTCCCATCAACAGAACCTCGGGACGGGTGGCGGTCCAGTTGTTCTGCAAATGCTCCTCGGCTTGAGATCGTATACTGTTGTCGGGGGACTGCAGAGCCTGCAGCAGCTGTGAAAGCTCTGCATGGACATCTTGTGGAAGCAGAGACATTATCGTGGAGGGATGCTGATGGTGATGTCCACCAGCAGACGACAGAGAAGGTTGAGTTTCAGTCGGAGGCTGCCAGGAAAGTAAAGGTAGCAACGATAAAATAGGCAAGATAGGAAAGGCTATAAGAAAGCTACGAGCCTTTGGTGTTCGTAGGCTCTGTTCGCCGTGGCTTGGATTTGAGGGACAAGATTTCCAAGATCCCAAGTGGTGGGAGACGGGAAAGAAAGAAGAGAGGGATGGATGAGGTGGGAGCAAAATCAAAGTGGGGGAGGGGAAGCCCAAGTTTCGAGGGCCATGCAAAAGGTACCTCGGCCGCCAAATTTGCAGAAAAGATACCTTGGGTCCAACTTGAGCCCAAAGGAAAAGAAAAAAAAAAAAAAACAAAGGGTGCGCGGTGACCAGGCAGTCGCTAGTGTGATCTTTTCAGGGTCGTTGATTGTTTATTTTCCTCTCTATCTTTTATCGATAACACAACTTTCAGATGTGAAGTTTTGAATTCCTTGAAGCAACACTTTCTGGGGTTTCTCATTAGTTGCATGTTTGATGATATATTTCGCATAATTAAGACAGGTGTAAGAAGATATTTGAGGCCGGTCGAGCGAGATGTCTTTTCGTTTGCCCAACGACCAGAGAGCACCAAGCCTTTCGAAGACCCAGGTAAATTCCAGGCCAGGCAGCGCATTCTTTCGTTAGGTTGTTTTGGTAGTTTTGCTAAAGCTGCAACCCCACCACACCGCCAGAATGCCTGTTGGGAACCTCAGTACTAATCATGATGCACGTATTGCACCAGCAACTAATTGCCAACCATTACTTCGATCCAATGGGTACTAATCTGATATCGATCTTTCCGTCAGACGAGCTACCCAGGTAGCTAGAAGAAACGACATTTACTTCTCGTTTTTCTCCGTCTCTCTTTTCTTTTTTTTATGATAAAAGCTCTGGTTGTTCTTTAACGAAATCATCGCATCAGGCTACTACTGACCACCTGATGGCCAAGAAAGTTGCAAACCCACGTTAAAGGGCCAACGATGCGTCCTTAATTCCCAGGGCATGGAAGAAAGATCTACAGGAAGATATACAACACTTGTCTGTCATTCATTTCCAGTGCTCGCAGTGTCAGGACCTTTGAAAGGGTAGCCAGACCATTCGAATTCATGGTTGTAGGACAACTTCAGGGAGATTGAGGTCCATGTTTTACAGAGATCTTGCACGACACACATAGGTAGATGCGATAAAACCGAACCGCATAGAAGGAGCGATTTGCATTGCCCTATCTGTCTTGTTTGATGCAACATAACTAGGTCTTGGGCACAAGCTTGGCTAGGTATCACAAGCTTTGAAACCGGGGAGTGAGTTCCTTGCTAGCATCCAAAGTGCCTGTAGTATGTCCAAGAATGTGCTGATCAGTCCCTGGTGGACGAAGCTTCGATGATCAGCTCTGTCAAGTCATTGCGAAGATGTTCGGACAAGGGTATCTTGGTATCTTGGAATAGGTCATCTGGTGCCTCATATGGTGTCAATTGAGAATATAAAAGAGTTTCATACCTACTACTTAGGCAAGCAATGAGCTGCATTTGACCTTCCATCATTTCTGCCCGCTCTCCAGCATTCACTCGCAGGAACGGGAAAGAGCCCTCGCCCTCATCCGACTTCCTATTTAGCACTGAAGATTGAGGTCCAGGCTACCTCCGTAGTAGGTAGACTAGGTACTACTAAGGTATGGAGATAGTAGTCAGTCTTACCTGATCCCCCAGTATCGCGGGGCACTCCACCACCGGTAGGTACTGTTCGAGCTATGTCATCATGGGAACCTTTCCCCCGCCCAATCACCCACCACCACCACCTTGGGTTCGATTGTAACCTCGTGCCCCTCGCGACTGTTCTGTCTCCAGACCAACCTCCCGCCTCAGAAAACCATTCCACTTCATCTGTCCGTCTCTCAAAACTCGTTCGTCACTTGGCGCATGTCCATCTGACTTTTTGTATCCTGACTCTTGAGTACCTACTAGTTTGTGACTCTTACTTATCAACGTTTATCCAGACCGTCCAACCGTTCTCTGATCCTGCCTGCGCCCTCCGCTCTCTCTCTCTCTCACACACATTTATCTCTGTGCCACAATCATCATCTCATCTTTACCAATTGTCGCGACAAAGCATTTCACCGTCATCTCACCATCAATTTGCCGGTTGCCATACACACAACGCTTTCAATACATAGCTTAAAACGCCGTATCCTCGCTTCTTATTATACCGGTCTGGCAACTCCTCTTATCAGCCAATTCATCAGCTGCTTGTGAACGAATCTCCAACCATGGACCCCTCACCAAGCTCCTCTCGCGAGCTCAAGGACACCCGTGCAACTAGTTCAACCAGTCTGAATAGTGCTGCCTCGGGCTCTTCATCATCTCAGAAGCCGCCTACTCTTTCCCAGCGATCTCCTTCCGTTTCCATATCCGCCGGTTCTGGGCCAAGCTCCATCTCCGCCCACCGCCAGAGCTTCGCCGAGAACCTGCGAAATGCGCCGTCCTCACCACGCTCTCAACGACATCCTTCTTTTACGCAGGCTGCTCTCCAGGAGCTTCTGAGCCATCCTCCAGCCGGGAACAAGCACGCCAACCCCAAATTTGCTGGGCGTGATTGGCGCGATGTATCTGTTGGAGAGCTCGTATCTCCCGACGACATCAAGTGGGTTGAGTTTGACACTAGCGTCGAGGAAGCTACCAAGGTAAGCTCACAGCTTCGTGAAAGTCGCACCAAGGAGCAGACTTGAAAAGCGAGTTCATATTTGCCATTCGCAGTTATGCTAACACGAACTTCATAGACGCTTCTCAAAAGCCACACAAACGTTGTCCTGGTCCGCGAGGATGCCTCTACTCACACCGCCGTCTCCACATTCGATTACACCGACCTGAACGTATATCTGCTTGTTGTCGTCGGTCTGGCCAAGCCAGAGGACGATCAAGTTGACCTCTTCAATTCCATCTTGGCCAAAGCTCAGGAAGGTGGTCAGATTCCTTTGCGAGACGTCTTTCCTCTATTCCGCAAGGAATCCCTGGTTACGTTACCTGGCGAAGAGAAGCTCGCCCAAGCTATTCAAATTCTAGGTAGTGGCATCCATCGTCTCTTGGTGACGGCCACTAGTGGTGAAGTTGTTGGCATTGCAAGCCAACTTCGAATTGTCGAATTCTTCTGGAATGAAGGCGTCAATTTCCCCTCCATCGATCGGCTGTACCCTGCTCTGCTTCGCGACTTAGGGGTGGGTACCAAGGACATCGTCTCTGTTAAGTGAGTTGCAGCATTGGTTTGGAAGCAACCCAACACTGACTAGCGATAGCTCTGACGCACCATTGTCCGAAGCCCTTACACTTATGCATAATGAAGGTCTTACGAGTGTGGCCGTCGTTGATAACGGCCTGAACGTCGTTGGCAATATTTCGACCAAAGATGTTCGGCACTTGACCAAGAGTTCCAATGCTCACCTGCTCAACTCATCGTGCATGAACTTTATCTCAGTGATTCTCAACGAGCGAGGAGTTGAGCATGGGCGTGACGCCTTTCCTGTATTCTACGTTAACCCGTACTCGACGTTGGCTCATACTGTCGCCAAACTTGTTGCTACTCGGTCGCATAGGATGTGGGTGGTCGAGTCGGCATCGCCCTCACCTTCGGCTCCTGCTACGCCCTTGATGGGGCCTCAATCTTTTACAACCCCAGCGCATCCACCTCCGGCTGTGCCTGCATCGACATCCACTCATGCTACACCTCCATCGCCTGTGCCTACTGCTGCAGTACCTGTGTCGCCAATTCCTACGGCTGCTGTACCAGCATCTGCCATGGCTGGTGCTCGTCTGTCGGGTAGGCTCACTGGCGTCATCTCACTGACTGATGTTCTGAATATGTTTGCGAAGTCGACAGGTTTGAACCCTGCTGACCCTAACGAGGAGCGAGCGCGACGAAGGCGAAGCTCAAGCAGTTCAGTGCGGCCTAGCATTGACTCTCACCGAGCAAGCATTGACTTCCGGCGATGATAAAGACGCAACATGCCAAAGATGTGATCTGTTGCGTAGTCTGTACCAGATGATCACTGCGGTTTGGAACAAATTATCAGTCAAAGATGGAAAAAGCAAGGCATTGAGTCCAATTTCATGCTCATTTATATAAAAACTGTTACAAGCTCGGACTGTAAATGATTTACGCAACACGGTCTTAAGGGTGCAGGTCTCCCTGTTTGGAGCTTGGCCAGGGTTTCTTGCTCCGTATATTCACGCTTCCCAAATATTGGCACTGTTCCTTTTTCATGATTGTCTCGTGGAGCAGAGAGGGAGAGGCTTCCAAGGGCAGGCATTCGGAGGATGGGCTACACATGAACTTTGTTACCCATGGTATGGCAAGTCGAGATACAGTTCTGACGAAACGCCGCTCCATCGCGAATATTCGAAGTGAAGTTCGCGACAGTTTATTTAAATAGCTGGGTCTCGAGCATGCAGGCCCAATTGATCAATCAACTAATTAATTCTTCTGTCAAACCGAAAAGCTACTTTTGAAAGTTCTGTCGCTTCTTGTTCCCTTCGGATCGACGTTAGGGGTGGCAATCTTCAACCTGCTCCGTGTAAAATCCAAGACCCTGAATGGCCACGTTTGACACGGTTTGATTGGATGACAGCTCGCCACATCGGATCAGATCCCGGGAGTATCAGCCCCCCAGTCCAGCGCATCACATCACCCACCCAATTGACTCATCACCATCTCCACTTTCTTTACCAACTTTGAACTTCCTTCATCAACGCCCCAACCAACGTCTTATGTAGTTTTATATCTTCTTCTTCTCATCGGTGTTCCGGTTCTCTCCCATCTCAATCTTTGCCTATTTACTCTTCTTTCCTGTCTTTGTTTTCTGATTCAGTTATTAATTGCACTTCTTTTTTGGCCTCGTGCGACTTTCGGTAGCTCCATCTTCCGCTCCGCACCTGATTGACCCATTTTGGCTTCACTCAAGCGGCGATATCTGACGCATTGCATCTTTGCTTAGTATCACTCCAGACTCAATCGGACTCTACCGTGGCATTCTAGTCTATACTATATTTCGCGTGGTTCCAGCTCCTGTTTCCTTCCGTCGTGTATCTTTCTGCACTCTCAGCTCAGTTGTGGCAAATTAGCCCATCAATATCTTTCTGGCCTTCCACTACATTTTTGCAGCATCTTGGTACTGCAACATCTTACTCTCCGAGTAACTTTATCGATTCTCTGGGCATACTTTACGAATCAGCTCACGTCTCGGATAGACGTGAGTGCATCACCAACATCGATCTCAATCTCAAATACATCTCCATGTGCACGACTGCTTTCGATGGTTACTATGGCATCTATAACGACAACCTCAACAGACGATTCTCTTCACGAGCCGCCGGGTAGCAGAAATACTCGCCATGATGGTCTATTCAAGCTTGGCGACTTCACGCGATTGAATCCGCACAGCCTTGCAGATTGGGCTTCTCCCAAGATTGAGAAGGACTCCAACCCCCCTCCCACGCTTGGAAATTTCAAGAGACTCTTTGAGCACCTTCGGTTCAAAGATAATGTCACGTCTCAGCAGCCGCCATCTGTCTCTCCAAATTCAC
Source organism: Fusarium brachygibbosum (assembly GCA_018886245.1). Taxonomy (NCBI): domain Eukaryota; kingdom Fungi; phylum Ascomycota; class Sordariomycetes; order Hypocreales; family Nectriaceae; genus Fusarium; species Fusarium brachygibbosum. Next base: position 3,637,913 of record MU249525.1, read on the forward strand.
AGCCGATCACGATAGTGAAAACATCCATGCAATCGGAATCAGTATCAGCCACCAAGCCGGTCGATGTCCCCAAGATCTCAGCTGGGCTCATCTTCGACCCAATCACCGACTCAGAGGCTGGCGGTGGCTCCGACACTGATGTGTTACCCGCCGCTTCATATTCAACTGCTGCTTCAACACCGCCAAGCTTGAATGAGTCTCCGTTCAGCCATTTTGATGAGTGTAAGAAGATCAAGACAAAATCTGTAACGATCAAAGAAAAGTCCCACTCAAGAGGTGTTTCCGAGCCTAAAGTTGTGGTTTGGGATGGCGTTCGACCAGAATCGGCTAAACACGTCCTCTCGTATCAACCTTTCAAATATGGCCCCGTCTCCGAAATTCACAGCAATGTGTCGTCAACCTCAGCCAAACACGAAAGTCTCATGGGCAAGCTGGTCCATGAGCGCATTGTCGATTCCATGATCTGCAAGGACTTTTCTACTATTGCAGACAACGGAATCCATGTCTTTGTTGACATGTCCAACATCATTATCGGCTTTCAGAAAGCCTTGAGGGCCAAGTTTGGCATTCCCGAGTCTTCGCGCTTCGTACCACTTCCCCAAATGAACCTCCCTTTCTTCCATGAACTCCTCACCCGTGATCGCTACGCAGAATGGCTCAATGTAGGTTGTTCCATGCGTCCCGATCGAGGTGAACCTCCTTTTATTCAAGAGCTCAAAGACCTTGGATATAGAGTCGACCTTCGCAGCCGTCGTGCTGAGCAGTCTGGCTCCAACGACCACACTAGCTTCGAGGCTGGCGGTTTTCGCTACGTCGAGGATATGGTTGACGAAACACTTCAAATCCGAATTGGCGAATCTGTTATGCAGTATTTTGAGATGCCCGGAACGCTCGTCATCGCCACTGGAGATGCCCGGCCGGCAAAGTACTCGGATGGCTTTCTCGCATACGCCCAACGCGCCCTGAAAATGGGCTGGAGCGTGGAGGTTGTGTCCTGGAAAGCAAGTCTTTCGTCCGCCTGGAACGCACTCTTGAAGGACAAGAGCATCGGCTCTCGATTTCGTATCATTGAACTCGATCAGTTCGTTGACGAGCTCTGGATCTGCTAAATTCATCCTGTCGCGGCTTCTTCTGAAATATGTCGAGCAGCTTGATGGGAATTTGATTGAGACATCTGTTCGACCATGTCTGTACAAGGACGTAACATTACAGGTTTTGTCATTCATGAGATACCAGTAGATCAAGAGCTTGTGAACCGTTGATTCACGTGAGACATTTGTACTCGCTTTCCTTTTTGTTTAAAACCCAAGCACCAGATAGTTGTTTTTGTCTATCAAGCTGTCTGAATTCTTTTCCCGGCATCTATCTATGTTTCCATCCACAACATACCAGCAATCTTCTTTGTCTGGCCAGTTCTCAACATGGGCATAAGGGACTTCTTTCGTGAACACTTCGGTTCCAGTCGTGAGAGGGTCTGAGATGTGAGGCACGAAAAATGAAAGTTCCGAGGGCCGTGACAACGTCTGACATACGTCTAAATTAGTTGGGCGGTTGTGGATTGTTTCACGGCATCGCTCTTATACATAACGAAGGTTTAATGATAGATAGACAAAGAGCAGGTATTCCGAGTTATGTAGCCGGGTTCCCATTCTTCAAGAAGCTTATATATGTATATGTTTAATCACTTAAGTTGAGAATAACCGTGCAATGTTAAGACCCCTCCACCACTCACTGAGTAACATGAATAACATCAGAAGCAAACACGTTTCAATTCATATAAATACTCAGCATAAGCCTTTTCGCACTCTTAAAACAAGACAGCCATAGGCAAGGTGATATGACCAGGCAGTTGAAACCCGATAAGAAGTAGACAATCCTCCCACATGCTCTTGTCAAGTACCAACTGTGTAAAGTCCTGCGATAACACCAGGTACTCGGCATCAGCAGCCCCAAAACAATAACAATAGAACAAAACAACATAAAAAGACATCAAGTCGAACACAACAGAAACCGGACCGCAAACCGTTCAAGGATATGAAGGGTTAGCTGACATAACAAACTCTCGAGCTCTACTCTACTCAGAAGTCGAGTCCTTGCCGTCGATGCCCCAATACTGCTCAGCATGGAAGGTTGCAGCTTCCGGCTTCTTCCAGTGGTCGTTGAAGGCAGAGAAAAGGATAAGGTCATCGGGGTGCTCGGAGAATGCTTCCTTGATGGCCTTGAGAGCTGACCCCTGTTGGGTCAATCCAGGAACAGCCTTACCGTTGCTATCACCCTTTGTGGGCCAGCCAGTCTCACAGACCACAACACGCTTGTCGCTAGATAGCTTCGACTTGACTACTTTGACAGTGTCGGAGAGCCACTTGCCAGCACCATCAGCGGAGGTGTGGGGGTCAAAGAAGGCATGTGCGTTGATTGCACAGTATTCGCTCTTTTCGCAGAGCTCTGGGTGCTGCTGGACAGCCACAAACGTATCAACCGTCAAGACAGGGCCACTGTACCCAGCGGCTTTCAGGATCGCACGAGCTTCGTCAACAGCGGCAAGGACCTGCGCGGGGGTGGCAGCGTTGTTGTTGACGAGTTCGTTTCCGACGCTGATGGTGTCGACAATGTCCCAATCGCCGTCAATAGCTTCAATGATCAACTCAGCTTCGTTCTGGACGTCGTTGATGTCCCAAATACCGAGGAACAGCTTCATGTCGTTGGCCTTGGCACATGGGTAGATCTTAGAAACTTGGTCGCACTCGGTGCCGTAAATACGGAGGAGGGAGTAAGACCCCGCAAGTTCAGAAATATCTTGTTTTATCTCATCTCCGCTCTTACACTGGTGGTCACCACGGTACGGAGCGTAAGAAATGCCAGGTGATTTAGAGCCGCTTGAACCTCCAGAGCCGCCAGAGCTGCCCGAGGTAGAGGAACCGCTTGAGCTACAATTGACACAGGGAAGCTTAGATCCGCTATCCTTGGGCGGTTTTGGGTCGTCAGGCACAGGCACAGGGGTTCCTGGGTAGGTTGCAGTTCCAGTCGGTATGATGGGTGTCGGAGTGGCTGGAGCGACAACTTGGGTGTAAGTAGAAGCCGCAGTAAGTGTAATAGTGGTAACCCTGCCGTAGTGTCAATAAGTATTGGAGAAACAACATGGGAGTAACATACGGCTCTCGTTTGATGAGTGGTCGGCCTGAAGCTACGGTCAGTTTGCAGTTATCGCTCGCCACGTAGAGTACTTACCAACAGGGACAGCAGCAACAGCCGCCGCCATGGCTACCGCCGAAGTGAAGAAACGCTTCATGTTAATACTAATAAATATCTCGATCCTCGGGTAGGATGTTTTGTAGGTGATATCAGAGAGTGGACGAGCTACTACGAAGAGCTCAAATAGAATTGTTAAAAGGGTAGGTGATTCGAGAGAAAGGGAGTGTATAAGACAGGACTGAATAACCCGTTATCGAAGAACGAAGAGGAATCAGATAAAAGAGTGTCTGAAAGTTAAAAAGAAGAATAAAGAGTGAATAGTCTTAGGAAAGTTACTGAAATTAGAAAAGGTTGAAGAGTGAATGGAGAAGAGAAGAAAAGAGGAAGAAGTGGTAGATATGAAGGTGGAGAGGGGAAGCCAAAACAAGGGAGGAAGTGGCCGCTCGACACAAGATAAAAGAATGGCAAATCGAGCATCTATGATTAGGACAAGACGGGAAGGACAGAGCAACGAGGGGAGATATGTGTGGTCTGAAGGAAGGTACAACTGGGCGGTCTGTACCTGAACCACTGGGAAGCCCAAGCCTGAACCTACAAGAGACAAGAGAGAGACACTCTTCACCTTGATAATTCCTATCAGTTTACCATATCCATCCTGAAACCCAAGAGCAATGCCTTGTTTATAGGCCCTCCTGTCTTAATCGTGTCATTCATTCAATGTCAGCCCTCGACCAGATTCCGAGACATATGCACGCAGACAATCGCCGAGAAAAACACCTCGACATCATTTTAAATAGAAGTTCCCGGAAGCATAACCTTAAAGTGACTCACGATAAGAGATCACGACGCTCTCAACTTTCTGGAATGAGTTGCTTTCCTGCCATGCCGCGTAATTTCGAACTCCGTAATTTCCCCAGGAATGTTACACCTGAGACACATCACAGTCGAGCTACGGGCTGGAAAGGTTCCTGAGTTCCTCATATACCCGGCTAATTATGAAGCAGCTTTCTTTCCTCTGAATATCTCTTCTGCATGTATAGTCTTGGCAATTCTTTCGGCAGATTAAATCACTTTTGTAATTTAGACTCGCAGCATCGGCGTGACTTGGCAAGGGATATCTCCACGAGACACGCAAAACAACTCACACAAAATGTGTTTTTTTTCTTCCCCTCGCATAATTCATACCCTCGAAAACGGTGCTTTGTCTGTTTTAACTTGACATTCATCTGTCCCCTTCAGCAATGACACATAGGCCAAAGACGATGCGGTCAGCACTTGCTCTCGATGTAAAGCGACTGAAACCATGGTGTCGGTGATACTCATTCAATGCCGGCGTACAAAGCCGCATCTATTAATCATTAGCTTGCTAAATAGCTACATGCCAATATGTAGATTGTTGGGTGCGTCTCCTTCTCTCTATTGTCCTGCCCCGGACTCCATCCATAATCAAAAGGTCTCAGAGTAACCCGACAGACTATTGACCGTCTTCATAAGTGTAACATACGCTCAGCCACCCTTCTATTATCATCAATTAATGGCCTTCGGGACCCATGATTTAAGCCGCCTTGGTACTTGTCTTGCGGGTCATAACCTTGGTGATGGCATGTCGAATAGTAACGCCGGCCTTCTCAATATCCTTCTTCGACAGCGCCGACGTAACGCAAATGCGCAGAGCAGGCTGAGCAAACCAGGCGCCATCCTTGGGCTTGACGGCGTGGAAATACGGCCTGGTCTTGGTCCTTGTGATCAAAACGCCATTGGCAAGTGTCTTTCCACAAGTTAGTTTACAGTTCCTGTTTCAGTTGTGTCGCCAAAAGAACGTACCTCTTCAACACAGTCGCATAAAATTCGCTCCTGATCCTCCAGTTCCAGCTTACGTACAGTGACAACTTCAGGCTTGAGGACAAGCAGCATAATGGGATTCTCGGGATCGCTAGGGCAGTAGACCCAGTCGCTGCGAGGATCCAGCTGCGCTTTCATAGCCTTGATGTTCTCGCGTGACTGGGAGAGGATGTCGGGGTTGGACTGAAGCAAGTTGAGTGTCTCGCTGGCGGTGACTGCCAGCATGGCCGGAAGAGCGGCGGAGAAGGTGTAGGCGGAGGAGGTGATACGCTGGTGCTCGACGACGTCTTTCGGGCCGGCGCAGAAACCACCGCCAGCACAGAGAGGTCCGGCAAGAGAGCCAATGATCATGTCAACCTGTTGGGGATCCACGTTCTGCGCCTCAGTAATGCCACGGCCAGTGCGACCAAGAACACCGAAAGACCAAGTCTCATCAAGAATAACACGGAACTTGTACCTCTCTTTGAGCTCAACCAGGCGGGGCAGATCGATGGAATCTCCTGAAAGCTCAAACAGACCCTCAGTCACGACGAAACGGCGAGTAAGCTTCTTGGCGTTGGCCTGCTCCTTGGCAACAGCTTTCATAACATCTTCGAGGTCGTCCATATCATTGTGTTCGAACCAGCGGATAGTGCTTCGCGATTGCTCAAGGCCTTTACGGATGGAGAAGTTAACGTTTCGGTCTGCAATGATGACATCGCCACGCTTGCAGAAAGAGGGAATGACACTGGAGATGGTGCTAAAAGCCTGGGCGTAGACGATACAACCCTCGGTACCCAGATACGCGGCGATATCAGCTTCGGTCTTCATATGAACGTCCTGAGTGCCATAGAACTGGGGAGGGCCACAGGGGCCAACACCATAGGTGCGTAGAACCTGAATCGCCTTTTCCTTGATTTGATCATTCCCATTGAAGTTGTAGAAGTTGTATGATGCGAGATTGGTCACGGTTCGGCCGTTAGCGAGCTTCGATTTGGGGCCGGTTGGACTATTGAAGATATTAAATGCTGATTATTGGCACGAATGGGTATAGTAATACTCACCCAACGAGGACGGGGAGGCGTTCAGTTTCAGTGGCTTCAAAAGCGGTCTGCTCCTCGACAAGAGGCTCGGGTTGCCACTCGTCGATTAGCTCTTCAATCTCCTGCAGCGCATCCCAAGTCAGCATCAATTCTACAACCCTTCTTGATTTAGTAGTAATCTTACATCTTCCCTCAGCTTGACATAGTTCTGCTTATGCGTCGAGTAAGACGGTGACAGGAGGTAACGGACGAAGAAGAGCAGCAGCACGGCCTCAATGGCGGATCGCACGGGATCATTCTGATAACTTGACTTGATGTAGCGAAGAAACACAGCAGAGCCAGGCACTTTGTGAAAGTACACTGAGGCTTGCTCAAGGATATCGCCCAGCCGGGCTTGAAGTGTATCGAGTTCCATCGTCCCTCAAAAGTTGTCGTCGTCACTGGCTGCTTCGATTTCTCTTGCCTTATCTCGTATAGTATCGTATCGTATCGTATCGTATCGTATCGTGCCTCTCAATCGTGGAAGGGCCAGTCTTGTATCTTCGACCTTGTGTGTTGATGTCAGGAGTCCGAGTAAACTAATGGGGTTTTTGGAAGTGATGGCCCGTCAATTGATTGCCCTGCCTGCATGGATTGACAAAGGGGTCGCCAGGACCCTCCTAAGGAAGTTAATGTAAAACGAGTCAGGCTACGCAAGGTGATTGGCTGTACTGATTGGTCTCTAACACTCATATCTTACAGGGGCTCGTCGGGTACCTGAGCTGTAAGACGGGTCAACCACTTCAGTCATCGGATAGTCCGGAGGCTTGGAATACGCAAAATAAGCTTACAGATCAATCATGGAATACAGTCAATAAAAGACACCACAGCAGATGATGTACTGTCAATCGATCAACGAGTTGTTCACTTGCATCAGGGAAAGGTTTGAACGGGGGTCAGAAATTGAAAAGAATGGAAAAAGGCATTATTTGCATGTAAGTCTAAGGTTTCTGCCATGTGTTGCTTCCTTTCATTGTACACATTAATAAGTTTAGAAAAGTGCGCCTTGTACCAAAAAAGTCAGTCCAGTTTAGCCAGTGAATGCTAGGTCTGGCTTGTGTTGCCGACCTCTTCTCTCCACCTCTCGTCCCCTTCCACGTCTATAAAACTTCAAAGTGTGTACATATGCATCCACCTGTGCTAAGTACCGAACCGAAAAGCAAAAACAAAAAACAAAAACTTGGCATTTTAACAATTTTCTTCTGTGCATGAAAACAGCGCGTCAATTGACGCTGTGGGGGGGATTTCCAAAAAAGAGACCCTCTGCCCTGGTGGTTGTCGCTTAAAACAGCTTGATCTTGCCAGTCGCCGAGGCCTCGACGCGCTTGCTGCCTGTCATTGTGAGGCCAGCGCCGGTGTAATCGGGGGCCTTGATACCAGTGGCCAAGGTGCTGTTGGTGTTGTCGTGGTCAAGATAGTTGGGTTGCACAAGTCCCTCAAGAGGAATCATCTTCTCGATGGTCTTGCTGAGGGACTCGCCCATGAGTTTACCTACTACGGCAGGTCCAGCAATGAGAGCGATGAATACGACCAGGAGAGTAAAATAGAGGATGGCATAGCGAATCACGCGTCTTCGTCTGAGCTTTGACTGCTTCATCGAGTAGATGGGAGGTCGAATTTGTCGGCTATAGACTGTTAGTGTAATCAAAATAGACGAAAATGGGAGGACATACCTTGGACGAAGCCAGAACAGCATCATAGAATGAAGCATATCAACCTTGGGGATTAGGATGACGGGCGCCATGAAGAAAAGCAGCCAGTGGCCCAAAACGAAATCGGCAGAGAACATGGAGAGTTCAGTGATCTTGCAAAGAAACTCACGGGCAGGCTGGGAAATTGTGTGCCATCCCATCGAGTACCACTTTCCGTTCCAAAAAGCGATGTTGGAAGCGTCACCCTTAAACTCACGAGTGAGACAGGTCGAAACAATCAACTTGACAAAGAAGCGTTGAATCGAGACCACAGCAATCATACCAGCCACAGTTCGGGTGAAGTTGAAGCTCTCTAGAATGAACATGCCCAAGAAGGAAATCAACAGGAAGATGACAGCTGTGGCATGGGCGATAGCAGCAAGAACACTGCCGAACTTCTTGCAGCACATGCCGAGGAGGGGTCCCATGCAGCAAGCCATGCCGAACATAGCAGCCAAGACACCTGCATTGACGGCGACGGGCGCGAAGGTAATGACCAGCAGCCGCATTAGCGATTGAGTGGGATGAATTCTGTTCCTGTTCTCTGGTTCTTGTTTGTCCGCAATAACACCAGTTTGGGCGTTGACAAAAAGATAGGGCAGAATCGTCACGACAGCAAGCATCAATGGAGAGAAAATTTCACTGAAGAAAATGTTGGCGAAAGGAGCTCGAGGAACGTCAGCCGACGCTTTGGCAGATGGGTCTCCGAGCGTCTTGCGTTTGTAACCAGTAAGACGGGTTCGGGAGAGACGACAGTACGAGATCCAAGATGAGGCGTGGCTGCGGGAATTACCACGCGACAACCAACGAAGATAATCTCGGTAATCGATAAAGAAGTCGGTCCAAGCAAACTGATGGGGGTTGTACAGGAAGGGTGAGATAGTCAGGGCAAGAAGGGTGATCCAGAAGTAAATCAAGACACCCTTCCAGACTGTAAGCGTCGCGAATAGAAGCATCATGAGCAAACGAGCGCCAAAGTAAATAGCTGGTCCGGCGAATCGAGAGTACAAGACACCAAAGGGAATGCGAGCCGTGGCGAAACCACGACCGGTACCAATATATCGCGCACCACCAAACGAAATGTTCTGCTGCACAGAGTTCGCGTAGATCTGACAGACGAAAACTTCGAACATGAGCGACAACGAGCAGAACTGCTTCATCAATCGAATGAAAGCACGCCAAATGCCACGTTCCGACAATTCCTGGACGATAAGGGGGATGAAAGAGAGGAACAGAACGAAGAGAATGGATACGATACATCTGTAGATCCAATCCGTAAGTGCGTCAGTGTTGGCACAACCGGTAGGGTAAAGAGGATCGGTATCGGGAACGTTTCGGTTGTACTCGCAAGGAATTGTCTCATGGCGGAGAGCTCCTAGGTTGACCATGGTAATCATGAACATCTGAACTGAGAACATGATGAACATGTTGTTCAAATGGAAACCAGGATGGGCGTAGTAGAAGGACAAGAACCGATCCAGAGGAAGTTGAGTGCCAAGGTAGTAGTACTCGCGCGACAAGAATTGTTCACCCATACCAGTACCAATCTTTGTTGTAAAGTTGAGAACGGAGCCAAAACCCAAATCACGACCCTTTCCACACTGGAAGTATTCGCACTGCTTGATACGACCTCCACGGAGGATGGCGGTCATACCAGCGTAAATATCTTCGTTCAGGTGAAGACCCTTCTGAGCCTTGGAGACACCACCACGAGTCGTCATAAAGATGCCGTTCAGGAAATCAGGATGTCCGTAATGGAGCTTACCACCGATCTGTGCCATAGTTCGAGCAAATAGTGTACCGAATGTCTGTTCCTTTCCAGCTGCAATATCACCAAGGATACCAATGTTTTCCGAGAAAATGTACTCACGAGCACCGAGGATAGCAACAGGGGAGGCGACCTCATTCTTGACACCAGGGGTATAGGGAGAAACATTGTCAGTCTTCATCTCCTCGAACTCGGCAAGAACACTACGGATCTTCAGACACTCTTCCAGATAGTTGTCCTGATTGGCATCGATGAGCTGAATGTACTCGCCACGGTAGAAGATGATAGAGTGGTTCTGGTTGTCGGACTTGCCGTCACCGAGGATAGGGTTGCCAGAAAGCTGAACACGGAACTTGGGACGTCGCATGCCATTCTCCATGACCTCGGAGTGACCATCGATAAGAACGGAGTACAGTCGGGGCTCTTCGCCCTCGGCAACTGGGGGCTCTTCGTCGAGGTAAGCGATCTGGAGGTCGGGATAAGCGCGAAGCAGGAACTCAGCGTTTTCCATCTCTTCCTTCTTGAACTTCGAGAATCTCTGCATAGAAACAACGATCTTGAATTTCCGGCGAGCCATACGCTCGAGCTCGCGCTCAAGTTTATCAGTGTTACCACCAAACATCTGGACAACCTCAGGGTTTTCGACGCGGTATAGAAGCTTGATGGCACGGCTGTAATTCATGAAACCAGAGATAGTGCGGTAAAGAGTCTGGAATCGCAGAGAAGCCCAGATACGTGTGCGCAGGGTATACTCAGGCGCGGAAGACTTGAAACCGATGCAGTAAAAGGGCAGATCATCGATCTTGCTCTTGGCAGTGTTCTTCTCGTCCTTGTCAGTTTCTCCATTGAATTGAGACGTCTCATCGGCCAGGATCTTGGTATCTTTGACAAAGCAATCCCACTCATGAGGGTGAAGTTGCTTGAGGTACTCCAGAAGCGTGACTCGAGAGTAGGGCTCATCTTCTCGAATGATTTCACGAAGAGATAGAAGAATCTTCTCACTGTAGTGAGGAATCATGACAGTGAATGTGGGCATGTTGTCGACTGGCACAGGCTCTGGGATGGGGGTAGAAAGAGACTGGGCAAAGAATGAAATTCGGCGCTCGGCTTCGCTGTAAGCAGGGAAATATTCCGTTTTGAAGGAATGATCTTCCTGAGAAATGAAAAAGGTTGGAGCACGCAGAGTTCGCTTGCCCTCCTGCTCAGAAGGAACCTGGTGGTACAGCAGTTTCTGCACGTGCTCGATAGCCAAGAGATGCTCACGATACATGGAGATAACGATGGCGTTCCACACTTGAGAAATGAGAACCTTAGGTTTGTACTTGATCTCCATGTCGGTAGTGGCAAGGATCTTGGAGTACACACGCTTTGGGAGACGGGAAAAGACGTTTCTCCAAGGTGTCAAGATGGAAGATCCGATGTAGAAAGATCTAGCAACCGAAAAGACGGTGTTCAAGAGAACATACCACAGGTAGGTATCAAGGAAGAAGAAGATGACGTCGGTGAAGGCCATCAGGGCTAGAACAATGGTTGGGTGCCACTTGCAAAGCTCTTTCCCGAAGAGAAGTTTATCTCCCAAACACGAGTCGACCTTCATGATGTTCAAATATCGGATGGGGTCGCGGAAGGACAGAATCAGGTAGATGTAAGAAACACCCATCTTGACTCCGAAAACAGTCGCCCAGAGTCCATAGGACATTGCCATATCGTTACCGCGGAGCTTGGGCCAGCTAGCAGTGAATGTTTGACTAGCAACGTATTTCCTGTTGTTGGTAGCCAGGTAACTGCCGAAAAGGCCGCCAAGGGGCATGATGGAAAAGAAGATGAAGGTAATCAGCGCGATGACAAAGTGAACAATACCAATCGCCGTGTCGATCTTCTTTCCCCCAATGCCTTCAAGGAAGAACACCTTGATACCAGGGGCGATATTGAGTACCAGAATGAAGAGCAGGAAAAAGAGCTTCTTGGTAAGATGCTGGGCACCAGCCCATCGACGCGGTACATATGCCCACTCGGCGAGAGTGGCAAGAACTTGAATCAAAGAGGCAATAGCACCACCAAAGCCGACGATGGAGAACGACTTGGCGGTTGAGGGGGACTGGTTGAGCTGTTGCTCATATTTAGGGCCGACGAGGATACTCGGGGCATTGTGGGAGGTATAGAACCAGAACATGGTCAAATGAATGATCCAGATACGGTTGAAATTGACCAGAAGATGGAACCAAGAGCGAGACTCGCGGTAAGTCTTGAAGAAACACTTCTTCCAGTTCACATCCTTGAGCTTGACATAACGCTCGGCAGGTGGCACATCAACAAGCTTGCTCTTGTCATGGAGGACAATGCGATCGATGCCCTCAGGGTACCAGAAAAGCTGGTTGCAATCGTCGTAACCAATGATGTTCTTGTGGTCACGCTCTCGGCGAACATACACGCCATCAGAAATTTCGTAACCTTGATCTCTCACATATTGATAAAGAGGAGTGATGACGTTGTTAAGGAAGGTAAACTCTTCCACCGGCTCAACAAGAGCTTGGCATGCGGGAGAGTTGAGGTAATCATCCGCACACTTGAAAATGAAACACAAACACTCTGGCATGAAGCGGACCTGGTTGGCTTCACCCCAGCAAAGAAGGTACAAGGCGATTTGTCGAATGCGATCATGCTGGGACATCTTATTCATGCGGGTCTTCCAGCGATACTCAGCAGCCTCAAGACTGTCGTCACCTTCGAGGTCCTGGAGGGTTTCGGCCTCGCTAGCCTCGGGATCCTTCTTCTTCTTCTTGTTACCCTTCTTCTTCCTCCCCTTGCCAAGACCGTTGGCGAATCCAACAGCATCGTCAAGGTCTAGATGAGCGGCGAAATACCACTTGCGGTAGTTGGCGTTGTCGCCACCGATGTAGTCGGCATGAAGGGAGAGAAGAGCCTGGTTTGGGGTCATACGGGAGGCTCGGGAGTCGAGAAGGATCATCAGATGGTCATACATGTTCCGCATGCTGTCTCGTTGGAAACCGAATTTGGAGCACAGGTCAAGAAAGATGTCCTCGATCTCCTCCTTGGACAAGGGAATCTGGGCATCCGAGGTCCAGGCAGGATAAGGTTCTCGGGAGCGTTGACCAGGAGGTAGAGCATTTCCATAGTCCATACCATAGTTGGGGGTTGATGCGCCGGAAGAGCGATTTCCTCCATAGGAGATTTGTGACGAGGGAGGTCGATAACCACGTTGTCCGTCATTGTAGCTGTTATAACGTTCGTCGCCACGGCCATAGTAATCCATTTCGGCAGCGCGAGCCATATCCGATCTCATGGTGAAGTCGCTAAAGGTTTCGGAATCCTCTTCGGAGCCCTGTCGACCACCTTGACCTTGGTGACCACGATCATAGTCCTGGTCGTAGTATCCGCCCTGGCCATTGTCGTAGTAGCCATCTTGATACTGGTCGTGGCCGTCGTAGTAGCCTCCATCATGTTGATAGGGGTTGTTGGGATCGGCGTTGTAGTAACCACTGCCGCTTGTTAGCAAAGTGTATACCTATCATCCAGTTATAATACTCACGATTCGTCGTAGTAGCCATCGTTGTTGTTGTTGTTGTTGCCGTGGCCGCGGTTATCATAGCCCTGATCATAGTACTGATCGTCTTGATAATAGGAGTCGGTGTTTCCACCTTGCTGTTGATTGCCTCCCTGAGGATGGCCATAGCCATCATCATAGTGGTCGCGTTGACCACCGCCTGGATATCCCGACATGTTGAGTTGATTAGATTATCTGTGAAGACCAGTGGTTAGCCATATCATCTCGGAGCTGATAACTGAGCCACGCTTGGTCTGAAGCTGGCCCACGTCGCCCGCGTGTTGCAAATGGGACGAAGCACACGGTCCAACTCAGTAATTTAGGCATTGGCAACTCACCTAGAGATACACATGTGGATGATCAACGAGCGTGATGTGATTCAAGATCAGGCGGAAGAGCAAGCGTGACCGGCACTGCAAGATGAAGTTGTCAAAAAGCGTCAAAAGGCCGTGGAGGCAGTGACTTGGGTTAGAAAGGCCAAAGAAAGAGATGATATTCAGTGTCGATTGCAGTTGAAAAAGATGAATCAATCACGAGAGTGATTCACCGGCTTGAATAGTCGTTGTCGCAAAACGGCGAAACAAAGCGATTTGGCGAGGCCGTAAAACGAGTGTCGGCAATGCGTAATGCAAAGAGTAGCAAAGGGGAGAGACGAGGGTTGGTTTTTGGTGGTTTGAGTTCCAACACGCACGGGCAGGGAGAGAAACGCTGCCTGTCTCGGCGCCGGGTTATCCAGGACGAAGGTCAGGGGTGTTACAACTCCAGTTTCGGGTGTGGCTATAGGATGCCGGGGGGTGGCCGCTCGGTGCCAATGAAAAGACGTTTCCAATGGATGTTCTGTATTAAAAGCTCCTTCGTTTGTAAAAGAAACAGGCAACAGATGGGATGGCAAAGGTAGAGAAGAAAATAGTTGAGAGAAAGACCAAAAAGATTGTTTGTTGTTTTGGTTGAACCACGCAGACACGTATGTACACAAAACGTCGGAGTGGAAAAGGAAAGGGAGGGAGCGATGGATCAATGGATCAATTGAAAACCAAACAGCACAGCACCACACAATAAGAGGGAGGCGAGGTATCGGGCAGTTTGAAAAGGGAGACTTTAGTAGAGCGAGTTTCGAGTCTCCATTCGCGTGAATCAGCGAATGAGCGGCAGGGCTCAGGATGGCCAAGAGCTTCTCTCCAATCGCCAGGTGAACCAGTGGCCTGCAGCCGTTGATGGAGCTTTTGAATTTACAAGGCGTGATACCCGCTAAACCCGAAATTCGCAGCGGCCAGACCGCTGAAACTCAATTCAGTTCAAAGATACGATACAACCGTCCATCTCTCTCGCACCAACATTAAGCATTTCTCATCGTGATGCGCTGTCCAACCAGTGGGTCATCCGGACCGTTTCCTGGTCCGTCTCCTTTCGTTCCTTGCTTTGCTCCTGCTGGCCCCATCCATCCCATCCCATCTTTGGATCCTAGAGGCCCATCGCCCCTAAATAGCTGACCCGCGTCCGCGACTCCCAGCGCAAGCCAGGGGCGTCGACCAGGAGCGACAGGGGATACGACTTCTAATTGGGCTTTGCAGGGGGTGGTTGGGTCCTTGTCTCCAAAGGGTGGCTGGCCAGTTTGGATTCTCTTGAGACAAGCACAACGGACTGCTCGGATATGCTGCTGTTCAACATGCCCCCCCCCCCCCCCCCCCCCCCCCCCCCCCAGTACTTGCTAGGTACTCGCTGGCCAACTTCTCAGCTGGTCTTGTCACGCAGTCATGCTAACATTCTGCAGCCAGGCGGTCCCCACGCGACGCCTCATCGACACGAGATTCATGAGGCGGAACCTTGGACGGGCTCGTAGCCTTCAAGTACCGTTCTCATAGTCAGCCACGCGTTCATCGCCATTGGCACGGAGTGGTTTCTTCTCACGGGCCGGATACTGCTGCGAATCGGGCTGCTCGACGAGGCCTCCACTGGGGGGCAGCGGCGCCCCTGAACGGCGCATCCGATTTTTAAGACAATCTCTTTCTACGGCCCAGAGCTGTGGTTGATGATGCCTCACGAAAGTGGTCATCAAATGAGACAAGCATGGGCACCTCAGGTATCCAATTTTGCCTCAAGCGTGACATGGTGTAAGTTTCGTTGCGTTACAGTGGCATCAGTTGGAGGTTGCAGCTGGTCATTGTGAAAGCAAGCCCAATAGTGGCTGAGCTATTGTCCTCAAAACACGATATCCAAGGCAGGAAATGCATGAACCAAGGTAATTCTCCTGCGTGTCTGCAAAGTTTCCATGGCTTTCAGGTTTGAGGTTAGTTACAAGCTTGATATCAAACTATTTACACGTGTCTATGACCCTGCAAGCTGCTGGCTCCCGTCCACGGCTGCGGCCATAGCCGTAGGCAGCTGTAGGCGAGGACTTCGAGAAGCTTCAGCTGGTTCGTCAGATCGTGAAGCGTGGAGTAATTAAAAACTGTTGCGTAACCTTGTCCTCGAAATGTGCGTGCATGCATGCATGCATGCTCCCTCCTCCTCTTTAGTGACTTTTCTGTGATGTACGGTATGGGATGGTCGGTCAATGAACCCAGTCCGTCCCTTATCTCTTGCGTTGTATTCCACCACTTGTCAAGTAATATCCGACACTTGCACCCATCAAGTTTATCTTTCCGTAATTAATGTCACTGACATGCTAATCTTGACTGTAATTGTTTCAGCCTTAAGATCCCAATGTCATCTCGATTGTGAATTGGTGATTACAGAGCAAAGTCTGAGAGGGGCGGTTATTAAGCAAGCAAGTTAGAAATAAAGTGGGAAGGCAGTACCCAATTATGCAGGAACAGCTCGATCATGGATCCTGCATTCTCGTCTTGATCTTGAGAGACTGAATCCTTCATAAGATGCATATCAAAAGGGGCTTCCGTAAAAAGGAACAGCCGACGCCAATACGACCAATTGGTGCAGCATCTGTTGTGCAAGTACATAGTATATAAAAAACGTACAGCCACAGAGGGGCTCAGGCCAGGTCCTCATTCATCACCAGCAGCATAATCACAATCGATGACGACGCTGTACGCGGCCTATGTAATGCAACGCTCCCAGACCTTAGCTCTCTGACAAGGCTATCCCTGGTCGTCTGAGACGCGATCATCGATCCCCCAATGCCGGGAGTTCCAAAGCAGTGGTTTTTCTTCAATTTTTTTCATCTTCTCCATTTCTATAGGTGGTGCCAAAGTATTAACTTCGTAGTTTAGCTCAATCTCCTAACCCAAATCTGGCTCAACGGCCCCGTAATCTACCACGCTAGAAAGGTTTGAAGTTGGGAAATACAATGGGAAGCGGGTTGAGGGATTCAGTTTGTGTTGTCAGATAAACTGGTGAAACGCCACCCGTTAATTAGCAGCGGCTGGTGTGAAAATTGACTCGATACAAAGTCTTGTGAATGGCTGGCTGGCTGACTTGGCTTAGGAAAGTGACAAATGGCGACGCCAGACTGTGATTTACCTGCAGCGTTAAACAATAAACATGCCGATCCTGGTTGTGGATGTATTACACGGCTGTCGTACCGAACAATTCATGAAGATCTGTCAACAGCCGATGGATGATCACTCAGACTGGAGCACTTTCATTGACGGATTGACTGAGAAAACTGATAAATCATACCTAGAGAGCCAAGACAGTCAGCCAGTCGTTGGCCACCTCCTTTTCCCATGTTCCCACCTCCCACCCGCTCAAAATAGTCCGAAAATGGAGTCGCTTGGATTATTTTAGGTTCAGTCTCATTTATGGTTGAGCCTCTGGCTCCGGCTCATTTCGCTATGATGGCTTCCACTAATAGGTGCAGGTGCGACCAAATCCACAGTACAATGTCCATGACAAGAAGGAATATACGTCATTCGTTCGAGCGCTCCGCATGAGATTACAAGTTGTCCGTAAAAACGCGCATCGAAATGTAGCAAATGTTGTGGGGTGGTATAATCCTCATGCGATGGCAAAGTCGTTAGCTGTTCAGGGGTGCGATGCAAACTGCTTACCCTATTCCTGTTAGGAGAAATCTGCCCAACAAGTCCAGGCATCCCATACAAGCGAGCACCAAAAATAATCTTTCCAAAGCCTGTTTCCCGTTTCTCGGCCCGGGTCCTATCGTCCCTGGTGTCAGCACTGTTAGTTTATTTGACTCGACCAGCCTCGTTTTCTAGACTTGTGGCCGAGATACTTGCACTTTATGCAGAAGTCATCAGTACCATCATCGTCAAGAACGTACGTTGTCTCAAATTGGCATCTATATGCAGCACAAGTCTCTGCAATTTCTACCGTAAGCCAATGTCTTAATTAACTGATTCTCCTCCATGTCGAACGCAAAAGATGGTTGGGTTTGGTCACGTGTAGAAGCGATGGCGCATTCCAATAACCCGTTGCTCTGCCAACGCTGCAGTTCTTTACTTTCGTCCAAGACTTCACAGAATCACACATAGAAAATTCAAGTCTCTGCCAATGTCCGCCTGCATCCAAGCTAAGCCCTTTTATGCCATCAAGGCTTTTGTCTCTAGGTTACCGCATGCCTGAACCTTTATATTCTAACTGGAAGTGTTTGTTTATACATCCGTGTGCCATTAACAATTTCAAGAAATATCTACGTCCATTATTTGTCATAGTCCAAGCATTTTGTCTCGCGACTCTTGCAAACTCACAATGGCGAGACTGGCTGAGGCTTATTCCTCTAGTGACGATGGCCTTCCCGACCTAAAGACGCTACTTCAGAAACCCAACACCAGAGCAACGAAGAAGGCGACCAAGCCAGCAAGTCCAACCACCACGGCCCGTTCTTCCAAGGCCACTATCAGCTCCGAAACCAGACGTGTGCGACGTCTCGGCGACTCTAAGCAATCAACCGCCAATCCTCTCCTTCAAAAATGGAATTCGGGAGAGACGGAGAGCGCGAGGGGACGAAGGAGTAAGACAAACTCCGAGAAGTCATCACGAGAAACAACTCCTACTGAGAGCTTTTCTTCTGGTTCCAGGAAGGACATAGGGTCTGGCTCTGACTCGGAAGAAGATAACGCCACGCTACGGTTTCGCCAGCAACCTAGTAGGGGGAGAAATCGAAGGATTGTAGAAGACTCTGACGACAGCAATGATAGCGAGGAGGGCTCCGGTTCTGAGAAGGAGACAGTATTGATGAGAGTACGACGACTTCAAAGTACCAAGACAAGTACAACGATAGTGCCCAACATGGACGCCAAAAACCCAGCCTCAAAAATCAACTTGACTACCAAGTCCAAGGCACTATTATTCGCACGGGAAATCGATAGTGAAGCCGACAGTGAAGGGAATCATGAAGAGGAAGACATTGAGGAACCGAGTATTTATCAAACCGCGGACGAGGATTCTGATTCTTTATCTGAGTGTGACTGGCTGAACGATTCTCCTGAAATTTCAACGAGAAAGGGGACAAGACAGTTCGGCAACCAACCACCAAGAGCTACTGGCACAAGGGATCGTATACCGTCGATCAAGAATGTTCCGACTCTGCTACCAAAAGCATCTTATAGTATTAGAGATGCTAGGAATAGCAAAAACCGCGATATCACCAAGCCTGCGTCAGGTGGGGAGATTACTGCGTCTCGGAAGTCCAGTCAAAGTGGTCGGCAAGGCACTTCGGCCACAAACACAGCCTCTGATCTTGCAGACACACTTTCCAAACTACGACTTCAGCTCGAGGACTTTTCAGATGAAGACAGCAAGATGTCCAGCAAGGACCACTTCACTACTCCTCCCAGTACTCCTCCTAGAGCAACCAATCCCAAAGGCCTTGTCTCTCCGAACAAGAAGATCGTTATCCCCAAGACACCTCATCGTCCGAGCATGGATGCCTTTTGGAACCAAGATTTGGTTAATGACTGGAATGACCAGCACTCGCCACACAAGCTTATGCTCCCCCCTGTCACTAAGAGCCCTAGCAAGGCGAGCCCTAAAAAGGATCCCAAAAAGGAGACCAAGAAATCCTTCGCCGCTAGAAAACACGCGCTGGCTGAGAGTTTCCTCCTTGAGCTGGACAGTAAGATCACTCAGGGCAGAATCGCCGAGCTTGCTGAATCCACGGGTGGTGTAAAGCTTGTGTGGACAAAGACACTCAACACCACGGCTGGCCGAGCAAACTGGCGTCGCGAGACTACTCGAACCACACGAAAGACTGACGGCGAGCAACTATCCGTGACGTATAAGCACCACGCTTCGATTGAGCTTGCTGAAAAGGTCATTGATGATGAGCACCGTCTTCTCAATGTGATGGCCCACGAGTTTTGTCATCTTGCCAACTTTATGATCAGTGGTGTTACAACGAACCCTCACGGTCGCGAGTTTAAAGTTTGGGCGGCAAAGTGCTCAGCTGTATTTTCTGACCGTGGTATCGAGGTGACAACGAAGCATAGCTATGATATCGACTTCAAGTACGTATGGGAATGCGATGAGTGCGCGACTGAGTTCAAACGACACTCCAAGAGCATTGACCCAAAGCGACACCGATGCGGCAGCTGCAAAGGACCGTTGAAACAGACGAGACCAGCGCCCAGAGGAGCGGCAGCAGGAAAAGCCCCGAGCCGATATCAGGTGTTCGTCAAGGAGCAGATGGCTATTGTGAGGGGGGAGAACCCCGGTAGTCCGCAAAAGGTTGTGATGAAACTCATTGCGGAGAAGTGGGCGAAGCAGGAAGGTAAACCTGGAGGCAAAGGCCCCAGCAAATTGGGAGTTGAGAGTATTGCTGAAAAGCTGGTTGATCTGACCATCGAGGGTGAAGCATAGATAGGAGCATGTTAGATGAATACCCATATGCATAATATTGTACATGACAGCACGGATAAGCATCGACGCATTTTCTGTGGTTTGTAAAGAGATCTCGCGCCTGAATCTTTACGGTCAGATGTGGTTTCTATTTCGCTATAATTCCTGGTTAAATCTTCCTCCTCAACACCAATATTCAGCCTAGACGGGCTACCCTGCATCTCGAAGAGCAACCTTCACAAAAATCGTTAGCCAGGCCTGGATACCTCGACAGACCTCTTACCAACCAGAGACATATAGTGACAGAAGAATTCCTTTTGTAACGAGTGCACGTCTTTGTAATTTATGAATTCAAAATCACGACAGTTAAGCATAATTAGACAAATTCCATTCAGTGGACTGCAAGCTGTGCCTCAGATCGCAACTACATATTAGATCAAGACATCCCATGGCGTCAATGCAGACTCATAACATGCAATCAGAATTTAGTACGGATGACCATAGTCAGTCACGGTCGTTGGCGCGCGTAAAAGAGTGGTTTCTCCAGTACCTAGACATTGATGTATATTTACATTCGTTCATTGATCCATCCACAAAGAAAATGTCGTCAATCGTGGTAGTCATCCCAGAATATCCTATGCCTTACATACCCACTCCGCCCGAACATACATTCACTTGTTCATGTGTCCTCGCGTTTACGCGCCAAATAGACCCCAGTCCTTGATCTTGAATGTCTCCCAGATCCTGGCCGAGTACTCGACGGCGTCACCGATCAGCTTACCCTGGCGTCCCAGCTCAAGGTCAACTTCCGACTCGTCGTATTCCCCCTTAATATGTGGCACGTTGATCGTGATAAGAATGTCCGTCTTCTCCTTCTCGAGTCGCAGTAATGTCAGGATGATAGCAGTGAAGTCGGGTGCAGAGGTTGTGTCGCGAGACTTGCTAACGTGAGGGGTCTGGGTGGAAATGAGCGTGTAGGCGGGTGTGCCGCTGGAAAGAGTCAGTCATCTTTCTCCTCTCGTGTTTTAAGGGAGCGTACTTTAGTCTGGTGAACTCAGTCTCAGCAGTGTTCCAGATCTTGACGGTATCAATATCCGATCCAACCATGTCTTCGAGATGGGTCGTCATAGCACGGCCGTCAACCTCAGGGCCTGAGCCAGAACCTCCGACGCGCTCGGTGATATCAAAGATGATACTAGTGAATCCATCTTGGTCGATCCAAACTTCCTGGTTATCGGGCACTTGTCGCAACTTGCTACAGGAACGGAGAATCAGCACGAGAACGAGCTCTAGGCGCAAGGAGAATACACTACGAACCTGACATCGGCGAACTTGGCGGGCAGGTCGCAAGTAATTGCGCCCCCGTAGAGAGGTGTACTGACGAATTCAGGCATTCTAATGAAGCGAGGACGGTTGTAGGGGTGTTTGTCGCAAACTTGATAGAGATGTTGATCTTGATGAATGCGGGCAGCTGGGATTTAAATTAGGTGCCAATAGCTAAGCACTTTTATAAGCTTCATAGGATCAAGTTTAATGCAGGATGTGAGTCGCCTTTATCGAAACAGCAAATCTTGGCAATGGGTGCTACCAGGAGGAAATGGGCGCCTGAAAGTGGGCGACGAGCGATAGATCATGGGTATGTATGCCTTGCCTTACAGCAATCTGCTTGGGTTTGGAGGGGCCGAGGTGACCCCGCTGTGGAAGGATGACGTAAAAACCAAGGCGCAGAAGCCTCACTTGATGAGAAGTGCAGTCACAGGGAATATCATCTTTTAACTGCGTAGAAAGACCATTAACGAGGCTGGAAAAATCCAAAAAGTAAAAATTGATATCGAGTGAAGTTAGACATAGATAAGAAACTATTCAAAAAAGAAAAAAAGAAAAATTCGAACCTAGAGATTCTAGATGAATGGTTTCCAAAGATTAGATGAATGGAGTCTGTTGGGCCAATCCCACGGTCACATCTGGTAAAAGGCAAGAGGTGAGTTCGATGGGAGGTCCCACTCCGAAAGATAGCTCTGCAATTTGGCTTTATATACCCTTTCTGGGATGAATCACAGCCAATCACAGCACATCACAATAACCCCTCCGAAGAACCGTAGCTCAGTTACCTCATGTAATCTGATCGATCTCAACAAGCTATTAGTATCTGTCTCTTACTTCTACTTTTTCATCTCCCATCCTTCACTAAGTACTTGAATCTGCTGCAAGATGTCCAACTGCATTTTCTGTAAAATTATCAAGGGTAAGAGTTAAGGAGCTGGAGAGTGAGCGGGGAAGCAAAGGGGGGAGAGAGTATGTTGAGGTGTTCATTTATCAACGGATTTTGTTCTCATTTGGTTATGGCGATAGCTGACTGTTTATCTGCATAGGTGATATCCCTAGTTTCAAGCTCTTCGAGAGCGACAAGACTCTTGCCTTCCTTGATATTGGACCTCTCAGCAAAGGCCACGCCGTACGTTCGAAACTACCAGCGTCATGGGCTCGCTGACTCGATATAGCTTGTCATCCCCAAGTATCACGGAGCTAAGCTTGCCGATATTCCCGATGATCACCTCGCTGAGGTTCTGGTAAGCGAAAAGTCCCCGTCATGGTTGGTGGCTAGATGTTGACATGTGCATAGCCTGTTCTCAAGAAGATCGTCAATGCGACTGGTGCCACCGACTACAATATCCTCCAGAACAACGGTCGCATTGCCCATCAAGAAGTTGATCATGTAAGTCTGCTTCACTCTGCCTCTCGACTATACTGAAGCTGACATAAAACTAGGTTCACTTCCACATGGTCAGACCACCGTTTCTACGCTTAACTATATCTAACAAGTGCCTAGATTCCCAAGCCCAACAAAGAGGAAGGCCTGGGCATTGCCTGGCCCACCAAGGCTGCCAATATGGAACAGCTCAAGGCTTACTACGAAGAGATCAAGTCAAAGATTTAGAAGGACATATCAAAATTGTGGTACTCAGTATCCAATGCAAGCCTTGGTTCTTGAAAAGCCCCTCTAGTATTATTATCAACGTGCCAGGCGCCGCTCTGCGCCCGTCAAATCAATATAATTGTCTACACCCCAAGTCTCTTTTGCGCTTCGTTCATCTAATCCAAGTCATCGGCAGAAGTGCTGGCTGCAGCAGTTGGGGGCTTGAGTGAGTACCAGTCGGTTTTGCCGCCGCTCTGAATCGCTCCCTGTCTGTCGTACAGTGTTCGCGCTCGGATGTACGGGTCAAGATGCCAGTAATCCTCTTTCAGTAACTTGGCAATCTTCTCGCGCTCAGACTTGATCTTCTTGCCTTGTTCGCCCTCGGGGTGACGAATCCATTCTCGAGTCGCTTGCTCAAACTTCTTAACCAACTCTTCACGTTCGACCAGGAGGCGGTCCCGCGTTTGCGTGTCCTTCATCTTGTCGTTCTCGCCAGGGCTGGGTTCCACATACTTGTACTCCCAATTCTCGTCGCCCTCAAGTTCCTTAATTAGGTGGTCGGGTGCAATGAACTCTTCAAGCTCGGATCGGTTGTTGGTGAAATGAACCTTGGCCGCCACGACGGGGTCGAGCCAGCCACGAATGACCTTCCAAATACCTTGTGATCTGGTCAGCCTGTGAGATCTACACAATCTTTGCCACCTTACTTACCTTGGAATAGCCATGGAGCCTTGTGTACCAGAACGGCACCAAGAGACTCAGGGTAGTTGGCCTCGAAGCACTTGATCATGAACTTAACAGGGGTATAATCCATGTTGGCCATGGAGAAGCCCGTCATGTCGAACACAATACACTGCATTTGCGTATTAGAAACTTGCAATAAAGGACATGTCGGAGATGACTTACAGCAGTATCGACAGGAGGTTCGAGGGTCATACGAGCTGTCTCGATGATGTAGACGGTGTACTTCTCCAAACTCTCTTCGCACTCCTGACCAGCCTTATGAAGCCGAACTCGAACAACGCAGATAGGTCGGCCTTGCTTGTCAGTACCGTGTAGGAAACTCTTGCCCATCCGGAGTTGTTTCATCATGTCAGCGCTAACTTGCTTGGTCGGGGAGTCAGTCTTCTCGTCCTCAACCGCAAAAGCATCGCCGTTCTTCATGATCTCGGCATCAACTTTCATGTCGTTATGTCTCCAATTCATAGTCGCGACCAACATGACAAGAGCCTTCTCAACGTCCCATTTTCGTGCTCGGAGAAAACGTAGAACCAAGGCATCAGGGTGGTCGTGCTTGACCATACTCCATATAGTGTGGCGAATAGTTTCGGGTGTCTCCTTGGCAAGTGTCTCGTGGAATTGCTTTGTCTCGTTGTACTTGTCCTCGTCAGCAGACTCAGTTGGTGTCGAAGTGCCAGATTTGCCCTTCTTGAACATGCCGAATCCTCGCTTTTTCTTTTGATCGGCATCGCCCGGGCTTGTCTCTTCCTTGGGCGACAGAATTTCGGCGCCAGAGCTCTCCTCGTCGGCAACGCCAGTAAGTTGGAAGACAGCGACCCATAGTTTACGAAGCTTCTCCTCTTGTTCAGGGGTCAAGTTGCCCGGACGTCCAGGAGGAACTTGGAAAGACATGATTGCGATCTCTTCTTCGAGTTCTTCGGGTGATGGCGAGTTATTAGAGCTCCCCACAGGCCAAGCTGATACAACGACAACTGCTGCAATGACTGCTGCAGCTATAACAGCAGAGTGAAGTAAATTGGCTTGAAGCGGGGGGTTGCCACTTGAACTGAAGCCAGTAGCACTAGGGGAGGTTGTGTAGAACCTCTTGGGGACGACAGCTGGATAATCGAGAGTTTTGAGGCTGGTTGGCTGTATCCTTGTGCTCGTAAGGTATCTCGCAGTTGCGAGGCTCCTAGTCAATGCAGGGGTTGTTGACGGCTTGGTAAGGGGAAGCCTCAGTAAGCTGGAGGAAAGGACAGATGACCGCAATTGAACGTGGCACAACAGTGATTGGGATGAACGGATAGACGGGCTATACAAGCATAAGGTTCGTCTCAGTTGAGTCCTCATAGGTGAAGGAATGGGTTAGGAGAAGATATGACAGAATCCAATTGCACGCGCGTAAACATGCGCCGCAAAAATTAAGTCGATGTCGTCGTTTATGGGGATTTTAGAATGCGGGACACCCCTTCTTGGCGTCGTTTTGAGCTCCACCAATCCTCGAGGCTTTGCAGGGACGGATGAGAACAATAAATTCTTCAAAAGGCCTCAAGCAGATGACAACGCAGCTACAGGCAATTACTTGAGAGAGGATAAGAGATGAGGAGGTGCGAGTGTACTAGGTAGGTACTAGGTAATGAAAAAGGCCGGCCAGTGGATTTTTGAGGGTGCGTGCGGGATTGAAAGACATCCATCGGCCCCCCGCGGTTCCAGTTGGAGTGGACAGGTCACGTATCGATTGACGTAGGGGAATTGTTAGTGTCCGGAGTACTCGGGAACAAAAGGCTGGAGGCCTGCTGCTATTCGAATTGCTATGATTTAAACACAAGAACAAAACATGTGTATCCCGTACCTACAGACCCTGTCGAGATTCTATAACAAGTATTGTAGCCGAAGGGTTTCTTCTTGCCTATGTAAGTAGTGGCATAGTAGCTGCTTGTATAAGCCATTACCCTACAGAGCTGGTCAACAGGTGAACAAAAGCCACCAACTCGGCGCAGGTGATATGACATCCATTATCAGAGGATATGACTATTAGAAAAGGTTATCACCCGGATGGTACTATTCCTTGTGTCTGCGTCTCCAATCCTGGCATTGTGTTGTTTGTGATTCCTCTATCGCCCCTGACTGGTGAGCTTCTCTGCTCACGCGACAGGTCGGGTCTAGGCTGAGGCAGGAGATTTGGATACGTGCTTGCGAAATTGCTCATAAACAGACAGGATAGATAATCTCCAGACAATACGCCTGATAAGCCTATTTGACACCACCATTGATTACAGTAAAAGATATCCCTCTAACAACGACGAAACATGATACGTATAAATACCCGTGATGCTTTCGATGATGGGTAGTAGGTTAGTGCTAACTACTACTTATTTACCTAACCTAACTGTTGTGGGAGAGCCACATTCGCTAGCAGCCACAAGTTAAAACGATTGCGGGGACGCCACAACAAACATGTTTGTTGACTTTCCGACAATTCAACTTCAACGTCACGACCAAAAGACGGCGAAACATCATCCACGCCCTCAACTTTGGAAATATACAGAATAATGCAAACAAGCTGAATAGATTACATAAGAGAACGCAAGACAAAACCCCAAGATGTCAACTACACCTAAGGACGCTGGCAAGCGTTCCAACTCCCGTTCTCGAACATCCAGGCCTACAACCCCTCTTCGACCCTCATCACGATCTTCTTTTCGCGACTCTGCGCGCGGTGCTAGCGACCACGACGCGCCATTTCCGTTGAACGCATTCGAGCCAGCCTTTGCCGAGCTTTCTGACGCCATGGCCGATCTCGAAGCGAATATGATGCACTTTCAGCTCATGCACGAGAGTCTGGCGAGATTCAGCGAGTCGTTCGCAAGCTTCCTTTATGGATTGAATATGAATGCTTTCTGTGTCGATTTCCCCGAGGTTTGCCTACCGAATCCATTCATTGTACTTCTACAGACGCTGACATCACTGACAGGGGCCGGTTCCTGAATCCTTCCGTCGAGATAGAACCCGACAAGAGCAACCAGCCGTAACTCCATCAAAATCCGAGGCTGATGCAGAGATGACATTCATGTAAGACCCCCAATAAAGTTTTCCATCACATCATGTTCTAACTGGTCCCAGGACCACGGATGGATCGTTTGTCGAGAATCCACCAACAACTACCAAGACATCCAAGTTCACAACGCCAGAGCCCCCGAAACGACAATCACGTCTCCCTGCAGCTCCAGGTCGAGGAACAACGGCACGAGGTAGATCAACACGGGGAGTCGGACGAGACCGGCCCAGTGGGCTTGCCAGGGCGCGCGGTCGAAGTGTCAGGTGAATATGATATGGTAGTCGACTGAAATAAACCGAAACGCCATTTGTGACACCATGAAAACCAAGCCTAGCTCCGATACGCCTTCAAAGCACCCATCGCCTGTTCAATTCTCTACGGAGGACATCGAGGTCGTATACGTTCAAGCATCCATGGCAACGTCATCGTCTCCGTCGGCAAAGGTGCGCTTTCGGTCGCCGTTGTCTGTTCGCAAGCCGACGGCGGCCTCGGCCTCCTTCTGAGTGTAAGGTCCTTCGGCGATCTGCTTGAGTCTGCAGGAGCATTAGCTTATGTATAAGAGGCCAAAATGGATACCCGTTGTTATCAAAGAGCAGCATACCTTCGCTTGTGAGGCTTTCCCTTTTGATGAGAAACTAGAGTAGAATCCGTCTCAAACCACTTGGAACACTCGACGCAGTAGTGACGTCCAAGACCAGGAAGATCCTCGGCAGCCTTGGTTTCCATGAATTGCTTCAGATGCTTTGGTGACAGCATATCGGCCTTGACTTGGTCGACATCTCGAGTCTTGCGTCGGGTCTTGGTGATTGTTCGCTTATTTGTGACACCCATTATTGCTGTGTAATAGGAAAGGGATACTTCGAGAATTTGCCGTCTGATGTGATTTCTGTGCTGTTCAATGCCTAGCTGGGTAGTGGAGGTTGGTGATTTTCAAAAAAAAAGTTTTGGTGGAGATCAACTGATAAGATCAGAATGCGGGGCTAGGTCAGCCACATTTGGTGACTGCAGTCATGATACCAGTACGGCAGTACCCAACTCAGGTATGTTCATGATGAGAAGGTGACAAGGTCTCATGGACTCTTAGAATTGGAAAACCTGGCCTCTATGACTTCCCACTTACATATTTAGCATATATAAATATATAGAGTGTCTCGCATAATCTCTTAGATGGAAGCTAATGAATTACGAAGTCTGTATGACTCTTTTCATCCAGGTGCTTGTGTTGGGGATAGATATGCTTTATTTATTGCAAGTCTTCAAAAGGTCTTTGCTTGATACCCACTGCAGGTTTCCAGCACAGTCACGCATGGCATCACATTTTATGTACATGTGTGATAAACTGAGCATGTTTAGACATACCTGGCTAACAATGTCAAGTTCTGGGTGTCGGGCCACAAGCACAGCCACATGCCCAGTCGTCATGGGCAATTGAACGGAGTTGGAAACACATGGCAGACAGCGGGTCTGGGGCTACCGGCTCCAGGATTTACATCGGCAATGAGCAGACATCAAGTTTAAAACCATTCCCAAGAAGGTTTGCAAGGTTGAACGGATGCTCTTACTATCCTCTAGAGCATACGATGTAAGTGCTGGGGCCACATGTGTGTTAGTGGCCAGGGTCTGTCCGCCTTGTAGGTCCCACGACGGGACGAGGTTGCGAATCAGTACTGTATGCGGCTGAGAGCTGCTGGGCTGGTGGCTAAGAACAGCAGCTGCCCCAAGAACCGGCAATAGAAATGTAATCGTCTTACCTGTTATTGGACAACAGATACGAACTGGGCGGTCTGCGGCATGGCATTTGGCAGAAACACAGTTGGGAGATGTACGTGCAGGGACACAAGGGGGTGTGGTTTCGTGAGAGCTTCATCTTGACCCATTCTAAGGGTTACCCCAATTTCTTGCCGAAAGACAAAAATTTGACCATATTTCTCGGTGACCGAGTACCAAGACCTCGGCTTTCGCATGTGCGAAGACCATCCAAGCGGCGACCGAAGGTAAAGCCGCTGGTCCGAGGCTCCGCAGTGATTAAACCCTGCGGAGCGAGTCGATATTTTGCCCAAGCAGACTGCATTGTTTGTCAATGAGTGAACACGCCGGGGTCTTGAAGAACGACTAGGCCCTTTCGGGATCACGATGCGGGAAATTGTCCATCGTCCGGGGCCCACGCCGCAACGGGTGGCGTTCCTATGCCCGTAACGCCCGGGGAACACCAGGCCAGCCAGGACTTATGCAGAGGGAAAACCTATCCTTGGTAACATACGCTGCATGTTAGGATTTCTAGGTATACCGTTTGTAAAGAGAATGTCAGCATAGCACCTCAAGTAAAGCTTCTGATGGAGAGATGTCCTAGCATTATGAACGACTCAGACGCGAATAGGTTCTCGAGCCATACTACCTATAGAAAGATGTTTGTATAGGATCAGAGGAAACTTCAAGTCTTGAACCGCGTTAATTAATGGCTGGTGCCCCCTCGCAGCGAAGTATTTTCAATCTTGAAGACCGGAGCCGTTACCCACAACCATTGCTTCAACTATGGGACTTTCTAGGCCCACTGATCGAACTCTGGGCGCATCTCGCAGAGGAAAATTCCACGTGTCTTCTTGCGGAATTTCTCACAATTCATCTTCACTTCTTCATTGCATCAAATATTTGATACCACTCCCGACTGTACGTCGCCGAGCCCAGTACCGAACAGCGGATATCGCTCGTAACGTCGAACCCAGCCGAGGAGGCCCGTCCACCTCCGGTCGGTATCCGGGGCCATCTTCGGCGATGGGCCACTTCAAACTGCTTGGTGCCCGGCTAGTTCAAGAACCAGTAGCTCTGACGCAACCAGCGTTGCTGGGGTGCCTTCCCCAGTGAACCGCATCGAGCAGGGGCTTTGGTCAACCAATTATCGATTTTGATTGCAACTGGAATGGAGGTTTTCTGTCTTCGCTCACTGGCTACTTCTGTGAGCGTTGTGCGGTCGCGTGCGAAAGGAAAGGAAGCTCGGTGCTTTCGGCTCGGAGGGGGACGGTCCCATGAGGCAAACGAGAGAAAAGCCTGTCAGTATACTATCGCGATATTACCGTCGCTATTGGTGCTGTTTTACGGATATAATACAAGTAGTATCTCCAAGATATGCAATCATGAGTTCGAGTGTTAGCGATAGAAGTGGGGGTAGAGGAGGGGAAGTGAGGGCTGGGGCTTAGAGCACCTGAAAAACGAGCCCAAACAAGCCATGAGCTTCTTTGGAGACGAGACGAACAACAGCAATGTGGGAAAAGATACATCCAGCACAGTATGCCATACGGCCCCGAGGACGATTGATTTTTGAGATAACCGTTGCTGAACTTCTGAATGATGTTGTTCCCTCGGCAGAGTGGAGGTTTTCGGTTACTGTCCATGACGAAGGGCAGGTGCCGATTATTTTCTCCCAATCCCTCATTGGCTGGTAACCAGGAGCTCCCCGCCTGCATCTAAGTGGAGAGAAATTGTCAACCTCGAGCCTGTCTCAGTGGACGCTTTGTCAAGTTTCAGTGGCCCTGTCTGCTTTAGCACCTGTCCATAGAGGCTGACGGACCGCTAGCATCGTCCCCACTTCCTACGCAGTGTCGGCCAAGCAGTTTGGGGCTCTGGGGGTGTAGACTACAATCTGAGGGTGTGAGGCTTCACAAGCCTTTGGGCCTTGAGTGAATTAGCCGGGGTAAGAGGGTTTTGCAGCGCGAATGAGGGCAAGAGTGAGGTACTTGGCCTTACCGTGAAGTGACATCTGAATTGCACCGTATCTGTCTTGCTCGGTCTCGGCTGCCCTGGCTTTGCCCCGGGTCAAAAAAACAACTCTCCACCTTCTCAGAGCCTTCTACTTTTTCCCTCTTCCTTTTAATACTCCAGCCTCCCCCTCTTCTCTCCCTCGCTGATCTTCTTCTGCGAGCGTCTCTTTTTCCTTTCTTCCTTGTGATACCCAGAGCAACTCGCCTCTAAGTGCTTCTAAGCTCAATTGAGACGCCTCAGTTTTGAGTGATCAAACCACCCATCATGCTCGCTACCCGCCAGGTTCTGGGCAACATGTCCCGGGGCCGCGCCCTCGCTGGCGCTGCTTCTGGCTTCCGCCGTATGGCAACCGTCTCAGACAACCCTCTGGACAAGAAGGTAAGCTCAAAAATTATCTGGAGTTGTCTATTTATTCCTACGACCCGTGCTGTGGTTTCCTGCTTGTCTGTGTTCAGCTGCGCAGCCGCAAGACGTCATAGTGCATTGGCCAGTTCGGCTGCCAATCCACCGTCAGTGCCGAGGAATATTCTCAACTCGCAAATGGCAACATGCTTGCACCAGGACAGCGAAGTGGCAGTCGTGGAATTGGACAACTCCAAAATGTAGAATACTAAAAAGGACAACGGACTAATTGGCTTCTCTTGTACAGGTCCGCCAGAACAACTGGGAGGAGGGTAACTACATCAACTACAAGAAGATGTCCGAAAACCTCGACATCGTCCGCTCTCGCTTGAACCGACCCCTGGCATATGCTGAGAAGATTCTGTACTCTCACTTGGCTGATCCCCATGGCCAGGATATCCAGCGTGGTAAGAGCTACCTTAAGCTGCGACCTGACCGTGTTGCTTGCCAGGATGCCACCGCTCAGATGGCTATCCTTCAGTTCATGTCTGCTGGCATGGACAAGGTTGCCAACCCCACCACTGTTCACTGTGACCATTTGATTGAGGCTCAGGTTGGTGGTGAGAAGGATCTTGCTCGCGCTGTTGACATTAACAAGGAGGTCTACAACTTCCTTTCTACTGCCTGTGCCAAGTACGATATCGGTTTCTGGAAGCCTGGTTCCGGTATTATCCACCAGATTCTTCTCGAGAACTACTGTTTCCCCGGTGGTCTTCTCATTGGTACTGACTCTCACACTGTCAACGGTGGTGGTCTTGGTATGGCCACCATTGGTGTTGGTGGTGCTGATGCCGTTGATGTCATGGCCAACCTCGACTGGGAGCTCAAGGCTCCCAACGTCATTGGTGTTAAGCTGACCGGTCAGCTTAACGGCTGGACTGCTCCCAAGGATATCATCCTCAAGGTTGCTGATATCCTTACTGTCAAGGGTGGCACTGGTGCCATCGTCGAGTACCACGGTCCCGGAACTGATGCCATCTCTTGCACTGGTATGGCTACTATCTGCAACATGGTATGTAATTTCCTTTCATCAAACCATTGAAGCCTTGCTAACATCGTCCAGGGTGCTGAAATCGGTGCCACTACTTCCGTCTTCCCCTTCAACGACCGCATGTACGACTACCTCGCCGCTACCAAGCGAAAGGAGATCGGTGACTTCGCTCGCTCTTACGCCCACGGCCTCCGCCCTGACGAGAACGTCGAGTACGATCAGCTCATTGAGATCAACCTCTCTGAGCTCGAGCCCCATATCAACGGCCCTTTCACTCCTGATCTGGGAACCCCCATCTCCAAGTTCAGCCAAGCTGTCAAGGAGAACGGCTGGCCCGAGGAGCTCAAGGTCGGTCTGATTGGTTCTTGCACCAACTCCTCCTACGAGGACATGACCCGTGCTGCTTCCATTGCCCGTGATGCTCTTAACCACGGTGTCAAGGCCAAGTCTGCCTTCACTGTTACCCCTGGTTCCGAGCAGATTCGCGCCACCATTGAGCGCGATGGTCAGCTCCAAACCTTTGAGGAGTTTGGCGGTATTGTCCTTGCTAACGCCTGTGGTCCCTGCATTGGTCAGTGGGACCGACGTGATGTCAAGAAGGGCGAGGCCAACTCTATCATCTCTTCTTACAACCGTAACTTCACCGGCCGAAACGACGGTAACCCCGCCACTCACTCTTTCGTCGCCTCTCCCGATCTGGTCGTCGCCATGTCTATTGCCGGCTCCCTCCACTTCAACCCTCTCACCGATACCCTTAAGGACAAGGACGGCAAGGAGTTCAAGCTTGCCCCTCCCACCGGTGATGGTCTCCCTACCCGAGGTTACGACCCCGGCCAGGACACTTACCAGGCCCCCCCTAAGGACCGTGCCAGCGTCACTGTCGATGTTGCCCCTACCTCCGACCGTCTCCAGATCCTCACCCCCTTCCAGCCTTGGGACGGCAAGGACGCTAAGGACATGCCCATCCTGATCAAGGCCAAGGGCAAGACCACTACCGACCACATCTCCATGGCCGGTCCCTGGTTGAAGTACCGTGGTCATCTTGACAACATCTCCAACAACATGTTGATTGGTGCCATCAACGAGGCCAACGATGAGGCCAACAAGATCAAGAACTACACCACCGGTGAATGGGGTGCTGTTCCCGCTGTCGCCCGTGACTACAAGGCCAAGGGCATCAAGTGGGTTGTCATTGGTGACTGGAACTACGGCGAGGGTTCCTCCCGAGAGCACGCCGCTCTTGAGCCCCGTCACCTTGGTGGCCTTGCCATCATCACCCGTTCTTTTGCTCGTATCCACGAGACCAACCTCAAGAAGCAGGGTATGCTGCCCCTGACCTTCTCCGACCCTGCCGACTACGACAAGATCCGACCTGATGACAAGGTCGACATCCTCTGCACCAAGCTCGAGGTTGGCAAGCCCCTCCCTCTCATTGTCCACCCTGCCGATGGCAGCAAGTCCTTCGAGATCCCTCTGTCCCACACCTTCAATGAGGCTCAGATTGAGTGGTTCAAGAACGGCTCCGCTCTTAACACCATGGCCAAGGCCTCCAAGAACTAAAGGAAGAACGAAGCAAAGACGAGCAATTTGATTTATTTTTGGGTCACAAACGGCGTACATCCTGATGCTCTCATGTTGGGTTTTGAGAGTAGACAGTAGAGGGGCTTTTCAACAGACGGTATAAGTCTTCAATGTTGACTGCCTATGTTTTTATTACATAATTGTAGCAAGGGAATAGCCATGCTTTCATTAGTTGTAACAAAATTCAAACTGTTAAAACACTTGTATTGCTTCTAAAAGTGACTGTTATGTAACCAGCCTACTATTGTGCATCATTTGTGATGACCAGGTGCGTCACACTCACCATGATGAAGTCGTCTCAAGTATCGTTCTTCCTTTTTCTTTTTCGCCGCCTTCTGTTAGTCAGTCGTTTGTTCACCGATCCAAAGTCTTTTACTCAATTTGAAGTTGTGATTGTGTTAGTTAGGTATACACAGAAATGTCCCAAGTGCCTATTGTAATTCTCTCATACCTACCTAGGTCTCCAGCATTGCTTGTGGCTGTGCACTTATCTGGTCACGTGCATATGTCGCTGTCAGCCACATCTTGACTGCAAGTGCCTGCTGTCCAGTTTCACTTGGCGATCGTTCTGCGAAAGACATTCAGGGCGTGGAAGTGATTCTGGGTTCGAATCGTGGTGCATTGTTCGTGCAGATCCGCAGAAACCCGTCTTATCTCTTTCCAGTTTGTGTCTGCTTCTATTCGGCCCTCTGGGACTTTTCGATTCCGATCCTGTACCAACAACTTTCCATTTCTTTAAACGACGGACTGGCCGGCTGCTCCGAGTAGCGCCAACCGATAGAGATGCGACCTCGTCTTCAGAACTTCAACGCTTTACGAGCTCGATCCTACCTAACACGACTGCCGCTCTTCACTCGACTTATCGTCCTCGCTATTATTGCTCTGTCGATCGCATCGCTGCAATCCGTATGGAACTTGCGAGAATGGGGCGCTCTCATCCCTGAAGAGATCAGCATTACAAACGGTACTGTGAAGCGCTTTGTATAGGACGTGTACTTGTACTAACTAGAGCTTTGCTATACAGCATACCGACTATCGACATTCCCGTTAATACATCTCAACGTCATCCATGCGATCCTCAACCTTCTGGCGCTTACTCCTCTGATGGAGCGATTCGAGACTGAACATGGCACCCTGACATCCCTTGCCCTGTTCTTTGGCCGTAAGAATGCCGAGCCGTATTGGAAAACTATGAACTGACTGTTCTGGTTATAGCGTTGACGTCTATACCCGCTGTTGTCTATGTATTGATTGAACGATGCATATTCCGAGCAAATCACGGTGTCTTAGGAGCTAGGTACGTGATAACGGTAACACTCGGACAAGCTGGCTGCTAACAGATGGTGTAGCATGTGGGTATTTACTCTGTTAGCGATGGAGTCAATTCAGACATACAAGAGTAACCCTCATTTTGTTATTGGCACAGTCAATATTCCAACATGGACAACCCCCTTGATCATGAGTTTGGTTGTAGCGGCATTGGTCCCTGGAACAAGTCTCCTGGGCCACCTTTGCGGTATCGCCATTGGATATGTTGGTAAGTTTCGCCATTATTATTGCTGCGCATCGGAGCCTGACATCTGAAACAGCGGGTTTTGGTTATGCCAAGCTACTTGCACCCCCCGAATGGGGCCTTCGATGGGTTGAGAACCGACTCAATCTCCTCAAGATTCTTCCGCACTATGTCAGCATTGACAAGACAACATACGGCCGATTCGGCGTGTTGCCCACAACTAACCGTCCGGGCCCTAGTGGAAGCGCAGCGACAGAGCTCGTCGGCACGACCCAGCGTCTTGGACCTTAGCTGGGTGTACATGGTGCGTGTGCGCTTTTGTGTAATTGTGCAGCAGCACAGTAGTGCTTGTTGCACGCTCCTTTTCAGATTTGTACTATAGAAAGGGCATGTTTCTCGGAGCATTTTCATATGTCATGAACAGGCGCAGCGATCAAAACGAACGGAGTGAATGGGCGGACGGGTTGTGGCTAACTACCTATTTATGTTGAGTTTTGCTACCAATAATTCTGGATATTGATTCCACTGGACGAGGTGGAAGATAATTAGAAATTGAAGTCATGATCAAACATATAGAAGCATATACTCAACACAATATGTCTTCACCTTTACCGCTTGTCAGTGTTCAGAAGCTCGATGTATGCTTGTTGGCCACAAAAGTTTCTGTCCGTCTAACATTGGTTCAGTTTTTTGAGTCTTGCACTCATTGGAGTCTCAATCTCCTATGCTAGGTTGATGACATTGATTACACTGAAACCTACTCAGATCGACACGACCCCCCGGTAACCGCATAGTCTGCCCCGCATAGGCCCCCCTGGCTCGGGAGCTTTGCTGCTCAGAGGTAAGCTGTCATGAAGGTACGTACCCTTTTTAATGATTGAATGGACCCCAAGATTCGCGACAACCTCAACCTTTGATTATTGAGAAGACCAAGTCTTGTGTCGCGTAGATATTGGTTCAACCATGTCGCGACTCCTTTGTAAGTACTGAAGAAATACGAGTAGGTACCTGCTTTGCGAATTCTCCGCGCTAATACATACATCCATCCATAGCATCGGCGCTCTCGCTACGCCGCGACCCTCGTATCCTGAAGCTACCCCCTTACTTGTCTTTTCTCTGCATCGCGGTCGGTGTTATCTGGCTGTTCCTTCTGCCATTGAACGAATACTCACGGCGAACGTATATCTCGGAGAATGCTCTTCTGCCTGGGCAAGTCCACACGTATTTTGGAGGAAGCGAACAAAACATCTTTCGCGCATACCGCCACGAGGTTGATGATGTCGTCAACAAGAGCAACTACGAGTACGTTTTGAATTTGACAGTGATTCAACCACTCTAAGCACTAACAAAACTGTCTGAATTAGGGTCAACGATAGGCTGGACAAGATTCTGACCGGTGTCGGACTTAAGGTTGGTCGTCAGAACTACACCTACAACTCGGCTGGCCAAGAGTATTCAGGACAAAACCTCTATGCTATTTTACAAGCTCCCCGCGGTGATGCTACAGAAGCTATCGTCTTGGTTGCTGCATGGAAGAACGTTGAAGAGCAGCTCAACCGTAATGGCGTGTCTCTCGCTCTGACTCTTGCCCGTTACTTTAAACGTAGGTGCCCCTGAAGGGTTCGGGGGAAATGACAAAGATGGACTAACGAGTACAGGCTGGTCCCTCTGGTCCAAAGATATCATCCTCGTATTCCCACCCGATAGCAAGACAGGTACACAAGCTTGGGTAGACGCATACCATGATGCCCACAACCCTGATCTCGTGGCCCCTCTGCCTCTCAAGTCCGGCGCCCTCCAAGGTGCTCTTGCTATCGACTACCCCCAAGAGCAAAGCTTCAAGTCTGTGCATATAATTTATGACGGACCGAATGGACAGCTTCCTAACCTCGATCTCATTAACTCCATAGTTAATATTGCTGGCGGCCAGATGGGTATCAGTACCTCTATTCAGAAGATGACACAGCACAGGGGAACTTACCCTGATCGCCTGCAGACTATGCTACGTGGTATGCTTAACCAAGGCCTCGGCTATGCCGCTGGTGCTCATAGTAGCTTTATTCCTTATCACGTTGACGCCGTTACTCTCCAGCCTTACGGCGAAGGATGGCATGACGAAATGGCCATGGGCCGCGTGATTGAGGGTTCGTTCCGAAGCTTGAACAACCTGCTTGAGCATCTCCACCAAAGTTTCTTCTTCTATCTCTTGATGCAGACCGACCGGTTCGTCAGTATTGGCACTTACCTTCCGAGTGCCATGCTGATTGCTGCCAACTTTACCATCATGGCCATCTCTCTGTGGGTAAAGAGCGGTCAGACACCAGCGACAGAGAAGTCCAAGGAAACGGACTCGGCCACCTCTGTCGACGCGACACAAGCTGGAAGAGATCTATTTGTTCCACTGGGTGTCGTTGCTGTCTGCCAAGGCCTTGCAGCCGTGCCTCTGTACACTTTCAACCATCTTCCTGCTAGTGTAAGTGTATTCATTCACTCGTCCCTAAAAATAGCACTGATCATCTTTAGTTACTCTCTCCTGCATTTGCTGGTTTCTCCATCGTGTCTGCCATCCTTCCCTTCGCCATCTCTCGACTCTTGACACTGGTCACCAAACCCACCATCCACCACTTCCAGCTGACAAAGTCTTTCTCTTTGCTCGTTCTGGGCATGTGCCTCTCAACCCTGGCCACCCTCAATTTCTCTCTCGCGTTCCTCGTTGGTGTGCTCTCTAGTCCGCTGAGCTTCGTCCAGCCCGTTAAGAACCCAGCCCTGCGCTGGTCTTTGGCTGGATTGCTTAACATTGTGGCCCCGCCCACGGTCGTATATGTCGCAGCCCAACTCTGGGATATCAGCATAGCAGACCTATTGAAGGAGGCGAGCTTTGGGTGGAATGTTTGGGGCATGTATACGCCCGTTGTGATTTGGTGTCTGTGGTGGCCTGCTTGGCTCGTGGGCATGGTTAACGTTTTTGGAGAGGTCACTGCTTGAAAAACAAGTGAACTGATTGTAAAATATTGATAAGAGGTTGCATCTGCGGAGCTGCAGGATTTATTTTTAAGCTTCATAAAATGATACTGACCCCGGGTGTGAAATAGACTAATTTCAGAATTAAGAGTCTTGCTCTAGGTAAAATATCATCATCTACCAATAGAGAAGTTTCTATGCGTCTATACTGTACACATTGGTTTGTTTTGTTTGTCCTATGCTCCTCCAAACACTCCCGGTTGCATGTCCTACGCTGCCCACACATCCTTACCGGCCGACTCGATCCAGTTACCGAGTTGGTTGACACTTGAGTCCCAGTCAAGCAGTCGCTGACGCATCGCGGCAATCTGCTTCATGTCGAGTACCTTGGGTTGAACCCAGGTGATTTGCGCAACACCATCTACCTGATCGATGGTGCCTCGCAGCAGACCAAGGCTTAGAGCCTTCATGATAAGATGTTCAATCTCCTCTGGACGAACTTTGGTTTCCTGGGCAATAGTGGCGAAAGTGAGGGTGCGGTCATGGGGAGCACGGCGGAAAACGGCCTCAGTGAGGGCAGAAAGGTAGATCTTCTGGCGAAGATGCGTCGAGTTGCTCTTAAGAAGTTTGTGGGAATCGACACGATCCGACAATTGATCGTAAGCTGCAAGGTCGCCACGGTTGAAGGCGAAAAGAAGATCTCGCATCCAAGAGTGCTCGCTCTTAGTGAGGACATCGAGAATTGGATGAAGGAGAAGTTCTCCGAAGTTGTAGATGCTGGTCGAGACGAGAGCAGCAATGCTGAGGTGATAAGCCCGCTTGTGTCGCTCCTCGGGGGAAAGCTCGTTGATATCGATGCATGCGAGGTAGAGAAGGGCAGTGCGGTAGTAGTTGGAGAAGTCCATCTTGCGCTGAAGGAGGGGTTAGCGGGGTTCATAGAGGCGTCCCGAGTTCTGGAGTTAGAGTCAGAAGTTTGGTGATCATACCTGGTAGTAGATGGCGTTGGCATCGTAGAAAGCGGCGTGGACTACATTCTCAACCGAGTCGAATGAGTCTAGTATTCTCTCGGCTGTATCAAGGTCCTTTCGCGCTCCATCTAGCTCCTCCAGGTCTAGTTTTGCCTGGGCAACGGCAACCAGAGCGAAGACGTAAGCGTCTTGAGAGTTCTCGTTGTCGACCTTCTTGGCGACCGATTGTAGGAAGGAAAGGCGCTCCTCGTCCTCTGTGGTAACCAAACATCATCGATCAGCAACCCGCCGACTTCGGGCATATTACATAGGAACCTTACCGTCGCACTCTGTTGCCGCCTTCAATGCTAGGTCCACTAGCTTGAGCTGATTGATTTTATCGGCGAACTTCAGAATGAAGACTCTGTAGAATTGTAGCCTTTGGGGAGCGCTCTCGGGATGGCTGAAGAAATCGATGAGGGCATCAGTAAGCTGGTGCCAGAGCTTTCGTTCCCAGAAGTTCTCGAAGTCGAGAATGAGAGGCTGAAGCTCTTCAGGAGCTTCGTCGCGCTGCTCGGCAAGAAAGTCGGCAATAGCGTCGTTACTCATGATGGCGGATATGTATGTGGTATCGGTGGAATTGGGGAGTATTGGTGACGTGCACAGCTAGCTAGCTTGCCTGCACTTCCGGTTCGTTGAGTAGTATATCTTGCTGAACCAACGCTAATTTTCTTATAGGGCCTCACAGAATAGTGAACGTCCGCCCTTCTTTAATCGATCGTGGTGTCGTTTAGAAGTCGTCGCGATGATAGGTGAAAGTGGTATGTTTGTCAAAGGTCGATAGTTACTGCAGTGGAGATGGAGGGAGGTCCTTAGCTCGTCAGTGAGGCTACCAGGCAGCCTGGTTGTCGCAACGTCGAGAAGCACGGACCATTCTTGCCTTCAAAAGAGGACCTCAAAAGTAATAGCCAATGACAAGCTTTAAGATTTCAGTGACCCGTCACGTGATCTACAATTACCGTTCTCCGAGGCTCTACCTTGGCTAGCATCACCAAACATTGCCTACGTATTGAAGACGAGACGATCTACAGCCAATTGCGAGGCACAGCAGCGTTTTGTCACGCAACCTGTATATTCGCAACAATGGCTTCGCCTCTCCTTACTGCGCGGGTAGCCCGCAAGGCTGCTTTCAATGTCGCCGGCAAGCGATCCCTTTCCGATATTTCCATTACTCGAACTGGCAAGCCTATCATGCGTGTTGAGGGTGGCCGGTAAGCTGAACCACGGCCCATTGGCCTTGTTGAACCTCTTTCTAATCTTTTTATTTGTCTAGCTCATCCCTCGGAGGTGCGACGATCGAGCTATGATGACCGCGAACGACACTAATGAAGAGCAACCAGGCCATACCGTTACCGTATTTGGCGCAACCGGCCAACTAGGACGATACATTGTCAACCGACTGGGTGAGCCGACCTGATATTGGATTTTGATAGTGGAAGATGAGCAATTGGGATACTAATACTGGTATCAGCTCGCCAGGGATGTACCGTCGTTATTCCCTTCCGTGAGGAGATGGCCAAGCGTCATCTCAAGGTCACTGGAGATCTTGGTCGTGTTGTCTTCATTGTACGCCTTAATTGCACTCGATACCCTCAGGAGCGTTCCAGTAACCTCGGACTTAGGAGCACGATCTTCGAAACACCCCTTCCATCGAGGCCAGTGTGCGACACTCGGATGCTGTTTTCAACCTGATCGGCCGCGATTACCCAACCAAGTATGTTGATACGAAAGAGACTCGAGCAAGAAGAGGGAAACTAAATGACTGCCAGGAACTTTTCCTTGGAGGATGTCCACGTTGAGGGTACCGAGCGAATTGTTGAGGCTGTCTGCAAGTACGATGTCGACCGATATATCCACGTTTCTTCCCACAGCGCCAACCCTCAGTCCACCTCGGAATTCTACCGTACCAAGGTTTGTAGAAGGCTACTTTCATCAAGGAGGAGAGACTGATAGATAATTTAGGGCCGAGCTGAGGAGGTTGCCCGCAGCCTTTTCCCCGAGACCACCATCGTCCGTCCTGCTCCCATCTTCGGTTTTGAGGATAACCTTTTGCTGAAGCTGGCTGGCGTCACCAACCTTTTCACTTCCAACAACATGCAAGAGAAGTTCTACCCTGTTCACGTAAGTTGTCATGAAACTGACCGCCCAATGCCAAAAATGCTAACAGCCATAGTCCATTGATGTCGGTGCAGCTCTTGAGAAGATCTTCTTCGACGACACCACTGCTGGACAGACCTTTGAGCTTTACGGACCCAAGAAGTACAGTATGGAGGAAATTTCCGTTATGGTTGACAAGGAGATTTACAAGCAGCGACGACACGTCAACGTGCCAAAGGCTATTCTGAAGCCTGTCGCCGAGGTGCTGAACAAGTTGCTTTGGTGGCACACTCTGTCAGCTGATGAGGTCGAGAGAGAATTCTTGGACCAGGTCATCGACCCCAAGGCCAAGACCTTTAAGGATCTTGGCATTGAGCCTGGTGACATTATCAACTTCACCTATCACTATCTGGTGAGTGCTGCCTACTGTCGTGCTGGAATACACAAACTAACCCACATCACAGCAAGGATTCCGAAGCCAGAACTTCTACGATCTTCCTCCTGCGACAGAGAAGGAGAAGCGGGAAGAGAAGAAGTATATTCACGTCTTGGATGAGTTGTAAAGAAAAGGAATCAATTTTTTTGCGTACCATGGATGCTGGAAAGGCAGTTGAGGATTACGGGCTGAGCGGACAGGTCGACAATAGTCCGTGTATATAGGATCGCATAGACTAGAGGTGTGCGAGATCCAGCAATTGTACAGGTTTTCTTTGGGTTGAAAGGATATCAGATAATCAAAGTGCAGGAAGTCAGCTCACATTCAACTACCCTGTAGTAATCTGTCTCCATGCAGCTTTCATGGACCGAGAGTCTAGACCGTTAGAAGAGCAGCAAAAAGGACCCCGCTGAACCCTCACACAAAACTCTCGATCGTATCCATATCTTGAATCTTTGCGCTCAGTCGTACATCAAGACGAAAAAGAGCAGTCTCGACTACAACTTTCCGATGTCTTTTGATGATGAAGAGCCCATGTAAGAAGAGCCTCAGATTCCCTTGTCGCATGCCCCGCCCCAGTTTACTGACTCTAGTTGGTCTGCAGAAGCCTCTCCAGTCACGCCTTGGCCGCGTTAGCCGAGTTCCACGCCGAAAAGGATGCCCGTGTACAGACATTCGAGAAGTTGAGGACCGGCGCCGCCCCCAGAGCCGGAGCCGGACTCGGGGTGGTCGAACCGGAGGACGAGGACCCTATAGCGGAAGATGCGGACGACCAGCCGCTGAGCATGGCCGCCTTTACGGAGGACTGGAACGAATCGCAGTTTTGGGTACGTAAAACAAGGTGCGGGAAACAAGGCACAGAGCAAGTTTGTCGTCCAGTGGCCTTTCAAATTTGGTTATGCTGGTGGAGATGGCTTCTCGGATCGGCTCCTGGGATCTTGAATCGAGTGCTGGAGTATCTATTACGTACTGGCCTGGCAT
The DNA here is from genome assembly GCA_018886245.1 of Fusarium brachygibbosum. Classification (NCBI taxonomy): domain Eukaryota; kingdom Fungi; phylum Ascomycota; class Sordariomycetes; order Hypocreales; family Nectriaceae; genus Fusarium; species Fusarium brachygibbosum. The sequence goes on from MU249525.1 coordinate 3,680,205, forward strand.
TGGGTGCTCTTGGCGCGAGACGTGCGCCCAGCGACGACAACTTCATGATATTGACAGTCGGAAACAACACTAACATCTTGGCGATGTAGTTCCTGGACGAAACTGCGTTTGCCCTGGCCGACCAGCTCCTCGATGGTGCGTCGTCAAGTTCAACCATTGGTGTAGTATCGACACCAAGTGTGTTCATTGCACTCAAGAACCGTCTTGTAAGCAACATCCTTACCAATTTCAGTGCTTACTCGGACAAGGCTTGTATACAAGATGTACTTGGACTAACCAGTGTCGTATAGAGGTTTTGGCCTGTCCAAGATCGACCCAAGTTGGTGTTGTTGGAGCATGACCACCGGTTTAGTGTCTTCCCCGAATTCGTCTTTTACGACTTCCAACGACCTCTCCAACTTCCACGTACGGTCGCTCCGATCTACTGAATGTTGTGTGCAGTTGACTAACTTGGTGTCATCAGTTAATTTGAAGGGCAGTTTGGACAGTGTCATCATTGACCCTCCTTTCTTCAGCAATGACTGTCAGACAAAGTGTAAGTCATACCTTGATCTTCCAAGTAGTTCCTACTGTGTGGGCTGGCGGAGGAAACTTTGTAACTTAGAAGCATCTCTTAAGTACTGACATGCCATTCACCTAGTTGCTCTGACTGGCCGATGGCTCATTAAGCCAAAGTCACCCCGCGTCATTGTCTGTACTGGAGAGCGAATGGCACCCATCATCGACAAGCTTTACAGCTCTGTCGGTGTCTACCCAACAACGTTTGAGCCCGCACACGCTGGCTTGAGTAATCATTACTACTGCTACGCCAATTTTGAGAGCTCGACCTGGGACTGGCGATCGGATGAATCCGATTAGTATGGAGGAGGGACGGAACCGCAAAATGTTGAAAGAAGACATTTGCTGCCTCGAAACCACCGGAAGAGTCATGAAAATATGACCATACAGCTGACTGGAAGTGTGCTAAGCCTAGCAAAGTATCCAACTTATGAGGATGCTCGTGGATTTTGTTAGCCCCTTCGTGAACGCAGAAGCTCGCCAGGTGGAGAGAAGCACATAGAGATACTGTGGAATATCATATCAAGGCTATGCTACTACAGGTATCAATGAAACCAAATGCCCACGCCATGCAATGCCTCAAACTCCGCTTATCGGTTTCCGATGAACATGATTTTTATTAACTTGGATTTCATGTCCGTTGACACCTTCTCCACACGCCTGGCTCATTTTCTGCCCGGCATCGTCTACAATTATGTTCATAAAGATTAAGCTAGTGAGCGAATAATGTAGAAGAGGAGATAGGCTTGGGCCCCAAGGACGTCAGACAAGCTCGCCAACTCTACTTTGTGATCATTGAATTTGAACCACTATTTAATGTGTCAGTATTATGTTGTTGCGCCCCGAGTATTGACAAAACTCACCTGGTCGCCAACTCGACAGTACGATGTGTAGTGACCAGTGTCTAGCTCACCCACGTGTACCACGACACTGAGTAGATCATAAGTACAAGACCGCTCTAGCTCAAGGCTTTCTCGGCTGTCGTGATTCCGAACCCGATTAGTGTAAGGCATCATATTGAGTTGTAGCGGGAACTTGACTTCGTTGTCCACCTTGGAGGCAGCGCGATCGTGTCGGCCATGCCTGTACTCAAAACGCTAAAATATTCTTAGTTTAGTGAATTACCGTGGTTGACCTGAGGTCATCGCTTACCTTGAGCTGTATCGACAACACATTGGGTAGCCGCTTTATGCTGGTGTGGCGTTTCGCTTGCTGGGTCCCGTTGCAGTTGTTGCACCGATACTCGCACTTGTCGTACTTGATGTATTCCTCATCCAGGCAATCCTGCAAGGTGACTGTAGGCTTCTTCTGTCCTGTCTTTTTACTCTTTTTCTGAACAACGTTCTCGAGGCCTAAGCTCAGATCCAAGAATGATTGGATAGAGTTGCTTTGACCCGAGCAGTTCTGGCATGTCGTCGTTGTTTGCATCTTGCCATAAAATGTCTGGTGCATGATGCAGTTGCAGCTGTGCTCACTACCAATCTCTGGCTTTTTGCCGTCCCCATTCCGCTCGTGGAGCTCTTCAGCTAAGAATTGGAAGAACTCGTGAGCATCCTGTTCCTTGGTGGTGACAAGATTCTCGAATGCCTTTTTCTCCGAAATCCAGAACCCCGACAAGATATTTGCGGCGGTGTAGCCGTTGGTTGTCTCCAAAGCATAGAAGTCCTGAAACATGTCATCCATGGCACAACTCAAACAATGGGGAACCTGACAATCACTGCTCTGGTGACCATCACTGAGATAGAAATTCCGGAGCAAAGGATTGTGCAAGAAGCTCTGGAGAACGACATTCTGATAGCAGGTGGCACCCGCGTTATATATACCGCGTAGACCGTTGGCTCGGCATGAAGCGGTGTTGGTATTGTTAGAAATGAACCGCGGATCATCTTTAAAAGAGCCTGAGAACAACTCGTCGTGCTTTCTCTTTCGGCCTATGTAACCAGTCATGGTCAGCAAGAGGATCTCTGCAAGATTGCTATTCTCCGGTCGTGGTTGGGAGACACTGAGTGGCAAACCCTGAAATGGCAAGACCTACCAGAAAAAGAACCAGTCCCTATCTTTCTCACCCGGAGCTCCTCGAGAGTCGGGTCCCAGATATAGTCGTCGCATATCTGACAATAAAGGCAGCCACTCCGAGAGTCGACATCTGCGCAATGTTAGCAGAGCACTAGGAGGCGGCACGGGGCAACTAACAAAAGCGATGCTGTTTTTTAGTTCCATGTCTCAAGCGTTCTTCTTCGGTGACGGTCGACGGGCACTGCAGGCAGAGGTAGTTCGAGGTAAGCGATGTGACGGGCCGGCCATCCAGCGTTGAGGTCTGAGGGACGATCGGTGTTGCATCAAAGATGCCGCGGAGGATCAACTTGTAGTGCGTGATAGAACTGTTCATGACCTCCTGATTCTTGCTCAGGAGGAGTTGTATATGTTCTAGACCAGTTAGAAAATGGTAAAGAGACTCGTGGTAATCGAAAGTAACAGAAAAGAAAAACCAGGGAATCGTACCGCAGCCAAACATGGGCAATCCAGGAACCGGCGACTTCACCCTGACATTCTTAGGGGAGGCTGGAGTTGTTGGCCGCGCAGACATTATGGGCGAGTGAGTCTCTGCCTATAGTCTTCTCCTGGTGATGGACTCAAGCTGGCTAAGGACGTAAAGCTCTTGCAGAACAAGGTTGGTGAAAGGTAGTTCGAATTCGGTGATTTAGAGTTACGGCGAGGAATATATCGACGGCCCGAAGATAGAAGGTATAATATCGCGGGGGAAAACGGTCTGTTTAATAGATTGCGATTATATTGTTGGTTTTCGATTATTCGTCTGGCGACTTGAATGGTGAGCGGCTGGAATGGAGAGACACAGGCCGAAAGTCGGACAATTGTTCGCCTTTTCCCGTCGAGGGGTTGGGTTAATAGAAGAGAATAGAGTGCCGCAAAAGAAGAGTGGATTTAGGCGTCAATGACCTTTCAAGACAAGAAAGATGATGGTCAGTATCTTTATGCTGGCCGATTGTATTCGAAGTTGATACAATGAATGATTGAATGAATTGGAAATGCAAGAATGGTCCAGCGCGCAGAGGTGAGCCACTGTAACTTAAACTATGTCAGGGACAGGGCAGCCCCAGGAGAGAGCCCGAGAGAGATTGCAGCGGGTGCAGGCTGCCTTAGTGCGTACCTGGTCGCCTAAGATTGGCGGATAGGTACATCATAGTCGTGAAAATTGTACCCTTGTCATGCAGGGCGATAAGATAAGCATGCAGCTAGACTATTAAACCAGGGCCCCAAACGCTAAATATGATTGAATACTAGGTAAAACGCGTTTTGGGGATAGGTAACTGGTATTGAACAATCAATACTTTGCAGAAAGAGATGTGCTCGAGTTATTTTTAATTGAATATGAATAGGCTCTGTACGCAACAATATAAAGCAAATACTCGGAAATGATTTCCTTCTACTAATAGGAGGTAGCACACTTAAGTGCTCTTTGTAGAAGCTTTAAATGCGACACTTGCTGCGGCAGCCGCTCCTACCTTAGTACTTAGGTTAGGTATCGTAGCAATCGGCTACATACCTACCAATGTAGCACCTGCCAGAAGAATTGAGTTACCTGCAGCTTGGGCCGAGGTTTACCAATCTTCCCGTCTCCATCCAATCCCTTGTAGGTAACCTCAATTACTGGGTGACGACAACTTGCTTAAACCTGAACGTTCTGAGAATCTGCATTGCTAAACAAAAAGTCTTTATCTTTCACGTTTACACCCGAGCTCAAACAAACTTGAATCAACATCAATCCTCGACCTCATTCCCGGACCGCTCTTTCGGGAAGTCTCCACATAGCTTAACTAACCCACCGAATCCCCGGCTCCGATCCACGGCATTCAGCTCCGGACCCCTCCCGATCAGCGCCTTAACATTTTCCGGATCCCCTCTCTGACAAAGCAGTCGACAATTCGAAAATCATGGCAACGCAACTCATTGCTCTGCCAGCCGTAGAACGTCTCAGTCCCGCTTGCATACGCATCCTGGGGGGCAATCCAGGCAAATTCACTCTTCAGGGTACAAACACTTACCTTCTTGGCACAGGCCGACGTCGACTTCTTATTGACACAGGCGAGGGGCGCAAGGCTTGGATCACTTCGGTTCGCGAAACTCTGCAGCAGGAGAATGCAACTATCGATACAGCCCTCATCACGCATTGGCATCATGATCATACCGGTGGTATCAAAGACCTCTTGAGTATCTCGCCTCAGACGAGAATCTACAAGCACACTCCCGAAGAGGGACAGCTAGAAATAAAGCATGGTCAGCGCTTTGAAGTTGAGGGCGCGACCTTGACAGCTGCATACACGCCGGGACACACTAAGGATCATGTTGTATTCGTGCTTGAGGAGGAAGATGCAATGTTCACAGCCGACAATGTCCTCGGCCAGGGCACAGCTGTTTTTGAAGATCTGGTCACATACCTACGGAGTCTCGAAGAGATGAAACCCCTCTTCAAAGGCCGAGCGTACCCCGGGCATGGACCAGTAATGGAGAATGGACCAGCAAAAATTGCAGAGTATATTGCACATCGACGACAGCGGGAAGAACAGGTTGTTCGTGCCTTGAAAACGGGGCCTGGAGACGCAGAGACAAATGACCCCGCGTTATGGTCGGCGTGGTCGGCGATGGAATTGGTCGAAGTGATCTACAAGGATGTGCCAAGGGATCTTTACCCAGCTGCCTGTGGCGGTGTATTGCAAATTCTGGGCAAGCTGGAAGGCGAGGGTCGCGTGGCTCATGATGGTGAGAAATGGAAGATGCTTGCAGAGAGCCGGTCGTCGCTGTGAGACGGTGGAGTTTGAAGCAAGAATATCCTCTCAAAGTATCATTTTGGGTGTCTCGAAGGATGTTTCCGGTCTATTGAAGCGTATTGCCGGGTAGCCGCTTATGCATATCGACTTGGAAAATGTCTTCTCTAAATATAAGCTACATGTAATAAAATGCAAATGTTTTGGCATTGCGAATCGTTTTCCTTTACCAAAAGGAGGTGGTTGTGATGAGAGGAGAGTGCCAAGATGTCATATGGAAACTCGGCTGCGATTTGACGAAATGACACAAGAGTGTCGGTTCGGCAGCTTCGGATCTTTTCTCCTCATCCTTCAGTTTTGGATGGATCTTTCTTTCCATTCCCTACGGTTCCTGACCATGACCAGATTGACTGACTGGTGGAGATCGCCAGCTGGGGCTTGGGCTTATCCCTGTTCAAGCACGACAGAATCCATACCTACTGAGCAAACGCAGCCACTGTATCGCTTAGCGGGTACAACAGCAGCCTAACAGCTGTCATCCACCATACCTGTAGGATGATCTGGAAAGGTAAGCAGCCGTCTGTGATGGAAATTACTACAGTAAGTACTTATTCTCACCTATGTCCTTAACTGGCGGATATACGAAGTTAGTACCTGTAACAAACTTATAATGGTAATTGGAAACTGAAACATGAATCCGTTAGGTGAAAGGCACAGTCCTAGTTTCTCCGTGACTATCATACGATACTGTTTTATTTCGTCTGCTACATGTTTCGTAGCAAGAAACAAGTGAGCGTGATGGTGTGGGCCAGCACATCATGACAACCCGAGAATTTTGTCCTGGATCGGAACTAGAAGCTCATGTATTCTGCGAATAAACGTGTGCGGAACAACGTCTCTGGTGAGGTGAGTGAAGCTACAGTATTTGTAAGCTGCTGGAGTGCTGTGCTGTACTGTACTGTACCTAGGGTAGCTCAAGTGCGAAAAGACCTTGATAGGCGGGTCTTATACACCACTTGTTATGCTCGAAGAGTCTTTCACCTTACGATCCTTGCACTTTGAGTCATACGACTGCCATAAAGGCTCGAAGGAGGTGTCCTGTGACCTTTGAGATCTGTTGGTGTTGGTGGATCGCCGGAGACATCGGGGCATTCGGACATGATACTAAGCTCAAGTTCCGTTGTACCCAAATGCCGGTTTCCATTTCTTGGTAGTGGAGATGCATATTGCCAAGAAGTTTCGGTATGAATCATCTGCGTTTACTACTTGAGGTTCGAGAGAGAGGTTTTTGTCATGTCAAAGCGGGTTACACCATGGTAGTTACGTGTAAGTGATCAAACGTATGTGCAAGAATAGCGTATAGCAAGCGTACGGCAAGCGTATACATTTCTTGTCAGCCTTGAAGGTTTATTCACATCTTGCCGACGTCATATACTACAGCCCTATCGCTTACAGCGCAGACCTACTACTGCCTGTGGGTAAGTAGTAGGTACGGTACTGTAGTCCACAAAACGGAATGTTCGGTTGTAGTTGTGTTTAGGTGGAGCATGGATTGAGAGGATTGACGAGCGGGATGATATAACTAGCGCCAAAAGCTGCCGACATTCTAGCTTAGTACTGTACCTACTAACCTAGGTAGTCTACCTACCTATATTAGGTAGTGAATATCCCTGCAAAAGAGCTCGACAAGTCTGTCTATTTGGTCAGGCGCAGAAGAGATATCAGGCCTCGATGTAAGTGCATGTGGATAATACAACTTCAGTTATACGCCGAACAACATCAGCTTTTTGAGACATACATAACCAACTGGTCGTCCCCGCTAGAATCATTTGATCAAGGATATGTAAAGTTGAGATTCATGAGAGGATGGTGTTTGTCTGTGACCCACTTCATCTCCGACTCCATCTATAACTTGAAGGTGATTAGTAGTATTTCCATCGTTGTACAGTATGTAACAAGTGCTTTCTTCATGTCGATCATCGATCTCGGTCTCAAAAGGTGCAACATCCGCGAATATTCGGAATTAGGAGCAAAACTCACGTAATGGAAGCATTGTGCAGTACCTACAGTAACATCACCACTGAGTTGTACTTTACGTTCAGTACTCCCCCCACCGGCCGGCCCCGTTGGATCCCCCCCACCAAAGCTGCCGCGCCTGCTTACCGCATAGGTTTCTTTTTCCCTTTCCCTCTCCCTTACTGGTTTTGTTGTTATTCTGTAGGTACATACCTACCTCCAGTCCAGCCAGTTGCTACCCAGGTAATAGGTAGGTATGACGAGATGAAGCAATTCGGAACCTTCGGATGGTATTGTCCTTTCTCGGCTTGTTCAATGCCATCAGATGGATATAAGCCCACCTGGTTTCGGCCGCTCGGCCCCCCTTACCAGAATGGAACGCGATGGACGAGTTTCCATGTTGTGTTTTAAATCAATGCCATGTCGAGGCTCCTTGAAACAATTTTGGTCCTATCCTTCAGTTCGATCGCATGATTGATTATACATAAACGTTGTTCCTGTTTGTTTCTGGTTGTACATACATACATACCATATATATTCTTGCTTGCGACCTGGTATCGACTCGACTCTCAAGACGAAAGCCTTGTCTCGACAGGTATTCTCAACATGACCTATAAAAAGACGACATTGTGCATTTCGAACGCACTGATTTTAGCACTTTTGCCTATTGTTGTTGTTGCACATGGCGATAGCCAAGGTATGGGCAATATCAAGATGGAGATGGAAATGGAAATGGACCACAGTAACAGCAACACAACACAACCACCCAAGGACCAAGACTACCCCGATACTTACTTTGCTCATTCTGAACACTCTGGAGTCATCTACACACACATTGGCTTGATGGTTCTTTCTTGGGTATTCATCCTTCCCATTGGTAAGCTCACCCCAGCCAAACGCTACTCCATCTGTTTGGCGCACCGACTTACATGGACCGCACGCAGCTGTCATGTTCTCACTGGCACATTCTCGCTATACATTGGCTGCACAATTCGCATTCCTAGCCTCAAATACTCTGGGAGTCATCCTAGGCGTCATCTACAACACTCAGACCCCAGACTTGTATCCCGATAATGCGCACCACAAGATTGGCTGGATTGTGACCTGGGTTGTCTGCGCCCAGGTGCTTGTAAGTGCCGTGGGCCATATCGCCAGTGCCCTTCGCAGCAATAAAAGCACCTCAATCAACAGGGAGTCACACTGTTTTCTGCCTGTACCTAGTCCAGATGCCGACTTGTTCTCGCACCGCAGCTACCACGATGACAGTCCCTACCGCACCTCCGATGATAGCGGACGAGGCACCGAGCCAAACAGCCCTTCTCTCGAGAGCGACTCAGTATCAACACTCAATGGCATGGAATCGCCTCCGCAGCACCCCAATAAAGAATACGAAGATGACCGAGACCTGGAAGAGCTTTCGTTGTCATCCCCTGTACCTCAGGGAACTTTAACCCGTCATGTCTCCAAGATTACCGCGTCAAGAGTCTGGAAGTACCTGGACATTGGGCGCAAAACGATTGATCGCATCATTCTTCCCTTTGGCTCCATCGCGCTTGCCACTGGCATAGCCACCTTTGGCCGCTTCTTTGTCAGTTGTCTATTCGAAATCACAGCCGAACTAGGCAGTCTAACATATTGTCAATAGGAAGGAGACGGAATCTTCAATGGTTTGGCGCATTGGATCAAGGGCGGCGTCTTCTTCTGGCTGGGCATCTTCACCTTGGGTCGCTGGTCTGGCAGCTTTGGTGATCTCGGCTGGGCGTGGAATGTTCGTCCCAAAAAACAATCCCGGGGATGGCGTCCTTCTGCTGAGCTCGTCGAAAGCTTCTTGATCTTCTTCTATGGCTCTACCAACATCTTTATGGAGCATCTTGGCGGTTGGGGAGGGGCCTGGACTGCGCAGGATATGGAGCACATTTCCATTACTGTTCTCTTCCTTGGAGGAGGTCTGGTAAGTCATAGCCTTTTCGGTTCCCTGCCGAGACTTGGAAACCAGTGCGAAAACTAATCATGGAATTTTCAGTGTGGCATGCTCATCGAGTCGACGCGCATCCGTAATCTCCTTAACACAACTGTCAAAGACATCGAGCCAAAGCATCCCCATGCAATTGAAGAAGCGAACGAGACTGAGGCCCCTGATACATACGAGTTCTCGTTGAACCCCATCCCAGCTCTGGTAATTATGCTGCTTGGACTCATGATGAGCTCACACACGCAGCACACCATGATGTCCAGCATGGTCCATAAGCAGTGGGGAAATCTCCTTCTCGGAGCTTCACTTGCTCGCGGTCTTACATACTTCTTGATGTTCCTCAAGCCGCCAAAGTCCATTCTCCCATCACGACCTCCTACCGAGCTACTCGCGGCTTTCGGACTCATCTCTGGAGGAATCATCTTCATGGCTAGCGTAAGTCAAGCCGCCTTGCACGTTCAAGTTGACAAGCTGACCTGAACCAGAGCACCGATACTGTCGATGGAATGATCCACTACGGGCTCGATGCCATGTTCATATATACCGTCACAATGGGCCTTGTCGGACTCTTGATGGCCTGGATCGTCATGGTCCTTGCCATTAAGGGATGGGCTATGCGACTCGAACGACGCCGCATCTCGAAATAAAAAAACGATGAATGTACATATGCACTCGAAGAGGAGGGAATGAAAGATGGCCGTGATTGGGCTATAGTGAAGAGATATTTAGGTGGATTGGTTGTCTTGCGCTCTGGATGTAGTGATAATTCTGCTTTGAGATACCCCTTATGAAGCGGCCTATAATTGAAATAATTCTGAACCGATCCAGCCGCCTGTATTCTCCCGATGAATATCACCTTGACTCATGGGTCCTGCGATGATCTTGGTGCCGCCTGACATATGAACTGGCTTGTGTCAGCCAAATCAGAACATTTGTGATCTTGTCTTATGAGATGTGGCTGAATGGCGGTCCCAAAAGGTCTCTGATGTCTTGAATTTTGAAAATCAATTATATGCCGAGCATCTTTGGCTGCTCGAGCTAAAATGAGTGGACTGGACGGGTACAGCCTTCTCACGCATCCCCTTCCTTGCCCTTTGGCTCAGCTACCACTCTCTTCTGATCTTCAGCCGAGAAAAGACCAGTTCCCTGCTGTAGAGCATGAACAAGAAACGGGATTGAATCTGTCTTGAAATCTTCTGCGTTGCGAACCTTGTCGAGATCCTCTGAAAGCTCTTGTGTAGCCCGCTGGAGGTAGTAAGATGTGAATTCTGGGGAAGACTGGTCTGTAGGTTTAGAAGACATGTTTGCCGTGTTTGAATGAAGGTTGATGTAAGTGTCTGTTTTGCCACAAGTACTTGCTGATTTGAATGTTTGTGATTGTGCAACTAGTTAGTTGATATTCGAAGACTGACCCTCGAAAACTGACAAGCAAAAGTTTATCTAGCTTAAAGACAGTGCAAGAACAATCCGACTCATTGTCCGCACTGTATTCCGCTATCCAACCACTAGACCATGCCAATTGTCTGGTATCAAGAGTTTTGTATGGCGTCTTGCTAGAAACCTCGCCGGCAAGAGTTAGTGGATAACCATCTATCAGCTTACAGCGTCACACGCCGTTCTTAACTCACCATGATTTGGCTCACACGCAATTCTAACGACATGAATCAAAACGTATATATTACTTGGATCGCTCTTTACATTTCAATAGTCTATTGGAGGCTCAACCACTAAGCATATCTCGCACTCAAACCATCTGACGCACTGGTCTTGGATCTAACTTTGTAAGACAGATGGCAACCCTTCGACGCCGAGAATCCATAACAACGCCTTGCATGCCTCATGAACATTAATCATAAAAATAAACAAAAAGTACTCAGCTGTACATGCTCAGTGGGAAATATACTGGAACACAGCAGACACCTCTGCTTCTCCGCATTCTTGCCTCAACAGCAAGTCCTGAATGGGTTTCAGTCCCTCATTGACAAAATGGTTCCATGTACTCGTGTCACCATACAACATGGCCGGTGCCTTGATATACTGCTTGCCGTCAGGCTTGCATCGCTTGCATTTGAACGTCTCGTGAGTGTCGCTCTTGGTATCCGGCCGGTACTGAAACAGCTCGCGTAGACTGTCGAGAGAGAAATGTCGTTCCACATCTTCCGCCGAGTCCACGACACAGGAAGACAAGCTCTGTTTGTGAGATTGTCTTTGGAAGATCTTTTCTTCGATAGTACCGGTTGCAATGAAGCGGTACACAAAACAGTCCTTCTTCTGCCCATCACGCCATACTCGAGCCAGAGCCTGTTGGTCGGCCGCAGGGTTCCAGTCAGGATCAAAAAGAACGAGACGATTCGCACCAATGAGATTGATACCACATCCACCAGCCTTGCTACTGAGTAGAAAGACAAACTCATCACCTTCGGGGTCGTTGAACCGATCGACAAGTTTTTGGCGCTTGTTGACATTCATGGTACCGTCGAGACGGAGACTTCCGTATTGGCGAGAACGGCATAGTCGCTCAAATAGGTCCAGTGTCGAAGTGTAGTTGCTGATCAGAACGATCTTGTCATTGGTGTCTTGTCGGATACGAGCCAGCATACGATCCAGCACGGCCATTTTGCCAGAGTACCACGACTTGACTTCACGATCACGACCACGCGCTTCTTTAGGAACGTAATCATCAGGGTAACACTTTTCTGAACCTGGTAGATCCTCCGACATATTCAACAGGTCGGGATGGTTGCAAAGCTTTTTGAGAATGTTGATGGCTTTAAGAGGCTGACTCCCCTTACCTCGCAAAAGAGCCTGAATCTCAGGACTTTTGATGAAGTAATTGTAGAGGTCAAACTGGAACGGTGCAAGATTGCAGAACACAACATGCTCATACTTGACGGGCAAGTACTTGGAAAGAATGTCGTTTGTGCGGCGGATCAAAAACTTGTTGACCACGCCCAGCAGAGCTGCAGTGCATTCATCACCCTTCTTGCGATCCGCTTCTGACGCGTCTGCATCTCGACCTCGCAAAATCGGTATTTCGTATCGCTTGCGGAACTCCAAGCGTGTCCCAAGGAGATCAGGGTTCGCAAAACTTGTGAGGGAGAAGTATTCCGTAAGATCATTCTGAATGGGTGTACCAGTGAGAATGACACGTCGAGAAACGTTGAGGCTGTTGAGAGCATTGAAGGTATTGCTGTCACTGTTCTTCAATCGGTGGCCCTCATCGCAGAAGAGTAGGCCGATCTTAGTATGCTTGAGCTCTTCCACGTTCAGTCGTAGAGTTTCATAAGAGACAATGATAACTGGCCGGGTTACGGCTCGCCCGCTCGCAATTGCCCACTGTCGGAGTTGACGTGTCAACTCTTCTTTGGAAGCTTTCCCATCAATGGCGAATGGATTGATAGCATTAGCACCAAGCCATTTGGTCAATTCGTTGGCCCAGTTTTTGACCAAACTCGCGGGACAAACAACAATAGCCTTCTGAATCGTTGACTTGCCAGCATCGGGAGACTGTTTGAGTAGCGTCCACATGAGGGAGATGCACTGAAGGGTCTTTCCCAATCCCATTTCGTCGGCCATGATGCAACCGTTGGCTTTCTCGTCAATCAGACCAGTAACACATCGGTACATGAACTTGACACCTTCCACTTGATGCGGACGAAGAATCTTGGCGAGTTTGGGGTCGATGACAACTGGAACTCGAGGGTGCTCATCGTCCGTTTTCTTCTTAATGCCCAAAATCTCAGCAAGACTCTTGTGAACAAGAGGTGCATCAAGTTTCTCCTCCAAAGCTCCTGTCTTCACAGGCTCAATAGCCTTGGGCGTTTCTTTCGGCTTGTCGTCGACTGTGGGATCGTATAGTACAATGGCAAATTCACCGCTAGGATCGTGAAGCGGCTTGGCAACGAAGACAGCGCCCTGTCGAAGACCGAGGGTAGGAGGAGCACGATTGGGGTTGTATGCAGCACTATCCTTGTTCTTCAATGGCACAGAGAAGGCCTTGCGAAAAACAAGACCTTTATCTTTAGCTTGGAAAACAGGGAATCGGTTGATGTCTCGAGTGGCAAGCGCAAGCCTGTCGTCGTTGGAATATGGTTTGTCGTTATCTGCTTCACCATCGGCACCACCATAGTCGACCTTTCTCCGCTTGCGGGATGGCCGGTCCACAGCTGGACTTCTTCCAGCAACCCCGGGACATTTGAATGGTTTGTGAAGCCGGTCAATTGAAGAAGGCGTTGGCGTTCGCTTGCCCAGAGTCTTGTCCTTGCCAGCAAGAGGCGTTGCCACAAGAGGTGACCTAAATGCTGCATTAGAAGCTGCACTGATGACCGGAAGGACATATCGAAACTTACGCTGCTCCCATCTCGAAAGACTCGTGTCTATAAGGGCTTGAAGAGGTTGTTGAAGTTTGAAAGGTCCTTTGCCACCAAACAAAAATCGATGGAAGGAAAGAGGCAGGCAGGCAGGTAAGCGCGATGAGTGGCTCGACGCGACGGGATTGCAGGCAGACACACGCTATCACGTGAGTGGCTATTGTCAAGTCTAGGTACCTATGCTTCCCAGCTTTTCAAAGACCTCAAAGGCAGGCGAAACCCTGACACAGGCCGAAAAGCTTGGACTTGAACTCTATCATAGATCCACTAGCTTAGGTAACCAAGCGAAAAGAATCATCGGTCGATGATGGGCTGGTGGCAAGACATGCATTTTTACTCTCGATTCACTTTATCCTTAGTCTTACTCCCTCTAGCCAAGGATGATATCTGAAAGCCCGCTTGCTGCAGCGCCGTCAGGGTAGGTCAAAATCACTCGCTGATCACCTGCCCTCTCTGTATGCGGCTCTTGAAGACCCCGTATCACTAACTAACACATGCTTCAAGCGTTAATCACTCTAACCCCGATCAAACCCGATCGGTTGGTGGGGATGTCCTTACCGAGCATGAATCCTTTGGACCGACCCCTCTCCAAGTCGCAATTGCTCAACATCGTACTGGGATCGTGACAGCTACAGTTGCTGGACATTTTGCCCATTGGCAATATCTCACTCGATTCCGGCGAATTAACGTTCAAGCTACTGCAAATCGACTTCCTCTTGCACGACTCGGTTTGGTCTGGGGTCTGGTTTACCTCGGCGTCTTGAGTACTATTACCGTTGCTCAGCGTAAAGTTGCAAGGAGTTCAGATCCTCTTCTTTCGGCTTCGAAACCGTAGAGAGATAGCGTTACCATGTCGGCCGACTTTTGGGCTGGCTATCTAAGTGGCGCTGTTGGTATCATTATTGGAAACCCTCTCGACGTGATCAAAGTACGACGCCAGGCGCAGCAAGGTAGTCCGGCACTAGGCCTGCCTTCTTGCTCAGTTCCTACGGGAATAGCAGCGGCAACTTCTGCCGTCAACCAAGGCACATCGTTCGGCACTCGTCTTTTCAAATCATACACGTCCTTAGTAACTGGAACGGCGGCGCCAATTCTCGGCTATGGTGCTCTTAACGCTCTGCTTTTCGTTTCTTACAACCGTACAGAGTCCGCATTGAACAGCATGTTCTTGACATCAGGAAATCTGTGGAATACATGGATCGCTGGCGCTGTGGGCGGGCTTGCAACCTGGATCGTGAGCACACCCACCGAGCTTATTAAGTGTCGAGCGCAGCTAGCCTCTCCTCCCATATCAAGCTTGGCTATCACTAAACAGATCTGGAGGAACCAAGGAGTTCGAGGACTCTACTTTGGCGGAGCGGTGACTGCTTTGCGAGATAGTGTAGGGTATGGATTCTACTTCTGGTCATATGAGCTGAGCACTCGTTGGTTAGCCACTGAGCCTGGGGAGCAAACTTCATTCCAACATGAAGCTGCCAAGGTTCTATTCTGTGGGGGATTAGCTGGCGTGGTAACATGGGCTAGCGTCTTTCCTCTCGATGTTGTCAAGACGAGGGTTCAGGCCCAGACTCTCGGCGAAGCGGCAGAAACATCACCTCTCTTGCAACCTCACGAGCCTCCGCGGACCTCACGAGCAGGTGCTCTTCAAATCGCACAGGAAGCGTATCGGGAGGGGGGGGCACATGTTTTCTTCCGAGGGCTGACTGTCTGTAGTGTCCGAGCCTTCATTGTTAATGCTGTTCAATGGGCTGTTTATGAATGGGTCATGCTCGAACTTGGGCATGGACGCAAACGAGCTGTTTCTAATGACTTCAGAGTAGAGACAGTAGAGGCAATATAACACACAAGACTCGAAACCAACATTATTGCAGAAAACCGCACCCAATATTTGCGTACCGTTGTCATATTCGACTGAGTGAGGAATATGTGCATTGGTCATGGAGTCCTAAGGGCATCGACCAGGATGCTTTGCCCTCAGCGAGGTTAGGTAGTGCAACCTGCTGATAAGTAAGACGAACACAATCCATCAACACATCTGCCGAGATCACAGTAGTAAATGCATACGAGGCTATCGATGCAAAGACCAGACGATTGGACAACACAACATACCGAAACTATCAAACGCCCAATAGAAGTGAGTCGACCCAGAATATGTAATTATTAATAAAGAGGAAACCAATTACTCCTAATCCTCGCACTTAGCACTTGACTTGGCTTCGCCCTCTTGATCTCGAATAGGATACCCCAGGCGCCTTTACCCCGTGTTTTGTTCTCCAATCTCCGCTAACCAGTTTCAAGCAGCACCCTTTTCCTTGTTGGCCTTTGTCGTCTCACGCCAACCTTCGAGGCCAGCTTGGTCTGTCCACTTTTGAGTATCGTCGTCATATTTTTCGAGCCACTTCGCCATGGCATCACTAGCCTGAGCAACGATCTCTTTCTTTGCTTGGTATGCGTCCGCTACATCCTTCTCGAGTCTTTTCTGGGAAATATCTCCAATATTTTCATCGCGTTCCTTCCTCTTCTTCTCTCTTTCGGCCAGCCATTCTTTCCGACCTGCAAGATACTTGACGCTGTGCCCAAGCCCTGCACTTTCGTGCGAAATTCCTTTGTGGGACCTTTCAAGGGGCGGAGCAGTGAAGAAGAGAACTCGTCCGGCACTATCATGCTGGAAAGTCTGTCGGAGTTCCTTCGGCAGGGTATCATTGATGTTGTCGGGGAGCGCGTAGACTTCTGGTGGCCTTGGCGGGTTGTAGGCATTTCCGCCTTGCACAGGCATGCCGGGCGTAGGAGCCATAGGGCTACGCGCAACAGGAGGAGCAGGTGCTTGGTTGTACGCCTGGTTGATGTGGTTTCCCATCGGAGTTTGTTGATGCATGGGAGGCACCGGCTGCCCATAGTTAGGGGCGAAGCCTTGTGCATATCCTGCTTGTTGATGCTGAGGCTGGTGCTGATATTGCACAGGGCGTACAGACACTTGGGGCTGGGGACCAAGATGAGGCGGATGTGGAATCGGAACCGGAGTCTGATGAACCTGTGGAGGCTGGGCTCCAGGTGTAACTGGTTGGAAATGAGGCGTCATATGAGCGTTGTATGGAACAGGCGAAGGCGATGGACCTCCAGGATAAGGCATCGAAGGATGTCGGGCAGAGTGGTCGCCGGGCATAGCACCAGGGACCGATAACATTGACGCGCGCCTACCAGCATCAGTGCCAGGTTCGGAAAATGGAACAGCTGACATAGCTTGCGGCGGGGGCGTGGGTTCTGGAGGAGGCGATTCCTTAGGTATTGTCAGTAGTGTCAACCAATATGATGAGAATAATGTCAATGATTGGTTGAAAAGCCTGAGGCACAAAAGTTGCTCAGGATCAGGTGTTGACTGAAGGAAGATGGGTATGTATGGACAGGGATCATGCACTGCAGTTGGTGATGGTAAAACTTTGATGGGCATCCGCAGAAGGATAAAGCGCATAGCGTGCAGGCAAGCAAACAAACAACAAGATAAATGGAGCTTCACTTACATTGACTTCCCGTGGACGTCGATGCACGGCTCCAACAATTGGCGGGGCATTTGGGCTTCCCCATGTTGGCTTGGGCAGCTCATCTGTTTCCTTTGCGTCCTCGCGAAGCAAATGCTTGATAGGACTGGGGATCTTTTTCATGCGCCGAGGCACATCATAAAGGTCCATTTCGTAGTCCTTATCGCGCACCTCATCCGGAACGCAGCTCGCCCACGTCTTAATCTTGTTGAACGTGAACTTTTCCTCGTTGTAGCGTGATTCACATACATAGATCTCCTTACCAAGAGGGAACCCTCGTGGACGGCCTTTGTTGAAACGTGTCACAAACATGACGAAGCAACGATCCAGGACGTCTTCAATCTGGTGATCGCGGTATTGCCCAGTTTTAACCACCTCATGCTCGTAGAAATGCTTCTCGTACCGGTGCACAGTCTGTTCCGGCCGGTAATACCAACAGGCATTGATCCATCTTTGACCAGCTCTATCCTGCCAGGTTCGATAGATTTGCGCCACGGTAGGTTTTGCCAGGTCGTTGGGATTTCGAATGTGAACCCAATCGCCTATCTTGCTGTTAGTCACGTATGTAATGCAGACGAGCTGTTGCACAGCATGTTCTAATGCACGTACCAACTTTCCAGGATTGTCCGTTATACTGAATTTCCGCTAAAGGCAACTTGCCGTCTTCATCTCGGAAATCGTCGTCAGGCTTCGCCTTCTCCTGTTCTGCCAAGACGTAGGCCTCCTTTTGGAGTTCAACAGCGGCTTTGTATACTTCACTGTCATCTTCATTGTATCGCTTGGCGTTCTCGAACATAAGGTTGAGGTCTTGCAGTACTTGGTCGACGCTTTGATACTTCTTCCGCTTTGCCTTCTTTTTAATGTTGTCAAGGGCGATAGGATTCTGTATTGTCGTATAGTAATCAGGAACGGCCGCCTTATCTGGTAACCTCTCAAAGGGATGAACAAGAAGATGGCCTCCAGCATTCCTGGGCTTTCTCAATCCCTTTAGAAGCGAAGTAATGCGTGCTTCGTTTGGAGTAAGCACACTTGGAGGTCGCCCTCTTCGCTTATGCGAATCGTCTTCATAATCTTTGTCTTGATCTTTGCGCCCAGAAGCACGTCGCCTTCGTCCGCGACGTCGCCCGCCTTCATCATCGGAGTCGTCGTCATCATCGTCCTCTTCCTCGTCTTCGTCGTCATCTTCTTCCTCTTCCTCATCATCCTCGTCCTCTTCGGCTGGTGGTGACTCTTCGGCTGGTGGGAGCTCGCCAAGATCGGGCAACTGGGCATCGCTTGCTGTGATGTGTCCCTTTTCTACCAGCTTTTGGAGCTCCTGGGCGAGGATTTCCCTCAATCGAACGGCGGCGCCAAATATAGGAGCAGAGGGGCGGTTGTAAACCTGAGCGTTATGACAAATTTGCGCAACATCCTTGACAAACTCGGCAAACGAGCTGTATTGTTTCTTCTGAGTTTTCCCCTATGTAATCTGTCAGTAACTTACACTGTAGACATGGAAATTTCGGCCAACCTACCCGGATGGTACTGAAAGCAATAGGCTCCGAGATGATTTCGAAGTAGTCAGGCAAGGTTCGTCGATTGGGAATGCGCTGAAAGCCAGCAGCAAGCTGCTCGCCCCTACAATTCATTCATTGTCAGCAATTACACACATGCGGAGTAAATAGTATGCGTACTCATCCTGAACGCTGCAAAGATAAGTAGACAGGTTATGAATCAAACGATACATATCGGGGCGGCCTTCGTCGTCCACCTCGCCTTCTGCGTCCTCGTCACCCTCAGCATCCATATCCACATCGGGATCGCCTTCAGCGTCGACATCATTGTCCGTTGCATCTTTCATTTCGACGTCTGTGCCTGCGGTTTTGGCTTCAATCGATTCGCGCACCTCTGTCGCGTTCGTCCTCCGAGTGGACATGATGGGCTCCTGGGACCACTCGGGCGTAGTCGCGATCCGTAGATGAAGTTGTTGCAGTGCAAGGTTTCGAAAAAGTCGCAGCTGTACTTTAAGAACTCATTAGTGTGGACAATCCAAGTCGCGAAACCACAATCCCAAATGTTGCGAAAGTTGAAGATGAAGCTTGATTGGGAAGGTACGTATCGCTGAACTACCATTGGGAGCGCGTGTGTTTGCGCGCGACGCTGTGTTCCTAAATAGGCTAAAGGGTGCGTGTGTGCAGAAACAGGCGGGTGCCAACATCTCCACTTCACCTCATATGAGACGCTGTTGAGCAGCTTTTATCATTGATTGATTCCACCACTCACTGATCATCGCCTTTGTCTTGCCAGAGAGATAAATCATAAAACCGACTTTTGCCACGTAGCTACTGAGATAATCGCTGTCTTTTCTTCTTCTTTTTCTTATATTTTTGGCGCATACCTTGATCAAAGGTTGTTCTCACTCATCCTACCTACCTTGGTACCTTGGAGCTTCTTCCCGATTCCTCGCCTTCGAATCACGACACCTTTCAACCACCAGTCTAGACTCTAGACTTGAAATCTATCCCAATCAACTCGATACTTTTAGAAAAGCTTCGCAAGTCACGTCAAACAAACGTCACGCATCTTGAAACATTGTCATGCGTGCTCGGTTCAAAGGCCCAGCCGGCACCGGCATCCTTGAGCTACCGGACGATGCTACTGTCCAAGCCCTCTTTGATGAAATTCGGACAAAGACTGGAATTTCCAAATTCAGTGTGAGATACGGTCTGCCTATGGCGATGAAATCTCTAGAAGCTACCCAGCGTGACCAAATTGCTCGATCTCTTGGTCTTCATGGCGAAACACTTACTATTGTTCCCGAGGAGTCATCTGCTCCCGTCGAGGCTGTCCAGACAGGGGCTATTCAACATCAGGCTATGGCATCCAGAGCAGCAAAGAAGAACGAAAGCCCAGAGGACATCAACGTTCCATGGCCGCAAAGAGAGGGTACTCTTCGTAAGTAGATCTAGATGCTTGTGCTGAGCTTTATGGAAGTTGACACCAGAAAGTGTTGCGAGTGATGCCCAGCGACAATAGCTGTCTGTTCACCGCGTTTGGGGGCGCATTGCAAGATCAAATCCCTGCGCAAAACTTGAGAAGAATGATGGCAGATTATATTATCCAACATCCAGAAGAATATTCAGAAGCCGTCCTCGGCAGCCCTCCCAGCCAATATTGCCGCAGCATCCAGGACCCTGACAGATGGGGTGGCGGCATCGAGCTCAGCATACTGTCCTCTATATTTGACATACAAATATGCACTTTTGATGTCCAGGTCAGTCAATGCCATTGCCTCTGATCTTGTTTCGTTACTGATTGCCACTTAGACTCAGAGTAAGATTGAATTTGGGGAGGAAAAGCGAGATCGTTGTATTCTCGTATACTCTGGGATTCATTATGACCGGGTTGCCTTCAGCTGCTCTGATCCCCCTTACAATTCCCCTACCTTGCCCCCTGAACTTGACCAAGCTGTTTGGCCTACCGACGATGACGAAGTTCTCAAAAAGACCGAAGAGCTCGTTCAAAAGCTGAACAAGGCGCATTACTACACAGATACAGACGGGTTGATCTTGAAATGCGATGTACCAGGATGTGACTGGATCGGTAATGGCCAGCTTGAAGGGCAGAAACATGCAGAGGCGACGGGCCATGTGGAATTGAGCGAAATCCAAGATGAGGGCGATAGTACTCTGCGCAAGTGTGATGCACCTGGTTGCGAGTTTATTGGGCAAGGTGATAAAGCTATTAGGCAACACCGTACCGACACCGCCCACCAGAGATTCTCTGTTATTCACGACGCCTGACCAGAGTTACACCTAGAAGCATAAGGGGTTTACAAGCACATGCACGAGACCGCATATCATTGGTACTATTGTTAGCGGGGAGAAATACTTCACTGGAAACATCGATATTATTCATGAATTCGTAGTCGACAGTAGCATATCTATTTACATAGAAACTGCATTGGCCATGAAGCCAAAGGACACTTGGCAACTTTTGAGTAGCTTTGCAGAAAACTTGCACCAAAATATCTTGGGGCACCTTGGATTTCGGAGTCCTGTCATCCCAAGTACAGGGTGCCTACTAGTGAACATGCTTGGTTTTGCGGGAACAAATATGCATTAGGCTTTCTCGAACCTTCTTTTTAACGGAAGCGAAGCCAGTCGTGAGGTTTGGGAACACTGTCCTGCCAAGGATGCTTCTTCTCAGTGGGGTAGGTGATGCGCAATTATGTACAACTGTTTTTAATCCGCCAAGTATGACCGAGGTAGAATATGTCCTGGTTATTTCGTCTTCTTTAGAGAATCTCCGTTATGGACCGAGTCAATATTGGCCAGAGAAAGGTTTAAGAATTCGTGCTTGTTGGACCAATTCTGCTGCCCCTCAGTGAACTCGTTCATTAGTTGAGGAGGAGGCGGCGGGTCGGTAATTTTGGTGATCAAATAGGCGGTCGATGCCTCGGCAATGCCATAGACAAGCACACCAACAAGAGGGATTCTGACAAGAATGTAGAAGCCCAAGCCAAAACCGAACAGCACCCCTTCTCGACTGCGGAACCAGTTTCGCTTCTGCTCCTTGGTAAAATGAACTCGGGCAAAGTAAGGTTCCAGCAATTCTCGCATCAGACTCCTGGAAGAGAAATAGCTCTGTAGGAATATGACAAGGTACTTGCGAGGGAGGAAGATACCTGTACCAAATATCACGGAAGCCGGGCCTAAACCCACAGCGTTGTTGAAGGTGTAGAAACTTGCAGCGGGCAAAACAAAGCGACCGATGTATGGGGTGTATGAGAGGGCGAAAACGGCAAGAGAGATACCGCCCTTGCGAAGGAAGCGGTAGAGGAACATAGAGACGGCTTGAGCAGTGCTCTCAGAGTGTGTGCTTCCGTCTGACGGTCTGTACATCTTGAGGTTGGGATAGTACATGTCCCGAAGCTCGGAGGGCTTTTCGTCGCTATGCTTCTGAACATAGGTCATATCCACCCACTGCAGCGACTGCATGAACCTATCGAGAGCTGGTCAGATACTGACAAGGAAATATATACCAGGGAATCAGCTCACAGGTTATCAAGAGTTGGCACCACATAACGCATAAGAGCCATGAGGAAGAAGGGCACTTGAAGAACATATTCTGCAACAAAGTCCAGGCCATTTACAAGGGTATCGTCCCATGTTACAGTGTCAAGAGACACAAAGAATGAGATAAACCATAGCAGTACTTTGATACCAACGATCTAGTTTCTTCTGTCAGTTTTGTCCTAAGCTTCTACTGATCGCGTGAGCAAAACTCACGGGCACAGAGATGACGAGTCTAATGGCGAGACCAGCTACGACCGCAATAGCTGCCTGTCTATAGTGATCGGTTGTGAAAAGTGCTGGGTTCTGAAGCGCACGATGAGCTATGCAAGATATTAGTCAAAAAGATGGTTTCTGGTAATAAGGGTTAGGCGAGATTAAGATACTACTCACCTCCCACCAGCGTCAACTGAGCTCCTCGGATTACTGTGTTCGGATCGAAGTGTGAAACATCGAGTTTCTGCTCGAGCTTTTGCTTTAGTTTGTCCTTATCAATGCTCATCTTCTCGTTTGACGACATGTTGAGAAGACGTTGCAACGTCTGAGCAACAAAGCGCTCTGACCGTTCAAACCCGGGTCGAAGTTTGCAGAGACACGGGAAAGTTGACAACAACAGCCGAGTGAGTCTCTCAAGTTGTTGAGAATTCAAGCGTCTCAGGTTGTGGCTGAGCTATAGATGTAGTAGCGATACTCAGGAACTTGAAAGGTTGCGGCACTGTCGGGCATGGAACATCGAAGACAGCTTGGAATGATGATGTGGATTAAGTGAAACTGTAAGGTGACGTAAGTATCCTAGCTGAAGCTTGCTTGCTTGCTCCGGATTGGTGGCTGAGCTACGGATACAGTACTGTACAGTAGTTCTGCATTGGGTTCCAGAAAAATATCGGGAATCATGTTATTGCTGACGCCAAATACTTGGCCCCAGATATTAACCAACCTTAGCCTCTGCCTACATGTGTACTCGTCAACTTGCCCGTATATGCTCTATACTGATAAACAAGCATCCAATCTATAGGTTGGTACCTGGATAGAATTGCACAAGTGAATGACTTTCGGTTATTTTAGACAACCTAACAGGACCTCAGGCACAGATAGGTGCTTTGGCAACTAACGTTAACTACTCACTACTAACTGACCTACCTGGCACCTAGAGAATCACATGCAAGAAACCCATTTGGAACATGTACAAAAACCTGCCAGAGATTGGGTTGCAAGAGCCACACTCCTCTGAGAATTTCAGACACAACAAAGAATGAGTATGGTCTAATAAAGGATCATATTAGCCCATAACTGTTTGATTATACCGCCCACTAATTCTCGACTTCGCCATTGAGAAGCTTGGTACGGTAGCACAGCTGCACTCAGGTGGCGCTCGCAGCTCTTTATGCAAGGGCCAAGTCGAGTGTATGTGCATCAAATCAGGTAAGGAAAAGAATCATAATTAAAGGAATATCATATTACAAACTACCTATGGAAATAAGGATCGTGACACGGAGAAATCTACGGAGTTGATCGAATGACGAGTCAAGTCCTGTCAAACTTTCGTCGTACGAGGAGCTTAGTTTGTAACCTTGGGCACTTGAGAAACTTGACTTCCATGACTTGACTTGACGGTACCTGTACTAAGGTATCATCCTGCACGAAAGACATGTCCTTGTCCTTGTCCCTTATCCTGGGCTCAATGTTCTAGCCAAATCAGGGATTCAAGGGGCGGGATAGCGGGATCAGCGGGCCTTGGAATGGATGTTAATATGGATGACTAAGGCAAAGCGCCCCTCCAGAACTTGCATCCCCTGCACATGGCCCAGCCCAGCCCAGCCGCCGTCACCTCAACGAACGAGCACTTCTATCTATAGTCAAGTCGAGGGAGCGAAAAGAAACGGGTGGGTTTTGTACCAGCCACCTTCTCGTTCGATTGTGATACTGTAACTCGCTATTGCTCCGTCATTTGGTTACTATTCCCCCCCTTCAAGTGCCCGTCTTTCCTACCCTGACAATTCTCCCTTGACAGTTGGTTAGGGGATCCACGACAATTCTTCACGATCCGCCGCGATAAACTCAACATCAACCTCGCGCAGTCATGAACGGATTTTCTTATTTGCCCAGTCGAGATGTTTAAGCTGCAGCCCGGCTGAAAAAACATTTGCGCTACAAGAAAGAAGACAACATTGCGACATCTAAATCCATTATGGATGACTCGGTAGACGATCTCCCGCCTCACCGGGCCCCCAGACGAGTGTCAACTTCCCCGATGCCACGCCGAGACTCTGTGAGCTCAGATACGCCCGATAAAGATCTGGTCGAAACACTCTACAGTCACCCGAATATAAAAATCATATCCTTTACAGCCACCGGGAGAGCTTTTGCAAGGAGTCCTGCCCCAAGCAATGTTGATCCACCAGGGACCTTATCATGGTCCTCTCAGCTCGAGAGAACTATTGCTGTCGGTGAGTACCTCATCTCAGGATACTTCCAAGCCATTCCCTAATTACATTGATCAGGTCCCTTTCGAATCTATCGAGCCCCGCGATCTGTGGCCTTTCTGAGCTGCGGTTCCGCGTTACAGCCTATCCTACGAAAGAGCCAGTGCTGGTGCATAGACGAAGTCAACAGTAAATTCATCTTACAGATTCGTCGTCCTAATTATTGGAGGATCGAACTTCCAGTTGAAGACCCCGAAGACCAACAACGAGCCGAGGAACTAAGAGAAGTGCTCGACAAAATTCTCCAGTTCGAGAAAACCGAGTGCCCCTTCAAGCGCACATTTACAGTCGATCTTCCAGAGCAAGTCCCTGTTACGATTTTACCCTGGACACCTCGCGCTCAACCCATGACGCATGACGATGCCGCATCGGTATCATCTACTGGCTCGCGGAGGTCGTCATTTGTCGGGCGAGCCACTACGCCCACACCTTTAAGTGATAGACTTCCCATGGACATCCCGTCAAGTCCACTAGTCGGTAGACCTGCACGGGCAGCATCTTGCGTAGTACCCTCAAACATATCTCTTTACGAGGAGTACGGAATGCATCTTGATCCTCTGCAGCCGATAGGTGGAAACACAAGCGAATCTAACACAAGGCCATTGGATGTTGTGCCAGAACGTCCCACAGAACACAGTTCATCATATCCCTTCTTATCCAGTCTGCCTGAGTCCTATAGCTCCCCTTCGTTTGCCAGCGACTCAGGGGCACATCACGACGGGTCATCTGTTCTCTCAACCAGCCCTACGCAGAGCGACCTGTCGGTATATGAGCTACACGAAGGATCCGGTAACCGAGGAGGTCGTATGAAGGCCAGACTCCGGCGACGAACCGCGGGTTTTACAACGACAAGATCAGCCACAATGCCGCCGCACTTGCTGCCAACAGTTGACAAGACTACACCTTCAACCTCTGTCTCAAGAGATCCGATCGTAAGAAGTGCATCGGAAACATCAAGAAAGCCTTCGGCCCGTGCGCCTGTCACTCCCAAATCACGCGGGAACACTACTAAAGGGGGATTACACCCTCCACAGTCGGGTCAACTAAATAGACCCGTACAACAGCCACGACTCCAACGACGAGACAGCGAGGAATCCTTTCACAGTGTCGAGTCGTGGCATTCGTCAGGTGCTCCCTTACACCTTTCACCCCCCACTTCTCAAGCGGAATCTGCTATCGAGGCGAAGGACGGATCAAACGAAACAGACGCCTTGTCCGTTGAGAGATGCAAAAGAGACTACAACTCTTCTCGAAGCAGAGGCAGCTCTCCGATGCCATGTGCTTGGGAATCAGACCCTGATTCTGACGACAGCCAGTCGTATGGCGAAAGCTCGAATCTGGCGACCACAGACACAGTCGACGTTGAAACAAAAACAACCCCGCCGACAGCAACACCACCGCAACGACCGTTTATTCCTCGTCATAGAGCGACGACAAGCAGTCTATCAGTGCGACGACGGGCACTATCACCTCTCCCCCCGGCCGCAAATCTCTTCACTCCTGCGTCAACTATGGAACGCCGACCCTACAGAAGTAGACTAGAGACTGTCAAGAACCTACCAATGGCTATCATTGCCAAGACATGCGAGATGATTATGGGTCCTCCAAGCTCCCTGATCCGTCTCATTCTCAGGGTGGCAGCTAGGATTGCTTCGGGACAATGGAGAGGCCTCGTATATGGGTACGGTGAAGATGGCGAAGAAATACCAGTGCAATGGGACTACTCCGAAGGTGAGTTTAGCGACTGGAGTGAGGATGAGAACTATCAACATGATGGCCGCAGTGGCCAAGGAAAGCGACACAGTAGACACCGCAGTAAAAACAACAATACGACTAAAGAAACAGCCGCACAGAAGGAGCTGCACAGGCGGCCTTCATCTTCGGATGATAGTCGAAGCTGGGGGGTTGACTGATAACGTACTTGAAGTGCGTTATGCCATATGATGTTGTGGTATAGTTTACCGAGAGAGTGGATGCGAACGTTTTAATGAGTGCACGGAGGTATTTGACCACATGACAGATTTGCGGACACGGAGCGGGACGTTTTGGTTGGGCGTTTGGAACGGAACCAGCCGGCGTTCGACTGGAGTTTCATATCTTTTCTAAGGATTTATCGATTCGGACTCATGAGTCCCTCCTTATAAACGAGTTATCATATCATTACTCTGATATTTAATTGTATATTAGGCTTATTTCCAAATATGGTACTCTTCTCTCACTAGACAATTCTCATCAGCTTGGCGTCCATTATTATGAATTGGCCTTTGGAAACATAAGTACCGGGTATACCTTGACGCAATTCCGAACATGTCATGTCTCATGGAAGATGCGAGGAATACGGGAGGCGGCCCAGATACGGCATGCTCTTAGCTAGCAGGCATCAATATGTCGCTGGACTTGATATGCGACCGATACGGGCAAATAAGAGAAACGAACCAAGTACACTGCCAAACGCACTGAAGTACCCCAGCTATTGCTAGGTGCCTGAAGATACCTGTGGAAGGCTGAAAGGCACTTGGGGTGATCTAGGCGACCCGCCAGCTGGAGAGTCGTATTCCTCGCATCGCCTCTCCATTGGCCACACTCACTATCACAAGGCTCAAACTGACGACACTAGGTCAAGACTCGGCGAAGTAAGATGTTGATACCTGGAGCAAGCACTTGTGAATTGTGCTGGTTACTTTCAGCCATAAACAATATAAAAGGAAGTTTAGTGCTCATGTTGGCAGAGACGCTCAAGGGTGTTTCGTTTAGTTCTTAGTATAAGAGCATCTTTCAACGATTTTAACGCAATTGGAACTTGGAGTCACTAACATGTCTGACGGAAAATATGGTATGTTAGCCTGTACTCTGTTACACATCGCCGCTTGTTCTTGATTCGAAAGATCTGACAATCAGAATAGTTGACGGTAGCTTCTGGTTCTATGCTCCCAACAAGGGCGCCGCCATCGTGTTCTGTATCACTTTCTGTTTAACAGGCTGTTTCCATGGATGGCAGTGCATGTAAGTCCAACGCGCAGGGCTAGATACCTGACTATCGAGGAGTAGGGGGAAATGTGAGTGATGTGATGCTGACCTTTATCGCAGACGCTACAAGTGCTGGAAGCTGACACCGCTGTTCCCTTTCTGTTGTCTGCTCTTCACGGCTGGTTTCATACTCAGAGCATACGGAGCGTTTTACTATGATAATCTTGGGGTGTTCATCGCAAGTGTGTGTATCACTTATGCTGCCCCGTAAGTTACATCGTGATGCTATGGTACAATATCTTAACAACTGACAGTCCGCTCCTTGAACTGCAAAACTACCGCATTCTTGGACGAATCTTGTATTACATCCCATACCACTCGCCCATACATCCTGGAAGAGTTTTGACAACATTTGGATTTATATCTGCTATTATTGAGGCCCTCAATGGCTGGGGAGCGTCGTACTCGGCAAACCAATCGCTGAGCGACAGCGAGATGGAGGCGGGCCATGCTCTCATCAAAACATCTTTACTGCTACAGATTATTGTGGCAATTATATTTCTTACCCTGGTTGTTACATTTCATCGTCGATGCGTTACTACCGGTATCACAAATGAGCGGCTTTCGAGACCACTATGGACACTCTATATCAGCATGGTCCTGATCTTATCCAGAACCATCTATCGCATTGTTGAATACTTCAGTATCGCAGAACTTCGATATGGAACAGGCTTCGATCCGGCAACCATTAATCCTGTTGTCAGATATGAATGGTACTTTTACGTGTTTGAAGCAACGGTCATGCTCATCAACCTCGTCATGTTCAACATGCACCATCCGCGACGATACTTGCCGAGAAATAATAAGATTTATCTATCCCCTGATGGAGTCACGGAAATCGAGGGGCCCGGGTATAAAGATCCAAGAAAGTTGTGGCAAACGCTCATTGATCCTTTCGATTTCAAGGGGTTGATCAACGGACACGGGTGTCAGAACGAGCGATTTTGGCAAAGGGAAGACAGTCAGGCGACACAGCAAATTAAGGTGTCTTCCAAGAAACCAGAAGCGGTGTGAGTGAGTACAAGAGAAAAAGATTTATGCAAATATATGGATATATCCTATACTGATAGCCAGCACTGTGTTGGGTATGTTTTGGTGTATGATCATATCTTGCATTTGTCTTCTACATCAGGAAGTCTCGGATAACGGAAACACATATTGGCCTACACTATGATGTTCCTAACCATGTTCCTCGCACTGAAAGAAAGCAATTGGTCGTGAGATGAACCATTGAGTTGATGTGTCACTGCTAAGGTATCCAGGAGGCTGAGCAACTGCTGGTTTCGGACAGTACCAGACTGGGAGAGGCTATGTATAACAATGGAACAGCTGGGTGATGCAAGGCCGCCGACCATGTCTATGGAATCTGATGGAGAGAAGCAGTGCCATTAGTTCATGAAATAAAAGTCTCGGTGTGTCACTGGATTAAAGGAATCCATCCAATGCCAGTGCAAATTGCAGGATGCGACAAGTAGGGTGTCACCCACCCACCTGTGATCCTCTGCAACTTATAGAACCTAGAGATGAACTAGTATTCCATGTGAGTTGGCAAATCAGAGGGAGGGGGCATTGTCCAAAAGGAATGACAACAGGTCCCGTCGGCGTTTTAGTCGAGACAAATTTCATGCTCCTTTGCCGACGAAGGATCAACACCCCGTCAACTAACTAACTAGATAGATCATAACACACAGCCTATCTGACCTCGGAAAAATTATCACGACGAGTTGAAAATACATCGAAAGAAAGCAAGAGGGCATCAACAGATCACACTTGGTGCAAGTCGTAATCCGGTCTCGTTGGGAATTTGCATCTGTGCGATCAATCTTGCTACGTAGTACCTGGTAAAGGGAAGGAAGGCATGGGACATTTCTAGAATGCATCAGACGGATTGACAACCCTGCAAGCCTCTTGGGCTTTCAATGCTGGCAACCAAGACCCCACAAGATTATTCCAATGCATGCTTTAATGCGATAAATAAGGTGAGAAATGAATTACTATGTATTTTTCCCACGCTGTTTGTAATATGGGGTTCGCCAATTAATTAGATTGAGCCAAAAATAAACATAGCGTAGGTTAAGTACTCGATGTTAGGACAGACGGATACATTCTGGAAATACCTTCGCCACGCCTTGCGGCCACTTTGAAGTTTGCCAGCGCCCTGCGACAACTAGTCTAGGATCCCTTGCTTGCAGCATGGGGCAAAAAAGAGGAAATCTGCCCTGCCCAACAGGCGACCTCAGCTGAGCTGGATAAGCCGCTTATTCAGACCAAGTGGTCAACTGTTTATTGTACTTCACTGTTACTTGTATTATAGGGTGTAAGGACTTGGAATTGCTCCTGGTGGTTCTTAAAGAAGAAGCCCAGGTACGTCAAGTGCATTCGTTACCAGACGGTTGTCGTTGATCGTGATTGTGTTTCAAGAAAACGCCAAGCCGAGCGACAAACAGATCACCACTATCCCTGTCCGTCCAGTCAGAGAGCCTTAGCTTCCTCCACAAGCTCCGTGTATTAGAGGCAGACAGGGCCGTCAAAGCCCCCTCTCCACTACCGGCCCCGTACGTATCGAGACGGCGCCGACAGACGAGACGAGCACAGTAACTGCCCGAGTAAGTTGACGGAGTCGCTTTGTTCTTCAGCTCGCATGCCTCCTTCCCTAGCAGAAGCCAGGTTGGGTCAAGTGGCAAGACAGGACGAGCTGGACATGTCACCACAGCTGGGGATGTAGAGCTGAGCCTATCCTTCCCTTAGCATTCTCTTCTCTTTCGACACATGATTAATTTCATGGCTTAACTCCGCCTCCCCGTGCTCGTCCCTTCCCTTGCTCCTGGCGCAACTACCTTACCTCAGATTAAGGTGCTTCAGACTTGGCTAGAAGCGGAGAACAACTCTAAGCCTTAACCCCCAACTGGACCAACTCCAGCTGATATATTCATCTCACACCTCTTCCATACCTTCCTTGTCCGTACATCCTGTCCTTCGTTCTCTCTTCTCCGCCTCTTCAACTCTCCCTCCGTGGACTGCACCACTGGCCATTGTATGGATATCTAGCTCATTCCTCAGCCCAGCAGACCACCCTTCTTGCACAGCTCGGGACCCTTCTAATTCAGCAAAAGACTGCCACTTTTCGCTACGGCCTCACATCTGATCCCTCTCCCCGTTCATCGCCGCCATGGGGGACCGACCAGCTATTTATGTCCACCTGGAAATGGGCTTATCCCTGCCCAAGATTATGTCCAAAGACCGACATATTACTTACATTTCCAAGAGCATGCGCGATCGAGCAAACCAGTTTCCCCGACAATTACCTCCCCCAAATACCAACTACCTCAACGCTTCATCACAGTATCAAGCCGGTCATCAACAGATGCCTACACAGATTCGGCCACCCCAGGATCAGTTACAGCATCAGTTCGCTTACCATACCAACAATCTCCCTCCTAATATCTACAGCAGAGACCCCGTGTCTGCCGGTGTAGCTCACGAACAGTCATATCAGCCATACCGTCCTCAGCAAGCACAACACAATATTAGAGAATACTACACCCCTGCTGCCCCAGCGCAACAGCAGCAAGGTTCTCTACAACCGGAGGAAATTCCGCGTAGCTCAAGATCGACGAGTCGAAGTTCCCACGAGCGTGGCAAATCTGCTCCCCCTCCCCTAAACAGCAGCCCTTGGGACATCAACCCATCCCATGCGTCAGGAAGCGAGCCTCAGCTCTGGAAAGCTCTTCCCGCAACTCCTAATCAGTTTCGACTTGGGGAGGGCGATATGCCATGGGACTCATGGACATTCCCCATAGGCTTTGAGGACAATAACGAAGGAGACGATCACGGTGAAGGAGGCGAAGGCCGCACACGTTCGCGTGAGGCCAGTCTTCGAGCAACATGGGGACCTGAATTTCCAGGTGAATACCCACGTTCCACTCAGTCTGTCCAAGTCGACGACCGAGCAAGGGGGAAAGCCACAGATATGCAGTCTTTGGCTTCAGCATTGATGACGGTCGATAACGGGTTCGAGGATCAGTGGTGGTATCAGGGCCCTCGTCTAGTCAATATCCATGGAAATGTCATGGTGCCAACAGCGGTACCCAAATCCAGCTTTCACCCCGACCACCAACAAAGCTCTGTGGGATGGGCAGTCTCGCATGAGGAAGCGCAGCGGCAGAGGGATCAGTACCAGCTGCAACAGAAGCGCCAAGAGCAACAACGACGACGGCAACGGCACTTGTCACTCCAAGAACAGCAACTCGAGTCGTTTGTGTCATCAAACGCATCTTTCCAGCCCGTGTCTCCCCATTCAGGCACTGGTACCACTGATATTGTGTCGCCCTTGAGTGATTATCCTAGCCCGCTGTCAAGTTACGGTGGCTTGCGACGCTCTTTGACTACACGCTCTGACGAACTTCACCTATAAATCGTACAGGCATTGTCGTCTATCAAACGTGGCAATTGGGTTCCGAGCCTTGCTCCCATAGAGCGGACGCGAATTGTAACCAACACCTCGCTGAGCGCTGTATAGGCCTGTATTGAAGACCATGAGTCCGTTCAGATCAACTGCAAGCTCTTGCTGCAAATCTAAAAGATCGACGGATTTCCAGACAGAATTGGCGGATTGGAGAGGGACAACTGATCATCAAATAACTCCATATATCTTGAGGAATTGAGAGTACTCGGTATGAGAGTCGTGTTGAAGCGGCGGGTGGTTCTCAGAGTGAAGAGGCCATCAAGAATGTCTTGGTTTGCGTAAAAAGACGGTTTACGATGTGAAGAGAGCTCGGCGGACTGTGACGAATCGTTTTTGGGTAACATCTTTTGTATGAATATTGGGTGTGCATGGATGGGGCGCTCACTAGGGCTGGGATACTTAGATACCTCTTGATACTGGTTGCGAAGGAAAGCTGCTGCTCCTGTGAGCCAGCGTAATGCGCAAATGTTTCTCGATCATATAGTGAAAGGTGCTGTGGTCTTGTGATTTATACATGGATATTAAGCCGGCCAAAGCCGCCATTAATAGAATGAAAATTATTCATTTACACACGACGCGAAGTGGGACTAACAAATAATTAAGTGTTGAACACTTGATGAGGAGTAAAGAGTTTATTTACATACATTAGTACTGACTATGAGAAGCAGTGATGTCAATCTACTTGTCCTGGTTCGGTCAAGGTGAGTTGTCAAGGTGAACAAGAAGAGGCTCTTTACCGAGTTTTTCGGGAGTAGCCTTCCTAGTTCTTCCCGTATCTCCTGCAAACTCGAGGTGAGTTCGATATAGACAGTGGCCCATTGGGCAATTGCCAACGGGAGAAGCCGGATGCCATTGGCTGCTCGGCTAAGCTGTCGGCCATCAGGTAATG
This sequence comes from Fusarium brachygibbosum, assembly GCA_018886245.1. NCBI lineage: Eukaryota > Fungi > Ascomycota > Sordariomycetes > Hypocreales > Nectriaceae > Fusarium > Fusarium brachygibbosum. Next base: position 3,713,359 of record MU249525.1, read on the forward strand.
GAGTAGCCGTTGAAAACCAATCAGCGGCTACTGGTTGGTCTACTTTGTCGGACATGTACCTCCTGGGTAGCTCCCAGACCCGCTATGCCATATTCGGCACCTCCGACTGCCGCACCTGTGCCAAATATTGGCACCTGGCTGTGACAAGTAACTGGCTTTTTTTTGTACCCCCAACCTCAAGGCCTGCCAAGTAACTTGTTTCTGAGTGGAACATCGCGAATCATTGTCCGAGCTCTGTAACTTCGTGTGTGTTCCTTTTTTCCCTCCTGACCTAAACTCCACCTCCATACAAGTTCAACACCAACCCGCGATCGTCTTCGTCGTTTCTTCCTCTCGACAATCTCCTCACAATCTTGCAAAAATGCTCTCAAGAAGTATAGCTACCGCCAGCCGTATGGTGCACGCTCGGGTGCTGCGGCCCCGTGCGCATCCTCTTGTCATGCTTCCTTCCATGATGCAGACCGTTCGCACCTATGCCGATTCCGTCATCAAGGTCCCCCAGATGGCCGAGTCCATTTCTGAGGGCACCCTCAAGCAGTTCTCTAAGAGCATTGGCGACTATGTTGCGCAGGATGAGGAAATTGCTACCATCGAAACCGACAAGGTATGCTGTCATAGCAAACTCGAATTGTCTGTCATATTGGAAACATCCTTATTGACATGTAAAAATTAGATTGACGTTGCCGTAAACGCAACCGAGGCTGGTACTATCAAGGAGTTCCTTGTCGGCGAGGAGGATACCGTTACTGTCGGTCAGGATCTCGTTCGCATTGAGCTTGGTGGTGAGCCATCTGGCGACAAGAAGGAAGCTCCCAAGGAGGAGCCTAAGAAGTCCGAATCCGAGTCCAAATCCGAGTCCAAACCTGAGCCCAAGCAAGAGTCTGCCCCCGAGCCCAAGAAGGAATCAGTCCCTGCTCCCAGCAAGCCTGAGCCTCCCCGACAGCCCGAGAAGAAGGAGTCAAAGTCCGAATCATCCGCCTCAAGTGGTCCCTCCATGGGCAACCGCGAGGAGCGTCGTGTACGTTGTTGCTATAGCAAGGGGACACTTCCGCCCATTATCCAAGTTTGCTAAATGTTCTTGCAGGTCAAGATGAACCGCATGCGCCTCCGAATTGCCGAGCGTCTTAAGCAATCCCAGAACACTGCTGCTTCCCTAACCACCTTCAACGAGGTAGACATGTCCAATATCATGGAGTTCCGAAAGCTCTACAAGGAGGACGTCCTCAAGAAGACCGGTGTTAAGCTTGGTTTCATGAGCGCCTTCTCCCGAGCCTGCGTTCTTGCCATGCGCGACCTGCCTGCCGTCAACGCCTCCATTGAGGGCCCCAACGGCGGTGACACCATCGTCTACCGCGACTACGTTGACATTAGCGTTGCTGTCGCTACCGAGAAGGGTCTTGTAACTCCCGTCGTCCGAAACGTTGAGTCCATGGATATGATTGGTATTGAGCAATCGATTGCCGATATGGGCAAGAAGGTATAACACTCTTCTGCTATTAGCAACATAAAATGATCGCTAACACAGAGGTCTTAGGCTCGCGACAACAAGCTGACTATCGAGGATATGGCCGGCGGTACATTCACCATCAGCAACGGTGGTGTTTTCGGATCGCTTATGGGCACCCCAATTATCAACCTTCCCCAGAGTGCAGTTCTTGGCCTCCATGCTATCAAGGAGCGCCCTGTCGCTGTCAACGGCAAGATCGAGATTCGACCCATGATGTACCTTGCCCTTACCTATGACCATCGTCTTCTGGACGGCCGGGAGGCTGTACAATTCCTTGTTAAGGTAAAGGAGTATATCGAGGATCCCCGAAGGATGCTCCTGTAAGAGACATTACTCAATGTCGAACCACTTAATACCCTACCTATAGCATATAGTCAATAGTTTCATAGGAGCAGTGCGGCGCCATTGTCTATTATGCATTGTATACTATATTGAACAGAGAGTGTTAGACATATTGAGTTTTACCTACTGCTTTAATAACTAGATTAAGTTACTACTAGTCTATATATCTCTTTACCTTTAATACTTTTTATAGTAAATTTTAACCTTAAAAAAATAAATTTAAAATATTTAATTTTAATATTACTTTAAAGAAATTAAAGCTTAAGTTATATATTATAATATACTTTATAAGCAGCCTAACTAAAAATCCCTTACTTTATATTAATACTATTAAATTAATAAATAATTAATAATTATAAATATCTTAACTTTTAACTGAAGTTAGAGTACTTCTTATTCTTTAAGCTCTTTAAAATAACTTAAAATTAAGTAACATTATATAGAATACTATTGAGCTATATAAAGTTAAATATAGTACTTTATATAAATGAAAGAATAGCATTCTATTAAGATATAATACTATAGTTAAATTACAAAATCTATCTAATTAAGAAGAATAAATATTATTTAAGTCTCTCTATAATTTAAATACTTAAGGGCTTCTTCTTTAGATATATATTATTAAAGAAATAGCTAATTAACTTTTTATTAAATATAAGACCTAATTAATTAGTTCGTATTAAGCTATTAATTTTATTAATTAATAACTAAATCTTAAAATAAAATATTTATAGAGGTATAACTATAAGAGATCTTTATATAATAATTTAATTATTATTTATAATTAGTTTAAGCTTATAGAGAATATAATTATAAAATATAGTATCTATATAAATAATATTTAGAACTTTAATAAGACTAGCTTTATAATAAGTATAATCTTACTTAAAAAAGTAATTATAAAGGCAGTAAGGTATAAAAAGCTAAATTAATATAGCTTAAAAATTAAAAATAAATTATAGTAATTAAAAGGATTAATATAATAAGCTAGGCTATCTTACTATTTATTATTATTATAAATATGTATTACTTTTATAATTAATATAAAGGAAGTAGATTTCTAATTAATTAAGCTATTACTATAACTTAAAATAGATAGATAAATAATAAAATAAGACTTAAATATTATACCTTCCAGTTTAAAACCGGCTGAACTCCGATTTACTATAGAACTGCTTATAATTTAAATATAAATACAGCCTTACCTTAAAACTTCCCTCTTTAAGCTTAAGTATAATATAACTATTATATCTATCTAGCTTTTCTAACTTATTATATCTATAATAATTCTTAAGCTTTTACCTTAAGCTATTTAAGATAATAGTTTTTATATTTAAATTTTTTACACTTTAAATAGATACTTAAGCTTCTAAATATCCTCCTTATTATTAACTGTAAGGTTAACCTATCCTAATAAGTTAGAAACTCTATATATTATAACTATAGATATTACTCTTATAACTGAATTCTACTTAAAATAAACTTTATATATAACTTATATAGCAGTTATTTAACTGTATATAAATATAGCTATATCTTCCTCCTTTAAGCCTGAATTAATTTAATATAACTAACTTAACTATCAGTTAACTTATTAAAAAGATAAAGCTATATATATTAGTATTATACTTAAGCACCAGTATCAGTAATATACCTATATTATTTAATATACTAAGAGTTAGTTAATTAATCCCTAGCTCCCCTTCGCTCTATATTACTAACTACTTTTATAGGCTTTATATAATAAGATATCCAGTCAGTAAAGCTTATAGCAGTTATAGAATAACTACTATTATAATAATAACTTTAATCTTATAGCTAAAGATATTAAAGAAGCCCTTAAGTAATATAAAGTCTTAAAGAACTCTAAATTAATATAAAATACTTTAGCTTTTTAGCTTAATTATTCTAACTATATTAATAAAGATATAGCTAGTCTAACTGCCTTTAGCTATAGACTTCTATTAAATTTATATTTCTATAAAAAGGAAGTTAAGAAGTTTATTATAAATAAGCTAAAGGTATTAATAAAATTAATAGAAAAGCTATCTATTAAATTATTAAGTTTTAAAGAGAGAGATTTCCTTAAAGCTATAAGAGAGGATTATTAATATTAGATTTTTTATTTATTAAAGTAAGTTAATAGTATAATTAAGGCCCTTAATAAGAGAGTTATAGTTATTAATATAAGGCTATAAGAAATATACTAAATATAGCTTAAGACTATAAGTATATAATAGTAGGGACTTAATATATAGTATTATTAAGAGAAACTATTAAGAAAATTAAGAGTATTTAAAGTTAAAAGATATATTTTATATATAAAGTTTAAAGTAAGGTTTAGAGTTAAGGCTACTACTTAAAGTTAAGCTAACTTTAAGCTATAGGTTTAATTAATTTAAGTTATATAACCTTCCTCTCTAAAAACCTACTGTATTAAAACCTTTATAATATAAAGTAATATTATTAATTAGGGTTTATTATTATAATATTTTAACTCTATTGAGCTAATTTATATTAAAATAGATATATTAAATATAATAATAGTAAGTATTTTTTCTATAATTAAATACTTAAAATTATTACTACTTTATAGTATTTTAGTTTTAAAAGTAAATAAAAAAAGAGATTAATTATAAGATATTAAACTAAAAGCTTATAATAATTATAGAGTTATTTAAATATTAATAATACTATCTTAAAGGATCTTTAATTTAAATAGAGGTATTAAATAACTATTAGAACTTATAGTCCTTTATAAAAAATATTAAATTAAATAATAAATAAGTTTATTAATATATTTACTTTATATTATATAACTTTATTATTAAGTATTAAAAAGGAAAAATAAACCTTATTAATATACCTTTAAGATTTATAAGAGTATAATAAAAAGAGAGTAAAGATATTATTCTATTAATATTATTAAAAAATAAAACTATAAAGATATAAATAATAATAAGAAATTAAAATATAAATATTAATAATAAGCTATAGATTTAAATTAAAAACTTAATAAAAAGAGTTAAAGAGCTATATAAAAAAGAGAGAGAGAATATTAATAAAAAGTTAATAAGTAAAACTAATAAGCTTAAAATATTTAATAAAATAAATACAATTTAAATTAATATATCTCTATTTAAAATAGTATATATAAAGAAGCTATAAATACTATAAGATTATTTAAAATATAATAAGATATCTTTAGGTATTATAGTAGATTTTATTTATTTAATTAGAGAGAAATATAATAAGATATCTTTAGGGATTATATTAGAACTTATTTTATTAATAGTATTAATTAAAAAGGATTTAAAGGAGTTATCTATTAAGTTTAAAGAATAAATAAAAGAGAAATTATAATTATATAATTTAATATTAAAAGAGAAATTATAATTATATAATTTAATATTAAAAGAGAAATTATAATTATATAATTTAATATTAAAAGAGAAATTATAATTATATAATTTAATATTAAAAGAGAGAATATAATAAAGTATATAGAGAGAAGACTCTATAAATTAAGAGATAATAATACTATTAAAAGAAATAATTTAATTTATATAGAATTATAACTTTAAGATAGTAATTTAATAGAGATATATTTTAAAAGAGAATTAAAATATAAATACCTTATAGAGAGTAAGAGATAATATCCTTTACTCTAACAATAGAGTGTATATTCTATAGAATATAGAATTACAGTAAGAAATAATATATCTTTATTATAATAAAAAGACAGTAAGATACTTTAGAGTTAAATATACTTAAGACTTAATTAAAAGGAAGTTTTATAAAAATAAACTAAATTAAAATATAAATAAATAGATAGAGATAATATAGTTTATAAGTGAGTTAGCCACTTAAGTGGGTTAGCCAGTATACTGTATAGGCTAAAAATAGCTTACCCTATAGCTTTTAAAAACCTAAATAAAATAGCTAAAAATAAAATAAAAATAACTCTTATTAAATTATAGCTAATAATACTATATAGAATTTTCTAAAGATTTTTAGCTACTTTATTCTATATAGTAAAGCTTAATTATATAGTGTAAATAGCTTTTTTAATATACTAACTATATAAGAGTTTTTTTAAAAAGTCTAGAAAATTAATATAGCTTACTTTTTAAGTTAAATATAAGCTGCCTAAGTTATAGCTATTTTTAGTATAATTTAAGCTTTTTATAAGCTTTTTAAAATCCAGTTTTAAGGTGGTATAGGGTAGTAGCTAACTCGCTTAGGTAGCTAACTCACTTATAAACTACATTAAGCTTAAAGTTATTATTGTAATAATAATTATTTTATAATTGCTATAGGCTTTATTTATTAATTAGAAATAGATATTTTATTATATAAAGCCTTTAAAAGTAGTTAGTAATATAGAGTAAAGGGTAGGGGGCTAGGGATTAATTAACTGACTCTTAGTATATTGAATAATCCTTATCCTTTTAATAAGTTAAGTGACAGTTAAGTAGGCTAGTTATATTAAATTAATTAAGAGTTAAAGGAGGAAGATATAGCTACATTTATATACAGTTAAATAACTACTATATAAATTATAGTATATTAACTTTATTTTAATTAGAGCTCAGTTATTAAGGTAATATCTATAGTTATAGTATATAGAGTTTTTAACTTATTAAAATAGGTTAACCTTATAGTTAATAATAAGGAGGATATTAAGAAGCTAAAGTATTTATTTAAAGTATAAAAAATTTAAATAAAAGTATAATAGATATAGAAGTTAAATAATAATAAAAAGAAATTAACTATAAGTTAAGGTAAAAATAAAGACTTAAAGAATAGAAATAATAATAAAACCCTATATTAAAACTTTTAATAGAAATATATTAGATATATTATTCTCTAATTAATAACCCAGTTAATAATATTACTTTATATTATAAAGGTTTTAATACAGTAGATTCTTAAAGAGAAAGGTTATATAATTTAGATTAATTAAACCTATACCTTAAAGTTAGCTTAATATTAAGCAATAGCCTTAACTCTAAACCTTATATTAAACTTTATATATAAAATATATCTTTTATAGACTTTAAATACTCCTAACCTTTCCTATTTCCCTTAATAACACTATATATTAAGTCCTTATTATTATATACTTATAGTCTTAAGCTATACTTAGTGTATTTTATATATTATAGCTATATATTAATAACTATAACTCTCTTATTAAAGGCTTTAATTATACTTTTAATATACTATAATAAATAAAGAATTTAATATAAATAGTCCTCTCTTATAGCTTTAAGGAAGTCTCTCTCTTTAAGATTTAATAAATAGCCTTTTTATAAGCTTTATTAATACTTTTAGCTTATTTATAATAAATTTTCTATCTTTCTTATTATAGAAATAAAAACCTAATAAAAGTTTATACCTAAAAGTAATTAGGCTAACTATATCTTTATTAATATAGTTAAAATAATTAAATTAAAAAGCTAAAGTATTTTATATTAACTTAAAATCCCTTAAAACTTTATATTACTTAAAGGCTTTTTTAATATCTTTAGCTATAAGCTTAAAGTTACTATTATAATAGTAATAATCTTATAATTACTATAGGCTTTACTAATTAAAAATAGATATCTTATTATATAAGGCCTATAAAAGTAGTTAGCAACATAGAGCAAAAGGTAAAGACTAATTTATTAATTTTATATTAATCTAATTAAATATTAAAAGAGAATAATATAGCTGTATTTATATATAGTTAAATAACTGCTATATACTTTACAGTATACTAAATTCATTTTAATTAGAATATAATTATATTGGTAATATTTATAGTTACAATATATAGAGCTTTTAACCTATAAAGATAAATTAACCTTATAGTTAATAATAAAGAAGATATTAAGAAGTTTAGATATCTATATAAAATATAAAAAGTTTTAATAAAATCTTAATTAATTTATAGAATTTAAAAAATATTATCTCTATATTAAAAAAATTAACTTCTTAAAATATATAATCTCCATAAGAGAGATTTATATAGAGAAAAAAAAAAGATTTTATTATACCTTACAGTTTAGAACTGTCTAAACTCCAGTTTACTATAGAATTACCTATAATTTAAATATAAATATAGCCTTACTTTAGAACTTCCCTCTTTAAGCTTTAATATAATATAACTATTAAACCTATCTAACTCTCTTAACCTATTATATCTATAATAATTTTAAAGCTTCTACTTTAAGCTATTTAAAATAATAGTCTCTATATAATAATAGATAATATATTTTAATAACCTTAAGACTTTAAACCCTATTACTATTAGAAGTTTTATAAATAAAATAAATTAAAAAGAAAATGGAAATAAGAATTTTTTATACTAAAGCTTCTATTTATAATTAAAGCTAGCATTATTAATAAAACCCCTCTAAATAAAGTAATATTAATATATTTAATAAATAAGTATTATAGATAAGTAAGTATTATAAAAATCTTATTACTCTTTATTTTCTATAGAATAAAACTACTATAGTCTATCTAATTAATTAAAATTACTTACTATACTTTTCTTTAGATACCTTTAGAATTACCTAATAGGTCTTTATATTATATCCAGTTTTACTATATATACTATATTGCTAAATACTTAATTTAATTAACCTTCTTTAATTATTACTTCTTAAGAATTCTATAACTATTTATATATTAATATCTATTTAATTAATTATTTATAATATACTCTATATAGTTATTAGCCTTCCTTTCTATAGTTTTATCCTTTTTACCCTTTAGTAATAACTTAATATATTATTTACCTCTTTAAGATTTTAAACTTAATCTCTTAATAAGATTACTTTATATATAATTATAATTATTACTTTTATATTTAACTTAATAGCCTTAATTATTAACTCTAAAGAGCTACTTTTATATTTAGTAATCTATTTAGTAAGATATTTAGATTAAAATTAAGCCTCTTTTACTATCTTTAGGGTCTTTAAAATCTATAGACTTAATAGTTAGCTTACCTCTTTAAGAGGCATTAGGGTTTATAGCTATATATTAAGCTTTAAAATAATAATTTTTAAGTTAAGAGGATAAAGTCTAGCTCTTTTAAAAGCTCTCTAAATATAGCTTTCTATAAAGGTAGCTTAAAAAGTAATATAAAGAGCTAAAAAGAATTCAGTCTTTAAATTATAAATTATAAAATATTTAATTAAATATTCTATTTTCTAACTATAAATATTCTTTAATATTAAAAAATACTTAATATTAAGAAGCTAGAGTAAATAAAATATATAAAGAGATATATAAAGTATAATAATTTTATAATCTTAATAGTATCTCTTTAAGTTAATAGAGTAATAACTTTTATAACTATTAAGGATTAAGATATAATAGAGACTAATTAATTATTTAATTATTAATTAATTAAAATACTTTAACTATTTAAAATTTAAATTATTATTTATTTAGCTATTTTAGCTTATTATAATAATTTAATTATTAAAGAGTCTTAATATTAATTTATAAAATAATATTAATTTAAATTAATAATAAATAGTAAGATTAATTAACTTTTAATATTTATTATTAGAATTATAGTAATATATTAATAGTTTTTAAATTAGACTGATTTTAATTTTTTTTACTTTTTTAAGCCTATAATAACTATCCTAGACTGTATAAAGTCTATTATAAAGTTAGTCTTATTAAAGTTTTAGATATTATTTAATTAAATATTATATTTTATAATTATATTCTCTATATTTAAAAACTAACTATAAATAATTTTTAAATCTTTATATTTAGCTTTTTAATAAATATATCTCTAAAAGGTATATATTTTTAGCTCTAGTTATTACTTAATAAAGTTATAAGCTTAATACTTATTAATAGGTAATATATTACAGTCAGTAAGTAAAGAATTAAATATTTCTTTTATAAAATATAATTATAAGGGAAATCCTTATAAATTTAAAAAAATATAAATTAAACTATTATCTATTTTTCTAAATTAAATAGTTTTTAAAAATTAGAAATATAATTATATTATAATTAATATATTTAATAAGTAAGTATTATAGATAAGTAAGTATTATAAAAATCCCTTACTTTATATCTTTACTATCTAATTAATTATTTCTTAATAACTTAATATACTATAGTCTTTAAATAAAGTTAGAATCCTTTTTACCCTTTTTACCCTTTAGAATAACCCCAATCTAAAGACTTAATATATTGCAATAATCTATAAGGTAAACTATTATACCTTATATTGCCATTAAGATAGCATTTAATTGCAATATAATTATATCCCTAATTCTTAAAAACTATCTAATCTAAAAGAATAAATAATAGTTTAATTTATCTTTAATTTAGATTTATAAGGATTTCCCTTATAACTGTATTTTATAGAAGAAATAGCTAATTCTCTACTTACTGACTGTAATATATTACCTATTAGTAAGCGCTAGGCTTATAACTTTATTAAATAACAATTAGAGCTAAAGATATATATCTTTTAGAGATATAACTATTAGAGAGCTAAATATAAAAATCTAAATATTATTTATAGTTAATTTTAACTTATAGAGAATATAATTATAAAATATAGTATTTAATTAAATAATATTTAGAACTTTAATAAGATTGGCTTTATAATAAGCTTTATATAGTTTGGAATAATTATTATAGGCTTAAAAAGGTAAAAAAGACTGAAATTAATCTAGCCTAAAAACTATAAATAGATTACTATAATTCTAATAATAAATACTGAAGGTTAATTAATCCTACTATTTATTATTAATTTAAATTAATATTATTTTATAAATTAATATTAAGAAAGTAATCTCTCTAGCAATTAAATTATTATAATAAATTAAAATAGCTAGATAAATAATAATCTAGGTCTTAAGTAGTTAAAATACTTTAATTAATTAATAGCTAAGTAATTAGTTAGTCTTTATTATTTTTTAATCCTTAATAGTTATAAAAATTACTATTTAATTAATTTTAAGAGATAATATTAAGATTATAAGATTATTACACTTTATATACCTCTTTATATATCCTACTTACTCTAGCCTCTTAATATTAAGTATTTTTTAATACTAAAGAATACTTATAGTTAAGAAATAGAGTATTTAATTAAATACTCTATAACCTATATTTTAAAGACTGAGTTCTTTCTAGCCTTTTATACTGCTTTTTAAGCTACCTTTATAGAAAGTAATATTTAAGGAGCTTTTAAAGGAGCTAGACTTTATCCTCTTAACTTAGAAACTGTCATTTTAAAGCTTAATATATAGCTATAAACCCTAATGCCTCTTAAGGAGGTAAGCTAACTATTAAGTCTATAGGTTTTAAAGACCCTAAAGATAGTAAAAGAGGCTTAATTTTACTCTAAATACCTTACTAAATAAATTACTAAATATAAAAGCAGCTCTTTAGAGTTAATAATTAAGGCTATTAAGTTTAATATAAAAGTAATAATTACAGTTATATATAAGGTAGTCTTATTAAGAGATTAAGTTTAAAATCTTAAAGAGGTAAATAGTATATTAAGCTATTACTAAAGGGTAAAAAGAAAAAGACTATAGAAAAGAGGGCTAATAACTATATAGGATATATTATAAGTAATTAATTAGATAGATATTAATATATAAGTTATTATAGAATTATTAAGAAATAATAGTTAAAGAAGGTTAATTAGACTGGGCATTTAGCAATATAGTATATACAGTAAGACTGGGTATAATATAAGGACCTATTAAGTAGTTCTAAAGGCATTTAGAGAAAAATATAATAAGTAATTTTAATTAATTAAATAGATTATAGTAGTTTTATTCTATAGATAATAAAGAGTAAAGAGATTTTTATAATACTTACTTATCTATAATACTTACTTATTAAATATATTAAATACTATCTTAATAGTAATATAAAGTATAATAATTTACTATATAGATTATTATAGTATAATAAGTCTTTAGATTATAGTTATTCTAAAGGGTAAGAAGGGTAAAAAGGATTCTAGCTTTATTTAAAAACTATAGTATATTAAGTAATTAAGAAATAACTAATTAAATAGTAAAGATATAAAGTAAGGGATTTTTATAATACTTACTTATCTGTAATACTTACTTATTAAATATATTACCTCTAAATACTTTAATTATAATAAATAAAATAACTTAAATTTAAAATAAAAATTAAGCTTTATAGAAAGAAATTAAAAAATTAAAAATAAAAACCTAATTAATAAAATAGAAATAAAAGCTTAAAGAATATTTATTATAAAAATAAATACTTTCTAATTTTATTAAGTTATAAAGATCTTTAAATATAATTACCTTAATTTTAAACTGCTTTAAATATAAAAGCTATATATTAAGATTTAGTAGTAAAGAAAAAATTAAAATTAAAATTATTACAGTCTTAAAGATCTTAATAAATCTATAAACCTTAAATTACTAAATAAATAATCTTAAGTAAGCCTTTAAAGTAATACTTAAGATATTCTATAAAGATAGAAATAAGAATATATTTATTAATAAATATATAGATTAAGATAGATACTTATAATAGTTTTATTACTTTAAGGAATTCTTAATTAAAAAATATATATTTATAAAATATAATTAAAAAGTATTTTAATATTAAATTAAATCTCTAATAAAAGATATTAATAATAAAGATATTAATATTATAATTACTATAAAAGAGATTAAATAATAATTTAAATAGTCTTTAAGAGAGTTTTATATTTATTTTAACTTTCTTAAAAAATAATTTCTTTATAAAAAAGAAAAGAAATAAGCTCTTTTTTTTTTTAATAAAATTCTTATTATCTCTATAAATATACTTTAAATTATAAATAAGAAAACTTCTTAAAAATATAAAGAAATAGTATTATAAGCTATTTAATATTAAAACTCTATATTAAAAGAGAAGTATTTATAATAACCCTATTATAATAAATATTTAACTATTTAGAGAGGCTATAATATATATTTAACTATATATTACTTATATAATAGAGGTAATTTAATACTTTATTATAATTATTAAAATAATTAGATTTATTAAAGCTTGAGCTAATTAATACTTTAATAATTAATAGATTAAGGAAATATTTAAGTTATATACTATAAATATAATAAAGGTAAATATATTACTCTTTATTATTAATAAAACCTTTATTAAATAGTATAGACTTTAAAAATAATATAAAAAGGGCTTAAAACTTTATAGTATTAATAGTTTACTTATAATGTAATACTATTAATAGAAAGTAACTTTTATTTAATTAACTGCTTAAGAAAATCCTATAAAATTATCTATATATTTATAGAGATAGATAAATTAAAAGAGTCTAAAGATATATTAATTTTCCTCTTAATAGTATGTTTTATAAAATATTATATTTATTTAGATTTTTTATACTTTAAATAGATACTTAAGCTTCTTAATATCCTTTTTATTATTAACTGTAAGGTTAATCTATCTTAATAGGTTAAAAACTCTATATATTATAACTATAGATATAACCCTTATAACTAAACTCTAATTAAAATAAACTTAATATATAACTTATATAGCAGTTATTTAACTGTATATAAATGTAACTGTATTTTCCTCCTTTAACCCTTAACTAATTTAATATAATTAGCCTACTTAACTGTCAGTTAACCTATTAAAAAGATAAGGCAAGAGTCATTTAATTAATCCCTAGCCCTATTTCGCTCTATATTGCTAACTACTTTTATAGGCTTTATATAATAAGATATCCAGTTAGTAAAGCCTATAGCAGTTATAGAATAACTACTATTATAATAATAAATTTAAGCTTATAATTAAAAATAGTAAAGAAGCCTTTAAGTAATATTAAATTTTAAAATACTTTAAATTAATATATAATACTTTAGCTTTTTAATTTAACTATTTTAACTATATTAATAAAGATATAGCTAATCTAGCTGCCTTTAGCTATAAACTTCTATTAAATTTATATTTCTATAAAGAGGAAAATAGAAAGTTTATTATAAATAAGCTAAAGATACTAATAAAATTAATTAAAAAGCTACCTATTAAATTACTAAATCTTAAAGAGAGGGACTTCCTTAAGGCTATAAAAGAGGACTATTAATATTATATTCTTTACTTACTAAAGTAAGTTAATAGTATAATTAAAGCCCCTAATAAGAGAGTTATAATTATTAATATAAAGCTATAATAATAGAGACTTAATATATAGTATTACTAGAGAAACTATTAAGAAAATTAAAAGTATTTAAGATTAAAAGATATATTCTATATATAAAGTTTAGAGTAAGGTTTAGAGTTAAGGCTATTACTTAAAGTTAAGCTGACTTTAGGCTATAGGTTTAATTAATCTAGATTATATAATCTTTCTCTCTAAAAACCTACTATAATAAAACCCTTATAATATAAAGCAATATTATTAATTGGGTTATTAACTGGGATATTATATTTATATTTACTTTATAAAATAATAATAATAATTTATAATTAATTAATAAATTTAATTTACAATCTTATTATTATATATATATATAAAATAAATTAAAAATATAAAAGTCTATATTATTATTTATATTAAAGAATTATATTTCCTATTAAATAAAGAGATATTTAATTAAAATTTAAATAATTTAGTATTTAAAGAGCTATATAACTATTTTAAAGTCTTTAGCTTTAAAAAAGTAAATATTCTATTTTATTTAAAATAAAATAATTATATTATCAATTTATTTAAAAGAAAAGAATATCTTTATAGATCTATCTATTAATTAGCTTAATTAGAGTTATAAAGACTTAAAAAATATATTTAAGATAACTTAATGAAAAAGTAAATTAAACCCTTAAAGAGTTTTATAATAATATTTAACCTTTTTATCTTTAAGAAAGATAGAAGTTTAAAACTCTATATTAATTATAAAAGACTAAATAGAGTAATTATTAAGAAATAATATCTATTACCCCTTATTATTAAAACTATTAATTATATATAAAGAGTAAAATATTTCTTAAAGATTAATTTAAAAGATATTTATTATTAAATCTATATTAAAAAAGGAAATAAATAGAAAATAGCTTTTTATATTTAATATAGTTACTTTAAGTACTTAATAATACTTTTTAAATTAATTAATATATTTATAACTTTTTAAAGTTATATCTATAAAACCCTTTAAAGCTTAATTAATATAATTTATATAGTCTTATTAAATAATATTTTAATCTATTTAGAGATAAAAGAAGTTTATATTAATTTCTTAAAGTAAATCTTTAAAAGGCTATAGAGAGTTAAATTCTATATAAAACCCTTTAAATATATATTTTATTAAGAAAAGGTAAGGTTTTTAAGGTTCTTTAATTTAAATATAGATATTAAAATAAGTTAAAATTATTTAAAAATAGAAAGAGCTAATTATTTATTAAAAAATAAATCTTCTTAAGATTCTATAACTTCTATAGAAGATTTATCTATAAATACTTTAGAGTTATAGCCCTATTAATAAGCCTCTTAAAAGGGAGTAAAAATAAAGCCTAGATTTATAATATTTAATAATAAAGAAAAGTATATATTTTATAGCCTAATTAAAGAGTTTAGAAAGGTTTATTACTATAATACTGTAACTTTATAGAGCTAATTTATATTAAGATAGATATATTAAATATAATAATAGTAAGTATTTTTTTATAATTAAATAATTAATATTAATATTATTTTATAGCTTTTTAATATTAAAAGTAAATAAAGAAAGAGATTAATTATAAAATATAAATTAAAAAGTAAATAGATCTATTTATATATTTACTTTATATTATATAACTTTATTATTAACTATTAAAAAGGAAAAATACACTCTTTTAATATACCTTTAAGATCTATAAGAGTAAAATAAAAAGATAATAAAGATTCTACTCTATTAAAGCTATTTAATAATAAAATTATAAAGGTATAAATAGTAATAAGAAATTAAAATAGAAATATTAATAATATATTATAAATCTAAATTAAAGACTTAATAAAAAAGGCTAAAGAGCTATATAAAAAAGAGAGAGAGAATATTAATAAGAAGTTAATAAATAAAGCTAATAAACTTAAAAAGTCTAATAAAATAAATAAGATTTAAATCAATATATCTCTATTTAGAGTAGTACATATAGAGGAACTATAAATACTATAAGGTTATTTAGAGTATAGTAAGATATCTTTAGGTAGTATATTAGACCTTATTCTATTAAGAATATTAATTAAAAGGGATTTAGAGGAATTATATATTATAATTAAAAAATAAATATAAGAGAAACTATAATTATATAATTAAATATTAAGGGAGAGAATATAATAAAGTATATAGAGTAGAAATACTATAAATTAAGAGATAATAGTACTATTAAAAGAAATAATTTAATTTATATAGAGTTATTACTTTAAGATAATAGCTTAATAGAGATATATTTTAAAATAGAATTAAAATAAAAATACCCTATAGAGAGTAAGAGACAATATTCTTTATTATAAGAATAAAATATATATTCTATAAAATATAAAATTATAATAAAAATATATATTTTAATTATAATAAAAAGATAATAAAATACTTTAAAATTAAATATATTTAAAATTTAATTAAAAGATAGTTCTTTTAAAATAGATTAAATTAAAATATAATTAAATAGATAGAGATATACTCTATATATTAAAGAATAATATTTAAGAGATATATGCCTTATAGGAAATTTAAAAACTTATTAATTCCTTAGAGACTATAATAAAAGCTATTAATAGATATTATTATAAAATTATTATTAATTTTCTATAAAATTAATAAAGTAAATATAATTCTTATTATAATAAATTAATTTATAAAGTATAGCTTTTTATTATTTATTACTATTTTAATTATAGCCGTAAAGTGAATTAAGGTTTTTTATAATAAAGTAGAATTATAATATAAAGTTCCTTTAAGTATTATATTAAATAAATAATCTATCTTTATTAATAAGTTCTAAAGTAAGATTTACTATATTTTATATATAAAAGAGTAACTTTTAATAGTATATTACTTTTAAATTAATAGGTATATAGAAAGAATAAATTAGATATTTAATTACTATTTAAAATATTTTTTTAAAAATAATTAAGAGATATAGCTAAAACCCTATTAAAAAATATAATTTATAAATAATAATATATAAAATATTATAATAAATAAGAGATAAAACTAAATATTAATAGGCTATTACTTTATAATTTAATATATTGCTAAAGATATAAATACTAAAGGGAGAGTATTAAATGTCTATATTTATTTAAATTTTTTATAATTAAAACTATTTACAGTATATTAAGTTTATTTTAATTAGAGTTTAATTATAAGGGCAATAGCTACAGTTATAATATATAGAGCTTTTAACCTACTGAAATAGGTCAACCTTACAGTTAACAATAAGGAAGATATTAAGAAGCTTAAGTATCTATTTAAAGTATAAAAAGAATTTAAATAATAAATAAAATATATTAAGATACCCTCTTAATAAATATTTTTATATAAAGAAAAAGTAATAATAAAATTTAAAGATACTTTAATAAAGTAGGGATTTAAAGATAATCCTATTAAGATATTTAAAGCCTTAATAGAAAGTATATTTTCCTCCTTCTTAATATTTATTAATACCTTTATTATAACTTTAAAAGTATTTTTAACTATTAATTAAATAGTATAATTAATATTATAAAGCTTAAAGTATAATATTTAAATATTAGCTTAATATTATTAAATAGAATTATATTAAAACTATTAATAATTAAATTAAAATAATAAATAAAGTTTAAGAGATATATTAAACTTAAAGTTAAAGAAGGAAAATATTATAAAAAATTAAAATAATATTAAAATATAGCTTAATTATAAATAAAATATATTTCTTAAAGAAATAATAATATTAATAGTGCAAAGGAAAAATAGAAATAAAATAAATTACTTTAATTTTAGTCTTAATATTAAAGATATTAAAGGCAGATTAATAAATAAACTTTAATAAATAGAAGAGTTTATAAAATAATAAAGTATATAATATTAATAGCTTTAGAAAATATAATATTTTAAATAAAATTAAAATCTCTATTAAGACTCTTTTAAATCTAATTAAGAATCTTAATAATATTATAAATAATTTAAAATAGAGAGTATTAATTATATTTAAATATATAAAATAAAAAAGAAAAATTAATATAAAGTTATAGGTAGATCTATAGGGAAATATTTATAGACTATAATATCCCTTATTAATAATATAGATAGAATAATATAATAAAGAAGAGCTTATAAAGGTATATACTAAAGAAAGTATAGAGAAATCCTTAATAATATATAAATTACTAAATAGAAAACTTTAAGAGTTAGGCTATATATATATATAATAAATATAGTTATATATACACCTAATTAATAACCCAATTAATAATATTGCTTTACATTATAGGTCTTAATATAGTAGGTTCTTAGAGAGGAAGGTTATATAACCTAGATCGATTAAACCTATAGCCTAAAGCTTAACTTTAGGCAGCAGCCTTAACTCTAAACCTTATTCAGAACTTTATATATAGGATATATCTCTTATAGACTTTAAATACTCCCAATTTTTCCTATAGTTTCCCCTAATAATACTATATATTAAATCCCTATTATTATAGCTTTATATTAATAACTATAACCCTCTTATTAAGGGCCTTAATTATACTATTAATATATTTTAATAAATAAGAAGTCTAATATTAATAATTCTTTTTTATAATATTAAAGAAGTCTCTCTTTTTAAGACTAAATAACTTAATAAGCAGTTTTTCTATTAACTCTATTAATACCTCTAGCTCTTTAATAAAAAATTCCCTATCTTTTAATCCTTTATAGAAATATAAATTTAATAGAAGCTTATAGCTAAAAGTAGTTAGTTTAACTATATCTTTATTAATACAGTTAGAGTAATTAAATTAGAAAGCTAAAGTATTTTCTATTAATTTAAAGTCCCTTAAGATTATATATTTCTTAAGGGCTTCTTTAATTATTTTAGCTATAACGTTAAGGTCTTTATTAAGAGAGTAGTTATATTAAGACTGCTCTAAGCTTTACTAACTAAATATCTTATTATATAAAGCATATAAAGGTAATTAGTAATATAGAGTAAAGAGGGGCTAGAGATTAATTAACTAAATAATAGCTTAATATATTAAATAATCTTTATCTTTTTGATAGATTAATTAATAGTTAAGTTAGTTATATTAAATTAATTAAGAGTTAAAAAAGGAAGATATAGCTATATTTATATACAGTTAAATAACTATTATATAAGTTATATATTAAGTTTATCTTAATTAGAGTTTAATTATAAAGGTAATATCTATAGCTATAATATATAGAGTTTTTAACCTATTAAGATAGATTAACCTTACAGTTAATAATAAGGAGGATATTAAAAAGCTTAAATATTTATTTAAGATATAGAAAATTTATATAGTTATATATACTATTAAAAAAAGAAAGAGATTTTAAAAGGTTTACCTTTAATACTATAATCTTACTATTATTATTAATAATAAACTTAATAAAAAGGGGAATTATAAATAATTTAATAATAAGAATTAAGAAATAAAATATAATATACTTTAAAATATAAAATATAATAGAAATAGTAATATAAACTAAAGATATTAAAAGTAAAATAATATAAAGATAAAGAGATTAAGAAATATTACTAAAGATATAGTAATATATAATAAAAAAGAGAAGAAAAAAAAGAAAATAAAATAAAGAGGAATTATTTATACTTAAAATCAATTAGCTATAATATAATAATAGGTATAATAATTTATAGCTATTATTATTAATTTATAGCTAATACTTAAATAATTATAGAAAACCTAATATATTTAGTAAAAAAGTAAATATTTTAATAGTATTTATAATTAATATAAATCTATTATTATTCCTAAATACTGCTAGAGATAATACTTATTATAGAGAAGATAGTTATTATACTTTATAGTTTAAAACTAATTAAACTTAAGTTTATTATAGAATTACTTATTCCCAATTAATAATTTGATTTAAAATATTATATTGCATTATAGTCTTAATATAATAGGTTCTTAAAGAGGGAGATTATATAACCCTTTATATAACCTTAATTAATTAAATTTATAGCCTAAAGTCAGCTTAGCTTTAAGCAGCAGCCTTAACTGTAAACCTTATATATAGAACTCTATAGACTCTAACCTTACTAATTTTCCCTTTTTTTTCCCCCCTTAATAACGCTATATACTAAATCCCTATCACTTTATATATACTTTAGGATATTATTAGTATAATAGAGTTAATATTCTAACTTAATATATTAATATTAATAATAGGACCTAACTGCTATAAAGAATTAGACTTCAGTCTTAAGAATTAAATACCTTACTATTAGCTTTTTTTTTTAGACTCTTTAAGCTCTTAAACTTCTATTTAAGCCTCTTTAAGTTTAACTATTAATTCCTTTATTTTTACTTACTATTATAAAGAATTAAAAGCTTATAGCTTAAAGTAATAAATTTAATAAAGTTTAAATTATTTTATATAATTATAAAAGGTAGTATAAGCCTTTAAAAGTTCTATTTATTAATTTTATTAATATTTATAGCTTTTTATTTTTATTAATTAAGCTTTTAGCTATTATAATAATTATTAATAGCCTCTTTAATCTCTAGTTAGGTTAGATTGAGATTTATATTATAGTAACTTAAGTAATTATTAAATAGATTTCTTTTTATAGCTAATATTATATTATATAAGGCCTATAAAAGTAATTAGTAATATATAGTAAAGGGTAGAGAACTAAAGATTAATTAACTAACTGTAAGTCTATATTTATCTTATTTTCTTTATATTTAGACTCCTCTTTAAAGTAGCTTAATATATTAGATAATCCTTATCTTTTTAATAGATTAACTGATAGTTAAGTAGGCTTATTATATTAAATTAATTAAGGGTTTTAAAAGCAAAAGAACTAACTGCTGCTTTATATACAGTTAAATAATTATATTAAGTTTATTTTAATTAGAGTTTAATTATAAAGGTAATATCTATTAAATTAATAATATTAAGTTTAATTTATTTAAAAGGGTTATATATTATTAATAATAACTTTAAGTATATTAAAAAGTTTAAGTATTTATTAAAAGTTAAAACTATAATAATAGAATTACTTATAATATAAATATAAATATAGCCTTACTTTAAAACTTCCCTCTTTAAGCTTTAATATAATATAACTATTAAAACTATCTAGCTTTCCTAACCTATTATATCTATAATATAATTATACTTTATTACTTACTTTTCCACTAACTCTATTAATATCTCTAGCTCCCTTATAAGAAACTTTCTATCCTTCTTCCTCTTATAGAACTATAGATTTAATAGAAGCCTATAGCTAAAGGCAGCTAGCCTAGCTATATCCTTATTAATATAGCCAGAATAGTTAAGTTAGAAAGCTAAAGTATTCTATATCAGCTTAAAGTCCCTTAAGACTGTATATTTCTTAATAGCTTTTTTAATTATCTTAGCTATAAGGTTAAGGTCTTTATTAAAATAGTAATTATATTGAGATTGGTATAGGCTTTACTGACTGAATATCCTATTATATAAGGCCTATAAAAGTGGTTAGCAATATAGAGTAAAGGGGGACTAGGGATTAAAATACCTACTTAATACCTAATAACTCTTAGAGAGCTTTTACTAATAGCATTAAATTAAGAAGGATTAATAAAAGGAATATTAATAAAAATAGTATTTCAATTAATTATATTAACTGTACTAAAAGACTGAACCTTAAATACTGCTATAGATTTAATCTAATTAATTAATAAAGACTCCTATTCTATAAGAGATCCTTAATCCTTAAGCGATTATATACCTTAAATAAATAAAGTATTACTTTATTCCTTTAAATAATATTTCATTTTTTAAATATAATTGAAATAGGCTATAGCCTCCTTAAGAGCTTTTTTAGCCTCTTCTTTATCCTTTTCTAACTTTTTATATACTTTTATATTTTTACTTACTATATAGGTAAGTATAAGGGAAAAATATATAGGAAACTATATCTATAAAAAGTAACTACTTTAGAACTATTATATATAACTTTAATAGTAATATAACTGCTATAATAACTAGACTTCTCTTCCTTTACTTAATATAGTAGGTTTATATTATGCCTTACAGTTTAAAACCAGTTAAACTCCAGTTTACTGCAGAATTGCCTATAATCTAAATATAAATATAGCTTTAGCTTAAAACCTCCTTCCTTAAGCTTTAATATAATATAACTATTAAACCTACCTAGCTTTCTTAATTTATTATATCTATAATAATTCTAAAGCTTCTACTTTAAGCTATTTAAGATAATAGTCTTTATATAATATTAAATAATATACCTTAATAACCTTAAGACTTTAGACCCTCTTACTATTAAAAACCTTATAAATAAAATAAACTTAATAGGAAATAAATAATAGAAATCCCTAATATTAGAGCTCTTATCTATAATTAAAGCCAGCCTTATTAATAAAACCCCTTTAATTAAGATAATATAACTTAAAATAAAATTATATCTAAATATCTTAATTATAATAAATAAAGTAACTTTAATTTAAAATAAGAATTAAACTTTATAGAAAGAAGTTAAAAGACTAAACATAAAAGTTTAATTAATAAAGTAAAAATAAAAGCTTAAAGAATAGCTATTATAAAAATAAATATCTTACTTTTCTATTAAGCTATAGAGATCCTTTAGTATAATTACTTTAATTTTAAATTACTTTAAGTATAAAAGCCCTATATTTAAATCTAATAGTAAAAAAGAAATTAAAGTTAAAAATATTATAGTCCTAAAGATTTTAATAAACCTATAAACCCTAAATAATTAAATAAATAATTTTAAGTAAGCCTTTAAAGTAATACTTCAGAAGTTCTATAAAGATAGAAATAAGATTATATTTATTAATAAATATATAGATTAAGATAGATATTTATAATAGTCTTATTACCTTAAGGAATACCTAATTAAAGAGTATATATTTATAAAATATAATTAGAAAGTATTTTAATATTAAATTATATTACTAATTAGAGATATTAATAATAAAGATATTAATATTATAGCTACTATAGAATAAGCTAGATAATAATCTAAATAGTCTTTAAGAGAGTTCTATATCTATTTTAACTCTTTTAAGAAATAATTCCTTTATAAAGAAAAAAAAGAATAAGCTCTCTTTTTTTTTATAAAACTTTTAATATCTCTATAAGTATATTTTAAATTATAAATAAAAAACTCCTTAAGAAATATAAAGAAATAGTATTATAAGCTATTTAATATTAAGACTCTATATTAAAAGAGGAGTATTTATAATAACCTTATAATAATATATATTTAACTGCTTAAAGAGGCTATAAAATATATCTAATTATAAATTACTTATAAAATAGAGGTAGTTTAATACTTTATTATAACTATTAAAGTAATTAAACCTATTAAGGCCTAAACTAATTAATACCTTAATAACTAATAGATTAAAGAAATACCTAAGTTATATACTATTAATATAATAAGGTTAGATATATTACTCCTTATTATTTAAAACCTTTAATATAAGTATAATAGATATAATACTAAAGAAACTAAAGCTAATAGGTAATACAGTCTAGCTATCTATTAAAAAGGCTTTAAGTTTAATATAAAGGACTACTTTAATTTAAATCTCCTCTATTTTTATTAATAAAGGTATACTCTATAGTAGAGGAAATAAAGAGATTACTATCTATTTAGATTTTATTATAGAAACTGATATTATTAATAAAACCTTTATTAAATAGTATAGGCTTTAAGAACTATATAAAAAGAGCTTAAAACTTTATAATATTATTAGTATATCTATAAATTAATACTATTAATAGGAGATAACTTTTACTCTTATTAACTGCTAGAGAAAATCCTATAAGATTATCTATATATTTATAGAGGTAAATAAACTAAAGGAGTCTAAAGATATATTAATCCTCCTCTTAATAGTATACTTTATATAATATTATATCTATATTAACTTTATTATATAGTAGTAATAATTTAAAATTAATTAATAAACCTAATATAATTTATAAGTAAGTTAGCTACTTAAATAAGTTAGCTATAAATCTCAGTCTTTATATTTCAATTATTAGTAAAAATACTATAATCTATCTAATTAATTAAAACTAATTACTATCTTTATTCTTAATAATCTTAATTACCTCTTAATAAATCCTTATATTATATCTACTCTTACTATATTTATAATAATACTAAATACCTAATCTAACTGACTTTCCTTAATAATAACTTCTTAATAATTTAGCTACTACCTATATATTAATATTTATTTAATTAATTTAATTCTAATTAATCCCTATAGTTATTTTACCTTTATTTTATAGATAGTTATTTTCTTTCCTTTTACTCTAGCTATTTACTATATTTTCCTCTTAAAGTTTTTAATTTTTAGCTTTAAGTTTAGTAAATTTATATATATTTTCTATTACTAACTTAATTAATAACTAAAGAGCCTTAAGGATTGACTTTAGAGAGTTACTATAATATCTTTTAATCTGCCTCTAAAGGTAGTTAGAATATAAATTAGCTTCTATAATAGTCCTTAGTATCTTTAGGGTCTAAAGTTAAGCCTAATTTATATCCTCTTTAGGAGGCATTAGGGTCTATAGTTATATATTAAGCTTTAAGATAATATATTCTAAATTAAAAGGAATAAGTCTAATTCCTTTAAAACCCCCCTTAATATTTCTTATTATAATAATAGCTTAATAAGCAATATAAAAAGTAAGAAAGAATTAGGTCTTAATAATATAGATTCTATATTATCTTATAAGACCTTTAATTTCTTAATTATAAGCCTTTTTTAATAACTTAAAGCAGTCTATATTAAGAGGCTAAAGTAAATAAAAGGAATAAGAAGGTATATAAAGTAGAATAATCTTTTTCTCTTTATAATATACTATAAATTCAATTAATTAATAACTTTTATAACTATTAAGGATTAGAAGATAATAGTAATTATTTATTTACTTTAATATATATTTATTAAAGTATTTTAATTAATTAAGACCTAGCTAATTATTAGTCTATCTATTTTAATTTAATATAATAGCTTAATTAACTAAAAGGTTACTCTCTTTATACTAACTGTAAAGATATTTCTTACTTTTTATTATAATAAATAGTAAGATTAATTAACCTTTTATATTAACTGCCTTAACTATAGTATTTTATTCTTAACTTTTAAGCTAAATTAATTTTAACTTTTTATATCTCTCTATACTTATAATAACTTTTTTAATTAATATTATATCTATTATAAAGCTAATCTTATTAAAGTTCTAAATATTATTTAATTAGATATTATATTTTATAATTACATTTTCTATAAGCTTAAACTAATTATAAATAGTAGTTAGATCTTTATATAAAGCTCTCTAATAGTTATATCTCTAATTATAATGCAATTTAAGCTCTAATTACTAATTAATAAAATTATTAGCTTAATACTTACTAATAGATAGTATATTACAGTCAGTAAGCAGTTAATTTATAATATCTTTAATAATAGAGAGTTAGTAAGGAAATCCTTATAAATCTTAATTAAGAGTATACTGAAAGACAGTCTCTTCTTCTAGCTTTAATAGTTTATATAGATTTAATATAATCTTATATTATAGTTTTTTACCCTTTTTTTAATTGCTAAGAGTATTATAATTTACTTTATATATTTTAGCAGTATATTAAATACTTAATTTAGGATTATCTTAAAGGGCTTAAAGAGTAAGATAAAGTCAAGCTTCTTTTAAAGGCTGTAATATTTATAGTAATTAAGATTTAATTAATTTAATAGTATTAATAGAAGGTAAGGGATTTTTAGCTAACTTACTTAAGTGGCTAACTTACTTATAAACTATATTAATTTAAAATCCTACTTTATTATATATTTATAAAATAAATTAAAAATATAAAAATCTATATTATTATCTATATATTAAGGAATTATTTTACTTATTAAAGAAAGAGAAACCTAATTAAAATTTAAATAAATTAATACCTAAAGAGCTATATAACTACCTTAAAGTCTTTTACTTTAAGAAAGTTAATATATTACTCTAATTAAAGCAAAATAACTATACTATTAATCTAATTAAAAGAAAAGAATTTCTTTATTAATCTATCTATCTATTAGCCTAATTAGAGTTATAAGAACTTAAGGAATATATTAAAAATAACTTAAAGAAGGGATAAATTAGACCCTTAAAGAGCCCTATAGAAATATATATCTTTTTTATCCTTAAAAAGAATAAAAATTTAAAACTCTATATTAATTATAGAGGACTAAATAAAGTAACTATTAAGAATTAAAACTTATTACCCCTTATTATTAAGAGTATTAACTGTATATAGAGAGTAAAGTACTTCTTAAAGATTAAATTAAAAGATATATATTACTAAATCTTTATTAAAAAAGGAAATAAATAGAAAATAGCTTTTTATATTTAATATAGCTACTTTAAGTATTTTATAATACTATTTAGACTGGCTAATATATTTATAACCTTTTAGAGTTATATCTATAAAAACCTCTAGGGCTTAATTAAGATAATTTATATAGTCTATTTAAATAATATCTTAATCTATTTAGAGATAAGAGAAGCCTATATTAGCTACTTAAAGTAGATCCTTAAAAGGCTATAGAGGATAGAGCTTTATATAAAACCCTCTAAATATATAATTTATTAAAAAAGGTTAGAGTTTTTAAGGTTCTTTATCTTAAGTATAGATATTAAAATAGACTTAAAATAAATTAAAATAATATAAAAATAAAAAGAGCTAATTACTTATTGAAAGGTATAGATCTTTTTAGAATTCTATAACTTTTATAGAAGATTTATCTATAAATACTTTAAAGTAATAACCCCTTTAATAAGCTTCCTAAAAGGGAGTAAGAATAAAATAAAGCCTAAACCTATAATACTAAATGATAAAGAAAAGTATATATTTTATACCTTAATTAAAGAGTTTAAAAAGGCTATATTATTATAGTATTTTAACCCTATTTAGCTAATTTATATTAAGATAGATATATTAAATATAGTAATAATAAGTATTCTTTTATAATTAGATTATTAAAATTAATATTACTTTATAGCCTTTTAGTTTTAAAAGTAAATAAAAGAAGAAATTAATTATAAGATATTAAATTAAAAGTTTATAATAATTATAGAGTTATTTAAATATTAATAATATTACCTTAAAGGATTATTAATTTAAATAGAGGTATTAAATAACTATTAAAACTTATAGTCTTTTATAAAGAATATTAAGCTAAATAGTAAATAAGCCTATTAATATATTTACTTTATATTATATAACTTTATTATTAAGTATTAAAAAGGAAATATAAACCCTATTAATATACCCTTAAGACCTATAGGAATATAATAAAAAGAGAATAAAGATTTTATTCTATTAATATTATTAAAAAATAAAGTTATAAAAGTATAAATAATAATAAGAAATTAAAATAGAAATATTAATAATAAGCTATAAATTTAAATTAAAGACTTAATAAAAAGAGCTAAAGAGCTATATAAAAAAGAGAGAGAGAATATTAATAAAAAGCTAATAAATAAAGCTAATAAATTTAAAAAGTCTTATAAAATAAATAAGATTTAAATTAATATATCTCTATTTAAAAAAATAAATATAAAGAAGCTATAAATATTATAAAATAAATTAAAAAAATATATAGAAGATTTAGAGATTTAAGTTAATATATCTCTATTTAAAGTAATAAGTATAAAGAAGCTATAAATATTATAAGATTATTTAAAATATAATAAAATATCTTTAGATATTATATTAAACTTTATTTATTTAATTAGAGAGAAATATAATAAGATATCTTTAGGGATTATATTAAACTTTATTTTAATAATAATCTTAATTAAAAGGGATTTAGAGGAATTACTTATTAAATATAAAGAATAAATAAAAGAGAAACTATAATTATATAATTTAATATTAAGAGAGAGAATATAGTATAATATATAAAGTAAAGACTCTATAAGTTAAGAGATAATAATACTATTAAAAGAGATAATCTAGCTTATATAGAGTTATAACTTTAAGATAGTAGCTTAATAAAGATATATCTTAAAAGAGAATTAAAATAAAAATACCTTATAGAAAGTAAGAAATAATATTCTTTACTTTAAAAATAGAGTATATATTCTATAAAATATAAAATTACAGTAAGATATAATATATCTTTATTATAGAATTATTATTAGTCTTCTATAGAGATAATAAAATAAATATAATTCTTATTATAATAAATCGATTTATAAAATATAGCTTTTTCTTACTTATTACTATTATAATTATAGCCTTAGAGTTAATTAAGCTATTCTATAATAAAATAGAATTATAATATAGAGTTTCTTTAGGTATTATATTAAATAGAGAATCTATCTTTATTAATAAATTCTAAAATAAACTTTACTATATCTTATATATAAGATAGTAGCTTTTAATAATATATTACCTTTAAATTAATAAATAGATAGAGAAAATATATTAAATATTAAGTTATTACTTAAGATATTTTATTAAAAATAATTAAAGAATTTAATTAAAATTACTATAAAAAGTATAATTTATTTATAATAATATATAGAATATTATAATAAATAAAAGTCTAAACTATATATTAATAGGCTACTATTTTATAATTTAATATACTACTAAAGATATTAATACTAAAAGGAAAATATTAAAAGTCTATATAAAAATAATATAACTTAAAATAATTAAATAGAAAATAAGAAAATATTAAATTACTATAAATAAAGAATAAAAGAAATATTATAATTAGAATTATTAAAGATATTACTTTAAAAAGGGCTAATTTATAATACTTTTAATTAAAAATCTAAATCTTAAAAAAAAGAAAAAAAGAAACTAAAAGTAAGATTTAATAAATTATTTTAAATCCTTAAGAAAATCGATATATAAATATATTAATTAATACTACTAGATTAATATTTATAACTTTATAATATATTTCCTATTAGACTTTCTAAGCTATATAAAAGTTAAAGTAAGAATATTAAAGAATTATTATTAATATTAAAACTAAAAGATAATAAGAATAAATAGAAAGTAAAATATATTAAAAGTAAAAAAAGAATTAAAAGATAGCTTTATTACTTAATAAAATAGATAGAATAGCTACCTAAATATAACTAATAGGTAATTAAGAATAATATAATAAATATACCCTAAATTATTAATATATAGTAAAAGGAATAATACTATATAAAAGGGAAGAAAATAAAGTAAATAGAAGTTATAAAGTAATAGAAAAAAGGCAGGCTAAAGAAGAATCTATTACTAGCTTAATTATAAAAGTAATATAAATAAAACCTACTTAAATAAGATATAATTTATACTTAAGAAAATTAGAAATATAAGACTCTAACTCTCTATACTCTATTACTATTTTAATAAAGCTATTCTTTAAAATTAAGAGGAGACTTATAATAAATAAGGTATATTAAGATACCCTTTTAATAAATATACTTATATAGAGAAGGAGTAATAATAGAACCTAAAGATACTTAAATAGAATAGGGATTTAAGGATAACTCTATTAAGATATCTAAAGCTTTAATAGAAGGTATATTTACTTCCTCTTTAATCTTAATTACTACCTTTATTATAACCTTAAAAGTATCTTTAACTACTAATTAAGTAGTATAATTAGTATTATAAAGCTTAAGGTATAAGACCTAGATATTCGCTTAATACTACTAAATAGAGTTATATTAAAATTATTAGCAATCAAATTTAAATAATAAATAAAGTTAGAGAGATATATTAAACTTAAAGCTAAAGAAGGAAAATACTATAAAAGAATAAAATAATACTAAAATATAGCCTAATTATAAGTAGAATATACTTTCTATAGAAATAATAGTATTAATAATATAAAGGAATAATAGAAAAGAAATTAATTACTTTAATATTAATTTTAATACTAAAGATATTAAAAGCAGATTTATAGATAGACTTTAATAAATAGAAAGAGTTTATAAAATAGTAAAGTATAATATTAATAGCCTTATAAAATATAATATTTTAAATAAAATTAAAATCTCTATTAAGACTCTTTTAAATTTAATTAAGAATCTTAATAATATTTTAAATAATTTAAAAGAGAGAGTATTAATTACCTTTAAGTATATAAAATATATTAAATAAGAAAGAAAATTTAATATAGAGTTAGAGGCAGATCTATAGGGAAATACTTATAGACTATAATATCCCTTATTAGTAATATAGATAGAATAATGCAATAAAGAAGAGTTTATAAAGGTATATATTAAAGAAGGTATAGAGAAGTCTTTAATAGTATATAGATTGCTAAATAGGAGACCTAAAGAGTTAAGCTATATATATATATATATAATAAGTATAGCTATATATACTGCTAGGAGAAGAAGGAGGTTTTAAAATGTTTACCTTTAATACTATAAAATCGCTATTATTATTAATAGTAGGCTTAATAGAAGGGGGAATTATAAGCAATTTAGCAATAAGAGCTAAAGGATAAGAGGTAATATACTTTAGAATATACTTTAGAATATAAAGTATAATAAAAACGGTAATATAAAGTAAAGATATAAAGGGTAGAATAGTATAAAGATAAAGAGGCTAAGAAATACCGCTAAAGATATAGTAATATATAATAAAAAAGAAAGAAAAAAAGGAGAGAATAGGAAAAAGAGGAATTATTAATATCTAGAATTAGCAAGCTGCAGTATAGTAATAGGTATAGTAATTTATAGCTATTATTATTAACCTATAGCTAGTGCCTAGATAACTATAGAAAACTTAATATATTTAATAGAAAATTAGATATTATAGTAATATTTATAATTAATATAAATCTACTATTATTCCTAAATACTGCTAGGGATAGCACTTATTAAAGGGAGGATAGTTATTATACCCTACAGTCTAGAATTAATTAAACTCCAGTTTACTATAGAATTGCCTATAATCTAGATATAAATGCAGCCTTACCTTAAAACCTCCCTCCTTAAGCTTTAGTATAATATAACTATTAAACCTATCTAGCTTGCCCAATCTGTTATATCTATAACAGTTTAAGTAAAAATAATATAAATACAGTATAATATAATCTCTATAATCTCTAAATATACTTAAGAAAAGACCCTACTTTAGAAGTTTTTAAATATTTAGATTTAAAAATACCACTTAATATAATATTAATACTAAAAAGAGTAATATAGGAAAAATATTTATATATATAAATTAAAATTAATAATAAAACTAATAAAGAGGAGATTAATATTAAGTCTTAAAGATAAAAACCTAAAGGAGAGAGAATATTATATTGTAACCTTACTTACTGCATTATATATACCCTACTTTTTTATCTCTAATTTAGCTAATTATAAATAAACTGATTAGATTTTAACTCAGTCTAAACCTTATACTTAATAAGCTAAAGACTGATTAAAAATACTATTAATTTAAATTATATTATCTTTATATAAACTCTTAATACTCTCCTATTAATATTAATATTGTTAATAGTATATTAAATTTTAAAATAATAGCTTATTAATATATAACTTAGACTCTTACTTATTATAATATCTTATATATTATTATATATAAATTATACTTTTTTAAGTAATTTTAATTATATCTCTTAATTATTTATAATAAAATATTTTAAATAGTAATTAAATATTTTATTTATTCTTTCTATTTATCTAT
This sequence comes from Fusarium brachygibbosum, assembly GCA_018886245.1. NCBI lineage: Eukaryota > Fungi > Ascomycota > Sordariomycetes > Hypocreales > Nectriaceae > Fusarium > Fusarium brachygibbosum. The sequence continues at coordinate 3,745,169 of MU249525.1, forward strand.
TAGTTTAAAGGTAATATATTATTAAAAGCTAATATTAAATATATAAAATATAATAAAGTTTACTTTAGAATTTATTAATAAAGATAGATTCTCTATTTAATATAATATCTAAAGGAACTTTATATTATAATTTTACTTTATTATAATAAAGCTTAATTAACTTTAAGGCTATAATTATAATAGTAATAGATAGAAAAAAGCTATATTTTATAAATTAATTTACTATTATAGAAATTATATTTACTTTATTATTTCTATAAAAGATTAATAATTATTTTAAAATAAAGTCTATTAATAATTACTATTATAGTCTTTAAAGACTTAATAAATTCTTAAGTTTTCTATAAGGTTTATATCTTTTAAGTATTAATCCTTAATATATAGAATATATCTCTATCTATTTAGTTATATTTTAATTTATTTTATTTTAATAGAACTTCCTCTTAATTAATTTTTAATATATTTAACTTTAAAATATTCTATTTTTTTTTATTATAATAAAGATATATTATTTCTTACTATACCTTTATACTTTATAGAATATATATTTTATTTTTAAAGTAAAGAATATTATTTCTTACTTTCTATAAAGTATTTTTATTTTAATTCTCTTTTAAGATATATCTTTATTAAGCTATTATCTTAAGGTTATAACTCTATATAAATTAAATTATCTCTCTTAATAGTATTATTATCTTTTAATTTATAAGGTTTTTATTTTATATATTTTATTATATTCTCTCTTTTAATATTAAATAATATAATTTTAATTTCTCTCTTATTTATTCTTTAAATTTAATAGGTAATTCCTTTAAATTCCTTTTAATTAATATTATTAAGAGAATAGAGTTAAATATAATACCTAAATATATTATATTATATTTCTCTCTTACTAAGTAAATAAAATTTAATATAATACCTAAAGATATTTTATTATATTTTAAATAATATTATAATATTTATAATTCCTTTATATTTATTACTTTAAATAGAGATATATTAATTTAAATTTTATATATTTTATTAAACTTTTTTAAGCTTATTTACTTTATTTATTAGCTTTTTATTAATATTCTCTTTCTCTTTTTTATATAGCTTTTTAACTCTTTTTATTAAACTTTTAATTTAGATTTATAGATTATTATTAATATTTTTATTATACTTTCTTATTATTATTAATTCTTTTATAATTTTATTCTTTAGTAATTTTAATAGAGTAAGATCTTTATTTTCTTTTTATTATATTTCTATATATCTTAAGGGTATATTAATAGAGTTTATTTTTCCTTTTTAATATTTAATAATACAGTTATATAATATATAGTAAATATATTATTAAGCCTCTCTATTTAATAACTTAATTAATAATATTGCTTTATATTATAGGTCTTAATATAGTAAGTTCTTAAAGAGAAAAGTTATATAACCTAAATTAATTAAACCTATAGTTTAAAGTTTACTTAACTTTCAGTAATAGCCTTAACTTTAAATCTTACTTTAAATCTTATATATAAGATATATCTTTTAATTTTAAATTTTTTTAATTTTTTTAATAGTTTTCCTTTAATAATACTATATATTAAGTCCCTTTATATATTTATAGTCTTAAGCTATATTTAATATATTTTATATAGTACTTTTAATTATAGCTTTATATTAATAATTATAACTCTCTTATTAAGGGCCTTAATTATACTATTAACTTACTTTACTAAATAAAGAATATAATATTAATAGTTCTCTTTTATAGCCTTAAGGAAGTCTCTCTCTTTAAGATTTAATAATTTAATAGATACTATTTTTATTAGCTTTATTAATACTTTTAACTCTTTTATAAAAAGCTTTTTATCTTTTTTCTCTATATAAAACTATAGGTTTAATAAAAGCTTATAGCTAAAAGTAATTAACTTAATTATATTTTTATTAATATAGCTAAAGTAATTAAGCTAAAAGGCTAAAGTATTTTATATTAACTTAAAGTCTTTTAAGACTTTATATTATTTAGAGGCTTTTTTAATATCTTTAGCTATAAGCTTAAAGTTATTATTATAATAGTAGTTATTCTATAACTGCTATAGGCTTTACTGACTGGAAATAGATATCTTGTTATATAAGGCCTATAAAAGTGGTTAGTAATATAGAGCGAAAGGTAGGGATTAATTAACTGACTCTTAGTATATTAGACAATATAGCTTTGTCTTTTGATAGGTTAACAGACAGTCAAGTGGGCTAGTTATATTAAATTGTTTAAGGGTTAAAGGAGGAAGATATAGCTGCATTTATATACAGTTAAATAACTGCTATATAAGTTACAGTATATTAAGTTTATTTTAATTAGAGTTTAGTTATAAGGGTAATATCTATAGTTATAATATATAGAGTCTTTAATCTATTAAGATAGGTTAAGCTTATAGTTAATAATAAGGAGGATATTAAGAAGCTTAAGTATCTATTTAAAGTATTAAAGAATTTAAATATTATTAAGTCTATTTACTATTTAGCTTAATATTTTTTATAAAAGACTATATATTTTAGTAGTTATTTAATACCTCTATTTATATTAAAGATCCTTTAAAATAGTATTATTAATATTTAAATAACTCTATAATTACTACAAGCTCTTAATTTTATATCTTATAGTTCATCTCTTTTTTTATTTACTTTTAAGACTAAAAAGCTATAAAGTAATATTAGCCTTAACTATAAAAGAGTACTTATTATTACTACATTTAATATATCTATTCTAATATAAATTAGCTTAATAAGATTAAAATATTATAGTAATAAAGCCTTTTTAAACTCTTTAATTAGGCTATAAAGTATATATTTTTCCTTATTATTTAGTATTATAAGTATAGGCTTTATTTTATTTTTACTCTCTATTAAGAAGCCTATAAAGGGGGCTATAACTTTAAAGTAACTATAAATAAATCTTCTATAGAGGTTATAGAATCTTAAAAAGATTTATATCTTTTAATAAGTTATTAACTCTTTCTATTTTTAAATTATCTTAATTTATTTTAAGTCTATCTTAGTACTTATAGTTAGCATAAAGAACTTTAAAACCTTAACCCTTTTTTAATAGAATATATACTTAAAGGGTTTTATATAGAGCTCTACCCTTTATAGCTTTTTAAGGATTTACTTTATATAGTTAATATAGACTTCTTTTATCTCTAAATAGATTAAGATATTATCTAAATAGACTATATAAATTATATTAGTAAAGCCTTAAAGCATTTTATAAATATAACTTTAAAAGGTTATAAATATATTAATTCATTAAAAGGGTAATATAAAACACTTAGAGTAGCTAATATAGTTTATAAGTAAATAAGCTATTTAAGTAAGATAGCTATAAATCTTAGCTTTTATATTTTAATTATTAATAAAAATATTATAATATATCTAATTAATTAAAACTAATAATTACTTTTATTTTTAATAGCTTTAGTTACCTCTTTATATATCTTTATATTATATTTACTCTTACTATATATATAATAATCCTAAATATTTAGTCTAATTAATTTTCCTTAATTATAACTTCTTAATAATTTAGTTACTATCTATATATTAATATCTAATTAATTAATTTAATTTTAATTAACTTTTATAATTATTTTAGCTTTATTTTATAAATAGTTATTTTTTCTTTTTTATCTTTTAGCTATTATCTTTATTTTCCTATTTAAAATTTTCAATTTTAATTTCTTATAAGGCTAATTTATATAAAAAAATACTTTATTATTTCTTAAAATGCTATATAGCTTTAATTATTAATTTAAAGAAGTTACTTTTATAGTTTCTAATTCTTCTTTATAGATACTTTAAGTAAGATTAACTCTTTAATACTATCTTTAGGGTCTTTAAAGTCTATAGAATTAAAGGATTAATAACCTCTTTAGAAGGTAATAAAGTCTATAATTATATATTAAGCTTTAAGATAATATATTATAAGTTAAAAGGAGTAAGTCTAGCTCTTTTAAAACCCCCTTTAATATTTCTCATTATAGTAATAGCTTAATAGGTAATATAAAAAGTAAAAAAGAGCTAAGTCTTAATAATATAGGTTTTATATTATTTTATAAGACTTTTAATTTTTTAACTATATACTTTTTTTTAATAATTTAAAGCAGTTTATATTAAGAGATTAAAAGAAAGATAAAGAGTAAGAAAGTATATAAAATAGGATAATTTACTTCTCTTTATAATATATTATAAATTTAATTAATTAATAACTTTTATAACTATTAAAAATTAAAAAATAATAAATACTAATTAATTAATTAGTTATATATTTATTAAAGTATTATAATTAATTAAGATTCAATTTATTAAAGTATTATAATTAATTAAGATTTAATTTATTATTAATTTATTTATTTTATTTTAATATAATAGCTTAATTAATTAATAGGTTACTTACTTTATATTAGCTATAAAGGTATTTCTTACTTTTTATTATAATAATAAGTAGGATTAATTCACTTTTTATACTAACTGCCTTAATTATAATAACTTACTTTTAACTTTTAAGCTAGATTAATTTGAGCTTTTTATATCTCTCTATATTTATAATAACTTTTCTAATTAATATTATACTTATTATAAAGCCAGTTTTATTAAGATTCTAAATCTTATCTAAATAAATACTATATTTTATAATTAGATTCTCTATAAGCTTAAACTAAATATATATAGCAATTAGATTTTCATATAAAGCTCTCTAATAGTTATATTTTTAATTATAATATAATTTAAATTTTATTTATTAATTAATAAGATTATTAGCTTAATACTATATAATAGATAATATATTACAGTTAGTAAGTAATTAATTTATAATATCTTTAATAATTAAGAGCTAGTAAGGAAATCTTTATAAATCTTAATTGAGAATATACTAAAGTATAGTCTCTTCTTCTAGCTTTAATAGTTTATATAGGTTTAATATAATCTTATATTATAATTTTTTACCTTTCTTTTAATTACTGAAAGTATTATACTAGGAATTAATATATAGATATAATATAAAAACTACCTAGTTATAATTCTATCTAGGTATAACCTTTTACACACTTTAATTTGCTAGGCCCTATATTTATTAATACACCTTAACCCTTCTTCTTCAATTATTTTTTCCTTCTATAATTACTTATATATTAGCAAATCAGTCAGTATAATATTAATATAGTTATTAATATTAATAATAACCTTTATAGCCTACCTTCTTAATAAAGTTTATACTATATTACTATTAAATATCTATTTTTAACTAATACTTCAGTATTATAATCGTCTCTATATATACCTAAAGTTATAACTCTTACTCTCAGTTACTTTATAACTTAGAGCTGCCTTAGAAATATATTTAATTTAATAGCTAATATATTTAACTTGATTAATAATATAACTTTTACCTACCTCTTTTTATAAACTTACTGCTACCTTATTAATATTATACTACTTCTTAAAGAAGCTAATTAATATCTATTACTAGCAGTAATATACTTCATAAGTATATAACCTATCTAAATATATAACTTAAAAATCTCCTCCTTAAGAATTATTATAATAATAGAATTACTATAATCTATCTAATTAATTAAAATTATTTATTATACTTTTCTCTAAATACTTTTAAAACTACTTAATAGGTCTTTATATTATATTCAGTCTTACTGGATATACTATAATATTAAATACTTAATCTAACTGACCTTCTTTAATTATTACTTCTTAATAATTCTATTACTATCTATATATTAATATCTATTAAATTAATTACTTATAATACTTTCTATATAGTTATAGTGCTTCTTTTCTATAATTTTATTTAAGCTCTTTGATAAGATAGAGATTCTTTATATTATAAAATAAGTATTTCATAACCCTAACTGCCTTTTAAACTTTATTTAAATATTTCCCTACTATATTTAGATATAGAAGCAATTTCTAAAGGTTATTAGCTTTAATAATATATATATTATAAATGGCTTTAAACTCTTACTCTTTTAAATAATTAAATAGATCTATCTTAATATAGTTTTTAATACTGCCTTTAGTTTTATTAATAATAAATAATAAGAAAGATTTTAGTTTCTTATATAGAGTGTATTTACTCTCTTATTATAATACTTAATATAATAACTAGCTATTATTATTATAGACTTTAATAACTTAATAAAGGCTACTTTAAGTAATTAATTTCTTAAAATTTAATAATAGCTCTATATTTATTATATTAATTTAAATATTCTATTTTAATTAATAGAGAAATAAATATAATATATAGAGTATAGCAGTAATTTAGATATTAATAAAGTAAGAAAATCTATAGAACTATAAGCTATTTTAACTTTATATAATTAGATATTTATTTTTATTAAATCCTTCTCTAAAAGTATTTATATTTATTAAAGTATTCTTTAAATATAGAAGTAAGTTCTCTTTATAGAAACTAAAGAAGTATATAATAAAGTACAGATTAAGCTTTATAAACAGTTCAATAATTAATATATTATTCTATAGTATCTTTTTAATACTTATATATTAATATATACTTAATAGGCTTAATACTTTATTTATAAATATATAAACTATAGTATATATATAACCTTAAGTATAGAGATAAGTAATAATAATATTAAGACCTATTTATTAAATAGGATTAACTATCTTTATAAATTAATAGAAATAATATAAAATATACTATATAATTAAAGGTATAACTTTAAAGAGGCTTATATATAAAATAGAATTTTTTATAATTATAAGTCCTTTAAGTTAAGCTCTATTTATTTAAATATACTTTAATCTATTATATTATTAAAATATTTAAGGCTTATTAATATTTAGTATTAATTAATATATAAAGTACTACTTATTAAAAAGAATTCTAATTTTAAGCTATTTAATCAATATATAGATAAATCTTCTATTTTAATTAAACTTAATATATTATATTACTATATAGGTTATTTATATTTATATAGTATAGAAGCTTCTATAAAATAAAATATTTACCCTTATAAATAACTTTATAAGATATTATCTTAAGATCTATATTATAAAATACTTAATCTAAGGATTACTATATCTCTTAGAGGGTAGCTAAAGAATATAAAGAAAAGAGTATTAATAGATCTTATACCTTTTATAATATCTTAATAGAGTAATTAGACTTTAGTATTTTAACTATAAATATCTCAGTCTTAAGTATCTAGATTATAAAAGATAAAGTATAGCTACCTACCTAAAAGCTAAAATAAAGTAACTCTAATATAAAAGAGTTAGAGTTAATAGAATTATAATATAATTTATATTAAGGCTGGAAAGACTATAGGTATTTATATATATAAGTAGAATGTATAGGTAAATATATAAAGAATAAGAAGTTAATAGGAGTTAATATAAATAGATTAATATAACCTATTTATTTTAATTAAAGAATTTTATATAAATATAGATATTACTAAACTAGACTAAATAATAACCTCTTTTCTATAAAGGTAGTAAGATTATTAAGTGGAATCATTCAATAGGATTATTCTTTATAGAGATTATAAAAGTATTAATAGAGCTATATTCTTTTAATTAATTAAAATGTATAAAAAGTTATATCTAGAGAGAGTTATACCTCAGTAATAAAAAGGTTATACCTATATATTAATTCCTATTATAATTTATTCTATATATTTTAGCAGTATATTAAATATTTAATTTAAGATTATCTTAAAAGACTTAAATAGTAAAATAAAGTTAAACTTCTTTTAAAAGCTATAATATTTATAGTAATTAAGATTTAATTAATCTAATAGTATTATTATAAAGTAAGGGATTTTTAACTAACTTACTTAAGTGGCTAACTTATTTATAAGCTATATTATATTAAATATTAAAAGCTATTTTCTATTTATCTCTTTCTTTAATATAGATTTAATAGTAAATATATTTTAAATTAAGCTTTAAGAAATACTTTAATCTCTATATATAGTTAATAATCTTAATAATAAGGGGTAATAAGTATTAATTCTTAATAGTTACTCTATTTAGTCTTTTATAATTAATATAAAGTTTTAAACTTCTATCTTTCTTAAAGATAAAAAGGATAAATACTCTTATAGGGCTCTTTAAGGGTCTAATTTATTACTTCTTTAAGTTATCTTTAATATATTCCTTAAGTTCTTATAACTCTATCTAAGCTAATAAATAGATAGACCTATAAAAAGGTTCTTTTCTTTTAATTAAGTTAATAATATAATTATTTTATTTCAATTAAAATAATATATTAACTTTCTTAAAGCTAAAGACTTTAAAGTAGTTATATAGCTCTATAAGTATTAGTTTATTAAGGTTTTAATTAAGATTCTCTTTATTTGTTTAAGATATAGTTCCTTAATATAGATAATAATATAAGCTTTTATATTTTTAATTTATTTTATAAATATAGAAAATAATAAGATTTTAAATTAATTTTATTAATTAATTTTAAACTATTATTATTATTTAATAAAGCTAATATATATAAAATATTTTATAAGAAATATTACTAAAAGGATAATTAATATATCTTTAGATTCCTTTAGTTTATCTATCTCTATAAATATATAAATAATTTTATAGAATTTTCTTTAATTATTAATAAAGATAAGAGTTATTTCCTATTAATAGTATTACTTTATAGATATATTATTAATATTATAAAGTTTTAAGCCTTTTTTATATAGTTCTTAAAGCTTATATTATTTAATAAAGGTTTTATTAATAATATTAATTTTTATAGTAAAGTCTAAATAAATAATAATATCTTTATCTCTTTTACTATAGAATATACTTTTAGTAATAAGAATAGAAAGGTTTAACTTTAAATAGTCTTTTATATTAAATTTAAAGCCTTTTCAATAAATAAATAAATTATTTATTTAAAGATTTTTATACTTTAAATAAATACTTAAGCTTCTTAATATCTATCCTCCTTATTATTAACTATAAAGTTAACCTATCTCAGTAAGTTAAAAACTCTATATATTATAACTATAGATATTACCCTTATAATTAAACTTTAATTAAGATAAATATAATATATAACTTATATAGCAGTTATTTAACTATATATAAATGCAGCTATATTATCCTTCTGTAACCCTTAATTAATTTAATATAACTAGCTTAATTGTTAATTAACCTATTAAGAAAATAAAGTAAGCTATTAATTAGTTAATTAATCTTTAGCCTCCCTTTACTCTATATTACTAACTACTTTTATTAGCCTTATATAATAAGATATCTATTTCTAATTAGTAAAGCCCATAGCAGTCTCAATATAACTACTATTCTAATAAAGACTTTTATCTTATAGTTAAAATAATTAAAAAAGCCCTTAAGAAACATATAGTCTTAAGGGACTTTAAGCTAATATAAAATACTTTAGCCTTTTACTTTAATTATTTTAATTATATTAATAAGAATATAGTTAAGTTAATTACTTTTAGCTATAAGTTTCTATTAAATTTATAATTTTATAAAAGGAAGAAAGATAGAGAGTCTCTTATTAAGGAGCTAGAAATATTAATAGAATTAATTGAAAAACTATTTATTAAATTACTTAATTCTAAAGAGAGAGACTTCCTTAATACTATTTAAATTTTTTATACTTTAAATAGATACTTAAGCTTCTTAATATCTATCCTTGTTATTATTAACTGTAAGGCTAACCTATTCCAATAGGTTAAAAACTCTATATATTATAACTATAGATATTGCGCTTATAACTGAACTCTAATTAAGATACACTTAATATATAACTCATACAGCAGTTATTTAACTGCATATAAATGCAGCTATATCTTTCTCCTTTAACCCTTAACTAATTCAACACAACTAGCCAACTCAACTGTCAGTCAACCCATCAGTCAACCCTTTAAAAAGACAAAGCCACATTATCTAACATACTAAGCTAAGTCAGTTAATTAATCCCTAGCCCCCTACCCTTCGCTCTATATTGCTAATCACTTTTATAGGCTTTATATAATAAGATATCTATTTCCAGTTAGTAAAGCCTATAGCAATTATAGAATAACTACTATTATAATAATAACTTTAAGCTTATAGCTAAATATATTAAAAAAGCCCTTAAGTAATATAAAGCCTTTAGGGACTTTAAATTAATATAAAATCCTTTAGCTTTTTAATTTAACTATTTTAATTATCTTAATAAGGATATAGCTAGCCTAACTCCCTTTAGCTATAAACTTCTATTAAATTTATATTTCTATAAAGAGGAAGATAGAAAGTTTATTATAAATAAGCTAAAGGTATTAATAAAGCTAATAGAAAAGCTATCTATTAAGTTATTAAATCTTAAAGAGAGGGACTTCCTTAAGGCTATAAAAGAGAACTATTAATATTAAATTCTTTATTTATTAAAGTAAGTTAATAGTATAATTAAGGCCCTTATTAAGAGAGTTATAGTTATTAATATAAAGCTATAAGTAAAAGTACTATATAAAATATATTTAGTATAGCCTAAGACTATAAGTATATAATAGGACTTAATATATAGTATTATTAAAGGAAATTAGGAAAATTAGGAGTATTTAAAGTTAAAAAATATATCCTATATATAAAGTTTAGAGTAAGGTTTACATTTAAGGCTATAGCTTAAAGTTAAGCTAACTTTAAGCTATAGGTTTAATTAATTTAGGTTATATAACCTTTCTCTTTAAGAGCCTACTGTATTAAGACCTATTATATAAAGTAATATTATTAATTGGGTTATTAATAGAGGATTAAAGTATTTATATATATAAAATATATAATTAAATATTTAAGAAATCTAAATTTAATTCTAAAGGCTATTTTCTATTTATTATATTCTTTAATATAACTAAAGTTATAAACCTCTTTAAGGTCTAAAGTAATAGAAATTTACTTTCTTTATAATTAGTCCTTAAGTTTTATAATAAATAGAATTAAAGTCTTATCTTTAACTATAAGGATATTTAATTATTAATAGTCTATAATTAATTATATTTTTTATTTTTCTTAAGTATAAATATTATAAGAAATCTTCTATATGATATAGATTTATATATATTACCTTTTTATAATATATTTTATCTCTAATTAATAATTTAATTTAAAATATTATATTATATTATAGTCTTAATATAGTAAGTTCTTAAAGAGGGAGATTATATAACCCTTTTTATAACCTTAATTAATTAAATCTATAGCCTAAAGTCAGCTAAACTTTAAGTAGCAGCCTTAACTGTAAACCTTATATATAGAACTCTAACTCTAACCTTTTATAATTTTCCCTCTTCCGCCCTTTATAATACTACATATTAAGTCTCTCTATCCTTAATAGTTATATATTTATAGTCTTAAACTATAATTAGTATACTTTATATATACTTTAAGATATTATTAATATGATAGAGTTAATATTAATAGTTAATATAGAACCTAATTACTATAAAGAATTAGTCTTTAGTCTTAAGGATTAAATACCCTATTATTAGCTTTTCTTTTAAACTCTTTAAGTTTTTAAGCTTCTATTTAAGCCCCTTTAGGTTTAGCTATTAATTCTTTTATCTTTACTTACTATTATAGAAAGTTAAAAGATTATAGCTTAAAGCAATAAATTTAATAAAGTTTATATTATTTTATATAATTATAAGAGGCAGTATAAGCCCCTAAAAGTTCTATTTATTAATTTTATTAAAGTCTATAGCCTCTTACTTTAGCTAATTAAACTTTTAGCTATTATAGCAGTTATTAATAGCCTCTTTAATCTCTAGTTAGGCTAAATTGAGATCTATATTATAGTAGCTTAGGCAGTTATTAAATAGGCTTCTTCTTATAGCTAATATTATATTATATAAAGCTTAGAAAAGTAATCAGTAATATAGAGTAAAAGGTAAAAGATTAAGGATTAATTAACTGACTGTAAGTCTATACTTATTTTATTTTCTTTATTTATAGACTCCTCTTTAGAGTAGCTTAATTAATTAATAAGTAGGCTGATTATATTAAGTTAATTAAGGGTTTTAAAAGAGGAAGAACCAGCTACTACTTTATATACAGTTAAATAATCAATGTATTAAGTTTATCTTAATTAAAGTTTAATTATAAAGGCAATATCTATAAAACTGATAATATTAAGTTTTAATCTATTTAGAAGGGTTATATATTATTAATAATAACTTTAAGTATATTAAAAAGCTTAAGTATTTATTAAAAGTTAAAACTATAATAATTATTATTTTTTAATCCTTAATAGTTATAAAACTGATTAATTAATTAAATTTATAGTATATTATAAAGAGATAAAAATTATTCTATTTTATATACTTTCTTACTATTTTTATTTACTTTAATCTTTTAATATAGACTACTTTAAGCTATTAAAGAAAGGCTTATAATTAAGAAATTAAGGATTTTATAAATTAATATAGAATTTATATTATTAAGACTTAATTCTTTCTTACCTTTTATAGTATCTATTAAACTATTATTATATTAAGAAATATTAAAAGGGGTTTTAAAAGAGCTAGACTTACTCTCTTTAATTTAAAATATATTATCTTAAAGCTTAATATATAATTATAAACCTTAATACCTTTTATAGAGGTTATTAAACTTTTAACTTTATAGACTTTAAGAACCTTAAAGATAATACTAAAGACTTAATTTTACTTAAAGTATCTATAAAAAAGAATTAGAAATTTTAAAAGTAACTCCTTTAAGTTAGTAATTAAAACTATATAGTATTTTAAGAAAGAATAAAGTATTTTTTTTATATAAACTAGCCTTAAAAGAATCTAAAATTTAAAAAGTTAAAAAGGAAAATAAAATAAATAGCTAAAAAAAAAAAGGAAAAAAATAACTATTTATAAAATAAAAGTAAAATAACTAACGTACTTCACAAGCGGCCCGACCGACCAAGCGGCCCGATCACTATACTGTACACTAAAAAACAGCATACCCTATACTACT